>JAKZAO010000005.1:4667797-7337055 GCA_023053555.1 Branchinecta lindahli | reverse complement strand
GTCACCAGAGACATGTCCTCTGCTCAATTATCAAATTTCACTCAAATCCGATCAACCGTTCCAAAGTTACGGATGACTCAGTATTCCGGATTCCCCCTCCCGCTACTCCCCCCACAACTATCGGATCATGTAAATTTTTATTTATAAGTCAGTTTGATCGGGTCCCTGATTCGCCTCCCAAGTTTCGTCGTGAAAATCCCCAAAACCGCCATTACCGGAATTCCGGGAAACTCCCCTCCAGCCCCCCCCCCCCCCTAGTGTCCGGATCCAGTTCAAATGTATAAACGATTTATCTGGAGCAGATGCTTGTTCTTCCCAGCAAGTTTCACTCCGATCCCTCCATTCTAGCCGATCCTCGAGATTTCCCGACTCCCCCCCCCCCCCCCCAACTCCCCCATAGCTTTCATCGTCCTAACACATCTGGAAGAGTGGAAGTACCCTAACTCGAACATGTGGGACAAAAAAAATCGGACAGACCGACCGACCGACAGATCGACGGACGGAATTGCGATCGGTATATGGCACTTGAGCCAGAGGCTGCAAGTGCCATGAAAACCTGAAGAAAAAAAGCTTTTTTTTTCATGTGATTCCCAGACTTGTTGGCACAACCGGAACGTACCGGCCTCCCCCCCTTAAAGGTTAACGGCTAGTGACGTTGGTTTTTATCCAGCGTAAAACCTTCACATTGAAACATAGCCTACAAACTGTAACTAGTCTCCTATCTGGGTACAGTACTGTACTGAACAACCCAGGACCGATTAGATTCGTCGCTGAGCATTAATTTCGGTTATTATCGAAAGACCCTTTCTCTACGTTTCAGATAGAACATACAATATCTGAACTCAGGCGAAAAACTATGCATCCCCGATGAAAATTTTTCGAGAATTAGTCGTATGGAGTTGTACGAAAAAGTAGCATGCAGTAGTAACTGTTACAACTGCGCACTACTACTAGCAAACCGGGTGCTACTACAGCAAGATTTGATGCTATCGGATGTCACTACTTAAGATTAATCCAGTCGCAGGAACGTTAAATCAAAGTATTCCATACCACCACATATCTATACATGCAACTTTTACGTACAGCTACCTTACAACTACACAGTCAAAGAATTTTCCTCGGGTCCATCTCCATTTCCGGTATCCTACGGCACTCAATGAGATTTATCGGCACACTTAGGGCTCCGATGGTAGTTACGCCCCTGACTATATTAAGCGTTGTTGAAAAAAAGAGTAAGAAAGCTGGCAAACAAAAGTTATAATTCTTATAATTTTCATTTCAATATGGACTAGTCCCAATCGTCCACCTTCGTTACCAACTTGTTTACAACGCCTTTCTCTTACACATATTCTTCTTTTTGTGTCCTTCCCACTTATAAAACAAAAGTATCGAATCAATTAGCAAGCTTCTGACGATACTGAATTAATATTCGCCCTCATTAAAACGCGCAGAAGTCGACTTCTTCTTACGAATCCCCTGGGTTATGATCCCTTTCTTTTAATTGCATTCACTCGAGATTATCAAACTGGTGGATGGGTCATTATATGTGGGCGAACTGTCGGAAAATGTGGGTCTTCTGACGTGTGGGGGTTATGACGTGTGGGGGTTATGTCGTGTGGGGGTTATGACGTGTGGGGGTTATGACGTGTGGGGGTTATGACGTGTGGGGGTTATGACGTGTGGGGGTTATGACGTGTGGGGGTTATGACGTGTGGGGTTATGACATGTGGGGGTTATGTCGTGTGGGGGTTATGACGTGTGGGAGAACTGACGGATTTCTGAAGTGGGCGAACTGACGGTGGGTCAACTGACGGTGGGCGAACTGACGTGTGGGCGAACTGACGTGTGGGGGTTCTGACGTGTGGGCGAACTGACGTGTGGGGGTACTGACGTGTGGGCGAACTGACGTGTCGGTGAACTGTCGGATTTCTCTTGTGGGTGAACTGACGTGTGGGGTTTAAGACGTGTGGGGGTAGTGACGGCGACCCCCAACAAGTGCGTGACACCCCTGACTACAGCTAATAGCCCACTGCCGTAAATTCTGTTCCTGTGTCTAACATATTGTGTCTAATATTGTTCCAAGAAGAATCGAGGACATAACAAGGGTTATTGCCATTCAGGTTACTAATTAAGCTAACGAAAACGTCTGCGATGCAGTTTGATGAAAGCACGGAGAACATCAAAACCAAACACAGAAACAGGCTGACTGTAAAAAAAGATATTTCTGTAAATGACATCGAGCCGAGATTTCATGAAATTTTAGTTAAAAGCAGCTTCAAGTGTCTCATTGATTTTGTATAGATTTCTAAACATGTAGACCCTATCAGTGTGATAATAAATATCGTCTTTTTAACGTTGTGGAAAAGGGGGTACGCAACATTTTCGAACCTTGATTAGGGGTACGCGGTACGGAAAAGGTTGGGAACCACTGTAATAAGGCACTCTCAAAATTTTACATTTCAAGAATTCTGGAACAAGCTCGCTGGACAGGGGCGTTAGGGGGGGAGGGCTTCTGTCCGCCCGGCTTCCCAAGCGGGCCCAGAGCTACCCATGAAAAAAAATATTGTAATACCTAGTTGACCAGGCGCAAAACCGAATATGTCTAAACACTTTATAAAAAAAATATTTCTTTTTCCAGAAGTCTTCATGAATATATTGCTTACTTTTCGTTCATATGTTGTTAATGAACTTAAGTATTTTCGGTATCACCTGTGTAAGATTTACATTAAAGAGTGCAATTATGTGTCTGCGGAATGTCGCCTCTGTCACTGGGTAAAATGTAGTTAACCTAACGAGCGAAAAGAGCCCTGTTCTTAACTTCTTCTCCGTTTGGACATAGAAGACTAGATATTTTCGACGATCAACGCAAATCAAGACAACATATTTTCGACGATCAACATTAACTTCATTGGCTTTTGGGCTTCACCGAACTTTCAAACTTGGTAAAATTTAGTGCCAAATCGGTGCCCTTCCCCAAAATCTACAACTGCAGAATATCGAGATTGTCCTATCTAAGTGACGTGTCGGAAAAGAAGGTGAACAAGATAATGGACGTGCACGATTTCATAATATAAAGACTATAATAGGTTTCATGAAGTACGCTTTCGTATCAGGAGAGTCCCCTTACTTTCATTTATGTCCATCATTCTACTGGCGAAGAAACTTGGTTTTTCAGTACACATTTCATGATGAAAAATAAGTGTTCTGTAATCCGTCTCACAAGAAACCATTATGCATAAACTCGACACTATCGCCTATTCACTATATATTTGTAGACGAAGATCAGAGAGATAGGAAAAGAAAGAAGGAATTCTTTCTGAAGGGTTCCTTCAGCCCATGCTGACTGTAAGACTGCGCTAAACTGGTAAGCCGGTTGAGATTCTTATTTCTAGCGATATTTCGGCCCTGCTTGGCGAGGTTCCTCTTCAGACACAAGCTAGAAAAAAACTGCAACGGTTCGAACTTTGCCAAGAGGGACCGAAATATTGCTATAACAGATTTCAGCTGACTTCTACATTTAGCGCATTCAAATAAGAAAATCATCTTTTTTCTTTTTTTCTCATTTTTTTTATGCCGAAATGAGTTTCTTACGCCATGACCAAACGGACATTTTCGAGATTCCTACTTTCAAGCAAACGCTGGAATTCCAAAGCACTGAAAAATCTCACCTTGTTGGAATTTGAGATCTGACCACGATAAAGGCTAGGGTTAAGTAGTGACCACGGGAGAGTCCCGTAAAAGTTGTAAAATCATGACGAAACAAAATTCCGTAAATGCCACTCTTTGAAAAGCTAAACCGGCCCAGGCGCCCATCTGTCATAAGATGTATGACAGTTCTCAGCAGTGGAGGGGTGTCACACGGGGACGAAAACAGGCCTGTTCGTGACCCTTGGCCGTCTGGGAAGATTCCTTTACCCCACCATGGGATGTTTACGGCCATCTGTAGACGGGATGACCCTTGACTCTGAAAGATGCAACAGCTGCAACAGAAGACCGAGAATCAATCAATTTGGGGGATAAGTGATGAAAGGGACCCAGGTGAATGTCGTAACGGATGGTGACAGAGTAGGCGATCCGATTGGACCGAAAGGACCGCCTTGGTCAAATCTGGCAGAAATGCATGGAGTCATATATGCATTGAGTCTGAAGTATGATTTGAAACATACAGGGCAACATATAGTTAAATTCTATTCAGTTTAAGACGCTTTTAATAAAAAAAAAAACACAGCAAAATTGCACTGAAAAATCGTAATGGTTATTAGATATGCATGTATATAAATATACTAAAATAACGTAGGTACATGTATATGAATACTAACTATGAATAATACTGAATATAGAATGGAGAGATCGAAGTATTTGTGACTAGTGGTCATTAGTAAAATTGATAATTATAGCCGCCGGTCTTTACCCAGTCCTCATTATTAGTCAATCTGGATGGGGGATAAATATATGAATATGAATAAGAAGAATACTAGTAAAGGAAGATTGTCAGTCTGATATTTCCATCCATCGTTTAATTTCGTCTGATACTTACAACGTCTGATATTTGAAACTCGACCTCGATTAGATTTGTGTCCAGGAAAATCACGTTACTTCTGTTGTTTCAATTTGGCGGTTCAGTTCTGCAGCCGGTCTTGTCGGGAGGCCGTCCATATATTCAACGTCCCTCCTAGAGCCTAGTGTGGAAAAAACTGAAAATCTCTCAAGCGAGTCAAAATAATTCAGTGTGTTTAAAAAGAATGTACAAAAATAAGCTTTTTTTCAGTTCAACTTTAAACAGCTCATAGGATAGTCAAGCATTATCCACGATCTTTGCATTCGTCTATATTTACCCTTAGTGATCTCAAGTACGGCACAGAGGCTCTAAGAGAGGGCGTTGCTTAGCTTGAAGTAGCATTATTTTCGTGCAAGGTGATCGCAGAGCAGTTGGGGACGGTGACACTAATTCCTTGTTAATGACTCCATATGGCCGGATGTTATTACGCCACCGCAAACATTAACAACAGCCAGATGAAGCTTGAGAGAAGCCAAGACCTTTTAACCTTTTTGAAAGAATTTTCAGCGTCCGGACCACTCAAAGGCTACATTCACACGGAAGGGGCAAGGCTAATGCCCAACAGAGTGGGGCGGTTTCTTCGTATCAAGGATCAAATTTGGCTCTCAAGGATTCATCAAATTTTTCAGTAACAGTGACCCGTAGTAGAGTTCGCGTTCTTGCTAAGAATACTTCATAAGGCCCGTTCCCCGATGCGTTACCCTTCCCGGTGACAAATACAAAAGTCTGAAGTCCGCCCGTTGTTTTTATAAGATTCGTGCTATTTTTACCCATTTATTACAAAACAGGTACCTGATTCACGATTTGAACTTCCGGATATATTTTTGACTTTCGGTAAAATGGAAGAAAAAAGATTAAAAAACAATAATAATAAAGTACAAAAAAGACATAGATAAGAGGTAAAGCCTATAAAAAATAACTATTTTTGTATGTTTCTGGGGGGTATGAATCCCCTAATCCCACCCTGGATCTCAGCTTCCCCGCATATCACACTCGTTTTATGGTCACTTTTAGTCTTTGCTACGGAATTCGGTCTTATTTTGTTTTTCTTTCTTCTCGGATGCTCTGATTCTCTTTGAGGGTTAAAAAAAAAGATCAATACTAACTTCCTTTTTTCCAGGTCCAGTCAGCTATGTCTGCTCAACCTGCAAGAAGCAGCTACAATCTGCAGAGCAACTCGTCCAGCACATTCAGAAAGACCACGGCATCCGACTTTACGTCGACGAAATGCACCGTGATACCCCATCAGCGACCCCACCAAGCAGAGAGCCATCCGAACCACGAAGCCCATCGGTGGCGACGTCCGCTGTGTCATATTCCTCCACCATCCAGCGCCCACCAATCCGAAACGTACCCCCAATGCCATCTCCTATGTCGATTCCACCTGGACTGCCTTTACTCTGGGGGCATAACCCACACTTGCCCTTGGATCAGGCAAATCCGTTCAACTTCCTGCGTTTTCCATTTGACAGAAGCTTTGCAAGTGGATTGACCCCGACATCTCACTACCAGAGGTTCCCTGAGCCTCCTTCCCCGTTCCAACTGAACTTGGCGAAATCCAATGCGAAACCTTTTGAGCGACAGAGTCCGAAACCGTTGTCGGAAGAGCCTAAGCCGGTTGTCACCTCAAGCCCACTAAACAGCTGCTCTTCCGCTGTAGAAGCTAAAAGTGAGCACATGACGAAAGAACAAAAAGTAAATATCGACAACCACAAGGATGACGACCTTCAGATCGACGTTGATTCGAACTCCGAGGACGAAATGAATCAGGAAGAAGACGAAAGAAACGATACAGCCGAAGACCTGAGCGTCAAGGCTCCGTCCACCTCGTCCACTCCTGACAGCCGCGCAGAGCGGCCGAATAACAGCATCAACGAGCTGATGGACCGCTTCGGTCTCTCCAACTTCCACCAGTACACAGATTTGCTAAAGCAAGTAAAAGATCAGGTCAGGGGCGGGAATCCCAAGGACTTCCCTCGTGGTCCGGGACAAGGACCCTACGGAACATTCCCAGTGTTTGCTCACCTCGATTTCAACGCAGGCATCATGCGCGGGCTTGACCAAAGCGTACCCCCATTAAAGAAACTCAAGACGGAAGAGAAGGATTCAATCTCAGCGAATACGTGGCTACCTGGCACCCCTAATCGTGACCTGTATAACCCCATTTCGGGGTTCCCGATGGGCCTGGATCTCCTCGACCGGGCCAAAGCAGACTACAAGCACTTCGGCTTAAGCCTGCTAGACGCGAAGCCATCAAGCCAGTTACTTCACAATGGTATAAAGCGTGAATCGAGGCGTAATGATACTTGTGAATATTGCGGGAAAGTTTTTAAGAACTGCTCAAATCTGACCGTTCACCGGCGATCGCATACAGGCGAAAAACCATATAAGTGCATTCTATGTTCCTACGCATGTGCCCAGAGTAGCAAATTAACCAGGCATATGAAAACCCACGGCCGAAATGGCAAAGACGTTTTAAAGTGTCGATTTTGTGATATGCCTTTCTCCGTGCCTTCCACATTAGAGAAGCACATGCGAAAATGTGTCGTCCAGCAGAAGAGGGCAGCACTTGGCGAAATTTCCCTTTCCCAAACCTATGATGACTCTGACGACGATTCCATTGTTTCAAAAGATGCTTTAAATTGACCAAAGAGTATTCCAGTTATCCAGTGACTTTGGAGGAAAGCTTTAAGTAGGATAAAATCACTTCGTTGTCGCGTTCGTGATTTGTAGTTTTGTTGCACTTAATCGTTCCGTAATTTTCACATTTCCTTTATGCGATTCTCTACCTCATGCCTTTTCCAAGTTTCTTTGTACTGTATTTGATTCGCAGATCTTCTTTGCAGTATTTTGCTGTGATACAGTGGGTTATGAATATGAAATAAAACGCGATAGTTATTAAATATATCGTCCACAGAGATTCTCTTCGACCATTTTGCACTCAAAGCCTCATTTGACGAAGACGACCCCCACCCCCACTCTGTTTTACACGCGAGGAGACTAAACAATCATGCTGGGGGGGGGGGGGGCAAAACGGAATTGTTCGGCTAGATTTCGGCCCTGTCAAGAGCTATCTTCAAGATGACGCTGAAAATACGAGCTTCGGATCGCTTCGGATAGCCTATCTTGGCAAGGATTCCCTCCAAGCGAAACGGAAAACGTAAACTTGGGATCAAGTCGTTCGGACCACCGAACACTTAGGAAGTTTAACGACACCCTTCAAGTTATCTAGTCAACGGCTACAGGGATCGCGATTTCATATCGACAATATGGAACTGCGTGATATCAATATATCAGACCGAATATCCTTATCAAAACATAAATATCGATCTCGAAAGGATATTTGTACATTTTCCTTTATTTTTTAATCATCGTAGTGATCAAACATGACAAACCTATAAATCCGAAGTTGGAGCAATATGTTTTTCATATTTCAATTTTTAGATTATTCGAAGTTTTCACAAAAGATGATGCAAAATGCTAACTGACAGCAATTTTCGGGCACGTCGCGCTTATGATAGCAATTCATTCACTCTGATCCCCATTCACTCTGATTTCCGAGATTCTTCACTTCATATGTGTATCCTATCTCCTCTATTAGCAATACACTGATTATGGCGCTATTGCCACCATTTCTTCTCTTTACGTGACGTATCAGGTGTTTCCGATCATGTTTCCGAGGAGCTGTTCCCGTCCGAAGACCGGTTATGTACATTTTGCCAAGCTCGTCATCCAAATCAAGGGGCATGGAAAGAGGCTAAAAACAGCCAAAGCCGTGTGTAATTTCTGTAAGCACAGCTCAGTTGTGAAGTAAGTAAGTAAGTATATTTATAACCCACTAAAGTTTTGACAAAAACAAACAGTGGAGTAAATAAGGAGAAAAATAAGAAAGAAAAAGACAAAATACGTTAACAAAAAAGACTAAAATAAACTAATAAGGCGGTGGTGAGGATTTAACCTCAAACAAGCATCAGCCAGTAAATCCTCGTGTAGAGATTTAAGAAGTACAAGAATATCAGGAGCACCATAAACACGGATAATTTTGCGGTTGCTGTGCGAACTCTATTTTTGCGGATAAAAACCACTATTATTGAGAAAAAAACGACTGTGTTGACGAAAAATCGGCTGATTTTCAGAAGAAACGACTATTTTTTTAAAAAAAATCTACTATTTTTACGAAAAACCGACTATTTTTGATTGTTTTTAAGAAAAAACGATTATTTCTAAGGAAAAAATCGACTGTTTTTACTAAAAATCGCGGCACTTCGCGCCGACTCGGCTATTTTTACCGACTGGCCGACAACATTGGGGGGGGGGGGGTGACGGCTCTGTTAGCAGGTCCTCCAGAACACGAGAGATAGGTGACTCCCTCTCATGGTATCCAGAAATTTATTTCGGGTGAGGGGGGTCTCCGGCGGATCGCCTAATCCATGCCTAACAGTAAAACAAAATCAAAGGTCAGACAAAAACGATTATTTTGTAGTATTTTTTATGTTCCGGGCGGGAGAGGGGGTCAAACTTCCTAAATCCCCCAGATACGGCCTTGCATTTTTTTTTATTCGCCTCCTCAATGCTCTCTTATCTCAATAAAAAAAAAATCAGTTAATATAAGACCTACAGACGGGGAGAGATTGGCGACTTCTCGGAACATTCTCGGTTCACTTCCTCACCACTCCCTTAAAGAGAATTCTTCTAGGGTTTCTTTTATGTTCCTTCCACGACTGCTTAAACTGTTCAAATACTTCACCATGATCTACAAACAATGAAAGATTGACGACTCCTCACAACTCCTTTAAAAGAAATTCCCTTAGGTTTTTATTTTGTCCCTTCCACGATTTTTCTTTCCGTTAAAATAGTTCACCAGGTTCTACAGACAAAGCGGAATTGGTGATTAACGCTACATAGTCTCATTCGGCTCGTAGTCCGTCGTACCTATACCAATGCAACCTACTCCCATTTTCTCCATCTGTTCTTAACACCGGAGACCCAAATTTCATAGGGTACATTCTACCCCCCCCCCCCCTAACGACACCTCTCACTGATTTTCAAGCTTGTTGTGTTTCAGTATTTTCTATGCGTATCAAGCTTCCGACGATTGTTCGCGAGAAGCTCACTCATCAGAATAATCGGTTCCGTAAATTTGGCCGTGTGTTTGCTAGACGTCAACAGGCCTGGAGCTTCCGACGATTGGCAGAAACAGACACATCATTTGTTAACAGCCTGGCATAATTTTAAAATATTCCAGTATTTATTATATTGGAATATTAACAGCGAACATTGCGAGGTGTCCTTTAAAGAAAATTCCACTAGAGTTTCCCCTTTGCTCTTTCGATGAACTTTTCTAACTGTTAAAAAGTTCGACAAGTCCTACAGTCAATGAGAGATTGGTCACTCACTCCAAATATTTTCCGATTCGTTTCTGCCATCCGCCAAAAATGGGCGCATTTCTTGACCACCCATGAAAACACTGGAGGGTTTACGATAAAGCACAATCAATATTTCACTCAAGCCTGCCACATTAACGAATTGGCCATGACCAAATGACCAAAAACGGCCAGAACCTCTGACCTACGGCGCTCCTTTGCCGACCAAATCTGACTTTGTCGTCTGTCTTATTAATACTGGCCACGATAATTTAGTGGAATTTCGGACATGATTCGGACACGCAATGATATGATCAGGGGTGGGACAAAGTGACCGCCCTTATGTTTGATTAATAATCATAATTACCGAGGATAGGACCGGTTAATTATACTCGAAGCATTAACTCAAATGCTAATCATGGGTTCTAGTGAAATACCATTAGGTGGGTCCGCTGAGATGGTGATGTGGCGTGAGAAGATGGGCTTCTACCTTCACTTTAGGCTATCGAGGCCAATTTGGAATTATAGGCTCAGGCGTCCAGAAGACTTCAAACGATGCGTAATCACCACTTTTTGATCATATCATTTTTCGGGCTATGCCCCACGTACTGTCCCTACATCAGAGCAAACATGCCGCAGGCTTAATCGAGTATGTGACCCAACTGCAAGCGAGTTTCAAAGAGTGGCGGCGTTCAGACCCATGCGATTGCCAATATATCGATAAGCAATACGAACTAGGAACATCCACTACTTCGGTTCACATTGGCCCAAATGAGTAAAATTATATAGAATAATATGAACAAGAAAAAATGTTTTAAATTCCACCATATGAGTTCTGAGTTTATATTGTAATTACTCATCATCATATTTGCCATTAAAATATAGCATTTACTAGTTAAAATACAGTGTGCATGTTTTATATTATCTAAAAAAAACTGGGGCAAAAAAGTCACCAGTCTACAGAGAGCCACGCTTACTTTAGAAAGCAGATACTTACTTACTAATTTAATTAGTTTTACTCCAATAGTCAGGGATTGAAAATTATGGATGCTTATCCACTTTTATACCAAATTGATATATATTAACAATATCGGAAATATGAAACACCTGTAGCCGCTGAATCCTACACCAAATTTTCACCAATAAAATATTCTGCGTATCATTGTTTATTTATATATTATGTATATTATTATTTATTTTTGCTTATCGTTGTTTACATTCTATGATAAATGTATACGGCAAAAATTAGCAGACATATTTTTATGTTCAAATACTGGTTGTCACCATCAAACATTGTCAATTCATCACTTAAACCACTAGGTTAATTCAGGCATCGTTAAACGCTCATTTACCAATACAATATAGTGCATATCCTTGTTTCTGTTTTCTGGTGAATGTATAGGGCAAAAAATAGTATACAAGTATTATGCTCAAATACTGGTTGCAGGGCCTTATCGGGGGGGGGGGAGGGTCAGGGGGTTCACCACCACCCCCGAAACATACAAAAATAATTGTTTTTTATAGGCTTTAGCCTCTGATCTATGCCTTTTTTGTACTTTGTTTTTATGTATACGGCAAAGAATAGCATACACATTATTGTGCTCAAATACTGGTTGTCACCATCAAACATTGTCAATTCATCACTTAAACCACTAGGTGCATTGAGGCATCGTTAAATGACCATTCTTGTAAAGGACGGCTCAGACGGCGTTCGTAAAGTGCGTAAAGTCGTTCGCAAAGTTCGTAAAGTTGCTCCGCTAACCCGCGTAAAGTACTTTACGGAAGCATGCAAGAAGTTAAACTTTAGTTAACTTTTTTCGTAAAGTTCGGAAGGTTGACCAATAGGAGAAGAGATGGAAAACAAGATATGAAAATAAATTTGTAAAATAGGGATTAGGAAACTGAAAATTGATGAGATAATGATTAGTGTGGTTTATATGATGATAATAATAATAAGGTCGAATAACTTGAAACTTTTTTTTGCAAGAATAATTAGGAACAATTTTTTTTAGGAATTAATTTTGTTTCTGTTGTTTTTTGTCAGGTGAGATAGGGAAGAAAGAATTACTTATTGGATTAAACTGTTTAGAACTGACTTATTTATTTATATTATTTTTGTTATATGATTATTCTAATTTATTTATTGGAGGTTCTTTTTTTGTATCTGGATATTAACCATGGCCAATAATGGATTTTAGAGTTAATAAATATCGATCTATGGTTCATATATAATAATAATAATCTCTAATAATTAGAATATTTTTCTTTCTAGAACAAATCGGCACAAAAAATCCTCGTAATGTTATCAAAGTCAAATTCCCGTCTGAGCGGCGACAAACTTTACGGAGCATACTTTGTGAAAAACTTTACGAACTTTACGAACGCCGTCTGAGTCGTCCTTAAGATGTTCATCCGGACAACTGCCGCCCCCTGTGGAGACACGTTGTCGATAACCATACATCATACCCAGCATGGTATACTGTTAGACTTCTGAGGTAAAGGCGAAATACTTCTTTGACACAGCAAACAAGCAACTCGAATGGCTATTCAATACCTTACGTCAGCCGAGTTAATGAAACATGCATAATTTCGAATTTTACATAGAGTTATTGCAATGGTGAACTCAGCTTTGTGAACTCCAGCTGCATGAAGCCCGTATGATCGATTGATTAAAACGGTAATTACGAAGACATTTAATAATCCAAGTTATCGGGTGGTGTTAGTTAGTGTGTTGTCTAAGATATCGGGTCTTGTTCGTGCAAGTTTAACGTACATTTAAGAAACAGGTTTGATGCAGGTTTCCTTAACAGTGTCCTAATAACAAAAACAGAAGTGTGCATCAACAACTGTGGAATTTCGTAGGCTTCATTTAAACGAACATTTAGCCGGAATTTGCCAAAAAACGGAAATTCGACAATTTATCGGTCTTATCGTTTAGAGTGTCCATCGTACGGTAAGCTGACGTATTGAACTGATATCTCTGCTTTGTTTTCCTGAGGTGCGTTTTATTTACGATCCGAGGGTCCGCTAGCGGGTCACTGGGACGTCAGCATTTTGCCGTTTCATTTGAGCTTGCGAGCGTAAATAAAACGGCATTTTTGTCGATCAGCTTATTTTCTGGCGGAAAACAAGGCGTGTTCAAACTTGGCGCCAAATGGTAATTTCCTATCGATCGCCCGCTCACTTTTCCAGCGGGTGTCTCATGGTCCGCTAGCGGACGAATTGTCCGCTGGGGTAAATAAAACGGCGAAACCATGACGTCACTATGACGTCATCTGTCACCCACTCGCTAAATAAAACGATTTTAGTGACCCGCGCGGGCGAATGGACCTAAATAAAACGCACCTCTGATTGGTCGATAGTTGACATAATCCGGCGAAAAACCCAAATCCGGTATGCCTCCTGTTTTGTTTTTATCGAGTGCCTGGAGCATCGATATATGGGTAAAAAGAATTGCAAACACGGATATTTCGTCTTCGTTCTCCTATCGTGACGACAGTTCGGTCGGACTCGCCAGAATCTTGCGAAAACGGGAATCTTGCGAAAACAGTAATTTCGTTGTCTGCTTTGTACAGCCTACCTGCTTCGTTACCCTAACGGATAGGCAAAGCAGTACGACCAAAATTCGTTGTAAACCGAAAAATTTCGCAAAAAGAAATTCTCTGTTAAAACTTATGCATATAGACATAAAGAACATGCTGAATCTGGATATCCTTCAAGAATCCCGCCGTAGCCTGGGCTTGATCGGACACTTCTACTTTTGGTCTCGCTTTACCCAGTCTCCACCCATGACGTTAGTATTAGAAAGACAGGAAACTTCCACAAGAGCCATGAGTCGCGACAATTAGCGCCTTCTAGCGGTTGGTCCGTCGTTAAAACAGTCACTGCCATAAAACTACACGTGCCCCGTGTTGTTGTTTATAAATCCTCTTTGTTTGTTCACATATTTTGTTTGCTTACACTCACTTTCATCGTCTGAAGTTGGAAAAAAAACGCTAATGGAGCGGGCATTTCGATTTCTACGACGCGATTTCAGCGGAGTTTCCGTCTTGCCTACGTTAAGAACTTGACCTCTTCGGTCTTAAGCCTAAAGACCTTGGGCGAATCCCTAACCATATCGAATCGTCAATATTATACCAAGTCATGTGAATTCACTTATGAAATTCCTGCTTTCCGGTTGAATCTCTGACATATTCTAACATCCATACATGAGCATATCTCACGTCTGGTCATCAAAATTCCTATGACGGCCAGAGACGTTCGACGCAGTCGGCGAGCTGGACTCCTACCTGCTCGCTGCTCTTTAACTTCAATGACATACTGTCAGAAGGGTCTGCTCTCGACCAGCGTGATTCCGACAAAAAGATGACCAAGTATTGCAATGACTGCGTAGGCGCGGGCGTCTGCGGGCGGTCTGTTGACGACTGATCAGTTGCATGTCAAGTAGGCAGTTGAGGTCAAAGTGTACGCTTGGAATAAGACTGAACATGGTCCATTCAGACCTTTATGGTCATCATCTTCGACTATGGTATGCATGTTACACGCTTCAAAGACAATACTGGACTGAGTCATATTAGAACGCCCGCTGCAATTCAGGAAAACAGAGAAGCATTTGTACAGCAGGGGGAAGGACTGAACGCTAAAATCCTAACGGAGGGGGGGGGGACGGATGAATTCCAAAACTCACTATTGCTACATCCGGCTTCTTTAGCAACGCTTGGAATAAGACTGAGCATGATCCATTCAGACCTTAATGGTCATCATCTTCGACTACAGTTTGCATGTTACACGCTTCAACGACAATACTAGACGGTGGACTGAATCATATTAGAACAAAATATCTCAACCCATAGATAGTTATCGTGAGACGGACAGACAGACAGACGGACGGAAAAAACTTTACGAAGTCATAGGTTGTCCCGTCACTATCATTTGGGATCCCAAAAAGATAAGACTAATCCAGTGGTAAATTTCTATCAACATTCGTCTACACGATTATGAAACGTTTCGTATTCATAATAAATTTAAAGTTTAACCGAAAAGGACTAGGATACGACAATCTAAGTACCCATCACTTCTTCACTTAAATAAACTTGAAAACCCGATGGAAAAACGCTGGTTTGTTTTTCTGCTAATCCCAAATAAGCTTTTATCCCTCTGTGGTTGAATTCTTTCTGTATTTGTCTATGCTCTATGTTATATTTCTGTATGCTACCTGGAATATTTGGCAACGACCCCAGCATACAAGCAGATAAATAAAAAGAAAGCTACAAACTCTATTCTTCTTCGGGATTTCCGTCTTTTATTTGTACGAAGCTAGAAAAATCACGTTTGATCGCCGGTATGAATTTTCTGCGTCAGCTGTGGCTGCGTTCTTCTCAGGGGAGAGTCCACACTTTCAACATCCCTACTAAACACAAAAGTGGACAGATCGAAAATCCCCAACGGAAGTCAAAATAATTTAGTGTCTTCAAATCTAAGATGTATAAACAAGTTGCCATTTCAGTTAAACTTTAAGAACAATCTCTCTGATTATCTTACTATTATTCACTAAGCTAAGACTAAGCTACGATCTGGACGGTTTAAAGAAGGAGTGGAACGACGTCATCTCTCTCTGCCCTTTGTGAATTTGTGTCCCAAACCTGACAATGCCAAAATAGTTACAAATCCGTCCAGTCACAAATCCGCGCATAAACATAGGTGTCGAACGCGATTTTTTCCGCTTACGAACTGAGCCGCGACGCGAGCTTCGAAAAAAAATCGAGTTGAAACGGCTGACGACTGTAATGCCGAATGTGAATTCGCGTTCTGTCGGCATTTAGCTTAAGGCTAAAGCCATGCGGCTTTACCCTGCCAAGTTTAGCCAACTACAAAGGACTATTTCGACCGATTCGAACCCCGGCCATCTTAGACCAAGATTAAGATTGTCATCCAACATCAAATTGGAAGCAACCGGTCGCGTCGGAAGAAATGAAGCAACTTTCCGATCAGCTCCTTGATTACAAATTCCCGTCCTCTTAGCATGATAAAAGAATTCATTCTCGACCATGAGATTTGTCTGAAAAGCCATCTCATCGAAAGGACAAGCATTTCGAACAATGGCTAAGACCTGCCACACACGTTTACTTCCCAGTTGGACACCTCTTAGCCAAACTCATCCTCAACTTCAGGGAACCATTCGACCATCTAAAATGGAATAATCGTGATACGACATTCACAATAGGGGCGTATGCTCGTGTGTCCATTTTGTTAGCTTTGTTATCGCATGATCGACCATTACGCAAGTTTGGTTTTGTACGAGGGCCTTGGTATTTAGCGACACATATCAAACGGACAAACCAAGTGAAGCGTAGAGGTCTATTGAGCGTTTAGTGTACAGCAAACCCCAGTTTCTTAGACGCGTTGGGGTCTAATCAATGGAAGTCTTGGAAGAAAAGCTTCAATGTCCAATTCAGACTGAACTTGACTGATAGCTGTTCGGCTATTGATTCTCCTAGGTGGCAATGACGCGGTCCGCTCAACTGAACATGCGAAGACTACTGTAACTGGCACCAGTAATTAGCCGGGAGGCTAACAGTGCAGCTGTCCCGTTCGATTCTCTATTAAAGTTTAACTGAAAAGCCAAGTTATTTTTTGCATATTATTTCTAAACATACTGAATTATTTTGTCTCTCTTGAGAGATTTTCAATTTTTCCACAATAAGCTCTAGTGGGGACGTTGATAGCCTCCCGTAGTCCCGACAAGACCGGCCCCACAACTGAACCGCTAAATTTAAACAAGAGATCAAATGTGATGTTTCTGGCTTCTCCCCTGATCGAGGTCTAGTTCCATGGCTAAGGAATCAAATATCAGACGTTGTAAATATCATATGATATTAGAGGTTACACATATCTGTATTCTTCTTGTTTATATATACATATATTCTGGAAATCGTTTGCCGTCGAGTTGCTAAATATTCAAGGTTCAAGGACAGAGAAGTAAGCACATATAGGTACAACAAATCTGAAAGGGAAGATTAACAGTATGAAAAGAGACTACCCGTGAATATCGGAACAAGGAAGCATCGCATTTTTGTCGGGTCTTCCAGTCTATTTAAGGGAATAAGTGACGGGTAACTAGATTGTCGCATCTCAGTCCTTTTCGGTAGACTTTAAGGACGGCTAAGATGGCGTTCGTAAGGTTTGCAAAGTATGTTCCGTAAAGTGTGTCAGAATTTCGCTTTATTTAACTTTACGAAAAATTTGTGTGACAATTATTCAAATTATTCGACCATATATACCGTATCATAATATATCAGCACATTGTCAATTTCCTGATTCACATTTTCAAATTTATTCTAAGATTTTGCCTTGGATCTCTTCTCCCGTTGGTCAACCTTATGAACTTTACGAAAAAAGTAACTAAAGCTTAACTTCTTGCCTATGCCGTAAAGGTTTACGGAAGGCCTACAGAAGGTTTTCGACCATCCAAACTATCCGAACTTCGAACGACTTCACGCACTCTTAGACCGCTGAGCCGTCCTTTAGACCAAACAAAGATTGGCGATTCACTTCTGCACTTCCATATACACTCGCTTTAAGGATAAGTTGGTGTGGCAGTAATCGGAGAGGAAACTATTACCAGTCCACAGACTGATCCATAGTTTATTGCATGCAAAGTCCCCCGCCATTGCAACAAAGTAAGACAATATCAGACATTCAATACAATCTATGAAGAAATAAATATCTAACGAATCAAACAATTAGTAACAAGATTTCAGGCACGAATCATTCTTGTCACCGATTTCGAGCAAGAACAGAAATAAAAAAAGGAAAGGACACACTGAAAATAATCGCAAGAATGAACTTATCATGTGCTGATATTTCAACCTCGCAGACACTACACTTCTAATTATTTATTGATGATTCATTATGCTTATGGAAGGACGTCGCCGAACCGCATCTAGGTGGTGAGCAAAGGGGTTAGCCACCTGAGGGTATCAACTACGTGAAAAACGTGAATGTACATGCGGTTATGTCGGTGGCACTTTCGTGCCGTTTCGTGCAAGGAAAAGGTTGCTAGTATCACGATATACAGACAGGAGGTGGTTGTAAGCAGATACAACGAATTTTAATGCCTTCTTTGATGTTCTCTCCTACTACAAGGACAACAGAAGCGTCACCCTTCCACGAACTAATTGTCGATAGCTCAGAGCTCTCGGTCTTTCTAAAAAGACAGCGTCCCTAATTGTTTGTCTTTCTGTCTCTCGGGTCCATTATTACTCTTCTGATATCCGGCCTTGCCATCCCAAATATTAATAAGCACCAAGGGATGTGGGGGCTATTCATTGCGCTAATGATAAGTCAGTATCCCCACCACACGCCTTCCCTCCCTCCGACGACGTTTACTACTGCAGGAACGTTGTTTAGAAATACTGCGATGGTTGGAATATGCATGAGAATATCTCGGTTCTTCTAGTTACAGTCGGCGAAAAACACAATTCAGCCAGCCCCCCCACCACCTCGGTCTTTGAGACCGGGTGAGTGGGTAGAGAAATGTCTTGTCTACATTAAAAATGCAACATGCTTCCGTAATTACTCCATATGTTCTAAAACTCGGAAATCTGAATTTCATACCGTACATTCTAAACCCCCTAATGACACCACACTGATTTTTACAAATTCCGTGTTTCGCTACCTTCCCTGCGAATCATGCTGTCGACGCTTGTCTGCGAGAAGTTTAACCATCAGAAAAAATAGTTATATAAATCTGTCCCGGTTTTTGCTAAAAGTTAACGGGCCCGGAAAAGGGCTTAAGACAGCTAAAGCCGTGCGGTAAAAGCAAGGGACTAACTGAAAAGTATTTCTATTTCAGAATGCTGAACAGCTAAAAAAATAGGCTATCAGGGTCGAACATTTTTTTTATTAAATGTGGAATTTTTGCATTCGTAGTTCAGGACCCCAAATATCAGAGTCTCGTAGACAGTCCAGGTCTGAACCTATCGGAGAAGCTTAAGACTTAATTTGTGACGGGGGGAAAGGCACCCTTGACGTGGAGAGCATTGTTAGTACAGTAGCTTAGCCTAGGTATGTCAGTTTGAACCTCACCAACTTTGAACGGGGCCGACATATATGATGAAAATCCAACCTAGCAAATCTTCATACACATTAGCCTACTGAGCTCAATGAGTAATTTATTTAAAATAAAGAACAAAACGTAGCCATAATCTGTTATTCTTATCTTTTACTCTGTTTTGCTCGGGTTATTCTGCACCCTTACCCCGCCAAGTTACGGCGTCCGGCGTTTTGCATTACTTTCGTAGTCGTTTGAAACATCTCAAAAAAAAAAATAATATTAATAAAGAAACAACAAATCGAACCGAAGCTGAATATTAGCTGAAAATTTGGATCTTAGCTGATACTAAGTTTTTAATTATCGTTCCCGTCTGACTGTTTTAGGGGACACAACAAATCAATTCATCAATTTATTTCTAAAACGGGAAGCGTAGAAGCCGAATACTCATTCAGTCGTCAATATCAAAGAAGCATGCCTCTACTGTGATGAACTGAAAGACGAAAACATTCCTCAGGCGGGATTTGAACCCGCGAACTTAAAGCACACCTCGAACTATTTACTGTATATTTTCCAATACTCAAAACTACCTGAATAGTGTAAAGCTAGGCTCTGCTTTTAACAAATTATCCACGGCCTTGCCTGTCTTAAGCCTTTTCCCAGGCCCATCGACTTCTAGCACGATATCGGCAAATATAGAAAACTGGTTTTACACATCAACAGCATGATACGCTAATACTCGTCCGGAGCATAATGCGCATGGGATTTAGTGAATCGCTGCAAGTGCAAAGATAAGTCAGGTGTCGTTAGCGGGTTCAGAATGTAACATAGGAAACTTGGATCTCCGGGTTTAAGAACTAATGAGTGATGTTACGGAAATAAGTTGCATTGACATAATAGGTACGACAGGTCCTTTAAGAGTACGAACAGCCTTGTCAGTCCGAAGGTCGGGTTATTCGTGCCAGAAGGGATTTTTTTTCTTTTTAGTTCACTACTTACAAGCAGGGTTGCCACGGGTGGTGATTTATCCAAAATTTGGTGAGGATTTTGAGATCACAAAAAAACACCAATTTCCAGAAACTTCACCGCAACTTCTTCATTTGGGGATTTATTAACGAACGGGTGATTTATTTTTGCCTGGCGTGGCAACCCTGTTTGCAAGGATCGGGCGGCCACGGACTGGAATTCCTAACAGGATTGTCGGCACTGTCATCAAATCCGTACGGAATAGTCTAGATTTTTCAGCTGTCTGAACTCCCTTCTTTACATGAACAAAACAGTCGCCTCCAAAGGCACCTCGTTTTGACCCTAATTAAACGAAAATAGGTCGGATCCTTTTTACTACTCCCCTTCGATTGCGCCCCTTTCTTTCTTGGATTTTAATGACGAGGCAGAGTTGGGCCAACTTTCGGGTTTTCTGTCGGATCTTCAAAGTGGGCGAACTGTCGGATTTTCGAAGTGGACGAACCGGAATTGAGGAGTGGGCGAAGTGACGGGTGGAGGTACTTTCGGGTGGGCGGACTGACGGTACGGGAACCGACTGTGGGAGAACTGGCGGGTGGGCGAACTAACGGGTGAGCTTTGTGACGGGTGGTTGAACCTATGTGTGGGCAAAACGACGGGTGGGTGAAATGACGGGTGGGTGAACTTACGGGTAGGTGAACTTACGGATTTTGGTGGGCCAACTTGCGGGTGGACGAACTATCGGAAAAAGTGGGCGAACTGACGGAATTTAGGCGAAATGACGGGTGGGCCAATCGACGGGGTTCTCATTGGAGCGAAGAAAATTCAACAGGGAAACCCTGTCACCTGACCACATCATAAGTGATCCTTCACAGCTTCAGGCGTTGGCGGGAAAACCTATACCTAATATCAGGCTAAATACCCCCTGAAAAGGAATTGAGGCCCTTAAAAGAAATGACCCATGGGCAGGTGCCCCTCTGCCTATTTGGTAACCCCGCGTTGGTCTCAATCTTCTCTTAAAGCCTGCAGGTCAACACACCGAAAATCTACAACGTATTTTCCAAATAACTTTTGTGCATGTCTTCTCAGACATTGTAGGCAGAAATCTACGCAGGCCAGCAGCAAGCTGACTCAAAAAACGAAAAGCGATCACTTGTTTTTACGTCTCAAAGTAACAATCAACATTTAAATAATGTTAGCAATTATGTAAAGATGAAATTAATGACGCTAAATTATAGGCCGTGGTCAGTGATCGAATCGATAGGCCCTGACCAAGAATAATTACAAAATTCTCGGCAATTTGAGCCCTTTGGCCTTTAGAAATCTGAGACACGAAATGATTAGTCTGTGTGTCGTGAATAGTGTAATTATTGTTTATGCCAGACTCAAAGGCATGGTTTATATCAATTATCAAAATCGTGAAGGTTCAAGCTTCTGGTTTGCAAGAAGAGCAAAATTCTACCATCGCTGCCGATTAACTCAGTAGCCTATCCCCGGCGAAAATGGATTCGAAGCCAATCAGTCACGTCACGTTCTCTTAATATATCACTTTACAAATCTGTATCCAAATTTGGACTTTAACCCTCACTTTGACCTCAATCTACTTTTCAACTTTTGCTTCATAAAAACCCACCCTCTGTTGTGGGTTACCATCAAGGCGAGACAAGATTTCCTGTCCTCAACAGCAACTCATTTTGATCAGAAGGAAAACAAAAATGAAAGAAGACCTCCAAAATATTCAAAAAACTACCACATACACGATTTCTAATTATTCACAGCTGATTCATAATAATCACGGAAGGAGTTTAGGAATCCGGGCATCGCCGAGTTTGGGCGAAAAGAGAGACAGGCGATGAGCGAGGGGGTTAGAGACACTGCAATGAGAAAATAGAACCGAAGAAAGTGAAAGCATTTTTGTTGACAAACATTATCATGACATTTTTATGAAACAAAGAGCTACAAGTGTCACGAAATAAAGAGTAAAGTTGGTTGAAAGCAGAAACAGCGTATTTCTCATGACATTTTTATGAAACAAAGAGCTGCAAGTGTCGCGAAATAAAGAGTAAAGTTGGTTGAAAGCAGAAACAGCGTATTTCTGACCATCTTAAAAAAAAAAACATGAGATTTGACACTGCAAAACGGATCCATCAGCTACTTTTTCTTAGAGTTATATTTCGTCCCTTCTAAGCAATAGTCGTCTAAATATTCCTTCAGCCCAAGCTGACTGAGAATCACATTTGACAATGCAAAACAGATACGTCAGCTACATTTTATTAAAGCTATATTTCGGCCCTTCTTGGCAAGCAGGGCCGTACGTATCCAGGAGAGGTTAGGGGGTTCACCCCCTCCCCCCCGAAGCATGCACAAATAATCATTTGTATAGGCTTTAACCTCTGATCTATGTCTTTTTTGGTCCGACCCACGGGCACCCCCCCCCAAATAAATTCTTGGATACGGACCTGTTGACAAGGGTCCTCTTCAGGCTCAAGCCGCTCAAGCTGGAAAATTAACTTGTAGAACAATTAAAGATTCTTCATTAGATATCTGATTTTGTGAATTTCTTCGTGAAAGTTGCTTGAAGTTAGAAGAAGAAGCTCTTCTTCTCTTCCAACATGTAGAAAAATCTCTATCCTCTCACCGACCAAATCGAGCAGCAAAAACAGCAGCGGTGACCAAAATTCACAAAAGCTGGATTTTTGGATCATTTTCCAGCTTGAGCGGCTTGAGCCTAAAGAGGACCCTTGCCAAGAAGGGCCGAAATATAGCTCTAATAAAATGTAGCTGACGCAGGCCCGTATCCAGGAATTTATTTCGGGGGGGGGGTGTCCACGGGTCGGACCAACAAGTACAAAAAAGATGTAGATCAGAGGTTAAAGCCTACAAAAAACTATTACTATTGTGGGTTTCGGTGGGGGGTCGAACCCCCTATCCCTCCTGGATACGGCCCTGAGCTGACGTATCCGTTTTGCAGTGACAAATATGATTCGCAGTCACCTTAGCCTGAAGGAATGTCTAGAGTATCCCCACTTTCCACAATATCAACCAACTCTTCTAATGTGTGGACCCCCGGATCGTTTAACCCCGTCCATGACAGGTTCCACCTAAGCCTATTTAGTCCCAAAACCAGAAACACTCCTAAAAATGTCCATTTCTCGATGTTTATGGCTTCCAGACATACGTCTGCTCTTTTTTCCAAAAGAGTATAGACCGTTAATGACCACATGTGTGGGGGTTGAAACCTGATAGCCCGAATGAGATTTTTCCCTCACCCCTTTATGTCCGGTTTGGTTGTTTGGCGGCTAGGATTTCGTACATTTCCGCGGGAAGAGGATATTTTTTCCCGGTCAGGAAATACCGGATAGGACTCGGAGTATGAACGTTATTCATGCAAGAATGGCTGGCCGTTAATGAACGATTTTTCGAGTTGAAGCGAGTGTCAGATTTCGGTTCCGGAATAGTTCACACGCGACTGAGTAAACCGCACCTTATGACAGTTGGGAGTTGACGTGAGAATATCAAAAGAGTTAATTCTGAAGCATTAGTGGCGTTTTTGATTGCCGATGAAATTTCCCCGGTAGACGAAGGAAGTTTGCCGATTCGTGCTTATTTACTGTTTTCGATAGCCGATAGCCGTTGGAGGTAACGTCTATCGCCTATCGGCGAGTCCGAGGCCGATAGGCGATGTACAGGAATTTAGGCGATAGACGTTAGCCGTTGAACACAAAAACAGAACAACGGCTATCGGCCATCGGCTATCGGCTTCCTGTGAACGTCAAAAACGCCAAAAAGTCAAACGGCTACGCTATCGCCGAACTCATCGGCAATAAAAAACCCCACTATTCTCTCGATTGCAATGTCCGGACCAAAGGGCGTATCTGGAGGGGGGCTAGGTTCGACCCCTCCCCCAAGAAATGTACTAGAATAACCATTTTATAGGCTTTTAACTCTGGTCTACGTTCTTGTTCTACTGTTTAATATAGATTAGGTCCGAACAGCGGGGAGACCCCACCCGACATTAATTCCTGGATACGGCCCTCACTGGATCACCCACAGTCAAGTCGCTAGTTACTAGAAAGAGGCAAGTCCGTGGGATGATCTACACTTTCAGAAGTTTGTTAAAAAATATTAAATATTTGCGCATCCTTGAGTTAAACGTTATGATAATATATCTATTATGACCCTTTCAAATGTTATATTTTTCCGAAAATAACACTTAAAGGGTCATAACAGAAGATCAGTCTCGAATCATAACGATTGAAAGGTTAATAACACATATATTCTCGTTATCTTGTCATAATGACGAGAGAGTACATTTTCAGTTCATACTGAATAATTTTAATCCCAAAAAAGCCTGTGGGGCCATGGCGGGAAAAAAATTTCATATACTTGATATAAACGGCAAATAAAATAAAGAAAACTCTTATCCCCAAAACGATCTCGATGCTCCATAGCCTGCTAGAGGAATCTCCCGAGCGTACTAAGGTCGCCACATTTTTTCTTCCTCATGTTTCCAAAGGACCCTTCTTGCTTATTGTACCTTTTATAGTATCTCCAGATCCCTTACGGAATTACAAGCTTCTGAAATCCAAGCTTTTCGCCATTGTTTCGTTTGGTACCTACGACTTTTTAGCGCTTTTTCGGTGGAGCCGAGTTTTGCCTGATACGCAACGCAAACTTCGACGAAAGCTTCAAGGTCCGCCGACAACTCTTTCACACAAGTGCAGTAGAAACTTCAAAGTGCTGTTTTTCACTTTGAAAGATCCGGTAGGCCATCTGGATCTGGTCTATTTTCTGTTTTCGACTTCTACTGTTTTGCTCGGTTCTCACTTTTAAACCACGGCACGTTTATTTTTCAAATATTTTGCGTCCAGCAGCCGCGTCGGAGAGCGTGAAGGCTGTATATAGGCGAGAAGCGCTAAGAATAAAATCTGTAATTTCGCGTGGAAAATAATGGTATTTTCGAAAACGATATTCCTGATCCATTTTGTCGCGAAAAGATCATTTCTAGTAAGAGTTTGTGCTTTAATGGTTTCTCCCCATTTAACTGTATCAACCAATTCCTTTTCCAGTCGTAAAAGTAAAACTGAAGTTTTGTGAGTTTCAATTCTAAACAATTGCGGCGAAAGAAGCTATATAGTTGCAGGTAGATAAGGTCCAAGCAAATTACGAGAAAGTACTTTTTGAGGACATCCAGAGCCATTTCAAATCACATCAATGCCTTAGCACTTGAAAAGCTCAAAGAGAATCCGACGTAATATACAGGAAACACGGAAATCCCTTCCCATGGAAGTCCAACCCCAAATCCACGCTCGCAAGAACAACGTTCTTGTCAGCCACCGAATGCACAGAAAAAAGGATATCATTCGTAGTTTTTTTTTTCCAACCGACACCCCCCACGGATTTTTCTGACTGTCCTTTGGTCCCACCAGAGTGATCCATCTAGAGAGTCTTTGGGGCCGCAGGGATACCTTAGCAGCTGGTTTGATTTTTTGCCTCTCAAAAATATAATCCTAATCTCTTTTTTCTAGCGTCCCATCTGTCCATGGTCAACCTGGAGCGGTATCGGAAAAATAATCCCAAATCTATTTACGGCAAGTGGATGTCGAATGTTAGCAAAAGAATAGAGATAGACGTAGTGAGTGATAGACAAAAGAACGCGCATGTGGTTAATTAGCAGCAGGGGTCTTATTCCTGTTTTCTAGCACAGAAAACGCAGATTAGGCTTCAAAAGGACCGATCAAACCAAAAGAGATCAGATTTTTTCGGAAGAAACGTTTCAAATGTTTCAGCCAAGATTACATGCTGGTAGACTATACAAAATTCGGGGACATTTTACCCCCCCCCCCCCATTTGGAAGGCCAAGAACCTGTTCCACCCTTTCAACAATAGTAACTATTAGTTACTATTTTCGTTCCAGCCTCGTGAAAAGTTACTACGCTGACAGTTCCAACCTTCTCAAAATAGTAAGTAACAGTAACTATGTGCTTATCACACTCGGGATCGTAGTTCGCGTGCTAATTACGATCTCTGTGACCTGACTGGCCCGATCAGCCCACGGCACGATATTTTGACAAAAATAGAAAAATGCGTTCCAGCCTTGACGTCAAGAAGCCAGGATTCGTGACTTCATGCTTGGTAACTACGGTGAGTAAGGTGGAACACGCTCCACATTTTGTTGTTTACTAGCAGAGATGGGTGAATCCGTATCCGGATTCGAATCCAGGATTCGACATTTTGGTCGGATTCGAATCTTCTGCTTGTCAGGCTGGATTCGGATTCGGACTCGGATTCCAAACCTTCAATCCTACGAATCCGCTCAAATACACACTGGGCTTAGGCAATCCAAATTTCTGATCTCCACCACCAACCATCCTCAGTAATCTATCACGTTATCTGATAACCTTAGATATCAGTCTATAATCTACGTACAAGATTTGATTCTTTTTAAGGTCGGATTCGAATGCGGATTCGAATCCTCAGCACGAAATGGTGAATTCGGAATCGGATTCGTACCTAGCCCTGGATTCGGATTCGAATTCTTTCATGATCGGATTCACCCATCTATGTTTACTAGTGTGGATATAAATGATATTCGGAAGTGTTTTTTACAAATATATAAAGTACTCTATCTGCTTATGGTTTCGCCACGGAAGAGTAACAACAGCCTTTCCAGCAAGTACGGAGTAGCAAGAACAGGTCCGTATCCAGGAATTTATTTGGGGGGGGGGGGGGTCAAAAATACAAAAAAGACATAGATCGGAGGCTAGAGCCTATAAAAACAGATTATTTTTGTATGTTTCGGGGAGGGGGTCGAACCCCTTACACCCCTGGATACGGCCCTAAGCAAAACATATACCTGCCATTTTGGAGAGGCGCGAGCGCTTTAAGCGCAATCTCAACCCACCACATAGCCTACTCTACATAGGGTAATAGTTGGTAATTGTTCAGTATTTCAATTCGGGATTCCAAGTTTATAAGTTCTATTTATTAATTAACTAAGTACATCATAAAGAGCCAATTTGGCAGAGAGACCTAATAAGAGGCCTAATGGTGGAAATTTACATTTATAAGGGCTGTAATGACATCATCAACAAAATATAAATAAACCATAATCCATCCAGGTTCTATATTCAAACCACCAAACTGAGTTGGTATTTAGCACGATAAAACATAACTTTTTATATTATTATTTTTTTAGATTTCTTCTATGAGCATTGATTTATTTTATTTTCAGAGTATTTATGGTAAGTTCAAGTTTAATGTTTTTATATTAGTGTTTTGTTAATGGCATTCATGTTTTCCCTTCTTTCTCTATTCGCATGTGTATCGTAACGACGTTGTTTGCTGCCTGTCATCCTTCAATTTACTAGCCTTGACACATATAAGCGGAGTTCTTCTTATCATCCATTCGTTGTTATTATACACTCCGAATTATCCATATTGTTGACAAATAATTCCATCAATAGTATTAACTGAGAATTTTTTCGAAAATCCTGGACGTAAATCGGTTAGTAAGTCTAACTAAGTCTGCAAGTAAGTTTGTTATTTTCGTACATTTTAGAGCTTCTACGACTTCACGTCCCTACGACTTCACGTCCAAAAATCAAAATTTCCTTTGGTATTACATAAAACAAAAGTTTCGTCCAATAGCATTTGAGCAATGTGCCCGCTATAGAGACTGTTGTAGCTATGGCACTTTTTAATTTATCACTCGACACTATAAAATGGTCAATTTTCGTGCGTGAACGAGAGTTTTTGAATGTTCGCGCCTTGCAAGTGCAATCTCCGAAATTGTCTCCGCCGAGACGGCGAAGAGGTAATGAATGATAAGCGATTACAAGAAAACGGCTTATTTTCGACGCGCTACGCAGGCTCCGAAATGTTTGTTTGTAAAGCATTTTATGAAAAATAAAGCATAATTAGTGCCCACTGTATTTTAAACTGTGCAAACTTCTTATATGATCTTATTTGTTTACTTTAGCTTCGGCATTCAGTGGCTACACCGCAAATTAGTTTGCTGGCTCTTTCGTATCCCTTCGTAAGATTTTCAAGATCCATTCTGGAACCGAAAGTTTCAGACCCCGGACTTGACCTATTATTGCTTAGACGGATTATGTTCCATTTCCTTGACCCAATTCGACCCGAAACGTGTGTTCAACCTGTCTATTTCTGAACCAGCTTGAAACGTGAGCGCCGCAAAGGACAGTCAGCAGAATGGTTGCAACATGGACGAAATTGGAATCTCATCAGACCAGATGCTACCCCGGCTGCCCGGCAATCAAAGATTAACGTCTGGGTGAAGTCTGTAAAATTCGAAAACTCTAAGCCAGGATATAGCTGGTAGATGAGGGGTAGCTAACTTCGGCGCTTAAATGTTCACCGAATACCGCTGAAATACGAAAAGCTAGTTAAGAATCACTTATTAAAAGTTTTAATATAAGCTTCGATGCTTGTTTTATTACAATACATTCTTGCTTGGGTTTTACTGTGGTGTTGGAATCGTCATCATCGCAAACATGGTATTAAATGTTTATCGAACAGGGCTGAACCACGAAAATCTGACTAAGAATCACGTATTCTAATCACGTAGAAGAAGGTTTATAGGAAAAAACAGGTTAAAGAATGGCCATTACTTTTTCCCTATGTGTGGAAAGATGGATGAGGATGTGTTCCACTTTATGTGTGAATGCGAAGGATTGAGTGATTTAAGGGTCGAAGTGTTTGGGGTGATAATTTCTAGAGAGGAGTGGCCGCTAGAAAAGATTGGAAGTACAAATATGGGGAATATCCGTAAGGTGGCTAGATTCCTCCGCGTTGGTTTGCCCCATAGAGAACGATTTTTGTAGTTTGTAGGGTTTTCCTTTTGTTTTGTTTTATTTCTTGTTGCCATGACCCCATGGGTTTTTTCGTGCAATAAATTCATTCATTCATTCATACGTATTTCCTTAAAGAGGCCTGAAAATCTTACGAAAATGCGCCGGTCCATTGCTCCGCTACCGAATGACGATTTTTCGTTGTGCAAAATATCTTTCAATCTTGTGGTAGCACTATGTCTACACAATCTCAAATATTCAGGATGAACAGCAAAAACAAATTGCCTGCTGTCATTACACAAACTTACTAGGCTGCTACTTCTGGTCCTCGATGAAATTCAAATTGCGCGGTATTACTGTGAATTTGGTCTTGTCGGGACGCCGACTATATTCTTAACGTAGCTAAGACAGCCTATATATGAAAAAACAAAAATAGGTCAACAGACTCAAAATAGTCAGTGTGTTCAAATACAAGATACAAATACAAGCTGGATTTTCAGTTAAACTTTAACCAGTAAATAAAGTACTGGGCTATGAAGGGGCCTTGAATTAAAGAGGTTAATTCGAACGTCTTTTCCTAGGACCTACAAGTAAAGCATGAACCCGTCTGAAGCAAGCGCTATCACCTTCGGGCTGTTAGAATACTTGCTAGATCGGAAACTCCTAGTGAATAACTGCATATTTTCGCACATATTAAAGGAGGTAGTTCGGAAGCAATATCGTATCTGAAATGCCTGTTTTTTTTTAAGAATACAAAGATTTATTTCCTTCACAAGTAAACCAACCAAAACAAATTCATTAGTAACTATATCGAATTATTCCGCTTTAAAAGTGACAAGAAGTCGCGCAAAAAAAATGGAATATAATGTTTATAAAAAAAATAACTAATACTCACTGGATCAGTCAGTAAGGTGCTAGTTCAAACCACGACTCGGTACGACCGGCTTATCTAAATCCCAAAAATATTAAATAGTACTGATTCTTTAAAACCTCGACAAGGGAGTTTGTCATCCCTCGTACGGTCTCAGCCCTCGATGTCATAAGCTGTCATGTTTTAGGGATGGACAGATTCCGAACATCTGCTGGTGGTGCGACCCCAAGAAAACCCGTTCTTCTGAAGAAAGGGGGATCATAACTTGACCGGATTAAACCCCATAAGTCATCAATTATGACAGGGTAGGACGACGAGGTCCTGGTGTGAAAGTTTTCAAATGTCAGGCAGAAACAAATTTTTTATGGGTTTTTCACACGGAAAGATAACAATCAAAATTTTGAAATTCTCTGTTCTTTACCTAAACTAAACTGAATGTAAAGCAACTGATGGTGGGTTTACACACGACGAAAAATCCGAGCGTATATTGAAATCCGAGCGTATTTTACGCACGTATTTGGGTCTGAAAAGGTCTCTCGCAATACGGATGTATTTGAGAAATCTTTTATTTGAGTTTTGTATTTGAGTTTCTTATAATAGATACGTTCGTATTGCTAAGAAAATACGCTCGGATTTCAAAATACGCTCGGATTTTATGCAGTGTGTAAATCCACCATGATCTGGTTTAAGGTAATTAATATTATCTTAAATTGGTATGAGATGATACCTGACCCCTCACTCTATTTATTTCCCGTTATATGTTTTGTTTTATGGTTGGGTGCCAACCCTCGCTGAATCAAAACATAAGGAAATACTGGAAATACCAAAGTATCAAAAATAACAAATGTAACTTACAAGCATGTATCATGGATATTTTTAACTTTTAATGTTCTGCCGTTTGAATCTCAATCATTTTTAACAAAAAGCATTCATAAACTTTTTACTTTCAAATTTAAAAGTATCCTTCCGTTAATTCTTGTCTGTACGCAATACAGAAAATTATAGTGTGCAGTGGTCAAAGTTTTTGGATCCTTTTCCTGCCGACCGCCGAAAACCTGGCGTATTACATCCATGTTCTGACAGTTGCCTGATGTCCCCCGATGTCCTGAAAGTTACCCAATGCAAGGAGGGGAAACATCAAATTCAAGATTATGCGATTCCTTCAATATTCTTTTTCTGCGAATTATAACGTTTCTTTTCGCAGAAAACTGGCGCCATCCAGCGACTGTTAGGCAAACATGTCCTGACTATTTGCTCAAGCCCGGCTAATCTAAAATTTAATCTTATATGGATTATACCGAGGATTATACATTCCTTAATTCAGTATTATTATTCTGCGAACTAGCAGCTTAACACAAGGATGCGCAGACATTTCGGATGTCATGGGGAATTCTATTGTGACTAATTCAGTGTTACTTTTTCGTTACAGTTTAACTGAAAAGCCAACTTATTTTTGTATCATTTACCTGACTACATTGCTATACTTTGATTGTGTTAAGGGAATTTTTTTTTCCACTATTTGCTCTAGTATGATGTTCATAATATCTACGGCCGTCCTTACAACGCAAAATTCTACTATGACGCAGAAAAACTGAATCTCAATACAAATGCGGCTTTTCAGTGGTCAGTGATCAGCTTGAGGAAGGTGGCTCACTGCGTGAACACTTATTTTACGTAAATCGGTTTGGTCAAGCATACAACACAGACACAAGTAGATGGAGGTACCACATATCACAGGGCAGTTCCACTATTTGAAAACCGATTATTAGTGAATAGCTAAAGAACGAAGTAGCGCATTTTCATCGGGTCTTCAAGCCTCTTTAAGTGAATAAGTCATGGGTACCTAGATTGTGCTATTACATTCCTTTTCGGTTAAACTTTAAATGTAATATACCAAACCATGTTTACTGTTAAGTTTTACAAAAAGTTAAATACTTAAATTACGAAAAACATAATGCTCAAAATAAAAATTTACTTCGACAAAAACAGGTAGTACTGTAAATGCTATACGTCGGAATCGCATATCGCTGTGTTTAACATAATCAAGTTTCTGTCAGTGTAGGCAAACCGCAAATCAACAGTTCTTAAATAAAAAAAATCATGGAAAAGAAGAAATAACAGCCAAGCTGCGCGAGACTTTTGGGAAATTTGGTGGTCTAATCTAGAAGCCCACTCGTAATCTGCCTCCTCGTGACACCTCCTCACTCATTTGAATAAAAACGCCCCCGGCTAGATTTAGCATGGAACTCATTCCGCATTCCAGACTGAAATGATATTACCAACCACTTCGCCCAAGGGTGCTCGAAGCACAATTGACCCCTACTTGAGTTGTCAAATTTCTTTCCTGCCTTATTCGTAATTTGGACATGCATACCGTCTGTCACTCACTGGAATCAGATTTACAACTCCGTCGAGTTTGAAATTGATATATTCAAAGCGTCTTGACACAGGATATTATGCGAACTATGAGCGCGGCATGTTCCAAAGAGGATTCTCGTATGGTGTCGACATGCTCGTGAAACTTAGTGCATGTTTAAAATACACGTCGTACTAATGATACTAATTCATTATTTTCAGTGCTATTTCCATCCATTCTCGTTCCCGAGATTCTTCCCTTCATTCATAACTGTGCCCTATCTCCTCTGTTAGAAATGCACTGATTCTCATACGTGCAACCAGGGACACATAAATTTCCTATAATGACTCGCCATTCCTATGCTTCTACCTTGCTATATTACCCGAGCCTCACCTAGTTGCCCCCTCCCTCAAGGCGGAAGCTCTTCTCCAGCAGCCAATCACAAATTGTGTCTATCTGGATAGTCGGGTATTTTATACCCGTGGGTATTTCTCGAACTATCTGACGCTCGGTCAAGAGCGCATCAGAATCTCTTATTGACAAGCCCCCTGAATGGCGAGTCATTACAGGAAATTTAGGGGTCCCTGGTGTAACGTTTGTTCTCTTTGCGTGACGTATCATGCATCCGATCATTGTTTCAGAGGAGCTTATTCGCCCGGAGACCGGTTGTGCAAATTTTGCCAAGATTAGTTGCGTTTTTTACAGATCGACTGGCGACTGGGACTTGTTCCCGGGTCCATCCAGTTGACCGTTTTTTGTCGCTTGACTGGAGTTTGACTGATCCTCGAAGAGAAAGGTGCATCGGATCGACTGTTGACTTTGTTCGCAGTCGATGTCCAGTCAAGCGACAAAAAACGGATCGACTGGACCTCCAGTCGACAGTCGATCGCAAAAAACGGCAACTTTCGTTCCAAGGGATCGCAAAAACGCGACTATTGTCATCCAAGGCAAGGGACATGGAAAGAGGCTAAAAGCAGACGAAACCGTGTGTAATTTTCTGTAAGCATAGCTTAGTTGTAAAGTGGTCAACTATTTCAGAACATCTGAGCAACACTATGCAGTGCGGACCCGTCGTTCTTGCAGTGCCAACCCAACCTACTTCCGTAATCGCTCCATTCTTAAACCCGAAGTTGAAAACTCATACGGTAAATTCTACCCTCCCCCTCCCGACAATGCACTGAATTCCACACTTGCCTTGTTTAGCTACTTTCGCTTGTTTACAATAATCTCACCCCTTGTCAGATAAAGAGGTTGTGTAAATTTTTCCGTGTTTTTGCTAGAGGTTTGTTGACAGTTCGAACCAAGTTCGAACCTAGTTGGGACTCTACAAAAATATACCTTTTAACATTTCTGAGGCTAATTTCGATGTTATGTAATTCGAGGTTTGGGACCTCTCCTGTAAGCTATTAGTTTCCGGCTCAGGTAGAAAGTCGCCCGGAACAAACAAAGCTGAGTAGGGGCTAACACTCGTAATGCCCACGATCGCAATGCCCACTATAAATGACCACGAATCATAATGCGGCAACGGCATTATGAACCGTGGGCACTGTGAGCCGTGGGCAGGGACGTATCCAGGGTGGAGTTAGGGGGTTCAACCCCCCACCCGAAACATGCAAAAATAATCGTTTTGTATAGGCTTTAACCTCTGATCCCCCCCCAAAAAAAATTCCTCGATAGGGACCTGGCCGTGGGCATTCTTAATCGTGGGCATTCTGAGCGTGGGCATCGTGAGTGGTGATTTTGGGAACCACCCGAGTAGGGAAGTATTTAGAACAATAGCAGCGTGTTCGTAGCTGCATACTTTTTTTGTTCGGATACTGGATCTCAAAGCAAAACTGCGATTCGGTATTAGGTCACACATCGTTTATCGACAAAGCTGGGTAGAGATGTCTTCCGAACAACGGCAGCGGGTTCGTAACCCCATTTTGTTTGTTTGTTCGGATACCGATCTCCGAACATAACTGCAACCACGGCCGTTTCCAAAGGGGGATTAGGGGGTTCGAACCCCCCCCCGCAACATAAAAAAAATCCTTTTTTATATAGGCTTTAATTTCTGATTTATGTTTTTTTGTACTTTTTGGTATGGACTAGGTCCGACCCGCGGGTAAAACCTCCTCCGAAATAAATTCCTGGATACGGACCTGACTGCAACTCTGTGTCAGACGTCACACATCATTTATCCTTCCATTAAACTCTTGCATTTCTCCCATTCCGACAATCCAATTTTTACTTTCTTTATTGGCCTACAGGACAATATTACTCCCAGATAGAGATATTAGATGGCCCCAATTTGTTCCAAGTCACCACTTCCAGCATGGCCATCTCCATAAAACATCTAGCATATTGGCGGTAATCCAAAAAACTGCCCCTCTAAGCACATTTGTGGGGGCTAGTATAGGCAATAAACAAGGCTGTATATCGCCACGGGGCAATCTATGAGCCGGCCACCGTTTTTCCTGATGAGTCAGGGGTTGTGAGGATTGTTTCGGCATTTATCGACCTTTGGCGACAGAAAGGGCTCCGTTTTTGCCCTTTGGACAAAGAAATTAGACGGAAGAAGTGCTGACGGTCGCCTGCAGAGGAATTAAATAGGAGTTGGTGGGCTGTTTTTTGTTGTGAAGAAAAATAATCTCAGTTAATTCGAAAGCTTTCTTGAAATGTCTCAAGATACTAGTTCGGGGTTGCCACTCCGCTAAAGTAAAAAGTACCAAATGGGAAAGTTATTTTTTGGATTGTTTCGGCATTTATCGACCTTACCGACTGGCCGACAACATTGGGGGGGGGCGTCCCCCCCCCCAGTAGTGACGCCTCTGGCTAGGGATAATATGAAAGGCAGAATAAGCAAGAGGGGGGGGGGTCCTTTAAGAATCCGATATTTTCTAGAAGAATACTTGTTTTTGCTAAGGTCAGTTTATACTATCCACCAACTGACTAAGTAATGAGCCAAGAATGAGCTAATGAGAAAGGGTTAATTCATGTTCTGTTATTTTGAATAATCTTGGCTTGTGCTGGGATTTTGCAGAAAAAAGGTACAGCTGGGTTTACAATAGCCATTCGTATAGAATGATAATCGCTTCTCACACATTTTGGTATCTCTTCTCACAATCTTTCTTTCTCTTCGCAGGAGTTTACCAAAAAGGTAACTCCTTTAAAACCAGTGTTGAAGCATGATGAAAAGCTACTTGTTGATTTTTTACAAAAAATCGGGAAAACGAATCTTTGTTTCTAGAAAATACACAGAAATGTCTGTTTCATTTCCACATACCAACAAGGGTTTGCTTTAAGAAACGGTAACGGGTGAACATTTCCCGATTACCGTCCTCGCCCCCCCCCCAACAAAAAAGGGCTGGTGTGAAACGGATTAGCGGCAAAATTTCGGCCTTTGTTGGCAAGCCCTCTTAATGCCGCAGCTAAAATCTAAGCTTGCGATCAACCGCCACCTTTGGATTTGTAATCCAAGCTAAGAACGTTCGCAAGAAGTTCTAAATAAAGATCGCAAGTTCGGACCATTCTTTTAATCTTGCTAGAAATTACAAATTAATATGGGAATTTAAAACTTCTTTGTTTGAATGCACTATGGGAAATATGCTAAATATTTACGTCTGCCACCGCGGTTTTATCTTAAAGGACCCGTCGTACCTATCATGCCAATGCAACCTATTTCTGCAATTACTTCATTCATTCTTAGACCCGGAGACCCTAATTTTGATATGTTACATTTTAAACCCGCTAACGACACCTCAATGATTTTCACACTTGCCACGTTTCGCTATTTTCCATGCGTATCATGCTCCCGACGCGTGTGCGCTTATCCTGCTGTTGGTGCATAAAACCGGTTATCTGAATTTGTCCGTGTTTTTTTGCTATAAGTCAATGGGTCTCAAAAAATGCTTAAGCCAAAGCCCTGGACAATTTGTTAAAAGCAAAGCCTAGTTTTATACTGTTCAGCTATTTTTGAATATCGGAACACAAACAGCAAGTAGTGCGAGGTGTAATTTAACGGGTAACATTTCCAGATATCCACATAAAATCCCTGCCTCTCGCCACCTCCGAAAAAATAAAACCCTGCTTCTTCTACTCGGATAGAAATTACAAATATGTGAGTAAGAAAAAATAACCGCAGAAATAATCCCTGTTTAAACCATGAGCAGGTCCGTATCCAGGATTTTTTTTCGGGGGGGGATGACCGCGGGTCGGACCAAAAAATACAAAAAAGAGGTAGATCAGAGGTTAAAGCCTATAAAAATGATTATTTTCGTATGTTTCGGGGGTTAGGGGTTGAACCCCCTATCCCCCCTGGATACGGCACTGGCCCTGAATTGTTTTTTTTTACTTTTAATGTTTACATTTTCTCTGGTCCCGAGAAATCACTGCTTCTCTGCTCTTATAAACATCACAAACATTTGAGTAAGAACGATCTAGACGGCGTACGTAAGGTTCGCGAAGTATGTTCCGTAAAGTTTGTCGCCGCTCAGACGAGCATTACACCATTCATTCTTGAAAAAAGTTTCAAATTATTCGAGCTTATTATTATCACGTATCAATTCATAGATAGATAGATTGATATGTAGACCTATTAACACTAAAAGTTAATGGGCCTAATGGGTCATGGTTTATATTCAGATAAAAAAACTTCCAATAAATAAATTCCAAATAAATCCAATAAGAAATAATCTTTTTCAAATAATATATATTCCAATAAGCACCCCTCTTTTCCTGAGTCAGCTTAACAAAAACCAACAAGAACAACAAAAATATACACAAAATGTATCTAATTATTCTTGAAAAGAAACTCTTTGGCCTTAAATCACCACATATAAACCTTAATAATCATCTTCTTAGCATTTTTCAGTTTCCTGATTCGACATTTCAAATTCCTTTTAAAATGTTGAACTTGTCGCCTACTTCCGCAAAGTACTTTACGCGGGTTAGCGGAGCAACTTTACGAACGACTGTACGAACGTCTGAGCCGTCCTTAAGAACAAGACCAAAGGTTTCGATGGGATCCCAAACATTTAATATCTGATCCAGACATTTGTCTTCGCCAGATAGTCTTCGCCAGGGAAATCGTCTGAGAAAACCATATTCAGATATACCTCTATAAGCCATATCTAAGCCATATCCCACCCCTAAATGTAGGGCTACAGAGCCCATCTACGAACTCGACCTTACTCTCTTGAGCCAAAGAATCCTCACACCAAGTTTCATCAGAATATCTCATTCTCTTCGAGAGTTATCGTACTTACAGACAGACAGGTAGACGGACAACTTTTGCGATGTCATAGGTATCCCTCCACTTACGTTTTGGGATCCCAAAAATTAACCGCAGAAAATTTGAAATTGCTTGGTCGAGTGCACTATGTGAAATATGCCAAAGATTGACCTCTGCTCTGCCATCGTGAACCTGACAGTGACGTATGATCGCCGCCGTCCGCCCGGTCAGCTTACCAACTCCGTTCCATTGTGTTGTTACAGACAAATTACAATTTCTTGCTGCAGACCTGTTATTTAGGGAAATCAGTCACCTACGTGAGACAAGCGATTAGTTTGATGTAGACTTTGTAAACTTGAAACATCATCAGCGCTACTCTGTAATTAAATCGGCGTCCAACAATGAACTTAAATAATGAACAAGATTGGTTATGGTCACTAGTAGTGCAGATTCCATTATTTTTGTCTGACTTAATAAAAAAAGAAAAAAAAAATGAAGTAGCTGATTAGAGGGTTGAAAAACATTAAAAGCAGGATGTAGCATATGTTTAAAATTTCAATTTCATGATTTTTACTCATTTAAGCAGTATGAAAGTGAGAAGGCTAACAAACTACAATGGTAGTTTAACTAGCAGAGGAAAAAGGGTTCGATAGTTTTCAGACAATTTCGAAACACTGGCTTATTTTGTTTTCCTCCACTTGTTTTCCCTTGTGGGATCATGGTTAACAAGACCAAAGGTTTCGATGGGATCCCAAAAATTAATATTTGATCCAGACAACTGCGTTTTGTAGATATCCGGGCTTCGCCAGAGTCCTTGAACATTTTTATTATTAACATCAAAACAGATTAATACCAACGGCTAATCATGTTAAAACCAAGTGCATGTATGGTTTCAGTATGCTTTTACTTTTTACAAATTTTCCGGTTTCGGCCGGGTTCCGGACGAGCTAATTGTCCGGCGACAAAATAAGTTTCCGATATGAATTCAGCATGTCTCCTTACCCCTAAACAAGGCCGTATCCAGGTGGGGGGTTAGGGGGTTCAACCCCCCCCCCCGAAACCCACAAAAGTGATAGTTTTTTGCAGGTTTTAACCTCTGATCTATGTATTTTTTGTACTTTTTGGTCCGACCCTTGGACAAACCCCCCCCGAAATAAATTCCGCGAGCAAACCCCCCCCCCAAATAAATTCCTGGATACGGCCCTGCCCCTAAATATATATCATTGGCTTTTTAGAACATTTTTTTTGTTCCTTAATCTGAAAACCCTCCCCCACCCCTAAATATGGGGCTACAGGGCTCATCTACGAACTTGACCTGTACTTCGAACCAATGGATCCTCATACCAAGTTTGAATAAAATATCCCTACCCCTTCGAGAGTTATCTTACTGATAGACGGACAGACAGACAGATGGACAACTTTTGGGAAGTCATAGGTATCCCTCCACTTACGTTTTGGGATCCCAAGAATGAAGTTTTAGCTTTAGTTTAACTTAAAAGCCAGCTTATTTTAAAATATTGGATGTAAATACACTGAATATTTTGACTCTGCTTAAGGGATTTTTGTTTTGTTTTTCCCATCTTGGGCTCTAATAGCGACGTTCAAAATATTCACTGCTGGCCCGACAACACAAAGTTCACCCAGACATGGAGAATCTGAATTTCAACCAAAGCGTGCATTTCAATGCCTAATGAAGCGAAGCTTAAGAAATGTTCAATTTCAGATTGTAGTGTCACTTCTGAAAAAAAGCCCGCCATTACATGTAACCCAAAGTACATCTACTTTCGGCAATCTTTTACCGCTGTAGTTGCCAAATATTTCAAATATAGAAGTACAACACTGTCAGAAGTTTCATAACAGATAGCGCATAACACTTTCAAGAATAACACCTTTTCACTTAGAAATAAAGTGTTATGACCAATTAAGTTTACACTATTTCGTGCCTAGATCTCCAACAACACCTTCAATTGGTAAAAATACTAACGGGAACGAAATAAACATAACAGATAACATCCCAAAGTTTTATCTGTTGAAACCGGGCACCCTTGTGTTGTCGTTATGTAACTTCTGACAGTGTAGTATTTTTACCAATTGAAGGTGTTGTTGGAGATCTAGGCACGAAATAGTGTAAACTTAACTGGTCATAACACTTTATTTCTAAGTGAAACGGTGTTATTCTTGAAAGTGTTATGCGCGATCTGTTATGAAACTTCTGACAGTGAAGCGAATAGAGGTACCACAAATCCGAAAAAGTTCATTCGATGAAAATCGATCATGTCAATAGCGGAGCAACGAAGTAACGCATTTTCATCGGATCTGCAAGCCTATTTAAGTGAATAAGTAATGGGTAACTAAACTGTCATATTTCAGCCCTATTCGGTTGTACTTTAAGCGCTGATAATTCAGACTTGACTAATCTAGTAATTTTCTATGAGGGCTGAAAAGCTATTTCATATATAATCAAGAAAAGAAGATCAATTTACGAGGAATCGGCACAAGATCTTCGGTTTCAATCAAAAGGGTTGGTCAACTGAAAAGCATGCGCAGATAAAGGCTAAAACAAATATTGCTTTGAAATCCCTCTTTTTAAATCATAAATAGTTAGTTATTGTTGTTACAATTTACCTTTATTTTTCTTTCATTAGTGTATTTGTACTCCACCACTTTTCACTTTTTCCTTTTCCTTGGTTGCCAAAGCCCTCGGACTATTTTGCAACATATGTCATATCATAACACATCGTATGTTAACAAAAATAAATCATCAAAAATACGTTAAAATTCATTCATAACAATAAAATAATAATAGGCTAGGTATTGAACCAACATACAAGTAACTAGTGTGTTTTGTCGTGAAAAACGGACGAATATAACAAGGTCCTCTATTTTTATCGAACGGCTGATGTCAGATTAAATGACAAGAACGACAAGAAATCCCGAATGTGCGCTTCTAACGGACAACCTAGCCCCCTTCTGTCCACACTGGAACCATCCCTAACTTCTGACCTATGCCCTTTTTTCATTGAGGACACATCTGCATTCAGGTGTCCGGCCCCTACTAGTCATTTATCAAAACTCCCGGTCAAATTTAGTGGACTTGGTCCCACCTCTATGACCTGCGCCCGGGAAAAATTTCCCATAGAGGAATGTAATTCCGAGTGAATCTAGCATGGTCGGTTAAGGTCGTGGAGGTTACTGCCCCTCCCCCCTTTTGTGTGGGCAATGTATTGAATGGTAAACTGTGGGTAAATGGAATAAGTGTGAAATGGGGGGTTCGGTGACAAATGTTAGCAAGATAAAGGTGTTAGAAACATTCTAAAGGCGTAGACAATTAAACAAAACATATAATTTTACGAATAACCAATGGTAGGCAGCAATAACAAATAGTTAAACCAGTAAAGTTGCAAACTCCTTTTTCTTATAGTGTGGATTATTTGTCATGATCTCGAATGCTCACTCTATTTTGTTCCTCTTGCACCAAAATAGTGAAAATAAATAATACGTGTCAGAATAAAGTTGAAAAAAACAATTCAGCTTAAAAAAGTTTATTTTTTTTGTTTACAAGCAAAATGTACTCAAACGTTATTACACGTTGCAGTTACCGTGGTATCTGATGCCACGGTTGCTTTGCAAAAACAACAATGACCAAATTTGCACTTTACCCATCATCCCAAAAGAAATACTAACATCCACTCACAGCATTAATGTCCAATTCTTTCCCACCAATTTGACAAAAACCCAGGCCGCTGTGTAGGTGATGATGAAAATGAGATGAATTTTTCAGATACCACGATCAGTTACCACGTATCTGAATATCAGTTACCACGGTAACTGGCCAGATACCACGGTAACTGGCCAGATACCACGGTAACTGCAAAAATCCCTTTTGACCGTGGTATCAGATACCATAGTAACTGCGACAACGACTTCAGATCGTGGTATCAGATACCATTACTCCGGTCGGGAGCATGGGACCGTGGTATCTGAATATCAGTTACCACGGTAACTGGCCAGATACCACGGTAACTGCGAAGACGACTTTAGACCGTGGTATCAGATACCATGGTATCTGCAAAAACGCAGCTGCTGTGTTCACTTTCCTGGATATTAGCACCTTTTACCTTCTGAGACTACCGAACCCCTATCCAAGCCGATTTCGAGCCCAAATGAGGATTCCACCGTTTTTGCAGAAGGTGTGACAAGAGCAGGCTCGAAAGTTTCTCCGAGTAAGGATTAAAGTTAACTGCAGTATTTGCTACTGGGATTAATCTTATCTCTACTGGGATAAAATTAATCCGAATTAGAAATAATCTTATCTCAGCAGAGACAATATTAATCCCAGTAGCATATACTCCAAGTTTTTTTTTACAGTGAGGAATGGACCCAAGACCGCCAAGGATGGGACTCTTGGATGACAGGGAAGGCTCAGTCCCCTCCTGATTCACTTACAAGTATCCAACAAGCATCCAAGTACACGGGGCCGATTCATAGCTCTAATAAAATGTGGCTGACGTATCCGTTTTGCATTGTCAAGTATCCAACCCCTCACACTAAGCACTCGTTACTTCCTGAAAGGAGTTAAACGGAGCAAAAAGACCACATTGTTTACTGTCTTTTCAGATGTTTCTTTTAGCTTTATTTTGGTCAAGCACAAAGGAACTGATGACTGGTTACTGACTTATGACCGCTCTGTTTTCCGCTAGCATAATCCCGGATTGGCCACAGCGACACGGACGAGATGACTACTCTGCACGAATTCGTGACAAGGAATCACCGAATGTTGCGAAAATCCAAGCTAAAGTTTTCTCCGCAACTGACAAATTCTTTTTCACCATAGCCAACAACAAACAAATTTTCAAACCGCTGAAAGTGCAAAACTAGTATTGCTACCAAAGTATAAACACAAAGAAAGTGATCATCTGCATAACTATACTTATAATACTAAACTCCATTTTTGGTATTTTAGCAAGAGGAAATGTCCTTTCGCGTTGTGCAATGACTAATATACTTGTTTGTAGACCCGGACATAGAGCTTTAGGGCCCCTGGTCAGTTAACTGAGTCGGAGCCCCCTTTTTGGTAATTTAGCAGAAAACAAAATTTACTTTTATGTTTTTATGATAAACCTACTCTTATTTTTTTAATGGACTTCGACTTTAGAGAATGGAAAAGCAAGTTTGGATATGAAGTATACAAGTACCAAAACTACATTAACACAACAGCTACGATGCTTTGGCAGCAATATCTCGACGATTCTTGGCAAGGGTTCAACGTCAGAGACTGGAAGAAGATAAATCTGCAATCAGGGCCGTACCCAGGGGGTTAGGGGGTTCGCCCCCTCCGAAACATACAAAAATAAATTTTTTTATAGGCTTTAGCCTTTGATCTATATCTTGTTCGCCCTTTTTGGTATGGACTAGGTCCGACCCACGGGTAAAACCCCTCCAAAATAATGTCCTGGATACGGACCTGCGGCTGCAATCCAAAGCATCCTAGCGCACTACCCGTGTTTCACCATTGTTTGAAATATGTTTCCCAGTCAACTTGGGCTCAATAAGTACCCTATTTACCAAATCTGCGTTTTTGTCACGTTATTTATTTTTACTTTTACCACTTCATACGATGGCGGGGACCACCTCCCTGGGCACAAGTTCGCCATTATTTGTTTGTCATCGAGGCCGTTACTTCAGGGCAAACCCTAAAACCTTAATTTCCTCAACAGATAATTGAGGCTCAGAATACAATTAGACAAATCTGACAACACGAAAAGAGGCTCGGATAGAGACGTGACAGTTCAATTCACATCAAAAGAAATAGGCAGCAATGGCACATACCCTAGGCTCAATCCTTTCTTTTTTAATACCCGAAACTATGAACTTATTTGAACAATACTTAGCATTTACGTCAGTTTGACTCCAGTCACGTTTCCTCTTCGACCGATTAGTCGCACCAAACAACTCCTCAATCAATGAACACGAATTTAGATATATTACGTGATTCCGGACAAAAAAAAAAAATCCTGGATTTAATTGATTTGTTTTATTAAGTGTTGAAGTTTGGTGGGCTTACTGTCTCAACGAATCAACTTGTTTTCCAAGTATTGTAGTCAGGAGCTCGAAGCTTGTCATACAGTCATTACTGTAATTCGTCAAGCAACGACTCGGTTTAATCGGTTAAATTAAAGTTTTTTACTACGCTGTCAGACGTTTATAGATTGGATCATTCCTCCAGCACTTAATCCAACTCTCCTACATCTTTCTATCTACACTTATTGATATATTTTTCTCAAATTTTTCCGCACGTTAGCCTAGTGCTCAGGGTAGTGACAAATTAATTAATTGATTTACAGAAACAATTAAAACGAACATAAACACCAGGACGATAAATTTTGGGATAAGATAATCAACGACTAGAAAAAAATACAAATACCAGCACGAAACTGATTGACAGATGGACTGATGTACCTTGCTAGCAGAGGTGCTGCGAGTCCAGCACTTACGATTCCAAGACCGAGTCCGGGACTCGTCTCGTTTTCCGAGTCCGGTCTCGGACTCGTAACTGCTGGACTCGCAGCACCTCTGCTTGCTAGGGGGTTCGAAATATTATCATTAAAGACTGATTCTCTGAAAAAATTCTCCCCTACTCCTTGCTTTCGAATTCTACTTCCAGCTTCAATTTTGTCCCAACGGGTGGCAACTGAGAACCTCGAAACAAAATCCTAACTTGGTTTCCATATTTTTCAAAAAGCCGACAAGGAACATAACCAGTTATATTCCGTGAGGATTGAAATGGGATCAGAAACTGGAGCTAGAATATCGTATTTTAGTTCCCGAAATGAAATAACAAAAACGACGGGGAAAGGTCGGCTGGGACCTGCTTTCAAAATGTGGAAGAGAACGGGGTGACCCGAAATTTTGCATCTCGTAACAATGGTTAGCGTTAGAACAAATGACGACTAGGGCTTTTAAATAAATGAATGACGACTAGGATTAAATGACGATATATGACGACTAGACGATATATGATATATGACGACTATAAAATAAATGACGACTTGGGTTTTTACTAAGCACTGAACAAAAAAGGAAACACGTAGAAACATGCAGTGTGAAGCAGGGTTGCCAAGAGCTCGACTCATAAAAGTGTCACAATTACTGACAAAAAGGTGTTTTTTGGCACCTCCAATTTTTTGTGCATTCAACTGCACAACATGCAAAATGCGAATAACTGGATTGGGCTGATGCAGTGCTGGATCAAACCTTATGGAGGCACCTAGGCAGTCGAGATTTCGGGGCCTCTTTGCAAATTATATCCTAGTAGTGTTTAAGTCAACCGCCAGAGAGAGATGACCACCACTGCTGTAGGCTACATATAACCAAGGCCGTATCCAGGGGGGGGGTAGGGGGTTCGAACCCCCCCGAAATACACAAAAGTAATAGTTTTTTGTAGGCTTTAACCTCTGATCTATGTATTTTTTGTACTTTTTGGTCCGACCCGTGGGCAACCCCCCCCCCCCCCCCCCGAAATAAATTCCGCGGGCAACCCCCCCGAAATAAATTCCTGGATACGGGCCTGCACATAACGTATGTGGTTTGGACCAAAAACTACCTCAGAAAGCTTGACTACGATTATTTTTTCAATGTAAAATCATTATTGTTTTACATTATTATTTCATATTACACATTACATTATTATAACCCTTCTTGTCAACCTTACGGAGGCAGTCAAGACTGTGGACCCCTTTGCAAATTATATCCTAGTAGTGTGCAGGTCAACCGCTCGACAGAGATCACACATGTAGTTTGCACCGAAACAATTTATGAAATCTTGATTGTGATTTTCGAGATCAATCCATTTTATTTTATCCGTTGTTGAGGGTCCCCTAGAAGGAGACAAGTGCCGACTCGGCCTACAGATCGAGTTGAAGGAATCTGTCCTGTTCACAGTAGTAGGCAGGGCCGTATCCAGGAATTTATTTCGGGGGGGGGTTTGCTCGCGCAATTTATTTCGGGGGGGGGGGGTTGTCCACGGGTCGGACCAAAAAGTACAAAAAATACATAGATCAGAGGTTAAAACCTGCAAAAAACTATTACTTTTGTGGGTTTCGGGGGGGGGGGGGGTTTGAACCCCCTAACCCCCCCCCCTGGATACGGCCTTGGTAGTAGGCTATCTTATTATACGAGCATTGTGTTTTGGTGGAGACAAGGCCTTTCTTGGCTCTCCAGAGGTCTATCTGCGAACTGGGTCACTCGGGATACACTATTAATCTAGCAAACGACCTACTTCCTGCAGGACACACGATTACTCCCGAGCAAAAATGGACAAGCGTAACTAAATTATCCAAAAGACCGGGAAAGTGTTCCGTAATAGGATATGCGTAATATCCCACAAAAGATGGAAATGACCCCAAATGTATTCTACAAGAAACGAGGGGATACTCGATCCTTGCCCCTCAGCCAACAAACCTATGGGCAGCTACTGACAACAAGAAATCTCATTCACAAATTAAGTGTTTGAACAATTCGAACTAGTTTTTCCCCGGTTCAAACCCCGAAATAATTTTGCACCTATGATATTTATTCTTTAATTAATGTTGTATTTTGCGGGGTATTACAGAAGAGGTATGCTTCTTTTAACAGTGCCATTTCATCCACTTGCTATGGAAACTTAAAGCAGTTCTTTAACTGCATGTATTGTACTTTTATTGTGTTACTTGGCAAAAAAAAAGCACTTCAAAAGCATACCTCTACTGTACTTTCGTGATTAATAATGATGACCATGAACCGCAGGGCGTGTCCGGGGGGGGGGTAGGGGGTTCGGCTCCCCCGAAACATACAAAACAACCGTTTTTTATAGGCTTTAACCTCTGATCTCTGTCTGATACTGATACTTTATTGTAAAACGAAACTTTCACAGCATTGGATTGCCGAACTTGTCGAACTTTGTCTTACTGTTTGGTATGGAGGTCCGACCCGCTGGTGGGAGCCCCCCCCCCAAAAAAAAAATTCTGGATCCGGACCTGCCTTGAACAATCGGATCGGATACGCGCTCTTACGTTTTGGACAATGATGTTCGAAATTTTCCCCCCGGCACACAGTTTGAACACAATTTTAGGCACAAAGGCCAAAATATCACTACGATAAGTATCAGCCGACTTATCCGTTTATAGCAGTCAAATGTGATTTGCAGTCAGCTTAGGCTGAAGGAACACGTATTATGTATTATATTATGTACATCTATAACACACATATTAGTAGTTCGAGACCGCAAAAAAAAGAAAAAAAAGGGAAAAATAAACACAACCTCAAATAACGAACCCAGTAACGAACTGCTACAGTATCCGGCTTGAGCAGGCATTTAGAGCTTTGGCTTAAGTACTTACTCCTATTTTCTATAGCTTTTCAGTTGGGTTTACGGTCTTTTCCCTTTATCACGGTCTTATTTCCTTTCTTTTTGCAGTTCACTTACTCTGCTTTTGCTATTTAGCGGGTAAAATTGATTTTTTTTTTTTTTTTAAGCTAATATGAGCTACTAATGTTAACGGCTAAAACCCAAAAAACTCACAAGCAAGATTTAAAAAAAAAAATGGTCATATTGTGACCTGCTAACTGAGCATGTATCCCCTTTGGGAGAAAAATAGCCAACAAAAGGGGCTGATTGATTGTCCGGAGAGCTTTAAGAGCCATGTTTTTCCGATGCGCCGCAATGGCGAAAACAAAGGGGAGACAAAGAATCGAAGCCTTCAATGGAGGGACCCATCCATGGTGAGACGATGCAAACACTCCTTCCAATTCGCCATCTTCCAAAAACAAAACTGAACAGATACATTTCAAATCTCACATGGAAAGTGTTTCCATTTATAGCCGATTTCCAGTTGACAGTCTTAGGACGTGAGACCTAATCTCGAACTAACGGTTACCCACTCCTCGGCACACTGTGCTTACCTTTCCCAGCACCAGCCGAAACCCCCGGTGCCGGACACAAAATTAGACGATTCATCTTTCATGTTGATCTTAATGACACGTGGGCAACCGGTGTCGTCCGTGGCACCGGGCACTTCGTGTACACACCAGCATCGAGAGTGGGCAACCTCTTAGACTGGCACTGAGCGGGAACCGTCCAAAAACCTCTCCAAACAGACCGGACAGTAAAAAAAAACTACCGAAGCGGGCTCTGAAAATCACCCAAGCGTGCAACCCATCTAGAACCGAGTTCAAATGGTCTTTGTAACAAGGCAACCTTTATTTAGTTCTTCACGTCCTTCAATAAAGATTTCCAAGAAAACCTACGTTATCTTTTCTTACTCCTGGTTGTATAAATGTCACAGCTTCGGGTTTATAACCACCCCCCCTCCGGCTCAACGCATAAGCATTACGAAAGCCTGTACTACCAACCCGCCATCTACTTTACAATCTCCATACGTCGCTAGCTTCGTGAAAGAACCACTAGATGGCAAAGAAACTCTACCGCCCAATTTGGCTGGCCCAATACATTTGATGACTAATTCTTCGTGCCGATGAAAAATCGCCGTGTGCTAGCAAAGAGCAAAAAACGTCACCACAGCTGTTGCCAACAAACGCTGTAGATTGCTTGACATAGGACCTCAATCATCGTTCAGGTGACGTTCCTTACTGTTTTTGGTTTATTTGTTATTTATTTCCGTTTGGTTCATTGATTATACGCTGGTCATTGCACAATTCCTAATTTATAAGCTTGGCTACTGGGGCCACAGCCTTTTTCTTGTACGTGGGTTTTCCTTATTATGTTAATGTATATATTCATTATTAGATTTTTAGTACTGAATAGGCTAAACGAAAAGTAGTATCTATCTGATCATCATCCTTTTTTTTCAATGGGAGAGTCACAAACAAGAGTCTCCCAAACTGTAAACAAAATTTAGCACGATCTTATCTGTCTTTATGTGGAATATCGGCCTACTCTGCCTGCCACGCAGACGAACTACCCCTTTTGTGTGGGTCAAAAGTTAGGGGCTGAGCATTTTATTGAACAGTGCCAACAGGTAAAAAACCGGAGGGAGGAATTTCACTTATTTATTATTTCCAAAAAACGGTAAGCTAAAGCTTGTCGCTGTAACATCGTCATATATCGCTGTAACATCGTGATTGTGTCACTGCATTCCCTTCATCTCCAACAGAACCTAATGTCGGGTAAAGCAAGGTATCGACACTGCTTAAATATAGCGTTGTGCCTATGGTATATTGTTGTGTCTATGACCTTGCGGCTTTTCCCCGTACTCCTATCCCTATACATAAATATTTATATGCTTATACACTTATAGATATGGCCAAAAGTACGAAAAATGACTTACCTTTCCAACTTCTACTTCTTCGTCCTTCATCTTCTCTTATCCTTGAAAACTTGTCTTATGACACTAAGACAAGACCTTTTTTAAGCATTTACCCACGCCATCTAGGATTCTTTACAAGCAGAAAAAGCCAAGTCTGACTTGTTCAGAGATGGCGTCTAGTCGAATTAGCTGCATCACAATTTGCGCCAACTCTGCTGAACCCTGGCAATCCTCTCGGAGATATGACATCCGGAATGAAACCTCAGCACTGCACTGCCAGAAGTCTCATAACACAAGGATGTTCGGTTTCAACAGATAACACTTAGGATGTTATCTGTTTTGCTTTTCAAACATTACGCACTAAAGTTACGAATAACAAGCATTGCCAAGGAGATCCGAAAACCGCTGAAAAAGAGTCTGCTGACTTTTCCGATATGATGACAAAAGAAAAGTCAGAAGATTTTTTTTTCGGTGGTGTTTTGGCTCTTTTTGTTTGTATAACAGTCGGTAAAATAATTTTGTATAACAGTCGGTAAAATAAACAGTCGGTTTATACCCTGGTATGGTGTAATTTAGTTTTTGTGCCTTTTGCGTTGCATGTATTTAGCTAATGTGGATTTATTGTTCGTTCCTACTTTTCTGTTTTTGTTTCTTTCTTTCCTTTTTTCTTCATACTCCATTTAAGACAAATTTTTTGTCATACAAATGGGAAATAAATTTATCATCATCATCATAACAGCTAACATCCTGATCTGCCGAAACCGCGCATCCTTATGTTATCTGTTATGAAACTTCCGACCGGGTAGTTTTCAACCCTAGCAGTCTCTACAAGGGTCCGAACTCTTGGTCTATGCGTTTGTGTCTGTAGGCGGGGGAATTTCTAGAAAGTTCTAGCGTGTGAATGGAAAAAACGTACGTCGATAGCCAGGGCCGTATCCAGGGGGGGTTAGGGGGTTCGACCCCCCCCCCGAAACCCACAAAAGTAATATTTTTCTGTAGGCTTTAACCGCTGATCTATATCTTTTTTGTATTTTTTGGTCCGACCCGTGGGCAACCCCCCCCCCCCCCCCCGAAATAAATTCCTGGATACGGGCCTGTCGATAGCCTATGCCGGTTTACAAGCTACCGAGATATCCATACGAATGAATGAAGGAAGTATTTATGACGCACTGCCCAAGGGCGTAAGTGCAGTAAAACAGGACAAAGAAATATACTCAAAACTAATTCATAAAGGTTCACTAATTTAGAATCACACTGATGGGATCGTGGGCAGGTAAGTTTCCAATCGGAAACCATTAATACTATTGTTTGATTGGAATACTATTGTTACAACTGGGTTAGAATACCTCACCGCCACACCAGTTTTAATAACAGGAAAAATATATTAAGAAAAGACGAAACACTAAAAATTAATAATTTATTTTGCCGCAGTAAAGAAACAGAACAAAATTACGAGAAAATGGCAAAAAATAATAATAATATGATTTACAATACCTGCTGAAGAATTAAGATGGTTTAAGATGGTCCTGAAAGAATATAACCATAAACGTTCTTACAGTGCAATACCAGTGGCTTAACCTATACATTCCGGACTAAAGCTGAAATTTTAAGCTGGCGGAGTGGGCTGGAGGGGGGGGGGTAAACCAAGAGTCCGGAACCCTGTAGACGGCGGGGACTACTTCAAAATCTAGAAGTGTAAGCCAGTAGGCTAAATAACAAAGTAAACTATTAAATTACACACATGTATCGCTGAATGTATCGCTTAGAGAAATTGACTGCTGACTGAATTAAATTGTAAATATAAGATTTGAGTAATTGTAAATATATTTTTGATTTAGTTTATTTAGTTATAACTGTCAATATTTCTGCTTAATCTCAATTGTGCGTGTTGTGTGTTTTGTATCATTGTCTTCTTTGTGACGCGTCCAAACTGTCTTATGATGATATTGGCAAGAAATAAACTGATTGATTGATTGATTGAACTTAATTTCCACGTTTACTTCAAGCACACCTCGCACTATTTACTGTTTATGTTTCAGTATTCAAAACTATTTGAATACTGTAAACTCAGGCTCTGCTTCTAACAAATTATACACGGCTTTGGCTGTTTTAAGCCTTTTCCCAAGCCCATTTATTTCTAGCAAAAACTCGGCAAAATTCAGATAACCGGTTTTACGCATCGATAGCATGGTACGCGAACACTCGTCGGGAGCACAATGCGCATGGAAAATAGTATATCGTGGTAAGTGAAAAGATTAGTGAGGTGTCGTTAGCGGGTTTAAAATTTAACATGTGAATTTGGGTCTCCAGGCTTAAAAACTAATGAATGCAATTACGCAAGTAGGTTGCACTGGCATTATATGTACGACGGGTCCTTTGAACATTCCCCGAGTATGCTTTCCCCTAAGGACGATTTTGGCCAATTCTGTTAATCTTGTGCATTTTTGTATTCCTCTCATTGACAATGACACTGTATTTATAACTCTTCAATTATTTAAGATTTAGTTAGTTATGGAACAGCGAACAGCGCTGATTGATGCACGTTCATTCCTCAGGGATACAAATAAGCAAATAAAAGGGGTGGGAGTTCTTGATTTTTTTTTTTAAAGGGAGGTGGATTCGAGAGAAATGGTTGGTAAAGGGAACTGTTCGATTTGAGTTCTTTAAAGAAGTATAACAGAATATTTATTAGCTGCAAGTTTTTAATTTTGTCCATCTTGTCCATATTATGTGTTTTCAGTTTTAGAGAAGGAAATGTTTTTTTTTCAGAACGTTCTACTTGCCAGCTCACATAGTTCGACAGTCAGAGTTTGAAGGACAAAGAAACTGCGACCGGCGACCAAAAACGGTATTTGAAAAGAGACCTTTAAGTTTGAAGGTAAAGTCCGGTCTTCACCTCCCGGAACTTCCGGAATCTGGGCTTCCATATTTTTCTTTGACTTCTTCTCTAAATTGTATCTGGAAGATGAACCAGTCCGAAAGTACATCAAAATAATCCGGAAAAAAGGGGCTTTTGAACTTCCAGATTTCCGGAATTTTTAACTATCGCAGAAGAAATTCAGAAAAAATCACGGAGAATCTGGGAACCCAGATTCCGGTAGGTGAAGACCCGACTTAACTTCAACCTTCGATCAAAAACGCAACTGATGTATGCAACTCATGCTTCCGGCTTTCGAAGTGTGCATAACGGGTAGGCCTACGCGTATAACGTGACTTGAAAAATTATTTGCGGGGCCGCCGAGATATGTTAGGTGTGGTAAAAAGCGTACTTTCAAAAATGAAAGATGATCCTACCTTAACAAGGCAGCAACTCCATCCAACCTTTCAGCAGTCCCAGTAATCTTCATCGCCACTTTCGAAGTCGTAGAGTCCTAAAAAACAGAAAATCATGATTCGATGCCTTGGTGCATCGGGAAAGAAACAGCGTTGGACTTGGCTCGACGTGGTGCTCGTGTTATAATGGCATGCAGGAATCTGCACAGAGCCTATAGTCGCGTTTTTTGCGATCGTTTGGAACGAAAGTTGCCGTTTTTTGCGATCGACTGTCGACAGGTCCAGTCGATCCGTTTTTTGTCGCTTGACTGGACATCGACTGGGAACAAAGTCAACAGTCGATCCGATGCACCTTTCTCTTGGAGGTTCAGTCAAACTCCAGTCAAGCGACAAAAAACGGTCAACTGGATGAACCCGGGAACAAGTCCCAATCGCCAGTCGATCTGGAAAAAAACGCAACTTATGTTGCAAGGGGTGAGTAGTCACTAATTCCCGATTTTTCCTTTACTGCTATTTTTTTGGCCTTGTCATCGTCCCAGAGGTTGAAACTGTGGTCTTACACGATTTTTATTTTTTAACATATAGATCTGAGATTGACTTTTAAGCTTTAAGTGTTCCGCTAAAATAATCATACAGAAGGCAGGATATTTTAATGGTTGTCTTCGACAGGATGCTCACTGTTTGGGGCTTACTTGTGGTGGTGGCATTGCTTGTGGTTTAGTCAAGTCATCTCAACTCAGTAGTTTCGTAAAGGATCTGTTGTACACATGGTTCCTCAGGACAGCCCTAGCCCATAGGAATAGGTGTTTATAGAAGTTATTATATTTTGTTTGTTTGTGATCATTTTTCATGTATTTGCCATGGCCTTCGGCTCTTAGTGTAAATAAATCTTATCTTATCTTATCGTACTGAGCACCCTTTCTGACAGCAGTGAAAATTCCTTTCCGCTTACTTCAGATTAGTCTCTAAGTGACTGGTTCCTCCATTGACTTGACCTCATTGTGTTGCGAGAGCAACACTTTGGTTTTGTCGTGTTTTTTTTTTTTTTTTTTTTTCCTAGCACCTCGATTTCAGCTTATTCCTAGAAAGTGGTAAGGGTCTAACCTCTGCGGTTTTTACGGAAAGTGTGGACCTTCGGCCGGATTGATGAATATGACATTACATTTTGGAAAGCTTCGTAGAGCTCTTGCCTGGGTCAAAAAAGGATGGTTTTCGCTTGTGCGCGAGCTACAGCCTACGGTGTGTGAAGTGAAGTGGAGTTGTGTAGCCTATGTCAGAGAGGACTATCTGAAGTTATGCAGCCAAGCTTTCGTTTTATCAAACCACGTTTCTGCTTTCGAGTGGAAAGCTCCGTTCTAGCAGGCGAGCAGGCAGGCACCACTTTCAAATTGAAGGTGGACTAAAATCTACAAGTGCGAAATATGTGCGGCAGTTCCCCGGCCCCACAGCCAATATATCTTCTTAGAGTGATAAATAGAAAAATTTACAGAAACAAAAAAGTGGCATTTTCCCACGGGTCCGAAAGTGCTGCCATCTATTGTTTCTAGCCATTTCTGTTCGTGATTTCTGCTCACTTTATCATTCCATTTCTTACACTTGGGATTGAGGAAGAGAATTGGTATCAGCTATGCCTCTTAAACTTTAAAAGTTCTGTCCTTGCTAAAGATATTAGAGATTGTCCTTTGCTCCTTTCTAAGTGGTGATATTAGAAAGTTGGCCTATGGCAAAAAAGTCAACTTTTGAACTAATATAGATATATTTTTTTTTTCAACGGCAATCGATAGACCTTGATGAGCTGATCAAAGTATATGTCATCCATTTTTTGGTACAAAAATCCCTTCATGAGATACAGCAGTTTGAAAGTTTAGAGGGGTTGACAACTTCAGTAGTAAGGTACACACTGAAACCAAAAATAGGCCGATCCCAGTTGTGAGACATGTAGGGGACTTTTAAGCAACAATAGGCTGTTAGACAATAATCATCTTCGGCAATGAGGGGTTAGCAACTTTGGCTACTTGGTGTAGGCTACCTACAATTTGTTTCCTATGTTTTATATGGCACGAACAATTATTTGGTACCACGTCTATCACGGGGAGTTGCACTCGTAATTGAGACTCGTTTGCTAGAATCTTTGGGGATGAGGGGTTGACAGCTTTTGCTAGTTGGTATACCTGGTATTTTTTGCCAGTGTATTTTATGGTAAGAATGATACGGTACCATGTCTATCACGGGGAGATGGACTTGTAAGTAAGAATCGGTTGCTGGAAGGGCTTCACGAGGGGCTAGAAACTTGTGCAACCAATGCACATTTTATTTGATCTTTATAAATCTGAGGGTAAGAAAGCTGGTCTCTTAATTGGTCTCATTGTACCTTAGAATCTCTATATATAACCAAGAATTAAGTGTTTATGCAACGAATGCAAATCATATTTCGAAAAATGACTTAGTTTTACAATGATCTGTAAAGTGGCATCTGTGGTATTTTGATCCGGAAAAGCTACGGACAGCTTTATGGTCCCAACTAGGTTATATAAGGAGACTTGTAAGCAACAATCGGATGTTAGACCATAACCGTCTTCGGCGATGAGGGGTTAGCAACTTTTGCTAGTTGGTGTACCTATTAATCCTATTATTTATTTCCGGTGAATTTAATGCTGAGAAAAGTTTGGTACCATGTCTATCACGGGGAGATGGACTTGTAAGGAGGAATCGGTTGCTAGAAGGGGTTCATAAGGGGCTAAAAACTTCTGCAAATTAATGCACATTTTATTTGATCTCTATAAATCTGAGGGTAAGAAAATTAGTCTCCATGGTCTATCATTGTAACCTAGAATGAAGTATTTGAGGGGTAGACAACTTTAGTCGTAGAGTGTATGATGTTCCAAGTTTTCATCAGTCACGATTGAAAAGGATAACGTTCAATTGGCTGCACACTTTATTTGATCTCTATAAATCTAGGGTATAACAAAATTAGTCTCAATGGTGCAAGTGTTTACGCATTATTTTGATCCTGAAAAGTTACGGATAGCTTTATAATACTAACTAGGTTATATAAGACAATGTTCCAAGTTTTTACCGGGCACGACGTCTACGATTGAAAAGGATAAAGTTAAACTGGCTGCAAAGATTTTAGTCCCTACATCCGATATTCTGTTGTTTTTTTTTCAACGCTGAAGGATATCCGTATGATTACGGATTGTGTCATCAGTCCAGAACAAAAATCTTCTTGGAACATAACATTTTGAAAACGTCGATGGGTTGACAACTTGAGCGATAGCGAAGAAACAGAACCAAAGTGTTGCTCTCGCAACACTTTAGTCGGCGAAGCCGAACAAAGGTTGCCGCAACACATCACGTTGCCCAGGCAACGTAGGTCTAGTATGATCCTGAGATCGGTCATTGCTTGAAGACTGGCGCTAATGCAGCCGTACCCTTCGAAAATGTTGGGGGTTGGACCCCGAAAGCGGCTCTGGAGAGTTTGTCCTGAGGTAAGAGCACATTCTGTCCTGAGGTAAGAGCACATTCTAGTAAGAGCACAACTCTTACTAGAAATAATATTTTCCCTATGAAATGGATCAGAAAAAAACATTTTCGAAAATACCATTACTTTCCATCTGAAATTAGCGATTTTCTTGTTAGCGCCTGTCGACTATGTCCAGCCTTCCTGCTCTCCGACGCGGCGGCTGGGAGCAAAACATTTGAAAAACTGATCGCGCCGTGGTTCAAAGTGTGAAAACTAAGCAAATAAAAGAAGTAATAAACAAAAGCTTCTCAGATCCTTATGTGTGAAAGAGTTGTCAGCAGACGTTGATGATCCCGGCAAACGTTTTGTTGTGTGACGGGCAAAACTCGGCAAGGCAAAAAAAGCGCTAAAATTTCGTAGGCACAAAACGAAACAATGGAGAAAGGTGGGGATTTTAGAAGCTTATAATTCTGTATGGGAGCTAGAAACATTATAAAAAGCAGAATAAACAAGAGGGGTCCTTTAAGAAAGCCAAAAATCGAGAGAAATTTGGGTTGAGACTATGAATAGCTTGTGGACGCCTCTCGTACCACTACTCGTAACAAGTGTCATATAAGCTCATAGTCAAAACGTGAATATCTTAGTTCCGGTCGTTCAACAATCTCTGCTTTCTTCTGTCAACTGGTTATCTTTCTATTTTTTCGTCAGAGTCGCTGAAATGGCTCGGACTTACCTTCAAATCCACATTATCTTTAACCTGCTGTTCTGTTGTAAAAAGTGTATCAAATTCCATTCGGTCGGAGGAAAATATTCACGTCAGGCGCTCGGAAGGTTTTATAGTGCTTTTAGCGCCCAATACATTCAATTTACCACACCAAACAAGAAATTACCACATCCTCACGAAACAAGACCAAAGGTTTCGATGGAATCCCAAAAATTCAATATTTGATCCGGACAATTTAGATTTTGTCTTCGCCAATCCAGTCTTCGCCAGACTCCTTGAACATTTTTACTCATAAAATTTAGAAACAGATTAAGGACAAATAGCTAATGATCTGAGAAAACTAAGTTCAGATATGGATTCAGCATGTTTGTTTACCCCTATAAGTCATGTCAATTTTGACGGAACCGATCGAAACGATCCTGCCTTACTTCTGCCAATTTTCCGGTTTCGGCGAAATTCCGAAACTACTTGTCCGGCGAAAAAACAAAAGCTCAAAAACGAATTGAGCGTATCTCCTTACCCCTATATCTAACATCTAATCAACTTCAAATAAAAATTGAAATTGTAACAAATTTTCCGGTTTCGGCCGGATTCCGGACAAACTATATGTCCGGCTAAGAAATGATTGTCATATACGGATTCAGCATCTCTTCTTACCACCAAACCGGACATCTAACCAACTACAAATACAACTTTTGCTTTTAACAAATTTTCCGGTTATCACCGGATTCCGGGCGAACTACTTGTCCTTGTAGAAAATGGTTTTCATATTCATGTTCAGAATGTCTTTTTACCCCTGAATCAAACATCTAATCAACTTCAAATAAAACTTTGGCCGGATTCCGGGCGAACTACTTGTCCGGCGAGAAAATGGTTTTCATATTCGTGTTCAGCATGTCTTCTTACCCCTTAATCGACTATCTCATTAGCTGTTTAAAATATTTTGTTTGTAACTTAATTTGACCCCCCCCCCACCCCTAAATGTAGGGTTACAGAGCCCATCTACGAACTCGACCTTTCTCTTGACCCAAACGATCCTCCCACCAAGTTTCATCAAAATATCTCATTCCCTTCGAGAGTTATCGTGCTCACAGACGGACGGACGGACGGACTAAGAGGGAAGTAGACGGGCGTCAACCTAAAGCTCGGCAAGTAGCTCTAGCTCCGCTCAGTTTTGGCGCGGCATCCATAGTCGGTGCATGGGACTAAAGACGGGGGCTCTATTAGCTTATTTGTTCTTGGTAATACCTAGCAGTCTTTACCATAAACTGGGATCAAAACAGGGCAAAGCGTCTCCTTTTTCAAGTCAAAAAGGTCCCCCAAAGAACTCACCTTTCACCGTCTCTTCATCAACTGGCACAATCCCGGTCATCACCACATAATCACTCTGTCTTTCAAACTTCTTCAGCCATTTGTCGTACACCTCAGGCAAGTCACTACCCCCTTCTGAACTTGTCACATAGAAAATATCTCCATACACATTCTGTATGAGGACATCGATAGCATTATCGCGAGGAAAAGCGGCCACGCCCACAATAGGCGACGTTAGCCTATCAATCGCTTGATAGGATGGGAATACATCACAAATCACAGGGAGATCCTGCATAGTCTGAGCCACCGTATCGATTGACACATTGTTCGAAATCTTGACGCGATTCTTCGATACTTTAGAGGTGACAACTTGTATCCGCCCGATAGCAGCTGCGAATAAAACGAACTCACAATCGCCGATAGTCACGATACTTGCGTATCGCGGTTGCATATCGTTATCGTGCCGATAATGGTCCAAAAACTCCCCGCGAGATTTCGTATCGACCGCGTATACGTCGTGGCAGGTTATGTAGTAGAGAATGTTAGGGTTCTTCAAGCTTTGTTCGATTTTCCAAACTGTCGTTTCTTTTTCAAAATGGGTCGTGTCGAACACTACCGTCTCTCGGTCCATATGATATTCAAAAACTTTCGACCCAGCCGAATACCGAAGTCTATAGTCGTCCAAAAACCTCAAATCTTCAACAGACGATCTTACAATGAGCTTTTTTAATCCTTTCTCCGTTAGTGAAAAGATTTCTTGACCATCACTAAAGCAGACCTTTAAGGAAGACGTAGCTATTGCAACTTTCTCGACTAGAAGCTCATGCTCACATCTTAACACTGGATTGAACGTCTCTGAACTGTATACTGAGATTTCCTTAGCTGCTTTAGCTACTATGAAACGCTGAGACACGGCGATTTGTTCAATAGGCCCTTCCGTCGTCACTCCAACTATAACAATATCTGTCTCTTCGCTAGAACTTATGTTTCTTCTCGTTATGTCATTAAGACTACTGCCACTGATATAGTAAACGTAGTCACCAGACGTAGTAACCACTCCACTGAATGCCCGGTTCAACCAGTCAGCATAAATCCTCCCTTTGGCAAAATGTAATGATGGTGTGAGGAAAACTGGTTCGGTTTCAATGTCTTCTTGCAGTTCATCCTGGATATCTTCGAGATGCCTTCTGCCAAAGTGCAACTGAGCATTCACAACCCCCTCTGTTAGGTTTTTGTAGTTCTCCTCTCCACCAAACTTTGAGAAAAGCTGGACAGCTTTTTCAGTGCTAGAGCTGAGTACAGTAGGGTTCGTCAGAGGAACAGGCTTTGTGAAGTCGAGCTTCATTTTCATGTCCTGCAAATTAAAATCCGTATCAAAACCTGGAGATCCAATCTTCAATGACACAATCCTACCTTCTCTATGATAACCAGCCAAAACTTCAGGAATTAAACATCGCAACCAACATCGTCTTACAAAGCAACCAACATCGAGGAAGAACAGAATTGTTATTTGCTGATATTTAAAAATCGTAAATACTGGCCTACATTACTGTTTATTAAATGATTAATTATTCTCGTGGAAGGAAATTAAGAATCCACGCGACGGCAAACCGCATCCAGGTGGTCAGCAAAGGGGTTAGCCACTTACGAGTCGAAACCTGAAAGAAGCGAATTATGTGTGTTTTTGCTGTCCAGTCCCCTACTGGATTAAGACTGAATCAAGTATCAAGTTGATTGCCTGGTTGTCTTTGGCTCTCGGCAACCGCAAAGAATGATAAAAAAAACTTGCCTGAGCTAGCTGATTGCCAACAGTTTTTTAAAACTAAATAATGCTGGCTTTAAGTTATAAGAAAAGGGCCTTCATTTTTTGCCACTATTTACGTTAAAGCATAGGAAATCATGTAACAATGCAATATTTATTTATGAATAGCCGAATGAGAATCATAAAAAAAAATATGCAAAACGAATTTTCTTCAGCGATACTTCTGCCCATCTTTGCAAGCATTTTTTTTTTTCAGCTACAGCCTAACAGAGACTTTTGCGAAGAAGGGCTGAACTATCGCTGAGAAAACCTGAGCTGGCTTATCTATTCTGCGTCATTTTTTTTTTTGTTTAATACCTATTTTCTTCTCTAAGAAAAACCTAGTACATATTCATGCACAGAACTGAGCAGAAACCATAATTCATATAAAACAAAGAAAAATTGTCGCCACAAACTGATATTCTTTTGAATCTTTTACTTCTTGTTGTTCAGTTTATACTGCATCCTTTCCCCGCCAAAATTTAGATGGTTCTTCAAAGAACCATAGCTGTACTGTATAACAGGTTATCCCATATTCCCTTATTTTTCCGAATTCTAGATCTTCAGTTTTAAAAAAGTCTGATTATGACTAACGTTGTATATCTGAGACTAGCCAGCATTTGAAAACTTCAGTTATCTTGTAAATTCTGTTAAAAAGGATTTTTATGAACACACTGTTACCTTTTTTCTTTTTTTTTAAAGCATCGATAGGTCAGATTTTTATGAACACACTGTTACCTTTGTTTTTCTTTTTTTAAAGCATTCCAAAACTTCAGTTATCTTGTAAATTCTGTTAAAAAGAGATACAGCTGATCATTATCAGATTACAAATAGTTGTTATTACATCTAAGACCGTGGCAGATAATCCTGTTATTGATTGTTAAGTTATGTGACGAGAATATAGCCTACATGACGAAAAAAATCAATGTTCGGCTTCGTCCGTGAGGGAATTTTTGAAAATAAATTGAATTGAATTGAAAAAAAAAAAAAGGTTCGAGAAGGCATTTTTGGAGGCAACAGATCAGTCAAGCACAAATCCTCAATTTTTGGGCATGGGCATGGTACTAGCATGGCACCCCCTTGATATTTGGTTGAACTGAGATTGATTACATACCTAAATAGGGTTGTCTTCCTGTCCTAGACCACTAGATACCTGATCTTATGTTCTATCCAACCTCTTTTTCCAATTTTAAAAATATTAGAGAACTTACAAGAAATTTAGCCATGAATGAATTCCCCTTTTTCCCTGGAAATGGATAGGTAAACCAATAGGAAAAAGTGGTCTTCATTAAAGATTTAAAGGCTAAATTTCTTGGAAGTTCTCTAATATTTTTAAAACTGGAAAAAGAGGTTAGATAGAACATAAGATCAAGTATCTTGTGGTCTAGGAGAGGAAGACAGCCCTATTTAGTTATGTAATCAATCTCAGTTCAACCAAATATCATGGGGGTGCCATGCTAGTACCATGCCCATGCTCCAGGGCATGGTGCCCCAACGTATGGGCACCATGTCCATGCCCATACCTTGGGGCATGCCCTGACGTTGGGGCATCATGCCCAAAAACTGAGGATTTGTGCATGACTGCAACAGATCTTCATGACCAAGTTTTTGGAATCTGGGGAGACCTAACGTATGCTGAAAACACCGTTCCCCGGCCTCCCAAGACCAGCCACCCCCTTGTACCAACACCCAGGGGCGTCGCAAGTGCATTTTCGGTGGGGGGGGGTGCAGAGCCAAAATTTTACCGAATCTCTCAAAATTTTTACCGAATCCTAGAAAGTGAAAATTCGAGCTTTAAATTATGAAACAGAAAGGATTACGCAGGAAAACTAACATTAAAGGACAGAATGAAAGACGACAAGCCAACTTAATTAAGCGGCGTTTTGGCGAATATATTGCCGGGCACGATTGCAGTAACAGCTTCCTTCTATTATACCTAAGAGAAAAATAAAACTAGCGCCGCAGGCGAATTTTCAAAATCTTTTTTTCCTGCAGGCTAAGATATAAAGCTGCTTTCACATTGACGCGTTTATCTTGCGTAATCTGATGCGTATGCGTAGATGCAACGCAAGAATAGAGCCGCTTTCACATTGACGCGTTTATCTTGCGTAATTTGATGCGTACGCGTCGACGCAACGCAAGAATAGCGTTGCATCGACGCGTACTCATGAGATTACGCAGGATAAACGCGTCAATGTGAAAGCGGCTTAACTGCTTATTACAAATTCTATCATTTACCGTGGATTAAATACCGATGTTTTAAGAAGTTCCAGAAACGAGCGACGTTCCGACAGCAGCAGCTACTGTTTTATAGTCAATACTACCCATGATCACATAAAGTGAGCGCCGCAGGCGAGATTTTTTTTCCTGTCGGCTAAAATTTAACTGCTTATCTTACAAATTCTATCACTGACCGTGGATTAAATACCGATGCTCTAAGAAGTTCCAGAAACCGGATGGAGCGACGTTCCTGCAGCAGCAGCTACTCTGGCCTAGTCAATACTACCCATGATCACATAAAGTGATCGCCGCAGGCGAGATTTTTTCAAGTTAGCTTTTTCCTGCCAAATTTAACTATTTCCATCCAGATTTTAGCTTTTAATGTTTCGAAATCCCGTTCCTAAAACTGTCTTAAAACCCCAATCAAATGACGCGCCCTTCCGCAAAACAGTGAATATTACGAACAGCGCCGCAGGCGGAATTTTCGAAACATTCATGATTAAATCTTCTTTTTGGGATCCAAAATAAAAGTAAGGACTATCGATGAGATCATAAATCAGTCCTTCTGTTTGCAACCAGTGCTTCACTCGACCTCTTCCGAGTTTCGAGGTTTGTGGTAACTCCCGAGTCCCGAATGGCAATTATACCGAATCCCAGTTATTATACCAAATAAGTTTAGACCGACAGCATGTTCGAGATTCTGTATAACTACCGTATCTCGGTTATTATACCGAATTGTTTTGATATCGAAACAGTACCGAATAATTTTCATATTCGGAATAATTTCGTCGAAACTGGAACAAAAGCAGGGATTCGTGGTAACTACCGGATCCTGAAAATTATACCGAATAAATTACCGGATCCCAATTATGATACCGAATAATTCTGGACCGATACCATATTCGAGATTCTGCGTAACTACCATACCGAATCTCCATAAATATACCGAATAGTTCTGGCATAGAACAATTACCAAATAATTTCAGTAAATTCTCTCCCAGAATTCGTGATAAGTACCGAATAGGCTACTGGGAATTATACCAAATCCCGATCATTATACCAAATAGATTTGTACCGATAGCCTATTTGGGATTCTGTATAACTACCGAATCTCCGTAAATATACCGAATAGTTCCGCTATCGAAAAAATACCGAACAGTTTCAGTGAAATTTTGGCCCAAAATTTTACTGAATCTCAAAAAGGTGGGGGGTGCTGCACCCCAGTCATGCACAAATCCTCAATTTTTGGGCATGGTGCCCCAACGTCAGGGCATGCCCCAAGGTATGGGCATGGTGCCCATACGTTGGGGCACCATGCCCTGGAGCATGGGCATGGTACTAGCTGGTACTAGCATGGCACCCCCATGTTATTTGGTTGAACTGAGATTGATTACATACCTAAATAGGGCTGTCTTCCTCTCCTAGACCACAAGATACTTGATCGTATGTTCTATCTAACCTCTTTTTCCAATTTTAAAAATAATAGAGAACTTCCAAGAAATTTAGCCATGAATGAATTCCCCTTTTTCCCTGGAAATGGATAGGTAAACCAATAGGAAAAAGTGGTCTTCATTAAAGGCTTAATTTCTTGGAAGTTCTCTAATATTTTTAAAATTGGAAAAAGAGGTTAGATAGAACATAAGATCAAGTATCCTGTGGTCTAGGAGAGGAAGACAGCCCTATTTAGGTATGTAATCAATCTCAGTTCAACCAAATATCATGGGGGTGCCATGCTAGTACCATGCCCATGATCCAGGGCATGGTGCCCCAACGTATGGGCACCATGCCCCCATACCTTTGGGCATGCCCTGACGTTGGGGCACCATGCCCAAAAATTGAGGATTTGTGCTTGACTGCTGCACCCCTCGCACCCCCCCTTGCGACGCCCCTGCCAACACCTCCGTCTGCCCCGAGAAAACTGAATCTTGACAGTGTTTGCAATACCAGGTTCTAGAAGAAATGTCGACTGAATAGAGTGTTTCCAAGAAGAGAAAAGGAAGAGGGAGAATGAAAAGCGGAAAAAGGCATGTGAATATTGTGAAGACGAAAGAAAGAGTGGAAATGTGCAAAGCCTCGCCCTGCCATAGACCAAATACCGCCAATATTCGTCTGATGCAGTGCGACAGTTGTCACAGCAGGTACCACTTCAGCTGAGCCTGCATTTGACGAAGAGTTCGACGGAGACTCAGATTACATTTGCAGCCAGAGCGGGGGAGGGGATTCCTAGATTCTGCCTAGATTATCAGTTTTGTGGATTATATTTGGCAATGCCAAATAGATACGTCAGCTAAATTTTATTAGAGCTATATTTTGGCCCTTCTTGGCAAGGGTCATCTTCAGGCTGAAAACCACTTAAGTAGTTAAGTTGGAAAAACGAACTTGTGGACAAACTTTCTTAGTTTTGTCCACAAGTTCGTTTTACAAGCAATACAAGATGTCTTCACTTACTCTGACAGCTATTAGTCTAATAGGCTATGAGGGGGCTGAATTTCCCCTCTGTGTGTTGCACCTTGGGAAAGAAAGCTATCAGTCATTGGGCTCAGATCGCATGCCGAGTCGAATTTAAATTTCCCGCGTCCGAGCCTAAACAGTGTTGCCAATTACAGATTGGCTCATCAAACTTTCATAATACTCTATATGACTAAGTCCAAAACACGCCAGTGATCCTCAGGAAGAAGGAGTAAGCGCATCCGTAACGACTCAAACTCAACGACTCACATCCTGTGTCAAGCAATCACGACGATCTTTGGGAGCAGCTGTGACACCACTTCTGCCTTTCTTCCGCTAGATACCCGGAGAGGCCGGAGATTTCGCAGCGGCAAGGAGACATAGTCATAAAGCGTATTCCCAACCAGAAGGTGTTGTCACCTCAACAGTTTTTTGTAATCCTGGTTTTACTCACTACTGTCTGGTGTGTCCTCTACAAGGAGTTCCTTAGCATCATCCTATCCCGGTGACTTTTCTCAAGATTCTGCCTACCTACGCGACCAGAATCTGGCTAGTCTGCACCAGGTCTGTGAGGTCTGTACTGGTGAAAAACAACAACAACAGAAACTGGCTGGTCTAGAAACCGGTTAGAACCAGCTTATTCTTACCATCCAGGGAGATACCCTTCGTTGCCTTCAAAACGGCCTCTTAGACTATTGATTGTCCCTAGAAGGGTTTATAAGTGTAAACGTGTCCGGCGCCTCGCTGACCGCTCGGCTCTATGTATAATAGCCAATCAAAAATAGTGAGGCCGCTCTGAAGGCAACAAGGCATATCTCCCTGGATGGTAAGAATAAGGTGGTTAGAACACTAAGGAACAGTCACCAACGAATTATAAAAATCATGCAGAAAAAAGAAGACTACCAGTGAGTACTCTGGTGAAAAGAGTGCAGCTATTGTACCAGGCGGTCCTGAAGGAGCAACCCCTCAAAAATTTCTAGATAAAGGAATAATTACCGTCGCTGCAAGTAAACCCACTGCAATACTCTTGATGACTAGCTCTTCGTTTCGATGACAGAATCGCCGTGTGCGCAGCGAAGAGGCAGAAACGTCACGACAACAAACGCTGTTCACAGGATTTGATAAATTTAGAGATTCGTTTGAGTGGCGTTCCTTGTTCTTCCCGAGGGTCACTGGCGTGTTTTGCCGTAAACCCAGATAACTGTAAGCCTGGGTAGTGCAAACTCTCGCGGTGCTGTACGGCTATTTTCTCAGGGCCAGAGGCGTCACTACTGAGGGAAGGGGGGATGCCCCCCCCCAATGTTGTCGTCCAGTCGGTAAAAAATAGCCGAGTCGGCGCAAAGCGCAGCGATTTTTAGTAAAAACAGTCGATTTTTTTATTAGAAATAGTTGTTTTTTCTTTAAAAAAATAGTAGGTTTTTCGTAAAAATTGTCGTTTTTCTTGAAAACAGTAGTTTTTTCTTAAAATCAGCCGATTTTTCGTCAACACGGTCGTTTTTTCTCAATAATAGTAGTTATTATCCCCCAAAACAGTCGGTAAAAATGACCAGCCAGTCGGTAAATACTCTGCCCCCCCCCCCCAAACATTTTGGCTAGTAACGCCTCTGCTCAGGGCTGCCAGTACGTGTCATCGATGGCCACCGCGAAAAACGAGGGAGGCAGGACCCCTGTCCACTTTACTTCTTCCTTAAGAGCTGAGAGAAAGCAGCCCTGTTCTGGTGTAACTAGTCTTCTACCTTGACAAATTTCGGTGTTTGAAGCCTTGTTTTTAGGGCTACAAAGTACGTATAATCGATAGCCGAGTGGTTACTACGCTGGAATTTGAGCTAAGACGGGTGAGGGCCCCGAGTTCGAATCCGAAGAGGCGGTATCCCACCGTAAGTAGGGGTTCCCTATGAAGGAAGGACACCCTTCCTGCGGGAGTTGCAATTGTTTTGTTTTTTGTTTGTGGGGTGCCTGATTGGAAAAAAGTTTTTTGTTAAATATTGAATTTAATGTTATTTAATGAAATTAAGATTGTTTAAAATTTAGTGTAAGTGACGTTAAGTAAGGTTTTTTGATGTTGATGTTTAAGGTTTTAACGTCACTGAGTGGAGGTGGAGACGTAGCCACTCGCATTGGTTCAATCCATTGTGAGGAGGTGAGGAAAAGAAGCTACGCGGGAATAAAAAAAAAAGAGGCGCTCATTATAGTCAACAGAACCATAGTGGTGAGGTTTTCTAAGACTAGCCACAGACGACCCAGCTGTAGAGCCGGTACTCAAAGAAATCCAGGGTAAAGAATATGTTTGTAGCCAAGCTGACCATTATTGTAAAAGAAATCAGAAAAATAATAAATATTTGTTATTTTATTTTTATTTGCATGTCGTCGAATCCGCATCGTTCTTCTGGTGTTTAGTTAAATGTTGTTTTGTTGGTTCCGGATCGCTGTTGGTATTGTTGTGAATTTTATGATTTACTTTGTTTTTCGCTAAGGACGGTTTGCCGGAAGTGCAACCGAAATATCCGAAAATCTCGTTTTTCTTATTTCTTTTCCATGGTAAAGCAGGGTACACGTCGGATGGAACAGTGAAACAAGCGGAAGCACCTGCGCTACGCGTGCCTTCACTGGTTTGCAGGCGATTTTTTTTTACGCAGGACTTTTTTATTCCAAGGAAGTAAACTGGCACTATAAAATCGTACAAATTTAAATAAAATATCCTGGATATGTAAGGCGGCCAACGCTTAGATTTCACCTTTGATAACAATAACAATGCCGAAACCTTCGGAACCACTAACCAAAACCAACTAACAATTTCCGAACCAACATAAATCCAAATACCTGCAGGAGTAAAACGAAAGTGGAGGGAGTCCGGGATATTATGTCAGCTCTATCTTACAAAACCAACAATAACTCCGAAAAAAAATACATAAAAAAGCCTTATGATTCACTGGGAAGTGTGGAACAGAAAGGCAGGAATTTCTAAACGGTCCAGGGGCCCACACCGTAAGTCTTATGCTGGCCCCTGCTAAGTGTTACAGTCTGCCAAAGAGTTGCGGTTCTCAGCAGAATGAACATTTGTTCCACAGGGTTGAAAGCACTCATGGGTAGAGTCTTCGGGTCTAAATTCCATTGTTCAGGATATGCACCGCAGCGCCCAGAGCCCAACTGGTCTCATAGCCATCGATTTTCTTATGAAGCTAGAAAAGAAAGATGAATTTTATACTACAAGCCGTGCACCTGATACCAGCCCACTGCACTTACCTAATTACTATATCCCCTATTCCAGATGCCTGTTAGTGTTCTATGTCAAATCATGTTGCTATTATATTAAAAATAAGTTTTCAGAGGGTGCAGAACTTCTTAGTTATTCTGTTTTGTTTAATTTTTTTTTGCCTTCATCTACATTTTGTTATTCTGCTGTATTTTTTTTGCGGTTTATAAATAAATACTATCTTTATATTCTCAGCTTAGTGAAAAAAATAAAACCCGTTCCACCTTCTGTAAAATTCTGTAAAATAAATTATATAACCCTGAGCTTGCTATTTCTAACCTGATTAACAAGTACAACTAAAAAATCAAATCCCACCCCTGGAGCAAAATTTATCAGAGTCAAAGTGTACATGTATGTAATCGTGTTCAGTTTGTTAGAGTTTTCAATTTGTATTTGCTGATTTTTTTTTTCCTATGAAAGTGCTATGTTTCTCTTTTGTTTTGCTTTTCTTTTCGTTTTTGTACTCCTTTTTGAAATGACGGGTGAGGAATAAATAAAACAAGAGCTGTAAGCTCATATGGCACTTGCAAGGGTTGAGATGTAGTGTTTGATCAAAGGTACTTTTAAGGTTACCTTTGCGGTTCAGATGCGCACTTTAAGGGAGCTAGAGAAAAAGTATTTTGTTTTAGAACTTGGCTGTAATGATACGCAATTTATAGGCGCTATAAATGCATCTGTAAGAAAAACTATTGAGACAAAACGATCACAGGGCCTTATGGATCATTGATATATACCGTTTGGTAAAAAAAAAAAATTCACTTTACGGTTAAAATGTGCACTTTAAGGGTGATAAAATTTTAAGCAAAACTCTTGTGGCACAAATGATCATGGGTTGAGATGTAGCTTATCGTTTGATAAAAAAAAAGTAGTTTTCGACCTTGCGGTTCAGATGTGCACTTTAAGGGAGCTAGAACTTCATTTGTAAGCAAAACCCTTGAGGCAAAAATGACAATGGGCTCATGGAGATCATAAAAATGTATAATTTGCTTAAAAGTATTTTTCTAAATTTACGGTCAAGATTGGTACTTTAAGGAATGTCGGATTTGGAAAATGGCGATTTCTGAGCCAATCTTGTCGAATCTCTAATATTCCAGCCTAGTTCCATCGTCCTAGCACATCGGGAAGTACCTTAAATCGCGATCACCGGAATTCCGGACCCCCCCCCCCCCCCAAACTCCCCCACAGTCGCCGGAGCCAATCCGGTTCTGTAAGTGATTTATCCAGAGCATCTCTCTATTATTCCCATAAAGTTCCATCCCGATCTCCCCAATCCGAGCCGGTCACGTATTCCCCCCCCCAATCGCCCCCCCCATTGTTGTCGAATCCGGTCCAGACATGACAAAGATCACCAGAGACATGTCCTCTGATCACCAGAGACATGATTACCGGAATTCCGGGAAACCCCCCTCCACCCCCCCCTCTATTATCCGGATCCAGTCCAAATGTACAAACGATTTATCTGGAGCAGATGATTGTTCTTCCCAGCAAGTTTCACTCCGATCCCTCCATTCTAACCGTTTCTCGAGATTTCCGGTCTCCCCCCCCCAAACTCCCCCATAGCTGTCGAATCCGGTCCGGACTTCAAATGGGACATCAGATGTATGCAATTTATTCAGTTATTAAGTTTCATTCCGATCCGATCACCCGTTCGAAAGTTACACATTACTCCAGTTTTCCGGATTCCCCAGCCCTCCACTCCCCCCCAGGTGGTCGGATTGGGAAACTGATTATTTCCAGGTTAATCCGGTCGGGTCCCTGATGCTCCTGCCAAGTTTCATCGTCCTAGCACATCTGGAGTACCCCAACTCGAAAAAGTGTGACAAAAACTACTTAATTCTCAGAATTCCCCGGCCCACCACTCCCCCCCCCCAGATGGTCGGATCGGGAAACTGATTATTTCCAGGTTAGTTTGGTCGGGTCCCTGATTTTCCTGCCAAGTTTCATCGTCCTAACACATCTGGAAGTACCCTAACTCGAACATGTGGGACAAAATAATTCGGACCGACCGACCGACGGACGGAATTGCGATCGGTATATGGCACTTGAGCCAGAGGCTGCAAGTGCCATAAAAAAAATATAATGGTTAACTGAAAGGTGTATACCACTCTCCTTGTTCAGGCCATCACAAGCCGTGCGTGAAGTACTACCCCACCGTACTTCCCTAATACCAACTCGGTACGGTTATATCTATTCTCCTCATTCGGCATTTGGGTGATTTTACGTTTGCCACCCGCATTTTCCGAGACATATCAGGCATATGATCATCATTTAACGTCGCTTCGCCACCTCTTGTGACGGATTGGCTGAGACGAAGGCTTGTTCTCCAACAAGAGGCTAGCGCCAGGCCCGTATCCAGGAATTTATTTTGGGGGGTGGGTTGCCCACGGGTCGGACCAAAAAGTACAAAAAAGACGTAGTTCAGAGGTTAAAGTCTACAAAAAACTATTACTTTTGTGGGTTTCGGGGGGGGGGTCGAACCCCCTAGCCCCCCCTGGATACGGCCTTGGTTAGCGCGTTTTTTCTTGTTGCCATGGCCCATGGGCTTTTTGTGCACGTATCCAGGAATTTATTTCGGGGGGGGGGTTGCCCACGGGACGGACCAGAAAGTACAAAAAAGACATAGTTCAGAGGTTAAAGTCTACAAAAAACTATTACTTTTGTGGGTTTGGGGGGGGGGTGTCGAACCCCCTAACCCCCCCGCCCTGGATACGGCCTTGGTTAGCGCGTTTTTTCCTGTTGCCATGGCCCATGGGCTTTTTGTGCACTAATCTATCTATATCTTATAATCTATCTATCCATTTATATCTACCTATCTACATGGACTTGGACTGCGGATCGGTTGGAAATTATATACTTTCTTCTTTACGGCCTAAAAGAATTTGCGATTAAACAATTAAAGTAGATTCCAAAATACTCACGGTGATTTGTTTGTCCGAATGCAGTCCAAAACTTTTAAGTAATGCTGATATGTATGTCAGGTCCAAACAAGCGAAGGGTTGCTCTGCGTTTGGGGTTTCACAAGCTAGAAAGATAAGCCCATCAGTCAACGCTTTCACAAATGCACTTGACGACCATGTTGATTATTTTCGCAAAGTTTTGTAGAGGGTTGCGCCTTGTTTTTTGCTATTAATCAGCTATTAATAATAATAAAGATAGGCTTCTAGGATATGTGGTTGCTGACTCGTTTAATTTCATCTTCTGTTTTGCCTTTTGTTCTGTTTCTTCTGCTGGATAATAATGAAAATAATGGAAAGTAAAGAAAAACTGTTGCATTATTCCCGACGCCATAATTTGAATGGTACCTGACAAAAACAGCAGTTTATCACTGTGACAGTTCGTTCTTTCATGAAGTGTCAAAGTATAGAGTATGCTCGGGTTTTGTTGGATACTCCTAAATTCCCTTCTCTGACATAGGCTATACAACTCCACTTCACTTCACACACCGTAGGCTCTGGCTCGAAGACACGCAAAAAATCCTTTTTGACCACAGGCAAGAGTTCTACGACGCTTTCCAAAATGTAATGTCATGTTCATCAATCCGGCCTAAGGTCCACACTTTCCGTAAAAACCGTAGAGGTTAGACCCTTAGCACTTTCTAGTGATAGGCTGAAATCGGGGTACTATAAGAAATCTAACACAATAACAACAGAAGATAGATATATAGATAGAAAGTTTACTGTAAAAGTCGACTTTCGTGGTTATAAACCAAATTTGCGATTATTGTAAAAAAAACAGAAGAAATTACAATATACGTGTCAAACGTCAGTACACTTTCGCTTCGTTAAAAATTTTTACGAACTCTAGAATAAAACTTTTGCATATGTAGCGTGTTTTGTAGGTACAGGACAGAGCTTGGGTACCCTAGAACTTACCACTTGTTATGGTCGATTTCTAACATTTTGGTAGGGGGGAGGGAGGATTTGGGAGTGGATGACATACCATGGCTGAACCGAAGTCAGTGCTTAGCTCTTTTCTGCGCTCCTGCAGTGTTTTGAGGTTAAAGTGTTTTAAGAGGTACGAGTATGTAAGCTTCGGTCCACTATGGATAAGAAGAAGAGCCCGCTTCTGTATTCTTTCCAATTTATCTCTCTGTTCCTGCAATAATGAAAACTGCCAAAAAGGCGCTGCGTATTCCAGGGTGGGTCTAATGAAAGAAGTATAAACTCGTAGTAGGTGACATTGGGGTATCTTCATTTTTGAAACGAGTTTTAGATTTTGTAGTCCCGCATTGGCACTTTTCAGCATGTCCTGACAGTGCGCTTCCCAATTTAGATCTGGGGTTATTGTAAAGCCCAGTACCTTAATTTTCTCTGCCTTCATTTTTTCTGGTATTTCTTCTCGGAACGCAGGTTTCGAGGAAACAGACCGCTGTTTTCGCGAAGTTTAATTTCATGCCGCTACTCTGTGCCTTCTCCGCTACCTCTTGGATTGTCCGTTTAGCATTATTCATGTGGGAACAATGACAGATTTCAACAATACTCAAGTCGTCTATCCGAAACGATGCGGTCTCAACAATCCCAGTCGTTGTGTTACCTATGGTTCCCACTGCTGCGATTTCGCGCAAAATTCTGCGTCATGCGACATACGACACAAATCGTGCGACAAGTGATGCAGAACTGTGCGTTTTGTCGCAGTGTCGTATGCGTTGAAAAATTTCAACGCATCCGACATAACGCATGCGATTTTTTTAGGGAAAGAAAAGAAAGAACAAAGATTAGTTAATTTTCAAGACTAAAAATTGCTCTACCTTGTTCTGATTGTAATCCTAGGATGGCTCAATGCAAAATATCTTCTGAATAAACTTGAATTAACCTGTTTTGAACAAGATGACCTATAGGTTTTGACTGAAAATGTCCTAATGCTGGGTGGGATTCAGAACTGTAATCTCCCCGCATCTTCAGAGGTCGTTTCCCCAAGGTTCCGTCGTTTTGCAGATTAATCATGACGAAAATTTCGTTTTCATTTTGCGTCTGCGTGTTGGTGAGAAGTGAGAACGTCCGTGCGATTCTGTCGGACGTCGGAACATCAAAGAAAAAATCGTGTCGCATACGACGCAGCAGTGTGAACCAAGGGTTAGACCTGTAGTTTAGTTTTGTTCTTCGCTGAAGACGGTTGCCGGATGTGCGACCGTAATATCCTGAGCTACTTTTATCCCTCGCATAACAACATAAGCTGATCACACAAAAAACTGAAAATTTCGTATTTTCTTGCTCTCCGAACCCCCTAGGAGATAGACCAGTGACAAAAATCCTAAATCTTTGTGCATGGGGAACAACATCCTGGAGCAAGGGCACGTACTCTCATAAAAATCCCAACCCCCTAGGAGATACAACTGTCATGCACAAATCCTAAATCTTTGGGCATGGAGAACCACATCCCGGAGCAAGGGCACGTACTCTCATGAAAATCTGTTTGGAGAACAAATTCCCATTCTCAATTTCAATTCAACAGATTTTTATGTTGTCTTTTAGGTGGGTTTTATGTGGTCTCCTTGCTGCAGGGCATGGTTCCCCAACGTATGAGCAACATGTCCATACGTTGGGGCATACCCAGACGTTAGAGCACCATGTCAAAAAACTGAGGATTTGTGTATGACCGAGATGGAACCCTCAGCCTTTTCCATGCAACCGAACGGGCTGCGCAATCATACTTTTTCTTTTGTTTGGAGTGAGAGCGTGTGGGAGTGAGTGGATAATTGAGAGAACGAAAGAGGAAAGCTTCCAGGCTATTCAACTCTTTGAAAGGTTCCTCCGAATAGGGTTAGCCCACAGGGAAAATAATATATCCCTGTAATAGTAAATATTGGCATAGTGTTCATGTTTTCTAAATATTTTTTCTTTTGTTGTTTTTGGTGCGATTGCCCTTGTTGGCTTTTATGCATTGAATATCTCTCTACTTATCTATCTATACCACAGAGGAACTTGGAAAACTTACATTTTCTAGCTGCCTGGAAGAACTCTTGTGTGGTCAAGCTGCCGCCTTCGAAAGGATCTGGAAAGTAATTCACCCTTTGAAATAGACAGTTTAGAATAAAAATAGCGCAATTTTTTATATGCCACTGGCATGTCTGAGAGTTTTTAAACAGTGCTCCTGCCTCAATCAAAACAGGCTCCAGCCTCAGAAAAGGGTTGTCTTAAACAAAACACGTCTCAAAACGGTCTCAAGAGGACACAACTTGAAACTGAGTGGCAAGAAATTCCGAAAAGACATTGGAAAATGGAGCTTTAGAAACCGAATAGTACAACATTGGAACAATCTCCCAGAAAGTGTTGTGAATGCTGAAAATATCAACCAATTCAAAGCAGGTGTCGACTACCACATGGCTGAAATTCAATTTAGTGTGTAGGGTGTCCCGAGAAATTTATAGAGGCGAAAGCCTTATTATTGCAATTATATTATTATTATATTATTATTATTAAAACAAGGCACCTGCCTCAGAACAGGGATCCTGTCTTGATGAAGACAACCAAAAGAACAGGGATCCTGCCCCTCTTGTTTTTCGCGGCAGCGATGTGATGCGATGTCCATTTTAATAAAGTTGTAACGTACCTTATCTTAATTTAAATTCTTAAAGCACAACTCTTACTGGAAATGATCTTCTCAGTGTGAAATGGATCAGAAAAAATGTTTTCCGAAAATACCATTACTTTCCGCCTAAAATTAGCGATTTTCTTGAAATCGGTTGTCGACTCTATCCAGCCCTCCTGCTCTCCGACGCGGCGGCTGGGCGCAAAACATTTGAAAACTGAACGTGCCGTGGTTAAAAGTGGGAAAACTAAGCAAACAAAAGAAGTAAAAAACAGAAGAGTCTCATTTCCTTATGTGTAACAGAGTTGTGAGCGGATGTTGAAGATTCCGGCAAACTTTGCATTGTGTGACGGGCAAAAACTCGCACGGCTTAAAAAGCGCTAAAAAATCGTAGGCACGTAACGAAATAATGGAGAGAGGTCGGGGTTTTAGAAGCTTAAATTTCCTCAGTGGAGCTAGGTATATTGTAAAAGACAGAATAAGCAAGAGGCGTCCTTTAAGGGCCTCCTGTCTCAGAACAGGGATCCTGCCCTTCCTCGTTTTTCGCGGCGGCGATGTAATGCAATGTGCATTTTAATAAAATTGTAACGTACCTTATCTTAAATATTAAATTCTTAAGACTAGGATTAAGTGGGTGGATAAAGCATGTTACTGCACCTGATAGGTTTCATATGTAATCAGTTGAATTGAATCTAGAAACTAAAGAATATAACAAAGAAAATGATAAGAACAGTTTTTGTTCGGTACATGAGATACGATGTTTCACTGCCTAGAACCCAGCATGGCATATTTATCAATCAATCAATCAATTATTCATCGTAACCGTCCTAGTTTAAATATAGCGTCCAATAATTTAAAACCAACGACCTTTAAGTACTTTTTTAGTTTAACTATGGCTTTGACACTAAACTAAAACCAACAAAATATTACATGACATTACTGAAATAAAACAAATCAAAATATAAATATAACAGACATTTAATTTTATCAACTTATTCCTGTAGAACCATCAACAAGTCATCACTACCGGTGTCGTAACGTCTTACGAAAGAGGTGGTGAAGCTCTCTCGCGGCCGCGCTCATTTGACACAAACAACGCTTCGGCTGACAAAGCTACGACGCTGTTTCGAATTTCGCGACGTCATTTGTGTCAAATGAGGCGCTACCGCACTTTTTTCTTGCTATAATAGTATGTCACGCTCGATTCTACGCAACGAAACAAAGTATCTCCTGCATCGGAAAAAAGTTTTTATATTTCTCTCCGTTGTATTATTTTTAATTTCCAGACTCAAATGGCAGATGCCGATAACCTGGCAGGTGCACGATGGCTCTGAACTGGAATTGATATGTAAACTGGCGAACAACAGCTTGCCTTCGCATTTGGCCCAAATCTTAAGACCTCCTATGGATATTTTTCTAGCACCCTCCTCCCCACAATTACAATATGACAACATGTCACCCTGAACATCGTATCTCTTGCGCTAAAGAATTTTTTTTTATATTTCTCTCTGTTATATTAAATTTCCAAATTTACCCCCTTCACCACAATTACAATATCTTACCGATAAGTCCCTGCTCTGTCGCTCGGTCAAAATAATAGCTAATTGCTGAGACATCGTGCAGTACTAGTTCATCCGGCTTGTGCACGGACTCGACCACTTTCATCACTTTGATTAAACATTCTGTAAAGTCTGCACTGGGAAGTTTCGCGCCCTTTTTCAACCAATCTCCTTCGTTGACTGAGTTGTAGTCAAAGTCGTGTTCACCCCTGAAAAAAAAGAGATACAGACATGTGATTTTTACTGAAAGAAAAAACTGAGCCATTTTCCATGCGTGGGCGTACGATCGAGTTTTTTATAGCAAAATTTATTAGCAAAATACCCTCAGCAAAATATAATTAAATCAAAATTTCACATGCGTTCAGGTTGCTAACTGTAAGTTTCTAACCCCTTTGCTCGCCCCCTGACTATTAAAATGAATGATCAGTGAATTATTTGCAATAGATGCGTTCGTCGCACTCCGGGCTGTCTCTGGTTTTTCCTCCCCGGTGTTCGGTACTCGTACTACCGCGCGTTTTGGTCTCAACGGTGACGTCACTAGAACCTGCCTCCTAAGCTGATCTTCCAAGCGAAGGATCGCTGGTTCGAGTCTCGGTGGTGCCGACCGTTTGGTTTAGGGCAAGAGTTAGTGGCGTTTCCGCGCAAGACAAGCCAAAACGTCCATACAGCTTCAAATGGGGACCTATAGAAACCTAGGGAAAAGCACGGGAAGCGTCGGATGATTTGCCCCCAACCACGCATCGCACTCCCGTCCGAGGGCAGAGAATCAGGAGATCGGCACCCGCGCCAAGTGATTCTTAGCCGGTTTGCATGCGAAAGTTTGCTTGTTTGCTTTGCACCGGTGAGCACTAAACAGACACTGGTTAGTCCGAAAACGGGTTATAAGATCGGGGAGCAGTCACCGGTAAATGCGAAACGCATTATAAGAAGCACCGGTGAGCAGTCACCGGACAACGATCGCAGCGAATGTCATAATCTTGGCGTTTCAATTAGGAGTTAGTCAAGTTGTTTATTAGCCAAAGCCGAGGTGATCGGATATCCGCAATACATGAGAGAACAATTAAAGCACAGTTCCGAATTCGAAGACAAACAGGGAAACCTATGCAGTTACGGCACAAGGGAAAGAAGGAAAAATAACATACGAATAATTTCAAAGAGGAACAACCCACCACATAAGATTGCAATTGATCATTTTCTCTGTGTCTGAGTGGATACTTACTTTACTACGTATGAAACGCCACCATAGCTCCATTTCGTGGTAACGGTCGGGTTGATACAAGGTGATCGCACATCTGTTTCGTTATCCTGAGGAGACAGTACGTCTTTTCTAGCTGCCATGAGCCCAAGGCCAAGATAACTGCAATTAACATGAAAAAAATAAACAAATAAATATGTGTCTCCATACCTCTCTGGATCCATCGACCAGTCAGTAAGCTACTGAGTGGCTCCATTTTCACGCCCAAACTCGTAGGCGCAGATAATGCATCAGGTAAAGGATAATAGTTGCGTTTTTGCAGATACCATGGTATCTGATACCACGGTCTAAAGTACTTTTTGCAGTTATCGTGGTATCTGATACCACGGTCAAAAGACGTTTTTGCAGTTATCGTGGTATCTGGCCAGTTATCGTGGTATCTGATATTCAGATACCACGGACAGACCGTGGTAACTGATCGTGGTATCTGAAAAGTCATCTCACTTTCATTAATTTTGTCAAATTGGTGAGAAAGAAGTTTAGCCCTTATTGATGTAACTGGAAATCAGTTTTTGTTTTGGGTCAACTTACTTTTTACGAGGCATATACAATACCATGTGCAATGATGGACCAAGATAAGTATACAAAGGAAGACAGACAGACGACTGACTATACACCATTCAACCAGCTTCCATCTATATACCGCTCTACACGTTGCAACTATCTGTATACTATTTCATACAGATTGGAACTAGCCTACCATTTAGAATGTATTGACTATTCATAGGTCATTCAAACACAATCGCAGTATCTGCTTTCGAGGGTTGAGCCTCCTCGTGTATTAATCAATCAATCAATCAATCAAATTTAATCCCAAATAGCTTGAAGCTAGAAGAGGTAAATAAAATATTCACGAAATACACATAAACGACAACAAATTAACTAATACAATTACAAGGTATGACCTGTAATAAGTTCTGGAATGAAACTGTGTAAAAATTGGGTTGACGAACTGGCAGGATACGGCAAAAACTGATCGCCAGTATTCCTCTCGGACCGACGCACGGACGACGGCAGGCAGGGGGGAATAGACGGCTCATCTTGAGACAACACACTATCTCTGCTCCAAAATTTTCTGAAAGGGTAGCCTATTTCTGCAGTCAATTAATATATTAGTGTATTAGGGACTAACCTGTGAGAATATATCCCAAGTTTGTCCTCCCCCATAGCCATCTCGTGAATATGATGTCCGGGGGCTTTTTCGATAGTTTCCTTATGTCTGGGAGCGAAGGTAATTTGAGTTGATCCCCCACCGAGGTCGAGAGCTGCCACTGTCTCCGGGTTGGAGCCACCGAGTCGGTCTGAAAACGAATAGGTGCGATCAGAAACACACCCGTGTGCTGGATCCGGTTCATTCTTCATTATTATTTTCTTTGTAATCCTTCAGAACTGAATAGTAAAAGTCAAACTGAAAACATCAACACATCAGTCATTTCACAAAGAATAACACAGCGCGGCTGATCAAGTCTACAGACAAATTACTACATCCACAATCAACAAGATCAAAGGTTTCGATGGGATCCCAAATAGTAGTATTTTTAGATTTCCTGATACAGACAATCGGGTCTGACAGATTTCTAGAACCCCTCAAACTTTCAATCCTTACAGACCCCTTAACGAGATCCATTAGGTAATGCTTCTCACCGAAAAGAATATCTGATAATTAGGTTAATTCGTGAATTTCTGCCAACGATTTTTGTTCAGCCGACGACTGTCCAACTAAGGCAAGAGCAAATAGACTCACCGTGTAGATTTCTAGTTTAACAACGTTCCACCAAGTTTTACTGATGACTTTTACGTCCCTGTATCCGCTAAGAAAACCAAGAACAAAGATGGATTCATCATGCATTCTTACCCCCAAATTGCTGGTTTTTGCCAGTTTCCGGGCGAATTGCTTGTCCAGTGAGAAAACAATCTTCAGATATGTGTTCAGCACGTAGTTTTACCCCGATCGTCTCTTTAATCGACCTCATTTTTGTTTTGTTTTACCGAATTTCCGGTTTTGGCCGGATTCCAAGAGAACTAGTTGTCCGGCACAAAATAACGTTCAAAAACAAATTCACACGTATCCCCACCCCTATATCGAACCTCTAATCAACTTCAGATAAAACTTCCACTTTCACTAATTTTTCCGGTTTCGGCCGGATTCCGGGTGAACTACTTGTTCGTCAGGAAAAAAAAAAAAAATGGACTCAGCATGTCTCCCTACCCTAATATCGAACCTCTAATCAACTAGATTAAACTTTGACTTCTAAGTCTCTAAGCCCGACTTCCATCTGAGATACGGATTCAGCATGTCTCCTTACAGCTAGATCGACTATTTTGTTAGCTTTTAAAGAACAATTTTCTTCGCCCCTTAATTTGGACCCCAAAAACCTAAATGTAAGGCTACGATACCCATCTAAACTTGACCTGTTCTTTGATCCAAAGAATCACAATACCAAGTATGAACAAAACACAACTCCTTCAAGATTTATCGTGCTAACAGACGGACGGACAAGCTTTATTAAGTCATAGACACCCCCCTCCGTCAATAACGTTCTGGGATCCCAAAAACAAAAGAAAGAAAAATAGAAATAAAGTTTTCAGGGCATCTGGAACAGCGGAGAGTGGATTATAAACTTATATACAGTAGGAGTAAGCTTTATTGGGCGTTGCACGTCGCAGGAGATGCAGTTTCTATTCCAATATCTGAACTTTTTTGAAACTCGGCTGAGTTTGATTGGTTGATCGGTGGTGGCTGCTAAAGGCTGTGACAGAAAAAGGAACGCCGGTTTTGAAACCAGGAGTAGCATTACCCTACAAATCTACAACATGCTTCATGCTTATGAATGTCATTAGTATTACCAACACTCCCACCAAGAGATGCCGCCACGCTGGATGCAGAAACTTCGGAAAAACTCAAACGACCTGCAAAGTTAGGAGCGAATGGACGACCAACACGACCAAACAGAACGGTAATGTCACAGAAAGACTAATTTTCCTTGACCGGCTTCCGCTTTTGGCTACTGTTGATGTTTACTTCAACGTTCTAAATCAGCTGCAGCGAAACAAATTCACAGGACTGTCATGCCATCCGTGGGGTTTAAAATCAAAATTATAGCCTATCACGACATCTGCTCGATTCAAACAAATTCAGATACCTATTATCTTCGCGGTTCAAAAGAAATTCCTATGACAATCAAGGCCGAAAGGGATCCAGAGTGGAACCCAAGTGCCGGACATTATTTTGAAGGAAGGAAGGATGTTGCTGGACACGTTTCAAAAGAAAGCCGTTTTCTTTCTGAGACACAATCGGGTAAAATAGAGAGATTGCACCATACCCCAAGAAAACAGATATTGCTACAGCATCATCACGGGAGAAAAAAAAAATTAACATTAGGAGGTACAGGACTTTCGACTTTCAGACTAAAATACCGGCCTTGGATAGCTGCTGTGAGCCAGCGAGTTGTTGAAATCGTTAATCTGGTCCCTTCTCGTAGGAATAATACAACTTTTGCAAATTAATGTTCTTTTTTATGAGAGTTTGAAGGCTTCAAAGTTTGTAAACAAAGATGGAGGCTCGCGGCTCGCGTTAAGGAACGCGTCATAGCTGACCAATAGGAAGCGAGATTTCCTGTTTGTTCAGTCTCAAACATATATGGACGAATGCCAGGCACTTCATTGTCACTTTCGCCTGTCCCCCAATCGATTTAATTTGCCGTTTTATTTTTATTTTTCGTGAACCGTTTTCGTCAAGCATACAACTCAGGTAAAAGCGCAAGAGGTACCACAAATCCGACATGGTAAGTCTACTATTATGAAAATCGATTATTCTTGAATAGTGGAGCAACGAAGTAACGCATATTCATCAGGTCTTCAAGCCTATTTAAGTGAATATGTGATGGGTAGCTAGATTGTCCTATTACAGCCCTTTTCGGTTGAGCTTTAAGTGCAGACTGGAATGACAGATGTAAGATTCGAATGCGAATATTTGACCGCGGTACAAATTTCAATGGAGTTACGATACAAATTTCGATTCTGCGTCAGAAAGTTGCATACAACCGAAGTCCGGACTTTGTCGGAACCAAGACTCACCTAGAAGGAAATTGATGGTAAACCAGGAGAAAACTCCTTCGGACAATCCATCCATAATTGCGACCGAATTTTCCGTAACCAAAAATCCGGAACTCCGGAAAGTCTTCCGGACTTCTTCTAAAAGCTGATTAGCCTGTTCCTCTGGGAGTAGGCGGAGCCCCGCAGTGGCCTTAAGGACCAATGGCGTTTCCGCCCATCGCAGCTCTTCAATAGTATGTTTTGCCTGGTCGATAAGCTTCTTGATGGATGCTGCACCCTAGAAAATGAACAAAAACTGAAGCGCCCGATTTTTCATCAGCAGGGGCGTCATTTCGCGAAAACCTAGGGGGGTGTCGTTCCGGGTCATTAGCTGGGCTTGGAAAGTTCGAAGTTTGGTGAGAGACCTTCTTAAGATTACTTTTCCCAACTGCCTGTCGTAATTTTGTCTTCCGAACAAGGATATCCAATTAATTTTGAAATCGGAGGCACTTTCGTCTGGAACTCGGTGCAACAAACTTGTCTAATCTTGGCTGCTGTACTTGGGTAAAAAAAAATTGCCGAACCGGATGCATTTTTTATGCCGGGTTTTCGAGTTAAAATGCAGCACTTGTGTGCCAACGCTGGGTAAAAAATCCTTAAAATTTAAAGTATTAGGCTACTGAAAACATCTCTTTCTTTTTTTCTTTTTATGGTTTATTTTGAAACCCCGACACGATCATGGAAGATGTACTTCTTTCATGAAACACGGTAATCGGCCACTGTGAAACAAACTTCTGACTTTGAACATGAGTGGCGGGATATCTCAAGCCTTAGCGCGGTCATTCTTTTGTATTTCCTTAAATTTGCAACTATGTGGCAGGACCAAGAAAACAAGACCAAAGGTTTCGATGGGATCCCAAAAATTTAATATTTGATCCAGACAACTAGGTCTTGTCTTCGCCAGATCCAGTCTTCGCTAGGCTAATCATCTAAGAAAACCAAGTTCAGATATACCTGTATAAAAAGCCATATCTATTTTGACGATACTGATCGAGACTTCCTGCTTTACTTCTGCCAAATTTCCGGTTTCGGCAGAATTCCGAGCGAACTACTGGTCCAGCAAAAAAAAGATAGTTCAGAAACAAATGAGAGAGAGAGATAGGTTTATTTAAACAACATCATAGCTAACAGCTAATTTGTGTTATTATGCTAAATAACAAACTTCAGCGTATTCATCCCTATAAAGAACACCTAATCATCTTCAAATAAAACTTTAACTTAAAAAATCTGGTTTCAACCGGATTCCGGAAGAACTATATGTCCAGGTAAAAAATTAGTGTCATTTACAGATTCAGTGTCTCTTCTTACCTTAAATCTGCCATCTAATCAACTTCAAATAAAAATTTTGCTTTTAACAAATTTTCCGGTCTCGGCCGGATTCCGGGCGAACTACTTGTCCGGCGAGAAAATGGTTTTCACCATCGTGTTCAGCATGTCTTCTTACCCCTAAATCGAACATCTAATCGACTTGAAATAAAACTTTTGCTCTTCACAAATTTTCCGGTTTTGGCCGGATTCAGGGCGAACTACTTGCCCGGCGAGAAAATGGTTTTCACCGTCGTGTTTAGCATGTCATCTTACCCCTAAATCCAACATCTAATCAACTTCAAATAAAACTTTTACTTTTAACAAACTTTCCGGTTTAGGCCGGATTCCGAGCGAACTACTTGTCCGGCGAGAAAATGGTTTTCACCATCGTGCTCATCATGTTTTCTTACCCCATAATCGACTATCACATTAGCTGTTTCAAAACATTTCGTTTGCCCCTTAATTTAAACCCCCTCCCCCACCCCTAAATGTAGGGCAACAGAGCCCATCTACGAACTCGACCTTACTCTTGGCCCAAAGAATCCTCACACCAAGGTTTCATCAAAATATCTCATTCCCTTCGAGTTATCGTGCTCACAGACGGACGGACAGACATACAACTTTTGCGATGTCATAGGTATCCGTCACTAACGTTTTGGGATCCCAAAAACATAATTAGCGTGTCAGGATAGAACTTTGACTAGTGTAATAAAAAGGAAAAATATTTAGTTTCGACCGGTGGCCAGGCTTGTGTCTGAGAGGAACTAGCATTGTTGTTTATTTTATTATCAAATTTTTTATCACGAGGCAGGTGAGTAGTCGAATATGACTGTAAGACAATTTAGTATACGTACTGCTACAGGATCAGCAGCATACGATGAAAGACCAGGTTTGGTTTCAGCAAAAAATTGGCTGTCTAGCTTCACTGCGCCTTCTGAAATACAAAACAAAAGTGAAAAAGCGTTTAAAGGAACAGAAAACTTGACTCAAACTTGACTCGGGGAGCTAGCTAACATATCAAGAATGTACCCTGAGTTGATATTGAGAGTATGAAAAACTCTCGTTACGACCATTGCAGTTTCCGGGCAGTTTCCGAGAATTCTACTTTTGAGCAAAAGGTTTGCAAAAGCAAAAGGTTTGCAAAAGCAAAAGGTTTGTGTGCCGCGACTAGGAATCGAACCCCGGCCGTCTAGTCGGGGAGGGCGTTACTCTGTAGTCTACATGTAACAAGACCAAAGGTTTCGATGGGATCCCAAAAATTTAATATTTGACCAACTACGTCTTCTCTACGCCAGATCCAGTCTTCGCCAGGCTAATCATCTGAGAAAATTAAGTTCAGATATACCTGTATAAGCCATATTTATTTTGACGATGCTGATCGAAACTTCCTGCTTTACTTCTGCCGAATTTCCGTTTTCGGCCGAATTCCGAGCGAACTACTTGTCCAGCCAAAAAAAGATAGTTCAGAAACGAATTCAGCGCATCTCCTTATCCCTATAAAGAACGTCTAATCAACTTCAAATAAAACTTTAACTTATAAAAAAAATCCGGTTTCAACCGGATTCTGGACGAACTATATGTCCGGGTAAAAAATGATTGTCATATACAGATTCAGCGTATCTTCTTACCCTTAAATCTATCATCTAATCAACTTCAAATACAAATTTTACTTTTAACAAATTTTCCGGTTTCGGACGGATTCCGGGCGAACTACTTGTCCGGCGAGAAAATGGTTTTCACCATCGTGTTCAGCATGTCTTCTTACCCCTAAATCGAACATCTAATCAACTTCAAATAAAACTTTTGCTTTGGACAAATTTTCCGGTTTCGGCCGGATTCCGGGCTAACTACTTGTCCGGTCAAAAAATGGTTTTCACCATCGTGTTCGGCATGTCTTCTTACCCCCTAAATCGAACATCTAATTAACTTCAAATAAAACTTTTACTTTTAACAAACTTTCCGGTTTTGGCCGGATTCCGGGCGAACTACTTGTCCGGCGAGAAAATGGTTTTCACTATCGTGTTCAGCATGTCTTCTTACCCCATAATCGACTATCACATTAGCTGTTTCAAAATATTTTGTTTGTCCCTTAATTTAAACCCCCTCCCCCACCCCTAAATGTAGGGCTACAGTGCCCATCTACGAACTCGACCTTACTCTTGACCCAAAGAATCCTCACACCAAGTTTCATCAAAATATCTCATTCCCTTCGAGAGTTATCGTGCTTACAGACAGACGGACGGACGGACGGACAGACGGACAACTTTTACGATGTCATAGGTATCCGTCACTAACGTTTTGGGATCCCAAAATGGCGAACTTTCACAGTACATGAGTGCATAATTACAGTGCATAAGGGGCAAGGGCCTGCCAGCTAGCTTTGGGAACACTAAGGAGGGGGTTCGAGACAGATCGAGATGACAAAGAAGGGGGGGCCTGTCGACGATAAGACCCTGTATATTTATCCAAGCCCCCCCGGGCGATTCGATGGCCGAAAGTTGCGTAGTCAAGTTTACTGTTCCTTTAAAAGTTATTTAGACATATACTACAGCCAAGCCGCCTGCTAGAGACCCTTCCTACCATACGGACAGACGAATGGGGGTCTTGCGGTCTTGGAGTCGAATTCCACCCAGGATTTTCAGCTCCATCATCATTTCCGTGAGGAAAAGCTGTGATTTTCAACTCGTCTTGTTGGGACCCATGAATATGGAGCAGATTCGACCGGGAAAACCTGCTTGTCTGTCCGCGCCGATAGTTATTCCTGGGGCATAGTTGATAATAATAATAATAACATAATTGCAATAATAAGGCTTTCGCCTATATAAATTTCTTGGGACACTGTAAATTGAATTTCAGCCAGGTGGCAGTCGACACCTGCTTTGAATTGGTTGATATTTTCGGCATTTACAACACTTTCTGGGAGACTGTTCCAATATTCTACTATTCGGTTTGCAAAGCTCCATTTTCCAATGTCTTTTCGGAATTTCTTGCCACTCGTTTTCAAGTTGTGTCCTCTGAGACCGTTTTCACTGAAAGTGAGGACACCATCAGGCCTTGGTTATCATAATAACTACGGCAAATTTTAAATGTTTCAACCGAATCACCTCGTAGAAATCTGTAAGACAGACTGGGTAATCGTAGTTTTTGAAGCCGGTTTTCATAAGGCAGATGGCGAATGGCTGGCACTGTTTTTGTAGCTCTTCTTTGAACTTGCTCAATGGCGGTAATATCCTTGATGTAGAAGGGTCTAATTGTTGTGTGGCCAGATTCAATTAGTGGGCGAGCTAGTGCCTTACATAAAATAGGAAATAGGGAATTGTCCTTAAATGTATATGTCCTTCTCATAATACTGATGCCAAGAAGAGCCTTGCCAAGAAGGGCCGAAAGATCGGTGAAAAGAATCTCAGCCCCCGTTTAGCACAAACGGGGGCTGAGATTCTTTTCATCGATCTTTCGGCCCTTCTTGGCAAGGGTCCTCGTTAGGCTGTAGCTTGCAGTTGAATAATTTTGATATTACCTTAATTCGCACTTCGGAGCGATTAAGATCCAATGGATCTGTATTGCTCCGTGAGTGATGATGGCTGACATCTGTTACTGATCTGGGTCGTCCTAGCAGTATTTCCAGATTCGTTCTTGTAGCTACAGCCTACGACCAAACCGTTTCTTGGGATCCCTCTCGGTAGACTTAGTAATTATATATGGACTCTGTTGCAGAGGCTTGATCCTTAGAAAACCGAAAGGTACCCAATGAAAAAAATCGTCATATTGCAAAGGGAGTACAAATGACTTTCGGGACTACTTGTCTCAGTAGCCGCAAATGGAGTTGACTAGGCGATTCGTGGAACCTCAAACATTCTACTATAGGGGGGGGGGGGAATTTTGTCTTGAACAATTATCAGGAGACTCTTCCTACATAAGATAATCACAGGGGAAGTTCCGGAACTGTTTGTCTAATCATGCTAAACAATATAGAATCCTTAGTTGATCAGTGATGCCCAGGTGAGGCCTGATTCAAGTAATGTACAAGAAAACAGGTGAGGCTAAGAACTTGGGAAATGTTTCCCCTGTCCTTAGTTAATGAGTGATGCCTGATTCAAGTAATGTACAAGAAAACAGGTGAGGCTAAGAACTTGGGAAATGTTTCCACTGTCCTTAGTTGATGAGTGATGCCTGATTCAAGTAATGTACAAGAAAACAGATGAGGCTAAGAACTTGGGAAATCTTCCCACTGTTCTTAGTTGATGAAAAATTCCTGCGACTCCTTCCTGGCTCGTCCTCACAAGCACTGTTCACGGCATTACCTGGTAGCTTAGCTACTAAATTTCAGTGTTACTCTCTCGGCTTCCCACCGACGACCCGACGACTGAGTCCTTACTTTACTAAGAAAGAAACATTTATTTATTACCGCCGCACGTACGCTTGGACGTCGAGACATTAAAACCGCGCAATCTAAAGGTGCTAAATTCCTAAGAAACACGGAGACAATAAAGCGGAAGAAACAGGAATGTCATCTAGAGGGGGGAGGGGTGCATCACTACACTCAGCCGCAGGTGAGGTTGAGTAGTGGCTTTACTACTAACATCCTTACTAGATCTCAAAATGTCTTCCATAACCGAAACAGCAGATTTATTTCATAAGACCTTGCGTCCAAAGTAGAATAGCAAACAAAACAGTCCATAAGTTGCGTTTTCAGCAATTAGCGTGTTGTACTCGAATCCTAACACGTTGCGCTGTCATCCGTTTTCAGCCCCCGTGGTTTGCATAAGAGAACCCGGCGCAGGGTTTGATACTCACCGAGTCCGTCTGTGTTCGGATTCGGTGTTGAACTCGAGAGAAACACGGGAGCTAAAAACGCTTGAAGCCACAGAACACGGAACCCGTTTTAGGATGTGCACCGGATGCGCTCGGTAAAAACGACTTGTGACGAACACGGATTGAGAATCGCGAGCCTGAAAACGCAACTTTAAGTGAAGGAAAAGGACATCAGCTTCGTAAATCAGCAGATGTATTTCAAAAGACCTTGCGTCCAACGCAGGGGAGCAACTAAAACAGTCGATTCAAGCAAAGGAAGAAGGGGATCAGCTTACCTGTCAAGGACTTATGGAATCTGAATGCCAAAATCCTGGAGCCAGTGCTTCCCGCGTCTATTATGACTATGTGTTTGTGTTCTTGGAAGCCCAATCGAACACTGATATCATCTAGAATGCCTGTGCCATGACTTCGTGATGGAAATACATTATGAAGAATGACTGAAAAGTAAGAATAACATAAAGCCGAAAAGGTGACGAAAAGGCTCCTCGCAAGGTAGCTACTGCGGTCGAAAAGTTGCAACCAATCAAATGCGCCCACCAGAGGTTTGCAAAGAGTTTTGTTCCCTCTTTTCTAAGGTTGTACAACGAAGTGTAAACTGAGCTGCTTGTTAAATTTTAACGATAGTTATGACTGTGACTCTATTATGATTTATCTGTATGCTCATCGTAGACAAATCGAAGAGCATGGCCATCACAAACTCGCCACTTGTTCTCCATTGCAAAAACAAGGATCTAGAACAAGTACAGGAGTTCAAATACCTGGGTAGCTGGATTGATTGTGATGGAGAGATTTCGACCGAGATAAAACGTAGAATTGGGCAAGCAACAGGTGCCTTCAATAGATTGAAGCCTATTTGGAGAAGCAACAAATATTCACTGCGACTGAAACTACGACTCTTCAACAGCAATGTATTATCAATACTCCTTTACGCAAGTGAATGCTGGAAAATAAACACCCAACTTGAAAAAAGGATCCTCGCATTTGAAAATATGAGCCTCAGAAGAATCCTGAATATAAGATGGCAACAAAAAATCACCAATGCAGAAATACGAAGAAAAACAGGTCAGCCTCCTGTCACGGAGTTGCTGAAAAGAAGGCGGTGGACCTACCTAGGACACGTCCTTCGTATGGAAGAGAGCCGCCTTCCTCGAACAACTTATGAGTGGAAGCCAGACGGGAGAAGAAAGCGAGGCCGCCCCAAAAACACAATGAGGCGAACATATGACCGAGATCTGAGGACGGCTGGTACCTCGCTAATACCTGAATGGGAAGACGTCACCGCTGCGGCATCGATGCGGGACGAATGGAGAGGTTTTGTCGACGCCCTATGCGCCACCGATGGCTCTGGAGGAACTAAGGTCTAAGGTAAGGTCATAGGCTACTGACTATACCAAACAAATTTGGCGTGAGCCACAAAAGCTTTTTGGTCAATAAAAAGATATCGATCAGCTTAAACTTTAATCGTTACTCCGTTTGTCCGCTATCCATAGATGATCGATTTCATCCAATGAACTTCTTCTTTTGGATTCGTGGTGCCTCTATGCGCCTGTCCCTTTATGCTTGAAACAATTACCAACTACAAAGATGAGCCACTGCCCAAATTTAAGCAAAATGAGGTTTATTTATATTTGTCTATAAAATTGTACCCTATCTTACTGAAAACTAAACAAAAAATGGTAGATTACTTGCAAGACTTTCTTCAGTCGGGAATTTTACGGGCTTAGCGCATTTCATCCTGGAAATGCAGTTTTTTTTTTAATTCAAATTTCCCGCGTCTGGATGAATTTTGGGTTGTCGTGCAAGCAGCGTACATTCTGAACGTTATTACTAGAGCCTCGGATGAAAAAATACAAAATCCCTTACATGGGTCAAATATTTCATTACATTCAAATACCAGATGTAAAAATAAGCTGCCTTTTCAGTGAAACTTTAACTGAACAATCTTGGCAGAACCATTAAAGGTTCAGTGAAGAGCGTATCGTTCCAATTTCCCATCATGGCCTAGGAAGAAACAAGACCAAAGGTTTCGATGGGATCCCAAAAATATTTGATCCTAACAATTGGGTCTTGTCTTCGCCATTCAGTCTTCGTCAGATTCCTTTAAGATTTTTACTGTTAAAATGAAGTTCAAAAATGTAATCAGCATGTCTCCTTGCCCCGATATCGAATCTCTAATCGACTTCAGAACCAACCTTGAGCTTCATCAAATTTCCAGTTTCGGCCGAATTCGTGATGAATCATTTGTCCAGCAAGAAAAGTAAGTTCAGATATGGACTCAGCGGACCTCCTTACCCCTTCAATGAATATCTTAATAGCTCATTTTTACTGTAAATTCGAAACCCTCCTCTGTCTCTAAATATAGGACTAAAGGACCCATCTAAGAACTTGATCTGTGCTTTGCCAATGAATATTCATACTAAGCTTGAACAACATATATCAACCCCTACTAAGCTTGAACAACATATACCAACCCCTTCGACCTTCGATTACACTAGCTCTCTCCGATGTTCATAGATTACGCGCTCTGCGCGTCATCCACGCGCAGAGCTATACTAGTGTGAAGAAAGGGGTAGGGACTGCAATAGCCGAAAATTGGTCGACAAATTTTGTGTCCGGTTTTTGCCGGATTGCGGTGAACTACTTGTCAGGTGAGAAAATAACTTTCATATTCGGATTCAGCATGTCTCCTTACCCCTAATTCAACTATCGAAATAGCTTTCAAAAAATATTTTTTGTGCCCCTTAATTTGAAACCCCTCCCACACCCTCAAATATAGGGCTACCTGTACTTTGACCCAAAGGATCCTTCCACCAAGTTTCATCAAAATATCTCAATCCCTTCGAGAGTTATCGTGCTCACAGACGGACAGACGGACAACTTTTGCGGTGTCATAGGTATCCCTCCACTTACGATGGGATCCCAAAAACGGATGGGCTCCATGCATTAAGTCTCGCAATGTCTCTCCACTGTGAATGCACACTACCAGCACGCTATTACGCGCAATCTTGACTGACATCGCCAACAAACGTTGCTCTGATTGGTTTGTACAGTCCGTACTTCTGACTGTATCAATCACAAATAGCGCAAGAGGCGGGGCTTTATTATGAAAAGATTCTTCATGGGAAGATTATGTCTTGCTCGAGAGCAAAAGCATGGAAACTGTGAAAGGAAAATCGAAGTGACGGCGCTGGTCATCGAGAAGGAATGTAATGGAATAGTATTAGGGTTCAGTTCTGCTTTAAAGGTTAGCGGAAGGGCTCACTTTTGAGGAAATTCGCTGTAAGCCTAATGTACCATTTTTACGTTGTTTGTCTGCTTCCAAGAATGAGCTTTTTAAAATTTACCACTGGTCTACGCCAGTTTTCTACTGTTTGCCTGTTTGGCAGTCCCTTCTGCTTGCAGCAGGAGTAGTCTGCAATCTTTTTTCTCTGTTTGATTTTGCAACAATATCTACCATCCAAGCTACAAACCGGCTAGAGACTCTACAGGAGGATCACCCAACGTTATCTCGCTGGAAGTTCGATTTGAGGTTATGACAGCAATGCTCAACTCATGTAGTCATTCACTCATATACCAGCATTGCCTTTCCTCTACATTTTCTCTCCATTTCCTTTACTATTGGAAATTTGCTCCTAAACTAATTGCAACATTTCCTGACTAATCCTGGCTCAACTATGGGCACTGAAGTAAAATAAAAAAACGTTCAGCAAACACTCCAGAAATGCTAGCTCTCGGCTGTCATCGACTATCTTCATAATAATGAAATACTAACCTCGTGAAAAAGGCCCAGGTGATAAAAACATGAAAACAAACTATGCAACACTTTAAATTGCACTTAGCATGAATCTAAGATCTGAATCCTGATGCGACGCTCCTACGGGTGTTGATTCTAGTGGCGTTGTTGATCGCCGATTAGTTCGGCGATAGCGTAGCCGTTTGACTTTTTGGCGTTTTTGACGTTCGCCGGAAGCCGATAGCCGTAACTGTTTCTTCTAATTTCTGTTTTTGTGCTCAACGGCTAACGTTTATCGCCTAAATTCCTGTCCATCGCCTATCGGCCTAGGACTCGTCGATAGGCGATGGACGTTGCCTCCAACTCCAACGGCTATCGAAAACAGTAAACTAGCACGAATCGGCAAACTTCCTTCGTCTACCGGGGAAACTTCATCGGCGATAAAAAAACGCCACTACTGGTAATTGGTTTCGTCAAGTTCTTGATTCTGGATTCTGGTGCATCCCAGTACAGCTTCCAGGGTTTTGTTTGCTATTAGGCGTTCACAGACCATTTGAAGGCATCTATTGTCTTGGATGTAACACACTCTTCTGACAGATCATTCCAAATTGAAATAAATCGGTTCCGGAAGAAAACTACTGTTACTGAACAGGTACTCACCTACAAGTGACAGTAAACTGAGAGCACTGACAAAGGTTACTGAGATCCACTTGACGGATTTGTACAGCTTCAAAGCATTGGTTTCAACTGAATGTGACTGTGTATTTTTCATGCTGTCTGACTTATCCTTGTTTAACTGAAAAAAAAAAATGCCATATGCAAAATGTACTTCTCCCTGTGGATGGCCCCAACTGGGTCCCTCAGATTTTCAACGAACCAAACCAGAGGCCCAGCAAGGTAGCAGTGGCCTAATGTGCAAAAGATTCCATCAAATCCTCGATCCCCAATTCCCTTCAAAAACAAAAGCAGAGAAGATATGAGTATGAAATTAAAGTTTAGAAAAAACAAAAAGAACCAATTTTGAAGTAAGTACCGATGACACAAGGCACAGAAGTAACAGCAAAAATTAAAGATTTGTCATATTGAACCCAGGGTGTGTCATACTACCCTCCACTGGTGGGTAGTATGACACAGCCCGTATGGAAATAATTAAGTCGTAAACAGTTGTTAACGATCGTTTACAATTGTTAACGATCGTAAACAATTGTTTACGATCGTAAACAATTGTTTACGATCGTAAACGGTTGTTTACGATCGTAATTTTACGATCGTTTTTTTACGATCGTAATTTAACGATCGTAAACAATTGTTTACGATCGTAAACGGTTTAATCGATCGTAAACAATTGTTTACGATCGTAAACGGTTGTTTACGATCGTAAACGGTTGTTTACGATCGTAAACGGTTGTTTACGATCGTAATTTTACGATCGTTTTTTTACGATCGTAATTTAACGATCGTAAACGGTTGTTTACGATCGTAATTTTACGATCGTTTTTTTACGATCGTAATTTAACGATCGTTTTTTTTACGATCGTAATTTAACGATCGTAAACAATTGTTTACGATCGTAATTTTACGATCGTTTTTTTACGATCGTAATTTTCAATTGTTTACGATCGTTTTCAACTGTTTTCGATCGGAAACAATTGTTTTTATTTTCAAGACAATAAATACAGGCCTGATTTCTAACAACGGCAATAAGAAAGTTGATTAGTTTTTAGTTTTGCATAATCCAAATAGTTTAACTAAAAGCTGAAACTAAAATCCCAATCGTAAACGGTTGTTTACGATCGTAATTTTACGATCGTTTTTTTACGATCGTAATTTGACGATCGTTTTCAATTGTTTCCGATCGTTTTCAACTGTTTTCGATCGGAAGCAATTGTTTTTATTTTCAAGACGATAAGAAAGTTGATTAGTTTTTAGTGGCTGGGAGGTTTGGTATAGCTATATATAGGGGTAGGGTTGGGATAGTGTTAGAATAGGATTAGGTTGAGGTAGTTAGGTTAACGGATCACTAGCGACCATTGTCAGGCGATCATACCTAACCAATTGATTACCTTTCCTTTTCACTTAACCCCTATTATTCTACCCACTCTGAAAAGTTACGTATACCATTATTCACCCCTATAACTTGGTGCTGACAAGTTATACCGAAAATGCCGTCTTCCTATACAATGAATTCCCAGAGGTATGCTGACCTCACGTGCGCAAAGCATGACCTATGACTGCGCTCTGCAACAAGCCAATCAGCGCCGACCGCCTCAGACCACGACCGCCTCAGGGAGTAGTGACATTTCTTCGGGGTGTTGCGGATAAATGTTCCCTTCGTTAGTTTTTATTCGTTTTGTACAAACAATTGAACAAATGTAGAACTGGCTGAGAATGATATCTTTTCTACTCTAGTGGGTGGCTTAGTGGAATCTTCATGTCTTCTTATGGTCGCAGATCTTTCAGGACCTCACCAGCTGGAAGTGGAATGCCTTCATGACAGCATATTTTACAAAAATCTGGAAATATCAGTGCTTAATTCAGTTATAAAAATGGAAGTGACTACATACAGTGTGGAAATATCGAGGGGTTGACCACTCTCGATTTTAGTGTACAGCAAGTGCCGCGATGCCCGGTCGGTGCCGGCACCGGCTGAAACCCGTCGGCACCGGTTGTCACGTGTTAAATCAACAAAATAACCATTTTTGGAAGCGTTTGAAAGATGAATCGACCAATTTATTGTCGGCACCGGTGCCGGCACCGCCTATTTCGGTTGGTGCCGGCCGGTGCCGGGAAAGGGTGTACAGCAGGTGCCGGGGAGTGGGTAGCCCCTCGGGAAATATGCCCAATGCTCGTATTGAAAAAAAAATCTTAGAAATAACTGTTTTCGATAATAACGATCGTTTACTATTGTTTTTTTTTCAGCTTGAATTATCTGCCATAATCATACTGGAAATACGATTGGGAACAACCGTTTCCGATCGGAAAAATACGATCGTTAACAACTCTTTCCAATCATAAAAATACAATCGTTTACGATCGGATTGTCCCATAATACAATTGGGAAAAAACGATCGTTTACGACTGGAAACAGTTGTTAACGATCGTTTTTTTTACGATCGTAAAAATACGATAAAAAAACGTAAAAATACGTAAAAATACGATCGTAAAAATACAATCGTTAACAACTGTTTCCGATCGTAAAAAAACGATCGTTTACGATCGGAATGTCCCATAATACGATCGTAAAAAAACGATCGTTAACAACTGTTTCCGATCGTAAAAAAACGATCGTTTACGATCGGAATGTCCCATAATACGATCGTAAAAAAACGATCGTATACGATCGTTTACGATTGGAAACGATCGTTTACGATCGTAAAAATACGATCGTTTACGATTGGAAACGATCGTAAACGATCGTTTACGATCGTAAACGACTGTTTCCAATCGTAAACAACTGTTTCCAATCGTAAAAAAACGATCGTTTACGATCGGAATGTCCCATAATACGATCGTAAAAAAACGATCGTTTACGATCGTTTACGACTTGAATTATTTCCATACGGGAGTGACCATGTCCAGAATTAAGCCTACTACTGAAAAACTGTGAGAGAGAAAAATATAAAAACAATCCCAAAGATTCTATAGGGAACCCAGTAGCCTACCTGCTGCCAAAAATGTGGCGACATAATACAAATTTCGGGGAATTAAAAAACAAACAAAAATTGTGGCATGATACCCGACTCTTCCCTATTTCATATATCCAACTGATTTCAATAAAAGTTTATGCTCATGCAAATGGCTTCCACATCAGATTTTCAATGATTAATGGGGTCTAAGGAACAAGATATTGGTGAAAGGTAAAATCCTGGATGATTAAACTAAAATCCAGACAAGGTTTGGTAAAAATCCTGTCTCCGTCATTTCATAACACATTCTACTGAAGTAAAAAATTTGCGCAAAGTCAATTTTCTTGATGGGGGAGTGAGACAATGCAGCCAAACTGCTACAGTACAATGGTTTCCATGTTGTCTATTAGGTGTAAGAATGTATGCTTTTTTGCTACAGTACTTATCTTCACCTTTTTTCTTATGTTCTCCGCATTTACTCCGACAAAACAAAGTTATTCCGGACACCCAAGACTGTCCAAAGTCTGAGTCATACAACCCATTCGAGTACTAAACTGTTCATGTTTAGACATCCAAAGTGGTAGCTGAGAAAGCCAGCTACATCATGATATCAAAATTTTGTAGCTCAGTGCAATACCTACTTACGGGGATTTTTTGTTTGAAATAAATTCGTCAGAAGTGTCCGCAATTACCCTGGTTCACTCTACATTTTTAAACCGTTCTAGGGACAGCCATTTAGATACGGAAATGGATAATATGGACTTTTCATGTAATCTGACAACCCTCGGATAATCGGATGAGATTTAATCGATACCAAGTAAATCTATGCTTAGATCCAAGCTGCCCAAGTTGGAAAAATTTCAGGCTAGTTTAAGGGGTTTCATGAACATTTCACTTGCATTTTGCAATGGTATGTTTGCCATGGGCACCATGGGGAGGGTTTTCTATATGGCCTATATATGGCCTATCTACTACTGGGAGATCTCGCTGGCTCTAGATCCTGACTAAAGGAAGACAAAAAAGAAAACCAAAAGAACAGGGATCCCAACTTTATCTTTATCAGCACGGCTGTGTAGGGCAGGTGTAGGGTAGCCCCAAAAGTCTCTAAAATCGGTTTCTGGCAGGTTTCTGGGGTGTTTTTTGCTGTGATGGAGTTCATAACCTAATCATGTCCATGATCAGCCTGTCTGATCCTGGTCTGATCAGCGGAGTCATGAGTATGAGGCAGACCAGAAGCCAGAACTCCACTACTCCAGTCAGAAGAGTCAGACACAGGAATGGAAAAAAAAATTAGAAGACTGCCATAGCATAGGCTAGAAAAATTACCTTTCTCTGTCTGGTTTCGTTAATGTGGATGTCCATAACTTTTTCTTCGGGCCTCTTTGCTTGGCTTTATCACAGATTCCACAAAGAAAGTTTGTGCAGAATGTGAATGAGACTTGAGTCCTTGAGATTGATTAAGATCGACTTAACTGCAATCTCTCTTCTTTGATGAGATACAGTCAAGTGTAGTCTGTTGGCCTACTGTATAATGGAAACGTTGGATTGCTAAAAGAAAGCAAGCCAAAAGACTTTATCTTCAACTGATAAGATAAAGATCCATTATTGACAGATTCGAAAATTGTGGAGCCGCCGACCCCTCCCCAATCTTCTTCACCTTCTTCTTGTTTCCCTCGCTTGTTTCTCGCCTGACATCTAGCGATGTAAGAAAAACTAATTTTCAACCGATAATACCTTCGAATGATCTTAGATGGCGTAAAAAGAGCCAGGAAATGAAAAAGTCCTATTTTTCGGGAATTCCAACATCCCAAACGGGATTATTTCTGATACTGAATAGATGAGTCAGCTGAGATTTCTGTTTTCGGTTATGATGAGGAATATACTTTTGTTTTTTAACGGGATCTCGAACGGGATAGCCTACCTACGAAATCCACAGTCACTCGAACTAGTTGAGATCTGGTTGAGATACTTCGATCAAAGTCGTTTGGAGCATCCCTTCTGCTTCTGTCAAAATTTAAGCCAAATTTGTTAAGTCCGGTCTTCACCTCCCGGAACTTCCGGAATCTGGGCTTCCAGATTATTCTTTGACGTCTTCGGTAAATTGTATCTGGAATATGAACCGGTCCGACAGTATATCAAAATAACCCGGAAAAAAGGGGCTTTTGAACTTCAAGATTTCCGGAATTTTTAAGTATCGTAGAAGAAATTCAAAAATGTGAAGACTCACCTTTACTCGCAGCTCTTTGGGAAGGACAGAAAACTATTCAAACTGACTAGTGTGTCATAAATTGACAAAAAAGAAAAAAATGCCGAGTCTAGCTGTTGACCTTTTTTAGAATTCCAGAACGTTAGTGATAGATTACTTATGACTTCGTAAAGTTCTTTCGTCTGATAGCATGATTAACTCTTGAAGGAGTTCAGATATTTTGTTAAAACATGAGTTGCGTTTTTGCGGATATCATGGTATCTGTTACCACGGTAACTGGATCTGCAATTAGTCGTTTTTGCAGTTACTGTGGTATCTGATATACGGTTGCTCTGCAAAAACGACCATTGCCGAAATTGCACTTTTCGAAGTCACCCCAAAATAAAAACTGATATCCAGTTACATCACTAAGTGCTGAACTTATTTCTCATCAATTTGACAAAATTTGATGAAAGTGAGATGCATTTTCCAGATATCACGACCAGATACCGCGGTCGGACCGTGATATCTGCATATCTGTTACTACGGTAACTAGCCAGATACCACGACAACTGCAAAAACGCTTTTTGACCGTGGTATCAGATACCACGATAACTGCAAAAACGACTTCAGACCGTATTTCAGATACCATAGTATCAGCAAAAACGCAACTATGGTGTGAGAATTCACTGGGTCGAAGTACAGTTCAGGTTCGTGGATGGGTTTCGTGGCTGTATATTTAGGAGTGGGTTGAGGGGTTTCAAATTAAGGGGAGGAACAAATATTTATTTCAAGGCTAAGAGATGGTGGATTTAGAGGTAAAGAGATATGCCGAACCCATACTTGAAATTATTTTGTCGGCGGACAAATAGTTCGCCCGGAATCCAGGCAAAACCAGAAAACTGGTAAAAGTCTTATGTAAATAAAGGGGAAAGTAGATATGCTGGATCCGTTTTTGAACTTTTATTTTCACGCTGGACGATTAGTTTGCCCAGAATCCGTCAAAACCGAAAATAAAACTAGTGGTTTATGTTAAGTTGATTAAACATTCGATACAAAGGTAAGGGTCGAAACAAAGGTCGAAAACTTTGGTTGAAGTAAAAAAAATATCCAAAGTCGGTTACAGATTCGATACATGGGAGAAAAAGAATACATGCTGAAACCATATCTGAAGTTTGTTTTCTCGTCGGACAAGTAATTCGTCCGCTGAAAACCTGAAATTTGTTTAGGTAAAACTTTAGTCCGAAACGGTTACATTGTCAAGGGGTTGGTATTTATACGATAGTGTAGATTTAGACAAAGAACGTGTTGGATCAGAATATTCTACAAGTTTTTGACCAGCATTATTTCCGGCCTAAGCCTGAAAAATAAAGACACGAAGGAATTACCTAATGGGATACATAATTAGTGATACATAATATGCCCGACGGAACTGTTCACGACTAGAAATCTATAAGACCCGATAGTCTGGATGAAGATGTCCAAATCGGATCCCATCGAAACATTGTTCTTGTTTTCTCACGTCTTTGTGGCCTAGATCAAATTGATTGGATTGTCGATAATCGATTAGGCCATGCTAATGCTAAATCTTTGCTTGCGCTTTTTAGCCTGACCATCAGTTCGACGGGAATAAAACCAAAACAGCAAGTTTAGTAGAAGCAAAAGTATCCTGATTCAACTTGATTTAAGGGTCGAAATAAATGCAACATCAGCTGGATCAAGAAAGTCAAAACACAACCCCCTGCTTAGGATCTCACCGAAAGCAAAAATAAGCCAACAGAACCTTCGTCTTTGGTCCCATGCAGTAACTATGGATACCCCGACAAAACTGAACTCTGAGTTGCTGCCCGTCTACTTCCCTGTTCGCCGTTGCGCATTTCAGAGGAATTAGCGCAGTAGGCGTACTGACCCGCTCATCAGCGCGTCCAGACAACCAATCGGCTTTAACTTAGGAAATTTCTTCTTTGGGGCTTTACAGCGACATAGCTGTTTGTAGCGGTAACGAACTGTGATGTTCCGCGTAGCTCCTACCTTCCGCTCGTTTGCATCGGGCAGGGTACAGGGATTTATTTGACTCCGCATGGTCGTATCGTATTACAGAAATAGGGAGACGGAGGTTCTGGTGCTTAATTGTTCTTGCCGAAACCTGGTTTTCGTTAGTTACGGCTTGCATAAAAAACGCCAATAAAATCAAACACGAACTAGTTTTCAGTTGTAGCAGCAAGATTGATGCAACAGATAAAATAGCAAAACAGGGCGGAAAAAATTGTTTTCAAGAAATGTAGTATTGCAATTGCAAGATTGGGATTTAATGGATAAAATAGCAGAAAAGGGTGAAAGAAAAAGGATTTAATGTAACAACGAAAGGGAAGGGCAACCTCGACCTAGGCGCCAGAAATTCATTCCACTTACCTTAAACCGCTCTTGCCGTGGGGAATCGCGTGCTCTGAGGCCGACTTTTCGACTCTTGAGGTTTTCCTTTACACCGCTGAACTGGATTAACATATTACTAAAATCACCGTCTGTTCTATCGAAGTGACAGTTTCGACAAATGCCACGTGGCACTGTCCTCAATCGCCACGATGCACTAGAATTTCGCCAGTCTGGTTTCCAGCCCAAAGTGATTCCACGAGTCACTTCGCAATGCTTTCCAAATTACTGCGAGCGAGTCAGCTGAGATTTTTTTTTTATAGATATTTTTTAGATCGGCCCTGTTCATGTTTAGGGTCATCGACCGTAATTCGCAGTAAGCTTCTGCTGAAGAGGTACTTATTCATCATTACAAGTCCAACTTAACTTGATTTTTTTTTCTCGGACGCGACACTTCACATGATGGACTACAGCCTACTGTAGGCTATAAGAGCGTGACATGTTCTAACATGACAAACTATTTCGATGGGACCCGAAAGGTGAATCTTTGTTGGAATTGCTCATATAGACCATCGGATAATATTTTATATACATATATAAATATGTATGTGTATGAATTTGAATTCTATCCCAAGAGCAGAGCAAAATAACACTAGAGAGTAGCGCCAAGACTTAAAAAAGTGACACATACTCGAATAGCAGCGACACTGGCACCACTGGCGATAGTGAACGTCCCTACTGAAACTCAGTCGGTCGTGCACCAGCGCTGGCTCCGATAACTTCATATTCTGAACTGAGCACAAAAAAGATACAACCTCCTCAGTTTCCTCGATGTGTGCAGACCTCATCTTTATAAATTTCTAGACCCGCAAGTTTGTTTCGCTTTATGTCGCAAGAGCAGTAGGCGGCGCTATGAGTATGGCCCGTTTGCGAAACAACGAAAGCATAGGTCTTGACGCTACTCCCTAGTGTTATTTTGCTCTGGCCCAAGAGTAACAATTAAAATAACCGGTCAATCAAAGGTTCCCGGCCCTCCTACGACCAACGCACGATAATGTTTCGGCTTGCTAAGCAGGCGTAGGGTCGCTTTTGCCATCTGGTCTTTAGATTTGTTACAGCAATCAGCGGAAACTTCAACTAGATGGCTCTCAAAGTGTGCACTTCAATTTGTCTTTCTAGAGGTCAGCAAGTGAATGTTATGCCGGGAATAGAAAAGGCGCAATTAATTGTAATATTTACCGGTTTGCGGACTCCCAACGAATTACATGTCCAGCGAAAAAGTACAGTTCAGATCTGGATTCAGCAGGTATTTTCCCCCTATATCGAATCGATGATCGACTTCATAAAAACTTTTTGCCTACATTCTGGACGATCTTCGGTTTTGGCCCGACTCCGAGCGAACTAATTGTCGGGAAAGAAAATGGGGTTCAAATGGATTCAGTATGTCTCTCACCTATTAATCGAATCTGAAATCGATTCAGCAACAATATTTACTACTGCCAAATTTCCGATTTTGGTCGGAATTTAAATGAAGCTAAAAAAAGATTCAGCATGTCTCCTTTGTCCTATTTAGAATGTCTAATCAGCTTCAGAAATCGAAACTACTCCTACAAAATTTGTCTTTGGCTGTCAATTCCGAGCGTATTACGACAAAAAAGTTCAGATCTGGATTCAGCATGTCTCTTAAACGACTAAACGGCATTAGCCTGAGAAAAATATTTTTTTGCTTCCCTTAACCTGAAACCCCTCCCCTACCCCTAAATATACGGCTAAAGGTCTCATCTACGAACCTGACCTGTGCTTTGACCCAAAAGATCCTCACACCGAGTCTGAACAAAATATCTCAATCCCTCCGAGAGTTATCTCCCCACAGACGGACGGACGGACAAGCTTTACGAAGTCATAAGGACCCGAGGACTCCACTTTAGGATTCCTCGCGTTTTTGTTTGTCCCGGGTACTCACTCCCCGTATTCTCGCGAGTCCCCACGGACGGAGAATGCTCCGATTATCATCACCATCATCAAAAAGGACTCCCTTTCAGAATAGGAGGGGAATCAATTTTTGCTGGTGTTGGTACAATATGACATTCATTAAAAGTAATCAGAATTAACAAAACCAAAAATAAAGGAGATCCAGACTAATTTTGTCAACTGCATATTTGTTTTAAGAACAAAATCCGTTTTGGAAGCATTCCCCGTGTTCTCGCTGTTTTCTGTGCGCGGAGTCCGCGTGGAGCGAGTCCCTGTATTCTCGCCGTTCCCTTCGATTCCCCGAGGAGTCCTCGGGGAATGGCGAGAATACGCCTACAGATATCCCGTAACTAACATTTTGGGATCCCAAAAACCAAGCGAAATGACATCAGATCCGTATTTGTGGGTCGAAAGAGGTGTCTGTGAAACAAGAATCCGCTTTCCCAAATCCTCTGCTGGGACATCAAAATGTGAGGGTAGCCCATTTCTCTAGTTTCTCTTTTGCAAAGAAGGATGGGCCTTGGCCCAACCTGCTCTAAGAAACATTCAAATCAATAAAGAAATTTAATAACTACAAAATTGTATACACAAACTTTTTTTTTTGCAAATTTCTTCGCACTATAGGCCTACGTCTAGGATAAAACCAAGTGAAATTATGTGTTTTTGCTATTTAGTCCAAATAGTCAAATTTCACGGCAACCCTGTGGAGGTACTATAGCCAGTCAAAATCCCCCCCCCCCTCTCAAACTGTCCATAACACGCTCTTTAATTTTACCAACGTACAATTTTACCAGACGAATTTCACATACAAAACTTAATGAAGATTTTGCAGACTGCAGGCATGCAGATAAAAGTAGGCCAAAAGTTTCATGACATTTACACAAGAATACATAATTTCAACAGAAGGGGATAACACACTATCTGTGGACGTTACTGAGAGATCGATTATTAGCCTTCAAGTGCTACGTTTCTGTAGACTATCAACACTAAAGGCGTTTTTACATGACACAATTGTGGGCCACACACTTCTGAGTGTTTTTCGCGGAAACACGATTGTGTGCCACACAGTCGAGCCACAAGTTGAAACTCGCGGAACGTTTTGTCTATTTTTTGGGCGGTAAATTCAAATGTCTGAATATATAAAAACGAATCATGCAAAAATTTCAATAAATAGAACTCCAGACATTCTTCCTTACCATTCCGTGCAAAAAGGATCTTTACTTTTATGTCCACATACTTAAGAAAGTTTTTAAGTTTATTGTTTTGACGTTATTTTGCTGCTAAATTTGAATTTCCCGCCACAATCGAGCCACAAAATCGACAATCACCTTGGCAGTTGTTTGTCGAATTTGAGCCACAAAGCGAGCCACGAAAATCTTGTTGGTTACGGAAACACACTTGTGGGCCGCATGAAAGGCCGCGGAAACACTATTTTAGAGCCACAATCGACCCACAACCTGTTTGTGGGAGCACGGAAAAACGCCTTAAACAGGTTTTGCACGAAGACAGGTTTTGCGTTTATATTCTGTAACGTTACACTTAGTTAGCATTAGTGTGTTGGGTTACAATTAGTGTGTTGATGAAACTGCTCATCCTTGTGTACATGTTACGAAACTTCTGGCAGTGTACCATGGTTAGAAGAAGCGCGCTAACCATTACTCGACTCTCGAATCCCACTTTAAAAAGCTCTGTCAAAGAATCAAGAATGGCGTGTCACGTCAACCCTGCTTTCAGGGATAGATAGTGGAAAGTAGGCATGGGCACTGTTCCTGTTTTTTCTTCCTGTTTTACTGTTTCCTGTTTTACGGATCAACAAAAAAAAACGTCTGGGTTCAAAACAGCTGTTCTGTTTATTTTTGGATCCCTAAAACAGAAAACAGGAAACAGTAAAACAGGAACAGTGCCCATGCCTAGGGGGAAGCCCTTGTGAATGGTTAGGTTATACACAACTTATAATGAAAAGTTACATGCACCATGGAAGGGGTAGCAGGCTACTCCAAAAGCTGAGGCTTGTGAACAGTAATTTGGCCAGGACTTTGTACGGATAAGGCACAATTAAACTGGATCTACTTCACATATATGCTTATTAAGTCTTTAAGCGTCAACTCCATACCAAAATGTTAACTTCAAACTGTCTAAGTAAAACAAAGAACTAAATCAAACAGTACTGATAAGAACTGAGTTAGTTCTTCAATGACAAAATTCCAGTTACCTCAGGCCTGTCAGTGTCCCAGTCTGCATCATTGGTGTTCAAACATGTGTTCGAAGGGTGTCAACATTTTTCATTTACGTTTAATGTTTTAGTGTATCTACAACTTTCCTACTCCTTCATAAAGCAGGTAATCTATAAATCTGTGTGAAAATTTTTCTTTTCTTTTTCTTAACATTTTCATTCGCATTTTTTTTCTATTATTTTGATTCCTCCGATGTTTATCCGTCTTACACGGTTGGTGTACAAACAATTATTACCAATCCCCCTGCAGTCGCCAATATACAAAGACATTCCCTAGCTTACTAGCGAGTCTAACGAGGGCATTGTCAATAGAAAAAAAAAACAACGCAATACTCGTGAGTACTCTGTTCCAGTGGAAGAAGATAGCGGACCCAAGATGCCGGCTTTGCAGCGACGCCACCGAAACTCTACAGCATCTGGTGCTCGAGTGCCCCTCTAACGCAGAGCTCGCTAACTGGTGCAGGAGCACTAACGACACAGCCGGAGGGCCAGTCTCCATCGGTGAGCTTATCGACCAGCCCAAGAAGAACGACGAATCTTCAAGAAAATCATCGAGTTCCTTCGAAGCATCGACGTCCTATGAGCCATCGTGATCGACCCACGAAGAGCAACCGGCACCAGGCCGAAAGGGTTCCGAAGGGTCGGAGCCCAAGAGCCAGAAGTTGCTGAGCGGTATTGCAGTCATTACATTTGCAATATAAGGGCGGTTCTCATCGATTGTTTGAAGTATCACAAACTCACTAAAACCCGTTACCTCATGTCAGCACTCATCACATTACGACACGAATTGAGACGCTAGGGTACGAACTGGTTAAACTTCAGCTTCAAGTTTGCGAAGTAACCAAGAAATAGTACAAGCGCTGGTTTAAGCTACCACCTTTTATGACTATTACCCCCAACAGATCTGGGATAACCCTGCGATCTGTCACGGCTGTCATTCTTCCATTCTTCTTGAAACTCACGATGTTGACCACCTCTACCTGCACTATCAAAACCACCAGACCTCTGGGCTGACCACTGGTTCCGACCTCCGCTAGAATGGTCATGACCATTCAGGTCACCATCACTGCGTGAGCCATAGCCACTCCTTACTAGCGCTTGCCTTTGTGGTGGGCCCTCCTTCTCAAAAACCTGGCGATTATTTCGCCCATTATCTCTTTCATAAACCTGACGGTTACTCTGTCCGTTGTCTCTTTCATATACTTGGCGGTTGTTTTGTCCGTTATCTCTTTCATAGACTTGACGGTTATTTCGTCTGTCATCTCCTTCATAAACTTGACGGTTATATGATCTATCTTCTTGTTCATAAACTTGCCTGCTTCTTGGAGGTTCATCTCTTTCAAACACTTGTCTCCGATTATCATTCCGTTGGTTACCGTTCCAACGATCACTCTGCCCGTTGTTGTGTCCATTCCAACGATCATAACCGCCACCTTGGGCATAAGGTTCTATCGGGAAAGGCGCTGACCCATGTAAGTTCTGCATTAACCCTAACATCATAGGACCCTGTCGTATCAAAGGTACAGGTGAGGCATTGTACTCTATATTCCTCGTACCCTGATTTTTCAAACCTTCAATTGCACTTGCACCGGCATCGTCAGGTTTGGGGTTATTACGCGTCTTGAGCATTAATTCACGACCAAACACGTTTGTACCACGGAATAGCTCGATTGAGTAAGGCACAGAGCGCTCATGTTTGAAAACAACAAAGCCAAACTTTTTCTGAGTTCCATCTTTGTCTTTTGGAATGTTGACTCTCTCCAGGGGACCAGCCTAAAATTAAATAACAATCGTTGACTTTTGAAACTACAAGCATCAATTTCAACCTTTGCTCCATTTTTAGAGCACAGAGGGCATGCAAAACACTACCAGGCTATACAGCCTTTCAAAGAATACGCTGACCTGGTTGCCAACTAAACTTCAGCCCAATTTAAGATTAGTAGGCTACCCATCCCCCAATTCACAGATGCAGTTGTTATTCGCATATCCGCATCAGAGCATTTCGCCGACGGTTAGGTAAAACAGCACGTCGGAAGGTATCCGGCCAATAGCCTACCCCCAAACAGAGGCGTCACTACTGGGGGGGGGGAGGGAGGACGCCCCCCCCCCAATGTTGTCGGCCAGTCGGTAAAAAAGAGCCGAGTCGGCGCGAAGCGCCGCGATTTTTAGTAAAAACAGTCAATTTTTTTCTTTAAAACGATCGATTTTTCTTAATAACAGTCGGTTTTTCTTAAAAATAGTCGTTTTTCTTAAAATCAGCCGATTTTTCGTCAACACATTCGTTTTTTTTCCAATAATAGTCGTTTTTATCCGCAAAAACAGTCGGTAAAAATTACCAGCCAGTCGGTAAATACCTTGTCCCCCCCCCAAACATTTTGGCTAGTAACGACTCTGGTAAGAAGGCATGCTGAACACTTATGTGAAAATCATTTTCTACCCGGACAAGTACTTCGCCCTGAATCCGGCCCAGTGAAAATCATTTTCTACCCGGACAAGTACTTCGCCCTGAATCCGGCCCAAACCGGAAAACTTGTTAAAAGCAAAATTTGTATTTGTAGTTGATTAGATGTCTTATTTAAGGGTAAGAAGAGATGCTGAATCCATATATGACAATATTTTTTAGCCGGACATATAGTTCGTCCGGAATCCGGCTGAAACCGGAAAATTTGTTATAGCCTAAGTCAGATTTGTATTTGAAGTTGATTAGATGTTGGATATAGGGGAAAGGAGACACGCTAAATTCGTTTTTGAGCTTTATTTTTTTGCCGGACAAGCTGCTCCGGAATTTCGCCGAAACCGGAAAATTGGCAGTTGTAAGGCCGGGTCGTTTCGATTGGTTTTGTCAAATAGATATGACTTACAGGGGTAAACACACATGCTGAAGCCATATCTGAACTTGGTTTTCTCAGAGGACTAGCTATTTGGTCTTAATCTGTTTCTAAATTATAAGAGTAAATATGTTCAAGGAGTCTGGCTAAGACTGGATCTGGCGAAGACAAAACTTAATTGTCTGGATCAAATATTGAATTTTTGGGATCCCATCGAAACCTTTGGTCTTGTTCCTTGTGAATCCTACACACCCAACACAGTATAATTATCACAGGAACAGACCTTGTTGAACGTAATCATTCTAGTGCGCCAACTGACCAGTTAAAACTTGTAAAAATAAAATTATTGAAGCTTGTACGAAGGAAACTATACAACTTTTAGAAAACCCGTGCCCTCAAATGTTTGGTCAAGCGCGGTGAGACCATTCGCTGTTTTCGTCGTGTTTTTTACTTGTTGTAGTATTAATTACTTTTGGGGGCAGAGGCGTTACTAGCCAAAATGTTTGGGGGGGGGGACAAGGTATTTACCGACTGGCTGGTCATTTTTAACGACTATTTTTGCGGATAAAAACGACTGTGTTGACGAAAAATCGGCTGATTTTTAAGAAAAAAGACTATTTTTTACGAAAAACCGACTGTTTTTTATTGTTTTTAAGAACTAGCGACTATTTCTAAGAAAACAAGACCAAAGGTTTCGATGGGATCCCAAAAATTTGATATTTGATGATTAGCCAGTCTTCGCCAGGCTAATCATCTGAGAAAACCAAGTTCAGATATACCTCTATAAGCCATATCTATTTTGACAATACTGATCGAAACTTCCTGCTTTACTTCTGCCAAATTTCCGGTTTCGGCCGAATTCCGAGCGAACTACTTGTCCAGCTAAAGAAAAGAAAGTTCAGAAACGAATTCAGCGTATCTCCTTATCCCTATAAAGAACATCTGATCAACTTCAAATAAAACTTTAACTCATAAATAAAAATCCGGTTTCAACCTGCACGAACTATATGTCCGGGTAAAAAATGGTTTTCATGATCTTTATCATTCATCAGTTGACTTTTTAGTGTCTGAGTAGCTCGGTATGAGTGTAGTGAATAACTAACTATAAAGGAATAACCTCGCTTGCCCTTCCAAGCTTCATTGCCTTTCTTGGCAGGCGAAAGGCGAATAGTGTCTGTTTTTTTTAATAAACTTATCTCTACTCTACTCTACTCATATGCAGATTCAGCGTCTCTTCTTACCCTCAAATCTGTCATCTAATCAACTTAAAATAAAACTTTTGCTTTTAACAAATATTCCGGTTTTGGCCGGCTTCCGGGCGAACTACTTGTCCGGCGAGAAAATGGTTTTCACCATCGTGTTTAGCATGTTTTCTTACCCCTAAACCGAAAATCTAATCAACTTCAAATAAAACTTTTGCTTTTACCAAATTTTCCGGTTTCGGCCGGATTCCGGGCGAACTACTTGTCCGGCGAGAAGATGGTTTTCCCCATCATGTTCCACATGTCTTCTTACCCCTAAATCGAACATCTAATCAACTTCAAATAAACTTTTGCTTTTAACAAATTTTCCGGTTTCGGCCGGATTCCGGGCGAACTACTTGTCCGGCGAGAAAATGGTATTCACCATCGTGTTCAGCATGTCTTCTTACCCCTAAATCAAACATCTAATCAACTTCAAATAAAAATTTTACTTTTAACAAACTTTCCGGTTTTGGCAGGATTCCGGGCGAACTACTTGTCCGGAGACAAAATGGTTTTCACCATCGTGTTCAGCATGTCTTCTTACCCCATACGCCCGGCCGCACTCAATCCCGAGTTTCTGTCAAGTAGGCTTCTACGGTCAAAGCTCTCTCTCGGCTGTATCACATTGGCTGTTTCAAAATATTTTGTTTGCCCCTTAATTCAAACCCCCTCCCCCACACCTAAATGTAGGGCTACAGAGCCCATCTACGAACTCGACCTTACTCTTGACCCAAAGAATCCTCACACCACGTTTCATCAAAATATCTCATTCCCTTCGAGAGTTATCGTGCTGACAGATGGACAGACGGACAACTTCTGCGATGTCATAGGTATCCCTTACTAACGTTTTGGGATCCCAAAAATCGACTGTTTTTTCTAAAAATCGCGGCCTGAAGCGCCGACTCGGTTACTTTTTACCGAATGGGCGACAACATTGGGGGGGGGCGTCCCCCCCCTAGTAGTGACGCCTCTGAGCACAAGATAATACCAGGCCTATGAGGAGCCCCAGTTCTTTCAAAAAAAAAAAAAGTTTCTAATTAAATTTTTTGGTAGCCTATTTACTGCGGAATCTAGTATATTAGGCAAAAAAGCTCGAAAAAAAAAATCTTCAAGGCAAACAAGAACCAATTGCAGAAGAATGAAGAATTGCTGTAATAAAATCTCAGCAAATTTAGCCTATCCATTTACCACCATCATTCACAGAGTTTCAGAGATGTAGTAAGCAATCTTTGTTATGACATTTGGTGCATACCATCAGATAATCCAAGAAAATAATCAGATGGCCCAAATTCACAAATACAACATGGAAGTCATACTTACTACTGCAACTTAGCCTACTGTTCCTACCTGCAAAAAAAGCGCAATTTAACATGTTCAGCAGTGAGTAAATATGTTTGGCAACACAAGATTGCTTACTAAATCTCTGAAACTCTGTGCTTGACAGTGCTAAATGGATAAATCAGCTCACATTTTATTACAGGAATATTTCAGCCTTCTGTTAGTGGTTCTTGTTTACTTTTAAGATATTTTTCCAAGCTTTCTATGTCAAATAGGTTGTTTTATTGTTGTACCAGGTTTTTGTCAATCAACCTTGTGTCTCAGGCTTTGACCCTGTATCTATGGTCACTTTGTACAGAAGTTTAAATTAAAACCTTGAACATTGGCAGTGAGTCAGTCAGTTTAGAAGTGATCTTATAAAGTAGAATTGCTCTTTATCTGTTGGTCTTTTTTGCTCAGTTGCTTTTGCAAACTCTAGTAGTTTGAAGTACCTCAAAAGAAGAAAAAAACATTCAAGAAGGAACAGCAGTTGAAACTCAAATATTTGATTTCATTATTTGTGTCACAAGAAAGCCAAAGCACTTGTCTCTCATGCATTTTTATACATATGAATATTAGTTTGGGTGATGACCTAATAGCCTATCTATAACTTTTGACGTCCAGCAGCCTAGCAGGGACAGGACCCCCAAAATGTTGTCAGCCAGTTGGTAAAACCAAAAATTAGCTGATACAAAGCACTGCAATTTCTCTTGGAAACAGTTGATTTTCTTGTCTAGTAGTAATTTGTTCAGATAAAACATTGGTTTTTCTTCAAAACAGTACAGTAGAGGTATGCTTATGTGAACAGTTACTTTAACGTGAACACTGCAGTTATAGGCTAAATGATAGACCGAAGATCCAAAATAAGCTGTAAAGGTGTCTTCAGCTGCCCTTCTTACCTAGTTTGGCTAACTGGTAGTTAGCTTTAGACACAGCAAGTGCATGGGAATGGCAAAGCCTCAGTCTAGTACACTAGCCCCTTTTCAGGCATGGTGCTCAAACGTCTAGCACCATGCCTGGGTGCTGGACGTTCAAGCACTGTACCTTGGATTTCATGTATGGTGCATTGATTTCAGTATACAGTGCATGCATGAAAAACACAGTTTCTGTCATCACAACTGAGAACCGACTCGGACAGGGCTGAAATTACTACCATGAATTAGAGAAATCAAAGACAATCCTATCATTTTTTTCATAACAAAAACAAAAGGACGCGACTGATGATGGAGATGAAAAACCTCATTTCCTTTTCTACATAGTCAAGGGTTTTTCATGTAGAGTGTCCTGTGCCTCAGCTTTTTTTTTACCTAGCAGCCAACCAGAATATTGGCTCCTGGGGCCTGCCTGGGGCAGACTACATGGAAAATAGATAGGGTGCTGTCAGATTTTTCATCTCCATCATCAGTCGCGTCCTTTTGTTTTTGTTATGAAAAATATGATAGGATTGTCTTTGAATTCTCTAATTCATGGTGGTAATTTCAGCCCTGTCCGAGCTGGTGCACAATTGTGATGACAGAAACTGTGATTTTCATGCATGCGCTGTGTACTGAAATCCATGCACCTTACATGAAATCCAAGGTACAGTGCTTGAACGTCCAGCACCCAGGCATGGTGCCAGCATGGTGCTAGACATTTGAGCACCATGCCTGAAAAGGGGCTAGTGTACTAGACTACAAAGCCTGAAGTCAACAAACGTTCACATCAGCATATCTTTACTGTATATTTTTTAAAAAAAGTTGTTACAACTACCAGCTACTCTGTAAATACCTTGCCCCCACACATTTTTGCTAGTAACGCCCTTGACTCCTCTGGCTCTGGCTCTTCTGATGCCTGCGTTTGGGGCTTTGGCCCAGATTCATTCTAATTTAACATTCATTCAAGGATGAACATGACATGGTTTAATCCATTTATAAAGATCGTCAACAGGATAATACAGGTTCACAAAAGACCACTGCCCAATTACACCCAAGTCCAAGACAAAAACTGAATCTGTCCTGACTCTGTAGTCTCAACTAACCTGCAGAAATAACTCATACAACAGATCATCAGTCATCTCAGCAGGAACACCGCCTACGAACAATGTTCTTTCGTCCTCACTCATTTCAAGAATGTAAGTTTAGGCTAGGCTACTTGATTTTGAAATGAATCAAGTTGTGGAAAGGTCCTTCATGCTTCGCCGATATTTCAAAGTTCTCGCGCGTTTGCTTTTTAAAACCAAAACGAGACGGTGGTCGCCATCCATCTGTTCTGAGAAGAAATAGAAGACACGAAAAATGTCAGCAAAATTGAACGAAATTGTTTTAGGCCTTCGATCGGAGTTTTCTGCTGGCTTTCCTGATGCAAATAAGACAAAAAAGCAATTAATTGATGCGAAAGTAAGTATACAGTAGTATGTGTGGAACATTTCCTATCGGGGTGTGAAGTAGAAGGGTTTGCCCAGTCTTCAATGTTGGAGGCGTTTTACCGTTCTCCCACAGGTGCACAAAGAGGTTGTGGCTCGAATAAGAGCATTTCTCCGGCCTTTTATGTGGCCCACAAGTGTGTTTCCGCGACCAACAAGATTTTCATGTCTAGCTTTGTTGCTCAAATTCGACAAACAACTGCAGGGCAGAGGCAGTGCAGAAGAGGTGATTGTCAATTTTGTGGCCGGATTTTGCTGGGAAATTCAAATTTAGCAGCTAAATAACGTCAGAACAATAAAATTAAAAAATTTATCAAGTACAGGAGGGGTATCCAACCTCAGACAAGGTTTAAAATTTCCAGGGAAGTCTTTGCTTCAGAATAATCCATCTTGCTTAAAAATTAAAAAGGAACCAACAAATATGACAAAAATACTAGATTGAAGCTAGTTGAATGATTTACATATTGGATTAATAATTATTGCTTTAGTATTTCTAGTTAAACTTATTTTTCTTTTCAAACAAGATTAAGGTAAAACATTGAAATTCGAACACATCGGAATTCGGACACATTGATCGAACAATTCAAATCGGACGTTTTCTTTCATCTCCCACAGCGAAGTGTTAGCACTTGCAGACAAAACGGAATATCCATTAGTTGCGAGAACCCAAAGGCAAAACTCGATCGCCACTGTTTTATGGCAACGCTGTAACAATTCGGCGAGGGAAAATTCAACTAAAAGGTTTGCCAAATTTTACTTTTTAATTGTTTTGAAGTGGTTCCGTTAAGCGAAAAATGGCCGGGAAAAGGTCAGTGCTTCTGTTGAAGGTGGCTAACGTAGTTAAGTTGCTAGAATTGGTAAATGTTGCACTGATTGCAATATATTGTGTCATTAGTTTTGTTCGAATAGTTATGCGATAAATATTTATTCGGACACGGTATTTGATGACATAAAGCTATTCGGACAGTTGTATTATGTCTGTTCGCGACTAAAAGCATAACAAACAAGTGTATGTCCATAATGTCCGACAGCTTTTTGAGATGGTTACTCCCTGTTTGAACACAAAAGCAGAGGGGCATCCCTTCCACGCCAGAAAGCTTTTATTCTCATAGAAATAAAAACCTGGGAGAGGCTCAGAAAAGGTCTGACATAAATTCTGCTTTTTCAACAAACCTAATTTGCGAAACGATACCGGCAACGCTGCCCTCAGGAACGTCAAAGAAGTAAAAGAATGTAAATATGTGTCCGAATTTCAATGTTTTACCTTACTTTATTCTAGCCCTACCTCGCTTAAAAATGATGAAAAAGGAAGAGTTAGCAATGTCAATAGCCAGCAAACAGGATTTCAAAATAGCTCCAAATGGAGAAAAAGGCACAGAATTTGAATATTTTTGGACACATGACTTTGAAAAAAGTCATATTTTGCCTCTTGACTGTCAGGACAGCTTGTACATTTCATTTTTACATTTTCGCTGCAGAAATCGAGGTAGTGTAAAAACGAGGTTGGATACCCCTCCTGTACAGTAGAGGTATGCTTATGTGAACGTCTGGTAAATGTGGACGATCGCCATAGAAAAAACTAAAATCCAAACTAGGCATTTTTCATCCCATAAATAAATATTGAATAGTAACCGTTCATGCCATTTGCAATTTTTGAATATTTTGCTATTCATTGCTGAAAGTGATTAAACTATCAGCTGTTTCCCTTCGTTATATTTGGAAATGTTGCCACATGGAATGCATCTTCTGTTCAGAAGATGGTGGGCCAAACCTCCAGATGCATTCAAAAGAGGAAGAAGATTTTTTTTCAAATTCTAAATCAATGAAAGTTAATTGAATTCTGTTTCAAGTTTGTGCTAGGATAACCCTGAAATACTTTGCTGTTAGCTGATATTAAGTTTGTAATTTTTCTTTTCCATTTTACTTTCTTATATGCAATTGAAAAAAAAACAAGGTAGTGTAACAGTTAGAAAACTGTTCTCATAAGCATACCTCTACTGTATGTGGACATAAAACCGAACATCTGTTGTGCACGGAATGGTAACGACGAAAGTCTGGAGTTCTATATATTGAAATTTGTACATGATTTTTATTTATATACTCCCGATATCCATATTCCCGATATCCATTTGTAAAAAGACTGCAAAACCCCTTTATGTATCTTTGATGATTGTGTAAATACATTTAAATACCAAATTGTATTAGGAAAGTTGAATTGTCATTTTCTGTTATGATTGTATTATTTTCATGGAACAGAATGAAGCCTTTTTTTGTGGCAGTTAGTTATTTTGATGAGGATATCACTGTAAGGAAAGAAAGGGCAATTCATTATTTTGAATTTAGTCAGAATAACTGAGAGAGTTGCATCAAAAATGTAGATCTGCTATTACTGGTAAGGAAAAAGAAGTCAGTGACAGGTCACATATATATTTTCTGTCACCTGCTTACCTGTCTACTAGAACTAGAGTACACTTTAAAAGACCTGCATGGATGTGCTCGGTACTTTCCAGAGTAGGCTACCTTGAATAGGTTACCAGGAGGCAACTCCAGAAATACAAAGCTGCTCAGTTCCTAATTCTACTTATTGCTCCTTTTTAACTTGCTCTGTACTAGAATCAATATGTTTTTTGTGTCGTTTGGTAGGGTGTATATGATGTTTAGGAGTGCGTATGCCGAGATGTTCTGAAATAGTTGACCACTTTACAATTAAGCTATGCTTACAGAAAATTATGTTCGGCTTCAGCTCTTTTTTGCCTCATTCTACGCCCCTTGACTTATATGACAATCTTGGCAAAATGTGCAAAACCGGTCTTCGGATGGGAACAGCTCCTCGGAAACAATTATTGGGCTCGTGATATGTCTATTATTATTATTGCGTGGGTAGGCCAGCTCGTGATACGTCATGTAAGAGAAGAAATCGTGGCAACCGTGACAACCAGTGGAATAAGTGGAACCAAAGGCTATGCAAAGAGTTCGGTATGAAATCTCTTCAGAATCCCTCCTTCCGCTCCCTCCTGCCTCCTCTCTTCCAACCCCAACGTTTATGTCCACAAAGAGAGTGTGCAGAGCGAGTACCCAAGCGTGAACCCAGTTCCTGCCATTTGGAGCGGTACCATAATAGTTTTATCCCCAAATTTTTACAAGTTTTTAATAATGAGTTCTAGTCTGTCCTGTGTGTGTTTTGTTTTTATGATTTTGTGTTAGACCATTTTCATTCTGAATTGATTATTGTTGTTGTGATTGATATTGTTTTGATTGCATTGACTTAGACAACACGCCATTTGGCCCCAAGCCACAATTTTTGTTGTTGTTTTGAATAAACTGAAACTAAAACAGTGCATTGCTAATATGAAGTGAAGAATCTCGGGAACAAGGGTGGATGGAAATACCACTGAAGTAGAATGAATTACTATCACAAGTATGACATGTCTTTTAAGGGTTTATGTATAGCCAATGTAAGGATATTGATCTTGGGTTACCTAGCTCGGTATTAGAGTTATCAGAGTTCTCATATGGCTAATGTGGGGGTAAGTATACCTTATTGAGGACCTATCTAAGCTACTAGAATGGGTTGATTGAGAAGTGATCAAGGGATGATTGCGATGAGACCCAGCTTTATCTTGCTACTTCTATAACTGGCCCTGCCTGAGTTAGACATTGCAGCATACAGAAGAGAAAAGTAAGGATTCCCTTAATTCTAGGTCATTCTAGCAACATCTGGACTTCTGCCAGGAGCTTCTGATTTAACTAGTGATTTTGCCTTTGCAAGTAAGTACTAAGCTCACCTCTCATGTCTTAATCTTTGTCTCACAGTTATGATCATACGACAATGAAGATGAGAGATTCTGTTTGAGGCGATGTCATCTGACCCTGAGCTGCGCTAGCTTTATAAAAAAGATGTGTTGTTGCTGAGTAGATTAAGTTTGTTTTTGCAGTTACTTGATATCACCATCAGTGCGAACACACGATCAGGATTTCCCGGCCGAATTTCCTGCACTTTCATCATGAAGTTTAAAAAATTTCAACTTTTCCATATGTAAGTGATGATGGTGCCGAAAATCCGGGCAGGAATTGCAGTCCTGGAGCGCCCGATATTGATCGTGTGTTCGCACTATTACTGAGTATCTCGCCAGTTACCATGGTATCTGATTTTGAGATAGCACGGTCCTGACCTTAGTATTTGAAAAAGTTATCCCACTTTTGTCATCACCAATACAAGAGCCTAGGTTTCTGTCAAATTGGTGGAAAAGAAATTTGGCACTTGCGGTGGGAGTAAATGTAGCCTAAGTATTTCTTTTGGGATGACTTCTAAAAGTGCAAGTTCGTCAATTGCCGTTTTTGCAAAGCAACCGTAGTATCAGACACAATGGTAACTGCAAAAACGACAAAACGCAGCTCCAGTTACCCTGGTATCTGCAAAAACGCGACTACAGCTTCTCCTTGACGTGAATCAGCTATGGAATTGCGTAATTCTGACTGGTTATAAAAATTGTGACCTTGTAAGTTTTAATTTCTTGAAACAAGGGAATTATAGAGTAGTTCTTTTGATATTAGGTGGGTTCTTTTGTAAAATTCTCAATATATCGTGTGCAACAAGACAGAAGATTTCAACTGAAATCAGATCTGAATCTGAATCAGACGGTGCCAGTGGAAGGGTACACATTCAGAGAGGTCCAGCTTTGGACTCTTTAAAGTTTAACCGAAAAGGACTGGGATAGGACAATCTAGTTATCCATCACTTATTCACTTAAATTGGCCTGAAGACCAGCTATAAATGCGTTACTTCGTTGTTCCGCTGTTCACGAATAATCGATTTTCAAATAGTGGAAATTCCTTGTGATTTATGGTACTGAATTTTTGTTGTATGCTTTACGAGAAAGATTTATGATTTTTTTTTTATCTTGGCACTAAGCATTCTTCACCAGTCTCACCACTGCCCACTGAAAAGCTGCGTTTGTGTTGAGATTAAAATTTCCCGCGTCATAGTAGAATTTACGTTGTGGGGACGGTCGCAGATATTCTGAACGTCATAACTAGAGCAGATAGTGGAAAAAAAAAATCCCTTTGCAGAATCCAAATAATTCAGTGTGTTCAATTAGATGACACAGAATTAAATCGGCTTTTCAGTTAAATTTTAAGAGTCAAGGCTCGCTAGGGTTTGCACCAATGGAAACAGCTCTGAGTCACTTCCTTCAAATTATTCCTTGCATTATCGTCGAAGGGTAATACTAATAATTATTTTTACTGCCCCACCACCTTCTTTCTATATCTTAAACCTCAGCAAATCCTTTGCTGATTAACAGCAAACCAAAGTACTTCTAAATGACTTTTCTTTTTAGGAGAGATACTCGAGATTGGAGCCTTGTTCAGCCTCTCCCAGAAGGATATTCCAGCGTTCGAGCGATATGTAGCACAGCTGAAAAGCTTCTACTTCGATTACAAGTATGCTTTTAGAAATATCTGTTAATCGTTCGTCCCCTGAGGCTAAGTATCAGAGGATGCTGATCCCCTGATACTGATTGGGTACTATCAAAAGAAAAGAGATTGTGATCCACTTTGATCGGTGGCAGCGTGAAAAGTGAGGGATACAGGAAAAGAGCGCATGCCCGAAATTTTGCTCCCTCTCCTTAAATTTGTAAATATTTTTACATCTGTAAATCTGCTAAATGTTGAACTGACGATTGTTTGATTAACTATCTTTATGTTGACGTGAAATGCAATACTCATTATGACTAAGTCCAAAACACGCCAGTGATCCTCAGGAAGAACGAGAAAACGTCGCCCTAACGACTCAAACTCAGCAACTCAGATTCTGTGTCAACCAATGGCGGCGATCTTTGGGACCAGCTGTGATAGTTCTTCCGGCTCGTATGGCCTACGAAGGAATAAAGCTTGACTTATTGTTTTCATTTTTAGAAATGATCTACCAGAATCTCCGCAGCAGTACCAGCTCCTCGGCCTCAACCTTCTGTGCCTACTTTCACAGTCCAAGCTAGCTGAGTTTCATATGGAACTTGAACTTTTACCGACTGAGATTCTTCATGGAAATGCATATATTTACCACCCTGTGAGACTGGAACAGAGCTTGATGGAGGGACGATACAATAAGGTAAGAGAAAATACTCCTTTCCAAGCTATATTCACACATTTGATAAAAACGAAAACGTCAGCTACATATATAGATGTCATACGCCAACGAAGATGGTGCTACTTGGGACACGTTATCCGCATGGGGGAAGATAGACTCCCCAGAACGGTACTCGAGTGGCAACCAGAGGGAACCCGAAGAAGAGTAAGGCCGAAAAATACACTTCGTCGCACGTACCAGCGGGACCCGAAGTATGTTACTTCGACAGTCCAACCCCAATGGGAAGACGTCTGGGTAGCAGCACATATGAGGGATTACTGGCGTCTCTCTGGATGCCCTGGGTGCCTCTGGCGGCACAGGAGGAACTAAGAGTCGTATTCTCGCCGTTCCCCGAGAACTCCTCGGGGAATCGAAGGGAACGGCGAGAATAGAGGGAGTCACTCCACGTACGGAGAACAGCGAGAAAACGGGGAATGCTTCCGAAGTGGATTTTGTTCGAAAAAAAAAATGCGCAGTTGACGAAATTAATCTGGATCCACTTTGCTTTTGGCTTTGTTTATTCTGATTGTTTTTAAATAATTTTACATTGCACCAACACCAGCAAAAATTGATTCCCCTCTGAATATGAAAAGGAGTCCTTTGACGATGATGATGATAGTCGGAGCATTCCCCGTCCGTGGGGACTCGCGAGAATACGGGGAGTGAGTCCCCGAGACAAACAAAAACGCAGGGACTCCTCAAGTGGAGTCCTCGGGGAACGGCGAGACTACGCCTAAGGTCTAAGGTCAGCTACATATGCTTGGCAGCGATGTTTCGGCCCTTCTCTGCAAGGGTCCTCGTTAGGCTGTCGGACGTCAGGGACAACGTTGAGGAACGGAAGAAACGAACCTGCAATAAATACCTGAAGCTTCTACCTATTAGGGAAATTACTAATAGGATATTTATAATATCCTATTAGTATAGGATATTTATAATATCCTATTAGTATAGGATATTTATAATATCCTATTAGGGAAATTACTTTTGGAGACCGCTGTACGAAACAAGACCAAAGGTTTCGATGGGATCCCAAAAATTTAATGTCTGACCCAGACAACTAGGTCTTGTCTTCGAAGGATCCAGTCTTCGCCAGGCTAGTCATCTGAGAAAATCAAGTTCAGATATACCTGTATAGACCATATCTATTTTGACAATACTTATCGAAACTTCCTGCTTTACTTCCGCCAAATTTCCGGTTTCGGCCGAAATCCGAGCGAACTACTTGTCCAGCCAAAAAAAGATAGTTCAGAAACGACTTCAGCGTATCTCCTTATCCCTTTAAAGAACATCTAATCAACTTCAAATAAAACTTTAACTTATACAAAAAATCCGGTTTCAACCGGATTCTGGACGAACTATATGTCCGGGTAAACAATGATTGTCATATACAGATTCAGCGTCTCTTCTTACCGTTAAATTTTCCGGTTTCGGCCGGATTCCGGGCGAACTACTTGTCCGGCGAGAAAATGGTTTTCACCATCGTGTTCAGCATCTCTTCTTACCCCTAAATCAAACATCTAATCAACTTCAAATAAAAACTTTGCTTTTAAAAAATTTTCTGGTTTCGGCCGGATTCCGGGCGAACTACTTGTCCGGCGAGAAAATGGTTTTCAACATCGTGTTCAGCATGTCTTCCCACCCCTAAACCGAATATCTTATCAACTTCAAATTAAACTTTTGCTTTTAACAAATTTTCCGGTTTTGGCCGGATTCCGGGTTAACTACTTGTCCGGCGGGAAAATGGTTTTCACCATCGTGTTCAGCATGTCTTCTTATCCCTAAATCGAACATCTATTCAACTTCAAATCAAACTTTTACTTTTAACAAACTTTCCGGTTTTGGCCGGATTCCGGGCGAACTACTTGTCCGGCGACAAAATGGTTTTCACCATCGTGTTCGGCATGTCTTCTTACCCCATAATCGACTATCACATTGGCTGTTTCAAAATATTTTGTTTGTTCCTTAATTTAAACCCCCTCCCCCACCCCTAAACGTAGGGCTACAGAGCCCATCTACGAACTCGACCTTACTCTTGACCCAAAGAATCCTCACACCAAGTTTCATCAAAATATCTCATTCCCTTCGAGAGTTATCGTGCTGACAGACGGACAGACGGACGGACAGACGGACAACTTTTGCGATGTCATAGGTATCCGTCACTAACGTTTTGGGATCCCAAAAACTAGTTCTGAGATTTCATTTTTGACACGGCTGCTCTGTTTGCTGCTCGATATCGCTGCCAAGCGTATGTTGCTAACATTTCCGTTTTTATCCATTAAAGCAGAAATATAAAAATACTATTTCTGCAAGAGATACAGTGCTTACCATCCCTACAGCCTTTCTGACTCTTCCAACACACGAAAAAGACAAGTAAACAACCAGAAAATCCAAAGAGACACGCCAGGTTTCAGTTTTTTCAAGAAACTGGCCTTATTACAGTTCAGCGCTCCAAGTGGAGTAATTACTTGTTACTCTCCCATTTCCTCACGCTCAACACTTGTGTAGACATAGTAAAAAGTCGGATCCATAGGGTAATGGGTGACTTTCACTTTCTGCTGCTGAGACGTATGTAAAACCTCAATTACCTGGGACACAAATGACAGGTTTTCCACTTACTAACCTGTGGATCTATTTTACCATGTCTGATCCAAGTGCTAACGGTGAGGCATGACATCTACGCAGTGTAATGGGACAGTACAAAATAGAAAATTCCGTAAAAAAACAACCTAACTAATCCAGTTTTCTTTAAAATAAAAAAAGAAAGAGTAGAAGCAACAACTGTAGTCGTGAAAAAAATTAGCAGTTACGTAGCATATTTGTATCTTTTTTAATTGCCGACGCAGACCTGGGAGGGATGGACGTTAGGTTTCAGCGCGGTTTTTCTCTTGAACCTAAACAGCAACAATAAAGAAAAAGGCAGTCATACTTGAGTTGTAGGGTCGCGATCACTTTCGAAAGGTACTGAAAGTTTATATATCATCTTTAAAGGACGCCTGAACAGTGAAACCATACTTGAACACACCATGGAGAATGCATTTATAGACATGGTCACGGAGAGCGTTCTTCTCCTGAGCGTGACGTTTTCAAAATAGGGATGTTCGTTTCTGGAGGTTTGCACATGCAGACTCCCAAGACAAAAAGCGCAATTCATTCAAATCTTGTACAGCGCTGGCCGGATCGTATTGGTATTTCTTCTAGATATACGTTTGGGCTTAACTGGTTAAAAAAATTTCCAGAAGAAGGGTTGATTGGAGACATTTGTTCATTTGTAAAATCGTTCGGTACTGAAATAAGGACAGATGCAAAATGGAGCAAAAATCATAGCTTGGAAACACTATTTCGTATTTGGGTTGGATTTTCTGCAGGCAATGTTAACGGAAGTCCTACAGATAGGGATGATACTTGGTACTCTTCATTCAGGTGTCCTTTAATGTTTCCACGTCAGCTTGGGCTCATGGAGTTACCTTTCTAAGCTGTCTGGGAAGCAAATAAAAAATGACCCAAGACGATTAGTAAGCTAGTGTTTTCTTCTGCGATATTTTGGCTCTTCTTGAAAGGGTCCTCTTCAGGCTCTATCTGGAAGAAACGAACCTGAAAAGCCAGCCACAGCCTCAAGAGGACCTTAGCCACGAAGGTTCGAAATATGGCTGAAGAAAATCCTAGCTGACTTATCCAATTTGAGTCATTTGTTTTTCAGTTGTAGGGAAAAGAGCTCGTAATCAACCGATAAGATAGGATAAGATGTTATTTGTGCTAAGAGCCAACTGCCATGGCAAATACATGAAAGGTTAGCACCAACACACTAAAAGCAATACCCCCTATAGGCACCTATCCCTATCGGCTAGATAGCTCCCCATAACGCTGTTCATCCATTCTTAATCCACTCCCTTCCTATTCACTCCAGAAATTCCTAGTTCACCCAAACTTTAGCATTCGCACAACAAACGTTTAATTTTCATCCATACCACCTCACATCGGACATGAATAAGGACCGGATCGACCCTTTGCCCTCCCAATACACCGCGTTCTCTCTGTCAGTAGCAAACTGTCTGTCCTACAACTAATTAGACCCCGTGTTTCCTCCCTTTCCATGAACCAAATAGCTTACAGCTATAAGAGGTGTCCGTAATCATATTTTATAGCTTTATATTTTCAGTTTAAGATAATACAAAAAAAAGCTAACTTCCGCATGCAAACCGGTTAACCCCCACTGTTAACCCAACCCTTCCGTATTTCAGTATAATGAAAACATCTCCTAGATGTTCCCTTCAGTTATCTTTTGCTCCCAGTCACAATTGTTAATCATTCTTTCTTTTTCTCCCACTTCGTTAATTTGCATATTTATTGGGTCTCTTAAATGTATTGCCTCTATGACAACTCCGAATCTGGATTATCCAACATCCCGGACTTCCAGACGTTTTGACCTGGCCCTTCCAGATCCGTCTCGACGAAAACGGATACTTGGAATCCGGAAAAAATATCTGGAAGGGGAAGCCTTTTTTTCCAGTTTTGAGAAAACAAACTAGTTCTTCCAGCAAAAAATTTGCAGGACGGAACAATTCTTACCCCACTTATTTCTTCGGTTTCGGAAACTCTCCACTCCGCCAGTTCTTGAGGGTTTGGCCGAGTTTGAATAAAACTTCACCTTACAGGTAAGTCTCGTTTAATTTACAAATTCTATTACGGTCTTGTGGTGGGTTCCGGCTGTTTCTCTAGAGCTTTCTTTTAGATTTTCGACGCCAAAACGGAAGCTCCAGCACCGAGTTACAACATTTTCCTCGAAAGCCTGATGGGAACGGTAAGAGGAGACGTTGCCACGTGTATGGAAAAGGCGTTTGAGAAGATCAGCGCTCAGGAGGCAGCTCGGATGCTAAGAATAGGCAATGAGGGAGAGCTGAGAGCGTTTGGACAGAAGGTAGGAGTCCCCCCCCCTCCCCCACGCACACACAACCCTTAAGTTTTTAGTCGAAGTTTGTGAGCCACACGAGTTGGGTAAATTCCGGGTCTGAAAGTGAATTTAGGCCTAGCTGTACATCTAAGGGGACGTTTTCGCGTGGATGGCTGTAGAGCTGAACGGGTGACCCCGTCCACGCGAAAATGAGCAAAATGATCAGGCGTTGAACGGCTGAGGAAGATGGGTTCCGTCCACGCGAAAATGCCCATCCAGCTGGAAGGGAGCGTCTGAGTGGGAAGCTCCACACAATATCCCCGTTCAGCTCAACGCTGCCCTCGGAGCGGTGTTGAACGGGAGATGCCAGTCGAGCTGGATGGCCCGTTCACCTGTTCATCCGTACACGCGAAAATGACAAAAAGATCGACGGCATCCACGCGAAAATGTCCGTCGAGCTCGACGGGAGGTCGACAGGACCAGAGCCATCCACGCGAAAACGTCCGCTGTCTGGTTAAGAATAGATTCCGGTATTTCTTGTAACTTGGTGAGCGTCAGGTTCCCCAAATCCTAGTCTGAAAGATCTGGATTGAGGCCTTGCTTTGAACCCGGGTCCAGTTCAGAAGATCGTTTTATCTTGGATGGCAGCAGAGATAGGTGAATCCGAGTCTAAAAGCGACCAGCTGTACATCCAAATTTGGTTCAGAATCTGTTTCAGTCTTCAGAATCCATTCCGATCTGTCTGGTAACTTAGCGGGCACCAGAGATGGGTGGATCTGAGTCTGAAAGATTTGGATTCGAATGTGTATCCGGTTCAGACCATTTATCGTTTGTGTATCCGGTTCAGAGCGCTTTATCGTTTGTGTCGGTGGGGAGCAGACATGGGTAAATCAGAGTCGGAAAGATCGGAATCCAGCACCTAGCTGTGAATCCGACTACGGTTCTGAATCCGAGGGTTCGCGTCAGGGTTTAGTTGCCGGTTTAGAGATCAAGGCATATGAGTAGTAGGCACGGCAGACTTTCTGTTAGTAGCCTAACTGGCGATATAGGTCACGGCTGTTACTGCCTTTGGAAGCCCATGTTCGTATCTCAGAGGAGGAAATTTAAGTTAAGGCATTTCCAGCAGCAAATGATCCGCATCTGGATCTAACCAGAATACACAGGATTCAAAACCAGTTTCGGATTTGCCTTTCTCTTGAGAAAACCGTGATTCTAGCGTATCTGGCGTCGGTGATCCTGTAGGAAGCCATGTGTTCTTGCGATTCGGGCTAAACTCGCTCCGCTTTCCGAGGCTGTTCTTGCGCTCCGCTAGGTTTGGAAAGAGAAACCGCTACGTACGTGGAAAATGGCGAGCCAGCGAGAAGTTGTAAAGGCACAGTGACTTTCCGTCTGTTCTGGCGGTCGACGGATTCTCGCTTTCCTTTTCGGAAAGTGGATCCATGAGATCGCCGGAATCGCCCTCGTCGTAGCGTAGCTTGTGCAGCAATTAAAGGGCGATTCTGGCGATCTCTTGGATTCGCTTTCTGAAAAGCAAAGCGAGAATCCGCCGAGCGCAAGAACAAGCTAAAAGTCGTTGCGCCTCAGTTGCACCTTTACAACTTCTCGCTGACTTGCCAAAACCACTTTCCACTCGCAAAGTGGATTCGCTTTCCAAGTGCTGGCGCAAATTAGCGTAGCGCGAGAACAGCTCCGGAAAGCGAAGCGACTTTTAGCCGAAGTCGCAAGAACAGCCGGCGCATAAGCTTGCGGAGTTTTCCAGACCGCCAGAATCGCCCTTAAATATACGCAACTTTTCAGCGCGGCTGGGCCCATCAACCGGATGGCTGCTACCATTTCAAGCCCGAAGTAAAGAAGGTGGAAGATCGTGTACCAGCTGATGAGTTGGCCAAACTACAAATCGACTATGCTAGGGAACTGGAGATGATTGTATAATTTGTTTCGTTTTTTTATATTTTTCATGAGCCTCGTCATACCTGATAAAAATTTTGAAAATAGTAGCTGACTGGAAGCCGAGGGGTATGAACTGGCGACTCTTGGTGTACAAGGTCCCGCCTGGCCTGTTTCCCGTGTAGTCCCTTGCCACCTGATCGTCGTCATCTTGCAGTATAGTCACAGGCGTTTAGTTTTAAGTACCAAAATCTGTTCACTGTTTTAAGTTTTACTCTGTCAAAAGCCATCAAAGTATTTTTGCTAAGTCAGAATCACACAGGAACTACAATATGCCAAAGAAGCATTTCAATGTGCAAATCGATGCGATCAAAGCAGAAGGTACTTGCGATAGTACTTGAAAATTTATTGGCGTTTGAGGCTTCAAGTACCCAGTTATTTTACTTCAGTAATAGCCTAAGTATTATAGCTTGGTCACACTGGGCTCAAAAACCAGCCTGTTCAACAAACAAATGAACATCCCTTGAGGATGTGAGATTTGATGAGCTTCGTGGCAACTTGGGATAATGAGCAGACTGCAGGTAGGGGTCAATTAGGGACCCTGTAACATAATTATACACGCTGTTTCGCTCTAATTGATCTCCTGAATTTAAAATGACAACTTTCAGAATTAGTTGTATCTTGTTCCTTTTTTTTCTACTTTTGCAACCCAAAAGCCAGGAAATTAGCCAGGTGTAACCAAGCTCTTAAGTACCCCAGGTTAGTTGTACTTAAGTAAAACCCAAGTACTTTGATTTTGTACTTAAAGGACAAGTACTTGAAGTAATTGCCAACACTGACGCAGAATCGCGTCAGTATCGCACTGACTCAACAAACTTCATTTGAATATAAATATGAATATATTGCACAAACAAACCCATGGGCCATGACAACAAAAAATGAATAAACAAGTCACTACATAAATAGTTCTCTAGCCTACAGGATATTGCAACTCGAGGGAATTTACCAAATTTTCGAATCTACCTCGTATTTCTACTTCCTATTTTATCCACTAGCCATTCCTCCCTGAGGATTCTTTGCCCATTGCAAATTGAGATTTTTATCTAAGGCCCGAAGATTATTCGATTGCGTCTCACGGATACGTCAGCAGGGTTAAATTATAGTGATTTAAGCTGTATATTGTTTGTGACTGAAGAGGACCCTTGCCAAGAAGACGAATTCATCCAACTAATAAACGTGGTTTGCAGTCACTTAGGCGAAAGGAATGGTTTGGCCTATAGGCGTATCCTCGCTGTTCCCCAAGGACTCCTTGGGGAATCGAAGGGAACGGCAAGAATATAGGGAGTCACTCCACGCGGACTTCGCGTACAGAAAACAGCGAAAACACGGGAATGCTTCCAAAATGGATTTTGTTCGACAAAAAATATATTCAGTTGCGAAATTAGTCTGGATCCACCTTATTTTCGGTTTTGTTTACTCGGATTGTTTTTAATTAATTTTACATTGCACCAACACCAGCAAAAATTGATTCCACCCTCCGAATCTGAAAGGGAGTCCTTTAGTGATGGGGAGTGAGTCCCCGGGACAAACAAAAACGCGGGGACTCGTCAAGTGGAGTCCTCGGGGAACGGCGAGAATACGCCTTATAACTTTTTAGGAGCCCTTTTTTAAAGAAATGTTAGTCTTCTTGATGATCATCAATGAGTGAGTCTGGATTAGTTTTCCCTTTTAGTTTCATAAGAATTCGCCATTCTTACAGTCAGTATCATCAAGAACAAATAAGCCAATAGAACCTCCGTTTTTGGTCCCATGCAGCGACTATGGATATCCCGACAAAACTGGGCGGAGCTAGATGTACTTGCTGACCTTCCAGTTGATACCCGTCTACTTCCCTCTTCGCTGTTGCGCATATCAGAGGAAAAACTATAGGAGGCGAGGAGGACCCGCTCTGCAGTTCGTCACACATAACGTCACAATGGACAACCAATCGGCTTTTAGTCTCGAAATTTCTTCTCCGAGGCTCTGTTGGGATATAGTTGTTTGTAGAGGTAACGAGCTGTTAGGTTCCGCGTAGCTCCTACCCTCCGCTCGTTTGGATCGGGCAGGGTGTCGTGAATATGTTCGACTCCGCATGGTCGGTGTTACAGAGATAGGGAGACGGAGGTTCTTGTGATTATTTGTTCTTGGTATCATGTAGTGTTCCCAGGGGCGGTTCGAAGGGGGGGCGCGGGGGGGTGACTCACCCCCCCATGCTTCAGAGAATCGTCCTCTCAGTCGTATGTTTCGAGCTTGTCTGTATGGCAGTCGTATGTTTGAGCTTGCCAGAATGACATAAAGGCAGTTGTCAAACGTGAACAGATTCACAGTTGTGTGTCCCGGGATTGATAGAACGATAGTCGTTTGTTTGAGCATGCCAGAATGACACCAATCGTTAATTCTGCCTACATATGACCCATTTCTTGTCGTGTTCTCCGAAGAGATTTTCTAGTCGTATCTTAGAGGCAGTCGTAAGTTTTGAGCTTGTTAGAATGACTGTCGTATGGTTCAAGCTTGTCAGGATAACATAAATGCAGTTACCGAATTGCCACGGGGCACAGTTTGAATACAACTGGCTTTGTACAAAACCTCTGCATTTTAGCAGAAAATGTGCCGACTTTCGAAATTTCTGCCTGTGGCACAAAGTTTCAACATAAGCCTTTCTGATTTGTGCTAAAGTCCTTATTTTGGCATAAAACAGGGATGTCTTGCAGAGTATGGTCTTAGCATGAACTACTTAATATCTTTTTTTTATTCTGGGTGGCCATTACCTTTTTCGGAAGGGGTCGAGTGGGAGCATTGCCATGTACCAACTTCCGGCAAAATATCCCACTTCGTTTAGGAGTTATCGGGAGCCACGGACAGATCTGTGATATTATAGGCAGCCCTTACTTTCTCTTACCTAAAAATTTCCCCTTTGGCGTCTTTCATTGTAGCCTATTCACTATCTAGTAGAATGTCGCGTTATTTAGATGAGGTATAGGCCTCAGATCTCAGCCACGTTAAAATCTAGAACTAGTACTACTGGAAGTAGTCAAACTTGGCCTGAAAAAGGTGGATTTAAAAAATTTCGCCTGCGGCACCTTTCGTAGTCGCCTATTTTCTGTTTAGCTGAAGCGTGCGTCATTTAGGTGGAAATTTAAGCTTGAAATTTTGTGGTCAGGGCAACATTAAAAGCTATAGCTTTTATAGAATTTGTATGGGAAGTAGTTAACTTTGCCAGTAAAAAGTTGGATTAAAAAAAAGTTTGCCTGCGGCGCTCAATTTAACTTTACCTTCAGTAGTCTACATACGTTAGAAGCTGCTGTTTGAGATCTGAGCCACCTTATAAGCAGAGCTTGTATGGGAAGTACTTATGTTTTGCTAGAAAAAAGGTGGATTAAACAAATTCGCCTGCGGCACCAATTCACAGTACAGCTTACCCTATTCTCTGTTTAGTTGAAGAGTTCGACATTCATTTCTGTGGGATTTTAAGCTTAAGATTTTGGGGTCCGAGCCACATTGAAAGCTAGAATTTGTATGAGAAGTAGGTCAACTTTTCTCCGTTTCGCTTGAGCACAAGGGTCCGAAGCTGCTATGATAACGAGGCTTGGCTTTCTCCAGTGAACGTTGATATAAAGGGCCTGCTGGAATTCTTGTTATTTATTTATTTATGATTTTATTCCTGTTATGAACTTTGGCATAACCTTTTAAAAGTGTATGATAATATTTCTTTGTTGTGTTTTTTTTCTATCGTTTTTAATCGGTACAATTGCTGGTCAGTCGTATATTTTGACGTCGTCACCCCCCCATGCCCAAGTACTTCGAACCGCCCCTGAGTGTTCCTCTGTAACGCTCATCAGTATCAACATAGTCTGTGTGGTCTGACCACTGGACTTCCCCCGTCTACTTACAAGACTTGCCTATCTATATGGTTTCTACAACATTGCTATGGTTACGGGAAGAAACAAATTAGTGAAAATGGCTGGTGGGCGGAAAAAAGTGTTTAAAGCAGATTTTCTACCACATTTGAGACAAAACTCGAAAAGTCTTCCAGTTGCTCGCCTTTCACTTCTGTGGCATGACCGTTTTGTGGCCGAAATTCCGAGAAAGCGAAATTCGACGAACTCAAAAAAGACGGTTTTGAACAGCACACGATCTGAGAAAAGTTACGAGATTCAGTGCGAATCGAATTCAAAGCTTGACTCGACTCTTCGAAGTGAAAATACACAGCAAACGGACGAGACTTTGCAGACAACGTTTGAGAACAAACGGGAGTATGAAAGGTTTCGTTTTAAGTAGTTTAGGTCCAAATGCAAATCTAGAACCCTGATTCGTTCTGTCGAATTTGTGGCCGAGAAATCCGGTTTGGGAACACAACAGAAATTTGCCATAAAAGCCTATGAGAACCGGATATCCAGGTTTGATAACAAGTCCCGGCAATTAATTTAAATTCCAAATACAACTCCAGGACTTGATTCGTTCTACGAATTTGTGGCCGAGAAATCCGGTTTCGAAAAAAATAGAAATTTGCCATAAAAGCCTATGAGAACCGGAAATCCAGGTTTGATCATTCGGATCCGATTTTTTTCGGGCGACGGATTGGTAAAATCCAAGCGGGGGGGGGGCGGGTCGTACCGTACCGGGATGGCAAAATCTTTTTTTTGTATTCCTTCTCGCCCACTTTTTAGGCAGAACCTGAAGAAGACCCTTGTCAAAAAAGGCCGAAATATCACCTTTTTCTCCGGCCATAAACTGAAAACTAAAATCTGGGAGGATTTTCAGGCAAGTAACATAATCCGGACAGATCTTTGAAGATCTGGCCGTCGGGATCATGCTATTACAGCTTGTAAGGAATACCAAATCCTCGGAATTGGTGGTGCACTTTCGGCCATGACTTCTCGCCCCTGCAGATGTTTAGACTTTTGTCTAATGAAAAAAAAAAAAAATATTAAGCAAAATTTTCCCGCTTAGTAACAACTCATCGGTTACTAGGGCAAGATTTGTTTTCCATACTAGTGCAAATTGAACGAGCTCTTTCCGAGAAAAAAAAAATATTTCCGAGAATAAATTAAACTTGGTTTGCAAAGCATAAATAACAGAAGAGGCAAATCGTTAAGTTCATTATGACATAATAAACGAGTTTTTTTTCACAGTAGAAGCAAGCAAATATAAAATCATTTTAGTACTAAAATTATTTGTATAGAAATCAGGGTTTCTTACTTGCTTTTCAACTTTCTGTCTTTTAGAATTACGGTTTATCACATTTGTAGCATTGCATGTGAAATAGTGTTTAGTGATGCTAAACAGATTTGCCAACGGTGATTTTATTTCGACGAGGTTTCGGCCGTAGTTTGCACTCAAGAGGCTGTAATCTAAGAATTTAAATGCTTTGATCAATTTGTTATTTTATTTTATATTTTAATGATTGACCAAGTGGTGATTTATAATTATTCCTTCAGCCTAAGCTTACTGCGAATCATTGACTAGTGATTTGATAGTGATTTGTAGAGTTTATGTCGGCAATACCAGTGCTATTTTTCATTTTTAATGAAAGAAATATGATAATTTTAACTGAATTTGAATTTTTTAACTGAATTTGCTCATATTTTAGCTTCGACTAGAAAAGACTTTGACAACAAGGATGGAAGTCTAGCTGAAAAATCTCAGCAGACAATTCGAATTTAAATTTTTTGTTTGACCACTGTTATATTTTATTTATTTGACGTATTTATCTTCACGACAAAACTGAGTTTTGGTATGTTGTCGCCTTTGGGCTGTTTTTGTAAAATAAAATAATTTGCAATGAAATTTCAAATTCTTGTTCAAATGAAAACATGTTTCGTAGTAGGCCTAAGATTCGTTAAAGGAATAAGCTACCCATGTGAAATTGACAAATAAAAAGGAAGAATATCTTTGTGTTGACATTTATTCGCACTTGATGATTTAACTAAACCGAAATCTTTCATACCCTCTTTTTGTTCCGAAAAATATGAATATGAAATTCCGGAAAAGCATTATTCCGACTTCGAAAATTCTATCCGTGCTCATATATCGACTACCGATACCCCCGGCGATAGTTCAGACTCAATGGGTGCCAACACTTCACTATCAGCTCTCAAGTCGCCTACTCATTTGGCGCGAAAGTTCGCGAATCTTTCAGTTCAGCCACAATCAAGGCCCCCCGAGAAAATTCCCCAGTCTTATTCGAGGCCAGTTTCGAGAAGTAGCTACGGTGGAGGACTTGGGGACGCCAGGGATCTTACGATGCCGTGGTAAGTGTTAAACAAATTAAAAATGTTAGCCTCCTCTGCAAGCTCCTCTAGGACAACCGGCAACGGTTGGCCGCGGCTTTGCGCATATTAGGGTAACTGGCATAGCGTATTGTTTGTGAAGAACGGAAACCTGATGCTATTCCACCATCTTTCCTTGTCAGTAACAGGTGCCATCACCAGTCCGCCTATTTTCGGTTTCCTTTCACAGTTGTTTTCATGCTGTTCATGCTGTTGCTGTCTAATCAAATCTTTCCTGGCCCTACCGTCGTTTGTGACAGAGCAAAATAACACTGGGGAGTAGCGTCAAGACTCAAGACCTATGCTTTCCTTGCTTGGCAAACGGGTCACACTCATAGCGCCGACCACATCGCTTGCAACATTTAAAGCGAGACAAACTTGCGGGTTTAGAAATTTCTAGTAAAGCTAAGATGTGGTCTGCACACATTGAGGAAACTGGGGTAGTAGTATTTTTTTTTTGCATTGTTCAGAATATGAAGTTATTGGAGCCAGGGCTGGTGCGCGACCGATTGAGTTTGAGTAGGGACGTTCACTATCGCTAGTGGTACTAGTGTCGCTGCTATTCAAGTGTGTGTCACTTTTTTCAAGTCTTGGCTTTACTCTCTAGTGTTATATTGCTCTGGTTTGTGATTGGTCCAGTCGGAGGTACAGTACAGACTAAATGAACCAATCAGTCACCGTTTGTTGGCGATGTCTGTCAAGACAGCGCGCAACAGGCAGTGTGGGGTCATGGCGGGAGAAATAAGAAGCCCTCAAACAAAGAAATAAAACGAAAATCGTCGCCAAGGTCATCCCCAAAGGTTTCGATGGGATTCCACAAATTTAATATTATTGGACCTTTGATCCAGACAATCGGGGCTTTTAGAGATCTGGTCTTCGTCGGACTACTTAAACATTTTACTGTTTATCACTAATCAGCCGTTTGAAAATAAACAAAAATGATACCGTAGTGGTGTTCTGTTCACAAATTACGGCCAAACGGATCAACTTCAGACACAGCTCTTACTCTTAGCAAATGTACTGGTTTTGGCCGGATTCCGGGCGAACTATTTGTCGGGCGAGAAAAAAATTTTCATACACGGATTCAGGATGTCTCTGTACCCCTACATCGAACCATTAATTGACTTTAGATAGAACGATTACTTTCAAAACTTTTCCGGTTCTGGCCGGATTCCGGGTATACTGTATGTCCGGAGATGTATTCATATAATATACAAAAACGGATTCGTCAGCTGTAGTGCTTTTGTAGCGATATTTCGGCCCTTCTTGGCAAGGATACTCTTCAGGCTGTTAAAAATAACTTGATGTAAAACCTTTAGTTTTAACAAATTTTCGGTTTTGACCGGATTCCGGGCGAACTGCAAGTTCGGGAGAAGACAATTTGCATATACGGACTCAGCATGTCTCATTACCCTTCTATCAAACCTCTAATCAACTTCAAGTAAAACCTTTACTTCAAATTTCCGGTTTTGGCCGGATTCCGGGGGAACTGTATGTTCGGGGAGAAAATAGTTTGTATCTACGGACTCGGCGTGTCTCCTTACCCCTGTATCGAACCTCTAATCAACTTCAAGTAAAACTTTTACTTTTAACAAATTTTCCGGTTTGAGCCGGATTCCGGGTGAACTATTTGTCCGATGAGAAAATAATTGTCATATAACCCTAAGTTGACCCCTTAGTTTGAACCCCCACCCCTAAATGTAGAGCTACAGAGCCCATCTACGAACTTACCTAACTTTTGACCCAAATAATCCTCACACCAAGTTTGAAAAAAATATCTCATTATTTTCGAGCGAGAGTTATCGTGCTTACAGATGGACGGACAAGTTTTACGAGGTCATAGGAATCTGAACTCATAGGTCTCTACTTACGTTTTGGGATCCCAGACCCAGAAACATTTGAAGTAATATGAACATGGAACAGGTTTAGGTCGGCTGAGCCTTGGCTGTTCCATGGCCTGATTCGTCATGTTATCTGTTTTCTTTTTCTGCGCCGTCCCGGACTTGGCGAACTGTCGCTGAAGTAAGCTAGTCTTTCATGACCTTATCCATATGGTACAAAAACTTAGAGGCCGCGCTTGGCCTTATGTTTAGGTTTGACCTTTGACTTGACCTTTTGGTCACCGCCTTCCCTTTTGCAGCAAAACGAACTTTGGTCGGTGGACAGCGGCTGCAGCAGCTCGTCGTCTCTGCAAAAGCAGTCCCGAACTTGGCGAAATTTCGCTGAAATATTCCTTCCATGGCGTCATCCCGAGGACGGTAGCAAATTCCCCAACCCCTTCAAAAAGGTATGTAGCGATAAAGGTCACTGATTGGCAACGGGAAAAGCCTGGGGGTCTACCTCACAATTTAAAGGACCATAAAGTTATTCTCGATTTTTATTGCTCGCGATAATGACCATTACCCGGGCAAACTTTGTCCGAATGCTCAGTCTTTCCGATATAATTCCGGCCTTTCTTGTCCCCAGGAAATATTGTTGATTTACTTTTCCACATTTACTCAAATGTTTGAAAAGAATGGATCAGCTGTTCTGAAAACATCTTAAATAGTAATCAGCTTCGACAAAACAGTTAATCGAAAACACTGTTATGCAAGTTTATCTAAGCATAAAAAGAACGATCTACGGGAAGTTATAAGAAAATATCCCTCTCATTTTTGTCCAAACTAATAAACTGAGGATAAGGGAGATTGTCCACGATCTAGTAAGTAAGTAATTTATTTATGACCCGCCATTTGAAAAGCGGATTATGTAACATAAAATAAAAGAATCTGCTGAGCTCGGACGTAAGCATGTGTTCTAGGTCATGATTGACCGATGTCAGGATAGGCTGATCTACCCATTGGACTTCATACCATACACTAGAAGAATGTGTAGGAGATGGCTAGAAGGGGCTACGAGTGTTCCTTTCGTACCGACGCCCGGACAGATCTTTGTCCAAACTAGAGACTGTCCACAATTTGTGCTGAGCTCGGACGTAAGCATGTGTTTTAGGTCATGATAGACTGAGGTCGGGATATGTTGATCTGCCATTGCACTTGATAACATACACTAGAAGAATGTTCAGGAGATTGCTAGAAGAGACTGCTAGTGTTCCTTTCGTACCGACGCACGGACAGACCTTTGTACAAACTATAGATTGTCTACAATATCTGCTGAGCTCGGACGTAAGCATGACTGTGTAAGCATGTGTGGAGATGGCTAGGAGAGACTGCTAGTGTTCCTTTCGTACCGACGCGGGGACGACTGACGGCAAGGGAAGAATAAACAGCCAATCTGGGGACAATACCCCATCTTTTCCTAGAATTCTTTAGAAAGAGTATTTCCATCAGTTGGAAGGTCCATTTCGTTTTGCGCCGTAAAATCGCATTCACCTTCCTTTGTGTGTTTTATAGGATGCTGAAACACACCACAAAACATGTTTTCCACGATTTTCATCTTCCTATGCCATCCACTCCTCGACCACGTAGTGGGCGGAATCGGAAAGTGATTCCCGACTTCGATCGACCGAAGAGGGAACTTGAGAGGGCGCTGGAGGAAAGTAAACGGATGAATATCTCAACGACCCCAAGACCTTTTGATTTTGAGACGACCAGAAGAAAGGTAGGAATACTGTTAAACGTAAAGATAGGAACACTAATTAAACGTAAAGATCACTTTTGTGAAGCGAAGGTTGTGGGTTCAACTGCTCAGCGAGGATCATTTTGTCTTTAAGTCAACTACTTACAAAGGCAGGGATCTTTCTAAAGCACAACTCTTACGGGGAATGATCTTTTCAAGAAGAAATGGCTCAGAAATATGATTTTCGGAAATACCATTACTTTCAACGTGAAATTAGCGATTTGCTTCTTATAAGCGCTTGTCAACTGTATCCAGCCTCCCCGCTCTCTGCTCTCCACGTCGCTCTCCACATTCAATGAATCCAGGTCGAAACTAGTTCCAGTTAAATAATAATCAATAAGACTCGGTCTGTACAGGTAAACTCAACCAAATCCGCATCCGTACCAAATCTTCTATTCCCAATAACAAGACCAAAATCTGCGCAAAATACCAGTAGTTTCCTACCCCAACAAGTAGATGTTTTTGTTTCATCTTTCCTTTATTTCAGTTAACTCGACGGGTGTCGAGTCTCGAAGTCGAGGTCAGCGAGTCCGAAATGTGTCGAAGGCGAATTTCGGCTCCTGCGTCGAAATCTCCGTCACGTCAGAAATCGTCGACACGCAGCTCTAGCCGCTCAGAAAGCTCTAGAAGGAAATCTCGACCTCAAACGGAAACCCCGCTGGAGGTAACGGGGGATAACGTTGCGTCAGTCCTTCGCCGTCTCTCAACGAGGTGAGAACGAGAACAAAATAACCCTACGGAGTAGCGCCAAGACCTATGCATTCCATGCTTAGCAAACGGGCCATACTCGTAGCGCTGCCAATACGCTTGCATCATTTGAAATCATCGAAAGGTCTTGCATGAAATGTCTTGCATGCAGAGGCGTTACTAGCCAAAATGTTTTTTGGGCGGGGGGGGGGGGGGGCAAGGATTTTACTGACTGGCTGGTAATTTTTACCGACGGGTTTTTGCAGAAAAAATGACTGTTTTCAAGAAAAATGACATTTTTGAAAAAAAATCGCCTGATTTTCAAAAACTGATTTTCAGACCGTTTTAATGAAAAAAATCAACTGTTTTAACGAAAAGTCGCGGCGCTCCGCGCCGACTCGGTGTATTTTTTTTACCGATTGGCCGACAACATGGGGGGGGGTCCCCTCCCCCAGTCGTGACGCCCCTGCTTGCATGTCTGGTAAAATCGGCCAAATCGGACCAACTGCTAAGGAGATAGATTTTTTTTTTATTAGAGACTTCCTGACCTAAAGATGAACGGATTTTCGTTGTTACTGTAAACATTTTTAAAAAGTCGCTCGTAACCTTATGGAAAAACACCGTCTAATAAGTTTTTTTGCCGAAAATCTTTGAAAACGTTTCGACAAGAACCATTATGCTCTGCTATGTCGACGTTGTAACTTGCATTGTTGGTGTGAAAGCTAACGTCTTTTTCAAAGTGATTAACTCCAATAATGAATTCGGGACTGAAGGTGAGAAGTTGACCCACTTTTGCCAAGAGCCAGAATGGTGAATAATTAATAATAATTTATCTGTATCCCGCACTTCCCCGAGGGAAAACTAGTGAAGTATTCCACACTTAATGAAATATAATGAAGCGAAAAATTACTCAGAGGAACCATTCGGAGCGTGTTCCATCCTTCTAACAATGGCAACTGTTAGTTACTATTTTCGTTACAACTTCGCGAAAAGTTACTACGCTGACCGTTCCAGCCCTCTCGAAATAGCAACTAACAGTAAATGTATGCTTACTACGCTCGGTAGCGTAGTAGCGTCGTAATTACGATCTCTGTGACGTCATTAGCCCATGGCACGATATTTGGCGAAAATAGACAAATTCGTTCCAGCCCTGGCGCCCAGTAGCCAAAATCCGTGACGTCATACGTAGTAACAAGTTAGTAACTACGGTAAGGGTGGAGCACGCTCTCAGATACATTACAGACGAACAGTGGAGTAAGGGGTGTTACATTTGTTTGTGGCAAACGGCACTGTGCTAGCGCAGTTCCTCTGTCTTACCTTTAGCCTGAAAAGGACTATAGCCGAGAAGGGCTGAAACATCACTAGAATGGATCTTAGCTGACTTATGCTTTTGGTGCAGTCGGATATGATTCGCAGTCAGCTTGGGCTGAAGCAAACCGCACTGGGGTAGTTGAACCTGTGAGCGTGTTCCACCCTACTTACCGTAGTTACTTGCGTCAAGGCTGGAACGCATTACTCTAGTTTCGGCAATATATCGTGTGCCACGGGCTGTTCGAGCCGATCACGTCAGAGATCGTTGTTACCACGCTTACGACGCTCCCAAGCATGGTAGGCAAATAATTAATATTTCGAGAAGGTTGGAACGGTCAACCTAGTTACTTTTCACGAGGTCGGAACGAAAATAGTTACTATTGTTAGAAGGGTGGAACACGCTCTGTGGCGCATGGTTTCTTGCCATGTGGCGCCAACTTTTAAATCTGCTCATGTTTGAAAGATTATCAGAGTTCATTTTTAAAGGAGAAAAGAAGAACTGGTACGGCGCAAACACTTCGAGCGCCGCAAGGCTGAATTAGAGCGCCGAGAGCGTTTGCGCCTCCTGCGGCGAGCGCCAGGCTGGTCAGAACTGGCGTCGACACATCCGGCAGATACCTTCGAGGAGAGACGGCGTTCGAAAATCTTGGCTGAGCGTGAACGTCAGATTATGTATCGTCTAGACATGGATGAAATGCTGTCGCGTGTGTGGCTACAACCCCCAATATTTGCACGTGGCAACCTCTGAACTGCCTGGCCATGCACTCTCAGAAGTTTCATAACAAACAACAGAAGGATGCGCGGTTTCAACAGACAATGCGTAACAGACAACACTTCGGATGTTGTCTGTTGTGTTTGAAAATGTTATGCATAACAAGCGTTGCCGTCGGGAAAAGCCGAAAAATCTCCAAAACCTTTTTGCACAGGATAGTAAGGACGTAAGCCTGAAGTTGTAGTGATTGAGTTTTTTTCTGGATTTTATTTTTATTTTCAAACATTTGAACTTACTGCCAAATTTCCACGGGCTTGAAATTGTGGCTCGACTGAGAGCGTGTTCCATCCTACTTACCATAGTTACTGCGCATGACGTCACGAATTATGGCTTCTTGGCTTCGAGGCTGGAACACATTTTTCTGTTTTCAGCAAAATATCGTGCCACGGGCTAATCAGACCGGTCACGTCAAAGAGATTCGTAGTTACCACGCTTACCACGCTCCCGAGCCTGGTAAGCAAATAGTTAGTATTAGAGCGTGTTCCACCCTACTTACCGTAGTCACTACGCCAGTTACCGTAGTTACTACGCTAGGCTGGAACGCTTTTTTATTTTTTCGGTCAAATATCAGGCCGCGGGCTGATCGGACCAATCACGTGAGAGAGAGAGAGAGAGAGAGAGAGATACTTTAATTTAAAAAACGACTATCACAGCGCATGGCGCCGAAAAAACGACTATCACAGCGCATGGCGCCGTTGCAGAGATGCGTAGTTACTACGCTCCTGAGCGTGGTAAGCAAATAGTTACTATTAGTTACTACTTTTATAAGGTTGGAACGGTCAGCGTAGTAACTTTTCGTGAGGCTGGAACGGAAATAGTAACTAGTAGCTACTATTGGTGGAGGGGTGGAACACGCTCTTAGTTACTCTTTCGAGAAGGCTGGAACAGTCAGCGTAGTAACTTTTCACGAGGCTGGAACGAAAATAATAACCAATAGTTACTATTGTTAGAAGGATGGAGCACGCTGTGAGTGGCACTCAATCGTGTTTCAACGACATACACTCAGAAGTGTGTGGCCCACAATATTGTACCGTGGAAAAACGCCTTAAATTGAAACGTCGGCAGAGTTTTATTCGAATAATACGAAAAATGATCCAAGTAGCCTAAACAGTAATATTCGCGAACGCAGAAATAATTTGAATAAAATAAAGTAAGATCTAGGGCACAGACTAATTTTTGAATATTTTGCTTGGTTGCTTTTGCTCCTACAAACGGAGACGTCAGCACAATTGTTTGGTTGAACATAACTATAGCTTACCGTACATTATTTTTTAACGCAGGCAAATATGATTTGCAGTCAGCTTGGGCTGAAGGAATACTTATACTAGTAAACAGGAATGCACAGTCCAGAACGCAGAAATAATTCAAATAAGATATTTTTATTTCGCTCAGTTTTACTAAGTTGATTTTGTACCCTCAGTCGGCAAAATTTACGGCGTCGTTAGTATTTCAAATGTTTTGTTTTACCCCCCCTAATCATCCGAAGTATCCAGTACAGAAGCAGAAAGTTTCAAATAGCAGACGGAGGTAAGCGGGTCTGATTTCATTAGCTGCGTTCTTTGTTACGGGAGTTCTGACCGGTGGTCTCCGGTTATTCTTATGAGCCGTTTTTGCATCCACCGGTGACTACTCACCAGTCTTATAACCCGTTTTTGAACTAACCGGTGTCCGGTTTTACCTCTCCGGTGCGGACTAACCAGAACCTGCTCGGGAGCCCCGCATTATCAGAAGTTAGCAAGTTTTTATCAAAATTTGACGGGGCTTCGCGGTTTCGCGCAAAACCCATAATTTAGGCCGTTTTAGCACTCACCGGTGGACCAAAAAACGCGTTAGCCTACAGAAGAACCGAACACTGGTGACAAAACGCCAGAGACAGCTCGGAGTGCAACGAACGCAGCCATTATGTGTGTCAAAAGGAACCTGAAATACATATTTTTAACAGATAGGAAGTTCCTAATGTGTCATTCCCGTTTGATTGTTTTGGGAGCGAAGAGCAAAAACGAGGTACTTACAAATTTAGACAAGTGCTCGAAGAAGCATACCTCTGTTAGGAAGTTACACCTTTCTGTGGATATCATTTAACTGGCTAAAAGTGCGAACACACGATCAGGATTTTCCGGTCAGATTTCCTGCGCTTTCATCATCAAGTTGAAAAAATCTCACTTTTCCATATGGAAGTGATGATGGTGGCAATAATCCGGGCAGGAATTCCAGACCGGGAGTGCCCGACCCTGATTGTGTGTTCGCACTATAAGAGATTTTAGCCGAGTATGGCAAAGTTCTTTCTGGATCTCCTGACGACAGAAATTTCTGTCGAAATTCGATATATATTCTGATGAGAAAGTACGACCGAATTTGTGTTCTTGCGAAATTGTCAATTTTTTATGGCACTTGCTCATACAGCGATCGTAATTTCTGTCCGTCAGTCGGTCTGTCGCTCCCGGTTTGTCTAGTTCGGGCACTTCCAGATAAGCTAGAACGATGAAACTTGGCAGGCATATCAGGGACCGGACCAGATTAAATTAGAAATAGTCGCTTCCCCGATCCGACCACCTGAGGGGGAGTGGAGGGAAGGGGAATCCGGAAAAAATAGGAAAAATTATTTATTTTTAACTTACGAACGGGTGATCGGATCTTAATGAAACTTGATATATGGAAGGACCACATGTCTCAGACCTCCCATTTTAAATCCAGACCAGATACGGTGACATGGGGGGTAGTTGGAGAGGGAAACCGGAAAATCTTGAAAATCGCTTAGAGTGGAGAGATCTGGATGAAAGTTGGTGGAAAGAACAAGCACAAGTCCTAGATACGGGATTGACATAACCGGACCGGATTCGCTCACTTTGGGGGAGTTGGAGGGGGGAATCCGGATTTCTAGTGATCCCGCGAGTTCGGTGCTTCCTGATGTGCTAGGACGATGAAAATTGGCAGCCATGTCAGGGACCCGAACAGTTTGACTTGATAATAGTCGTTTACCTCGATCTGACCAACCGGGGGGGGGGGGGGGGGTGGAGGGAGGGGAATCCGGAAAAATGAGGTATTTTTAACTTACGAACGGGTGATCGGATCTTAATGAAACTTGATGTATAGAAGTACCTTGTGTCTCAGACGTCCCAGTTTAAATCCGGACCGGATCCGATGACATTGGGGGAACTGGAGGGGGGAACCGGAAATCTTGGGAAACGCTTTGAATAGAGAGATCGGGATGAAAGTTGGTGGAAAGAACAAGCACAAGCCCTAGATACGTGATTGACATAACCGGACCGGACCCGTTCACAGTGGGGGGCGGGGATGGGGGGATCCGAATTTCTAGTGATCCCGCGAGTTCGGTACTTCCTGATGCGCTAAGACGATGAAACTTGGCAGGTGTTGACAGGTTGACTTGAGAATAGTCGTGTCCCGGATCCGACCATCTGGGGGGTGGGGGTGGAGAGAGGGGGAATCCGAAAAGTGAGGTATTTTTAACTTGCGAACGGGTGATCGGATCTTGATGAAACTTGATATATAAAAAGACCTCGTGTCTCAGACGCCCCATTTTAAATCCGAACCGGATCCGGTGATATTGGGGGGAGTCGGACGGGGGAACTGGAAATCTTGGGAAACGCCTAGAGTGGAGCGTTCGGGATGAAAGTTGGTGGGAAGAACAAGTGAATAGCATAACCGGAATGGATCCGGTCACTGTGGGGGAGTTGGAGGAGATCCGAGTTTGTAGTAATCCCACGAGTTCGGTACTTCCTGATGTGCAAGGACAATGAACTTGGCAGGCTTGTCAGGTACCCGAACTATTGACTTGAGAATGCCGTTTCCCCGATTCGACCGTCGAGGGGGAGTGTACGGAAGGGGAATCCAGAATCCAGTGGCAAGCTCAGCTATTGAACGGGCTATCGGATTTAACCGAAACTTGATATTTAGAAAGGTCTCGTGCCTCAGACGTCCCATTTTAAATCCGGACCAGATCCGGTGACATTGGGAGGAGTTGGAGGGGCGAACCGGAAATCTTTGAAATCGGTTAGAGGGAAGGGATCGGGATGAAACTTGGTGGGAAGAACAAGCATAAGTTCTAAATACGTCATCTAGAGCTTTCAGATTTAATGAACCTAGATATCCTAATCCTAGGTCCGAACCCGAATTTTTGATGGCGGGGTGTTTATTGTGAAGTTCTCTTCTACTTTCTCGTACCACTACCCGTAACAAGTGCCATCTGAGCTCGTAGCTCTTGTTTTTCCAAACAGCAGCAAATTGAAGGGTTTTTTTTCTTTGTCGGTTGATTGCTTTTCTTACCGAGTTTCGTTAACGTGTGTTTGTTTGCCATTTGTACTGTTGGTTGTTAATCTATGAGTGCTATAGATAGATAGATAGATAGATTTATTGATTGCTGAGCAGCCCGAGGGTCATGGCAACAAATACTCACAAAAAAGTGCCACACAGAAGAAAAAACGCAAAAAAAAAGAAAACAGAAAGAAAAACTCCTCCATAATCTCAATGAAAGAAGTTTGCAAGGACAACCAAATTAGCTCGCTACCAAGTTTTTGTCTTCAGAAACCTTACGTACTTACTTATCCGATCAAATAAGCCAAAACAGTGGTTGCGTTTCAAAGAAGTTGTTACAAGTTGATGATAAGAGGAGGCGCCAGCTCTTTATTGTATTACGACCCTCTGGCACATAAATAACACCAGCCGACAGACGTCACTATACTCTTACCAATTCTACGTGCTGATGAAGAATCGCCGTGTACCTAGCGGGAGAGCTGGAAGCGTCACCACAGGTGTCCCCAGCGAACGCCGTTTATTGGTTGACACACGATTTAAGTCATCGTTCGGGCGACGTTTCTCTTTCTTCCCGAGGTTCATTGGCGTGTTTTGGACTTAGTCATTTAGAATATTCTCACAGGAATTCCTGCAGAACGGATAGACGCTCCCGACCGTCATAAGGAACTTGTGATGATCGTAATTCTAGTTGAACGAAAATGATAAGGGTGAGGAACTAGTTTTCTTATCAGGCGGAAGGATGGAACAAAATTAATAAAGCATCGTAAAGATCATAACAGAAAATAACTCTATGGAACGCAACCAGTGAGACAGCAGTAACTTGAAGGGGTCAGATAATCCGGTCGATTTTTTTCCTAGCAATAGTCTGAGCTAAATCCGTTTCAGTTTTCAGTTTTCAGGTAAATTATCGCGTCGAATGTTTGTTTACTTCCAAAATTTTTTGGAAGATGTTAGTAAGAACTGAACGTAATCCGTTTGAATAACTTCAAAACAGTAGCTTCGGGATCTTCCGAATCACGTTTGTCACTTAGTTACAAATGACTCGTTTCCCAATTGACTATACATAGCTTGGATTATTTGTTTTGTTGTTCGGAAGTTTCGTGGAATAAAAGCTTATCGGACATCAACTGTTTTCTTCTTAAAAAAAAATAGTAATGTTCGACGAGGTGGAGCGGTTCTGTGTTAGTATTCAAGTTGATCTTACGTGGACAATGGCCCTAGAACATATCCGAGGGGTTACCATTCCACGGCACCTGCTGTAGCCTACACCTCCCGGCAAAGACCGAAACCAGCGGTGCCGGCCATACATTAGGCGATTCGCACTACTGAATGAATGAATGAATGAATGAAGGGTTTATTAAAACGTGGTGATTTTTATGTTCTAACACGAGGCAACCACTGGTGTCGCCGGTATCGGCACCGGGCACTTGCTGTACACTAAACTCGATAGTCGGCGTCCCCTCGCATAGATAATGAACTATTTCTTACAGAAATGCAATTCAGCGTTAGTTGCGTTTTGAAGATACCATGGTATCGGATAATCAGAGGCGTTACTAGCCAAAATGTTTTTTTTTTGGGGGGACAAGGTATTTACCGACTGGCTGGTCATTTTAACCGACTATTTTTGCGGATAAAAACGACTATTATTGAGAAAAAAACGACTGTGTTGACGAAAAATCGGCTGATTTTAAGAAGAAACGACTATTTTTAAGAAAAAATCTACTATTTTTACGAAAAACCGGCTGTTTTTTTACTGTTCTTAAGAAAAAACGACCATTTCTAAGGAAAAATCGACTGTTTTTACTAAAAATCGCGGCGCTTCGCGCCGACTCGGCTATTTTTTACCGACTGGCCGACAACATTGGGGGGGCGTCCCCCCTCCCCCCCAGTAGTGACGCCTCTGCTGATAATACGGTATCTGGATCCGCATTTTGTCATTTATGCAGTTACGATGGCATCAGATACTACGGTTGCAAAAACGACAATGGCCGAATTCGCGCCCACCCCTAAAGAAAATACTTATATGCACTTACATCACTATATACTGCCAAACTTCTTTCCGACAATTCGACGAAAACCTAGGCTCTTCGGTTGGCAATGAGGAAAATCAGAAGACTTTTCAGAAATCATAGTCAGTTGGTCGGGACCGTGGTCTGTGAATATCAGATACCACGGTATCTACGGAAACATAAACATTGTTAGGTTACGGATAACCCCTATTTACGGAGGGGTGGCCACCAAAATCACCACGATCTTTTTGCCCACTTTCACAATGCCCATGCTCAGAATGCCCACGCTCAGAATGCCCACTATCAAAATGCCCTCGACACATTTCAATGGCTCAATATGGCATGTTGAATATGCCCTCGGTTCAAAATGCCCACGGCTCAAAATGCCTATGACTCAAAATGCCCACGGTTCAGAATGCACACGGTTGAGTAAACTGCAATTAGCGATTAGTGAAAACGGAAGGAGTAGATCGAGTATCAGAATAGTGATAATCGCATGTTGTACTGGTATAATGTACGCATGTTGTACTGTTGTACTGCATGTATAACTGGTATATAAATCTGCCGAATTCTAAAAAAAAAATTGAATACCAAACAGCGATCTTAAAACTGTAATTTTTAATTAAGACCAATTCTTGACCTTAATACATGGTGCAAAAGATCGTCTAGTTTCAAGATCTGTGTTGGGACAATTTTGTATGACATTTCTTCTGTACTTTCACGCAAATAAATCTGATCCGATCAACAAACAATAAAATAATCCCTTTCAACACCTTTTCCGTGGTAATCCTGTCCCTTGTAATCTCGTTGTCAGTTGTTCCAGGACATTTGGACTCTCTGGACAGTCTGAGCCGTCGGCAATTAGAACAAGGGCAATTTTAGCCCTGCGCATATTTTAAGCTGTCGGCATTTTTAGCCGTCGATATTGTGAAGGAGTTTGATTTCGCGGCCTTGGACCTCACTTGTGGGCATTTTGGGTCGTGGGAATTTTGAGTTGTGGGCATTGTGGGGCATTATGAGTGTTAGCCCTACGGACATCTTTCCGAAGAATTTTGCTCCTTCTTGCTGACACGTGTTTATCTAAAGAACCTGCAGTTCTAACGGCTCATTTAAGTTCAAACAAAAAATAATAAGAGAATACTGCATATTCATATTTGTCATTCGTTATCGCCACATATTCGTCATCGTCGTCATTCTAGCTCCGTCATCATCCGATAGAGACAGAAACGAAATTTTCTGTTCGCTTGTGTTATGCTCTGTCATGACACCCAGTCACTTCTGTCAGGGACCCATACATTTCCTGTAATGACTCGCCATTCAGGGGGCTTGTCATTTCCTATGCTTCTATGTTGCTATGTTGCCCGAGCCTCACCTAGTTTCCAAAAATTCCACTTGGGTCGAATCGGCGTTCTTGCTCAGATAGAGCCAATCCCGGGCCTCCTTGGACGTGAGACCAAAGAGACTCCCCCCTCAAGCAGTATCTCTTATTGACAAGGCCCCTGAACAGGCGAGTCACTACAGGAAATGTATGGGTCCCTGCTTCTGTATGAAGATTGAAGTAGCCTCCAGTACGTGATTAATTTGTGATCAGGGTGCTAGAGATGGCGTAGAAACAGGAGGAACACAGCCGTATTTCGGAAAATTTTATAATATTTGGTAGTTCCCTGTATCGTGTCAGCGAACTCGATCCATGTTTGGCAGTACATAAAATACGTCGTAACGCTTCATGATAACAGTCACTCCCGTCACGTATGAACGATAGTGTGACGTCCGGTTAAATCGGAATATTTCCCCAATTCTTGAATCGAAGCCAAATGTGCGATTTGTCGTGTTGCAATTTGCAGGCCAAAACTATAAAACAGATGTGACGCTAATGCTGATGATTTTAGTTGTGACCCGTCAGAGTAAACGCAGTAAATGTTAGGAAGAAACTCGAAAACAGAAAATGATTTGCAATATGAATACAAATAATCTAAGAGCTAAACTCCTTTTGACGTAATCAAAAGGATTTTCAAGTCGTTATCAGTATTTCAGTTAGTCGATGCGTTGATCCGCTGCTGTTACTGGCGAGGTTACTGGTTCACTGATCTGAAAACTACTAGAATCTTTCGGTTTCTCGTCTAAAGGGGAGGCGTAAGATGTATTTAATAAATGGTAAAAGATGTATACACCTCGCACTTAATGATGTAACTGGATATCAGTTTTTCTTTTGGGATGACTTCGAAACGTGCAATTTCGGCAATAGTCGTTTTTGCACAACAACAGTGTATCAGATATCACGGTAACTGCAAAACGACTAATTGCAGATCCAGTTACCGTGGTAACAGATACCATGGTATCTGCAAAAACACAACTCTTGTCTCGTTTTGACTTGTTTTTTTTTAAAGCAAAAGCCTGACAATGGACTAGAAATAACAAGTCCAGGTTTGCTACTATGGATTGCTACTATGGAGCAGATTTGTCTTTCCTTTGCAAACGAAGAATACTGGCCCATGACCACGCAGCTGAGGAAAAACCAGATAACAATAAATGAAACATCTGACATTCCACAGCAACGTAATTAGGAGACCAAAAATTTGGGGAGGGGGCAGGGGAGGCGGACTACAAATTTAGCCTACGTCACTGTAAAGTACAACCAAAACTATGTAGTACACAAGGCAGGCAAATGAAAAATAGAACAATTTAACTAAGCACCTGAGGTTTGACGTTCGAACAGCGAAATAAGTTCTTAAAGTGTGGGAGAATGTTGAATATTACTCTTCTGGAACCTTGGCTGGACTGAACTATCAACTAGTGTACTTTTACTAGTTTTTTTTGAAAACTGTGACTGAGTTCATAAAGTGAATAAAATAACTTACCATTGCTGCTTCCGACACTACAAGATTAGCCTACGACAATGTAAACTACAAACCAAAACTATGTAGTAACAAGCCAGGCAAATAAAATAGGCAAAAAAAAATAGATAAGCAGAATGCTACAGAACGAAAGAAGAATTTAACTAAGCACCAGCTTGACCTTTTTAACAACCCATTGTTCTTAAACTGTTGGAGAATGTACCCTTCCTGAAACTCTGCTACACTGAACCATCAACAACTGTACTTTTGCTAGTTATGAACTGAAAATTGTGATTAGGTTCATAACTGAAGATTGTGATTAGGTTCATAAACTGAATAAATTAACTTACCATTGCTACTTCTGCAACATCCTCATCGCCACTGCCATCGCCACTGCCACCAAGAGTGATTTCAGTTGTTAAATCACAGGCCTCTTCAGTTGTGAACGACCACGTAGAGAGTGCATCAACATTAACACTGCCAGATGTAGACACGTGTGTTCTGCTCCTGCAATAATCAACATTTCACCAGCTATTCCAGACAATGTAACCTGTGTGTTATAGACAGCCTGTAAGTCTCTAGGCTGAGGCTGACTGTTAAGTAGTAGAGAACTAGGCTTCCAGCTCGACATTGCAGATATATTACACCATGTGTTTGAACTTTGACACACATAGGCTACCAATAATTTCACACAACAGAACGAAAAAAAAATCTTTGTGTACAGATTGAAAAGTTGGAAATTAGAATAATTCGTGTTTTCCAATCCTTCAACTATTCAAAAGTATTGTGGAACAGGACAGGGCATGAAAAAGACAGGGTTTCAAAAGTGAAAATAATTACTTGAAAGGGAGTTTCCACATGGTGTAGCAGTAGATGCTTAGGCCTAGCCTATATGAACACCTCTCTCAATTTTTCCATACAATGTTTTTGTTTTGTTTTTGTATCTTGTTAATTCAGCAATCAAACAGAAAGAGCAAAAGGCAAACTTCGTTTCAGTGAAGAGCCAATTGTTTAGCAATATTTTCGGCAACAGAGTACAGATTGAAAAGTTGGAAATTAGAATAATTCGTGTTTTCCAATCCTTCAACTATTCAAAAGTATTGTGGAACAGGACAGGGCATGAAAAAGACAGGGTTTCAAAAGTAAAAATAATTACTTGAACGGGAGTTTCCACATGGTGTAGCAGTAGATGCTTAGGCCTAGCCTATATGAACACCTCTCTCAATTTTTCCATACAATGTTTTTGTTTTGTTTTTGTATCTTGTGAATTCAGCAATCAAACAGAAAGAGAAAAGGCAAACTTTGTTTCAGTGAAGAGCCAATTGTTTAGCAATATTTTCGGCAACAGAGTAAATTCAAAAAGTTGATTGCACCTAAGTTCCTCTGATTTTGAAATTTCTCCTTCAACCACTGATTTGTTTGAACAATGCAGCTCAGAGATACAGAATACTGATCTTTTGAATACTTACTGTTCGTGAAAGAAAAAATGTTACTTTTGTTCTGCATTACAGATTGGAAAAAATTCTATCTGTGTTGCAAAAGATGTGTTTAATTGTGAGGAACTACAAATTATGAAAAGAATGATAGGGTCAGAACAGGGTAACCTAGCCTATCTAAAAATTTGTCCACACAAGGTAAAACAATAATCAATTAAATTTTTTGCAATTGCTCCATCATCTGTACCTAGATAGTCCAATAACAAGCATTTCCCTTTCAATCCCACCAGAAAACAATAAAGGGGTGATCCAGATATGGCAGAAGTAAAAAGAAGGGAGCATGCACAGAAACAGCACTCACTCTAAGAAAACAAAGTGATGTTATAAAGAGAATGAAAGTCCCAGGAAAGTCCCCAAAATGAAAACAAAATCATACCTATACAAATCCTCGTGATTCACGGCACCTGGAGGCCCACAAATACCAGCAAATAGCGCACTATCCACTTCTTGTCTTTTGAGAAAGCAAGGTACTGACCCCTTCCGTAAAAAAAAACTTCTCCTTGAGCCTGATGTGGCAGAAAATACAAAATCTTGATAGCTAAAATGTAGCCCACAGAGTCTATGGTTGGCAATCAGCTCAAATGGTGACAAGTATCTAAGAGACTGTTCGGACTGAAAACAGGCATCAACAACTCGCTTCCACACTTCAAAAAACTTAGGTGGTATCACAAACAATGGTGCAGTTTCTGTGGTACTGCAGCAATCAGGCAGGCTACACCTTTTGGTAGATTTAGAAGTCATGTCAAAATATGTTCTAAAAATGCATGTGCGGAAACAATTTTGAATTTCTTTGGGCGGGACGATCTACGATTTCCCGTCGTACGTTGAGGTATTTCAGAACTGCAAGAATCGAAAAACGAGACCTTATGAAACGATAATGCGTACCATTCCAAAAATGTTTATTATTGAGCTATTTTACAAAAAATAATCACAAACACTGTCCTTTGTGCTTTAAAGGAACAGTAAACTTGACTCAAACTTGGCTCAGGGAGCTAGCTGACATATCAAGAATGTACCCGGAGTCGATATTGAGAGCGAGATTGAGAGTTGGACAAATTCTTGTTACGACCATTGCAGTTTCCGGGCAGTTTCCGAGAGTTCGACTTTTGAGTTAGTAGAACAAAAACAAAAAAATAGCAAACGGTTTGTTTGCCGAGCGAGGTGCCGAGAGTAGGACTCGAACCCACGATCTTTGCCTCAATGGCCTCTTGAAACAAGGTAATACAATTTATATCAACAGGGTTGCCACCGGTAGTACAATTGTGCTCACAATAGAACTTTCTTTTTACTTTGCAGCAGATTTTAAGAAAAAAGTAGTTGTCAGGTTTTATTTCCAAGGTGACTATGACCCAGCAACACGTTCTGAGTACTTTCTTGTTTGGTATTACTTTTTTCCTTTTGCATAGTGAATTTATTTTAGTAAAGCGGCAACCCTGTATGTTGATAACACAGAAAATCGCGAACTTTTACGGTGCATGAGTGCGTAACTACAGTGCATAAGGGGCAAGGCCCTGCCAGCTAGCTCTAAGAACAATAAGGAGGGGTTTCGAGATAACAAAGATGGGGGGTCCTGTCGACAATAAGTCCCTGTACATTTATCTAAGCCCCCCCAGGCCGGTTTGATGGCCGAAAGTTGCCTAGTCAAGTTTACTGCTCCTTTAATACAGCCCCGATAGTTTACCTTGTATGGGTAATACGGGAAAGGTGAAATAAGTTTCAGCTTCCGACTACTTATGCCTTTCTCCCCATCTGGCTTCCTCTCCGACTATCCTCTATTGGTCGGAATGGACAGTTTATTAATTGCCTTGGTAGCTTCTTTTCTAATCGTCAGATGACTCTCACGTTCTTCCGCGGTTTTCCAACTGAGTGACGTCATGCCACAGCTCCAACCTCTTCTTGCGCGCTTTTTGCAATTCAACATTTTGCTAGCAATTAATTCAGTCAGTGACTCATCGGAGTTCCGACGTGGACGGTGGAGTGGAGGTTCTTGCGCCAAAATTTTCGGGTGAGCAAAGCAAAGTACCTTCGAAAATGGCAAGGTGAAAAGAGGCCCGTGATACGAATGGAGAGGATGACGAAAATGCAAGCGTCCCCGGTGAAAATCAGTAGACCTAAGAAGAATGACACATTTATTCTGGTGAAATATTGCAAGGATTTGGTTCCTGAAAAGTTTGCTGTGAAGGAATGGAAAAAGGTAAGACATATTTGTGTTCGGCTTACAGTACAGTAGAGGTATGCTTATGTGAACAGTTACTTTAATGTGAACAGTGCAGTTGTCTAAATGGTAGAATGAAATCCAATACTTATACAGGTGTTTCAGATGCCCTTCTTATCTTACCTACTTTGGCTAACTGGTAGTTAGTTTTAGACACAGCAAGTGCATGAAAATGGCGAAGTCCACCGTCAACAAACGTTCTCATAAGCATACCTCTACTTCACAGCACTGTTAAGAAATGTTAAACTAAACCAGTGGCAGTGATCCAACAGTGGCTAACACTCAAAATGCCCACGATCATAATGCCCACGACTCAAAATGCCCACTAAAAATGCCAACAACTCAAAATGCCCACAACTCAAAATGCCCACTACTCAAAATGCCCACGACTCAAAATGCCCACGGCTCAAAATGCCCACAACTCAAAATGCCCACGACTCAAAATGCCCACGATTGGATAAATTTGAGGTTTTCAGTCCGTAATTAGGCGTGATTGAGTGAAGGGAGGAGTAGACCGAGTATCAGAATGACGATAATCGTTTGATGAACTTGTATGATCTCAATTATAATATAACACTGTTTAAATATTTACAAGAAACATCTGTAGCCTGTTTTTCTGAACAGACTAATTGAATCCCAAACAGCGATCCCAAAACTGCAATTTTTAATCAAGGAATCATTCTTACCTTCGTGATGCAAGTTAACTGGTGGATTTGGATGTCCTGGTTTTGCTTTCTGGGTTGGCACAATTTTATACCACATTGCTTTACTTTAACGCAAACAATTCTTAACTGATCAAGAAAAAAAAAGAAAAAAATCCTTTTGAAACCTTTAACGTGGTTAATCCTATCCCTTATAATCTCGTTGTCCGCTGTCCCAGGATAATTTTGGCCTCCCCTGTGGACAGTTCTGGCCGTCGGCATTGTAAACTAGGACGATATTAGCCTCTCCTGTGACCAATTTGAACTGTCGGCATCTGAAACTGTCGGCATTTTAGGCCGCCGGCATTTCGTGGGCATTTTGAGTCGTGGGCATTTTGAGTCGTGGGCATTTTAATCGTGGGCATTTTGAACCGTGGGCATTTTGAACCGTGGGCATTTTGATCGTGGGCATTCTGAGCGTGGGCATTGTGAGAGTGGGCAAAAAGATCGTGGTGATTTTGGGAACCACCCCAACGGCTAACACTCAAAATGCCCACGATCATAATGCCCACGACTCAAAATGCCCACTAAAAATGCCAACAACTCAAAATGCCCACAACTCAAAATGCCCACTACTCAAAATGCCCACGACTCAAAATGCCCACGGCTCAAAATGCCCACAACTCAAAATGCCCACGACTCAAAATGCCCACGATTGGATAAATTTGAGGTTTTCAGTCCGTAATTAGGCGTGATTGAGTGAAGGGAGGAGTAGACCGAGTATCAGAATGACGATAATCGTTTGATGAACTTGTATGATCTCAATTATAATATAACACTGTTTAAATATTTACAAGAAACATCTGTAGCCTGTTTTTCTGAACAGACTAATTGAATCCCAAACAGCGATCCCAAAACTGCAATTTTTAATCAAGGAATCATTCTTACCTTCGTGATGCAAGTTAACTGGTGGATTTGGATGTCCTGGTTTTGCTTTCTGGGTTGGCACAATTTTATACCACATTGCTTTACTTTAACGCAAACAATTCTTAACTGATCAAGAAAAAAAAAGAAAAAAATCCTTTTGAAACCTTTAACGTGGTTAATCCTATCCCTTATAATCTCGTTGTCCGCTGTCCCAGGATAATTTTGGCCTCCCCTGTGGACAGTTCTGGCCGTCGGCATTGTAAACTAGGACGATATTAGCCTCTCCTGTGACCAATTTGAACTGTCGGCATCTGAAACTGTCGGCATTTTAGGCCGCCGGCATTTCGTGGGCATTTTGAGTCGTGGGCATTTTGAGTCGTGGGCATTTTAATCGTGGGCATTTTGAACCGTGGGCATTTTGAACCGTGGGCATTTTGATCGTGGGCATTCTGAGCGTGGGCATTGTGAGAGTGGGCAAAAAGATCGTGGTGAACACTCAAAATGCCCACGATCAGAATGCCCACGACTCAAAATGCCCACTAAAAATGCCAACAACTCAAAATGCCCACAACTCAAAATGCCCACTACTCAAAATGCCCACGACTCAAAATGCCCACGGCTCAAAATGCCCACAACTCAAAATGCCCACGACTCAAAATGCCCACGATTGGATAAATTTGAGGTTTTCAGTCCGTAATTAGGCGTGATTGAGTGAAGGGAGGAGTAGACCGAGTATCAGAATGACGATAATCGTTTGATGAACTTGTATGATCTCAATTATAATATAACACTGTTTAAATATTTACAAGAAACATCTGTAGCCTGTTTTTCTGAACAGACTAATTGAATCCCAAACAGCGATCCCAAAACTGCAATTTTTAATCAAGGAATCATTCTTACCTTCGTGATGCAAGTTAACTGGTGGATTTGGATGTCCTGGTTTTGCTTTCTGGGTTGGCACAATTTTATACCACATTGCTTTACTTTAACGCAAACAATTCTTAACTGATCAAGAAAAAAAAAGAAAAAAATCCTTTTGAAACCTTTAACGTGGTTAATCCTATCCCTTATAATCTCGTTGTCCGCTGTCCCAGGATAATTTTGGCCTCCCCTGTGGACAGTTCTGGCCGTCGGCATTGTAAACTAGGATAATATTAGCCTCTCCTGTGACCAATTTGAACTGTCGGCATCTGAAACTGTCGGCATTTTAGGCCGCCGGCATTTCGTGGGCATTTTGAGTCGTGGGCATTTTGAGTCGTGGGCATTTTAATCGTGGGCATTTTGAACCGTGGGCATTTTGAACCGTGGGCATTTTGATCGTGGGCATTCTGAGCGTGGGCATTGTGAGAGTGGGCAAAAAGATCGTGGTGATTTTGGGAACCACCCGATACCAAAACCCCACGGGTACCAAAACACCCCGGTACCAGAACCCCCCGGGGAAAATAATCTTACAAAAAAATCTTAAAAAAAGTATTAAAAAAAAAATCTTGAAAAAAATCTAGACATAACTATAATCGGAAAAAAGTGCCTTATTATTGTACCTAGCCTTAATTGGACCGAAGTAATAGCCTAGTTGTTAAACTTGTAAAAAAAATGTTTTCCCTTGGAACCAAAAAAAAAAAAAAAAAAAAAAAAATGCCCCTTAATGGTATGAATTGCAACTTTCACTGCTGCAACTCGTACAATTTTCCCAGTGAGCGCGTCCTCGTCGCAAGGGGCGGACTAATTCCAGTGGAAGTACAACTGAGAACTGACTAAGCTTCACTGTCTTGTTGTACCAGAATTCCATTTGAATTAGAACAAGATCACGGGAAGTCAAGTGAAATTTTTTGGATTCGTGTTAAATGTAAATGAATCGAGCTTTTGGTACCGGGGGGTTTTCGCCGGGGGGGTTTTGGTCACGGGGGGGTTTTCGCCGGGGGGGTTTTGGTCACGGGGGGGTTTTCGCCGGGGGGGTTTTGGTACCGGGGGGGGGTTTCGCCGGGGGGGTTTTGGTCACGGGGGGGGTTTCGCCGGGGGGGTTTTGGTCACGGGGGGGGGTTTCGCCGGGGGGGGGTTTGGTCACGGGGGGGTTTTCGCCGGGGGGGTTTTGGCGGGGGGGTTTTCGCCGGGGGTTTTTTAGCCTAGACCCACATGTTACATATGTTATCACGTGACTCTATCTAGAACTTAAAATAATATAACAAAGTTGAGTTTTAAAACGTTGCTTCCGTATAGGCTAAGTATTCAGAAGTAGCCTAGTCAGCGTAGAATCGAGTGGCAAAATCCGAAACCGCGTCGTAACGTGGTCAGTTGAAGCGTTATTTGTACTGTCTGCCGCCTTCGATTCGTTAGCTAACTACTAAGGCATAAGCAAAAAAAAAATTCATTCAAATTTCTGGATTCAAGTGATTACATATACATACTGTAGCCTAATGACGGGGTGTAGCATATATATCGCATAAAACTCTAAGTCTCGATAAAATAGTGGATCGAGCATTTAGTGAAGAAGAGTGGTTCAGTATTACAAGTTTTCTATGCATTTTCTTATAACAAAAAAATGCTATTCAAACCCGTACTTATTTCCTCTTTTGAAATACCCGCCCCCCCCCCCCCCGGCTACACCAATGTTTGACTTTGCCTACTGCTCTGTTAGTGTATATACCAAATGCCGAGTTTGATTGGGCTAAACTGTCTGGGATGTCATTGCACGACGTCTTTATTCAAATATTATTTTAAAAATAGTCATCGTTATCTATCGAAGATATGTAGTACTTTTTCGGTTTGTTTTTTAGTCCTTTTATGACCGATAATCGTTAACGACCGTGCCTGGCTGCCCTGGCATTGGTTAGGAAGATACTAAGTGCAAAGGCAAGGTAAACACTAATACGAATTTCTGCTAGCTGCATGTTTGGACACCTTGTTACAAGAGGGTGTTATCGAGGGGTTATCCACTCCCGATAAACTTAAGTCTATGTCAGTTAGATAATAATAATAATAATAATGTGTATACAAAGCCAGAGGCCATAGCCTATACATGAACAAATTATACACTCATTAATCAACTAAATTAAACAAAATATAACAAAAATTCAACTTCTATCCTCACAAAACTTCACTCCTTCTCGAGAAATCTACACACTTTGCATATTATCTGTGCCGATATACAACCCAAGATTTCTGGAAGCCGCAAATTCCACCCAAGCAAAGACACCCTTCAATCAGAAAGCTCGTGACACTTCAGAGCAAAAAGTGCTCCTGCTGTACACTCTTCCTCAGCAGTGGCCGGCACCGACCGATCTAGCGGTGCCCGAGGCGGTGCCGTCCATATATTACGCGATTTCTGCTTCTGAACATGTTGATTTTAATATTCTAATACGTGGCAACTGGTGCCGGCAACGATCGGGCATCGTGTCACCGGACACTTGCTGTTCACTAAAATCGAGAGTGGTCAACCCCTCGGGTGTCATCAGGACCGAACACAGAGATCCAAAACTCCTATGCAGTTAACAGTGTCCGGTTCCCTTTTTGATAATTTAAATAGACATCAACTTTACTTTTATTTTTGTGTCTATTTAACGTACGGTACATTGACGTTAGAAAATAGATTTAGAAATGAAATAAGATTCAATCTACATGTTTATTTCACCTGTTTATTTGCTAATTGTTTTTTTTTCGTTTTTTTTTTTTTTTCTAGCCTGTATTGTTTTTGACTTATAGGTAATAAACAAATAAATGATACCCGGGGGTATTTGTTGCGATGTGTGTTTAAGTTTCTGCCCTTATACTGTCTGGATTTTCGCCGTTGCAGTAATTGCGTGTCGCATTCGAGTTACTAACCGTCGCGGTTTTTACAGTTGCCCTTTTTTGTTCGCTATATTGATACTTAACCTTTCCGTCGTTTCTTCCTTTCTCCTCTTTACATTAACTTCGAACTCTGTGTAATGTGTTTTTACGGGTAATAAACAATCAGTCACCTTTACCGTCAAGCTCGGGTTAAAAGTAGTTAAGTTGGAAGCATTCTAGCATTTGCAATGTCTTGATCACCCCCACGTACGCACCCCCCTGGCTTCGACCTCTATCCTTCGTCTGTACCGAATTCAGTCAAGTCCTAAGCCCACTGAACCAGTTTTCATGGGAAGGTCAAACTCGCGAGCCTAGGCCGTAGTCGGAAGTGCTGCAGTTTGATTGCTGTTTTCGAATTAGGCCTCAGCCTATTGCTGTGGTTACCAAATAGAAACATTTCGCTTAGCGTGTCTCCACCTTCTTCGGTATTCTCGTTGCTCAAAACGAAAATGTTCTGTCCAGAAATAACTATTAGAAAGTAGAGAAAATAAAAGGAATCGACCAGGAGTTAACCTTACAGTGAGTAGGCCGCCTGATCAAACCAGTTCGAAAGGCTTTTATGTATATACATTTTCACGAACTAGAAATAACAAGTGTTCGAGCTAAAATGCTAAATGTCTGCGCAATCTTTATATTTTTTGTTTAATTCGTTTATTTTTTATCCTTTTTTTAACTATTGCATTTTTTTGTTGCCTTTCTGTTTTTCTTCTTTGGTTTTACTCGGCCTTTTCCTGTTCTATAGGAAGACACAGATAAATTTATACTATAATCTTAAATTAATATTTTAAATTCAAGAGCCCGAAAGAGTCCTGTATTTCTTTGCTGCTAAAACACTGTTTCGGCTGTCCACGACTCTAATAGCTCTGAATACGGAAAAATAGTTCATAAAATAGGAAGGCATAACAGAACAGGCAGCTTGGACGCTTGGTAATATGAACTGTTATACATTGTTCTCCCTCTGTTTGCTTTTGTTCTCCCTTTGTTTGCAACCTTTCCGGGATTGATGGTATTCTGAGACTAAAAAATTCAAACGTATTTGACTTTCTATTTCAAACATTGTAATTTTCGTTTATACCTTCCTCGTCGTTAGGATACAGGAATTCCCACGTAACGTAACTGCAACCTTTTTACCATATGACCCTTGTGTCAAGGTATCTTCCGTTGCCCAGGACCTCCACGTTTCTGCCTTTAACCGTTTTTGGGATCCCAAAACGTAAGTGGAGGGATACCTTTGACATCGCAAAAGTTGTCCGTCTGTCCGTCCGTCTGTGAGCACGATAACTCTCGAAGGGAATGAGATATTTTGATAAAGCTTGGTGGGAGGATCCTTTGGGTCAAGGGAAAGGTCAAGTTCGTAGATGAGCTCTGTAGCTCTAAATTTAGGGGTGGGGGTTCAAATTAAGGGACAAACAATTTGTTTTAAACAACTAATGAAACAGTCGATTAAGGGGTAAGAAAGTATGCTGAACACGAGTATGAAAACCATTTTCTCGCCGGACAAGTAGTTCGCCCGGAATCCGGCCAAAACTGGAAAGTTTGTTGAAAGTAAAGGATTTATTTGAAGCTGATTAGATGTTCGATTTATGGGGTAAGGTGGCATGCTGAAAACTTAAGTGAAAATCATTTTCTACCCGAACAAGTACTTCGCCCGGAATCCGGCCCAAACCGGAAAATATGTTAAAAGTAAAAATATCAAACTTTGTACCAAAGTTTCGTGGTGCTTGCTTTTCTGGTTTTGAAAAAAAAAGTTTGAAAAAATGGGTTTTCTTGATGTAAAAGTTTTTACGGTGGATTAAAAAGATGTAGCCCGAAAATCAGTGGGAACTGGAAGGCAATTAAACGGTAGTGTATAGCTTAGTGATCGAACTTTACAGCCTGCTTAGTATTTCCGAGATATGTCACATGGCTTTCTTGTGGTACGCCATTTCGTTATTTCAGTCACGGTGGGGTTGGTTCCGACAGTTTAATGGTTCGTTCAGTCTTTGCTTACTGATACCCCCCAGAAAATGAAACTGAGTTAGAAAAATACAAAAAAATTGTATTAGAATTGTTTGTTAACATAATTAGTTATCAAAATCGAAAGAAATGATATTTAAAAAGAAACGGCCACAACCGAAGAAAATTAGCTAAGACAGTTGGCTATAGTAAAATCATTTTTTCAAATTTTTGTATTTAATGGATTTAATGCAACTATTTTGCTTGTGATATTTTCAAAGAGGGACAAAAAAAACAACGAATCCGTCCTTGTGAAGTTCGGTTTGGGAAAAGGTCTAGCCAAAAGTGTTACTTTTGGGGGAAAGTCGAACAAGAAAAGGAACATCAGATATTCTTTCTGCGCTAGAGTGGGACTAAAATCATCTTTCCACATAATCCAACGTATGTTTGAAGTTATAAGCCCCTGGATTTGCTGGGGGAACTGGAAGAGCAAATAAAGGATTTACATTTTAATGCAACTGAAGTTGCATTATCGGATACAGTATCCGATAATCTTGAAACATTTTTCTTTAGTTTTATGTTTACTTTTGAGCTGCAGTAGGCTATTATCTTTTTCGCTTTTTATGGCACTTGCCTTCCGGCCAAGTGCCATATACCGATCACTTTTCCGTCGGTCGGTCTGTCGGTCGGTCGGTCGGTCGGTCGGTCGGTCTGTCGGTCGGTCGGTCAGTCCGGTGATCGCGAGTTAGGGTACTTCCAGATGTGCTAGGACGATGAAACTTGGCAGGCGTATTAGGGGCCCGACCAAACTAACTTGGAAATCGTCACTTGCCCGATCCGACCATCGTGGGGGGAGGGAGGGGAGCCGGAATCCGGAATTCAGTGACATGCATAACTTTCGAACGGGTAATCGGATCCTAATGAAACTTGATATTTGGAAAGACACCATGTCTCACATGTCCCAACTCAAGTCCGGACCGAATCCGATGAATGTGTGGGGGGGTCGGAGGGGGGAACCGGAAATCATGTTAAACGCTTAGAGTGGAGCGATCGGGATGAAACTTGGTGGGAGGAACAAGCACAACCCCTAGGTACATCATTGACAGAACCGGATCGGATTCGTGCACTGGGGGGGGGGAGTTGGGAGGGAAGTTCCGGAATTCCGGTCATACGGAGTTAAGATACTTCCAGGTGGGCTAGGACGATGAAACTTGGCAGGCAAATCAGGGACACGACCAGATTAACCTGGAAACAGTCAGCTTCCCGATCCGACCATCGTGGGAGGAGAGGAAGGAGGGGGAATCCGGACTCTTGAGGCATGTATAACTTCCGAACGGGTGATCGGATCATAATGAAACTTGGTATGTAGAAAGACCACATGTCTCGCATGTCCCGTTTCAAGTCCGGATCGGATCCGATGAAGCTGGGGGGGTCGGAGGGGGGGGGGGTCCGGAAACCTTGTGACATGCTTGGAGTGAAGCGATGGGAATTAAACTTGGTGGGAAGAACAAGCACAAGCCCTATGTAGATCAGTGACAGAACCGGACCGGATTCGAGTATTGTGGGGGAGTTAGGGGGGGGGGGGGGGTGGTCCGGAATTCCGGTGATCGCAAGTTAAGGTACTTCCAGACATGCTAGGACGATGAAACTTGGCTTGAAAATTAGAGACTTGACATGATTGGCTAAGAAATAGTTAGTTCCCAGATCCGGCCATCCCTTAAAGTACTAATGCTAACCGCAAAGTACAAAAAATACTTTTAAGCAATAGATACATTTTCTTTATCCCTATGAGCCCATGATCATTTTTGCCTCAAGGGTTTTGCTTACAACTGAATTCCTTAAAGTACAAACAGTACTTCTGAGTAAAATATACATTTTCGTGCTCCTGGTGATCATCTTTTTTGCTTCAAGAGTTTTGATTACAGATGATTTTCTAGCGCCCTTAAAGTGCGCACAGCCAAATGCATTGCCAAACGATACAGTCTCGTGATTTCCAAGGACCCATGATCATTCTTATATAAAGGGTTTTGCTAACAAATGATCAAAAGAAACCCACGAATTGACGAATTCCTACTTTCATCCTCTGACCTAGCCTTGCAAGTGCCATATGAGCTTCCAGCTCTTGTTTTTACATATTTAAACAAAGTCGAGTAAAATATAGTACAATAAAAACAATGTCCGAACCAACCCGGGGCCTGTCCGAATCAACCCCATGGGTACGGGTTGGTTCGGACAAATTGAAAAACAGAAAAAAAAACTGTTTACTTAAAAGTTAAAACCTGATACAGAAAAAAACGAAAAAATTGCCAGCTATTCTCTCAGACATTTTACGTATTTGACAGCAAAAACGGTGTAAATCCGCCGAAAAATGGTGACCTTTCGAGAAAAGGAAAATGAGTGTCCAGGTCAACCCGAGCTCCCCTATTATCATAAGTAAGACGTGTCGTTTAACTAAGACGTACCACCAGGGACCCATACATTTCTTGTAATGCCTCGCCATTCAGGGGGCTTGTCAATAAGAGATTTCTGATGCTATGTTGACCGAACTGAAGATAGTTCGAGAAATACCCACGGTCCAATCACGTCCAAGGCCAAATAGACAAAATTCAAGATTGGCTGTTGGCGCCTTGAGGGAGGCGTCTCTTTGGTGCGCAAGTCCAATGAGGCAAACAAGAATGCCGATTCGACCCAAGTGGGATTCTTGGAAAGTAGGCAAGGATCGGACAACATAGCAACATAGAAGCATAGGAAATGACAAGCCCCATGTAAAGGAAATGTATGGGTCTTTGGTACCACTAAGTTAACTGTTATCGAAACTAGCTCAGTAAATGCAGTCCAGTCTGCCTATCTTGAAGAAATATTCTCTTGCAGGTTCAAGGTCGGTCACAACAAAGGACGAAGATGGGGTGCTGTTCGACAAGAACGTGCGGCATAACAGGACTTACCGTCGGCGTGGTTTTGATTCTTTTGGGAAGCCTTGGAGGATTTTTGGGTTTTCCAGAGCTTTTCAAGTCAGAAGTCAGAAAGGTAGGCTAATTACGTGAATGAATTTGAAGTTGGGTTGAGAGCCTACGCATTTTACCGACGGACACCAGCCGGCAAATGCCAGGTGTTTGATTATTAAAGTCAGTATGTCCCTTAATTTATGACCGGCACCACTGGTTTCGACCGGTACTGGGTCTGTGCCGGCCGATAGAGCAAGTGCCGGGGAGTGGGCAACTCCTCGGGAGAAAACCAACAAAACACGACACCAAGTCATCCGGGTCCACCGAAACAAAACCTAATATATTTAAAAGTTATACTTCTGGAATAGTGTCGGTTTTAACAGATCCTTAAAGGTACTCAATTCCTCCTCACCCTGGATCACCCTCCTCCCCCCCAAGACCATTCCAAGTCCAAATACCAGTTGCAGGATCGAGAACCCAAACCTTGTAGTACTCATCCGAAGTAGGCTACTGCAAGATTCCCAGCTGTTCAGCTTCATTCCCAGCTTCAGGCTGTTATTCTTCTGGGCCAACGCTGTGGAAAGAAATTGCAGGTTTGTTTCCCCAGCGTTGGCCCAGAAGAATAATAGCCTGAAGAGGACCCTTGCCAAGAAGGGTTGAAATATCGCTTCATAAGCATCACAGCTGACGAACCCGTTTTTGTATATATTATATTAATATTTGGTATCCGTGTTTTTTTCGCCAGGTTTTTTTTTGGCATCTGGAGGAGGGGGTCGCCCGGGGGTATTTGGTACGGGGGGAGTGGCGAGGGGGCTATGTCCTGGGTGGGGGGGGGTCAAGCCGGAACCCATAAGAACTTTCGTGGAACACAACCTATAGGCACCATTTTCGTTACAACCGGTATATCCCTTCATAAGGTTGGAGAGACAATATGAGCTTGTAGTAACTGTTGGAAGGAGCTTGGAACACACCCTTATAGCCTCAAGGCCAGGCTTCACCTTCCAGATTTTTCTTCCGGACTCCAGACACCCGTTTTCGTCGAGACTGATCCGGAAGGCGAAGCCAGGCCAAACTCGTCTAGAAGTCCCGATGAAAAATTTGTAGCCTCTGAAGTTGTATGGTAGTTGTACGAAAAAGTTGCATGTATTGATATGCAGTAGTACAGAATACGTGAATTTAATGTGACTCACACTGGGCTAATCTTAAGCAGGTATTCAGTAGCATCCCGCCTTGCTCCAGTAGCATCTAGTCTTGCTACAGTAGAATGTCATCACTGCATGTCACTTTTTCGTACAACTTCATGCTAGTATTTTGAGATAATTTTTCATCGGGGTTGGATACCCCAGATTCCGGAAATCTGGAAGGTGTCATAGAAGCAAAGCATTAGAGAGACACAATGAAAACGTGTAAATAAACAGCAAATAAATGGGGTAGAAGGAAAAAGAACAGTGATTGGAGGTAAAAGATATATGAAGGGGAAATCAAGGAAATATTGAAGAGTACACCTTTAAAGTTTAACTGAAAAGCCAACTTATTTGTGTGTCATTTAATTGGATACACTGAATTATTTTGATCCTGCAAAGCGATTTTTTGATTTTCCACTATCTGCTCTAGTTATGGGGCTCAGAATATCTCCGGCCGTCCCCACAGCGTAAATTCTACTATGACGCAGGAAATGTTAATCTCAACACAAATGCAGCTTTTCAGTGTGCAGTGGTGAGATTGGTGACGATTGCTTAGTGCCTGAACACAAAAAAATGATAGGCTAAATCTTTCTCGTAAGGCATACAACAAAAATACAAGCGCATAGACGCACCACAAATCACACGGAAATTCCACTATTTGAAAATCGGTTATTCGTGAATAGCGGAACAACGAAGTAACGCATTTTCAGCGGGTCTTCAAGCCAATTTAAGTGAACAAGTGATGGGTAACTGGACTGTCCTATCCCAGCCCTTTTCGGTTAAACTTTAAAGTTTAACAGAAAAGCCAGCTTATTTACGCAATGAATTATTTGAGTCTGCAAATCACAGTTAGACGAAGAAAATTTTAATTTCATCTAGGACTTGGTTTTTGCATATGTAAAATCGTAGATGACAAAAAATCAAAGACGCTGCTGTATGTTTAGCTGCAAAATAAGTTAAGACTCCGAAAACCAACCGCCTAGCAAGTTTGTTTTGTGACAGCAAGCAATGTCGTGCTGTTGTTTATCCTGATGTTGAAATGAAATGGAGCTACCACAAGTTAGAAAGGTCTTTGACACAAATGAAAAATCGTTATTTGGGAAAAAGCGGAGCAGTGAACTAACGCATTTTAATAATGGGTTTTGAAGTCCTTGTAGGCGAATAAGTAATTCTTAAAGTTTAACTGAAAAGCCAACTTATTTTTGTGTCATTTAGTTGAATACACTGAATTATTTGGATTCTGCAAAGGGATTTTTTTTGTTTTCCACTATCTGCTCTAGTTATGGCTTTCAGAATATCTGCGGGGCCGTCCCCACAGCGAAAATTCTACTATGACGCGGGAAATTTTTTATCTAAACACAAACAAAGCTTTTCAGTGGGCAGTGGCGATATTGGTGAAGATTGATTGCTTAGTGCCTGAACAAAAAAAAGTCATAAATCTTTCATGTAAGGCGTACAACAAATTAGAGGTACAACAAATCACGCGGAAATTCCACTATTTGATAATCGATTATTCCTGAATAGCGGAACAACCAAGTAACGCATTTTCAGCGGGTCTTCAAGACAGTTTAAGTGAATAAGTGATGGGTAACTAGATTGTCCTATCCAAGTCCTTTTCGGTTAAACTTTAACTACATTTATGTATTTCAGCCCCATTCGGTGAACCTTTTCCTCATGCCGTACTTACCTTTTTTTTTTGCAGCAAGCAGTGTTGGTTCCCGGTACCGACACTTGGGGAGCCTGGTTGCAACCTCCAATCAAGATTTATATGAACTTCACATTTTTCAACGTTGCAAATCCAGCGGAAGTCGAAAATGGGGCGAAACCCAACCTGACAGAAGTTGGACCCTTCGTATACGAGTAAGCCCTAAGGACGTGAATTCTTCTGATCATAACCAAAGACGCCATTTCAGTAAAACTGTGTGGGGGGGGGGGAGGGGCAAAGATCGGTTTAGGACCCCGTCCCAAGTCTTATGCGTCGGAAAATTATTATATTTTCCAGAGTAATTTTACCAGTTTTCATGAACTTTCAGTTTTTGAACGGAAAGGTAACTCGGACGGAAAAATTTAGTAGGCTAGTCTACAAAGTCAATAGAGATAGTAGGTTACCAACATATAATGTTTTGATGCATAGCCTAAGTACATTCTTTTGTTGTAAGGTTTTAAAGTTGTCTGAAAAACATTATCGGTATAACAGAAGGCAAGTAACATTATACTGTTTGAAATTCTTGCATTGGAAAAATGTTAGGACCACTTAATTTTCAGCTTATGTTCTTTCAGGCTCCTTGCGTGGATGACAAATGCGGCAAAATTTGCATAACCCGTCTAAAACTGCCATTTCTGACCTATGAGCTCCTCGGAAACGATAATCGGCCGCCTGATTCGGTCTGAAAATCGGCAAACACGGAAAACTCTTGATGACTAACTCTTCGTGCCGGTGAAGAACCGCCGTGTGCCTAGCGAAGAGCCAGAAACGTCACCACAACTGTTCCAAACAGACGCTGTTGATTGGCTTGCGTAGGACTTGAATAAATTTTAAGGATTCGTTCTGAAGCTTCACTGGCGTGTTTCTAACTTAGTCATATCAGGGACCCATAAATTTCCTGTAATGCCTCACCATTCAGGGGGCTTGTCAATAAGAGATTTCTGATGCGCTCTTGACCGACCGTCCGGTAGTTCGAGAAATACCTACGGAGATAGAATACGCGACTATCCAGATAGACAAAATTTGGGATTGGCTGCTGGCGCCTTGAGGAAGGAGTCTCTTTGGTGCTCACGTCCAATGAGGCAAACAAGAACGCCGATTCGACCCAAGCGGAATTTTTGGAAAGTAGGAGAGGGTTGGGCAACATAGAAGCATAGGAAATGACAAGCCCCCTGAATGGCGAGGCATTACAGGAAATTTATGGGCACCTGGTCGTATAGAGTAGCGTCGTTGGGTGGATAAGCAGTACGTAGGAATTTTTGAAACGAGAATGGGTGGAATTGGAACAATTAAGACGTAGAGTTAGTCAGTAAATTCTCTCTCAATGCAATCTCAATCTTTCAATGCTACAACCTCTTAAATAATGAAAAACCACGGATAGCAGAACACCTTTTAAAGACATCGCCCTAACAAAGACGTCAGCTTGATGATGGATTTACAGGACGTGACGAATTTTGCTTTGACGAAAGTAGTCGCTCGACTTCCTTCTGACTAGGACGGCCAGACAGTTCGAATAAACAGTTCTGCGTCAGGGTTTTCGGTCAGGCGAATCACGAAGTGATCTTAATAGTGGGCGCTGCGAAATTCTTCTCCCGGCTGAACCAGGCATTGTTTTGTAATCAAAGCTTCAAGTCATTTTTTTCCTATTTTTAGGGAAATTCTGGAGAAGGAGGTTGTGAACAGTGGAACTGACAAGGGAACCGTTCTGTACAAAGAGAAGACTACTTGGGTTTTCCAGCCGGGGATGTCAGCACCTCTGACAGACACACAGACGGTCACGATCATCAATCCGGTTCTAACGGTAAGCTCAAAGCTTCTTGACAGCTAAGGCCTAGTTAGGAATGTACATAAATTTCCTTTTAACATTATAGTTGCGTTTTTGCAGATACCATGGTATCTGTTAGCCTGGTAACTGGACCTGCAATTAGTCGTTTTTGCAGTTATCGTGGTCTCCGATATACGGTTGCCCTGCAAAAACGACAGTTACAGAAATTGCGCTTTTCGAAGTCATTCCATAAGAAAAACTAAAATCCACTCACATCACTAACCAAAAGAAACTGATATTTAGTCACATCACTAAGTGCCAAACTTCTTTCCCACCAGTTTGACAAAAATTGATGAAAGTGAGATGACTTTTTCAGATACCACGATCAGTTACCACGGTCGGACCGTGGTATCTGTGTATCAGATACCACGGTAACTGGCCAGATACGGTAACTGCAAAAACGCCTCTTGACCGTGGTATCAGATACCACGGTAACTGCAAAAACGACTTTAGACCGTGGTGTCAGATACCATGATATCTGCAAAAACGCAACTATTTTTGAGGCCAATTGCGAAGTTATGTAATTTGAGGCTGGCGACCTCTCCTGTATGCTTATCTTCTTTTTGTCCACGGAGCGCGTGCAGTAAAGTCGGTTATATCAAATAACGAAAGCAACTTTCGATGTAAACATCGTGATTGAAAAGAAGCTGAAGGAATGAAAGTCCCGTGCTTCGCATTTCTGTCCAGAAGGGCCTATGACGAATGCTGTCGTAAAATGAGCAGAAAACAGATTTTCCCCGAATAATATTACTGAAAGGCCACCGATGGTATAATCCTCGTACATGCCCAGTCGTAGAAACTGGGATGAAGCCCTATTTAAGCTAACTGAACCAAATTAGTTTGCTGCATCTCGTGACCTGCTTTTCCAGAATGTCTGGCGAGTGATTTGGCTGTCTGTTTGCGATATGAAGTATCTGGCAAATACTAATAGGGACAAAAGAAATAGACAACTTTCGTTCGGGTCAACTAGTGAATCGACACCCCTTCGTTTTGTTGGTGTCCTTATCATTTGGAATTCGCAAGTTTAAAACTCTTCATCTTGTCCTTTTTCGGGAAGAAGAAATACATTGTTTAATCAAACTGATAAGGGATCGAACGATTTTGTAGTTCAGTGATCCAAAGTCTGTTTTCCTGACAATTTTTTGTCTTTTGCTTAAGAGGGGCGTGTCTTGCGATAATGGGACGTTGAACTTGAGGGAAACTACGACTATCTGCGCCACAAGGGTTGTTGATAGTATCGAATGATCTATATAAAAAATAACAAAAATATAATCCTAGGCTTAGAAATAGCCTTATAGTAAAATTGTGTAAGTAGTTAACTAAAAGACAAAAGTTTTCCCAAGGCGGGATTTGAGCTTGCGACCTTCGGTATTCCAGACTGACCCGCTCTTTGTCAATGAACGATTTTAAAACAATGGCCCCTGCGATGTCTACTGGGTTTTGGTCTCGTCGTGAGTCTTGCGGTAGTAAGTCTGTCTCAGATCGAAACATCGGAAAAGTACGATGAACATTGGAATTAAAGTATATCAAAGGGTTGTCGAAAAATCCGATAAGCTAGACCGGCTGCAGCTAACTTATCCCTTCAGCATATACCGCCAAAGAAGCTAAAGTATGGTAGTTCAAGTTCAAGTTTTTAATTGAACTTGAATTATTTTCGTTATGAAAATTCTTCGTTATGAAAGTAGTAATTATTAATAAAATTCAGCAGAAAGACACTGACATGCAAGCACATACTATTTACTACATAATCTTAGATGCAATATAAATACGATTTTGGGCTCTTACAAATTAGTCAAAAAATGAAATAATACTAACTGGGATGTATAACTGTTTATGAAGAACACCATCTCATCTTACCATGTGTTTAACTTGGTAAAAAAAACAAAAAAACATAGTTCATATGCCACAAGGGATGAATGGTATTTCGGGGAGGGAGAAACACCTTTTCGGATCAAACTGTTGATGTGTAGATAGATAGGCTATACAGCAGGGACCCATACGTTTCCTTTACAGGGGGCTTGTCATTTCGTATGCTTCTATATTGCTATGATGACCGAACCAAATCCAGTTTCCAAAAATCCCCGCTTGAGTCGATCGGCATTCTTGTTTGCCTCATTGGACGTGTGCGCCAAAGAGACTCCTCCCTCAAGGCGCTAGCAGCCAATCCCAAATGTTGTCTGTCTGCACTTGAACGTGATATTGGACCGTGTTTTCTCGAACTAAGTTCCGTGCGCTCAAGATAGCATCAGGAATCTCTTATTGACAGGCTGTAAAGGAAATTTATGGGTCCCTGTATACAGCGATATATTGTGTATGACAAAATTAACTTAATTCCTCCTCTCCACAGACCATAGCAGCCAAGCTAGACTCCCTCCCGCGCAAAACGTTCGGGCAGCAGATGCTCTTCTACTCAGCCGTTACCGTACTATCTCAGTATGACGAAAGCCTTTTCGTAACTCATTCCGCACGTGAACTTCTGTTCGACGGGTACGACAGTCTAGTCCTATCTCATTTGAAAACGATTCTGGGGGATCGAATCCCCAGCTCCCGTTTTGATGGGTTAGTGAAAAAGAAGGAAATAGTAAGTGCCTAGCACGTGGTGAAGGTAGTGGCAGCGTGGTCCATGGTTACTAATGTTGGTAACCTCTGTCTTCCCATTACCTCTATATAATCTTGTGGTGACTGCAATCCCAGACTTATCTGAGGACAGATAACTCATGTTTGCGCATCAGTTAGGTTGCAAAATCACTCGCAGTTTATTCATCTGAGAACACAAGACCTGCACAAGACATTAATTCGCGAATACAGCGCATTTACAAACGACCCTCGGGCCAGCGAATCCAGTGATCGACATCTGACGACATGTGGCCAGATCGCTTGCCGGCAGTGTTGCCATATAGTTGTAAAAAAAATAAGCTGCGGCCTTTGGAAAAGACGCCAACAAAATTTACACGTCCCAAAAACTTTATGACGAAGTTTTTGGGGTAACACAAAACCCCCCAAAAATTTCGGCCTTATGTAACGACGACTGAAACGACGTAAAAATAGTCCATTTTTCAGAAAAAAGGTCGGTTTTTGGGATCCCAAAACGTTAGTGACGGATACCTATGACATCGCAAAAGTTGTCTGTCTGTCCGTCCGTCCGTCCGTCCGTCCGTCCGTCCGTCCGTCCGTCCGTCCGTCCGTCCGTCCGTCTGTGAGCACGATAACTCTCGAAGGGAATGAGATATTTTGATGAAACTTGGTGTGAGCATTCTTTGGGTCAAGAGTAAGGTCGAGTTCGTAGATGGGCCCTGTAGCCCTACATTTAGGGGTGGGGGAGGGGGTTCAAATTAAGGGACAAGCAAAATATTTTTAAACAGCTAATGTGATAGTCGATTATGGGGTAAGAAGACATGCTGAACACGAATATGAAAACCATTTTCGCGCCGGACAAGTAGTTCGCCCGGAATCCGGCCGAAACCGGAAAGTTTGTTAAAAGTAAAAGTTTTATTTGAAGTGGACTAGATGTTTGATTTAGGGGTAAGAAGCCACGCTGAACACGAATATGAAAACCATTTTCTCGCCGGACAAGTAGTTCGCCCGGAATCCGGCCAAAACCGGAAAGTTTGTTAGAAGTTAAAGTTTTATCTGAAGTTGATTAGACGTTTGGTGTAGGGGTAAGAAGACATGCTGAACAAGAATACGAAAACCATTTTATCGCCGGACAAGTAGTTCGCCCGGAATCCGGCCAAAACCGGAAATTTGTTAAAAGTAAAAGTTTTATTTTAAGTTGATTAGATGATAGATTTTGGGGTAAGAAGAAATGCAGAATCCGTATATGACAATCACTCTGTAGCCGGACATATAGTTCGTCCGGAATCCGGCTGAAACCGGAAAATTTGTTAGAAGTTAAATTTTTATTTGAAGTTGATTAGATGTTGGATATAGGGGTAAGGAGATACGCTGAATCCGTTTTTGAGCTTTAGTTTTTCGCCGGACAAGTAGTTCTTGAATTTCACCAAAACCGCAAAATTCACAGAAGTAAGCCAGGATCATTTCGATCGGCTTATAGAGGTAAACGCACATGCTGAATCCATATCTGAGCTTGGATTTCTTAATGATTAGCTTTTTGGCCTGGCGAAGATTTTTGGGATCCCATCGGAACCTTTGGTCTTGTTCGTAAGGATAGTTAATTTTTTTACTCACGCCAAAAAAAACGCCAGTTAACAAAACAAGAGCTGAAAGCTCATATGGCACTTGCAAGCTTTTTTGCTTGTATTCAAGTTATCGTAGTACGATGTGAATGGATAGTAGTGCTCCCCTCCCTCCCCCCACGATGGTCGGATCGGGCAAGTGACTATTTCCAAGTTATAGAAAATCATCTGTAATCAAAACTCTTGAAGCAAAAAAGATGATCATCAGGAGCACGAAAATGTATTTTGCTCAAAAGTATTGTTTGTACTTTAAGGAATTTTATTGTAAGCAAAACCCTTGAGGCAAAAATGATCATGGGCTCATAGGGATCACGAAAATGTATATTTTCCTTAAAAGTATTTTTTTGCACTTTGCGGTTAGCATTAGTACTTTAAGAGATGGTCGGATCTGGGAACTAACTATTTCTAAGCCAATCATGTCAAGTATTTAATTTTCAAGCCAAGTTTCATCGTCCTAGCATGTCTGGAAGTACCTTAACTTGCGATCACCGGCCGGACCCCCCCCTCTAACTCCCCCCCAATGCCCGAATCCGGTCCGGTTCTGTCACTGATCTACATAGGGCTTGCGCTTGTTCTTCCCACCAAGTTTCATTCCGATCGCTCCACTCCAAGCACGTCAAAAGGTTTCCGGACCCCCCTCCGACCCCCCCCCCCCCCAGCTTCATCGGATCCGGTCCGGACTTGAAATGGGACATCCGAGACACGTTGTCTTTCTAAATATCAAGTTTCGTTATGATCCGATCACCCGTTCGGAAGTTATACATACCTCAAGATTCAGGATTCCCCCTCCCTCCACTCCCCCCACGATGGTCGGATCGGGAAGCTGACTATTTCCAGGTTAATCTGGTCGCGTCTTTGATTTACCTGCCGAGTTTCATTGTCCTAGTCCACCTGGAAGACACTTAACTCCGTATCACCGGAATTCCGGAACCCCACTCAAACTCCCCCCACAGTGCACGAATCCGGTCCGGTTCTGTCAGTGATGTACCTAGGGGTTGTGCTTGTTCCTCCCACCAAGTTTCATCCCGATCGCTCCACTCTAAGCGTTTAACATGATTTCCGGTTCCCCCCTCCGACCCCCCCCCCAGCTTCATCGGATCCAGTCCGGACTTGAAGTGGGACATCTGAGACACGTTGTCTTTCTACATATCGAGTTTCATTATGATCTGATCACCCGTTCGGAAGTTATACATACCTCAAGATTCAGGGTCCCCCCTCCCTCCACTCCCCCCACGATGGTCGGATCGGGAAGCTGACTATTTCCAGGTTAATCTGGTCGCGTCCCTGATTTACCTGCCGAGTTTCATTGTCCTAGCCCACCTGGAAGTAACTTAACTCCGTATCACCGGAATTCCGGAACCCCACTCCAACTCCCCCCACAGTGCACGAATCCAGTCCAGTTCTGGCAATGAGGTACGTAGGGGTTGTGCTTGTTCCTCCCACCAACTTTCATCCCGATCACTCCACTCTAAGCGTTTAATATGATTTCCGGTTCCCCCCTCTGACTCCCCTCCCATACATCGGATTCGGTCCGAACTTGATATGGGACATCTGAAGCATGACGTCTTTCCAAATATCAAGTTTCATTAAGATCCGATCACCCGTTCGAAAGTTATTCATGCCACTAAATTCCGGATTCCGGCTCCCCTCCCTCCCCCCACGATGGTCGGATCGAGCAAGTGACTATTTCCAAGTTAGTCTGGTCGGGTCCCTAATATGCCTGCCAAGTTTCATCGTCCTAGCACATCTGGAAGTACCCTAACTCGCAAACAGCGGACTGACCGACAGACCGACGGAAAAGTGATCGGTATATGGCACTTGGCCGGTAGGCAAGTGCCATAAAAACAGCCACATTTTACGCCACACGCCAGTTGGAAAAATATTTACGCCAGCCTCCGACAAAATCCGCCGGTATGGCGTAAAATCTGCCAATCTGGCAACACTGCTTGCCGGTTCGCGACTGAATGAAACCGGAATGAATTAATCCGACCTCGACGTAACAAATTAGTCACGACGGCGAGCGTGAGGGATTAGTGCCTTCTGCAAATTGCAAAAAGACATAGGTTGTACCAGGCACAACAGCATCCTTCTGTCAGATGTTTTGAGAATATATTTGTTATGACCCTTTTAAATGTTATCTTTTCGCGAAATGTAGAACTTGAAAAGGGTAATAACATAAGTTTGTCTCAAAAAATAATGTTTTGTGTTCAGTGTTCACTTAAAACGGCCACGACACCTTGAGCATGTTCTACCCTACTTACCTTAGTTACTACGCATGACGTCACGGATCATGACTTCTTGGCGTCAAGGCTGGAACGAATTTTTTTGTTTTGGCAAAATATCGTGCCGTGGGCCTATCGGGCCAATCACGTCACAGATCGTAATACCCCCGCTAACTACGCTGCCGAGCGAATAGTTAATATTAGTTACTCTTTCGAGAAGGTTGGAACGGTCAGTGTACCTTTTCATGAGGTTGGGAAGAAAATAATAACTTATAGTTACCATTGCTAGAAGGGTGGAACACGCTCACATATTCTCATAACGCTAAACACAAAAATGCGCAAACACATGTTGTCTGTTATCAAACTTCTGGTCTGGGGCATCATGCGATGTCATAAGCGGTGTCATAACCACATCTGTTAGTAACCATGGCTTAGTAGATGGTGCACCGGTTGTAGTTTATTTTTTCACCTTTTAGTGCCAGCACTAACACAACGGATCCGTGAGACAGTAAAAGGAGGAATGTATTATGTGCAAATGATTCGTGGAAAAGCAATTCTTTGCATGGAACAAAATTCGAAGCGGTGTAAAAAGTTCGTTTGGTCGTGGTTGATGATGCCTGACGATTTTGGCAAAAGTAGAATCACATTAAGCGAGATACATTCCTCTAATTATGGTGTAAGAGATACCTATAGTCGTAGTTTTTTGTGTACACGCACTTCAGCTTTACACCTGTCTATCACAAGTCCCTGATTTTTGGATAGGCTATGCCAAACGTTGCGTAGGCTGTACCGAGAGTTTTGAATAGACAATGCCGAACGCTGGGAACCTTATCTAAGGCACCCTGACCCAATAAGATATTGATGATTTGAGATGAATCATTCAAAATTTGTTCTTGGTATGATCAGGGACCCATACATTTCCTGTAATGCCTCGCCATTCAGGGGGCTTGTCAAAAAGAGATTTCTGATGCTATGTTGACCGACCGGAAGATAGTTCGAGAAATACCCACGGTCCAATCACGTCCAAGGCCAGATGGCTGCTGCTGGCGCCTTGAGAGAGGAGCCTCTTTGGCGCGCACGTCTAATGAGGCAAAGAAGAATGCCGATTCGACCCAAGTGGGATTTTTGGAAAGTAGGCAAGGGTCGGGCAACATAGCAACATAGAAGCATCGGAAATGACTATCCCCCTGTAAAGGAAATTTATGGGTCTCTGGTATGATCTACTTTGGTGGACTATACCAAATTGAACGTTTGGTATAGATAGTATATTCAAAAATCAGGGATTTGTGGTAGACTGCTTCTCTCCCACTAACTCTTTCTATCTTCTTCTCTTCAGACGCTTGGTCACTTTCTGCTCGAGTATCTTGAAACCCTGTCTAGCAACATAGTCGTCAACTTGGTTAAAGACATCCTTAGAAAATATGACTCAGCGCTTGTGGCTCTTGGCGTGTCGACTACTATGACTCAAACCCCTGCGAAGATTTTGTTCGAAGGTTTCCCGCTAGATCCGTATGTTCAAGGAATCGCTACAGCATGTTCTGACATAGACCAAGTTAACCAAGCAACTTGTGACGATTTGTCGGCTGCTATTAATCAGTTTTTAGCTGAGAATGAACTTCTGTTTGGCTTCTTTAGCTCTGTAAGTTACTCGTCAGTAATCACTGAACAGATGTGTTGTCTACTGTCTTTGCGTAATGTGTCTGCGGGAAAGTTCTACGCTTGGTAAAATTGTACCTACTCACACACCAACCAACTGCCCACCCGCGTATCAAGAATGAAAAGTTAACTATTTGTTTTCTCGTTTTCATGCTTGGTCGAATGATACCCACTCTGGTTTAAAGCGCCCCTCGCACTGTTTACTTTGTATGTTCCACTATTCTAAAATAGTTGAATACTTTAAAACCAGGTCCTGCTTTCAACGAAGTACCCACTGACTCCTCCGATTGACTCTCAGTTCTCTTAAATTTGAGAAAATCCGGCCGGGAATTCCTGATAGTGCATTCTCAGCATTAGACCAAGAACTAATAATCAGATAGAACTTCTGTCTTTAGTCGCATGCAGCGACTATGAAAACTCCGACAAAATTGAGCGGGCCTAGAGGTATTTACTCTAGCTTTGAGCTGATGTTGATACCCGTTTACTCCTCTTCCGTCTTCGCCGTTGCTTATCGCACAAGAAATAGTGAAGGAGGCTGGCAGGAGGCGTACTCCGCGCGCTGACCCGCTCTGGAGCGGGTCCATAGAACCAATCAGCTTTGACTCCTACTTTTCCTCACCAGCGACTTAACAGCGATTTAGCTATTTGTAGAGGTAACGAAACGTGATGTGGCGCGAAGCTTGTAACCTCCGCTCGTTCGTAGCGGACAGGCTATGGGGAAATATTCGACTCCGCATAGTCATATTACAGAGATAGGGAGACGGAGGTTCTGTCATATTATTTGTTCTTGATTAGACCGACTGTATTTTTGTCAACGTTTTCTGTTGTTGTTTGTCTTGTCCTGTTGCTTTTGCTTTAGTCCGTTAACGTCCCTCATAAAATCCAATGACGAATTGACGCCAGATGCGCTAGAGAAACAATAACAATCACACGTGAGATCGAGGGATAAGTTATCTGAAGGGTGAATAAGCGATTAGGCTTTCGCTTCATACCGAGTCGCGCATTAGCCCCGTTGAAAAGTCAACTAGCGCTCAGCACTGAAGTCGGAAGCCAGGATTGACAACTTGAGTGGGTCCTCCACTGGCAATCGTAAGCTATCGGAAGCGATCGTAACGCATCGTAAGCGGCCATTTTGGCGGTTTTCAGCCAATGAGAGCACGCCCGGTCCGGACGAGCACGGTTACGATTGACTTACGATTACCAGTGGAGAACCCACTTTGATGAAGTTTGACAGAACAGAGTTGGGTAGAGCACAAATAGAGGCAGAAGCATTTAGACAGTTTCAAACATGGTTGGGCCTAAGAGGAATTGAAAATAGCCAAACAAACCTGGATAAACGTATACCCGGAAGTAACGTGTCATTGTTTATATTATGCTAGCGCGTCTAGCGACCAGAAATTAACTAATCTGGAAGGAATTTTATGAAGAGCGTATTGGGAATAGTTTACTTTGTATCTTGCAACAGATGGGGTGAGGGGTGGCTCATTTCCCCCAAGATTGAAACTCAGTTATCCTGAATTAGATTCTGAAATTAGTCAATTAAACGTTCGCTTTGTACCTGCATGAAGAGGGTCCCACGTTGAGGCTCCGAAACATCGGATAAAGGTCTGTAGCTGACTTGATTTAAATAGTAAAGTCAGCTTAGAAACTTTCGGGCAATTAAAAACGACTTCTCCAAGTCAGAATTGTGTTCAAAATAATCAGTATTTTAATCTGTGTTCTAGCATTACGAGAGGATTAATTTTTGTTTGTGAATTTTCAGAACAACGGCACTGATGAGGGCGTTTTCGAGATCGAAAACGGCAAAAACAATGCAGACAACCTGGGACTTATTAGAAGTTGGAACGGAAATGCGACTTTAAATTACTGGCCAGACCTTGACGGTACCAACTCTTGCAACAAAATTAATGGCACCGATGGTACCTTGTTCGGTCCCCTTACCATTACTAAAGACAAAGAGAAGCGGCTGTACCTCTTCGTGACGGATCTCTGCAGGTAAGGCGAAACGGTAAGGTAAGGCGGCTTTTGCTGTTTTAAGCCTTTTTCGAGGCCCGTTGACTTATAGCGACAACAGGGAAAAATTTACATAACCGGTTTTTCTGATGGAAAAACTTCTCGCAAACAACCGTCGACAGAGTGGGGTCCCGTCACTACCCCCACACGTCATAAGCCCCACACGTCAGAACCCCACAAAATCTGTCACTACGCCCACATTTTCCGACAGTTCACCCACACGTCACAAGGCCCACATTTTCCGACAGTTCGCCTACACGTCAGTTCACCCACACGTACGCATCGTAGGTAGCAAAACACGGCAAGTGATAAAAATCAACGAGGTTTTGTTAGAGGGGTTAGAATGTACCGTACGAAATTCGGGTCTCCGGGTTTAGAAATGAATGGATTGATTACGGAAGTAGGTTGCGTTAGTATTGTAGGTAAGACAGGTCCTTAAGATTTTCTTCAGCGATACTTCGGCCCTGCTTGGCAAGGGTCCTCGTTAGGCTGTAGATGGAATAAAAGAAACGAACCTGCAGTAAATAAATGAAGTTTGTGGCAACCATAAGTATTCTATTTTTGGGGATCGCTTCTTCAGAATTGCTATAGGGGAAAAAAACAAATAAAACAAGGATGAGCGGTTTCGACAGATAACACTTAGGAGTTTAGCTGTTATGATTTTCAAACGTTACGCATTAAAACGTTATGTATAACAAGCATTGCCAGGAAGAGCCGAAAAAGCATCTGCTGACTTTTCCGATATCATGATGACAAAAAAGAAAGTCAGCAGATGTTTTTACGGCCGTGTTTCGGCTCTTTTTGTATGCATAACTGTTACGTGCTATCTTGTTACATGCACGATTTGTAGTTTCAGGTTCTAAATCCTACGCCTGAACGGAATCGAGAGCTCAGCTACTACACTAGTTTATTGACATTACTATACTACAAGCATAAACACTCTAATATACACAACTTCAAGTATACTCAACTTATATTGTTTCTCCGGCCTTCCGACCTTCCTTCACTGAACTTCACACAGAACTGTCCTTAAACTCGTTATTTCTCTTCCAAAGTAAAGCCAACGCCAACCCACCGGATATTCCCAGAATAAGTAAAACCCCCGTGAAAACTCTCGTGAGACTAAAGAGTGAAAGTTGCATCTATTTAACCTTAACGAAACCCCAGCGTACAACATAACGTTTTGATGCGTAACGTTTGAAAAACACAACAGCTAACATCCTAAGTGTCTGAAACCACGCATCCTTGTGTTACCTTAATTACCTTAATTTGCACTTCGGAGCAAATTAAGATCTGTAGATCTGTTGATTGCTCCTGAGTTGAATCGGTGGTATCTCATAGCAGGTATGAGCAGGACGGAGTGTCCCACTCATACTTCCAGTCTTTCGCGGCCCACCCTTTATCTGTTATGAAAGTGTAGTGCCGAGATTTCATTTTTGACACGGCTGCTGCTTTTGCTACCCGATAAGGTCTTTGACATGGAAGTTTTTTCCCGCATTTTGCTTCATTTTGCTTCTAACTATAGCCTGACGAAGACCCTTGCCAAGAAGGGCTGAAATATCGCTATATCTAATCATGGCTGACTTAGCGCCATATAATAGGTATAGGGAAAATGAACGTACAAGTCTCTAGGAGAACAGTGCTACTTCCAATCGTGGTAATAGGCACATTTCTGGATCGTGAAAAGTTCCTATATCAGCATGGTTCTGATGGTCATTTTTTTGTATCTATATCTTTGTATAAACCCTGAATCTCTCGTTAGTATGTGATATAGCAATATTTAGCAGCAAGAACCAATAGTACTACTGTGTTGTAGGACATCCGTCTCTCCCTTCTTGCAATGCGACCCTGCTCCGACTATGCAGTTCCTGGCCGGAATGTGGGCGATCATCTTATAAATTATTCGAATGGCTCAGCACTCTATGAAGAACAAATTTTCTACTATGTATATGCGTAGATTTCACACTTGCTGCTTGTCTTGCTTGATCAAATTAGTTCATCATTTGTTTTTGGAAAAGGTATTTTGCTGTCATGGATAGCATATGCTGATGACATTCTTTTAATCAGCCGTTCCCTTTCTTCTCTTCAGAAAAACGTTGATTTTATTGTTGAAATTTTTAAACAGCATGGTTTGCTTTTACCAGAAAAACGCCAATTTACTGTTTTGGGTCCAAAATATTTATCTTTTAGTAATCCTGTTTTTATAAAAATTTATGATTTTATTATAAAACCAGTTAGCTCAATGAGATACTTAGGTCTCCCATATGGTTCTACGATTTCGTTAACAAGAATTTTAATGGTTAGAGAGGTTGAGAAGAGGACTGCGTCTAATTTTGGTGTAGTAATTTCATTAAGGGAGTTTATGACCCGGAAGTCTTTAGCTCGTGTTTTTAATACTGTTGCGCTTCCGCAAGCTCCTCTTCCTTCCCCTTTTCTCGCTCTACAAACTGCGGGTAATAATGCATCTATTAAATCTACTTTTTTATGGCACTTGCAGCTTCGCTCAAGTGCCATATACCGATCACTTTTCCGTCGGTCGGTCTGTCTGTCGGTCTGTCGGTCGGTCGGTCGGTCGGTCCGGTGATCGCGAGTTAGGGTACTTGCAGATGTGCTAGGACGATGAAACTTGGCAGGCATATCAGGGACCCGACCAAACTAACTTGCAAATAGTCACTTCCCCGATCCGACCACCGTGGAGGGAGTAGAGGGCGGGGGAATCCTGAGAATATAGTAGTTTTTGTAAAAGCCCTACCCCTTTCTACACACTAGTAGGTCTGCGCGCGGCGTGACGTCACTCTTTGCATCGGATCACTCTGTTAACATTGGAAAGAGCTAGTGCATTCGAGGGTCAAAGGGGTTTGTATATGTGGTGCAGTGCGGGGGAATATGGAAAATTGAGTGTTGTGTAACTTTCGAACGGGTGATCGGATTGGGACGAAACTTAATACCTGAATGAATGACATATCTCTGATGTTCCATTTGAAGTCCGAACCGGATTCGACAGCTATGGGGGAGTTGGGGTGGGGGAAGTCCGGAAATCTCGAGAAACGGTTATAATGGAGGGATCGGAGTAAAACTTGCTGGGAAGAACAAGAATCTGCTCCAGATAAATCGTTTACACGTTTGGACTGGACCCGGACACTTGGGGGGGGGGAGGTGGAGGGGAGTTTCCCGGAATTCTGGTGATGACGGTTTTTGGGATTTTCACGACGAAACACTGACTTGTAAATAAAAATGCACTCGATCCGATAGTCGTGGGGGGATCGGAGGGAGGGGGAATCCGGAATATTTAGCTTGCGTAACTTTGGAACGGGTGATCGGATTCGAGTGAAATTTAATAACTGAACAGAGGGTGTGCATGTGGGGATCTTTTTCATGTCCGGACCGGATCCGACAACAATTGGGGGGGGGGAATACGTGACCGGATTGGACTGGAGAGATCGGGATGGAACTTTGTGGGAATAACAAAGAAGTCCAAAACTGAACCGGATTGGCTCCGGCGACTGTGGGGGGAGTTTGAGGGGCGGGTCCGGAATTCCGGTGATCGCGAGTTAAGGTACTTCCAGATGTGCTAGGACGATGAAATTTGGCTGGAATCTTAGAAATTCGACAAGATTGGCTTAGAAATCGCCACTTTTCAAATCCGACCATTCCTTAAAGTACCAATCATGACCGCAAATTAAGAAAAATACTTCTAAGCAGTATATGCATTTCCATCATCCCCATGAGCTCATGATCATTTTTGCCTCAAGGGTTTTGCTTACGAATGAAGTTCTAGCTCCTTTAAAGTGTGCATCTTAACCGCAAGGTCGAAAAGTACTTTTTATCAAACGATACATCTCAACAAGTTGTCCCACAAGGGTTATGCAAAAAAAAAAAATTTTCTTGCACCCTTAAAGTGCGCATTTTACCCGCATTAGTGGAAAAAAAAATACTTTTGATCATACGTATATATCAATGATCCCTAAGAGCCTGCTATCGTTTTTGCCTCAAGGGTCTTCCTTACAGATGAATTTCTAGTGCCTTTAAAGTGCGCATCATTACAGCCAAGTTCAACGATAAAATACTTTTTCTCTAGCTCCCTTAAAGTGCGCATCTGAACCACACAGTCGAAACTTACTTTTGATCAAATAATACATCTCAACCCTTGCAAGTGCCATATGAGCTTACAGCTCTTGTTTAAATTCGGAAAATTTTTATGCCGGTTTTCAAGATTTCAATCTAATAGTTTTATGATGCATGAATATAATCTAAAAAACCCGATATTAATTTTAAATAAAAAGTATAGTCATTTTACTTCCAAAATTAAGCATGCTAATCATAATTTATCAGACGCGTTTTAACTTTTTTCATTTTTCAGCATGTTTATTTTGCACGATTTTAAAAATTAAATAGGTCACGTTCAATTTATTGTATAGGCTATAGTGTGGTCATTATTTTGTTAGTTATTTGTCTAGTGGTATTTGTCACAAAGTTGTTCGTTCGATTTTGAATATTTATTTACTTATTTTACTCGTCAGCTTTGGCGGAAATAAAATAATTGAATTGAATTGAATATATATTTTCGTATATTTCATATATATATATATTTCGTTTATTTTTAAAGATAGCCAACGGGGGCCGCTACACTACTACAAATAAGAGAAAGGATAATATAAATGGATGTCACGAAGCCTCCTAGCTTAAGCTAGATTCTCATTGGGCACATTTTTGCAAAATTTAGCTAGAAAGAAATTCTGTCCAACTTTATCCTGACAAATCTATAAAATTACCCATTGCGAACTTACATTAACTTACCTTTACCGAACTAAACCTTTAGGCACAGACAAACTTAGCACCAGGCTTTACCTTCGAGATGCTTAAATTCCGCAGAATGCCCGGGCCACATTCAGTCACACCTGTACGTAATTTGGTTCGTTAATTTGGTTATTACCCACTCTTACGTTTCATCCTGGTCACACCTGGAACGAAGAAATTCAAGATATATTACCACCATCATCACTCAAATGTAAACAAAACTAGCGACTGTGGTCTGTGATTGGTCCAAAGACGTTTACGTTACGTTTCAAAATGGCGGAAATGGATTTTTCCATCTCGTCTCCTTTACGTTTTCAGCGTCTTTTCTTCCCAGTTTCGACCGTAAGACGGTCTTATTACCGGCGTTATTACCAGGTGTGACTATAGTGGGGCCCGGGCATAATCAAGTCAGCCCTCCCGTATTTTCATGATAATGATGATAGTTGATACCGCTATTCTTCAACATTGCCTAGGTGTCCCCTGCGCATATCCGTCGCCTCCCAATCACAACTGTCAATACACTATATGACTATCTCTCCTTGCCGCTGCGAAATCTCCGGCCTCTCCGGGTATCTAGCGGATGAAAGGCAGAAGTCGTGTCACAGCTGCTCCCAAAGATCGTCGTGATTGCTTGAGACAGGATGTGAGTCGTTGAGTTTGAGTCGTTACGGACGCGCCTACTCCTTCTTCCTGAGGATCACTGGCGTGTTTTGGACTTAGTCATATAGAGTATTACTCTCCCTTTTCTCCTACCCCATTAATTTGCATATTTATTGTGCATCTCAGATGTGTTGCCTCTCGTGTCGGGACATCTCGCCACAAGACAACTCGCCACAGCGACAACTGGGAACCGACTACTCGCCACACCGACATCTCGCCACACCGACATCTCGCCACAGTGACATCTTGCCACAGCGACAAGCCGCCACACAGACATCTTGCCACAGTGCGACATCTCGCCACATCTATAACATAAAGTGCTTTATTCAATTACTATTTATTCGAACAAAATTTGTAATGGAGCAGATAATTATGGGCAATGCCTCTCAATAAATCAATTGCACTACTACCGTTATACCTATTGACAATTCTTTCGATTCTCTTGTTAATCTTCAAGTATTGTCTCTTCGGACGAGGCGGAGAGCATCCTGCCTTGATCCGGTCCACGTCCGTTTTCCGCAAATTTTCTTCGGTCTTGAAACATTTCAGGCAATGCCAAAGACTTGGATGGCTTGATCCTATCAGCTGGATAAAGCTGAGATGCCAACCTTCTATTATGTTATTGGTTCGTGGAAGATGCCCAGCTATTCGATCGGTCATGTTCAATTATTTTTGTGGCGAGTTGTCCCTGTGGCGAGTTGGTCGTGTGGCAAGTCGTCTCTGTGGCGAGTTGTCAGTGTGGCGAGTTGTCAGTGCGGCGAGTCGTCGGTGTGGCGACATGTCTGTGTGGCGACTTGTCGGTTCCCAGTTGTCGCTGTGGCGAGTTGTCATGGAATCGTTGCCTCTATGGCACACTTCCCGGTTCCGGAATCTGGATTTTCCAACACTCCCGGATCCACCTCGACAAATACGGTTATATGGAATCCGGAAGGAAATCTGGAAGGTGAAGCCTGGCTTTTACCATTCCGTACTAAAAGCTAGATCCCCAGTTATATGTCTGTCCGCTTGCAAAAGTAGCCAATTTTGTTATTTGGACTTTAATTTGCCTTTAAATTTGAATTTCCCGCCGAATTCGAGCCACAAAATCGAAATTCTGAAAATAACTAGGAGCGTGTTCCACCCGACTTACCATAGTTATACTACGCATGACGTCACGAATCCTTGCTTCTTGGCGTCAAGGCTGGAACAGAATTTTCTATTTTCGACAAAATATCGTGCCGCGGGCTGATCGGACCAATCACGTCATGGAAATCGTAGTTACCGTGCTAACTACGCTCCCGAGCGTGGTTAATCAAATAGTTAATATTTCGAGAGGTAACTTTTCATCAGGTTGGAACGAAAATAGGAACTAATCTGGAACTAATAGTTACTATTGTTAGAAGGGTGGAACACGCTGTAAAGTAGCGTTTTTTCGGTTGTAGTTTCGGTGTAGTTTCACTAAGCTGGTTTTTGTTCGTTAAAAAGTTTTGCCTCACGCTGTTTTATTTGTCCGTTCCAGGCACTGCAGTTTCGAAACTGAAACTATTAAGTCAAACTACGCACTACGTCGAAACCTTAGTTTGACTCAGCAGAGTTTGAGCAGATCTCGGAAACAAGAGTTCAATAAAACACGAGTAAGGCAAAACAAGAACCTCACTACAAACCTCGACCAAACAGAAGTGAATAAAAAAAAAAAAAACTTAAAAGCAAGAACCAACATTTCACTGTTATTTGCAGGTCGCTCTACATGACGTACGACCAAGACGTCACGCACTTCGGGATCACCACCCGCCGCTACACCGTTCCTCCCGATGCCCTGGCGGGTCCCGCGACAAACGCTGACAACATGTGCTACTGTGAGACACCTGAGACGCCTGATAAATGCCCTGGCTCAACCCTCGGTCTCGGACCATGTCAGTATGGTGCCCCTGTTAAGATGTCCACCCCACACTTTTACATGACAGATTCTGAGGAGCTGCTGAGCGACTTTGATGGTGTGAAGCCGGTTCAGGTTAGCTTAATTTTTTTTGTTTCCAGTCACTGCAACTATCTTCATCCTGATAAAACACTCCCGTACTGGGTTGCAGTATTAAATGTAATGAAATGTTCTGTTTATTTTTCACCCATCGTAAACGAAAGGAAAAATGATGGAGTATAAAGAAGGAAAGTAGAGAAAACACAGAAAAAAAAGATCACACAAAAAAGAAAAACAAAAGGCAAAGCACAGAGAGAAAATCACACTAATAATTCGAAAAGTATCAAAGAATAATCCCTTGCCATTCATGGCCGCTCTGGCTGCAATTAATCCGTGATATAGCTCATCGAGCTGTCCCGTATCGAGGGGTTGCCCACTCTCTATTTTAGTGTACAGCAAGTGCCCGGTCGGTGCCGGCACCGGCTGAAACCTGTCGGCACCGTGTGTCAGCTGTTGAAACATCAAAATAAGCATTTTTGGAAGCGTTTGAAAGATGAATCGCCCAATTTATTGTCGGCACCGGTGCCGGCACCGCCTATTTCGGTTGGTGCCGGCCGGTGCCGAGAACAGGTGTACAGCAGGTGCCGGGGAGTGGGTAACCCCTCGTCGCGTATCATAGTTGGAGACATCAGCTGATTTCATTCTAACGATGTTCCGATCCTTCATGGCAAGGTCCTCTTTAATTCGGGCTCAAGCTAAAAACAATTAACCTGTTACAGTTTAGTTTTTTTTTTTTTTTTAACTTCACTAAAATCATCAGTGTTTTATTGGGTTACGGTATCTAGCATTGGCTGTTTCAAACTGTGAGCAAGCTGTGAGTTTCGTTTGGGGTGTTTGGCGTAAGCTATTCCAAACTTGTTCCGTCCGTGGCCGAATGGTTATCGCGCCGAACTGACGAGCGAAGGGTCGCTGGTTCGAGTCTCGGTTGTGCCGACCGTTTGGTTTAGCAGGGCGAGGGTTAGTGGCGTTTCCCCGTAAGACAAGCCAAAAGTCCACCCAGCTTCAAATGCGCACCTAGAGAAATCTAGGGAAAAGCACGGGAAAGCGTTGGATGACTTGCCCCCAACCACGCATTGCACCCCGGCCGAGGGCAGAGAATCAGGAGATCGGCACCTGCGCTACGCGAACCCTAATCGGTTTGCATGCGAAAGTTTGCCTTTTTTTTTGTGCTTTATTCCAAACTTGGTGTACCCAACGTTTGGCATAGCCTATCTAAAAATCATGGATTTGTGCTAGACGATGGTCCAAGACACTGCTGTTGAAGCTTTAGTAGTTCCAGTCTCTAGTGATCTTGCTCTGCTCCTGGGATCCGTCCTGTTGTTTTTGAAGCTCCAGTTGCTCAATCTGTAGTGATCTTGCTCTTGTATCTTGGTAGGAACTTCACGAGACCTACTTGGACCTGGACCCAGTCATCTCGGTTCCCGTTAGCGCCAGGAAACGCATCCAAATCAACATGAAGGTGAAGAAAGCATATCCACTGCCATCTTTTCAAAATCTGAAGAAGGACTACATCTTCCCAATCATGTGGGTAGAGGAGGTAAGTGTCGCCGAGTATAAGAAAGTCCGGTCTTCACCTCCCGGAACTTTCGGAATCTGGGCTTCCAGATTATTCTTTGACGTCTTCTGTAAATTGCATCTGGAATATGAACCGGTCCGAAAGTATATCAAAATAATCCGGAAAAAAGGGGCTTTTGAACTTCCAGATTTCCAGAATTTTTAAGTATCGCAGAAGAAATTCAAAAAAAATCTCCGCCACGAAAAACGAGGACAGGCAGGTTCTTCTGGTTTTCTTCTTCTTCCTTAAGACAGCTCTGTTCTGATTAAAAGGGCATGAGCCCTGTTTTGGTTAACGATGAAAGGGAAATAACCCTGTTTTAGCACCGTTTGCATCGTTGAACAAGGCTCCGATTAATAAAACTTACTTAAAGGAACAGTAAACTTGACTACGCAACTTTCGGCCGTCGAATCGCCTGGGGGGCTTAGATAAATATACAGGGTCTTATTGTCGACAGGCCCCCCCTTCTTTGTTATCTCGAACCGTCTCGAACCCCCTACTTAGTGTTCCCAAAGCTATCTGGCAGGCCCTTGCCCCTTATGCACTGTTATTATGCACTTATGTACTGTAAAAGTTCGCCTTTTTACATGTAGACCACAGAGAAACGACCTCCCCGACAAGACGACCGGGGTTCGATTCCTAGTCGCGGCACACAAACCTTTTGCTCAAAAGTCGAATTCTCAGAAACTGCCCTGAAACTGCAGTGGTCGTAACGAGAATTTTTCTTACTCTCAATATCGACTCAGGGTACATTCTTGATATGTTAGCTAGCTCCCCGAGTCAAGTTTGAGTCAAGTTTTCTGTTCCTTTAAGACAGCTCTGTTCTGATTAAAAGGGCATGAGCCCTGTTTTGGTTAACGATGAAAGGGAAATAACCCTGTTTTAGCACCGTTAGCATCGTTGAACAAGGCTCCGACTAATAAAACTTACTTAATACTGTAAGTGTGTAGAGGGGTAAGGTTTTGAGCAGCTAAGACGCCTGTTAGTTGTAGCTTGAGGAAGATCCAAAATGAGCTTGGAGGACTTGTACTGGAGGAACACTTGCACGTGGTTCAAACTTTCGTTCCTGTTGCGGGAGTACAAAACACGCTGCTTATACAGCTTGTTCTGTCCAAAAGTAAATCAGCCTACGGCTATGGCGGAGTGATTGCAAGGAGATGAAGAATAAGATGCAACAACAGATAACGCTGCTTCTTGTAGGGAGGACGTATTTTGCAAGGTGGGGTTAAAAAGGGGGGAAATGAAGCTGGTGTCGTCAAGGGCCGTGTCCAGGGGGGTTAGGGGGTTCAAACACCCCCCCCCCCACCAAAACATAAAAAAATAATCGCTTTTTATAGGCTTTAACCTCTGATATATGTCTTTTTCGTACTTTTTTGTCCGACCCGCGGGCACACCCCCCCCCCCCCCCGAAATAAATTCCTGGATACGGAGCTGGTGTCGTGTCTTAGGGCAGATTGTCTACCGCGTGGTAGAAGAAGAAAGTATATTGGAAGTTCCTCCGAACGTTCTGATCAGTTTCTCCTATCCAATGTGTGGAGATGAGAATGAAAGTGTGGTGCATGTCATGCGTGAATAATATGAAGAATCAAGAGAGCTGAGGAGTGAAGTGTTTTGAGAATGTGTGAGAGTGTTTGAAGAACAAGACCAAAGGTTCCGATGGGATCCCAAAAATTGAATATTTGATCCAGACAAATAGGTTTTGTCTTCGCGAGATCCAGTGTTAAGGTCTGGAAGTGCATCCGATAAAACTAGAAAGGCTATTTGGCTACAATATTCACGACTAGAAATGAAGCATTTATTTAGACCATCCAAAACTTCCGGTTTCAGCCGGATTCCAGACGAATTATATATCCGGCAAAAAAAAATTGTCATATACGAATTCAGCATCTGTTCTTGCCCCCAAATCGGACATCTAATCAACTACAAACACAACTTTTGCTTTCAAAAATGTTCCAGTTTCAGCCGGATTCCGACCTAAACACTTGTCCGAGTAGAAAATTCTTTTCATATAAAGATTCAGCATGTCTTCTTACCCCTGAAACGAACATCTAATCAACTTCAAATAAAACTTCTACTTTTAACAAACTTTCCGGTTTTGGCCGGATTCCGGACGAACTACTTGTCCGGCAAAAAAAGGATTGTCATATACGGATTCAGCATCTCTTCTTACCCCTAGATCGAACATCTAATCAACTTCAAATAAAACTTTTACTTTTAACAAACTTTACGGTTTCGGCCGGATTCCAGGCGAACTACTTGTCTGGCGAAAAATAACTTTCATATTCGTATTCAGCATGCCTTCTTACCCCTATATCGAACATCTAGTCAACTTCAAATAAGACTTCTACTTTTAACAAACTTTCCGGTTCTGGCCGGATTCCGGACGAAATACTTGTCCGGCGAGAAAATGGTTTTCATGTTCTTGTTCAGCATGCCTTCTTACCCCTATATCGAACATCTAATCAACTTCAAATAAGACTTCTACTTTTAACAAACTTTCTGGTTTTGGCCGGATTCCGGACGAACTACTTGTCCGGCGAGAAAATGGTTTTCATATTCGTGTTCAGCGTGTCTTCTTACCCCATAATCGACTATCACATTAGCTGTTTAAAAAAAATTAGCTTGCTCCTTAATTTAAACCCCCTCCCCCACCCCTAAATGTAAAGCTACAGGGCCCATCTACGAACTCGACCTTACTCTTGACCCAAAGAATCCCCACACCAAGTTTCATCAAAATATCTCACTGCCTTCGAGAGTTATCGTGCTTACAGACAGACAGACGGGCGGACGGACAGACGGACAACTTTTGCGATGTCATAGGTATCCCTCCACTTACGTTTTGGGATCCCAAAAATGGATCTGTAGTATGACTGGTAGTCGTCGTGATCAATCAATCAATCAATCACATTTATTTTTTCCAAATAGCTCCAAATAAAGCTAGAATAGGAACACAGAAACGGACAATTTCACTAATCCACTTACAAGATTTGACCAGAAATAAATAAGGGAATGAAGAGTAGAGTGATGATGTGAGGAGGTTGGCAAGATTCATCATGGTCGTTTTTCAACATTGAAAATTATGCTTAGAGTAGGTTACTAGATCATTGTTTTTTTTTTTTTTTTTGCCATGGCCTTTTGGCTTTATGTGCAATTAAACTTTTTCTATCTTATATAGGGTGCTGACTTTGACCAAGCATCTGCCGACTTGGTAAAACAGGAGGTCTACTCCGTAATTTCACTACTAGATGGCCTCCGATGGGGATTGATAGGAGTTGGAATAGCTGTCACCGTCCTTGGTGGTGTTTTGATGGTCAGGTCTAGAAGGGTAAGAGTTTTCTGATTTTCATGACTGAATAACTATATTTGCACCCTGAACAGAACAGTAGTAATGGCCTTGTATCCTCCTCCACTCGGTGAGAACCCTTGTATACTGAACGAATGTCTTTACACTACCAACCAGTGATTAGAAAACGGGGAGACGTAATCCAGGCGTTTAAGCTATTGAGCAACGACACCCTTCCCCAACTCTTCACACACGACGAATCAAGGAGAACCCGTGGGCACTAGAGACGTCTGGAGAAGCCATTCTCGAAAACAGAAACCCGGAGTCATTTCTTCCGGAACCGAGTCACTTTGGAACGAGCTGTCAGAGGAGTCTGTTACATCCAAGACCATAAACCCTAACATCTAACACAAGGATTCGCAGACATGTGTTATCTGTTATCATTTGGAAATTTAGCTAAGGCCTGGAGACGGCCCTTGCCAGAAGTGTTCGAACCATCTGCGAACAAAATTCAACCTCACAGTCTGTGCAGCAGCACCCAATACCGCTTCCACTGCCTTAAAGGACACCTGAATGAAGAGTAATAAGTATCATCCCTATCTGTATGACTTCCTTTACCATTGCCTGCAGAAAACCCAATCCAAATACGAAATAGTGTTTCCAAGCTATGATTTTTTCTCTATTTTGCATCTGTCCTTATTTCAGTACCGAACAATTTTAGAAATGAACAATTGTATCCAATCAACCCTTCTTCTGGAATATTTTTTAACCAGTTAAGCCCAAACGTATATCTAGAAGAAATTCCAATACGATCCGGCCAGCGCTGTACAAGATTTGAATAAATTGCGCTTTTTGTCATGGAGTCTACATGTGCAAACCTCCAGAAACGAACATCCCTATTTTGAAAACGTCACGCTCAGGAGAAGAATGCTCTCCGCGGCCATGTCTGTAAATGCATTCTCCACGGTGTGTTCAAGTATGGTCTCATTGTTCAGGTGTCCCTTAAAGTGGTGATTTTTTTTCAGAAATCAAAAGAATTCGTCTAATTGGCCACCAGCCTGCAAAGTGATCTCAAGTCTTTGAGATTTGTGATTGTGATATGTGATTACCTCTTCGTATTCATTTCGGATCATTGATTGTGATAATGTCATATATTATATACGGAAATTCTGTTCGCTTGTATGCCTAAAAGCTAGAGATAGTTGGAAGTACCCATTAAGTTGTTTGTGGTATCAAGGGCCCATGATTTGTGTTGTTTCATTGCTCGCTCCTCTAAGGGCAAGGCTGCGTTCCTACAAGTAAGTACTAAGGAAAGGATTTATTCCAGACCCACCATTTTTAGAAGTAAGAGTAACAGAAAATAAGGAAACCTGCCAGAATTTGTTGTTCTTTTCAGAACTAATCGTCAGTTAGGAAAACAGTGACGTACGTCGAAGTCTACCCCAAACCCGTGATTTTCTAACAGGCTATGTCAAGCGCTGGGTAAACCCACAGTTTAGCGTAGCTTATTCCAAATGGTAGCCTACTAATCCTAACCCCCAAGATTTATTTTTTTATTTTATTTAAGTTTGATTGTTTTTTCACTCGAATCGTCAAATGTTTTATTGGGTTAAGATACCTGCGTGTTGGCATAAGCTATTCACAACTGTCGTATACTCAACGTTTGGCGTGAAGCAAAAAAGTAAACTTTCGCATGCAAACTGTTTAAAAGGGCGATTCTGGCGGTCTGGAAAGCTCCGCGAGCTTATGCGCCGGCTGTTCTTGCGACTTCGGCTAAAAGCCGCTTCGCTTTCCAGAGCTGTTCTCGCGCTCCGCTAGTTTCCGCGAGTACTTGGAAAGCGAAACCACTTCGCGAGTGGAAAGTGGTTTCGGCAAGTCAGCGAGAAGTTGTAAGGGCGTATCGACTTTTTGCTTGTTCTTGCGCTCGGCGGATTCTCGCTTTGTTTTTCGGAAAGCGAATCCAAGAGATCCGGCTGAGCCAGAGGGAAATTCTGGAGAAACCAATACCGAGGTTTGCCCCTCGGAATCGTTAGCAGTAAGATAACATGGTCTGAACAGAAATCTGAAAACCTACACAGCGTCATAGCTTTACTTCTCAATAGTTACAAATGTTTCTCAGTAAAGTACGAACATTAACAGCCCACTTGCGAAGTTGAAATACTAATGAGTGAAACATTAATCGCGTTACGCGCGTGAACAGCATAAAATATTTATAGAGCTCGTGCACGGTTTTGAAATGTTTGGGAATCACGGTGTCACTGGTAATCACCCTGTTTGTAGGCCATCTGATACCTTTTAAATCATTCCGTAATGTGTGGTTAAAGGACCCCTCGCACTATTTACTGTTCAACTTACAGTATTTTAAAATATTTGAATACTTTAAAACTGTGCTGTACTTTCAACAAATAACCCACGGTTTTGGATGTTTTAAGCCTTTTCCGAGACCCGTTGACTTGTAGCGAAAACAGGGAAACAATTTACATAACCGGTTTTTCCGATGGAAAAACTTCTCGCAGACAACCGTCGACAGGGTGATACACATCGAAGGTAGCAAAACACGGCAAGTGAGAAAATCAGTGTGGTCTTGTTAGAGGGGTTAGAATGTACCGCACGAAAGTGGGGTCTCCGGTATTAGAAATATATGGTGTGATTATGGAAGTAGGTTGCACTAGTATTATAGGTAAGACAGGTCCTTTAAGGTTTTAATAGCGTGGAATTCCGGAAACACTAGAGGCAGCTGTTAGAAACACGGCGTTTTATCATTCCATCATCTCCGGTTTTGACAAGTAAATAAACAAACGCGTAAAATCTCCGCTGTTTCTAAACCAAATGTAGAACCAAACCACGAAAGAAGTGTCCAGAATAGAACAGTTGGAAACGAGACGCCATGTTGAGACGATATACTGCTGGTTGAACTTGCAAGTAGAAATCGTCACGATAGAGGTAAGAACCCTCTTAGATTTGGAATTTATATTGAAGTTTGCATAGCCTATAGGAGGGTTTTCGCGGGATCGAAAGCAAAGAAGGAATACTCTATATGACTAAGTCCGAAAAAAGCCAGTGAACCCCGGGAAGAACGCGAAACTTCATTCAAACGAATCCTCGAGCTCGAATCAAATTCTGTGTCAACCAATCAACAGCGTTTGTTGCGTGTAGCGGCAGTGACGTTTCTAGCTCTTCGCTCGGGCACTAGGCATACGACGATTCTTCATCGACGCGAACAGTTATGCCCGGGCCCAAAAAATATATACGTAAATAGTCTTTCCCGGGCCCCACTATAGTCACACCTGGTAATAATGCCTGTAATCAACCGTTTTACGGTCGAAATTGAGAAGAAAAGACGCTGAAAACGTAAAATAACCAAATTAACGAACAGATGTGACTGATATGGTCCGGGCATTGGTCGAGCTGCTTCGCGTAGTTGTCGAACTTTCCACTTGGTTATCGCGCTTTGAAACCGATGCAGCTTTCTCGGAAAGTGATTCAGGAAATTTAGTGGAAAGCTTAGCGGAAAGCTGAATGCGTCGGTTGAAATTTTGAAAGTGTGGAATAAACTAGCGAATGGAAAAAACAAGGCAAGCGTCATTACGGTTTCGTTGGAATATGTGAGAATATGAAGGATCATGATAACCAACAATTATATTTCCACTCTTTAATTTTATTTGTAATTGTGTGAGATTGGTTGACAGATTATAATTCAGCTGTTTTTTCGTAATTTATGTAGGCCTCCTGTTTTTTTTAAGCTTATGTAGGATAAGTTTAAGCAAGCTGTTTTTTTAGTATCGAATTGGATTCCTGTTTGGAAGTAAATAGGTCTCAGTTTGAGAGTTACAGATGAAGAATTATGTGTCGCAAAGGTCAGCCAACGGGTCAGTGGCGGCCCGGCGTAAGTCGGCCGCCAGTTGGAGTGAACGGCGGAAGAATTGGAGGGAAAATCATCGGACATTTTCAATCACTAGCGAAGCCTCCTCGCTCAATGACTACCCGGGTGAGTCGTAGATAGATAGATAGTTTGGGTCGTGTTCCACCCTATTTGCAGTAGTAACTACACTTGAAGTTACAGTTTCTGGCTTCTTATGGCGTCAAGGCTGGTATTAAATTTTTCTGCTTTCGGGAAAATATCGCGACATGCGCTAAACACGTCACATGGATCGAAGTTAAGTCTGGTCTTCACCTCCCGGAACTTCCGGAATCTTGGCTTCCAGATTATTCTTATTCTTATTCTTCGACGTCTTCTGTAAATTGCATCCGGAATATGAACCGGTCCGAAAGTATATCAAAATAATCCGGAAAAAAGGGGCTTTTGAACTTCCAGATTTCCGGAATTTTTAAAGTTTAACTGAAAAGCCAACTTATTTGTGTGTCATTTAGTTGAATACACTGAATTATTTGGATTCAGAAAAGGGATTTTTTTGTTTTCCACTATCTGCTCTAGTTATGGCGTTCAGAATATCTGCGGCCGTCCCCACAGCGAAAATTCTACTATGACGCGGGAAATTTTTATCTAAACACAAACAAGGCTTTTCAGTGGGCAGTGGCGATATTGGTGAAGATTGCTTAGTGCCTGAACAAAAAAAAAGTCACAAATCTTTCTTGTAAGGCATACAACAAATTAGAGGTACCACAAATCACACGGAAATTCCACTATTTGAAAATCGATTATTCCTGAATAGTGGAACAACCAAGTAACGCGTTTTCAGCGTGTCTTCAAGCCAATTTAAGTGAATAAGTGATGGGTAACTAGATTGTCCTATCCCAGTCCTTTTTCGTTAAACTTTAAGTATCGCCGAAGAAATTAAAAAAAAGCTTGGAAAATCCTGGAACCCAGATTCCGGAAGGTGAAGACCCAACTTTAGCACGATCCTGAGCGTGGTAAGCATAGTTACTATTTCGAGAAGGTTGTAACGGTCAGTGTAGTAACTTTTCACATGTTGGAACGGAAATAGCAACTAATAGTTACTATTGTGAGAAGGGTTGAACATGCTCTTAAAGTCAGTGTCAAAGCTTGGACGGATTAATCCTAAATTGCCAGCCATGCCCGGTGAAAAATTGTAGCCTGTGTAGTTGTATGGTAGTTATACGAAAAAGTTGCAAAATACTTTAATTGAATGTGCCTCACACTGAGCTAATCTTAAGCAGTAGTATTCAGTGGCATTCCGCCTTGCTCCAGTAGCATCCAGTCTTGCTATAATAGCATGTAGCAGCATCAGTTGGTACCTACTTCATGCTGCTTTTTCGTACATCTTACTACTGCTACTACTTTGAGAACATTTTTCATCGGGTGAGGCAAACGTCGACGGGGAAGACCAAGAAACTCAATCTGTCGCACGCATCACGCATCGGAAACGGGCCTTACTCGTAGCGACGCCCACTACAATCAGAACTTTCGAAGCGAGACAAATTAGCAGGTTTAGAAAATTTCTAGGACAGCTAAGATGCGGTCTGCACACACCGAGGAAAAAGGGGAGGTTGTATCTTTTTTGTGTGTGGAATATGGAGTTATTAGAGCTGACGCTGGTGCAAGACTGATTGAGTTTCGGTAGGGACGTTATCATAGTAGTGCTAGTGTCGCTGTTATTCGAGTGTGTGTCACTTTTTTCAAGTCTTGGCCCTACACTCTAGTGTTTTTTTGCCCTGATCTTACCCTCGATCTTACCAGGAAGAAGACTGGCACATATTCGTGGATGGCCACGATGTACTTCTGTACTTCTGATAACACAGGAGGATCTAAGGTCTAAGGATAAGTGTTCCTTTAGCCATTGTATTCTGGGACGCTGATTTTGTTTTTACTTTAGTGTTTGTCCGAGGTGCAAGGAATCACACAAAGAAAACGCCACACGAAGGCGAAGGTATTTTCAAATATGCTGTTCCGTCACCCATGCTCCCTCAGAAATCTGCTCCTGTGGGGCATCGAATATGCTATCTGCCTTTTGAGTAGTCATTGTTTTTACGTCCAGGGTTTCAAATAAGCCACCAAAAACCAGGACGTCGTGGAAATTTCTGCCACGAGGACTTTAAGAACTGTTCCATTGTTTGTGACACGTTCGGCGCTATCAGTTTCGAATATGCTATCTGCCTTTCGAGTAGTCATTGTTTTTACGTCCAGGGTTGCAAATAAGCCACCAGAAATCAGGACGTCGTGAAATTTCTGCCACGAGGACTTTAAGAACTGTTTCGTTGTTTGTGACACGTTTGGCGTTATCAGTTTGGGGACCTGCATAAGGTTTGATCTGTTCCTAGAACGGTTCACAAAAGTGAACGCGTCCTGCGCCTCGCTGGCCGTTCTCTCATACACGGACATCTTTCCTTCTTCTTCTTAGCATCTACCGAACTTTTAATAGAAGAAAATCAGCAAATTCGAAGGCAATCGTACAAATACGTAGAATCAAGGTAGAACGCGCCCAGTCGTAGGTATACATACGATTCCGATGTGGCCAATAAGTTGGCCTGGGATATCGACCCTGACTATGACATAAATATTGTTCTATTTCTTGCTTTGCTTTCATGGATTCTACTTTTTTGCACAATAAAACTCTTGTCCTTTCTTGCTTTGCTTTCAAGAATTTGACTGTTTTACTTTTTTTCAGGTGAAAGCGATATGTCGTCCGTGAGAGACAAGAATCAGTCTACCATCTGCGGTGTTTTCTCCAAAATAGAAATCGAACGTGCAGTCTTGACAGTAGATGGTGTCACCTCCGGAAAACACGAAGAGGAACAGGAAATACTGAATGCTTCGCAAGCGGGTACGTTAATAGTCCATATAAGTCCAAAAAACGCCAGTCATCCTAGCGAGGAATGAGAAATGTTACCCAAACGAATCCTCAAAATTGACTCAGATCCTATGCAAACAAATCAACAACGTATGCTGTGGTGATGTTTCTGGCTCTTCGCGGGTCACACGGCGATTCTTCATCGGCACGAAGAGTTATTCATCAGCAGAGCTGCTGCGAGTCCAGCAAATCTGAGTCCGAGACAAGTCGGAGTCCTTGAAAAAGGTCCGAGTCCACAGCTCTGGCAGACGGACAGCTCCATGAAAGACGAGTCCGAGTCCTTGAAAAAGGCGTTTCGAGACCGTCTCGAGACGAGTCCAGAGTCCGAGTACACAGCTGTGGCGGACGGACAGCTCCATGAAAGACGAGTCCGAGTCCTTGAAAAAGGCGTCTCGAGACCGTCTCGAGACGAGTCCAGTGTCCGAGTCCACCAGCTCTGATCATCAGGAGTGGAAACCTGTGGTTAGCAAGGCTATATATGAAGCTTTGTATCTCTAGCTGCTGTTATTATCCATCTGTATACCCTGGGCAGGAAACTAGGAAAGCTGCCTTTACAAAGACGGCTCCTTGTAAAGCCAGCTAGCTCAGCACTGTAAGACTTTCTGGAATCTCCGGTCCGGACACTCCCGGAATACCTGCGAGTGGGTTCAACGGATATTCGGAGCAACACTTCGCTATTGTCTCATTTTTTCCTGGTTTTCCGATATTGTGGCTTAGTGCTAGTCGGTAAGGGTCTAACCTCTATGGTTTTCACAGAAAGTTTGGACCTCAGGCCAGATTGATGAGGATGATATTACATTTTGGAAAGCGTCGTAGAGCTCTTGCCTGGATCCAAAAAGCGCTCTTGACCGGTGGGAAGATAGTTCGAGAAATACCCACGGTCCGATCAAGTCAAAGGCCAGATAGACAAAATTTGGGACTGGCTGCTGGAGCCTTGAGGGAGGAGTCTCTTTGGCGCACACGTCAAATGAGGCAAACAAGAATGCCGATTCGAATCAAGTGGGGATTATTGGAAACTAGATTTGGATCGGTCAGCATAGCAATATAGAAGCATAGGAAATGACAAGCCCCCTGTAAAGGAAATTTATGGGTCCCTGATGTCAGAGAGGACTCTCTGAAGTTATCCAGCCAAGCTTCCGTTTCTTCAGACCATTTTTCTGCTTTCGAGAAGAGCTCCGTTGTAGCAGGCAAGAAGGCAGGCACCAGTTTCAAGTTGAAGGTCGTCGACTGAATTCTAAATGTGCGACAATTCCTGGACCCCTTTCGAAAATATCTACTTCACTCCCTCTGCTTTGTAGAAGCATCTTTGATTTTTTTTTCAGTTGGTTAAAAAAAAATCCGTCAGTGGAATTACCCGAACGTGTTCTTCAAGCGCCAAAGCCCGTTGTTTTGTTGTCCAACTTTCGATTTTGACCTATCACATGACACAGATCGTGTCACTTTCTTCTTCTCTTGTATCTTTTTCCGTCTTCAAGTACATACTCCCTTTTCTGGGTTATAAATGTCAATTACTTCAGTAGTTGCGTTTTTGCAGATGCCATGGTATCTGATGCCACGGTCTGAAGACGTTTTCGCAGTTACCGTGGTATCTGGTGCCACGGTCAAAAGGCGTTTTTGCAGTTATCATGGTATCTGCTGGCCAGTTATCGTGGTATTTGATATTCAGATACCACGGTCCGACCGTGGTAACTGATCGTGGTATCTAAAAAGTCATTTCACTTTCATTAGATTTTGTCAAGATTTTGTCATTTTGTCCATGGTATCTGATACCACGGTCTGAAAACGTTTTCGCAGTTACCGTGGTATCTGATACCACGGTCAAAAGGCGTTTTTGAAGTTATCATGGTATCTGGCCAGTTATCGTGGTATTTGATATTCAGATACCACGGTCTGATCGTGGTATCTGAAAAGTCATTTCACTTTCATCAGATTTTGTCAAGTTGGTGAGAAAGAAGTTTAGAGCTTAATGATGTAACCGGATATCAGTTTTTCTTTTGGGATGACTTCGAAAAGCTCAATTTCGGCAATAGCCGTTTTTGCTGAGCAACCGTGTATCAGATACCACGGTAACTGCAAAAAACGACTGATTGCAGATCCAGGTACCGTGCTGACAGATACCACGGTATCTGCAAAAACGCAACTGTTGATTTCATCGTTGCAGGAGATTCTCACCGAGTTGTCCGTGTTCTCCGCAACTGCACCCCGGGCCGGAAAGCGACTCTGTTGACCGTCGCTGTTCTTTGCGCGTCGTGGCATGGGAATTTGAAGCTGCTGAGACTTCTTCTTGAGAATGGTGGCGATCCGAATGCGAAAGAAAATGATGCGAGAACTGCGCTTCATCTGGCGGCTACGTCGAATTCGGTGGCGTGTATACAACTGCTTCTGTCAAAAGGTAAATTTGAGACTTAATATTTTGGAACGGCTGGTAGAGCAATGAAGAAATCGATTTTGTATTGGATGGGCTATACCAAGTATTACTGTTTCTTATGTGTTTGAGTCAGATTATGCTTTTTTCGTTTTTGGAAAGGCTGTCGGAGCAATTAAAAATCGTCTTCGCATTTCCAGAATAATTTCGCTGCACTTTATAGGTGGTTCAAGGTTTGTAATTTAAACTTGTGAACAAAATGGCCATAGGGTGAACGCCGAAATATGGTGGCGTTTATACAACTGCTTCTATCAAAAGGTATGAGACTTAATATTTTGGAACGGCTGGTACAGCAATTAATAAATCGATTTTGTATGTGTTGGACTATACCAAATATTACTGCCTCTTATGTGTTTGAGTCAGATTATGTTTTTTTTTTTGTATTTTGGAAAGGCTGTAGGAGCAATTAAAAAATTGTCTTCGCATTTTCAGAATAATTTCGCTGCACTTTACGATGTTCAAGGTTTTAATTTAAGCTTCAGAACAAAATTACCAGAGATATAGAGTCAACGCCGGAGACACAAGGTCGATTGACAAAAACCCAAGTTGTGTTTCTCTTTTACGCGTCAGTAGGGGAGTTCTATTATACTAAAGTCCTTGAAAGGCCATTGGCTTCTAAATAACTTTCAAAGAACGAAAATCTCGATCTCGATCGATATTCGATAATCTCTTTTTAACCCATGCATTTACTATTTATGCCTAACAATTCTGGTGCTCTGTTTGACAGTTCCAATGCTATTTTGTATCGCGAAGAATTTTTGGGAAAATTAACTTGAATACTCTATATGACCAGGGACCCATAAATTTCCTTTACAGGGGGCTTGTCATTTCCTATACTTCTATGTTGCTATGTTGACCGAACCAGTCCTACTTTCCAAAAATCCCACTTGGGTCGAATCTGCACTCTTCCTCATTGGACGTGCGCGCCAAAGAGACTCCTCCCTCAAGGTGCCAGCAGCCAATCCCAAATTTTGTCTATCTGGTCTTGGACGTGATTGGACCGTGGGTATTTCTCGAACTATCTTCCGTGCGGTCAACATAGCATCATAAACCTCTTATTGACAAGCCCCCTGGAAAGGAAATTTATGGGTCCCTGATATGACAAAGTCCAAAACACGCTAGTGAACCTCGAGAAGAACGAGCAACGTCACCCGAACGATGACTCAAATTATGTGCCAACCAATCAACGGCGTGCGTTGGGGACAGCTGTGGTGACGCTTCCGGCTCTTCCGCTAGCAACACTGTGATTCTTGATCGGCAAGAAGAATTAGTCATTATGAGTATTGAAGTATGTCTTCCAAAGAGCTTTCCGTTCAGACAAGGGGTGAAAGAGCAGCTGATCCTCCTAGCCAGGGGCGTCACGTACGGGGGGATCCCCCCCCCCAATGTTGTCGGGCAGTCGGTAAAAATAACCGAGTCGGCGCGAAGTGCCGCAATTTTTCGCAAAAACAGTTGTTTTTTTCTTTAAAACAGTCGATTTTTCTTGAATATAGTCGATTTTCTGTGAAAATAGTCGTTTTTTTCTGAAAAACAGATGGTATAAGTAGTGAACTGAAAGACAAAAATGCTCCTCAGCCGGGATTTGAACCCAAGACCTCCCGCTTACAAGGCAGGCACTCTAACCATCTGAGCTACCGAGGGGCTTGCGAACAGAGTTCGCAAACCACTACAATAGTCCGGTACAAGCCGGCCATAGGAACAGTGATCCCGGCCGAAGGCAAATTCATCTGATGAGTACACATCCCCAAATCACGGAAATTATAATACATAGATGGCACTTTATACAAGGGACTTTTACCGTGACTAATGAACTAAGAGCAACTTTTTTTGAATTTAGTGTAGAAGTCTAGGACTCCAGTGACGGAGCCTCGTAGACAAACCATGAGACCCCGCCAAGTGGGCCGAGGGAAAATGATTACGTTTGAAAATACGTCCCATCAGGAACGGGTCAGAGTTTCTTATGTGTTGATCACTATTTTGGAGATTGGGAGTGAATCAGCTTATAATGCCTGTGAACATAACTTGTTCTACTCTTCTGTTTAGGGGCGGATGTTGACGTCTGGGATCATTTAAAGCACTCGACACCGCTAGGAAGCGCTGCCGCATCGCAGAGTGCCGAAGCCGTTGAACTGCTGATCTCCAGTGGGGCGGATCCAAACGCCGGACTTGCCGACAGCGCAACAGCAACAAACACACCTCTAACGTGGGCGACGCGCGCTGGGTCGCTGAGGTGTGCGCAGATCCTCATTGAGAAAGGTCAGCAATTTTTCGGGTTGTCGACATAACGTCTCCATTCGAAACGTCCCCAGTGAAACGTCCCCGTGACAAAACGTCCCCATGACAAAACGTCCCCATGACAAAACGACCCCGTGGCGAAACGTCCCCGATCAAAACGTCCCCTGGCGAAACGTCCCCATGACGGAACGTCCCCGGCTATAGAATTTTTTTTTTCACCGCTGAGGGATAACTAAGCCTATAATGACTGATTACGTCATCAGTTCGGACAAAAAAATTTCTTGGAATATAGACTTTTTAAAACCACGATGGGTTGACTACTTCAGCATTTAACCGATAGTCAAGGAACAAACCAAAGTGTTGATCCCGGCTATAGCCATTTCTTAAAGAAAGCGCGACGTTTTGTCCCCTGGCGAAACGTCCCCGGCGAAACGTCCCCGTGAGAAAACGTCCCCATGACAAAACGTCCCCACGACAAAACGTCCCCGTGGCGAAACGAAACCATTTTTCCTACATTTTCTTAAAATAAAATATGTGTTATATTTCACGATTGTATTTTCCACGTTATTAATGGAGTGAATGCAGTTTGATTGCCCATATATATGACAAGGTAAAAATAAAGCAAATTATGGAATGTAAAGAAACAGGTGCGCAAGCGCTTAAACATGGAGTGTGAAAGTAAAACGTTCATCACATCTTGTATACCAACAACCCCTTAAACACATATAGACGCCAATACCGACAAGTACACCAAATTTGAAGTTGATACCCCTTTTCATGTCACGAATTTAACTCACTGGGCAATCTGAATCCAATAACGTTGAAAGAAGGTGAGGATGGAGAAGGTGGTGGCGCATGTATGTCAAATAAGGTGCAAAACGGTACAGGAGAAGAGTATACCACATGTTTTCCTAACTTTCTTGAGCCTATTTAGCACGTTCTCATAAATGCGTGATTCTGTAACCAGTAAGTTACCTTGTTACAGTGGTTGACAACTAGTTTGAACTGAGAACATTGCTGTAAAAAAAAAACAAAAAAAAACATACAGATATTTGCTACTGGGATTAATCTTATCTCTACTAAGATGAGTTAATGCGAAGTAGAAATAAGATTATTTCAGTAGAGTCAGGGACCCATAAATCTGTAATGACTCGCCATTCAGGGGGCTTGTCATTTCCTATGCTTCTATGTTGCTATGTTACCCGAACCTCTCCTAGTTTCCCAAAATTCCGCTTGGGTCGAATCGGCGTTGCTTGCCTCTTTGGACGTGAGGCCAAAGAGACTTCCTCCCTCAAGGCGCCAGCAGCCAATCCCAAATTTTGTCTATCTGTATATTCGCGTATTCTATCCCCGTGGGTATTTCTCGAACTATCAGACGTTCGGTCAAGAGCGCATCAGAAATCTCTTATTGACAAGCCCCCTGAATGGCGAGTCATTACAGGAAATTTATGGGTCCCTGGTAGAATTAAGATAAATCCCAGTGGAAAATACTGCAGTTAACTTTAATCCTTCCTCGGAGATACTTTTTACTTTATATACATTCACCAGCTTCTATTGTTTCTACGACGCACAAAACTAATTAAGTAGGCATAAAAAGTCCTATGACCGTGATTTAGGTTGGTGTAAAAGAGGAGTGGAGTGCACCCCCCCCCCTCTCGCTCCAGAAGCACTATTAATTATATTAAATTTTATTTATAACCCGTCTAGGTAAAGACGGAGAATGGTAGGCTAAATGTTGTATGATGTATTTAGTATGTGGTATTCTACACTGTAAAAAGTTTCTCCGAATAAGGATTAAAGTTAACTGCAGTATTTGCTACTGGGATTAATCTTATTTCTACTGGGACAAGATTAATCCGTATCAGAGATAATCTTATCTCAATTGAGACAAGATTAATCCCAGTAGCAAATCCTGCAAGATTTTTTTTTACAGTGTAGGTTCACTGTAGGTTTGTCTTTCCAGCTTGAGCCTGACGAAGATCCTTGCCAAGAAGGGCCGAAATGTCGCTAGATTCAGTCTCAGCTTACGTATCTGTTTAGCGCAGTCAAATATGATTCGCAATTAGCTTGACTCAAGGAATACTTATTCTTGCTTTGTGCTTACTAGCAAGAACAAATAATCAGCTAGAACTTGTGTCTTTAGTCGCATGCAGCGACTACGAAAACCCCGACAAAATTGAGCGGACCTGGAGGTATTTACTCTCTCTAGCTTTGACCTGATGTTGATACGCGTTTACTCCTCTTCCGTCTTCACCGTTGATTCTCGCCTAATAAATGTTGAGGGAGACAAGCAGGAGGCGTACTCCGCGCGCTGACCCGCTCTGGAGCGCCTCCATAGAACCAATCAGCTTTGACTACTAGATTTCCTCTTCAGCGACTTACGGCGATATAGCTATTTGTAGAGGTAACGAAACGTAATGTGGCGCGAAGCTAGTATTCTCCCCTCATTTGCGTCGGGAGTCGGCCGTATTTTACTCGACTCTGCATGTTTGTATGACCGAGATAGGGAGACAGCAGTTCTTTCTCGTTATTTGTTCTTGTTACTAGTTATTGTTTTCGCAGGTGCATTGGTGAACTGTCCGCATGTTTATACAGAATCGCCGGTCCACATCGCGTCGTCGCGTGGAGATGCACAATGTCTTCAGGAATTATTAGAAGCCGGAGCGGACGTTCGGAATGTCTGTGGTTCACTGCGGAACACGCCACTACATCTAGCGGCTGAAGATTGTTCTATCGATTGTGTCAAGTAAGTGCAATTGATGATTATAATAGGTTGTTTGCAATTTAGTTATTCACCGGAGCCTTCCTCCAAGTTTTAATGTCGCTAATTCTAATAGAAAAGGGTTCAAAACGGATAAGTCGGCTAGGATATTTTTCAGCGATATTCGGCCCTTCTTGGCAAGGCTCCTCTTCAGGCTGCAGCTGGAATACCAAATTCCTGGAATAGCAAATTCCTGGAATACCAAATTCAGCGAACCTGCAGTAGATAAATGAAGCTTTAGTAGATAAATTAAGTATCCTGATTTGGGGAATTTCCTCTTGGAAATTAATCTTGTTTGTCTCTTTTTGGGATCCCAAAACGTTAGTGACGGATACCTATGACATCGCAAAAGTTGTCCGTCTGTCCGTCCGTGTGTCCGTCCGTCCGTCTGTGAGCACGATAACTCTCGAAGGGAATGAGATATTTTGATGAAACTTGGTGTGAGGATTCTTTGGGTTAAGAGTAAGGTCGAGTTCGTAGATGGGCTCTGTAGCCCTACATTTAGGGGTGGGGGAGGGGGTTTAAATTAAGGGGCAAACAAAATATTTTGAAACAGCTAATGTGATAGTCGATTATGGGATAAGAAGACATGCTGAACACGATGGTGAAAACCATTTTCTTGCCGGACAAGTAGTTAGCCCGGAATCCGGCCGAAACCGGAAAATTTGTTAAAAGCAAAAGTTTTATTTGAAGTTGATTAGATGTTCGATTTAGGGACAAGAAGACATGCTGACGTTTTCTCGCTGGACTAGACGGAATCCGGCCGAAACCGGAAAATTTGTTAAAAGCAAAAGTTTTATTTGAAGTTGATAAGATGTTCGATTTAGGGGTATGAAGACATGCTGAACACGATGGTGAAAACCATTTTCTCGCCGGACAAGTAGTTCGCCCGGAATCCGGCCGAAACCGGAAAATTTGTTAAAAGTAAAATTTGTATTTGAAGTTGATAAGATGACAGATTTAAGGGTAAGAAGAGACGCTGAATCTGTATATGACAATCATTTTTTTACCCGGACATATAGTTCGTCCGGAATCCGGTTGAAACCGGATTTTTGTATCAGTTAAAGTTTTATTTGAAGTTGATTAGATGTTCTTTATAGGGTAGCTTCTTTATAGCTGAATTCGTTTCTGAACTATCTTTTTTTGGCTGGAGAAGTAGTTCGCTCGGAATTCGGCCGAAACCGGAAATTTGGCAGAAGTAAAGCAGGAAGTTTCGATCAGTATCGTCAAAATAGATATGGCTAATACAGGTATATCTGAACTTGATTTTCTCAGATGATTAGCCTGGCGAAGACTGTATCTGGCGTAAACAAGACCTAGTTGTCTGGGTCAAATGTTAATTTTTTGGGATCCCATCGAAACCTTTGGTCTTGTTTTCTAAGGCCTTGAGTATAACTATGTATTGTGTGTATACGTCATCATCATGGGCCCTTGGTCGGATGGAAAAGATTATCACGTCAAAGAGGACAGGTGAGAGAAGGCCATTTGTGAAAAAGTGCTGCGCGTTCGTTGGCGGATCAAGATGTATGTTTAGTGTGGTCGGGGTGGAATGAAGACATTTATTTTGTCAGTTTTTCGAAGCGCTTTATTCGAATTTCTTTTGTCGTACAATATGGTCATGTCGTACAGTATGGTCATGGTTTCAGTAAAGGAAAAAGAGCTATGTGGCTCTTCAGTTGAACTTTAAAGGACGATCTGAGAATTCTTGGCGGGATTATGTGATATATGCCTGACCATGGATCGAGGTGTCAGAAATTGGGTTCAGTTTTACTTTAATAATGAATAACCGTTGACGCTGTATTCATTCCTCTAGGCTCCTTCTTGCCTACGGTGGTGACGTGCGCGCAACGAACACACGGCTTCAGACACCACTGCATCTTGCTGCGCTTTCGCAAGCCAGCGAAGTTGTTACCCTCCTCGTTAAAGCTGGAGCTGGGGTAAGCCAACCCGTTCAGTAAACTGTCGTTATAATGTTCCGTATGAAATTCGGGTCTCCAGTATATCCAATTACGGAAGTAGGTTGCATTGGCGTTATAAATACGACGGGTTGTGTACCCGTAATTCAGTCTGAGTAGTTCGCATCTTAGAGAATATAGTTTGCTTTTGGATTGTTCGTGAGAAGCTCACTCGTCAAAAAACTGGTTATCTAGGTGTGTCACATACTTAGATGTGTTCATATATTGGCCAGAAGTCGGCAACTTTGGTTAACGGCAGTTTGCATTGTGGCATTTTCGGTAATTTACTACAGGCCGCAGAGTCCGGGTTCGAAGTATTCAGATATTTTCGAACACTGAAGTCAAACATCAAACAGTGAAAGGTGTCCTTTTAAGCTTATGAGAAACCCTTCTTTCTCAATGACGGATGATAGCAAACAAGTCACTTTACTTAAAGCTTAACCGAATAGGGGTGAGATATGATAGACTGGTTTCCCATCATATTTTTACCTAAATAGGCATGAAAACCCGTCAAAAACGCGCTACTTCGTTGATTTGTTATCCACGAATATTGAATTTTGACGCTGAATATTGAAAGCTGACGAGTTTATTCTTCCGCAATTGTTGACTTACCTCTATGTTTGAAATGTTTAGCAACAACAGCGTCAAACAATTGCCCAAAAATAATCAGCAATGGCGGATTTTCATTATTCAAGCCAGGAAGATGAAAGTGACTTGAATATGGAAAGTGACCAAGAAGCACTTGGCATTCGCCCATACATGTTGATTCTGCTGTGATCATGCAGTTTGGAATAGAACATTTCAGAATCTTCACTTTGTTGGCCATTGAGACGCATGCTTTTGCAGATATTCAAATTCTCCTCCAGTTGACGAATTTTTATTTGTCGTGCAAGCAGCGGAGATTCCCAATGTCACTACTAGACTACGCGAAAAAAAAATCCCTTAGAGGAGTAAATATAATTCAGTGTATTCAAATCAAATGTATAAAAATAAGTTAGTTTTTCAGTTAAACTTTAATGAGACAGTTGTATTCTTACCAGTAGCGTTTACCTGATGCTGTTTTTAGGAGATCGTTGGAGAAAAATCGTTTCGGGTCATCAATGAACCCATTTGGCGTATTCTCGCCGTTCCCCGAGGACTCCACTTGAGGAGTCCCCGCGTTTTTTGTTTGTCTCGGGGACTCACTCTATCCCCGTATTCTCGCGAGTCCCCACGGACGGGGAATGCTCCGATTATCATCACCATCATAAAAAAGGACTCCCTTTCAGATTCGAAGGGGAATCAGTTTCTGCTGGTGTTGGTGCAATGTAAAATTAATTAAAAATGATCAGAATAAACAAAACCAAAAATAAAATGGATCCAGACTAATTTTGTCAGCTGCATAGGCCTATTTCTATTAGGAACTAAATCCGTTTTAGAAGCATTCCCCGTGTTCTCACTGTTTTCTGTACGCTGGAGTCCGCTTGGAGTGAGTTCCTCTATTCTTGCCGATCCATTCGATTCCCCGAGGACTCCTCGGGGAACGGCGAGAATACGCCTATTGTTCTGATTTCGTGTTTAATGGTATTACTTAGTGTTCTTTTGCGAAATGCAAAAAAAACTACAAGTACACGACCGAAATGAAGATCCGACCTGAAAAGGTGGTAAGTGGCTTGCGAAAGGCGAAATCCCATCTTGTAGAGCCAGATCATTCAGAGAGATTGACGAGTGAAGGATAGTTGGTCTGCGCGTCGCGAGACTTCGAACTTCAATTGTTTCATCTACTCTGAGACCAGAGCAAAATAACACTAGGGAGTAGCGCCAAGACCTGGCCAAGACATATACTTTCCATGATTCACAATCGGGCCATAGGCTTACTTGTAGCGCCGCCCACTATACGCTTGTGGCATTTAGCAAACTTGCGGTCTTAGAAATTTCTAGTAAAGCTAAGATACGGTCTGCACACATCGAAGAAACAGAGGAGGTTGTATCTTTTTTTGCTGTGTTCAGAATTTTAAGTTATTGTCAGCGCTGGTAGTGCCGCTGCTATTAGAGTGTTTGTCATATTTTGCAAGTCTTGGCGGAACTCCCTAGTGATATTTTGCTCTGTCTGAGACAAAGTTCCCCCCCCCCTACAGCAGTTAGCAAACAAACATCAGAGGATAACAACCTCCTTATTTCTCAAAAACACTTGTATACGAAATAGTTTAGTGTCTAGTAAAACCAGTTTTCCAGTGGCATTTCCTCACGATCTCCTTACTTTAGGTTGACGCCGAAGACTTGGACAAGAAGACCCCCCTACATTACGCCATTGTCAAAACAAGCCGCTGTACCGACACTGTCCTCAACCTCATCCTCTCCGATGCTGATGTAAACAAGCAGGACAAGTATGGCTACAGCGCTCTTCACCTAGCGGCACTAAATGAACACTCCACTCTTGTCTCCCTCCTTATCCAGTATAACGCTGATATAACTTCGAAGACCAAAGGGGGCGCTACAGCGCTAGGATTGATTGCGCGACGCACACCGGATTGTATCGCGACTCTCTCAGAACGACTAGATAGCGCGATATCTACGATAGATCATGACGCGTTGGATCTTGATTGCGATTTGAAGGTCGATTTTCGGTTTTTGGTGCCAAAGCAGAAATCAGGCGAGTCACTATTCTTTATGGCGCTGATTCAATGCGGTCAGCGTGCACTGTTGCAGCATCCGATCTGCCGGGCATTTTTACACTTGAAGTGGTTTCGCATTCGTAAATTGTTTTTCGTCTCCCTTACCTTCTACGCTCTATTTGTCCTCCTTCTCTCAGTCTTCATTATGGAAACCTATGTGCTTAACCCCTTTATCCAGAATGGTTACTGCGATGCAACAAAGACACAGAAATGCGAGCTGGCTCTACTGAAAAAGTTCCCAGCGCATCGCGCGCATCTTTTTTGCAGTAATGGTACGTGCCCTATCCGTCGGGCGCGCCTTAATCCGTGTAACACGACTAGCACCTTCACAGAAGCTCCTATCGTACTAGAAGCAGTTTGGTGGTTCCTCCTAGTGCTACTCATCATTTTCATCACCAAAGAGATATTCCAGCTTGTCCAAAACCCACGAGAATATATTTGCAATTGGGAGAACTGGGTCCAGATTCTTGTCGTGAGCCTAACTGGGGCTAGCGGATATGGTCACAAAACGTTTCTACCCTGTCCCGAGCAGTGGCAGTACCATACTGCGGGTTTGGTCATGGTTTTGGCCTGGACGCAGATGATGCTCGTCGTCGGCAGATTTCCAAGTTGTGGTTTGTACGTCCAAATGTTTCACAAAGTGGCTGCCAATGTTCTTCGATTTATCTTGGTTTATTTGTGCATGGTGGTCGGTTTTTCTTTGGGAATGGCTATACTTTTTCCTGGCACGCCAAGTTTAAACAGAGTGCCAGGGTCTCTGTTGACAACGTTGGTGATGATGGTTGGAGAGATGAATATTGACATACTTTTTGAAGGAAGGTTTTATGAAGGGACAGGTCATTTCGTTTTCTTTGCGTTTGTAATCCTGATCGTAATTGTCTTGATGAATTTGTTAGTTGGGTTAGCCGTCAGCGACATTCAGGGGTTGCAGCGTTCAGCCGGGTTAAGCCGACTGGTGCGACAAGCTAGGCTGATTGACCGGCTGGAAGCAATCGTGTTCTCTCCCTGGTCTGCGGTACTACCCCGGCGAATTCGAGAGTTTTTACAAAGCGGGGTACTGCTTGTCCCGAGTACTTATAAGTGCGTGTTTTCCCTTCGGCCGAATGATCCCAGGGACCAGCGACTCCCGCGGGATGTTAAGGAAGGAATCCAACGCGTCGCAGTTATACGCCAGAAGATTAAGAATAACCGGTTTGTCCCCCGCATGGGATTCTCTCGATCCCTGACTGCCACGCACTTTACCGATGATCTAAGTGATGAGCTGACTGATATCTTTGAGCTCGTCCAAAAGCTTAACGACGACCAATGTCTTCTAAGCGAGAAATTCAGTCAGCTTTTACAAGCTATGAAAGAAATGAAGAAGGAGGTGGTGGAAGCTGTTACAGAACAGAAAGACAAAATGGAAGAAACTTTGCGGAAGTTGGGGACAGAGAGTATAGATAGGGAGGAGTCAGAGGAGTGCGCAGAAAGTTCCAGTGACACTTTGGAAGATATATTTATGTCTATTGATCATCACTAATACGCTTCGTGGTATGGTTATGCTACCACTCCCTCCCCCCGGACGAGATACAACGGGCTACCAAATCCTAAGGTACATGACACTTCGATGGATTTAGTTCGCGGTGCTAGTGCTAGGCTCTCGATCTCCGGACTATAAACACCCAATTTCTGACTCGAGATCGGTGAGGCACGAGTGAAGTACAAGAGTTGGTAGCTCCTCGGGATACCTAAGCAGACTAGAGCCTTCGTACAATGTGCCTTTGTCAGACCGTTTGTCTTGTTTTAACATGAAACAGTTTTTGTCTGCAGAACCATAAAATATTAAAATAGTATTTACCTCTACCTCGTCTCGATTTATACTTTTTTTTTTTACTCAGAGAGATAGGTAGCCCTTTAGTCTCTTACAGGAATTACTCTCGAAGGTGGGTTTTAGGGAAATACAGATCAGCCTTCGGGGAGGTGGGTAACTTACGTCCCTATGTTACTGGTGAAGACCCCATGCCACTTCGTTATGCCAACTCATTCATCCATGCTTAAGAAGGTGGGCATACCTGTATACTTATGTATGTATATACATATGTATGTATGTATGTATTGTACACGGGAAGCCCAAAGGACCATGGTACAACAGTGAAGAAACTACTTACTAACTATAACAAAATTAAAACACTTCTTTCTTGGAGTAAAAACTAAACCAACTACATAACGAAAACGACGACCTATGACGTCATGGACAAACACTGACAGATCTTTGATAGTTCCTAAAGATCTGCTGCTAAGCAGCCCATTTAACCACTCCTCGTCTCCCATTTATCTTAAGGCGTATTCTCGCCGTTCCCCGAGGACTCCTCGGGGAATCGAAGGGAACGGCGATAATCGAGGGAGTCACTCCACGCGGACTCCGTGTACAGAAACAGCAAGAATACGGGAATTGCTTTCAAGACGGATTTTGTTCGAAAAAAAAATATGGAATTGACGAAATTGGTCTGGATTCTCTTTATTTTTGGTTTTGTTTATTCTGATTGTTTTTAATTAATTTTACATTGCACCAACACCAGCAAAGTTGATTCCCCTTCGAATCTGAAAGGAAGTCCTTTTTGATGATGGTGATGATAATCGGAGCATTCCCCGTCCGAGGGGACTCGCGAGAATACGGGGAGTGAGTCCCCGGAACAAACAAAAACGCGGAGATTCCTCAAGTGGAGTCCTCGAGCAAGGGCGAGAATACGCCTTTAAATGGGTCCCCCACTGGCAATCGTAAGCTGTCGGAAGCGGCCATTTCGGAGGTTTTCTGTGAATGAGAGCACGCCGGGTCCAGACGAGCACGCTTACGACGGACCAGTGTAGGACCCCCTTTAGTTGTAAATTGAGCTATTGTCAGACTCAGGTTGGGCCTGAGATCCGAGTCCTGATTGCCTTTAATCCTTTTATCCTCAAGTGGAGTCCTCGGGGAACGGCGAGAATACGCCTTATGTCTCTTATACCTAGACCTTGAAGTCTGTTACCTCTGGAATAATCGATCGCGCGGAATTTTAAACCGACGGAACATGAGAATTACCGGACGGCTGTTTTCTCTGGTAGTGCATAATGCCCAAAATAACACTATTGTCATATCTGGTGGAGGAATGGTGGGATTGGCAGCTGCATGTGCCCTAGGTAGGGATATATTTTGTTGTTGAATTCAGTAGAGGCAGGCTATCCTGCTTTGGGTGCTCTTTGAAGTTAAATTGTGATACTGATGGGGCCATATTTGTCTGCTCACAATCTGCTTGGGGATTTTTCCAACCTTCCATTAATGTTACTAAAAGCTACCGTTATATTTCCAACCTCCGATATGGTTAGTAGCCTATCTAGGGCCTTTACAATTAGTCAGTTACAGGAGGGGTACCTAACTAACCTCGTTTTTACACTACCTCCATTTTTGCCGCGGAAATGTTAAAATGAAATGTACAAGCTGTCCTGACAGTCAAGAGACAAAATATGACTTTTTCAAAGTCACGTGTCCAAAAATATTCATATTCTGTACCTTTTTCTCCATTTTGTAACTGTTTTAAAAAGCTGTTTTCTGCCTATTGACTTTGCTAACTCTTCCTTTTTCATAATTTTTAAGTAAATTGAGGTAAGGTTAGAATGAAGTAATCTTGTTTGAAAAGAAAAATATGTTTAACTAGAAATATTGAAACCCTTCAGTTAGCTTCAGTCTGGTATTTTTGTCATATTTGTTGGTTACTTTTTAAGCCAGATGAATTATTCGGAAGGAAAGCCTTCAATGGAAATTTGAAATCTTGTCCGAGGTTGGATACCCCTCCTGTATAGTTCTTTTATTTGTCCATAAATAACTTTTACAAACAAAAATAGTGCTGGATGTGTCATTACAGTTAAAAAGATAGACCAAGGGGGTGACAAGAACAACAGACAACTCTTAACACAAATCCAGATTTTCAAGAGTCACAGATCTGTCACAGATGCACACAGATGTAGTAGGCCTATTTGGATTCCATCCTTTAATCCCCTGATGGAAAACCGAAAAGCTTGAATGGGAAGTAAAATGACTAGAGATAGATATTTATGTAACAGTTATGTAATGATGGAATTGTACAAGGGACTTTTGCCGTGACAATTAAACCAGTGTCGTAGCCACATAGACTGTCCAAGGCCCACATGGCGGGGCCTCATGGAAAAAACAAAGGAAAACCAAAGACTTAATTTGTAATGTAGATAGCGCTTGAGATAGAAAAAATTTAAATATAATACCGATGCCCTGTTGGTTAGAGCATCGGTATATGGAGCCGAAGGCTACGAGTTCAGATTCTGCTTGAGCATTTTATTTTTCAGTTCACCACTACTATTGACCAGAGATAATGGTTTTACTGGCCGATCTGGCATGGTGATGTATAGTACGTTTTTGCTTGGCAAGGAACTTAGACAGGGCCTCTCTTAGACCCTGCTTCTTTTCTAAAAAACAGTTTAGCGAAATGCGTTCAGTTCATTAAGCTAACTATTTTGTTTTAGGCGGTTCATCCAGGCTGGAGAATCACTCAATCATTGTGCTCGAGTCAGGCCAGCATAGAGATTACAAAGTTCCTGAAAGCTACACGAACAGAGTTGTTGCCCTTTCGCCTTCTACAAAGTCACTTTTTGAATCTGTTGGGGCATGGCAATTCATCGCGGAAAGAAGATGTAAGGAGGTGAAAGAAATGCAGGTAAGCGGCTTGATTAATTTGTTACTATCTAGAGCAGTGGTTCCCAACCTTTTCCGTACCGCGTACCCCTAATCAAGGTTCGAAAATGTTGCGTACCCCCTTTTCCAGAACGTTAAAAAGACGATATTTATTATCATAAATGATAAGGCATACATGAGTAGAAATTTGTACGAAATCAATGAGACACTTAAAGCTGCTTTTTAGCTAAAATTTTATGAAATCTCGGCTTTACGTCATTTACGGCAATATTTGTTTCACAGTCAGCCTGTTTCTGTGTATGGTTTTGATGTCCTCCGTGCTTTCATCAAATTGCATCGCAAACGTTTTCGTTAGCTTAATTCGTAACCTGAATGACAATAATTATCACTTGTTATGTCTTGGGTTCTTCTTGAAACAATATTGTTAGACACAGGAACAGATTTTACGGCAGTAGGCTAGCTGTATTCAGGGGCGTCACGCACTTGTTGGCAACACCTCTTCCCCAAACAGAAACGAGTCGGCGCGAAGCGCCGCGATTCTTCGTGAAAACAGTTATTTAAAAAAAAAAACAGTCGATAAAAATACCTTGCCCCTCAAAATGTTTAGGCTAGTGGTGCCTCTGCTGGTAATATTAGGCTTTCGGCAGTCAAAAGTGAGTTAGGCGAGATTTTGAAGTTACGAATTAAAACGATCTTGGTTCCTTCGCGTACCCCTTGCAAGGGTCTCGCGTACCCCTTGGGGTACGCGTACCCTCGGTTGGGAACCACTGATCTAGAGGCGTGTTCAGGAAAAGCGGATAAGCGTAAACCTTTTAGTTATTCACATTTTGTAGCTGTGTTATTATTACCATTTATTTTACATTCTTCAGACTAGGATTTTAAAATTCAAAATACAAAAATCATCTTAGCCTATTGGTCAACACTGTGGATATATTTTTAACTGATTTTTGGTAAAATTCATAACTCTTGAACCAGGGTAGGTATCAAGTTGAAACTTGATACGTGCTAGTCTTAGGGTATAGACGTGTTACACTTGTTAGTCTTAGGGTCTAGATGTGGTACTTGTTAGTTTTTAATTTCTGGATGTGCATTTGCCCTCCGCTAAACCCTCGTGTTTCAGGGGCAATTGGGTCCATATTGCCCAGTGAGCCAAGTTTGTAACTTGACAGCGAGTACAGGATGATGGAATGTCGTATACTTATGAACACTAGGGTCTGGAAATGCCTTTTAATGGTCTAATCTCCCCACCCTTTCGGTCCAAGGGAAAGTTTTTTTATAACTTGACTTCTTATCTGTCACTCTTTTCAGGTATGGGAGGCCTGCACAGACTCCATGATCTCATTCCATGACAAAGACTACTCCAGCACACTCTCGTACATTGTAGAGAACGACCTCATCCTATTCGCGCTTACCAGTGCCTTACCGCCGAATGTAAAAGTAAGGTACGGAACCCAAGTGGAGAACTACGAGCTACCAGTCAGTATTGACGAAAAAGTCAAGATTCATTTGAAGGGAGAAGAAGTTTTGGAAGCTGATCTTGTCGTAAGTACCCTATGCTTGCTTTTCTTTATCTCTGCGTTGTTGGAGGAATAGTGACAAAGTACCAACAAGTTTGGGCCATAAATGTCTGAATTCTGAACTTCATAGATCCATGTTGCCTGAGTGTGTTGAGCAAAATAAATCAGGCCCAACACTCGTACTCAAACCCACTCAGACAAAGCTCAATTAACTAATTATCCAGCATATGCACCTGAAAGTTATGTAAACTCGTTTGTGCCGTACTTATCTGGTATTATTTGCCGTTTACCATTTCGTCTGTATTGTTGGAAGTGTTAGGTTGACTTCCTTTGCTAGCCATCTTTGCCATTTTGGTCAATAAACGATATATATATATATATTTATTTGGATTCAGTACTGTAGAAGTATGTTTTGCAGAGCGCCGAAGAGTACAGTAGAGGTCTGCTTCTTTGACCGATAGTTAACTTTGAAAAGTGCAGTTTTCACCCTCCCGCTGTGACAAAAGAACAGCTAAAGTAGCTAATTAAAGACGGAAGAAACGCCCTAGTGGCGTAAATGTGCCCCACAATATTCGTTTTCAGCGTGGTTGATTACCCCAGGATCCGTCCTCAGCATTTTCATACTTTCCGTCATGGGTGGGAAAAATAACACTAGGGAGTAGCGCCAAGTCTATAGTTGCGTCTTTGCAGATACCATGGTATCTGATACCGCGGTCTAAAGTCGTTTTCTCAGTTACCGTGGTAACTGATGCCACGGTCAAAAGCCGTTTTTGCAGTCATCGTGGTATCTGGCTAGTTGCCGTGGAATCTGATATTCAGATACCACGGTCCCGACCGTGGTAACTGATCGTGGCATCTGAAAAATTTGTCTCACTTTGATCATCTGCAATTCAAGGGTCGAGGTTGCACATGCCACATGAATGAATATCAGCACTTCTTTTGGGATGACTTCTAAAAGTGCAAATTCGACAATTTTGTTTTCGCAAAGCAACCATAGTATCAGATACCACGATAATTGCAAACAAGACAATATGCAGATCTAGTTGCCGTGGTATAAGATACCATGGTATCTGCAAAAACGCAACTTGTGCTTTCCCGGCTTCGTAAACGGGCCTTGCTCGTAGCGTATGCTTTGCAAACGGGCCGTACTCATAGCGCCGCCGACTACGCTTGCGGCATTTAAAGCGAGACAAACTTGCAGGTTTATAAATTTTTAGTAAACCATAGGTGAGGTCAGCACACACCAAGTAAACAATGGCGGCTGTATTATTTTTTGCCATGTTCAGGATATGAAGTTATCAGAGACAGCGCTGGTGAACGACTGGATGAGTTTCAGTAGGGACGTTCTCTATCGCTAGTGGTGCTAGTATCGCGCTTTTCGATTGTGTGTTAATTTGTCCAGTCTTGGCGCTACTGCCTAGTGTTATTTTGCTCTGCTCTGGGGTGAACGATACAGAATCTGGCGCCCTGAACAGAGCAAAATAACACTAGAGAGTAGCGCCAAGACTTGAAAAAAGTGACACACACTCGAATAGCAGCGACACTAGCACCACTAGCGAAACTGAACGTCCCTACTGAAACTCAATCGGTCGTACACCAGTGCTGGCTCCAATAACTTCATATTCTGAACAGAGCACACAAAAAGATACAACCTCCACAGTTTCCTCGATGTGTGCAGACCTCATCTTAGCTTTACTAGAAATTTGTAGACTGGCAAGTTTATTTCGCTTTAAATGTCACAAGAGTAGTGGGCGACGCTATGAGTTCGGCCAGTTTGCAAAACATGGAAAGCATAGGTCTTGACGCTACTCCCTAGTGTTATTTTGCTCTGCTCTGGCCCTGACTATTAGGAGGGAGGACTTGTGAACTTGAACAGGCTTTTTCTTTGCACAACAACTTCGTCTTTTGACAAAAATAGTGGGTGTGAATTTGCAGGAAATTTGGAGACATATTTAGTGAAATAATCACGTTCTAACGAATGCATAGGTCTTTTTCCGCTTTCTTATGTTTAGTTCACTGTGACTAATATTGTGAGTTTCTTTGGTTATTTGGATTTGTTTGAGTCATTGGCTCGATGCCGTAACGTGAACCCGGTATACTTTCATCATCTATACATCCGGAGCAACCGTTGGTTTCTCAGTTTCCAACCGTCACTTCTCCGGTGAGGTAGTTTTTCGTATTTTGTGTGTTTGGTGGTATATTTATGAAGTGTTGTTTTAGATTGGTGCTGATGGTTTCAACTCGCTGGTTCGAAGATCGATGCCCGACTCGAAGTACATCGGCTGGGAGTATGATCAAGTGGCTATTGTGGCCACCTTGAAGCTGTCGGAGGTATGAACTTGACGGTCTTGTGAGGAAATTTCTGATGCAGGGGTTGGCCAACATGGATAAATATTCCTTCAGCCCAGGCTAACTAAGAATCATGTTTGACAAAGTGAAATCGATATGTCAGCTGCATTTTATCAGAGCTATATTTCAGTCCTTCTTGGTAAGGGTCCTCTTCAGGTTCAAGCCGCTCAAGCTGGAAAATGAACTTGTGGGAAAACAACTAAAGATTCTAGCTTAGACTTGAATATTTGATTTGGGGAATTTCTATGTGAGAGTTGTTTGGAGTTAAAGTTGGTACTGTGATTTCGTTTTGGACACGGCTGCTGTTTTTGCTTATCGATTGGGTCCTTGATAGGGTAGAGTATCTCTTCAAGCTACCAGACGCATGCGGTGGCGATGGTACTTTCATGGTTTCGGGAGTAAGCCTTAAGATCTTACTTTGACCAATTACTTTTTATTAAATTGTAATATAAGGCTAATTATGATAATAATACAGTGTAGCAAAAAGGCTTTCACCTTTACAAATTCATTATCTTTTTGGTCACATCGACCAAACTACATCACGCCCAAGTCCATTTTCAGTTGCATTGATTCCGGCGAGACCAAATCAGTTTTCTGACTGTCTAGAGTAGATCGCATTTCGCGTTGGGCAAGTCCAGACGGTGGAACTAGAAGCTAGGGAGATGGGGGCGTTCTCGAGCCTTGAAGCCGAGCCGACATCTCGAGCCGAAATGTGGCTACGAAAGTTCCAAAACTCGCGCCTATCTCTTGTAGAACCGAGCGATACCGCAATAGTTTCGTACCTCGATTTTTGGAAAAGTACTATCAGCTGATATAATACGTTATCGGTTGTTTACAAGTTTATATATTGGTTGTCCTTGTTCTGTATGTACAGTGACAAAGATCTACCAAATTGCTCGCGCATGAAATGTTGTATCCGCTTATTTATCCTTAAAAAAAAAAAAAAAGCACTTTTTAGACATTCCAGACTGAAGTTCGCGGATAGACACTTGAGTTATAACTTTTGGCTTATAAAACTCGTAGGGATTTGACAGTATATCCAGAAACAGGTTGTAACCTAGAGACTAGGTAGAGTCAGGTCGTTTTCGAGCCATGAAAATCATCCTTTGATGGATTTTGGACGTAAATGTTTGTCCTCTGATCTTCATAGATCTCTCCTGCCGGATTACGAAGCCCCAAACCCGACTCGACCTGAAACAAGGCTTCGCGCTGCAACCCGTAACTGTACCAGACTTGTTCGCCCCGACATCCACTCTACTGACCGGTATCTTTCGTCATTCGTACCATATTTCGTAAACTATTTTAATTCTGAACTGTGATATATTCGTTTTATTAATTGTACATGCATATAAATATTTTAAGGCAATTATTGAGAAGTGATTATTAAGTTTTAGCCGTGTTAATAATTGTGTGACGATCCGATGCTAGCGAGTAATTAGATGAGCTATTCAGGAAAAAAACGTTATTGTTATTTTTTTTTTTTTCATTCATAGCGATTAACGTAGAGAGTGGGAAAGGGTGGTCGTTCTTAGGCCATGAAATAAATTGCATTTCGGTAGGACTAATGTAGGTACTTTAGTATGAAGTAGGTTATTACTCAACTGTTACATTCGTCTCTTCCAGGTGGAGAGGAATGACACAGCTTGGCAGCGCTTCCTACCAACTGGACCTATCGCCCTTCTTCCCGTAAGTTTTAGTTTATTTATATTCCCGAAGGATTTTTTTTATCAAATCCTTTTGGACTACAATAGAGGTATGCTTATTTGAACACCCCTGGTTTTGTTACTTGCCTATGAAACAGTCACATGTAAACGAAAATTAACAAAATTGATATCAGCCAATAATAGCCAACTATTTCGTGTAAACGTGTCGCAGAGCAGTCCAAAACAAATCCTAAAGCCTTCTGGAGATTTGTGAACTCGAAGCGTAAGCTCAACCACGGAGTGTCGGAACTTCGAGACCCAGACTCAGGCCAAACGACAACTAATGCGGAGGAAAAAGCCAACCTTCTAAACCGACAGTTTGAATCAGCTTTCACAAGGGAACCTGAACTAACTGAGGAGTTTTCGTCTGACAATGAGAAAGCACCAATCCCAGACCTTGATTTTTCGGTAAATGACGTTTATACCAAATTAAAAAATTTAGACCCTCACAAGTCCCCAGGACCCGACAACATTCATCCTAGAGTTTTGCGTGAACTGGCACCTGAAATCCAACTACCGCTTTATGAGATCTTCAAAAAATCATACGCAAGCGGAAAGCTGCCTTCATTATGGAAAAAAGCCATCGTTTCTCCCATATTTAAATCCGGCTCGAGGCAAATCCCATCGAACTATAGACCAGTAAGGTTGACAAGCATCGCCTGCAAAATGTTTGAGTCCCTCCTTGCTGATCACCTCTGCAGACATCTGACTGACATTTCCAAAAGCCAGTTTGGATTCATGCGCAGCCGATCTGCAGAAGCTCAGCTTCTACTTGCCAGTGAATCCTGGAGAGCAATGATCGACGCGGGGATACAGGTGGATGTTCTCTATATTGACCTAAGAAAAGCCTTTGACAAAGTACCGCACAAAAGGCTACTTTTGAAACTGAAACGACTGGGTGTGGTGGGACAAAATTTAGCTTGGATAGAGGATTTCCTGACCTCCAGAACACAGCGAGTACGAGTGGATGGCCAGCTTAGCACCACGGAGATGAACGTTCTTAGCGGCGTACCACAAGGAAGTGTTCTCGGTCCCCTTCTCTTTAACATTTATATAAATGACTTAACCGAAGGTCTCAGCTCTCCGGTTATGCTATACGCTGACGACACTAAGCTGTACAGAGGCATAAAGGGTTTGAATGATGTCCAGTCTCTTCAAAAAGACCTTGATAAGATCTGCCAGTGGATGACTAAATGGGCCATGGAGATCAATACCGACAAATGTCACCACCTTCGCCTTGGCCCCACCATCCATGAATATCAGTATACCTTGGACGGAAGTATGATTTCATTAACCACCTCTGAGCGTGACCTCGGGGTAGTTATGGATACAGATCTAAAATTTTCAAAACACTACGAAACTATCATCAAGAAAACTTCAAGAATCGTGAATCTTATGAGAAGGACTTTTACATTCAAGGACAATTCCCTGTTTCCCATTATATTTAAGGCACTGGCCCGTCCACTAATTGAATATGGCCACGCAACCACAAGGCCCTTCTATAACAAGGACATTTTCGCCATTGAACAAGTTCAGAGAAGAGCGACAAAAACAGTGCCAGCCATTCGCCATCTATCTTACGAAAGTCGGCTCGAAAAATTACGTTTACCCAGTTTGACTTACAGATTTCTCAGAGGTGATTTGATTGAAACTTTTAAGATTTGTCACAATTACTATGACAAGATAAGACCCGATGATATCCTCTCGTTCAACCGCAACGGTCTCAGAGGACACAGCTTAAAACTGCGAGTTGAGAAGTTTCGAAAGGACATTGGAAAATGGAGCTTTAAAAACAGAGTTGTTGAATACTGGAATCATCTCCCTGAAAGTCTCGTAATGGCCGAAAACATTAATCATTTCAAATCTGGTTTAGATCGTCACCTGGCCGAAATTCAGTTTAGTGTACGAAGTGTCTAGAGAAATTTGTAGAGGCGAAAGCCTTTTTGTTGCAATTATATTATTATTATTATATTATTTCAGGATTATCCTAGCATAAACTTTGACGAGAGAGTCAATTACATATTATTTTGCTTTGAATTTACAAATGTGCTTCTTCTTCTATTTAAGGCGTCTGTTGGTTCGAACCGCCATCTTCTTGGCAGAAGGTGCGTTCCTCCTAGCAAAGTATTCAAATTATGATAGATAAATAGGTTGGGTCACTAACACAAGTAACAGCAAAGTATTCAAGAAGTGATATAAACGTGAATGGAAACAAACTTTTTGCCAAGTATTTATTGTAAAAAATGCCTGGTTTGGGTTTTAGTTTTTTCTTCGGCGACCGTTCACTGTTAGGAAACGTTCACATAAACATACCTCTACTGTGGTTTGCTAAGGTCCACCAACCTGACCAACAACGTACTGAGAATTGACCCCCAAAAACCAGCACGCGGATATAAAGGAGATAGGAACTTCTAATTAAAGAACGGGACAAGATGCTGTTGCTTCCCAAACTATAGTTGCGTTTTTGCAGATACCATGGTATCTGATACCACGGTCTAAAGTCGTTTTCGCCGTTACCTTGGTATCTGATACCACGATCAAAAGGCGTTTTTGCAGTTATCGTGGTATCTGGCCAGTTGTCGTGGTATCTGATGTTCAGATCAGTAACTGATCGTGGTATCTGAAAAGTAATCTCACTTTCATCAAATTTTGATGAAAGCGAGAAAAAAGTTTAGCACTTAGTGATGTAACTGGATATTAGTTTTTCTTTGGGGATGACTCCGAAAAGTGCAATTTCAGCAATAGTCGTTTTTGCAGAACAACTGTGTATCAGATACCACGGTAACTGCAAAAACGACTAATTGCAGATCCAGTTACCGTGGTGACAGATACCATGGACCATGGTATCTGCAACAACCCAACTCGTGTGGTGGATCTTGCAACAACCTTAAAGGCGTAAACGTCCTTGATTGTGAAGGGTAGGACGAGCCGCAGAAGTACGACTGGGAGGCCAAAAGCGTCGTTTTGTCGAAACCTAGGGGTGGTCAGCGGCGACGTTCCGGTCCCCCTTGGCATTTCAAATGCAAATCTTACAAAGGTAAAACCAAACTACAGAAGTAATTAACAGCATGTAAAATTTGCACGAAGATATAGGCTATGTTGTGTAAAAAATATTTACGTATAATGGGCCATGGTTTCGGATTCGCTCCTCGTCAACCTATCTATATTCAAATAACGCATAAAACGGATACGTCAGCTACGATGCTCTGGCAGCGATATTTCGGCCCTTCTATTCAGCAGCAATTTCTCACTGTGTAGCTCCTCCTCCAAGGCGGAGCCAACAAAACTTGTCACTTGTCACCCTTGACTCCTACCTCAAGGCGGAGACTCATATCCAGCAGCCAATCCTGGGCCTCTTTGGACTTGGTTAAATTTCCGTCGAGAAGGGCCGAAATATCTATGGCAAAGCATCGTAGCTGACGTATCCGTTTTATGCATTATTTGAAAATATATTTCAAAGTCAGCTGGGCTCAAGGAATATTATCTGCCTTTCTTGCCCACTTTGTGATGTTGCCATGGATTGCTGCGGGCCCCCGTGGGAAGCTAAGTGTACGCAGTTGTCCGAACCGGGCCCCTCAAATGACGCCCCTGGTTTTAGGTTTAGTCGGGGTGTTATACATCAACCCTCAGTTGCTTGTTGAATGACGGAAAGCAGGGAGTGACTGAACTGTAGGAAAATCTGGACAAAAATATGCGTGAAAATAAGGAAATGAGTTTCGTAGAGTTGGATTCCGTTAATAATAATAATTATATTGCTTTAAAAGCCCGTGGGCCATAGCCAGTGTTGCCACTTTCTCTGACGGAACCTGTGACATTTGGCCTAAATAATCTGTGACATTCTGGCGCCCATAAAATTCAGCTCTTTTTAAGGTTCCAGTTTGCTCTTATAAGAGGAGCTAATACTGGTAAAACAGATCAAATCCTTTTTCCGAATAGTGTTGCCTTGAAATTAGCCAAAATGATTTGAAATCGCAGTGTTTGTGACAGTTTTGGCACAAGTGCTATTTCCTGTCACGAATTTTTCACAGCTGTGGATCTGGGGAGAAGTCGAAAACCTGTGACAAATTCCAGAATTCTGCGACCAGTGGCAACACTGGCCATAGCAAAGAACAATATGGCAAAGAAAAATATCCTGGGACTTCGCGACAGTGTAGGCCTACTGTTAGCAGCGTGAAGATGTACCCGAGGCTGTGGTGCAGGCTGGTCAGGCCAACTGGGATGTAGGAGAGTTTGGAGAGTTTGACCGCCGAATGCCATCCAGAAACATATGGTGGTATGCGTAGACAAGCTAATGGATAGGTAAATGTAACGGTGCAGCATTAGCCTTGTCAGGCCACATTAGGCGTTGCTGATCTCCGATACTCTGCCCTCAACCAGGAAGTGCAATATGAGGTTGGGGCAAGCCATCTTTCGCTTTCGCACACCCTTCCTGTTACCTTGCCCAGGTTTGTGCAGGTGCCCATTTGAAGCTGAGTTGACGTTGGATTGTGTTAGAGGGTCACGTCGCTGATCCTCGCCCCAAACCAAATGGTCGGCGCTACCGAGACTTGAACCAGCGACCATTCGCTTGTGAGTTCAGCGCGATAACCCTTCGGGCAGGACGGCTCGCCCATTCGCTACAGGTCTTGATTGTTCTTTTTGCATTGGACATTGGCGGACGACATAAGTGTTTGGCATGCTTTCGGTCTCAGATTTTGTAAAGAGTTTTTATTTAGTTAGTATCAAAGGTATAAAAAAGTCAAATTTCTTGTATCAAAGGTTGTCTTCAAACGAACGTTGTATCTTGTACAATAAGGGTCATAACAGTATTGTTTGAGCAGCGTATTTATTTATTCTTTTCACACTATCCGTTCTTGACTAAACCTCGCTTATTTCTTCTAGCTTTCCGACACCCTCAGCTCCCTCGTATGGAGTACAACCCGTGCCGAAGCCAAGCGACTTACGTCCCTCAACGACTTCGATTTCATCTCAGCTGTAAATCACGCCTTCTTCGACAGCAGTCACGCTGATAAGGGGGCGGAGACCATACTTACATCAGCCAATCAGCTGATCGAAAAATTTCTGCCATCTTTCCTGGGCGGGTCGACTCAGATTGTGAAGCAGTTGCCACCTAGTGTTCAGAGCTTGGAAGGAGTTAGGGGGTCGTATCCCCTTGCCTTTGGGCATGCGACGTCATACGCGGATACAAGAGTAGCACTTGTAGGGTAAGTGGTTTATTTGAAGGGAATTGCTATGGCGTAAAATAGGCTCATTAAGCCGATTGTTCGATAGGCTATATTATAATTTTAGTGTAGACGTAAAATCAACTAGTCGGCTTTAACGAATAAACTTAATTGAATTGATTTAGCGAATGAGGCATTATGAGCTGACAGGGATGATTATTATAAACACCAGCCTGTTGTACCCTTTCTTTTCGAAAAATTCTTACACCAGCCAACATTATTCCCAACCAACATAAAAACCATCAACTCTATATGACAATGAATCCGTCATTTCCGCCCGCTCGTGATTTATTCAGTAGGTCAGACAGCACACGATACCTTAGCGGATGCACCGTGTCGTCTTGAAAATTTAGTTGATTGTTATTCAAACTCAAAAGAACTTATTGAAAGGAATAAATAATACTTTAATTGCTGAAAAATTTGATTGTCCTTAGCTATGTAATTTTGACATGTCTCTGTTTATTGATGTGTTTTTTAAGCTATATTTGTTTTAATTTTTGTATTGTTCTTAGCTATGTACGTCTGACCTGTCTTGTTGATTGATGTGTTCTATGTATGAACTGAGTGCCTTTATTTAAACATTGATGCATCCGAAGCTATTTTAATAAAGTGTAAAGATATTAGGGTTAAACCATTACTTATTTAAAATTAAAAAACAAAATATATCAGATATTCAGGATCGTTCCCCGAGGACTCCACTTGAGGAGTCCCCGCGTTTTTGTTTGTCCCGGGGACTCACTCCCCATGTTCTCCGAACATCATCACCATCATAAAAAAGGACTCCCCTTCAAATTCGGAGGGGAATCAATTTTTGCTGGTGTTGTGCGATGTAAAATTTATTAAAAACAGTCAGAATAAATAAAACCAAAAATAAAGTGGATCCAGACTAATTGCGTCAATTACATATTTTTTTTCGAACAAAATCCATTTTGGAAGCATTCTCCGTGTTTTCGCTGTTTTCCGTACGCGGAGTCTGCGTGGACTGACTCCCTCTATTCTCGCCGTTCCCCCTGATTCCCCGAGGTGTCCTCGGGGAACTGCTCGAGGTTGAAATTCGCCCTGATTCAGGTACTTGACCTTGAAGGCTTGCGTCCAGGTCGATTTCTCGCTTTCGAGCTCGGCCTCGAAATAGCCTTACGGTGTTTAAAACTGAGTTGTCGTTTTTTAGAGACGCTGCCCACCGAGTACATCCTTTGGCCGGACAGGGAGTTAACCTCGGATTTCAGGACGTCAAGATTCTACGGGAAACGTTGGATCAGAACGTCGCGGACGGGGCACCATTCGGTGAGTGAAAAACTTTAATTCATTCCCGGTGTGTTGTACAATGCCGCCTTATTGTGGAGGCCCGTCCTAGACGATTGCCGCAGGACAATTTGCATTTGTTCTATTACTATGTACAGTTTTCCCTGAAACGCTAAAATGTTTTCTTTCACTCTAATCATTCTTCGAACAATCCCTCCACAGAGATCTTGGGCGCTCGCCACCGCCCATTTTCGTTCGGAGCGGAACTACGCGACTTTCTCGGCCGTCACTTTCTCGACCACGTTGTTGTAACTATTCTTGCCACGAATATATGTCCCTTTCGCGGATATTGAATTCTGAATTCGGTTGAACTGCAGGGTTGCCACATCGAACAGATTTAGAGAGTAACTCTTAGTCGAAAACAGAGAGTGAAATTTCATTTGCATGAAGAAAATGTGAAATGGTAACTTTTTGGTCGAAATCACTGCTGCTAAAATTACACATCTTAATTTGATTGAACTAAAATAGTGACTTTTGGTCGGAATCACTGTTGGAAAATCACACATCGGGACGGTGCCAAAATAGAGTGAATTTTAGCGTTCTACGTAGGACAATAGTGACAAAAACAAAATAGAGTGACGCAGTGAGGCTCATTCGAGTGCAGGCTCATGTTGTTGAGTGGTTGGTTGTCATAGCCCCATGAGACTTTTTTTTTTTACTGTGCGTACAGGAGGGGTATCCAACCTCGTTTTTACACAACCTCAACCGCGACCCGCTAAAATGTTGAAATGAAAGATAGAAGTTATCCTGGCAATCAATAGGCAAAATATCACTTTCTTCAAAGTCATGTGTCCAAAAATATACTAAATTCTGTACCTTTTGTCCATTTAGTAGCTTTTTTAAAAGCTGTTTTCTGCCTGTTGACCTTGCTCTCTTCGTTTTTCATCATTTTTACCTAAATCGAGGTCAGGTTGGAATGAAGCAATCTTGTTTGAAAACAAAAATATGTTTAACTAGAAGTATTGAAGCAACATTTATGTATCCAGTATGTAAACCATTCAATTAGCTTCAATCTAGTGTTTTTGGCATATTTCTTGGTTCCTTTTGAAGCCAGATGGATTATTCTAAAGGAAAGCCTTCTCTGGAAATTTGAAATCTTGTCTGAGGTTGGATACCCCTCCTGTACTCCCCGATCTCAGCTTATTACTAGAAAGTGGTAAGGGTCTAACATCTGCCGTTTTTTACGGAAAGTGTGGACCTCTGGCCGGATTGATGAAAGTTTTGTGCAGTCCTTGGTCCCAAAATGTTCTCTACCACCCGGTCTCATCTGAGACAGGTTAGGAAGCAGAGAACTTTGTACCCACGCGTTCCTGGGTACCAGTGTCCGACTCGCCCTCGAAGAACCGATGATTCTGATTTTTTCGTCGGGGGACGAATCCTCACCCCCAATTACCCTGGGAGCTATAACCAAGATCGTACCCACTCCGCTTTGAAAATGAAGGGTCAGGAAGGTTTGTTTCCATGACTTAACAACAAGCGCAATAATTTTTGATGAGAGTGGGCAGGGGCTGTCAGTTTAGTTGTTCCGCCTTTAAGACGTTAGTAAATCGTTGAAGCATATTTCAGCTTTGACGGCTGTGGTCCCCATGTTGAATTCCTCGCTCTTATATCTCCATATATGACTACCAGCATTTAAACCAAAAGCAAATGAGAAATTTTCGTTTTAGGATCTTTGTTATACCTGGCAGACTACGAAACCAAATCTCAACGTCACAACATACCAGTCATGTCCAGTATTCACCTCTTATCCCAACTTTACACTACAAGCTGGTTGCCCATTGTGGCACTTAGGGGTGTTGGGTTGAATTTAGTCAACGCGATAGGGCCACTTAAAAACTTTTTGATAAAAGGTGCGTCGTAAATTTATTGTTATTGTTAAAAATAGTGTGTAAATATATAAAAGCTGATATTGTACAAGGCAGTTGAAAATTCTCCTAAAATCCGTCTCTAGACTCAAGGTGTAATGAAATCTCTGGGAGTTTGGACCCCTCTCATTAGGGTTGGGGGGGGGATTAAGAAGGGCTTGCTTGTTAGCATTATAAAGCTTTTAGAAAAGTATAAGTTGGTTTCTGTTCAGTTAGTTGTGGAAAGCGATAACGGGAGAGTTGGGAGTAAACTAGAAAAGTTGAGGAATAGTTGAGAAAGGGTCTAGTTAAAAATGAAATTTCATAGCTACGTTTTCTGGCAATGTTTGTCAGAGCCCTCTTTAATTCCCTCATCTTCAGGATAAACGAATTTTCTGTAATATTATGCGAATAACGTCGGATGACTGAAATCTCACTATTCTTAAGCCTAGCCAGCTTCACGCATAATATTTAGGGTTGGGAGGTTGTTGTGTTAGTTCACACCAAAAGTTTTACCTCTGGTTTGTAAGGTGTGTATTGAACGTAAAAGGAAAGGGTAAGCAACTTTGTCTCGACCACTGGCAGTTTTTGTGTGTATCTTGCCTGTTTGGTTGTGCCGTTCACTTATGTTTGCATTTTCTGCTCGTTTGCGTGCCTTGTGGCTGGTCGTTTGCACACTTGGCTTTCTAGCTTTTTTTTTTGTTAATACCTGGTTCTGACTGAATCTTACTGTTAGGTTATTTTAGTTGCTTGGTTTTTGGTATTAGTGTCAGCGGTGAAGTCGAGGGATTTCTGGTTCTTGCTGCTTAAGTTTGCCACAGGTTTTCCTAGTATACTTGCAGCCTTCGGCTCAGTTCCCGATACCGATCAGTCTTTCGTCGGTATCAAAGAGCGTGTTCCACAGCGTGTACGCATGACGTCACGATTTTGGGCTTCTTGTCATCAAGGCTGGAACGCATTTTTGAGTTTTCGGCAAAATATCACCCCGCAGGGAAATCCAACCAATCACGTTACAGAGATCCGTAGTTACCACGCTTACTACGCTCCCGAGCATGGTAAGCAAATAGTTACTAGCAGTTACTATTTAGAGAAGGTTGGAACGGTCAGCGTAGCAACTTTTCGTGAGAATGGGACGGAAATAGTAACTAATAGTTACTATTGTTAGAGGGGTGGAACAGGCTCCTAGATGTTCAGTTATAGGTCCGTACCGTCTGGGGTCCACTGTGGGGTCAGTTAAGAGTGGGTTTTCTTGGACAGACAGGACCATCCTATGTTTCGGGGGAGTTGGTGTGGGGTCTGGGACTATAGCCTTGGTCTTGACAGCGCGAAACTTAACAGATATCAATGCTATCTACTCTTGCAAGTGCCATATGAGCTAACAGCTCGTTGTCCAGTTTCCGTCGGTCGGCCCGTGATCACGAGTTAAAGATCGTAAACTCATCCACCCGTGGGGGGGGGGGAATCTGGAACCTGTGGCGTGATAGTTCAAGACAGAGGTGTTCAGACTTGAAGCATAGTATTCGGTAGGAGCACATAACCTGCATGTGTCGTCCGAGAACCCAATTTGCAAATGACCCACATGAGTCAATTCCACACGACCGGCCGAATGCCCCAGATTAAAATAATAAATATCTAAGCTAAGATTCGTTTGGAACAGGAACTAGAGCAAGAGAAAAAATAATGAAATTAAACAGTAAAAACTAATATTTATTAACCCCCCCCCCAACTTAAAAGTGTATTGGTACGAAGTATGGTAGGGCGACTGATCATATGCTTAAGATGTGACGTTGGCTGTCAGGGTCGATCCGCCCCCTTTGGGACTGGTTGTAGAGGGCTGCGGAATTCACATGCTAGGAAGAACTTGGCAGACACGTTAGTTGGAGCTCGCTCGGTTGAATAAAAATCCTCATTTTCGGGGCAAGGTCATCTGTGGGAGGAGGGATCCAGGACCTTGGTACGATTTGATGAAACGTGACTGGTGGTATGACCAGGATCTTTTGAAAACCGGAACCAGGATCGCGGAACCTGAGCCGCCAAGTGTCCGGGTTATGGGCCCCTTGTGGCTCAACCCGGACCTGAGCCGCCCAGAATTCGGGGTCCGGTTTAAAAATCCTGGTGGCTCATCACCGACCCCAAACTCCGCACACCAGATCCTTGAACCTGAGCCGATCGGTTGCAAATTCTTGCGGGTAGCTTTCAGTGTAGTTTTTTTTTTTGCTTGTATCCTGGTTGATGTCTTGTCCTGCTTGGAGGTTTTCGGCGGCATATTACTGTCTGTGATTTTTTTTAAAACTCTTTTAATCCTTTAAAAGTAAAATTACAAACGGTATGATTACTAACGTAACTTCAGATCAAATTCGCCAGAAACCGACAACAACCGCACTGAATTACAATACTTTTTTGTTAGCTTATTTTAATCCTTTAACAATAAGTATTCCTTTGAGCTAAGCTGTCTGCGAATCATATTTGATGACGCTAAACGGAACGTCAGCTAAGAGGCTCAGGCTAGAAAGTCGAATCCGCTTGAGCCTGAAGAGGTTCTTGCCAAGAAGGGCCGAAATGTAGCTAGAACAATCTTGACTGACTTTTCCGTTTAGCGCCATCATCCATAACAATAACAACAACTTACAAAATTGCAGATCAAAACTGCCAGGAGGTGATAGTTTGAAGTAAGGAACATCCTCAGAATAACCGCACTGAATTACCAGTTTCCCAGTTATTCATCATTTTTCCAGAACTTAACTTCTATCACAACCGAGAGTTTGCATTATTGTACATAACAGCCATATGCCTGATACCCCGTCGCAAGTGTGTGATATACATTCGGTGTTTGGGAGTAAGGAGCCCCTCTGTCACCAAACATCACTTGCCCTTTCTGTTATCATTAGATCTACACTGTCAAAAGTTTTACAACATTTAAACATGAATGCGCAATCCTGTATGAGATTACACACTATCTGCTGATGTTATTGAAACAAAAATCTTATTAGTGTTATTTTCTGTAAGAATAACACGAAACATGGTTTGCAACGTTATTTTTAGCGAAAATAACACTTTAAAGGTTGCAGCGGACATATTCTGTATCATCAACTATCCCATGTTCGTTGAAATGGCCCACCTGGGTAAATGCTAGTAAATTTCTGACATCTGAAAGAATAGTTACGTTTTTGCAGATACCATGTTATCTGATACCACGGTCTAAAGTCGTCCTAGCAGTTACCGTGGTACCTGATACCACGGTCAAAAGGCGTTTTTGCAGTTATCGTGGTATCTATATCCAGATACAACGGTTCCGACCGTGGTATCGTGGTATCTGAAATGTAATCTCACTTTCGTCATATTTTGTCAAATTGGTGAGAAAGAAGTTTAGCACACTAACTGATATCAGTTTTTCTTTTGGGATGACTACGAAAAGTGCAATTTCGGCAATAGTCGTTTTTGCAGACCAACCGTGTATCAGATACCACGTTACCTGCAAAAATGACTAATTGCAGATCAAGTTACCGTGGTAACAGATACCATGGTATTTGAAAAAACGCAACTACTCTTCCCAGTAACGGTTCGAAGATAATTCAGATTGTTTCAACTTTAAGATGAAAATATTATCGTCTGTCCGTACCACAATCCTGTCTCATCCTTTACTTTTTGAGATAGTTCAGTATCGTTTCAATAGATGGCCGGTCTGCTGGATACTGGCTTATGTATTCCATAACGCCGCCGGATTGGTTAAGGATGATATTCCCACCCAGTTGGAGCGGGTCGTCGGAAAATTCGCTGAAACTTTCTGGTAGAGGGATTTTCTGAGCTACCTTCTCACCGTAATATGAAACTGATTCGTGTCGCCAGACCTGGAATGTAGGATTAATTACCGAAGAACCGGTAATGATACAGAATTGCTCACGGATAGAAAAAAGGTGATACATTAATCGTTTGCTTTTTTATTACGTTCATTCGAATAGTTCTATTCATGCGAATCTGAATGCGAATCTAAATCTGAAAATTATTAATTAAAAAAAAAACCTAAGACGTTCCTAGGTAGCCCGAAACGATGGAATATCAGTATTTGACCTATAGGTCGGAACAAATAACAGTTCGGGCAGACGGGCATGGGCGGGCGCTCGAATTCCTAAGAGGATTCTCGGCATCGTCATTCGTTCGCATAGGAAGATTTGTTCAACTGTACGACGAAAGCGCAGTAAATCCGGTCGGAAAACCTGGTCGTCAGTGCAAGTCGTGAGCAGAGATGGGCGAACCCGATTATGAAAGGATTCGAATCCGAATCCAGTGCTAGGTACGAATCCGAATCCACCATTAGCAAAAATCAAATCATGTACATAGGTTATTGTTTAAAAATCAGAGGTGACAAAAAGCACTGATATCCGAGGTGATCAGAAAACGGCCCACTCTGTAAAAATTGGGAAACGGAAACTGGACGGATCTAGACTAGTGAGCGGATTCGTAAAATTGAAAGTTTGGAGTCCGAATCCGAATCCAGCCTGACAAGCAGAAGATTCGAATCCGGTCAAAAGGACGAATCCTGGATTTGAATCCGAATCCGTATTCGAATTCGCCCATCTCTGGTCGTGAGCCGTTTTATTAGTTGGCTTGGCTTCTGTGAAAGACTTTTGATGAACTGTCACTACCTGTTCAGCTGATCCTTACAGTTATGAACTAATTCATAAAGAAATTTCACATGTAGGCCGAAGTGGAATTTCATCGTCTTTTGACATCCAGCACTTTCCAAAAAATAACTCTGCGAACTTTTTGATTCAGTTTTTTTTTATTACTCGTTTGTTTTCTGCAAGTATAGCATTTTTATATATAAGTGCTCCTTCAGGCTGAACTGTCTGGGAAACATACATTAAACAATGGCTGAAAAGGGAAATGTCAGTTGCGATGTTTTTGCGTTTTTTTTTCCTATGCCGCGAGACAGTCCTCTGACATAGGCTATAACACCAACATTTTTTCCGTTTTGAGCCATTGTGTAATCTATATTTTTTGTCTGTGACCTGAAGAGACCCTTGCCAAGAAGGGCCGAAATTTCGCGGAACGGTGCGATTAACCGTTTTAGAAATATGGTACATTATTATGTAATCGGGTTACCTTGTAAAGGGATCGCTCCATCCCAAAGCGCTTATACAGTGACCGGGTTTCATCGCAAAGTACTCGGAAATTCGTTCCAGTCTCGAGCTTCCATCTTCTCGCTCCTGCTGTGTTGCCAAACGAAACTATGATGATTGTCAGGTCAGAGCAGACTTTTTGGAAGGACTCCTGTAAAAATTAGGCAAAATAAGTTGGAACTATTGGAAGGGCCAGAACGCGGTCTGTCATACGCTACACGTCTCTCTTGTGTTTGTTGTTGGCAACAACCTTTACGAACCAGGTCAGGTACCAGTAACTAGCCTTATATAGGCAAAAGCCTTATTATTATTATTTTTATTATTAAAATATGCATGAACCTTGCTACGTTTTCCAACGGAAGTAAGCATCCGCAAAATTAAGGCTTTAAAAAAAATTTTTTAAAACTTAGATCCGTTTAAAAAAAAATTACCCGGTCTTCCGTTAGTTTTTTCCTCTCTGCGAAATTCTTGGCTTGTAATGAGAAACACGTTGCGTAACCAGGGTTGCCACACCGAAAACATTTAGAGAGTGACTTTTGGCCCAAAACAGAGAGTGAATTGGGAGTGAAAATTTATTCCCACAAAAAAAAGTGAAATTGTCAATTTTGGTCGGAATCGCCTCTGCAAAAACGTCGTATCTTAATTTTGTTTTCACGGAAAAACATGAAATAGTCACTCTTTGTCGGAATCCCTGCTGCAAAAATTACACATTTAGACCTAATCTGAAATAGAGTGATTTTTATGTCCTACGTAGGACTAGAGTGACAAAAACAAAATAGAGTGACAATTCACACTATCGTGCGACACGTGGCAACCCTGTGCGCAACGGGTCTTCCTGACTATTGAGCTTGTCGAACTCTATAATAGGGATGTTCCGCGCTCGAAAAAGCCAAACATGGCGAATGTAGAAATTATTCTAGTGCCGCTAGGGTGAAAACAAATACCGTTTGAATTTCGAAATCTCTGGAATAAGACAAGACTGAACGATTAGGGAAGTTAGAGCGGATTAATGTTAAGATTTGCGAATGCGGCCGATCTTTTAAAGCACAACTTTTACTAGATACAACACTTTGAGGCTTCTCGTCTCCTTAGGCGTGAAGGAGTTGTCGGCGGACCTTTGAGTTTCGACAATACTTCGAAGCTTCTCGTCCCTTTAGGTGTGAAAGAGTTGTCGGAGGGCCTTGAAGCTTTCGGCAAGATTTGTGTTGCGTGACTGGCAAAACTCGGCTCAGCCGAAAAAGCGCTAAAAAGTCAAGATACAAAACGAAACAATGCCGAAAGGCGGGGATTTCAGAAGCTTAAAATTCCATAAAGGAGCTGTAAGAAGCAGAATAAGCAAGAAGGGTCCTTTAACTGAACAACTTCTACACCAACCGCGGGGCAGCTATGAATGAATGAATGAATTTATTACGTGCAGCCTATTAAAGGCATTTGCACAGTGCATACCAGTACATACAGAGTAAAAAAGGGAAATGGACGCTTAACAATAAATATAGATGGTACAGCAAAACCCACAACAACAACAACAGATAAATAAACGCAAAACAAGAAATACACAGCTAAACACGAGAAAGAACAACAAATTTACTGTAGTAGCTGGCGCATTCGGCAGCTATGTCAACTCATAGTCTTTTACCTACCATATTTCTGTGGAGTTCCTCCACGTGCGCTATGTCAACCCATAGTCCTTTACCTACCATATTTCTATGGAGTTCATCCACGTGCTCACGTCATGGTAATCAAGCAAAGTGCCTGAGTAGGACTAACATAGTTGTTGAATTTTTCACCAGGCTTTCGATACTCTTCGTCTCCTCCGATACGCAGTCAGTGAGAGCGAGTTTGTCCAGCCGTCCGTCTTTCTCGGCTGGGAATTTGAAATGTTCCACGTCAACGGATTGCAGGAATTGGTCCCATTCGCTCTGAAAAGTTTTGAATTGCGTTACAGGCTGGCTAACCCCCCAAAGAGGGGCAGACGTGAAATTTACTTGTTTTGTCCCGACTTCAGTCTGTCCCTGTTTAAAGTTTAACTGAAAAGCCAACTCATTTTATATCTTGGATACGAATACACTGAATATTTCGACTCTAATTTAGCTGACGTATCCGTTTTGCACTGTCAAATATTTCGACTCTTATAAGGGATTCTTATTTTTTCATCCCAGGCTCTAGTAGTGACGTTCAGAATATGCGCTGCTTGCACGACAAGTCGAAATTCATCCAGCCGTGGCGAATTTGACCGTCAGCAAAAGCGTGGGTTTCAATGGCCAACAAAGGGAAGCTTATTATCACGTCTGAGAAATGATCACGTAGCGCAAGATCACGTCTGAGGAACGCTATAAATTTCGAGGACTGAAAGAGAGATATTTGCTGAATGTATTAAGCATAGAGGTACAAGCACGTCCATAAGAATAAGTTCATTCGATATAATCGATTATTAGGAAACAGCGAAGTAACGCATTTTCATAGGGCCTTCAAGCCTATTTAAGTTAATTAGATGGATGACTAGACTGTCGTATCTCAGCCCTTTCGGTTAAGTGGGCTTTTGTACATCAAGACCTGATTTAGACTCACAATGAATCTTAAAATCGTAATTTTTTTCGGTTGTTTTTGTATTCGTCGTTCCATAGTGCGGTTCTAATTGAATATTTACGACTTTATTAATAAACCTGTTCCTGAAAATCGCTCGGTAGAAAGTTCGATGGAACCCGCGAAATATCCTCTAGGTGTAAGTCCTAACTCCGAATGTACTAGAAGGAAGTCCTTCACTGGGGTTTAGACCTCTTTAAAAGAATCGGGTCAATTTGAAAACAAATCTTACCTCCGCAGTTAGTTGTTGCTCGTAAACATCTCGGATTTGTGGATTGTTGAAGTTGTTCTTGAAAAATACTTCAAGCTTCTCTCGTGACATCATTTCAGTGCTAATCCAAAAGAGAACGGTCATTACATCTGTTTTATCGTAATGGTGGCAAGTTCGATATTAATCAGCAGTGCGAATATGCCAAAATTCGTTTATAAGTCGTGCAGGTACAAAAAGCTGAGATATTAACGCACATTTTTCTGAAACCGCGTAACATCTTTTCTTAATTTTTACTTTAGGGGCTACGACTCCTATACCTGGAGACGTTGACACTTTTTTTTAACCATTTTGTCGTTACCTAGTCTTTCCAAACAAACCCAGAGCATCCTTCGAAATGTACATTTAAACTTTCAAAAATGTTACCCACTTATGCTTTAAAAAGACATAATATAGAACGTCTCTTCTCTCATATATTGTGAGACATATGAGATATCATGACACCACTTTAACTAAAAATAACGGGTTTCTTCCCCTTTGAAACCATATCAAGATCGCTTATGGGCTCTCAACCTTCCTACCCTCGTGTACAGGTGCAACCGTAGCGGCTAACACTAAAAATGCCCACGACCATTATGCCCACGACTCAAAATGCCCACGACTCAAAATGCCCACGACTGATAATGCGCACGACTCATAATGCCCCCGACTCAAAATGCCCACGATTGGATTATTTGAGGTGTTCAGAACGTAGTAAACTTGAATTAGGGCTGAGTGAGCAACGAGAAGAGTATAATAGACGGAGTATCAGAATGACGATGATCGTACGTTGAACTGGTATAATCTCAATTATAACATAGCTCTGGTAAAATACTTACAAGAAACATGTGTATTGGCTCGTGGTTAGTTGCCGCAAAAGCGCTGTGCTTTCTTGAGGAAAGAAACAATAAAATAATTCCTTTCAAAACCTTTTCCGTCATTAATCCTACCCCTTGTAATCTCATAGTCCGCATTCAAAGGATGATGTTAACATCATCCTGTCAACAGGGGAGGCCAACATCATTGATGTTGGCCTCCCCTGTTGACAGTTTCAGCCGTTGGCATTTTGAACCAAGACGATATTAGCCTCTCCTGTGACCATTTTGAACTGTTGGCATTTGGCAACTGTCGGCAATTTTTAAGCCGCCAGCGTTTCGGACAATTGTGGGCATTTTGAGTGGGCATTTTGAACAGTGGGCATTTTGGTCAAGCCGGAAGTTCTGTTTATTGAGATTTTACCTGGATTTTATTGTTATTCCCAGACTTTAGAAAGTACAACTTGTGGGTCAAATGTGTGGAACACAATTCTGTTTCTTCGACGAAAACTCAGAAATGTGTCGCACGAAATGTACCTCGGAAAAACGCTTCTGGAAAAAAATGGAGTCCGAGAAGCTTCGAAAGGAGCTCATTTTGCAATCTAAAATCATCCCGTTAGCATGGATAACATATTTTGGGCCGCGGGAGCACCCGACCTTGGTTGACGTCGAAAAAACGCACGATATTTAAATTTCGGAAATGCGAAGGGTTTAGTGGCTAGGGGAGTAGATGTGGCAGACGTGAGGAGCACATGATCACAACACGTCTTTTAAGACTGCAGAGCAGAGGATATCCACAATGATCTTACCTGTCATATAGTTCGGCATATGCAGAAATTGCAGAAAGTAGTACCCCGTATCCATCAGTTGTAAATTTGACTGGATCATCTGAAAAAGACGTGTGCTGAAAAATCGACTGGGGAATTCGTCCTCGAATTTGTATCCTCCGGATTGGTTCGCGAGTACATCAGTTACATGGGATACATTTTTAGAAGACTAAGACGGTCGTTTGGGCATGTACTCTGACGACCTGGAGAAGGTGGCCGGTCGAACTCAACCCTCCTCTCCGGGTGGAAGAAGTGTCAAGGCAGACTTCGACCCAATCGGAGGCTTTATGTAAGACGATGGGACAACCAATGTCTATCCCTAACCGAGCCAGCTGCACAGGACCGCAATGAGTGGAAGTGGACATTATGACACGATTTATTGCAATAAGCAAACTGGCCATAGTCACTTGGTGTCGTCGCTTGATGTAGGCCACGAACAGCCGTGGAGTTTGAGCGTGAAAGAAGTATACAATTATAAGACCCTAATAGTCCAGTCCTCATCTGAATAATTCCTAAATTCCTAAGCCATTGATTGTTTTTCACGGATGATTCATTCTGCTCATCAGAGGCGTCACGTATGGAGGAGGGAGGGGAGACGCGCCCCCCATGTTGTCGGCCAGTCGGTAAAATATATCCGAGTCGGTGCGAAGCGCCGCGATTTTTGTTAAAAACAGTTGATTTTTCCTTCAAAACAGTCGGTTTTTAGTGGAGTGTTCCTTGGAACAATCCACTATTGCGAGCGCTGTAGCAGCTTTCAGCTTTCGGTTTTCGGTTTCCGGTTTTCACCGTATTTTGTGGAGCTCAGTGCAGGTATCAAGCTCAAACTTGGTACACTTGTGGACATTGGGATCTAGTTGTGCCTTGTGGGGGTCTACCCCCCACACCCACCCAGTTCAGGGGCAAATGGGCCCACATTGCCCAGTGAATAATGTTCATAACTTGACCAAACCTGGACATAGGACGATAAAATTCCTTGTACTTGCAGATCCTAGGGCTGGGAAATTACTCTCAAAGTTACACCTCCACCACCCACCCCGTTCACGGGCAACTGGGCCCAGATTGCCCAGGAGTAAAGTTCGTTACCCGTGACATGAATCCACAGGTATCCAGTTGAAACTTGGTAGGTCTGTGAGCATTGGAGTCTCTTTTTGCTTTTTGCGGGCCCCAAACCCCACCCCCGCTTGGTTCAGGGTCGATTGGGCCCACATTGCCCATTTTTTTATGTTTTAACTTGACAGTAACTGGAGATAGGAAGATGAAATTCCTTTGTGCTTTTGGATCATGGGGTTGGGAATATATATGTGGAGTTGAACCACTCCCTACCCTCCCGTTGGTGGGCAAGTGGGTCCAGTTTGCCCAATAGTAAAGTATTTGACCCGTGACTGGAATCAAACTCTTAAGTTGGTATAGTCGAGGAATTTATGTCTAGATATGGAATTTGATGGGTCCCGTGACCCCCCCTCACCCTCCTGCTCATGAGTAACTGGGTCCAGCTTTCCGGTGGGTTAAGTTCGTGCATGACATGTCTCAAGTTCAACTCTTGTATACTTGTGAGTTGTGGATATGTATGTAAAAATGCGGATTTTGGTGTACAGCAACAAATAAGACCACGCGGCATACTTTGATTATCAGTTGGAAACTGGACGGTTTTGTCATATGATCCATGATATGCCGATCTTAATGAAGTTGTGACAAGGGGGTGTCAGGCAATAAAACGATTTGGTTTAATTACCCTTGTTATTACCTTACTAATGGAAAAGAGGTTTAAAGTGTCAGACTGGCTAGCAAGATCTTCTTTGGATTTGTAATGCGGTTTGTTTAAGCTTTTAAACTGGGATAATTTCAAATTCAAATATTTTTTGGTTAGTGGGGATGTGAAATGTCTTGGTTCTAACGCTTTTGCATATAAGATGTGACTAATATTTTACTTTCACACTCCACGTCTGAGCGCTTGCGCACTTATTCGTAAAAGTTGTCGATTTTTTCTTAAAAACAGTCGCTTTTTCTGCAAAAACAGTCGGTAAAAATGACCAGCCATTCGGTAAATACCTTGCATTTCGGTAAATACCTCCCAAACATTTTGGCTAGTAACGCCTCTGCTGCTCGTGGCAGGAATTTAGGAATCACAGTAGTGTTGGGCGATATTTGAATTTTTCGATATATCGATATTTTCACTTTCGATATTCGATATATCGATATCGATATTTCGGTACCATGTTTCGCTATAGTATTGGTCTCGTTTCGCAAAAATTTAAGAGCAAAATTGTCGTAAGAAAGCACCTTGCATGAACTGAAACTTCGAAGAAATAGAAACTGAACTGAATTACGAAGAACATATTGCTCCTGTTTCGGATTTATAAGTGTAACTTATGTTGGATAATTTACAAAAAATATAACTGAATAAGTATCGTTTTCGATATCGATATTTACGTTTCGATATTCGATATCGATATTTGGTCCGATATATCGATATCGAATTATCATTATCGATATCGAATATCGCCCAACAAATCAAAGTATCTCCGAATCCGGGAATAGGGCGAGAGACTCTGCAATCAACAACTGGAAAAAATGAATGCATGTGCGGTTTTGTCAAACTATAATGACAACCTGATGGAACAAACAGTTATAGTTGTCTAGGAAAGTTGGTTTTAAGCAGAAACAGCGTATTTTGAGACCGTCTTTAATGCAAGGTATGAAAGTACGGCGTTACTGACATGATATCTCGTGTCCTAAACTTGTTCCAACAAGAACTAATCGCTAGAAGAGAAAAGGGAACCTTCAAAGTTCTTTTGCTGACCTTTAATTGCTTTCCTGGCCTCCTGAAGCGTTTCTTTCAGTTTGATCACTAATTTGGCAACAGCTGTTGAGATTTTTTCCATCATGTGATTAAAAGAATACTTTCACTGAATGAGACGAGCGAAGTACGAAACTGCAGTCATCCAAAGCCCGCGCGGATGATATCTTGTTCACACACTGAGGGGCTAAAAGCCCTCTATATGTCTGTATAGTTCTTTGGTACCAGGCTGTCAAGGCTGCATATCTCAGTGATTTATTTAAATGTTTGTTCGGTTACTAAGGAGGGTTTTATCGCTGTATTTGGCAGCCCTTGCAAGGGCCTCTGTTCAGGTGGCGAAAGGAAACCTCAAGTTTCCAAAACAAAACCTCGGAGTTAGGCCTTTTCGAGGATCGGCTACTCAAATTGTATCCTTTACTGTAAACGAACAAGATACCACATATTTGAACTGACCACCTATTGGGATCAGATATCCGAACTAGACGACCACTGTTAAATTTTCCCAAATCTCTAAATTACTTCGCCACCCATGCTCGATTTGAATTCTTCAACAAGTCGGTTAACTACATACCTTAGTCAACCTAAAGAAAAACAAACCTTGTATATTTTTTTTTTTATTTGTGTTTTTCGATTTTTTGGTGTTGGAGAAAGCCTACACGTGTACAGAGACGCAGTAATAAGATTATAAGTACTCCCTGAACATACGCTGACTTGGAAACATATGTTCATACGATGGGTAAAAGCGGATACGTCAGCTACGATGCTTTAGCAGTGATATTCCGGCTCTTCTTGGCAAGGGTCCTCGTCCCTGACGTTCGGCAGCCTGACGAGGACCCTTGCCAAGAACGGCCGAAATATCGCTGCCAAAGCATCGTAGCTGACGTTTCCATTCTTATCCATTATATGAATATAAATAAGATTATTTTGTTTTATTTCATAGAATTGTGATTCTGAAACTCAGTCTTTTCAGTCAGTTCTTTCACCCTCGCATTATTGGTTCCAGTACAAGCAAATAAAAAAGCTGTTTTTCAACTTAAAAAAAAATTAAACAGCCATGCCCAGACATAGAGATCCACGGGCCCGTAGGCAGTTAACTAGTATTTTTGGTAATTTAGCCAAAAAACTAACTGTACTTTTATTTTTGTTAAACGTTCTTTGACCTCGGAAAGTAGAATGAAATAGCCAAGGACCAACTGACAATTTTACTTTACACATTATGACTTTTACACTTACCACTTCGGCCTTACATGTTCGCCCCCGTAAATAGCAGTTGCATCTAAGTTCCACCACAAAGTTTCGCGAATGTACGTTTTCCCGATCCATTTGTGGTTGTCGATCAGCACTAAGCTGAGTCTATTTCTTCTTTTCGCTTTACAGATGAGCTCGCTCAGTGATCTTGCGGCTATAGTCAGCGCTGTGTCATCAGCGAAGGATGTGGCTAATGTTTCTGGTAAATAGAAAGGTAGTGGGTCCATGTACACTAGAAATAGAAGCGGCGCACTGAGCTCTGGGACACTCCACACTTGACATCATGAGTTTTTCCAGTAACACTGTCAATTACTACTCTGGTGGATCTACCATGCAATTCACTCAAGTTACTTCCCGCGTACTCCTAGAGCCAATAATCTCTTTAGGAGCAGTTCAATGTCGACAGTTTCGACCGTGAGTGTCCGTGGCCGACCTTGTGTCTGTCCGTGGCCGAATGGTTAGCGCGTCGAACTCACAAGGGAAGGGTCCCTTGTTCGAGTCTCGGTCGTGCCTACTGTTTGGTTTCGAGTGGGGGTTAGTGGCGTAACTCTGTAAGACAAGCCACAGTTCACCCAGCTTCAAATGGGTACCTGGAGAAATCCGGGGAAGGTGACAGGAAGGGTGTGCGAAAGCACAGGATGGCTGGCCCCCAACCCCCCATTGCACTTCCTGGCCGAGGGCCGAGAATCGGAGATCAGCACCGCCGGCTTGGCCTGTAAAAGCTGATAGCTGACACCTTTACTTTACTTTTTTTTTTTACCAATGTCGACAGTATCGACTAGTTTAGTCCGCTGCATGAAATCGAAGTCTGATAGGGTCGGTGATCATGCGGTGGCCACTGCATGAATACGAAGTTGGACAGGGATCACAGATCATGCAGCACTGCGACCCTTGTCCAACTTCGTTTTCCTGCAACGGCCACTGCGTGATCAGCGACTCATAGACTTCGATATCATGCAGCGGCCGGTTTTCTTTCTTAATTTTTCACTTCCGATTTGTCTTTTTTACCCAGTAGGCCTACTCCTTATGTACACTTTTGGTGCCATTTTTATGACGATGGTGATGATTTTATTTTAACCCTTCAAAATCAGCACGAAGCACGAAGACGGAGTAGATAAGAAGGAAAAATGGGCAATCAAATTTTATATGTATACGTTATTCTTTCTTTGACACAAATTACTCTCCCCCCACTCACAACCAGAGGCGTTACTAGCCAAAATGTTTGGGAGGGGACAAGGTATTTACCGACTGGCTGGTCATTTTTACCGACTATTTTCGCGGATAAAAACGACCGTGTTGACGAAAAATCGGCTTATTCTAAGAAAAAACGACTACTTTTAAGAAAAAATCGACTACTGTTACGAAAAACCGACGGTTTTTTATTGTTTTTTAAGAAAAAACTACTATTTACGATAAAAAAATCCATTGTTTTTACTAAAAGTCGTGGCGCTTCGCGCCGACTCGGTTATTTTTTACCGACTGGCCGACAACATTGGGGGGGGGGGCGTCCCCCCTCCCCCCCCAGTAGTGACGGCTCTGCTCACAACTGCTACTCAATTGTTCCTCTTTTGCAGTCGAGAACTAATAATGTGTGGTCTTGGTAGCATTTAACTTATAGACAGACTAACTGACCTACATGTTGCAGAATCTTCATTAAGCGCCATGTGGCTGAAATAAATGCTGAGTGGGTTTGACACACGGATCCTCCACGGGTTGTTGGATCAGTTAATCTGTGTATGGACAGTTAATAATCGTTTGAACATAAAAATCGTGAATAAAACGAAATTTTTCTCACAATTGACGACACGAATCTTTGTTACATGCGTACTACATTTGTATCCGTTTGATTGATTAACTCTGAACCAGATGAAAGTTTGTGATTTTCGCGTTTTAAATTGGGAGCGAAGCTACATCAGGGTTGGCTATTATGTTTAATATGTGGTTGCAACCCGTCTTTGATAGTTGTACCCAAATAGCTATTAAAATATGTTGCTGAAACGGGCTTAAAGCGGCTTCACCTTCCTGATTTTTGGGATCCCAAAACGTTAGTGACGGATACCTATGGCATCGTAAAAGTTGTCCGTCTGTCCGTCTGTCAGTCTGTCCGTCTGTCTGTAAGCACGATAACTCTCGAAGGGATTGAGATATTTTGATGAAACTTGGCGGGAGGATTGGTTGGGTCAAAGTACAGGTCAAGTTCGAAGATGGGCTCTGTAGCCCTATATTTGAGGGTGGGGGAGGGGTTTCAAATTAAGGGGCACACAAAATATTTTTTTAAAGCTTTTTAGATAGTTGATTTAGGGGTAAGGTGACACGCTGAATACGAATATGAAAGTTATTTTCTCGCCGGACAAGTAGTTCGCCCGGAATCCGGCGAAAACCGGAAAATTTGTTAAAAGCAAAATTTGTATTTGAGGTTGATTAGATGTTCGATTTAGGGGTGAGAAGACATGCTGAACACGATGGTGAAAACCGTTTTCTCGCCGGACAAGTAGTTAGCCCGGAGTCCGGCCGAAATCGGAAAATTTGTTAAAAGCAAAAATTTTACTTGAAGTTGATTAGATGTTCGATTTTGGGGTTAGAAGACATGCTGAACACGACGGTGAAAACGCCAGACAAGTAGTTCGCCTGGAATCCGGCCGAAACCGGAAAATTTTTTAAAAGTAAAATTTGTATTTTAAGTTGATTAGATGACAGATGTAAGGGTAAGAAGATACGCTGAATCTGTATATGACAATCATTTTTTACTCGGACATATATTTCGTCCGGAATCCGGTTGAAACGTGATTTTTTTTACAAGTTAAAGTTTTATTGAAGTTGATTAGATGTTCTTTATCTTTATAAGGAGATGCGCTTAATTCGTTTCTGAACGATCTTTTCTTGGCTGGACAAGTAGTTCGCTCGGAATTCGGCCGCAACCGGAAGTAAGGCGGAAGTAAGGCAGGAAGTTTCGATCAGTATCGTCTAAATAGATAGGGCTTATACAGGTATATCTGAACTTGATTTTGTCAGATGATTAGCCTGGCGAAGACTGGATCTGGCATAGACAAGACCTAGTTGTCTGGGTCAAATATAAAATGTTTGGGATCCCATCGAAAACTTTGGTCTTGTTCTTCCGGATTCCATGCATCCGTCGAGATGGATAAGGAAGGCCAAGCTAGGCCAAAACCGTCTGGAAGTCCGTTATGTTGGGTACAGTTGGGTCTTCACCTTCCGGAATCTGGGTTCTCAGATTTTCCGAGCTTTTTTTTGAATTTCTTCGGCGATACATTAAAATTCCGGAAATCTGGAAGTTCAAAAGCCCCATATTCCAGATGCAATTTACAGAAGACGTCGAAGAATAATGTGGAAGCCCAGATTCCGGAAGTTCCGGGAGGTGAAGACCAGTTATACCCCAGATCCCGGATATCTGGAAGGTGTCATGGAGGCAACACAATGGAGGGACGGGTCTAGGCTAAAACCCCCCCGGCTAAAACCCCCCCCGGCGAAACCCCCCCCGCCAAACCCCCCCCGGCGAAAACCCCCCCGTGACCAAAACCCCCCCCGGCGAAAACCCCCCCGTGACCAAAACCCCCCCGGCGAAAACCCCCCCGTGACCAAAACCCCCCCGGCGAAAACCCCCCCGGTACCAAACCCCCCCCCGGCGAAAACCCCCCCGTGACCAAAACCCCCCCGGCGAAAACCCCCCCGGTAACAAACCCCCCCCCGGCGAAAACCTCCCGGTACCAAAAGCTCGATTCATTTACATTTAACACGAATCCAAAAAATTTCACTTGACTTCCCGTGATCTTGTTCTAATTCAAATGGAATTCTGGTACAACAAGACAGTGAAGCTTAGTCAGTTCTCAGTTGTACTTCCACTGGAATTAGTCCGCCCCTTGCGACGAGGACGCGCTCACTGGGAAAATTGTACGAGTTGCAGCAGTGAAAGTTGCAATTCATACCATTAAGGGGCATTTTTTTTTTTTTTTTTTTTTTTTGGTTCCAAGGGAAAACATTTTTTTTACAAGTTTAACAACTAGGCTATTACTTCGGTCCAATTAAGGCTAGGTACAATAGTAAGGCACTTTTTCCCGATTATAGTTATGTCTAGATTTTTTTTCAAGATTTTTTTTTTAATACTTTTTTTAAGATTTTTTTGTAAGATTATTTTCCCCGGGGGGTTCTGGTACCGGGGTGTTTTGGTACCCGTGGGGTTTTGGTATCGGGGGGGTTTTGGTACCGGGGGGGTTTTAGCCGGGGGGGTTTTGGTACCGGGGGGGTTTAGCCGGGGGGTTTTGGTCATGGGGGGGTTTTCGCCGGGGGGGTTTTGGTACCGGGGGGTTTTCGCCGGGGGGGTTTTGGTCACGGGGGGGTTTTCGCCGGGGGGGTTTTGGTCACGGGGGGGTTTTCGCCGGGGGGGGTTTGGTCACGGGGGGTTTTAGCCGGGGGGGTTTTGGTACCGGGGGGGGTTTCGCCGGGGGGGTTTTGACGGGGGGGTTTTGTCCGGGGGGGTTTTCGCCGGGGGGGTTTTAGCCGGAACCCGGAGGGACACACTACTCTTGGTGACTAACTCTTCGTGTCGATGAAGAATCGCCGTGTGCTCACCGAAGAGCCAGAAACGTCACCACAGCAAACCTTCTTGATTTGTTTACATAGTATTTAACTCAAAATTTAGGATTCTTTGGGTGACGTTTCTGGTTCTTCTCTAGGATCACCGGCGTGTTTCGGACTTGGGGGCGATTCTGGCGGTCTGGAAAAATCCGCGAGCTTATGCGTCGGCTGTTTTTGCGACTTTGGCTAAAACTCGCTTCGCTTTCCAGAACTGTTCTCGCGCTCTGTTAATTTCCGCCAGCACTTGGAAGCGAACCCACTTCGCGAGTGGAAAGTGAATTCGGTAAGTCAGCGAGAAGTTTTGAAGAAGCAACTGAGGCGCAACGACTTTCCGTTTGTTGTTGCGCTTGGCGGATTCTCGCTTTGCTTTTCGGAAAGCGAATTCAAGAGATCGCCAGAATCGCCATTTGGTCATATATAGTATTCGTATGCAAATGGATGGGGTAGAAAAAGAAGAAAGAGTGACTCGTGTTCCATGCGATAATTCTGCGATAATTGCAGGCGGCAAAGTCAGTCGTCATCCGTGACAAAGTCAAGATTTACTTTGCCGTCATAATTCGGATTCAAATATATCGCAACCTTACCGTATGGAACGCACGACTGTACGCAGTGACAAGTAATAACTTTTATACCAAAACCAAAATTTTGAAATTTCTCTTCGTTATATTAATTTGGATTTCTGGATTCCAGGTACTGCAGTGCAAACTGCCAGGTGCCAATACGTACTTTAAGGTATATAAATACGAAAAATTCTTCAAATTTACCAATTTAATTTAATTCAGTTTTGAATATGTGTAAGAAACATGGGATTGCATGGGCCCAAAAGTTGATAGTGACAAACTGATACGTCAGCTGAACTTTATTAGAGCGATAACTCGGCTCTTCTTGGCAAAAATAAATAAGTTCAGCTGACGTATCCGATTTGTCCCTATCAACTATGATTTGCAGTTAGCTTGGGCTGAAAGAATATTTATAGGATATACCTAAAAATTTCTGGTAATGGAACAATATTAAAATGGGCCAAGCGACCGATAATCTGGAGTCAGTAGGATTTTCATTTCTGTGGTGAAAAGTGGAACACTGTTTACAAGGGAATAATTTATTTAAATAAATAACAAAACAGGTATTTGTAGAACGTTACTAGACACGAGAAAATAATTTCGGCCACTTCGAGTCTATACACTCCAATACTGAAACTTAGAGGGACTTCGTATTAGGCTAATTAGGCTAGGGGTCGAGCCTCTAATAACACTTACAAGGTCATAACGGAAGTTCTCCTTAATCGACAGACAGTGTGTGTTATCAAACATATCTGCTGGAAAACGAGAGTACTTTGTTATCAACAAACGGTGTATGCGTTATCACATATATCTTTTGTAATTGCGTACCCTTGTGCAGATGCTATGAAACTCCTGATAATGTTGATGTATGAAGACCTTTTCGGCTCCCCCGCTTTTTACAACCAACAAGAATCAACAGCCCAGTGATTCACAAGGGGATACTCCATTCGGCTTGTCGTCAAGCCGATGTCGGCCACCCCGACGAATCTTCTGTTTTTCCCTGACCATCCGGACAGTGGCGTGAAGGCTCCTCGAGCAGCCTCTCATACTCATCTTATCAGTATTCACAGGGACCCATAAATTTCCTTTACAGGGGGCTTGTCATTTCCTATGCTTCTATTTTGCTATGTTGACGGAACCAGTCCTACTTTCCAAAAATCCCACCTGGGACGAATCTGCATTCTTGTTTGCCTCATTGGACGTGCGTGCCAAAGAGACTCCTCCCTTAAGGCGCCAGCAGCCAGTCACAAATTTTGCCTATCTTGAACGTGATTGGATAGTGGGTATTTCTCGAATTATCTTCCGTGTGGTCAAGATAGCATCAGAAATCTCTTATGGACAAGCCCCCTGTAAAGGAAATTTATGGGTCCCTGGTATTCAGCACAGTTATCTGTTGATCGGCAATAGTCTTATAATGACAACACTTTCACGAACGCATTAACCGCTTCCGTAACGCAACGGTTTTCTGCAAATTATGTACTTAAAAGCAGCATGTTGTTTATTTTTATCACCTCGGTCGGCATCCATTATCTTAATTATGGCATGCCCGACAGATTGTCTTAAGCCATGCGCTTAACCCTTGAGACTGACTGCATGATTAATTTAAGTGCAGTTAACACTTGGGAGTTAAATAGGTTATCACCAATTAACATCACTTCCGTTTAAAAACTGAGAATCGCGAATGCCCTAGTTCACTCCTGATATTGCTATATCAAATATCCAGGGTACTCTCTCGACTCAGTATTTCTGTTTGAACAAGTAGTTTGTTAGGTTTGTTTTGGTCACATTATCTTCGCCAGCATTTGAACCTTACAAGGCTTCGAGATTCACATACGAGATTCACGTTGATCGTGTATATACCATTCATTCCAATTCCAGTCCTTTCCTTTATTCTTCTGATCTAAACAGTTCGAACCGGACCACCTTGCATTCACAAGCAGACAGCCGACTCTATGTCTTCCAGTGCCTGATCAAACCCTGTAGGCGGTCGATCTTTCGGGATCCCCTTGGAAAGAATCTCTTAATAGTATAATAGTATCTCTTAGTGATCTCTTAATAGTCTGCAAAAGCCATCCGCTAGACAATGGATGACAATCACTACCGTACGTGACGCATGAGTAATTTACACCGAGACAGTTTGAGAGTTTGACTGTAACATCGGTTCATGATATTTGATCTATTGTTATAAGGCCCCTAAAAGGAGAGGGGTATATAGGCAGGTGACTTCTCTTCCCATTTGGTAATCCGAACTACTTCTTCGCCCTCAGATCACAAGGCCACTCTATGTGCTATAAGTGCAAACTTTGTCTCTCGAAAGTCACTCACAGTGATCACTCAATGTGATTATGTGTTATTGGGCACAGTTTCACAAGACTTCGTTCTGAATCTTCTATAGCTTCCTGTTGATTGCCACACGAGTGCCGTTGCCGATGTTCTGCAAATGCTCGAGGTACTGGAACGGGTGGCTTAGAGCCACTCTTTCTTGTGGTTTTTCCTGACTTTCGTCTTTTGCCTGATTTCTTATTGCGTAGTAGACAGGACGTAGCTGGGTTTGTGCTATCCTCTGTTCTTGAGAGCCAACCTCCTCCAAACTGGAAAATAACACTGTTAAAAAAACACTCCGCTTTCAGATAACTCGATCTGCAGTATTTTGCATTCTAGCGTTTTAATCCTCCATTGGGTTTTAACTGTCGCAACTCGGAATAAAAATCTCAAAAGAATTTTTACAGTGAATGCAAGCGAGTCCAAGCATTATGGATTGACAAAACATTTGTTCGTTGAGAGTATAAAGCAAATCGGAGTCTTATTCATTGGGGTTAACGTTACTAAACAAGGCTCCGGAACTTCGACATTTTTCGAGATGAAAGAAGATGATACAAGCACAGATTTAACTAGTCAACAATAAATTGGTTTAGTAGCATTCAAGACATCAGCATTGACGGTTGCTGCTCTCAAAAGGTAGCTAAACTTTTTTGTTTTAGCCCTCTTTACCAACGCTACGCCACCAACGGAATTCCTTTCAAGTCAGCAGGGTTTTCTTTCTTGTTGTTTCTAGTCCTGTCCACGAAAGGAATCTTTTCAAGTAGACTGGAATCCCTTTCTATCCGAGCGGAATTCCTGTCAATACATACGCTGCATTAGTGGGAGCAAACGATTTCAGGATGTCGTTTAGATAACTATTCTTTCCTCACAGATGGTTCACATAAGACGCACAATGAGAAGAGTTCCAAGCATTGATTCCGGAATATCTAACGGCTTAGCTCCTCAGTATCCCCGAGAACAAACGTCCCCTATTTTTCGACCCATGCAGAAATTTCCTCTGTAAACTGCTGGGCACGCCTTGACCCTTCACTGGGAAAAAGTAGTTGTGTTTTTGCAGATACCATGGTATCTGATACCACGGTAACTGGAGCTGCATTTTGTCGTTTTTGCAGTTACCATGGTATCTGATACTACGGTTCTGCAAAAATGACAATTGCCGAAGTTACTTTTAGAAGCATCCCAAGATTAAAACTGACATCCACTGACATCAGACTTTCCCAGCAGCTTGACAAAATCCTAGGTTCATGTGTTGGTGGTGAAGAAAGTGAGGTGACTTTTTCAGATACCACGATCAGTTACCGCGGTCGGGACCGTGATATCTGAATATCAAATACTACGGTAACTGGCCAGATCCCAGGCTAACTGCAAAATCGCCTTTTGAACGTGGCATCAGATACCACGGTAACTGCGAAAAACGACTTTAGATATTGGTATCATATACCATGGTATCTGCAAAAACGCAACCGATGAAAAAAAAATGTCCACCGTAAATTACTTGGGCGACCGCGGAGGACAAATTCTAGGTCTTGTCCTAATCTCTTAGTCTTACGCCGTCGTCTTCAAACTTCAGACTAATTTGCTTTGAAAGAAGTTGTATTTAGCTTTTATCCTTATTCCGTCGTCTTCAAACTTGGGATTAATCTGCTTTGAAAGAATGCTGGTTCTCAGGAAAAGCTTTTATCCTTATGCCGTCGTCCTCAAACTTAGGATTAGTCTGCTTCGAAAGAATGCTGGTTCTCAGCAAAAGCTTCAAATAACTTGCTGGTCCTAGACTTCTGTATTAGTGAATTATTTTTATGTGCGCCGTGCAGGACGTTTTTGTTTGGAGACATTTCATGGGTGTACGTTCTACTTGGGACTCTGCTAGGTCGAGTTTTCTCCTACCTTTCTGAGTATTCCTTGTTGTCTTGGTGATCCTGTGTGAACGGTTGGTGTTTGAGTATCTGCTGGTGCTGAAGGATGGTGTGGAACATGTGCTCATCTGCCGCCTCCTTGTGTGTTTCCTTCTTGTCATAGAGCGCATTTGATCCGAAAACATGAACCTTTGAATGACCTGTAATTTGAGTTCGGACAAAAAAAAGGGTACGGGTAAAAAAAGGGTACCCACGCAATTATTGTTTCACCTCTAAGCCTCACAAAGTATAGCTGCGACGAGGAGCTTTTCTTTTAATTTAATCGGTTAAACCCCCGAACGAACTACAGAAACAAAATTGAACAACTCCATCTTGTTGCTCCGTTAGCAGGTTTTAGTAGATACGAGGGCGATTCTGGCGATCTCGATTCACTTCCCGAAAGCATAGCCGAGAATACGCCGAGCGTGAGAACGAATGGAAAGTCGTTGCGCCTTCACAACTTCTCGCTGACATACCAAGATCACTATCCACTCACTTGGTGGATTCACTTTCGACGTCACTGGCGGAAACTAGCGGAGCGCAAGGACAGCTCTGGAAAGCGAAGCGAGTTCTAGCCAAAGTTGCAAGAACAGCAGGTGTTTAACTAGCGTAGCTTGAGATCGCCAGAATCGCGCTATGCTTTGTCTCTCTCTATCCAACCATGACGAGTGGTGGTCGACTAGCAGGAAACTGGTCATCTTGCTATTGATGTTTTAAAGGACCCCTTCGTACTTATTCTGCTTTTTATATTATCCCGATCTCTCCTATGGAACTATAAGCTTCAGAAATCCCCTCCCTCTTTCGTTTTGCACCTTCCACTTTTTAGCTCCTTTTTTCGAGCCGAATTTGCTAGTCAAGCAGCGCAGACTTCTCCAAAAGCTGCATGGTCGCCGACAGTTCGGTCGAAAATTGGACATGAGAAGCTTCAAAATTTGTTTGTCTTTCAGTTTGGAAACCTAGATAGGCCATCAGGACTATTTTTGTTTCGGACTCATTTTCTTCTGCTCGGCTTTTTCCAGTGTTTAATCTCCGGCTCGGAGAGCGGGAAACCCGGATAGAGTGGACAGGCGCCGTCTGTCCGAACCGTTAAGAGAAAAAGGTGATTACTAACCTTGGATGATGCTGTACATTGCTCCTTTAGGGGAGTACTTTAATGGTTTCTCGTGGAGGTGGTAATATGCTTTCTTCCTCTTTCTCTCCTTCTCTTCATGCAGGAACCTTACAAGCGGTTCATCTTCTGAAAGACCTGTATAGTCCTGGTAGTCTTCCTCGCTATCAACATAGTCAGAAATGTCAACTGGTGCTCCGGACCTGTGGGTCTTCTCGTTTCCGTCGTCATACGTATCGTATACTGCTGGATCGAGGTTAACATTGGGCTCGGGGATGACGGAGCCGCTGTGGGTGGCGATAGGCATCATCTCAACCAAACCGCGTGCCGTCACTCTTTGAGTTTCCATTTCCATGGATGGGGTTACGAGATCTGCTCGCGTTTCTTTGTTGTTTTTGGCTTCGCCTTGATTGTACTGTTCTTTTTCGAACAACGACATGGGCAAGTCGATAAACTGCTGCTGACTAAGGAGGGATTGTCCTTGCCCTCCTGCTGGGTGTTCTGCTGCGGGATCAGAGTAGTAATGTAGCCCCTCGCCTGAGTTGTAGTCTTGCTTCTGAATTCGGTCAATGACGTAGTCGACGTCCTCGCTCGAATCAGCTTCCTCAGAGCCGGTAAAATGGTGCCTGAAATGCAGTTCCTGTGTGGAAGCGTCAATGCCGTTTCGGTCATTGGACTGCCTCCGGATACCTTCCTGAGAGCTTGAGTCGGGAGAAGGGGAGGCGTATATAACCCCAGCTTCTCGGTAGTTAGCTGAAGGTAGAGACAATGCTTGGATCGTCAGTGACTCGGATCCCTGCTGTCTATGCTGATCCAGTTGGACGTGCTGAGGATTATCGAATCTTTGGTTTTCAACCTGGCCGGAGAATTTGGAGTTTGTTTCTTGTTGTTGAGCTGATTGATAATCTCTCCTTTGTGCAACGATGAATAGGGCGGGGTCGTTGCCTTTTTGTTGTTGATCTGCTGGGATCTTGTCAGTGGGTAAACCAGACTGAGAGTGAGGCTCATGGTCAGTGAAGGGTCTTTCTATCTGTTGAAGCTCGGGTCTGGTTTCTTCCTGCAAGATAGGTGGAGAAGAGACACCTCGTTGCGGGGCATTGCGACTAGGAAACCTGAAGTGGTGCTGAGTGTCCTGTCTTTCAGCAGACATGGAGGTGCCCAGTTGAACATGTTTTACTAGGAGGCTGTTTTGTTTCGTTGGGGGGTTTATTTGCTGTGGGGCATATCTCGCTAGAATTTTCATATATTGTTCGGCGTCCTGCGTCTCAGCAGACACTTGCGACGCAGGTTTTAATAAAGGGTCTAGAAGAGGCCCTGTGTGGAACCTGACAAACTGTCCCTGCTCTTCAGTTTCAGTGGATCTTGGTGGAGCTGAGCCGTACTGGGGACTTAGTAGAGACCCTGTCTGGAACCTGACAAACTGTCCCTGATCTTTGGTCTCGGTCGATCTGGATGGAGGTGAACTATCCTGGCTAGGTGTCTTCAGAAGCTCTTGGAAGGTTGGACTTGAGAAATGTCCAGGCCCTGTCAATTGCATATTATTATCATGCTCTTGTAGTCCGGGAACGTGTAACTGGACGTCCACTTGGTGATCGAGGTTTAGACGTTGTCCTGAGCTTTCGGCAAGGGCCTCATAAATAGGTTGATGGCTTTGAGGCTGAGACAGTATCTGTGTCTGAGGTTGAAAACTAGGTCTTGGCTGATGGTGATTCATTTGATACTGTGATGGTTCCAGCGCCAAGTTAGGTGAAGGAACCTCATGGATATTTGGAGCATCTATGCTGGTCTGTTCTGGATATGTAATATGTTTCGCGTCGTCTTGGTCTATGCGGTGGAGGTTTTGCCCAGTAGGCGATCTTCCAATTGTACGCGACTCGCCAGCGGCAGGAATGACGTCCTTTTGGACCTCCTGGAAGCCATTAAATGACCCGAAGACCTTGATGATCTTACGGTCGCTTGTCCCGACGGTGTTCTTATTAGACGTTGCTGCTGCTACCACAAAGTCTCCTTGGTTGACCACCTCGTCTTTTGATTCTGTTTTTTCTGCACTGGGTAGACTGACGTCTTCAAAGGTGAAGGGGAACATTCTGATTTTGCTGTCTATCAGTTCTTCCGTTAGGCTTGAGTGGGTTGTAGTAGAGGGCCTTTGAAGTTTCTTATATTCCACGCTGGGCTTGAAGTTGCCTTCTATCCGAGGCTCTGCTAAGTCATTGTTTTCATGGCGTAAGTGAGCCAGGCTATGAGAAACGGTCGCAGCTCTGATCTGATCATCAGCCTTCTCTGACATGGTTTTCATGCCGCTAAACTCTATACTTTCATCCAACTTGATCTTTACTGGCATAGCAGCTTTTGCGTGAGAGTTAACATCGTTTACGTGATGGTTTAGCGGTATAATATTTGGAGCATTTGCTGGTATCAACTCGGGATTAGCTGGTGGCGGGACGACTACATATCGCTGAGTTTGTTGCTGTGAACGTTGGGAAGGCGGTTGAGTGAACAACTTGTCAGCCACTTCTTGTAAGGGTTGAGGAGTTGCTTGAGGCGATGTAACCGCCGAAGGGATTGGATTGTCCCTATCCATTAGTACTATCCTTGTAGAGTCGAAAGGATGTTGGTTTGAACCGGTTATTGGCAGTTTAAGATGGGGAACTTCAGGTGGTTCCTGATCATCACCATCTCGTCTTTGTGCATCCCTTGGCTTAAATAATTTCCCCATGACCCAGCTCGCTCTTCGATTTACCGCCCCTGAGATAGCATCCTTCGCCGATATGATTGTTTCTTTTGCGGATGTGAACGATTGCTTCATCAGTATCTCAGTCTCCTCGTTGTTTTCCGTCCGATCATCGTCTACTCGATCAGTGGCACTAGCACCGAGGACCGTGGTTCCACTTGTAGGCAGAGGTATCTTTTTTGGCACCGAGAACTGTGCGATGGGAGCGTGGTTGTCGTGATGCACAGGCACTGGTACAAAGACGAGTTGATGCTTAACCTTTGCTGGGTTGTTGTACATAGGAGTTCGTGGCAGCTTTGGTAGAACTCGGGTTAGCTCCTCCTCAAGACCTTCTTTTCTGGAAAGAGTATCGACCTTACTTTTGGTAGGGAGGGGTCTTGTGTCGCTCAGTGGGTGCAGAGGGGGGAGTTGGATCATTGGTAGACTTCCTGTTTTTGGAGCTAGAGCGGGTATTGATATTGTCGGCTTTTGTGCCGAAAACTCGACTTTCTGTACAGGCACGTTCTGCAGAGCTGCCTTTGGCGAGAGTTGGCTGTTTAGGGTTGAGATGGAACTTTGTCCGAGAAGAAGTATGTCGTCACGAGGTGGTGCAGCTCCAGTTATCAGTTCTGGTTCCTCGTTATTTTTATTGTTGTTCAGTCTATCGCGACTCGACTCGATTTGATGCATGTTTGAGAGGTGTACTTGCTGGATTTGTGTTGGCTTTTCTGTCTTGACCGTTGGAAAGAAGGGCAGAAACTCCTCAGAGTTATCCTCAACTTTTGGTAGTTCTGGGTCTGCAACTTTAGTTCCTGGGACATCATCGTATGCTAGTACTTGCGGTCCTTGAACCGCTGTTCCAACTACTACACCATCGCCACTCTTCTTCACAACATCTATCGGCTTTCCAACCGCAACGTTCAATTGTCGAGCCCCTGGTCCTTTGTCGAAGTTGAAGGTAGCGCCCACTTGGATATCGAAGTTATCGAACTGTCGCCGATGACCTGACCTTCCTAGATCGCTTGGAGGATCAATAACTGTGAGGACGCCATCTGTTGCTAAGCTTGTTTGACCGCTAGGTGGCGCTGCTAGGTTTGTCGGTGGATTGATAATTCGGATGACATCGGAAGAAGTGGCCAAGGTTAAGAAGAGCTGGTCTCCTAGAAAAATATACATTATGTCCAAGCTGATAGGGGTTCTAACAGAGATAGAGATGAATAAAAACTGTGTTTTTACTGTTACAATTGTAGTTTTCCTTATACCAGTTCAGCGCTGCAATCACATTAGTCTCCGTTTGTCACCCTAGCCTCATTATCAGCATCCATCACACAGAGATAGTACAGCAGATCCTTAAGTAAGTGAACAGAAAAGAGAAGCTTTATCTTTTTAAATTGAAGGGCTGTGCAAAACTCTGGTCGACTGGGATGTTTCCACCTTTATTCTGCTGAAGAAATGAAGTTAAACATGAACGTGTCCGAAAGCTTTTTAGTGCTGGAAATGCTGCATTTAATGCTGCATTTTTTTTTCTTTTGTCCGAAAGCTGTTACCTTTATTTCTTCTCTGACACTTCTAGAATACCGATATTTAGAACATGTCCGAAAGCTTTTTAGTGCTATAAATGCTGCATTCAATGCTGCATTTTATTTATTTTTTTTTGTCCGAAAGCTGTTACCTTTATTTCTTCTCTGACACGTCTAGAATACCGAAATTTAGCCTTAATCGCCTGCTCCCCAGTTTCTTCTTGAAAATTCAGCGTAAAATTTAGCATCTTTGCTGAATTTTTCGATGAATTTCATGCTGAATTAATGCTGCATTAACTGAGCGAAAATTTAAGTCCGAAAGCGAAATGCTGCACAAAATCCCGAATTAATTCAGCATTCTCGTTCGTTTCGGAGCTTTTGGACACATTCCATATATCCTGGCAGAGTTTTAGTAAAACGTGGATGATGGTGATGCTCATTGTGGACTAGTAGGAACGAAACCGGATGGTGGCTCTGAACTGGAATGCGGAGAAATCTTTCATTTGGTCCACGATGTCTCTTTGGACGCGGGAATAACAATAGACATGTCGTTACAATAGAAAAGATAAGGCAATATTGAAATCTCTTTGATTGACAATTAAAGGAGCCCCCTGCTAAGTCGGGATCAATTCAAACAAGACCAAAGGTTTCGATGGGATCCCAAAAATTTAATATTTGACCCAGCCAACTAGGTCTTGTCTTCGCCAGGCTAATCATCTGAGAAAATCAAGTTCAGATGTACCTGTATAAGCCATATCTATTTTGACGATACTGATCGAAACTTCCTGCTTTACTTCTGCCAAATTTCCTGTTTCGGCCGAATTCCGAGCGAACTACTTGTCCAGCCAAAAAAAGATGGTTCAGAAACGAATTCAGCGTATCTCCTTATCCCTATAAAGAACATCTAATCAACTTCAAATAAAACTTTAACTTATACAAAAAATCCGGTTTCAACCGGATTCCGGACGAACTATATGTCCGGGTAAAAAATAATTGTCATATACAGCTTCAGCGTCTCTTCTTACCCTAAAATCTGTCATCTAATCAACTTCAAATAAAAATTTTACTTTTAACAATTTTCCGGTTTCGGCCGGATTCCGGTCGAACTGCTTGTCCGGCGAGGAAATGGTTTTCGCCGTCGTGTTCAGCATGTCTTCTTACCCCTAAATCGAACATCTAATAAACTTCAAATAAAACTTTTGCTTTTAACAAATTTTTCGGTTTCGGCCGGATTCCGGGCTAACTACTTGTCCGGCGAGAAAATGGTTTTGACCATCGTGTTCAGCATGTTTTCTTACCCCTAAATCAAACATCTAATCAACTTCAAATAAAACTTTCACTTTTAACAAACTTTCCGGTTTTGGCCGGATTCCGGGCGAACTACTTGTCCGGCGAGAAAATGGTTAACACCATCGTGTTCAGCATGTCTTCTTACCCCATAATCGACTATCACATTAGCTGTTTCAAAATATTTTGTTTGCCCCTTAATTTAAACCCCCTCCCCCACCCCTAAATGTAGGACTACATAGCCCATCTACGAACTCGACCTTACTCTTGACCCAAAGGATCCTCACACCAAGTTTCATCAAAATATCTCATTCCCTTCGAGAGTTATCGTGCTCACAGACGGACAGACGGACGGACAGACGGACGGACGGACGGACGGACGGACAGACGGACAACTTTTGCGATGTCATAGGTATCCGTCACTAACGTTTTGGGATCCCAAAAACTTCCTATATCACGGATGTAAGAACGTTGATCAGTTGTAAAAGTTGGTGTTCTTTAGGGTTCGATGAAAGTAAAGGAAATGGATCGTGGGGTGAAGAAAATGGTATGCAGATACGAGAAGGAATCGAGTGATTGTCAGGATTGCCACTAGAAGCACGAAAAGGCTACTTTTAACATTTTTCTGAATGTAGTACTTTAAGAAATTATATTGGAGCGATTTGTAGTAAATGTAAAAAGAAATCTTCAAAAGAAGACTTTTTGTTCTTTTTTACTGCTTTTCGTTTTATTACGCAACATCAGTTCGAAGAACAGTGGTCTCCACACGTTAATTTGAGTAGTCTACACATGACGATGCATCTTATTTACTGATACCATTTTTGTCAGCCAGATTTTTTTTTTAAAAGATGGATAAAGTAGGAACTCTTGCAGTTCCATTTTTTTTTTAATAACACTTTTTTTTCAAATCAACATCTTTTTTCGATCTTCAGTAGCACGAAAAATTTCACCAGTGTGGCAACCTAAGAGATAAATTGTTAAACTTACGTAAAGAATTCGACCGCTAATCCGGCCCGAGGCGAGGGAAAAACTTCCTTACTTTGTGAAGTTCGTCGCGGTTATTATCACAGTTCTTACGATTTAAAATGACAGATCTTTCCAATAATTAAAGAGGAACTCAGGTTAACTTGGCTCATTTGAGGTCTACAAGCTTGTCAAGGGGCTACAAAACCGTAAACGTATGCACACTGTTCGCGAAGCGAACTTTGTTTGTCGTAAACTTCAATGCAAACCAGTTTCACGTTCTTAAGAAACGTCAAACAAAGCCGATTATTGCTTTTTGGTTGCCAGAAAAAAAATCAAATAAAAAACAACGACATGTCAGTTATTCGACAAGCTGTCAAAAAGACACAGACATTATAGTATATTCAGTTGACAGTTATTAATGTAATTTGAACAGTGGACAAAGAAGCTTGACAAATGAAGGCACTGAGCGATACTCATATCAAGCATGCAAAAAGGTCACGGAGAAATACTGATACCGGTTCTGTAACGGACCCGGTTTGCCCTACCCGTGCCGGCCCATGATAAGTCGGGATTATATTTCGGTGGATAGGGCTAGAGAAGATTTTACCACCAAAAGCTAGGGGAGTTTAGCACGATGGGACTGGAGGGCTTGAATCTGAAAGCGACTACAGGCGTATTCTCGCTTTTGTTTGTCCCAGGGACTCACTCGCCCGTATTCTCGCGAGAATTTGAATCTAAATACAAACGCGGCTTTTCAGTGGCCAGTGTTGAGCTAGGTGATCACTACTCACTGTGTGACCGCTTATATTTAGTAAATCGCTTTCGTCAAGCATACACACAGGTACAAGCGCATAGAGGTACCACAAATCCGATCGGGAAATTCTACTATATGAAAATCGATTATTCTTGAATAGCGGAGCAACGAAGTAACGCATTTTCATCGGGTCTTCAAGCCTCTTTAAGTGAACAAGTGATCGGTAACTAGATTGCCCTATCGCAGGCCTTTTCAGTTAAACTTTAAGAATGTACCCGACTGTGCCTCTTTAAGTGAATAAGTGATGGGTAACTAGGTTGACCTATCGCAGGCCTTTTCAGTTAAACTTTAAGAATGTACCCGACTGTGCCGGAGTTGATGTTCGGCATTGTTATAAAGTTTTATACATTTTGTTTTATAATGTATGATAAATGGTAATAGGAATGAAACAAAAAAATAATGTATATTTTATATGATTGTTATATGAGTTTTTGTTTTGTTTTGAGGGTGAATTTTGTAATAGAAATAATTTGAATGTTGAGAATAATAAAAGTGGAAAGATAATTATGTTAAAATTGTTTAATATGATTGAAATGTATAGATAGTGGAAAGAGTAAATATTGATATTGAATTTAGTTTTGTTAATTTTATTTTATAAATAAAGGTAGGATGGAAGTGTAAAGATTAGAAAGAATTGAAGGAAAAAAAATAATTAAGAAATTAAAAATAAACGTAGAGATAGAGGAAAGTGTAGGTGACGCTAAATAGATAGTCTTAAAAAAAAAAAAAAAAAAATAAGTTGATAAGACCGTTGGCGTCACCGAGGGAAAGTGGAAGCGTAGTCACCTGGCCAATTCATATTGGACTGGAAGAATAGAAAAGATACTACGAGGTTAAACAAAAAATAAAAAAAATAAATAAAGTTACTGTACCCGGGAATTGCTGGGAGAACTGGAATGGCTAAGAGAGGATCTTGAAGCATTTGTCTGCTTCAGTTTTCTGCTTACGTACGTTTGAGGTGCAATATTGCCTTTTCAACTTTTTAAATATTTAAAATAAGTTGAATAGAAAATAGCAAATTGAAAGTTGTGTCCAAACCAGCCCGGGGACTGTCCGAATCTACCCCATAGGTAGGGGGTTGGATCGGACCAGTTGAAAAACGGAACAAGTTGAACAATGTGACACGGGAAAATTTCGAAAACATACCAGCATTTCTCTCAAACATTCGTCACGCTTAGAAACAGTATATGTGTCTATGTATAGTGTCTGGGTCAACCCCGAGCTCCTGTACAATTTTGAGATGTTGGTAGTTCAGGCAAGTGACATTAGTTTCGAGATGATACTTAATATCTAGTTCCAGTCTCGTGACATGTTTAAAAATACCCACTGTACTACAATTAATTTGTTTGTTGTTTGTTAATCTTTCTTTAATTAATTAACATATTTTTTGGTTCACTTCTCAAAAGACTGTTCATAAATGCCCACTCTACTGCAAGATAAATCAAACCAAAAATAAACAAAATATAGAAAATATACAATTTTGCTTTTAACTGAGACAAAATTTTAAGGTTCAGATACGTAGTATCTGGCCAACTATCGTGACTGTTTCTTTTTTTAATTTGTGTTTATTATTTGTTTAACATAGTTTCTGATTCACCTCACATATGAACGGTCACAAATGCACACTCTACTCTAGATAATTAAACTACGAATATAATAAATTCGCCATTTGCTTACCTGTCAGGAGCATTAAAAGCGAAATCCACATATTCCTTTTTTTCAATTCATCAGCATTGTCCTAATCATCTCAACTGACTAAGTCGCATCAGCTCTGACCATCTGCTGCGCTTTCAAAGTCAACCCAGAAACATACTGAAATCGTAATTTGTTTTCTCACGTGAAAAGTTACGTTATGGCTTGAGACTCCCGCAAAAATAATAGTACGGTAGCAGATGATTTGTCGGACGGTTTTTTCTCCACATTGTAAATTCCGGACAATCTCTTGTCTAGTGACAGACTATCAAACCCAGGCTTCACTTTCCAGATTTGCTTCCGAATTCCAGATTTGTCTAGCTTGAACCTGAAGAGGACCGTTGCCAAGGAGTGCCGAAGTATCGCTCGAATAAAACTTGAGGGGTTGTACAATCCCTGGCACCTGCTGTACACCCTTTCCCGGCACCGGCCGAAACAAGTGGTACCGGTAGCGGTGCCGGACATAAATAAGGCAAATCCACTTCTAAACATTTTAATGTTCAAATAAGTGGCAACGGTTCCGGCTAGTGTTAGCCGGTGAAGGCACTGGGCTCTTGCTGTTCACGAAAATCGAGAGTGGGCAACCCCTCGGTAAAACTCAGCTGAGGGATCGATGCAACGCAGTCATATATGACTTGCAGCTCAGCAGCTGGATACTCTATATGAGTAGGTCCGAAACACGCCAGTGATTCTCTGGAAGAACGAGAAGACGTCGCACTAACGACTCAAACTCAACAACTCAAACCCTGTGTCAACCAATCACGGTGATCGTTTGGGACAGCTGTGGTGCCGCTTCCGGCTCTTCCGCTAGGTACACAGCGATTTTGCATCGACAAGGAGAGTTAGTCATCAAGAGTATTGGGTTTAATGACTAACTTTACAATACAAATGCAAGTTTGTAAAGAATTATGAAAAGTTTGATGTAAAGGGTGTATGTAAAGGATTAAAGTGGTCAGGCGCTTTAACTGTTTCCGCGCTCTGTAGAGTAACTCCCTCCGGTGGTTTAACAGGCTTCCTTAGGAATGTAGTGCCTCGGCAATGTTTATCGGTGAAGGTCTCCCATCTTTCTCTGAAGTCCGTAGATCTCCTTGTCGGTCGCTCCAGGATAGGATTTTGGAATAGGGTTTTGAGAGAATAGAAAAATAAGATTTTTTTCCCCAGAACCCTCTCTCTGGCCCGCACATGCTGTTCTTCCTCATTTGGCTAATATGTGGGAATTGGTCTTTTGTGGGCTCGACCCGACTTAGTGTTAAAAGTGTTAAAGTTGAACGGTCCTAGTCGGTTAGTATTTGGCTGTGATAAAGAAACAAATCCTCTAGGTTTTCTTTGGATAATGAATTATATCTGGCAGATTGGTCATAGACTTTTAAATTCAGTTCGAAATTTGTTTCTGACTTATTTGTCCCTTGTGTAAACCGCCGTTCTATACATAATATCTAAAATGTTCATGCTTAAAGTTCAACCAGAAAATGAATGTAATAACACAATCGAGGTACCCATGACTTATTCACTTAAAGAGGCTTGAGACCCGATGAAAATGCGTTACTTCGTTCTATAGCTATTCACGAATAATTGATTTTCAAATAGTGGAATTTCCTTGCGATTTGAAGCACATCTATCTGCTTGTGTCTGTGCTGTATGCTTGACGAAAACGATTTACGAAATATATGTGTTCACGCAGTGAGCCCCCTTCCCCTTCACTCACCACTGAAAAGCCGCGTTAGTATTGAGATTCAGTTTTTCTGCGACATAGTAGAATTTTGCGTTGTGAGGACGGCAGTAGATGTTCAGAACATAATACTAGAGCAAATAGTGGAAATAAAAATCCCTTAACACAATCAAAATAATGCAATGTAGTCAGTTAAATGATACAAAAATAAATTGGCTTTTCAGTTAAACTTTAACAAAAAAGGTAATATCAAGTAAAATAGTTCTTTTCTGTTCTGTGTGGCCATCTGGCTGATAAACAATTATTCATCAGTTTATGTTCCAAAGATTTATTGCATACACTGAAACAATGGTAGGCGAAAAAAGATCACAACATGGACAAAATAGGACAGTTAGGCACCATTGGCTTTCCACAGAAACAATTCAGTGTAATTTGATTTAATTAATATGGCAATCTAAATAAGACAAAAGATTCCGGTATGTCAACCAGAATCTTCGCACAAGCATGAAAATAGTTCACAAAACTTTTAACGAGGAAACATGTCAACATTTTAGCGCCAGCAATAAGTGTTCCAGATTTTCTAGCAGAAATATCCGTTTAACATGGCCATATGCCGGTTCTGCTGGGCTGTGACTACTAATGCCTCACAAATACTTTAAGCTAGGACTGGAGACGTTACACAGGACACGTCATGTCTTTTCCGACTGTCACATATCATTAGATAACTCACACGTCAACTCTTTCACTTGTATACTCACATGAACTAAATGACACTTAATGGTAAGAGATGGATTTAATACTGACTAGATTTTCTCTAGGCCTATTTGCATACAATAGCAGGGTATTGTTTTTAAGGCACATTTGGAACCAGCTCGTTTCGTCTCGATTTGCCTTCCTGTGTTAATTAGTGCAGTTACTAATTAACCAATCACATAGAAAGCGGCTGCTGTAAGCTGCCCTTCAAAAACTTTAGTGGATAGCAGCTGAATGCTTTCCGAGGCTATTTTTGTTGGATTCTTTTTCTTCTTCTTCTTGTTAGACTTTCTTGACCGGTGGGGCATCCTGGATATACTCCCTGAAATCAAAATTCATCATCAGCCTTCCATCATTATGACAGATTTACTATTTGTTGTTATTTGTTCATTTGTATTTGTCGTATAACCAAGAACAGATGATCAGATAGAACTTATGTCTTTAGTCGCATGCAGCGACTATGAAAACCTCGACAAAATTGAGCGGACCTGGAGGTATTTATCTCTAAGCTTTGAGCTGATGTTGATACCCGTTTACTCCTCTTCTGTCTTCACCGTTGATTCTCGCACAAGAAATGTTGAGGGAGGATAGCAAGAGGAGTACTCCGCGCGCTGACCTGCTCTAGAGCGCGTCCATAGAACCAATCAGCTTTGACTGCTAGATTTCCTCTTCAGCGACTAACAGCGATATAGCTATTTGTAGAGGTAACGAAACGTGATGTGGCGCGAAGCTAGTAAGCTCCGCTCATTTGTGTTGGGAGTAGGCCGTATTTTACTCGACTCTGCATGTTTGTATGACCGAGATAGAGAGACAGCAGTTCTGTCTCGTTATTTGTTCTTGGTGTAACATGCTCGTCAAATGCTTCTTGAAGGCGTCGAGTAATTCGATGGCGACGGCGTGAGACGGAAGTTGGTTCTCCCGTGCAGATGCAGTTCCAAACTTCTTTCTACCGGTAGTATATCACCACTATTTCCGTCCATTCTCGTTCCCGAGATGCTGCACTTTATAAGTGTATCCTATCTCCTCTATTAGCATTTTACTGATTTTCACGCTTGTCAAGTTGGTTTTCTTTAGTTGACGTATCAGGCTCCAGATCATTTTTTTCTGAGAAGCCTATTGATTCGAAGACCGGTTATGCAGATTTTGCCACATTTAGCATCCAAAGCAAGGGACATGGAAAGAGGCTAAAAACAGCGGAAGCCTTGTGTAATTGTGTGTATGCATAGCTAAGTTTTAAAGTAGTCAACTGTCGTAGAAAATCCAAACAGAAACACTATGTACTGCGAGGTGTCCTTTAAAGAAGACCTTACGGGTTCAATTATCTTAACATGATTTGTGCGCGGCAACTTGGGCGGCGAATTTTTGGGCTATAATTCGATACTATCTTGTTCGATCGTATACGATTCAAGATCTTAGTTTCCAGCTCTGGAATCGGTTGAAGCTTTCGCGGGAAGTTTTTCCACAACCATGGATAAAGTGCATTTTTAAAGTGACTCTTTTTCTGTTTAAAGGCCCTTCCTGTTTTACGATTTCTTCCTATGTAATTTCTGTTTTACGACTTCATCTCTTTTGATTACCACTCCCGTCAAAGGAATTCTTGGTGAATGTGTGGGTGTTTATTGATAGAAAAAGAGAGAGAGAAATACTTCTTCATCCTTTTTTATTACCACACTCGTCAAAGGAAATCTTTGTGGGTGTTTAGAGATAGAAAAAAGAGAGCGAGATAGAGAGCTTTTGTAAGTTCTGTATCCTCACAGCCGGCTAAACGTCGGTTAGGATATGATGGAGTCAATGGCAGCCTGCCTTGACTCAATAAATCATCGTTGATGTTTTGTTATTATTTTATTATGAGTTAATGAACTAGATAGATTCCCTCAGTTTGCTTTTGCACAACGTTGATGATGTTGTGTTGTTACTTATAATTTTTCAACTTAATTCCTCGGCTTATTAATCGAAATAATACACTGTATATCTATAAAATGTATTATGTATGAAATTAGTAATAAGAATAGTTTCTCGGCTTCGCTTTTGCACGTCTGGGACAGTTTCTCTAAGAACTATGTCATTGAAATAAGCTATTGTAATCTTTGTGCTGTTGTTTTTTCGTCTTCTTCTTCTTGTTGCCATGGCCTTCTAGCTTTTCTATAGCAAAAAATCAGTGCGTGATTAAGGTTGAAAGGAGGTGTATATACTTGTTGCGGTAGCCTACTCACAGTTCGAGGTGGTGGACCGTTGACAGCGGACACAGTGTCTCGGTTTTCACATGGCAGGGCTTATGGCACTTCAACTGGCAGTCGCGACACTCGTAACCTTGTTTGCCCAGCCGCCTAGACACGGAAGTCTTGCAAACGTCGCAGGATGTACCTCTGAAATAAATGAGATTTTCTTAGTATTCTGAAAGCCGAACATTTTTGTGCGGGTGGTTCTTGAGCTGAGCAGGTCTGGTTGGAGGGCAAAAGAAGCCCGGGAGATACGCTGCCCAAGCTGGCGCAAGTGTCATTTCGTTAAGGAGTTGCAGGCGTGACTTTCAGTTGGGCCAGGTGCCACTTTCAGTTGGCCAGGCGCCACTTCCAGTAGTACCAGGCACCAATTTCAGTTGGACCAGGCACCCCTTTCAGTTGTACCAGGTGCCATTTTCTGTTGCACCAAGCGCCACTTATTGGACCAGGTGCCACTTTCAGTTGGATCAGAACTTCCAGGGGACCAGCTTCCAACCAGCGTGGTCTTTCTGTGCAAGCTGCCTAGTCGAAAGATGAAATACAAATATTGTCAGGTGAAGATTGTCTGATCAGAAAGAAAGCAAATAGTAACAAGCAAACAACATCTGGACAAGGAATGGTCAGGCAAACCGTGGAAGTTCAACTGGAAATTTGGACAAGACAGCACCCATGTAGACGTACATTAGGAGAAATCCTACTCGCCTGCAATTGCAAATTTGCAGGTAAGAGTCTCTCAACTTTTTAGCCACAAAGAAATCTTCAACTGGAGCGTTCTACATATGTGTACGATTGCCTTCCGGTTTGCTGCTTTTGTCCATCGACAAGATATTCTAATTCATATACATTGTTAAATATGTATTTGAATCTGTATATAGAGCGGCCAGCGAGGGGCAGGACGCGTTTGCATTTATGAACCACTCTAGGGACAATCAAACCTCATTTAGCTCCTTAAAGTTTAACCGAAAGGACTGGGATAGGACAATCTAGTTACCCATCACTTGTTCACTTAAATTGGCTTGAAGACCAGTGGAAAATGCGTTACTTGGTTGTTCCGCTATTCAGGAATAATCGATTTTCAAATAGTGGAATTTCCGTGTGATTTGTGGTACCTCTAATTTGTTGTATGCCTTACAAGAAAGATTTATGACTTTTTTTTGTTCAGGCACTATGCAGTCTTCACCAATATCGCCACTGCCCACAGAAAAGCCTTGTTTGGGTTTAGATAAAAATTTCCCGCGTCATAGTAGAATTTTCGCTGTGGGGACGGCCGCATATATTCTGAACGTCATAACTAGAGCAGATAGTGAAAAAAAAAAAAATCCTTTTGCAGAATCCAAATAATTCAGTGTATTCAACTAAATGACACTAAAATAAGTTGGCTTTTCAGTTAAACTTTAAACTGATGCCATCAAACTTGTACGGTACTGGAAGGCAATCGCACAGATACGTAGAACGCTCCCAGTCGTACGGATATCTTTCAATTGCATATTCTCCAATGGAGTAATCTTCTACTTTCAGTATGACGCTGACCTTTTTTGTCAGATAGGATAATGCTTAAAGTTTAACTGAAAAGCCAACTTATTTGTGTATCATCTAATTGAATACACTGGTTTATTTGGATTCTGCTAAGGGATTTTTTGATTTTCCACTATCTAATCTAGAGCGTGTTCCACCCCTCTACCAATAGTAACTATTAGTTACTATTTCCGTTCCAACCTCACGAAAAGTTACTACGCTGACCGTTTCAACCTTCTCAAAATAGTAACTAATAGTAATTAACTATTTGCTTACCACGCTCGGGAACGCCAACCTCACGAAAAGTTACTACTCTGACCGTTTCAACCTTCTCAAAATAGTAACTAATAGTAACTATTTGCTTACCAAGCTCGGGAACGTAGTAAGCGTAGTAACTACGCATCTCTGCAACGTGATTGGTCCGATCAGCCAGCGGCCTGATATTTGACCGAAGAATTAAAAAAGCGTTCCAGCCTAGCGTAGTAACTACGGTAACTAGCGTAGTAACTACGGTAAGTAGGGTGGAACACGCTCCTAGTAGTGACGTTCAGAATATCTACAGCCGTCTCCACAAAGCAAATTCTACAACGACGCGGAAAATTTGAATTTCAATACAAACGCGGCTTTTCGGTAGCTAGCGATCAGCTTGTGGAAAGCAAATCACTGTGTGAACACTTATTTTTCGTAAATCGTTTTCTTCAAGCACACAACACAGGTACAAGCGCAGAGAGGAACCACAAGTCCGACAGGGAAATTTCACTATATGAAAACTGATTATTCGTGAACAGCGGAGCAACGAAGTAATGCATTTTCATCGGTTTTCAAGCCTCTTTAAGTGAATAAACGATGGGTCACTAGATTGTCAATCTCGGCCCTTTTTGTTTAACTTTAATCCGTTGAAGTAAATTTGTTTGTTTCCCAATCAGTGTCACCGAACCAGTTTGCTTTCAAGCAGAGCGGGTAGAGCACCGTCTACTTTTTCTTGTTCGCAAAACATAGGTGGATCCGTAGTCTCCACGCCTCGGCGGTGTCGTTATGGGGTTGATCAGGGAAAGGGAGAACTTGCTTACCCAGGCAGGTGCTTGGCGACGAATATGTGATCGTTAAAGATGTGCAGCTTTGTTCCTTTCCTCCCCCAAGTCCTCTTCTTTTCTGCCAACGTTAAGGGTATCAGGTAATGTCTGCAAATGAAAGAGCAACGTAAGAACTTGCCAAGCCTTTCGCTCACCATCTTGCATTTCCATACTTTACCCATTTTGTCAACGATCAGAATTCAAAAGTTGACCAAGCAATGAAGAGCAAAGCCATTTCTTTACATTATCTTATTATTTTACATCACATATTCTTTTTTTGGAATTCGGCTAATTCAGCTTCGAAACAACCTCGTCTTTGGAGAAAACCGTCGGCAACATTATAAGTTAAAATTTAACTGAAAAGCCAACTTATTTCTCAGTCATTTAATTAGATACACTGAATTATTTGGATTCTGCAAAGGGATTTTTTGATTTTCTACTATCTGCTCTAGTTATGAGGCTCAGAATATCTCCGGCCGTCCCCACAGCGTAAATTCTACTATGACGCGGGAAATTTTAATCTCAGCATAAATACGGCTTTTCAATGTGCAGTGGTGTGATTGGTGACGATTGCTTAGTGCCTGAACAAAAAAAAATGATAAGTCTTTCTCGTAAGGCATACAACAATAATACAAGCGCATAGAGACACAACAAATCACAAGGAAATTCCACTATTTGAAAATCGATTATTCGTGAATAGTAGTACAACGAAGTAACTCATTTTCAGCGGGTCTTCAGGCCAATTTAAGTGAATAAGTGATGGGTAACTAGATTGTCCTATCCTAGCCCTTTTCGGTTAAACTTTAACCACTAAAACGTTTAGTAGCGTAAACATTAAAATACAAAAGCTTAAAAAATTATTTTGTAGATATGGGTTAGCTTTATTCTTTCTTTATTCTTTCTTTTCTTTAGGACTGAGATTTTTCTGAGATTTTTGTATTTATTTATTAAATTTACTCGGCTAAATTCAACCTACGAGCCATTTTCCTGGCTCGTAGGGTTTTAGGGGGATGGATCCGGGGTGGGTATGGTGTAAAATCAGTGCCAACAAACCAAAATGAAAATGCTCACAGGATTTTCGCGAGTTTCAAACTTATTGATGGGAAGTAAGATCTTGGTTTGAATTAATTGCCATAGCTGAAATTAAAACCACTTTCAAATCGGCTGAGCTGTCATGGTGAGAAACTGTTGAGATTGGTGTTATGTGGTTGACGCTGTGTCCATAATTGACTGACCGCTAAGTTAATTGCAATCGGTATTTTCAATTTCTAAATGAGCTTGAAAGCGGAACTTCGATGTTGTTTGGACCTTTTGAGAAGTGCAGGCATACGTTAAATCGGCGGAAACCACTGAGTAAGATGTAGGAGACGCATTAATACTGTCGAGAGAAATTGCGTGTTTGATTATTTTCACGAAGCAGCGTTGTTAAAATAATGAAGACTCTCCTCCCTCAGCCTTGGCACCCCGGCGGGGATAAAGGCTTTCGTCTTTCGTTTAGAGCAGGTGGAAAGCGATGAGGTCTATACTTTTCAAGTCAAATAAAGTCTGGTTTCCAACTGCCCAGATTTATTAAAAAGTCTGGCCAGATTTTGCTTTGTCTCATAAATTCTCCGTGTTTATCAGACTCTCCAAAAACCTGACTGCAAGAACCGGCCTTTAGAAAGGATGAGCTGGGACATAATTATGGTCCAGGAAATAGCTTGGAATATTCTTTTTGACGAGGAATATAATTGACCTGAATTAACGGTCAGAAATTTGATGTGCGTATGCGCATTTATGTTATGACTCTTTCAAGTATTACCTCTTTGCGAAGCTAGACTTAAAAGAATCATAAGATGCACATTCTGTTGACTGAAAGTCGTGAAGCCGCAAAACTTTTTGTTTCTTTATTTGTTTTAACTATTGAACGATCATCAAGGGCCGTACAACTTTAGTGGGCCTCCAGCGGCAGTCGTCAGGCCGTCGCAACCATGCTCGTCCAGACACGGCGTGCTCTCATTGGATGAAAATATCCGAAATGGCCGCTACGACACCCTTCTGATCACTCAGGACGGCCCTAAGGGGCGCTACCAGGGACCCATAAATTTCCTTTACAGGGGGCTTGTCATTTCCTCTGCTTCTATGTTGCTATGTTGTCCGATCCTTGCCTACTTTCCAAAAACCCCACTTGGGTCGAATCGGCATTCTTGTTTGCCTCATTGGACGTGCGCGCCAAAGAGACTCCTCCCTCAAGGCGCAAGCAGACAATCCCAAATTTTGTCTATCTGGCCTTGGACGTATTGGACCTTGGGTATTTCTCGAACTATCTTCCGTTCGGTCAACATAGCATCAGAAATCTCTTAAACCCCCTGAATGGCGAGGCATTACAGGAAATTTATGGGTCCCTGGCGCTATGTAGTTACTTTGTTTAATTAGTAGGCTACATCAACCATATTCCGCATTGGGCACATCGATTTCTTTCTCCATTGCTTGCTTCGCGAAGCTCTTTCTTCTTGTACTGTTCTATCTCTACTTCCCAGCACAAAACCTTTGAACTTACTTTGTCACCCCTGCTTCTACTGTCTCTAAGACGAGCATGGAATTTGCATCAATGAAGGTCCTCTGCGAACTGTTACTGATGTTTGAGTGGGTGCTGAGAGAGCGGGAGGAGTCTGCTTCCTTCATGCCGTTTGTACCGGGCACGACGAGGAGGTTGCCTGTAAAACAACACACGATTTACTATACCTTGGTCGAAGAATCCTGGACATGAACTCTGAACTACTTACTCGACTCTCATTTCTTTTCCATACTCCGCTTTTGAGAACGGCGGGTCATAAATAAATTACTTATTTACTTACACTTAGCCTCAGCCTACTCATTGATCTCAATGACGTTTCCGCATTGCACTGGTTTTTATGGCACTTGCAGCTTCGCTCAAGTGCCATATACCGATCACCTTTCGGTCGGTCGGTCGGTCGGTCTGTCCACTCATCTCAAGTTAGGGCACTTCCAGATGGGCTAGGACGATGAAACTTGGCAGGAAAATCAGGGACCCGACCAAACTAACCTGGAAATAATCAGTTTCCCGATCCGACCATCTGGGGGGGAGTGGTGGGCCGGGGAATTCTGAAAATTAAGTAGTTTTTCTCACACTTTTTCGAGTTGGGGTACTTCCAGATATGCTAGGACGATGAAACTTGGCAGGAGCATCAGGGACCCGACCGGACTAACCTGGAAATAATCAGTTTCCCAATCCGACCTTCTGGGGGGGGAGTGGAGGGCTGGGGAATCCGGAAAACTGGAGTAGTGTGTAACTTTCGACCGGGTGATCGGATTGGAATGAAACTTAATAACAGAATAAATGGCATACCTCTGATGTCCCATTTGAAGTCCGGACCGGATTCCACAGCTATGGGGGAGTTGGGGGGGGGAAGACCGAAAATCTCGAGAAACGGTTATAATGGAGGGATCGGAGTGAAACTTGCTGGGAAGAACAAGCGTCTGCTCCAGATAAATCGTTTATACATTTGGACTGGATCCGGACACTAGGGGGGGTGGGCGGTAATAGTACAGGAAAATGAGCTCCAAAAAGAGGTCGACCCCAAACAAATTGCAACAGAAATGATTTTTACACCATCTTGTAGAGAAAAAAAAGCTGAACAACATATCCATTTTCGCATATCCTCGCTCGACGCAAAATAAGTGTTTTTTGGCTTTTAATACATTTTTTTACATATTTTGAAAAAAATGTAAAATTTCCGTGGTTGTCCGCTAATCTTGAACTGAAGTACGATTCAAATGCAAAATGACAAGCTGAAACCGAAAATGAAGTCAGATTTGGCGCATAAAGCACCAGAAAAAAGTTAATGTAATTTTTTCAGCCTATTTCGCAAAAAATGACAATTTTCAGTGTGGCCCGATTTTCTTGAATTAAAGTGCTTTCCTGACATAGAATCACGAGCTGAGACCGAAAATGGAGTCATGTTAAGTGTCTGCCGTGCCTGAAAGAAGTTTCGTAACCATAAATGTGTCATCTTTACCTTTTTTTAGTAAAAATAAGAAAATTGTTAAGAAAAGTAAAGTAGGAGTCAAACTGCTTTTCAATGCTCAATATTTACAAAACAATACAACACATCCAAAGTTCTACATACTGAGTCGGTTTTAAGAACAAAAATTACGATTTTCGTCGTCGTCTTTTTTCGGGACTGAAGTATGATCCGGATGCAGAATGACAAGCTGAGGTCATATTTGTGCTGTATCTTCCACCAGAAAAAAGATTCACTATCAATAATATTCGCCGTTATTATTTTTGTAAAGACATTTACTCAGCACTTACTATCCATCAAAATGATCGACTGTAGAAAAAACAAAACATATACATGAGCTGGCCATTAGTAGCAGAACCTTCTTGAAGACCAAATAACTTATCCTTGGAAGAACGCCCAAAGTAAAACAAAAATGCAGTCGGATAGAAATTAGTTATGATCAATCAAAGTAATAATATTTTTTTTCCTTCGCGGTTTATCCTGAGACCTACCTACCCTACTCTGAACTTTATTCGATATTTCTGCCATATCGGAATCTAGTAAAGTTTTGCGAGAAAACGTATTCCTAGGATTAATAAAATGCATATGACATATTATTGTTTACAAAATTTTTTACGCATTGTGCACCACAAATCAGATGATTCGACTTAGCCTACCAGCAAGCCAAAATCGGATCCAAAATCCTGGGTTCGAATAGAACACAGAAATCACTTATGGTCGAGAATCACCCATTGAAATAGTTTACTCTTTTCCCCTCAGTGACTGATCTTCCAGCTTTTGAAGACACGTGTATTTACTCTCGATGTAACCTTTGACCAACCCCTGTGGTGGAAATTCATGAAACTGGTCCAAACAGCATCACCAGGAAGCGGACATTCAGTGTTCGACCTGAAACTTGGAGGATTCCACGCCACGATGAGCTTATGATGCTACATCCTGGAGGAGTCTGGACTGGGAGTCCGGACTCGAAAGATGTCTGGACTGGGAGTCAGGACTCGGAAGATGTCCGGACTGGGAATCAGGACTCGGAACATGTCCGGACTGGGAGTCAGGACTCAAAAGATGTCTGGACTGGGAGTCAGGACTCGGAGATGTCCTTTCAGCGGATAAGTGATCGCCAGAAGCATAGCCTACGTCGCAGGTAATGATTGACGCGGCGCTACACGCTATTCTGCTTTCCACGACCATCTGAACAGATCATGGAACTTTTTCACGAAGCTGATGAACAAGGAAGTAAATGTTGAGGATGTAGCCATTCCTTAGAATAAATACTGGAACTGATCAGGACTGCTACAGTATCGGATGTCAAAGCTGTGGTTCCAGTATTGGGAGATGCTTCGGTACTGCGAAACTTCATAAAAATTTAAGGATCTGGATCATGGGAAGTCTGGTGAAGACACCCTTCTCCTGATCTGTGGCGTCGAAAGGAGGAGACCTGAATAAGCTCCAAAGGGAAGATTTCGAAAAAGTGACAACGACAAGTTCGTTTGTTCACCCAGAACAGTCACCATCAATGGTTGATGTAGCAAAATAACACAAGTACCGAGTTTTTTTTCTTTTATCAAGTTTAGGAATGAACTGGAGAGCTTGATCCTCAACTGAAAATCGAGGAAATGGGATATAAGAATCAAGATGACTTCTTATACCCGTTAGCAAATGACCTTCAACAAGCTCGGCGCATGCTCTTAGAATCGACTTAAAATCGACGATGCTCTTAAAATATACTAAGATCCCAAAATTCGTGGAGATCTTATGTTGATGATGATGAAACTTCTTTCTGGTACACTAGACACCCAGGTTGATTCCATTTTTGGCCTCAGCTCGAGATTATATGTCAGGCTAGCACTTTCGTTCAAGAAAATCGGACCAGTGTGGAATTTTGTACTTTTCAATAGTTGGTTGAAAAAATGACATTAACTTTTTCTGGTACTTTATGCGTCAAATCTGACTTCATTTTCGATTTCACCATGTCATTTGCATTAGAATCGTACTTCAGTTCAAGACTAAAGGACAACCACGAAAACTGGGCATTAAAAAGCAGTTTGTATTCGTACTTCACTTTTCTTAACCATTTTCCTGTTTTTACTAAAAATTCGAAAAGATCACATATCTATGGTTACGAAACTTTCTTGATTCCATTTTCGGTCTAAGCTCGTGATTATATGTCCGGACCGCACTTTCATTCAGGAAAATCGGGCCAAATAAAAAATTGCTCTTTTTCGCGAAATAGGTTGAAAAAATGGCAATAACTTTTTTCTGGTGCTTTATACGCCAAATCTGATTTCATTTTCGGTTTCAGCTTGTCATTTTGCAATGGAATCATACTTCAGCTCAAGACTAGCGGACAAGCATGAAAGTTTTGTATTTTTTTCGAAATACGTAAAAAAAAGGCATTAAAAGCCAAAAAACGCTTATTTTGCGTCGAGCGAGAATATGCGAAAATGGATATGTTGTTCAGCTTTTTTTTCTCTACAAGATGGTGTAAAAATCATTTCTGTTGCAATTTGTTTGAGGTCAAACCTCCATTTGCCTGTACTATAATGGCGGTTTTGGGGATTTTCACGACGAAACTTGGGAGGCGAATCAGGGACCCGATCAAAATGACTTATAAATAAAAATTTACATGATCCGATAGTCGTGGGGGGAGTAGCGGGAGGGGGAATCCGGAATATTGAGTCATGCGTAACTTTGGAACGGTTGATCGGATCTGAGTGAAATTTGATAATTGATCAGAGGACATGTCTCTGGTGATCTTTGTAATGTCCGAACCGGATTCGACAACAACTGGGGGGGGGGGGGAATACGTGACCGGCTCAGACTGGGGAGATCGGGATGGAACTTTATGGAAATAATAAAAAGATGCTCTGGATAAATCACTTACAGAACCGGATTGGCTCCGGCGACTGTGGGGGAGTTTGAGGGGGGGGGTCCGGAATTCCGGTGATCGCGATTTAAGGTACTTCCAGATGTGCTAGGACGATGGAACTGGGCTGGAATATTAGAGATTCGAGAAAATTGGCTCAGAAATCACCACTTTCCAAATCCAACATTCCTTAAAGTACCAATCTTGACCGTAAATTTAGAAAAACACTTTTAAGCAAATTATACATTTCATGATCCCCATGAGCACATTATCATTTTTGCCTCAAGGGTTTTGCTTACAAATGAAGTTCTAGCTCCCTTAAAGTGCGAATCTGAACCGCAAGGTCGAAAACTACTTTTTTTATCAAACGATACATCTCAACCCATGATCATTTGTGCCACAAGGGTTTTGCTTGAAAATTTATTTTATCACCCTTAAAGTGCACATTTTAACCGAAAAGTGATTTTTTTTTTACCAAATGGTATATATCAATGATCCCTAAGGGCCTGTGATCGTTTTGTCTCAATAGTTTTTCTTACAGAAGAATTTCTAGTGCCTATAAAGTACGTATCATGTACGTATCTCGCATCTGAACCGCAAAGGTAACCTTAAAAGTACTTTTGATCAAACACTACATCTCAACCCATGCAAGTGCCATATGAGCTTACAGCTCTTGTTCAGCAGGTGTCTGGAAGATAGCAAGGCCCGATCAGTCTTTGCTTTGATCTATTGATCTTTCTGCACTTACCACTTACGTCGTCGAAAGTTTAGTGTGACTTTAGTTTAGAATAAATTTCTTTGCTCTACTGTTTAATGTTTAGCTATTCTGGTTTTATCATTTTCTCTGAAAATATCTTTTCTGCGCGGTGCTTTTTCAGTGTTTGGTCGATTCGGGACCGTTCAAACAAAACTTCAGAGCCATAAGAATTTAAGAAAACTGCAAGAATAGTTCTCATATTTATTTGAATTTCGCATAAAAGTCTCTATTGCTGTTCCAGCCTTGTTCATTTTCGTGAACACATGAACAAACCCGTACTTACTACTGGCATAAGGCTGGAAAGTAACTATAGATTAGGTGTAGTTGCAACCTCGGGCGTATCTGTCTTTTCTGTTGTTTGTCGTCTTCGCTCTGGTCGCTGTTTAGCTTTTGCTGTTGTGAAAATCCATCGTCAACAGCTTAAGCCTCAAAATACGAGGTTTCTTCTTCAGAGCATCGCCGGTCAAGTCCTGCAGCAACCTTTCCCTTCCAAGAAAGTGCTAGATACTGAAAGAACTTGCATTCACTCCCTTCAGGTTGCTAGTCTCAAATGGCTAACCCGCTGGCTAACCCCTTTATTCACCACCTGGATGCGTCTTGGTGACGCCGGTAGTCGGCTTCTTTCCATGATCATAGGGAATCGTAGTTGAGTAATTAGCAGTGGGATCAGCATGTAATAAGTTCACCCTTGCGAATATTTTTATTGTCTCCTTTCAGTTTCTGTTATTGGTTGAGATTGGTTGCCATAGGACAATAATATTTCATGTCTGAAATCTTGGCTGTTATTGATGGTAACCCACAAGAGAGTGTAGGTTTGTGCCAAACAGAAGGTGAATTTTGAATTAGAACCAGTAGCCTACGTCCAGGTTTTGTATACACTGACTTTAATAGTCATAACAGAACATGCTCAAGGTTCATGCAAGAGTTAGGAGATATTAATAAACGTGTTTACAACTAATCAAAAAACAGTTATCTCCGCTGATGGCTCATGCAACAGTAAACAGTAGCACAGTTGCCTCTACAAAGGCGTCGAAAACCACGCAGCAATCATAAGAGAGCGTGATAGGGGTTCCAGAAAGATTAGTCCAACACAAACTACAGACACAGAAGATGGTTCTATTCATTCGCCAAGAAACTCACTTGCTGAAGCTGAGCTTCCCAGAATCCGGTTTGCTCTGTCTGCAGACTGAGACCGAGTCAAGCTACTATCTCGACTGATTGACTGATCATAACCAGGTTCCATGGACTTGGACCGGTTTTTGGACCGAGACAACCGGTCGCGTAGTTGCCGGAAGAAGGACCCTCGGTGCTTGTACCGAGCGCGACCTCTACCGTTTGCTGAAGAAGGGATCAGAATGTAGAAGGCTTTATATGTTGCAGCAACACCACAAGATGGCTTTAGTTTTTTTTTTATTGTTTTCTGTAACCTAGCGATTTTCGTCTAGACAGTGGTAATCACACTCGGTAAAGAAGTATAGCAACACAAATAAGCAAACCAACCAGCGCTTTCAAAGGACTAACTAACTCGTTAACCGGATTGTTGAAGGGTTCTATGTTGTGATATCGAAAGATTACTTTCTGCCACATCACGATTGTAGAGTGAAGCTTGTGGAGTAATTTAAGCCCAATCCAACAAAGAAGTATTAAAAAAAAGAGGCTTATTATTCCGCGCTTTGGAAGGGCTACCTAATCAGGATGTAGAAAGCTCGGTGTTGCAGTCCCGCAAGATGGCGTGAATACCTTATGCTTTTTCTATCCTTGGTGTTCTCTAGGCAGTCTTTAAAGTAAGCAAACTAAAAAACAAGAGTACACAGAGCTTTGGAATGACTAACAGTATAGAACTAAACTATGAAAGGTAATGGAAGTTGTCATCATGTAGGGCATCATACCCGTTTTTTGTCTTAGAAAGCCGCCACCATTAGTCTGCGTGCTTTAGTTATCATCGGTCACTGCGGTGATGACCTCGTCTAGTCTAAGGCTAAGTCCCCGAACAGGTTGAACAAGAACGTAGACTTTGTTGCCCTATCCGATGAAAGGACACTAAAGTACGCCATCTACTAACCCGACGCTGTCCGGACGACCTTCTCTAGTTTAAGGCGTCGCAAGGAAAGACCTGAATGTGTTGGACAAGAAGTTGGCTTCTTATCCTTTATGCGCTTGTTACTGCAAGGAAGGAATGAGATCGACGGTAAAATATATCCCAGTCGGGCTTTTATTCCAGAAATGGGACGTCAAGAATTTGGGAGATGGAGCGGTGGTGTATAAATTCTTACTTTCTCCTGCAGAACTAATTGATGACGCTGTGCTATCGTGTGCGTTGGGAGCTCCAAGTGTGAAGAGAAGATCGTTGTGGGATGAAACGTCACCCGCCGCTAGAGGACCTTCGTTGTCCTAAAGAAAAATGTTATCTTTGAATACTCTACGTGGAACTAAGATGTAAAATATCAAAAGAAGCAACGCCGTCTATATTTCATAGCGTGTAACCACAAGGAAGACTCGAACCTCATTGAGCGCGCTCGAGTAGCATGCATATTTCTTCGTAATTATCGCTCATGGAAGAAAGGCAGATGAAAAATTTACAATTAAGATTAAACTGTTAGAAATGGGAGTTTCTCCTCAAATGATTACTATTATATTACTATTATATTACCTATTACATGCCGAAGTGGTTTAGTAAATTAACGCCAGGAGAGTTATATGTCGGCAGTCCTGTTCGCCCACTTCTGAACAGGCGTGCAGTATATTTTTTGCTAAAACCAACTAAAGATGTAATCTTTTTAAAATGTGTAATAGTGTGGAATTTCAATAGGTGATTATTTACTTGCACACCATAGGAAGTTCATATACTATATCTCGAAACATCAAAATAAACTACGCCTGGAGGCTAGAATAGCTGTGCAATAGCCGCAAATAGTAATATCTTATTAAAGGACGTTAATAATTCACCCTAAATCCCTAATCGTTCCATCCGTTATCATTTCCGAGATTTCGAACTTCCCATATCAGTTTTATCCACTCTAACGACATTGCGCTGATTTTTGCATGCCTTTGTCGTGTTTGACTCTTTTCAAAGATAATCAGGCTGCTGCTTATTGTGTCAAGAAGCTCATTGATCAGAAATACCGACTATGCAAGTTTGTCCGTGTTTCTTATAAAACGAAGGGGCCGAGCGAGGCTGAAAAACAGCCGGAACTGGTTTGTAATCTCCAAGAAATCCGTCAGAGTACGGAGTCCAACTGGGGACACGCATTTGAGAATATTGTGATGTAAACCGTATCTTCTGGGACATGACATGTGCTCTATATGCAGCAGTTTAATAATGAAATGGTTTCCCATACTAACGCGATCAAAGAAGTAAAACCTTAGAAAAATAACTAAAAAATGGAACATAAGTTGATTGAAAGAAAGGAGAAAAACATAAAGATTGCGTCCAATGATTAATTTACTAAACTATTTTACGCCGGAAGGGTAGAACAAATATTTTTTGCCTACCTTCTTAAATGGAACGCAATAGCTCTCTACCTAAAAGCAAACACATGCATGTTAGTAGGCCAGGTCTATAAAGCATTTACTATAAAAGGGCATCAATATACTTTTTTTTCAGTGTGAAGCTTGGTATCAGGATCGTAAAACAAAAATTTCATATGTTTTTAACAACACTCGTTTACGAGCCTAAAGTACAGAAAGTCCAAGATAATACGAATCAAATGCTCAACCCAGGATACCCTAGACGCGGTGACAAAAAAATAGGAATCTCCATGTAAAGGAACAAGTAAACAAAAATACTTCTCGACTCACCGAGAGATACGAAGAAACTGTCTTCGTTCCTATACCTTCCAAAAGTTGCTACACAAAAATCCTGCTTTAATTCTATGCAAATACCAACCAGGATTAATGAAAAAAAAACATCCAAATAGACGTTATAATACTTCAAAGTCTAAAGCCAGTTGAATAATTTTCAGAAATGTTTTTTTAAAGTGTGAAAACACGATCAGTATTTCCTGGCCGGATTTTCTTCACTTTATACTTTCATCATAAAGTCGAAAAAAAATCTCAACTTTTACATAAAGAAGTGATGATGGTGCCAAAAATTCTGGCAGAAATTCTTGCCTGGGAGCATTCGACTCTGATTGTGTGTTCGCACTTTTACTCGTTTGTTTTCGAAATTGAAGGATTTAGTACTGATAGAGCCCGTCATAGAAATCGAATTTTGGGTGAGGTTGAGGGATTACATATCAAACTATGGTTGCACAAATCAGGGATAAGACGGTTAAACCAACTAGCCTCAGGTATTACAGCACCGTCAGTCCAAGACTAAGTACTGATAGAACGGAAGAATTAGACGGTAAGTGACGTATACAAAAATTGGGTTTAAAACAGAAGGACTAAGTCAAACCAAACCACACTGCAAATAACTGGCAATTCTCTTACCACAACAGTCGGTAAATTTGTCTTCTGTTCCACCAAGACGCAAAAAGGGACAAAAACAGCTATTAGTAATACGAAACAAACCAGCTGACACCAGAACACTTTCTATTTCTCGTCTACGAGTTTTCTAACTCGACTGTTACTTCAATACATTTACTTTACGAATTCATAAATATAAGCTACTCTTACCTTTTGTACGCTGTGGATGATTAGTGTACTCTTTGTTGCTCCTGATGTTGGATCGTCGTGATAAACTTTCCTCTGTCGCAATTCCCGCAGAGCTGTCTCCGTGACAGGGTCGCTGCCGTTGACGTAGCTCAGCTCTGGAATGAAAAACCCGTGTGACGTCATTCACGAGAGGAAATAATTTTCTCGTAACTCTGATATACGTGGAGGCGGTTAGCTATTTGTCACACGATTACCGAGAAGACGACGAGGGAAGGGAGGGAATTAAACTTGCCAGTTGCTTGGTTTTGAAATTAGTTCTTATAAAGACTCCACTAGGGACTCCCTTTGAGAATGAATATCAAAATGTGAGTGAATGTCAAAATGAATATCAAAATAATCAAAATGTGAGAATGAATATCAAAACGTTAGAGATGGGCTTGCAGTTCCTGATATGTTATTGAGAAATGTAAGGGTGATCCAGGGAGGCCTATAAAGGAATGGCTAGGTCAAGAGTGATCAGAAAGAAATGGCTTCTTTTTGTGCTTCCGGTAGTATTGTCCATTGTATTCACCTATCTGCACCGTACGACGGCACAAGTTACTGCGCATGTGTCTTGAACTGCACTCTCGAGTTTGGGATGGTCGTATTCCCTTGAAGATCCACTTCCAAAACTCCTATTTGCTAATTACTTATCGGATGCTCTTACTTCTAGTCATAGGTTTACTGAAACATGCAGTAAGTAGTTAGTATTCTCTAAGAAGTGATTAAATCGTTATTAGTGAGATGCGTGAGAAATGTAAGGCATCTGGCGAGTCAGATTCAAACATCAGGTGTAAGCCTCAAATAAACGTTCAATGTACAAGAGGGGTCACCGGCCTCGAATATACGTAACCTCGAAGTCGGTCACGAAAACTTCAAAGGAAATTTTCATTCAGCCGTAAAAGTCGAAAATGAAAAAAGCTATTGGTCTATCCAAATTATTTGCCCTTTCAGTAAACATGCTCAAAAAGGGCATTTCTGTTTGTTAATTCTGTCTTTTCGCATTTTTTTTTAAACACGGAGACGAACTCGAGCTAAGGTGAGGATGCTGGTTCGGTATATAATTCTTAATTTTTTTTTTTTTATTAATGTTCAAACAAATACTTGCTCTTCAAACCTGTAAACATTCATTTTTGCTACAGTCTGGTATTTTTGTGATTTACAGTTCCTTTTTTTAAGCCAGACACATCATTTTGATGGGTAAGATTTTTCTGAAAAACTAAAAAATTTGGTTTGAATTTGGATACCCCTCTTGCACTGTCATCTTTGAAGCCCATGATGTTTAGTCCAGAGTTAAAAAGGAAGATATTGTAAGAGGCATCACGCAGCTTCACCTTCAATGCCGTTCCTTAATGCTCTATAGTAAGATTCAGTCCGGTCAAGCTTGGGTCTTGCGGGGCGGTTATCCTGGGGTTGAGGGTCCAAGTCTATATTGACAGAAATGTTTAGTTATTAGTAACCTTGTGGTAACAACATATCTCGATCACATCTCGTCTGTGGGGCTGGTTGACTTCCCGGCTTCGGACAGGACATGCTTTCCCAAAATTAAACGGCCATACATAGAGGGATTGCACCATGCCCAACGAAAATGCATCGAATAAGCTTGATAATACTGACCAGTTGGAGACAGTCTTTGACTAAAAGCTGCATAAAATGACAAATAGGATGTCAGAATTATTTTGTTGGAAAAGTCTGGAACCTTCTAGATCTGATTTCTGACTAAACTTGTATCCAGTTCCTGGTCAAATAATAAAGAAAAGTGGGAAAACGTTTCCAATAACTTCCAGATTCAGAAAGGTCACCCAACATTGTCAAACAAAGCTGACGACGTTAAATTTTGTTTTTGTCTCTTTTTCGATGATGGTATAGAGAGATCCGTATCGTTAGGTAAGGTGCAATATAGCTCCATATTTTAGACAGATTGCATTGCGACCTGCGAAACCTGATATTCTGATATTTCATGCATAGCTCTCTGGTAAACCTTATCCTGAAAACTTATGGGTCTGCATTAGTGCTGGTCCACGACATGTTATGGTGATAAGGGTAGGCCTACTCCACTTACGTTAGTCAAGATATATTAAAATGAAGCTGAACCTCAGGTTGGATTAGTGGAGCGTACAATGTTCTATAGTAGCTTTATCTTGATATATGGTGGGATATGACACAGCAGGGTTAGTAAGCAGAAAAGACAAAACCAAAACCAGAATAAAAGGAGAAAAACCTTTTTCGGGCGAGATCGTTTCTTTTTTCTTGCGGGAAAAAAGACTACCAATACCTAAAGAAGATAGAATGCATCAACAACAAAAAAATACAAAAGTCAAGATACAAAACCAGAAACGAAAAAGCATTAAACTCGAATGAAAGAAACAAAAAAAGTCAAAAAGTTTTTAGAGGGTTTTAAGCTTTCTATAAAACTGTGCAGGTATGACCATTATAGGCAGTAGATCGGTAACGGGGATAGTAAGGTAAGACATGAAAGCTAATGAGAGCATGCACAGGAATTAGTGATGATAGTCAATTGTGTGATATTAGACCATGTCCTGTTCCGCAGGGTATGACCGGTCCAGAGAAGTTGAAGAGCTGCTTGAAAACTGCAACTGCAACTGCTTGAGCACGGAATGCTGGTTCTGTTTTTCGACATTTCCGTGACATGTTAAAATTACAGGCCTGTTCTTTCAGACTATATCTTAAAGCCCTATTGCAGTCTTCAGCTATCTAAAACCGAGTTGAAGGCCGTCATCTTTTTATTATTTCATTCCCCAAAAAACCGTCGCTATTACTAACCCACCTAGTATTAATATTGATCCTCGTGAAATCATTTAAAGAATCGGCTATAGACAGACTCTGGCTCTAATGGCTCAGATGTATCACCTGAACCAATCCCAGGGTATCTACCGAGTCAAACACAGATCCTAGATTCTTTGGCACAGTGCTCGGGCGCTAGGATGTGCCCTGGTGACAGGGCACAGTTCTCTCGTACATATATGTTATATTGGAAATCGGAAATGAAAATTTGTTTTAAACCTAATTTTGCTGGGGTGCTGTGCTCTTGCTCCAGGACATGGTACTTCAGCGTATGAGCACCAGTGCTAACTACCACTTCTCATACGCACCATTGTTCATCACCACTGCTTATACGTTGGAGAATGTTCTAACGCTGGAGCACTGTGCCCTAAAATGGATGATTCGTGTAGGGGGGTTGCCTGGAGTCCCGGACAGGGACATAAAGTACAAATTACAAGAAAACTCGTTGTTATTCATTAATAAGGGCTCTGTTAATCCATTTTAAACCACGACTGAACTCGACCAATTGTACCAGAATATTTATTCTGATTTAAATACTAAACACTCGTCCAGTAGGTTTTGGTAAATTAGTCCAGTCCAGTAGTTTCTGGGGTTTTTTCGAAGGCGTAAAAACTATTAAATCCTTCAAATGTCCTTGACAATCCCTCAAACGTATTCGGGAAATCGGTGTTGGGTTTTCGAGAATCTGCAAAAACCTAAATATTTTGTACATCTTCGAGATATTACTACCAAAGTTACTCGAGAAAGACCAAAAAGTATTCGACAATTCAAAAATTTTGTTTTTAAGCAAAATCAGTTCCGGGAAAGTATACCTTCCACAATACGAAAAATTTGTGCGAGAATGCGAAAAAATTATTCGCGAATCACATAATTCTAAAGAAAAGCCGCTTCTTGGGCGAATGCTAAGATACCATTGGTTCACAAAACAAGTATGAACACGCTAGTTAGGATGCTAGTACTTTAATTATCTCGAGATCGAAAAAAAATCGAATGAGGAAAGAAAGGAAAATGAAAACATGTTGTTTTCGTCGGAAATTTTTGATCTAGTATGAGGCTGTGTGCCTATCAAACATTTGCAGGAAATAAACTTATTTAGGTAGCCTAACCTTTAAAATATTTGAAAATCTGATAAACACAAGGTAGAATTCTTACTCGAATCAGGATTTCTTGAAAATATCAACTTTGATGTCGTCATGAGATTACCGGAGGCACTTGTTTTGGTCTGAACCTGAGACTTCCGGTCCACCAATGGTGCATTGCCATCCACAAAAAGAAACTGAAAAAGAAATTCAATGTTTCAGTATCTTTTACCGATATGCGAATTTATCGTCTATTGCCCAAGACGTTCGCATTTCTGCCGTTAATCATTCTTCTGCTTACCATCTAGGAAACACATTTTTTTTGCCCGATTTTTCTTTTTTTTTTTTCTTTTTTTTTTTCCTTTAGCCTACCTCGGTACTGAAAGATCTGTGTAACTTTTACTTTTCTTTCCTTGTACTGTACTTTCACCCTTGTTGGATCTAGTGCGGAATAAAAATTCATCCTCATCAGATCAGCTTAGGTAAAAAAAAGCCTATCATTTTCTGGAAGGCAAAAGAAACGGTAATTCCCAAAATAAGTGGAGGCGGCCTCGACGTTGGAGTATTTAAAGTCTGCAACATCCATTCCTCCCAAGGATTCGGTAATTACTTTGAAAGTCGAAACGGTTCGTTGTTCTTGTTTAATGGAGGAAATGTACCTCTAAACATTGTGTAACAATCACTTAAACAGTAGTTCTAAGTCATTATTTGGTATCTAATATATTCATTTACGTATTGTACGATTTCGAAGCAGCCTACATCAGAGCGTCATTGACATGCAGATTCTAGACAGGAGATCCTGCGCATCTTTGATTAGCTTCCACATTAGGGGTGACTTTTCAAAGGGATTTCCTGTCCGTACATCCGATGTCGAAGCTATCGATACTTTCTAGTGTTGGTGGAACTCGGGTAACCCAAACCGGTGATTCTAGCCCGTTTCTCTGATGGAAATGGTGAATATATTACGCCTATCAAATATGCCCTGATACAGCCCTGATAGGTTCTTTTGATTTTTGCGTGACCTTTACGCAATTGAGTCTGCCTTATTCGTCACTTGGAAACAGTTTTTGCCGAGGTTTTTGCATCTCACCATTTTGGCCGTTTTCTAGAAGATGTGGAGGTTCAGTTTGCCTATCATAACCTTGGTAATGGCGCGGAATGTGGATCAGCGTCCAGCGGTCGCAGACGGAAATTCCTGTCAGCATTGCCGATAATTCTGATAATTCTTAACATTACTGTGTAGCAGAACACCCGTATCCCTTCCTCATGACTCACTCTGGCTCCGACCATGTCTTCCCCGACCCAAATGAACGCTACACGCTTTACCAGAAATTTGCAGATTTTTGTCTGCGCAGTGACTGAGATACCGAGGTTCTTCTCATAATCCGTTCTTGGCAAAACTCAGCACAAAAAAGAGGAGTGTCCGTTTAGTGAATTCTAACCATTTCTGGCGCACGCCATTCTAATTGCGTCATGAATCCGTCACCATCCTCATGAGAACTTCAGCCCACCAGTATTTTTTAATTTGTTTATACGAGTTATAAGGACCCTATCGAAAAAAAACAACGCCGATGACGCTGGTATACTTTTTGGTATACCTGAAATAATCGTACCAGAGAGGTACCCAACCTCGAATTTACATAACCTCGAAATTGATGTAAAAATTTTTAAAATTAAACTTCTTTGCAGTTCTAATACTGTCAAGAAGAAAATCTACCTAGGAACTAGTTAGTACTGTGTATATTAAGGTTCTTTTACTAATTTTTAGGCCAATTTTAACACTGTGTAAATTTGAAGCTGGGTACCTCTACTGTAGGTCTATTCTATTCGCTGTTTTTTTTTCATTGATTGTTTGCGTGAATCGAAGGGAACGGCGAGAATAGAGGGAGTCACTCCGCGCGGACTCCACGTACAGAAAACAGCGAGAGTACGTGGAATGCTTCTAAAATCGATTTTGAAACAAATATGCAGTTAACGATATTAGTCTGATCCACTTTATTTTTGGTTTCGTTTCTTCTAATTGTTTTTACTTAATTTTACCCTGCAACATCACCAGCAAAAATTGATTCCCCTCCGAATCTGAAAGAGAGTCCCTTTTGATGATGGTGATGATAGTCGGAGCATTCCTTGTCCGCGGGGACACGCGAGAATACGGGGAGTGAGTCCCCGGGACAAACAAAAACGTGGGGACTCCTCAAGTGGAGTCCTCGGGGAACGGCGAGAATACGCCTCTAGTCCTACTTTTTGAAAAGTATTAAATTGTAGTCTACCTCCACTGTCAGGCTTCCGGACACCGAATCATTCTCGTAAGGTCTCGCCTGAAGCTGGATAATCTGCCGCTGCGAAGGATGCATGAGTAGTTCCTCGATTCCGACAATCCCCAGTCCAAGGAACTCCGGATAATTCTTCGTCCTTTCTTCCACTTCGAAGAGGATTTCTGCGGTTGTTGGTCGGAGATCACTGCAATTTATGAAAGTGGGAAGTAGTAAACAGAGGATTCGGTAAGGGGTGGATACTTCAAAAGCAGGTTAAGGGATTCCCGTGCATCACCAAGGATAGCCTTTCCTGAGGATAGCCTAACAGTCTACTTCCCAAGGATAGCCTAACAGTCTACTTTTGGATCTGGCAGCAATGAGTCAGATGACCGAACGCAAGTGGTTGGGGATATGTCTACAAAACGGTTGCTTGCAAGATGGTCGCCTTCTTAATCCCGAAAGCGCTTCTTGGTGCAGAATAGGATCCAAGATCTGAAGAAAACAGTGGGTTAAAACGGTTTTATTTTATTTTAAATAATATAAAAATAAGTTAAATTAAAAAAAAAAAAAAAAAAAAACGGTGTTCCAACGGTGAAAATAAAGCTTGATTTGTATGGCTATTTTGGCAAGACTTCTTCAGTGGGTAGATGTTAAAGCAGAAAAGACATGTGATAGATGATCAACGGCATAATAAGAGATGGCCTTTATCAGATCCTTGCTACTGGGCTTTTCAAAAACTCTGCTGTAAGATGGATTCAAGGAAGGTGAATAGTCTGTAGCAGGTTATCGTTTCATGATTTATTTTCCTATTTGGAACGTCATGACTTCGGTGTCCGTTCTTTGTTCGAACCATGTCATAATGAAGAACCGGAAACAAACTGTGACATTTTCCAGAATTATTAAGGACTTGCTTCTGGAATTTTCTACTACCGTACTTTGTGAATTCAAGGAAAGGAGATACTTTATAGCGTTCAGAAAAGCGCGCAATTGGTTTTCGTATTTACAGTATTTGAGAATCATAAACAGTCAGCTTGAATTTGTCCAACCACTATATCTCTCCAGATCGTTCCAATCAACCCGGCTGGTTTGCTGATATTTCAGAGCAAGACCCTGCACATTTTTGCAATCTGTAAATACTTACAATAGAAACTGCTCTTCCCAAAAAGGATTTGTGGTGCCTTCTTTGATTGTCGTTTGATGGCGCTGAGGTGGGTCATCCATCTCAATGACACAGGCAACTTTTTGTACAAGTGCTAGAAGAAAGGAAGATAAGTGTCGCACACCTTTCCTGTCTCTTCTTCGTTTCAGGATATTCAATGGCTTACAGTTGAACTGGTTTTACGATCGGTTTTGCTGCACTTCGTTCGTGAAGCTGAAAAATCTCCACTTTTCATTTACGACTGACATTGTTACTGAACATCCTGGCAGGACGCTTATGTCCGTTCTTTGTCCAAACTGTGTCATAATAAAGGACCGGAAACATACTGTGAGAGACGCTTGAAAAGTTCTAAATGATCAAAGGCGCCTAATTCATGTGTTTCGCTTAAATTTCGGTTTCGCCTGAAAGATTCCGCCACTGAAATTCTTGACTTTAAGAACAGTCTTTTATAATCCATGTCTTAACTTTGCGAGGGGAAGAAGAGCTCTTAAAGAGGGAATCGTTTCTGAGTAAGATTACTAGTTCCGGGCCATTATCCAGAGCAAAATAACACTAGGGAGTAGCGCCAAGACTTAGGAAAAGTGACACACACTCGAACAGCAGCGATACTAAGACCACTAGCGCTAGTGAACGTCCCTACTTAAACTCAATAAGTCATCCACGAGCGCTGGCTCCAGTAACTTCATGTTATAAACACAGCAAAAAAAGATAAAACTTCCACTGCTTTCTTCGTGTGGGAAGACCGCATCTTAGATTTGCTAGAAATTTCCAAACCCGCAAGTTTGTCTTGCCTTAAATGTCGCAAGCGTAGTTGACTGCGCTATGAGTATGGCCCGTTTGCGAAGCACGGAAAGCATAGGTCTTGGCGCTACTCCCTAGTGTTATTTTGCTGTGCCGTTATCACATGTGTGAGCCATCACACAGTGACTTCGCAAGAACCAATTAATGATGATAGATTTTAAATTTATAAGACCAGTGCTATATATATGGCAATAAAACTGAATTTAATAACAATGTAAAATAAAGAAAAATAGAAGAAACAAAAGAAAATAGACACACATGGCAAGTATGAATACTGTCTGTACAACAAATTGGGTTAGTATGTGGCTAGCTCTAGAATTATAGCGTAGGTATCAATGCCAGAATGTTTACGATTACATCCGACTGTGCTCCAGTGAACACTAAAACAAAGTCTATTATTCTTATAAATTAAATGTAATCCGATATATATAAAAGAAGGAAAGACTACGTGTGTAATCGAATTGATCGTTCGTATAGTATGAATGAATGAATGAATGAATTTAATTCCAAAAAAGCCCAAGGGCCATGGCGGAAAACATAAAAAAAATAACAAAAAACAAAATATCATACACTCCAAAACAAACCAAAAATCAACTTCTATAAAAATAGTTCGCGGTGGGTCATAGCCATCTTCAGGAATCTACCCAGCCTTCGGAGATCACCAAAACACTTACTTCCCATAATCGAAGTCAATTCCCTTTCATTCCAAACCTCCCGGCCAAACACTTCCTTTCTTAATCCTTTCAACTCCTCGCAATAACACATCAAATGTAGGGCATCCTCCCCCTCAACACCACACATCGGACAAAAATAAGGACCAGTACCTTTCCTCTCTCGACCAATATACTTTCTCCGCATCCCCACTGGAAGAGCGTCCGCCCTAAGACTCACCATCCACCTCAATTCTGCCCCCCCCCCCAATCCCAACTTGACAATCGGAGGATGAAAAAGAAAGAGAGAAAAAGCCAACACAAGAAACAAATAGTAGCTGGTAGAAGACTCCGGTGCATTAAGTACCAAGTAGAGATGAAGCCAATCTCGTGTTGTAGCCTAAGAGCGTGTTCCACCCTACTTACCGTAGTTACTACGCTAGTGACCGTAGTTACTACGCTAGGCTGGAACGCTTTTTGAATTTTTCGGTCACATATCAGGCCGCGGGGTGATCCGACCAATCACGTTACAGAGATGCGTAGTTACTACGCTAACTACGCTCCCGAGCGTGGTAAGCAAATAGTTACTATTAGTTACTATTTTGAGAAGGTTGGAACGGTTAGCGTAGTAACTTTTCGTGAGGCTGGAACGGAAATAGTAACTAATAGTTACTATTGGTAGAGGGGTGGAACACGCTCTAAGAGGATATTTGACTTACATTTGCTTCCTGTTCCAAGGCCAGCGGCTTTTATGATTTTCACTAACAACTTCTTGCCAGGTGCTGCAGAGATAAGGGGGTCCTTGCGAGCTGCATTTTGCATCTGTAAAGATATTTGTTAGATTTTTTTCTCCCATACGAGTTCAGCGTACTCTTTTGTTAGAATGTAACAGAAACAGTAGAAAAAAATCAGTGACGAAAATGTCACCATCATCAGTAACTACTTACCATACTGTCATATTGTACCGGTAGGATTGGCTCATTGGGCAACACCGGTCGTTCAAAGTTTGGTCAGCCTCAGTAAACCATTCCCCGTCATCAGCAATTACTTACCATACTATCATAGTGTACCAGGAGGATTGGCTCATTGGGCGTAGTTCAAGCGTAGTTCAAGCGTAGGTCACTCAGTAAACATTCACCATGATCAGCATATACTTATCATACTATCATAATGTACCGGGAGGATTGGCTCATTGGGCAACACCGGTTGTTCAAACTTTGGGAAGCCTCATTTATACATTCACCATCTTTAGCAATTAAATACCATACTATCATAGTGTACCGGCAGGAATCTCTGATTGACTTGTCATTTCCTTGAATGGCGAGTCATTACAGGAAATTTATGGGTCCCTGATAAAACCTACCTAGCTACCTACCTACACCGGTCGTTCAAGCTTCGGTAACTCAGTAAAACATTCACCATCATCAGCAATTACTTACCATACTATCATAGTGTACCGGGAGGATTGGCTCATTGGGCAACACCGGTCGTTCAAACTTTGGATAGCCTTCGAATTCCGTCATGAGTAGCGTCATGGTTGAGCGTCGCACGGCGGTAGTGAGCGTCTCGAGAACAATATCTTGAATCTGTATTTCATCTTTTGGCAGTGATTCACGAGATGTCGCCAGAACGAGTTTTGGCGCGATCTGCAAAACGTGAAAGGTTTAGTTTGAACGTCGTCCAAGTCGAATACTGGAGCCAATACTGGATGTCTTTGAATTTCAAAGTGCTGTTGGAAAAGCATAAGAATTTCGGTGGAGTAGATCATGCTAGATACTCAAGTTGTCAGGGTTTAATACGGGAAGTTCGCGACAAGGTCGTCGACCATAAGAAAGACCGTGCTCGGAACCAAAATGGCTCTCACTTCACTAAACCCGTTTCCTTACTATCACACCTTATTTTTGCTTTTGCACATATAATTGTGGATATATATAATGCTGGACTTTGCCGGTCACGATGAGAGTTAAACCCGGGGAAGCCATCTCTATTCTCATTTTACCTAATTCATCTGACATGCCCAACCCAACCCACAACCGGTAGAAGCTTTAGTTATGTGAACTTAAAGAGTTATTTGAACCTAGAAAAGCATATGGAATAGTTATTACTTCTAATCGTCGTTATAATTGTCAAATACTTTTACGGCTCTCCTCCACATTGGCTAAGCTATGCCACACGTACTAGCGCTATCGTCGTTCTGGTCGCTACTGACTACGAAGGATAAAATGCATCCGTTCCACATTGTATAGGTACTGCAAGTGTATTCTAGGACTACCTCCGTGGGCCCGTAACTCTAGAGTGTCTGCAAAGTATAACGCCAATGATACGTTTACTGCAGTATCTGAGCGGATTGTACGTTTTATTCGTTCGCTTGATGCTAGCCAGTAGCCACACACTATATAGTGCTATGTTGCCCCGTGTGTAAATAAGAGTATTAAAATCTATCTGTTCTGTTGTGTGTTCTTGTCTTTTTTTCCTTTATTTTACTCTCATACTCTGTTTGTAACATCTGTCTTAAATGGGTAATAAATTTCAGCTATTCACTCAAAGTTGAAGACTGGAACCAATACTGGATGCCTTTGAATTTTATAGTGCTGTTGGTTAGAAGCCTAGGAAACTCGGGGCTGGTATCTCTGCTGGCTTCAGTTCTCGATGCCCTTGATGGAATGCCGATCTTCTCGGAACGACTTCATCTGTCAGCTGCCGTCGGCTTGAGATCTGCAGAGCTTGCTGCCCGAGTCCGCGGAATCCAATAGCCTAGTCAAAAGTGATGAGGTAGCTTTTCGTTTCATCTCTTTCTCTTTAGTTGTGTAGCACCTGTTTTGTACCAGCGATTGTGAAATGCTTGTGAAGCGGCTCAGCTTCAGCAAACGTCGGATATTGCCATTGAAACAAAGCTCATAGGTAGTAAATTCAGGTTATCTTCCTGTTTTGGCCTACCAATGAATTTCTAGCCCCCTTAAATCATCACCGCACAGCGCAAAAAACAACATCGACTAAACGATACATGATTCTCAAGGGCCTATGAACAATCGTGCTTCAAGGGTTTTGCTTACAAAGGATTACAACAAACCCACGACTCCAGAAGTTGGTTAACACTAACAATCATCCTCTGACCCAGCTTTGAAAGTGCCATATGAGCTTCTAGCTCGTGTTTTCGGGGGACAACAGTACACCTTGGGTGTCAGCTGCAAAAAGAAAATGTGGACTCGGGATTTGTCTGGTCAAGGTTCAGTAGTAAAGAAAGACGGCTATGTAGTTGTTCAGCTACACTATAATCACAGGAATACCTGACCCGTAGGCAGTGAAATTAGCGACCACCGCGATTTTTGCCTATATTGCGATGATCACCATTGACAACCCCGGGATCTCCAAACCACTCCAAGCTCGGAACTTGCCTTCATTTTTATTTCCCATTCTCTGTGTTTGACAAGACATCGTTTTGTGGGCAATTACAGAATTAGCGGCTTCCGCTGTTTAACCCATCGCTTTTTTTTGTTGACTCGGTTCAGGATCTCGAATTCCCTCAGCAAGGTCGCCGTTCCACAGGGGCACCGCCATTCCTAGAGGGGGGGGGGGCATAGCTCGTCCCTGCCCCCCCCCCCCAAATGGAGCCATTGCTACACCAAGGTCGTAACTTTCCTCCGTGTTTTCCCGCTTGCTGTATTTGACAACGAATGTAGATGAATCATCTTTTATACTGTAATTGCAGACACGTGCAGTTGATCTAAACCACGAGCGCGGAAAATTCAAATTAGCCCAGTGCTCTTTTTGGTCTGAAGTCTCTCCAGCATTTGAGACTCCCTTATCTTGGAGAGAGTTCTGAAAGAAATATGATATGACTCGCCTGGACAATGGGCAGTAAACAGAAGCTTCTCGGAATCCGCATAACTTCCACTGATGTGAAGGGCGACGAGGGAACATGCCAGGAATTCGGGAAAATGCGTCAGGAGATAAATTGATAGATTGGTTCAGGGAAAGCTCGTGCAATCTAGACCAATCAGTGCGGGAAATACACCAGAAGGATTGGATAGACAACGTGAACGTTTAGGAGGAGGATAGAAACACTGAAAGCAGAAGATCTGGAAAGCAAAAGGCTCCGACGGCAGGGTTTGAACCTGCGACCATCTCGAAATACCCCATATTGTGTATTGTCATATGATTACATTTATGCTCTGCCATTAGGGCATTTACGAGGCTCAGAAGATACATGCTTGGACTTTAAAATTTAAATAAAAGTTGTTTCGTTGTCATAATTTCCATCTTCACGTAACTTTTAACGTAAGTTCGTATCTTAGGAACGATGAGTGTTAGAAGAGCCCAAGGAATTCCCTTTATTTTTAAAAACGTTGTGAATTTCACACGCTAAAACCCTGCTTAGCAGTGCTTGCCACAGCAGTACTGCACAATCGATAATGTGCCTGCACTTTAAACAAGGTTAAAGGCCGGTTACCGGATTTCAGCTCAAGAATGGATCCGATCCAAAAACTGCTGTTGTGCTGCCGGAGCGATCCCTAATCAGACCTCGTCGTGCAGTTTGGTTGATTCATGGATTTCCGGCTTTTCCGGATACCCATCCTAGACAAGAACTAATAATGTTTGGTGATTTGCCGCTTTTTTTTTACTCATGTACCAACCCTCACTATTCGGACAAATAATTCCGTCCCTACATTTTTAAGCCCGCTCCCACCCTTAAATGCGGAGGTAAAAGATCCAGCTAGAACCTAGCCTTACCCTGGACCTGACGAGCCGACATACCAGCTGTAAATCATAATACGTCAGTCCGTTCTTGTGTGTTCGGCCCACTCTTAAAACGTTGTCCCATAATCTACGAAACCGAACTTGCCCTTGATTTCAACAGCCCAGATATCAGCTATAATCAAAATACTCCGTCCGTTTTTATGGCACTTGCAGCTTCGCTCAAGTGCCATATACCGATCATTTTTCCGTCGGTCGGTCGGTCTGTCGGTCCGCTGATTGCGAGTTAGGGTACTTGCAGATGTGCTAGGACGATGAAACTTGGCAGGCATATCGGGGACCCGACCAAACTAACTTGCCAATAATCACTTCCCCGATCCGACCACCGTGGAGGGAGTAGAGGGCGGGGAAATCCGGAAAATTTAGTAGTTTTTGTAAAACCCCTACCCCTATCTTTACACTAGTAGGTCTGCGCGCGGCATGACGTCACTCTTTGCATCGGATCACTCTGTTAACATTGGAAAGAGCTAGTGCATTCGAGGGTCAAAGGGGTTTGTATCTGTGGTGCAGTGCGGGGGAATATGGAAAATTGAGTGTTGTGTAACTTTCGAACGGGTGATCGGATTGGGACGAAACTTAATAGCTGAATGAACGACATATCTCTGATGTTCCATTTGAAGTCCGAACCGGATTCGACAGCTATGGGGGAATTGGGGTGGGGGAAGACCGGAAATCTCGAGAAACGGTTATAATGGAGGGATCGGAGTAAAGCTTGCTGGGAAGAACAAGAATGTGCTCCAGTTAATTTGTTTACACGTTTGGACTGGACCCGGACACTTGGGGGGGGGGAGGTGGAGGAGAGTTTCACGGAATTCTGGTGATGACAGTTTTTGGGATTTTCACGACGAAACTTGGGAGGTGTATCAGGGACCCGATCAAACTGACTTGTCAATAAAAATTCACTCGATCCGATAGTCGTGGGGGGATCGGAGGGAGGGTGAATCCGGAATATTTAGCCGTGCGTAACTTTGGAACGGGTGATCGGATTCGAGTGAAATTTAATAACTGAACAGAGGGCGTGCCTGTGGTGATCTTTTTCATGTCCGGACCGGATCCGACAACAATTGGGGGGGGGAATACGTGACCGGATTAGACTGGAGAGATCGGGATGGAACTTTGCGGGAATAACAAACAAGTCCAAACTGAACCGGATTGGCTCCGGCGACTGTGGGGGGAGTTTGAGGGGCGGGTCCGGAATTCCGGTGATCGCGAGTTAAGGTACTTCCAGATGTGCTAGGACGATGAAATTTGGCTGGAATATTAGAAATTCGACAAGATTGGCTTAGAAATCGCCACTTTTCAAATCCGACCATTCCCTAAAGTACCAATCATGACCGCAAATTAAGAAAAATACTTTTAAGCAAAATATGCATTTCCATGATCCCCATGAGCTCATGATCATTTGCCTCAAGGGTTTTGCTTACAAATGAAGTTCCAGCTCCCTTAAAGTGTGCATCTTAACCGCAAGGTCGAAAAGTACTTTTTATCAAACGATACATCTGAACCCATGATCAGTTGTCCCACAAGGGTTTTGCAAAAAAAATAATTTCTTGCACCCTTAAAGTGCGCAAATTAGTGGAAAAAAAAAATACTTCTGATCATACGTATATATCAATGATCCCTAAGAGCCTGCTATCGTTTTTGCCTCAAGGGTCTTCCTTACAGATGAATTTCTAGTGCCTTTAAAGTGCGCATCATTACAGCCAAGTTCAACGATAATATACTTTTTCTCTAGCTCCCTTAAAGAGCGCATCTGAACCGCACAGTCGAAAATTACTTTTGATCAAATAATACATCTCAACCCTTGCAAGTGCCATATGAGCTTACAGCTCTTGTTTAGTTATCGCGATCACAAACAGACTGACATATTTTCTAAGCCCCTCCCCACTTTTAAATCTTGAGGTACAAGGCGCCAGCAAGGCGCATCTATGGACACAACCTCCCCTTGATCCCACGTACCCCATAAACTCGAAATACTCAATACGTTCATGAATCATCGTGATCAGAGATAGACGGACAGGCAGTTGTCCCCATTTGATGATGATGAATTTATTACGTGGTTTAGCCTTACGGCATTTCACAACTGTTGTCCCCCTTTATGATGTCAAAGATATCCCTAATTTCGTTTGGGATCCCTAAAATGAAATGAATTTCTGTCCCGGTATGCGGAAAAGTTCAATGCGGCGTCTCTGCGACACTCGCTGCAGGGAATCCATATAGTCAGGAAGACGGAATGAAATTAGGCTGAAAGAACCTAGAGGATAGCAAGATGAAGGAAGCGTTTGGCTTCTTGACATCAAAGAAAGTTTTTATGAGCTTGAAGTACGCTGTTTCTCCTCAAAGCCAACTCCTCTCTGTTCGTGATAACTGCAGTCTTTTTCTTCCATGAAAGTGTCATGAACGCTGAAAAAACTGCACATTCAATCACTTCCTTTCGGTTGCTATGTAAAGTTCTAAACCATTTGATTACCACATGGGTGTAGTTCGGTGGAGCTGGAAATTTAAAATTCATATTCTATATACATAATGAATCACCAGTGAGTAAATATCAGTGTCATATATTTTTTTAATCTGTTTCAAGATGAAATAATACATCATTACGAGAACTTCTATGTCTGTTCTTGTTCGGACTTGGTTGCTACCACTTCTGTTGCTACGTTGGAAAAAAATGTTTCATGCCTTAGACCTTACTTAACTGGCTGGTGTTGGTGGTTACCCACAATAGAGTTTACGTTTGTATCTAGCAGAAGTTGATATTGGACTGTGATTTACTTGAAATCAGAGATGTAGTCTTGATCTTGGTCTTGGTCTTACAACCAGTCGCAAGCGGACATGCTGATGCCGACGATCTTGGTCTTGTGTCCTTGCGCTATTGATGATCAAGACCTAGCCAGGTCTTAAAGACCGTAAATACACCCGGATTAATTTTGGAGCTGTTCAAATGCCCCAAAAGCAGGAATGGGTTAATTATGAAGTGAAGAAAAATAATCAAAAATGTGACAGAAATACAATAAGCTTAGTTTATATTAACATCCCAGACTAGTCGTGCAATTCCACACTCAGTTTAGTAAAAGAGAATGTCTTGGTCTCGATACCAGGGCTAAAATCTTGGTCTTGTTCTTAAGAGTGGTGCGAAAATCTTGGTCTTGACCTTTGGTCTTGTCGACATCACTGCTTGAAATGCTTTCAGAATCAACGGAGATAGTTGGAATGCCATAGTTCACTCTTTTTGTTTTAGAGTTAACGCGGTAGTGCGAGATTGAGAGATGTCCTTTAAATAATAGTTTCGTTTTTGCAGATACCACAGTATAAAGTCGTTTTCGCAGTTACTTTGGTATCTGATACCACGGTCGAAAGGTGTTTTTGCAGTTACCATGTTATTTTGCCAGTTACCACGTAACTGATCGTGGTATCCGAAAATTCATCTCATTTTTAACATCACCAACACAGGAGCCTAGGATTCTGTCAAACTGATTGGAAAGAAGCTTAGCATTTGTGATGTGTGATAGGATATCAGTTTTTATTTTGGGATGACTTCTAATTCGGCAATTTTCCTTTTTTGTAAAGCAACCGTAGTGTCAGATACCACGGTAACCGCAAAAACGACAAAATGCAGATCAGTTACCGTGGTATTAGATACCATGGTATCTGCAAAAACGCAACTAATCTTACCTCAGGCCAGCCGTCGAATTTCGCAACACACCTCGACTCCTCCGTGATGAATGCCACGTTCATCCGTGCTCTGAGTGGCTCGATCTTGACGCGGTAGTCGGATATCGTGGATTTCTCGCGCTGTGACCGCCGGGCTCGAACGCAAAGCGCGAAGTTTGAAAATACATCACATGTGACTGTCTGGAAAAGTAGAAAATTTATTTATTTTCCGATGCGCTAAATAACGCAAAATCGGAGCACTAATCTGAGAAACTAATTGGAACAAAACGCCACAAACACCCAAAAAAACACTACATGAAAACTGAAAAATTTACCAGCCTAACGAAAAGCGACGTTACGAAAAAAAAAAAAAAATGCAACCATAAACCTTAATTGAAGAAAGAACGTAAGAGCGTACATCCAAGAGACAAATATTTAGCTTTGAGGTGAATTGCAAAAAAATGACATTATAGATTTGGCAGTGAGCTCTGCATTTCTTTCAGTAAAGTCGGGTCTTCACCTTCCGGAATCTGGGTTCCCAGATTCTCCGTGATTTTTTCTGAATTTCTTCTGCGATACTTGAAAATTCCGGAAATCTGGAAGTTCAAAAGCCCCTTTTTTCCGGATTATTTTGATGTACTTTCGGACCGGTTCATCTTCCAGATGCAATTTACAGAAGAAGTCAAAGAAAAATTGGAAGCCCAGATTCCGGAAGTTCCGGGAGGTGAAGACCGGACTTAATATGTTTTGAGGTTTATATCAGTCCTGTCTAACTACCAGCCACATTTTAAGAAGAAAAGTCATGTCCGCTAAGCTAATGTCATTGGCGGATAGGCAACATTATCGTAAAGGGTTGATTTGATTTCGTAAAGGGTTGATTTAATTTTCTGTGTTTGTGAACAGTGTACAGAGAAGAAAAGTACAGTAGTGCTCACAATAATAATTACTGTCGACTTGTAGTAGTTTCTCTCCCATTTTCCGTTATGTCAGTTTACTCGTCTGATTTGTCTCAGATTCTTTCCGCCCAGTAGAGCTTAGGAAATCTTTTTGGATATTTGCCAACCGTCCAGGCTACGCTTGGGAATTTAAACTCGGGACTCCGTTGCATTACTCATAAGTGCTTTCTGATTTGGACTGCAACACCGGTTCAGGATGCAGTGTTGCCGCCGAACAAAAAAGTAGCCAGTGATTAGTAACAGCTAAGATAGGAGCGAAACAGGGCTGACAGGCCGATTTCTGAACATGTAAAAGGCAGAATCGACCTTCTTTTTGCGCCATACTTTACCGATGATTCTTAAATCCCCGGCAAGTCCGTGCATTGCGCTAATGTTATGCGGTCCAGTCCCTACCCATGTCCGATTTAGCAAGGATAAAACATTTAAGTTTTACCAAATAGGGCTGGGTTCAGGGGCGTCGCGACACCTTCCTGATGGGGGGGGGTGCGGCTTCGGAATTTTACCGGAATTTTTCGGGATTTTACCGGAATTTTTCAAGATTTTGCCGGAGATTTTCCATAGTGAATATCTCTGCAGGCACAGGCGTCACTACTAGGGGGGGGGGGTCGACACCCCCAATGTTTTCGGCCAGTCGGTAAAAAATAGCCGAGTCGGCGCAAAGCGCCGCGATTTTTAGTAAAAACGCAGTCAATTTTTCTCTTAGAAATAGAGTCGTTTTTTCTTAAAAATAGTCGTTTTTTCTTAAAATCAGCCGATTTTTCGTCAACACAGTCGTTTTTTTTCTCAATAACAGTCGTTTTTATCTGCAAAAACCGTCGGTAAAAATGACCAGCCAGTCGGTAAATACCTTGTCCCCCTCAAACATTTTGGCTAGTAACGCCTCTGTCTGCAGGAACTCTAGAATACTGTTGTGTTCTGACTTAGATTGTGTGTTACAAACGACGGTAAACAAAGACAGGCTCGTTGAAGTTTAACTGCAAAGGCATAGCTTATTTTTACTTCTGATATTTGAAAACACTGAAATATTCTGACTCTTTCATGAGAGTCTGTTACTAATAACATGTGAAACCGATCTAGTTGACGAACGTTAAATTTTAACTAAAATTCACGAAAGAATTCGAATACCATATTTCTTCAAACTTTTTTTGTTCCGAAGCTGTCCTGGGGACTTCCGAGATCATGTCGGAACAAGGCTAACTTGTGAGTCGAGAAGGCTGTCGAATCTAGAGTAGATGGTACTGTGATTTTATTCCTGGAACAATATTTGTAGCTGGAAATGGTGTAAATTTTGGTAGGTTGCCTAATTTTTGAAAGCTACAGAAATTTTGGAGATTACCGGAATCACCCGGTGAACGTCCAGGTTCGATGTTTTGTCCGTCTGCACGATTCACTCTGATAAGTTGTGCTTCGCGGTCATCCCTGTAAGCGGTAAGCAGCAAAATTCCGGTAGATTCCCTGAGCCGAATTTTGGAAGATTCCGCGCGGCATATTCCGGTAGATCCCCTGAAACACGTTCCAACAGATTCCCTAAGTCAAGTTCCGGTAGATTCCTTGTGAAAGGTTTCGTTAGATTCCCTGAGCGAAAATTCCGGTAGGCTAGATTCCCTCAGCCGAATTCTGGAAGATTCTGTGGGGCAAATTCCGGTAGATCCCCGGAGACACGTTCCGACAGATTCCCTAAGTCAAGTTCCGGTAGATTCCTTGTGAAAGGTTTCAGTAGATTCCCTGAGCGAAATCCGGTAGGTTCCCTGAACAATAATCCGGTAGATTCCCTAAAAATCGTCAAGTTCAGGTGAATTTGTCAAATTTTAACTGGCGCGGCTTCGCCGCACCAGTCAAAATTTACCGGATTTTTTTCCCACGGGCCTTCTGGGGGGGGGGGGTGCAGCACCCCCCCCCACACCCCCCCTCGCGACGCCCCTGGCTGGGTTATGACAGTTTGTTTACCCATCACTTATTCATTTAAATAGGTTTGAAGACCCGACGAAAATGTGTTACTTCGTTGCACCGCTAATCTTAAAATCGTTTTTCGTCGAATGAAATTACCTTCAAGTTTTTCAAGTTCAAGTTTTTTGTTTGTTTTTTACACCAAACTGCAAATACATTGAACAAACACCGTGGAGAGTAAAAATTCGTACATTCGAATTCGTACTTCGAGTCTGGAACTGAACATTTTCCTGAGCTTCGCTTCATAAGCCATTGATTTTTTTTTTAATTCAAATTCTTCGCGTCTGGATGATCTATGTCTTGTGCCGCCAGCAGTGTGTATTCTGAACGTCACGAGGCTACTAGTGCCCAAGATGAAAAACTTAAATAATTAAGTGCACTCACATACGAAATATACATACAAGTCGGATTTTCAGTTAAAATTCAATGGGCGGATCAAACAATCATGATGCCACATTACCACCCCCTAGAATACAATGCAGTGCATACAATGCCCCTAGAATACAATGCATGCATATTCAGCAGATTCCTCGACAACTTGTTTTCGCTATTATATCGTTACGTTATTTTTTGCTGACTGCCATACTCCGTTTTACTAGCTTCGATAAATATAAGCGGAGTTTCTTTTTTCTTATCTATTCGTTATTATTATATACTACGGATTATTTGTATTGTTGACAAATATTCATGTTAACGACGTTACCTGGGAATTCCTTGTGAGCTGTGGAATCAGCTGCAAGTAGGCCAATTATATTTGTACATATTTGACAGTGTTGTAACTTTACATCCAGAAAACAAAACTTTTTTTCGGTACTACAAACAATAGAATTCTTAGGAGCCTTTAATTAGCTCTTTGGCTAACTGATAGTTGATATTCGGCACAGTAAGTGTGTTTCATCAGATAACACTAGAGCAATCTGTCAGCTGCAGAGATAGTGTATTTTAGCAGCCATGGCACTCTCGTCACTCAGCTTTACAAAACGATTGATTTTCGTACATGGCCGAGAGTTTTTGAATCTCCGCGCCTTGCAATACCATGCTCTCAAATCGTCTCCGTCGATACGCCGAAGAGTCAATGTCAAGCGATAACAAGAAAACGGCTTATTTTTGAGGCGCTATCTAGTGGAAGTCATATTCAGCATATTCAAAAAAATTCAAGCATAGTTAGTGCCCATTGTGCTTTAAATTTTAAACATTTGATGTGAATGATGATGTTCCCAGAGGAGTCCCAGCGGAGCAGCGAGAATGCGCCACTTAGCGCTGATGTTGTGGGAGATACCCCCCCCCCCCTCTGCTGCGTTCCAAAGTGGAAGACCTGAGCCGTCGTTGCTATTTTATAAATCAGTAGCTCCTTGTTAGCCTCATCATCAACATGGTTAGGGTATCCCCTGCCGGATTTGCTGCTCTTTTATCATGAAGCTAAACAGATCTTCAAGCACAACTCTTACTAGAAACGATCTTTCCATGATGAACTGGTTCAGAAATACCGTTTTTCGAAAATACCATTATTTTCCACGTGAAATTAGCGATTTTCTTGTTAGCGGTAGTCAACTCTTCCATCTCTTCGACACAGCGGCTGGACTCAAAATATTTGAAAACTGAACGTGCTGCGGTTAAAAAGTGGGAAAACCAAGAAAAACAAAAGAAGCAAAAACGGAAGATAGATCCGATGGCCTACCTGTCTTCCAAAAAAATAAGAAGAAAAACTTAGAAACTTCTCACGTCCTTCTGTGTAAAAGAGTTCGTCGGCGGACCTTGAACTGGCGAAACTCGGCTAAACCGAAAAAGCGCTACACAGCCGTGGATAGAAAACGTTAATGATTGTAATGAACTTTTACTTCCATATTTATTTCGAACTTCTTTCCACGTGGGTGTTAATCTTTTCTTCATTACTGAACGGTGGAGGCGGCAATTGTTCGTGCCTCGGAGACATTCAAGGAAGCTATTCTTGATAGGTGGGAATGTTGTTGTTGAGGTGGAAACCGAACCTTAGCTTATAGGCCCGTGACGCTTTTGTGACGTCATGAAAGAAATTGGCCAGCGAGGCGCCGGACGCGTTTACGTTTATAAACCGTTCTAGGGACAATCAGTTCCGTTAGTAAATGGAAAATACAGACTTTCGTACAATGTGACGTCACCAGCCGAAGTAAATTGGCTAAGGTTTAGTCGACACCTTTGTTGATTCCTGGGTACAATTCTTTCTTTGAAAAGGTCGTATGGAGAGTCATTTAGTGTTGCGCGATCTTTGGATTTTTCAATATATCGATATTTTTACTTTCGATAATCGATATATCGGTATCGATATTTCGGTGCCATGTTTTGCTATAATATCCGTCTCGTTTCGCCAAAATTTAAGAGCAAATTTGTCGCATAAAAGAATCTTGCATCGACTCAAACTTCGAATGGATAAAAACTGAATACCGAACACACTGCTCAAATTTCGGACATATTAATGTGACTTATGTCGGATTATTTACAATAACTATAAATGAACAAATATCGTTTTCGATATCGATATTTACGTTTCGATATTCGATATCGATATTTGGTCCGATATATCGATAGATCGTTATCGATATCGAATATCGATATCGGGGGTACTCCTATATTGAATACGATTAATAAAAATCATCATAAAGTTATAAAAGGTGAAATGACAAGGATCCCACGAGTAACTAAAAAAGAGCGAGAACCTAATCGAGAATAAATTAAAAAGCTCAAATAAAGATATCGATATCAAAATCGATAAAACAAATATCGATATTTGGTCCGATATATCGTTATCGATGTCGATATCGGGGGTACTCCTATATTGAATACGATTAATAAAAATCATCATAAAGTTATAAAAGGTGAAATGACAAGGATCCCACGAGTAACTAAAAAAGAGCGAGAACCTAATCGAGAATAAATTAAAAAGCTCAAATAAAACGATATTTGATATCGATATCAAAATCGATAAAACAAATATCGATATTTGGTCCGATATATCGTTATCGATATCGATATCGGGGGTACTCCTATATTGAATACGATTAATAAAAATCATCATAAAGTTATAAAAGGTGAAATGACAAGGATCCCACGAGTAACTAAAAAAGAGCGAGAACCTAATCGAGAATAAATTAAAAAGCTCAAATAAAACGATATTGGATATCGATATCAAAATCGATAAAACAAATATCGATATTTGGTCCGATATATCGATATCAAATATCGCCCAACACTAGAGTCATCACTTACTACGTTGTCGGCAGGAGAGCACTCCACAAAAACGTTTCGTAAAGTTGGCGCTTCGTTAAAAACAACTTGAGATACCTCGACGAGAACACCACTCTGAAAAGAATGTCTGATAAAAACTCTGTGAGTTATTGCACAGCATTGAGAAAACTAGGCTATTAGGTAGGGGGTTCTGAAGTCCGTAAGTCCTACCCTTAGAACTTACAGGACTACAGGCAGGTAAACACAACCGTACAAGACATAAACTGATCATCTCAGCAGAATAACGAATCATTGGTTTAATAAACTATTTAACCTAAGGGGTCAGGTAATGTTGTAAAGTATTTTACAACGTATTTTGATTATGTTGTTCTGATAACGGTATGCTTTCAAAAGACATTTCTAGTCACCTTTTTACTTGCTTGATAAGTACATGTAGGCTTATCTGCTACATCAAGTAGCTGATAAGCCAACTTGACATGATATGAATTGTATTTATATGAAAATTAACATCATAATATAACATATAAAAAACAAAACAGATTTAGTTAGGGCATATAGGTGAGTACTGACACTACAGTACTGATCCATTCTTCTAATTGCGAATCGCTTGATTATCCCCGAAACCTCGCACCTCTAACCTAACGATGTATGCTTTCGTGTCCTAGGTGGTTGTTTTTATACCTTTACCAGTCGATCTTAGGCTCTTTTGCCTCCTGTTTCCTGTCCATCCTGGCCTCCCTCGCAGGTACTGGACGGAAACTTGGCGGGAAAACCGGTTTTACAGCTGCGTTGCTTTTCTCACTGAATTTATTTACGTATTTTGAAGTGGAGCAAAGCTAGTTTTAAAGTATTCAGCTGTTTTAAAATACTGGAAAATAAACAGTAAAAAGCGCGGGGGTCCTTTAAAATAGGATGTAAAGATTGCACCTTCAAACCGCGCCCCACTACTGTAGGCTCTTTCTCATCTTCACTCAGGGACATGCCGCCACGCTGTCTCCGGATGTGATTCCATAATTTCTTGTTACAAGATCTATCACTGTCTCTAGGCCTACTTATCAGGGCTCTGGAAATTCTTTCAGATTGCTCGGTTGTCATAAATGCTTTTAGTGATATCTTCCATGGTCAGAGCTTTGGAGTCTTGGAATGAAGCCTAATTGAAATCACATGTTGCGATTAGGAGGTATCCTGTATCTCTATATTTCTTCAGATAATATTTTCATAATGCTATTGAATTGTAATTTTCATTTAGGAACTGTCCATTATTGTTGCCGCTGTCGGTTCCTTTTCACATTTGTTTTTGCTGTTGGAGCTCCTAAGCTCATGAACCGTGATGGATATCAAGTTGAAATTTGGTCGGATTAATTGTTGGCGTTGGCGGTAGGATAGGATGATGAAATTCCGTATAATTACTAACCCCCAGGTCTGGAAGTAATTTCCGGTTCAGGGGCAACTGGGCCTACAGTGGCCAGTGACGTGGATTTTGTAACTTGACAAAGGTTCGGTTAGGAGAACGGAAATCGTTGTGCTTAGTTGTTTCAAGCTGGTTACGTATCGACGGGGTCCCAAGTCGTCCCCTTCATGAGCAAAATCGAGCCCAAGTTCCCTACAACAGGGATAATAAATTCGGATACTGAGGCCATAAGAGGCCATAATAAAATGTTCATAATAATAATTTCTATCGACTAGTGATGGTTTCTCTCATATTCTCCGCAACATCAGGCTCTTGAAATGAAATAAATTTTGAAGTGTAAACTAGCCAATTATCGGATCATTTCTTAGAATATTCTCTTTTGCTTGTGTCGAAACGGATCTAGGTGCCCCCCCGCAGTCGAAAATCCCCCGGTATCAAAAACCCCTGGGGAAAAACCCCCGGGTCCCCCCAGCCCCAGGAAATCGGAAAATCTCATTAAAAACTGCCGTTTTTACTGCAAGAAAGCTACTTATGGATTTTACCTAGAGACATGCGAGTTTAATGTAAACACGTGACGGCGAATCGCTGGCCGCTCGCCTCTATGTATACTTTTCATTAAAACATATTGCTTATTCACTGCAGTTTCGACTGCAAGCACTTAGGGATTTTCCCTAGACATGCGAGTTAAATGTACACGCGTGACGGCCGCTCGCCTCTATATATACTTTTCATCAAAATATATTTTTATTTCCAAAATTTGATCAGCACGTCTAGACATTTAAATAAATGGGTCCTGACTATTGGGGGGGGGGGGGTGCCGGTGGGTTTGGTACCCGGGGGGATTGGTACCGGGTGGTTTTGTTCCGTATTTTTTTTTTAGTGGTGGTGAGTGAGGTCGCCAGGTTTTTTTTGCCGGAATCCATCGAACCATCGAGCGAACCATATCAGATAGAAAAATGTCGCACTATTTTGTTGGTTTCAGATCGATGAATTGTGCCTTCGAACTGTGCCTCACTAACGGTGTTTATTATGTTCACCCAAGGGCATGCCGCCACGCTGTCTCCGGAAGTGGTCCCATAATTCCTTGTTCCAGAACTTGTCACTGTCTCTAGTTATCAGAGCTCTGGAAATTCTTTCGGATTGCTCGGTTGTCAAGAATGATTTAGCTACTTAGACCTAGAGCTTTAAAGTCTTGGAATATAAGATAAATTCACAGGTTGCGATTAGGAGGCATCCTGCAGACCCTAGATTCATTCACAGGACATAACGTTATGAAATTTTAGAGGAGTGTTCATTCAGGTATGACCGCTATATCCGGTCTTCGGTTTAAACCGTTTGTTGTTGTAACAAACGGTGTCACGAATATTCAAGACAGTAGCCCTGGAATTAGATATGGATTAGGACTTCGTTTTACTCCTAACCGAGGTTTTGTAAACGACATGGCTTGTAAGTCTCAAGCTGAGCTGACTAGCCACACCCAAACCGTCTGGATAGGTAACCAGATTTTCATTTTTTTTTTATGTTACTCGGTAGGTAATTGGTTTGTTTTGTAAAATGTTCTACCTTGCTCAAGCGTAGTGACACACCTGTATCAGCAAAAAGTAAAGTCACAAAATGATTTGGACTGGAACCTTTAAAGGACCCTTCGTACCTATAACGCCAATGCAACCTACTTCCGTAACTGCATTCATTAATTCTTAATCCAATTTTCATATTTTACATTTTAGAACCCGCTAACGACACACCACTAATCTTCCAACTTCCCACGATTCACTACACCGTCAGAAGTTTCATAGCAGATAGCGCATAACTTTCAAGAATAACACCTTTTCACTTAGAAATAAAGTGTTATGGCCAATTAAGTTTACAGTATTTCGTGCCTGGACCTCCAACAACACCTTCAATTGATAAAAATACTAACGGGAACGAAAGAAACATAACAGATAACATCCCAAAGTGTTATCTGTTGAAATCGGGCATCCTTCTGTTGTCGTTATGTAACTTCTGATAGTGTAGTATTTTTACCAATTGAAGGTGTTGTTGGAGATCTAGGCCATAACACTTTATTTCTAAATGAAAAGGTGTTATTCTTGAAAATGTTATGCGCGATCTGTTATGAAGCCTCTGACAGTGTAGTTTCCGTGCGCATTATGCTCCCGACGATAGTTCGAGTATCATGCTATTGATGCGTAAATCCGGTTTTCCGAGTTTTGCCAAGTTTTTGCTAGAAGTCAGTGGAAAAGGCTTAAACAACCAAAGCCGTGGATAATATACTAAAAGCGGAGCTTTGTTCTACGGTGTTCAGATAGTTTTAACTTTCGGAACATAAGCAGTAAATCGTGCGAGATGTGCTTTAAGGGATCCAGAATAAAACTATGCCTCTGACGAAGGTTTGCGAAATGGGTGCACAATAGCTAAAACAATAAGAAGATAACTTTACTGCCGTAAGGTAGCATGTATAAAAGTCTTGTAAAAGATTCTTCAGAGAGAACAGCAGTTATTCTTCAGTCATTGGGCCATCACTAGCACATTCTAAGAGCAAGGAAACATGTTGATGATTTTTAATCAATCAAAACCTACATAGACCAGTGATATCTTTAAATGCTGACAGATCGCCACGGAGCAATTAATAATATTTCTCTCTTCGCAATGCTCTCTCAAGAGACAGCTTGGCGACAGCTTTCATGATGTTCTTGATAAAAAGAATTTCCAACCAAAATCTAGAAGCAACGAAGGAAAAAGAGAAGGACGAGGAAGTTTTGGTGGAACAAAAAAAATCAAGGAGTTTATTTCGGTGTCCGGGTTCTATACAGCTGGCTATGGATTAGCGTGAGACGGAATTTTCTGCGTTTTGATTTCTTAATTAATGGTTCGATACAAGGAATTTTCAGACAAAATGCTAAAAACCAAGGAGAGAGGGAAGGGACGAGGAACTCGATAGTCCTGGTGGAACGGAAGACAAAATAAAGGAGTTGATTGTTCTATACATCCGGTTACCAGATTGGTGACAGACGGAATATCTGCGTTATTGTATTTCTGAATTTCAAGTGCTCCATAAAAGGAATTGTCAGGGAAAAGGCTGGAAGCGAAAAAGAAACGGAAGGGACGAGGAAATTAATAGTCCTGGTAGAACCAAAGACAAGATCTAGGAGTTGATTTTTGGGATCCCAAAACGTTAGTGACGGATACCTATGACATCGCAAAAGTTGTCTGTCTGTCCGTCCGTCCGTCCGTCCGTCTGTCTGTGAGCACGATAACTCTCGAAGGGAATGAGATATTTTGATGAAACTTGGTGTGAGCATTCTTTGGGTCAAGAGTAAGGTCGAGTTCGTAGATGGGCCCTGTACCCCTACATTTAGGGGTGGGGGTTCAAATTAAGGGACAAGCAAAATATTTTGAAACAGCTAATGTGATAGTCGATTATGGGGTAAGAAGACATGCTGAACAAGAATATGAAAACCATTTTCGCGCCGGACAAGTAGTTCGCCCGGAATCCGGCCGAAACCGGAAAGTTTGTTAAAAGTAAAAGTTTTATTTGAAGTTGACTAGATGTTTGATTTAGGGGTAAGAAGCCACGCTGAACACGAATATGAAAACCATTTTCTCGCCGGACAAGTAGTTCGCCCGGAATCCGGCCAAAACCGGAAAGTTTGTTAGAAGTTAAAGTTTTATCTGAAGTTGATTAGATGTTTGATGTAGGGGTAAGAAGACATGCTGAACAAGAATACGAAAACCATTTTATCGCCGGACAAGTAGTTCGCCCGGAATCCGGCCAAAACCGGAAATTTGTTAAAAGTAAAAGTTTTATTTTAAGTTGATTAGATGATAGATTTGGGGGTAAGAAGAGATGCAGAATCCGTATATGACAATCACTCTTTAGCCGGACATATAGTTCGTCCGGAATCCGGCTGAAACCGGAAAATTTGTTAGAAGTTAAATTTTTTGAAGTTGATTAGATGTTGGATATAGGGGTAAGGAGATACGCTGAATCCGTTTTTGAGCTTTAGTTTTTTGCCGGACAAGTAGTTCTTGAAGTTCACCAAAACCGCAAAATTCACAGAAGTAAGCTAGGATCATTTCGATCGGCTTATGGAGGTAAACGCACATGCTCAATCCATATCTGAGCTTGGATTTCTTAATGATTAGCTGTTTCGTCTGGCGAAGATTTTTGGGATCCCATCGGAACCTTTGGTCTTGTTGTGAAAGCGAAAGCTTTCATGCTGTGAAGTGCATTAATGAAAGGAATTTTCGGTCAAAGTCTGGGACGAAGGAAAAGGAAAGAGACGAGGAAGTCCTGGTGAAACGAAAGACAAAGTCGAGGAGTTGATTTGGATGTCCGATTTCGATACATCCGGCTACCGGATTATTTTATTGTATTTCTGAATTTCTAAGGCTCTAAGGAAGGAATATTTGTTCGAAAAGGAGGAAACGAAGAAGAGATATTGAAGCTCGTTAGTGAATAGCTCGTTAGTTATAGTGAATCGAGGAAAGCATTTGGGCGTGAATTTGTATGTCCTGGGTGGATACACCAAGACACCGGATTAGCGACATTTGCAAATCCAGGTTCAACCTGATTTCCTTCGCTACTGAAGGCACCGATAAAAGCAATTTTCAGCCCAAAAGGTGGAAACAGAGAAGAAACAAGCGACAAAGAACTTGATAGTGGTGATGAGCCGAGGACAGAACCTAAAGGAAGATTTGTTTTCCCCAGGTGGATTAGCGACGCACTGAACTCCGAGCGTCAACCGGATTTTCTTCTCTGTTGTATTTCTGGATTTCTAAGACTAAATTCATGAAAGGAAGAAAGACAGAAAACGGACGAGGAACCCGATGGCCATTTCAAAAAAAAATTAAACAGTAGGTGCCACACTAAATATCCCTTCAGCCCAAGCTAAATAGGTGCCAAACTTTTGTCCCTGAGTGGAGGGATTACAAAAAGAAACTCAATGGTAATGATGAATCTAGGACAGAACCGTGGGTTAATTTTTTCTTTCCTCGGAGTATACACCCAGACACCGGATTATTAGCGACATGGAAACCTTAGTTCAACCGGATTTCCTGCGCGTTTGTGTACTTCTATATTTTTAAGGCACCGATAACAAGACCAAAGGTTTCGATGGGATCCCAAAAATTCAGTATTTGATCCAGACAATTAGGTTTTGTCTTCGCCAGATCCAGTGTTCGCCAGACTCCTTGAATATTTTTACTCTTATAATTTAGAAAAAGATTAAGGCCAAATAGCTAATCATCTGACAAAACCAAGTTCAGATATTGATTCAGCATGTGTGTTTACCCCTATAAGTTATATCTATTTTGACGAAACCGATGGAAACGATCCTGCCTTACTTCTTCCTGTTTTCCGGTTTCGGCGAAATTCCGGAACTACTTTTCCGGCAAAAAAATAAAGCTCAAAAACGAATTCAACGTATCTCCTTATCCCTATATCCATCATCTAACCAACTTCAAATAAAAATTTAACTTATAACACATTTTCCGATTTCAGCCGGATTCCGGACGAACTATAGCCTATGTCCGGCTAAAAAATGATTGTCATATACGGATTCATCATCTGTTCTTACCCCTAAATCGGACATCTAATCAGCTACAAATACAACTTTTGCTTTTAACAAATTTTCCGGTAGGCCTATGGGCCGGATTCCGGGCGAACTACTTATCCGGCGAGAAATTCGTGTTCAGCATGTCTTCTTACCCCTCAATCGACTATCTCATTATCTGTTTAAAAATATTTTGTTTGTCCCTTAATTTGAAACCCACCCCACGGATTAGAGACGTACCGAAATTGCGAGGTCTATCATATCTCATGTGTTGCTGTATTTCTAGGTTTCTAAGAGACAAGGGATTCAATATTGGTTATATGTGCAGTTTCCGTCCGGATTTGTTTTTCAACATTTTTTCTTCAACCGAGGACAGAAGCGAGCGGTGGATGTTTATGTACCAGTGGTATACATCTTGGGTTGGGACAGGATTAGCAACATACGGAAATTTCGAGGTCAACCGGACTCCCTGCGCGGTTGGGTTTCTAAGTAATTACTGAACCATTTAAACTTGTACTTTGATTAACAATGAACGGCATGTCCGAGTTCGAGCTAGAATATCCGGTATCCACTAAATTATACCTAAAAATTGTCCCTCACTCAGCATGTTGGGTAAACTCTCGGTAATTTTTTTTCGTTCATAAGATTTCCGTTTATTCCTGAATCCGGTCGAACCGTCCATTCAATTAGAATATTCGGTTTCGTACAAGGTCTTAATCTGCCCCTAAATATATAAGCCCCCTCCCACACCACCTCTAATCGCTGAGATACAAAGCCCGTCCATTTATGAACTCCAAGTTACCCTAAATAAGAAACGCCGAGTTTCTTCAGCATATCTCAGTTGGACGGAAAATATTACGATGTCGTAAGAATCCCATCACTGACGTTGGCACAAAGGAGGACAATTTTTGCACAACATTTCCCTTAAATCCCTGCAGACCTTGCAGTCCTAGATAATGGGAAAGTGGAAGATAATGGTAATAGGAATACCATCTTTAGATCCAGGCCGTAAATCTGACAGAGGGAAGCATTAGATTAGAAAGTTGATTGAGTTGGATCGAACGGCAACGGCAAAGATGAGGCTCGGAAACTGAGATCTAAAGCCTCTAGGCCATTAAACTATAGTTTCATACTTCTTGCTGCCTGGAATACCCAAGTGCTATTGCAAAATGGCGAACTTCTGCCTAGGTGTCCAAGCCTCGGAAGCGGCCAGGCCAGGGGCTGAATTATAATGTCCAGTTTTCGTTTAAAAGTAGATTGAAACTTTTGGGATAATTGGGTAAATTTGTAATATTTATTTGGTATTCAATTAAGATGAAAATTTTATCATTATTATTAGTGATTCGGGGCTGGGGGGTAAAGAAAATTTAAGACGAGAAATGTGTTTTGAGCAATCGTTTGATTTTAGTGAGTGAAAGCTTTGCACCCCCGCGCAGGACACGGTTGTGCTCTTCTTGGAAGTGTTATGTATGTTGTTTTGTTTTAATTAAGGATAAAATTAGACCCAACTGAACTGAAAATTCCTTCTGCCAAAGCTGACTGCGAATCATATTTGACAGTGCAAAACGGATAGGTCAGCTGAGTTTTGTTGGAACCGTGATGGGCCCTCTCTTTTTGCGATGATGCCTTTGCCCCATTCCCCCTCTCTGGGTGCCACCCTTGAGCAACAGAATGTCTGGCCCACGGACGCGGAAGTAGAGGAATAAACTGTCAATTATTGGATACGTTAAAGATTGATCAGATCTTCCGCTAATTATCGGCTAACGATTAATTAGACTCTCTAAGTCCAGAATGCTGAGCTGGCAATAATGTCGAAAATATCTTATTTTTTCCAACGAAGAATGCTTGATTGATGGCTGGAGATTGGCGGGGCATATTTGTTCCGCTTGAGTGGAGAACGGCTAGGTAATAAAAGACCCTGCAAATATTTACAAATCTGATATAGCTTCCAATCGTCTTGGAAAAGCTGTAGGCTAGTCGCCTTTTCTTCAATTGGCCTAATATACCAGCTCAGCGCTCTAAGAGGATTGGTCTGTGTTTGTCCCCGCTCCTTAAACTAGTCCGCTTGGAAGCGCTGAACTGGAATAATTTGAATTATTCCCAATTTGAAAATGGGCCAATTTCGGCCAATTTGAAACGCCAGAGCAAATTGTCTTCTGTGTCCAGAATTAGTGTCGACAGATATTATTAAAACACAAATGGAAAAATTGGCACAGTGACGCGAAATTCGCATGCGAAATCTTCATTTGAATCCTATCTTTGCTTACGAAAGCCGAGTAAGATGAGCTTTCTTCATGTCAGCCGGGACCGTTGTTCAGTGTCAGTTTTGGGGCTGTTAATTTTTTTTTTTTTTACTTTTTAGAGTTATAAGAAATTTGGGAACCTCAGTGCTTCAGAATATTGAACAAGAATCAGTTCATCTAGGCGTCCATTCTCCCCATTCCGAGTTGGATGGTGTCTGGACAATGCCCTGTCTGAAAGACAACTGCTGACTCGTCTTAGATGCCCAGAGCCGGAGGAATTGACTGAGGTAAGAATCAACATTTTGCTACCAGCTCACTTTTAACAGCACCCATGGACGGACATTTTTTTTCCGGGCCTGCTCACGTGGTGCTTACATTTAGAAGAGATACTTAGATCGGATATAAGAAGATATACGTACCTCAGATTCGCATTCTCTCGTCGACTCGTTGAGTCCATTTCGCCACTCGTCTTTCAGATCTTCTACCACTTTCGGGTGCGTCTTCAACCAATTCACTATGTCGTTCACCCACTTAACACTCACTTCATCAGGCCCGGTCACTGCGTCTGGGAGGGGAGCCTCCCTCTCTCGCGAGGGCTCACGCGAGGTCTCCCTTGACTTGCTCCTCCCCCTAGTACCAAGCTTTTTGGCCGCTAAGGATGGCTGCTTCAAGGCCTCGAGCACTGCCGCCTTTTTGTCATCGCTGATTTGGCCCATGGGCGGGGCAGTGGGCGTGTTCTTGGTCTCTGTGGGTGGCACTGGCACGGGAGGCGGAGCTTCTATTACTTTTGAGTATATAAACTTCCCAACAAGGGTTAGAAAGGTGAGGAAAATGATCCAACCTAGGAGAAGGATGCCTAGTGTCTCCATAATTGAAGCGTCAGGGTGGAAAGCACAAATGAGATCGTCTAATCGGTCTGCCATTCCAAGATCATGGCTGATGGGTTCACGTCTAAAAGAAAATTTTGCTATTAACCACTTCTTGTTTCTTGCCATTACTCCTAGAAGAATTTGATTTAATCCTATCACTAATTCGTTCTTGCCCGCTTGAGTTCTTGCCCGCTTAAAAATGTCTCACAACAAAACAGTTACAACCGCATACCTTGTCCTTGTGGATGGTCCCAAACAAAACACTCGTTTAAAAATTACTTGTAACAAACAAATACAACCGCAGTCCTTGTCTTATCACTACAGACTATAAGTATTTAGCCCAAGCCTTGAACTTGAGGGGAACATCCGACATAATATAAGGCTGATACCACTCTTAAATCTCAGGGGAATCTTGACATACACGAAATGTCACAACTGTCAGCCGTAGAAACCTTTCTTTGTGATTCATGGTTCAGAGGATTGATACATGGAGATTGATTTTACTTTTGATTATGTTTGAATGTTGACGCTCGTCTTCTTTCCATGTCTTTTACCGCATAATATTGACCTGTTTGGCCTTGAGGGGCGTGGTAACCCTGACGAATCTACAAGTTGCTGGAAAGGAGGGTGTGGGGGAGGGGGGCTAGGCGACTAAGGCACAAGTTTCAATAAATGAAGTAACACCCTGTGCACCCCCTTTTCGTCAAAATGTCTCAAACCGTTCGGGAGTTACCGAGGTCGCAACCGCAGACGGACATGCGAACGGGCAGACAGACAGACAGACGGACGGTCAAATTATGACCTAAGATGTTAAGATTGTATTGGTCTCAGGTTTGTTTGGTTTTCTACAACCCGTGTTCAAGTCGTGTTTTTCAGGTAATTGTTTTTTACTTACTTACTTTGTTTGGGATACGAAAAGCTCGGTATCACCTAAATTCACATTTCGGAAGCTCATTCGATCAAAAGAAACCGAAAATTAACTATATTAAACGTGTCTTTTATCAGTATAATACTGTAAGATATGAATATTATACTCATCTATTTTTTGTTGTTTCGTTTTTATACTCCGTATTTCGGGTAAAATAAAATTACTGGCCTATACTTACTTTGTTTGGGATACGAAAAACCTTGCGAAAAACTCGGTATCACCTAAATTCACATTTCGGAAGCTCATTTGATCAAAAGAAATCGAAAACTGTCCAGGAACAAGAGATACCTCACTGAAGCAGGTGCTCCGAACCTGAACCTTTTCAAAGAAACAAGTCGAGCGGAACTGCAATGTCGTACTCTTCTTATCAAACGATCGCTCTTCTTGCGAATTGTGTATAAAAGAAAAAGCTTATGATGAAAGATCACCTGTCTTTATAATAACAATAATGCTTATTTAGCTTATTTAGCCATAGAACCAATGAGATGAAACCACAACCAATCAAAACAGAACAACATGCAATAAATGATCTCTCTATCTAAACGAATCTGTCTGGACGAAACCCAAGTGCTTTCTGTGAATATCTCGAAACTTCCAAGACCCTAAGTAGATATATACTCAAACAATGCATAAAACGGATACGTCAGCTACTATGCTTTGGCAGCGATATTTCAATATTCGTTGTCCCTTACGTTCGACAGCCTGACGAGTACCCTTACCAAGAAGGGCCGAAATATCTCTGCCAAAGCATGGTAGCTGAAGTATCCGTTATATGCATTGTTTGAAAATATTATGTTTACCAGTCAACTTGGGCTTTAGGAGTATTTACCTAAGTAGATATTAGAATACCTGGCAGCCAAACCAAACCACCAACACCAAATGTGTCCCTCAGATTCAGGGTTACTGAAAAAATTTTACCCGAAAATTTATTCTCTAAGTCGGAACCGTGTTCTTCATCAAGTTAAAGCACGTCCGGCACTATTTTCTGTATATGTTGCAGTATTCAAAACTATCTGAATACTGTAAAGCTAGGCTCTGCTTTTAACAAATTATCCACGGCCTTGGCTGTTTTAAGCCTTTACCCAGGCCCAGTGACTTCTAGCAAAATCTCGACACAATGCAGATAACTGGTTTGACGCATCAATAGCATGAGACGCCAACACGCGTCGAGAGGATAATGCGCATGGAAATTAGTGAATCGCGACAAATGCAAAGATTACTGAGGTGTCGTTAGTGGGTTCAGAATGTAAAGCCCCGTCTGCATTACCGTAAACCGACCGCCGTTTGACCGTTACGGCAGTGAAGACGGGACTGCTTTTTTGTCACAGTCCCATGTAACTGTTTCTCAACTGTTTTTCAAGTCACATATAAACTGTTTTTTAAATTTCAACACAAGATTCACCTATTTGGGACTAATGTAGACCACATTTTTGCGGTTACGGACCTAATGAAGACCACATTTTTGCGGCTACGGACCGTCCGTAAAACGGTCGGTTTACGGCAATGTAGACGGGGCATAACATATGAGATTTTGGCCTCCGGGTTTAAGAACCAAAGAATGCTGTTACGGAGGTAGGTTGCACTGGCAACCTACTTATAGTACAATAGGTACGACAGATCATTGAACATCATGAATGTCCGAACGAATAAGGCTACGACTAAAACAGCCGGCTAGCCAAGAAGAGGGTCATACATAAATAAATAAATAAGAAATGCGAAAACGCCTGGAAATTGTTTATACTGATATATTAGTCGCGTGCACCTGAATATGCTCTTGATGACTAACTCTACATGCCGACAAAGAATTGCCTGTACCTAGCGGAAGAGCCGGAAGCGTTACCACAGCTGTCCCTAACGAACGCCGTTTATTGGTTGACACAGGATTCGAGTCATCGTTCGGGCGACGTTTCTCGTTCTTACCGAGGTTCACTGGCGTGTCTCGGACTTGGTCATATAGAGTATTGGTATGGCTGGGTGAAGGCACAGTAAGCCGACAGCGAAATTCCAATGAAACAATCAAAACTAAAGGTCTGGATGGGTCCCAAACGGGCCAGTTTGTTTTATGTATTAACGAAAGTTTTAGTCCGAAATTCCCGCCGAAATGTCCTCAAGAAAACGAGATGACTTTGGAGACACATTTGTTCTTAAAAACATCAGTACAAAACACCCCTGAAGATGTGTTTTTGCACTGCCCTTCAGTTTAAAAGGTGAAAGTTTCTTATCTGTTCAGTAACTTATGGATTTATCGTACTATCTCTCTTTGATAGATGCTGAAAATGAGCCTATGAGGGACAAACAGAGAGTAATCTGGTTTGAACGCTAAACTGGATTACACCAGAGGTTCTAGAGATATTATACCATTGCTCGACTCATCCTTTTCGCGAAGCTGTGAGTTTCTTACGACATTTACACAGGTTTGCTTGAACCTTGGTCGACTTTATTCCTAGGCCTCTGGCATCCGTATTTAATCCAATCGCTGAAAAATCGTTAGCCAATGCCTCGGTTTGCGCACTTAGGTGAAACAAAAAATTAGGCTTACCGACGAAACGTCCCCATGACAAAACGTCCACTGGCGAAACGTCCCCGTCAAAACGTCCCCGTGACAAAACGTCCCCGTGTCAAAACGTCCCCGTGTCAAAACGTCCCCGTGTCAAGCCGTCGGAATGTCGGCCTGATGTAAATCTATAGCCGGGGACGCTTCGCCATGGGGACGTTTCAGGGGAACGTTTTGACTGGGGACGTTTTGTCGTGGGGACGTTTTGTCACGGGGACGTTTTGTCTTGGGGACGTTTCGAAGGGGACGTTATGTCGACAACCCAAAAATTGAATACGGCACACTTAAACAACTGTTAAATTTTAAGTTCTAGAGAATTTACAAATGAAGATGAATTTGAAAATATTGAGACGATATTTTGATCGTAATTCCCGATTTTCAACATACCGCGCAATGGCTTCTTCTAGTATCCTAGTGTCTGACAAAAGAACATAAAAACATAGGCCCTTCAGTGTCATATTGAAAGCTCACTGAAGCTGTAAGTTACCAAGGGCAGCGACGATGGCCTGAAGCCCCTCAAGTTACCATTTCCTTGGTTTCCTCTGAAATTTGGTGACGAATAACAAGTGTATTGTCCGGTTTACCTAATTAAGTAGGTTTACTCCACGTATGATAACTGGAGTTCCGCCGTTGATTTAACGGGAATGTTTCATCAATATCTAGAGCTTGTTAATAGTTGGCTGGGATGTTCAAAAGTTGTGGGCAGAGGCGTTACTAGCCGAAATATTTTGGGGGACAAAGATATTTTTACCGACTGTCCCTTTTACCGACTCTTTTTTCACCAGTAAATTAAAAGACTGTCCCCTTCTGTTGAAAGAAATTGTCTATTGTTTCCTGTCGGTAAAACCGCTGCAACTGAGTCGAGATTTCCGGCTCACGGTCCAAAAAAATTAAGATCGTGCTTTTGAGACTTGTGTACGCGGGGTTGGCACTGGGCCTCTGTATACTTTTGATGTGACTAACTCTTTGTGCCGATGAAGAATCGCAGTGTGCCCATAGCGAAGAGCCAGAAATTAAGTTCGATTTAATTCATTTATTTATACCCGCCGAGTAGAAAAATACAACAAAATATAAATATTATGTGTACAACTGACCAATAGTTATACCGTATACTTTAAAAACAAGAGCTGTAAGCTCATATGGCACTTGCAAGGGTTGAGATGTATTATTTGATCAAAAGTAATTTTCGACTGTGCTGTTCAGATGCGCACTTTAAGGGAGCTAGAGAAAAAGTATTTTATCGTTGAACTTGGCTGTAATGATGCGCGCTTTAAAGGCACTAGAAATGCATCTGTAAGGAAGACCCTTGAGGCATAAACGATAGCAGGCTCTTAGGGATCATTGATATATACGTATGATCAAAAAATTTTTTTTCCACTAATGCGGGTAAAATGTGCACTTTAAGGGTGCAAGAAATTTTTTTTTTTTGCATAACCCTTGTGGGACAACTGATCATGGGTTGAGATGTATCGTTTGACAAAAAATAATTTTCGACCTTGCGTTTACGATGCACACTTTAAGGGAGCTAGAACTTCATTTGTAAGCAGAACCCTTGAGGCAAAAATTATCATGAGCTCATGGGGATGATGGAAATGCATATTTTGCTTAAAAGTATTTTTCTTAATTTGCGGTCATGATTGGCACTTTAAGGAATGGTCGGAAATGAAAAGTGGCGATTTCTAAGCCAATCTTGTCGAATTTCTAATATTCCAGCCAAATTTCATCGTCCCAGCACATCTGGAAGTACCTTAACTCGCGATCACCGGAATTCCGGACCCGCCCCTCAAACTCCCCCCACAGTCGCCGGAGCCAATCCGGTTCAGTTTTGGACTTGTTTGTTATTCCCACAAAGTTCCATCCCGATCTCTCCAGTCCAATCCGGTCACGTATTCCCCCCCCCCCCAATTGTTGTCGGATCCGGTCCGGACATGAAAAAGATCCCCACATGCACGCCCTCTGTTCAGTTATTAAATTTCACTCGAATCCGATCACCCGTTCCGAAGTTACGCATGGCTAAATATTCCGGATTCCCCCTCCCTCCGATCCCCCCACGACTATCGGATCGTTGAATTTTTATTTACAAGTCAGTTTGATCGGGTCCCTGATACGCCTCCCAAGTTTCGTCGTGAAAATCCCAAAAACCGTCATCACAAGAATTCCGGGTAACTCCCTTCCACCCCCCCCCCCCAAGTGTCCGGGTCCAGTCCAAACGTGTAAACGATTTATCTGGAGCAGATTCTTGTTCTTCCCAGCAAGTTTTACTCCGATCCATCCATTATAACCGTTTCTCGAGATTTCCGGTCTTCCCCCATCCCAACTCCCCCATAGCTGTCGAATCCGGTTTGGACTTCAAATGGAAGATCAGAGATATGTCATTCATTCAGGTATTAAGTTTCGTCCCAATCCGATTACCTGTTCGAAAGTTACCCAACACTCAATTTTCCATATTCCCCCGCACTGCACCACATATAGCCTACAAACCCCTTTGACCCTCGAATGCACTAGCTCTTTCCAATGTTAACAGAGTGATCCGATGCAAAGAGTGACGTCACGCCGCGCGCAGACCTACTAGTGTGTAGAAAGGGGTAGGGCTTTTGCAAAAACTACTAAATTCTCAGGATTCCCCCGCCCTCTACTCCCTCCACGGTGGTCGAATCGGGGAAGTGACTATTTGCAAGTTAGTTTGGTCGGGTCCCTGATATGCCTGCCAAGTTTCATCGTCCTAGCACATCTGCAAGTACCCTAACTCGCGATCACCGGACCGACCGACCGACCGACCGACCGACCGACCGACCGACCGACAGACCGACAGACCGACCGACGGAAAAGTGATCGGTATATGGCACTTGAGCGAAGCTGCAAGTGCCATAAAAATCTGTTATCAATTATTAAAAAAAAATTACACTAGCCTAAATGACTAAAACTAAAAACCTAAAACGTCAACCAAAATACAATCAATCAATAAGTTAATCAACGCAACGCACCAGAAAAAGAGCCACCACAACAAACGTTGTTGATTGGGTTACATATGATTTGAGTCAGTTCAGGATTCCTTTGGGTGGCGTTTCTCGTTCTTCCCTAAGGGCTAGGATCACTGGCGTATTTCGGACTTAGTCATATAGAGTCATTTCGTTAGTTGATTAAATGTCGGCGCCCTCGTTTGCCGATAAACTGCGTTTTCCTTACCAGCATAAAACCACTCAGCCGGGATTGCTGGGAATATCCACCCGGTTGGAACTAGGGAAGAGAACTGGTTCCAGAAATAGTTCTCCACGACAAACACTGGAACTGGAGCCTGTGCACTTGCTGCAGATGTATTTTTAGTGAAGAAACCAATCTTGCCAGAAATTCAGCATCGTCAAGCATAAAACAGAGAAATTTAAAATTCGAACGATGGCGGGATTTTGAGAAAAACGGGAGCGATTTTTGGGAATTGTGACAAAAGCTTTTAGATGAGAATATATCTTTCTATATCAGCTTCTTGTGTCCTTTGAAAGTTTGATATTAACTATAATTACTTACTTTCATCTGTGAATTTAAAACAATAGTAGCCAATTAAGTTACCTTGATCAGCGATAGTGAAATTATGTTACAAAACTATGACGGTTAAAACAAACACTGAACAACCAGTTTATGCTTAACATCGTACGAGCAACTTTCCGGAAAATTGTGTGTAAAATGTAGCCTATTGCCCCTAAACTTCTGAGACCTCTTATCTTTCTGGAGTCTGGAGCTGGTCTCGAGTCCGGCTGGATTGTAGAGCTATGTAGGGCTTTTATACTATTGACTCCCTCTTCTAGGAACTTTGCAACCTCTGTGCAAATTTGCAAATTTTTCAGGCGCGAATTACAAATCATTCTTGGCATATGTCCTGTGCAGGTCCTGTGGTAATTAAGTGGCTTATATCTCTCTCGGATATAAGGAGATATCTAGGATTGTTAATTCTAGCAAAGAAGAACTTTGCTGAACCTAAAGTCCTGGCTGCAGTATCAAAGTTAAAAGAAGAGAGCCATAAGGCATAAGGGTAGGGACAGGCACTTTTTCTTTAATCATTAGTGGCGTTTTTGATCGTGGATTAGTTCGGCGATAGCGTAGCCGTTTGACTTTTTGGCATTTTTGAAGTTCGCCGGAAGCGGATAGTCGTAGCTGTTTCTTCTAATTTCTGTTTTTGTGCTCAGTGGCTAACGTCTATCGCCCGAATTCATGTCCATCGCCTATCGGCCTAGGACTCGCCGATAGGCGATGGACGTTGCCTCCAACTCCAACGGCTATTGGCTATCGAAAATAGTAAATAAGCACGAATCGGCAAACTTCCTTCGTCTACTGGGGAAATTTCATCGGCGATCAAAAACGCCACTATTGACATTCATCTGAATTGATCACAGGCTCACTTTTCTAGCTTGAGCCTAAAAATGGCCATTTACAGTAAGGGTTCAATAAAAACAACGGATTCATCTCCAGAATAAATACTCTTTCAGCCCAGCTGAAAGAGCAATAGGCCTATGTACTAAAGAATGGCTCAAAACAGAACAGTCAGCTATGATGACACAGTTTTTTCATGTCATAGTACCAACTGATGTTATGGCATGTAAGATTTCTTTTTCTATCTGAACGGTTCTGTTATTTATACAGTAAGAAAAGTACCAAGAATAATAATATATATACAATAAGCCATACAAAAAATATGTAAGAAAGCATTGTCCCAGATTCAATCACCCATGGGGGATGTGGAGGGAGAGGAGTCTGAAAATTTGCAACATGCATAGGTGGCAAAGGGGTGAACTAATTATAGTGAATCATATTGGATGGTAAGAAAACATGCCCCAAATGACCCATTTATAATTATGTGTCCAAACCAGATTTGGCAGCTGTGAGCGTTGTAGGGGGCACACAGAATCGTGTGGCAGCCCTAGGGATGAAATGAATACAGCGACTGGATGCAGCTTGGGACCAAGTTTGTATGCTCTAGATGATAAATTTTTTTGTACCTGCCAGATGATGCCTTGGTTGGGGGAGTTGGACGAGGTACCATAAATTTCCGGAGAATGCTCGGATTCAAGTGAAACTTTATTGTGGTATAAGAAGATAAATTTTAATGTCCAAACCGGATTCAGCCGTGGTGAGAGAGTTGGAGGGGGAAGATCAGAAATCTTTTAGCAGCCGTAGTGATGAAACGTGTGGAGCGACTGGGATGAAACTTGGAAGGTGCAAAGCTCATATGTGCGGCTGAGCCACTTTATAGCCTGGCCGGATCAGGCCAGTGGGGGAGTTGGAGGGAGGATAGGAAAATTCCTGGAAACTCAGAATTAACTGAAACTTGATAGGTGGTATGGGATCAGAAGACTATATAGAATCTATCTGAACAGGATTTAGCCGCTGTGGGGGAGTTTGAGGTGAGGGCCCCAAAAATTTTAGGGCATGCCTAGCTAGGGATCAAACGATTGGAGTGACTGGGATGAAACTTGTAATGTTCTTTTTTGTTAATGTTTTTTTCTGAAACGCCATATTCTTGATTACGGTACCACTGATGATTGTAAGTTAGTTTGCTTTTTTAAGTTCAACTTTTTAATTGAAAAATAATAAGAAACACAAAAGATCAATGTGTCATGTTGAAATTGTCATACTACCTTGCAACTGGTGGGTAGTATGACACACTGACATGTCCAAAATTAAGCCTACAATTATAATTGTGAGAGAGAAAAAATCAGAAAAAAATCAGGAAGATTTTCTAGGGGACCCAGTATGCTGCCATAAATTTGGCAACATAAAGACACATTTCACAGAAATAAAAAACAAAGAAATTTATGTGTCATACAATCCAACTCTCACCTATGTCAGCGTTTCCGTAACCATAGTTCGTAGAATAGTATGTTGGGCCTTTGAACGCCGATTTATTTCTTACCATGTTTGTAAAAGGGTGAGGCAAGTGTGTTATCGTTTTCCAACTTGGGCCTAACCAAGGCTTTGTAAAGCTTGAGCATGACGGCCGATTTGCGAAATGCCCTTGTGTGCTTTTGCTCATTCTAAGTGTCTGGTTGAGGTTTGCCACCACCTTTTTGGTATGGGAGTGGAAACGTTATTGTTAACAAAACAATGAGTAGCGTAGGCGGCTAAATAGCTTCATTTTTTAGGTAAACAATGGGAAGAATAAAGTTTACAAGAGTCATCTCGTTCTCAAGCGAAGATCCGGCACATCCAGCCGGAAATCTGATCACAGGTTCTACGAAGCTGAAATGGCAATGCCAAAATCCAGGAGAGACAAGAGCTTTTGTGACATTGCAGTTCGAAAATCCCTGTGTCATTCGCTCTCTTGACATCGCAAATAATTATTCCGCCTTTGTCGAAGTCCTAGTGGGAAGACCAGGGATGTCAGAAAGTGAGTACAAAGCACTGTTGCCAAACTCATCACTAATGACACCCATTGATGCGAGGAACAATGTGAATGGCAACCGTGTACGCATGTTTCCGTCAGAAAAGCTTGACCAGGGTGTTTCTAAGGAGAAGTGGGATATTCTGAAAATTGTATGCACACAACCCTTCAACAGCCATATCAAGTATGGGCTTGCATTTGTTGCAGTACATGAACTGGATGATAACACAAAGCCAGCAACTAGCTCGGAATTAGCAAACAGCAGCCAAGCAGTCAACGTGCTTGGAGGTTTTAAGCTAAGAGAGGTAACAGAACTAACCGCCCCGAGTGTGAACATTGGCAGTATGTTCCAAAAGTTGAAAACCACACAGTCAGACCCATCGTCCTCAAAACAAGGTAAGCTGACGCTAGCTGAAGCAATGTTGAAAGAGACTGAAAAGGATTTGAATAAGATTAAGAAAGACCCAGGCCTGAGTCCATCTAAGGTCAAACTCCCTGAGCCGAATAGACGATTTGTCGTACCCACGCCCAGCAGGAACGGTGAGAAAAGAAAGCTCGCTGACGAGGATACCTTGCCGAAACGAAATCGTTTCAGCTGGGATAATGAAAATGACGAAGGTGAGAAACTAGCAGCTGTCAACCTGCCAGCCAAAGACAACACGAAAACAAGAAAACCAAGTGAAAGCTCGAAGAGGGAGAGCCCTAAAACTGTCAAAAATGGTGGATATGTCAGAACCCCAAAGCATACCGCAGCTCTAGTGTCTCCAGCCACTAGTACTGCATCCAACACTCCTGTACGTGCTTCTCTTACGAAAGCCTCCAGTACCACCTCTCCTCATTCGACACCCAAGCCTTCGTCACACTCAGGCAGCAGCACAAACCCGTCAAAGAAAACCCCACCACCGCGACGACCTGACATTAAAGTCCCCTCTACCCCAAAACAAGTGGATCCACCAAAATTCACCACCCAAAAGCCACCCCAACGAAAGCCATTTAAAGAGCTGCTTAAAGGGGTGGTTTTTGCTATGAGTGGATTCGTCAACCCGCGAAGAAGTCAGATTCGTGATATGGCCATTGAAATGGGTGCCAAGTATCGTCCTGATTGGGACGATAGCTGTACCCATCTGATCTGTGCCTTTGTCAACACCCCGAAGTTCAACGAGGTTGTCGGTAAGGGGAAGATAGTGAAGGCTGAGTGGATAGAGGAATGTCGAAGGGGGAGGAAGAGGCTGCCGTGGAGGCGTTACTGTTTGGATAGAAGAGACAAAGGCCCAGAAAGTGAGGAGGAAATCTGGAGTGATGATGTAGCAAATGGCGGTGAGTCAACGGTTAACCGTTTGTAATTGATTTGTATGCTACTCATGGCAAGCCGAATTTCGAGTCGAGTCGAAGTAAAAATTAGGCCGGCACTGGTAGATACACTAAATCCTCCGCCGGGCACGTGTCCGAGGTTGGAGCTGAAATCCAACGATTGTACACAGGCCCGTATCTAGGAATTTATTTCGGGGGGGGGGGGTTGCCCACGGAATTTATTTCGGGGGGTTTTTGCCCACGGGTCGGACCAAAAAGTACAAAAAATACATCGATCAGACGTTAAAGCCTACAAAAAACTATTACTTTTGTGGTTTTCGGGGGGGGGGGGTCAAACCCCGTAACACCCCCCCTGGATACGGCCTTGATTGTACAGAATGAAAACGTTAACCTGTTGATAGCTAAGAGGATTTGTCTGAGTTTGGCGAGTGTGCGGATGTACAATCAGTAGTGTATAAATGCGTCCCGTCGGAAGCTGAAATCGTAGAATTCAGTCAAAGAAAAACGAATGCCTTCAGTAAGACCCCCCCCCCCCCAGGTTTCAGTGTTTTTCAGTCACTTTAAGGATGGAGTTTGTGTGGGAAGTGAATTTTTGAAGAGATCTTGGTCTCATAAAATTTTGTCTCATAAATTTTTTGTAAGCACCACCTTGTCCCGGACAATAGTATCTGCCTCTGTTACTTCGTCCATTTTTAGCAGAAGATAGTTTTGGAACACCGGGTGTTGAATTTTTGCTGCGGTTCTCTGATGTAAAGGGTCTCGAGCTTTTCTTGAAAAATCGCGGGATTGCACCTTTATGGCATTCGTGTCAGACTGCCTTCGACTGGCCTGTTTAAATGACTCCTCGAACTATTTTGCGTCCCAACATTCTAAAATAGTTGAATACTTCAAAACAAGGTCCTGCTATTAAAATTCACCCACAGCTTGTGCTATTTAAGCCTTTCTCCTGGCTCTTTGGCTTCTAGCAAAAACAGGGAGAAATTTAGATAAGTGGTTGATCTGACGAGTGAGTTTCTTGCAAATAATTATCGGGAGCATGATACGCATCGAAAATTGCGAAACAAGGAAGGTGGGACAATCGATGAAGATCGTTAGGTAGGTTAGAATGTACTTGAAATTCGGGTCTCTGGATTTTAGAATGGATGAAGCGATTGCGGAAGAAGGTTGCTTTGGCATTATATGCACAACGGGTCCTTTAAGGCATTAGACCAGTAAGTTTCGTAAACGTCTTCGTCAATTTCAACTGTAGACACACTATAGGCTGTTATTTCTAAGAGATCTGGTTCTTTTTTTCGCCGCATTCTCATCTCATAGCGTCCCTCGGGTCAGTAGAAAGTGTCGGAAAGAATTTAGGATATCGCTGATGTAAGAGCTTGCTAATCAGTATTTTTCCTCTTTATAGATGGTGCTGCGACCGCTAACAGCGGACGGGAGAATGAGCCAACACCTCGACAAAGAGTGGAAGATCAAGACAGGTCAGATGGAAATGGAAAACAAAAGAATGTCGTCGTCTCTCTTGATGACGAAAAGGAAGATTTGGAGAAGAGCGATGACGATAGTGATTACAACGCGCCGACAGATCTGGAAAGGTGAGTAGTCTAGGGGCTACTAGCCTTACGGTCCTTTACCTTTCTGGACTTTACCCTCTGCTGAAGAAAAAGGATGTAGCTGCAATTCGAATCGCATACTTCCGTTACTGTAAATTTCTCCTTTATTTGCCAATATGGTATAAAAACCGTAAAGTGATAAATAAATTCTCAGTAACAGACATAACCCGTTAAACTTGACGAGCTGCATAGGGATCTGCCGGTCGCGGCGTTTTCTCCGCATCACGGTCTTGTCCGTTTGTTTGAAGTGTAATCTGTTAGAAGTGTAAAACTGTATTGTAATTTAAGTTGTGTTCTTTCTTTTTTATATGTACTCCACTATTTCTATTTCTATAGAAGTGGGTAAATAAAAATATTCATTCCTTCATTCATTCCTACTCTGGTTCGATTTTCCGATGAAATCGGTGTTCGATCCTGCTAGATTTTTCGTTATTTCGTGCCAGTTCTGCACGATATTCCAGTGTGCTAGCGAGACTGGAGTCTGGGCAGCGGAACTAGAATGTAGACTAAACCTATCTAATGGTCTTTCTGTCAAATCTATCTGTAGGTCTAGTCAACCCCCTCAAGCTTAGGTTGCTACTTAGCCTATGTAGGTTGTGATTACACTGCTTCAAGCATTAACTTAAAGATGCCCGGAAATGCCCCGCGGACGTCCGATGTCGCCCCATGATAGGGGCGATTTCGGACACTTAAAGATGTCATGCTTTTTAGGGCCTCGCCAAGGAACGGCTTGACGGAAGTCATTGAAAAAATCCTAAGAAAAGGTGAACAAATAAGCTTCCTACACACATAAAAACGAATTTGTATCTCTAGAAAAACGTCTTTAGGGGTAAAAACATCTCAAGTTGTACGGTTTCGCCCCCCTCTTCCCTAGATAAATAAGCCTAAGCCATTCTTTACGCAAACATTCGATTAAATGGTGCACAGCCTTCAAATCCATGCTTGGACCTCAAAAGTCAATAGGTTCCGTTTTTTCTCTGATGCCAAACTTGAAATGTTTATTAACTTCTCAAACGAAGAGGACCGTCGTAAATTGAGAGAAATGAGGCTAAGCAATATTTTACGCAAATATTCGATTAGTAAATTAAGAAAAAATATTATTTGTGTGAAATTGTGCAATCTCATCAAAACCGCTTGGACCTGAAAAGTTAACAGTCCGTTTTTTCTCTGGTGCGACACCTCAGGTGTTTGCTAATTGTTAGTTTCACAAACAAATCTTGGCACAAAATTTCGCTAATTCGCAATCAGAACGATAGTAGGCCAAATGGAATGCCACGGACAAGCCTGGTGGACGGATCGGGACAAAACTTGATGGGTCGAATCCTAGGTGTGCATTTTATAAATCCGGACCAGATCCAGCCACTGCGGGGGATGGGGAAACTAAGTATCACTCTGGTATGCCTAAGGTAACACAAAGGATATATATGACACCTGGGATCCAAATGCTGCCTGTATACTATCAGAAATACTATTAAATTATAGGAAACTGTGACTATGGCTTTTCTACATATTATATATTATCGCCCGAAGAAAAGCAAGGGCGATAATGATTATAACACTAGTACACTGTGCAGAACAATGATACCTCCTGGGGGAAATTCGGTAAAAAAGCAACTGTTTTATTTCAATCTTTTTTTTTAAAATTGATGCTGACGTTGCTAGTAACTAGTAACGCAAAATAGTAAGGGATAGTAGGATGTTGTTTCAGGAAATATATATCCATTGTCATTATCAATTATCTTTAACCTTCGCAAGGTTGTCGCTAAAGGGTTGGCTGAGCAGCGTCTTTTTCTGTATTTCTGATTAGTGAAATGGCAACCCTAGCTTACTGTTGAAATGTGAAAACGACTACTGTTGTGTCCCAGGCATATAGAAGTCTTTCATTTGTGGCGAAGTAGATGCCATCTAGCGGCGGAATTCTCAGGGTAGATAGAATTGATAAAGCTCAAACCGGTGTTGCCGCTGGTTGCAGAATTCTGCAATTTGTCATACTTTTTCGTTTTCTTCGACAGAGTGAGCAAGAACTCTGCGACTGGTTCCTTAGCAGTAAATGCAAAAATGAAGTATAAAAAGTTAAGGCGTAATTGTGAAGATGAAATAGCGAGATTTCTTGTTAAAGACGTACTTTCGTAGGTGCCAAAATATCATTGTTTTTTTCTGACCAAAAGTCACAGGTTCCATCAGAAAAAGTGGCAACACTGGATATTGATGGACTAAAAATTAAAAATAATACTGTTGGAATTGCTCTATAGCTGCCTTCTGGAGACTAGAGGAAAACAAGTTAGAGTAAGTTGGAAGTAGTGTTGTTTCAGTTGACAAGTTCCATTTCCAGTGGGAATTTGACTCTAACAAGGTATAACCCAGGTTGGCTGGCTAGGAAAGCAACTTTTTTTTTTCAGTTTTTTAAGACTTTTCTACAACGTTTTCCAACATTTTTGTTTACTGTATTATTTTTTAGTGTTTTTTTTGTTTTTCCTCCTGAAAGTGATGTCTTGAAAGTGATTTTTTTGGAGATCGGCTCAGTTTTACTGTAGGCTCAGTTTTTACCGCCCGGCTCAGTTTTTACTGCCCGGCTCAGTTTTTACCGCCCGGCTCAATCTTTACCGCCCAGCTCAGTGTTTACCGCCCGGCCCAGTTTTTACCGCCCGGCTCAGTTTTTACCGCCCGGCTCAGTTTTTACCGCACGGCTGGCTCATGTAACATCAGGTCAATACCAGAAAATTTTGGCCCTGGGTAGGATAGGACTGATATCATGGGAGTGCATGGTGTGCTGGTGTTATTGGTTGTTCTGTACCTAGGAATCCCATTCTGTTTTCGAGCCGAAATGGTTACTACGTCACTGAAAGGAGCTTGTGCCTGAGGTTAGAGGATATGGTCTTAATCAGTTACGAAACAGACGGGTGGTTTCGAACAGCTTGTGAACCTTGGCCATGTGGAATAAATACGATTTAACAACATCTGTATTGAAAAACGGGAAGGCCATATAATAAATAAACGAATAACATCGAAATCTCAGAAACAGTAGGCTCAGTTCAAGTGCTTTATGTGCAAAATAACAAACACAAAACAAAAAACAATCACTCTTGCTGGCGAAATTATGTCTCCTTGTTGCTTCACAATTGTTTACAACTTCCGAATAATTATCTGTACTATCCGTACTTTTCCTACTCAGGTTTGGCTCGATTCAGTTCGAACTCATGTTACCCATATTTAGCCTACTTTCCGTACTTTTCCCATTCAGTTCTGGCTCGCTTCAGTTCGAACTCATGTTAGGCTACCCATATTTAGCCTACTTTAGGTAACTATGGAAATTGATAATTCTAATAAAAAATAAAATACAATGTTGTTAGCGTTGACAGCAAACGAAAAAATTCACGAGGTTCAAAGTTTCATGAATTTGAATGGACAGGGACCCATAAATTTCCTTTATTATAATAAGTCAATAAATAAGCCTGTCAATAAGAGATTTCTGATGCTATCTTGTGCGCACGGAATGTAGTTCGAGAAATACCCACGGTCCAATGACGTTCAAGACCAGATAGACAAAATTTGGGATTGGCTGCTGGCGCCTTGAGGGAGGAGTCTCTTTGGCGCACACGTCCAGTGAGGCAAACAAGAATGCCGATCGACTCAAGCGGGGATTTTTGGAAACTGGATGGTTCGGTCATCATATCAATATAGAAGCATAGGAAATGACAGGATTGACGGGCCCCCTGTAAGGAAATTTATCGGTCCCTGAATGGATCAAGCCTTTGCCCAAGAAGAGTGGATTAATATCTGTATTAATCCACCATTACTAAAAATCTTAAAAGTATGGCCTTTACTTCAAGAAATAAGCGGTATTGAATAGTTTTGGTCTATATATCTGCTTTAAATTTCTGTTTTTCTAGTGACGACGAAGTTTCTGCCATCTACCCCCCGAAAAAGAAGCACACGCATCAACCGAAACCTGCGGCGCCGGATTTCATCGATTTATCCGACGAAGATCAAGATCAAAACCGGAATTCACTAAAGACCCAATCAAACCCGAAATACTTCCGTTCTCTTTCGTTCTACCTAGACTCTGGACTTAGTGTGAAAGAAAAAATCGAGTCTGCGAGAACCATTAGTGTTCATGGTGGAACTGTGACTAAGAACCTGGACAGTAGCACTGGGTATTATGTGGCCTGGGCGAATGATGTTGACCGGTTAAAGACAGTGAAGATGGACTTTCCGGGGATGAAACTAGTAGCCCCCTTGTGGATTGAGGACTGCAAAGCTGCCAAGGCTCTTGTACCTTTCGCTCAATACGAGATCAGTTTATAGTAACCCTGCAAGATTAATTACATGGTATGTTGAATGAATTTGACGCACAAAAGCCCTATAGGGTCATGGCACCCCAGTCAAGCACAAATCCTCAATTTTTGGGCATGGTGCCCCAACGTTAGGGCATGCCCCATGGGCATGGTGCCCATACGTTGGGGCACCATGCCCTGGAGCATGGGCATGGTACTAACATGGCACCCCCATGATATTTGGTTGAACTGATATTGATTACATACCTAAATAGGGCTGTCTTCCTCTCATAAACCACAAGATACTTGACCTTATGTTCTATCTAACCTCTTTTCCAGTTTTAAAAATATTTGAGAACTTCCAAGAAATTTAGCCTTTAATGAAGACCACTGTTTCCTATTGGTTTACCTATCAATTTCCAGGGAAATAGGGGAATTCATTCATGGCTAAATTTCTTGGAAGTTCTCTAATATTTTTGAAATTGGAAAAAGAAGTTAGATAGAACATAAGATCAAGTATCTTGTGGTCTAGGAGAGGAAGACAGCCCTATTTAGGTATGTAATCAATCTCAGTTCAACCAAATATCATGGGGGTGCCATGTTAGTACCATGCCCATGCTCCAGGACATGGTGCCCCAACGTATGGGCACCATGCCCATACCTTGGGGCATGCCCTGACGTTGGGCACCATGTCCAAAAGTTGAGGATTTGTGCATGACTGTGGCACCCTGTGTTGGGACAAGTACTTCAAGTTTGTATTGAAGTATAATAGTAAATAATAATGTTGTAAATAATAATAGTAAATAATAATGTTCAGACAAGTACTTCAAGTTTGTATTGAAGTATAATAGTAAATAATAATAGCCTAATTTATTTGTAACCCACTACACATGGAGTAAAAAAGAGAAAGAAAGAAACAAACAACAACAAAAAACACCAGTAGGCTACAACAAAATAGACAACAGAACAAACGGATGAGTCCGTAGTGTGGAGTAAGCCTTTGTGCAGATAAATTATCATGAAGCTCCTGGAGTTTTGCCGTTGTATTGAGAGCTTAGTATATTCAGATTATTCTCTGATTTCGATAGGATAGAGGCAAATAAGCGGGTATTTACAGTATGTGTAGTAACATCTACGTAGTTTACATAAGGTCATTCTTATTCAATAGAATAGAAGTGCCAGAAAGAAGGAATATAGAGTTATCGCAAAAAATTGAGTACAAAGAGTATTCAAGTACTTCAAGATTTTGTATCCAAGTATCAGGTATGGATATTAAGCAAAGAACCTGACAACAAATCACGAGACGTTCACGAGTTTTAATCAAGTAGTATTTCAATAGCCTACTGCAAGTTTAAACTGCACTTGAGAGAACATAGTCTTTGCAGCTTTGAATGGAGCTCCCGCCATGCGCTGTGTACTTTGATGTGTAATTGATCTGAGTAGAATGTACTGGAGACAGTACTTGAAAATTACTCAAAAAAAGTTGTACCTAAATAAAACCGATTTTGTACTTAAGTAGTACTTGAATTACAAGTAGCCTACTTGAAGTACTTCCTAACCGTGATGACTACAGAAAGTTCTGGATAAAAGCAAATAATAGAAGACTTTGGAAGATGGTCTTAGAATTCCAGCTCAAGTAGTTTTTATGGCACTTGCCTTCCGGCCAAGTGCCATATACCGATCACTTTTCCGTCGGTCTGTCGGTCCGTCAGTCCGGTGTTTACGAGTTAGGGTACTTCCAGATGTGCTAGGACGATGAAACTTGGCAGGCGTATTAGGGACCCGACCAAACTAACTTGGAAATAGTCACTTGCCCGATCCGACCATCGTGGGGGGAGGGAGGGGAGCCGGAATCCGGAATTTAGTGGCATGCATAACTTTCGAACGGGTGATCAGATCTTCATGAAACTTGATATTTGGAAAGACGTCATGCTTCAGATGTCCCATATCAAGTCCGGACCGAATCTGATGAATGTGGGGGGGGTCGGAGGGGGGAACCGGAAATCATGTTAAACGCTTAGAGTGAAGCAATCGGGATGAAACTTGGTGGGAGGAACAAGCACAACGCCTAGGTACATCATTGACAGAACCGGACCGGATTCGTGCACTGTGGGGGGAGTTGGAGGGAGGTTCCGGAATTCCGGTCATACGGAGTTAAGATACTTCCAGGTGGGCAAGGACAATGAAACTTGGCAGGCAAATCAGGGACGCGACCAGATTAACCTGGAAATAGTCAGCTTCTCGATCCGACCATCGTGGGGGGAGTGGAGGGAGGGGGAATCCAGAATCTTGAAGTATGTGTAACTTCCGAACGGGTGATCGGATCATAATGAAACTTGATACGTAGAAAGACCACATGTCTCGGATGTCCCACTTCAAGTCCGGACCGGATCCGATGAAGCTGGGGGGGGGGGCTCGGCGGGGGGCCCGGAAACCTTGTGACATGCTTGGAGTGGAGCGATCGGAATGAAACTGGTGGGAAGAACAAGCACAAGCCCTATGTAGATCAGTGACAGAACCGGACCGGATTCGGGCATTGTGGTTGAGTTAGGGGGGGGGTCCGGAATTCCGGTGATCGCAAGTTAAGGTACTTCCAGACATGCTAGGACGATGAAACTTGGCTTGAAAATTAGAGACTTGACATGATTGGCTTAGAAATAGTTAGTTCCCAGATCCGACCATCTCTTAAAGAACTAATGCTAACCGCAAAGTACAAAAAATACTTTTAAGCAAAATATACATTTTCGTTATCCCTATGAGCCCATGATCATTTTTGCCTCAAGGGTTTTGCTTACAACTGAATTCCTTAAAGTACAAACAAAACTTTTGAGTAAAATATACATTTTCGTGCTCCTGGTGATCATCTTTTTTGCTTCAAGAGTTTTGGTTACAGATGATTTTCTAGCGCCTTTAAAGTGCGCACAGCCAAATGCATTCCCAAACGATACAGTCTCGTGATTTCCAAGGACCCATGATCATCCTTATCCCAAGGGTTTTGCTTACAAATGATCAAAACAAACCCACGAATTGTCGAATTCCTACTTTCATCCTTTGACCCAGCCTTGCAAGTGCCATATGAGCTTCCAGCTCTTGTTAGTTACTCCATCAACTCCTTCAAGAACTCCGTTCACAACCCGTACGCTGAACAAAATTATTAGGAAAAGTGATTTAGGCATAAAGGCCAACGGCTTATTTTCTGCATTATATCGTTATTATTATTTTTATTAAAAAACAGTCCTTATCTCCATTATCGAAGAAAAATTCCATCGCAAACCACCAATAATGTCCCATATTTTTCACACTCTGAAGACGTCAATCTTTCAACATCTTCACCATCTTCGAAAACACGCTGTCCGTACAGCTGGACAGACGTCTCCATTCACTCAATTCCTCGCACTCACACGAAATTAACCGCACTCTCATCACCTCTGCCACACATAGAATGAAAGTTAAGACCTTACTTCTATTTCCCCTTACCAATATATTTTAAAGCGGAAAATGGAAAAGAAAATATATTGTATGAAAAACTAAAACTACTTGTTTTTTTGTCCTTTTTAGCAAGTAAAATTGCAGCGACTTGAAACTTTTGTCAGCAGCCGCAAGCCGCCGCTAAAAAACGAGGGTGTCTGGACCCTTGTTTCGATTTTCTTCTTCTTCTTCCTTAAGACAGGAGTCACTTTCTGGCACATTTATTCTTCCTCTTCCTTGACAAATTTTTAATGTTCGGAGGCTTGTTTTGCAACGTTAGCCTCATTGACAAAGAAATATCCGACTTGCTGCATACTCTCAACTGTTAACTCGGTCAACGAACAAGGCCCCAAAATTAATCTCACTTTCATCATCACCAACACAGGATCCTGAGCTCTTGTCGGATTGATTGGAAAGAAGTTTGGCAGTTTTCGTGTGAGTGGATATTAGTATTTCTTTTGGGATGACCTCTAAAAGTGCAAATTCGGCAATTGTCGTTCGTTTTGGAAAGCAACCCTAGTATCAGATACCACAGTAACTCCTAAAACGACAAAATGCAGATCCAGTTACCGTGGTATCAGATACAATGGTATCTGCAAAAACCCAACTATGTACGGTCTTGATATGGAGGCCGACGATATTTGAAGAGGACACCTGGGAAATGTTGACGAATAGCAAAATTAGCTATTATCAATGACGAGCTTAAAGGAACAGAAAACTTGACTCGGGGAGCTAGCTAACATATCAAGAATGTACCCTGAGTCGATATTGCGAGTAAGAAAAATTCCGTTACGACCATTGCAGTTTCCGGGCAGTTTCCGAGAATTCGACTTTGAGCAAAAGGTTTGCAAAAGCAAAAGGTTTGTGTGCCGCGACTAGGAATCGAACCCCGGCCGTCTTGTCGGGGAGGTCGTTACTCTGTAGTCTACATGTAAAAAGGCGAACTTTTTACAGTACATAAGTGCATAATTACAGTGCATAAGGGGCAAGGGCCTGCCAGCTAGCTTTGGGAACACTAAGGAAGGGTTGTCGACAATAAGACCCTGTATATTTATCTAAGCCCCCCCCGGGCGATTCGATGGCCGAAAGTTGCGTAGTCAAGTTTACTGTTCCTTTAAGTCAAATCGACTGACGGTTATTGTTGACTTTTTTTTATATCGCTCACTTCAATGTTGTCATAACTTTTTGTTGTCAGCAGTTAATTAGTTGGAACGTTTCAGTCAATCTTCTAACGTATCTGTACGCGATGGACGGATGACAGAACTTGGCAAGTCTCTCGGTGAAGTGTAGATCACGCAGATCTGGTAAGAACCTTGTAACATCCTTTTGAATTTTGTCATAAGCCTTAATATCACAATTATAGCAACGTATCTAGTCTGGTCGTATTCAGTGATCGGACGAACCAGCGACTTTAAAGGAGTTGCATCATAAGCATTACTAGCACTTGCAACGTTTTGACCCCTCCCCCATCTAAGATCCAAGATGAAGCCAAGAAGAAAGGATGTGAACTAGATCACAGTAAACAAACGCCGTAAATTATACTAAATTTGTTGTAGTGATTCCTTTGAAGAATTCTGAAATTGAGCAAAATAATATTCAGCTTCCGAGACAAAAAAAAATGTCAGACTGGCCGATGATTTCCTCTTCCGACATATCTAAACATACTTAGTTGTTTTAGATAAGAGAGTTTAATCGCGCAAACGGTTTAGGAAATATTTCGAACTTCACAGAAAAAAGGCATTTGCAAAACATGTGGAAGGCAGGGATAAATTTCTAGCATCTCCAGGGTTGTTACGATTACTGACTGAGACTCAGTTGTATATATTTTTACGAAGTATATGCATTACCACGGAATATCACTCATACTGCTATAGCTCCGAAAAACATAGTGGTATGTAGTAGTAAATAATCGTATGTGCAACTCCGCAGCGACTTTATCAAGAGTATGAAAGACTATCAGTGCAACTCTAAGCAACTGCTTCAACAAGCTCATTAGTATGTAGTAGTTTTCATATAATTGCATTTAGCGCCTGATAATCTTAAGCAGTAGCATGCAGTAGTCTTGACATAGAAGCATGCAGTAGCATCAGTTTATACTGCATGCTACTTTTTCGTACTACTACATACTACTATTTTGAGATAATTTCTGTGTGAGAGCCCAATTTATCCGATTTTTTTTTATCAGGCGCCCTAAGAGCGACCAGTTAAGCTGAATTGTTGTGGTCGGGCGCTCTGCTTGAGCGCCCATTGCAGTTTAGCTCAATTATTGTTATTGGGCGCTCTGCGAACGCCCATTTCAGTTTTTTATTCCTTCGAGGGGTGGTAGCAGCCCCCATTGTGACGCCCCTGTCTGTGACAAATCGCAGAATTTTGCTACCGGTTGCAACACTGGTTTTGACTGCTGCGACATCTAGACAGCGATTGGTTTCGACTGGTTTTAATTGCATCGTCAAAAATGTAAAAGACTGTATTGATAGAAACAGGATATTGATGGTTGGTCTACAGGTAGGCTTGGGTTGCTACTCACTAAAACAAAATTCCCGAATTACCAAAAAAGTACAACAAATGAAGACTAAATCCTACCTACAAAAATATTATGTTCGAAAAAGAGATAAAGTTTCCATTTAAAATATCAATCTCGCCTTTGGCTCGGATAGAGTATTTTCAATGGGCGTCTGAGTTTTATTTTCCAATATCAACCTCGATGTCGGAAGTTAACCTTTATGAAAATTAAAAATAATCACTAAATTAAAAATAACTAATAAGTTTTTTTTCCGAATCAAAACACTAAACGCTACTACGGCAATGAGGTTATCGCTGTTTTTCGAAGAAATTTACCTATTAACAGCACCAAATTTACCTTGTTAACAGCTGTCGGATGCAGATGGACGCCACAGCAACTGTATCTTAATCAGTGCGTCTTTTCATAATTAATCAAAATGAAAACAACACAATGATTCATTTTTATTTATTTCACCAGCCTTCGTTGATAATCTTGTGACCTTAGCAGCCTTTCAATCTCTCCAGAGGAGATGCGACTCCAGTTGCCGCTGAAGCCGCTATGAGAGTGCCCAGCATTGTGAGAATGTATCTGCGATGGTTATTTGTTGTTGGATTGCCAATGTTTACACAGTGCAGGTACGGAAGGCAAACGGTATGCAACACTTCATCGTTTGCACTCATTACTTTTCAGCGTGATCTATAGAGAAACAACAACTCAATTATCGCAAGAACAAATAAGCCCCAGAACATCCGTCTCCCTAATTCTGTAGTACGACCATACGGAGTCGAATAAATCCCTGCACCCTGTCCAATGTAAACGAGCGGAGGCTAGTAGCTACGCGGAATATCACAATTCATTACCTCTACAAACAGCAACGTGGCAAGCTCAAAACATGCGACTGAGAAAACAATTCTCGAGAACCCAGAACCGCCGATGTCCAAGCTGGATGTCAACTCATTTTCTTGGTAATCCTGAACTAGCCTTACTGACTTTTCTGGGCGTAGTGCCAGCTCCCCATTTAGCTCTCCTGTGTGAGCGCCCAGTTTACCTGAATTTGTGTGATCGGGCGCCGTGCGAGCGACCAGTTAAGCTTGAATTTTTGTGGTCGTAAAGCCCCGAAGAGGAAATGTCCTAAGTAAAAGCCGATTGGTTGTCTGGACACACTGTAGAGCGGGTCAGCGCGCCTCCTGCGCTAATTCCTCTGATATGCGCAACGGCTAAGAGGGAAGTAGACGGGCAGCAACTCAGAGCTCAGCAAGTACCTCTAGCTCAGCTCAGTTTTGTCGGGGTATCCAAAGTCGCTACACGGGATGTTGGCTTATTTGTTCTTGATTATAGTATTTTTATACACATTTTAGTGATTTTTTTTTCCTTTTGAATTTCCTCAGAAAGTGTTGCCGTGCTATAAAGGATCAAGCTTTCGTAACGGAAAAAATCACAGTCCTGTAAAATTTCGGAAAGCGGTAAAACAAGCACCTGCTATGTCAACCGGGCGTTGTCAACTGCCAGCTTTCAGGGGCGTAACTACCATCCAAGTACTGGGTGGGGGGGGGGGGGGCTGATTTATGTAGAATTGTGAGAACAATAATGGATGAAAAGGCAATTTTGCTGATAAGCATGAACTGATCCTTTGACCTTTTATAGATAAAAGATAACCGTTGGGGTGGGGGGCAGGGGCGTCACGTATGGGGGGACGCCCCCAAATTCTGTAGGCCAGTCGGTAAAAAAAATAGCCGAGTCGGCGTGAAGCACCGCGATTTTTCGTAAGAACAGTAGATTTTTTTTCTTGGAAACAGTCGGTTTTTCGTAAAAATAGTCGATTTTTTCTTAAAAGCAGTCGGTTTTTTTTTAAATCAGCAGATTTTTTCGTCAAAATAATAGTTTTTTCTTAAAAACAGTCGGTAAAAATTACCAGCCAGTCGGTAAATTCCTGCCCCCCCCAAACATTTTGGCTAGTAACGCCTCTGGTCCCCCAGCAGTGGCCAGTGCCTGACGAAACTCAAACAAAGTATTAAGTAATAAAAGAAGATCCACCATGTCAGCTTTCGTAGGATGGTCAATATTAACGTAAGCGCCATCGGCGAATTTGTTTTGTAGACTGACGTTAAACTTAGCGCCGCAGGGGAAATATTTAGATTTGCCTGTTTTTGTCGCGAAATTTAACGATTTCCCGTAGAACTTTTAGTTTCTATTACTTTAAAAGTTATTAAAAACCCTAAACTTCCAACCCACATAAATGACATGATTTGAAAGTGCATACAGAATACTAAGGCGCCTTAGGCGATAGTATTTTAGATTCGTCTTTTTTCTCTTAAAGTTCTAACTGCTTCCCGTAGAAATTTTAGTTTTTATGTCACTTGCCCTTCGGCCGAGTGCCATATAGCGATCGCAATTTCTGTCCGTCCGTCTGTCGGTCGGTCGGTCGGCCTATCAGTCGGTCTGTCGGTCCGGGTTTTGCTAGTTCGGGCACTCCACATAAGCTAGGACGATGAAACTTGGCAGGCGTATCATGGATCCCAAATGATTAAGTTGGAAATAGTCACTTCCCCGATCCGAGCATCTTGTGGGAGTGGAACAAGGGTAATCCGGAATCTTGAGGTATTTATAACTTTTGAATGGGTGATCGGATCTTAATGAAACTTGATATTTGGAAAGAACTCGTGCCTCAGACGACCTTCTTAAAATCCGGACTGGACCCAATGACTTCGGGGGGAGCTGGAGGGGGGACCGAAAATCTTGGGAAACGCTTAGAGGGGAGGGATCGGGACGAAACTTGGTGGGTGGGAGGAGCAAGCACAAGTCCTATGGGACTTGTCCTACAGGACTTGTGCTGCTATCATAGAAACATGACTGACATAACCAGACCGGTTTCGGGCACTGTGGGGGAGTTGGGAAGGGTCCGGAATTCTAGTGACCCCGCATGTTCCGCACTTCATGATGTACTAAGGACGATGAAATTAGGCTGGCGGATCAGGGACTCGAACAAACTGACTTAAGAATAGTTGTTTGGAGGATCCGACCATCGTGGGGGGAGTGGAGGGATGGGGAATCCGAAATCTAGTGGCATTCATAACTTTTGAAGGGGCAACCCGATTTGAATGAAACTTGGCAATTAAAAAGAGATGTGGTCTCAGAAGTTCTGTGTCAAGTCTGGACCGGATCCGATACTTGTGGGGGGAGTTGAAGGGGGGCACCGCCATATTCGGGAAATGCTTAGCGTCGAGGGATCGGGATGGACTTTGGTGGGAAGGACAAGCATAAAACCTAGATACGTTCAGTACTAGACCATCTCGGGGCTCTTTGGGGGGAGTTGGAGGGGGGTTTCCCAGAATTCCGTTGATCGCGAGTTAGGATACATCCAGATGTGCTAAGGACGATTAAACTTGGCAGGTATATTACTGAACCGACCAGATAGACTTAAGGACCCGACTCAATGGCGTAGGAAAGTCTCGTTCCTGGATCCAACCATTTGGGGGGGGGTTAAGGGAAGGAGAATCCAGAAATTACTGACTTGTGAATTAGTGGTCCGATTAATTCGAGTGAAACTTTTTGGGTTTCTGAGAACTTATGACCTAAATATGCAAAACTTGTCTCCGAACCACATGCGGCAATGCTTGGAGGAGCTGGAGGGGGGGGGGCTGGAAATTTTGTTACATACATGAAAACCCAACGAATGGGCGGAACGAAAGGTGAGAAGAGGAGATGTCAAAATTTGCCGAAAAATAATGTTGGGTGTCTGCCCTCCCCTTAGTTACGCCCCTACCAGCCTTGTCAGTGGCAACTCAAGTGGGTTTAGGTTAGTGTTGGGCAATATTCGATATCGATATATCGGACCAAATATCGATATCGAATATCGAAAGGTAAATATCGATATCAAAAACGGTATTTGTTCATTTAAATTTATTGTAAATAATCCGACATAAGTTACATTGATATATCCGAAATCTGAGCAGTATGTTCTTCGTATTCAGTTTTTATTTATTCGAAGTTTGAGTCGATGCAAGATGCTTTTTTACGACAATTTTGCTCTTAAATTTTGGCGAAACGAGACGCAGATACTGTAGCGAAACATGGCACCGAAATATCGATATCGATATATCGTTTATCGAATATCGAAAGTGAAAATATCGATATATCGAAAAATCCAAATATCGCCCAACACTAGTTTAGGTTCTCCGGAAGAAGTAATTTCCTAACCTAGTCCAGAAGGCTTTTTCCGTAGGCAGCTGACACGAATTTTAGGTGCACGGTGGTTTTCACTGTCAGGAAGTTCATAACAATTATAACAGATCACACAAGGAAGCGCGCTTGCAACAGATAACATTTAGGACGTTAGCTGTTATGTTTATCAAATTTGACGCAATAAAACGTTGTCTATACAAACAGAGTCGAGACACCACCGAAAAAGCATCTGCTGACTGTTGTCTGTCATCATGATATCGGAAAAGTTAGCAGATGCTTTTTCTGCGTTTTTTGGCTCTTCCTGGCAATACTTATAATCAGAGGCGTTACTAGCCAAAATGTTTGGGGGGGGACAAGGTATTTACCGACTGGCTGGTCATTTTTACCGACTATTTTTGCGGATAAAAACGACTGGTATTGAAAAAAACCAACTATGTTGACGAAAAACCGGCTCATTTTAAGAAAAAACGACTATTCTTACGAAAAACTGACTGTTTTTGATTGTTTTTAAGAAAAAACGACTATTTCCAAGAAAAAAATCCACTGTTTTTACTAAAAATCGCGGCGCTTCGCGCCGACTCGGTTATTTTTTACCGACTGGCCGACAACATTGGGGGGGGGGGCGTCCCCCCCTCCCCCCCCCCCCCCAGTAGTGACGGCTCTGCTTATAATACATAATGTTTGAATGCGTAATGTTTTAGCTAACGTCGAAGGACCCTCTACTGACCCTGATTATGGGTTAACAGGATCCAATGTTGTCCACTCCTTCTTGATCACTGGATTCTCCGGTGGTTGAAACTAGACGAGTGACCGTTTTGGTGATATTAAAATGATTAACTTATTTCACCCTTTAAAGGAACAGTAAACTTGACTACGCAACTTTCGGCCATCGAATCGCCCGGGGGGGCTTGGATAAATATACAGGGTCTTATTGTTGACAGGCCCCCCTTCTTTGTCATCTCGAACCGTCTCGAACCCCCTCCTTAGTGTTCCCAAAGCTAGCTGGCAGGCCCTTGCCCCCTATGCACTGTAATTATGCACTTATGTACTGTAAAAGTTCGCCTTTTACGTGTAGACTATAGAGTAACGACCTCCCCGACAAGACGGCCTGGGTTCGATTCCTAGTCGCGGCACACAAACCTTTTGCTTTTGCAAACCTTTTGCTCAAAAGTCGAATTCTTGGAAACTGCCTGGAAACTGCAATGGTCGTAACGAGAATTTTTCTTACTCTCAATATCGACTCGGGGTACATTCTTGATGTTAGCTAGCTCCCCGAGTCAAGTTTGAGTCAAGTTTTCTGTTCCTTTAACTCTTGCGCACTTTTTCGACGTCCAAGTAGTAGTTTCCTAGTGTAAGAATAGACCGTCTAAAGAGGTGGTGAAATAACGGAATTCCTGTCACCATTTCTAAAATAGGTGGAAAGCAAAAACTATGGTGCAAGCTAGATTTATTATTCAATTTCAGTGCGATTTCTACCGATTCATACGATGGTTATGATTATGATTATGGCGCTCCCAGCGAGGTAGGAAGTAACAACAGTGAGGAAGGTATTCACAAGTGCAAAGAAAATGTTTGCCAGAATGGGGGATACTGCATCAACTTGCCTGGAGGTTACAGTTGTAACTGCACCGTAGGATACAAGGGGGACAACTGCACCGACGACATTGACGAATGCAAAGAAAACATTTGCAAGAATGGAGCTAACTGCACCAACTCGCGGGGTGCTTATAGCTGTACCTGTACCGTTGGATACCAGGGGGACAACTGCACTGACGACGTTGACGAATGCAAAGAAAACTTTTGCCAGAACGGAGCTAACTGTACTAACTCCCGTGGAGGTTACGAATGCACCTGCACCGCTGGATACCAGGGGACCAACTGCACACATGATGTTGACAAGACAAATGATTACGAATATGATGCCGGTCCCGTAGAGGGAGAAGGTCTTAGCAGTTACAAGGGAGACGAGTGCAAAAAAAATGTTTGCCAGAACGGAGCTAACTGCACAAACTCGCACGTTGGTTATAGCTGTGCCTGCACCACTGGATACCAGGGGGACAACTGCACCGATGACATTGACGAATGCAAAGAAAACGTTTGCCAGAACGGAGCTAATTGTACCAACTCCCATGGAGGTTACGAATGCACCTGCACCGCTGGATACCAGGGGGCCAACTGCGCCAGCGATATTGACGAATGCAAGGAAAACGTTTGCCAGAACGGAGCTAATTGCACCAACTCGCATGGAGGTTATAAATGCACCTGCACCGCTGGATACCAGGGGACCAGCTGCAAAAACGATGTGGACGAATGCAAAGAAAATGTTTGCCAGAACGGAGCTAACTGCACCAACTCGCACGGGGGTTATAGCTGTACCTGCACCGCTGGATACCAGGGGACCAACTGCACACACGATGTGGACGAATGCAAAGAAAACGTTTGCCAGAACGGAGCTAACTGCACAAATTTGCACGGAGGTTACAGTTGTAACTGCAAAGCTGGATACCATGGAGACAACTGCAACGACGACATCGACGAATGCAAAGAAATTGTTTGCCAGAACGGAGCTAACTGCACCAACTCGCACGGTGGTTATAGCTGTACCTGCACCGTCGGATACCAGGGGAACAACTGCACTGATGATATCGACGAGTGCAAAGAAAACTTTTGTGAGAACGGAGCTAACTGCACCAACTCGTACGGAGGTTATAGTTGTACCTGCACCGTTGGATACCAGGGGGACAACTGCACCGACGACATTGACGAATGCAAAGAAAACATTTGCCAGAACGGAGCTAACTGCACCAACTCGCCTGGTGGTTATAGCTGTACCTGTACCGTTGGATACCAGGGGGACAACTGCACTGACGACTTTGACGAATGCAAAGAAAACTTTTGCCAGAACGGAGCTAACTGCACCAACTCGCACGGAGATTACGAATGCACCTGCACCGATGGATACCAGGGGACCAACTGCACCGATGACATTGACGAATGCAAAGAAAACATTTGCCAGAACGGAGCTAACTGTACCAACTCCCATGGAGGATACGAATGCACCTGCACCGCTGGATACCAGGGGGCCAACTGCACCAGCGATATTGACGAATGCAAGGAAAAAGTTTGCCAGAACGGAGCTAATTGCACCAACTCGCACGGGGGTTATAGCTGTACCTGCACCGTCGGATACCAGGGGAACAACTGCACTGACGATGTCGACGAGTGCAAAGAAAACGTTTGCCAGAACGGAGCTAACTGCACCAACTCGCACGGTGGTTATAGCTGTACCTGCACCGTCGGATATCAGGGGAACAACTGCACTGACGATATCGACGAGTGCAAACAAAACTTTCGTGAGAACGGAGCTAACTGCACCAACTCGCACGGAGATTACGAATGCACCTGCACCGATGGATACCAGGGGACCAACTGCATACATGATGTTGACGAATGCAAAGGACATGTTTGCCAGAACGGAGCTAACTGTACCAACTCGCATGGAGGTTACGAATGCACCTGCACTGCTGGATACCAGGGGACCAACTGCACACACGATGTTGACGAATGCAAAGGACATGTTTGCCAGAACGGAGCTAGCTGTGCCAACTCGCATGGAGGTTACGAATGCACCTGCACCGCTGGATACCAGGGGACCAACTGCACACACGATGTTGACGAATGCAAAGGACATTTTTGCCAGAACGGAGCTAACTGTACCAACTCGTACGGGGGTTATAGCTGTATCTGCTCCGCTGGATACCAGGGGACCAACTGCACCAGCGATATAGACGAATGCAAAGAAAACTTTTGCCAGAACGGAGCTAGCTGCACCAACTCGCACGGAGATTACGAATGCACCTGTGCCGCTGGATACCAGGGGACCAACTGCACACACGATGTTGACGAATGCATAGGACGTGTTTGCCAGAACGGAGCTAACTGTACCAACTCGTATGGAGGTTACGAATGCAGCTGCACCACTGGATACCAGGGGACCAACTGTACCAGCGATATTGACGAATGCAAAGAAAACGTTTGCCAGAACGGAGCTAACTGCACCAACTCGCACGGAGGTTACAGTTGTAGCTGCAAACTTGGATACCATGGGGACAACTGCACCGACGATATCGACGAGTGCAAAGAAAACTTTTGTCAGAACGGAGCTATCTGCACCAACTTGCATGGAGGTTATGAATGCACCTGCACCGCTGGATACCAGGGGACCAACTGCACACACGACGTGGACGAATGCAAAGAAAACATTTGCCAGAACGGAGCTAACTGTACCAACTCGCATGGGGGTTACGAATGCTGCTGCACCGCTGGATACCAGGGGACCAACTGCACCAGCGATATAGACGAATGCAAAGAAAATTTTTGCCAAAACGGAGCTAACTGCACCAACTCGCACGGGGGTTATAGCTGTACCTGCACCACTGGATACCAGGGAGAAAACTGCACCGACGACATTGACGAATGCAAAGAAAACTTTTGCCAGAACGGAGCTAACTGCACCAACTCGCACGGAGATTACGAATGCACCTGCGCCGCTGGATACCAGGGGACCAACTGCACACACGATGTTGACGAATGCGTAGGACATGTTTGCCAGAACGGAGCGAATTGTACCAACTCGCATGGAGGTTACGAATGCAGCTGCACCGCTGGATACAAGGGGACCAACTGCACCAGCGATATAGACGAATGCAAAGAAAATTTTTGCCAAAACGGAGCTAACTGCACCAACTCGCACGGGGGTTATAGCTGTACCTGCACAGTTGGATACCAGGGGGACAACTGCACCGACGACATTGACGAATGCAAAGAAAACATTTGCCAGAACGGAGCTAACTGTACCAACTCGCATGGAGGTTACGAATGCACCTGCACTGCTGGATACAAGGGGACCAACTGTACCAGCGATATTGACGAATGCAAAGAAAATTTTTGCCAGAACGGAGCTAACTGCACCAACTCGCTCGGGGGCTATAGCTGTACCTGCACCACTGGATACCACGGGGACAACTGCACCGACGATATCGACGAGTGCAAAGAAAACTTTTGTCAGAACGGAGCTAACTGCACCAACTCGCATGGAGATTATGAATGCACCTGCACCGCTGGATACCAGGGGACCAACTGCACATACGATGTGGACGAATGCAAAGAAAATGTTTGCCAGAACGGAGCTAACTGCACAAATTTGCACGGAGGTTACAATTGTAATTGCAAAGCTGGATACCATAGAGACAACTGCAACGACGACATCGACGAATGCAAAGAAATTGTTTGCCAGAACGGAGCTAACTGTACCAACTCGCATGGAGGTTACGAATGCACCTGCACCGCTGGATACCAGGGAAACAACTGCACGAGCGATATTGACGAGTGCAAAGAAAACTTTTGTCAGAACAGAGCTAACTGCACCAACTCGCACGGAGGTTATAGCTGTACCTGCACCGTTGGATACAAGGGGAACAACTGCACCTACGACATTGACGAATGCAAAGAAAACATTTGCCAGAACGGAGCTAACTGCACCAACTCGCCTGGTGGTTATAGCTGTACCTGTACTGTTGGATACCAGGGGGACAACTGCACTGACGACGTTGACGAATGCAAAGAAAATTTTTGCCAGAACGGAGCTAACTGCACCAACTCGCACGGAGATTACGAATGCACCTGCACCGCTGGATACCAGGGGACCAACTGCACCAGCGATATTGATGAATGCAAGGAAAATGTTTGCCAGAACGGAGCTAACTGCACCAACTCGCGGGGGGGTTATAGCTGTACCTGCACCGCTGGATACCAGGGGACCAACTGCACCAGCGATATAGACGAATGCAAAGAAAACTTTTGTCAAAACAGAGCTAACTGCACCAACTCGCACGGGGGTTATAGCTGTACCTGCACCACTGGATACCAGGGAGACAACTGCACCGACGACATTGACGAATGCAAAGAAAACTTTTGCCAGAACGGAGCTATTTGCACCAACTCGCACGGAGATTACGAATGCACCTGCGCCGCTGGATACCAGGGGACAAACTGCACACACGATGTTGACGAATGTAAAGGACATGTTTGCCAGAACGGAGCTAACTGTACCAACTCGCATGGAGGTTACGAATGCAGCTGCTCTGCTGGATACAAGGGGACCAACTGTACCAGCGATATTGACGAATGCAAAGAAAAATTTTGCCGGAACGGAGCTAACTGTACCAACTCGCACGGTGGTTACAGATGTACCTGCACCACTGGATACCAGGGGGACAACTGCACCGACGATATCGACGATTGCAAAGAAAACTTTTGTCAGAACGGAGCTAACTGCACCAACTCGCATGGAGATTATGAATGCACCTGCATCTCTGGATACCAGGGGACCAACTGCACCAGCGACATTGACGAATGCAAAGAAAACTTTTGCCAGAACGGAGCTAACTGCACCAACTCACACGGAGGCTATAGCTGTACCTGCACCGTTGGATACCAGGGGAACAATTGCACCGAAGACCTTGACGAATGCAAAGAAAACTTTTGCCAGAACGGAGCTAACTGCACCAACTCGCACGGAGATTACGAATGCACCTGCACCACTGGATACCAGGGGATGAACTGCACAAACGATGTTGACGAATGCAAAGAAAACGTTTGCCGGAACGGAGCTAACTGCACAAATTTGCACGGAGGTTACACTTGTAACTGCAAAAATGGATACCATGGGGACAACTGCACCGACGACATCGACGAATGCAAAGAAATTGTTTGCCGGAACGGAGCTAACTGTACCAACACGCATGGAGGTTACGAATGCACCTGCATCGCTGGATACCAGGGGACCAACTGCACCAGCGACATTGACGAATGCAAAGAAAACTTTTGCCAGAACGGAGTCAACTGCACCAACTCACACGGAGGCTATAGCTGTACCTGCACCGTTGGATACCAGGGGAACAATTGCACCGAAGACGTTGACGAATGCAAACAAATTGTTTGCCAGAACGGAGCTAACTGTACCAACACGCATGGAGGTTACGAATGCACCTGCATCGCTGGATACCAGGGGACCAACTGCACCAGCGACATTGACGAATGCAAAGAAAACTTTTGCCAGAACGGAGCTAACTGCACCAACTCACACGGAGGCTATAGCTGTACCTGCACTGTTGGATACCAGGGGAACAATTGCACCGAAGACGTTGACGAATGCAAAGAAAACTTTTGCCAGAACGGAGCTAACTGCACAAATTTGCACGGAGGTTACACTTGTAACTGCAAAAATGGATACCATGGGGACAACTGCACCGACGACATCGACGAATGCAAAGAAATTGTTTGCCATAACGGAGCTAACTGTACCAACACGCATGGAGGTTACGAATGCACCTGCATCGCTGGATACCAGGGGACCAACTGCACCAGCGATATTGACGAATGCAAAGAAAACTTTTGCCAGAACGGAGCTAACTGCACAAACTCACACGGAGGCTATAGCTGTACCTGCACCGTTGGATACCAGGGGAACAATTGCACCGAAGACGTTGACGAATGCAAAGAAAACTTTTGCCAGAACGGAGCTAACTGCACAAATTTGCACGGAGGTTACACTTGTAACTGCAAAAATGGATACCATGGGGACAACTGCACCGACGACATCGACGAATGCAAAGAAATTGTTTGCCATAACGGAGCTAACTGTACCAACACGCATGGAGGTTACGAATGCACCTGCATCGCTGGATACCAGGGGACCAACTGCACCAGCGATATTGACGAATGCAAAGAAAACTTTTGCCAGAACGGAGCTAACTGCACAAACTCGCACGGGGGTTATAGCTGTACCTGCACCTCTGGATACCAGGGAGACAACTGCACCGACGACATTGACGAATGCAATGAAAACATTTGCCAGAACGGAGCTAACTGCATCAACTCGCCTGGTGGTTATAGCTGTACCTGTACCGTTGGATATCAGGGGGACAACTGCAATGACGACGTTGACGAATGCAAAGAAAACTTTTGCCAGAACGGAGCTAACTGTACCAACGCGCGTGGAGGTTACGAATGCACCTGCATCGCTGGATACCAGGGGACCAACTGCACCAGCGATATTGACGAATGCAAAGAAAACGTTTGCCAGAACGGAGCTAATTGCACCAACTCACACGGGGGTTATAGCTGTACCTGCACCACTGGATACCAGGGGGACAACTGCACCGACGACATTGACGAATGCAAAGAAAACTTTTGCCAGAACGGAGGTAACTGCACCAACTCACACGGAGGTTATAGCTGTACCTGCACCGTTGGATACCAGGGGGACAATTGCACCGAAGACATTGACGAGTGCAAAGAAAATGTTTGCCAGAACGGAGCTAACTGCACCAACTTTCACGGAGGTTACAGCTGTTTCTGCACCGTTGGATACCAGGGAGTCAACTGCATCGAAGAATGCTCTCAAAACTTCGGTGGCACCAACTGTGGGAAAACCAGTAGCTGTCAGATAGGATGGCGAAGTTTTACTGGATCTGGTGGAGTATTCTGCTACAAACATTTCTCTGTAAGTGCGAGTAAGTTATTATTTTAGGTTTTGAAGTAAATGCGTTCCCACTAGTTAGCTAGTTACTATATTCCCAAAGGAAAGAATGTTAATCTCTAGCCCCTGCAAAAAGTTATACCTCTCACAGAATGCTTAATGATCTGTTATCCTTAATTATCACAGCGGCGTAATCTTTGTATGCACTTGCCTTTCGGCCAAGTGCCCTATGGCGGTCGCAATTTCTATCCGTTCGTCGATCTGTCGTTTGGGCGGTCGGTCCGGGTTTTGCTAGTTCGGGCACTTTCACATAAGCTAGGGCGATGAAGCTTGGCAGCAGTGCTTCTACTTCTACTTATTCTGGCAGTAGAATACTTATTTTCAGCCTTTTCTTCTTACCAAATTTCGGATATACTTGTCTACTTATTTTCTACTTACTTTCCGGTCTAAACTAATTACTATCTCATCATTTAATCTTTTTACAAAATCTCTGCATTTTAGCAAAAAAAAGACCTTTTCCAAAGTTTTCGCCTGCGGCGTATAGTCGTCAGTTCTCTCTACTGTAGCAGAAAAGTAGGTTGATTAAAAAAAAAAAAAAAAATCCTGCAGGGCATTATTTTAACAGAAATCGGCTTTGTGACCATTGAGGAAGGTGGTCGAGTGAAGCACTGGTTAAAGACAGATCTATGATTTCATCGGACGTTCGTTTGGGATAAAAATGTTTCAAAAAAGATTTCGTCTGCGGCGCGTTTCATAGTATTCTCTACTATGGGGCATCATTTAAATGGGGTTTTATCCGGCTATAGGCTTGGGATTTAAGAAACATTCGTTTGAGAACCTGTATTGGAAATGGTTAAATATTGGCAGAAAAATGCTAGAGGCTGCTGTAGGGGTTTCACCCTCTCTGTTGTTAATGTTTCTGAAAATTCTTGGGGTCTTAGGGTTTGATCCAAATAAAAGCTATCTGCATTCTGCATCAGGGAGCCGACCAGATTAATTTGGAAACAGTATTCTCGTCGATCCGACCATCTGGGGGGGGGGGTATGAATAACCTTAGAAAAGGGGATCGGATCTTTATGAAACTTGATACTTGGAAAGAACTCGTGTCTTAGACGACCCAGTTCAAATTTGGACTGGATCTGGTGTTTTGGGGGTTGGGGGGGGGGGGTACCGGAAATCTTGGGAAACGTTCAGAGTGAAGGAATCGAAATGAAACTTGGTGGGAAAGAACAAGCACAAGTCCTAGATACATCGTTGACATAACAGGACCGGATTCGGGCACTGTGGGGTAGTTTGGGGGGGGGGATTCGGAATTCTGGTGATCCTGGGAATTTGTTTTTTCCTATTGTACTGGGACGATGCAACTTGGCAGGTTAATCAGGGAACCGAACAGACTGACATGATAATAGTCGTTTCCCTGATCCGACCATCGTGGGGGAGCTAAGGGATGGGAAATCTGGAAGTCGAATGAATCTGGGTTCCAATGAAACTTGTCGAGTGGAAAGAGCTATCGTCTCAGGTACCCATGTAAAGTCCGGACCAGATCCGGTACTTGAGGGGGGGAGTTGGAGGGGGGGCTCCGGAAATCTCGTGAAACCCTTAGAGTCGAAGGATCGGTAGGCTACCATATGGAATTTTTTGGGAAGAACAAACATAATCTTGACATCAGGGCTCTTTGGGGAGGGGGGGGGGGGTGGAGGGGGCTTCACGGAATTCCGGTGATCGCTATTAAAGATACTTCCAGATGTGCGATCATGAAACTTGACAGGGATATTAGTGACCAGACCGAATAGACGAACCGGAATTTCCGGGAAAATGCTCTGATTCTCGTGAAACTTAATGGGCGGTAAGGGAAGACGCTTTAGATGATCCATTTATGTGTGCAAACCAGATTCAGCCACGGTAGAGGAGGTTGGAACGGGGGGGGGGTGGAAATTGTTTAGGGATCGATAGAGTGGATCTAAACTTGGAAGGTAGGAAAGGCATTTGCCCTCGATCAGCTGAGGCGATGCCGGCAATGCTCAGACTCGAGTGAAACTAGATGTCCAATTTCTAGATCCGAACCTAGGAGGGATGAAGGGGGTATTTTGTGACGTTCTCATCTGCTTTCTTGCACCAACTACTCGTAAGAACTGCCATATGAGCTTGTAGCTTGAGCTTGTCTTTCTTCTAACACTGCTTCATCCTCTGTTTTCATGAGGTTTTTCTGAAATCCCAGCTTATTTTTACGTATGATGTTTGAATACACAAATATTTTGACTCATCAAAGGGATTTTGTATTTTTGTGCTGCAAGATTTTTTTTTTTTTTCCTAGCACCCCGATTTCAACTTATTACTAGAAGGTGGTAAGGGTCTAACATCTGCGGTTTTTACGGAAAGTGTGGACCTTAGGCCCGATTGATGAAAATGACCTTACGTTCTGGAAAGCTCCGTAGAACTCTTGCTTGGGGCCAAAAAGGATGGTTTTTGCTTGTCCTAGAGCCAGAGCCTACGATGCGTAAAGTGAAACGGAGTTGCATAGCCTATGTCAGAGAGAACTATCTGAAGTTATGCAGCCAAGCTTTCGTTTCATCAGACCATAGTGGCGTTTTTTTTATCGCCGATTAGTTCGGCGATAGCCTAGCCGTTTGACTCTTTGGCGTTTTTGACGTTCGCCGGAAGCCGATTGCCGTAGCTGTTTATCGTAATTTCTGTTTTTGTTTGTGATCGGCTAACGTCTATCGCCTGAATTCCTATGCATCGCCGATCGGACTAGGACTCGCCGTTTTCCGTAGACGTTGGAATTTCGTATGACGGCTTTCGAAAACAGTAATAAGCACGAATCGGCAAACTTGCTTCGTCTACTGGTGAAATTTCATCGGCGATAAAAAACGCCAGTCATGATTCTGCTTTCGAGTGGAAAGCTCCGTTCTAGCAGTCAAGCAGACAGGCACCAGTTTGAAAACGAAGATGGACTAAAATCTAAGTGCTAAATATGCGCGGAAGTTCTCCGGCCCTACAGCCTATCTTCTCTGACTGATAAATAGAAAAATTAGCAGAAAAAAAGTGGCTTTTTCCCACGGGTCCGAAAGTGCTGCCATCTATTGTTTCTGCCCATTTATGTTCGTGATTTCTGCTGAGTTTATCATTCCATTTTTTGCACTTGGGATTGAGGAAGAGAAATGGCATCAGATATGCCTCTTAAACTTTAAAAGTTCTATCACTGCGAAAGAAATTAGAGCTTATCCCTTGCTCTTTTCTAAGTGGTGATATTAGAAAGTTGGCCCAACTAATACAGATAAAAAAAAAAAAATTCAACGGCAGTCGATAGACCTTGATGAGCTGATAAAAGTGTATGTCATTCGTTTTTTTGGTAAAAAATTCCTTCATGAGATACAACATTTCGAAAGTTTAGAGGGGTGGACAACTTCAGTAGTAAGGTACACACCTGTGTACGGCTGTATCTTGGCTCCGGTCAACTTGATAAGATAGGGATATGGAAGCGCACTCGAGGCGGCTGTATATAATGGGTGTTGAACCGTACCGTTTTTCTTTCTTTCTTCTTCTTCTTTTTTTTCAGCCAAACTATGTCTTAACAGTAAAAATAAAAAAATGAAAAAAAATACGAAAATTAATTTGTAGAGCTGAGTGATGAGAGTGCCATGGCTGTGCCATGGCTGCTAAAATAAACTGTCTCTGTTGCTGGCAAATTGCTCTAGTGTTATCTGATGAAACTTTCTATTGTTTGTAGTACCGAAGAAAAGTTTTCTGGATGTAAAGTTACAAAACTGCCAAAAATGTTATACAATTATAACCGACTTACTTGCAGCTGATTCCAGAGCTTACAAGAAATTCTCAGTTAACACTGTTAACAGGCCGTACACTATACTATTCGGCAAACGTCTCTCTTAACAAATAAACCTTATGTATAGTAGCTACTCAAACCTCACCACTAATCACCAGCAGAAGGTTGAACGGCTACCACCTAATAGAACAAGACCAAAGGTTTCGATGGGATGCCAAAAATTTAATATTTGATCCAGACCATCGGGTCTTGTCTTCGGCAGATCCAGTCTTCGCCAGGCTAATCAGCTGAGAAAACCAAGTTCAGATATACCTCTATAAGCCATATCTATTTTGACGATACTGATCGAAACTTCCTGCTTTACTTCTGCCAAATTTCCGGTTTTGGCCGGATTCCGGGCGAACAAGTTGTCCGGCTAGAAAATACTTTTCAAGTAAGTGTTCAGCATGTCTTCTTACCCCTAAATCGAACATCTAATCAACCTCAAATAGAACTTTTACTTTTAACAAACTTTCCGGTTTTGGCCGGGTTCCGGGCGAACTCATCCCATAATCTATACTATCATATTAGCTATTTCAAAATATTTTACTTGCCCCTTAATTTGAACCCCCTCCCCCACCCCTAAATGTAGGGCTACTGGGCCCATCTACGAACTCGACCTTACTCTTGACCCAAAGAATCCTCACACCAAGTTTCATCAAAATACCTCATTGCCTTCGAGAGTTATCGTGCTCACAGACGGACGGACAGACAGACGGACAACTTTTGCGATATCATAGGTATCCCTCCACTTACGTTTTGGGATCCCAAAAATCACATCACTTTGTAGAAAGACTGGCGTGTCACCAAAAGTTGTTCCGCGCCACTGCTATGTCTGACTACTTTGCAGAAAGCAGACACCATCTCATCTGCTAGTATTGCGTGGAGCTATCGAGCGTCGAGCCATGGCTTTCGGGCTTTTGTGTAAATATATTCTATTCTATTCTATTCTATACGGACTCAAAAGTTGCCTGGCAAATAAGCTGTCGTATTGCAGAGAAGGAAGAAGCAGGAAATCTTTCTTCGGGTGTGACCATTTTCTAATTTCGGAATTACAGCAAACCCATTTCATACGATTTTGGACTTTCAGATTTCGCTAAAGTCAATGCACAAACTGGGGTTTTCCAGATTCTAGCAAGGTATAGCTATTAAGTAACACCAGGGACCCATAAATTTCCTGTAATGCCTCGCCATTCAGGGGGCTTGTCAATAAGAGATCTCTGATGCTATGTTGACCGAACGGAAGATAGTTCGAGAAATACCCACGGTCCAATCACGCCCATGGCCAGATAGACAAAATTTGGGATTGGCTGCTGGCGCCTTGAGGGAGGAGTCTCTTTGGCGGGCACGTCCAATGAGGCAAACAGGAATGCCGATTCGACCCAAGTGGGATTTTTGGAAAGTAGGCAAGGGTCGGACAACATAGGAACATAGAAGCATAGGAAATGACAAGCCCCCTGTAAAGGAAATTTATGGGTCCCTGGTAACACGGAACATCAAAAGCCTCGAAATGCCACCCTACCGGGTACGTCGTTCCATCGGGTATGTAAGTTCAAAGCCTGGGGGACATGGGGGACAAGTAGTTTTCACCAGCCTAGTGTAGTAGGCCATTCGGGAGCCCTGACATTTTGGTAGGGGGAGACTGATCGATTCCACTGACACCTGATAATCTCTTTCTTCCAGGAACGCCGCAAATGGGAGATTGCCCGTAACGCCTGTCTAAAGATTGGTTCAGACCTGGCATCCATTCATAGTACGGATGAGAACGAATTTGTGTGGAAACTGATACCCAACAATAAAGCTCGGGTGTGGATTGGCTTGAATGACAAGGTTAAAGAAGGTCAATTTGTCTGGTCAGATGGAAGTATGGTGGATTATGTGAATTTTAGCAAGGGAAACCCCAACAACTACGGTGGAAGGGAACACTGTGTGCATGCGGGAGGAATCGACATAGGGGGAGGGGGTAAGGGTGAAATGTGGAATGACAGTAGTTGCACGAACTCGGGCTCGTATATCTGCAAAAAGCCCCTAGCTAGAAACTAGTTGAACTGTGAATATTCGGCGATGTGAAACCCGGAACCTGAGTATAGGGTCTGGGCTCATTTTAATAAAGATATATTGTACATATGATTAAAAATATCAAAGAAGCGTAGCGAGTCCCTCCCCCCCCCCCCCGAAGTTTCAGGAACGCTTGCCTAAAGTGAAACACAGTTGTCCGGGAAGTGATGTCCGGTTTCGAGAGAACTGTTTAGATATAGAAAGCAAACATTAGAGTGAAGCAAATCTGACAAAGTTGCTGTGGTCGTTTTACATCCAGGGAAGGGATCGACTAAAATCGGGAACGGAACGGAACGACACGGGGCAGGAGGAACGCGTACTAAAAACGGGAACACCGTTCTAAAATATTCCGATGCATGCAGGGGGAACAAGTACTAAAATCGGGAAAGCACGTCCCCTGTTCTTTAGCACTCGGTTCCATTTTCATCAAAGCCAGTACTAACAAGACCAAAGGTTCCGATGGGATCCCAAAACTTCGATATTTGATCCAGACAATTAGGTTTTGTCTTCGTCAGATCCGGTCTTCGCCAGACTCCATGAACATTTATACTCTTAAAATTTAGAAACAGATTAAGGCCAACAGCTAATCATTAAGAAAACCAAGTTCTGATATGGATTCAGCTAGTGTGTTTACCCCTTTAAGTCGATTAAAACGATCCTGGTTTACTTCTGCGAATTTTCCGGTTTCTGGCGGAATTCCAGAACTACTTGTCCGACGAAAAACTAAAGCTCAAAAACGAATTCAGCGTATCTAGTTACCCCTATTTCCAACATCTAATCAACTTCAAATGAAAATTTAACTTATCACTAATTTTCCGGTTTCAACCGGATTCCGGACGAACTATATGTCAGGCCAAAAAAACATTGTCATATACGGATTCAGCACCTCGTCTTACCCCTAAATCGGACATCTAATCAACTTCAAATAAAACTTTTACTTTTAACAAACTTTCCGGTTTTGGCCGGATTCCGGGCGAACTTCTTGTCTGGCGAAATAACGGTTTCCATATTCGTGTTTAGCATGCCTTCTTACCCCTATATCGAACGTCTAATCAACTTCAAATAAGACTTCCACTTTTAACAAACTTTCCGGTTTTGGCCGGATTCCGGACGAACTACTTGTCCGGCGAGAAAATGGTTTTCATATTCGTGTTCAGCGTGTCTTCTTACCCCTAAATCAAACATCTAATCAACTTCAAACAAAACTTTTACTTTTAACAAACTTTCCGGTTTTGGCCGGATTCCGGACGAACTACTTGTCCGGCGAGAAAATGGTTTTCATATTCGTGTTCAGCGTGTCTTCTTACCCCATAATCGACTATCGCATTAGCTGTTTAAAAAATTTTTGCTTGCCCCTTAATTTGAACCCCCTCCCCCACCCCTAAATGTGGGGCTACAGGGCCCATCTACGAACTCGACTTTACTCTTGACCCAAAGAATGCTCACACCAAGTTTCATCAAAATATCTCATTCCCTTCGAGAGTTATCGTGCTCACAGACGGACAGACGGACGGACGGACGGACGGACGGACAACTTTTGCGATGTCATAGGTATCCCTCCACTTACGTTTTGGGATCCCAAAAACGGGATTGACAGGATCCTTATTTTTTAGTACTACGGGTAAGCTGTGTTCCATACTCAGGAGGAGTAAAAATCGTTTCCGACAGCTTACGATTCCCAGTGAAGGGCCCACTTTACTCTTTGTACCAAAGAGTCAAAGACTTCCCCGATCAGTCGTTTTTGTGCAACTTGTGTAGTCACTTGTAGCAGGGACCCATAAACTTCCTGTAATGACTCGCCATTCAGGGGGCTTGTCAATAAGAGATTTCTGATGCGCTCTTGACCGAGCGTCAGATAGTTCGAGAAATGCCCACGGGGATAAAATATTGCCTTGAGGGAGGAGTCTCTTTGGTCTCACGTCCAAGGAGGCCCGGGATTGGCTCTATCTGAGCGAGAACGCCGATTCGACCCAAGTGGAATTTTTGGAAACTAGGTGAGGCTCGGGCAACATAGCAACATAGAAGCATAGGAAATGACAAGCCCCCTGAATGGAGAGTCATTACAGGAAATTGATGGGTCCCTGCTAGAAGGCAGATAGTTAGGGTTGTCTGGGTCAATTCGCATTAGGAATTTAAAGTTTAACCGAAAAGGACTGGGATAGGACAATCTAGTTACCCATCACTTATTCACTTAAATTGGCTTGAAGACCCGCTGAAAATGCGTTACTTGGTTGTTCCGCTATTCAGGAATAATCGATTTTCAAAAAGTGGAATTTCCGTGTGATTTGTGGTACCACTAATTTGTTGTATGCCTTACAAGAAAGATTTATTAATTTTTTTTTATTCAGGCACTAAGCAATCATCACCAATATCGCCACTGCCCACTGAAAAGCCTTGTCTGTGTTTAGATAAAAATTTCCCGCGTCATAGTAGAATTTTCGCTGTGGGGCGACCGCAGATATTCTGAACGTCATAACTAGGACAGATAGTGGAAAACAAAAAAATCCCTTTGCAGAATCCAAATAATTCAGTGTATTCAACTAAATGACACAAAAATAAGTTGGCTTTTCAGTTAAACTTTAAAGAAAATGCAAGGTGTAGATGAAAGAAAAAGTATATAACAATGAATGAGCAATACCTATTTTCTAGTGGGCCTGATCGGAACATCCCTGTCCTCAGCGAAAGTCGTGGATTCTGCCTCGATATTAAACCAATCGGCTAGGCCTAGAGAGTATTATATTTGACAGTGCAAAAACGGAAACGTCAGCTAAATTTTATTCGAGGTTTTTCCACAAGTTCGTTTTTCCAGTTTGAGCGGTTTTGAGCCTGAAGAGGACCCTTGCCAAGAAGGGCCGAAATATAGCTCGAATAAAATTTAGCTGACGTTTCCGTTTTTGCACTGTCAAATATGATTCGCAGTCAGCTTGGGCTGAAGGAATATTTAACCTAGAGAGTATATCACTCAGCTTGATAAGGACCCCAGCATTTTAGAATTTCTCCAGTGGAGATATACAGTCATCTCTCACGGAACCGCTTTAGAGTACGTTCAACGTTGTGAGGATGAATGTGAGATGGATTGCTCTTGGTTTGCTTGTGTTTCCACATTGCAGGTACGGTGGGGCATCTTTTTTGCAAGTCTGTGCGGTAAACGGATGTCAGCTAAGATTTGTAGCAATTTTCTAGGCAGCCTGACATGAACCCTTGCCAAGAAGGGCCGAAATATGGCTAGAACAAATCTCAGGTGACTCATAGGTGTAGCGCTATGCGTGAAATATTATTCGCAGTCAGCTTGGGCTAAGATAGGACTAGGAGTTTCGTGCGTTTGGCCTTTTCTTGCAAAATTAAAACTTTAGCACTATCTGTAGAGCTCAGTAAACTGTCGTCGTTTCCCTTTTTAAAATTCCTCTGAACCATTTTTTTTTCTCACAGTCTCTAAATATTTATGCCAGAAAAGAAGGATTATTTGTTTCTAATTTTACCAAATACGCTTTAAAAAGACACTACAAAATAGATCATGATAACAACAAAAATAATACGCTGATAAATAATACTAAAAAAAATGGGTACAATGTAATTTTTTTTTATTAAAACATTATTATTAAAAGGCATTTGTTATTTCAAGCTTTCATAAGTGAACAAGACCAAAGGTTTCGACGAGATCTCAGTTTTGAATACTTTGGACCTACAGACAGTCGGGTCTTGCAGATTCTTCGGTCTTCGCCAGATCGCGTAAACAAATTATCTGTTTTTGAACAAATTTTAGTTTTAGAAAAAATCAGGCACTTAATCAAACCCAACAGAGAATTATTTTCTGTCTGTAGGGTCTAGCCTAGATTACGGCCGTACTATGAATGCTATTCGAAAACTATAGAATATTCTGATCCTAACTGTTGTTCTCTTGATCAAATATTTAGTAGAGTTGGATATCCCAGGACAGTTTGTATTTATAGATGGATACATAGATAAATATTTATTAAACCATAGAAACCGTAATGGGCCATCGACCATGGTTAGGCTAATACTCGGATACATAAAACAAAGCAATACAACTTCCAATAAATAACTTATCACAAAATAAATAAATCAATTTCCAATAATATAAACCAACACACAACCCTCCCTTCCTACCAAACACCAAGAACAACAACACAAAATCTGCAAAAATAATGTCTCTATGTGCCATATCCAAACTAACCAACTTTCCCAGATTCTTAATCTGGGAAAGGGATATATCCCTCAAAATAGTTTCCACCCGTTTCCCTCTTGCAAAACACACAGAAAAGGGCTATATTTCCTGCCTCACCTTTTTTAACATTTTACAGAAACATGCAAAATACAGTAAATCTTCACTACTTTCTCCACGGTTTGTTGGCGAAACGTTTCCTAGGCGAAACTTTCCCACGGCAAAACGTTCCTACTGATTGGTTGATTTGATTTATTTGAAACATAAGTACAAATCGTGGCACAGTGCCAAATAGTGTACTTAATTAGTCAATAATAGAACTTGCAAATTTAAAAGATCGAACTAAAACACCAATATCAATATATCTGCCACTACGGGACATACTTAAACATTGACATAATAACAAGCAACAATATTCACAATCGTCCATTAACAAATTTACAAACAAAAAATTCTAATATTAATATAAATACCCTTGCGGTAGTGTTTTATTATAAACTTCAACAAATTTTGGAACGAAACTATTCCGATATCGCTCGTTGCGGCAACGCGGGGGGGGGGGCAGTTTTGGAACTCGCTCAGCACAAGCTCTCTCTGGCCGTGGGCGCTCTGTTTTGAAGGGAGGTGGAAGGAGAGTGAGTAGAGCTGGGTGTTCCATTGAATTTTTACCAAAATTAGAACGAAGTTTTTCCCTCCATTCATGCAAAGTTTGAAGTTTAAAATGACTTGGGAGATAACAATAAGGCATCCTCGGCCCTCTATAGATAATAAGGAGAGCTTTTCTCTGGATACTCTCAAGTGCTTCTGAATCATCTTTTGTCAGGCCATAATGCCACACAGGACACACGTACTCCAAGATGCTTCTGACAAACGTGACAAAACGCTTCTGACAAAACGTCTCCATGGCGAAACTTCCCCATGAAAAAACGTACCGTGGCTAAACTTTCCCAACCAAAACGTCCCCATGGCGAAACGTTCCTGGCTAAAATAGAGCAATAACCAATAACAAAAACGTGATAATAGCTCGTTATCGTTACCAGGATCTTGAACTTCCTTACGTCCCTATAATTGTTCCGTATATTCTCGTATCTGAGATCCTGAACTTCCCGTGCCATTTTTATCCAGCAAAACTACAATATGCAAATTTTTGCATTTTCCTTCTTTGACTCTTTTTGAGCCAGATCAGCCTTCCGCTTGTTTCCTCCAAGTAGCTTATAGGGAAAAAATACCGGGTATGCGTGTTGCTTTAAACGACCTGGAACTACTATTGATTCAGTTACGAGCCCAGGGCAAAACACTGTATATTTAAGTACACTGCATATTTGAGGGGAAGTGGTTCATTTATGAAGCAAACTATTCCAGGTCCACTCTTTCCTGCCTATAAAAAGCTTCCTATTTGTAAAGCAAGTACTGAAGTTGTTTTATCTGTATGTATGTGCCTAAAGACATGGCATACTTCAAAGTCTATGCTTAGAGGGTTCTCCATGGGGACAGTTCGCAGTGGATGTTTCGCCATGGGGACAGTTCGCAATGGGGACGTTTTGTAAAGGGGACGTTTCGTCGGTAAGCCTTCTCTACACAACGGATAAAAGTAGGGATCGGCGTTCATTCGACCTTACCCTCCCTAAATAGGTAATGAATATTTCTTCATACTGATATAGCCACAATAACATAAGTAGCAGAGGTTATTAGCAGTAAGTTTTGTTGTCTTAGTGTGGGGGGGGGGGTCGAATGTGGTATTGTTTACTTCTATATTCGTATTCCTCCGGAGTATCGTTACGGAGCGAAGCAAGCCTGTACCTTGTCCCCCATATTTGTTTTTCTTACTTTTCTTAATGGTGATGAAGGTTTTATGAGGCGAAATGGATCGTTAACATGTTAGTTTGACCACTATCGACATGCTAAATCAGTTATCTAGAAATCAGAAACATTTCTTAAAACTCAGGTTTTCGCCAAATTCCGCCCGAGTTTCGGGCCCGGCAGAAATAAATACTGATTGCCGATCACAAATTTCCGGTTTTTGCGGGATTCTAATCGAACTAATTGTCTGGCCCGAACAGCAAGACGGAAGGACGGACAAACTTTGTGAAACCATAATTACTGCGTCACCACGTTTAGGAGTCCTAAAACACTATTTTGTAAAATAAAATAAAACAAGTGCGCAAGCGCTCAGACGTGGAGTATGAAAGTAAAATGTTTATCGCACCTTATATACAAACAGCAAGATATTTCACATCCCCAATAACCAAAAAATATTGAAATAACCTAATATGAAATCATCCCAGTTTAAAAGCTTAAAAAAACCGCTTTTAGAAATCTAAAAAAGATCTTCAAAATATTGCAAGAACGGTCTATGTTTCAACACTGAGCCAGTCCGACACTTAAACCCCTTTTCCATTAGCAAGGTAATAACAAGTGTAATAAAACCAAATCATTTGATTGCTTGATACTCCCCTTGTCTCAACTTCATTAAGATCGGCATATCATCGGTCATATGACAAAACCGTCCAGTTTCCAACTCATCATTGAAGAGACAAGTACGCCGCGTGGTCTTAGTTGTTGCTGTTACAGCAAAATCCGCATGTGTACATATATAAATATCCACAAGCATACAAGAGTTGAACTTGAGACGTGCCAAAGACGAACTTAACTCATGGGAAATCTTGGCCCGGCTGCCCATGAACGGGAGAGGTTGGGGGGGGGGGTCGGGACCAATCAAATTGCATATCTGAACCTAAATATCCTCGGCTATACCAACTTAAAGTATGATTCCAGTCACTGGTCAAAAACTTTACTCATGGGCAAACTAGGCCCACTTGCCCCTGAACCAAGTGGGGGTGGGGTTTGGGGCCCGAAAAAAAGCAAAAGAGACCCCAATGCTCACAAACCTACCAAGTTTCAACTTGATACCTGTTGATTACTGTCACGGGTAACAAACTTTACTCCTGGGCAATCTGGGACCAGTTGCCCTTGAACGGGGTGGATGGGGGAGGTGCAACTTTGAAAGCAATTTCCCAGCCCTAATATCTACAAGTACAAGGAGTTTCTTCGTCCTGTGCCCAGGTCTGGTTAAGTTATGAACATTATTCACTGGGCAATCTGGGCCAATTTGCTCCTGAACCGGCCCATTTGCCCATTTGCCCCTCCCAAAAGGCACAACTAGACTCCAATACCCACCACCAGTGTACCAGGTTTGAACTTGATACTTGCACTGGTTCACGAGTTATGAGCTCCACAAAATATGGTGAAAACCGAAAGCCGAAAGCTGCTACAGCGCTCGCAATAGTGGATTGTTCCAAGGAACTCTCCACTAAAAATGCTTGTTCAGGCGCACGTTTTTGGTGCGTGACAGTTTTTCTTTGATATCTAGTGCTTGATATGTACTCTCAGGAAAAGTGAATTAGACTAATTGAAATTTAGTGTCAACAGTTGTCTAACGAGGTGGCATGCAATAACGGGTCTGCAAGCTCACTACTTGTACATTTTTTTGTTTTCCAGCTTTTCATCTTACGCCGAGGGAGATTACGACTATGGTACCGTGAGCGAGATAGAAAACGTGAAATCTGACACTGACAATTGCAGAGAAAATCTTTGCCAGAATGGAGCTAACTGCACCAACTCGATCGGAGGTTACGGTTGTACCTGCACCGTTGGATATCAGGGGGACAACTGCAGCGTCGACATTGACGAGTGCGAAGAAAATCCTTGCCAGAATGGAGCTAACTGCACCAACTCGATCGGAGGTTACAGCTGTAACTGCACCGTTGGATATCAGGGGGACAACTGCAGCGTCGACATTGACGAGTGCAAAGAAAATCCTTGCCAGAATGAAGCTAACTGCACCAACTCAGTCGGAGGTCACAGTTGTACCTGCACTGTTGGATACCAGGGGAACAACTGCAGCGTCGACATTGACGTGTGCAAAGAAAACCCTTGCCAGAATGGAGCTAACTGCTCCAACTCGATCGGAGGTTACAGTTGTACCTGCACCGTTGGATATCAGGGGGACAACTGCAGCGTCGACATTGACGAGTGCGAAGTAAACCCTTGCCAGAATGGAGCTAACTGCACCAACTCATTCGGAGGTTACAGTTGTACCTGCACCGTTGGATACCAGGGGGACAACTGCAGCGTCGACATTGACGAGTGCAACAAAAATCCTTGCCAGAATGGAGCTAGCTGCACCAAGTCGATAGGAGGTTACAGTTGTAACTGCACCGTTGGATACCAGGGGAAAAACTGCAGCGTCGACATTGACGAGTGCAAAGAAAACCCTTGCCAGAATGGAGCTAACTGCACCAACTCGATCGGAAGTTACAGTTGTAACTGCGCCGTTGGATACCAGGGGGACAACTGCAGCGTTGACATTGACGAGTGCAACGAAAATCCTTGCCAGAATGGAGCTAACTGCACCAACTCAGTTGGAGGTTACAGTTGTACTTGCACCGTTGGACACCAGGGGGACAACTGCAGCGTCGACATTGACGAATGCACAGAAAATCCTTGCCAGAATGGAGCTAGCTGCACCAACTCGATCGGAGGTTACAGTTGTGACTGCACCGTTGGATACCAGGGGAACAACTGCAGCGTCGACATTGACGAGTGCAACCAAAATCCTTGCCAGAATGGAGCTAACTGCACCAACTCGATCGGAGGTTACAGTTGTAACTGCACCGTTGGATACCAGGGGAACAACTGCAGCGTCGACATTGACGAGTGCAACCAAAATCCTTGCCAGAATGGAGCTAACTGCACCAACTCGATCGGAGGTTACAATTGCTCCTGCACCGTTGGATACCAGGGGTACAACTGCAGCGTCGACATTGACGAGTGCAACGAAAGTGTTTGCCAGAATGAAGCTACCTGCACCAACTCGCCTGGAGGTTACAATTACACCTGCCCCATTGGATACAATGGGGAGAACTGCAGTGAGGATATTGACGAATGCAAAGAAAATCATTGCCAAAACGGAGCTACCTGCAGCAACTGGCCTGGAGGTTACAATTGCACCTGCACCACTGGATACCAGGGGTACAACTGCACTGACGACATTAACGAGTGCGATGAAAATATTTGTCAAAATGGAGCTACTTGCGTCAACTGGTCTGGGAGTTACTATTGCGCCTGCGCCGTTGGATACCAGGGGGTCAACTGCACCGAAAGTACTGATGAATGCCCTAAAGACTTTTGCAAAAATGATGGAAAGTGCATCAAATTCAATAGCGTTTCCCACTGTCTGTGCAAGAGCGGCTTTGGCGGTACAAACTGCGGGATGATCACTAGCTGCCGGGAAGAATGGCCGAGTCTTAATCCGTCTTTTGGTGGCTTCTGCTACAAACATTTCCCTGTAAGTGCAGGAATATTCCTATTTTAGTTCTTAAGCTTTTCAGGATCATGCTATGCTTGCGATCTATTATCATCACACATGCTTCCTCTTGTTGCATTTGCTTGTTTTAATCTGGTTGCATGCACTGGATCTTATAAAAGATCCGTAAGGTATAGGCCTACACTAAAAACTGGAAAGGAACTGAGCGACATTGTGCCCGTTTTTTAACATGAAAACAAAAATCTTGTTGCCCCCTCCATCTCCCCTGAAAGTCACCGGGTCCGGTCCTGACACAAAGTGAGATATCTGAGTCACCTGGTCTTTACATATATCAAGTCTTATTAAGATCTAATCTGCCCTCCGCAATTTACACGTACCTCAATATTCCGGATTTCCCTTCCCTCCACTCCCCCATGATGGTCGGAGCGGAAAAGCTAGCTCATCTGGAAGTAAACTAACTCAAAAAGAGTGGACAGACCGACCGACCGACCGCAAAGCGATCGTTACGTGGGACTTGAGTGGAGCTACAAGTGCCATTTATTTTCTTTCAGAAACGCCTGAGATGGGAACAAGCTCGTCGGGCCTGTCTAAAAGTCGGTTCAGACCTGGTATCCATCCACAATACGAAGGAAAACGAATTTGTGTGGAACCTTATTCCCGACAAGAACGATCGGGTGTGGATCGGCTTGAACGACAATGAAATAGAAGGTGAATTCGTCTGGTCTGATGGAAGTATTGGGAACTATACGAACTACAAGGGTCGCAACCCGAACAATCACAAGAAGAGAGAAGACTGTGTGCACATTGGAGGAATCGGCATTGGGGGAGGGGGTAAGGGAGAATTGTGGAATGATAATAACTGCATGAACTTCGGCTCGTATATCTGCAAAAGGCTGCCTATTTTGAAACTCAGTGAGAATTTAGAAGTAAAACGCTGAATGTGTCGGCATCAGACCAGAACACAGAGGAGACCGTTGATTGTATAAAGTACATAACAATTTGATCACTATACTTGTGTAAGCCCTATAGTACAAACTAGTATTCGTAGCTGATTCAACTCCCAAAACTGGTTATTGGGTTTAACTAGCTTTTGTCCGCTAGGTAATTAAGGTTTTTCGTGCTTAGCAATTGCCCTAATGAAGAGGACTTACACGGCTCTATTGACAGAGTGAAAGATAAACACTGATACCTGGCTTTTTATAATAAGATGAAATAAAATGAACCAATCAGCGCAAGTATTACATTTCCCGCTTTCCCTCACACTTACATTAAAGTTTAACTGAAAAACCAACTTATGTTTGTGTCATTTAGTTGAATACACTGAATTATTTGGATTCTGCAAAGGGATTTTTTTGTTTTCCACTATCTGCTCTAGTTATGAAGCTCAGAATATCTCCAGCCGTCCCCACAGCGCAAGTTCTACTATGACGCGAGAAATTTCAACCTCAACACAAATGCGGTTTTTATGGCACTTGCAGCTCCGCTCAAGTGCCATATACCGATCGCTTTTCGGTCGGTCGGTCGGTCGGTCGGTCTGTGGGTCGGTCGGTCGGTCGGGCGGTCCACTGTTTTCGAGTTAGGGTACTTCCAGATGTCCTAGGACGATGAAACTTGGCAGGCATATCAGGGACCCCATATAACTAACCTGGAAATAATCAGTTTCACGATCCGACCATCTGGGGGGGAGTGGTGGGCCGGGGAATCCTGAGAATTTTGTAGTTTTTGTAAAACCCCTACCCCTTTCTTCTCACTAGTAGGTCTGCGCGCGGCGTGACGTCACTCTTTGCATCGGATCACTCTGTTAACAGCGGAAAGAGCTAGTGCATTCGAGGGTCAAAGGGGTTTGTATATGTGATTCAGTGCGGGGGAATATGGAAAATTGAGTGTTGTGTAACTTTGGAACGGGTGATCGGATTGGGACGAAACTTAATACCTGAATGAATGACATATCTCTGATCTTCCATTTGAAGTCCGAACCGGATTCGACAGCTATGGGGAGTTGGGGGGGGGGAGACCGGAAATCTCGAGAGACGGTTATAGTGGAGGGATTGGAGTAAAACTTGCTGGGAAGAACAAGAATCTGCTCCATATAAATCGTTTACACGTTTGGACTGGACCCGGACACTTGGGGGGGGAGGTGGAGGGAGTTTCCCGGAATTCTGGTGATGACAGTTTTTGGGATTTTCACGACGAAACTTGGGAGGCGTATCAGGGACCCGATCAAACTAACTTGTAAATAAAAATTCACTAGATCCGATAGTCGTGGGGGGATCGGAGGGAGGGGGAATCCGGAATATTTAGCCATGCGTAACTTTGGAACGGGTGATCGGATTCGAGTGAAATTTAATAACTGAACAGAGGGCCTGTGGTGATCTTTTTCATGTCCGGACCGGATCCGACAACAATTGGGGGGGGGGGGGAATACGTAACCGGATTGGACTGGAGAGATCGGGATGGAACTTTGTGGGAATAACAAACAAGTTCAAAACCGAACCGGATTGGCTCCGGCGACTGTGGGGGGAGTTTGAGGGGCGGGTCCGGAATTCCGGTAATCGCGAGTTAAGGTACTTCCAGATGTGCTAGGACGATTAAATTTGGCTGGAATATTAGAAATTCGACAAGATTGGCTTAGAAATCGCCACTTTTCAAATCCGACCATTCCCTAGAGGGGAGTTTCCCGGAATTCTGGTGATGACAGTTTTTGGGATTTTCACGACGAAACTTGGGAGGCGTATCAGGGACCCGATCAAACTAACTTGTAAATAAAAATTCACTAGATCCGATAGTCGTGGGGGGATCGGAGGGAGGGGGAATCCGGAATATTTAGCCATGCGTAACTTTGGAACGGGTGATCGGATTCGAGTGAAATTTAATAACTGAACAGAGGGCCTGTGGTGATCTTTTTCATGTCCGGACCGGATCCGACAACAATTGGGGGGGGGGGGGGAATACGTAACCGGATTGGACTGGAGAGATCGGGATGGAACTTTGTGGGAATAACAAACAAGTTCAAAACCGAACCGGATTGGCTCCGGCGACTGTGGGGGGAGTTTGAGGGGCGGGTCCGGAATTCCGGTAATCGCGAGTTAAGGTACTTCCAGATGTGCTAGGACGATTAAATTTGGCTGGAATATTAGAAATTCGACAAGATTGGCTTAGAAATCGCCACTTTTCAAATCCGACCATTCCCTAAAGTACCAATCATGACCGCAAATTAAGAAAAATGCTTTTAAGCAAAATATGCATTTTCATGATCCCCATGAGTCCATGATCATTTTTGCCTCAAGGGTTTTGCTTACAAATGAAGTTCTAGCTCCCTTAAAGTGTGCATCTTAACCGCAAGGTCGAAAAGTACTTTTTATCAAACGATACATCTCAACCTATGATCATTTGTGCCACAAGGGTTTTGCAAAAAAAAAATTCTAGCACCCTTAAAGTGCGCATTTTACCCGCATTAGCGGAAAAAAAATACTTTTGATCATACGTATATATCAATGATCCCTAAGAGCCTGATATCGTTTTTGCCTCAAGGGTCTTCCTTACAGATGAATTTCTAGTGCCTTTAAAGTGTGCATCATTACAGCCAAGTTCTACGATAAAATACTTTTTCTCTAGCTTCCTTAAAGTGCGCATCTGAACCGCGCAGTCGAAAATTACTTTTAATCAAATAATACATCTCAACCCATGCAAGTGCCATATGAGCTTACAGCTCTTGTTCAGCTGGCAGTGGTGAGATTGGTGAAGATTGCTTATTGCCTGAACAAAAAAAAATGATAAATCTTTCTCGTAAGGCATACAGCAAAAATACAAGCGCATAGAGGCACCACAAATCACACGGAAATTCCACTATTTGAAAATTGATTATTGTGAATAGCGGAACAACGAAGTAACTTATTTTCAGCGGGTCTTCAAGCCAATTTAAGTGAATAAGTGATGGGTAACTTGATTGTCCTATCCTAGCCCTTTTCGGGTAAACTTTAAAGGGAAGGCATCCTGTTGGCATTATGTACACGAAGCGTCCCACTAACTAAGATCTTCAGCAAGGTAATTAGCTTTTTAAAGGAATCCTTTCATTGGATCCGGAAACGTAATTGACTTCGTAAAAGTTGTCCGTCTGTCTGTCTGTCCGACTGTCTCTCTGTCCGTGTGTCAGAACGCTAACTCTCAATATAATGAGATACATTGGTTCAACTTGGTGTGAGGATCCTTTGTGTCAAAGGAGTGGTCGAGTTCGTCGATGGGCTCCGTAGCCCTATATTTAGGGGTGGGGTAGGGGGTTCAGATTAAAGGGTGAACAAAATACTTTTTAAAGCTAGTGAGGGGTAAGGATTTTGGGGTAAGGAGACCTGTTGAATCCGTATATGAAAATTACTTTCTCTCCGGACATATAGTTTGCCCGGAATTCGGCCAAACTCGGAAAATCTGTTAACCGTAAAAGTTTTATCTGATGATGGTTAGATATTCGATGTAGGTAGGGATAAGGAGAACAAGTGCGCAAGCGCTCAGACGTGGAGTGTGAAAGTAAAATGTTTATCATATTTTATATTCAAACAGCGTTAAAACCAAGACATTTCACATCCCCAGTAACCAAACAAGTATTGAAATAACCTAATTTGTAATTATCCCACTTTAAAAGCTTTAAATGTAAACAAACCGCAAGCATAAATCCAAAGAAATGTTGAAGATCTTGCAAGAACAGCATGAGTTCTAACACTAGATCAGAGAATCGGAACACTGAACCTGAATGGTCTGCCAGCCAGTACGACCCTTTAAACCTCTTTTCCATTAGCAAGGTAATAAAACAAGTGCAATAACCAAATCATAGCAGCCTGACACCCCCTTTGTCACAATTCATTAAGAACAGCATATCACCGATCATATGACAACACCGTAAATTTTCCAGCTGTTCATTAAAGATACGTCGCGTCGTCTTATTTCTTGCAGCTATACACGAAAATCCTCATTCATAGATATATCTCCCCAAATATACAAGAGTTGAACTTGAGACCTGTCATAGAGGAACGTAGCTCATAAAAAACCTGGGCCCAGTTACCCATGAACGGGAGGGGGGGGGCATCAGTTGCATATCTAGACCTAAATATCCTCGACTATACCAGTTTAGAGTTTCATTCCAGTCACGGGCCAAAAACTTGACTCATGGGCAAATTGGGCCCACTTAACCATGAACGGGGAGGGTAGGGGCCAGGGGGTGGTTCAACTCCACATATAGATCCCCAACCCTATGATCCAAAAGCACAAAGGAATTCGCCCTATCTCCAGTTATTGTCAAGTTGAAATCATTAAAAATGGGCAATCTGGGCCCAATTGCCCCTGAACCAAGTGGGGGTGGGGTTTGGGACCCGCAAAAATGAAAAAGAGACCCCAATACTCACAAACCTACCAAGTTTCAACTTGATACCTGTTGATTCCTGTCACGGGTAACGAACTTTACTCCTGGGCAATCTGGGCCCATTTGCCCATGAACGTGATGGGTGGGGGAGGTGCAACTTTAAAAGTAATGTCCCAGCTCTAGGGTCTACATGTACAAGGAATTTCAACGTCTTATGTCCAACTCTGGTCAAGTTATGAACATTATTCACTGGGCAATCTGGGCCCATTTGCCCCTGAACCGGGTGGGTGTGGGGGGTCGGACCCCCAAAAGGCACAACTAGACCCCAGTCCCCACCAGCGTGCCAAGTTTGAACTTGATACTTGCACTGGTTCACGAGTTATGAGCTCCACAAAATACGGTGAAAACCGAAAACCGGAAACCGAAAGCCGAAAGCTGCTAGAGCGCTCGCAATAGTGGATTGTTCCAAGGAACACTCCACTAAAAACTGAATTCGTTTTTGAGCTTTAGTTTCTTGACGGACAAGTAGTTCTCCTGGAATCTGGCTGAAAGTGGACATTTGGAAGAAAGAAAGTAAGGCAGGATGTGAAACTAATTTTTTCGCCGGACGAATAGTTTGCCCGGAACCCGGTTAAAGCCGGATATTTGGTAAAAATAAAATATCTTAAGTTAATTAAGCTTCGCATCGGTAGTAAGAACATGCAATGAACCTGATTCTCGACGTTATTTTCTTGTCAGACAGTGGTTCGCCAAAACCTGGAACTTCGATAGACTCGACAAGTTAAATTCGTCGACGTTGTTTATTAATCGTCGATGTTGTTTATTAAAAAGTCTGTAAGCTCAAATTAAGACAAGGATAGCAAGTTCAACCGTTAGAGTGTCCTGTTGCAGATCAAGAGGTACTTGGTTTGCCTGTCCGTGTCACCAGCTGTTTCGGTCAGCATAAATTTTCCTTCGATTAAAGATTCTTGTTTGGCCCACGATAGCGATAGACATGTTTCTAAAAGCAGACGGTGGTGGTGATTAATCTGCGGAGGCTGGGACGAGAATCGGTGCTATCTCACTTTAGTTTTTGCTAATGATACTGACCATGTGCCGGAAGTTGAAAAGAATAATCATCAGTGCCGGATTACCGAATAGGTCAATCAGGCGTTCCCTTAGGCCCAGATCCTATTAAGAATCCCGCGACGACGGATCGAACAAATACTGATTTGTATATTAATCAACGAATCTTATTGCTCAAAGACCTTTCTTACGGTATTGACAAAAATACCGAATATGTGTCGTCTCGTCAGGCATAATATCTACAATCAAGCTCTTACATAGTGAGGAAGTGGACTATAAAACGAACAAAAAAATTGTAACAATATTGTAGGTGGTCCTTGTTGCGTAGATCATGAGAGCTCCTTGACTCAACGAAACAGGGAAAGAAAGAATTGAAGTGGCGAGGCAGATAACCATGAAGATATTTGAAAATCATTGAAGGGCACGAGACGACATAGAGTGCGTATGTATTCACGTTTTTATGGCACTTGCAGCTCCGCTCAAGTGCCATATACCGATCGCTTTTCGGTCGGTCGGTCGGTCGGTCGGTCGGTCGGGCGGTCCACTGTTTTCGAGTTAGGGTACTTCCAGATGTGCTAGGACGATGAAACTTGGCAGGCATATCAGGGACCCGATATAACTAACCTGGAAATAATCAGTTTCACGATCCGACCATCTGGGGGGGGGGAGTGGTGGGCCGGGGAATCCTGAAAATTAAGTAGTTTTTGTCACACTTTTTCAAGTTGGGGTACTTCCAGATGTGCTAGGACGATGAAATTTGGCAGGCATATCAGGGACACGATATAACTAACCTGGAAATAATCAGTTTCACTATCCGACCATCTGGGGGGGGAGTGGTGGGCCGGAGAATCCGGAAAATTAAGTAGTTTTTGTCAAACTTTTTCGAGTTGGGGTATTTCCAGATGTGCTAGGACGATGAAACTTGGCAGGAGCATCAGGGACACGATCCGAATAACCTGGAAATAGTCAGTTTCCCAATCCGACCACCTGGGGGGGAGTGGAGGGCTGGGGAATCCGGAAAACTGGAGTAGTGTGTAACTTTCGAACGGGTGATCGGATTGGAATGAAACTTAATAACTGAGTAAATGGCATACCTCTGATGTCCCATTTAAAGTCCGGACCGGATTCGACCGCCATGGGGGAGCTGGGGGGGGGAGACCGGAAATCTCGAGAAACGGTTAGAATGGAGGGATCGGAGTGAAATTTGCTGGGAAGAACAAGCGTCTGCTCCAGATAAATCGTTTATACATTTGGACTGGATCCGGACACTGGGGGGGTGGGGTGGAGGGGAGTTTCCCGGAATTCCGGTAATGGCGGTTTTGGGGATTTTCACGACGAAACTTGGGAGGTGAATCAGGGACCCGATCAAAATGACTTATAAATAAAAATTTACATGATCCGATAGTCGTGGGGGGAGTAGCGGGAGGGGGAATCCGGAATATTGAGTCATGCGTAACTTTGGAACGGTTGATCAGATTTGAGTGAAATTTGATAATTGATCAGAGGACATGTCTCTGGTGATCTTTGTCATGTCCGGACCGGATTCGACAACATCTGGGGGGGGGGGGAATACGTGACCGGCTCAGACTGGGGAGATCGGGATGGAACTTTGTGGGAATAATAAAGAGATGCTCTGGATCTGGAATTTGATTATTGATCAAGGACATGTCTCTGGTGATCTTTGTGATGTCCGGACCGGATTCGACAACAATGGGGGGGGGAATACGTGACCGGCTCAGACTGGGGAGATCCGGATGGAACTTTGTGGGAATAATAAAGAGATGCTCTGGATAAATCACTTACAGAACCGGATTTGCTCCGGCGACTGTGGGGGAGTTTGAGGGTGGGGGTCCGGAATTCCGGTGATCGCGATTTAAGGTACTTCCAGATATGCTAGGACGATGGAACTGGGCTGGAATATTAGAGATTCGACAAGATTGGCTCAGAAATCGCCACTTTCCAAATCCGACATTCCTTAAAGTACCAATCTTGACCGTAAATTTAGAAAAATACTTTTAAGCAAATTATACATTTTCATGATCCCCATGAGCCCATTATCATTTTTGCCTCAAGGGTTTTGCTTACAAATGAAGTTCTAACTCCCTTAAAGTGCGAATCTGAACCGCAAGGTCGAAAACTACTTTTTTCTATCAAACGATACATCTCAACCCATGATCATTTGTGCCACAAGGGTTTTGCTTGAAAATTTATTTTATCACCCTTAAAGTGCACATTTTAACCGAAAAGTGAAAAAAATTTTTTTTACCAAATGGTATATATCAATGATCCCTAAGGGCCTGTGATCGTTTTGACTCAATAGTTTTTCTTACAGATGAATTTCTAGTGCCTATAAAGTACGTATCATTACAGCCAAGTTCTAAAACAAAATACGTTTTCTCTAGCTCCCTTAAAGTGCGCATCTGAACCGCAAAGGTAACCTTAAAAGTACTTTTGGTCAAACACTACATCTCAACCCATGCAAGTGCCATATGAGCTTACAGCTCTTGTTATACTAAAAACGGGAAAGAAATGGCCCCTGTTCTGTTGTTCTAGTTCTAGCGTTCCGCCTGTTCTAGTTCTAGCTGCTCTGTTTCTAGTGTTCTGTTCCAGCTTTCTTCCTGCACCGTATAATTTGTTCAATTCCCATATTTGATCGATCCCTTTTTCCTTTACATGAAAGGGAAGGCATTACGTTGGCATTATGTGCACAAGAAGACGTCCCACCAATGTAAGATCTTCAGCAAGGTCAGGAAAAAAAAAAACGACGCAGCAAGAACAAGACCAAAGGTGTCGATGAGATCCCAAAATCTACTATATGATGTTGATAGACCAATACCCTTTCCTTGTAATATTTAGAAACAGATCAAAGTTTAAAGTTTCAAGCCCCTCGCGAAGCCCTTCTAGCAACCGATTCTTACTTACAAGTCCATCTCCCCGTGATATTAAGACATGGTACCGTATCGTTCTTACCATGAGGTACACTGGCAAAAAATAAAAGGTATAAATAAAAGGTATAAAGGGGGGCAGTATGGTGGTGCTGTGGGTTACAGTATAGGCTACTGTTGGGTGGTATAGAGAAAATATTTTCGGCAGATATAGGTGTACTGCGTAGATTCTAACTCGCAGGTAAAAATCAGAGATAATAACGTATTGGTGGATATGGTGTGGTGGTATGCGACGTACGGAGGGGTGGTATGGCTCTGGTGGGGTCATCAGGTGATAACCACTCCTTAGATATTGGTATTTATCGGGTGTACGGAGTGGCGGCGCCATCTCGAATTCTTGGAGATCCCCTTAGTATAGAGCCTGCCCAATGGTTTCGGTGCCTAACATCACAACCAGGGCGCTAAACGGGTATAAGTGGGTGGTTTATTTTAAGTCACGGATGTTCCAAAAAATGGACAACAGTTGGTGATAACGTGACAAACTGGTAGTGGTGGTAGTGACAGCTTTAATATCCGAACACAATAACAATTCAAAAGAGACTATAACAGAATGTTCTGCTGCTTCCTGCTTCAATTAAATAAGCATAGGGTTTTCTCTGAGGCGGTCAGCGCTGATTGGCTTGTTGCAGAGCGCAGTCACAGACATGCTTTGCGTACGTGAGGTTAGCATACCTCTGGGAATTCATTGTATAGGAAGAAGGCATTTTCGGTATGACTTGTCAGCGCCAAGTTACGGGGGTGAATAATGGTATATGTAACTTTTCAGAGTGGGTAGAATAATAGGGGTTAAGTGAAAAGGAAAGGTAATCAATTGGTTAGGTATGATCGCCTGACAATGGTCGCTAGTGATCCGTTAACCTAACTACCCCAACCTAATCCTATTCTAACACTATCCCAACCCTACCCCTAACCCAACCCCTAGCTATACCATACCTCCCACCCCACCTTATCGAAATTATAAACGGCCACGCTAGAACAAACCATGCCAAACGGACAAAACCACCGTTGGGGTGGGGGGCGAGGTTGCCTCTGAATGCCTTTTATAAAGAATAGTGCTCAATCGTGTAAAACAGGGGTGATTTTTCATAGTGGGGGAGAGGTGGTGATAGACGGAGAGTGACTAGGATCAAAAGTTTACAAGATACTTAGATTCCGGTTGACCAAACATAATCATAATTATTAGTAATCTCAATAGATTTCAAAAATATTTTTGTTTTGCCCTTAATTTGAAACCCCTCCCCCACCCTTAAATATAGGGCTACAGTGCCCATCTTCGAACTTGACTTGTACTTTGATCCGAAGGATCCTCCCACCAAGTTTAATATCTCAATCCCTTCGAGAGTTATCGTGCTAACAGACGGACAGACGGACGGACGGACGGACGGACGGACGGACAGACGGACAACTTTTGCGATGCCATAGGTATCCGTCACTAACGTTTTGGGATCCCAAAAACCGACTATTTTTAGAAAAATCGACTGTTTAACGAAGGATCACGGCGGTTCGCGCCACTCGGTTATTTTTTTTACCCACTGGCCGAAAACATCGGGAGGGGAGGCGTCCCCCCTCCCCCCATGCGTGATATCCCTGTATATAATCATCTTCTTACATAGTCAAGGAATCGGTCAATGACACAAAAAATGCCATAATCTAAACACTATAAAATTTCAAAGTTTAAAAAGGGCCGGAAATTCGAATTGAAAAAAATCTCGCAATGAAGGGAATAAATCTTTGCCCGTCCCGTGCATGGGTTGTGCGAGAAAGTTGGGTCTTGGGAACAGGCTTCGCTGTCAGTCTTCTTGGTCTTCGACGATTGGAAATGTTAGGAGGCCCAAGTACGTGACGATTAACGGGGTCCTGCAGCAGTTGGTCACCAAAAGTTGGTTTCTACGTGTAGACCAAGATGTGAGGCCAAACTCGTTGAGAAGAGAAAGGATTTCCATATTACTAGTATTGGATTCTCTCGAGTCGTTCCGACTGTTCTCGTGTTAACCCGAAGTGCCAAAAAGGACAGCAGCATTCGCGAGACGGCAGAATGAGACAAGGTAAATGCAAAAGAGGCGGTGTTACCATGTTACCGGTGTACCATGGCGGGAGAGCATTATTAGGCTCATTTAGCACAGACTGTACATGCTTATCCCATTTAAGATCTGACGACATCTGAAAGTTTGAGCTCATGAACGTTGCGGTGATCTGGTAAGTCTGGTTTGAAAGTTGGGATTGGGCAGTAAAAATGGCAGTCATTCGGTTGATGGAAGCTTCTTCAGTAATGTCACCGTTGTCACTCATGATGATGGCTGCACTGCAGTGGATAATTTTGAAGTAGCGCTCTAGATAGTCGACGAATTTCCTTCTGTCGTCGCAGGAGCCTATAAGGTCATCGATCATGACCAGGAAAAGTAGTGGTCCCAACAGAGTCCCTTGGGTCACACCATGGTAAGTAAGTAGTGTGCCACAAAAATCAATCAAGTCAGAAAGGAAAATCTAAGATTAGTTGGACAAGGACAGGATGGACAGTGCTGAATGACAGATGAGGTCGAAGGATTATATCAGGTCGATGGCGATAGGCTAATCCAGGGATCTGGTTCGTCCAGATTTTTAAGCATCTTGTCGAGTAGACTGAACAGATAATGCGGAGTTGACGTTTTAGCCTACGTGGTACCATATGTTAACGTATGTTTACATACGTTAGAAAATCTCATAAGATAATAGTAATCAAGGTTTGGTGTGAACAACAAAATTTAGAATACAGGCTACAATAATGACGGTTATTCCTACCTAGCGGCCGACAAGCAAGCTACGAGGAGATTATTTGAAAGGGGGCCTCGATAGCCGCATTCCTAGGGACATCACAAGTTGCCTGCGCTGTACTGATCGACTGAGTTTGTTCCAGCGATATTTCAGTCCTTCTTTGCAAGGGTCTTCCTGAGGACGGCTGAGGAGCATGGCTAGAAAAGTGTATTTGTGCCAAGAAGGGCCGAAATATCGTTTGAATAAATTTAGCTGACAACGTTTAAAGAACGTAATCCATTTTAAGTCCGTAGTATTTATATTCACTCTCGTGCCCGAGATCCCTTATTGCACTTCAGAAGTGTCTTATCTCCCCCATTACAAATACACTGATTATCACGCTGTCCACGTTTGTTCTCTCTACGTGACGAATCATGCGCCTGATTATTGTTTGTAAGGAGGTTATTCGTTCGGGACCGGTTATGCAAATTTTGCCAAGATTTTCATCCAAGGCAAGGGACATGGAAAGACGCTATAATCAGCCGAGGCAGTGTGCAATTTTCTGTAAGCATAGCTTAGTTGTAAAGTGGTCAGCTATCTCAAAACATCTGAGCAGAAACGCTTGTAGTGCGAGGTGTCCTTTAAGAACACAAGTGATCCTTTTTATCCTCTTTGAATATCGTAGACGTAAACTGCTAACGTTTTTGTTTGAATAATTGACGCAAGTTCATGCGACGCAAGTCTAGCTCGTAAGCGATAAGGATGGATTTTCAGGCAGTTTATTTCCGGCAGTTTATTGGCATCTTAACGGTCGAAGCGCGTATCTTCAAATGACAGGTTGAATATATATTCACTTGATTCAAGAAAATAAAAATATCGTAACGAAGAGAATTAAAAAAAAAAAGTAATCTAAGGTCTGATAGCAAACAAATTGCAACAGAAATGTTTTTACACCACCTTGTAGAGAAAAAAAAATGTACTACAGATCAAAAGTTGACAAGCCTAGCGGGGTGAAAAATTCGTACTTTTTAGTGTTTTATGTTTTTAATTTTTGTTTTTCAGCTGAACTTCTCGATTTTTGTTTTGCTGGCCGTATCTTTAATCTGACGTGATATTCGAGTTCAGAGGATAAAACTGCATCAGAAAAAATGAAAGATAAAACGCTAAAAAAGACGTTGTACAGTTTTGTGGGATCCCAATACGTAAGTGGAGGAATATCTGTGACATCACAAAAGTCCGTCTGTCCGGCGTCTGTCCGTCCGTCTGTAAGCACGATAACTCTCGAACGGAACGAGATATTTTGATGAAACTTGGTGTGAGGATTCTTTGGGTCAAGAGGAAGGTCGAGTTCGTAGATGGGCTCTGTAGCCCTGCATTTAGGGGTGGAGGCGGGGGTTTAAATTAAGGGGCAAACAAAATATTTTTAAACTGCTAATGTGATAGTCGATTATGGGGAAGAAGAAATGCTGAACACGACGGTGAAAACCATTTTCGCACCGGACAAGTAGTTCGCCCGGAATTCGGCCAAAACCGGAAAGTTTGTCGAAAGTAAAAGTTGTCTTTGAAGTTGATTAGATGTTCGATTTAGGGGTAAGAAGACATGCTGAACACATTTGTGAAAAGTATTTTCTACCCCGACAACTTGTTCGCCCGGAATCCGGCCAAAACCGGAAAATTTGTTAAAATTAAGCATAAGTTTGATTTGAAGTTGATTAGACGACAGATTTAGAGGTGAGAAGAGACGCTGAATCTGTATATGACGATCTTTTTTTTACCCGGACATACATTTCGTCTGGAATCCGGTTGAAACCGGATTTTTGTTATAAGTTAAAGTTTTACTTGAAGTTGATTAGATGTTCTTTATAGGGATTAGGAGATACGCTGAATTCGTTTCTGAACTTTCCATTTTTTTGCTGGAAAAGTAGTTCGCTCGGAATTCGGCCGAAACCGGATATTTTGCAGAAGTAAAAGAGGAAGTTTCGATCAGTATCGTCAAAAATGATATGGCTTATAGAGGTATATCTGAACTTGTTTTTTCAGATGATTAGCCTGGCGAAGACTGGATCTGGCGAAGACAAGACGCGATTGTCTGGATCCAAGATTAAATTTGTGGGATCCCATCGAATCGTTTGGTCTTGTTTTTCTTGATAAGGTTGTGTAAGAAACTTTTGGAATTCAGCCCCCAAAGTTACTGTGAGTTCCCCTAGGAATAGTGAGACAGAAGAAAAGAATGTCCGTGTTTACCTTCCGTACGTCCGTGGACTGACAGAAAAATTGTTTAGAAGTTTAAAAAAGTGCAACATCAAAATCTTTCGCAGAACCTAAAATACTTCACTTCCCTAAATTCCGGAAAAGACAAAGGTTCTCTTTGTGAAGCATTAATTAATTAATTAACTGAAAAGCCGATTTAATTTTGTGTCATCTAATTGAATACACTGATATTTGGATTCTGCATAGGGTTTTTTTTTCCACTATCTGCTTTAATTATGACGTTCAGAATATCTGCAGCCGTCCCTACAACTTAAATTCTACTATGACGCGGAAATTTTAATTTCAATACAAACGCAGCTTTTCGGTGGGCAGTGGTGAGATTGGTGAAGATTGCTTAGTGCCTGAACAAACAAAATCATAAAACTTTCTCGTAAAGCATACAAAATTCAGTCCCATAAATCACAAGGAAATTCCACTTTTTGAAAATCGATTATTCGTGAACAGCGGAACAACGAAGTAACGCATTTTCAGCGGGTCTTCAAGCCAATTTAAGTGAATAAGTGATGGATAACTAGATTGCCCATCCCAGCCCTTTTTGGTTAAACTTTAACCATTTTCTAGCGGGCCTGGTCGAACGAGCTCTATCCTCGGCGAAAGTCGTGGACTCCACCCTGATAATAAGCTATCCAGCTAGGCCTCGAGGTTTGGCATCACTCAGCTTGATAACCTTACGACCTCAGCCTGTTAGAACGTCTCCAGTGGAGATATCCAGTTTTCGCTCATGGCATCGCTGTAGAGAATGTACAGCCTTGTGAGGATGAATGTGAGATGGATTGTTGTTTGTTTGCTGGTGTTTTCACATTGCAGGTACGGTAGGGCAAATGGTTTGCAGGTCTGTGAGCTAAACGGATAAGTCAGGTAAGATTTGTTCTAGCAGTTTTTTGGCAGCCTGACGTGGACCCCTGCCAAGAAGGTGCGAAATATCGCTAGAACTAATGTCACCTTACTCATTCGCAGTAGCGCTATGCATCAAATCAGGGACCCGTAAATTTCCTGTAATGACTCGCCATTCAGGGGGCTTGTCATTTCCTATGCTTCTATGTTGCTATGTTGCCCGTGCATCACCTAGTTTCCAAAATTCCATTGGGTCGAATCGGCGTTCTTGCTCAGATAGAGCCAATCCCGGGCCTCCTTGGACACTGAGACCAAAGAGACTCCTCCCTCAAGGCAATATTTTATCCCCCTGGGTATTTCTCGAACTATCTGACGCTCGGTCAAGAGCGCATCAGATATCTCCAATTGACAAGCCCCCTGAATGGAGAGTCATTACAGGAAATGTATGGGTCCTTGATCAAATTTGATTCACAGTCAGCTTGAGCTGAAGGATCACTTAATTCTGTGCGTTTGTCCTTTTTCACGGACTTAGCATTTTAGCACTATCTTTAGAGCTCGGCAATCTGTTCTGTTCTTTAAAAAATCCTCTGTTTTTTGTTTGTGCCATGAATTAAACAAGAGCTGTAAGCTCATATGGCACTTGCAAGCATACTTAGTAGGTAAGGGTAAAAGCTAAGATTTGTGCTGTGTTGAGGCACAGAGGATTGAAAATGTCTAGTTTAGTACAAATATGACATGCACTTTGCGGTTACAATGCGCAATTTAAGGGGGTTCGGAATCCATTTTGTAAGCAAATGCACTGGTTTTGCACACACTTTTTGCGACTAAGATGCGCACTTTAAGGGGATCGAACTGAATTTGGAAACAAAAACTTGGCGCATATATGATCATGGGCACTTGGGGATCTTAAAAATGTTTAGTTTCTTAAAAATGTATAGTTTCTTAAAAAGTTTGTTTTCCACTGTGCGGTAACATTGGTGCTTTAAGTATGTTGTAAAGTCATGAGCGAAACCCTCGAGGCAATAATTATTACGGGCCCTTGAGAATTATGAAAATGGATATTTTGGTCAAAAGTATTGTTTCAATTTGCAGTTAAGATAGGCACGTATAAGGGGGCTAAAAACTCATTTCATATACTTGAGGTACAAAGGATCATGGTCCGCTTGGGAATTATGAACGTGTTCATGAGATCAGAAAATCCCCTTTCGTCAACTGTCAAGTTTCCTTCGGATCCGACCAACCGTTCGAAAGATATGCATGAAATTCTAGTCCGGATTCCAGTTCCCTACACTCACCCGGTTATAGTCGGATCGGGGAAATGACTGCTTCTAAGTCAATCTAATCGGGTCCCCAATACACCTGCTGAATTTCATCATCCAAGTGCATCTGTAAGTACCTTAACTCGCAATCACCGGATTTCCGGAGAACCCCTTCCAAGGCCCCCACAGTGCACCAATCCGGTCCATTTCTGTCAAAAATGTATTTACATCTTGTCTTTTTCATCTCACTAAGCTTCATCCCGGTCCCTCCACTCTAAGCGTGTCAGGATGTTTCCGGTACCCCCCCCAACCCCCTCACAGTTGACGGATCCAGTCCGGATGTAAAATGGGACATGTGAGGCATGTGTTCTTTCCACATGACAAGTTTCATTCAGTTGAGATCGCCCGTTCGAAAGTTGCGCATGCCTCAATATTCCGGATTCCCCCCTCCTCCACTCCCCCCACGATGGTTGCATCGGGGAAGTGACTATATTACCAGGTCAGTTTGGTCGGGTCCCTGGTAAGCCTGCCAAGTTTCATCATCCTAGCACATCTGGAAGTACCTTAACCCATGATAACCGGAAATCCGGGATCCACCCCCCCACAGTACCTGGATCCGATCCGGTTATTTTAAAGATGTATCAAGGATATGTGCTTGTTTTTCCACCAAGTTTCATCCCGATCCCTCCACTTTAAGCGTGTCACGATATTTCCGGCACCCCCCTTCCAACTCCACCCACTGTTGTCGGATCCGGTTCGGCCATAAAATTGGACATGTGAGGCATGTGTTCTTTCCACATATCAAGTTTCATTTAAATCCGATTACCCGTTTGAAAGTTACACATGCCTGAATATTCCGGATTCCCCCTCACTCCACTCCCCCCACGATGGTTGAATCGGGAAAGTGACTATTTCCATGTCAGTTTGGTCTGGTCCCTGACATGCCTGCCAAGTTTCATCATCCTAGCACATCTGGAAGTACACTAACTCGCGATCAGCGGACCGACCGACCGACGGAAAAGTGATCAGTATATGGCACTTGGCCGGAAGGCAAGTGCAATAAAAATATTTATTCCAGGCAAGGGTTCTTGAAATTGATTTTTACCAAAAAAACCTAATCTATAAGCTTGTCACTATAAGATACAGAACACAAACTAACAATTAGGATAACCAGAAAAACCACACTTATACGCGGATAAGTAATTACAAAAAAAAATGGCTACAACGATACAAGAAATATTATAATTAAAAGGGATTTGTTATTTCAAGCTTTCGTAAGAGCGCAATACCAATGATTCCGAGGTATCCCAAAGTTAAATACTTCGGAGTTCATCGTCCGGATAACTAGGTCTGTTACATTTTCCGGTCTTCGCCAGATCCCGTAAATAAATCCTTTGTCGCCCTTCAGGTCCTTAATAAGATCCAGTAGATAATTTTGTCCTTAGGGTCTAGCCCAGATTGCGACCTGATTAGGATAGTAGAAAACTAATAAAACATCCTGATCCGTATATTTTCTACCTTGATCGAGTCTTTAGTAGGGTACTCCAGGGCAGGCAGCAGAAGTTATTCAACGGTGAGGTTTATTGTGATAGTTGGGGGAAGTTGCTCGACTGTGGTAGGCTATTGTCTAGAATGAGAGCGAAGAAAGCGAGCATCTTGTCGCTCAAACTTTTCTGGATGGTCTTGGAAGATTTCATGAGGCATATTCCTTCAGTCCAAGCTGACTGCGATTCACGTTCAACAGTAGAAAACGGATACGTCAGCTAAATTTTCTTAGAGCTATATTTCGGCCCTTTTTTGCAAAGATCCTCTTCAGACTCAAGCTGGAAAATGAGTTGTGGAAAAACCAACCTAGCCTAGCCTTAAGGATCTTATTTGACGAATTCCTTTGTGAGGGTTGCGTGAAGTTAAAGATGGTTATGTGATTTAATTTAAAAAAAAATCGACCCAAATGCGGAAACGTCTCTACTGTCTCAACGACCCAACAGGGCAGCAAAAACAGCAGCCATGTTCAAAATGAAATCACAGCACCAACTTTAACTCCAAGTAACTCTCACAAAGAAATTCACCAAATCAGATAAATAAGGCGAGGCTAGAATCTTTAACTTATTTTTTCGCAAGTTGAATTTTCAGCTTGAGCGGCTTGAGCCTGAAAAGGACCCTAAGCTAGTGAGCTAGGGTCAGCTCTAGTCAGTCAGTTAGAGACATTAGTTAAAATCTGTCAGTGATAGTCAGAGTCTTGGGAGTAAGATTGAATACGTAAAGATTGTATTTCATTTACCAATAAATGTAAGATTGTCTTCTATAACATTTTTTACTGGATGTAGGACCTGGACGAACCGTCCGAACTTATCCCTCCGCAGACCGGAACCAATCCTTCGAAGAAAACCGCTCGGGATACCATTATATTCCGAATAGCGAAAGTTCCACGAACAGCAAATTTAGAAATAATACCACTCTTGGTATAAACTGAGGAGATGGCAGCAACAGCTATCACGACACGAATCGAATATTTGGTTCACTACGGTACTGACTTCGGTAATTTAATTGGCATTTATTTAGCTCCCGTTCTTAACCATTTAATCGATAGTTTCCGCTGGTTCCCGTTCATTACTCAGATTGGTGTAGTGTAGCGCGTTCCAGTCGATCCGTAATTCGCCAATGGGTTAATCCGCTTAATATTCCATTTTTTCTTTTAAAGTTCAGTGACTACCCGCGACATTCAATCTATTCCGCACCTTTTTCGGCATGTTTGAAGCTTCGCCCGCGTCACCATCCCTTTCTTTACCTTGTCCAAGTTGATTGCTCGTGCCCGTGAAAACAAGATACATTTTCAATTTTATCGGACTGCACGTCTGTTGGTGAAATGTCAACTTGACTACCCGTATGGAAATAATTAAGTCGTAAACAGTTGTTAACGATCGTTTACGATTGTTAACAATTGTTTGCAGTTGTTAACGATCGTAAACAATTGTTTACGTGCAAGTGTAAACGGTTGTTTACGATCGTAATTTTACGATCGTAATTTTACGATCGTTTTTTTACGCTCGTAATTTAAGGACCTTTTTTTTTACGATCGTAATTTAACGATCGTAAACAATTGTTTACGATAGTAAAATTCGTTTTTTTACGATCGTAATTTAACGATCGTTTTCAATTGTTTACGATCGTTCTCAACTGTTTTCGATCGGAAACAATTGTTTGTATTTTCAAGACGATAAATACAGACCTGATTTCTAACAACGGCAATAAGAAAGTTGATTAGTTTTTAGTTTTGCATAATCCAAATAGTTTAACTAAAAGCTGAAACTAAAATCCCAATCGTAAACGGTTGTTTACGATCGTAATTTTACGATCGTTTTTTTACGATCGTAATTTAACGATCGTTTTCAATTGTTTCCGATCATTTTCAACTGTTTTCGATCGGAAGCAATTGTTTTTATTTTCAAGACGATAAGAAAGTTGATTTGTTTTTAGTGGCTGGGAGGTTTGGTATAGCTAGGGGTAGGGTTGGGATAGTGTTAGAATAGGATTAGGTTGAGGTAGTTAGGTTAACGGATCACTAGCGACCATTGCCAGGCGATCATACCTAACCAATTGATTACCTTTCCTTTTCACTTAACCCCTATTATTCTACCCACTCTGAAAAGTTACGTATACCATTATTCACCCCTATAACTTGGCGCTGACAAGTTATACCGAAAATGCCTTCTTCCTATACAATGAATTCCCAGAGGTATGCTGACCTCACGTACGCAAAGCATGACCTGTGACTGCGCTCTGCAACAAGCCAATCAGCGCCGACCGCCTCAGACCGCGACCGCCTCAGGGAGTGACATTTCTTCGGGGTGTTGCGGATAAATGTTCCCTTCGTTAGTTTTTATGGCACTTGCAGCTTCGTTCAAGTGCCATATACCGATCACTTTTCGGTCTGTCGGTCTGTCGGTCGGTCGGTCGGTCGGTCGGTCTGTCAGGCCACTCATCTCGAGTTACGGTACTTCCAGATGAGCTAAGACGATGAAACTTGGCAGGCATATCAGGGACCCGACCAAACTAATTTGGAAATAGTCACTTCCCCGATCCGACCACCGTGGAGGGAGTAGAGGGCGGGGGAATCCGGAAAATTTAGTAGTTTTTGTAAAACCCCTACCCCTTTCTTTACACTAGTAGGTCTGCGCGCGGCGTGACGTCACTCTTTGCATCGGATCACTCTGTTAACATTGGAAAGAGCTAGTGCATTCGAGGGTCAAAGGGGTTTGTATCTGTGGTGCAGTGCGGGGGAATATGGAAAATTGAGTGTTGTGTAACTTTCGAACGGGTGATCGGATTGGGACGAAACTTAATACCTGGATGAATGACATATCTCTGGTGTTCCATTTGAAGTCCGAGCCGGATTCGACAGCTATGGGGGAATTGGGGTGGGGGAAGACCGGAAATCTCGAGAAACGGTTATAATGGAGGGATCGGAGTAAAACTTGCTGGGAAGAACAAGAATCTGCTCCAGATAATTTGTTTACACGTTTGGACTGGACCCGGACACTTGGGGGGGGGAGGTGGAGGGGAGTTTGACGGAAATCTGGTGATGACAGTTTTTGGGATTTTCACGACGAAACTTGGGAGGCGTATCAGGGACCCGATCAAACTGACTTGTAAATAAAAATTCACTCGATCCGATAGTCGTGGGGGGATCGGAGGGAGGGGGAATCCGGAATATTGAGCCATGCGTAACTTTGGAACGGGTGATCGGATTCGAGTGAAATTTAATAACTGAACAGAGGGCGTGCCTGTGGTGATCTTTTTCATGTCTGGACCGGATCCGACAACAATTGGGGGGGGGGGGGGAATACGTGACCGGATTGGACTGGAGAGATCGGGATGGAACTTTGTGGGAATAACACAAACAAGTCCAAACTGAACCGGATTGGCTCCGGCGACTGTGGGGGGAGTTTGAGGGGCGGGTCCGGAATTCCGGTGATCGCGAGTTAAGGTACTTCCAGATGTGCTAGGACGATGAAATTTGGCTGGAATATTAGAAATTCGACAAGATTCGCTTAGAAATCACCACTTTTCAAATCCGACCATTCCCTAAAGTACCAATCATGACCGCAAATTAAGAAAAATACTTTTAAGCAAAATATGCATTTCCATGATCCCCATGAGCTCATGATCATTTTTGCCTCAAGGGTTTTGCTTACAAATGAAGTTCTAGCTCCCTTAAAGTGTGCATCTTAAACCGCAAGGTCGAAAAGTACTTTTTATCTAACGATACATCTCAACCCATGATCAGTTGTCCCACAAGGGTTTTGCAAAAAAAATAATTTCTTGCACCCTTAAAGTGCGCAAATTAGTGGGAAAAAAATACTTCTTGTCATACGTATATATCAATGATCCCTAAGAGCCTGCTATCGTTTTTGCCTCAAGGGTCTTCCTTACAGATGAATTTCTAGTGCCTTTAAAGTGCGCATCATTACAGCCAAGTTCAACGATAATATACTTTTTCTCTAGCTCCCTTAAAGTGCGCATCTGAACCGCACAGTCGAAAATTACTTTTGATCAAATAATACATCTCAACCCTTGCAAGTGCCATATGAGCTTACAGCTCTTGTTATTCGTTTTGTCCAAACAATTGAACAAATGTAGAACTGGCTGAGAATGATATCTTTTCTACTCTAGTGGGTGGCTTAGTGGAATCTTCATGTCTTCTTATGGTCGCAGATCTTTCAGGACCTCACCAGCTGGAAGTGGAATGCCTTCATGACAGCATATTTTACAAAAATCTGGAAATATCAGTTCTTAATTCAGTTATAAAAATGGAAGTGACTACATACAGTGTGGAAATATGCCCAATGCTCGTATTGAAAGAAAAATCTTAGAAATAACTGTTTTCGATAATAACGATCGTTTACTATTGTTTTTTTTTCAGCTTGAATTATCTGCCATAATCATACTGGAAATACGATTGGGAACAACCGTTTCCGATCGGAAAAATACGATCGTTAACAACTCTTTCCAATCATAAAAAAACAATCGTTTACGATCGGATTGTCCCATAATACAATTGGGAAAAAACGATCGTTTACGATTGGAAACAGTTGTTAACGATCGTTTTTTTTTTACGATCGTAAAAATACGATCGTTAACAACTGTTTCCGATCGTAAAAAAACGATCGTTTACGATCGGAATGTCCCACAATACGATCGTAAAAAAACGATCGTTTACGATTGGAAACGATCGTTTACGATCGTAAAAATACGATCGTTTACGATCGTTAACAACTGTTTTCAATCGTAAACAACTGTTTCCAATCGTAAAAAAACGATCGTTTACGATCGTTTACGACTTGAATTATTTCCATACGGGTAGGGTCAAATTGACGCTAAGAGTTTCACTTTAGACTTGATTTCGTGCATGCTAGGCTAACTTTTAAATGACAACTTCTTGATGGCAACTCGCTGTGTTTTTAGACACAAAACAGAATAGATTCGGAAAAAACCAGGTACCGATTCGTTAAGTTTTCCAGGTTTTGCCCACCAGTGACAAACAGATCGGGACGCCCCTGACGAGGTTGCAAGCGATTAGGGGACTGCAAGCTCCCTTGTAAATTCTCAGTCTTGTTCTCTAGCTCTTCATCTTCCGAAGAGGAGGTTGGTGCCGACTATGAATCTGGGAGCGAGATAGAAGGATATGATATTGATAAGTGCAAAGAAAATCCTTGCCAGAATGGAGCTACCTGCACCAACTGGCCCGGAGGTTACAATTGCACCTGCAGCGATGGATACCAGGGGATCAACTGCACCGAAGCTAGCTGCCAAGTTGAATGGCGAGTTTTTAACACATCTTTAGGTGGCTTCTGCTACAAACATTTCTCTGTAAGTGCGAGTTAGCTTGTATTTTAGGGTTATATATATGAGGATCAGACAGTGCTTGTCGATCAAGTTTGTTTTCTTCACACCGACATCCTTCTGTTGCATTTGCTTCTTGCAATCTGTTTGCATGCGGTTGCTCTCTCAGTCATGCATCCACAGAGTACATACCAACAAGACTAAAGGTTTAGATAGATTTCAAAACGGAGTCCTTCATCAGACTGAGGGGTCTTAGAGATTTCCTGTCTTCACTAGATGGCGTAAACATATTTATCGGTAATCAATCACTGAACCAAAAACATTTGCAAATCCTTTCTATCTTTTAACCTAGGTTGCCGGATCCGACGCGTTTTTAAAGTTTAACCGAAAAGGGCTAGGATAGGACAATCTAGTTACCCATCACTTATTCACTTAAATTGGCTTGAAGACCCGCTGAAAATGAGTTTTTTCGTTGTTCCGCTATTCACGAATAATCGATTTTCAAATAGTGAAATTTCCGTGTGATTTGTGGTGCCTCTATGCGCTTGTATTTTGTTGTTTGCCTTACGAGAAAGATTTATAAAAATTTTTTGGTTCAGGCACTAAGCAATCGTCACCAATCTCACCACTGCCCATTGAAAAGCTGCATTTTTGTTGAGATTAAAATTTCCCGCGTCATAGTAGAATTTACGCTGTGGGGACGGCCGGAGATATTCTGAGCCTCATAACTAGAGCAGATAGTGGGAAATCAAAAAATACCTTTGCAGAATCCAAATAATTCAGTGTATCCAATTAAATGACACACAAATAAGTTGGCTTTTCAGTTAAACTTTAATTATTTGCACATCATAGCCGATTTCTAAGTTTTGATCGGAGTGGTTATTTTTCCAAAATTTCTGGCTTTCATCATTATTATATGACAAAGTGTTGGAGACGACTATGTGCCCACAAAGCACACAGCCGACCCCACCTGCACACATTTGACACTGCTGGTAGCCTACGGTCATTTCCCTGAAGTCAGAAAGGATAAAAAAGCGCCGCAGAGTTCGCTAAAAAAAAAGAATAAAAAGAAGATAAAAATATGTCCGTGGAAGTGGAACTGCAGCCCTTGGAACTGCGATGTGCCTTGTCCCGAGAGGAATTTTTGTTTGTCCTATCGAAGGAAGTGAACTGCTTTTAAGTTCTTTGCAGTTATTAGCAGTTTCGCAAGTTATCCGATTCTATATTGAGTAATTAAAGGGTTAATTGATTTTTGGCATTAAGACTTTATTCCCCTCAGTGTACAGACGGACGGAAAGTCAAAGAGTGTGTCCAAGTCCTGACGAATTTTGATAGGATTTTGGTCCCCTCAGTGTACAGACAGACGGAAGGTCAAAGAGTGTGTCCAAGTCCTGACGCCCATAAAAGTTTCACACAAAATTGTACAATTAATGTTACGAATGTGTCCGGGTTAGATAGTGTCAGTTCTTCTACCAAAAACACCTAGGTTTTGCGTTTTCAGAAGCAAAATAGCAACATTTCAGAGCTATTGCACTGCATGCCGGAATGGGACATGCCTGTTCTCGTTGCCAACTGTTGCAGGGTCGGAAATATAGTTAAGTTCTTTCGTCATTCCGAAGTTGTTCTTCCTGATCTCATGCAGAGCAAGACGTCGTACTACATCCGCAGAACATAATGCCGACGGACATTGTTGTTCAGAAAAGGAACTAAAATCTCTTAATATGGATGGCCTATTGCCTGCTCTCACAGGACAGTGATGAACAGACCTGCCACTGTTCGAAAAGCTGGTCTTGCTTGGTTAGTTCAAATCAATATAAATTCATCTCCGACATTATGGAAACTAAACACCAAGGAGCCACTACGACCTGCTTCTGAATTTAATCGCATTTGTATTTGCCTAATCATTTAAAGCCACCTTGTCTTTGATAGGATAGTCTAAGACGCACTTGTCCCTACGGGACTTCCCGGTCACTAAATTGCCCTTTACTGGAGTTCTCGACTGTGAATTGCTGAAACCGACTTGCCGACTGACGTGCTCTCTTTTGATCATTTGAGCGCAGGCAGGATCTTATCAATTCGATATTTTCAGCAATTTCCATCGTTTCGTCTTTGTCGTCATAATCGTTTTGTCTTAACCTACTCTTGTCACCAACTCCAACATTTAGGTCGAGAGGTAATGCAGATCGATTCCATTAGCACTAGCTTTTAATGTTTTTCTTGCAGATACATCGGAGATGGGAAAATGCTAGTCGAGCCTGTCAAAACGTCAGTTCAGACCTGGTGTCTATTCACAGTACGGAGGAGAACGAATTTGTGTGGAACCTTATTCCCGACAAGAACGATCGGGTGTGGATCGGCTTGAACGACAGAGAAGTAGAAGGTGAATTCGTCTGGTCTGATGGAAGTGTGGGGAAGTATACGAATTACGAAGGCCGCAACCCCAACAATTACGGGGACAGGGAAGACTGTGTGCATATTGGAGGAATCAGCATTGGGGGAGGGGGCAAGGGGGAAAAGTGGAATGACAATAATTGTGAGAACTTCGGCTCGTATATTTGCAAACGCTCCATATCTTAAAACTTGGTGAGAATTTCGAATTAGAAGGCTAAAGGTTACGGAATAACACCAGAAGAAGCGTTTTACTGTAGAAAGTTAGATAACAATGTAAGGCACTACAATTATGTAAGCTGTAGCGTACGCACTAGCATTCGCAGCTGATTCGGCTCCTGAAGCTAGCTCTTCTACTTAACTAGATTAAGCCCACTTGGCAATTGGTTTTCGTGCTTAGCTATTCTAAAATCTAGTGCTAAAAATTACTCGCTCGGCGCTAGAGATATAACTAATGACAAACAACGATTATTGGTTTTATATAATAGAACGGAATAAAAAGACCCAATTAACGCGAGTTATACACTTCACGTTACAACCAACAAGGCCTAAGAAGGGCAAAGAGGTACTATAAGGACTTTGCTTTGATTATTTGCCGAATAATCTCGTAATAAAATACTAGGAATCTCAAATTAGATCCGCTTTGAAGAGAAACCATGAAGGATGATTTTTTCTGTGGTTGGCATCAGCTACGCGGAGAAAATAAGCTCAAAGATTATTCGTTGCGTTTTTGCGGATACCATGGTATTTGTTACCACGGTAACTTGATCTGCAATTAGTCGTTTTTGCAGTTACCGTGGTATCTGATATACGGTCCACTGCAAAAACGACTATTGCCGAAATTGCACTTTTTGAAGTCATCCCAAAAGAAAAACTGATATCCAGTTACACCACTACGTGCTGAACTTACTTTCTCACCAATTTGACAAGATTTGGTGAAAGTGAGATGACTTTTCAAATACCAAGATAACTGTAAAAACGACTTTAGACCGTATATCATATACCACGGTATCGGCAAACACGCAACTACTGTATCGTAGAAGGAAGCGTTTCCGTCAAATTCTGACAAAAAAAAGAAAATGCTGAGGCATGGAACTTAGGTTTTTTTTTTAGAAGCCCGATTGCTCGAATATGATCAACTACCAAAATTTCGAAGTTACATAATCAATCTGAATGCTTTTTCGACGAGGCAGGAAAATTGACCATTCCCCGAACCTGAAATATAAGATTTCGGAAACTCAAGACTGAGAAGCAGCGGCTTCTTAAAAAAAAAAAAAAGACTTTACTTATCAACGATCGATTATGTATCTTCCAAACAAGATAAAACTGAAACAAGGGATGTTGAAGTAGTCTGACTTGTGATAGAGGAATTTGATTGGACGCTGTAGCATCAACTCTTGCTCGACAAGACCACTACAGACTGATATTATTTGTCGCAAGCGCATTACTCTTTGACAAAACTTAAAAATTAATTAGCTGAATATGGTCACGGTGACGTACCAACAAACACAGTTTACTTCAAATACGACGTAACCGTCATTACCGTTTACTGTAAATGTGAAGTTTTGCGTACGGCCATCTGGTAACAGAACTTCGTACGATCCGTTAATGCAAGGATGCCGTCACTGCTCAATTCATGGTGGCTAAAGTCGTCGCCACTCTCCCTGTCGGTAACGTTTGAGTCGAGGTCACACGAGTGCGAGGGAGATGCCAGAGCCCTACCGGTGGGTTGTAAAGACCACGTTAAAAGCCATCCTTTTAACGGTTCTAAAACTTTTGTTTGCGAAGTTGATCAAATGCGTTGCCAAAATCTTTGGATGTTCAGGCTCACTACAGACGTAAACCTGCAGAAAGATTGATGCAAATATATGTGACATAAGTCTGGCTCGTAAGCAATATAGATAGTGCTTTGGTCGACTTACTTCTAGCAGGAGAGACCCGAAACAAATGATTTTGGGAGTGGAAAAGATGTTGCTACTATCCTTCGAGTAAAGGTCATACGAATGCGAGGGACATGCCAGAGACCTACCGAATGGGGTTTTAGAGAGAGAGAGAGAGAGAGATCGGTATATTTAGAAACTATCATAGCATAACTAAATAAGAATCCAAGTATTGCCAAACATTTAGCTGCTTATTTTTTAGGCAGAATTACAGAATATAAATATTGGAAAAAACAGACCCTATCGAATATTTAGCTGTTTTACTCCTTCCTTTTTATTCCTACATCAGGAACATTGTTTCTTCCGACAGGAAAGATTGTTGCAACACCCAGTCATAGTAGTATATAAAGGGGGAAGCTGCCCCACCCCCACCCCAATTTCAAAACCCCATTTTAACATCAATTTCTTGAATTTTAACATCCTTTTTTCCGAATTATCACCCTTTTTATAGATATTTTGATTTTCTTATTTCCCAAATAAAGGTCTTAAGAAATAGGAAATATTACCCTTTAATACATATAAACTACTACTTCTTTTTAGATTTTTAATTTTTCAATTTTTCATTTTTTTCCAAATATAATAGAAATTCTGCTAAATCAACAACTGCTCAGAGTTATATAAACTAGCCTACTACTTTTTTTATTTTTACTGAGTAAACAGTTCTACATCAACATATTGGTCAGAGTTCTTATTCACTCTCATAATAGGCTGCAAAACCAGATTTTTCTTTAGAAGTAACTCATTAGCAATTGCATTATATCTCTGCGGTATAAACAAATCACAGGCTTTGTTATTATGATTAATAACAACAACCAGCTTGTCACCATATTTTGTCTTGGCCATTCTCATTTTAACGATGCTATATTTCAATCCTAGAACTAGTTCTTCCTTCCTGATTGTCTCATTGTATTTATTCATTCTAATTGTAGACAAGACTTCTCTGATGGACTCCATTTATTAGTGGCTGATTTTATTTAATAAAAATCCAAACTCACAAACTCACATACATATTTTTGTTAATAATATCTAATGTAGCTTTTCTTTCATAATATATAACACAGTAAACATTATAGGGTATGGTTGGAGGATCTTTTAATGTTAAACTTATTTCAATATCAGCAGTTGTTCCATTATAAATATTAGACTCATGTTTGGAAACATCGAAACAGAATAGTGGATACACTGGTTTAAATTCTTCTATGCTAACAACACTACCAGTATCAAATGCTAATTGTTTATAACCCAAATGTATGAACCTATTGTAAAGATTCGAGTATTTACATTTCTCATCGCTAAAGTCGCACTTGAGTGGTTCTTCAGGATATTTATCCCCATTAATTCTAAGTTCTATGTCTGTTAAAGTCATATGATCAAACACCATATTATTCATTAATTGATTGTTATGCTTTTCATTTTTCTGTAACATCACAACGATTTTGGTTGGGCTATTTCTCTCCGACACAACTTTCCAGGTGGTCCTTATTCTGACTAACATCGCTTTTATAAGTATTACAAGCTTCCCACATCAAATTATACTTTTTATCCTTGGCCAAACCCTTTTCCAATACACTCATCATTTCGATACTAGGAGCTATGATAGGGATTTTCCAGGATAAATACTCAATGACCACTTTACAATTAGAACCCCCATTTCTTATAATCATATTATTATCATCATTTCTTCTTAAAGATATTTTGTGTGATGCACCTCTAAAAAATCGTTTGTTTCCTTTCAAGAATCCAAACAACTCTGATAATGGTAAATACATATTTACTAATTGACTGCTTTTAGTTCTGTTATATCTCTTTTCAAAACCCTTATTATAATTCGGATTAGATTTAGAACTGACATCCACATTTCCTGCTGCTGCAGGTGCGGTAAATGAACATATTATAGGGCTGATATCTGTTCCCTGATTATAATCCTTATACCAGAAATGATTTCTAGCTGCACTTCTAGAATAATCATCGGAATATTCAATCAACTTTGTAACGGTAGTTGTAATACCAACATGATTGATTTTTTCAACCGATTCATCGTTTATTACATACTCAGCGGTACTGAATAAATTAAATCCATTATTAGTTAAAGTAGCGACATCGGTTGCAGCTAGGTTAGTTCCATCCTCTTTTACAATTCTTACACTAACATCAAGATAACTTTCACTTGGATATAACCAGGAATCCAATTTCTTTGTTACGAATTCAAACTCTGATTTATTGGATACATTCACATCTGTTTCTCGAATTTCTTTAAATTCATATTTGACCACTGTATCATCTACAAGCGGCTCATCAAAAATGTTCCATTGCGGACTGATAACTTTATTTACTGCCATTTATATAAGAAAGAAATTATTCGATAAAATTATTTCAGAATCTTTAAACCACTTCCAGTTATTATCGCGTTGATCAAATCCTGACTTCTTTGATTTAAAAATCTCTTATTTGTACCCAGAAGATCCTTCATCGATTTCTTCTTTCCAGTCACATCAATGAGTTCTTTCCTGTTTACATCAATCAGATCTTTCCCGTATTCTATTGCTCTATTTTTCAACAACTCGAATCTTGGTTTAATAATATTATTATACATTGACAATGCTCCATCTTTTATTTGTTTTGCTGACGTTTGAAACAACTGGGAATTGGCAATATTTTTGAATATACTATCGATTCCACTTCCGTACTGCTTTTTATAAAGTAAGCGCTTATTATTAATCAACATTTATAGGTAAATAATTTTATTTCACTAATCCTTTAAGCTTTTTTTAAATGTAGAACGTATCCAACGTTATCACCATTCAAATCGATAGGTCTTCCCAATTGATCAGTAATTGTCATTCTCAAGGAGTAAATAAAGTCTTTTGTGTTAATAGGAAGGTAGATTAATTGTCTAGGATTCTCAACAATTTGACAACCGGGTTCTGTATTCGGAACAAATGTCCAAATGACGTCTGATTTACTTTTGTTTACGATAGAACTGTTTACAAGAGAGCAGTGATTTTGAATTTTATCAACGCTTCTTGTTATATTCGGAAGCTTTGTACCTTCATTGATTTTCTTAGATAGCTCACTATCCTTCTCAAAGCCCAAAATCTGACACAAGTCGCTATTAAACCTAAACACATATTTTTCTTGTAATATGATGACAAATCTCATAGATGCTGGATTGGATGAAATTACAATAGGACATTTATCTTTGGGAGTATCAAAATACTGACACAAAAAATAATTCAAACAATCATCGTTATACATCCCATTAGGAATAGTAACATTCACCCATCCCCCTTCTTCATCTTTCCTATACTGAAATGTATTATTCCCAAATTTATCACTTATATTATGCCACGAATACCACAAAGTAAACTGATTTAAACCTATTTCATAATCCGAATGACGATTCAGTTCAATCGGTTGACTAAATGTTATATCAATGATACTTTCATTACCTTCAATGTTTAACAACACCATTTATTAGAAATATTTTTTATATATTGAATTGTAATCTCTCTTCGTAAGAAATTTATTTCGCATTAAAGAATCCAAAATATCAATAGCTTCATTCCTCACCTCATCAGATGTATTCCCGTTTACTCTACTACCTATCAAAGTGTACAATTTTGAAATCATTTCATCACAATTCATAAATATTCCAGTTCCTTGTTGAACTAAATGGTAATTAGTTTGAATGCTGGTTAACCTCTCCTTGTAGTCTCTTATAAATTCAATGATTTGATCATAGCTAGAGTAACCTTTACCTTTTTTCCCGCCATAACTTTGACTTAGATATGTCAAACGTTCTAGAGCCTCATCTATATCCGTAGGATGATTAATGTAATACGTAGGCATTTTAAAAATAAGTATCAGTGCCTTTCCCGGATTCTTTAAGTTTTGAATTAATTTGATTTAGCAACGTTGGATTAATATCTTTATTCATATCAATGGATGGTGGTCCTAAAGCGGGAGAAGGTTCTAAAGCAGGAGTTGGCGCTCTACTCGATTCCTTTGAAGCAGTGATCTGGTGTGGATGAGTTGTTTTAAATGTATCAACTAATTTTTGAAACTGTACGCTTGATTTTCCATCAATCACTTGTAATTTCTTCATGATGGCGTCAGTATTTTCACTTTGTGCCATCATGTTTTCTTTTTGTGCCATCATATTTTCTTTTTGTGCCATAACAACTGGAGCATTAAATTCTGAAGCCATTTCCCGAAATCCTGCTTTCTCCATCTCATATTCTTGAACCTTTCTTCTCTGAATTTCTCTGTTCTTAACTATACCCGATAACATATCACTCAAGCGTCTTGAATCCATTTATATACAAGTAATTTTATTTCATAATAAATTTTGAAAGTTCTTTTTCATAAAACCCTCCTTGAATTAATTCACCACTTTTGTCAGATATTTCATAAGTGATTGGGGTGGTAGGTCTAATGGTTGCTATCTGGAATACTTCATTCGTATAATTTGGTAAATATGCTTTATCAAAAATACTTTTTTCTTTTTTTATTCTGACTAAATCTCCTACTTTATAATGTCCTGTGACTGTGTAGTCATATGCTGGAGGAAACAAAGCATTGTAAACCTTTTTCTGATTCATTTTTTTACTAGCATCAATGGGTTTCATTTGTATTGAACGATGATAAGAGTTATTATAATTACTAACAAATAAAGGTAAAATATCAATCCATTTAGTAGTGTTATTGTGAGTAAAATATTTCCATAACTTTTCTTTCAGTGTTCTATTGAATCGTTCAACAATTTGCGCTTTCAATTCACTTTCAGATGCAAACCAGTGTATGTCATTATTTTTCAAAAATGTTTGAACATTTCTCATTACAAATTCTTTACCTTTATCAGTTTGTAGTTTCTTAGGAATTGTTTCTTTAAATATATGACTGAATGCCTTGATAATTTCAGCACCCGTTTTATCTTTCAAAGGGGCACACCAAGCGTATTTACTAAAGCAATCAATTACAGTTAAGATGTAATTTGTTTTATCATTCGCTTTTTTATATTTCTGCATGTCAACTAAATCAGCTTGCCATTGCTCATCCACATAGTGAACATAGACTCGTCTCCTTTCAAAGTTATGATAAGAAGGTTTGTGTAAGGTATATACATTCTCATTTTGCAACACATTTTTTATTTTATCTTTAGAAACCTTCACTCCATTTTCTTTTAATTTTCTATGAATATCATCCACACCTGAATAATTAGAATAATACGTATTTAAAATATCTTTTTCTGCGTCGAGGTTTTTTTTAAAAACAGATTTTTCCTTGATCCGCAAAAAACACAATTACCTTTTAGCATTGGAACATTATTTTTCTGTGACACTGCCTTAAACATTGCTTCAGTGTCAGTTTTCTTTTTACACTTCATACAATAAATATCCATTTATTAGAAAACAATTTTTATAAACGAAAAGCTACCAACTTCATTTTGCGCTGAATGTAGGAAATACAGTGAAATCCACAGTTTAATTCATTTAAATTTTGAACAGCAAGATTTTCATAAGCTATTTTTTTCTTTGAAGTTTTAAGATATTTAATTATTTCTTTTCCTGGGGGTATACCGAAAGAATCGAAAAATTCGACATAGGGTTGATTAGGTAGATTACAATACGCTACCCAGTGAGTTCCAGGCATTCCGAGTTTATCATAGTTAATGACACCACATTCTAGGTTATTTATTTGTTTAGGTAACGTATCTATAGAGAAAACACCCCTAAAATGTGGTATATCCCCTAATGCGTCCATAATGTCAAAATGGGTTAGAGGTCCTACTTTACTTTTGCTTCTTTTTTGACTTCCCCGTTTTTTGACTTCCTAGGCCGTCCCCGTACCCCATGACCAACCACTCTTTGTGTTCCAGGAAGTGTAAGCGCCCCACCTGTGTTCTCTACGGATGCATCCTCCTTTTCCTTGTTAGGTCTTCCACGACCCACAACTTTTTGTGTTCCAGGAAGTGTAAGCGCCCCACCTGTGTTTGCTATTTTATCCACCAATTTCTTACCAGCGAATGTACCCAAAGCAGCAGCTCCGCTTGTTAAAGCTGCCTTACCAAGGGTAATTGCTAACGGTATTAGGAAAGGAAGTAATCCACCCTTTTGAATCGCTTCTTTCATCTGTTTATATGATACATCAATGTCACAACCCTTATTATTCATTTTACATGTTTCAATTTTATCAATTTGTCGTTTACTTAAAAGTAACTTTACTGGTTCTCGTTCATTCTGTCTGCTATGACTAACACGTATCTGACATTTTTGTTTAGCACCAAAACATTTGTTCAGCTTTCCTTTCTGAAGCTTTGACAAATAAACTATATACTCCATTGTTTCAACCATTTATTAGAAAATTAATTTATCATATAAATTTTATTTCTTTAGTTTAGTTTTCATTATGTCTTCTGTTTTCTTAACAAAATCTTGATCAACAGGTTTTTGCTCTGAAAGCCTTTTTAAAATGTTTACGATTGCTCTTTCAATACTATTGATATGGGTTTCTTTATCAAAAATCTTTGCCTCCATAGCTAAACTAATGTTTTCTTGTTTTTCGATCTTTTTGTCAATATTTTTGCTAAGGTCAAGAACCTTTTTGTCAATGATTTTGCTAAGGTCAAGAGCCTTTTTGTCAATGATTTTCCTAAGGTCACCAATCTTTGTTTCAATACTTTTGCTAAGGGTTTGTTGGTCAAGAAGCTTTTCGTCATATTTTAAAAGGTTTGTTGTTAAACTTTCTAAATTAACAGCATCATTTTTGTTTCTAGGGTCTTGAACATTTGTGATTACTTTATTCCCAGCATCAATTTCTTTATCAGTAACTTGAATTGTCTGTTTTACAAATAACCCTTTATCTTTATTCCTTACCAACGAGTTATCAGGAGAATCATCTACCGCAGTTAATCTGTTTATATCTTCGCTAAAATATTGATTGGTTTGCACTTGTCCCGCAGTCATTTGTTCTTTAAATTGATTCAAAATCACAGTCATAGATCTTAAGCTAATAGCATCCTTATCTGTTTTCGCATCACCTAAATTTATAATTCGTCTATCGTGTAGGTTAATGTTACCATTTTCGTCAGTAACTTTCGATTCGTTAGCAACCTTTTTTCCAACACTACCAAATTTATTCATTTATTATAGAAATAAATTATCCGGTAAATTTTTCAAAGTTTTTCCTGTACTTCAGGGTTTTATCTTTTGTTTTTAAATCTATGAAGAAAAACCCATAGCCCTTGGTTGCAGCCTCGAATTGTTTGAGAAATTTTTCATTGTCTATACTGGATACATGGCTTTGTCTTATTAATTTTATTTCTTTTGGATTAGAACACTGAAAGAATGCAAAATAATTACACTGAAGTCTTACCACCTTTGGCGTTTTATGATAGCTCTGAGACAAGTAAACAATTGAAACATTTTTCTTTCTTCCTCTTATGAATAAATCTTCTATTTTCTTCTGGTCTTTTTCAGTTACAAAATCATCAAAGATAATCAAGTTCTGATACTGGGGGTCTAGGTCGTCAACATCGATAATATCATTAAGGTCATTACTTACGGTTAAAATATTCGTTTTACATTTTAATTCCAAAGTGTTTAAATTGTTTATAAGGTCTTTATATTTGTCTTCTTTAAGATCTTTTGCATACAAGTATATTCGGTTGAAACAGATGTATTCATAAATTAAATTCAAGAGTAAATTGGTTTTCCCTGTTCCTGAACTTCCACAAATCAATAATCTAAATGGCCACTGAGGTGCAAGTTCGTGTTTGTTCTGATACTTATTCTTTTCGCTAAAATCATACACTTTTATTGGTGCCTTTTCATTCATTTATTTAGGAAGAATTTTTCATTATAAGATTTACTGAAGAAGGTACTTGAATTTTGAAGTAGGTACTTGAATTTTTTAACTAGGTACTTGAATTTTTGAAGTAGGGACTTGAGTTTTTGAAGTAGGTACTTGAATTTAATGTTTATAGCCTAAAGGTAAAGTTGTGTATTTATCGCTTGTTACTATCCTTTTATCATCCTTAGGATCTAACGCTTTCTTATTCTGTTCTTCTAGAAACATGTGGTGCTTGTATGATCTTAAGTTATACTGGGTTACAGATAGGTTTTCAATTTTACCAAACAGTACATCCTTATAGTTTTGAATCGTAATTTTATCTTTCACTATGTTCGTTTTTATTCCTTTTAGTTTTTTGCTTGATTGTTCTTGGTTGTCCTTATCATAAGCATATACTTTTGATCGTAATCCAACAAATTCTGTCATAATTCGTCCTGCTAATTCATCTTTCATCATTCCTATCACTTTCTTGTTTACACTAGGAAACCCGTATGGATTATCTTTCGCATAATCAGATGTATCGAACCTCTCGTTCAAATCTTGTTTGATTTCTTCATAGAAATCCTCGGTTCTTATGTCATATATGAACGAATCGGTATCCATATAACATAAATCTATTTTATCCTCATATTTAGGTTTCATATAATCATAATGGAATTCATACATCAAGAGCTTGGATAGTTCCAGTACAGCAAAACCGATATACATTGGTTTGTCTAGTTTTATCTTTTCCTTCGACATTCTTGCCACAGAAAAGTTTTCACTGAAAATAATTTCAGATTTAAAGTTGGGTTTCTTTATTATTTTTTCTCTTGTTTTATCGTCAGTTATTATTTCCATATCAGCTCGTTTCCTTACGTTCTCCATGGTTTTTCCAAAGCAAGCGTTATTCATCAGCTTAAAAAAGTCCTTTTCGAAATCATTTGTGCCTTTAGTTCTAAGTGCTGTGTTGTGGTCTATGTATCCTTTTAAGTAAGCACTCTCAGTGAATCCTAGTATTCTATGTACTTTTTTCAGTATCAGACCTTTTTGTAAATAGAATTCTAGGTTCCTGTGATGAACAACGTAGTTCTTTTTATCATATAAGGTCGTACATAGTTTTCCATTGAAATGTTCTGGTGCTAATGGCAGATCTTTATGTAACTTGTGTAACTCTCTAGGATAATCTAAATCAACTTCATAAATTGCCCCCACATTTTCCAAATTCATTTCTGTTTGAACATGATTTTTTAATAGTTGATAATAATCTAAAGAATTAATTTCAGTGTTCTCTTTCATTTCATCAGGTACTGGAATGAATTTAAAATCATTCGCTGGTAAGGCTTGAGACATCGCCCACCCATACAAATTATTCTTATCGAAATACATTAAATAGTTAGATGGTTTATTCTTATTATAATCCCTCATATATTTATTATTTGCTTTAGCGTATCTTTTTATACATTGAGATACACCCCCTCTTATTCCCTTTTCAACAAATGTATACATGTCTTCCTTTGAGAATAACGGTAATTCTACTTTCGAATGCTTTAGGAAAGAATCCCATGTTAGTCCTGGAGCTGAGAAGTAATGTAGTGGATCCAAGTCATAATTATGTATACAGACATTTCTGAAATTCTCTACAACATCAGACAATATTAACACATCACTTTTTAGGTACAACTTGGTATAATCAAGTAATGTTTCAGAATTAAATTGCTTCCATATAGAGACCGCTCTCTTATAGTCACTTTTGCTAATACCTTTTCCCGTTAACCTAGAATAAAAGCTTTCTATGGGTGGTAACTTTGTACAATCCATTTTACTGAAGCTGTCTACGAATTCATAAGGATACACCCCTTTTTTAATTATTTCTTTGAACTCTTCATCGTTTTTGAAACTATTCGATGTGTACTTGAAATTCTCCCTTAGATGATTACAGGATTCTTTGCAATCGCATTTTGCTAAATTTGCTGACAGCTTGTCCAAAGATGAAGCCATGAATCTGATGGAATCTATGAATCTGATTTCATATTTTATTTCTGTATCCTGTCTTGGAATACTTATTGATTTTGAGAATGATATGAAACTTTCTGCTGATTCAAATATTCCGTTATCAGGTATCAACTCTTTCACAAATAGATGGGAATCATACTTTGATAAGTTATGTAGGACTACAGGGATAAGCTTGGGAATTCTGTATTTCATATTGCATTCCGCATGAGTAAAACCCCTATTTTTACCAGTCATGTGATCGTGATCAAAGTGGGGATTTTCAGTGATTTCAGTCCTACAGATATGACAAGTCTTATCCATAAGTATGTTCCATTTTTCTGCAATTTCTACAGCTGTATAAGTGTGATTTCTCTGCCTGTTTTCATATTTGTTTGCAATTTCTGTGGATACTTTTGTAACGGTTTGAACAAAATGTTTTGCAGCATCTTCACCGAAATAATCGTAGTATTTGTTTTGGTTTGTATCAAAGGAGCAACATACCTGAAATCCGTACGCAAAAGGTTTCTGTTCAGCTACTTTTATTGTTTTCTTTCCGTTTACCTGGTTGTATTCTTCGTTATAAGACTCAAAGTCTGCTATTATACAATAAGGCACTTTCATCTGTTTTGCAATATTTGTATAGTGTATACTTGAACCTTCAGGAGGCATTATGATATCAGGGTCTTCACAATTATTTTTAAGTTCATGTTTTTCAAATTGTTCTTCCTTTTTAAAATGCCTTCCACAAAAAGTGCAGAGATATGTCTTTGTTTTCTTTTTAGAGATTTGAGTACCGACTAATCTGTTTAAATCCTTTACTAGTACATAGTGATTCTCAAAATATAGTAAATTAATGATATGTTTTGCTGTTTTCCCATTAATTGTACTTTTTAATATATGACTTCTGATTATTTTCTCTCTATCAATTTGGAATAAGCAAATCTTAATGTTGTATTTATTTTCAAATTTGTGGATGTCTTTTGTATCCATCGGGAAGTTAGTAACCCCTTTGAAATCAAATTCATGCTCATATTGTTTATATTTTGAAGTTCTTTCTGCATGATCTTTAGCTGGGTACAAATGTGCTAAGATTGACCGAACAAAGCATTTTTTATCTTTATTTTTTATATTTATGCACGCTTTTTTATTTTTTACGAAATCTGGCAGTATCTTAAACGTTCCTCCCATATAAGATTCGATTCGAGTCATCCTATAATCAATTCCTTCATACCGACTAAATTGTAGCCCCGACCGAGGGGTATTACTTAAAGAACTCAGTCTCTTGTTATTATCATCTAAATGACTACGAGTAAGAATACTATTTTTATTTAAAATCCAAGAAGTACTGTTATAAAATACTACAACTTCTTCATCATTTTCCTGTCTATAGAATATAACCCTGGTCACAAATTGAATTCTGTAATGATTTATTTCGTTCATTCTTCGGAGTAAATCATTAAAAACAAAAGCAATAAGAGTATGTTCATCTCTTCCATTGCTTTCAATTGAAACGTTTACGGTATACAAATTTTCAATTTCCCTAGAAATTGTAGTCTGCTGTTCTTCTTCCGTTCTAAATAAATGATCCGGAATTATTTTTTCTTCTTTAATTTGTTTCTTATTTATGAAGAGAGTTGATAAATCGATTGCTTTGTGTCTATTTTTATCACCTCTTTCTGTTTGATCTCTTATGATATCTCTCATTTTCTGTACGGAATCTTTATGTTTGGTAATAATATTATTATAGTATTCTTCAACCTTTTGTATGACTTCATCTCGGTTTCCACGGGTGGATAGGTTTTTGTTTTTTAGAAACCTTTTTAATTCACTTGTATCCTTTTCGAGTATCCTTTTCTCCTCTTTTTTTATATTTCCAATAGCAATATTATTTTCTTGTATTTCATCTTCCAAAATCTTCCTTAATGCTGGCTCTGGTGTATAAATGGATGGTCTGTTTTTGTTCTGAATCCTTTCGTTTCTATGCCGAATATTAATTGTATCTTCCGCGAGCAAAATATTCCTATTAAGTTGCTTTATAATCTTATCCGTTATTTCATGTTTCTTTGTTCCATTTGTTTTGATTTTATTAATTTTCGCATAAGTCCGCAGCTCATTATATGTGTAATTCGGTAATCTTTGTATAGTCGATTTGTTGTTCAATATAACCTTTTTACAAAGCTGAATAACCTCTGCAACATTCATCATTTAATAGGAGAATATTTTTATTAATGAATTTCTCCTGACTGCGTTTTCTCAGCCGTAAAGAAAATCACTGGTTCCAATGTTTGTTTCATGGAGTAAGCGCTACCTCTTTGTCTCCGACTGAATGCACAGAGAGCACACTTTCCGAGACGGTTAATTTGTTTGCGTTCTCGGAGCATATGTCACCTAGCATATCTCCGATCGACCAAGAAAGAAACATTAGATTTGCGCAGGTGCCGCTTGTGTTCTGAATCGTGAAGCAATCAAATAATTTTTCAAACAATTTTATTTTGTAATAAATGGAGGAGTTGGAAAAACGATTATTTGTTCATAGAAGGAGTTACAAATACTACAATCATATAAGTAATAGCTTACATTTATCCAAATTCCTCTTTTCAGCTGCAGGAATGTCTGCGTTTCTAGTACTGCCTTTAGCTTCTTTAAGTTTGGGTGCTGTTATCATTGAAATAATCGAAAAACATCTAAACATTGCAGAAAGAAAATCAGAGCATAAAACCGCTTATAATTTTTACACTGAATTGTTATCATTGTTAAAGTGTGGACAGTTAACGGTTGAAGAGGTGATTCAACGCGAAGCGGAAATGAGTAAGACCTTTCGATTCTTTCCTCGCGAAAAATACATGAAACAAGTCCGTTTGAATGGGTATAAATATTGTAAAAATAATTCCATAATAAATCAAGAGAAATTACCCAAAGTGTAGTACATTGCTTTCATAAGATTGAAAACTCTATCCTCATGTTCATATACGCATTAATTATCTGCGTCATTCATAACCAGTACCTGAGTAACCCCTCACCACCCAGTACACCTTTGTCCAAGTGAGTAACCCCTCACCACCCAGTACACCTTTGTCCAAGTGAGTAACCCCTCACCACCCAGTACACCTTTGTCCAAGTGAGTAACCCCTCACCACCCAGAAAAAAATAACAAGCTTTTAACGATCAATCTAATCAAGATAAATCCTTTACGTTTCGCAACAATTATCTGACCTAATTCCCAATCTTTACAGATTCGTCAAGGCTATATGACTAATCATAATCAGGTGTGATGCGCTTCGCAACAATTATCTGCCCTAATTCCCAATCTTTACAGATTCGTCAAGGCTATATGACTCACCGTCACCTGGAAACTCTTGTGGTAATATTTGCTGAGGTGTTACCCACTCTCGATTTTAGTACAGCAAGTGCCTGGTGCTGAGAAGCTCGGTCACTGCCGGCATAGGCTGAAACCTGTCAACACCGCTGATATTGAAATAAGTATAACATTAAAAGATAATCCACCCCCACCATATAATGTTTACTGTGTTATATATTATGAAAGAAAAGCTACGCTAGATATTATTAATAAAAATATGTATGTGAGTTTGTGAGCTTTGGATTTTTATTAAATAAAATCAGCCGCTAATAAATGGAGTCCATCAGAGAAGTCTTGTCGACAATCAAAATGAATAAATACAATGAGACAATCAGAAAGGAAGAACTGATTCTAGGATTGAAATATAGCATCGTTAAAATGAGAATGGCCAAGACAAAATATGGTGATAAGCTGGTTGTTGTTATTAATCATAATAACAAAGCCTTGTATTTGTTTATACCGCAGAGATATAATGCAATTGCTAATGAGCTACTTCTAAAGAAAAATCTGGTTTTGCAGCCTATTATGAGAGTGAATAAGAACTCTGACCAATATGTTGATGTAGAACTGTTTACTCAGTAAAAATAAAAAAAGTAGTAGGCTAGTTTATATAACTCTGAGCAGTTGTTGATTTAGCAGAATTTCTATTATATTTGGAAAAAAATGAAAAATTGAAAAATTAAAAATCTAAAAAGAAGTAGTAGTTTATATGTATTAAAGGGTAATATTTCCTATTTCTTAAGACCTTTATTTGGGAAATAAGAAAATCAAAATATCTATAAAAAGGGTGATAATTCGGAAAAAAGGATGTTAAAGTTCAAGAAATTGATGTTAAAATGGGGTTTTGAAATTGGGGTGGGGGTGGGGCAGCTCCCCCCTTTATATACTACTAGTCATGTGCTTCCAAATTCTGGTATGAATTAATGACTTGGATTCATGTGATCTGGGCCACAACGAGTGCCAGAAGGGCTAATAATTTACTCCTATTGAACCACATACTCATATTATGCATCTGAGAGGTTATCAGTTGTCGTATCTTATCAGCAAAATTACATCACGTAAGCCGAGTTTGCTCATCCGCAGTAGACAAGTCCCAACAAGACATGCACGTGCAAGGGAAGTGACCACGTCAAAGTGTGTGTTTAAGACCGTCCTGGACAAGGTAAGTCGGCATTGCAAAATAGAAAACGGACAATCCGTTCAGCTTCAGAGTCTGTTTGTCTAGAGAGAACATTGATATGGCCATGGAGTACCTGCTTCTCGAATTTGTTTCGAAACGGCTGAGCTCTTGCAAGCTGCAGACGAACCTGAACTCAAAGAAAATCTTATAGCAATTGGATGAGCCGGTCTGGGTAGCATTTAGAATTCCTTTGTTTTAACTTTGTGAAAGCCAAATTTATTTTAGAGCCTGGTCCAAGAGAGGGGAGGGTAGTTATCCCCTGCCTTTCAGATGATCTGATGAGTCGTTGGTCTAGAGGTCATTCTTTGTTCGTTCCAGATCTGATCAGTCGTAGATATAGAGGTTCCAAACGTAACACTCGTAAACGTAATTGCCCGAATAGATAATGAAGAAAACTGTGCTATTACGAATTATAACATCTTGCAAATCATACACTCTTCGGTTCGCATCTGGTTTGACTTTTATTTTGAGGGATTGACAGGTTAAAGTCGCAAGTATCATCCCAGAGCGTCGTATGGTTTCTGATTCGGTTTGTGTTGCCATGAGGAGACATCCACCTAGCTGTTAAGTCAAGAGTTCGCTGAAGAATGCAATAAAGTGCTAACTGCTGCCATAAATGTGTGGCAAACGGAGGCTCTGGCTGGTCATCGGGCAGTTGAATTCATTCGTAACTGATTCTGACCGGACCTTAGCTGAAGTTTCAACCAAGGCCGTTTCTTATGTGACTAAAGCTTGTTTCTGATCAATACAGAGCCTCAGGGCATGCGTTCGAACTCCTCCAAAACAACACCTGTATCCGCACTGTCAGAAGTTTCGTAACAGATCGCGCATAACACTTTCAAGAATAACACCTTTTCACTTAGAAATAAAGTGTTATGACCAATTAACACCTTCTCCAACAACACCTTCAATTGGTAAAAATACTACACTGTCTGAAGTTACATAACGACAACAGAAGGATGCCCGGTTTCAACAGATAACACTTTGGGGTGTTACCTTTATGTTTCTTTCGTTCCCGTTAGTATTTTTACCAATTGAAGGTGTTGTTGGAGATCTAGGCACGAAATAGTGTAAACTTAATTGGTCATAACACTTTATTTCTAAGTGAAAAGGTGTTATTCTTGAAAGTGTTATGCGCTATCTGTTATGAAACTTCTGACAGTGCGGTATCGACTGAATTTTGGTTTCGACCACCTCTCTTACAAAATAGATTTTTTTTTAAGGTGCGCTACGAATTGTTTTCAAGCCTCTCCTACCCGCATGTTGCATTACCATCGTAGAACTTCTCGGTATCGTGTTTATCTTTCTGGGACTTTCTGAAGTAGCTTCCTTAGTTACCTCTGGCAATGTCACTACCCATCGACAGCATAGTAAGTCGAGGTAGAACACTCCCTGACTCTAATCCCGTATTTCAACTGATTAAAAAGGACGTGTGTGTGAATGCATCTAAGAAAAATAGAGCAGAAAATAACCCTGCGATCAGCGATGATGTTAAATCAATCTTTAAATTTGTGTACTCTGATGTGATTGGATGTGAACAGTCGTTTAGTGGACCCTTTGGAAATCGCCAAATTGTCTATTGTGACAACGTTGCTTCAGGTAAACCTTTAAAGTCTATTGAAGATTACATACAAACAGAAGTGCTACCTTTTTATGGAAATACGCATACCGCAACTTCGATCAGCTCTCTTCAGACAACCCTGTTTCGCGACGAAGCTCGAGACATAATAAGGAATGCCGTCAATGCGTCTGAGCAAGATGCTGTCATCTTTGTTGGTAGTGGATGTACCGGGGCTGTGCACAAGCTCATGAATGGATTGGACATCAGAACTCCACCAGTTGTCTTATATGGGCCTTATGAACATCATTCAAACTTACTACCATGGAGAGAAGTATCAGCAGAGAGTGTGCGTATTGAGGAAAACTCAAGAGGACTTGTGGATCTTAAAATGCTTGAAAATGTTCTTCAAAAATTCCGAGGAAACAGAATGGTGATAGGTTGCTTCTCAGCTGTCTCAAATGTGACAGGTATCATGTCACAGGATTTGGAAATCACGTCCATACTTCACAAACATGGAGCACTGGCCTTCTGGGACTATGCTGCAGGAGCTCCTTATGTCAAGATAGATGTGAACCCTACACACCCTAGCTATGATAACAAAAATATACAAAAGGATGCTGTGTACTTTTCAATGCATAAGTTTGTAGGTGGAGTGCAGTCACCAGGAATATTGATTGTGAAGAAAAATCTGATGAAGAACAAAATACCTAATGGAGGAGGCGGCGGCACCGTTTCCTTTGTTACATCAGACAGTCACAGATACTTGATAGACATTGAGACAAGGGAGGAAGGTGGGACTCCGGCAATTGTTGAATCGATAAGAGCTGGGCTCGCAATGCGACTTAAGCAAACAATCACCACAGAAGCTATTTTGGATCGAGAAAACAAGATAGTTCATAGGGCCTTAAGGAGGTGGTCCTCAGTGCCGGAGTTGCAGATTCTGGGTAGCACTTCAGCTAAGCGCTTGCCAATTTTCTCTTTCATAATCAGGCATAGCTCTGGGCTGTTTCTACACCATAACTTTGTCAGTGCTCTGTTGAACGATGCATTTGGAATTCAGGCAAGAGGTGGATGTGCTTGTGCCGGACCTTATGCTGAAGATTTATTGGGAATTGATAAACAACTAGCTAAGGAGTATGAAGCAATGCTGCTGGGAGACGGGTAAGCCTGATCCGACGAAAATGGTCGAAAATTAGTTGCCCGAAGTTGCAAGCTTCAGTAGCATGCAGCAGTATGTGCTAATATATCAATACTGGTTGCTATTACTTTAAATCATCCCAATCTGACGCACAGCTAAATGAAAGTATTACATACTTCACAGATGAAGATGTATCACCCAACTGCACAGGCTACAAATTGTTTGTCAGCCAATTAATAGTAGAGGGACAAAAGCCAAGAGCTTTTTAGAGGCTTCTGCCCGATCCCAAAGGCAAACCAACTCTCTTCTTTTGTTTCCATATGATATAAACTGTATTGATTGGCACTAGTTAACGAGCAGATGTTTGTGCAATGAGACAAGATTTGTGTTGATTTTGTCAGCAAAAGCTACCATAGCCGTTCCAATCTCTATACACCTTCACACACGTTGGAATGACGGTCGTTGCTTGTAGTACCTATATATACGGATGGAAGTTTGGAACATACCCAACATAACAGACACGTGCCACCTGATGAAGGCCGACAGAAAACTGATAGTTGTGACACAATATAATTCTGATAGATGTCGTAAGAAACAAGTAGGAAGGGAGGATGCCTGCGCAAAAATTAACAATAACAATAATAGTGTTAACAAAATAAACATCATCTTTCAGGCCTGTGTTTATCCCACCTCTGACAATGTGTTATGTTATGGCGACTAGATTCATCTCTAACCGCATTACTACAAGCAGAAATGAAACTCATTGACCAAGCAATATTCAAGAATTATGAGCAGTGCACGCCTTATCTTGCTGTTTTATCTCGCTCGGGCTCTGCTAATTTAATATAACGACCTTTATAGCCAGATACCAGGAAAGTATTAGAATGTGCTCACCTCTTCAAATGGGATTGGATTGGCTCGAGGTGGTGCTAACTACAGGTGGTGTAACGGCTGGGCGACCCTTAGAAACGTTTCCTCCGATCCTTCTTCCGATTTAAAAACCTTCTTTTTCTAGTCGTTTAGATCGCACCCATCAACTAAGGAACGACTATTCGGTGTTGAAAGTCCTCCGGCCTGGCTTCTGTAGGATTGGAATCCCGTATTTCTTTCCTGACGAGATAGTAGACTTTATCGTCGAGGCAGTCGTTTTGACCGCGCAGTACGGGTGGAGGCTTTTGTCGCAGTACGTGATGAATCCAAAGACAGCAGAATGGCATCATATGTCACAACCGGTATGGATTACTTGTAAGATTTCTCAGGTTGCCTGGTTCGTTCATTATCGGAAAATCGTGACCATGCAACAAACCCACGAATTGACGAATTCCTATTCTCATCCTAGCTGACCCTGCCTTGCAAGCCATTTGAGCTTCTAGCTCTTATATAATTATTTTTAGTTGTGGTGATGACTTGCGTGCATTTGTTTTCTAATGTTTGAGAATATAAGTAACCTAATACTGAACTTTCTTCTATCCAGCAGACCTTCAAGAATCTGAGAGAGCTGAGTTCCGTCCAGTTTTCATCAACGGGCCTTAAGTTCCAGCGTGAGAAAGGGATCCGCCAAGAAAGCATACCCACCCCTTTTGAAACCCTTGACCTGCTCATGGATATTCTCCTCAAGAGGTGCCAGTATGATCGCAACCTTCCGAAGGAAGATCTGATGTTTGACTCAGAAGAGAAGCGAAGACTTCGCTGGTTTATGGTACCCAGCGAAAGCGCTGCACTCCTTAGTGGCCGTCTGATTGGCGACTTTATTCCACCATTTACTTTAAAGAGCTACATTGCTTGTGAAGAAGATCTCAGTGGTACTACGCTTCACAGTGCAGCTCCATTTAGGGCAAATTTGCAGGCTGTGCAGGAAGACCTGTGCAAATTTTGGGAAGACTTTACGACTATCTTTTCTGACGGCGGCTGTTTTAAAGAATGATTGGTCCATGCCTTACTCTCAGTGCAAAAAAAAACTTAAGGGCCCAGGAGAGCAGTGGTGAAGCACAAAATTTCTTACCTATAGTTCCAAGCAGAGTCAACATGCTTTCGAAACTAATTGGTTTGGAGACCACGCCATGGGAATTGATTGTTTGTGCTATGTTTATTTAATTCATTTTTGTGGTATTTGTAATTGATCTCACTGGACGACCCAGAATGAAGCTTGGTAATTAGGGCAATCAAGGTTGCCTAGGGAGACACTTTGGTACTACCTCACCACGGTTGGAATATCATATTTAGGAGAAACGGATCTCCGAAACCACTGGTTCCACAACCGTCTTTCCCGCCTATGACTTTATCCTGAAGGTGTTTTTTCCGTGCGTCTGCTAAACATTTCGAACTATTACTGGCGTTTCCCGCGATCCCAAAAAAGTGTTTATTGCTCAAGAACTGTGTTTCCAGTTTGTGTGGCCCGCAAGTGTGTTTTTTTGGCTCGCTTTGCATGATCAAGTTTGAATAACAACTGTCGAGATGATTTTTCGGTTTTGTGGCTCAGACTTGGCGGGAAGCACAAATTAGGCAGCAAAATAAAGACGAAATAAAAAATTTAACTACGTTATCAAACATATAGCCATAAGAATGAGGAGTTTTTTCTTACAGAATGGTAAGGATGTTACTCGACGTTACTCTGCTAGTCAAATGTCCTTAGAAAATGAAATTGAATCTTTTGATGTTATGAGAAGGAAAGCGATAGTTAGTTTTGTTGCAAGGTTAGAAGTCTCCGAAAACCCACTTTTAAAGGCAATTCACGAGAATGTTCCGTTCCGGCCATTTCTATCGCCTTTTCCGTCGACTGTGCTTTTGCCCCGAGCCACCGAATGGATGAAATGATTGTATATATTAGTTAAGAATAGTCCTATTTTAGTGTAATATGTGATGTGTAATATCACGAAATAAAAAAATTGATTGATTGATTGATTGATGTAAGCCTGAAGCTCGAGCTTCAATAAAACCGCATTGAACAGATGTTTAAAGAGGTTTTATATAACTTACTTTTAAAACCAGAATATTGACATTACTGCCCCAAAACAGACTGCGTTGCCGACAATCGTGTTCCCGCAACAAACATATTTGTTCAAAAATTTAAACGCGGTTTTTCGTAAAAAAAAAAATTTGAACGCGATTTTTCGTAAAACAGTCGATCTTTTTTCTTGGAAACAGTCGATTTTTTTTCAAAATTGTCAGTTTTTTTTTAAAAAATGTTCAATTTTTTCTTAAAAAACATGGGTTATTCTTAAAATCAGACGATTTTCGTCAAGACAGTCTTTTTTCTGCAAGAACAGTCGGTAAAAATGACCACCCAGTCGGTAAATACCTTGCCCAAACATTTTGGTAAGTAACACCTCTGTCGGCAAGAAATAAAGTTAAAAACGATCCATCGTTTCTCTTTGCTCCAGTATCGAACCTTTTAGTTCAGAAATAACTTTTACTTTTACCGTCTGTCCGGGAAGAAAGGAAAGTTCTGGGGGGAAGTCGAAAACCTTTGACAAATCGCAGAGCTCTGCGACCAGTGGCAACGCTGGAGTTAACCAGTAGTATAGTGTACGATAGCCCTTCGACCAAAAATATGAAAGGATACCTACCATGCTGAGGAGCAAGATTGCTTTGGTTACTCCACAACACTATCCACCAACATTTTCTTTGTTATCCACAATCGCGACTGACCGAATGTCACATACACACACTAATAGTTTAAAGAACTAATTACTCTCTTTTATAAGAGGCGAAAGATAACTGCCATCCTCACCAACAATTCAAACCCTTGGCCAAAGGTAATTTCAAAATTACCTCATCCTGTGTATTTTATCCTAGTGATTTTCCTACTGAACCAAAACCAAAACTAAAACTCAAAATCAAATAAGAGACAAGTTAGCTGTCTTTCGCATTTGATGACGAATAAAAAAAAACTCACCTTGCTTCTTTTTGCAATAAAAAAAAAAAAAAACTGGACATGGCAACTAATGAATCGACGATCAGTAAACCGTTCGCAGTACTGACCGATGGAAAAGCACGGGCAGTGCCTTCCGACATAACGGCTTCTGACCTACCCGTCTATGTGGACGGTTGGAAAAATACTCAATGGCAACCTTAAAGCACAAGTCGCAGTAGATAATGTAGTTTCTGTAAGGCAGAAAGCTGCTCTACCGTCCTGAAAATTAGTTTACTTTCAAGGTGAAAAGTTACTCTACCGTTTTGAGAGAAAATGTAAAAATCCCAGGGTGGCTGGACACAAAGTTTTATTGTCTTAAAGCCAGAGATCTCTTCTTCTGACCAAGTTTCATCCCAATCGCTCCACTCTAAGCGTGTCAAAGGATTTCCAGTCTCCCCCCCCCCCACATTCATCAGATCCGGTCGGGACTTGAAATGGGACGTCTGAGTATGAAATCTTTATAAATATTAAGTTTCATGAAGATCCGGTCACCCGTTCGAAACTTACCAAGATTCAGGATTCCCCCTCCCTCCACGATGGTCGGATCGGTGAACTGACTATTTCTAAGCCAATCTTGTCAAGTCTCTAAAGTTCAAGCGAAGTTTCATCGTCCTAGCTACCATCTGGAGGTACCTTAACTCGCGATCACCGGACGGACCCCCCATTTAACTTCTCCCACAGTGCCCGAATCCGGTCCGGTTCTGTCACTTATGTATCGAGGGCTTGTTCTTGTTCTTCCCACCAAGTTTCGTCGCAATCGCTCAACTCTAAGCGTGCCACAAGATTTTCGGTTCCCCCCTCCGACCCCCCCCGCACATTCGTCGAATCCGGTCCGGACTTGAAATGGTACATCCGAGACACGAGTTATCAATTTTCATTAAGATCCGGTCACCGGTTCCAAAGTTACACACACCTCAAGATTCTGGATTCCCCCTCCCTCCACTCAACCCACGGTGGTCGGATCAGGAAGTGACCATTTCCAAGTTAGTTTGGTCGGGTCCCTGATACGCCTGCCAAGGTAACGTGAAGTGTTCCGGGACAATTGCAATATACAACTTTCCGAAATTATGTGTATTTCTTATAGTATTTGTATGTCACAGAATGGATCAGTTAAGGCATAGTTTTGTTTTACACACTATATTTTGTACTCCTCAGTTTTGAGGAAAAAAAAACTAAATAAATAAATAATAATTAAATTGTGGATGAGCCTGGAGGGGGTTTTACAACTTAGGCTAGGCTACTTTCAGACTATCTGGGACGAAAAAAAATTGGCAGTCGGATCTGGGACCGGACCAGGCTGGTTGACCAGGAACCCGGAATCTAGTGTCAAGACTAATTTTCGAACGGGTTATCGGAAGTGTATAATTTCAGATTTACTAAATCAGTTCCGTCTTACGAAAGGAATCTCGGGAGAGAGATCCGACCTTGACAACTGCACACCTTATCCGACAAACATGCTAACTGTTCCTACAAGTGCAACATGAGCTTTCAGCTTCATCTGTTTTACCGACTGGCTGACAACATTGGGGGGGGGGGGGTCCCCCTTACGTGACGCCTCTGGTCCGAAGTATTGGACCGTTTGATGCCACTCAGTGAATAGTAACTAGGTGTAGACAGTCGGGCTCCATCCCGTTGCGTTGCGTCAGTCACAGTTGCAGTCGCAGCTCAGTTCAGTCTTACAACCCAGTCGTGCAGTTTAGTCTTAACTTGGACTATCATCCTTGATGTGCCTTTACTGACACGTCAGTATTATTGTAAAGACAAGATCGCTCGCATTCATATTGCTTTGCCTTGTCTAACCCTAGAAGATAGAAACCATGAGAGCCTCGCCCCACACCAAGCTGACACAATCTCGAGAATATCCTAAGGGGTAAGGATCCGGTAAACATCATGAGAGTAAAGTTTTAGCAAGAATAAATAATCAGATAGAACTTCCGTCTGTAGTCGCATGCAGCGAATATAAAAACCTCGACAAAACTGAGCAGACCTAGAGGTATTTACTCTAGCTTTGAGCGGATGTTGATACCCGTTTACTTCTCTTCCGTCTTCGCCGTTGCTTATCGCATAAGAAATAGCGAAGAAGGCTGGCAGGAGGCGTACTCGGCGAGCTGACCCGCTCTGGAGCGCTTCCATAGAACCAATCAGCCTTGACTTCTACTTTTCCTCACCCGCGGGTTGACAGCGATTTAGCTATTTGTAGAGGTAACGAAACATGATGTGGCGTGAAGCTAGTAACCTCCGCTCGTTCGTAGCTGACAGGGTATGGGGAAATATTTGACTCCGCATAGTCACGTTACAGAGACAGGGAGACGGAGGTTCTGTCAGATTCTTTGTTCTTGGTTTTAGCTACCGTTTTCAAAAATGTTATCCCCTGATTGAAAACTTGGTCTTTACAGAAAATACTGTACTTTTCTAAAAAGTTTTGTCATGGAGAAAGTCTTTTAATAGGATAGTCGGCCCTTTCCCATATTTGTAATGCAAATCTTCGCAGTGATCGAGCTGAGTAATGTTATTGCGTGTCTCCAATTGGGCCTCGCAATTGAATACCCATGTGTCGGTGAAGAGGTTCTTGACAAACTTACACATTCCTCTGTATGTACGATAGAGATTTAATTTTATTTTCAATTTATTCATCAAAAATATCACTGGCCATAATAAAATAAAGTAGATATTGGCTTGTGGGAATCCGTAAACAGAAGCAGCGGCAACCCTGATCACATATTAATAAAACCACATTCACATTACGGTCCACATTCAGCGGACCTTAAACCAAACAATATAAAATTAAAACGAAATATAGATATCCGTAAATATAGGAAATGAATAAACTCCTCTTAAACGCGTAGTCGTAAATTCTCGCTTAACTGGCCGCTTCCAAATTACCCGCATTATTTTCGAATAAAAATTGCTTCGATTAGAAAAATAGACATACTTCGGTATTCAAATACATGACCTGGATTGACCGCAGTGTCGTTACGACAATCACAGTTTACTTCACATACTGAACATCAGCGACGTACCCGTCATTACCGTTGACTGTAAATGAAACAACTTGGGTACGGCCATCTGGTAACAATACTTTGTAAGATCCCTTTGTGAGGATGCCATCACTGCTGGATTCAGAGTGGGAGAAGTCGTTGCCACTCTCCTTGTCGCTGACGTTCCAGTCGAGGTCATAGGGCATGCCAGGCTCCTAGACGAAGAAAAGTTCGTTTATTCATTTCACTTGAATAAATCTAAGGGAACGTATTGGATAAGCCCTCAATCACGCAGTAGCTTCCCAACCGCGTGCTCGTGAGCCAGACGTTAACGTCATCCTTTTAAAACTCTTTAACTATCTACGTTGTCAAAATCTTCGGCCGTTTCATTTGTAACTGACTGCGCAACAGCTGATGCAAATTCCTGTGACGCAAGTCCGGTTCGTAAGCGATAAGGATACTAATAACCTCGGGTAATCTCTAGTTGCCGGGGAGTGGGAAACCCCTCGGAGTGCTGCCGTACGCACGTTGACGAACATGCGAAAGTCATCCTGTTTATACGTAAGCTGTGTCCTGTTTAAATTATCTACGTTGGGAACATCCGTTGCCAGAAATTTCGAGCGTTTGGTCTTACAACAGATTTAAAATGCTGACGTACTCGGAGAACTGACGCAAATTCATATGTCGCAAGTCTGGCTCGTAAGCGATAAGGTTAATGCACAAGTCATTTGACTTCTAGCATTTCTGGAGGGTCTCGAAAGAGTTGATTTTGGGAGTTCCGGGAATTCTGTGGCACCTTGTGGTTGTGTTTAAGTTCGCACATATGCTCTCAGAAGCCTAATGAAGAGGGGGTCGTCGTTCCTTCAAATATGATTGCCATTGGCAAAAAGGAAATGATCGTCGGCCTGAAGTGGCGGGACCCGCCGATGTCCAATGCAAGATTACTAACTGAAAAATTAGGCACCCGCCCCCACTCTTTTTATGGGCCGAGTAACGACAGAGCCTGCTGGTTTGTTCAAATAAAAAATATAGAACTGTTTGATTGACAGTTATAATTGTTATTAATGTTTGGTTTCGTGTATTGACATTGTTTATGAAAGTTTTTCTTCGCTAGGTAAAACTAAAAAAAAAAATACGGAGATCATCTTCGAGTGTAGCGCAAAATTTTGACTGCCTGGATGATTCAACCAGGTTTCATCTCGGACTGCAGGCGCGGCGATGGTCATTTAGACGACGCACTCACTTGTGTTGGATCCGCTAAAGAAGTACCAAACTTACCACATCCGAAGGGGGTGCGACCTGCTTCAACAAGATGTTGCTAGCCGCAGGAGGGGGCTCATATAGGTACTGGGGCCGAGCAAGAGCTGAAGCAACGCAGAGAAGTAGGGCAAGAGTGACCTGGAAGAAAACGGAATTACAGGTTAGCTGGAAAGCTCACCCGGAATATCCTAGAAGTTTGGTAAGATGATCTCCGACGTCTCGAACCAACACAGCATCCGTGTAATGATTTTTCTGTTCCGGTGGGTCTTAGACTCGATTACGAATTATGAGGTCTTCTGATTGGCGGATGTTTCACTGGTTAAAGGTCATCTGAATGAAGTCTAACACCCTAAATTGCCACTTTTACATACTGCTTACCATTTATCTCTCGAAAACCGGACTAAAATCGGATGAAGTTTCACCGTGCTATAATTTTCAGCCTTTTTTCCGACTTGTCTTGATCGTAACGCTCGCCGTAACAGTTGTAACAGTCCATGCGTAACAGTTCATGTTGTAACAGTCCACGCCGTAACAGTCCATGCGTTTATCCATCCATGCGCTGTTTATCCATCCATGCGTTATCAACGCACGTTTATCCATGCCATAATGACAGTTTAAATATTGGCGCTAAATTTGTTTTCCATAGGGAGACTTAGAACTTCAAGAGTGGATAGCGCCGAAATCACGGAGCGAAAAAATTCGTCTTCTCTGAACCCGTACTGTGAAGGACGATCTGAGGGGTTCATGGAAGTATGGTAGGATCGTTCAGGTGTCCTTTAAGGAATTTTGTTCACGCAATTAAGACTATTGACAATGTGATGAAGCAGAAAGGACTGGTTAACAGATTGAGCTGCTGCTGGTGCTGGTGCAATAGAAATAATCGATGTGGGGCTCCACCTTTTCTTTAAAAACAGCGTTTCCAGCGTTCTGCCCTCGTACCCTACCTAGTGTTATTTCTTCAGTCACTTTTTTCCGCAAATCGGCATGGTTTCTGTGTATGGCTGCAGATGGCGTTTCCTCCGCTAAGGAAGAACCGATTTAACGAATCACCGAGTCTCTTCAATTCGAGACAATTCCGTGAGCATCCTTCCGAATCAAAACAGGTCCTTTAGCAGTAATTGTCATTACCACTGAATTGCACAAGAAGAATATAAAAAAGACATAAAATAGTTGAATGATCGACTTCGATGGCAGCAAAGCAATTAACTTAGACATTAAGATGAGTTTTTTACAAGGTTATTTACGGCTGAAACAGGAACGGTTGTAAAATCTAAATTCAATTAAACTTGTGTATTTCACACGCAAATTGTTCTACTTTTTGTGCTGTAAAAGAAACTGAACAAAATTGACGGAATAAAACTGCATGAAGTAAAATAAAACTGAAACTGAATTCCACCCTGTAATAGAGGATTTTGTCTCCTCTTGGTTTCAGGTCACTTTTTCCAATACTCTTGATGACTAACTCCTCGTACCGGTTAAAGAATCGCCGCGGGCCCAGCGAACAGCCAGAAACGTCACCACAACAAACGTTGTTGATTGGTTTACACATAATTTGAGTCAATTTTGAGGATTCGTTTGGGTGACTTTTCTCGCTAGGATCACTGGCGTGTTTCGGACTTGAATCATCTAGAGTATTTCCCTAAAGGGCACTGGTCAGACAGGCAGGGGCGTCACAAGGGGGGGGGGGGGCGGGGGGTGCAGCACCCCCCACCTTTTGAGATTCGGTAAAATTTTGGGCCGGATGCCAGAGGCCCAAAATTTTACTAAAATTGTTCGGTATTTTTTCGATAGCAGAACTATTCAGTAGGCTATATTTACGGGGATTTGGTAGTTATACAGAATCCCAAATAGGCTATCGGTACAAATCTGTTCTGTATAATGATCAGGATTCGGTAGAATTGCCAGTATTCGGTACTTATCTCGAATTCGGTGAGAGAATTTACTGAAATTAGTTGGTAATTTTTCGATGCCAGAACAATTTGGTATATTTCTGGAGATTCGGTAGTTACACAGAATCGCGAATAAGCTATCGGTCCAAAATTATTCGGTATCGTTACTGGGATTCGGTAGTTTATTCGGTATAATTTCCAAGATTTGGTAGTTACCACGAATCACGACTTTAGTTCCAACTTCGACGAAATTATACCGAATCTGAGCATTATTCGGTAGTCTTTCGATCCCCCAAAAAATTAGATATCATAACCTAGATAGGGTAGTTATACAGAATCCCGAACATACTATCGGTCTAAACTTATTCGGTATAATAACTGGGATTCGGTAATTTGGTATTAAAATTCCGCCTGTGGCGCTTTTCGTAATATTCTCTGTTTGTTGAGGGGTGCGTCATTTGACTGGGGGTTTAAGGCAGTTTTAGGATTGGGATTTCGAAACATTCAAAGCTAGAATTTGGATACAAATAGTTAAATTTGGCAGGAAAAAGGTAACTTTAAAAAATCTCGCCTGCAGCGCTATTGACTAGACTACAGTAGCTGCTGCTGCCGGAACGTCGGAACTTCTTACAGTCTGTTATTTAATCCACGGTAAATGATAGAATTTGTAAGAGAGGCAGTCAAGTTTTAGCATACAGAAAAAAAAATTTCGCATGCGGCGCTCGATTTAATTTTCTATTGGGTATAATAGATAGAAGCTGTTACTGCAATCGTGCCCGGCAATATATTCGCGAAGTGGGCTTCGCCAAAACGCTGCCTAATAGTTTATCGATTTCACTAAAATCGGCTTATCGTCTTTCATGCTGCCTTTAATGCTACTCTTCCTACGTAATCCTTTCATGCTCCAGAATTCAAAGCTCGAATTCTCAGTTTCTAGGATTCGGTAAAATTTTTGAGAAATTCGGTAAAAATTTTGCTCTGCACCCCCCCCCCCCCACCGAAAATGCACTTGCGACGCCCCTGCAGCCAGGGTATAATAGTTCATCCATTATATTCCTTTTTGTTTTGTCTAAATCAGAGCCTACACATCACAGTTTATTTTTTGCAGAAGCTGCGCATTAACACCGAAGACGAGGAAACTAATAAGGGAGAAAAAAGATCACCAATCAAACCATGGAAAGACCATGAGTATAGCTATGAAAAAAACATGGTGGGGCCATGGTACTAGGTACGCATGCAGTAGGCCTTTTCAAAAGACGTACAGGGTCTATTTGAATCATATCCTATTTGAAGGAGAAGCACTAACCCACAGAAGGGATAAGGGACTAGAACTCCGTCAAGAATCAAAGCTATTATTAAAAACCGTGAGCACTTGAATAATGCTGAGAGCCGGTCTTTAACGACTTCAGAGCCCTAGGTTGGAGCTGTTCATTTTTGTTGTCGGATGTCTCTTTTTGGTTAATCGAACGCAGGAAGTAACTGATACATTTCTTGGCGTTAGATTGTAACGATCATTTAGAATTTTGTGTATGTTCCAAAATATGATGCATCCTCATGTCCAAAGAAGTGTGTAGAACAATGAACCGGTCAAGGATAAATGTAGCAGTGGGTGAATTCCTGAAACATAGTTTCTTACTCATTTCTGTCACGAAAATACGCCCACAATGAGTTTCCGCTATAAGCAATTCCACCATCGTAATTTTTGACTACAGCTTCTGCCTGTCAAAGACATAGACATAGACATTTATAATTTCATCCAAAACATATAAATTAAACAAACAATTTACCATTAACGGCCACTTTTAAGACAAAAGAATCCTGATTGTGGCCGTAATTCTAACCACAATGAATCCGCTAGATCATTCCTTCATTCCCCCCCCCCCAAAAAAAAAAGAAAAGAAAAAAAGACCCGGGGGGATAAAAAATAAATAAATATATCAAATAAAATAAATACCCTTTCGTCTTATCACACTTCTTTCCTTTTCGAAAAATGGGATTGAACCATTCTCTTAACGGTAAAGTAAAGTAAGTTGTGGATAACGCATGAGCAAATCAGAAAGCTCTGTTTCTGAAAGGAAGTTGTGTTTTTGGATTTTCAGAAGCTAGAAAACAGTCGAGATCTCTCAAACAATGGAAGCTTCGTGAACCGTGTCAGGCGTTGCGACGGGTGGGGTGAAAGTCCTTGCTGCTGAACAAGTAAGCCCGGAATGAAACCCACGATAAGACGTTTTTCTTTCTTTTTACAAACTTTTTTATGCCAGCTCAACTTATTCTTCTAGTGAACCATTGCGAGTGGCTACGTCATCACCGTCAAAACTATCACCAAAACATCAAAAATCGTTACTAATCATAACAAAAATCGTCACTTACACTGACTCATAACAAAAAATTCATTAAATGAAAAAGTTCTATTTACTATCTTTGTCTATTTCATCTTCACTTTCCCTAATACTCTAAAGCGGTATTATTGCTAAACTTCAATTATAGCAGTAAAAAACTAGACTCTTCGACCAGGTATTTAAGATGCTCCAAAGATGTAAATTTTAAAGTCTGTCTTACAACCTGAATATCTTAATCCTACTCCAATCTTTACCGTCTGCTTGATACAAACCTATCCGCTATTGGTGGTCCAGCTAAGATAGCAGGCATGAAACATCCTTTTCCTACATACCATACCGTTTAGGGCAAGAACAAAAATAAAATTGTAAGGAGTCATTCAGAATATTCGCATGAATGAAACTTGTTACATACTGCTGTTTAAAAATATTAGCCTATGACATTGCTAACTACGGACTGATTATTCATTGCGCGCATGGAAGATTTTTTAAGGATCTTGACGTCGCAGAGTGTATTCAGGGGGCGAGCTAAGGGGTTAGACACTTGCCAGTAACACCCTGAAGGAAGTGAACGCATGTGCAGTTGTGGTGGTATTTATGATATTTTCGTCAAAAGGAAAGGTTTCACGAAATACAGAGAGGAATTACTTTAGGTATAAAGAGAACGCTTTGAGGCTGTCGTTTAGAAGAAAAAGATATAGGCCTACAGATACGATCCCGGACACCCATACAATGCGCGACAATTTGGCCTCTACAGAAATTCTCAACTTTCTGACCCTCGATTTTGTTGAAGAATCCTAGTCCATGAACAAGGAACCTTTTCAGACACAAAATAAATCGACAGTTCAGAATATTGTATCAGAAGAACTACCGGGCTTTATAGAAACTGAAGCTTTAGAGATTTCAAGATCCATCAAGGTTAAAAATAAGTAAGAGAAAGAACTCACTCAACTCACATAACTCACATCATACCTTCTCTGACCGTCGGCCGTACCGGTAGCTTAGAGACCAGAGAACACTAGTTTCTGTTAGTCCCCCATTGTCTCATACTCAACACTTTGATAGATATAAAAGGTCGGATCCATAAGGTACTTATGCAAAACCTCCAATACCTGGGAAGCAGATTGCAGGTTTTCTACTCATCCACATATGGATCTATTTTACTTTGTCTGTCACAATTGTTGATGGTGAGGCTTTGGGGGTCTTAACAGAAACTAGTCCACTTTGAAGCGATGAACTGACTAATCGGGAATTACTAGTTCAACCCACGACTCGTTGCGACCGTGGGATGATCTAACAACTCCATTCGGAAGAACACGGCTGGGCGCAGTCAAAGTCCCAGTCCCAGCAGAATATTCAAAGAGTAACGAAAGTAGTTGCTATTTATTTCACTTTTTTTTTGTAGTTTCTTATACCATTTTTGCAACAACCATATTTTCAAGAAGAAAGATCTATCAATTAAGCTTGTGAATGCGATCATACTCTAGCTCTAGTGTCTGGTCTGGATTGACTGACTCGTTGTTCTAATGGGTAAATTAGTTTTCTGTTATCTGTGAATAGTGTCAATGCAGGGCCGTATCCAGGGGAGGTTAGCCCCCCCCCCCGAAACATGCAAAAAGACTAGTTTCTTATTGGCTTTAACCTCTGATCTGTGTATTTTTTGTACTTTGGTCCTTACCCGTGGGCAAACCCCCCAACGGGAATAAATTCCTGGAAACGGACCTGTTAGCTGGTACTAGGATTTTACCAAGAGAAAAGGTACAGTTGGGTGTACAATATTCATACCTATCGACTAGTCATTCTCTGCAGTTTTTCGTCGGATCAGTCAACTTGTTTAAGATCTAGTCCACGTCCTGACATTTCTTTGTTGCATATACTGAAAGCTGTCAAAATTACCTTCATTTTTGCACAAGAGAAGTCCTTCTTTATTGTCACAGTAATTGAGATGAACTTGATGTCATCAACTCTCGGGCAACCAATATATACTCCGTCACAAGGTCGTAGGATATACGGGAAACACTGAACTCAGTCAGCTATCCAAATCGTTAACAAGCACGGATTCTGCGCATGTTGGCACATGGTTGCTTCAGTGTATCGCAAGCCTGGATCAGCTTTCTGTGCAAAAATTTTGGACGAGTTTTTCGAGTACTTTCGGCAGATCGCCATCCACTTCATGTCCGCGACCCTAATTATGTCACTTGATCTGATCAGTGATCATGGCAAGAATTGCGGCTAAAACGGACACTGCCGAGTAAATGTGCACTGGGGCTCCTAATCAGGGTCTCACGTACGGGGGGGGGGCATCCCCATGAAGCTTTACGATTTTTGGTTAAGAAATAGCCTAATTTTTCTGAAAAACAGTCAATTTTTCTAAAAAAAAAGTCGATAAACAGAAAACAATCGATTTTTCTCAAAAACAGTCGAAGATTGTGTTTAAAACAGTTTGTTTTTCTGAAAACAGGCGTAGCAAGTCGTTAAAATACCTTGTTCCACCCCCAAACATTTTGGCTAGTAATGCCTCTGCTCCTATCCCTGGTACTGAAGGGAAAAGGTAGAAGGGAAAAGGTAAAATGCAGGCTTCACCTTCAAAATTTTCATTCCAGATGCCATACATCCGTTTTCGTTGATACGGATCCGGAAAGCAAAGCCCAGTAAATACGTCTGGACTGAAAACAATCGATTTTTTTTAAAACAGTCGAAGATTCTGTTTAAAACAGTTCGTTTTCTGAAAAACAGGCGTAGGCTAGCAAGTAGTTAATACGTTGTCCCATCCCCAAACATTTTGGATAGCAATGCCTCTGCTCCTATCACTGGTACTGAAGGGAAAAGGTAAAATGCAGGCTTCACCTTTAAAATTTTCATTCAAGATGCCATACATCCGTTTTCGTTGATATGAATCGGAAGTTAAAGCCAGGCTAAATGCGTCTGGAAGTCCGGTGTGTTGGTCGCCCCAGATTCGAAAATCTGGAAGGGTTTCGAGAGGTTTGAACACATTTGACGGGATCGAATAAAATCTGGAACGGGACGGAACGACACGGGGCAGGAGGAACGCGTACTAAAAACGGTAACACCGTACTAAAATATTCCGATGCATGCAGGGGGAACAAGTACTAAAATCGGGAATGCGCGTCCCCTTTTCTTTGGCACTCGGTTCCATTTTCATTAGAAGCAAGTGCGAAAAACGGGATTGACAGGATCCCTGTTTCTTTTTAGTACTGGCTTTTGATGAAACTGGAACCGAGTACTAAAAAACAGGGATCCTGTCAATCCCGTTTTTAGAATTTTAGTACTGGCTTCTGATGAAAATGGAACCGAGTGCTAAAGAACAGGGGACGCGCATTCCCGATTTTCGTGTTCCCGTTTTTAGTACGCGTTTCTCCGTCCCATGTCGTTCCGTTCCGTTCCCGATTTTAGTCGATCCCACATTTGACAGAATAGAAATAGAAACACATGAATGATATGGTGAGAGAAATAGGAAGAGCGAGTGAGAACCGTGATTAGGAGGCGAGAGAGAAGCGGGACATTCCATAAAATGTTGATAATTAATAGCGACATTTTCACGGTAGCTGTAAGCCTTGACTTGAGACTTCCGGCAGATCGCGATTACAGAAAACGCAGATCTCTGGTAGTCTGAAACGTGAAGCTGGTTTTCATTACAGTACATGAGTAATCAAGGCAAGAACAGAGCCTAGAACGCGATAGTGCTGAGAGAAACACTGAGCGTGTTCCACCCTACTTACCGTAGTTACTACGCATGACGTCACGTATTCTGGCTTCTTGGCGCCAATATCGTGCCACGGCTTGGCTTGGCTTGGCAGGAAAAAGACGCGCGGCGTAAGCCCTATGCGCCACCAAACTTAACGGATTTGTAAATATTTTGGCAGATACCAACTAAAAATCTACAAAAGAGTGATTCTGAAACCCAAAATATTCCTGGTGTTCACCTGGACAGACAGTGAAGAAACCTTACTCATCAAAATCCCTCTCTGACTCGCAAACCTAGGACATTCTGACAACAAATGTTCCATCGTCTCTACAATACCGATACACACTGGATGAGGACAATTTGGAGTTTGGTTTAAACCATAAATATGCCTCCTTTCACCCGACATACAATGGTTGGTCCTTATTAGAAAAATACAATTGGCCATCCTTCGATTTTTTTGAACAAGAAAATGTGGGATCCGATCACCAGGGTATGCGAGTACATATTGATTAGAAGAGGCCTGTGCTTGCAGGTTACAATAGTACAGTTTCGACCTGACGGTGATTTTCCTTATAATTTCCTCTTCGGACAGATCAACGGTCCAGCTTATAGGGTGATTGAGGGCTTCTTTGGCGATTCGGTCTGCCTCATCATTTCCGGCGTACCCACATGGGATGGTATCCACTGAAATCTAATGGTGAAACCGATACTCATAAGGTCCAAGACATCTGATTTGAGCTGTCGAATGTGGGAACTCGATGAAGTGGTGTTGCTTCTTAATGATTCCAAAACTGATTGTGAATCTGAGAAAAAAGCATACCTCCCTTTCCCGTGCCTCCTGGCAAATTCAACCGCCTTCCTTAGAGCCAAAGCTTCTGCATGAAATATGGAAATTCCGTCTGATACTCTGAAGCCTGTGCGGATCTGATTGAAATGGGTGAAAATTCCTGCTGCCGCCTTCCCACTTTCTGAAACCGATCCATCGGTATAGATAAGTGCCACGGTCTGATCAGGCCAATCACGTCACAGTGATCGTAGTTACCACGCTTAGGACGCTACCGACTGTGGTAAGTATATACTATTAGTTACTATTTCGAGAAGGTTGGAACGGTTAGCGTATAGTGACTTTTCATCGGGTTGGAACAACAAATATTAATTAATAGTTACTATTGTTGAAGGGTAGAACATGCTCACTGCCGACTGAATGGGCACTGGTGCTGCTAATACCGTCGTCAACACTCAATTAGTGTTTACACTTGTATACATTGACATTTTCGACAAATTTGTTTTTCACCATGATAGTGCGAAAAGAATAAAAGCGACATCTATCTATCGTACTCAAGGCCGTATCTAGGGGGGTGAGGGGGTTCGACCCCCCCCCCCGAAATCCACAAAATTAATCGTTTTTTGTAGGCTTTAAAATCTCGACATCTATGTATTTTTTGTACTTTTTGGTCCGACCAGTTGGCACCCCCCCCCCCCCCCCCGAAGGGCAAACCCCCCCGAAACAAATTCCTGGATACCGGCCTGATCGTACTCAAGGGAAGCGATAACCACAAAAGTTTCCAAATCCAGGTTCGACACGAAAACCGCCCGGCATCGGGAGTTTCGTCTCAAGAAGTGTGGCACTCGGCACCCAAAACGCATGATATATATGCTAATTAAGTGTTCTATTTTGTACTACGTTTGATTATCGAATCGTTTATTGATAGCCCAACTTCGTAACTTTCTTTCGTAAAAGATGCTGAAGTCCGCTAGTCATTACAACAATAAAATCAAGTATATTACACTAACTATTCCTAATCACTAACTTTTTGTTTAAGAAACAAAGGATATGAACGAGTTAAAAAAACCTGAGGTTCGTCCTCAGACAGGTTGTCTTGTCCTACTATTTTTCAGAGCATCGGGAGCAAGGATCGGTACTTCTCATTCGCCAACAGATTCTTAACAAAGTTTAGGATCAGTTCTTGTCTTCGGTTGAAGAGGCTCAGGATTTTCGAATCAGACAGTGCCCTAACCTCCGAGCGTTTCTTTTCGAATTTGAGCTCTTCCGATAGATACACGTACAGGAGCCAGGATGGGTATCCAACCTCGAATTTATACAACCCCGAACTCGGCCTAAAAAGGTTGAATGGAAATTTCAATGCAGTCCTACAAAGGTCCCAACTGTCAAGAAGGAAACCTTGAATGACCTAGGACCTGTTTTAGAGTGCAAACGAAATTTGGAAGTTCGAGGTTATGTACATTCGAGGTTGGATACTTCTGCCTGTACCGTGTGCTGGCTACTTGAGCCAGTTGAGGTCCCCAAACCGGACAGCAGTATTACAAAAGGAGGCGCAGTGAGTAAGTTATCTTAATCTGTGAAGTTTTTTAACGTAACGTGTTCGGGAACGGAATCACAACAACCAGTACATCGTTTTCCTAATATTTCTGCCAAATCTGCCTATGATTGAAATGTGTGGGACGAAAGGAAACAGAGGTTTACCACCATCTTGTTAGGAAGAACGAGCGAAGAGCAGAAATGTTTTGTAGACCAAGTTGGTCTTTCAGTTTCAAACTGGGTGATGCGTGCGCTAATAAGCTTCATTTGAACGTAAAGCCCAACTTCCATAGCCAAAGCTGGAAGGCTATCCAACCGCCAGTAATGGCGGGTGCCAAGCGGGGGTCAAATACACTAAAGAGACCGAAGTCAAAGTAGAAGAAAACAATACGCCTACTAAAATGACCTTTCTGGATCCTCGTGCAAAGTTAGGTAAGAAATACTTCAGTTCCGTCCATTCATTCCATTCCGTTTATTAAAGGACCTCTCTTGCTTATTCTGCCTTTCAGATTATCCCTAGCTGCCGAAATGGGTGTCTTAACGCCACCGCGGTTTAGCGCCACCGTATGTTTTCCGCCACCCAGGAAATCTTGCATCATCAAGAGGATTAGTTGGGTCAGACGAAAGGGTCAAATATTTTGGTAGGTTCTTCGCCACCGTATATTTTCCGCCAACTTATTAGTGCAGGTAGCTGGTACATGTAATTCCAGATCCAAATCCTTAAACGCGAAGAGGGTGTTTACCGCCACCAACGCTAACTCTACGTTAATCCTAGCTAAGACGAAGACTGAGCTTAATGTTTCACACAATTTTTTATTTCAAGTCCAACTAAAGAAACTGTACAACTTCAACAATTCAAGGCCCTCAAACTATTCAAATTTCAAAAGGTGAGAAATCGCCCGCAGAAATACGTCTCTTGAAGACCGTTAACAATGTAAATGTCATTTTCTTTCACATTCTTTGTTTTAACTATTTCCATGATTATTTCTCTTGTCACTTAGTCCGGGTTCTGTAGTTACAGTTGCTCTTATAAATACTTTTAGACCAGTTACTAACTGATAATCCCTTAATCGCTGTGATACTTAATCCGGTTGGCGCTCGACACCCCATCAGAATATTAGGTCTGAAAAGATCTGACCCAACCCTCTGGAGGAACTAATGACGTAAGATTTCCTGGGTGGCGGTAAACACCCTTTTCACATTTAAAGATTTTGATCTGAAACTACCTGCACAGGCTGCCTGCGCTACCTGAATTAAAAGGTGGCGAAAAACATATGGTGGCGGAAAACCGCGGTGGCGTTAAAACACTGCTACCCTAGCTGCCTTATGGGGGTCTAGGGCTCCCCGCCTTTTGTCATTGTTTCATCCAGCGCGTTTTCGGTTTATCCGAGTTCTGACAGTCATGCAACGCAAAATTCACCGAAAGCTTCACGGTCCGTCAACGACTTTCATTAATAAGGACATGAGAAGCTTCATAGTATTCTTTTTCTTTTCAAAGACATGGTAGACCGTCAGGTCTACCTTCAGTTTTGGAGTTCTTTTGTTTTGCTTGGTTTTCCCAGTATTTAACCAATAAGTCTAACCATTTTGTGTCCAGCCGCCACATTGGAGAGAAGGAAGGCTGGATAGAGTCGACCTCGGAGTCGACAAACGCTAACAAGAAAATCTCTAATTTCACGTGGGAAGTAATGGTATTTTTGAAAACGAGATTTCTTTCATCGTTAAAAGATCATTTCTAGCAAGAGTTGAGCTTTAACAACTACGTATATATGCTACAAATAGTTGAGGCACTGGAGGTACCAGTAGGGATCAATCAGATCCCTCCGGCAGTATACCATGTAGGAGTAGGCTACTTCCTAGGTTTCGATGGGATCCCAAAAATTAATATTTGATCCAGACAACTAGGTCTTGTCTTCGCCAGATCCAGTCTTCGCCAGGCTAGTCATCTGAGAAAACCAAGTTCAGATATAACTGTATGAGCCATATCTATTTTGACGATACTGATCGAAACTTCCGGCCAAATTTCCGGTTTCGGCTGAATTCCGAGCTAACTACTTGTTCAGCAAAAAAAGATGGTTCAGAATCACAGCGTATCTCCTTATCCCTATAAAGAACATCTAATCAACTTCAAATAAAACTTCAACTTATAAAAAAAAATTAGGTTTCAACCGGATTCCAAATGAACTATATGTCCGGGTAAAAAATGATTGTCATATACAGATTCAGCGTCTCTTCTTACCCTTAAATCTGTCATCTAATCAATTTCAAATAAAACTTTTACTTTTAACAAATTTTCCGGTTTCGGCCGGATTTCAGGCGAACTACTTGTCCGGCGAGAAAATGGTTTTCACCATCGTGTTCAGCATGTCTTCTTACCCCATAATCGACTATCACATATAGCTGTTTCAAAATATTTTGTTTGCCCCTTAATTTAAACCCCCTCCCCCACCCCTAAATGTAGGGCTACAGGGCCCATCTACGAACTCGACCTTACTCTTCACCAAAAAAATCCTCACACCAAGTTTCATCAAAATATCTATCCCTCACTTACGTTTTGGGATCCCAAACATGTAAACGATTTCTCCACAAAGGAAAAACAAAAATGTTTCCACCCAGGATCGAACTGGGGACCTTCTGCGTGTTAGGCAGACGTGATAACCGCTACACCATGGAAACGATGTTAGCTGAACGGCCGTTCAATACGAAAAAACAGACCTCGCAAATCGTTGAGATTCTCGCCAAGGTTTCTCGCGAGAACAAACTGATACCATGGATTACTGGATTTGACTGTAGAGCAGTGTTGCCAGGTCGCCGAGACCCAAAAGCACTTTAGTTGACCCAAAAAAGCACTTTTGGGTGCCAAAAATCACTACGCAATTTTTTTTTCCCGATTCTTGAATAAAATATACAGAATTCGCGGTTGATTTTTACAAACTGCTGCTATGACAAAGCGCAGTATTTTAGCAGCACATAGAAATTAAGGGTTCCTGGGGCAACGATAGGGTTGTCTGGTCTAACTGGTCTTGCCTATCTATTTGGTTTACAGAAACTCGGTCGGGGTACTGAATCTCCCAACTTGATATGTGCGAAGTAATCACAAAATGAAATGTACTAGATAGGATACCATCAAAAATAAGATCATATGTCTGATGTAGTGATTGTTTGAAGGAGCTGTCCAGGTTCCTGCAACTGACATTAATCGTACCAAGGCTATTTATCTTGAAAAATACATTCTAGTTCATTTAGATTCCCTATTATCACGGATAAATGTATCGCTTTCATACGCATGTACAGTGCTTCTGCCCCTTTTTCAGATGAATTCTCTAGCGCTGGCATAGACCTAGTCGAAAATCACTACGTAATGCTAAATTCGACCAGAAAATCACTACCGCACTTTCGGTCCTCGAAATCACTACGTTTGGTGATTTATCGCTACACCTGGCAACACTGCTGTAGAGTTTGAGTCGCAGGTGGGACATTTTCTCCGAGATTTTCTCGTTCTTCCTGAGGATCAGTGGCGTGTTTTGGGCTTAGTCATATAGAGTATTCGAATGAAAAATGTTGTGTAGGTCAGAGTAGGAACAGATTGAAGCCCTAAATTCGTGGGTCCGAACCGCACTCGGTCATGGTCCAGTGGAGTTGAAGAGGGGCCTGACAATTACGTTTCAAGGGGGATCAAACGGGTGGAGCAGCTGAAATGAACTCTGGCAGGTACCTAGGTCAAATGCCTCAAATTTGCCGATCCGACTTCGGCGCGGGGAGTTGGATGGCGTAACCTACCAGACGCTTTCCAGGATATGCCGTTTTCAGCACGAATGAGTGATCTGATTGAAGCGGACTTGATTGGCGAGAAGAAGTCCTAAATGTTCAATGTTTAAGTCGAAGATCATCCAGCGACTCTGGGGGGGGGGGTTGGACGGAGGAGGATGGACACTGTGACGTCCTCATTATCCATCTTGTACACCCTTCCTGTAAAAAGTGCCGTATTCGTGGGTTCAAACCTCGCCTGGATAAAAACAATTTCAGTGGACGACTTCCCCCCAGACTTCCATCCCAGACCGAATATCAGGGATTTTAATGATTGTATATCATTTGCATTCTGCCTGACTTTTCTGATGGAATACGGATCGAACCCTGCTTACAACAGCCGGCACAAAGAATGCTATAACTAACCGCGCCAATATTTTGGTACAAGCGTGGGAGCAGGCCAACGAACCAGCAAGGTCGATTCATCTCTAGCTTCAAACTGGATAACAAGAGCAGGATGATTCAAGTAGTGCGTACAATTTCATGGCAGAATTATCTGGACGAACAAGAAGTCAGACAAGCAAGCAGCCAACAAGACCGATGAGTTATCCAGTAAAACGTATCAGTTGCCCCTTGCAGCAAGCCATCGTGTTTCACGCGAACGGGTCCCTTTTCCCTTCAGAGGCCCGACGTAGATCTTATTAGGTGGGTAGGTTGTGACGAAGGAAACATTTTTCTTTCCTGTTCTTCTCTTTTTTCTCTCTTTCTTTCTTTTTTTCTCTCTTTCTTTTTTCCTTTTTTTCTTTTTTTGAAAATGTATTAGATTAGTTTTTCTGTTAGTATTTATTGAATAATTTTAAGTTAAAGGTGGTTAGAAGATACAGCCACTCACAGGACTTTTGTCTTTTATGTGGTTGTTGAGTTTTTTTCTATAATGTAGTTGTGTTTTTTTTGTGAAGTAAAAAATATCTGAATCTGAATCTATCGAGGAACAAGGCATGCGACAATACAAAGTAATTCGGAAGGGGGTGTCGTAACTGTCGTAGCTCTTATTTTGTCAGAACAAGAACCCATCCACGTTAGCCCAATGTCAGGGATTTTTTTTTGTTTATATTATTGGCATTCTGCCCAACTTTCTGGTTGGAAAGAAGGAAGTAGGGACCCATTCGGTTAAAACAGCCGGCACAAAGAGTGCAATGGCTAACCGCTTGAATACTTTAATACAAGCGTGGGTGCAGGCCAACAAACCAGCAAGGGCGCTTGCTTCGTCTCTAGCTCTAAACTAGATTACAAAGAGCAGGATGATTCTGATAGTGCTCCAAGTTTCATGACTGAGGTAACTGAACGGACAAGAAGTGAAAGGGAGAGGGTTCGCAACCGCCACCAACAAAACTGAGGAGCTATCCGGAAGACATAATAACAGAACAGCTGCATCGAGTTTTACGATTGGACGGATCCTTGTTCTTTCAAAAGCCCGAGTCTTTTTAGTAACTAGCTTTAACTTGCTGGTCTTTTTGGATCGTTCTTCAAGAAACAATAAAATAGTTCCTTTAACAACCTTTCCTGTGATTAATCCTACCCCTTGTAATCTCGTAGTCCGCATTCCCAGGATGATGTGGCCTCCCCTGTGGACAGTTTCAGCCGTCGGCATTTTAAACCAAGACGATATTAGTCTCTCCTGCGACCATTTTGAACTGTTGGCTTTTAGAAACTGTCGGCATTTTAAGCCACCAGCATTTCGGAAATTCGGACGATTTCGATTTCGGGTGTTCCACATCTGAATTGTGGGCATTTGAGTCGTGGGCATTTTGATCGTGGGCATTTTGAACCGTGGGCATTTTGATCGTGGGCATTCTGAGCGTGGGCATTGTGAGAGTGGGCAAAAAGATCGTGGTGATTTTGGGAACCACCCACATAATCTTATCGGAGAACAATATGATGACGCAACAAAAGAATCCAGAAGTGGCAAAAGATTGATCACTCTAACAACCGGAAGAAAGAGAGGGAGAGGTGGAGCGAGTAGGGGCGTGGAAGGGAGGCAAAGAGAGGATGAAGGGCGCAAGTCCTTTGACATACAGTAGATGAGGGAGTCGACTGGAGGTTGAGGGAGAGAACTGTAGTTTTCTGGCAAGGACTGAGGCGAGATTAGTCAGCGAGAATGCCTAAAGGGAACAAACCCTCGAGTACATTAGCTGATCAGTGTCTGGTTGGAATTCACACCAAGCTCGAAGTGCTTTACCATCGATCGGCAACATTCCAATGACGCCAGAATGACATTGACAGGCGGGTTTATCTTCAAATGCTTAAATCAACTTTCACCGAACGACTGTCGTCGGTACCCATTGTGTCCCATTGGTCAAAATTTCTCAAGAATTCTCCGTCACACACGAACGTATCCCACAGCTATCTGTGCATCTCAAGGGCCCCGAGATGCGCACTGCATGAAATGCCCCGTGAACTATCTTACTGAACGTCGATGCGGAAACTACGAATCAAGTTTAAAAGATCCACCGTACCTATACTGCAATGCAACCTACTTCCGTAAACGCATTCACTACTTCTTAAACCCGTAGACCCAAATTTCATATGTTACATTCTAAAATCCGCTAACGACACCTCACTAATCTTTGCACTTGCCGTGATTAAATACTTCCCGTGCGCACTGTACTCCCGACAAGTGTACGCGTGTCATCGTATTGATGCGTAAAACCGTTTTTCTGAATTTTCCGAGTTTTACTAGTGGGCCCGGTAAAAGGCTTGAAACAGTCAAAACCGTGGATATTGTTAAAAGCAGAAACTAGTTCTACACTATTCAAATAGTTTTTAATACTGGAACATAAACAGTAAATAGTGCTAGGTGTGCTTTAAAGTCCGTATTCAGTCGTGAACTTGTTCATCCTATTCCAGTTCAGCTGTTGCTTCAGATAACCCACCGTCGGTTTTGGCCCACCGTCAAGACAAGACAATATTTCTGGCATCGAAGTTCTTGTGACACAAAGCAAAATACTTCACTTCAATATATTTGTAACCCATCTTAACAAAGGGCTACCCAAAGTTGGAGTATCAAACACAAAGAGCGGTAGAGGTTTCGAGAGAGGTAGTGTGGTCCCTAATGGGAGGTATGCTTGCCCGCTCTGTGAGGAGGAAAAAAATTTGGACCATTTTCTCCGTAGATGCCCGAAGCTTTAAGAAAAGTTACCTAGATGGTGTAATTTTGTCACTTCCCGAAATCCAGTGTAATACTAACCCTACCGTTATAACGCGAGTAGGCGTGTACATAGATAAATGTTTAGAATTAAGGAGTCTGAGTGTTTAAGTTATATTTTTGTTGCTCTCTTGTGTATATGACCCTTGGGCTTCTGAAATACACTGATCTATCTATATGTCTATCTAAATAGGAGAAATAAGCAAGAAAGAAAAGAAAAATAAAGAAGCTCTCCTGAAAGCATTTTAATAATTCTGGGACAAATAGGGACAAGCGATGAGCAAAGGGGTTAGAGACTCTGCAGCTGAGGGAGAAAAAATGAATATGCAGTTTTGTCATCGCCTTTTTTTTCGATCCGCATACGAGTTTAATATGAAAAATGTTTTTTTTATTTACAGCGAACCCGCTGCGGTACTAAAATCAAGAAAATATACTCAACTCTCCTGAGACTGTTCGGCTTCAATTAAGTCGGGTCTTCAGCTTCCGGAATCTGGGTTCCCAGATTTTCCGAGATTTTTTCTGAATTTCTTCTGCGATACTTAAAAATTCCGGAAATCTGGAAGTTCAAAAGCCCCTTTTTTCCGGATTATTTTGATGTACTTTTGGACTGGTTCATATTCCAGATGCAATTTACAGAAGAAGTCAACGAATAATCTGGAAGCCCAGATTCCGGAAGTTCCGGGAGATGAAGACCAGACTTAAGCGTATGTAGCCTAACGGAGTGTAGCTGTATGAACATTTCTTCAAGGGGGTTAGGCTTCACCTTCCAGATTCCCAGATACCTGGGTCTTCATCATTGATACTTTGGTGGAAGGAAAATGTCCTTTCGATCAGAAATTGACAGCACAGTCGGATTAAAGGACAACCAGCATACTGTGAGCCCGTCTTTAAAACAGGGGTTGATTTCACCTGGGTGACATTCGGTTAGCATATTCCTGAGAAGTTCGTAGAGGTGAAGTCTTGATTACGTGCGTATTACAACTGTTTTGGGACCTGGGACTCTTGCCTGTCTCTTAGCATGTAATTGGACAGGTTATTTATGTAACCCCTTACTTCCATCTAGAAAATAGAATACATAATCAAGAGTAATCTGCAAACTTTGCCCATTCATAGCAGTTACGAAGCTGCACTGCGTAGACTCCACGTAACATAGTACTGACGTGGCGAAATTCACAGATTACGCGGCTGAATTCAAAAGAGCGTGGTCAGTTGAGGCGTTTTTTTCTGACAAATCAGCTGGGCCGCGCTCTATGCTGGATACTATTACCTTAATTACCTTAATTCGCACTTAGCAGCGAATTAAGAGTCACGGGGATTCTACGTACTGAAGAGTTAGCTAAATATGCAACTGGGGCGAAACTTTTTAATTTTTTCTCATTTATGTTCTTCTATCGAAGTAATTCTAAGTGCCTGTCAGGGCACGTACATGCTTTAAATTGTGCTTACTTTTATGTCAGATCGGCAAGTGCGCATCCTCTCGACGAAAAACTCGCACAAAGGTTGGAACGTGAATTTGTCTGTCACATACCTTAGACCTAAGTTCCTTCTGCACCTCCAGAGGCGCTTAGGGCATCCAAGAAGAGCCGCCAGTCGTCTCTCATAAGGGCCGCTGCCCATACATCTTCCCATTCGGGCTGAATTGACGCCATGATATTGTGGAGATCCGACTGGTAGGTACGGCGAAAAGTGGTGCAAAGGTGATGGCAAAAACAAAAATACAAGAAACCGGCGTAATGAAAACAAAGTAATTAAATTCCGAGCTCGAGGGAACAAAATTCCCAAGAAACCTGGGATGGGGGCATAAAGTTGATATTTTGCAATTTTTATCAGGGACGACGAAACTCCAAAAAGGGTAATTCCTAAGTCTTGAACATGGAACTTCTTGGTTAGTTTGTGCATAAGTTTGACAAATGAGGCGGGTCTTTGTTTAAAATACCACGAAATTATCTTTTTTACGACTTCGAAGCCTCACTTAATCTCTCCACGAGGTACTATTATCTTTTTGACCAAGAGAAACAGACCAGCCTACTACGTCTCAACCCATGCAAGTGCCATATGAGCTTACAGCTCTTGTTGTAAAATCGATTCATGCCAGATTCCAAGTGACCGACAATTTGCTCGCTGACCCCCAGTTCAAACTAAAACAGAGTGGCGCCAAGATTTTTTTGAATTTAAATGTGAAATCTCACATGCTTGATGGCAACGACGGGATTTTCAGATGGCTTCCAATGTCAAACCGGTAATAAAACGAGGAGCTACAGGTTTTTATTTGATCCTTATAAAGATTGTCCGAATTGTGGATTCGCGGGAAATTCAGTACCCGTTTCTATGGCACTTGCAGCCTCTGGCTCAAGTGCCATATACCGATCGCAATTCCGTCTGTCTGTCGGTTGGTCGGTCCCATTTTTTTGTCCCACATGTTCGAGTTAGGGTACTTCCAAATGTGCTAGGACTAGGAAGATGTGCTTGATCCTTATAAAGATTGTCCGAAATATGTATTCGCGGGAAATTCAGTACCTGTTTTTATGGCACTTGCAGCCTCTGGCTCAAGTGCCATATACCGATCGCAATTCCGTCTGTCTGTCTGTCTGTCGGTCGGGTCGGTCGGTCCCATTTTTTTTTGTCCCACATGTTCGAGTTAGGGTACTTCCAGATGTGCTAGGACAATGAAACTTGGCAGGAAAATCAGGGACCCGACCAAACTAACCTGGAAATAATCAGTCTCCCGATCCGAACATCTGGGGGGAGTGGGGGGGAATCCTGAGAATTTAGTAGCTTTTGTCACACTTTTTCGAGTTGGGGTACTTCCAGATGTGCTAGGACGATGAATCTTGGCAGGCGTATCAGGGATCCGACCAAACTAACCTGGAAATAATCAGTTTCCCGATCCGATCATCTGTGAGGGAGTGGAGGGGAATCCTGAGAATTTAGTAGCTTTAGTCACACTTTTTCGAGTTGGGGTACTTCCAGATGTGCTAGGACGATGAATCTTGGCAGGCGTATCAGGGATCCGACCAAACTAACCTGGAAATAATCAGTTTCCCGATCCGATCATCTGTGAGGGAGTGGAGGGCGGGGGAATCCGGAAAATTGAGTAGTGTGTATCTCTGATGTCCCATTTGAAGTCCGAACCGGATTCGATGGCTATGGGGGAATTGGGGGGGGGGAGACATGAAATCACGTGAAACGGTTGGAATGGAGGGATTGGAGTGAAACTTGCTGGGAAGGACAAGCATCTGCTCCAGATAAATCGTTTACACAATTGGACTGGATCCGGACACTTGGGGGTGGAGGGGAGTTTCCCGGAATTCCGGTGATGGCGGTTTTGGGGATTATCACGATGAAACTTGGGAAGCGTATCAGGGACCCGATTAAACTGACTTATATATAAAAATTTACTCGATCCGAAAGTCGTTGGGGGAGTAGAGGGAAGGGGAATCCGGAATATTGATTCATTCGTAACTTTGGAATGGGTGATCGGATTTGAGTGAGATTCGATAATTGAACAGAGGACATGTCTCTAGTGATCTTTTTCATGTCCGGACCGGATCCGACAGCAATTGGGGGGGGGGATACGTGACTGGAGAGATCGGGATGGAGCATTTTGGGAATAACAATCAGTTGCTCTGGATAAATCATTTACAGAACCGGATTGGCTCCGGCAACTGTGGGGGGAGTTTGAGGTGGGGGGGGGGGTCCGGAATTCTGGTGATCGCGAGTTAAGGTACTTCCAGATGTGCTAGGACGATGAAACTTGGCTGGAATATTAGAGATTTGACAAGATTGGCTTAGCAATCGCCACTTTCCAAATCCGACCATTCCTTAAAGTACCAATCCTGACCGCAAATTAAGAAAATTACTTTTAAGCAAAATATATATTTTCATGATCCCATAAGCCCATTACCATTTTTGCCTCAAGGGTTTTGCTTGCAAATGAAGTTCTAGCTCCGTACAATGTGCGCATCTTAACCCCATGTTCGAAAAGTACTTTTTATCAAACGTTATCTCAACCCATGATCACCCAAATGTATCCCAACCCATGATCATTTTTGCCACAAGGATTTTGCTTAAAAATTTATTTTATCACCCTCAAAGTGCGCATTTTAACCGAAAGGTGAAAAAAAAATACTTTTTACCAAACGGTACATATCAATGATGATAATTGATCCCTAAGGGCCTGTGATCGTTTTGTCTCAAGGCCCATTCACAACGGGTTTTAGCTAATACTCGATACCAGCCAGTCCCGGAAATCGCTCTGAGACTGAGAATCAGCTGGGATCCTGCCGTTCGCAATTGATATTAGTGCCAGTTTCGGGTACCAGCTAGTCTCGGACCCAAGTTGAAATCAGTTCAACTTTTGAGGGTACTAGCCAATCACATTACTTTGGGGAATACTGAGGAATATTCCGATTGGCTAATGCTGAACCACGTCATACAGAACAACAATGATCTAATTTACTTTCGGTTTTCAAGACAGCAAGGAGTGGATGTAATTTTATCTATTGGGCTTGGTTCGAAACTAGCCAATCAGAATATTCCTCAATACTCCCCAAAATAATCTGATTGGCTAGTACCTTCATAAGTTGAACTGATTTCAACTTGGGTGCGAGACTAGCTGGTATCCGAAACTGGCACCTGTATCAATTGTGAACGGCAGAATCCCAGCTAATTCTCGGTCTCAGAGCGATTTCAGGTACTGGCTGGGGCTAACACTCAAAATGCCCACGATCATAATGCCCACGACTCAAAATGCCCACTAAAAATGCCAACAACTCAAAATGCCCACGACTCAAAATGCCCACTACTCAAAATGCCCACGACTCAAAATGCCCACGGCTCAAAATGCCCACGACTCAAAATGCCCACGATTGGATAAATTTGAGGATTTCAGTCCGTAATTAGGCGTGACTGAGTGGCGGGAGGATAGACCGACTATCAGAATGTGAACTTGTATAATCTCAATTATATATAAAACTGGTTAAATATTCCCCTGTGGACAGTTTCGACCGTCGGCATTGTAAACTAGGACGATATTAGCCTCCCCTGTGACCACTTTGAACTGTCGGCATCTGAAACTGTCGGCATTTTAGGCCACCAGCATTTCGTGGGCATTTTGAGTCCCAAACAGCGATCCCAAAACTGCTATTTTTAATCAAGGAATCATTCTTACCTTCGTGATGCAAGTTAACTATGGTGGATTTGGATCTTCTGGTTTTGCTTTCTGCGTTGGCACAATTTTACACGACATTGCTTTACTTAAACACAAAGAATTCTGAACTATCACGAAACAAAAAAATAATTCCTTTTGATACCTTTAACGTGGTTAATCCTATCCCTTATAATCTCGTGGTCCGCTGTCCCAGCGTAATTTTGGCCTCCCCTGTGGACAGTTTCGGCCGTCGGCATTGTAAACTAGGACGATATTAGCCTCCCCTGTGACCACTTTGAACTGTCGGCATCTGAAACTGTCGGCATTTTAGGCCGCCGGCATTTCGTGGGCATTTCGAGTCGTGGGCATTTTGAGTCGTGGGCATTTTGAGTCGTGGGCATTTTAATCGTGGGCATTTTGATCGTGGGCGTTTTGAACCGTGGGCATTTTGATCGTGGGCATTCTGAGCGTGGGCATTGTGAGAGTGGGCAAAAAGATCGTGGTGATTTTGGGAACCACCCCTGGCTGGTATCGAGTATTAGTTAAAACCCGTTGTGAATGGGCCTTCAATAGTTTTTCTTACAGATGAATTTCTAGCGCCTATAAAGGGCGCATCATTACAGCCTAAAACAAAATACTTTTTACAAAATACGCATCTGAACCGCAAAGGTAACCTTAAAAGTACTTTTGATCAAATACTACTTCTCAACCCATGCAAGTGCCATATGAGCTTACAGCTCTTGTTTTTTCAGTAGCTGTATCTTTTTATGCTACACTATCCCCCAGTCGTCACAGTCGTCGTTCGTCCGTCCGTGGCCGAATAGGTTAACGCGCCGAACTCACGAGCGAAGGGTCGCTGGTTCGAGTCTCGGTGGTGACGACCGTTTGGTTCAGGACGAGGGTTAGTGGCGTTTCCCCGTAAGACAAGCCGAAAGTCCACCCAGCTTCAAATAGGTACCTAGGGAAAAGGCACGGGAAGCGTCGGATGCTTTGCCCCCAACCCAACCACGCATTGCACTCCTGGCCGATGGCGGAGTATCAGGGGATCGGCACCTGCGCTGTGCGAACCTTAACCGGTTTGCATGCAAAAGTTCGCTTTTGTTTGGTTTGCTATCCCCCTGTGGGCGACAAAGAAGATTGTAATTACGCTACTACTATATTGCTTTCCTTCCAACTAATTTTTAATTTTGCATTCATTATAATACGCACACGATGCAGACAGAATAATTATAGCGTTGAACACAGAATACCAGTGTAGCATAAATTGCAGGGCGCAGTGTTGCCAGATTGGCGGATTTTACGTCAAACTGGCGGATTTTGTCGGAGACTGGCGTGAATACTTTTGCAACTGGCGTGTGGCGTAAAATGTGGCTGTTATTTTTTTTGACTGGCGTATTTTTTGGCGTGATGTGAAAAATGGACTATCTTTACCAAAAACCTGCTGTTTTTCAGAAAAATCGACTGTTGTTACATCGTTTTAATCGTCGTGACCGAAGGCCGAAAACTTTTCGGGGTTCTGTGCTCGGTTCTGTGTTGACATCAACACAGAACCCCCAAATATATGTCTTTCAGTTTTTGGAAGGTGTACATTTTTTCTGGCGTATTTTTGCCGTGTTTTTCAGAGGCCGCGGCTTATTTTTTATATATATATGACCCATACAGCGTGACTAAGTTCTGTTATTTTAGTTGTTAATCCTTTGATGAATGATGATTTAATCCGGAATATCTCTAAATGTATACAAATGGCTTTGGATATGTCAATTCAAACAAGGACACTTCTAGCACTATCAATACACTCGACAGGTCAATCCTTTCTGTATTTTGACGATGCAAAACGGATACGTCAGCTAGATTTTAGTAGAGCTATATTTCGGCCCTTCTTGGCAAGGGTCCTCTTCAGGCTCAAGCCGCTCAAGCTGGAAAATGAACTTGACTATTCTGAACCCACCTGGTCCAAATAACTCGCACGTGTGACTGGAGGCACAAATGCCAGTTGCCAAAGCCCATTTCGGCTATACATATAGTACCAAGAACAAATAAGCACCAGAACCTTCGTCGCCCTATCTCTGTAATACGACCATGCGGAGTCGAATAAATCCCTGTGCCCTGCCCGACGCAAACGAGCGGAGGGTAGGAGCTACGCGTAACATCACAATTCGTTACCTCTCCAAACAGCTATATCGCAATAAAGCCCCGAAGAAGAAATTTTCAAAGTAAAAAACCATTGGTTGTCTGGACGCGCTGCAGAGCGGGTCAGCGCGCCTCCTGCACTAATTCCTCTGACATGCGCAGCGGCGAAAAGGGAAGTAGACGGGCAGCAACTGAAATCTCAGCTCAGTTCTGTCGGGGCTGTGTGTCGGGGTATCCATAGTCGCTGCATGGGACCAAAGACTATTCTATTGGCTTATTTGTTATTGAATATGTACGCTTGGGGGTTGTCGGACAGGATTAAAGCTAAGTGTTGTAAAAGCAGAACTTTCTACCTTTTTTTAATTCATTGGTAGGGAGGGGGGTTGTTTGGTTTCGTAAAGAAAAATAGGGTTTTTTGTTGGTTTAAAGAGTTGTAATTGTGGCTGCGATGGAAGGGGTGCCCTATGCCGGAAGGGCACCCTGAGATATCGAAGTGCCTTTTCTCTTTTTTTTTGCCCTATTTTTCTTTGCCCTATTTTTTTTTTTGCCCTATTTTAAATTAACTTAAAGTTAAATTTGAGTAAAAGAAAAAGAAAGTAAGGAATGTCATTGAGACGAGTGGAGGCGGGTTTAATAGGCTACTAGTAGATTTGAATTATAAGTATTTTTTAAACTTGAAAATTAATGGAAGGGATTTATTAAGGTTGTAAAGATAGGATTAAAAAAAAAAAAAAAAGCCAAGTGCCCAGAGAACACTGATTCGAGTTCAGTAGACGAATTTGACATCGAAAGCGGACAGAATCTGCGTCGTTAGGCCACAAAATTCACGCCATGCCGTTCAACTCCAAGTCCAAACTCTTCGCGTCACATTTCAATTCGTAAGCGGAAAAGATTCGCGTTCTGTGGGCACCAAGCTTAAACCGGTGCAAACCATGCGGCCAACAGAACTGAAATTAGGAAACACCATCTTTGCTGGAAAGAAGAAGAAGAAAAGGGCGACTCCAAACCAAAATGCAGAAGAATCTCCACTATTTCGAAGACCTAATCGAGCAGCAAAAACAGCAGCCGTGTCCAAAATGAGATCACAGCACCAGCTTTAACTCCAAGCAGTTTTCCGGCAAGAAATTCACAAAATCAGATATTTAAGGAAGAATCTTTAAGTGTTTTCTACAAGTTAATTTTCCAGCTTGAGCGGCCTGAGCCTGAAGAGGACCCTTGCCAAGAAGGGCCGAAATAAAGCTCCAATAAAATGTAGCTGACTTATCCGTTTTGCTCAGTCAAATACCAAGGAAAGTACCGAACTCCGGCTTGTATTCATCTAACTAAAGCACAACGACTGTGGTATCACAACCAGTTACGTAAAATCTCGCCACGGGGCCCATTCTTACAAAAGTTGGAAGCCCAACAACTCGGTCATTAGTGAAGTACTTTTCAGTCATTAGTAAAGTAGTAATAGTATATACGCAACTAGGTGGGTAGGTAGGTATATCTTTTTTCCTCTTTTTTTTGCCAAACAGTAAACAATAAACAAAACTTATTCGTTTTGCAGCAAACAGAATCCTAAGGGCTTGAGCTGCAATTCACTATTCCTAAATGTAACTATTAAATAAACAACTCATAATTATCCCCCAGGCCAATGACTATAAAACATGAAAAAATAAAGATAACACACAATTGAAATCCGAGCTATTAACTAATAACTTGTATTATCACAAATTACAGCATTAAAGGGAAAGTTCCTAATTCCAAAATGACAGACGGTATATTACTCCAAACAAAAGGCCCCAGATTATAAATCACACGATGATCCAGCTTTTTCTCTTTTCGTGGGTTAAAAGCTCAGCATGCCTAAGTATGCTCCCCTATATTGAATCATCGATGGGAAAACGTAAGGAATTGGGTAAACTCAGTATTTGGACCAAGTGACAGTCAGCCGTGAGATAAGCTAAGAGAGGGAGGGGAAGCTTCACAGACTCTCCCCCTTGCGGTCCCAAAATAAAAACAAGGAAAAAAGGTGAAACAGTCCAAGCAAATCGCTTTGAATTCCGTCCAATATTCTGGTCTAGTTTTCGGTGGAAGTTATGGTCCTGGCTTGAAGTTAATCAGTTTTAAAATCTCTTTATGCTGCCAACTCCATGGTACTCGAAGGCATGACCCTTGGTCGACTAGAGGTCAAGAAGTATCGGTATTATAACTGACATACTTGACAAAAACACCACGCCGGCCTTGGCGGCCGTTCAGGACCCATCTCCTCGCCAACACGTGGTTGTTGCATTTCTGCTGCTTCAGATGCAAAATATATCCAATAAATTTCTTTTAAGACATAACTCTTACTAGCAATGATCTTTTCAGGGTGTAATTTGCTAAGAAATATCGTTTTAGAAAATACCGTTACGTTTCATACGAGGTTATCGGTTTTCTTGTTAGCACTTGTCGGCTGTACCCAGTTTTCCCGCCCTCAAGCACGGCAACTGGACGCAAAACGTTTGAAAACAAAACGCGCCATGGTTATATTCGATTGGGGCACAACCCACTCCCCAAACTGCCGTATGTGCCAGGCAGAAGAAGAAACACCCCAACACTTCTTTTTCGAATGCCGCATCCTCCAACGAAGAAGTCGACAACTGAAAAGCCTGTGCGACGAGCTAAAACTCCCGAACCCATTTCAAGTCATCACCAGCGCCAAACTCCCTGCCCAAACATTCAAGATTTTGATTGGGATGCTAGCGCTAGTGAAGAACTCTGGAGAACGGAGTCTCTAAAGCCCCGTTCACAAGCATGCCTAGCCAAGCACAGATGTCTAGGCGCGTGTCTAGCATCACCGTTCACACCCATGCCTGGGCACAAATTTTGGGCCAGGCGCGGAGTTCCGGGCTCTGGAACTCGGTGCCTGGCTACGCCTGATGAGCACGCGCCTAGGCGTCTGTGCTTGGCTAGGCATGCTTGTGAACGGGGCTTAAGCAAAACCTCTGACCGAAAGCAACCACCAACGATCAACCGAGAAGGCAGAAAGAGATCCACACGAACTGGAACACAACGCCATTCAAACCTTATGATGATGATATAATTTTCTCAAACAGGTTTTAGACCTGATGGCCTACCATGCATTCCAAAATGAAAATAACACTTTGGAGCTTCTCATGACCTTGCGTGATAGGATTGCCAGCGGACCTTGAAGCCTTCGGCGAAGTTTGCATACCTTGACTGACAAACTCGGCTCGGACGAACAAGACCAAAAGTTTCGATTGGATTCCCAACAATTTCTAATTATTGGACTTTTTTATCCAGACAATCGGGTCTTGTAGATATCGGGTATAGACGTCTGTCGCAAGGAGATTTGGGGTAGCTTATGTTAATAAGCGCTGGATGCTCCAATGGATCATCCCCAGTGGAAGTATATAGAATAATACATTTTTAATGTGAAATTTTACATTTTTATTGTGAAATTTTACATTTTTATTGTGGTAAGCCTTTCATCGGTACCAGGGTTGGCTGTACTTTCTGGACGGTTCTGTCATCTATTATTGATCAAGTCAACACAAATTTGTTCATGTTTACGCAAATGACATTTAGTTTTGTAACCTTTGCGTAGATTATATCTTAGATTATCTTAAGTGAGTATGATTGAAACTTTAACAACTTATGTTTGACCACCTCAGGCCGTGATTTGTGTTGTTTTCCAAATACTCTATACGAGTCCGAATGACGCCAGTGGACCTTGGGAAGAACAAGAAACGTCATCCAAACGAACCCTCGAAATTGATTCAAATCCTGTGTAAACCAATCAATGACGTTTGAATGTCGTGACGTTTCTGGCTCTTCTTTGCACACCCAGCGATGTTTCATCGGCACGAAAATTTAGTCATCAAGAGTATAAACTGAAGCTTAACAAGGTTATATGTCTCACTACCTTACTACTAAATTCTTATGGAAAGTTCCGAACCGAGAGAAAAATTAAGAAAAATAAGCTATTTATCATCATAAAACTAGCTCCATGAAAAGCTCTGCGCCCTCATTGGTCAATTTTTTTTAATGACGGGTCCTAAAATGTAATCTATAACATTTGTCTGCTGTATACACTGATGCTTCTATGATTGGCGATTTGCCTTGTATATCTGTTGTTATATGATTATAACACATTATTATTTATTATATATTTATTGTCTACTTTTATATTTTTTGAATGAAGTAAAACTGAAATCGGAACGTTCTTGAAGGTGCGATCTATCGACACTCAATAGGCTGTGTAGACACATATTGACTACTCGTTCATTTACCTAACTAAGTTTCACCAGGGACCCATACATTTCCTGTAATGACTCGCCATTCAGGGGGATTGTCAATAAGAGATGTCTGATGCGCTCTTGACCGAGCGTCAGATAGTTGAAATACCCCCGGGGACAAAATATTGCATTGAGGGAGGAATCTCTTTGGTCTCACGTCCAAGGAGGCCCGGGATTGGCTCTATCTGAGCAAGAACGCCGATTCGATCCAAGTGGAATTTTTGGAAACTAGTTGAGGCTCGGGCAACATAGCAACATAGAAGCATAGCTGGAAATGACAAGCCCCTGAATGGCGAGTAATTACAGGAAATTTATGGGTCCCTGGTTTCACGTAATTAAAAATGAAACCAAGAGTTTCGGGGGAGGAGATACAATTTAACTGAAAAGGCAGCTTATTTTTACATCTCACTTTTGAATACACTGAATTTTTGTGACTCATCTAAGGGATGTTGTATTTTTTCACCCGGAACCTGCCCGGGAATCTAGTTTCGAATGAAATGTTTAGAATGTACGCTGCTTGCACGACAACCCAAAATTCATCCAGACGCGGAGAATTTGAATTTAAAAAAAACTGCATTTCCATGAGCGGAACACCCTACTTACCGTAGTTACTACGCTAGTTACCGTAGTTACTACGCTAGGCTGGATCGCTTTTTGAATTTTTTCGGTCACATATCAGGCCGCGGGGTGATCCGACCAATCACATTACAGAGATGCGTAGTTACTACGCTAACTACGCTCCCGAGCGTGGTAAGCAAATAGTTACTATTAGTTACTATTTTGAGACGGCTGGAACGGTCAGCGTAGTAACTTTTCGTGAGGCTGGAACGGAAATAGTAACTAATAGTTACTATTGGTAGAGGGGTGGAACACGCTCCATGTGTTAGGCTACGGACGCTAAGCTCGGAAAATTGGAGGAAGCAACTCTTCTGAAGGGAGAAGGAAAGTGACGATAAGATATGTCTTTATGTAATATGTGTTATTTTTCGTCAATAGCTTCCCTTTGTAGTTGCTGAATACTTCAAGCATAGAGGGAAAGCACAAAGAGGTACCACCAATCCGAAAGAATAAGTTCATTCGATGATATCAATTATTTGTGGATAGCGGACAAACAAAGTAACGCATTTTATCGGGTTTTCAGGCCTATTTAAGTAAATAAGTGAACTGTGACTAGACAGTCAGATCTCAGCCCTATTCAGTTAAAATTTAAGCTAACTAGCAAAGAGCACATCTGGTGTCGTTCGAACAAGAACAGGCGCGTTTCCTTTACAAGTATATATATTCTAGCGTGAAAAATAAAAAGAAATACACCTACCTTTCTAGAATCTCAGATGGCCTGTTTCTCTGCATGCCGATAAAGGTATTGTGATTCGCACTAGTAACTGGATATGCTTGATGAATGCTCCGCGTCCAAACTGAAAGAAATCCTAAATTTTAGCTACGGCAAAAACGCTGACAATTCCCGAAAGTGGAAAAAGGAAGCGAGAAGGATTTGAACCAATATTTCTATTTAATCCGAAATAAAGCAACTTCTAGCTGTTTCAGAGGCGTCGCTTTAATCTCGGTGGAATTCCATACAAGCAGAAAGTCACAAATATTTAATCCATTTAACTTATGGGCACAGTAAATTGTAATATACAACTATCGTTAAAGTTTAACTGAAAAGCCAACTTATGTTTGTGTCATTTAACTGAATACACTGAATTAATTGGATTCTGCAAAGGGATTTTTCTATGTTCCACTGTCTGCTCCAGTTATGACGGTCAGAATTTCTACAACCGTCCCCACAACGAAAATTCTACTATGACGCGGGAAATTTTAATCTCAACACAAACGGGGCTTTTCTGTGGGCAGTGGTGAGATCGGTGAAGATTGCTTAATGCCTGAACAAACAAAAAATCATAAATCTTTCTCGTAAGGCATACAGCAAAAATACAAGCGCATAGAGGTACCACAAATTCCACTATTTGAAAATCGATTATTCGTGAATAGTGGAACAACGAAGTAACGCATTTTCGGCGGGTCTTCAAGCCTATTTAAGTGAATAAGTGATGGGTAACTAGATTGTCCTATCCCATCCCTTTTCGGTTAAACTTTAAATGTATATATGGTTATAGACATATAGAAAATGTGATAGCTCTTCGATAAAGGTGAAGTTGGGGGACGTATTGCTAAGCCCTTCTGAGTCTCTGACTTACCTCGGGTTACCAATCGGTAAAGATCTGCGATCGACACGTTCCGGTTTAATCGCGCATTTTTCCGCAAAAGTTCGAAAAGCTTATGGTATGCTAGCTGCGTCGAAAGCGCGTTACAACAGACTGGTGCTAGCGCAGCTGTATAATGCTCTTGCATTACCGCATGCACTTGCACTAGCACCGTTCTGGAAAATTTTCCACACATCCGATGTTAAGACTATTAGAACTACTTATTACAAATACGCAAAATTCCTGCTTAGGCTGCCGTTGTGGTCCCGTAATCGACGAGTCACAAGAAATCATGGGGTAAGAGATCCGATAGAGGCTGCTTTAGAGCGTCGTGCTCGATTTCTGGAATCCCTCAACCCTCTGAACAGCCTCTATCCAGCAATTAAGCAATAGATAAAGAAAAAAGGTTATTAGTTATTTATGTATTTTTTTAAGTTAAAATAGTGCAAATTGTTTACAAAGTTGAAATTGTATCTTGTGTGTTTGTTGTTCATTGTTCTTTCTTCTTTATTTTTTTTCTTTTCTTCTACTCCATCAGTGACATTTTTATGTAAAGATGGGAAATAAACTTATTCATTCATTCATTCAGAGCCGAGACACCGAGTCGCCAGCGTGGCGCCGGACGTGTTTACATTTAACCGTCCTAGGGAGGATCAAACCCTATGCCAGCTTCTCAATCACATGACATCACAGTTTATTTAACTTTTGCATGTTATTCCGCCTAGATTTCAGTAAACCATGTTGTCCACCATCTAGCGGGCCAATCGGAAGCTCACGAAGTCCATATGTCATGCCAGATGGCATGGGCTTTTCAGCTATTATCCACACATCAATCTGGCCTGGAAACTGGGGTTGGATATTAAGCTTCCAAAAGTGCTAAAACATCGATGACCCGATTGTTTGTGTTCTTTAGCTGATAGAATTCGACCCTTGTGAAGTTCAAAACGCTAATTCATCCGCATAACGCATATCATAGCAAATCACTCTGAGGCAGAGCAAAATAACGCTAGGGATAACGCTAATAACCTATGCTTTCCTTACTTCGCAAATGGGCCATTCTCATAGCGCCGCCCACAACGCTTGCGACATGCGAGGCAAACTTCCGGGTATATAAATTCGTAGTAAAGCTGAGATGCGGTCTGCACGCATCGAGTAAACAGGGGAGTTTGTATCTTTTTTTTTTGCTGTGTTCACAGTACGAAATTATTGGATCTAACTCTGGTGCACGACCGACTGAGTTTCAATAGGGACGTTCACTATCGCTAGTGGTGCTAGTGTCGCTGCTATTCGAGTGTGTGTCACTTTTTTCAAGTCCTGGCGCTACTCTCTAGTGTTATTTTGCTCTGCTCTGAGGTCTCATCGTCGTTTTGAAAGGTGTGGGGATTTCCTGCTGCCATTATATAGCTTTTGCTATTGTGGTACTTTTCATTTGATATTTGTTCCAAGCGCCGGCGACGTTGTGGTCCTTCAAACTGAAAAAACTCGTACGTGCTCCCCTTGCAACGAAACCTCCTAATTAACGTAAAGAGGAATAAAGCGGATTGGGTTGAGTAGAAAATTTGTCACAAGAAGTTGCCTTCGATGCAAAAGGAGGTACTGGCACACACATTTTATACGTAGTGAACTGAAAGACAAAAATACTTCTCAGCCGGGGGAGGTACCGAGGAGCTACCCACTCCCTGGCACCTGCTGTACACCCTTTCCCGGCACCAGCCAAAATAGGCGGTGCTGGCACCGGTACCGACAATAAATTGTGCGATTCATCTTTCAAACCCTTCTAAAAATGCTTATTTTGATGTTTCAACACGTGACAACTGTTGCCGGCTTGTTTCAGCGGGTGCCGACACCGACCGGGCATCGCGGCACTGGCTTTTTGCTGTATACTAAAATCGAGAGTGAACAACCCCTTGGGAGGTACTTGCCCACGCATTTTATAGGTTAGCTGGGTAGTGAACTGAAAGACAAAAATACTCCTCAGCCGGGATTGAAACCAGGATTTTTCGCTTACAAGGCGAACCTTCTACGAATTGAGTTACCGAGGGGATTGTGAATATAGTTCGCAGACCACTACAATAGTCAGATAGAAGCCGGCCGTCGGAACCGTGATCGCGCACGAAGGCAAATTCATCCGATCAGTTTAAATCCCCACGTCACGGAAGATGGCTCTTTACACAAGGGACTTGGGTAGCGTTCCAGTGAAGTTATTACAAGTTACGATGATAAGAGGAGGGGCAAGCGCCGTATTGTGGTAGTTATCACGCTATCTTGAACGAAAACCATAACAACGCGAACATACGTCATCACTTTTACCGGACTTCCTGCAGAACCGATAGTTATTATCACTTATGATGCTCGTGATAATCATAAATAACACCAGTACACTGTGCAGTCCCATGATAACAGTCCTATCCTACCCAGCGCCAAAATTTTCTGGTATTACCCTGATGTTAAAATAAAAAAGTTCCAACCGTGCGATATCATTTGATATGGCACAGCCGTGCGATATCAAGTGATATCGCACGGTTTGTCAGTTCATCAAGTTCATCAAGCATTTTCCTTCAAGTACCGAAAAATAGAGCCTGATCTCCAAAAAATGAATAAAAGACATAACTTTCAGGAGGAAAAACGAAAAACAATAAAAAATAATACAGTAAACAAAAATGTTGGAAAACGTTGTAGAAAATTCTTTAAAAACTGAAAAAATGTTGCTTTCCTAGCCAGCCAACCTGGGATATACCTTGTTGCAGTCACATTCCCACTGGAAATGGAACTTGTCAACTGAAACAACATTACTTCCAACTTACTCTAACGTATTGTTTTCCTCTAGTCTCCAGAAGGCAGCTATTGAGTAATTCCAACAGTATTATTTCTTAATTCTCTGATAAACATTGAGTTTTGGAATGTTTAAAACATTCCAAAACTCCAGTGTTGCCACTTTTTCTGATGGAACCTGTCTGTGACTTTTGGCCAGAAAAAACAATGATATTTTGGCACCTACAAAGTACATCTTTTTCACAAACTATTAACAAGATATCTCGCTATATCATCTTCACAATTACGCCTCAACTTTTATAATTAATTTTCGCATTTACTGCGAAGGAACCAGTCGCAGAGTTCTTGCTCACTCTGTCGAAGAATCGAAAATGGCAACACCAGTTTGAGCTTTATCAGTTCTATCTACCCTAAGAATTCCGCCGCTAGATGGCATCTACTTCGCCACACATGAAAAAGATGTCGTTAAGTTAATAAGGACTTTTATATGCCTGGGTCACAACAGTAGTCGTTTTCACATTTCAAGAGTAAGCTACGGCTGCCAGCCATTTCACTAATCAGAAAAAGACGCAACCTTGCGAAGGTTAAAGTTTAACCGAAAAGGGCTAGGATAGGACAATCTAGTTACCCATCACTTATTCACTTACATTGGCTTGAAGACCCGCTGAAAATGAGTTACTTCGTTGTTCCGCTATTCACGAATAATCGATTTTCAAATAGTGGAATTTCAGTGTGATTTGTGGTGCCTCTGTGCGCTTGCTTTTTTGCTGTATGCCTTACGAGAAAGATTTATCATTTTTTTTTGTTCAGGCACTAAGCAATCTTCACCGATCTCACAACTGCCCACTAAAAAGCCGCATTTGTTAAAATATCCCTCGTCATAGTAGAATTTACGCTGTGGGGACGGCTGGAGATATTCTGAGTGTCATAACTAGAGCAGATAGCGGAAAATCAGAAAGTCCCTTTGCAGAATCCAAATAATTCAGTGTATCCAATTAAATGACACACAAATGAGTTGGCTTTTCAGTTAAACTTTAAAGACAGTTGATAATGACAACGGATATATATTTCCTGAAACAACATCCTACTATCCCTTACTATTTTGCGTTACTAGCTACTAGCAACGTTAGCATTAATTAAAAAAAAACAGATTGAAATATAACAGTTGCTTTTTTACCGAATTTCCGCCAGGAGGTATCATGGGTCTGCACAGTGTACTAGTGTTATAATCATTATCGCCCCTGCTTTTCTTCGGGCGATAGCGGAAATTTTTCAAATTTTCAAATTTTTCCGCTATCACCCTCAGCAAGGGCGATAATATATAGTAAATTGTAACGATCGTAACAGTCGTGGAACGAAAACAATAAGTGGGAGGAGCCAATTTACTTATTACGGTGGGATCTGGAACGGCAATAATAACAAGAATAGTAACGATCTTAACTAATAATAAGTCGCTGGAACACTACCTTCGTGCAATGACAAATAAACCAGATGCGAATTTTTGCATTGAATTTTGGAAGTCTAGGACTCGAATGCTGGAGCCTTGTAGACATGACAGAGCCACAGTCCGCGAATAACACTGTAAAACTGTGTAAAGAGCTTGCATTTAAAAAATAATACAAGAATAATGTTGGCTTAAAGAATATGGCTACTGGTAAACAACAGTTGGTCTAAATCCGTTTTCGTCCGCTTCGTATGTTGTGATTTGCAGTCTGCCGTCCGGGAGCAGAACTTCCCATCTTCCTCTGGTAATGAACCCATCGCTCTTCTCCTCCTGTTTGAATGTGTTCTTCGACTCCGCATCATCTACTGACCAGTCAAACTCGTAAGGCATCCCAGGCTGGAAGAGCAAAATATTTTCAATCTCGTGAACTCCCCTGCCACCCCATAGTTAGCGCACTGGTACCTCCAGGGCGGAATGAAAGAGTAAGTCGAGTTTAGTGGTGACGTACTGACGTAGTTTAGTCAGTAAAGTATGAGAACAGAGAATACAGCTACGGTATTCGTGGAATCAAACCGTGGTGCTAGTTTAATTTTGTGTCCCAAGCTGAGGGAGAAACTAGACTTTTCTTTTAAAAAATTGTCGAAACCCAACATCAGGAAATAGGAAATGGTTCTGGCGAACTTTCGTGCCAGGATTTTAGCTGACCTAATTAATTAGGTCGGAAAGGTTGAGATGAGATTTTTTTTCAACTTTGTGATAAAAATGTCGAAATCCGGCCAGGAACACGACACCGTCTGTCTGCACCAAGAGTGAGCTAGGATACTAAAGTTCCGAATTCTTTCTGATCTAGGCAGAGACGCAGGGATAGCGCATTCGTCGACATGCTAACACGTGGATCTTTTCATCAGTCATTCGTGTAATGGCTTAGGTCTGCACGAGCGCTCAACAGCTCACAAACAGCTAGGTTTGTCTCCCAAGTCCTGTGTCCTTTCTGCTCATCTCATTTCTTCTCATGTCATGTCAGGCCTGGGCAGAAAAGACAAGGGCTTGGTAAAAACTGCCAAAAGAGCAGTGAGTAGTAAGAGCTTGATGCAAAAACGGAAAAATGAACCAAGGTCTATAATGTCTAAACAAAACAACTGGCTAGGTAACAAGCTAAGGTCCAACCCGGCTGACTGGTTAGCACGCCGAACTCGTAATCGAAGGGTCGCTGGTTCGAGCATCTGCGGTGCCTAACGTTTGGTTTCGAATGGTGTAACCCTGTAGGACAAGCTGTAGTACACCAAGCTTCAAATGGGTACCTAGAGAAATCTGGGGATGGTGACAGGAAGGGTGTGCAGAAGCACGAGGATGGCTAGCCCCCGACCGCCTATTGTACTTTCTGGCTGAGGGCAGGGAAGCGGAGATCAGCACCGCCAGTTAGGCCTGTATAGGCTGAAGCTGGTTTCACCTTACCTTTTATGCTAAGGTAACAAAATGCGAATCAGCTTACGAGATATCCGCGCTACCGATCTACTTCACGGGTCCATGAAATTGTTATTTTGTCACATTATGAAAAGTGCCTTTTTTCTTTTTGGTTCACTGTAAAAAGTTTCTCCGTACAAGGATTAAAGTTAACAGCAGTATTTGCTACTCGGATTCATCTTATCTCTATTTGGTACTAATCTTATCTCCGTAGGGATAAGAATAATCCGAGTAACAAATACTGCAGTTAACTTTAATCTTTATACTGAGAAACTTTTTACAGTGTTGTTTTGACATGTTGCACTTATACTTCTTTATCTCATTCCGGCAATTTGATGGGTAACAATTAAAATCAATAATACTTACCATGGAAGGAGGTGCTTCTTCTACTACTGCCTCCACACTAGGCTTAGGCACTGGTTCCGGCTCGTAGGAGGGTGGTGGTGGTGGGTTGTAGGCTGGAGGAGCAGGAGGGTCATACGCAGGTGCACCGTACGAGGCCTGCGGTTCAGGGTAGTAGGACACTGGTGGTGGGGGAGGGACGCCATACTGAGGTCGCCCAACTGATACAGCTATGCAAAGGGCAAGGATAGAGATGGTCTGAAAGTAAAATTAAGTACAAGCTAGAGAAAAAAATGTGCTGGTAATCGGAAGGAGAAATGTCAGTAAAAAAAAACGCTGACATAAACAAATAAATGCTCAACGACCGCCCAACTGGCACAGCCGATCTGGCAAGGATAAAAACGGTCTGGGAGTAAACAAAAAATACAAGATCAAGAAGAAAATGTCAATATTAGTAACAAAATACTCAACGATAAGAAAGTGACGGTACCGTAATACAACTAAACTAAAGAGCTTTGCGAAATTCTGAGATCGAATAAAACAACAAAAACAAGAGGTAACTCGTTTATTGCCGTAGGCTGTTTTTTTTGCTCTTAAAATACATATCTGGAATTTTTAGTAAAAATGTCCGGAGGCGGACGGATTTTCAACCCAAATTTCGGAACCTGATGGGTGTACTGCATCCGACTTCAAAAATCGGATGACACGCACGTTAATATACTCTTTTGCATTACCCCACATGGCCATAATTAAACTAATTATTTTGAAACTACATATTTACAACACAGCATAGTATCACATACGATCACACACGCAAAGATCAAGTTAACAAATTAGGCATCACGAACAGGAGGAATCGGAGATTATGAAAATAGCAAAACCTGATAAAGATGAATATTATATAAAACCAGGAAGTGAACCTTGGCAGTAACCCTGACCAGTGGCCAAGAGTTCGTGTTTGTAATGATAAGAATTAATACAAAAAGTGAGATTACATATATGCTTTCGTGTTGTGAAGATGGTCTGAGATTTGTTATGGAACTGCCAAGCATAATATTGCACTTGGAAACGAGTAGTATATTCGAGTATACTGTTGTTTTATTTTGTAACAATCCGTAAGAGCGATTCAGTAGCTTCTCAGGCGGTAGAGCAAAAATGCAAGAGAGCTCCGAAAAACTTTTACTCGGAGAGCTTGATAAGTTTGAAATCTTTTGACAAGTAGATGCATAGCATTTAAAAGCTTTGTATAATATATGTTATCATCATCCGTCATATTTACCACATGGATGCGCATCCTTGTGGTAAATGTCATTACAGATCCGAAGAACACGAAGCTTTTAAATCTTACGTTTCGCGAAAAGATAACATTCAAGAACTCTTGAGCATTAAATGCATTGATGCGTAACATAAAAATGTTTATAAATAAATGATATAAATGTTCCTTGTATTAAAATTTATGACGGATGCCAAGGACATGTTAGGACACTTTTAAATTTTACGTTTCGCGGAAAGATAACATTTAAAAGGGTCATAACGTTGATAATATCAGCATCCGTTATAACATTTAACACGAGGAGGAGCATCCATGCGTTAAATGCTATGACGGATGCAGAGAAACAGTTATGTTACGAAGCTTTAGGGTAATCTTTCGCGAAAAATAACACTTAGAAGGGCCGTAACGTACATAGTGTTAGCATCCGTGATCATGATTAACAAGAGCTTGCAGATCCATGTGTTAAATGATGCATATCTAGGTATGTGGGTACTCGATGAACAATCTTCGCAAATTAGTCGTATGGAGTTGTACGAAAAAGTAGCATGCAGTAGTAACTGTTGCCACTGCATGCTACTACTAGCAAACTGAATGCTACTGCAGCAAGATTGGATGTTATCATAATTAGCAAGAGCTTGCAGATACATGATGTTAAATGATGCATATCTAGGTATGTGGGTACCCGATGAACAATCTTCGCAAATTAGTCGTATGGAGTAAAAAGTAGCATGCAGTAGTAACTGTTGCCACTGCATGCTACTACTAGCAAACTGGATGCTACTACAGCAAGATTGGATGTTATCGGATACTACTACTTATGATTAACCCATAGTTAACTGGATGCTACTACAGCAAGATTGGGTGTTATCGGATACTTCCACTTAAGATTAACCCATAGTCAGAGGTATGTTAAATCAAAGTATTCCATACTGCTACATATCAATACATTATGCAACCTTTTCGTACCACTACCATACAACTACACAGGTAAAGAATGTTCCATCGGGCAAGTCCATGGACAGACAGATGAAACAGACATACAATGATGTCATGGTGTGTATCATTTCACGTTTGCCTTACAGTAATGTTCTCTTCTTCTTTTCTTTCTTTCTCTTTTACTTCCTCTATGACCATTTTTAACTTGTCAACAATACAATTTTTACTGCTACTATTATATATTCGGCTTCATTAAAGGACTGTGAAAACAAGCCCTAATCACCATCTGCGCAGGACACATCAAGGACTTGTTGGAGAGCCGCTGAATTTGCCCCCTAGGCATGTTAGCAATCGATAGTCCAAGAATCTTCAAAGGGTTCTGAACTGAGGATTAAAAATCCCCGGGGGGGGGGGACAAAGATCTTACAATTTTCAACTATTTGAATTGCCTAAGCACGATAAATGAAGATGAAGGAAGAGAGGTACGGTGCAATACCTCGGAATCCCGGTCAGAAAGACCAAGACGGAGCCTGGGCCAACAAACTGTAAACATCGCTTACTGGTGACACCCCCATAAAAAAAAATAAACAAATAAAATCCCACAGAGAAAATCTCTGAACTGAAATGTCGTCGTCCTTCTATACTGTGAAATCTCCAGAGATTTTAAAATACAGTGGTGTTATGCTTATTTGAACCTCACCTAACAATGTTTTTCAAATTTTGCGTCGCGTAATTTCGCCAACAGGATTGTCTTTCAAACCAAAGAGAAGAATAGGAGAAGAAGCATATTTAAAGTTTAACCGAAAAGGACTGGGATAGGACAATCTCGTTACCCATCACTTATTCACTTAAATTGGCTTGAAGACCCGCTGAAAATGCGTTACTTGGTTGTTCCGCTATTCAGGAATAATCGATTTTCAAATAGTGGAATTTCCGTGTGATTTGTGGTACCTCTAATTTGTTGTATGCCTTACAAGAAAGATTTATGACTTTTTCTTGTTCAGGCACTAAGCAATCTTCACCAACATCGCCACTGCCCACTGAAAAGCCTTGTTTGTGTTTAGATAAAAATTTCCCGCGTCATAGTAGAAATTTCGCTGTGGGGACGGCGGCAGATATTCTGAACGTCATAACTAGAGCAGATAGTGGAAAACAAAAAATCCCTTTGCAGAATCCAAATAACTCAGTGTATTCAACTAAATGAAACAAAAATAAGTTTGCTTTTCAGTTAAACTTTAAACGTAAAAAAAAATACTATTTATACTTAGGCTACTGTTTGTGCCGATATAAAGCTGAAACAGTGGGGTGGTTGCTGATATTATGTTTGTTATTGTTTTTTTCCATTTGAGTGTTTTAGAAGCAACAAACAAAACAAGGTAAATAGAAAGAAGTTTTCAAAGAAGCAAACCTCTACAACGATGGGGGAAGATGGGTCTTTATACAAAGGTGGGTGAAAATAAAGGAATGAGCACATCTACTAAAATATACCTTCATTTCTGCAGCTCAGCTATGGTTAGTAAAAGTTCAACAGGTCAGAACATACTGAGGAACCATTCGACTAGGAACTTTATATTCTAGTCTAAAGCAAGGCCAGCAAATGTAGATTCGCCATCCGTAATGACAGTGTGGAAATCATAAAGCAGTGCTCAAATTGGAGCATGTGCATCTTCCGTGTTGCTGAATGTTAGCCAGGTTTGGTTAATGATCTATAATGGGGATGTAGAGGCAGTGGAAACGTTGGCTGGAACGTGTAAGGGTAATAGGTTAACAATCGGAATTAAACATAAATCCGGGTTGTATTCTTTCATTAACCGTTGAAGTAGCGTGACAGCTTTTGTTTGAAGATAGATTTAGCAGCTTCATAAAGCTATGCAGTTTCCCGATCCGGCTGTAGCCTACAATAAGTTTCCAAAAAATAAACAGTGAACTTTTTGCAGAAAGATCTGACCAGTGTCATATTAGCCTACCTCAACTATAACGTTCAACCGAATAGGTGTGAAACACGACAGTCAAGGTAAACCTCACTTATTCAGTTAAATAGGCTTGAGGTTCCTATGAAAATGCATATTTCGTTACTCCACTGTTCATCTAGCTGTATCTTCATCGAATTAAATTTTCTTTCAGGTTTTCGTACCTCTATGCGCATGAACTCTATGCTTTACATACTTAGCGAAAATTTCTCGAGCTTCGCCTCCGTAGCCTATTACATTCAAAATATCAACGTGTTATCTCGGGGCATATTCTAAGCGTCACTACTAGGGCCCAAGATGAAAATGTCAAAGCCCATTAGCAAACAAAAATAATAATTCAGGGTGTTCAAATCCGGGATATAAACAAAAAAAAACAGGCATTCAATGAAACTTTCAGTACTTCTTCTGTCGAAAATGACTGCGAATAATTTTTGATGGAGCCGAACGGATAAGTCAGCTAAGATTGGTAGCTTTGTTTCTTCTGGCATCGGCCTGATGAGGACCCTTGCCAAGAACCTCAGTACAGAACAAGGAGAGGGAATTAAGGAACTTAACTCTTGGAAGTTCACATAGGCTTGGATTTAAAGTGGGATAGACAGGTGGAAAATATGTTAAGAGATCGAACATGTCCCTACGACCCCTCGAAGAAGTGTCATCCCGTTATGGTTCCCTACCAGAGCATCCCCTAAGAGTTCACCTTTCTTTCATAAGCCGACTTTTCGAATACTGTTACTCTGTGTGACACTTTGGAATTGACGTTGGCGTTACGAGTTGGCATCTGAAACTCTTCAACGAAGCTATAGGGTTTCTGATCTTGATGGTACTTCATAATCTTGATTATTGTTTCTTAGTGATTAATCCTGGATCGACTAAAAACGGGAAGGGAACGGAAGGGTACGGTCCAGGAGGAATGCGTACTAAAAACGAGAAATGGTCCTAAAATCAGGAGTGAAGCTCTATCAGGGACGCTGTACAAGGAGGAACACCACAAAAAGAGGAACGATGCACCGCCGTTCCTTCTTTTAGAAGCTTGTTTGGGCCCAAATTCCAAATCGTTCTCATGCATGATCTGGCACAACTGCTAGAACAGCTGACTTAAGTACTAGATAACAGTGTTCTCGATTTTGTGTTCTCAGTGTTCCCGAGCACAGGGAACCAAGTCTTACAAACTGTAGTTTCCGACTTTAGTATTTCTTCATCCTGCAACAGGGAACAAAATGTTCAAAAACAGGGGCTGTTTCCGCTTTTAAAGAACGGGAGCCCTGCCCAGGCCCGTATCCAGGAATTTATTTCGGGGGGGGGGGGGGGGGGGGTTTGCCCGTGGAATTTATTTCGGGGGGGGGGGGTTTCCCACGGGTCGGACCAAAAAGTACAAAAAATACATAGATCATAGGTTAAAACCTACAAAAAACTATTACTTTTGTGGGTTTCGGGGGGGGGGGGGGTTCGAACCCCCTAACCCCCCCTGGATACGGCCTTGGCCCTGCCTCTTGCCTTGCGTAGGTTAACTCGACTAAAAGAAGGAACACAGCCACTAGAACAGGGATCGTGCACGGGAATGATCTAACATTTTAGTAAAAAGAAGAAACGCCCGTGCATTGTTCCCCCTTTTAGTAGTGTTCCTCCTGGTCCAGCGTTCCCGATTTTTTGTACTTCGTTCCAGTTTTTAGTGCCCCGTTTTTAGTGAGCGTTCCAACTGCACTGTGCAAGCACACGGCAGTACTACTAATACACAGTATTTATATTTATTTTATTATAACTATTATATCCTCACGCGTGTTTATATTAATAAATTAATTAATATACTATTGTGTAAATTGAATATCAGTACTAGCTTTAACTCCCAGCGATTCCTATGAATTAACTCACCAAACCAGATACTTATAGTTACTAGAATTTTCATTTATTTTGCCACAGGTTCTAGCTTAAGCATGAAGACACCATTGCCAAGAAGGCTGAAATATCGACAGATAGTCATCGGTTTAATGATCTTTATTATATAAGATCTCTACTATAACATTCACAAACTAAACTACATGAACAAACCTTTAAAAACACTCTTACTATTCTTTACACATTTAGTCGATACCTCTGACTGCAGGAGAGCCCGAATGGGCCTCTGGGGGGCAGTCAGTTTAATTAATCTGTACATACTTTTTCAAAAAAAGAAAAGAACTGAAAGATGAAGAACAAATAGAAAAGAAGGTATAAGGAAAAAATGAAAAAAACAATAACTGGGAAACCATGCCGTCGTTCCGAATTGATCCAATCAATGATACAAATGAAATAAACCGACCAGATGATCAGATGATTTATCTGATCAGACGACTTTTCCGTTTAGCGCAGTAAAATATGGTTAGCTGTCATTTTGGACTGAAGCAGCAATATTCATGTTTGTATATCTGTGCATATTCTATGTGTTTCCGTCCTGTCTAATTTTTTGTTTCTCAATCTGCTTGACCGAGTGAAGACATTTATTTTATTCATATGGACAGAAGGTTGCGAAGAAAAATGAAAATGTTGTTATTGTGTATATTACCGACTTCTTTACTAGGCCTTATATTGTAAGTAATGAATTGAACAACGACTTTTTGGGCTGTATCAGAGCCCGCCACCTTCCAGTTCCAAGTCCCTAGCAGGGTTGCCACACCAGATAAAAATAAATCACCTGCCCTTTAAAAAAAAGGTTGGAAAAATCTTTTTTTTTAGAAAAAGGGTGATTTTGTGACATTTTTTTATATGAAAATCATCAAAATCGAGTAATGTGGGGAAACGAACATAAGAAATAAAAAAAAACGGTGATAAATCACAACCCGTTGCAACCCATGTCCTTTACAATTTCAACTTATCGTAAACAGTTCAAGCAATTCTTTCTCTATTCTCCCCAAGGCAATAGTATGTTGGAGGGAGGGAGGGGCATAAGGTCCAATCATGGATTTCCTCAAGATTACCAAGAAGATGCCCCCTAATTCCTACCCTGTAGTTAAAATGGCGGCTTATCAAAATACTCGCATGCTATCGGTTAACATAAGAAGAGTCACATGCTATTGGTTAAATTCCTGTCCATTTTCGTTTGATACGGTGTTTTTTTGGACCACCAAAAACAACTTTTTGGCTTTATATATTAAAAGTTTGGCACGTCTCGGAATGAGAAATGTAGGCAAAAACCGCTTGATCACCATCATCAACTGCAAGCTACTCACCGGATACCACATTCTTATTGCTTGCAGGTGCAGTTTAAGGTAATTTAAGGTGAATTGCTGATGAGTTGCTACTGATCAGTGATTGTGAATTTCTGCTTGCACATTCTTGAAAGTGTGTGTGGGACTAGTGGGAGAGGCATATTGACCTTCTAAAGATTATCAGGATGCTCCAAAAGGCTCACTGACTAGTGACCAATGTGACGACTGACAAGTCGTCACATTTGATGACAGTGAAGTGACATTACCCGACGATTGAACTGTTTCCTCTCAGCTTCTTGCAGAACCCGCCGTAGCCTACGGATAATCCCAATGCAACCTTCTTTCGAATTGGATTCATTAGTTCTTAATCCTAGGAGACTCACTTTTCATATGTTACATTTTAAACGTGCTAACGACACCTCATTAATCTTTGCACTTCCACGATTCACTGTTTTCCATGCGCATTATGTCCCCGACGAGTGTTCGCTTATTGATGCGTAAAATCGGCTATCTGAATCTTGTCGAGTTTTTACTAGAAGTCAATGGGCCGGGGAAATGGCTTAAAACAGCCAATGCCGTGTATAATTTGTTGCAAGCAGAGCATAGTTTTACAGCATCCAAATAGTTTTGAATACTCGAACATTAACAGTAAATAGGGCGAGGGGTGCTTTCAGGAAATCAATTTCATTCAGAATGATCAATTAGGATCAACATGAGCAGTGAAAATAGCCAGAAGCCACTGACCTGTATGTTCGTGCCTAGCAGAACTAAAACGTTTCGCAGTTCATAATTTGTAAATGATGAGCCAAAGCGGCGTGAGATTCTGTCATACATTCTTCACTAGGAGTCAGATCACACTTTTTCATGCAGCTTATCATGCTATATGGTCATCGAAAATAAGAGTGATTGGTGGGCGGGAAAAATCTGCATTGGAAACATCTGACGAAAAAAATAAAAGCCGAAAGAGACGTAGCAGACAGGGCAGTTCGAAACAACTAAAAGCCAAAACAGAAGTCGAAAGATAGGGCAGTTCAATCCTGCAGGTCCCAGGGAATTCTTTTTTTCATCTTCAACATCATCTTTTTTCATCTTCAACAGGAAATCATATTCAATTGAATCAAACTGGGTTGAATGTTCTAGGAGAAGTTTTAATTTTTAGTATCATTTTTGTGTCAGTGGAAATCTCCTTATTGTAGGGTCTATACTTGGCCCTGTGCGCCTTGCCATAAACCGTTCCACCGATGTTGATACCGTGAAGACGAAAAATAAACCTCCAGAGATGTCCCCTAGCTAAACGTTCAGTGCCCAAATTGTCCCAGTGTAAAAACTTCCTCATCTAGCATGTACCGACCGAACCAAATATGTCTCCGACAAAAAAATTGTCTTAGCATAAACGTTACCGGCAGAAATAGAATTCAATAGCAAAAAAAAAAGTCTAAAATACATGCACACACAGTTTGATAAGATTTTGCACATGCGAAATTTGCGCCACTAAGTAGGAACCTGCATGCGTTGTGTAAAAATTGTAGCGAAAATCGGACTATTTGTTCACACCTTCACGGTATAGAGCCTATTTCCATACCCCGAGCTTTTGAGGATTTTTCTTTGTTCCAGTTTGTCCGTAACTAATTTCATTACATGACCAAAAATTTCGAATGGTCAGTTGCGGACAAGGCTGCCAGATTCTAAGGTTATTCAGAGTATCTCGTCAGTGACGTTTAGATATGTTTGCATACAATCGAAGAACAACAAAGAGCGTATAAACCTCCCTCTTGTTACTTGACCAGAATACCACGTATGCGAGACATTGGAGATCTCGGCGAGTCCACACCATAGATCACTGGCTTTTTTCAATTTTCTGAAAATCGTGATATCTATAATCTGAATTCCAGTGGTTTCCTGTCTAGGTCGAAGAACATAGGAAACGGATAGATTTATGCTTGATGAATCATTTTCCCCTGGTGGGACATATTTTGCCAGGGATACTCTCAACTGGCGACGGTTAGTATTGTAAGATTCTGAAATCTGGACAGAAGGAATAATGGTGATAAACCAGACCTGCACCTGAAGAAGAAGGTGATTCATAAAGAAGGTGTGCGATAAACCAGAGCTGCTGCGCTGTACCTGCAGAAGAAGTGTATAAGAGCAGGGCACCGTCTTTTTTCACGCGGGCTTGTTTTAGCACCTGTTGATGCCGGAGTGTTTTGGTCTTTTGTGCCACCGACATCCTAAATCGAGACGATTAAAATGGGAAGGTTTACGGTCCGTGAGGCTGGATAGCTAAGCCTAAACTCCAGTAAGATATGGGGTGTGATCCACAGGCTTGTAGTTATAGATAATGGCTTATCCTGAAATAAGGTGCCTCTTTCATTTATATTTGCTAGGTACTGGAGGACCATCTTAAAAATTAATAATGTTTCTTACCCCTATCTCGAAACCATCATCACTTCTGGCATCACTTCAATTTAATTTAAAAACAAATAAAGGACAAGCCGATGGGTTGTTTTTGCGTCAGAAAAAAACTCTACTTGTATCTAATAATATTAGTAATTTATTTATTACTCACAAATTCCAAAGGAAATTCACAAGTGGAGGACAGTAAAGAAAAGAAAGGAAGAACGATTCTAAAATAACTATACATACACGAACACTAGCTCATAAACAGGGGAGTAAGGGGGTGGTATGGTGAAAACCGATAGTAAGCTGAACTCGACAATGTCGTGTGAAGCAGAAGAAATTTCTCCGACATATCTGGAACACCGAACTTCCGAATAATAACTCTATTCCGATGCCAAGGGGGGAGGAGGTAAAGAAAGAATTTACAGTAACGGAAATAACTTTTTCGGAGAGAAAGAAGGTCTTTCTTTCTAAGAAGAGGATATAGTCCAGAAACATAGAAGATAGAATGGCCGAAAGTTAAATAAAGCCGGCCGAGAGCTCGTCTATTATACCGCCCACGGTTAGCTACAATTTTCGAGATGCCGAATTTTTTTTTGTTTTCCTATACAGCCTTGCGGCATTCATACCGACGTCGAAAGTGAAATCGTAAATTTTTATTCTAATTTAAGTTGTGTTCTTTCTTTTCTATATGTACTCCACTATTTCTATTTCTATAGACAGGGGGAAAATAAAAATATTCAATCATTCATTCATACACTTGAGTGTCAGAGCAGAAAGTCCTAATTCCGCCGAACCTATGACGAAGTCTCGGCCCGACAGAGAACCGAAGTAAGAATATCACTCCAGCGTGCTATTTTTAAGCCCTAAGTCCCATTTGTTAAATATTTTGGTTTATCAGCATTAAACCACTGATTCTGCCGAAACGAACCAAGCAAAAACTTGTATCTCGTTTCGAAGTTACAACTACAGAAACTATGACCCTCGGAAGAACAATAACTAGCTTGTAGTATGCGTCCTTGGTTACACCTTCATCTTCAAAAACACTGCGCTATTCTGCTCAACTGTGCAAAAACATAAAGACAGCAGAGATTAGGATGTTCCGCATTTTGGGAATATTTAAATTCCGATCAAATCACCTGTATGAATCACAAAAGTTTTGATGGTAACGTTAAACAAACAAGCAACAAAGGAAGTTGGTCAAGTCGGAAGTTCGCTTGACCTCTTCTGTCAAGGCCTGAAGTTAACGCAAATGTTGACTCACTGGTATTAGCATAATATATGTGATCACTGAAGCATCTCCTCCCCCTCCCCTTCTGTCTGGCGCAGTTACTTACAAACTCACTGTCTGAAAAAGCTGCTACGTCCATATATGAGCTAAGTGTTTTAGTAATGGGATCGGATTTTGACTTATAGGAGGGAATAACCCTACTAATCTACGCACGTGTTAGGATGTGTGGATTTGTACTCTGAAAGCCCAAAGGGCCATGGTACAAAACTCAGCTCAAAAACAAGCAAACAAAATAATTGTGTCACCTGAAAAGAAAAAGGGACCTACTCTTGAGGTCATAGGACACGAGTTAAGACCATCTGTACGCTTCATAATCATTCCGAATCTTCAACGGAAAAAAAAAATTCCCGTCGTCGATTTTAGTAATGTGATCGGATTTTGACTTTTAGGAGAATAACCCGACCAACCTACGTCTGTGTTATGATGTGTGGATTTGTACTCTGAAACTTACACCTGAAGTCCCCCTGAACGAACACTCTAAGATTAGTTTTAATTACAATTTACAAAAGGCTGGTGCAGACAATCCTAGTCAACAAATGCTCTGAGTATAGTAGCTCCTTTCTTCGTTAACGGAGTTTTTGGAAATTTGACATGAAGGGGACCATCTTCTCATCTAAATAATCACACACAGGACATGATTTAAGTCCATTTAAGCACGTTCCCTCCCTTCAGAATCGCTCCGTATCTCCAACAGTAAAAAATTTACCGTCGTGGATTTTAAGTTTCCTCCATCAGGCCCAGTCTAAAATAAACTCCCTCCCCCAAGACCCTCCTTAGAGTCATCTTCTTCTTCTTCTTCTGGATTTCCGTCTCCTCTCAGATTTCTTCTGCTTGAGACGTCTGGCACTTAGCGTCTCTAAATACACATTTTTATTTAAACTTATCCGACACCATTAATTTCCTTTTCACTGCTCACTACTTCATTCTTAATCTATACACTATCAACAAACATTTTCCTCTACTAAAATCTATCCACATAAATCGCTCCTGAGAGTCAGGAACGCCGGTGCCTCAGACGTATACTCTTGCATTTCTTGGAATTCCTAGTCCTTAGAACTGGTTCAGCTAACGTTTACCTCTATACTTGATCTCGACTAGAACTGGTCCATCTTTATATTTTCCTTTTTGTGCGACTTCCCGAACAAAAAAACAACTTGAAGCAATACATGTTTACATTCGTGGGGACAATCAATTTTCTTGGCTGAATTTCTTCACTTTCATCACAAACATGAAAAATCTCAAATTTCTGTACTGAGTTGATGATAGTGACAAAAAAGCTGGCGAGGATCACCGTCCGTGACCGCCTGTCCATGATGGTTTGTCCGAGCTTAACTAATTTTCCTTGCAGCAAAAACGCTTTGATACAATAGCAACTGGTTTTCAGTACACAAATCTCATCCTTTTGTTCGACCAAGTAATTAGAGCAAATAGTGGCGTGTGTAAGGTGTACCGAGTATTTTTTGCAACGGTTATTCAGATTTTAAGTGACGAAGAAAAATGTACTGGACCAGTTTTAGGAGGTCAAACTTAAGACCATGAATTCAAACAGTGACCCCATATCTGCCTGCAATAACTATTTCCCTTGATTTCCAATAATACATGGTGTGTATTAGGTGTTAATGATCTAAATTGTGTATTGGCTCATTGCCTGATGGCGGGTTTTTACAAGTTTACTGATGACGGAAGGTATTTCCGTAGCAGTATGGTGGCCTTTTGGGACAGGTCTGATGGGACTGTTTATCTTCTATACAAATTCACGAAGTTTTGTAATTTGAATGCGAACATTCTAACGTTTCACAGAATCATAAGAAATGTTGAAACTCCTGACGAAATTTAGCCAACTTTACAAGTTTTATAACAGTTTCATGAATAGGTCACAACGTTTGCAACGAAAAGCACAAAATTCCGACTTCTACTTTGGCTGCTTTAAAGCACAACTCTTACTAGAAATAATCTTTTCCCTATGAAATGGATCAGAAAAAAACATCTTCGAAAATACCATTACTTTCCATCTTAAACTAGCGATTTTCTTGTTAACGCCTGTCGATTATGTCCAACCTTCCTGCTCTCCGACGCGGCGGCTGGGCGCAAAACATTTGAAAACTGATCGCGCCGTGGTTCAAAAGTGTGAAAACTAAGCAAATAAAAGAAGTAACAAACAAAAGCTCCTCAGATCCTTATGTGTGAAAGAGTTGTTCAGCAGACGTTGATGATCCCGGCAAACGTTTCGTTGTGTGACAGGCAAAACTCGGCAAGACCAAAAAAGCGCTAAAATTTCGTAGGCACAAAACGAAACAACGGAGAAAGGTGGGGATTTTAGAAGCTTATAATTCTGTATGGGAGCTAGATATATTATAAAAAGCAGGATAAGCAAGAGGGGTCCTTTAAGAATACTTCAGAAATGTCAAATGGTTGTTTCAAAATGCACCAAAAAGTCGTTAAAATACCGACAAGATAGCTCTTAGAAGGCGTTCTTATTTTTGGCCCCAAAAGGCCACCATAGGGCTGAACATAAGAAGCAAAAGTGTAACCTATAATAGTTGTGTTTTGCTGATACCATGGTATCTGTTACCACGGTAACTGGACTGCAATTAGTCGTTTTTGCAGTTACCGTGGTACCTGATTTACGGTCCACTGCAAAAACGACTATTGCCGAAATTGCACTTTTCGAAGTCACCCCAAAAGAAAAACTGATATCCAGTTACATCGCTAAGTGCTGAACTTCTTTCTCATCAGTTTGACAAAATTTGATGAAAGTGAGATGACTTTCCAGATACCACGACGAGATACCACGGTCTGACCATGATATCTGAATATCTGTTACCACGGTAACTGGCCAGATACCACGACAACTGCAAAAACGCCTTTTGATCGTGGTATCAGATACCACGATAACTGCAAAAACTACTTTAGACCGTACGTGAGATATCATGGTATCAGCAAAAACGCAACTAATGAGATTCGATTTGATTGCAGGTCTAAATTAAGAGATCTCTTTCATTGGCCTTCGTAAGAACGACCTAAAATTACAGAGACAAAAATGTATTAACGAGCAGTGGGGAGGGGCGTTTCCCCTCCTCCCATACATGACGCTTAGCTTTCTCATTCTCAAAATAATGTCAGAACAGGGTTTTGCTATTCATACATGTATTAGCGCTAAAATGTATTTGCGAGCAGTGGGGGGCGTTTCCCCTCCTCCCATACATGACGCTTCTGCACATAGCTTTCTCATTCTCAAAATAATGTCAGTCCAGAGCTTTGCGATGCAGTTCTGGGTTGTATAGCCCGAAAACAGTCTTAAAATGGGTTATCGCGATCGTATTTATGTTCCTGTATTCCTCGTCTTTGACGGAAATAAACTAATAACTTTTAATCTGCAAAGCGCACTTACTTCATATATATATATGCTTCTCTAGCAAATCCAAGAAAACTGTTTAATGAACAAACAGTTCCCACAAACTTCACTTTAGCTCTTCTCTGAATCCCTGACTGTGGTTTTCGTCTTTACATCTCAAATGAAGTAATTTGCGTTGCAGATCAAAAAGATACATCACACCAAGTGATTTCTGTACAGCCTTTATTAATTTCATTCTACAGTATACTGTTCTTGCACTGGTGATAATAACACTGACCAATGTGTTTGAAACTAGAGCTTCGGTCTATAGTGCCACACCCAACCAAAAGCATCAACAAAGTAAGTAGCGTAAAAAGTGTTGTTCGTAAAAAGCATGGCTGAAAACGTAGGTGTATTTTTCAACTGTTCGGTAAATTAAAGAAATTGATTTGTTTTTGTTTCAAATCTGCGCTAGATTTTGTAAAAGTTGAAGATCATCATTTTTCCCTTTTTGATTTCATTTTGATTTCTTAAAACTTATATGTAGTTGCTTAAAGAAAATTAGGGTTGTTTTTTTTTTAGTAAGAGGAGTAATAGAGCCGTGTGGTCGAATCGAATTAATGGTTAAAAAAAGGTCTAATCCTACTGGCTAATTATCCTGTCATTCATGACTAAAGAAAGTTTGAGGGCATTATTAGAATTCTCTACGATTTGTATAAGAGATTAGTCAATTGAACTCGATTGAAATCTTTATTAACGTAAGGTAAAGCAGTAAAGTCAGAAGCATTCACCCCCCCCCCCTCCCCCCCATCCAAGTTGCGACTTCAGACCAGAACTCGGTACAAGCGTCGTATCATCTAGTGGCAGGATTCTGAAGCACATTTATGGCAAGCTCGAAACAGATTTGAGCAAGAAATTTAAGTCAGACAAAAAGATAAATATTCGCTGGTGCAATAGATAAAAAGTAAAAAATCACAGCTAAACAAATGGTAGTATATATTTCATTAATAATTTGTTTTGAGGTTATTCTGTCATTAATCAGCCATCTAGTCATGAAGAAAAGTGTGTCCAGTTATCTGGATTGTAGTGAATGCAGTTCGACCCACCAAACATGTGGGATTTCACTGACTCGTTGTCAAAAAGGGTCGATTCTGTTTCTCTGGGTTCTGAATAATGTTGGCTGGTGTTAGGATTTGCAGAAAGCTGAGGTACGCTGGTGTTAACAGTACTGTAATAGTCATTCTTATCGACGGGTAATGGATTCACCAATTTCTACGATATCAGTGAACTACTTGAACTAGTAGCTGAGAACGTGACGTTCTAATTACAGAAGAGGTACGCTTATTCGAACGGTTACTTAAATGTGAACAGTGCAGTTTTGGGCTAAATGGTAGAATAAAAATCCAAAATAACCATTCAGATTTTTTCAGAAGCCCTTGATTACCTACTTTTGGCTAACTGGTAGTTAACTTTAGTCACAGCAAGTGAATGAAAATGGCAAAGTTCAAAGTCAACAAACGTTCAACCAAGCATATACCCCCTACTGTATTTGCGAAATTTCTTGGTGACATTATCAAACTACTTTTGCGCGAGCTATGGCAGTTTTTTACCAGTCGTGTTTTGGTGCAAAGTCAACGTTTGAGAAAAAGCTACCACTCTTGTGGGTAACCACCAGTATCAGCCGAGATTTCAGGGATGTAACATTCTCGCCTTATATAGCAACACGCTTCGAGCAAGAACAGATATATAAATCAAAATATTCATTAGGAAAAACTTACTGCTGATATTTAAAACGCTCAGATATGACATTGCTAATTGTTCGCTGATTATTCTATGCGTAGAGAAGGAAGTTAAGAATCCGTTTGTCGCCGAATTACATCCAGGTAGTGTCCAAAGAAAACACTTGCAAGTAGCAAGCTTAATAAAGTGGACGTATGCCGATACGTTACGAGTTTTGTCGTGTTGATGAGACTTCGGCAGAAGGAAAGCCTAAAGGTATCACTGAATACAGAGAAGAGTTGGTTTTAAGCAAATAGAGCTGATTTGTAGGCCCTCTTTAATGCAATGCACTAGTCTACTTCAAGATAGTAATTTTGGGACTGGAATTCCTAGTGTCCAGTTCCCGGTGCCATCCTCTGTTCCCCTTCGAGAAACTCAGTAGGCAGCTATAATTTAAATAGACCGCCAATTTTGTGTTCTTTTCTTATTTATTCAATTCTGTGCGTTAAAATTTATACAAAAATACTCTGACTGATCAAAAAATTCTCATCATCTTCTCTCATATGTTACAACTGCGTTGTATCCATTGATAGCGTCAGCGGTGAAAGTGACGACCTGAGTTCGGCCATCTGGCAGAAGTACGCGGTAGCTTCCTCGGGTGATGTCTCCGTCAGAGGACTCCACATGGCTAAACTCGTTTTTGGATTCTTTATCGCTCACTGCCCAGTCGATCTCGTACGGCATTCCAGGTTCCTGGAATGAATAAGGTTAATAGTAAGTGAGTAATAAGTATGTAATTTATTTGTAACCCGCCATTTAGAAAAAGCGGAGTAGGTTTAAGTCAAAGATCAAATCAAAGACACATCAGAGATACATCAACAAAACAAACAGTTTCAATCTTCAGACAGAAAGCAATGGATAACGTCATACGGTGGTTGTCACTGGTTGTGCAAAGTTGTCCATGATTTTTGAAAGCGACGACGAAATATCCGAAAGGGTAGGCCTAACACTTGCATCTTGAATTTCTCCGTCAATGTATGGTTATGGCATAATTTTGACAGTTGTAGCAGGTGCTTAACATATTTATATTAACACGATCTCATCTTTTTGATATAAGAACCAGCTTCTAGAAAAGAAGTTCGGGATGGAAACAATCAGGCGTAAAATGATGAATGAATACTTTATTTCAGGTGATAACGCAAATTAAACGGTCTATGGTTCTATGAATACTTTAGATGGTGTCAAGATGAGTAGTGCTTGTCATTTATGGTATATTGGCCTCTTTTTCTCATCATTGAGTGAGTGATGTTTAGTGTTTTTTCTTCTGACAATTCAAGAAAAACTGGCGGGAGGGAGAGAGATTCGAACTGCTACAGCTGCTGGAATAGAAAATTCCAGAAGAAGCACTAGGAAACCACTTAGTTTTGGGTAATTGGACGTAGCACTTGAATACATGGAGAGAATCTGATTGGTAACAGTTTCGAAAGTATTCCTGCTCTTTCTCGAACATTAAAACAAACGCATTTGATAATTGAAGTAGGGAGAATTCTGCAAACTGTGTGTACTGTGAGTTTATTATGGAATAAAACTCATTAGACCACATTGACTCAGCGTCATATCCACACCCCAGTGTCCAACTCGCCACGATCAAAGTAGCTATTCTGGGATGTTAAAAGGATTGCAACGATCAGTGAAGTAAGGAGAATAATAAGAAGTGGTTGGCAAACTGAGTGTAATGTGATTTATATTCTAATTTTAGGTCATACGGATTAAAAAACCTGAGAATAGTTTCCCTTACGTGGCTTTAAGTGATGAAACTTATTTATGGCAAACGCCCAGACACCTACAAATTCCTTGTTCTTAAAAGGATCATAATGACAAAGTCATTTGAGAAGAAAATGGTAATACTTGTTGGCAAAGAGCTTATTTTGTGATTCAGTTACTGATTTTACACAAACATAAGAAAAACATACGTTGCGAGAGTGGTTTCGCTTTAACCGAAGTGACTAATGAAGTTCGATTCCACCACACTGGCACAGATTCGTCATCGCATGCTGTTATACAACTTGTAGCGCTTTAAGCAGCACTTCTGGGAGGTTAAACGGATTACAAGGATAATTATGATTGAAGTAAAACTGGCTGAGAAACTGCGTTTGATTCCTGATATTTGCCAACAAACATTAGAAGTTTTAAGTTCAAGTTTAATGATTTTTATCAGACAAGTAATCATCATGCCAAATATTACCTTCGACTGCACGAAAGCCAAAATGGTGGACTGTGATTGAGGGCAGTCAAAATACATACATACTTTAAACGGGTGTGGCGCGACCCCCCCCCCCCCCCCCACTACCAAAACCTCCTGGCGACCCCCGCCATGTACCACCACCCCCTGGCCAAACCCATCCCTGAATGCAAATGAATATATGCAATGGATAGTAATATATGGAAAATTAGAAAAATCTTATTAAAAACTGCAGTTAGGACTGCGAGCAGACTTTTCGCCTCTATATCGCCTCTATACAGACTTTTCGTAAAAGTATAATCTATTTTATTATCACTGTGTGTGGGGAGGGGGTGGGGTCTGGGGGGTAGTTAAAGGGGGCTGGGTACCGCGAGGGTTTTCGCCAGGGGAAGCGAACCTTGAATTATTCTTGATATAAAGACGGATTCGGCACACCTCTACCCTCCCCCTCCCGAGAACCTGGGTTCTTCAATGTTCGCAGATCTCAACCCTTCCGTTGTTGGAAGTCAAGGGCGAACATAAATATTTGGCAAACAGTGTACTTACTGTAATCGCAGGATAATTAGGGGGGGGGAGCTTACATTAAGAAGAGGAACTTGTTGTAACCTGAGGCTCGAAAAACGCCGAGCTCCTAGCAGAACCATCTCGAAAATTGAGGGGTTGCAGGTAAATCTTGTGTCCAAGAAAATCGTCTAGATGAAATTCACCCCTGGATTATTCTTAGCTATTTTTTCTTTTATTTTGTCATGATTGTTAGTTTAGAGCTGTATTTAAGTTTTTAGCTTGTGGCTGTGAAAATCGGTTTATTCACGAGTAAAGTACATACCAACCGTAAATCACTGAAATTGCGTTTTTTCGGGTGTAGTTTCGGTGTAGTTTTTTTTTACGCACTTTGCTTTAGTTACCAAAATACAGTATCTGTAATGGACAAGTAAAAGGGTACATCGAAACTTCATCCAATAAAACACGATTTAATTATATGTGAGGGGGGTACTTACAGCAGGTAGAGAAACTTGTTTTGAGCTGGGGTTCGACGCAGCCGGTGGGTTGTCGTAAACCGGAATGGCGGGTTCATAAGACGGTTCCTCATACTGCTGGACAACTGCGCTTGGGGCAGCTTTCACCTCCGCTGGAGGGGGTGCACCGTATTGAGGGCGAGCGAGGGCCTGAGCGATCAGAACGGCAGACAACAAGAAAACCTGAAAAACAGTAAATGATAAGATCTTATTCAAGTGACAAAACACTAACACCACTTCATTCAGAAGTCTTAAGTTAGGGCTTGATTGTATGAGTTTATTATTGTGATTTGTATGTCTTTTTTAATTACATGCGCGGGGTTACGAACTACCCGGCACCTGCTGTACAGCTTTATCGGGCTCTGGTAGAAACCCGTGGTGCCGGCCATAAATTAGGCGATTCCCCCTTCTAAAAATGCTGGTTTTAATGTTCTAACATGTTGCAACCGATACCAGCTGTGCAGCCGTTGTCGGCATAGGCAGGGCACCACGGTACTCGGAATCAGCTGTGCACTAAAATCGAGAGTGGACAATTCCTCGTTTAGATATATATTAGCAATACCAAACGACTAAATAACGATATTATAAGTAGCACTTCGTCTGACATTATGAACTATTATGAGCTGTATTAAAATACCCATTCATTAAATTTTGTCAGTGTGTATCATTAATTTCGAGGCATCAATCACGTTATGGAAAGCTTAGGTTTTAATCATTTTTATAGTTGGTAGCCTACTGTATCACTTTTGCGCCATCAAGCCCAGGAGCAAATGAAGATGATTCTTGATTGTTATTTTCTTTAGTCATTAAAAGTTTTTTTTTTTTTTTTCATTAAGTCTTTCATACAAGAAAAGGAAAACAAAGAAATAAGAAGACTATGGAAGCAAATTTCATTTAATTCATGGATATCCTCCATAACGGGAAACTAATAAACAGCAAGCTTAAATCCTTCAGAACATAATCAATTCACCGAAGCCCCAATAAAACTGACTTGATCTAGGTATGTACGCTGGATATGTGGCTTTATGATGATATTAAGGTTCTGGCGTGATGCTTGACTTTTACCATAGGATCGTAAAGAGAAGCCAACAGTTGTAAGCCCAGATGCCAAACGCAACAGACTGGGTGCACTCTACTTTGAAAATACTATCACGACTGGAACGTATTACGCTGCCAAGCGTAAATAAAACGATGACTTAAAAAAACGTTCCATTTAATCGATGCTTATTTAGTGACAGATTCTGACAGCTGATGAAACGTCGTCGCTTTGCCAACAATATGCTTACCGAAGGATACTAATGCGGAAAGGGCTATTGAGATAAGTTGAAGGTCTAAAAAATCATTTTGAGTTGCCCAAGCCTGCTCCACTATTCAATATTTGTTTTAAGTGTATCTTCTACGTTTATATTTACATTTTGCTGTACATACGTTTTGTATAGTTTATGCTACGCATTCAGGGCCGTATCCAGGAATTTATTTCGGGGGGGTTTTGCTCGCGGAATTTATTTCGGGGGGGTTTTGTCCACGGATCGGACCAAAAAGTACAAAAAATACATAGATCAGAGGTTAAAACCTACAAAAAACTATTACTTTTGTGGGTTTCGGGGGGGGTTTGAACCCCCTAACCCCCCCCCCTGGATACGGCCTTGTACGCATTACTTAATATTACGTTTATATGATACGTATATATTCCAAAACAGAACACAGTACCGCAGCTGAGCATCATCTGAAGGAACCCAAGGAAGCAATTTTTCATCCTTTTCATATTTTATCTTATTTTCTTGTTTATAAACTCTCTGATATCATTTACACGGATAGAGAAACTCATTGGCTGATTTCAGGTTTACTTTAATGATCCCAGTGAAGTTAAAAAAAAAATCGGCAATTCATGATCTCGAGATTTAAAACCTAGAAATACTATTTATTGTTCGCTTCTGCGAGGACTTCCTTGAAGCACAATAGTTAACCGCTTTTGCAGAATCCCTTGATATCTTATTTAAATAAGCCTCTTATAAGCAAGGGCCAAGACCAAGCTATCCAGAGCCCCACAAAGACCTCCACTACCTATCCGTTAACAGAGCGACCCCCCCCCCCGACCGTTATTTAGATTAACTCCTATCCACAGCCTTTTATTGTGCTGATCAGTCCCTTTGTTACTTCTTTTAGATTACTCCTTCCTCCGACCACTCCTATTTTAAATCTGTCCAAAAAATAGCGCGAACGGCTCCATCTTATTTTTTTGTAGGTGCCTGTCATCTCGCGATAGTCGAGTAAACAGACAGAGGCGGAAATCGCGGTCGTGTAGGTCCTTGTCTTAACAAAACAAATAATGAGCTTTTGGTGTCCATTTGTTGTTGTGTCAAGAGTGGGAAACCAAAATTCATCGACGGCTGATTATAGATATATCGAATAAATTGAGTCCATTTAACTGCAGTTTCTATTACTTTACAAAAGTCTCACAGTTTTCATATTTATTTACTAGTATCTATTTTATTTCTTCTTTTCATGTCTTAGGTGTAAACGACTCAACGACGGACATAAGGAACTGATCTGCTGTCTCTGAAATGCTTTCAAATCGTACTGACTGATTTCATAGAACGCAAAAGAGAACAAAATTTGACAAGTACCTTCATCTTCAAGGGCTAGTATCCAATCGTACTTCTCAGAAGATCACAGATGAACTGGGCTCATCCTTCCGGCTCATCTTCGATATTATATACTGCGTTAGCCAAGGTCGCAAGTGTTAAATTATGTAAAAGGGTTTGGTTATGAGTGCATCTTCCTAGGAGCTAATCTAGAGCACGGATCGGGTTTTTGATCTCCATGAGTTATTGTACCATTGTATTTTCGCCGTACGCTGGACAGGTACACACAATGGTAGAGGTGTTTATTCCAACCAATCCATGGTGACTGGGGGACATAAGTTGCGTTTTCTTGGATTCACTTCTGTTTCGTCAAAGTTTGTAGTTTGGCTCTTGTTTTGTCTAACTTGCGTTTTATTGAGTTCTTGTTTCCGAAACTCAAACTACATAATTATGCGAGGTAGTTTGTAGTTTGAGATAAGTAGTTTCAGGTTCGAAACTACAGCCCTTGGAATGGACAAATAAAACAGCATGAAGCAAAACTTTTTTCCAAAAAAACGCTTTTAAGCGAAACTACACCGAAACTACATCCAATAAAACGCAACTATAGTGATATACGGTTTGTCCATCCGTGGCCGAATAGGTTAACGCGCCGAACTCACGAGCGAAGGGTCGCTGGTTCGAGTCTCGGTGGTGCCGACCGTTTGGTTCAGGGCGAGGGTTAGTGGAGAAAAAGAAGGGAAAAGCACGGGAAGCGTCGGATGATTTGCCCCCAACCACGCATTGCATTCCCGGCCGAGGGAGGAATATCAGGAGATTGGCAACTGCGCTACGCGAACCTTAACCGGTTTGCATGCGAAAGTTTGCTTGGGGGACATAGTCAGTGATCCTGTACCCTCTTTTAGAGAAAGCCGAGTATTTCCAGTGATAGCATGGTAGCCGATCTGAGCTTGTGGGGTGTATCAATGGTCCACGGACCACTGAGAGAAAACCCTAGAAAGCTCGAATACTAAATACAAATAGTTTACTACAGAAAGGTAAATAATAAGTGTCATTTAAACGACTGTTCAGTTCCAGAAGGGATCTGGCGACATGTTTAAGGATTGATGAAATTAAAATAAATTGAAATTAGGTAGGTAGACTACTTTGTTCGTGAATAAACCGATATTACGGCATTTCACAAGTAAAACCTGACAACTAAAACAGAGAACTAAACTAGACAATCACCTCTTCATACAAAGAGAGAAAAGGAAGAAAATAAGAAAATTATGAAGAATTTAGAGAGAAGTTTACATCAGCCTTCATCTAACCATTCCAAAATGTTACGGAATTGAGAAAATAAATATTAGAGGAGTTGGTTCAAGGGAATATTAGTTTTCAGAATTTCCTGTAGACCTAGCTATCGTATTTCTCCGTTTATGGACAGGTCTTGATAATGGTAAAGTCGTTACTTCTAACTAACTCGTGTTGAATGTGGAGCATAGTCAATGGTGCAGTTAGTTAATATAAGATTTGAAGCCGAGCTGACCGTTCATAATAAAAAAAAATTCGATTATTTATGTAATAATTATCTATTATTTTGTTTATTTTTATTGATGGTTTTCCTGGACAAGCGATCGGGTGGTGCTGGGGACGTGATGCTGACGGATGAACCATATTATTCTAATAGCATGATTGGCCTGTATCGTAGAAGTTATCAGGCTGAAATATCACTCTAATAAAAATACAGATGACCGAGTAAGCTTGCGCTGAAGGAATAGTGAATCCCTCTAAGATTTTGAAAGAGGGATGAACAGCAATCGTCTGCCCCCCCTAACTCCCTCCAATGTACCGTACGTAATAAAATGGTATGTATGCTCCATAGGCCTGACGAGTATGCAATTATCTATTAGGAATGAGTAGAACATTTTCTTTCTTGAAACGGATATCAAATTTCTTGCAGTTTTCATGACGGTAATTGGGCAGACTCTTCACCTTGATTAAGAACTCTGTTTTATTCCATTTAATAAACATTCTTTAATGGAAAATAATTTACAATGGGAATTTATATCTTGATATCGTAGCATATTTTTCTGGCTACGAAGCTTAGTCAATAGTTGCGTTTTTGTTCGGCTTTTGCTTTTCGCATTTCGGCTTTAGCTTTTAGCCTTTTTCGGGCATTTTTGAACATTTTCGCGTTTTTGTAAGTCGCCGTTTCTATAGTAGTAGTCCAAGGACTTGTCGCTTTTCTTGGATGAATTCGCAGTTTTTAAATATGCCACTTTATTGCATTTTACTTGTACTGTAAATTTTTCATCTTTAAAATCCGGGACGGTCCCCAAATACTGATAATCATTTGTCGTAAACTGACTAAAGTCGCGGGGTAAAAAGCCAAGATGTAACTAACTTGGTCAGCTACCAAGATTCCCTTTTTGCAAAAAGGCGAGGGAGAGGGCGAAGTCGGCGTTCGCCTTTTGAAAAAACAGTGCTTAGGACCATTTTACGAAAACGCAAAACAAGTGTAAAGGCATCGAAACGGCGAGTGAAAAAGAGAACAAAAACGCAACTAATGCTGCAGGTATCCCCCCCCCCCCCCAATGGATCGTAAGTAAGTTGAATCTATGCATCATACGCTGATTTAATATTCAATTATCTGGCATGCTAAAAGCCAGCAGAACATTTATTTTCGTCAAAACATATATTACATTCCTACAGTTTTCATTACCATAATTGCAGAGAGTTCTCCTTATCTAGACTTTTGCTTGTTCCGGTTATTAAAAAAAAAAAACTTAGTGAAGGATTTAGGAGTGAGAAATGCAGAGCTAGCTATCGTATTTTCCGGTCTACGGTAGAAGTGTTGCAAATCAGTGGTGCAGTTGGGTCCCCCTCCCACGTAGCGGAAAATATACGCACCATGGACTTAATGAATATGTAATTACCTATTTTACTAGAGGCCATCTGAATGATTTGTTTCTTGACATGGGTATCGAATTTCCATCAGCTTTGATTATCTTAACTGCCCACAATCTTTTTCTTATTTTAAAGCTCTGTCTCCATCTGATTGATTTTGATTATTAACCTTTTTCAATGTAAACTAATTGTGAGTGAAGCCAGTAGATTTTGAAGGTGCATGTTAATCACACATTACACGAAGTCTGCTAAAAAAAACATCAAGTCAGCAAAAAAACCTGACGCCGTTCTAACAGGTGAGTGAATCATAAACAGTCTTGGCAGTTTATGAGCTTTAAAAAAAAGCAATAAAAGATGTTTTCCCGCCTAAAATCTTACGTTAGTTTTCTCACTTTTTAGCTAAAATTAATCCTCTTCGTGGCGTTAATATTTGTTAACACTTTCAATATAAGTATATCTAATCTCTTAAGCCGAGGAGATCCAAAATACTCCAATGCGTGCATTCCCTTATCAATCTCTATTGTGGGAAACTGGTATGATTTTAAGGTTCAAGGCGGGATCAACGCACTTATTTTCCTCAAACTCTCTCAGTCCTCACCAGTATTTCATACTGACAGCCCATGCCACCCTAATCAGTTGTTCAAACACGAAATTCCAAATGCCTGTTTGTGTTTTAAGTCAAAATCTTGTCTCTCTCTTACTAAAATTCGTGAATCAGTTTACAAATCTTTATTTATTTTGTTTATCTTAATGTTGTTGTTCATGCATGATATGATATATATTTTGTTGCCAACTGTATTCATAGGCGTATTGTAAGCAGATTATTATTATTACCACTACTTTTTAAGGGTTTTCTTACATGAAGCTAAAAAGAGATCCCATCGCCACATAGCATTACAAATAGATCGCTAAAAGACTTTTCAAAGTTTTAGGCCATCTTGGTTTCTATTTTTGCATATAAAAGAGTCAAAAGGGAATAAATGAATAATAAATGAAGAAATAAAGAACTAACAGCCAAGTGTTCCAGCATTCTATTAACATAAAGAATGAAATCAAAATAATTAGTGCAATTTCTAATATCTTTATATTCTTTTTCTTCTGTTGGGATATTCTGGAGGCCATGAAAGTAATGAATAACGCTGGACGCTGTAACATGGGAAAGAGTGTTGATAAACTGAGAAGCACAGAGCGTAAGATTAAAAATTGCCAAAGTTCATAGCTTCAGTTTTTTTTTTTTACTCAGTGTACTGTGCATGCATATTTGCTAGGTCTGATTAGGATCATAGGCTATTATTCGGCGTCATTCAGAGTTAGGCGACGTTCAAAGTAACATACCTCTAATGATATGATATGATATTTATTTACACTAAAACGCCCAAGGGCCATAGCAAACAAACAGAAATGAATACACAAAAATAAACTAAAACACTACTATGTTACATTAAACTCCACTCGAACACTTTTTCCTGTGTAGACTTGCCACACTGAAGAACATCGCCAGGTTTCTCAAACTAAGAAAAGACCTACTCCGCATAATTTTCAACAACCACTCCCACTCCCTCATTTACATCAATTCTATTTATATGTATTTAAAAAAACATAAATTAAGACCGTCAATTATATCTAGTAGGAAATAAAAAAAAACAATGCTTAGCTGGGGCAGGTTATCATCATTTATGATATAAAAAAAAGATAATCAGGATATGTCAAGAAGAAAAAGAAGTAATTATATTTATATAACGGATGCTATTGAATCTGAAAAAAACGGAAGAACATAAAACTAAGGAAACCCAACGTAGGAAAACTGAAATGAAGAAACAAACTAGGAGGAGGAAAAGACTAAAATAAAATGTTAAGACACTTTCAATATAATGAACCTTCGCTGCTTGCTTAAAGGAGATAAAAAAAATAAAAAAATATGTCATAACAATCTCCCATGCCTAGGAAACAGACTCAAGCACAAATGAAAATGTTCTTCAAAAAGAAGAGGTTCAATTCGTACGTACAGAGAGAGCGCCCAGCCCCTCAGTTTGGGTGGTATAATGATAGTAGATACTTTATAATTCAGCGCATAGAAATTTAATCGTGCAAAGATTTGCAGTAAATCTTATGTGATGAGGGCTTATCGAACTTCTTCCTTGTAATTTTCGGACCAATTTGGGACTATAAATGAAACTGGATGTACGAACGTAATGTACCCTTGAAATAGTAGTTTAATTCACTGTGGTTGTTACTATCTTTCTTCGCATATTCTAAAGATAACAATGTCGGAAGCTTGTTTTACCGTAATTACAGACGATGAAACTACCTTGTCTATCATTCATTCATAACCCTCTTCATGGGTAAAGCGGGATAGTGTAAAAAAAAAGTGCGTGAATGAAAACACTGGAAAACATAACAGAATCATTAAACATTTTTTAGTTCTTTTAAACATGGTGACACAAAATTTTCAATATAAGGATCCGACTAAAAAGATTTTGGATCTAGACAAAAAATGGCTAAGAATGTCGTGATCTGGCAGGGTAGGATGCTGGTGGAGGGTGAGCAGATTTGAATGTATCCAAAGAAGTGTAGGCGATTGGTGCTGTCCAAAGCATTAGACCTGAAAGCACTTTACGATTGCGGAAGGATTTGAATATTTTGTGTCCATCAGATTTGACCAGATTTTGAGACTCCGGACCAGGCCCGACATTAACCAAATATTAGACAAAAAACAAACCGAGTCGTTCGGCCCACGGCCGCAAACTCAGCGGACAGGTACTTATTTTTTGACATGCCTTACTTTATTTTTGATTCAACTGTAGCCTATAGTTCTATTATTCTGAGTTAATGTTTTATGCTGACGATCCGCAGCTTGTCATTTGGAAATGCACTATTAACGAAATGAAAGCATTAGTTATTGAGTCTGGGTGTTGGGTATAGAGAGATTTCACCCTACCCGAAGAAAACGGATATTTCAACAGCATCATCGTCGGGAGAATAACAAAGAAAATTAACATTACGAGGTATAGGACTTTCAACTTTGAGACTAAACTGCCGGCCTTGGATAGCTGCTCTGAGTCAGAGAGTTGTTGGGATCGTTATCTGGCCTCTTCTTGTTGGAATAATACAACTTGTGCAAATTAATATTCTTTTTTGTGAGAGTTTGAAGGCTTCAAAGTTTGTAAACAAAGACGGAGGCTCGCGTCCTATTGGTCGGTTATGACGGCGACGTCAAGGAACGCGTCATAGCTGACCAATAGGACGCGAGATCCTCTTTGTTTACAAACTTTCAAGCCTTCAAACTCTCATAAAAAAGAACATTAATTTACAAAAGTTGTATTATTCGAACAAGAAGAAGCCAGATAACAATTACAACAACTTTCAGACTTACAGCAGCTATCCAAGGCCGGTAATTTAGTCTCAAAGTTGAAAGTCCTATGCTTCCTAATGTTAATTTTTTTTGTTATTCTCCCGTCCGTTTTCTTCGGGTATGGTGCAATCTCTCTATAGTGGAGTTAGTCAGCCCGCCTCGTAGTGTAGTAAAGCTGCTTTAATTTAGTAGAAGTGATGGACGGATTAACTTCAATGTGATGATCTTGAAGCAGAGCCGAGAGCAGAGCTTGAAGAATGGGACCGACTAGAAATAGGCACGGCACGACACTGCATGGTGCACTAAATGAAGGCATGTTTACACCAGGAAGCATTCACCGTCTATGCCCTCTTTGAGGGTCCGTGTTCTGGTGGGCCTTATTTCCGTTCTCAGCATGTTCGCGTGAAAAATAACGAGCGGCAGGACCCATGTGCTGACGTGCCTTCTTTAAGACTCTGGAGTTGCCTTCTTTAGCACGCTCGAGGGGTAAGTATAAGTAAGTATTTGTTCGTGAGTAAACCAAACAAGGTATTTCACTCTACTTAACTAAAACTACATGACATAAAAACACACAAAAAACACTAATCTAATCTTAAAGTCTCAGATGAAGAAAAATCATAACGATGGTTCCGCAACACGAGTACTAAAAAGCGGTACGGCTTAGCAGCACCTGTGTTCTTCATAGTTACTAAATGACGATGGGTCGTTTCATGCCTTCTTTAAGGCTTCATAGGGAGTGCACGAATTGCATCTGGTCTATTTATAGCACTCCTGCCATCGAACCATCGAAATGACTGTTACTGTAACTCGGGAGCCTAAAAGAAGGCACGCCAGAACACAGGTCCTAAAAAAAGGCATAGATGGTGCATGCCTCCTTGTGCAAGCATTCGTTCTTTAGTATTCCATGCCTCTTTTCAGTACTTGTGCCTCTTTTTTATACTTGAGCCTACTGCACAATGCCTTTCCTCTTTGTGGTCTCCAGAAGAAAGACACTATTCAATAGCTTTATTTTCTCCATCCGGTGCCAATTGCAGGTTGACTGGTATCATATCCAATACTTTCACGCGCAACAGCATTAGTAACAGTGTGAAGGGCCGACAGACGGATAGACAGACATTATGATAGCCAAAAAAGAAACATCACGATCCAGCCCTGACAAACGAGATAACTTCTACCCCAATTCCTATCATAAAGATTCTTGGGGTCATTTTCTAACTGAGTCATTATTTCAGAAAGACACGCTGTCATGATTAGTTTTTGCATGAACGCTTTCTTGTGCCAGTTCTTCCCAAATGGCAGGGTCAAGCTGATTTATATTCACGATCTTGCATATTAAATTGATAATATAATTAACACAAGTGCCGCCAAACGAAAGCATGTTCCATGCAAAATTGCATAGGGGAAAACATAAAAAAGATGGTAATACACGCCAAGCAACTGCCGAATAAGATAAGATAGATAAGATTTTATTTGTGCTAATTAAGGGGATCGACAAAAAAGAGGCACGGCACGGCACGACATAGTGTAGGAGGCACGAGTATTAAAAAGAGGCACGGAAACTAAAAGGGCCCTTCCAGGCTTCAGAGTGAGAGGCAGGAACAATGTTCTAACGTGCGTTCCGATCCCCTAATTTATCAAGAGCCAACGACCAAATGGCAAATACATGGAAAACAAACACCAACACAAATAATATCCCCTATAGGCATCTATCCCTACGGGCTAGGACTACCCTGAGGAACCTCATCAATCCAAATTTCAAGTTCATTTTCCAGCTTGAGTGGCTTGAGCCTGAAGAGGACCCTTGCCAAGAAGTGGCCGAAATATAGCTCCAATAAAATGTAGCTGACTTATCCGTTTTGCTTTGTCAAATATGATTCGCAGTCAGCTTGGGCTGAAGGAATATCTACTGTGCTAGATATTAGCTGTGATTTATTCTAGCAACATTCTGGCCCTTCTCGGCAAAGGGTCTCCTTAGGTTGAAGCTAGAAAAACTAATCTTTGACCATGCCACCCATGGAAGGGTTTTTTGTTCTAGTTCTGGTTCTGTTGTTTTTATTTGTTCTTATTTTTGGGTTCATCATTAGGTTCATTAGTTAGAAGTTAGTTTCTTGTTTTTATATGGTGATATCTCTTTCCGTACATTACTTTTTCCTCTTTTTATGGCACTTGCAGCTTCGCTCAAGTGCCATATACCGATCACTTTTCCGTTGGTCGGTCTGTCGGTCGGTCGGTCGGTCCGGTGATCGCGAGTTAGGGTACTTGCAGATGTGCTAGGACGATGAAACTTGGCAGGCATATCAGGGACCCGACCAAACTAACTTGCAAATAATCACTTCCCCGATCCGACCACCGTGGAGGGAGTAGAGGGCGGGGGAATCCGGAAAATTTAGTAGTTTTTGTAAAACCCCTACCCCTTTCTTTACACTAGTAGGTCTGCGCGCGGCGTGACGTCACTCTTTGCATCGGATCACTCTGTTAACACTGGAAAGAGCTAGTGCATTCGAGGGTCAAAGGGGTTTGTATCTGTGGTGCAGTGCGGGGGAATATGGAAAATTGAGTGTTGTGTAACTTTCGAACGGGTGATCGGATTGGGACGAAACTTAATATCTGAATGAATGACATATCTCTGATGTTCCATTTGAAGTCCGAACCGGATTCGACAGCTATGGGGGAATTGGGGTGGGGGAAGACCGGAAATCTCGAGAAACGGTTATAATGGAGGGATCGGAGTAAAACTTGCTGGGAAGAACAAGAATCTGCTCCAGATAATTTGTTTACACGTTTGGACTGGACCCGGACACTTGGGGGGGGGGGAGGTGGAGGGGAGTTTCACGGAATTCTGGTGATGACAGTTTTTGGGATTTTCACGACGAAACTTGGGAGGCGTATCAGGGACCCGATCAAACTGACTTGTAAATAAAAATTCACTCGATCCGATAGTCGTGGGGGGATCGGAGGGAGGGGGAATCCGGAATATTTAGCCATGCGTAACTTTGGAAAGGGTGATCGGATTCGAGTGAAATTTAATAACTGAACAGAGGGCGTGCCTGTGGTGATCTTTTTCATGTCCGGATGGAACTTTGTGGGAATAACAAACAAGTCCAAACTGAACCGGATTGGCTCCGGCGACTGCGGGGGGAGTTTGAGGGGCGGGTCCGGAATTCCGGTGATCGCGAGTTAAGGTACTTCCAGATGTGCTAGGACGATGAAATTTGGCTGGAATATTAGAAATTCGACAAGATTGGCTTAGAAATCGCCACTTTTCAAATCCGACCATTCCCTAAAGTACCAATCATGACCGCAAATTAAGAAAAATACTTTTAAGCAAAAGATGCATTTCCATGATCCCCATGAGCTCATGATCATTTTTGCCTCAAGGGTTTTGCCTACAAATGAAGTTCTAGCTCCCTTAAAGTGTGCATCTTAACCGCAAGGTCGAAAAGTACTTTTTATCAAACGATACATCTCAACCCATGATCAGTTGTCCCACAAGGGTTTTGCAAAAAAAATAATTTCTTGCACCCTTAAAGTGCGCAAATTAGTGGGAAAAAAAAATACTTCTGATCATACGTATATATCAATGATCCCTAAGAGCCTGCTATCGTTTTTGCCTCAAGGGTCTTCCTTACAGATGAATTTCTAGTGCCTTTAAAGTGCGCATCATTACAGCCAAGTTCAACGATAATATAGTTTTTCTTTAGCTCCCTTAAAGTGCGCATCTTAACCGCACAGTCGAAAATTACTTTTGATCAAATAATACATCTCAACCCTTGCAAGTGCCATATGAGCTTACAGCTCTTGTTACATTTATACTCCGTCCTTCTCTTTGTGAGTGTATGATGGATCATAAATAAATTATTATTATTAATAATAATATAAAGAAGATTCTAGCAACCACAAACATCTAATTTGATTATCTGTAAAGCTGTATTTTGTGCTGTGATTTATTTTGGACACGACTGCTGTTTTTGCTGCTTGATTGGCTTGTAATGTTTAATACTTAGATTGACTTTTAAGTTACAATAATACTGAATTATCGCGAGAGTAAATTGTCCAGGAACTTTCTGTTTAGGTCAGTCAAATATGACCTGCAGTCACCTTCGGCTGAAGGAATTGCTACTAAATAAGCTTTCGCCATGTTATTTACGTTTTTTCTTTCTGAAACTTGTAGGATCATTGGCAATGAAAGCTGTAAGTGGTAGTAAGAGGGATTCAGAGGTGGTACTGACCGTCACCGGTGAAGTTTGACTAGTCATCCAGAACTAGCAAAAAAACATGTCAGCATGTATCCCGCCTAATCGGGTGTGTTTCGGCAGATACTCAAATTGTAATGCATTGAACTTATTCATCCTACGTATCGGAAAAAAAAGCATCTGCAATCTGACGGCATATAGAGATTCACTTTCTATGTCAGTGCGATATGTCACAGGTACTTAGCGAGTAAGTACTCTAAACTTATTCGGAATTTATGCAGATTAATAGTCTATTTTAATGCCCGTGTTGTGACTAAGTCGGTTTTCATTACACAACTGCAATCGACCTTAACGCAGCGGACAAAAATAAAAATAAAACACTACTATCATATTTCGGGAGTCAAATTTGACGCCCTGTTTTAACTAATCATTACCTGGAATTTATAGAGTAGAGGGCATTCTTTCTTCAGTGCTGATTCCGTTTATTATTTATCCAAATTTTGATGTTATTACCCTCAGTCTTTTTCGGTAATACATTCGTTCGTTAATTCAAAAAGGGATTTTGAGGAACTTAGGGAGGGGGGAGGGGCAGAATTAGATTTATCATTGGCTTTTGAACTGTTTCTTTCAACCTGGGTAAGGTTAAAAAAGTTGACAAACATAAATGTGAAGACTAAATAAGGATAAAACAAAAATGATAGACAGTGTGTCTATGAAGTCTTATTTTGTTTTTGCTCGTAACTTTGACTGTTCCACTCTTTTGCCTCCTCGAAATTACATTTTTAACAGGAAGGGTGAAAAATAAATTCATATATGGAGCCTACTTGAAGTTAAGAAATAATGATAGTTTTGTCAGTCAGTTTTAATTATTTTTTCTACTTTCATTGGGTGTGTAATCGAGAGGTTGAGCTTAAATCCCGAGGAGTATCTTTAAAAGAGTTAACTGATACGGCTGAAAATGGAGGAGAAACCATCGACAGGGATGGTAACTATGAACACAATTGTAACTTTCCTCATTCACCCACCATAAAGTTTTGGAATTCTCTTCCGTCTGATATAGTGTCTGTAAAATCTTTTCCAGTAGGCTGTTTAAGACTTTTGTTGAGTTCCTTGGGTTGAAATAAATAATTCAATTTTTTTTTATTTTTTTTTTTCATCGATTATGCGCTGGTCAAGGCACGATTTTAAGTTCTCTAGTGATCAAGCCTGTACGAGCTTAAGCTTTTGCGGTCAATGTGTATATTCCCGGCGAGATTTTCTTCACTTTTGAGAAATTTTTCATATGGAAGTGATTATGGTGTGGAAAATACTGGTAGGAATTCCGGTTTTCGAACGCCCGACTCTCGATTTTCTGTTCGTACTATGAGGCATCGTAATTGTCATATTCACCGAGACTAGATGGAACAATTTTAGTTTTAAAGACGTGGCAAAATTCTAAACAGACATGATAACAAGAGAAATAGATACTGTAAAATATTTGGATTTTCTAGTTTTATTTGTCGTTCATACACTGGCTAAATCGTTTTATTTATTTTGGTTCTGATTTGATTGAGCGCTACTTTGACAGTATTCAACACTGTAATTTCCTAATCGTGTCTCAAGATGGTCCCGTGGTAGCATCGCATGAACTAGAGACTTTAAAGTTTAACCGGACAGGGCTGAGACCCGACAGTGTAGTTACACTTCATCTATTTACTTAAACAGGCCTGCAAACCCGATAAAAAATGCGTTACTTCGTTTGTCCGCCATCCAAAGGCAATCGATTTCAAGGAAGGAACTTATTCTTTCGGATTTGTGGTACCTCTGTCTGCTTGTCCCTCTATGCTTGAAATTTTCAGAAACTACAAAGGTAAGCTACTGCCGAAAAATAAAATATATAAAAAAAAGACTTTTCTACCCCCGAGCTTAGCGTCGGAACACATTGGAAATGCCGACTTTTGTCGAAATTCAAATTCTCCGTGTCAAGATGACTTTGGTGTCCGGTCAATTCGTCACAGGACAATTCGTCATAGGACAATTCGTCACGGACAATTCGTCACAGAACAATTTGTCACAAGGACATTTTGTCACAAGGACAATTCGTCACAGGGACAGTTCGTCATAAGGACAATTCGTCATTAGGACAATTTGTCATACGGACATTTCGTCACAAAGAGCCTAATTTCAAGTTCGAATTTCGATATATTTTAAGGTATATATTATTAAATACTCAGTTACATAGTACTCAGTTACATGGAAATAAGGTCGCTATATCACACGTTAAAACTATGGGCAATGCCACGCATATATTCGAGTACGTCAGTTTGTCCAGACCGATATCTCCCGACTATGTTTTTTAATCGCAGGTTACATTCTTCATACTTCTTCTTCTTGGGTGGGTCGGAGCACCCAGCATCAAATCGCTCCATATTAGTTAATGTTTGGTCCTGAAACGATGTAAATCTCCTAATATTTGGATGGGCTGCTCCAACACGTTTGTTGTATGCCGAATGCCATCCTTCAACATTGTTATTGGTCCTAGGAAGGTATTCTGCGACGCGCCCAAAGACGTTCCAAACAGGGATAGGAAAGAGAGCATTTTCAATTCAATTCAATTATTTTATTTCCGCCATAACTGACGAGTAAAATAAATACATAAATAATCCAAATCGAACAAACAACTTTGTGACATACCACTAGACAAATAACTAACAAAATAATGACCACACTATAGCCTATACAATAAATTGAACGTGACCTATATAATTTTTAAAATCGTGCAAAATAAACATGCTGAAAAATGAAAAAAGTTAAAACGAGTCTGATAAATTATGATTAGCATGCTTAATTTTGGAAGTAAAATGACTATACTTTTTATTTAAAATTAATATCGGGTTTTTATGGCACTTGCAGCTCCGCTCAAGTGCCATATACCGATCGCTTTTCGGTCGGTCGGTCTGTCGGTCGGTCGGTCGGTCGGGCGGTCCACTGTTTTCGAGTTAGGGTACTTCCAGATGTCCTAGGACGATGAAACTTGGCAGGCGTATCAGGGACCCGATATAACTAACCTGGAAATAATCAGTTTCACGATCCGACCATCTGGGGGGGAGTGGTGGGCCGGGGAATCCTGAGAATTTTGTAGTTTTTGTAAAACCCCTACCCCTTTCTTCTCACTAGTAGGTCTGCGCGCGGCGTGACGTCACTCTTTGCATCGGATCACTCTGTTAACAGCGGAAAGAGCTAGTGCATTCGAGGGTCAAAGGGGTTTGTATATGTGATTCAGTGCGGGGGAATATGGAAAATTGAGTGTTGTGTAACTTTGGAACGGGTGATCGGATTGGGACGAAACTTAATACCTGAATGAATGACATATCTCTGATCTTCCATTTGAAGTCCGAACCGGATTCGACAGCTATGGGGAGTTGGGGGGGGGAGACCGGAAATCTCGAGAGACGGTTATAGTGGAGGGATTGGAGTAAAACTTGCTGGGAAGAACAAGAATCTGCTCCATATAAATCGTTTACACGTTTGGACTGGACCCGGACACTTGTGGGGGGGAGGTGGAGGGGAGTTTCCCGGAATTCTGGTGATGACAGTTTTTGGGATTTTCACGACGAAACTTGGGAGGCGTATCAGGGACCCGATCAAACTAACTTGTAAATAAAAATTCACTCGATCCGATAGTCGTGGGGGGATCGCAGGGAGGGGGAATCCGGAATATTTAGCCATGCGTAACTTTGGAAGGGGTGATCGGATTCGAGTGAAATTTAATAACTTAACAAAAGGCCTGTGGTGATCTTTTTCATGTCCGGACCGGATCCGACAACAATTGGGGGGGGGGGGGAATACGTAACCGGATTGGACTGGAGAGATCGGGATGGAACTTTGTGGAAATAACAAACAAGTCCAAAACCGAACCGGATTGGCTCCGGCGACTGTGGGGGGAGTTTGAGGGGCGGGTCCGGAATTCCGGTGATCGCGAGTTAAGGTACTTCCAGATGTGCTAGGACGATTAAATTTGGCTGGAATATTAGAAATTCAACAAGATTGGCTTAGAAATCGCCACTTTTCAAATCCGACCATTCCCTAAAGTACCAATCATGACCGCAAATTAAGAAAAATGCTTTTAAGCAAAATATGCATTTCCATGATCCCCATGAGTCCATGATCATTTTTGCCTCAAGGGTTTTGCTTACAAATGAAGTTCTAGCTCCCTTAAAGTGTGCATCTTAACCGCAAGGTCGAAAAGTACTTTTTATCAAACGATACATCTCAACCTATAATCATTTGTGCCACAAGGGTTTTGCCAAAAAAAAAAATTTCTAGCACCCTTAAAGTGCGCATTTTACCCGCATTAGCGGAAAAAAAATACTTTTGATCATACGTATATATCAATGATCCCTAAGAGCCTGATATCGTTTTTGCCTCAAGGGTCTTCCTTACAGATGAATTTCTAGTGCCTTTAAAGTGCGCATCATTACAGCCAAGTTCTACGATAAAATACTTTTTCTCTAGCTTCCTTAAAGTGCGCATCTGAACCGCGCAGTCGAAAATTACTTTTAATCAAATAATACATCTCAACCCATGCAAGTGCCATATGAGCTTACAGCTCTTGTTTAGATTATATTCATGCATCATGAAACTATTAGATTGAAATCTTGAAAACCGGCATAAAAATTTTCCGAATTTAAAAAAAGTAGATTTAATAGATGCAATATTACCCGCAGTTAGTAGAGGGAGAAAAGGGGAAAGAAGAAGAACTTGCGGAAGCGCAACAGTATTAAAAACACGAGCTAAAGACTTCCGGGTCATAAACTCCCTTAATGAAATTACAACACCAAAATTAGACGCAATCCTTTTCTCGACCTCTCTAACCATTAAAATTCTTGTTAACGAAATCGTAGAACCATATGGGAGACCTAAGTATCTCAATGAGCTAACTGGTTTTATAATAAAATCATAAATTTTTATAAAAACAGGATTACTGAAAGATAAAAATTTTGGACCAAAAACAGTAAATTGGCATTTTTCTGGGCTTGCCCTGGTGGTCTAACTACCATTCCAATAGCAAGCATTTTAAGATATGACGAACTGTCCTAGTGACGAAATGTCACAGTGACGAATTGTCCTGTGACGAATAGTCCGTGTGACCAATTACTTACTTGTACTTGTGGCGGGAATCAGGCGTTTCCACCTCGCCCGGCATCGATGATCTTGGAGACCTTCTTGGACCATGTTGTTCGATCTTCTGCCAGCTGCTCTGCAAAAGCGAGCCACTGAGTTGACCATCTGTGACCGAACTTTCTGAAACCTCCGATAGGTTCAAGGTCTGACTTGGCCAGGTTCCACCAGTTCTTCCTCTGTCCTCCTTGGCGTCTCTTCCAGGAGCTAATAGGCTCAACTAGAAGTATTTGGCGAGGCAGGTACTCTGGCGGTTTCCGTAATACATGGCCCAACCATTTCAAACGGCGTTCTTTAATAGTGAGCGCAACATCTCTCTGAATATTGCACATTCGACGTTTATCCGCGTTGGAGATACGGTCACGTAGCTGTACTCTGAGAATTATTCGCAGACAGGTATGCTCAAACACCTTCAGTGTATTCTCATGTTGTAGTTTTACCGACCATGTTTCGCATCCGTAAAGGAGAACGGTGCGGACTAGTGCCATGTAGATTCGAGCTTTCGTTCGGACACTGACTTCGCGGCGATTCCATAAGGGTTTTCGAAGGGAGGCAAAGACTGTCTGCGCTTTCTGTATTCTCTGTTGGATATCAGCGTCGGAAGATCCGTCAGTACAAAGCTGGGAGCCTAGGTATGTGAAACGGTTGACTTTTTCCAGCTGAACTTGGTTGACAGTTAGTGAGAATGGTCCTGTGTCGTGGTTAATAGCCATGAATTTCGTTTTCTCTGTGCTGACTTTCAAGCCGATCAGGTCTGCCCAGGCCACCACGTTGTCAAGCATGTTTTGGGCTTCTACGGGGTCTGACAGGAGGCCAACATCATCCGCATAATCGAGGTCAGTCAGTGAGAGATTCTGTCCGATCTGAGCTCCTGGATAAGACGATAGTGCATTTTCAAGCACCCAATCGACGCAATAATTGAACAGAGTCGGAGAGAGGAAACACCCTTGTTTTACTCCGAACTCAACCAGGAATTCTTCAGTTTCTTCGCCATAGACTCTAACTCGGCTCACTGACGCGTCATAGTATGCCTTCATCAGTTCAACAAACTTCAGCGGCATTCCATCATTCTCTAGGATGTTCCAAAGTTTGTGGCGAGTGACAGAGTCGAAGGCGGCAATGAAGTCCAGGAAAATCAAGATCAGGGGTAGGTTGTACCTTTCAAACTGCTGGATAATGAGGCGAAAGGCGAAGATATTATCAGTACAGCCTCTACCTGGTCGAAAGCCGGCTTGATTTCCCGAATATTTTGACCGCAATGTCTATAAGACTTATTCCGCGGTAATTTTTGCATTCGGTTTTGTCTCCTTTCTTATAGAAAGGGAGGATGACTGATGTCTTCCAATCTTTTGGAAAAGAGTTGGTCCTCCACACTTCTTTGAGAATGCCATGGAGCTGTTCAGCAGTGACCTCAGGGCATTGTTTGTATAGTTCCGGGGTGAGGCCGTCTTCACCTGGGGCTTTGTGGTTCTTCAGGGTCTTGATCGCTTTTAGTATTTCGGCTCTGGTCGGTGTATCCAGCTCGATATCATAGGGCTCTTTAGGGACGGAAGGTGGGAGAGCATCAGGGGCAGATGAAGGGGATGGGTTTAGGAGGATCTGAAAGTGATCCTTCCATCTTGCTGAGCGTTCCTTCTGACAACTAATGATTTTTCCTGATCTGTCTTTGACTGTTTCTGAGACAGCAGCTTTCTTACCAACGGATTCCTTCAGGATCTGGTAAAGCTTGCGGGTGTCATGTGAGCGTGCTGCTTTCTCTAACGACTCGGCAGCATCTTCCCACATTTGGCGGCGGTCCAGACGAACAGAGCGTTTTACCTGTCTGCGTAGCTCCTTTGTTTCTTCTTTAGGGCCGCCCATCTTTTGTCTTCGCTCACCGACTACTGACAGGGTCCTAGCGGTTATCCAGTGCTGTCGTTTGATTTTTGCTCGGCCTAGGATCTCCTCGGCAGTCTCTGCCATCACTGTTTTAAAGGTCTCCCATCTCTTATCGGGGGTTAGGTTTTCATCAGAGCTGAGGGCGTCAAACCGGTTTGTCAGTTCCAAGTTGAGGGTCTGCTGCACTTCTTTGTCTTGGAGTTTACCGATATCGAAGCCGGCCTTGGGCTTGTTTTTTCTTCGAGTTGCAAGACGTAGCAAAATTTTTGCTGCAACGAGCCTGTGGTCAGACCCAGACTGCGAGCCTGTGTCCGCGCCGTTGTAAGAGCGAGAGTCCTGCACGGAGCTTCTCCAGCGCTGGCGTACGAGAATGAAATCAATTTGAGCCTTAGTGACACCGTCATTTGAATGCCAAGTTAAAAGGTGGCTAGGTTTGTGCTGAAATATGGTGTTGGTGATAACAAGGTGGTTCATCAAGGCGTAGTTTACCAACCTTTGCCCATTCTCGCATCTGTGACCCTGTCCAAATTTTCCCAGGATTTGTCCTGTGGTCTGGTCAGACGGACCAACTCTTGCGTTGAAGTCTCCAGCAACAATCAGGTAATCACGTGCGGCAACAGAAGAAGACAACTGCTGCAGTTCGCCGTAGAAATCATCCTTGGTCGTATCAGTAGCGTCACGGGTGGGGGCATAGGTAGAGATTATCGACACATTTGCGGGGTTTCCTTTTAATCTGATTCTGGCAAGTCTACAGGAGACTGGTTCCCATTCTAGGAGAGCGTTTCTGGTTCTTTGGTCCATGATGAAACCAACTCCGTGGAGTCCCGAATTATCCTCTACTCCGGAGTAGAACAAGACCAAAGGTTTCGATGGGATCCCAAAAATTTTATATTTGACCCAGACAACTACGTCTTGTGTAACGGGGCTAAGCCACAATCAGCTCAGCTCTCGAGATAGCGTAACGAGCGGCCTAAGCTCACCTGCCCACGTGGCAGGCAAGACCCGCTAAACCGGAACAAACGCCACTTTTGGGTTGAAATTCGTAGAAGTTTATTGAACACGAAACTTGATGCAAAAAGTGAAATGCTTTCTATTAAAATTCCTTCCTTCGTCCCTGATCCTCTTCTTCCATTTGTCGAAAACACGAAATGAAGTGGTGAATGCCAATAGAAGAATGCGGTAGATAAGTCAAGTTAATCTTGGTCAAAATGTAAAAGAAGATAAGTCGTTACCAAATATTCCTACACGGCAGGCCTTGAGACCTTTACAGTCCCGGTACCCCGGCGTAAGAGTAAGGTAAGGTAAATAAGTAAGTAGAAGGTAAATTAGTCAATAAGATTCCTACACGGCAGGCCTTGAGACCTTTACAGTCCCGGTACCCCGGCGTAAGAATCAGGTAAGTTAAACAGCGAAATAGAAAGTTAAATAGTCACGAAGATTCCTACACGGCAGGCCTTGAGACCTTTGCAGTCCCGGTACCCCGGCGTAAGAATCTGGTAATTTAAACAAAGATGTAGAAAGTCAATTAGTCAAGAAGATTTCCTACACGGCAGGCCTTGAGACCTTTGCAGTCCCGGTACCCCGGCGTAAGAATAAGGTAAGTTAAACAAAGATGTAGAAAGTCAATTAGTCAAGAAGATTTCCTACACGGCAGGCCTTGAGACCTTAGCAGTCCCGGAACCCCGGCGTAAGAATAAGGTAAGTTAAACAAGATGTAGAAAGTCAATTAGTCAAGAAGATTTCCTACACGGCAGGCCTTGAGACCTTAGCAGTCCCGGAACCCCGGCGTAGGAAAGTGGTAATTGTTTGTAAAACTTGTCAGTTAATTGTGGATGTAAAGATGGTAAGTCCGGTAATCAAAAGGTACACGCAAGGTACAAAAACAAATACCCTGTGAGATTTTGTGTAGAGACTGAATTTCCAAAAATATGATAAGTTATGTTATTTTAGAGTAGGAACCCAAAGGTTAAAAGAACCGAAATATTTACTCAGTTTCAGCAAGGTTTCTTTCCACTACTCACTTATCACTCATGTCTCACTAGTTACACCTTTCACAGACTGATCACAACTCCCGATTTTACCTTGATTCTAACCTTAAATAATATCCGTGAAATACCACTCTTCCCTCGAGCTACCCGAAATTACCCCCTTGCGCGGAGAACTCCTTGGGTCACCAGCACACCTTATTTGCAAAATACTTTCATCGGAACTTCCCCGTCTTGACCTTTTGCTGTCAAAATGGACGCACCCCTCTTGCAATTACAAATGGAAATTAGTTTTACTTTTACTGCATCAAATGAAAGGGTTGATTACTCCTGAATATTGAAAAAGATTACAAGTTCCGACCTCCTCTTGTTAAGCGAAGCGTTCTCTTAGTTACGAATTTCATTTTTTTTTCTGTACCTCTGTCCACTAATTCCATGCAACTATTCATCCAGCTAATTTCTACTGTAGCCTATTACCAAATCTGTTCTACTTTCTAAACAACATACAAACTTTCAACTAATTAAAAGCAAAATCACTCTGAGAATCTAATAATCTCAAATCCAGTCACCCTGAGGCTTACAAAATGCTCAAATTACTTTAAAAGCCAATTTGAGAATCTTTTGCGTACCAACTTAATTTCGGAAACTTAATCTATAATAACTGAACGATCAACTGTTCCGTGAATAAACGAATCAACTACCCGACTAACTACTCCTGGCATTTAGTTCACTCTTTTCTTATTTTTCATCTGAATCAAACAAACATATTATCCCAATCTCAATTGGTAATTTCTTGTGCGTTAACTGAAAAAAAGGTCTTAGAACTTTAAGTTTGTTATCAACAGACCATTAACAACTTGGGTTAAACGAAAAGCAAAAAAAAAACTTGCGATTTCTGAACTTATCGTACATTTCGCGGAACAGTGTGAATTGTCACAACTACCATGCTTTGAAATAAGGAACTACATGCACACATCTGCTCAAAAGAAGCGCCACACAGCTTCAGCATTCAATCTCTCCTCTACTTCCAAAACTAAATTACTGCTACTACTCTACTTCCTGTAAGAATAAGCCCATCACGCTCAAACGTAATTTTAAACGATTCGCCGCATCATATCAAAATCGTCTCTGCCGCAACAGAAATCCCACGAAAGGTCCTTCTATTCATTTTATTTCTTTCTCTTTTATCTTGTCACAACTCTGGACGTCAACTAAGTAATTCTTTGCTTTATAATAACTCAATTGCAAACATGGCGATTCCCGACGTATTCTAGAACTCCTTTTTGCCTCCTTGTCAAATATACACGATTTCCGCAGCTTTCCTAAGCAACGATCGTAACGCGCGTGCGCAAATAACAATAAATGTGAATGTAAGAAGCGAATTACTCCCGGCACCATCTACTCAGGCAAACCACTTAGGATGTTAAAATTGCGCGCATATTGCGGTTTTCCTTTTTCGAAAGGTCGTACGAATATTTCACCCACTACAAAGCTCCATTTACGAAAACTACTTCAAACAAACAAAAATCAACACAACTCTCCTTTGGAGTCTCCACAATTCAACATAAGGATCCTTACCATAATATCACCTTTTTCTGGTCTACTCACTACCGCATCATTGTGCGATGGGGGTCGGGAACACATAATTAGACCTGCTTGTTCGCAGTGTCTATATCATAACCAGATCTCTGTCTGGTCCGGTACCGGTCTCATATATTTCCACCTGGCCAGGATTTCACATACTCGACCCAGGGCCCGGCTGAAGCATCTTATGGTCAACATCGGACCCCTCGACACCATCAGCTAGCATTCTGGAACTACGGGAACTAATTCCAGTCGCATTTGGACTGAGAAGTGTCCCTCGCAGCTGAACATCATCATCCGACAACCCCTTTTTCTGGCTATCAAAGCCTTTTCTACTAAGGAAATCCGCGAGACCACGGACATCCTGGATCCTTTAACACCTTATTCTTCACATTCAAAGGTTCTACTAAATCAACGTTTCCGGGAAAAGCCTGCTGCCAATATTAACAAAAAATCATTCGATTACTTATAACAAATTACGAAAAAAAATTCTTTCGTGGGCGGCTAAAAATTTCACTTTTCTTTTTTCCTCTAAAAACATTGACTAAATAATGAAAACAACGAATCAAAGAGAGCCAAAATTATAAACAACTTGCTCATGATACTTCAAATAAATAAACTTTTTGCCGTGAATGAAACTGGCTGTTTTTGTGTCCCATATGTAACCCGTTATCGCTGAAACATCATACAAAGTGTAAAGCTCTCGAAGTGACGAAATGTATCGTGAAGAAGGCTGACTTGGAGCCTTACTATACTTACTGACTGACCAACCCCCGAAACGGCAACTTTTGCGTGACCTCTGGTCCCAACGCTATTTAACTGCAATTAAAGAATAGATAAACATGTTGGGTAAAGTGAAAATGTATACATTACTACCCTCGAACTAGGTAGGCTAAAACTATACAGGACTACGTTTCCTTTAAATAATAGAAAATCGCGCTGAACCCACTAATAGCACTGAAAATTTCTGACGGTTGTGTCCCCAAAAACCTGATCTCCGGACCGTTGAATTGGTCCGGTGAGTTGTGATCAGTCCGGGTGCCCGCTGACAAATACTACCAAACCAAATTTTCAGGTACGTTTCTTTTGCTCCAAACTCCATGTGCTTCTTCATAAACTCTCGCAATTTTGAGAGCCTCATTTAAATTTCGGTAACTACTTTTTCGTTCCAAAATAAACATTCTGAAACCCTCGAGCAAACCGCGCTCAAAGGCTTGGAGCTTCAATGTCTCCAGCGCATCTCCAACAAAAACCCGGCCAGTCATATTGCTATAGCCCTCAGCAACTGAGTTGACCCGCATGAAAAACTGGGTTACCGGCTCACGTTCATTTTGCTTAATATTCATCAAAACATTCAACTTGTCAGCAGCTGTCTTACTATCGCCAAAATTTGCTTCTAACATTCTAGACAAATCGTTGAATGAGGCTACCGTCGCATACCGTTCAATGTAATCAGAAAAGGGTTCCTCGGCCAACAGCGGCGCGTATTCCGCAATAAACTCGCCTTCCGATTTACGCAAACTCCTTTGAGCCCTTCTGAGCTGCTTAACCCATGACGAAATGTTCCGGGCATCAGTTAATTTCTTGACGATAGTGAAAGGGTCAATAGTGCTTACAGCTTGCAAAGGCTGTGTAACCTGGGAAGGAACATAATACTGAATTGGTTGCGACCCAGTAGGTTGACCACTTAACGTAGGAATAGCCGAAATCACTGGCGCTGACATAATAGGAACCGAAGAAATAGCAGGAGTGAGAGACGTTGCCGTTGAGCCTGACAACGTGCTCTGTGGCATAGTTGAGGGGGTACTGTTATTAGTAGCCATGATGAAAGTGAAAACAACAAAAAAAACAATTCTTGGTTACCTGAACAGCGATTGTAGATGTAGAATCAAAGGGTCGGTGCTGGCTCGGCACACTCAGGAAAATCCAACATAATCACTATTTGCACTTATCACAGAGTAACACAATCGTAAAACAGTTCACTTACATGTCAAAAATATGTCAAAAATTTTGGAAGATTCCGCCCCCCTTAAAATTAGCGAAGCGATCAGGTCGAAGGAAGTTCAAAGGCTTGGGTTGTTTAGATAGGCTGTCACCATTATTTTAGACTAGCACTGGGACTTTGCCAACTCTTCTCTTTAAGGTTTCGTTCTGTGAACTAATTGTGATACGATGATGATTGAATCGCCAGTAAATGGAGAAGCCGAAGTTCCTAATGACCCAGGTAAAATGTTTATCGGCGGCCTCAGCTGGCAGACGACTGCGGAGGGATTACGAGAATACTTTAGCCGATTTGGTGACGTCACAGAGGTCATGGTTATGAAGGATCCAACAACCAGAAGATCCAGGGGATTTGGATTCGTGACGTTCGCTGATACGGTCGGAGTAGATCGTGTTATGGCGCATGGAACACATGAGTTGGATGGGAAGAAAATTGACCCCAAAGTTGCATTCCCTCGGAGGGCACACCCGAAGGTCACGAAAACGAAGAAAATCTTCGTTGGTGGACTCTCAGCACCTTCTACTTTGGAAGATGTGAAAGCTTATTTTGAACAGTTCGGCAAGGTTGAAGACTGCATGCTGATGTTTGACAAACAGACCAATAGACATAGAGGTTTTGCTTTCGTGACCTTTGAATGTGAGGATGTCGTCGACAAAGTCTGCGAGATCCACTTCCATGAAATTAACAACAAAATGGTCGAGTGCAAAAAGGCCCAGCCGAAGGAAGTCATGCTGCCTGTGAACCTCGCACGGGGGCGAACGGGGGTACGAGCCCCAGGCTACGATTTCGTGTGGTCACTAGGAGCTTTCCAAGAAGGGTTCTCGCCTGCGACTTATGCCGCCTACGCAGGACGTGGTTATCCGACTGGACTCGGCTTCCCTTATCCAGCGAGCATTTCCGGATTCCCTTATTATCCCCCCTCTACGCCGCAGGGGAATGGGAGCACAGGAGGACCAGGCAGTGGGGACCGTTCCACTCCCGGGGCTATGTACGACTTCTCCAACATGGCGATCGCACTGAGTAGCGTAGCTGATGGGACCATGCGCCAAAACCTATCCCACCGCTGTCACCATTATTTGTAACGGGGCTAAGCCACAATCAGCTCAGCTCTCGAGATAGCGTAACGAGCGGCCTAAGCTCACCTGCCCACGTGGCAGGCAAGACCCGCTAAACCGGAACAAACGCCACTTTTGGGTTGAAATTCGTAGAAGTTTATTGAACACGAAACTTGATGCAAAAAGTGAAATGCTTTCTATTAAAATTCCTTCCTTCGTCCCTGATCCTCTTCTTCCATTTGTCGAAAACACGAAATGAAGTGGTGAATGCCAATAGAAGAATGCGGTAGATAAGTCAAGTTAATCTTGGTCATAATGTAAAAGAAGATAAGTCGTTACCAAATATTCCTACACGGCAGGCCTTGAGACCTTTACAGTCCCGGTACCCCGGCGTAAGAGTAAGGTAAGGTAAATAAGTAAGTAGAAGGTAAATTAGTCAATAAGATTCCTACACGGCAGGCCTTGAGACCTTTACAGTCCCGGTACCCCGGCGTAAGAATCAGGTAAGTTAAACAGCGAAATAGAAAGTTAAATAGTCACGAAGATTCCTACACGGCAGGCCTTGAGACCTTTGCAGTCCCGGTACCCCGGCGTAAGAATCTGGTAATTTAAACAAAGATGTAGAAAGTCAATTAGTCAAGAAGATTTCCTACACGGCAGGCCTTGAGACCTTTGCAGTCCCGGTACCCCGGCGTAAGAATAAGGTAAGTTAAACAAAGATGTAGAAAGTCAATTAGTCAAGAAGATTTCCTACACGGCAGGCCTTGAGACCTTAGCAGTCCCGGAACCCCGGCGTAAGAATAAGGTAAGTTAAACAAGATGTAGAAAGTCAATTAGTCAAGAAGATTTCCTACACGGCAGGCCTTGAGACCTTAGCAGTCCCGGAACCCCGGCGTAGGAAAGTGGTAATTGTTTGTAAAACTTGTCAGTTAATTGTGGATGTAAAGATGGTAAGTCCGGTAATCAAAAGGTACACGCAAGGTACAAAAACAAATACCCTGTGAGATTTTGTGTAGAGACTGAATTTCCAAAAATATGATAAGTTATGTTATTTTAGAGTAGGAACCCAAAGGTTAAAAGAACCGAAATATTTACTCAGTTTCAGCAAGGTTTCTTTCCACTACTCACTTATCACTCATGTCTCACTAGTTACACCTTTCACAGACTGATCACAACTCCCGATTTTACCTTGATTCTAACCTTAAATAATATCCGTGAAATACCACTCTTCCCTCGAGCTACCCGAAATTACCCCCTTGCGCGGAGAACTCCTTGGGTCACCAGCACACCTTATTTGCAAAATACTTTCATCGGAACTTCCCCGTCTTGACCTTTTGCTGTCAAAATGGACGCACCCCTCTTGCAATTACAAATGGAAATTAGTTTTACTTTTACTGCATCAAATGAAAGGGTTGATTACTCCTGAATATTGAAAAAGATTACACTTGACTACGCCAGATCCAGTCTTCGCCAGGCTAATCATCTCAGAAAATTAAGTTCAGATATACCTGTATAAGCCATATTTATTTTGACGATACTGATCGAAACTTCCTGCTTTACTTCTGCCGAATTTCCGTTTTCGGCCGAATTCCGAGCGAACTACTTGTCCAGCCAAAAAAAGATAGTTCAGAAACGAATTCAGCGCATCGCCTTATCCCTATAAAGAACGTCTAATCAACTTCAAATAAAACTTTAACTTCTAAAAAAAAATCCGGTTTCAACCGGATTCCGGACGAACTATATGTCCGGATAAAAAATGATCGTCATATACAGATTCAGAGTCTCTTCTTACCCTTAAATCTATCATCTAATCAACTTCAAATACAAATTTTACTTTTAACAAATTTTCCGGTTTCGGCCGGATTCCGGGCAAACTACTTGTCCGGCGAGAAAATGGTTTTCACCATCGTGTTCAGCATGTTTTCTTACCCCTAAATCGAACATCTAATCAACTTCAAATAAAACTTTTGCTTTGAACAAATTTTCCGGTTTCGGCCGGATTCCGGACTAACTACTTGTCCGTTCAAAAAAATGGTTTTCACTATCGTGTTCAGCATGTCTTCTTACCCCTAGATCAAACATCTAATTAACTTCAAATAAAACTTTTACTTTTAACAAACTTTCCGGTTTTGGCCGGATTCCGGGCGAACTACTTGTCCGGCGAGAAAATGGTTTTCACTATCGTGATCAGCATGTCTTCTTACCCCATAATCGACTATCACATTAGCTGTTTCAAAACATTTTGTTTGTCCCTTAATTTAAACCCCCTCCCCCACCCCTAAATGTAGAGCTACAGTGCCCATCTACGAACTTGACCTTACTCCTGACCCAAAGAATACTCACACCAAGTTTCATCAAAATATCTCATTCCCTTCGAGAGTTATCGTGCTTACAGACAGACGGACGGACGGACGGACAGACGGACGGACGGACGGACGGACAGACGGACAACTTTTGCGATGTCATAGGTATCCGTCACTAACGTTTTGGGATCCCAAAAAGTGGAACTGATGTAGCGTTTCAGGAGCCGTTATAACTATAGAGCCAGAACCGGAGATTCTGGTCTCGGATATGCAAAGTATGTCTATGTTGTACTTCTCCATCTCATGGACAAGAAAAGCTTGCGTGGCTGCTTGTTTAACGGATCTTACATTCCAGCATCCAACATTCATTCTGGATTTTGCCTGTTTAATGACTGTAGTAGGTTTTTCTAGATTTATGGCGTGAAAAGGATTTTTCGACTTCGCCGCCATATTCAAAGTCGCGTCGCCTGCCGGGAACGCCGTAGTATGGTTGGCTAGTTTACTTCTCGACACCCGCGCCAATACGGGGGTCGCGTCGCTTGCCGGGGACGCCGTAGCCGTTACAACTTTTCTTCTAGGTCTCAGATCCATCGATGTTTCTTGGGAATAGAGTTGACCGCAAGGTCCCCAGTCTTGCGGGTCACCCGGAGCGCGTTGGCCACCAAATCGCTCGGCGTGGAGCTCAGTGGTGTCTACACTACACCCTTCCACCGCTTTGAGGTGCGCTGACGGATTTCCTCTGCTGCCCAGGGACGGAAGATCGAGCCTCATTGCCTGTAACTACCATCACCGCCATGGAGGTATACAGGCTTAGCTTGACCTTTGATTCCCACCTGGAATCAGCAGGGGCTTCAGGAAAGGGGCCAATTGTCATGTGACGAATTGTCCCTGTGACAAATTGTCCCTGTGACAAATTGTCCCTGTGACAAATTGTCTGTGACGAATTGTCCTGTGACGAATATTCCTGTGACCAATTGTCCTAGAATCATGAATTTTGGGTCAGCGCCGTATTATGAAGGTTATTGTTTAGAGTCTCAGGTGAAAAAATACAAAATCTATTAGTTGAGTCAAAATAATTCAGTGTATTAAAATATCAGATGTAAAATAAGCTGCATTTTCAGTTAAACGTTAATGTGGGTGGTCTCGACACTGCGAATGCCAGGATGCTTCGGAATTAACTACACTGAAGCCTAACTGAAAAGCGAGCTTATTTTTGTTTATTATTTCTAAATAAACTGAATTACTTTGACTTTTTGAGGGCTTTTAAATATTTTTCAAGGCTCTACTAGGGACGCTGACAATAGGCGTATTCTCGCTATTCCCCGGGGACTCCCCGGAGAATCAAGGGGGACGGCGAGAATAGAGGGAGTCAATCCACGCGGGCTCCGCAGACGGAAAACAACGAGAACACGAGGAATGCTTCCAAAATGGATGTTGTTCGAAACAAATATTTTCAGGTGACAATTGTCTGGATTCGCTTTGCTTTTGGCTTATTCTGATTGTTTTTACTTAATTTGACATTGTTGTTACTTACAAACAAGAAATCGCAAACACAATGAAAAAGATGCCTTTTTCTCAAAATCAGTTTTAAACCATAACCAAACTCAATATTGATCTCAGAATTTTTTATTGATCATCTTTAACATCTGTTTATAAAACAAGAACGTCAGGAACTCCAAAAATCGATTCCCCTCCGAATCTGAAAGGGAATACTTTTGATGATGGTGATGGTAATCGGATCACTCCCCGTCCGTAGGGACTCGCGAGAATACGGGGAGTGAATCCCTGGGACAAACAAATACGCGGGGTCCTCGGAGAATGGTGAGAATACGCCTAATATGAACGGCCTAAAGACATGACCGGCCAGCTCCACGAATGAGCAATTAAATTTAAATTGAACCTGATTTCTCTGGCCTCTCCTATGACCGAGGTCTAGTTTCTTGTCTAGGTAATCAAATATCAGAAGCTGTGAGTACCAGGCGATATTAATTGACGTTGCAAAACTTTTATTGAATCTTCAAGCCTATTTAAAGTTTAATCGAAAAGGGCTGAAATCCGATAGTCTATTTGTGCATCACTTGTTCACTTAAATAGGCCTGAAAACCCGATTAAAAATGTGTTTGTCCGCTATCCACAGATCATCGATTTCATCGAATGAACTTTCTCTTTCGGATTTATGGTACCTCTGTGTGCTTGTACCTCTATGCTTGAAATATTTAGCAAATAAAAAAGAACATCTAAGTAAAAAGGTAAGCCATTGCCGAAAAATAAAGTAAAAATGGCAGATTCTTTGCATTCAGTCTATACATCACATCATTTTCAGCCATGACTTTCCTAGCTTACCGTGTTTAACCCTGGAAATGTAGTATTTTGCTAAAAACCCAAATTCTCTGCGTCTTGATGAATTTTCTGTTGTCGTGCAAGCAGCGTTGTTATATTCTGAACGTTATTACTAGAGCCCCGGGTGAAAAAATACAGAATCCCTTAGATGAGTCAAAATAATTGACCGTATTCAAATGTTAGATGTAAAAATAAGGTAACTATTTTATCGTATCCCGCCTCTTTTCATTTAAGGATTATTGATTGCAGTTTTTTTTTCTCTGCGCCGTTCAGAAGGAAGTTACACACCCGTGATTACATATTGCGAAATCTTAGCTACTGCTGCAATCAAGTATGCAAACAAAAGTCATGACGGGAAAGCTATTTCCGACCTCGCTTTGTAATTTTACCAGGAACCCCTGTTGTTTGCAAACCTTTCTATTTGGCAATTTGGAGTGTAAGATTCCAGAACCATCGTCTATTCATCTATCTAATTATTAGTTCATTTGTCATCTCTGTTCGCTTGTCCAGCGAAAAGATTTGTTATTATCCACTACAAAAGAACCGAAAGTGAGCATGTGCAATATTAAATCAGCTTATCATCGCTCATATCTTGTAAACTGCCAAAGAGCTTCCAACTTTGGAACAATAAGAGTGATGCTTTCTTTCCGACGGCCAAGTTTCGAGTCTTAACTTTGATCTAAGTAAGTGTTCTGAGCAATTAAAGTTGGTGGTTTAGAAGTGGAAGGAGGAGGAATGAACGGGGGAAGGGGCTTGGGAATTGGGAGATGGGGAGGTAAGTCGGTTGTGGATGATTGAGTGAAGAAAGAGAGTTGATAGATTGTGTATCTACAGTAAGTTCGGGCAAGTAGTCCGCCCGGAATCCGGCCGAAACCGGAAAATTTGTTAAAAGTAAAATTTGTATTTGAAATTGATTAGATGATAGATTGAAGGGTAAGACGAGACGCTGAATCTGTATATGACAATCATTTTTTACCCGGACATATAGTTCGCCGGAATCCGGTTGAAACCGGATTTTTTTTTATAAGTTAAAGTTTTATTTGAAGTTGATTAGATGTTCTTTATAGGGATAAGGAGATGCGCTGAATTCGTTGGTATATTGGTATCCCATCGAAACCTTGGGTCTTATTTTCCATGTCTTCGGAAACACCCCATCTCTTGTCTGGAGAGCTAGCTGTCTATCCCTTTCCTTTCCCCTTTCTTTAAAAACAAGGGTCCGGAGTTCAGCTATGACGGACATAAATGTCCGGAACACAGGAACGAACACGGATATTCGACTAGTCCTTTAGTTTCCTCCACACTTGAGAAAGACATATAAAGGCCGCACGTTACATTTATGCACCAAGGTCTTTTGAAGAAAACTTCATTTTTAATAAACTAATATGGACTACAATATAAGCCACAAACTATAGTAGAAACTTGTAGCTTCAGGGCGGAAGGAATTCAGCTGAAAAGTAAAAGTCAATTAGAAGAGAATTAACTGGAACCAAAGGAAAGGAGCGGAAAAAAGAGGAAAGGGCAAGTTCCTGAAGGAATGTAAACCTGGTGCACCTTCCCTTTTAACTAGCCTTCTCTCTTTCCTGTATTTCGTCTTATCGTATGTGCAGGGTAAGGTTGTTTAAAACGACTGTTCTTGTCGACAGTTTTTACGAAAAAGAACCTTGGTACAAAATAAAACAAATCTCATCAGAAAGGAATACCCATCTAGGGGTGAGTATCTTTATTAGCCTACTGATAAGACCATTAACACTTATAATAGGTTCTACGACAAAGTATTTCTGAACCAAGTACCGGTTCCGAGACTCTAGCTTGTGTTTATTGCTAGTAGGCTATATTAGCATATCTGTCAGAATTTTCCGCATTCTAGTTCAAGGCAAGCCATGAGATTTAGCTCCTTAGTCCCCCAATTATAATCCCCATCACCAATTTTCCGTTAATGCACCTCGAGCGTTGAACTGGTAAAAGGCCAGTTGGTTGTCACGCCTAGGACTAATTCGCCGGATGCGCGCTTTGTAAATGTACAGAACAGTATACTCTTGAGAACTAACTCTTCGCGGCTCGCGCCGATGAAGAATCGTGTACCTAGCGAAGAGCCAGAAACGTCACCCCAGCTGTCCTCAACAAACGTTATTGATTGGTTTAAGGATCTGAATCATCGTTCGGGTGACGTTTCTCATTCTTCCCGAGGTTCAATGGCGTGTTTTGGACTTGGTTAGATAGAGTATTATGCGAGATAGCAAGTTCATCTTCGTGTGAAGTAATCCAAAAGATCCACACTCTGTTGTACTGTATATTACAGATTCCGCATTTTCAAAATTGTTTTGCTGCAAAACAGTTTCCGGTAACAAATGCCGGCTCCTTAGCTTGCGAGTACATAATAAATTATGTGAGACGAGAAGCTGTTACAACGCAGGATCGTTGAGCTATTTCTTTTTATTACCAGAACTGGAGCCAGCGCATTCTTCCCGAGCCGAGGTTCGACGGCGTGTTTTGGGCGTGTTTCCAGATAGAGTATTATACGATATAGCAAGTTCATCTTCGTATGAAGTAATCCAGAAGATCCACGCTCTACTGTATACTATATTTTCAAAATTGCCAAATAAGACACTACCGGAAAACCCGCTGCGAAACAGTTTCCGGTATCAACTGCCGGTTCCCTAGCTTTTGAGTACACAATTATGTGAGACGAGAAGCTATTACAATGCAGGATCGGTGAGCTACATATTTCCGTAGTAAGTGACGACACATCCCGGAATCGCAACCCGTACGCTTAGTTTCCGTGAGAACTACCGGAACAGTAGCCCGCATGACACTAAGTTCGGCTCCCGGTTCCCTAGACCAGTGGTTCTCAACGTTTCCTGTACCAATCAAGGCTCAAAAAGGTTCCATACCCCTTTTTTGATGAATCGTCGTTTCACTATTTTTAACATGACCATTAATGATAAGGCACGTGAATCTTGAAACTGCAGATCTCGAGGACAATGAGTTAGGAGACGCAAAAACGATCGAAGCGAGATATAACTTAATGTTGGGACCTTCGCGTACCCCTTGCGAGGGTCTCTCGTACCCCTTCGGGTACGCGTACCATCGGTTGGGAACAACTGCCCCAGAAAGTACTGGTAGGAACACAGCACATGTTTCTCGGCCGAAACTGTCTGTAATTTTTTTGCGCGGCACTGTCAAAGGAACCAAGATTGTACTTCATGTCATACGGGGTACGGATCGGTCCGTTCTCACGGGAGGTACAGAGTACGGATGCACAAGGCTCTTCCGCTCTCAAGTGAATGTCCCTTATGTTTCTGAATGATAGCCATTTGCATAAGCCAGTTTTTTTTCGACGCAGTACATGCTCTCATTAGCTACACCCTAGTAAACCTCCCATTCATATTCAACGCGCGACTGTACCATAGATTACTACAAAATGAGCGTGTGTTTACAGATTCTCGCCTACTTCGTAATAGCCCAATCACTTTGATGCAAGTCATCGCCGCATGCGTTTAAGTTTTCTCACCAGTCAATACTACTTATTGCGTTGAGCGGAGAATCTCAGCACGGCCTTAAAGCACAAATCATACCAAAAACGATCTTACCATGATGAAACAGGTCAGAAATATCGTTTCTCGAAAATACTATCACTTTCCATGTGAAACTAGCTATTTTCTTGTTAGCGCTTGTCGACTCTATTCAGCCTTCCTGCTCTCCGAAAGGGTGGACGCAAAATATTTGAAAACCGAATGCACCGCCCTTAAAAAATGGAAAACCAAGCAAAACAAAAAAACTTCAAAACAGAAGAGAGACTTGATGGCCTACCATCTCTTCCAAAATTAACAAGACCAAAGGTTTCGATGGGATCCCAAAAATCATGTTGTAAAACAGATATTCAGGAATAACTACGATGATTGTTTGATTGATTGATTGAAAAATTTAATATTTGACCCAGACAACTAGGTCTTGTCTTCGCCAGATTCAGTCTTCGCGCGGCTAATCATCTGAGAAAATCAAGTTCAGATATATAAGCCATATCTATTTTGACGATACTGATCGAAACTTCCTGCTTTAATTCTGCCAAATTTTCCAGTTTCGGCCGGATTCCGGGCTAACTACTTGTCCGGCGAGAAAATGGTTTTCACCATCGTGTTCAGCATGTCTTCTTACCCCTAAATCGATCATCCAATCAGCTTCAAATAAAACTTTAGCTTGCAGCAAATTTTCCGGTTTCGGCCGGATTCCGGGCTAACTACTTGTCCGGCGAGAAAATGGTTTTCACAATCGTGTTCAGCATGTCTTCATACTCCTAGATCGAACATCTAATCAACTTCAAATAAAACTTCTACTTGCAACAAATTTTCCGGTTTCGGCCGGATTCCGGGCTAACTACCTGCCCGGAGAGAAAACGGTTTTCACCATCGTGTTCAGCATGTCTTTTTACCCCTAAATCGATCATCTAATCAACTTCAAATAAAACTTTTGCTTGCAACAAATTTTCCGGTTTCGGCCGGATTCCGGGCTAACTACTTGTCCGGCGAGAAAATGGTTTTCACCATCGTGTTCAGCATGTCTTCTTACCCCATAATCGACTATCATATTAGCTGTTTCAAAATATTTTGTTTGTCCCTTAATTTAAACCCCCTCCCCCACCCCTAAATGTAGGACTACAGAGCCCATCTACGAACTCGACCTTACTCTTGACCCAAAGAATCCTCACACCAAGTTTCATCGAAATATCTCATTCCCTTCGAGAGTTATCGTGCTCACAGACAGACGGACAGACGGACGGACGGACGGACAGACAGACGTTTTTTCGATGTCATAGGTATCCGTCACTAACGTTTTGGGATCCCAAAAACAACACTTTGAAGCTGGTCATGTCCGTATGCGTCAAAGAGTTGTCGGCGGACGTTTACGCTTTCGGCGAAGTTTGCGTTGCGTGCCTAGCAAAACTCGTCTAGGCGAAACAAGACCAAAGGTTCCGATGGGATCCCAAAACTTCGATATTTGATCCAGACAATTAGGTTTTGTCTTCATCAGATCCGGTCTTCGCCAGACTCCATGAACATTTATACTCTTAAAATTTAGAAACAGATTAAGGCCAACAGCTAATCATTAAGAAAACCAAGTTCTGATATGGATTCAGCTTGTGTGTTTACCCCTATAAGTCGATTGAAACGATCCTGGCTTACTTCTGCGAATTTTCCGGTTTCCGGCGGAATTCTAGAACTACTTGTCCGACGAAAAACTAAAGCTCAAAAACGAATTCAGCGTATCTAGTTACCCCTATTTCCAACATCTAATCAACTTCAAATAAAAATTTAACTTATCACTAATTTTCCGGTTTCAACCGGATTCCGGACGAACTATATGTCAGGCAAAAAAGTTATTGTCATATACGAATTCAGCATCTCGTCTTACCCCTAAATCGGACATCTAATCAACTTCAAATAAAACTTTTACTTTTAACAAACTTTCCGGTTTTGGCCGGATTCCGGGCGAACTTCTTGTCTGGCGAAAAAACGGTTTCCATATTCGTGTTTAGCATGCCTTCTTACCCCTATATCGAACGTCTAATCAACTTCAAATAAGACTTCCACTTTTAACAAACTTTCCGGTTTTGGCCGGATTCCGGGCGAACTACTTGTCCGGCAAGAAAATGGTTTTCATATTCGTGTTCAGCATGCCTTTTTACCCCTAAATCAAACATCTAATCAACTTCAAACAAAACTTTTACTTTTAACAAACTTTCCGGTTTTGGCCGGATTCCGGACGAACTACTTGTCCGGCGAGAAAACGGTTTTCATATTCGTGTTCAGCGTGTCTTCTTACCCCATAATCGACTATCACATTAGCTGTTTAAAAAAATTTTGCTTGCCCCTTAATTTGAACCCCCTCCCCCACCCCTAAATGTAGGGCTACAGTGCCCATCTACGAACTCGACCTTACTCTTGACCCAAAGAATGCTCACACCAAGTTTCATCAAAATCTCTCATTCCCTTCGAGAGTTATCGTGCTCACAGACGGACAGACGGACGGACGGACGGACGGACAACTTTTGCGATGTCATAGGTATCCCTCCACTTACGTTTTGGGATCCCAAAAAGCTGTAAAAAGTCGTAGGTGCAAAACGAAGCGATGGCGAAAGGCGGGGGTTTCAGAAGCTTATAATTCCATAAGGGAGTTCAGGATTAAATAAAATGCAGAATAAGCAAGAAGGGGTTCTTTAAAGCAGTTGGGACAAGACAAAATGATACTGGTTGCTTTTGAGACTAAAAATGAGGAAAGAAAAATTAGAGGTGTTGCCTTTTTTTGAAGAAACCCACAGTTAATCTGACCCATATAAAAGGGGATCCAGTTTCAAGTCCAAGACAGGTTGAATCTCAGTCAGGGGGCCGGGTAGGTTGGAAAGTTCCGCGCGAAACACACAAAATGGACAAAATTAAGGTGTATGGATTTGATTGGTTGAATTTAGTCCTAAGTTCTGTTTTGCTTACTATGAGAAGGTTACAAAAACTTTTTGGGGCGAGAAAGACATAATGTTTTGAATGACTCATCTAAACCGAAGAAATTTGGTTGCCCCTAGCTACAGGCACATTCGAGCTTTCAGATACAGTCAGAGGTATCGACTGCTTGATGATGATGAATTTATTACGTGAATTAGCCTTACGGCATTTCACGACTAACAAAGAAACAAAACTAAACATCTAAAATAAACTAGAAATCACATAATTTTGTACATACAATCGAACGAAACGAAAAAAAAAAAAAAAAACAACAACAACCAAATAATACACACTGAAATCCGTTATCAGACATAAAAAAGCCACATATTTTTCAATAAGATTATCCCCAAATCCAAACGTTTAGTTTTTCTTATGTATTCCAATAAAACATTTCCAACGTTCCTAAATTTAAAAAACAAATAAAGATTAAACGAAAAGGAACATTGATCCTATTAAGGCGAAATATTGAATCTAAACGTTCACGAACAAAAATAGGGCACTCAAAAAGAAAATGGGAACATGATTCATTTTCACCGCAAAGGCACAACTCTCTATAACAAGAATTTTTAACCTTAGGATTTTTTTTTAGAAATTGTCCAGTTTTGAGACTTATACTCAAACTGGATTCCGTTTGCCAAATTAACTTCAAGATCGCTCCACTAGATGGCTTGGCGTTCAGACAGTTTCAAGTTTGATGTGATGGTATCAAACAGAACCCTCTAGAATTAACAAAAATACAAACGGTGCTGAATCAACTGAAGCACATTATCTATTTACGTATAATTTCCTGTTTCAAGCCGAGGGGTTGCTCACTCCCAAAATAGTTGTACAGTGGTGCCCGGTGCAAAGCCGGTGCCCAGGGAGCGTGTACAATGGTGCCCAGCGAGTGAGCAACCCCTCGTTTCAAGCTAGCTACGACGCCTACGAGAACAGCTTCTTGGTATCGTCCGAATTGCATCAGCAAGATTGATTGTTTCGTGTAGCAATTTTGTGCATAAGGCACTTGAGCTGAAAACCGACGTTTCTTAGTTCCTAGTTATTTATATTAGTTGTTTATTTATACTGCATATGACCTTCGAGTTTTTCAGTACAGAGATTATCTCATTATAAATGATCCAACACTTCCTAAAACATCCACTGATGAAAATGCCAAGTGACACTAAAACGTCGGTAGGAGATTTTGAATCCATCCAATTACAGCGTCAGTAAGAACGAATGTATTATTTACGGCGTTCGTTTACTGTGATCTAGTTTACATCCTTTCTTCTTTGGACTTACGGGAATTAAAAAGAAAAAAAAGAAAAAACAATACTAAAAGAAATCAATGAAACTAATAATTAGTTTGATTTTTCAACAGATTTTCCATATACCTGCTAAAATATTTTTTTTCTTCTTAAATCCATAGTCAAACTATGATTCCAGCCTTCCCAGGTCGGGCGCTTCCGAGTCGCTCCATTAGATGACCTAACGGTCGGATCGAGTCGTAGCTTCATCTTGCGTCTTGGGTGGGGAGGTTCTAGACGTTGCAAGTGCTAGAATGCTTATGATGCAACTCATTTAATTAAGAAGGCGTCATTTTTCTTGCCACTGGCATGTTTGACCCTTTCATACCATTGCAATGATTACCATGTTAGGAATATTGTAACTTAAGTTAACAATAGACCTTGTATATCCGTATCGTAATTAAGTAGACTAAAAAAAGATGTGTTCTATGAGGCAACTCCTTTTTTTTTGCAGAGCCATAATAGCTTTTCATAATGATCAAGGGGGGAGATGTACACGCCCTAATGCTTCATACTGATGTCACTTTTTTGCAATACCAGTAGGCTATACTTTCGAAACTATTCATGGACTAAACGACCTAACGAGTATCATGTAATTATGATTTTTTTAGGAGAGGTACACGGGAATTACGATCCATTTAAAAGCCATTATGCATCCATTTATCCATGTTGTTTTCTTGTGTAATTACTAACTCCAAGGGAAGCTCAACATTCGCTGATCAGCTCTCAAAATGTCAAGGTCGTTGTTCGATAGGAGGAAAAGCATTTTCAACCATGATGGGTCAAAGATATGAGTTTGTGCATTTTAACTTTGGTAAGTCAGATTTGCGAATTTGTGTTCCAAACAGGACCATTATAAGGACCCGTCGTGTGTATAATGCCAATGAAACCTTCTTCCGTAACTGCATTAATTAATTCGTAGACCCGGAGACCCAAATTTGATGTTGCATTATCAGCCTGCTAACGATACCTCAGTAATCTTTTCACTTGCCACGATTTACTATTTTTCCATGCACTTTATTTTTTTTCCACCCCTTAACTTGAAACCCCTCTCCCACCCTTAAGTATAGGGCTACAAAGCTCATCTACGAACTCAACCTTTCCTTTGACCCAAAGGATCCTCACACCAAGTTTCATCAAAATATCTCATTCCCTTCGAGAGTCATCGTGCTTACAGACGGACGGATAGACGGACGCCGGACAGACTTAGATGACCTGTGTTTGTAGTTCCATTGTTTGCAGTATCGTTTCGAACATCCCCTAAGACAGGCCAACGGTTTTTGGGGGGCCCAGTTATTTCTGTTTATCAGTTTATCAAAATCTCTCTCTCTAACATGGTGTATATATTGCCAATCGCCATTTCGAAAGAAGAAACACTGAAAGGTATTCCTAAGTAAGCAAGTATAGCCCATCGGGGACAAACAGTAGAGTTGATCAAGAAAAGGGAAATAAACAAACACACAACAGTAAATGGGATGGAATACATTTCTCGGGAGTCTGAGAAATGCACTTCTACATGCATGAGCCTGGACTGAGCTGGCAATCCATCTGAAATTTGTCACTGTACCAGCAAGTAGATTTTGTGCATGCATCATTTGAATCCAAATGTTTTTCTGTTTTCCCAAAGTATCAAACCTGAACAACTGGTATTACAATGAGCGGAAAAAACATATTTGGCTCTCTTCACAATAACATTTGCACTCCGTATGTAGTGTCATTTTTGAATAAATTTGGAAATAGAATGGATTGTATTTGCGCCACAGAAAGGAAGGTCTTCGCCGATCCATCAAAGCACAAAGGTCGCATAGCTTCTTCTTCTAATTTTGAAAGGCTTCCAAGCTCTTGCAAAACCTCACAAAGTCTGATGTCGCATTAGCCTATTTTTATCATCCTCCCCAATTAAAACTCGTTCGGTTATCAACAGGCCGCGACAAGGTATGGCATGCCATTTTCCCTGTCCACGATGCTCACTTCTCATCAAAGAGAGATAGGGCTCTCAGTGTGACTAAGCTACATAAGGTAAGAAACTTAAGCCGTAACTTACGTAATCAACGTAAGGTCTGATGTATTCAGTGGGAAGAAAGCTATATACTTTGCCTAAGCTGGCGTCAGCACGAAAATAACCAGTTCGCAAAAGTTGCCCGTCTGTCACCACGATAACTCTTGAGGGGTAGAGATATTTTCTTCAAACTTGGTATGAGGATCCATTGGGTCAAAGTACAAGTCAAGTTCGTAGATGAGCCCTGTAGCCCCATACTTAGGGGTGGGGGAGGGGTTTCAAATTAAGGGACGAAAAAACATGTTTTAAAAAGCCAATGAGATAGTCGATATAGGGTTAAAGAGACATGCTGATCTCTGAAACATATTTTCTCACCGGACAGTTAGTTCGTCCGGAATCTGGCCAAAACCGGACAATTTGTTAAAAGTAATTTATTTGAAGTTGATTAAATGGTCAATTTAGGGGTAAGAAGATATGCTGAATCCATATAGGACAATTGTTTTCTACCAGGACATATAGTTCGCCCGAAATCCAGCCGAAACCGGAAATTTTAAAAAGTTTTATCTGAATTAAGTTGATATGAGGTTCGATATAGTGGTAAGGAGACATGCTGAATCCGTGTATAAAAATTCGTTTCTCGCCGGGCAAATAGTTCGCCCGGAATCCGGCCAAAATCCGAAATTTGTTTTAAGTTGAAGTTTATCTGAAGTTGATTGGAGGTTCGTATAAGGGTAAGGGGATATGCTTAATTCGTTTTGAGCTTTAGTTTTAGCTGGACAAGTAGTTCACCGGGAACCCGACCGAGCCGTATTTAGGCAGAAGTAAGGCAGGAATTTTTTTTATCAACTTCGTCAAAGTAGATATTATGACGTATAGGGTAAACACATATGCTGAATGCATGCCTGAACTTTGTTTTCTCAGACGACTAGTCATTGGTAAAATTTTAATTGTAAAAATATTCAAGGAGTCTGGCGAAGACCGGATCTACAAGACGCAATTGTCTGGATCAAATATTAAATTTTTGGGATCCCATCGAAACCTTTCGTCTTGTTACCATTGGTTCTCACTGCTGTGCTGTATGCGATGCGATTTTCCTTTGACTTTCCTAGGTACAACAGAATCGCATGAACGTCACCACGCAGAACTAAGGCGAGCAAAACGAGAATTTTCTTAGAGATTGTTTTGCAAAAGGAAAAAGAAACCCTTGGAGAAATGGTCTCTAAGATGCAGGGAGATTATCCTTCGGACGATAACCCACTATGAGAAAATTTTCAGCCAAAATCTTCAGTCTTAACGGAATCTATTTTGATTTTTTCAATATTTGCTCTATACTGACGTTCGGAATATCTACGGCCGTCCTGCCAACGCAAAATTCTGCTATGACGCGGAAAATTTGAATCTCAAAACAAAAGTGGCTTTTCGATGGCCAGTGGTCTGCTTGTGCAAGGTAGCCCACTTCGTGACCATTCATTTTTCTTAAATCGTTTTTGTCAATTATACAACACAAGTACAGGCGCATAGAGAGGTGCCACAAATCCGACAGGGAAATACCACTATTTGTAAATCGATTATTCGTGAATAGCGGAGCGACGAAGCAACGCATTTTCATGGGGTCTTCAACCCTCTTCAAGTGAATAAGTGATGGGTGAGCCCTTTTCGGTTCAACCTTAAGAAAACAAACTGTTTTACCTTTAGTCATCCTCGGATTACATTTTTTTTTGTTTCAGAAAAAATAGGTAGAGCAACCTTGAAAATTAACTAATCTTTGTGTTTATTTTCTTTCCAGCAAAAAAACAAACATTCTGTAGGGCCAGTTGAAGTTTTGAAGACTCGTCAACAAGACGTTGCGATTTGGGTTGGGTTGCTTGTCGCACGATTTGTGTCGCAGAATTTTCGGGAAATCACAGCAGCGTTAACCCCGGCGGACGAAAACTTCCTCAACATGGAAAAAAATAACAGCTCTTCTCAGGTGAGAGCCCAGAAACTTAGGTTCTACAGAAAAACAAGAAAGCAAGCGGTATTCTTGTTGCCTCTGCTTTAACAGGTTTGGCCACACTAATAAGAATCCGTATGAGTACAGTAAAGGAAAGGATTTTTTTTGTACGAAAATATATTTATCAGTAACGAAACAAAACTAATAATTCCCCTTAGCTTCAGCTTCTTCAACAGCAGCAGCAACGTGGTTGATATTCAAAGGTGACGCTGGTACTTGGTGGTTGTATTTGACATGGGAAGTCGCATGACCTGCAAAAGCCGGAACTGGGACTGCGGGGGAGGCGTAAGATCCATGGTGTAGAGCTGGGGCGTGGTGAACAACAGGGGCTGGGTAGACAGTTTTGGGGTAGTGCGCCTCGCCGACATACTTCACATCCGCTCTGTAGCCATACTCATCAGCAACGTAGGAGACGATCTGAAGGCGACCGTCTGGTAGGGTAACCTTGTACTCGCCTTTGACAACGTGTCCGTCGCTGGTCTGCATGTGTCCATAGTCGTTGTAAGTATGTGGGTCTTTCACGGCGTAAGAGAAGCTGTATGGGTGGTTTGGATGAGCGTGACCAAGCGGTGTCGCGTAATTTCCCTGAAAAAGAAACAGAATGGAGTGCAACACTAAAACAGTTATCAATCATGCGAGCAATGTAACAAAGACAATGGCAAATTACCATAAAACTATTTGAACTGCCCTTAGGTTCAGATCTTCCGTAGATTGAAAATTTTATATTCGCAAAGAGCGTGAGGGACTTGACAGCTTTACGAGCAAGTGGCGCCGATAATATCTCTAAGTAAATATTTGTATGCAAAAGTATACCAAGGATAAACTGAGTTCATATTGTCTAAAACTTCTGTCTTCAACTTCTTTCAATAAATATTCTGAACCAGTCCTGAATTCTACACTTCCAACCTCTTTCATACTATTGCCAATTATTATCGCTCAAAAATAAAATGCAATTAATCGCTAACAACCTGTGGTTGTTTCAGTTCAAGGTCCGAGACCCGAGTTACTGTTTTCTACGATTCACTCGTGTTAATATTTTTTTTTTTTTTTTTTTTAAGACCTGCTTGTCCGCATGTGGTTCAGTGGCTTAAAAAGTTATTGCTGATTATATCATATCATTTCCGACTTGGTCTCCTGGTTAAGTTCAAGCCACTTTAAGCTCATCACAGTATTGTCAAACAATCCTTTTATGTAAACTCATTCGCTTGCCTTATTTGTTTTATTTCGTTTAGGCTATTAAATTGCTCTAGTTTTTATGCGGTTAAAAACCAAGTTATTTCCATCCACTCATCGTCCAAACCTGGTTTACCTCAGTTCATCAGATTGGTGTGAGACAACCTCTCTTGTCGTGACATCGCATTCATTTTGATAAGTTCCTTGGAAAGCTCCAAATATTCCCACCCAAGCCCTTATCCAGGAATTTATTTCGGTGGGGGGGGGGGGGGCCGGTTGGACCAAAAAGTACAAAAAGACATGGATCAGAGGTTACAGCCTACAAAAACTATTACTTTTGTGGGTTTCGGGGGGGGGGGGGTCGAACCCTAACCCCCCTGGATACGGCCCTGTCCCCACTCCTCCCCGCCAAATTAGCAGGGAAGGGATGGCAGAATAGAGTATCTATATGCTATCATCCAAGTGAGATGAAACCAAAATGGTGTCCAGGAAAGTCCTTGCGTGTTATTGTTTATGATTTGGGTATTTGTGCTATCATGATTCAGACTCGATACACGCCGAGTCCGGTTTTGAAGCAATCATTTGGAAGCAGTGAGAAAGAGTTCGTGCATTTTCAGATCATAAACATTTAGTTTACGCGCGGTCTGTCTACAACATGCAAATCGAAACTGTAGGAATAACCTGTACTTGAACTACTAAAAACGGACGGCATAATTAATCTCACTAACGACCCAGGGGAGCCATAGATAGATTTCCAACTTTGAGTTATTGCAAGCTACGGTTGCCCACTTCACGCTTACGAGAACTACCTCTGATTATGTAAGATTTGTTGCTTGTTAATCAGCAAATGTCGATCTTTGGCAATGGTGAATATTTCACTGTGATCTTTAAAGGTGTTGGCAATTCTTTTGACTGACAAATCGATTTGCCAAAGTGGTTTGCACTCCGAATTCGTTTTTTTGCCTGCGCAGAGCATATGCATTATTTCAGCCAAAAAAGAATGTACATAACGCCTGACGTGGCACGTATAAACACGTCAACCCCTTTGGTTGTACTGTATATATTACTGTATGTATATCTTGTACTATATAAGATTTATATTATATTACTTCTCGATTTAAACCTAGCGGAGGTAGGGTTCCCTGTCCAAAGCAGAAACATGAATATTACAATCTTCAGAATTTGCAACTTCGTCTATTGTGGGTACAACAGCATTTTAGTACCCAGAACTTGTAATAAGTTGTTCATAACATGGTTATTCACAGCGGCTTCCACTGCTTATTTTTGTTTAGCTTTCTTCTTCTCACTACATTAAGTGTCATTTTCATTCCCTGTCAGGTCTGATGCAAAAATTACCATCTTTTTTAACGCCCCGCGTTCTCCCTCAAAATGGAGTGATCCTATGGAGTCTCCACCTCCACTCACTAACGTTGAAAACTATAATTCTAGTTTCCTTACTTAAATGTAACTTGTGATCATATGCTCGGAGCACATGGATTACTTAAGCCAAAGCAGAATGTACATCACGGCTGACGTAGTAGCACTAATAAAAACGTCAACCCTAATTCGGTGTAGGCTACTGTAGATGTTATGTTTTCTCGATATAAATCTTGCGAAGGAAGGGTTCCAGGTCAGGCAGAAGCTCCAAAGGAGACCAAAAATAATCTGAAAACTTATCCAATACGTCCCTCATAAAATCCAATGACGAATTGACGCCAGATGCGCTAGAGAAACAATAACAATCACACGTGAGATCCAAGGATAAGTTATCTGAAGGGTGAATAAGCGATTAGGCTTTCGCTTCATACCGAGTCGCGCATTAGCCCCGTTGAAAACTCAACTAGCGCTCAGCACTGAAGTCGGAAGCCAGAATTGACAACTTGATGAAGATTGACAGAACTGAGTTGGGTAGAGCACAAATAGAGGCAGAAGCATTTTAAACAGTTTCAAACATGGTTGGGCCTAAGAGGAATTGAAAATAGCCAAACAAACCTGGATAAAGGTATACCCGGAAGTAACGTGTCATTGTTTATTTTATGCTAGTGCATCTAGCGGCTAAAAATGAACTAATCTGGAAGGAATTTTATGAAGAGCGTATGGCATATCAACATTTGTTGTACAGTGGAGGTATGCTTATTGACTTTGAACTTTGCCATTTTCATGCACTTGCTGTGACTAAAATCGACTACCAGTTAGCCGAAGTAGGTAAGTGAACTGAAAACACCTGAATGGGTATTTTGGATTTTCATTCTACCATTTAGCCCAAAACTGCACTGTCGAAATTTAAATAACACCTATACTGTACCAAGGTCTTATAATAAGTTGAACGCAACTTGGTTATTCCCAAGGGCCTTTCGTTACTTATTTTCGAATGTAGCATTCTTCCTACGATAATCAAAGTTACTTTATCCACTGCCAGGTACGACGCTGAAATGACCTTTTTTTATGCCCGCGTAACATCTTTTTCTTTCTCCTTCAAAATTTAATGAACTTTTGCGAATGATTATGTCTCTTCACCCACTGACGTTGAAAACTATTATGAAAACATTAAAATTCTTTACTGAACCTCACTGTTATTTAACTAAATAAAAAATGTCAGTCAGCTATTTTTCTCCTCCACACTTTAAACACCATATCATTTTGCATTTAATGTTAGCCGAAAAAGGTATAATTTTTCTATTCACTTTGTTTGGCGAGGTATAATGAAATACTTGCAATATGAAAGTCTTATCTGATTTCTATTATTTACAATATAAATAAATAAAGAAAGATAAAGCCGATAAATTTTCTATCTGTCGAAGGTGAGGTACGACCCCGCCATCTACTTTTTATTTTTGTGTCATCATTCTTTCGAGGAAGAAGAGCGTCGATAAGTTCTTTTGGCACAGTATAGGTCATTTTATCTGTACACCTCTGAAAAACAGCAGAACCCCGCATCTGATGATTTATCAACGTCGAGAGGAAAAACGCATCTTGAAGTCGGTAATCTCTATCTTAAGCAAGTGCAATAAGATCTAGAGCTCTGTACATTATGCAACGAGTTATTATAGCCTTTCAAGGCTAAGGGTTCATTAGCAATCTGAAAAAAAAGTGTAATTTGTTACTTTTCGTTGTTGCCTATTTTAGACTACCACCTTCATCTGAAACGACAGCCGCACGCGCTCGAGTGTGATGAGATGAGACGCTCTGACTTTAGTCACACTCTTGATGCATAGCTCTTCGTGTCGATGAAGACTCACCGTGTGCCTAGCGAAGGGCAGGAAACGTCGCCAAAAACTATACCACAAATCGCTGTTGATTGGTTGATATCGGATTTGAGTTAATTTTAGGGTGACGTTTGGTTGCCAAGAGCTCGACTCGTAGAAGTGTCACAATTACTGACTTTACGGCTGGTCGAAACAAAAGATCGAAAACAATCTTTTGTTTTCGGTATATTGGGAGGGCAAAGGGTCGGTCCGGTCCTTACTCATGTCCGATTTGTGGTAGTATGGAGGGGAATTTGAAACATTTGTTGTGTGAATGCGAAAATTTGAGTGAACTTAGGTTAGAAATTTTTGGAGTAAATGAAAGAGGGATAGATGAAGAATGGATGTGCAGGGTTATGGGGAATAGTTGTTTTATAAGTATAAAAAAATTAGCGAGGTTCCTCAGGATAGCATTAGCCCATAGGGATAGGTATGTTTATAGAAGTTATTATATTTTGTTTGTTTGTGATTATTTTTCATGTATTTGCCATGACCTTCGGCTCTTAGTGTAAATAAATCTTATCTTATCTTATCATGGTGTTCGAAGAAAAATTAGTAGTAGATCAGTAAATAAGTGCAGATTTTAAATTACAAGGAGACAATGGGTTGTGTCCCCCTTGTATCACTGAGAGGAGGAGAAGGGATTTAAAAAGTTACATAATTTAACTTGAACCGTACCGAGCCGTAACTTTAGCTTTACGTTAGTGAAAACATCTTTTCCAGGGGAATAATAATCAATGCATGATGATAAAGATGTAGAACCCATTATACTGAACATCCAGTATCATATTTATTTTACTATAACCGCCATTTGCACTGCTACCCTGTGAACCATCTGGTGTAATTATCTATTGAATTCACGATACACTTAATGTTGAAAATGGTGAACTAAAAGATAAATCTATCTTTTTAAAGGATTTTCAACTTACATCTTTAGCTAGAGCAGAAGAAGCCAAACAAGCAGCGAGGAGAATCTTTGCGAAAACCTAGAAAAAAACAGCTCAATTAATATGACTTAGCACAGAGAAACGTAAATAGTGAGCAAACGATAAGCATCATATGACAGGAAACTCCGCTGAAATTGTGTCGTAGAAATTCGAGCTGCCCACTACGTAGCTATGGCCTTAGTCTAATTTCAAAACACGAAATTTCGAGTAAACAAACAAATATGTAAACAAACCAAGAGGATTTGGAAACAACACTTGACATGTGCAATTTGATGATGATTTGGGAGAATGATCAGTCGAAAAGTCAATGAGCGATCGTTTTAACCATAGACCAACCGCTGGCACGCGCTAATCATCTCGATTCATTGGGCTTACGGAAGCTTTCTGTCTTTCCTCTGCTATAGTCTCTATTTTGACGAAACCGATCGAAACGATCCTGCCTCTTACATCTGCCAGTTTTCCGGTTTCGGCGAAATTCCGGAACTACTTGTCTGGTGGAAAAATAAAGCTCAAAAACGAATTCAGCGTATCTCCTTATCCCTATATCCAATATCTAATCAACTTCAAATTAAATTTTACTTATAACCAAATTTCCGGTTTCAGCCGGATTCCGGACGAACTATATGTCCAGCTAGAAAATGATTGTTAAATACGGATTCAGCATCTCTTCTTAGAGCATCTCTTCAGCATCTCTTCGGCTAGAAAATGACCTCTTCTTACCCCTAAATCGGACATCTATTCAACTACAAATGCAACTTTTGTTTTTAACAAATTTTCCGGTTTTGGCTGAACTTTGGGCGAACTACTTGTCCGGATATAAAGCAATTGTCATATACTTATTCAGCATGTCTTCTTGCCCCTAAATCGACCATTTAATCAACTTCAAATAAAGTGTCCGGCGAGAAAATAAATTTCAGATATGGATTCAGCATGTCTTCCCACCCCTATATCGATTATCTCATTGTCTTCTTAAAACTTTTTTTTTCGTCCCTTAATTTTTAACCCCACCCTAAGTATGGGGCTACAGGGCTCATCAACGAACTTGACCTGTTCTTTGACCCAATGGATCCTCGTACCAAGTTTGAAGAAAATATCTCAATCCCTTCGAGATTTATCGTGCTGACAGATGGACGGACAGACGGACGGACGGACAACTTTTTGCGATCTCATAGGTATCCCTCCACTTACATTTTGGGATCCCAAAAACTCATTTCAAAGACCCTTACTTACTATCATTTCCCAAAAAACTAATTTCTACTGTACAACAAGACCAAAGGTTTCGATGGGATTCCTAAAGTTTAATATTGGATCCACACAATTGCGTCTTGTAGATATCCGGTCTTCGCCAGACTCCTTGAATATTTTTACTATTCAGATTATACAAATATCGGGTTTCGGCCGGATTCCTGGTGAACTACTTGTCCAGCAAAAACTAAAGCTCAGAACGAATTAAGCATACCCCCTTACCCCTATATCGAACCTCTAATCAACTTCAGATAAACTTTACCTTTTGAAAAATTTAAGATTTGTCCGGATTCTTGCCGAACTATTTGCCCGGCGCGAAAATAATTTTCATATACAAGTTTCCGGTTTCGGCCGGATTCCGAGCGAACTATTTGTCCGGGTAAAAAATAATTCTCATATGTGGATTCAGCATATTTTCTTACCCCCAAATCAAATATTAAATCCACTTCAAATAAAACTTTTACTTTTAACAAATTTTCCGGTTTTGGCCGGATTCCGGGCGAACTACTTGTCCGGGTAGAAAACAAGTGTCGTATCCTGATTCAGCATAGCATGTCTTCTTACCTCTAAATCGAACATTTGATGAACTCCAAGTAAAACTATTACTTTTATCAAATTTTCCGGTTTTGGCCGGATTCCGGACGAACTAAATGTTCGGCGAGAAAATAAGTTTCACATATGGATTCAGCATGTCTCTTTACCCCAAGATCGACTACCATTGGCTTTTTAAAACATTTTATTTCGTCCCTTAATAATTGAAATCCCTTCCCCACCCTTAAATATGGGGATACAGGGCTCATCTATACAAACTTGACCTGTACTTTGACCCTCGTACCAAGTTTGAAGACGCCTCTACCCCTTCGAGAGTTATCGTGCTGACAGCCGGACAACTTTTACGAATTCATAGGTATATATCCCTTAACTTACGTTTCGGGATCTCAAAAACGAAAAAAATAGGGTAAGATTTTAAAGACTTACTGCCATCTTCTGATCAGGTACACTACCACTAGGACTAATTAACTGATACTGAAACTAAGGTTAGTTTTTGCTCTTATACACTAAGTGCTGAAGGACAAAAATACTTACCTAAGAAACAAGAGTTAGGGGCGTGGAACCATCTTCTTTACTTTACTGATGGTCACCAGCACTTCCGCTCGAAACACAAAAGAATCCCGATTTTTGTCTGGTCTTCTAAAGGGTCACTGATGCAACAAATAAAGCAAAACAAGGCTCTCCGCTCAGCCGTTATTACTGCTGACTAATAAAACAAAATCAAAACAAAAAATCAGAAAACAAACAATTTAAAAATTTGAGATAATTGTCTGCGGAATAAGTGTTGTTTTACTTGTTTGGCCCTTGTTTTTTTCTCTGGTCTAGAGACTGCATTACAAAAATCGTTGATAGACTCTTAACGAAAAAAAATCATCTGGCCGTTATGTATGCAGCAAGATTTCCGGGGCCCTTCCAAATCTCCCTGAAGTGGCCGGATTCAGTCCGGATACGTAAGTGGTTCAGGTCTACAAATGGCACATTCAGGTCTTATTATGTTTACAATGCAGAAAACAGTAGGCGCAACCCTCTTACACTACTCGAGAAAAAGATGTATTAAAAACATGTCATGTTATTTATTACAGATCTATCAAAATTCCTCCCCATATTCTCCATCGGTTTATGCACGTCACGAAATTCCCAGGACCCCCCTCCCTTTTAAAGCCTCCTAGGATGGATGGATCCAACCCGAGCGGAAAACACAAAAGGCACATTTGGGTCGACGATCCTTCCGCCTTACCAGTTTAGTCCCTATCACTCTTGAGTGACATGCTTGGTCCCTGTCACTTAAGAGTGACATATTTGGTCCCTATCGGTCTAGAGCGACAGAGTGGTACATATCATTGACACAACAAAGACACCTTCTCATGCTACCTTTAGTTTAATAGAATTGTCAAATTTCCTATTTATTTGTATTCGGGTGTTTTGGCCGGGACCCATTCCTGGTAATCAGGGATGGTTGTACATTGTGACTATGTTATAAGCCAAGGTAAAAGTTGTGTTTGAAGGTTTGTTACTAAACATCTCCAGAACCAACATGAAAACACAACGATCTAAAGAAAGATATTATCTCGGACTGATATGGCAAATAAAATCGCCTTATTCCATTATAGTTTCGTTCAACAGAAAATAGACCACATAAAAACAGCGGGTGTTTCCCGCAAGAGATAAGTGCATTCCTTGAAGAAATGCGCGTCTTGTACGTATTCATTCCCAGCCTTGTGTTTTAATCTTTTCCGGCTTCACTAACTATACAGGCTAAAATTATGTTCTCAAGTCACATGACATTTATAGACACCCTTCCATGGTCCACACCAGTAAATAAAGTCATATTTCAAATTTTACGGGACAGCATCGTCCTAACGCTCCTCATGCTTCATTTTAGCTTGTCAAGTCCCTACAATTACTTAGCTACCGTAAACAACCAGTAGAATTAGTAGCAGCTACAAAAAAGGTAAAAGACACGTGATATTGTTACAAGTAAATTAGGCGTCATTTGCCAAATCTTGACTCACTTTTATGTTTCTTTCGAATGGTTAATGGGTGAAGATTACCTGAGTAGAGAACCTTAAAGGGCAGCAAATTCATTAAAACGGAAGATAAACCCGACTGAATTTCGTAATAACTCGTCTGTGTCAATATAAAACTGTCTGTATTGTTTCTGGATTCAGTCGGGTTACTTCAGGGTTGCTTCATTTCTGCTCCCCCATCAATTATCCAAGGTGTGAACGGGTCTAAAGAGAGATTCTTGCGAATTCCTCGTAACGACAAGTGTGACGCTGTCTTAATGCTTCTTTGCCATCGCATTCATCAATTTGTTTAGTGGAAGAAGGAGAATGAATGAAATATCAACAAAAATGACTTCTATGGAGCATAGAGAAGACATTCTGGAAGCTCCATTAAACAACACAAACAACAACAAAAAATGACTTCTAAAAGGAACTCCTCTTGTCTAATGTCACGAAAAAGACCCCAAAAATTCTATTTTGGGCTTTTTAGTTTGCAAGAGCTGTATTGTCCCATTCATAGAGAATTGTTGGTGGTCACAACGATTTGACTGGGACAAGTACTACAGGAGATGGCCCATGTTCAACACTTTTTAAATTAACCCTTCTGCAGAACAAACTGAATAGTAGGAAAACAATGTAGAGTTTAAAATTAAAGCTGGAATTAAATGATGCTTTGATGATTTAATCAAGCTACTTTCTTTTTTCCCTCACCAGAAAAATGCAAACCTAGGCTAGGACTTGCAAATATAATGTAGCCCATACCCAGTACTGTTATGCAATGCAGTATATGGAGCCTTGCTTCTGCATCTGCATGGATCATTGCTTGCTAAACAAGGGCCTGGTTTTGGAGCTAAACCTGAGATTCTCGCTATCTATTGGAAAAAAAAAATAAATGAAAATAAAAGATGCCATTGATTTCAACAGTGGAACACATTACGTCAATCTTACTGGAAAGTGGCACCATAGTAATTTTGGTTTCTGTGAACATTCTATATGGGACTGGACTGACTTTTTTTTTTCTTCAAAAAGATGTGATTCTGATGGCTAAAAATAGCTTGCAGGAGGGGTATCCATTCTTGAACTTGTATAAGCCTCGAACTTGGCCTACAAGTCTTACAAGGACTTTTGTGCATTCCAAAACTGGTCCTAGGTCATTCAGGGCTTCCTTCTTCACATTTAGGACCTTGACAGGACTGCACTGAAATTTTCCTTTCAAACATTTTAGGCCAGATATTCTGTCAGCCCAAGCTGACTGCGAATCATATTTGACAGTGTAAAAGTGATATGTCAGCTGAACTTTATTAGAGCTATATTTCAGCTCTTCTTGCCAAGAAGGGTCGAAATATAGCTCTAATGAAATTCAGCTGACATATCCGTTTTGCACTGTCAAATTTTAGGCCAGGGTCGAGGTTGTACACATTCGAGGTAGGATACCCATCCTGTACATCAATAGAAATTTCTAAATTTAAATGGGAAAATTTGACTTACAATCATAAAATGTAGAGTAACTTTAGAGGATGTAAGAGAATAACTGAGAGATTTTTTAAACCGAAGACTCACCGAAAATAATCCAAATGACTACCGCAGGTAGGTAAGCTCAGTGTAAGCCAGGGGTAAGCTCTGCTGAAACTTGGACCGTAACCACAAGGTTGAGAGAGACCAGCAAATTTAATAAACACACAAGTCTCCTCCAACCCTGTAATAAAGGTGCCAAGACACCGCTGTTACAATGAAAGGTGGACTTGGCCGGAAGGCAAGTGCCACAATAACTAAGATTAGTCAATCTTCAAGACTAAAACTGCCCTACCTTGCTCCGGCTTACCGACGAAACGTCCCTGTGACAAAACGTCCCCGTGAAAAAACGTCCCCGTTGCGAAACGTCCCCGAGCATCGATTTTTAAACTCGCCTCGATCTTCAGGTGCATGGTCGAGGTAAAACAACTTCAGAGTGCGAATTACAGTTATGGAAACATTCCTTATAAGCAGGAAAGATCGGACAGAGGACCGGTTGCTTCAGTTAAAATGTAGTGTAATATGCCTTGCAATTGACAATTGACTCGTAAAACTGATTAGTTCTAGGCTAGGTCGTTTCAAGCAACATGCACAATCTGAGGGTTCGTTCCAGCTCTTCTTCGTAGTTACTTCGGAGTAACTACGTGTGACGTCACAAATTAACTACTACCTGGAACGGTCGAAGTTACTACGGGACGAGATAATGCGCGTTGTCACTCATTGCTGCCCCGAGTTCCCTTCTCAAGACGGCTCTTGGAAAGTGAAAGTTAGCTAAGATGGTAGGGTACTATCTTTACAAAAAGTTACTTCGAAGTGACGGTCTTCCTTGTGCTCCTCGTAACTTTGTGACAAGCTGGAACGGTGAAAGTGACTGAAAAGTAACTATTTATGCCCGTGCCCCACTATAGTCACACCTGGTAATAACGCCGGTAATAAGACCGTCTTACGGTCGAAACTGGGAAGAAAAGACGCTGAAAACGTAAAATAGACGAGATGGAAAAATCCATCTCCGCCATTTTGAAACGTAACGTAAACGTCTTTGGACCAATCACAGACCACAGTCACATTGGTGAGTGAAGACGAGATTTGAAAATTGGATAAGAAGACACAGTGAGGAACGCTTACCCAGATTCAGACGACGTCTTGAGAAAGACCCCCTCATTTTAAAGTATTGACAGCCGATAGGCGAAAAGTATATTGACTTAATAGTCAAATTGATTATCAAAAGTAGTGAAAGAAAGAAAAGTCATTCAAACTTAGTGGCACGAGCGTGAATGAGCTGAAGCTCACGAGACGTCAACCTTCAAACAACAACAACAACAACAACCACAGTCACTGACTTTAGCTAGTGTTGTTTACAAATTAGTGATGATGCTGGTAATATATCTTGAATTTATTCGTGCAAGGTGTGACCAGGATGAAAAGTGAGAGTGGGTAATAACCAAATTAGCGAACCAAATTGCGTACAGATGTGACTGAATGTGGCCCGGGCATTAGTAACTTTCGGGCAGAGCTGGAACGAACCCTGAGAAGCACCAATATGCTCCTCCGAGAAAGGGGAAGCCCACTGTGGCTCAGAGAGAGATAAAACAAGGAATTTTGCACAGTGAATGACCTGGGAAGCGAGGAAACGAAAGCGGATGGATTGATTGGTTCGGTAGAGAGAGTAGTAAATCTAGGTCAGACGGCTTTGACCCTTTAATAAAATCCTTTTATAATAAATAGCACCATTTCAATATCGAACAAAAGCGAGATCAGTGAGTTGTATCGCAGCGTAAATGCGACGCTGACGACGCGATGCGAACTAACACACAAATAAACCAATAAAATAAAAGATAAAACGAAAACTGACAAAATACTAAATCTTTAAGCTTCCTTTAAGAAATGGTTATAGTCGGGATCAACACTTTGGTTTGTTTCTTGACTATCGGTTTAATGCTGAAGTGGTCAGCCCATCGTGGTTTTCAAAAGTTTATATTCCAAAACATTTTTTGTCTGAACTGTTGACTCAATCAGTAGTCTCATATGCCTAGCTATCCCTCGGCGATAAAACAAATTCTACAATCTGGGACGTTTCGCCACGGAGACGTTTTGTCGTGGGGAAGTTTCGCCACGGGAACGTTCTATCGTGGGGACGTTTCGCCACGGAAACGTTTTGTCGTGGGGACGTTTTGTCATGGGGACGTTTCGCCGGGGACGCTTCGAATGGGGACGTTTTGTCGACAAGCCCTTGCTCCGACTGTAATCCTTGGATGGCCGAATCCAAATAACTTCTGAATAAACTTGTATTAACCTGTTTTGAACAAGAACCCCTAATAGTGGGTGGTATTCTGATGGGTAATCTCCCAGCATCTTGAGAGGTCGTTTCCCCAAGGGCTTCTTTTTCCTTTTGCAGAATAATCTCGACGAAAATTTCGTTTTCCTTTTGCGTCTGCGGGCTGATGGGAAGTTTTATGCGATTCTGCCGACCGTTGGAAAATCGTGTCGCATACGAAGCAGCAGTGTGAACCAAGGGTAAGTGGAAGCAGCAAGTGAAATTGCATTTTGTTTACCTTAGTGGGCGTTGTTAGGGGGCACACGGTCGATCTCATGTTCAAACATATAATATCCGCATCCAGCTGACAGATCCGAAGGATCCCAGTATGGGCAGGAGTAATACGTCCGACTTATTTTCAGAGCATCCTTCCACTCTCCTCTGAAAAGATAACAAGTATTTATTTTACAATGAAAGGTTTACATAATAAACTGTTTTCAAAATTAGAAGGATGCACACGGAACATCATCACTGCTCAATTCTTGTTAGCAGCTCAACGAAATAATGGTCAAATGACGAATGTTCTAGAGCAGCAGGGAAGCTTTCAATAACAAAACCAAAGGTTTCGATGGGATCCCAAAAATCTAACATTTGATTAAAACAACTGGCTCATGTCTTCGCCATTCAGTCTTCGTCAGATTCCTTGAAGATTTTTTACTGTTAAAATAAAGTTCAAAAATGGATTCAGCATGTCTCCTTGCCCCCATAACCGAGTCTCTAATCGATTTCAGAAACAACTTTAAGCTTCAACCAAATTTCCAGTTTCGTCCGAATTCGTGATGAACCATTTGTCCGGCAAGAAAACTAAGTTCAGATATGGATTCAGCGGCGGTGGATTCCCTCAATGAATATCTTATTAGCTTATAAAACATTTACCGTAAATTCGAAACCCCTTCTCTGCCTCTAAAGGTAGGACTAAAGAACCCTTCTACGATCTTGACCTGTACTTTACCAGTGAATCCTCATTGAACAAAACCCTTACTTGAACAACATATTTCCTCGTTTGAACAACATATATCAACCCCTTCTACCTTCGATTACACCACATCGCTCCGACGCCCATAGAATAAACAAAGAATTCCGTCATCCACGCGCAGAGCTATACTGCCGGTTTGAGAATAAAGGGGTAGGAACTGCAATAGCCGGAAATTGGTCGATAAATTTTTTGTCCGGTTTTCGCCGGATTACGGGTGAACTACTTGTCTGGCAAGAAAATAACTTTCATATTCGGATTCAGCAAGTCTTCTTGCCCCTAAATCAACTACCTCAATAGCTTTTAAAAAACATTTTTTTTCACCTTAATTTGAAACCCCTCCCCACCCTTAAATATAGGGCTAAAGAGCCCATCTACGAACTCAACCTTTTCCTTGACCCAAAAGATCCTCCCACCAAGTTTCATCAAAATATCTCATTTCCTTCGAGAGTTATCGTGCTTACAGACGGACAGACGGATAACTTTTGCGATGTCATAGGTTTCCCTCCACTTACGTTTTGGGATCACAAAAAAACAATATGAAAACACCGCATAACGAAGGGCGCGTCGATCCACAAATGCAACAAGTGTGTACAGACAACAAACAGTTTGGAATAGAAATGTACAAACGGAAATTTACAGATGCGTATGGCCTCGTGCTGAGTAATAAAATTGATTGATTGATTGATTTAAACTGGGAACAACTATTTTCATCGTAAGAGCACACATTGTTAACAATTGCTTTATATTGCTTACAGTTGTTTTCAGTTAGAAATATGTCCTATAATCGCATTTTAGTAAACAGTTACGGGAAAACAACTGAAAAGAGATGTTTTAATTGGGGAAATACAACTGTTTTCAATCATTAACAACTGTGAAAATACAATCGTTTACAACTGTCTTGGATTGTTTACTACTTTTAGAGCATTGTTGACAATTGTATCATAAAACTATTGAAAAAAACGTTCGTTTCTAGTAGTAGTTGTTGACGACTTATTTCGATACCGGTTGCAACAATCGGTTTTTGGACAATGCCGGTCGGGGATTTCTAAGAGAACATTATGTTCTTTTTCCGAGTTAGACTACTCAGAAAGCCTTTCTATTCCCACATTTTCTCGGCCGTTTTGTTCTCCACTGAAAAGAACCGCCAGAACAGGGCGACAATGTAAAATTCCATAGTTCTAATAATGTCTTTATCCATTTGTTTTTCGTCAGTATTAGGATAACTAGACTGATTATATCTATTTGCTTCGTTTTGCTAATGGACGAACGGTAAGACCGGAAATCTGGTTCAATCCATCCGGGAATCTGAACGAACAGAATCCTCTGATAGAAACTGCAGGGCCGTGTATGTAGACATGTGTATGTTAACACAGCCCATGAGTTTTCTAATGGCACTGATTTTTCCGGTTGTAATCTAGGCAGCCTAAGAAAAATCACAGAAGGGGCTGATTAGAGATAAATTAAAATGACTAAGGGATTTTTGGGATCTGGTTAGATCCCAGTATTTGTTTAATCTTTACATGTACTTTTCATGTAAATAAAATGCTTTGCATACTATTCCCCTGTAATTTTCGCCAAATTCTGTTTTGTGTAAACCAGAAACTTGTTTACAGCTGGGAAACGCTTTCCATCAGCCACTCATCAGCGGCTTCATAAGCCTTTATAACCCTGTATTCCTGTCGTCGCCTGTAACCCTGTCGTCAAAACAGCACATCATAAAGAGATATCCAAGAAAACCACTACCTCCAGGGACACGTCTGCCAAAAACATCTATAGAATGAATGAATGAATTTTATTACCCGTAAAGTGTAAGAAACAAAATACGGAGGATTTTAGAAAAACAAAACGATAAACAACGAAACATAACAAAACAAACAAATACAACAACAAGAACAAACTAACCAGCATCAATAAGAAAAAAGGGCCGCAGAGGGTCGTAAACGTTAATCAAGTCTTTTTACATAGGTCGGCACCCGAAGTCTGAATCCGAGAATGCACGTCTATTAGTCCAAACCGAGCAATGACTTTTCTGTTTTGGTCGCCTCTAGGGTCCGGAGTTGGAATTTACAATATTTGAAATAGGCCACCCGCAATGTCTGGCGATCTTTCTTACGAAACAGATGAGCCGTGCCGACTAAAAACAGAAGCACAGGGGCACAATAAGCGTTGTAAAGCATACAAAGACCATTGCGGCTATAGCGGCTTTTGTTTGGCGATATTTTCCCGTATGCTTTTTACGGCTTTATTCACTAGGATGAACACGCAGTGGAAAGCGTTGGGCCGAAAGACAGACCAAGCCAGCTAACGGACGAAGAACATGGTAGAACTGCTGCTCCAGCAACAATTGCAGCGACCGTATAAGGGCTATTAAAACAAACAAACTCACATTTAGACGCATTAACTGATAATCCAATCTTAGTTCATTCGTTAAAACACTAAGGTTAGCAAGCAATCCGCGGCGAGTCCGAGCAACAAGCAGAACGTCATCAGCATATGCAACGTGAGACAAACCAATATCACCATAGAAAACTGAATATTTAAGGGGACGCAGGCACGAGGCAAGGACACATTTAAATACACTAGGAGACACCACGGCTCCTTGTCGAACTCCCTTATTAATTTTTACCGGGTCAGAGGTTTGGCCATTCCAAGTCATCCGAATTTCTGACTCTGAATACCAAAAACACAATAACGTACTAGCAGGGACCCATAAATTTCCTTTACAGGGGGCTTGTCATTTCCATGCTTCTATGTTGTCCGATCCTTGCCTACTTTCCAAAACTCCCACTTGGGTCAAATCGGCATTCTTGTTTGCCTCATTGGACGTGCGCACCAAAGAGGCTCCTCCCTCAAGGCGCCAGCAGCCAATCCCAAATTGTGTCTATCAGGCCTTGGACGTGATTGGACCGTGGGTATTTCTCGAACTATCTTCCGTTCGGTCAACATAGCATCAGAAATCTCTTATTGACAAGCCCCCTGAATGGCGACGCATTACAGGAAATTTATGGGTCTCTGGTTAAAGGATTAAGGATTAAAACCTGAAGACGTAAGAGAAAATAGAGCCTGGGAATGCACAATATTGTCAAAAACCCCAGAAAACCTTTTGTTCTTGATTTTAATCTTGATGCTGATGATGTGAACTTGAACTTGTGACTGTCGCAAATCAGCTAAATTCCCCCCTTGCCAGGATTGTCCAATCACTACTTCGCTGGACGGAAATGAATCTGCAGAACTTTCGACAGAAGAACGTAATGTTAAGCTTATTAGCGAGGATCAAGTTTGTTCTAAACTGAAAAAGCTAAAAGAACAAGCATAACACCCTCTGACATCCCTATTCAGTTAAAGTGTTTCCCGATAAAAATCGTAGAACCTTTTACAAATATATATAATATTATTTCTAGTTGTTTAGGATACCCACAAGTTTGGAAAACAGGGTATGTCATACCAATATCAAAGAAAGAATACTCAGTTGGATTTTGATAGTGTAAGGCCTATCACGCTAACTCCACTATCCAGTAAAATATACGAAAGTTTTGTTGCTGATTGGCTTAAAACAGAAAAAGAACCATTGCTAGATCAACGACAATATCGAATCGAATTATGTCCGCCAACTTCACATTATTTAATCCGTCTTCTCCATTTTATTTTTAAGCATGTTGATGAGCCCGGTAAATGGTTGAGTTTGATAGCAGTTGATGACCACAGAATTTTAATGTCTAAGCTTTATCATGTTTCAGATTAATACAAATAATTCAATGTTTTTAACAAACAGATGCCAGATTTAAAATATTGCAGTGTTTCCTCTGAACCAAAAGCGGTACTTTGTGGTGTGCCCCAGGGTACCACCTTAGGCCCAATTTTTTTTTAGTTACGATCAATGATATAGCGGATGATTTTTGACAATCGTTGGAAGTATGTTGATGATCTTACAATTATTGAAGTTTGTTGTAGAGAGGATTCGAGTCAAGTTCAAGATATCGTGAATTCGTGAGTAAAGTAAAAATGCAAGCTTTGAAACCTAATATGACTGTGAATGATAGTAAATCGTGCACTATGACAATTTATTTTTTTAAATCTTTCAACCCTAGTTTTTACCTGAAATCTCTGCTTCCTCGAAAGTAGAAACAATTAAACTCCTAGGGATAATGCTAACTCACGAATTTAAAATGGGAAGCACAGATGACTAGCATGATAAAGCGAGGGAATGCCGGTCTTCAGATGCTTAAGCTCATGTCCAGGCATGGGGTAACCACTATACACTTGTCCCGACATTATATTTCATTTTATTCGAACAAATTTAGAATTTTGGCATTTCGGTCTTACGGTCGAACAGACCACCAGACTTAAGATGATTCAAAAAAGAGCCCTAACCATAGCGTCAAAGGTGGCCGAGACGTCCTATGAACAGTTACTAAGTGAATTCAAAATCACTTCTTTACATGATCGAAGGCTGTCTCTGCATGTTTGGTGTCAAATCACTGAATCACCAAATACACAAAATATTTTCCCTTCCGAAAAGGTGACGAAAAGGCTCCCTCGCAAGGTAGCTACTACGGCTGAAAGATTGCAGCCAATCAAATGTGCTCACCAGAGGTTTGCAAAGCGTTTTGTTCCTTCATTTCTTAGGTTGTATAACGAAGCGTAAACTGAGCTGCTTGTTACATTTTTTTAACGATATTTATGACCGTTGTAACCCTATATACGTAGGCCTATTGTGATTGATGTGTGTGTTCATAGGCTACTGACCATACCAAACAGATTAGGCGTAAGCCACGAAAGATTTTTGGTCAATAAAAAGATTTATCAATCTATCTATCTAACTAACTTCCGACGTTTCTCCTACGGGTCTCTACTGTGGTCACATGTTTGTAGTCGAGGTAAACTATTTATGACGTTCATCGCAGCTCCTAACCTCCACTCCTTTGCATCGGGCAGGGTATTGGTAATATCTATGTGACTAAGTCCGTGAACGTTGGGAAGAACAAGAAACGACACCCAAATGAACTCTCTAAACTGATTCTTATCCTGTGTCAACCAATCAACAGCGTTTACTATCGTGAAGTTTCTGGCTCTTCCGTGGGCACACTACGATTCTCTATAGACAGGAAGAGTTACTCATCAAGAGTATCTATCCTACTCCGCATGGTCGTTTTATCGGGAGATCGGGGATTTCAGCCACCACCTCGTTCGGACGAAGCCAAATATGCAAACAAGAAAACATTTAAGGTCGTTTGGGGGCTGTGAAAGTAACAATCTACTTACTCCCTAGTTTCCTCATAACAATAACAGTAAACTGGCTCAAAACGCTGGCCACTGTCTGGAATTCTGTTGTGAGTTCTATAATTTTCAATTTCTTCTTTTTCGTTGACTTCATCAACATCCTGATGAAAATCACAGGCGTTGCACGTATAAAATAGTCTTCCTAAAAAAAAAAAATAAGCTACCATGAGTTTATGGTCCACCGTAGATTTTGAGGGTCTGATAATGGTGCGATACTCTTGCAAGAGTATACACATTGTGAGAATACCGACACCCGACAAAACCATACAGCATTTTATTTCTGCTCGCTTGTGCCCGACAAAACTGTACAGATCTTGACAAAAGCATACAAAATTGTATTTTCTCTGTATTTTTTATGTGTAAAAAGAACCCGAGATACTGACGGAAACATCCGAGGCCTGACAAAGGTATACAGAATTCGATTTATTTTGTGTTTTGCCTGGAGAACGTTTGCAGAATTTGATTTCTTGCTTTGAAAAGAACCTGATTTTCAGACAAGTCGACCGACGCCCAACAAAAGCATACAAAAATTTAATTTTTCTGTTAGAACCTTGGGTTCTTTTCAAAGCAAGAAATCAAATTCTGCAAACATTCTCCAGGCAAAACACAAAATAAATCGAATTCTGTGGTCAACTTCACAGACGAGCCCAACGTTTAAAGGACCCCTCGCACTATTTACTATTCAACTTACAGTATTTTAAAATATTTGAATACTTTAAAACTGTGCTGTGCTTTCAACGAATAACCCACGGTTTTTGCTGTTTTAAGCCTTTTCCGAGACCCGTTGACTTGTAGCGAAAACAGGGAAACAATTTACATAACCGGTTTTTCTGATGGAAAAACTTCTCGCAGGCAACCGTCGACAGCGCGATACATATCGAAGGTAGCAAAACGCGGCAAGTGAGAAAATAAGCGTGGTTTTGTTAGAGGAGTTAGAATGTACCGTACGATATTGGGGTCTCTGGGTTTAGAAATATATGGAGTGATTATGGAAGTAGGTTGCACTAGTGTTATAGGTAAGACAGGTCCTTTAAGGACGGGGTTTCCAATTAAGGCGTTAACAATAAGCCAATGAGATAGTCGGTTGATGCAATAGGAGACGTGCTAAATCCCCTTTTAACCTTGTTCTCGCGCCGGATAAGTAGTTTACCTATGATCCCGGAAAAAAAACAGAAGCATGTCCAACAAAATTACTATGAAATTTTTTGTTTTGTTTTTAATAAACAGCCATAAAAACACTATCGCATTCCCGGCCGAGTAGAACGCCCAATCTCGTGATCAGCGCTTTCGACTACCCAAAATTCCGGCGTCAAACCATTCGCTGCTTACAGATCACGCAATCGACAAATATTGACTTTGACTATAAAATTAAAAATATTCAGCTACTATATATGAGTAAATTAAAGTGATTAAAGGCCATATGTTTGAGGATAACCTGTATTTTTCTTTTCAATCGTATTTTTTTAGTTTTTATGTAGTTGTGTCAAAAATTCCGGGAAATCTTAAAGCCGGAAACGTGTTTTTATAATGAATACTTTTCGGCCTATTAAACAACTCCTTAGCGGTCGATACTGTCAGCGAGAGCTCATTTGTTTCTATAAACTGTAAATTTTGACTTGTGTTTAGGATTTTGCAAAAATATAGGGAACATTCCCACATTGGGGCATGGATGTCAACTTATGTGATCGATAGCGTCTGTCATCGTCTATTTAATAGGTCGGAGTTCAAGTTGATCCTGGTATCGCTACCAAGTCAAAGACCAATCGAGCAGCAAGAAAAGCAGCCGATTTCCAAATGGAATCCCAGAATCAGATTTGACTTCCAGCAGTACTACGCAGTAACTAGAAGTACGATATTTATAGATATTTATAGTCGCTAGAGCTTTCATGGTTGTATCGCATGTTCGTCTTTCGGTTCAACATAGTCAAACATCCCCAGAATTCTGCGCTTTTTGCCCGACAACAATAAGCGCTAAGGATGTCGGTAACTAGAATTTCTCACCTAATGGCTCCGTTCGAGAAGTGAACAACAGAGTTGGATCCAAACCACAATGACACAGTACACGATTCCAAACCGGCCGATTTGCACCTGTAGCTTTCGACTGGCCTGGGCAAAAGGAAACATCGATGTCATTATTTTTTACTTATCTTTTTCAACCGCTTTCCGAGCTAGTTCGCAGCTTTCTATAGTAGATCCTGGTTGTTCCCAGCACGTTCAGTCCCATCGCTCAAATCTAATCGTAACAGAAGATTTCCTATCTCCACGCCAAATCTGGTTTGGAAACATAAATGGATTATCTAAAGCATCTTCTCTTGCCGCCTATTAGTATCAACTGAATTTTCAGCAATTTTCGGGAAATTCCTGTCCTCACTTATCGTGTTCGGATCCGGTCCGGACGCTATAAGAATCATCGAAGGCATACGATGTATCTACTTGCCAACTTTCATTCAAATAGCTCCATTAGTTTGCTGTCAAATCCGGTCTAGACTTCAAATGAAACATATGAGACATGTCTCTATGCGAATGCGATCACACGTTCGAAAGTTACTCACGACTCATTCTCTCAATCCATTTCCAGATTCTCCCTCTTACCACTCGCCTCAGATGGCTGGATCGGGAAACCCATTATTTCCACGTTAGTTTGGTCGGGTTTCCAGCCATGTTTCGTCGTTCGAGCATATCTGACAGTACCGCGCAATCGTGGAACAGACCAAATTGCGACCCGTATATGGCACTTAAGCCAGCGGCTGCAATTGCAATAACAACAGGTGATGAACTCCTTAAGAGTTGCCATAGCCATATGCATATAACGTTCCTAGCGTAACTTTATTTTCTCTTATTTGTTTGCCGCGGTGGTTAGGTCTTCTCAGTACGTGGTTCAGAGTCATTTTCTATCACTTTTAGAATAGCTCAGAAACCAATTAAATCCACTCACTACTCTCGAAGATGAAATCCATATCTGTGTCACAAACTGCAATTAATGCACAGAATCCTGACTTCCATGTGTATATCTTAGTCCCCTTATCTAATCATGCGAAATTGCGCAAAAAATCAGGACAGGAGACCAATGTTCACGTGGCCGAGTCGTCGCTCGATTATCTCAATACTGGATACAGTGCTCAATTTCTATCGTTATAAAGTGTTTTAATTGAAGAACCTGAACATGCATAATATCAAGAACAAATTTGCGAAAGAACATCCATCTCTGTAATACGACCACGTGGAGTCTAATATATTCCCCATGCCCGCAAACGAGCGGAGGTTAGGACCTATGAGGAACATCACAATTCGTTACCTCTACAAACAGCTCATCGCAGTAAGCCCCCGAGAAGACATCTCACTATTGGTTCTTTAACATTGTGACGTCACTATGCTACGGTCTTTCGCTCCAACCGAAGAGGGAAGTAGACGAGCGTCAACTCAGAGCTCGGCAAGTAGCTCTAGCTCTGCTCACTTCTGTCGAGGTATCCATAGTCGGTGCGTGTGGCCAAAGAGGTTCTATTGCTTTTTTCGTTACAGATTATATGTAGCCTACCTAAACTTACAGGTCAGACCGGAAGGATGAGCTACTGTGGAGGCCGTCCAGGAACTACTTTAGACGGATCATCTTGCTCAGCTTTTCACAGTCGCCTGGTGGTTTTCGAAGAAGTGAAAAATGACAGCGACTTTGTTGCTTTGTTATAGGTTGTACATCTTTACCGATCAACGTCAAAAATAGTTTGACTCTATCCTCGGAAAGAAACCAAGTGTAATATCTTCTATATTTTTAGTAGCCTCCTGAAAGTTCAATGGGTAGATAAATACATGCTTACGTCTGAGCTGAGCAGATTTTTGACGATCTCCTTTCTCCGATATGTCAGCTTCCATCACGCCAGCCTCCGCTTACTAGTTTGAACGAAGATTAATAAGTGTGATTTTTTCGTATAGCGTCTAGTAGATCATTTCACTTGTGCTTATACGAAACTTAAGGAACATTGTTTTAAAATGACAGTTTTACTGATGCTGAGTAGACTACTGCTTAGATTTTTTTTTTACAAAAGTTGATGTGCCAAGTTTTATATTCCTAGACCACAAAAACCGGACAAACAATTATGAATGTCTCAGAAATTGTAATATTTCACAGATATTTTTTACGTAAGAGTCAAATTGCACGATCACATGTATATCCGGCAACCATCATCTACATAACATTCATAAACTAAAACTGAAGCATCACTCACCGAGAAGAAGAGGATTTTCCAGGTGGTATCTCATCACCGTATCACAGACGTAACATTATTTCCACAATCCGGCCCAAATACTGCATACCCAAGAAACTAAAATGTATCACGCAAATGAAACAAGAGCTGAATCATATGGTAGGCTACTTACACATGGCCGGATTCGGTCCGGTCTTATCTGCGACATGGTAAAATCCGGAGAACTGAAATTTTCAAGTTGGTGTGTATGCCTTGTATGCCCCTAGTATGCCTTACAAGTTTTATCGTCCAAGCCCGAAGTATCTCAACTCGTGATCACGAGACATGAAGTATAAACAGAACGACTGAGGAGAAATCGGTGAATAGCATTTGAGATGGAGGATGGGACTGCATTTCTCCAAATCCTGGGTAGGTGATCATGAAATCTGCTAAAGCAGTTTCAGGTTTCGACCAACCAAAAAATATCATCGCTATTGCAGAACGTCATTGGGGTTCATTGTTGGTTCAAGGTTCATTGTTTTGCTGTTTATGAATTTGATGCGTTATTCTCAGCCGTTTAAGTTGTTTGTTTGTTAGTTTTGCTTTGTTTTGGATAGTTACTAGTGATTCTGGTTGAAAAAGTTTTTTTTTCTGGTTCGGCGTCCCAGACCGGGTAAGTCAAGCTCCTTTCTTTCTTTCTTTCCTTTTTTCTTTATTTTTGTCGAAGATTTTGTTGTTGTTGATGTTTTGTTTTGAGGGTAATTAGTCCCTTACAGGTTCGCCTCTGGGCATTGAAGACTCTATTTTTTTTTAATAAACCCTTCATTCATTCAGCTCATATCAAGGCAAGAGCTCTGACAGGAAATGATAGTACGTTGTAAGAGAACCGAGCAAATGAATATGTTACCTAAAGTTGTCTCTTAAAAAAGCGTGTGTTTTCTCCCAGGTCGCGTGTCCATATACAATAAATATTCAACACTCTTCTTCTCTTTAGTGCTTCAAGGGCTTCCTTTCTCTCCCTGAAAACCGCCATTTTTTGTTATTTCCCTTCACTCAAGGGACGTGACGCGGGCGATCCTCTGTTGGTGGTCCTGTCTGGCCCAGAAATGCGTTTGTCTCTGCCTGTGTGGTGAGTTCGGGGGGGGGGGACTGTTTGAGCCATCTTGGTCGAGGTCTTCGTGGCTTTATTGTTGGCTTTGTACCTTCCGCTCGAATTGTATTTTTTTGCGCTCAATTTAATTTTGTAATAAGTAATTTATTTTCACCCGCACTTTGGAAAGCGGAGTGTAAAGAAACTGAAACAAAGAAATACATACAAATACAAAACACAATGTGATGTAGTTACATTGTAACACAATGTAATGAAATGTAGTGGTTATCTTTTCTTAAATCAAACAAATTCCTATTATCAGTATTTTTTATGCCGGAGGGGTAAACACGGAGAGCAATTTTCAGCTGACATGATTCATCCTACGATTAGGAAGCAAATTTGGGCAACAAGTACGCTAAACAAATTCTGGGAACTGATTTGGCCGTCGGTCTTTGGCCTAAGAGTCCCGGCTCAAACAAATTTACTGCCTCTTTATCGCAGAGGAAAAAAAACGGATTTTCCTGACCCTAACTGAAAACACGTATCTTTAAAATCCTATTTTTGTAAGCTGATAAGTCCTTACAATTTAGGCAATCTTCACAAAAATGCCACTAGTTCATCGAAAAAAACACATTTTTCAGTAAATCTCGAAGAGGTCTACTGGTCACTCTGAATATATTGAGGTTCTCCTGTGGCTGGTTGTTCAAAATGTATTCGGTACAGGAAGAGATTATCTAGACTGTAGACAACCTCTTCTTGGACGGAATGATCTAGAGGCGGTCTAAACTAGCTGCACGATAAGCAGCCGACAGATAATGGCAATTTACATAGCTCCATTTTCTGAAACACTAAACGATTCGGCCCGGGTAAAAAATAAAACATATTTATTTTAAACTTGCATAAAGCTAGGTGCCCACAGAACGCGAATTCGCGTTCGCCTGGGCGAATTTGATGTCGCGAGCGGAAAAATTCGCGCCGCGCCGTTTCAACTCCAAGTCAAATTTGTTTCGCGCCGCGTGGAGGAAAAGATTCGCGTTCTGTGGGCACCTAGCTTAATACCTTTTCCGTCTTCCTACTTGATCGCACAGTACTCATATGCCCAGGGCCGTATCCGGGGGGGGGGGGGAAAGGGGTTCAAACCCCACCCGAAACATCTTATAAATTGTACGTCAGTGCTTTGACATGTGTTACGTCATGACGATCCTCTGCTAGCCATACTGTTGAGATACTATGGAAATAAAGAATACATTTATTTGTTTATTCAAAAACACTCGTTTTTTATAGGCTTTAACCTCTGATCTGTGTCTTTTTTGTACTTTTTGATCCGACCCGCGGGCAAACCCCCCCCCCCCCCTCTAAACAAATTCCTGGATACGGACCTGCATATGACCCAGAAATATTGTATTGCTCACCCGATTCGGAAGCTGTATCAAGGATTAAGTGGAATCAGGGCGGACTTCTTTTCTTTTTTTGTGTGATTTTAATCTGTATTTCTTTACTCTTTTTCTCTTTCCTGTACGATAAAAGAACATTACACTTTTTTCCTGCTTAAAAGTCTGTTTGAGAAGTCAGTGATTCCAAATCGCCACCGGCTTGAGTTGCCAGAATTATCTTGCACTTCTTTTCCCGACGTCAATTGTTTTGCGATTCTCATTTTGGTCGAGGTCTCGATCCTGATCAAACTACGTTGCTGATCTACGTGAACAAAAAGACCAATTGGAATTCGGTGTAGAAAAGGAATTCTGTGACAACAGGAATGTAATGACTCGAAATATACAGCGGGAGATGAGACAAATGAATGAATGGTTTAATTTCCTGGCACGGATGGGTTTGTAGCTTCGTGTATTACTAGAAAAGGTTACTCACTCATAGCTAGTCGAAGTCGTCACCATAATCTCCAGCACCGTCGAAACGTCCCTTCTTACAGGTTTTCCTAGTATGACCTGAAAAATAGGTTACGTCAGATGCTTGAGAACTAGACAACAAAATGACACAGGTAGATAGACATAATATCGATTTTGCCGTCTATATCGCAGAAGGATTACTGTCTACTTATAACTTTAAATTAATATCTATGCAGCAACATAAAACATGATGTGACGAGAGAAAATTGTCTATGGAAGGTGAAACAAGACCAAAGTTTTCGATGGGATCCCAAAATTTAATATTCGATCCAGACAATTAGGTCTTGTCTTCGCCAGACTAATCATTTGAGAGAACCAAGTTCAGATATACCTCTATAAGCCATTTCTATTTTGACGACACTGATCGAAACTTCCTGCTTTACTTTTGCCAAATTTCCGGTTTCGGCCGAATTTGGAGCGAACTACTTGTCCAGCAAAAAAGTTCAGAAACGAATTCAGCGTATCTCCTTATCCCTGTAAAGAACATCTAATCAACTTGAAATAGACTTTAACTTATAAAAAAAATTCGGCTAAGAAATTATTGACATCTACGGATTCAGCATCTCTTCTTACCCCCAAATCTGACATTTAATCAACTACAAATAGAACTTTTGCTTTTAATAAATGTTCTGGTTATGGCCGGACTCCGGGCGAACTACTTGTCCGGGTAGACAATGGTTTTCATATTCGTGTTCAGCATGTCTTCTTACCCCTAGATCGAACATCTAATTCGTGTTCAGCATGTCTTCTTACCCCTTAATCGACTATCTCATTAGCTGTTTAAAAATATTTTGTTTGTCCCTTAATTTGAACCCCCTCCCCCACCCCTGAACGTAGGGCTACAGAGCCCATACGAATTCGACCTTTCCCTTGACCCAAATGATCCCACCAAGTTTCATCAAAATACCTCATTCCCTTCGAGAGTTATCGTGCTTACAGACTGACGGACGGACAGACGTGTCGCGATGCCATAGGTATCCCTCACTTGCGTTTCGGAATCCCAAAAACAAAATTATTTAGGGGTCATAACTGGAGAAAAAGAAAATTATAAAATTTACACTTGCAAGCTCTATCTTATCTTTAAGCCGTGGCAAATGCTCGATAAACCTTAAAACCTCTAGACTACCATAAAACAAAAGATAAGGCTAAATGAGGCTATAAAATCAAGATTAATATTTTGATGTTTGGTCTTTGTAGTCTGCGAATTAATGTCAGGATGGAGCAAAAATTATTTGTTGGAATTCTTTTCTTCCTATTAACGTAAGCTTTTTGTTTCGTAAAGAAAGGTGCACGAAAAGCAGGATAGATTACATTTTCGGGCTCGCGATTCTCAACGCCGGGTTCGTCACAAGCCGTTTTGATGGTGCGCATCCCAAGAAGTGTTCCCGTGGTCTATGGCTTCAGGCGTTTAAGCTCTCAATTCAATTCAATTTATTTCATCGCTAATTACGGACAAGCCGAATAGTAGGTAAACAATTAGGTCAACAATTGATCTTCAGCTAGGATCGGTAAATTTGGATGGTAATATCACTGTTAGAACAGAGCCAAAGCTCTTATCCGACCATGTTGCCATAATTTCAGAGATTGGACTTGAAGTGGAATTGGACCCACCACCCCCAAAATACAGAACACCAAAAGCAGATTGGAAGCTGTTCCAGAATTTATTGGAGGAAAGTGAAACAGCAAGTATTAAGAAATTAAATAACCTGGACGGAAAAGTGGAACTGATCACAAAAACCATACTTGATGCAGCAGACCGTGCAATCCCAAAAACAAACCCAGTTCAAAAACCAAGAAGAAAAACGAAAACTCCCAAGGCATGGTGGAACGAGAACTGCAAGGCCGCAATTTCAGAAAAGGAGAAATGTAGACGTCGCTTCCAGCGAAATGCAACAGTGGAAAATGCCCTCAAATACAAAAAAGCTGCTGCAAACACCCGCAGAGCTGTAGTCAGAGCAAAGAGAGCCACATGGAAAAATTACTCAGTTGAACTGGACGAGAACGTGCCGCCTTCAAAAGTACATTCATTCATTAACAAGATGTGCGGAAAAGACAGCTATTCAAATTCCAGGATTCCATTTCTGGAGTCAAACGGGTCAAAACTAATAGATGACAAGATAAAAGCAGAGGTTTTTGCTTCACAGTTTAGTAAACAACAACCACCCCTGACAGATACATACGAAATCCCAGAATTCAAAAGAGCCAGCTCTGGCAAACGAGAGCTAGTTGCTCCATTTGTAACCCAGGAACTTGACGAAGTTATCAGCGAAGCAGACCCTGTCTCAGCCCCAGGAGGAGACGAAATTTCGTATCTATGGATCAAGCACACGGGCCCTCAATTCAGACAAACCCTCCTTCATATCTACAACACCGCCTGGCAAGCACGAAAGTTCCCCTCCATTTGGAAACTATCGTGCATCAAGCCAGTCCTAAAGCCAGGAAAACCACCAAGCCAGACATCATCATATAGACCAATTGCGCTTATTCCAGTTTTAGCCAGAATCCTAGAGAAGATGATAGCCAAACGCCTATAATGGTTCGCAGAAGCAAACCACCTCATCCCAAGTTCTCAAGCGGGATTTAGGAAAAGAAGATCAACGATAGACAATCTGATGATAATTGAAGATGCAGTACGATCAGCGTGGGCCACAGGTCTCATGGTACTGGTTCTGTTAATTGATTTCGAAGGAGCGTTCGATCATGCACGAAAAGACAAGATCTGCCAAGTTATGGACGAGATGGGATTCCCAGAGAAGGTCATCGAGTTCATCTACGATTGGATGTCTGAAAGAAGATTCAAAATGAGAGTCAACAACAAAGATTCGATGCTTCACAAACAAGAGGTGGGATTACCCCAGGGCTCCCCCCTTAGCCCTCTCCTGTTTATCATTCTTCTAGCAGCACTAAGATTCTCAAGTAGAACAGCAGAAAATGTTTCCTTCGCCGACGACCTCATCCCATGGGAAACAGGAGCGTCAGTCACTGAGCTAAATACCAAAGGAAAGAAGTTGTTGGAAGAGTTGGAGAATTATTCCACGAGTTTTGGGTTGCCTGTTTCAGTCACAAAAACGAAGGCGATGCTCTTCCATAAAAAAGGAAGATAGAAGAACCTAAACTCTACATCCGCAGCCAGGAGATACAGTTCGTCAAGTCAGCATCACTACTAGGGGTGACCATCAGTAATCAGTTGAAGTGGAAAGAACATGTAGAAAAGGTCACAAAAGCTTCATTTAACAGGATACTTATCCTAAAACGCCTCGCAAACCTACCATGGGCGAGTGTCCCATCGCTGCTGTTGGATTTTTACAAGAGGTACATCCGTCCTCGTCTTGAATATGGAATCCAGACATATGCCACTTGCAGCACAACAGACCTCAGTAAAGTCGAAACCATCCAGAACACCTGCATCCGCCTGATTATGGGACTTCACAAACACACTCCCACAACAACTCTAAGGAATATGGCAGGGCTTCCATCAATAACTTCAAGAAGCCAAATGCTGATGATTCGTTACTTCACCAAAGTGCAAGCTTACGGTCCAAACCACCCGGTCTATCCGAGGACAATTGGACTGGGGTCCAGTAAGAAGGAAGGAATCCTGATTTCATGGGATAAATTCAAACACATGATCCCCACATGGGAACTAGATAAGATCCAAACTGCACCATTCCCTCCAAGTCCACCATGGACAATGAAAAGACCCTATGTGAACCTTACGCTAATCGATGGAAAGAAAGAAAGCATGCCAAATTCACTCATTCAATTGCAGCTAAGATCAAAAATTCAATCCAGCTATCAAGACTACATGCAGATTTATTCAGATGGTTCAGTCGACGACGGAAAAGCAGGAGCGGCTGCCATCATTCCTCGACACAAGCTAAGGATATTGAAACCTATGCCAGCCACGTCATCAGTCCTGACAACGGAGCTGGCCGCCATAATAGCAGGCCTCGAAGCAGCATCAAAACTCGAACCCTCACAAAATGTACTTGTGCTTACAGACTCCCGCTCATCGCTTCACCTGCTTCAGAGCATACACAAGAGAGCAGATGACACCGACTTAACTCGCCTGCGATCAGCAGTCAACACAATCATGTCTCAGGGGAAAGAAATTGTGTTCCAACATATCCCAAGCCACGTCGGAATCCCCCATAATGAGGAAGCAGACCAAGCGGCAAACAACGCCAGACGGAATAGCCAATCAACATCCACAAATCGCGTCTCTTCCACCATGAGGGACGCCATTAGAGAGAGGTGCAAGCCGTACTTCCCTATCTTCAAGCCAATACGATCTCCCTTCAAGGAAAGAACTAAGTACATCCTTTACCATCGACTGAAGGCCCACACCTTGCTACTAAGACCAACCTTAGCAAAGTGGAAACTCAGCCAAGATGACAACTGCCGAGCATGCGCACAGACCTTAGAGACACTGCAACATGTACTATTCGAATGCGGAAAACTACAGGAAGAGAGGAAGCCCTTGATGACAATCATAAGACAACTGAAACTCCCACAACAAGTCCCAGACATCCTTGATGTACAGCTGAACCAAAACTCTGAAGAAAGTTTATTCCGGGCACTCATTTCAGTGCTGAGTGCCGCCGAAGTCAACTAGTGGAAGTGGAAGAACCACACAACAAAAGGATAAGGAGTGAAAGAAGCTACAGATGAGCTTCAGTACTCCCGCTACTTAAGAAGAAGAAGAAGAAGGTAGTAACGTCAGACATAAATCAGAAACAACAATATGAATCATCATAGAACAAATAGCGGTCAAATTACATATAAAATACTGAAAACAAACGATGTACAAAATAGCGATTGGGATATAATAACCTACTAATTTCGGTTCCGTAGGGAAACAAATGAGGGGACAAAACTATCCTTATATCTAACGTTCCGGGAAAACACTGGTTGAAGGGTCGGAACTGGTTCGGAAGCTTGTCTTTGAAGCAAGCATGGTACAAAAGTTTACCACAAAACTAACTACGCAACTGAACTGTGTGCGTCATCAAACATTCAAATCAATCAATCAACCACATTTATCTCCAAATAGCTCAAAAATAAAGCTAGAATAGGAAAAAAAGGAAAAATAGGAAAAAGGAAAAAATCTACTTGAGAGGAGCGGACTGAGGAATGGCTATTCAGAAAGAACTAAAGAAAACGAAGTTTTTTCCTATCCTCTAAATCATGGAAGCAGCGAAAACTTAGCCAGCAAAAATATAGCATTAAAACTACGTGTTTTTCTCATCCTTACTGAAGCGCCTTAACCTATGAAAATTTTCTTTTAGCCAATCCACTCAACTCGCGACAGCGGAGGAGATCTGCGAGGACGGTTGGAAGTACTTCTGCGACGAAAGACTGAACTGCAACTGCTACCACTTCGACAGCACGGAGCGAACCTGGTCTGACGCACTAGCCTTCTGCCAATCTCTAAGTTCTACGCTGACCTCTGTGCATAGCATCCGAGAAGCTGAGTTCATTTATTATTCGGCCAACAACTGGCTATGGACTGGGTTGAACGATGTCGAAATCGAGGGTCAGATGGAGTGGACGGACGGGACGCCAGTCGACTACGGGAGCGTAACAAGCAACGACGATGACGACTGCGTTTTTATGCAGCTCCAACATGATGGAACATAGGCAAGATTCCCCAGACTCTTCGCAACATCTTGTTTAGCACGTTTTGCCACTATCTGCAAAAAGCCTCGCATCCCCAAAACGACAGACCGTAACTTCTTTTGCGACACATCTGGAAAGTGCGGTGTCTACCAGCTTATAAAGAGCAACTCTGAAGGTGGCTCTTGGCTCAAAGCCAGCGCGTTTTGCTCCTCTCTAGGTGGATACCTATCATCAGTGCACAGTGACGCTGAAAACTTCTTCTTGCACTCCTTCAGTCAAGCATTCAACTCGATCGTAGGACTACGAGATGACAACCTGGATGGCATTTTCACCTGGACAGACAGGTCTCCTTTGGATTATACCAACTGGGCGTCCGACGAACCAAAACAGACCAATCAGACGTACAACTGCGTGGGCGTGATAACCGACCAGGTAACAGGGGAGAAGCTGAAGTGGTCTGTCATCAACTGCGAGACTGGTTTTCACTACTACGTTTGTAAAAGAGACGTTGAGCAACAGTAGCTAACGAACAAGATTCCTTGGACATATCATATGTTTTCGTCGTAACACATTTATATTTAAAAAAATTGGTTAGGAAGAAAGGGTTGTTTCTTGGACTGGGTCTACATTATTGATAGTTATTTTTTTTTTGATTTATTTGAATTTTATCTATTGAAAGTAAGTTATTTTCTTACATGGCCCAATGGGTCATTTAGCGTGAATAAATATCATATCGTATCATAGTATGCTCCTTGGCCGCAGACTTTAGTTAAAACCGTCGTATAGCCCTACCGTAATAGTTTATCTGAGAACTGAACAGCTATAGGTGTATTCTCGCCGTTCCCCGAGGACTCCACTTGAGGAGTCCCCGCGTTTTTGTTTGTCCCGGGAAATCACTCCCCGTATTCTCGCGAGTCCCCACGAACGTGGAATGCTCCAATTAGCATTGACATCATCAAAAAGGACGCCCTTTCAGATTCGGAGGGGAATCAATTTTTGCTGGTGTCGGTGCAATGTAAAATTAATTAACAAGAGCTGGAAGCTCATATGGCACTTGCAAGGCTGGGTCAGAGGATGAAAGTAGGAATTCGTCAATTCGTGGGTTTCTTTTGATCATTTGTAAGCAAAACCCTTGTGATAAGAATGATTATGGGTCCTTGGAAATCACGAGACTGTATCGTTTGGCAATGCATTTGGCTGTGCGCACTTTAAGGGCGCTAGAAAATCATCTGTAATCAAAACTCTTGAAGCAAAAAAGATGATCACCAGGAGCACGAAAATGTATATATTTTACTCAAAAGTATTGTTTGTACTTTAAGGAATTCAGTTGTAAGCAAAAACCTTCAGGCAAAAATGATCATGGGCTCATAGGGATAACAAAAATGTATATATTGCTTAAAAGTATTTTTTGTACTTTGCGGTTAGCATTAGTACTTTAAGGGATGGTCGGATCTGGGAACTAACTATTTCTTAGCCAATCATGTCAAGTCTCTAATTTTCAAGCCAAGTTTCATCGTCCTAGCATGTTTGGAAGTACCTTAACTTGGGATCACCGGAATTCCGGACCCCCCCCCCCTAACTCCCCCACAATACCCGAATCCGGTCCGGTTCTGTCACTGATCTACATAGGGCTTGTGCTTGTTCTTCCCACCAAGTTTCATTCCGATCGCTCCACTCCAAGCATGTCACAAGGTTTCCGGACCCCCCTCCGACCCCCCCCCCCCCAGCTTCATCGGATCCGGTCCGGACTTGAAATGGGACATCCGAGACATGTGGTCTTTCTACATATCAAGTTTCATTATGATCCGATAACCCGTTCGGAAGTTATACATACCTCAAGAGTCAGGATTCCCCCTCCCTCCACTCCCCCCACGATGGTCGGATCGGGAAGGTGACTGTTTCCAGGTTAATCTGGTCGTGTCCCTGATTTGCCTGCCAAGTTTCATCGTCCTAGCCCACCTGGAAGTATCTTAACTCGGTATGACCGGAATTCCGGAACCTCCCTCCAACTCCCCCCCCCCCCCCATTGCACGAATCTGGTCCGGTTCTGTCAATGATGTACCTAGGGGCTGTGCTTGTTCCTCCCACCAAGTTTCATCCCGATCGCTCCACTCTAAGCGTTTAACATGATTTCCGGTTCCCCCCTCCGACCCCCCCCCCCACACATTCATCGGATTCGGTCCGGACTTGAGTTGGGACGTGTGAGACATGGTGTCTTCCCAAATATCAAGTTTCATTAAGATCCGATTACCCGTTCGAAAGTTATGCATGTCACTAAATTCCGGATTCCGGCTCCCCTCCCTCCCCCACGATGGTCGGATCGGGCAAGTGACGATTTCCAAGTTAGTTTGGTCGGGCCCCTAATACGCCTGCCAAGTTTCATCGTCCTAGCACATCTGGAAGTACCCTAACTCGCGACCACCGGACTGACCGACCGACCGACCGACGGAAAAGTGATCGGTATATGGCACTTGGCCGGAAGATAAGTGTCATAAAAAGTATCAGAATAAACAAAACCAAAAATAAAGTGGCTCCGGACTAATTTTCGCAACTGCGTATTTTGTTCTCGAACAAAATCCGTTAAAGAAGCATTCCCCGTGTTCTCGCTGTTTTCCGTCCGCGTGGAGTGACTCCCTCTATTCTCGCCATTCCCTGGTCATTCCTCTTGACTCCCCGAGGAGTCCTCGGGGAACGGCAAGAATACGCCTTATGAAAAACCCCGCAGGCAGGTTTTGGTTTCGGATCTATTTGTCCTATATTCAAGGGTCCATCCTGCGAACTTTGTTCGGGTCTCTTCGTCAACCTGTCCATCCATTCGTTACTTCTAAAATTTACGACTATACAACCAGAATATAAGAATGAGGACTTTGGTCCACACTACCAAACCCCTATTTTCCTGCTACAACAGCATTCGTTATTATTAACGACGGGATCCCATCCTACTAGCATGATAATTCTGCGCAAGTTCTTCCCACTTTACCGCTACCTGATCCGCCGTATGTCAATTTCCGAACCATTGTTTACGCTTGAAGACCTCTCCTCTAATTTGTGTTATCCGATTGGAAACTTACCTGTCACTAACTCCATCAATTTGATTTTAAATTAGTGAATAACCTTTCTGGAAAATATTTTTGAGTGTTTTGTGATTATTATTTTTCTTTGTCTTTTTCTACTGAACTTATGCCCTTGGGCAGTGCGTTATAAATCATTCATTCATTCATTTACGACTTCCGCTAGACAACGCGCGGACGCCGGAAGACCCACTGCGATGTTGGTATGTCTAGTTCGTTGAAGGTCTACCGAGGTGCTAAAGAGATGTGGGAGGGAAGTATTTATTTTAAAGGAAGGTTGAGTAAGGAGCAGTTAGCGTGGGTGATAAATGTGAGAGCTGATTGTTTACCGCTAGGGGATAGGAGGAGGTATGAATATAAATATATTGCACAACAAGAAACCCAAGGGTAATGGCAACAAAAATGGAAAAAAAAATACTAAATAAAAGAAACTCTATATGAGACCTTGCATCCTTAACAATCCAAAAAAAAAGAAAAAAAAATACACGAAAAGTTCCCTATGAGACATTGCAACTCGGATGAATTTACCCAAATTACGAATATCTCACTTATTTATACTTTCCATCTTATCCACTAACCAATCCTCCCTCATAATCCCCTGCCCAAAAATTTCTTCCCTTAAACCTTTCAGCTCATGACACTCACACAGAAAATGGAACACATCCTCATTCATCTTACCACACATTGGGCAGAAGTAAGGACAATTCTTTACTATCCGGTTTTTACCAATATATTTTCTTTTCTCCCCTAAAGCTAAACCTCCCCCCTCAAATTAACTAACCATTTTAACTCCTCCACTGACAATTCTACTTTAAGATACATTTCCTCCCCTCAAAATGTGGGTCGGTCCGATTGTTGGATTGGTCTTAAATACTGCCCCATGTACGGGAGTATGAATGAGAATGTGGTGCACCTGATCTGTGAACGTAATGAACTGGATAGGTTGAGGGAAGATTGAAAAAGTGTTAGGAAAAGGAGTGTATGTTGAGGAGTGGATGGTTAAAGTGATGAAAGATGAATGCTTTACGGGAGTTCACCAGTTGGGAAGATTCCTTAAGCTTTCGATGAAGCGTCGAGAGGGGTTTATTTAGTTGGAATTCGGTGATAATGTCTTTCTTTTGTTTTGTTTTTATGGCACTTGCAGCCTCTGGCTCAAGTGCCATATACCGGTTGCAATTCCATCGGTCTGTCTGTCTGTCTGTCCGAGTTTTTTTTTGTCACACTTTCTCGCGTTCCAGATGTGCTAGGACGATGAAACTTGGCAGGCGTATCAGGGACTCGACCAAACTAACCTGGAAATAATTAGTTTCCAGATCCAACTATCTGGGGAGGAGTGGAGGGCCGAGGAATCCTGAGAATTCAGTAGTTTTTGTCAAACCCCTATCTCTTCCTTCACACTAGTTACCTCTGCGCGTGGATGACGTCATTCTTTGCTTAAATCTATGAACGTCGGATGAGAGCTAGTGCAATCGAAGGTCGAAGGGGTTGGTATAGGTTGATATGAGTAGTTTTTGTGACACTTTTTCGAGCTAGGGTACTTCCAGATGTGCTAGGACGATGAAACTTGGCTGGCATGTCGGGGAGACCCGACCAAATCAAAATAGAAATAATCAGTTTCCCGATCCGACCATCTGGGGGTAAGTGGAGGGCGGGGGAATCCGGAAAATTTAGTGGTGTGTAGCTTTCGAACGTGTGATCGGATTGGAATGAAACTCAATACCTGAATAAATGACTCTGATGTTCCATTTGAAGTCCGAACCGGACTCGACAGCTATGGGGGGGGGGGAAGACCGGAAATCCCGAGAAACGGTTAGAATGGAGGGATCGGAGTGAAACTTGCTGGGAATAACAAGCATCTGCTCCACACAAATCGTTTACACATTTGGACTGCATCCGGACACTTGGGGGGGGGTGGAGGGGAGTTTCTCGGAATTTCGGTGATGGCGGTTCTGGGGATTTTCACGACAAAACTTGGGAGGCGTATCAGGGACCCGATCAAACTGACTTGCAAATAAAAATTTATTCGATCCGATAGTCGTGGGGGGGAGTAGAGGGAGGGGGAAGCCGGAATATTGAGTCATGCGTAACTTTGGAACGGGTGATCGGATTTGAGTGAAATTTTTTAATTGAAAACAGGACATGTCTCTGGTGATCTTTATCATGTCCGGACCAGATCTGACAACGACTGGGGGGGGGGGAATACGTGACCGGCTTAGACTGGAGAGACCGGGATGGAACATTGTGGGAATAACAAACAGATGCTCCGGATAAATCATTTACAGAAAAAAATACTTTTGACCAAACGGTATATATATATCAATGATACCTAAGAGCCTGCTATCGTTTTTGCCTCAAGGGTTTTACTTACAGATGAATTTCTAGCGCCATCAAAGTGCACATCATTACAGCCAAGTTCAACATAAAATACTTTTTCTCTAGCTCCCTGAAGTGCGCATCTGAACCGCACAGTCGAAAAGTACTTTAGATCAAATAATACATCTGCATGCAAGTGCCATATGAGCTTACAGCTCTTGTTTTTTCGTATTGCCATGGCCCTCGGCCTCTTTGTGCAAATATATATCATATTATATCATCGGAAACGCTTGGTTTTTGGAGCCGTACAGACAGACAGGTTCAGGGATATAACAGAGATGTTTTACATAAGATAGAAGAGGGTTTGGACTCCGATATAGAGTAAAAACAGCCGTCTAAGGAAAAATCGTGGTCGTTCAAGCCTTTATTAGGGTACAGAAAGCTACGTCGGTAACGATGGAGTTGCCCACATAAAAGACCCCAAAGAGTCGCGTATGTTTCTCAACTGCTGGAGGCTATGACTTGACTTCTCATCGAACTAATTAAAGACGGACTTGAATGAAATTTTTATGATGCCTCATTACCAGCTGGAAAATCTTCCCACACTCTCAATCGCCACAAAACATTCACTACTAATCAGACTAGGTGTTACCCACTCCACGGCACCTTCTGTACACCCTTCCCTGGCATCGGCTGGTACGGATCGAAACTAAATCTGACCAGACAGGGCCTACTTAGGCGCCATACATCGCAGTGGACAAAGGGGAGCCAGGATCACTCAAACACGCGAAATGCGTGTTTGAGTCACGATTCACAGGAATTCTCCTGTGAATCAAAATTATGTGACGGGTCCTTGGTACCACCAGGGACCATAAATTTCCTTATCTGTCCTAGCCTGTCATTTCCTATGCTTCTATATTGATATGATGACCGAAGCATCCAGTTTCCAAAAATCCCCGCTTGAGTCGATCGGCATTCTTGTTTGCCTGATTGGACGTATGCGCCAAAGAGACTCCTCCCTCAAGGCGCCAGCAGCCAATCCCAAATTTTGTCTATCTGGTCTTGAACGTCGTTGGACCGTGGGTATTTCTCGAACTTCATTCCGTGCGCTCAAGATAGCATCAGAAATCTCTTATTGACAGGAAAGGAAATTTATGGGTCCCTGGTACCACGAAATAAAAGATCACTAAGAGGGGCTTTAAGTGTTGATACGAACTTGAAAGAAGAAGAACGTACCTTCTTCTCCACAATTTCCACATTTTCGTTTTCGGCTCCCTCCGTCAGCAGATGTAGTGCCTCTTCCCCTGCCTCTACCACGCCCACGACTGGTTGATGGGAAATTCGAGTGCCCTGAAAAAAGCATTGAATCGCTACACTGGAATGAAACTATCCTACCTCCAAATGTGCTCCGATTGAAACTATCCTATGTCCAAAACCGCTACTTTTCAGGAGAGCTATTTGAAGTTTGCATCATAGGATACTTAGCAACATAGGATAAGAAAGAAAAAGGCGATTTGGAAGACATCTAGCGGCGTGGTGCCAATTCTGACTGTAAATTCGGATTCAGCACACAATTTCGCACAAGATAGACTACTAATCCATTTTTTCCATTTTTGGACGTAGCATAGTTTCAATCGGAGCACATTTGGAGGTAGGATAGTTTCAACCCGAGCGCATTTGGAGGTAGGATAGTTTCAATCGGAGCCAAATTGGAGGTAGGATAGTTTCATTCCAGTGTAGCGGAATCAACTATTTTTCGACTGTTATACCAAACTGGCAAGTAGAGGACGAACTCACAATACTGGAAATATAATGTAACTTTATGCTTATTTTTCACCCATCGTACAAGAAAGAGAAAATAGTAATCACTAGAGATGTTGCCGTACTTTCAACCAGGGACCCATAAATTTCCTTTACAGGGGGCTTGTCAATAAGAATTTCTGATGCTATGTTGATCGCACGGAAGATAGTTTGAGAAATACCCACGGTCCAATGACGTTCAAGACCAGACAGACAAAATTTGGGATTGGCTGCTGGCGCCTTGAGGGAGGAGTCTCTTTGGCGCACACGTCCAATAAGGCAAACAAGAATGCAGATTCGACCATAGTGGGATTTTTGGAAAGTAGGACTGGTTCGGTCAACATAGCAACATAAAAGCATAGGAAATGACAAGCCCCCTGTAAAGGAAATTTATGGGTCCCTGTTTCAACTGACAGTAGAATTTTGGGGCAAATGCCTGTCACCATAATATGGTATATAATATAATATTATTAGCACATCGTGCCATACTACGAGATTTTTCAACCCTAGCTAGCAGAAGCCCAAATACGCGACAAAGAGGGACGCCGCTTCCCAGAGACTAGTAAGACCATCCGCAAACTCAACTGACCACTATCTGAAATCTTGTTTACCCTATTTCATCCAACATTTTAATCTTTCAAACGATGTTCATAGGAAGTATGTATAGTAAAGATCTATTTATAAAATTGTGTTCTTGTGCTTTTTGCGTGAATGACGATGCAATGCTGTCCTGCTGTCCATGCAGTATATACAAGCTATTAAAGAAACAAAGTATTTTATTTTTACAATATTACGATATATACATCACTTATAGGCCTACATTATTACTATGATAGATTCCATAGCAACAAATCAGTTCAGGCAAAGATTTTTTTTAAGAGGCCTAAACTTTGTACGTACGTAATCCATTACGGGTCTTCTCAACTGGTGCAAAAAGTTGCCTAGACAATCTGGTTTGTCTAGTCAAACGCGTCAAAGGTTCAACCTTCAAGAAGGAAACAGATAAATTTTTCTCAAGTAGTATTTTCTCCCTATGTCATTTGAAAGACATATGTAAACTAAAACTTTTGTAGAGGGTTTACGGCCTTCCATCAAATTTGCTAATATATTATTATTATTACTGATCTTACCTGAAAACCCGCTGCTGGCCTGTGGCGTACCGCTTGCCTCGTCCACCCATTGGAAGAACTTGCAACTACTGTCCATTGGTTTGGGGCAGGCGTAAAACTGCCGATCTTTGTTCGGACCCTCCTTCTTCGTCGTTACTCTAAAAAGATGGAACTGTTCGTAACCTTTCCATTCATATAAACTATTCCAATCTAACATAAAGAAAAAAACTGGCCAAAATTCATTTTACAGTCGAGTTTTACAAAACTGTGACGATTCAACAAAAAGAACTTCATTTGCACCAACAAAATGTCAAAATCTGACATTTTAACAGTCCCGTTCTAGTCTGTATTACTTTGTAGTTGTTTTTGTACACAGTCATTCAACTATCTTATTGTCACTGTTTTCGTGATTGTTATTTTTTATCATAAATACTCCTTGGACCCAAGCCTACTCGAGAACATGTTATACTCAAACAAAGTATCCGTTTTGTGCATTGTTTGAATATATTCTGGCGTACCATATTTGCGAATAATAAATAATCAGTAAATTCTTTCAGACTGGCAAAACTTCACACGTTGTTCGTCCTTACATTCTTTCGTCAATCCTTCGTCCAGTCTGCATCTCCAAATTGCTGGAAGTTTTCTATTCCTGGTATTAATTCTATTCGGTGGCTGGGTAGTACCATTACTAAAATTCTTTCTTTCTTGGCAGGGCTTTCTGTTATTACGGTACTTCAAAAATGTCATAACAGAAATATCTTCGGCACCCAACATAATATTTAACAACAACATAAAATTGCCATATTGCGCAACCATGCTTAAACACGCGTGTTTCAAAAAGACTCATAACACACATTTTTTTTTACTGAAGTTGTGTTATTTCATATCTGCGAACATGCACATCCTCGTGTAAATGTTGCAAAACTTCTGACAGTATAGTTGGGGGGGGGGGGGTATACTGTAGGCTATAGGACAGGAACTTACACTTTTGCGGGCTGGCCGCATCCACAGCTAACACCACCAGTCGACTGACCCCCGGCTGGGAAACTACTGGATCTTGGTACAGCTGCACTACTGCCTCCTGCAGCTTCGTCCGCCCACTGGAAAAAGTTGCAGCTGCTGTTCTGTGTGCTGCATTTGTAGAACTGCCTTCCTGTAAAAGTTTACGACACCGACATAAGAACCAGTGGACTCAACGACCGCTCCCACTCACTGGATACTTGGCGCACTACGATACTTCTATTTAGCAAGGCTTTAGATTCCTAGAGCAAAGTGAGGGGGCTCATAATTTTATTGGAAGCTGTAAAAACACCTAAGCTCAAACAACCCAACACAAGCGACAAACATGCCACTGGCATAAGAAAACCGCGCTTCGATAATTCTGATTTGCTGTAAACAAAAAAAAACTTAGCCTAGGCGTCAAAGTAGCAGCGCAGCAGATGCTATCTATAATCAGCAGATGCACTTGTAATACAAAACTGAGTCTACTGACACTGTACTCCAGAGCAAAATAACGTTAGAGAGTAGCGTCAAGACTTGAAAAGTGACACACACTCGAATAGCAGTGACACGAGCGCTACACTCCCCTGCTTCCTCGATGTGTGCAGGCCGCATCTTAGCTTTACAAGAAATTTCTAAACGCACAAGTTTGTCTCGCTGTAAATGCCGCAAGCGTCGTGGGCGGTGCTATGAGTATGGCGCGTTTGCGCAGAACGAAAAGCATGGGTCTTGGCGCTACTCCCTATTGTTATTTTGCTCTGCTCAAGTCGTTTTCCAAAAGTCACAAACTGGTCTCGGCCGTTTTCAGCCTAGCGCAGACCCCTTCTTTTTTGAGAAAATGGAAGGAGAAACCTGCTTAACCGAATCCTTCGAAGCGAGACACGGGAGCCTGATAGGGCAGAAATAGGGCTCAAAAAGCGCCGAAGACAGAAAATACAAGGGTCAGTATAATGGTCGTTAGTGCCCGTGTAAAAATTGAACGACTAGTCAACAGCTTGTTTAACAGCACAAAACATCAAGTTAACGATCTTTCAATTGTACACCTTTACAGCACTCCTATCCCGCTCAAGACCTCACAGCACTGTGAAAGACGCTGTCATGTTGCTGTTCTATCGTCGTAATATCATTTTGAGAAACAGCACCTAACCACAGCGGCCGGTTGGTTGCGCCTCTGTCGGCCATAAGTAAAAATGGGTTTTGTCGGTAGGAGGCGCTGGTTACGAAAATTTGTTCCCTTGGATTGCTTATACCGTTGCGTATTTGCTGATAATTCTTCTTTTATTCGGATTACTGTCTGGCTTTTCTTTTCATGGTACCTTAGTATTTTTATAACTGTACATATTTGATCGCAACCCTGTTTCAGATTGCACGGTTCTTCCTTCTAGCCCCTGATAACTTTTTCATATTTGACTTCGTAAAGTATAGGTTTCGTTGACTATTTCAGCTAATAAATAAAGACCGATAGTGGCCTATCTGCTCTCTGATTGTTAGCCATAAACCAAAATCAACCATCCTTCCCAGAACCAGAACACACTCGTTTGTTCGGTTAGCTTTGTTGGTCATTTTCATGGTATGATTTCCCAGGCTTCCTTTGCTGCTTTCCTGTAACTGTCATCTTTCGTAGCCTTACTGTACCATAGCCGTATACCAATACTGTACTATATACCAAGCTGGCAAACAAATAAACTTAGACTTTAATAATCATTTTATTTCCACGGACAATGACACTGAAACCTGACAGAAAATAACAGAGTAGCACTGAATCTTATGTATACACGACTGCAATTTCAGAATATGCTCTATTTCACGATATATCTAGCGTTACCACTGTGGCTCGTTATATGGCACTCCGGCATAAGAGTTGGATTGATAAGTTTGACGATACACATAATTCGCCTTATTCCAGTTTAGCGCTCAAAGCGGACTAGTTTCTGTCAGTCCCCCAATCGACTCATAATCACCATTTGTGTAGACACAGTAAAAATTCCGATCATTCAGGTAGTGGACAACTTTCACTTTCTAACACCAAGTCATATGCAAAACCTCCAAGCAGATTGCAGATTTTTACTCATCAACCGGTGGATCTATTTTACTATGTCTGTCAATAAGTGCTGATGGTGAGGCATTGGGGGATTAACAGAAACTAGTCCGCTTGGAAGCGCTGAACAGGAATATGGCCAATTTTCGAGGCTGGATTTACTAGCATTTGAGAAACAGTAACTTCATAATGACATCGCATATGAGGTTTTATTCCAAGATTAAGCCAATCAGGGAACGCCGTAAAAAGTTGCGACACTTTTCAATCCACATCCAGCAAGAACAAAACAAGTTATCCTACGACACGTATAACAACAATAAATGCCGTGATGCCGTGATTATTATATATTACAATTTACAATAGTAGCAATTGCTTGAATCACTCTTCTTTCGTAGGGACCTGCATTGCCATTCTGCATTGCATCAGGGACCCATAAATTTCCTGTAATGCCTCACCATTCAGGGGGCTTGTCATTTCCTATGCTTCTATGTTGTCCGACCTACTCCTACTTTCCAAAAAATCCGCTTGGGTCGAATCGGCGTTCTTGTTTGCCTCATTGGACGTGATCGCCAAAGAGACTCCTCCCTCAAGGTGCCAGAAGCCAATCCCAAATTTTGTCTGTCTGGATAGTCGCGTATTCTATCCCGTGGGTATTTCTCGAACTACCGGTTGGTCGGTCAAGATCGCATCAGAAATCTCTTATTGACAAGCCCCCTGAATGGCGAGTTATTACAGGAAATTGATGGGTCCCTGATTGCATTAACTAGAGCGAAGTGACTATAATCTTCATCGGATGGTAGCGAACTAACTCACGAGTAGCGAACTAACGAACTAACAGCGAACTAACGAACTAACAGTCTTCATCGGTGTCATCCTGAAAGATACAATTTACATCATTACATGACATAAAGTGACACAACGGTAAAAACAAATGCAGAAAGATAGGACCATTCTCATGACATTAGGACATTAGTGTCCGTACTGGAATCTTTAAGAGCCTGTGCCAAACCATTGTCGGCACGAGCTAGCACACCGACAAACTTTTGTCACATCTCACCGAATTCTTACTAAAGATCTTCTACACCAATCAAACAACGCAGGGTCTCGCTATATATTACGAGCTCGTGATCATAGTCTTACTAAAGCGACAGGGAGGCGCTCTTGCATGCAGAGCAAGCATGACACGGTTGTGTAAGGTTCTGTAGAAAATACTTTTTGATCTTTATTCCTGCCTTGAGATGAAAAATCTTTTACATTACAGGATTTCTGATGACGGGAAAAATGGACCTAGCGAATCACATCTCAATATGTGAATTTCTATACTAAAGTTTTGTGACGTAACAGTTTACCGTAGGACGAAACCAATGGAAGTAGGGAAAGTCCGAGGTGTCCCTATTTCAGTGGACGCGCTGACTAATTTTTGGTTGTTCGCTGATTTGTCTCGTCCTGCCACGATTACCTTTCTTTACTTCAACACAAACTCCCTTTCGGAATACGACAGATTGCTGGTGGCAGACGATTTCCGACCCTTTCTGTGGAGCTACCTAGATACTATCCAAAATGAGCTGAAGCATTAAATATTTGGATCAGACCTACATGACCCGACTGCGTTGGTTGTACGATGACGTAATACGATAATGTAACCAACACTATTAATCTTCCAATAAGTTCGTTTTCAGTTTTTTAAAAATGAAAATACTCACTATATATGGTTGAAAGTAGGAGTTCAGGATGGCCAGTCCTGCTTCTACGCCTGATACCGGTGGTGGTCCTGCCGCGTTTGTGTCCAGCAACTGAAAGATAAAAGAACAAAGTCAGCTCGCATGAAGCAATTTTTCCAAATAACGTGTACTGTCTTTTCGAATAAGACAGTCACAAAAGTTTTCTCTTTACTTCACGAACTGCCAAAATGCAGAGTAAAGGCTCCCCAAATTTCTTACGCTTAGTTGGGTAACAATGGAACTGGGTTGGGTGGGGGAGGGTATTTGTCTCGTGGATAGACTGGGACCGATACATCTACGACGACCGAACCGTTTTAGAAAAGAAACTGGAGCTATCACCAGGTCTAGGAACAGTGGGCCCATCTAGGGAAACAAATATGGCACACTCTGCAGCCAGTGCTTGCATAGTCCCCGCCCGAAATCCGGGAAAACCCCCGAAATAAAAAGAAGTAACTCCCCGAATATCCTTCTTTTCCCCGAAAATTTACCGAGAACAGAGTTAGTAGATATCTTACTTTGGCCTTCGCGGTATGTTCTACATTTTGAATGCTGATTTATACCTTTATACTATGGTTTGTTCGCTAAAGTGGGATTTTAGAAAAAGGATAAATTTTTCCTGCACAGAAACTGGGCTCAAAACAGCGCAGATTCGAGACACAGCGCAGATTTTTCTCTGCTGAAAACAGTTTACTCTGCGCAGGTTCGAGAAAAAGAGTGCGGCCGTCCGTGAGGACGCTGAAAATCTCATGGGAATGTGACCTTTGAGTTTGATGACTTCGTGGACAATCAACGAACTGAAGTCTGGATTTTATAATCGAAACCTTCCCAGTTTTTCAACAATCCAGTTTAAACTATGTTGGATTACCTTGGTATTTCTAAAAGGGTATAGAGCTTTTAATTGTCAAAATACCATCGTTAATGTCTGTTTCGTGTGTTATTTTCCTGTTTTCAACTGAAAAAAATTCCAGTCAGCCGCACTAGAAAATACAATTGTATTTCACTTTGAAATGATCGGAAAATTTGTTTTGTTCTGATTTGATCTCCGGAATTTAAAACAAGATATTCGGGAGTAGTTGTATCTTGTTTTTTTTTTTTATTGGATCTAGTGTGGATACTTCGGCATTGAATTCTGAACAGAAACAAGCCTTGTGTGACCGAGGTCTTAGATCCGTGACTGAATGTACTTATGTAGGCTACCCATTTTTCTGAAAGCGAATTTTGGTATAGTATATCCTAGGTAAGGGATATTTTCGTTTCGTTACAGTAGCCTACAGATTCTATATGAAATTCACACAAACCATTGAATTTGCTTCTTGTCTTGGAACTGGTGTATTCAGAACTGGTGTACTCGGAACTGGTGTACTCGGAAATGGTGTACTCGGAACTGGTGTACTCGGAAATGGTGTACTCGGAACTGGTGTACTTTCAGCTGTAGCTGTTCCATTCGAGCTTCTCTTTCTTACCTAGAAAACGGTAAGCATGAACGCTGAGCAGTGATTATCAATCCTTTCTGCGGTATAACAAGGCAGCTTATTGCTCAAAACTGCACGATAACATATAGTCCGTGAATACAATCGGAAACTTGAACTTCTGGTGTCGATCGGTTAGATACCAATTTCCGACCAAAATGGCCATGACATAATGGGTTGAAATCAGTTTCGGTTCATTCTACGGTTCTAAAATCTCTTTTAAAACCTGCAGTCTTCAAAAAGCGTTTCGATGTTATTATCCCAGAAACAGCTTTTTCACCCGCTCTTTAAAGTTTAACTGAAAAGTCAACTTATTTGTGTGTCATTTAACTGGATCCACTGAATTATCTGGATTTCTGCAAAGGGTTTTTTCGATCTGCTCCAGTTATGAGGCTCAGAATATCTTCGGCCGTCCCCACAGCGTAAATTCTACTATGGCGCGGGAAATTTTAATCTTAACACAAATGCGGCTTTTCAGTGGGCAGTGGTGAGATTGGTGACGATTGCTTAGTGCCTGAACAAAAAGAAAATGACAAATCTTTCTCGTAAAAATACAAGCGCATAGAGGCACCACAAATTACAAGGAAATTCCACTATTTGAAAGTCGATTATTCGTGAATAGCGGAACAACGAAGTAACTCATTTTCAGCGGGTCTTCAGGCCAATTTAAGTGAATAAGTGATGGGTAACTAGACTGTCCTATCCTAGCCCTTTTCGGTTAAACTTTAAGCTTTACAGTAGATAAAGGTCGCTTTAACTGAAATTGTCGCCGACCAATTTATACGTTACAGAGGCTTGGACTAGTTCGCTAGACGCGATATTACCGGACCATCCCCAGTAAGCAGTTCTTGTTTTTTTAATATTTGTTACCATCTGCCAGTCTGAAAATACTTTCTTGTATGTGCAGAGACTTGTTAAGGTCGTATTCCAGTCTGAAATTAAAAAGCAGGAGGAGAAACTTCAAATTTTAAATCAGATGACCAGAATCTGCCTTAACTGAAACTTACTTTTAGTTTTGACTGGCAGTTGCCAATATTTTCGGTAACCTTCCTTCTGAAGCTTTTGGCCGTGAAGGCTCCACCTTCTTTCACAGTGTAGTTTTCAAGAATAAAATCTGAAAAAAAAAACTTATTCTCACACCTGCGTGCTAAAAACTCGATTTAGTGTCTAGCACCGTTTGAACGGTTCTCTGGGATTTTAGTCTTGATTTATTCCAGTTATTTTCAGCTTCGATGTTCAGCTGAAAATATCTGCCTTAAAGGCAGGCAGGTAGTCCATGCAGATGCACATCGACTTGGTGTTACGCAAATGGCCAGCACGGAAGCAAAAGCTCGCACGAAAAGTATGGATCCCTGGTAGCCAGGAATAGCTAAGGTTATTCGTTATGCTTGTTAAGATTTAAAGCGTTTTGTCGCTAGACTCCCTGATTCCATGAGACAGAAATCGGTATTAAAGGACCGCTGCTAGCTGAAGGTAAAAAGAAAGACGGACACAAAATTCTGACAGACAATACTTTAGGATCACGTGTATACGATATCTCATCTGGACCGTCTAACCCTGTTGTACAGTCAAATTCTGAGTTCGGTTTTTGCAAGGGATAGTTTTCCTTCCGGTCAGAAATTTTCAGTCCAGAACAGTCGTGAGTACACGATTTACTGCATTACCAACCTCACTTAGTACGTCATTCGCCACCTTCTTCAATCCGTGAGTAGCGTATATTCAGGGGGGGGGGTCACGCCTTTTTCAAAATCCCAAGAACATAAAAAAAAATGTGTACCAAAACAGAAAAAAAATCATCTTGGGGCAAATCTGATTTTTGTTGCAACGATCTTGTGAATCTGTGGTCAAAATCGAGAAGTCCAGTACATTTCCATGTTTTGCTTCGTGAAACTACAACGTGCTTTTATCGAAAAAAAAACGCTATTCCTGTGGTATCAGAGAAAGATATTCGAGAGGGCCCTGAAAGGGCAAAAAATGGGATGCAGCTTCGGCCTTGCTTTGCCCTACCTGCCACCACCAACCGAAATCATGGCTTTGCTGCTGCTGTTGTACCGGAACAAACGCTCGATTTCACTGAAGTTCACTTCGAACTGTCGTCCTAGTTCTCGCAGAGGTCCTTTGAATGTATTTACTGAGCTCCGAGGCTGCAGATACTAGTCAGGATCATTTTGCCATTTAGGCGTTTAGCTCTGTTTGGTCCTCACCCAATTGTCAACCTAAACGTGATAATAATAATAACAAAGGTTCAAATTATGGACTCACTGTAAAGGTCTCCCATGGTTGTGGCATCTATTAGCTGAGTTGATGGGTTTTTCCGAAAATATGGCTCTGATATGGTTTGGTTTGCCAATGAACTCCCATAAATGGCGCGCAAAATCCCGGCAAGGAAATCACCTGCGGAGTTTCTCGAAAGGTTTCTGTATTCGCTGTCGGATATGGAAATGTCTTTTGCGGTTGATATGACATGTCGTTTTTCTGTTGCGACTGTACTGCTGTCGGAAGGTCTTTCAGTAGGATGGCGTTCCTTCAGCTCTCTCAGCAAAACGATGGACTCTGACAGTTGCTGCTGAAGCTTTCTTATTTTCTTGTCCTGGTTGGCAAAACCTGCTTCCATCGCTGCTAGAAGTTCGTTTTTCCATGATGACTAGAAAAAAAAGTCGTGTAAATGGGGCATTATAACAAACCACTGAAGGTACAATTACTTCACTGCCAGTGGCTGCAAATAACCATATCTGTTAAAATTCCTAACAAGCTTACTCTCGGCTTTAGCGAAGTCATGTGATTTGCGCAAAAAGAAGAAAGTCAGAATAGGGGTTGTGAAAAACACTATCTCAGTTCTTCTGACTCGACTAGGCCTTCAAGTTGACCATCTCCTAACTCCTTCATTTGTTTGTAGCCTGCGAATTCATTTATAACAAGAGCTACGAGCTCATATGGCACTTGTTACGATAAATATTCCTTCAGCCCAAGCTGACTGCGAATCATATTTGACAGTGCGAAAACGGATAAGTCAGCTGAAAATTTATTGGAGCTATATTTCGGCCCTTCTTGGCAAGGGTCCTCTTCAGGCTCAAAACCGCTCACTGTCAAACACTTGTTACGAGTAGGCGGTACAAGAAAGTAGATGAGATAGATGAGATAGCTCGGGCTTAGAAACAGAATATGCAGTTTCACTGAATTCTGATCATTTCTGGCATCGCCTCGGATCATCTGGGGCACATGACCGTTGTAACTTCCAAGTATCAGCCTAATAAACCCACTTGTTTGATCCCCAGCGGTGCCACGGTTTCCGTTACCTCCCTCCAACAGCTCCTACCGCGGCCAAATCTGGCTCGGACTCGTGGTCTCATTTAAATCGACTGCACTCGTTTGAACCCTATGCGAGCCACAAGATTTCCAGGACTCACCCTACTGTGGCTGAATACGACTTGAAAACATAATAGTCGTTTCTTTGACATCTCCTCTTTCCGTCCAGCAAGTTCGACTGGAACCGGAGCGTACCCTATACAATCCCTCGACTACATGTGTTTCACGAATTTTCCTGTGCCTGCCTCCAACCCCCCCACAAGTATCGGATCCGATCCGGATCCGAACATCAGAGACGATATTTTATTCCACTAGCCAAGTTTCATTCAAATCCCATCCCCCGTTCAAAAGTTATGCATGACACTAGATTCCGGATTCCCTATCCTTCCAATCCTCCACGATGGTCGGATCGGGGAAACGACTATTCTCAAGTAAGTTTAATTTTCATCGTCCTAGTACATCAGGAAGTACCGAATCCGCGAGATTGCCAGAAATCCGGGACCCCCCACTTTCACACAGTGCCCGGATCCGGTCCGGTTCTGTTAATGATGTATCTAGGACTTATGATTGTTCTTCCGACCAAGTTTCATCCCGATCCCTCCACTCTATGCGTTTCCTAATATTTCTGGTCCCCCTCCAACTCCCCCGAAAGTCACCGGATCCGCTCCGGATTTGAAGTTGGATGTCTGAGACGCGAGGTCTATCTACATATCAAGTTTCATTAAGATCTGGTCATCCGTTAAAAAGTTATAAAATATCTGAATTCTCCGGATTCCCCTCCCTCCACTCCCCCCCGATGGTCGGATCGGGGAAACGACTATTGTCAAGTCAATCTGTTGGGGTCCCTGACATGCCTGCCAAATTTCATCGTCCTAGCACATCAGGAAGTACCGAACTCGCGGGATCACTAGAAATTCTGATCCCCCCCCCCAACTCTTCCACAGTGACCGGATCCGACCCGGATATGCCATTCACGTATCTAGGATTTGTGCTTGTTCTTCGGATCCCACCAAGTTTCATCCCGAACCCTCGACTATAAGCGTTTCCCAAGATTTCCGGTTCCCCCTCCAGCTCCCCCCAAAGTCACCAGATCCAGTCCAGATTTTAATCCGGTCGTCTGGGGCACGAGGTCTTTCCAATATCAAGTTTCATTAAGATCCGATCACCCGTTCGAAAGTTATAAATTCCAAAATATTCCGGATTCCCCCTCCCTCCACTCCCCCACGAGGCTCGGATCGGGGAAGTGGCTGTTTCCAACTTAATCATTTAGGGTCCCCCCAAGTTTCATCGTCCTAGCTTGTGTGGAAGTGCCCGAACTAGCAAAACCCGGACCGACAGACCGACCGACGGACGGACAGAAATTGCGATCGCTATATGGCACTTGGCCGAAGGGCAAGTTCCAGGGTAAACTCCCAGTTCTTTCCTGTTCTGGCCGGCAGGATGCGGTATCTCCAGAGCCTAATATGTGACTCGACTACGTCTTCAAGGTGGATTTCTTCTTCTTTGATTGCAGAACGTTAACTCACGGAAAAATGTATATAAATTCTGTACTCTAGACGATAGTACAGAAAAGAATTGTACAGAGTAGAACATATTTGTTACAAATGTGATACCTGCGGAATACTGCCTTACCTCAGAATCGACTGGGCCTGCGAAGTGGCTTCCTCGCTCGTTGAGTAGAATTACATTTTCAGGACCTTCAGCGCTAAAATGTACCACAGGAATAGGCTTGTTGGGAGTAGGTGGCCCCATCACACCAGCAAATAAATCATTCGACACCTGAAAAGGATTTATCACGGGTTAGAATTCAGGCCATTCTAAATACGCAGCGTCGAAACAAGGAAATATCCCATTCTGATTGATGATTTCAGATTTACGCTAATTTTCAGCAATAACATTGGCTTTTAATCTGATGTCATATACTTCAAAACACGGGGTCTATAGCCGAATAGAGCGAACAGAATTTTTCATACGGATTCTACTGGGAAACCGTCACAAGACAAACTCAGAACACTGGATACTGACAAGAATCCGGAAATCCCCCTCCCCTCCCCCCTAGTTAGATCCGTAAAGTTGACTAATATTCCTTGTCCTGTTTGGTAGATTCATCTTCCTAGCTCGTCTGCAAGTGTCCAAACTAGAGTTTTGCGGACCGACAGATCGACCGACCGATCGACCGACCGACCGACAGACCTTTTTTGCGATCGCTATATGGCACTTCAGCCAGAGGCTGCAAGTGCCATGAAAAAAGATCGTTGAAGTATATGTTGATAAGGGAACACTTTTCTGTCTAAATTATATCGTTGTATAATATTGGGATTAACTGAGATAAGATCAATCATCTATACCTTCTGTTTTTTGTTTTTCTCCGATGAGGACCGGGTCCGTTCACTCTGAACGTTGTTATCTGGGTCCAGGACCCTCTTGACCTTAGTCATCGCGGGATTGGGTTCCGTAGGCGGAGCTGGGTTGAGCTCTAAGAACCTCTTGGCGGGTGAGGTTTTAAACGTGGAAATAACTTTTCTGAATCCGAGCTTCTTCACATTCCAATACGACACCTTTTCCTGCATACAAAGTCTTTGCAGAGATATTCCCTCTGTAAATGAACCTGCAAAAGAAAGGTATTAAAGGGACCTCCAGAATTAAAAAGTAAGGGGGTTCCTGAGTGGCCTAGTTCGATAGCCGAATTTTTTCGAATTTTTTGACGTACGGAACATTTCCGTGAGTCAGGTCCAAGCAGAGATACCTCGTGAAGGTTCATTCCCATTGCTCCTTTGATAAGACCCCTCATTCGTTGCGTTACATTGATGCCGTAATCGGATGGAACATGGAACAGGACGGAACGGTACCGAAGCAAATATTCGTAACACAGCGTCAGCGTTGTTTGCAGAACTGACAGCCGAGTGGGTGAATAAAGGAAGTGAAATTTTAAGTATGATTTCCCAGAATGTGTCAATGTCTAGATTCGATAACCCTTCTGGTTGATCTGCCGAGGGCTTCACATGGAGACTAAGGACTCTTGATGGTATCAATAAATATCCGTAAAACAAAACTCCCTGGGGAGACTTGGCGAGCTGAAAACCTTCTGTCAGTATCGTCAGTTCACTCATCTTACTTTGACGCTTCTGAAATAAAACAATGTTTCCGAAGACTTAAAACGAGAATATTTTACCTATGACCCCAATGGCTAAAAACGAAAATGTTTCCGAGTTGGTCTCGTCCGGGCTTGGAAACTTCTCGTAATTGTGTTTTGTGACGTTCTTGCTGTGGTTGAACATTTTTGGCCAATACGAGGAAACGTCATGGCCCACAAGCTCTTTCAAGCAAATACTTTCTACTCCTTCGCCCAAGATGATCCAATCAGCTTTTACTAGAAGAGAAACAAAAATTCAGGTTACTGTGTTTATGGCACTTGCAGCCTCTGGTTGAAGTACCATATAGTGATCGCAAAATCGGTCTGTCGGTCGGTCGGTCCGTAAGTCTCTAGTTGGGTACTTGCAGATGGGCTATGACGATGAAAATTGGTATCGAGGGGGTACCAACTGTCGGGCACACCGTGTACCGGGAAACTCGGGCACACTACGGGTAGGAATCCGGGGATTCCTAACAGGGCACAGTTGCAATTACTTCGAGAACAGGAATCCAATACAAAGGATCCAATACACAAGAAATCCCAGGTAACTTTTTTTCTGGAGAAGGTATAATTTTTTTCCAACGCGGGTAGACACGTCTTGATCTTCTAAGAACTGCAGCTTAAATTAGTTTTCCCGAAATAAAAATTCTTCAGTGACTTTTTGGGATCCCAAAACGAAAGTGAGGGATACCTATGACATCGCTAAAGTTTTCTGTCTGTCCGTCCGTCTGTAAGCACGATAACTCTCGAAGGGAATGAGATATTTTGATGAAACTTGGTGTGAGGATTCTTTGGGTCGAGAGTAAGGTCGAGTTCGTAGATGGGCTGTGGGGGAGGCAGGGGTGGGGAGGGGGTTTAAATTAAGGGGCAAACAAAATATTTTGAAACAGCTAATGTGATAGTCGATTATGGAGTAAGAAGACATGCTGAACACGACGGTGAAAACCATTTTCTCGCCGGACAAGTAGTTCGCCCGGAATCCGGCCAAAACCGGAAAGTTTGTTAAAAGTAAAAGTTTCATTTGAAGTTGACTACGCAAAAGTTTTATTTGAAGTTGACTAAGCAAAAGTTTTATTGGAAGTTGATTAGATGACAGATTTAAGGGTAAGAAGAGACTCAGAATCTGTATATGACAATCATTTTTTACCCGGACATATAGTTCGTCCGGAATTCGGTTGAAACCGGATTTTTTTCTATAAGTTAAAGTTCTATTTAAAGTTGATTAGATGTTCTTTATAGGGATAAGGAAATATGCTGAATTCGTTTCTGAACTTTCTTTTTGGGATCCCAAAACATTAGTGACGGATACCTATGACATCGCAAAAGTTGTCCGTCCGTCCGTCTGTCTGTCCGCCCGTCCGTCTGTAAGCACGATAACTCTCGAAGGGAGTGAGATATTTTGATGAAACTTGGTGTGAGGATTCTTTGGGTCAAGAGTAAGGTCGAATTCGTAGATGGGCTTTGTGGCCTTACATTTAGGGGTGGGGGTTGAAATTAAGGGGCAAACAAAATATTTTTAAACAGCTAATGTGACGTGGGGTAAGAAGACATGCTGGACACGATGGTGAAAACCATTTTCTCGCCAGACAAGTAGTTAGTCCGGAATCCGTTTTATTTGGAGTTGATGCTTGATTATATGTTCTTGATAGGGATAAGGAGATACGCTGAATTCGTTTCTGAACTATCTTTTTTTGGCTCGACAAATAGTTCGCTTGGAATTTGGCCGAAACCGGAAATTTGGCAGAAGCAAAGCAGGAAGTTTCGACCAGTATCGTCAAAATAGATATGGCTTATCAAAGTTAAATATTAAATTTTTGGAATACCATCGAAACCTTAGGTCTTGTTTTTGCTGGACAAGTGGTTCGCTCGGAATTCGGCCGAAACCAGAACTTGGGCAGAAGTAAAGCAAGAAGTTTCGACCAGTATCGTCAAAATAGATATGGCTTATACAGGTGTAACCGAAGATGATTGGCCTGGCGAAGACTGGATTTGGCGAAGACGCCTAGTTGTGTGGATCAAATATTAAATTTTTGGGATCCCATCGAAACCTTTGGTCTTATTTATTATCGTGATCCGCTGTCTGTAGCTTGGAAATGGTGAGAGATAAAAATTCGAAACTTTTCTCCGATATGGGAATCGTGAAACGGAGAAGAAAAGTTCCTCTGAATTTTACAAGATATCCAGTACTCTCCGGATAAAAGATAAAAATCTTTTTTTTTCTACTATGTACGATCAAAATGAAACTGTCCAATATCTATTTTGCCACCACCAATTTTACCGTAACTAGTTATTGGATTTCAAGGAAACTTGGTATGGTGTAACAGCCGACGCCCTCGTTGTCACTCGTTGTGCCTTCTGCCGGTCCGAACCCGATCCTCGACTCTTATTAATTTAGGAACTAAATTAGTAAGTAAGTTAGGCTACTGGAAAACACTAGCGCTCATTGGTGTGAATGATACTTAGTAGAAAAATACTTACGCAGTACAGGTTGGCTATCAGTCTTGCACCATCCAAGCAAATATTGATTATCCATTTTGTGCTCAGTCATTGCTGAAGCGAACTTTCTTCAGTTTCACAAACTCTGTCAGCAGAACGATTCAAAACACTCCTGCTTGTGTGAAGATCTTCGCTCCTCCCACTAAAGAACATCTGTCCAATACTCGAGAGCTCGCTTCTCCAGGGTAGCTCTGTCTGGAAAAGTGGCAATTTTTGCTAGAACTGCTTTTCCGGCAAAGTGTAATTGCAAATCTAGTCACGTTCAAATTTATTGGGTAGACTTACGCAGCGATTCTCGTCAATCTGAATACACTTGGACACAATATTCTCGGCCTTGAAAGCTATTTCGCATGGTTCTGATTTTCGGATGACGTTTTTTGTGTCACTTCCTGCTTCTATGCTTAATTCTCCAAAAACAGTACCGAGAAAAAAGACAGAGGAACCGATCAGGAGGACATTTTCGGTACTGGCGGCACTGCCGCAGTCGAGCAGAACTATCGCATCATTTCTTCTCATTGGCCTGTTCTTGTTGGGATTGTGATTGACAGAAGTAATGTATCGAGAGTCACTCATTGCCCTGTTGAAACTAAGAACAGTCCCGTTGTACGATATACTTGGACGGACTCGGCAACAACGTACAATACAAGAAAATTCGTCGGCACTCAAGATGTGCTGCTGCGATCTTCCAATGAGCTTGACTCCGTCAATCACTTGGCAGTCCTGTTTTCCTCTGGAACGCACCGAGTTCCCGATACATTTCTGCACTATAGAAGAAAGCTTAGGGGATGTCACGCGATCAGCATTACGTCTAACGTAGTTTAGATACGCAATTTTGTTGGAAATCTGATCAAGTACATGTGTAGGCCCCGTGACAAGCCCCTGGATCGTAAAATTGAAGCTTTCAAACGGGAATGCGCTGGAAGCCCATAAAGCACCCCAATTTCTCGCAAAATCAACTAGATGCAACAGGAGATGGATGTTGTATCGAAACAAACGAAAGGTAGTGTCGTCAGGGGCTTCCCCGTTTCCGTACGTGGTGAATTTCGACACAAAAAAACGAAGACAAGATTCTGCTTCGTCTAACTCTGGTTCGGTTATTGTTTCAGAAAGGAGGATATGAAAAGCTCGGCTTAGGTTGCAGTATTGACGGTAAATAGGCTTGGGTAGCAGGTCGTGAAGTAGGTGGAGATAGTACAAAATGAAGTTTCGAAGTGTGGCTGCTTTCTTCTTAAGATCTTCTACGTTTGGCGTAAGCCTCGTCACTTCAGAAGGCGGGCGCACTTTTCGGAGACGGCTATTAAACTCACTTAGGTGCTGTCTTATATTGGAAGGCATGCTGGTAGTTGAAGAGTCGAAGAAGTAGAGAAGGCTTGTCTTCGCTACTCCCAAGCAGGCCATATGCATATAATCTGGAATAATTGGACAGTTAATGCAGAAGTAACGGATGTGGTGGTGTCTGAATCTAATCCGGCAACATGCAAATGTGCATGGAAAGTAACCACGACAGTTCAAGGTGTTACTGTCTGTACCTGGTAAGAAAGAAGGGGTGGGGGTCTGGTCAGTTCATCCGGTGTTTCCAAATGGGAAACAAAATAAAAAGAAAGCTTTGGGGGATAGAAGCGTTATGTCATTAGTTTACAAGTACAGTATGGTGTTGATTTTAACCGACTGCGTTTTTGTTCCTACTTTTCCTACCCAGTAAATGGCATTTCTCTATCACTATCTCCAATAAAACAGTGTGTCCAAACTGACAAGGTGCCGGTCCAAACTGCTCTCACCAAAGCGGCAAACTGCACAAGTTGACCGACTTGGGGGAGTCCCCAGCTTGCAAAAAACCTAGGCAACTGACCCGAATTTTTTTTGTATGCGAACGAAAACTGTCGTTCTTCAAATTTTTGACATGTGGATCGTCAAGTGGTACTGTCCAAGCCGCCTCCGGTCTCCTCTAGCGCAACAGATAAGTCATAAATCTCTCATTAATCTTGTCACACAAATAGATTTTATGAGGAAATTCTTACCTACAACCGACTGGATGAATATGTCGAGATACGGTAGATCACCGAAAGGGCCTAGGCAGACAGCTCCTTTGATTTCCCTCCTGTGCTCCGCCGTAGGAAACCCGGCTTGGTTTTCGAATTTTTTCCGGTTTTCAAGGAGCTGGAGGTGACCGGCTTTTGTTCTTGCTTCTGATGTCATCCACACATACTGGTCGTTTTCATGGCGCAAGTAATAGCTATATGTGCTAGCTTTCTTGCCCTGTTTTTCATTACGAATACTAGTCGTCTCGAAAAGACAGAAGCAGCAACCATACTTCGCATTAAAAGAGTTTACTCCGCAGACCATGGGTCTGGCAACGGAATCTGCACATACCAGCAAAACTACAACACGATAATTTACACCGTCAATATCTATTCCTTTTTCATAGAAACGGTTAAGATTGTTCACAATGAGTTCGAAGAAACTCTTGACATCTGCTGGTTTGCTTTTTCCCAAATACATTGCAGCGACCATTTGAAGCCGAGACCGTAATTGCGGTGGTAGTTCAGCTATTGTCATAATTATGGGCCAGCCAGTGCTAGTTCCGTTCCCATGGTGGACTTGAAGTCCATCCCAGAACAGAATCAACGAGATCACCTCAGAACCAGCACGTCTTAAGGGATCCGTCATCTCCTTGTAACGCGGACTGTTTATTGTGTCAGCGTAACGTGACCCTCTAAGTTTTCCGAAATTTCTTTTTACACTAGGCATTTGAAGCGTCGATCTGAGCTGGCGTTCAAGGTCAAAAACTGCCACATATTTGTTCTGGGTTTTTGCGTCGGCAAGTGACGTCTCAGCTCCACACTTAGGACACTTATAATTTTCATTTTCTGATTTCCGCATGATGCCACCACAAGTTTTTTTTCGAACTGTATTATCACAATATGGGTAGTACACTATGGTTTTAATTTCATCTTCAAATGTCTGGAAAAACTTGAAGCAACTCATTGGTTTCAGTCCCGTAAGATAGCTGTTGATTTTTAACTGCTCTGAGAGTTGCTCTTTACTGAGGTTAAAGTATATGTAATTGGCAAGCATGGCTATCAAATACTCATCGTGGCCGACATCCTTTACATCATTTTCGTCACCATCTTCGCTTTCATCATCGGAAGATAATTCTTGGTTATCTGACTCTTCGTTGACGTTCTAGAAGGGAGACACTCATAACAAAACATGTTTTAACGTGCATCTGAAACACTTCTGTCTACCCTGATCTTCATTTGTGACCTTACCCCAACTTTCCCCCAAACATCCTGCATGCAAATCCAAAGACAACAGTTTTATTAAATTTTAACCGAAAAGGGCTGGTATAGGACAATCTAGTTACCCGTTACTTATTCACTTAAGTTGGCTTGAAGACCCGCTGAAAATGAGTTACTTCGTTGTTCCGCTATTCAAAGAATAATCGATTTTCAAATAGTGGAATTTCCGTGTGATTTATGGTGCCTCTATGCGCTTGTATTTTTGTTGTATGCCTTACGAGTAAGATTTACCATTTTGCTTTGTTCAGGCACTAAGCAATCGTCACCAATCTCACTGCTGCCCACTGAAAAGCTGCATTTGGGTTGAGATTAAAATTTCCCGCGTCATAGTAGAATTTACGCTGTGGGGACGGCCGGAGATATTCTGATCCTCATAACTAGAGCAGATAGTGGAAAATAAAAAAAATCCCTTTGTAGAATCCAGATAACTCAGTGTATCCAATTCAATGACACAAATAAATTGGCTTTTCAGTTATGCTTTAAAGGTACAATAGACTTGTCTCCCAATGACAGCTTTTTTGTCCAGGAAGGTTCATGCGTTGCTAAACTCTATCTAACAAGTGCGCAAGCGCTCAGACGTGGAGTGTGAAAGTAAAATGTTTAAACAGCAAGATATTTCACATCCCTAATAGCCAAAAAATATTGAAATAACCTAATTTGAAAGCATCCCAGTTTAAAAGCTTAAAAAAAACGCATTTAGAAATCTGAAATAGGTCTTCAAAATCTTGCAAGAACGGTCTATGTTTCAACACTGAGCCAGTCCGACACTTAAACCCCTTTTCCATTAGCAAGGTAATAACAAGTGTAATAAAACCCTGATACCCCCCTTTTCACAACTTCAAAGATCGGCATATCATCGGTCATATGACAAAACCGTCCAGTTTCCAACTCATAATTGAAGAGAAAAGTACGCCGCGTGGTCTTATTTGTTGCAGTTACGCAAAATCCGCATCTATACATATATAAATATCCACAAGTATACAAGAGTTGAACTTGAGACGTGCCATAGACGAGCTTAACTCATGGGAAATCTGGGCCCGACTGCGCAAGAACGGGAGAGTGTGGGGGGAGGGGGGGGTCGGGACCAATCAAATTGCATATCTAGACCTAAATATCCTCGGCTATACCAACTTAGAGTATGATTCCAGTCACTGGTCAAAAACTTTACTCATGGGCAAACTAGGACCACTTGCCCCTGAACCAAGTGCGCTCGCAATAGTGGATTGTTCCAGGGAACACTCCACTAAAAACCGAATTCCATGTTTCCCGCAAAACCAAATTTGGATTTGCCAACCCCTCGTTCTAGACGAAGGCTTTTCAGATATGTTTTAAAGTCCGGTTTTCTGCTCTGCGAATTATCGGGTTTCTGTCGTCATTATGTCACAAGTCACATCACATCGCCCACAAGTAAACTTGATGATCTTTCAGGGAATCTACCGGAATTTGGCTCAGGCAATTTACCGGAATTTTGGCTCAAGGAATCCACCAGAATTTGGCTCAGTGTCTCTACCAGAATATGGCTCAGGGTCTCCCGGAGTTCGGTTCAGGCAATTTACCGGGATTTGGCTCAGGGAAACTACCGGAACTCGGCTCAGGGTCTCCGGAATTTGGTTCAGGCGATCTACCGGAGTTTGGCTCAGGGAATCTACTAGAACTTAGCCCAAGGAATCTACCGGAATTTGGCTCAGGGAATCTACCGGAACTTGGCTGCTACAACAGGCCCATAAATTGTGGGGAGGACAGCAAATGGGGCCTTTCAGAGGCTAATTTTAACGCTAAAAACGGTTGAAACAAGACGACGGGCAGACATTCAGAGATTTTGTGAAAAACTGCCAAAAAGGCTAAGAACGCCAAAAATGTCGGCCTTCGGCCGAATAAACGGTGGCGTGGATGGCTAATTTTGACGATCAGTCGCACCTCCCGTGCACGAAACGAAATATTTTGATATATGGGCAGTAACTAAAACTTTAAAGAAATGATGTAAAAATGTGGAAAAATTCCGGTAAAATCCGACGTAAAATCTCGCAAAATTCCGATAAAATTTCGGAGCCACACCGCATGAGGAAAACCCTGGGACGCCCAGAGTGCAGCCCTTTCTTTCATTTGGAATTCCAAAAAGATGCTCTGATCTGATCATAAAGGTATCATAAAGTTTTGCCTGCAGCGCCTTTCACCTACATAGTCGAAGAGTGCGTCATTTGGGTGTTGTTTTAGGCTTGGGATTTGGGGGTTTGAGCCGCATTAAAAGCTAAAATTAGGAGCTTATTATTCGTACTCCCCCTTACAACGTGCTCCAATGAGCGTGTTTTATTTGTGTTGGCGTTTGTGAAGGATCTTCGAACAACCCGTGACTTTCGCATTTGCTCCTCATGTAATGTTATTTAAAGTTTAACTGAAAAGCCAACTTATTTGTGTGTCATTTAACTGTATACACTGAATTATTTGGATTCTGCCAAGTTTTTTTTTTTATCTTCCACTATCTGCTCTAGTTATGAGGCTCAGAATATCTCCGGCCGTCCCCACAGCGAAAATTCTACTATGACGCGGGAAATTTTAATCTTTTAACAAATGCGGCTTTTCAGTGGGCAGTGGTGAGATTGGTGACGATTGCTTAGTGCCTGAACAAACAAGACCAAAGGTTCCGATGGGATCCCAAAACCGAATATTTGATCGAGACAAATCTGTTTTGTCTTCTCCAGTGTCCGCTAGACTTCTTGAAGATTTTTACTGATGAACTTTGGAAAAGGATTAAGGAGAAACAACTAATCATTAAGAAAACGAACTTTAGAAATCATGGTAAAAACAAATATAATCGCTTATGTAATGATAAAACAGATATATTTTTTCGGCTAGTGATGGAGACGAACTACTTGTCCGGCAAAAAAATGATTGTCATATACGGATTCAGCATCTGTTCTTACCCCTAGATCGAACATCTAATCAACTTCAAATAAAACTTTAACTTTTAACAAACTTTCCGGTTTCGGCCGGATTCCAGGCGAACTACTTGTCTGGCGAAAAATAACTTTCATATTCGTGTTCAGCATACCTTCTTACCCCTATATCGAACATCTAGTCAACTTCAAATAAGACTTCTACTTTTAACAAACTTTCCGGTTCTGGCCGGATTCCGGACGAACTACTTGTCCGACGAGAAAACGGTTTTCATATTCTTGTTCAGCATGCCTTCTTACCCCTATACCGAACATCTAATAAACTTCAAATAAGACTTCTACTTTTAACAAACTTTCCGGTTTCTGCCGGATTCCGGACGAACTACTTGTCCGGCGAGAAAATGGTTTTCATATTCGTGTTCAGCGTGTCTTCTTACCCCATAATCGACTATCACATTAGCTGTTTAAAAAAATTTTGCTTGCCCCTTAATTTAACCCCCCTCCCCCACCCCTAAATGTAAAGCTACAGGGCCCATCTACGAACTCGACCTTACTCTTGACCCAAAGAATCCCCACACCAAGTTTCATCAAAATATCTCACTGCCTTCGAGAGTTATCGTGCTTACAGACAGATAGACGGACAGACGGACGGACGGACGGACAGACGGACAACTTTTGCGATGTCATAGGTATCCCTCCACTTACGTTTTGGGATCCCAAAAAAAAAGATAAATCTTTCTCGTAATGCATACAACAAAAATACAAGCGCATAGAGGCACCACAAATCACACGGAAATTCCACTATTTGAAAATCGATTATTCGTGAATAGCGGAACAACGAAGTAACTCATTTTCAGCGGGTCTTCAAGCCAATTTAAGTGAATAAGTGATGGGTAACTAGATTTTCTTATCCTAGCCCTTTTCGGTTAAACTTTAATGTTTATTTGTAACTCATCGAACAAGAAGAGAAAATGATGAAGTTTGTGAAAAGTAAAATAAAGAAACTCAGAAAGAGACCACATAAAAAAAAGAAAACATAAATACAAAATACAGAGATAAAATCACACTAGTAATTATATTATATATAATTATTATGGTATATTCGAAAACTGCTCTAAATTTTCCCCCAAAAGAGTAGGCTAATTAAATGTCGAGTCTGAGTATAAACCTGGGATGGGGGGCCCAAAATTGACCTTTGGACCCCGCTGAGGTTCACTGAAATGGCGCCACTGACTATAAGCCTTGTACTTTTAATACCACGGCTATCTCAATTAGGATCAGGTAAATCCTTTCTAACCTCTTTTTCACATATATCTAAATGTCATCACTATCCTTACTGTGTCCCTGCTAAGCTGAACCTCAAATAACGTGTCCAAAGCTTGGTAGCTTACCACAAGTCAGCTACACTTTGTGGTGCATTGCTTACCTCGTTCTGGTGTCCTGTTGGTATCTCGCTTGGTGATTCCTTATCTAATTCTGGCACACTCACAGAAGATGCTTGCTGGGATGACTGGGTATCTATAAAACTTGAAGTACCAGCTTGGCTTGTATCTGTCGAAGGTGAAGAATGCGCTTGTGCGACTAACTTTTCACTTGCGGAAATTTTCGTCTTTTTTATCCTTTCGAACTCATGATAAATTTCAGCTCTCACTTTTTCTCGATGCCGTTTCACTTTCTTTGTGTTCGATTCCGCGTTATAATGCTTCGAATTCATTTCAGACTGTCACATAAAGATGGACAGACTAACACTATTTAATTTCCACTACTCGCTAAATCATCTGGATACTGACTGAATTCAACATCACAAGTTACACTCAAGCACGGACACTTATTTACATTTTACATATTTAACAAATTCCCGAAACTACTTAATATTTACATTGACCTGAACTTGAACTTGCAACCCTTATTAAACTTGAATGTACTGACAACCCTATTTACAAACTGAATATTAAACACTAATTATTTTAATACAAGATAGCCCCTTCTGAAAGAAAATAGCGCGACCTCGCGCGAAAATAGAATAAAAATACAAATGTAAAAAAAATGCAAACTATACAGTTATGACTAATCTCGCAGGAGATAACGAGATATCATATACGAAGAAGAAAATGAAACGAAAATATGAAAAGAAATGGAAATTAACTTAAAATCATAATTGAGAATGGAATTATTATCGTGCTTAGTGTAACAAAATACACTCTAGATAACTGGATTCCCGAAAAATTCTGTTTGTTTTCTTGTCCTTGAAGATTTTCGCAAGGGTTGGTCATCTGCAGGGCCGTATCCAGGAATTTATTTCGGGGGGGGGGGAGGTTTGCTCGCGGAATTTATTTCGGGGGTGGGGTTGTCCACGGGTCGGACCAAAAAGTACAAAAAATACATAGATCAGAGGTTAAAACCTGCAAAAACTTATTACTTTTGTGGGTTTCGGGGGGGGGGGGGGGTGAACCCTAACCCCCTGGATACGGCCTTGGTACTCGTCTGCATCTCGTTCTTCTGTCAATATTTATATGACACAGACTAACTTTCTGCTTGAGACAAATTTCAAAGAAATGGGCCGGAACGCAGTAGTCAAACCTGAGCCGAGATTCTTTTGATTCTGTCTAATACTGTTGTCTCAGACCTTTATCACGAGGCCACGGTCGAAGAATTCGTTTAACTGTTCCGACGTAACGAATTAAGTATTAACATACTTCACTGTTTAGTTTATAATCTACTTTTTACATTACTCTTTACATAATTCTTGGATCGGTGTTTCTCTGAATTCAAATTGTTTCATTTCCACCGTCACTCTTGCAACAGAAATCGGACAGACCACACAATTCTTTTTCTGACTCGTTTTACAACCGGACACCAATTTCCCGTATTATATTCCCCCTGGAAATGAGTGACCCCTGTGACTGGACACACAGGATCTATTTGGGTCGCATAAACAAACTTTTACAACACGTGAAAGTTCTTTTCAAGCAGATGTTCAGACCAGATGTGAACCTTCGCGGTATCATGCCAACCTCATTTGTTAAAGTTTCAGGTACTTTAACGACCTCGAGCAATATCCCCAAACTCCCCCATGGGGAACAGAACTGCGACAGAATCATTCGGCGTCAAATGGTGCAAAATCCGAAAACTGATCATCACAGATTTAAACGACTGTCACCTCGGAAGTTCTTGAATTTATTATGAAATCACAGTTGCGCGGGACTGAGTTTGGCATGTTGTATCTCTAGGAACAAATGGTTTGGCCAATCATGCAAAATCTTCAAAGGCTTCGGGTAACGTGAAACGACATTTTCAATAAAACGCGTTATTTTCTCCACAAATCTTGGATTCAAACGCGATAAATTTCAACGTCAGTACAATTAAATTGCATTTATGGTTTTCACAACTCTCGAACTGTAGAAGTTTTATTTTTGAAAAATTACTGAAAATACCGAGAAATTGTGAAAAATTTGGCTGAAACTGTAGAAAAAAATCCCAAACCTACCAACAAAATTTTGATTCTGCCCAGGCAAACTTTCGAGAAAATAAGTTTCAGATATGGATTCAGCATGTTTCCTTACCCTTATATCGACTATCTCATTGGCTTTAAAAAAAATGTCGTCCCTTAATTTGAAACCCCTCCCCACCCCCTCAAATATGAAGGCTACAGAGCCCATCTTCGAACTTGACCTGTACTTTGACCTAAAGGATCCTCCCACCAAGTTTCATCAAAATATCTCAATCCCTTCGAGAGTTATCGTGCTCACAGACAGACGGACAGACGGGCAACTTGTGCGATGTCATAGGTATCCCTCCACTTACGTTTTGGGATCCCAAAAAGCACTTCCATGATATTGCAGCCTGTGCTTTAAATTTCGTAGCGTTACTAATGGTCAGCTGCGAGACCAGGACAAGGCAGATTGGACTTGGTATATTTAGGTGAAACGAAATGGTTCATATCTCTTCATAAGCTCCTCAGGCAAGGGGAAGCCTGCCCTGGCTGAAAGAGACTCAAGAGAAACAAGACCAAAGGTTTCGATGGGATCCCACAAATTTAATATATGATCCAGACAATTTGGTCTTGTAGATATCTGGTCTTCGCCAGACTCCTTGAACATCTTTAATATGAAAATTAAGAAACAGATCAAACAGATAAGAAACAGAACCCATATTTGAACCAAGTTCAAATATGGGTTCAGCATGTTGGATTACCCCTATTCGTCACATCTACTTTGACGAAATTAATCAAAACTTTCTGCCTTACTTCTGCCAAATTTCCAGTTTCGGTCGGATTCCGGGCGAACTACTTCACCGGCATGAAGCTTAAAATGAATTCAGCATATCTTTTTACCCCTATAGATAGATAGATAGATAGGAAGATATTTATTAACACTAAAAGCCCTAAAGGGCCATGGTTAATACAGATACAAAAAAAAGAAAACTGAATAAATTCCAAATTAATCCAACAAATAATTTTCAAATAATACAATCCAAGACGCACCCCTTTCTTCCTAACTCACCTTACAAAAAATGTTCTCTATGTGCCATGCCCAAACTAACCATCCTTCCCAAATTCTTTATCCCCACAAAATTTTTATCCTTCGAAATAATCGCCACCCATTCCTCCCTTTCAAAACACCCAGAATAAATTTCCTGCCTCAACTCTTTTAACTCTTTACAAAAACACAGAAAATGAAGTAAATCCTCATTTTCATCTCCACACATCGGACAAAAATAAATCGAACCTCTAATGAACTTCACAAAACACTTATTTATAACAAATTTTCAGGCTTCAGCCGGATTCCGGGCGAACTATATGTTCGGGTAGAGAATGATTGTCATATACGGATTCATCATGTTTTCTTACCACTAAATCGAACATCAAATCAACTGCAGGCGAAACTTCTACTTTAAACCAAATTTTCCGGTTTTGGCTAGATTCCGGGCGAACTGCTCGTCCGGCGAAAAAATGACTTTCATATTCGTGTTCAGTATGTCTTCTTACCCCTTACTCGACTGTCTCATTAGCTGTTAAAAAATATTTAGTTCGCTACTTAATTTGAACATAGGCCTATATGTCGATATTGAACCATAAATGTCGAGAAATGTCTACAAACCTGTTGACCCAAAGAGTCCTCACACCAAGTTTCATCAAAATATTTCATTCCCTTCGAAAGTTATCGTGCTCACAGACGGACGGACAGACGGACAGCTTTTACGAAGGCAGAAGTGTCCCTCCACTTACGCTTTGGAATCCCAATAATAAGTGTAGTGCCGTTATGGTGAGTGAAAATTGCATGGGAAGCGAGGAAACGATAACGGATGGAACGATCAGTTATGTAGAGACAGACACAGTAATCTAGGTAAGACGGGTGTGATAAAATCAGATTCAGAAATATCACAAAATTAATTATCGAACATAAGCGAAATAAATAATCTGAAATTATAGTTGTACTACGCGTTCAATCTTAGAGGGGTCCTTAGCTGTCCAAGGAAAAACCTAAAAACACGTTTTTGTTAACTTTTAAGTTTCTTTCAAACTTATAGAATTCGTGTTTGCCTAATCAAATAGGTTGTCGGATGAAAGCTTGACTCTTTTAACACCCCTCAGTCCGGCGTCCCCTTCATTGTCATAAACCCAGAGGGCATCCGTTCTCTGGGACCGAAATCCTGACTGAGAAACTGTCATTATATTGAAACAAAAGAAGCCGCCAACTTTCGCCCCATGAGATTCCTTGAATGACAAACGAAACATTTGCCATTTATCCACAGATTAATCGCGACTAATCGAAACTGCCTTTTTTTAGTGTCTTCAAAACTGTTCGTTCAAAGATATTGCAACTGTTGAGAGTGTGAATACTAAAAGCTGCAATTCAAATGACAATTAATATAAAAGCCAGATTTTTTTTTATATTTCGTGTTTTTTCTATTATTCGGAAACGTCTGTGTCGTTTCCAAATAATAAAATAATAAAAAAAGGCCATGAATGGAATTTTCTGTTCATGTGTGCGACTCTTACAGTCCTATATGATCAAGAACAAATAACGAGACAGAACTGCTATCTCCCTGATTCCCTGACCCGGGAGGCCGACTCCCGACGCAAATGAGCGGAGTTTACTAGCTTCGCGCCACATCACGTTTCGTTACCTCTACATATAGCCAAATCGCCGTGAAGCGCCCGATGAGGAAAAGTAGCATTCAAACCTGATTGGCTCCAAGGACGTGCTCCAGAGCGGGTCAGCGCGAGGAGTACGCCTCCTGCAAGCAGTCTTACACTATTTTGTCTGCAAGATGCAACGGCGAAGACGTTCAACATCAGCTCACAGCTCGAGTATATACCTATATGTCCGCTCATTTTATTCCGGGTATTCATAGTCGCTGCATGTGACTGACAGTAGTTCTATCCGATTATTTGTTCTTGATATGATTGCTCTTATACTGTGGTCCGCGATGATCAGAGGAGTGCAAAATTTCAGGAGAATCTTCGGCAATGTTCTACAGAGGAAGAGGATTAGTCCAAAGTACGTCACAGAAGGCTCACATTGCATGATAGCTGGAAAGTCTAGTGAAATCATGCTTTTCTTGCGCTTAAAGTACGAAAACACGCTTTTCCATGAAGTCATTAATCGGAAATTAAAAGTCCATTCGATGGGCATTTTGTTTTGCTGTTCCTGATGGACTCAGATATGTTTTTAACGCCAAAATAAATCGCTGTGTTCGATAAATCGCCAAGCAAATAGCACAAGTAGTCCCGAAAATAGGGTGAGCAGTCCCGAAAGCAGATTCGCATGTCCCCATTTTTAGCACCTATATAGGCATTGTATTTTCGGCTTACCGACGAAACGTCCCCATGACAAAACGTCCCCTGGCGAAACGTCCCCGTCGAAACGTCCCCGTGACAAAACGTCCCCGTGACAAAACGTCCCCATGACAAAACGTCCCCGTGTCAAAACGTCCCCGTGTCAAAACTTCCCCATGACAAAACGTCCCCGTGACAAAACGTCCCCATGACAAAACGTCCCCGTGGCGAAACGTCCCCAAGCATAGATTTTTAAGTTCTCCTCGATCTTCAGGTGCATGTTCGATAGGTAAAACAACTTCACAGTGTGCACTACAGATGTGGGAACATTGAAGCAGGAACATTTGGGAACATTCCTTATATTAACTTATTTTTCGTAAATTCTTTTAATCAAGCATACAACACAGGTACAAGCGCATAGAGGTACCACAGATCCGCATTTTCATTGAATCTTCGTGTCACTTTAAAATAATAAGTAATGGGTAGTTAGATTGTCCTATCTCATTCCTTTTCAGTTAAACTTTAAAGTCTTACTCCGTTGCAACTAATTTGCTAATGTGGACACGTATTTAAAGTTTAACCGAAAAGGGCTAGGATAGGACAATCTAGTTACCCATCACCTATTCACTTAAAATGGCTTGAAGACCCGCTGAAAATTAGTTACTTCGTTGTTCCGCTATTCACGAATAATCGATTTTCAAATAGTGGAATTTCCGTGTGATTTGTGGTGCCTCTATGCGCTTTTATTTTTGCTGTATGCCTTGCGAGAAAGATTTATCATGTTTTTTGTTCAGTCACTAAGTAATCTTCACCGATATCACCACTGCCCACTGAAAAGCAGCATTTGTGTTGAGATTAAAATTTCCCGCGTCGTAGTAGAATTTACGCTGTGGGGACGGCTGGAAATATTCTGAGCCTCATAACTAGAGCAGATAGTGGAAAATAAAAAAAATCCCTTTGCAGAATCTAAATAATTCAGTGTATCCAATTAAATGACACACAATTGAGTTGGCTTTTCAGTTAAACTTTAAGCGCCGGCCGGTAAGTGCTTTCCAAACCTAGAATTCTAGATCAGTGTCATTGGAGAATCCAGTGCCTGCAGATATACCTATTTACTTGTAGGTCAAGAGTGCCCCCAAAATCTGCAGTGGCTCATATCCGTCCGAGTCCCATCCCTTCTGAGACAAGTAAAGAGAAAAGCTAAACAAGTCCTAGTTTGCTTACCTTCATGAAACAAATTTATTGGTGGATTCGGATCATTGGGCTTTTCTTTTTGAGTTGGTAACCCTCATTTTGTAGCAGTTGCCAAGTGATTAGTAAACCCTGATTTCTCGGGATAACATTTATATACCTAGGTCATTTTAATCCCTTATTCCCATGCCGTGGTCTTAAATTATTCCGCTTTGAGAGAATGCGGGTCTGATGTAAAATCTATAGCCGGGGACGTTTCGTCATGGGGACGTTTTGTCAGGGGACGTTTTGAGTGGGGACGTTTTGTCACGGGGACGTTTTGTCACGGGGACGTTTTGTCATGGGGACGTTTTGTCATGGGGACGTTTCGACGGGGACGTTTCGACAGGGGACGTTTCGAATGGGGACGTTATGTCGACAACCCGTATTTTCCCAGGTCTGGGTGGTCCAGAAATCAGCATGCTCTGGTACCGAGTTTATGAAGTGAAGTAATAACCGGTAAACCTTGTATGTTCGATTCTGGATGAATCATTTCACCTTAGGCGGAAAACAACAAAAATCATTGACTACTAATAAAATTATTACATCAAATTACATTGTTCAAAATGATTTGCTTGGTTCGAAAGGATTAGCACTACCTACATCCTTCATTCCAAATCGAATTGCACCGCTCCTTCTGAAAAATTTCTGGTTTCCCTGTTGTATACCGTGGAACATAATTTAGCAGATTCTATTATAAAAAGATTAGGCATGCTCATTACTTGGTCTTCAGTAAATATATAGGTTCCAGATGAGTTGCTAGGCCAAGGAGTCGCAGAAAATTATTGGCAAATCATTCGCTTGCGTTGTTTTTACCCCTTTTCTTGTCCCCTCTTCCTGTGTTTGGGTCTCGTGAATAGATACCTGCCAAGATTATACTAATTGAACAGGAGCAGGAACCTTTTGACAACTTGAATGACAGACAACGCGGAGGCTAGGTCGTTCTCGAAAAAGGTTTTTCAGATTGCTTATCAGGGACATGTCATTTTATGACCTTCGTCGGTTTTCATTGGTAACACCGGCAGGAATATATCACAAGTTCAGACGTAAGTCCTTCGGCTAAGTCCTCTGGGGCAGAATTAACAGTTGAAGGCTGACTGTGACTTTTTCCTAGATCCATGTGCTCTAGCATGTGATGAGCCGAAGGACTTAATGGCCATCCCTATCGTTTATTTGGATCAAACTGACCTGCTGTGAGCGAGTTAACTCGATAGTTCTAATTTCTTTACTACAAGCTAAGATCCCGATTCTTATCTCAGTCGTTTCTTTTGCATAATATTCACTGGGAGCGTTGTCGAAGCCTCCTACATACTTCCTGTATTCTATGGAATTGCTAAGCGGTAACTCAAAAATCATTGCTATGGTTTCCGCAGACCGAATTTTAGGCTGTCAACCCCTTCCGTCCCCTGACAAATGAGACAAAATGGCATTTTATTGTTTCACGGTCAGATTTATTGCTTAGCTCCAGTTTTTGGGATCCCAAAACGTAAGTGACGGATTCCTATGCCTTCGTAAAATTTGTCCGTCTGTTAGCAAGATAACTCTCGCTGGGGTTGAGAAACTTTATTCAAACTTGGTGTGAGGATCCTTTTGGTCAAAGTACAGGTCAAGTTCGTAGATGGTCCCCTAGCTCTATGTTTAGGGGTGAGAGGGGCGGGGTTCAAATTAAGATGTGAAAAAAATATTTTTTTTTAAATGCCAATGAGATAGTCGATTCAGATGTAAGTAGACATGCAGAATCCAAAAGTGAAATTTATTTTGAAACCAGGCAATTAGTTCGCTCGGAATTGGAGGAAGGTAAAAGTGTCGTTCCTGAAGCTGATTAGAGGGTCGATATAGGGGTAAGGAGACATGCATCGGAACTACAAGTTAAATCATGGTTATCAGTTTACGCAATTAGACATATCCGAGTGGGTATATGGAACAGGTAATGAACTTGCCATTGTGACTTGTTAACAAAATTACCAACCAATACAAGTGACAAACGGTCGAAATGCAAACTTCGCGTTTTGTTGCCTGTATTTACTTTTTAGGCGAAGAAATGTAAGACCAGTTTCTATTTTTCTTTCATCCAAATGAGCCAAGTTATCGCAAGCCATGTGAATTTCTATCGTTGCATCCTCTATGTGTCTTGGAAACCATTATGCGAAGTAAATAATTTTGCCTGCTAGGAAGCGCTTAGAGCCAACGCGACTGGTCGGAGCGATATCTAGTGTTCAAACTTTACATTCAAAAAGGCAAGTACATGCAACACCATTAATCAACTCCAGAAAATGCCACCACTGTCTCCGCCAGCCTCACACGATCTTTAAACAGTCTTAGGACAGCGAGGTTAGAATCTAAAGCAGCCCGTAAAACGATCGTCGGTACATTTTGTTTCACAGTGCTGTTTGTAACAGCAAGAATTGTGATAAAGACCGGCAAACTGTTTGAAACGACGTCTGATCACATCTTAACAGCAAAGATATTTGTTTGCTGTAAAAGGTGTACAATCGTACAGCAGTAATAAGATCGTTAACAGTTGAAATTTTGGAAAACAGCTTGTCACAGCACGAAACGACTGTTACACATGCTGTGACTCGCAAAATATTTCTACACGGGTGTGGACATACATCAAACAAATTTCGTAAACACGGGCATGGAACTATTAGTGAGGTAGAATTAATCAATAGTATCGGTACAACCGGTCCTTAAAAAACATATAAACGTAAGAAATCGCACTAGCCAATGCTTCCCTAGTTGACTAATTATAAATTTATAAAAATGGTGGGAGGGTGAGGGGAAATTTAAATAGGAGGTAGTTGAATGTGTTGGTTCTAAAATTTTGTGTTTGTCCCACTTGTGGCCATGAGATGGGCGAATCGAGGGGCGAATCGAAATCCAGGATTCGTCCTTCTGGGCGGGGACTCAAATCTTCTGCTCGTCAGGCTGGATTCAGATTCGGACCCGGATTTCAAACCCTCAATTTAACGAATCCGCTCAAATTTATCGTCTACATCCTTCCAATTTTCGTTTCCCAATTTTTACAAAGTATAGGCTTAGGCAATCCAATTTTTTTTTTCGCCACCACCAACTATCCTCAATAATCTATCACGTTAACCGATTACTTTGGTCCGATCTTTTGGTCACCTCTGATTTTTGAAGTATAGCCTATGTGGGCTACGTGACTTGATTTTTGTTAAGGTCAAATTCGAATCCGGATTCGGTTCCGGATTCGAATCCTCAGTATGAAATGGTGGATTCGGATTCGTACCTAGCCCTGGATTCGGATTCGAATCCTTTCGTGATCGGATTCGCCCATCTCTGCTTGTGGCTGAATCCATTGTATTCTTACTCTTCAGATGTGAACCTTCATACTGTTCTTGGCAGGCGTAGGCATGAGTCGATAAACGAGTCAACAGGTTCCGTACCAGTTCTTAGGGTTTAGTAGAATTATTTCCGGGAACGGTCCACCCTCACATACAAGGTGGCTGATTTATTCGACAGGCGATTTATTCGACAGGCGATTTATCGACAGTTTCGCCTATTCTGTGTAACGAAGAGTGTTCTTACCAGTATTGGGACCTTCTTTGCGGACTGTCAGCAAAACAGCAGCAATGCCGCAGCCACACACCACATCATTGGAATCAGGTCGGCTAGGGGGTTGGCTCGTCGAATTGGCCCTTCTCGAATTAGACGGCGGCGGCATTGGTCGCACTTGTCCATTCAACACACTATGAATATCAGTTTCCTCCAACAGAAAATCATCATCATCATCACCCCAATCTGCAGAAGGATCTGAATCCTGTCTTGGGGGGACACTCGGTGGCGGGAATCTTGAGTTTCCTTGTGGCTGGAAATTTGAATTTCCCGGTGGCACAGAATTTGAGCTTGAACCACCACGCGTAGTTGCAGGGACGTTGACTGACGCTCCGTTCGACATGGTTGAGTAGTTACGACTGCTTCCACTAGTCGAAGCGCCGCCTCGCGAGGAGGACTGCGAAGCGGACGGGCCATTCTGGTTAGACCCTTGTGACCGCGAGTTTGAACTCAACTGACTCCCGCTCGTTGACCGCCCGATACCACTGTCTCTCTGGGTTTGGGGCCGGGTCTGGGTAGGGGGCCGATTCTGGGTGGCCAACGGTCGGATTTGCAGGAGGTTTGTTACAAAATCATCACAGCCTCCCACGCATACAACCGAAGTGTCTTGAAGGTGTGGAGTGTATGAACCGGGAACGAATGTCAGTTTCAACTTGTGAGGGGATCCCGGACACTGAAAAATGACAAATTCAGACAGGAAACCATAAAGAAAAAAAACATTAAAGGTATCTAAGCGCTGCAAATTTGTCATAACGTTGTTTTCAAATGAGTAGTTCACTTGGTTTCTTGTGAATCAGGAGGGGTAACAGCCTCATTTTAGCACTATATTTTTATGATATCGTCCATCGCTTTGTTAATGACTATGTTGACACGAAATGCAAATTCGGCATTATTGCTGTGAAAGCCATTTTTAAATTAAATTCTACTCTACTCTACTCTCTCATAAGACGAGAATCTGACGGAAAAATATTGCTAAAACACAAACTAACTCTTAAACTTGTTTGCATTACATCTACGTAACCCCTAACCATCTTAGAAGACATCACAAAACTTGTTTCCAAACTCCAAACAAATTGCCCTCAAACTCTCCAGAAAGAATTTGATAGCATTTATACTTAAAAGACAGGCTCAGTTGTGTTCCTACATGAAATCAACTACATGCTCTATTTCCTTGAAAATAATCGTTCCAACCACTTGATCGTTTTTGTTCCCCTGTTTTCCACAACATTAATCAATACCACAGACCCATTAATCAATCGATAAACTCACCGTACTACACGTCGATGTCTCCACCTCCGCTCTCGTAACCTGCGCCGGTAGCCAAACCGCTGACCTGCAAGTTGGGTAGTTCATACAGCCCACATAATACCCATTACCATCTCTTTTCTGCTTAACCACCATATCAGCGCCACAGGACGGGCAAACCTGAACTTGCTGTTGGGATACGGCTTGAAAGGTCTGGTTGCTTTGCACTGTGGCTTTCGGCTGACCCAAGTATAAAGAAACGGCATCGTCGATTTTGTTGACTTGATCGACCGCTCTCTGAAACACTTCTTTGTACTTTCCAATTTGTTCGCGGAGGACGGCGGCTGGGTCTTTCTGCCCGTCACAGATCCTGAAAAAAAGGACGATGCAGCCTAGATGATTTACACTTGCTCTAGTTACTGTCATTTTGTTAAAGGACACCTGAATGAAGAGTACCAAGTATCATCCCTATCTGTATGACTTCCGTTAACATTGCCTGCTGAAAACCCAATCCAAATACGAAATAGTGTTTCCAAGCTATGATCTTTGCTCTATTTTGCATCTGTCCTTATTTGAGTACCGAACAATTTTAGAAATTAACAAATGTCTCCAATCAACACTTCTTCTGGAATATTTTTTTAACCAGTTAAGCCCAAACGTATATCTAGAAGAAATTCCAATACGATCCGGCCAGCGCTGTACAAGATTTGAATGAATTGCGCTTTTTGTCTTGGAGTCTGAATGTGCAAACCTCCAGAAACGAACATCCCTATTTTGAAAACGTCACGCTCAGGAGAAGAATGCTCTCCGTGGCCATGTCTGTAAATGCATTCTCCATGGTGTGTTCAAGTATGGTTTCACTGTTCAGGCGTCCTTTAAAGCACAAGTAGCAGTAGGCATATTTTTTGCTGAAAACGTTACGCTACACCCGCTGAAAACGCTACACCCGTCTCAGTTTGATAGATAGATAGATGAAATATAATGGTTACGAAGCTTCCCTTCTCCTATAAAGACTTGAGCCACTCCATGTCCGCCGGGAAAACTTAATTCTATGCCGGTCGATCCTTGCCAGTGAAAAACACAGAGATATCCTGCTCAATCTAGCACCGGCAACAGGACGGACGCGGCACCAGAACCTCCTGGTGTCGCACTAACCGGTATTTGAATTCCTTTGTCCCATATTTTACTGAGAAAATTAACAAGAAATTAGTGAATTCCAAATGACTTATTTTCTTTTATGTAACAACTGTATATATTCAAAATAACGATTGTTATTTTTACCCGTTAAATGTAATGGTCGACATATTTAGTGCCAATTCGGTGCTACGAGCTGGATCAACAAAATATATATCCATCGATCTAGTTTCTGCTCCAAGATTCGAACATCGTGACTCTTTTGAGACTCTACTGGGTTTCTCTGCTATTATAAACCCAGATGTATTTCTAGCGAATCGCGCGTTGTCCTCGGGTCCTAACATGAAACGATATAAGCAATTTTTAGTCCTTTATTTCGTATCCTTCTTAAGCGGGGTGCTGGCCGTTTCGGATACAGGTCCACTTACGGCTTTTTTGTTTTGGTTTACTCGGTGTGAGTACTACCCTTGGGTGGCTAGGGTTAAAGGAACAGAAAACTTGACTCAAACTTGACTCGGGAGCTAGCTAACATATCAAGAATGTACCCTGAGTCGATATTGAGAGTAAAAAAAATTCTCGTTACGACCATTGCAGTTTCCGGGCAGTTTCCGAGAATTCGACTTTTGAGCAAAAGGTTTGCAAAAGCAAAAGGTTTGTGTGCCGCGACTAGGAATCGAACCCCGGTCGTCTTGTCGGGGAGGTCGTTACTCTGTAGTCTACATGTAAAAAGGCGAACTTTTACAGTACATGAGTGCATAATTACAGTGCATAAGGGGCAAGGGCCTGCCAGCTAGCTTTGGGAACACTAAGGAGGGGGTTCGAGACGGTTCGAGATGACAAAGAGGGGGGCCTGTCGACAATAAGACCCTGTATATTTATCCAAGCCCCCCGGGCGATTCGATGGCCAAAAGTTGCGTAGTCAAGTTTACTGTTCCTTTAAATACGTCACTAAGGTCGAGGGAGTCGATCAGCCCAAAAATCGACACGAATGGGGTTTTCTCTTAGCTAATTGCGGCATTTACAAGGGGTGTAATGGGTGGATTCGGTTTGACTCTGTAGGAGGCATCTTGAACTTTCTTTGGGTAAGGTAAGGTACAATTTTTTGACAACTTTTTGAAACTGAACTAGCTTAAAAGCGACAGACATGCCAGTGGCATAAGAAAATGACGCTTAATTCTGACTGATTTAAAAGAAGGAAAATTCATTAAATAAACCCTAGCCTAAGGTGTTAATTAAGTTATTAAATTGTATTTAATGTTAAGGGTAGGGCGCTTTTTGCTTGCAAAGATGATGTGGTCTTATGTTTCAATTTTCCGAGTTACAGAATCTGCAGCTTGCGGGCTGGACTGGAAAGCCTCTAGGGTCTTTTGATTTTTACGAGGCTATTTTTGATTTATACAAAACGAGGATATTTTTGATTTATACAAAACTCGGTGACGGACTCTGCACTGAAAACGCTGCACCCGTCTCGGGTATGTCCAACCTCGCGCAGTCCCATTGGTTTTGCTGAGGAATACGGAAAAACTTGCATAATCGGTGTTTCTAACCAATGAGCTCATGAGAAGCAAAGAGTGAAAGAAACCAAGAACCGATCAGCTTCCAATCCAATCCATGCGTAAAAGCGCAGAGACTGAAAAACAAGGGAATACTCGCTCGAGCGCTGTTATGGTGGATGAGCAATTGATTGGATAACAATCTGTTAGTCTTTAATTCATGTTTGACTAGCTACTTGGCTAGTCCGTAATTTTTATATTTGGTTTAAGTTGATTGTCCTATTTTACCATCTTGTAAAGCAGATATTCAGGAATAAATACGATAATTGTGTTGCAATATAATTTAACTATACATTATATTTTTACAGAAAAATAAAAATAATAAACAATACAATATAATTTAACACAAGAACATGTAAACAATACAATATAATTTGATATAAACATAAATAGTATATAAACAATAAAATATAATTTAAAAGAAAGTTCGGAATCTTGACAATGAGAATATCCGATTAAGCCACGAAGCGTTCAACAGGCCAAAAATGGGTATAGTCTTATTGACAGCTTTTTCCAAGGGTAAGCAAATTCAATTGTTGAATAAAGAGTGAATCAATGAAATTTCCTCATTCTGAAAAAACAATAAAGCTAAATACCTTTTCAAATCTGCTTCTAACTCGGCTCTCAAATGCGGCTTCGACATGGCAAATCCCATGGCGTCGTATCCTTCTACGAGCCCAATCCCTAGGGGTCGAGGCGTGAACCGTCCATCTGTCTGAACGCCAACATACTCCCGGTTTTTAATCGTTTCAATGTGCTCTGCGTGCGTGGCGTCAGTACCTGGAAATGTAATGAATGAATGAATGAATTTATTGCGGCCTACTTAAGGCATTTGCACAGTACATACATAAAAAAAGGGAAATGAACGCTTAACAATAAATACAGAGGGTACAACAAAATCAACAACAACAGCAAAAGTTTCACAGATGGACTGAACCGCATCTAATATGATTATGTATCTTATAAACATATTAGGCGTTTATAATTTCATATTCATATTCGTTCAAAAGCCATTCCATGTTCGGCATTCCACAGAAAGTGTCTCTTAGAAAAGCAGTAAAAGTTGTATTAAAACAATGGCTAAAAATCGATAGTCAGTCACGATTCATGACAGCTATATTTCCGGACTTCCTTGGCAAGGGTACTCGTCAGCAGGCACAGGGAATTTATTTCGGGGGGGGGGGTTGCCCTCGGGTCGGACCAAAAAGTACAAAAAAGACATAGAACAGATTTTAAAGCATTTAAAAACAATTATTTTTGTGGGTTTCAGGGGGGTTCGAGCCCCCTACACTGTAAAAAAAAAATCTTGCAGTATTTGCTACTGGGATTAATCTTGTCTTTATTGAGATCAGATTTTCCCTAATTCGGATTAATCTTATCCCAATAGAGATAACATTAATCCCAGTAGTAAATACTGCATCCTTATTCGGAGAAACTTTTTACAGTGTACCTCCCCCCCCTGGATACGGCCCTGCTCGTCAGGCTGTTAATGGGCTGGAAGAAACGAACTTCAATCCGATTTCACGTCTCCCAACTCTAACGCCGGTATCCGGCCGAATTATTTAAAAAAATTTAAATTATTTGAAAAAAATTAATCTCCGCAATACTAGCATAGGCCTACACTTAAGATTATTTGTATCTGAAGGAGATAATAAGCTTACATCCTTCATCCTTCAAACAAGCTTACATCCTTTTCGCCGTGACATATCCCAAAGAAACTGGAGATAGCGTACTGCGCAAGTGCTGCAAGTGCTTTCAAGTGCTTGCAAATCATAGTTGACTGATTTTATTCACTGATTTTATTCCAGCGATATTTCGGCCCTTACTGACAAGCTCTTCGGGCTTAGAGCTAGAAAATTGTACTGTACTATACTATCGCCTATATTTTATAACAGGCAAGGTTTTGAAACGTCCTTCCGTCTCAGGTTCGGCCTGTCACATTAAACTGTATCAAGGAATTTAGTCTTGCGTTACAACCGGGAAATGGGGGTATCTAGACAAGGGTCTGACCAACTTCTTCATTTTATATTTAGCATATCGTTAGCCTTCTTCGGATAATAATGACAAAATAATAACCATTAAAACTTAACAATTACCATATAACAGCTGCTTACCGTTTGCTTTCCTATTCGTTCTCTGATAACTCACCTATGCCGTGCTTTTCCATCAAGCTAATTAGATCAGCTTCAGTTAATAAAGGTGGCGCACTAGTCTCGCTCTCAGTCATGTCAATGGTGGTAGGCTGGAACGTCTGACCCTCCTGGTAGGCTGGGATGCTTTTGTCACTCCATTTATCGTATGGGTAGACATCAAGGTAGTTACGAGCGACGATGATGAGACCGGAGGCCACAAACTGAAAAAAAAAACACATACCAATAGTTAAAAATAAAATACTGATTAACGATAAAATACGGGTTACACAAATAACATTATATTTCGGTTTATGGGATCCCAAAACGTAAGTGACGGGATACCTATGACTTTGTAAAAGTTGTCCGACTGTCCGTCTGTCAGCACGATAACTCTCGAAGGGGTTGACAGGGTTGAGGTATTTTGTTCAAGCTTGGTACGAGGATCCACTAGGTCAAAGTAAAGGTCCAGTTCCTAGATGGGCCCTGTAGCCCTACATTTAGTGGTAGGGGGGGGGGGGGGTGAATTAAGGGATGAAACAAATATTTGTTCAAGGTAATGTGAAAGTCTATTCAGGGGTAGACAAACACGCTGAATCCAGAACTGAACTTCAATTCTTCGCCGGACACACAGTTCGCCCGGAATCCAGGAAAAAAACAGAAATTTCGTAAAAGTAAAATTCTATCTGAAGCTATCTGAAGTTGAATTAAATTTCGATACAGGAATGATGAATCTGTTTTGTAATTATCTTTTTTCTCCGGACTAGTAGTTTTCCCAGAATCTGGCGAAAACGGGAAAACTGAGAGTCTTGAAACTGAGAGTCTTATGTGAAGTTGATTAACGGTTAAACGTTGGTCGATTAAAGCGTTGACTTTGAGGTAAGAATACACCCTGAATCCATATTTGAACTGTATGCTCCTGTCAAACATGTAAACTGACCGGAATCTGGTGAAAATCGGAAATTTGGTAGGAGTAAAGTTTATTCTGAACGATCGGATCGGAACATCCTTATAGGAGCAAGAATACAAGGTGAATCCATGTGGGAACCTGAATTTTCTCGCTTTAGTTCATCCAGAATCAGCCAGAAACCGAACATTCTGATAGAAGTAAAGCAACAACAAAGCGGCTAACATTACATACTGAACGGAAAACTGAGACTTTTAAAACTGAGAGTCTTATCTGATGTTGATTAACGGTTGTACGTTGGTCGATTAAAGCGTCGACTTAGAGGTAAGAATACATCATGAATCCATACATGAACTGTATGCTCCTGCCGGAACGGAATCTGGTGAAAACCGGAAATTTGGTAGGAGTAAAGTTTATTCCGAAGTCGATCAGAACATCCTTATAGGAGCAAGAATACAAGCTGAATCCATGTGTGAACCTGAATTTTCTCGCTTTCGTTCATCCGGAAGCCGGCAGAAACCAAAAGAAGTAAAGAATCAAGATCATTTGAATTGAATCATTGATGAAAGAATCATTGATTATTTTCTCATCGGACAGGTGGTTTGACAGGAGTCGGGCCAAAACAGGTGAAGACATAAAATAAAATTCCGATGTCGATAAAAACTGGTTTGAGGAGGTAAGTGTACCCGAGTTAAGACGGGGTGAATCGGGAAATGCTGTTTATTCTCCCTCGGATGGATAATCCTGTCGGAATCTAATCAAAACAGGATTTTTTCGAATGAGCCTGATTGTTCGATATGCTTTGGCGGGAAAGTACGCATTAGCGGCTGTTGTTCAGTGGTCTGTTAAATCTATATCAAATGTGTACGGGTTCAGCAAAGACTGAACTGCAATATCTGATTATCTGGATTAAAAAGATCGACACATATTCCTCTTTAGAATTCCATCGAAACCTTTCACCAAACAAAAGCAAACTTTCGCATGCAAACCGGTTAAGGTTCGCGTAGCGCAGGTGCCGAGCTCCAGATACTCCGCCCTCGGCCGGGGTGCAATGCGTGGTTGGGGGCAAATCATCCGATCCCGTGCTTTTCCCTAGATTTCTCTAGGTACCCATTTGAAGCTGGGTGAGCTTTTGGCTAGTCTTACGGGGAAACGCCACTAACCCTCGCCCTGAACCAAACGGTCGGCACCACCGAGACTCGAACCAGCGACCCTTCGCTCGTGATTCGGCGCGTTAACCTATTCGGCCATGGACGGACTAAACCTTTCAGCGGAAACGCAATTTTTGCCAGGATTTCTTCAGTCACCTCAATGGGTGGGCCAAAATATCTGAGTTTCTCTACCTTCTCAATATAGCCTACAATGTTACACATATGAGGGTGTCAAATCAGGGCTGTTACCAGAACCACACCCCGTCTCGATTCGTCAATGAGTTCCATTCTCACCTATTTCCTCGATTCCTAGCCACATTCTTGGACATCAAAGTAGTGGGAAAAGGACTTAGTCTGTGGAGCTAGTAAGGAACAAAAAAGGCTGCCATGATGCCCTGTCAGGGCTTTCAGATCATGGCTTCAACACTAGACAAAGGAACTAGAAATGACCTCCTTAACCCCCTCTCCTCCTTACATAAATATTATTTTACCCAAGTTGTCCATGGTTGAATGCGTTCAACGAATAGCCTACGCCAGCTGATTTTACTCTAGCGACAATTCGGTTCTTCTTGTCGAGGGGCTTTTTGGGGCCATAAAGAAGACCTGCCTGAAGAGGACCCTTGCCAAGAAGGGCGTCTAGCGATATTTCGGCTCTTCTCGGCAAGGGGATTTTTGGTGCCACAGAAAAGACCTGTCTGAAGCCTAGAGAGGACCCTTGCCAAGGAAGGATTCAGGAGAGAGCTTGCTGCATCAATTCTCAGAAATACGAGTCCTATGAAGAAAGCCTGTGATTATTTATGACCATGTATGACGATCCACCACTATTTTTGTAAAAAGATAACATGGAATTAAACGAATTTATTTATTTATAAGAAAGACGTCTAGCGATATTTCGGCTCATCCTGGCAAGGGGATTTTTGGGGCGACAAAAAAGACCTGTGGGAAGCCTAGAGAGGACCCTTGCCAAGAAAAGCCTCTAGCGATATGTCGACTCTTCTTAGCAAGGGGCTTTTTGGTGCTATAAAGAAGACCTGCCTGAAGACTGAAGAGGACCTTCTCCAAGAAGGGCCCAAATACCGCTAGAATAAAATCAGCTGACATCCGTTTAACGCAGTCAACCCTCCTCTCCTGCAAGTCAACTCAAGACACAAATCGCAAACACTTACCTCCTCCTCTGCTATGGATATCTCCACTTTCGTCTCATACCCCTGGGCGTCTTTCGAACAGCAGGCCAGAAAATGCCTAACGATAAACTCATACAGCCTGGCTTCATTTCCTGATAGAGAGCTTGTATACTTCGTAGGGTGGATAGGAGGATGGGCCTGGTCAGACTTTTTGCCCTGTCGAGGAGTCGGGCCAGCTTGAAGAACGCCAGAAGCAAAAGCTAGATAGAAAGGGAACACGATGAGATAATATAGTACCGATTTCTCTCGAATCCCCTCATAATATTCTACGAAGACATGTGCAGCTTGATCTTTCAACTAGTTGGCTACTCCTGTTGGCAGCAACAGGGCCAGAATGAATGAAAACAATGCCAAGACCTGCATGTTCTAATATTCGAGCACAATTAACAAAAAAAGAGTGCACTACCCTGGATTGAGCTATTTCTTGCTATAAAATTTGAATAAGAATATTTATACCACAATGCTACGACATACACACTGTTCGACTTAGATACACGATGCTCAGCTTTTTCTGAGACCCACCCGATACCGCGACATGATCAATTCATTGCATTTTAATTCTTTAACTCGTCTAACCTACACCAGGCTGGTTCTCCCTAAAGTCCTTAACTGTTCTATCCATTCTCACTCCAATTCCCTAAATTCCCGATGTCAGTTTAATCCACCCTAACGACCATACACTGATTTTACACCATACACAATGTTTTTGCTCTTTTCGAAACGGATCTGGCTCTCGTTTTATTGTTTCCGACAAGCTCATTGGTCAGAAATACCGGCTTGGCGAGTTTATATGTGTTTCTCATCAAATCAAGGGCGTCTGTAATCTTTGAGAAGCCCAAAGGCTGGAAGTGATTCACAAATGGTACATTATTTTGGTAGAAAATGTTTCTACTGCTTTAATTAAAAGTTACCAGTATATTTCTGACTCCCTTCACTACCCCTTACCCTCTGTCTGTATCTGCCCCCCCCCCACCCCTCAACGTAATAGGTTGAACAATATTATTATTATTATTATTATTCTTTTATTGCCCTCAAAAGTTGAAGAGTACAAAATTAAAATAAAACCATAATATACAACTACAGTCAGTATATGCATCTAAATATAACACGACAATAAATAAGAATACTGGAAACTTTAAGACACTATAAATCAATCATCATAACGAACAGCTATAAATGTGCCTTATCAGTAAAGAAAGGGAAAAGGTTGTGGGTTGGGAGAATATTCTCCGCCTTACTGTAGAAATTCTGAACTTTCTTTTTAACAATTACTAATGGGTCTTTTACTTTAAATTTTGAAACAATCTCAGTATTACTGAACGAAATAGGGAACCCAAGAAGAAATTTACAATACTTAAAATAAGAAACCCGAAAGCTGAGAGATCACTCAGTCTGAAATCGCGGAAAAGGAGGGAAGGATAAAGGACATGAGGGAGAGCCACTGCGTTAAACAAAGATCCAAGTATATCACGTCGGTAAACACCACGAAATCTTATCATCAATCCAAAAGCTTTTCTAATCTTTTCTTGAATATGTACAATTAAAGCAGCTTTAAAATCACGAGCTGAGGCAGAGTAAGGGACACCCAGATATAAAACACGATCGCACATGGGGAAAGAAACACCGCCACCACAATTTAAATCAGCTCGGTCCTTACTATTAATAGCAAAGTAATGGCACTTCTTAATGCTTATTGTAAGACCTTTAGACTTGAGTTTACGGGTTAGGATGTTAAAATTTTCAATCAAACGAGCTTTGGAACGACATAGAAGGATAATGTCGTCAGCATAAGCAAGAAAAAAGCGCCGCCCACTACAGACTTTGAAGCGAGACAAACTTGCGGGTTTAGAAAATTTTAGTACAGTTGAGATGCGCTCTTAACATATCGAGGAAACACGGGAGGTTGTATCTTTTTTGTTGCTGTGTTCGGAATATGGAGTTCTCGAAACCAGCGTTTGTGCACGACTAATTGAGTTCTGGTAGGGCCGTTGCTCAATCGCTAGTGGTTCTAGTGTCACTGATATTCGAGTGTGTGTCACTTATTCAAGCCTTGGCGCTATTCCCTAGTGTTATTGAGCGTGTCCGAAAGCTTTCAGGACTGTAAATGCTGCATTCAGCCAAGCTGACTGCAGATCATATTTGACACTGCAAAACAGATACGTCAGCTACATTTTTGTTAGAGCTATATTTCGGCCCTTCTTGGGAAGGGTCCACTTCAGGCTCAAGCCACTCAAGCTGGGAAATGAAATATAGCTCTAACAAAATGTAGCTGCCGTATCCGTTTTGCAGTGTCAAATACAACCTATGCGCTTTCTCGTGTAGTTTGGCCATGAGTAATGCAGCTTTGGTAGACTGAGAGACTTCGAAGTTTAGCTTCAAGACCAGAACAAGACAACACGAGGGAGTACCGCCAAGACCTATGCTTTCCATGCACCGGAAACGGGCTTTACTGCAAGCGCCGCCCACTACAGACTTTGAAGCGAGACAAACTTGCGGGTTTAGAAAATTTTAGTACAGTTGAGATGCGCTCTTAACATATCGAGGAAACACGGGAGGTTGTATCTTTTTTGTTGCTGTGTTCGGAATATGGAGTTCTCGAAACCAGCGTTTGTGCACGACTAATTGAGTTCTGGTAGGGCCGTTGCTCAATCGCTAGTGGTTCTAGTGTCACTGATATTCGAGTGTGTGTCACTTATTCAAGCCTTGGCGCTATTCCCTAGTGTTATTGAGCGTGTCCGAAAGCTTTCAGGACTGTAAATGCTGCATTTAATGCTGCATTTTTTTTTTCGTCCGAAAGCTCTTACCTTATATGCAGCATTAAATGCAGCATTTACAGCACTAAAAGCTTTCGGACACGTTTTTTATTTCTTCTCCGACACTTCTATTTCCGAAATTTAGCCTAAATCGCCAGCTCCCCAGTTTCTTGTTGAAAATTCAGCGTAAAATTTAGTATCTTCGCTGAATTTTTCGATGAATTTTATGCTGAATTAATGCTGAATGAATGAATTAACTGAGCGAAAATGTAAGTCCGAAGCGAAATGCTGCATAAAATGCTGAATTAATTCAGCATGTTCGTTCGTTTCCGAGCTTTCGGACACGCTCATTGTACTCTGTTCAAAACTTACCACCCCATTGGTTATCCTGCGTCTGCATTTCGATGAGCGGCCTCAACTCCAACTCTTTTGGGAAGATATTCGTCTCCGTTCTCGGATAGCTAATGAAGCCTTGGACATACAGCTTCTCGGCTATTTTCATGACCTCTTTCGCGTTGATTCGCAGTTTCCGCGAACCAAGCTTCTCCATTTCAACAGTATCTAACGGCAGCGGGCGCCACTTGCTCTTGGGCTTTGTTTCTACCTTAAAACAAAATCGAGCATTTAGTTATCACATTAGTTGTGTTTTTGCAGATACCATGGTATCTGATACCACGGTAACCTGATTTGCATTTTGTCGTTTTTGCAGTTACCGTGGTATCATATATACTACGGTTGCTTTGAAAAAACGACAATTGCTGAATTTGCACTTTAAGAAGTCATCCCATGAGAAATACTAATATCCACTCACATCGCAAGTGCCAAATCTTTCCTACCAATTTGACAAAAACCCAGGCTCCTGTGTTGGTGATGATGAAAGTGAGATGAATTTTTCAGATACCACGATCAGTTACCACGGTCGGGACCGTGGTATCTGTATATCACTTACCACGGTAACTGCAAAAACGTCTTTTGACCGTTGTACCGGACACCACGGTAACTGTGAAAACAACTTTAGACCGTGGTATCCGATATCATGGTATCTGCAACCATTGACCTTCATGTTTCTGCTCTTGGCCATTTTCTCGCCTGCCATCTAGGAAGAAGATTGTTTGGCTTGGTTAGTCCTTTTTTATTTTTTAACTTTTTTTACCTTGCTCATTCCCTTTGCTATTGAAAGCTCAGTGTAATTTCTCAAAACTGCAGTGTTTCCCTTTTTATCCAGCGCATAATATTTCATTTATTCACTGATTAATGAGTATCTTACAGATCAACTTAACCAACCCTACCCAACGAAAACGGGTCCGAGTCGACATTGACATATTGACCAGAAAGCTAGTTTTTTACTCGAATTTTGTAAGTCTTATTTCGATTGCAAACGTTTGAAACCTCATTCTGACCAGCCTTTGCTCCAAGATTGTGATCTGGAATACTTAAAGTTTAACTGAAAAGCCAACTTATTTTTGTGTCATTTAGTTGAATACACTGAATTATTTGGATTCTGCAAAGGGATTTTTTTGTTTTCCACTATCTGCTCTAGTTATGACGTTCAGAATATCTGCGGCTGTCCCCACAGCGAAAATTCTACTATGACGCGGGAAATTTTAATCTAAACACAAACAAGGCTTTTCAGTGGGCAGTGGCGATACTGGTGAAGATTGCTTAGTGCCTGAACAAAAAAAAGTCATAAATCTTTATTGTAAGGCATACAACAGATTAGAAGTACCACAAATCACACGGAAATTCCACTATTTGAAAATCGATTATTCCTGAATAGCGGAACAACCAAGTAACGTATTTTCAGCGCGTCTTCGAGCCAATTCTAGTGAATAAGTGATGGGTAACTAGAATGTCCTATCCAGTCATTTTCGGTTAAACTTTAACTGAAGTATTATTTTTGTTTATAGAAAAAAAAAGGAAGGTTCTGCTATATTCCTGGATGGAGGGTGGTCTCTGGGGAGGGTTTCATCTAGGGAGTAGGGACACGCTACCAGGTCTTTTTTGGAAAAAAAAATTCAGTATCGAAGTCGAAAATCCTATACCTCTCAATATTACATTATTTTTGTTTGCCCTTGACGATGATGGTGTAGAAATTTCCGTGTTCGTCGGGAAGGCTGAAACCTCTGTTTTAGGACGTGCCATCTAACGTCTGAAGAAGACCCACCTTTTTCACTCTTGCAAGGGGTGAGTCCATACACCTTTCGTGAAGCACTTGGCATGCCATCTGATGGAAAAGGCGGTTGCGTTTCCAGACGAATTCGGCGCGTTCTGTGTCGTTCACTTCATGTACGACCTGTACAGAAAATGGGATTAGTTTACCTTCCTACGCATTTCAATAAATGATCTTTTTTTATTTTTATTTTTTCTGTGAGCTATAGCCTACTGTCAGAAGTTTCATAACAGACAACGCAAGGATGCGCAGTTTCAACAGACACTTGGGATGTAATCTGTTGCGGTTTTGAAAACGTTATGCATTAGAGAAAATATAACGTTCGCAGATGTTATGCATAACGAGCATTGCCAGGAAGAGCTAAAAAGTATCAGCTGACTTTTCCGATGTCATGACGGCAAACCCTAAAGTCAGAATATGCTTTTTCGGCGTTTTTCGGGTCTTCCTGAAAGTGCTTCTTATGCATAACATTTAATGCATATAGTTAATTTTCCAGCTTGAGCGGCTTGATCCTGAAGAGGACCCTTGTCAAGAAGGGCCGAAGTATTGCTCTCATAAAATGTAGCTGACGTATCCGTTTTGCATCGTCAAAAAATGCATAACGTTTTCAACACCACAACAGATTACATCCCAAGTGTTCTTGTAGAAACTGCGCATCCTTGTGTTATCTGTTATGAAAATTCTGACAGTGTAGCCGACAGTCAGAGCATCCAGGCTTTTGTTTGTTTTATGTTTTCACTTCTTCCTCTACTATCGCTTTTGATTGCGAATTGATCATATCCTTTCCATCGATTTCTTTTAGCTTTGCAAAGCCTTTCTCAAGTGATTGAAGGTATTTCTTAAGCCCAGTTTCCATGACATTAGTAGGCTACCGACCTTTCTCTTTCCAGAGTGAGCTTATACATACCGAATACCCAGTTGGAAAAAAAAGACCTGGTGTCTTTTTTTTCAATAATACCTATAGGCTACAGGTGTTTTCAGATGCCCTTCTTACCTACTTTGGCTAACTGGTAGTTAGTTTTAGACACAGCAAGTGCATGAAAATGGCAAAGTCCACTGTTAATAAACGTTCACATAAGCACAGGGGCGTCACTAGCCTTTTACCTTTGGGGGGGGGGACAGTACAGTACAGTGACAACCATACACCTGTATGGTTTGGAATCGGTTTAAAATGTAATAGTTTCTTTCTTTTTATTTACGAAAAGTAGAAACCAACAACCGTTTTTTTCCATCGCCTGTTTTCGTCGCATGTTTTTTTCTCGAAAGCGAAATAAACTGAAAATGAACAGGATAGAATAAACTACTCTCTCAAAACAAGCGACGAAACAGTGCGGTACTAATGGATAACAAGTTATCAAGCGTTGACGTCCCACACTTGACCACACATGGGTTGCATACTTATTTATTTAATCAGACAAGACTAATTCGACGTAGAAGAAGGAACTGACCGGACTTCCAACCGTGAGACGAAACGGAAACTGACCACCCAGTGTTTAAAAGCCTCCTACCGGGTCTCCTACAGTCAAATAACTAGACATTAAATCTTTGCTGTCCTTGAACTAAAAGAAAAATTCCGACAATATTTTCGGCTTGACAATACTTATGAAATAAGCAAGAGCTGGAAGTGCAACATTGTGTCTTCGTCGCTTGCTTATAGTCGTTATTTTATAGGCTGTTAGATCTGGAATTCATACTGGACGGGAATGAGGTTAAAAGATACTGCAAAAAAGAAAAGCTGAATGCTTACTCGAATTTTCCAAAAAGATTCGGGTATAAAAGTCTCAATAGACTTGTACCGCTCCACCACGAACCCAAGCGTTGGAAATTGGCAACTTCCATAGCTGATGACGTTACCCGGAAGCGCCGACGGAAAAACGCGCCGCAACCGCAGCGTCTGAAAGCGCGTAAACGCAGCGCCGATCCGGAGGTCCAACTCCGACCGGACGTCGACGGCATCGCTCACGTTTTTATCCGGTTCGCCCAACCGCTGGCATGCGGCCTGGATCGATCTGGCGGTGATTTCGGAAAACTTGGCCCGGAAAACCTAAAAAAAAAAGCAAATACTCTTAGTTTAAATTATTGAAAAAATATTAAGTAAATTATTGTAAATTGTTCTCATTTCCACGATGTCGAACTTCTTATTTCACTATTATCAATTATAACGGCACTACGCAGATTTTTCCATGTGCAGTGTTTTTCGTATTGTTTCCGATCAGTTGGATGGTCAGGAAAACTGGTCCTGCAAGTTTTCATTGTTTCTCATCAAAACCAAGGACGGGGGAACAAGGCCCAGTAAGAGTTTCAAGGGAGTCGCATATATAACCTACTGCAACTTCTGCTTTAAGTTTCACCGACCACGGTCAGCTGTCAATCTAGGATCAGCCTTTTCCTCACACAATTACGGTTCAAAACAAGGCCTGAGACAATTCACGCAAACAACGATTTCATTCAACACGTTCATTCTGACGTCACTCAGTCTGTCATACGCCAATTGGGACCTTCAATAAGCCCCACCCAAATTCACCGAAAGTTGTGCAGACACGAAGGAGGCCCTACTGGATCTGATTCGAAAATATGCCATTCCCCATGTTTTCGAATAGTTGTTGGCTTTTATTAGTTGCGCTTTTACAGATACCATGGTATCTGATATACGGTCTAAAGTCGTTTTTGCAGTTATCGTGGTATCTGATACCACGGTCAAAAGGCGTTTTAGCAGTTATCGTGGTATCTGGCCAGTTACCGTGGTATCTAATTTTCAGATACCACGGTCCGAACTGGTAACTAATCGTGGTATCCGAAAAGTCATCTCACTTCCATCAATCTTTGTCGAATTTGGTGGGATAGAAGTTTGGAATGGAGTGATGTGACTGAATATCAGTTTTTCTTTTGGGATGACTTCGGAAAGCGCAGTTTCGGCAATTGTCGGTAACAGATACCATGGTATCTTCAAAAACGCAACTACTGTCCTATCAAAGCAAAAACACGACAAACTGCAGTGTCCTTCGTCTTGAATCGGCTACAGTTCTTGACACGATATTCCGCAGTTCGTGCACAACTTCGACTTTAATTACCACCTGAAGAAGGGGTAATTAAAGTCGCGGGGGCTCCGAAGCGCAAAGAAATACAGTCCTTCTTGTCGAGTTAAACAAAACTGAAAGGCACTGGAAGAGGCTACCACAACACTGACAGAACGCCGGCTGGCTTTCACTTAACCTTTAATTACGTTGTAGTGCTTTTGTTAACCCACGTTTTAGTTTCGCAGGTCATGGAACAAACAATGTCAACTGCAAGCCCAGTCCGCCTAAGAGCAATCCTAGCCGGGCCACTTTTAAAATTAAAATTTTTACAGGTCATAAGTCTGTAATTTCAAACACTAACTGGGGTTTATAGTTCACATGAAATCAGTCACTTCCATCAGTCGTGTCACTCAATTTCCATTTAAGTAACAACATTTTTCCGAGATTGTTATCACCATCAAAAGGTCAATTTAAACCGACTCATGTGCTGCGAGCTTATTACGATCACAGCCTGCCTCTAGGCCTTTACACTGAGCCCGGTTGGTTCTTTGATTTTAATTATGTTAAAAGTGTAGACTATTACGTTTATTTTGTAAATATGTTGTTTCATTTGCCTATAAAGTACACAGAACATCATTTTTCATCTTTCAGCTGATTTACAATCAGTCTTCAGATTATCTTCACACGGAAGCCGCAGGTCAAGTTTACTCACTACACATTTCCTATAATAAACCGTGTAGGCTTATGGTCAGTTTAGGATTTCTGTGTGGTTCTAAGGCGGAATTTTCCAGAATGTAAGGTCAAGGCCGAGGTCAAGGCTTCCAGAATGTAAGATCATGGCTTCGACTCTTGGCATTACTGAGGTTGCTCGACATGCAGCTGACCAGAATACGGCCGGTTCTGTTTCCCTGGCTAAACATTTTGTGGGAAAATCAGTGACGGGGTATGTTCTAAAAATAAGATGAATAGTTCGGTCAGGAGCGTCTGAGCACCGGACCCGTCAGGAATGATCCATGTCTTGCTGTAGGCACATCAAATAGGATTAATTTCACTGACACGAATCTATTAGGTTATTCGAAATTACGAGGGAACACTCAATCCCCAAGCCTGTATACACCGGGTGCCGGTGCTGGGAAAAAAACATTACATTAGAACTTTTGTTTTTATCTTACGGTCCGACCCAGTGCCCACGGTGTCCGCGGAGGCAATACGGTGGTACCCACCAAGAGAATCTCCTCGTCACTGCCTTATGGTTTGGGGAGAGTAGAAAAAGATAAATTGGGAAGGTGCCGGGAATGGGTGTTCACCAGTTAGCGGGGTATGAGCATCCCTTCGAGAAGTACCAAAGGCGAGTAACTTAGTAGAAGAACACGAAAAAAAAAGAAATAAAATCCATCTTTACAAGCTGAGAAAAGTCAGCTACGATTGTATATAAAGAGCTAATAACTAAAATAAAATAAAAAATGACCATAGCAGCCAAGAAGAGAGAATGCTCGAACTGGTCTGAATGGCCTGTTATTAGCTGACCGAAAGAATTTGACCTTTACCGAGACCCAATCAAAAAATCTCGAACTGTGCGAATTTAAAATAACTGCCAAAAGCCTATTAGAGCACTGAATAAAGAGCAAATAAGAACGTGAGAACCAGAATCGAATATGCCCCCTACCCTTGAAAACAATATTCGACGAAATATCAATTTATCTTAGGCTAATTGGCAAAGATAAACAGAGACGAAACGAAAGGTTTTGGTGGGACCAAAAATCGGACGGTTTATTTCCATCTTGACAGAAATTCTAGTCCTGAATTCCGGCCGGACTAGTTCAAGTTCAAGTTTTTTAATTTTACACAAAAATTTTAAATACACTACACAAGCACTGTGGAGAACAAACATTCGAACATTCAGTGCTTGTTAAAAATTTTACTATAATAACAACAACTACATACCCTATAAATCATTGTTCAGGTTCAGGTTCAGGTTCATTTAATTTTCAAATAATGAGAACAAATAATTTCACAAAACTTCATGGCAGAGAGCAGGCTCGATGGCCAGAAGACTAAATAAAAAATAAAAAAAAACTCATCATGGTCATACACAACTGTATACAATATAACAACCACAAAAGGTATGACGAACGCGGATAGTAAAAGGTCCCCCATCCAGTTGGTCGACTTCTCCTTTTTTACCGATAGTTACTAAAGCTAGTTTTCACCGGGAACAATGCAATCCAGTGCTAAGCAATAACAACTCACCCTTAACTGTGGCTTGATATTTCTGCAGACATCAATAACTTCAAATCCAATATTTTCTCCTTCTCTATCACAATCGGTCCAAATCACAAGCCATTGGGCTTTCCGGGCTTCTTCTTCTAACGTTCTTTTGATATCTTTATAATTATCTGGGCACTGCTTGATAACTGGGGCATCAAACAATGTGACGGGGTTCACACTCTCCCAATGCCTGTAGTTTCCATTGAACTCGAAGGTGAGAAGATGGCCCGAAACTGATGTCATGGCCATCCGTACTTGTTGATTGTTTAGGGTGTAGTCGAACTCGTATATTTTGTTAAATTTGGATCTCCCTTCTCTCTGAAAAAGAAAAGATGTACAGGCTAAGTCATAACTTGTAATACCCTAGGCTATTTGTGTATACAGGTATACATGTATGTGTGTATGCATGTCAGCATGTTGGTGTGTATGTAGTTATGTATGTATGTAGCCCACGGCTAATGTGCCATAAATAGAATAAAAATAAACTCACTTATACACATAAACTTCAAGCTCAGGCGGCTTCTTAAACTTCTAAACTTGACTAAAATCGTTAGCCTACTTTCATTGATTTCTCTAACTCACAAATTCAAACTCAACTAGTCTACTCCAGACACTTCCGTTTGCTTCTTCTCCCTGTACGAAGCTTTTAGTCAAAAAGCTACAAACAGATGAGTTTTGTGGTTACCATCAATGTCAAGCACCTCCCGGTTTTCAACCTAATAATATCAAGGCCTCACTAGGTGTTCAAGTAAGTATTTTTATTATTAGTAGCCTATGTGGGGTAGGCCAAAAACTCTGGCCGAAACTCAAGCCAGAAATGGACTACTGTCTCAATCCCCTAATATAGGCTACAACTGACTGATGGTAAACGACTACTCTAAACATAACTGACGAAAACATTTTCCTCGAAACGCTTCATTGCTTGATTTGTGGATTCTTCCTGCAGCTTGGCTGTTTTGCTGGGTTCCAGCTCAATCTTGTCAACAAATCAACTCTTTGTTGATGGATTTCTTCTTGCCTTGGATCTGAGAGACCTTACAGGCATGTATACCATCTTCAGCTGACAGAGCCTAATTGCTTGATTGAAACAACCTTGCAGGCAATTGATTCCATCACTGATGACTTCAACTCAAGAGGACAAGATCTTAGACCACATCTAGCCACCAACAGCTGTCAGCCTGATGGCATCCAGCCCCTGTTGGAGGGGGGGCGAGTGCAAGTAAAGTGAAGCGAAGAAAACACAACAAAAGCAAAAGCCAAAAGTACCAAACATAACTCCCAACCCCCAAGGGGCAGCCCAGGGGCAAAAGGAGGATGTCACTTACCACCATAACAAGTAAGTAAGTAAGTAAGGTTTATTCAGACAAAAACCTAATAGCGAGCTAATTTAGTTGTCTTTAGCTTACTAACTTCATTTGTTATGATGCAAAAAAATGTCATTCATTCATGGACCAACATTTTTGTGTCCACAATCTCATTGTCATCATCTTGTTCATAATTATTTACAACCAGTCTTTGACAAGCAGTATTTCATAACAATCTTTTTCCTCAATTTATTAGTTTCTTATGAGTTCGATAGATGAGGCTCCGCTACAACAAAACATAGATGATTCTGTGTGCTCTCTGAAGACAGAAGAGTAATTAAATTTAAAGATAGATTGGACTTCCACCTCTGAGTAAATTATTTTTTAGTACACAATTTTATTCTTGAGTATAAAACTCTGCGCTTCCATGCAATATGAGTCAGAGAGCAGAAGTGACACTAAACATAGGTGAGACACAGTTGCTTTTTGCATATAATTAAGATATGAAAAACTTTATTCTTTGACAGATCATACCTACGCTACTCTTATTTTATTTTTATTTTTTGAGACAACAATGTTATATGTCCAGTTATTCCAGAATTAATTGGGGCTACTAGTGGCTGTGAACAACTTAAATAGGAACAACTTTTTTGACAATGGCACCACGATCATACCAAAGCTACTCTTGTTTTTATTCTATTTTAACTGAGAGAAGAAAGTTTTATGCCTAGTTTCATCCCAAGTCTCTGCTTATAGGCTACAGAATCGGTTCCAAAGTCTCTGTTAATTAAGTTATTCAGTGCAGAGTCCACGAACTGTCGAAGGAAGCAGAAAAGAGCGGTTGCTAAACATAGACCCCCTGAGCTGACTTGACTTGAGCTTTCTTGGGTCAACTAATTATATGAATTAAGAAGATTACCAGATGATTAACTATGACCTTCCCAGTCTAGTACACTAAGCCCTTTTTTTTATACCCATTCACAAACAGGGTGGCATGCCCCCAGGGGTGAGTAGCCCCTCTTCTCCAGAGGTCTACCAGTCTACTACACTTTCTAAATCAAAATTAATTACTGCTTACTGACTGCTGTGACTGGTCTATTGATTACTGCAATAAATAGCCCTGCTTCAGAGGTTTTTTTTTTCATGTCTATTTTGGATTTTTTTTTATCTGGAAACCCAGTAAAAGGGCAGATGGAAGAGAGCAACTTCTGTAAACATGGCGGGAAGCCGTGGTACAGATAATATGCATGCTACCTAGCGTTGACATGCCCAGGCTGTCACATGCCGAACAATAGAGATGGCGCCAGACAAAGCACTGCGACCCGCCATGTTTACAAAAGTTGCTCCAGAGTTGGTCTCTTCTGTTTGCTCCTTCTAACGGGTTACAAGATTAAAAAAAATACAAGATAGATTGAAAAAAAGCTCTGAAGCAGGGCTATTTATTGCCATAATCAATAGACCAGACGCAGCAGTCAGTAAGAAGTAATTAATTTTGATTTAGAAAGTATAGTAGACCTCTGGAGAAGAAGGGGTACATATGCATATGACTGACGTATGAGTACCCTACTCACCCCTGGGGGTATGCTCCCAGCATGCTGCCACCCCATTCGCGAATGGGTATCAAAAAAGGGCTTACAGGAGGAGTACCTGGCCTCGTTTTTACGCAACCTCGAATTTTGCCGCGAAAATGTTAAAATGAAAGTTCAATGCTATCCTGACAGTCAAGAAGCAAAATCTGTATTTTTTTTCAACAGTTATGTCCCAAAATATTACAATTATCTGTCTTTTCTTTGTTTTGAACCTGGTTTAAAAAGGGATTTTCTGGTTATTAGCCTCATTACCTCTATCTTTTTCATCACTTTGCAAGCAATCTGACCTCATGTAAAAATGGGTGAAACGGTTTGAAAAGAAAATCATATCTAACTAGAAATACTGAAGTATAATTTATACTCCCAACATATAAACCATTTTATTAGCTTCACTCTAGTATTTTTGTCATGTTTTTTGGTTCCTTTTTAAGCCAGATGATTTCACTAAAAAAAAGATTTCTCTGGAAATTTGAAATCTTGTCCGAGGTTGGGTACCTCTCGCTCTCCTGTAATGGCATGGCTGTAAGTTTACTAGACTGGACTTTCCCTGGATCTTACAACACTAAAATCGGTAACTCCAAAACTCTTACTCTCTGGTAGCCTCCTCTGGAAAGGAGTTCTGAAATATTTTTTGCAGCATCATTTTTCTCGGCGACGTTCAGAACCCTAACCATTTCTTTAAACCCGACGTGCGTGGTACTGAACTTTCGAATCCCCCGCCACATCCTTTCAATCTCCCGCCGAATCTCTCAGCGTTTTCCTTTCCGCTGGTCCAAATTCCCGAAACACAGTATTAGTCTTGTTTATTTGACTCGGGAGAAAAAACGGAAAAGTGAACAAACCAACACCAAATATAGGATGTTCAGTTTCCTTCAATCTAAAAAGAAAAAGGTAACATGCGAGCATCGGTCCAGCCCTCCTTCCGAACTGAAGCTTGTTCTGCCCTTCTTGGCCTAAGGCGTATTCTCGCTGTTCCCCCAGCCCCAGGACTCCTGCTGAGGAGTCCCTGAGTTTTTGTTTCTCCCAGGGGCTTCTTCTCGTATTCTCGCGAGTCCCCCACGGTTGGGGAATGCTCCGATTATCATCACCATCATCAAATAAGGACTCCCTTTCAGATTCGGATGGGAATCAATTTTTACTGGTGTTGTGCAACGTTTTAAAAAAAACATCAGGTTTGACAAGACCAAAAGTAAAGTGGGTCCAGACTAATTTTGTCAACTGAATTTTTTTTTTCGAACAAAATCCATTTTGAAAGCATTTCCCGTGTTCCCGCTGTTTTCCGTACGCGGAGCCCGCGTGGAATGACTCCCTCTATTCTCGCCACCTCGGGGATCGAGAAAGTGGAGTCCTCGGGGAACAGCGAGAATCGATAAAGTGGAGTCCTCGGGGAACAGCGATAATACGCCTATTGTTATTACTTCTCTAGCGCATCTGACGGTAATTCGTCATTGGATTTTATGAGGGGCGTAGGCTATACCGGTTTGTCCGGAAAGAAGGGCGTTTAGTTACAGACACGATATGTGGTGTAGTGGCCAGCAGCGTCCATCATCTGATACCACATTAAGTGCTCTTTTCGAGAAAGCAGTAGGGAAAGGGGAGGAAACTTGAATGTCTTTTCTTTCCTATTCACAACTTTATCACGATCTGGATAGCCTACGACATATTCTATTTCGGCGGATTCCAGCCGTCATACGGGACCCACGAATAAGAAGCGAACGTGCAAAATCACGTTTCACGACCTCTAATCGACACTGTCATGAACTTAATCAATACGTCATTGGTCCCATCTTCCATGCCCAATTTCCGGTTTTCTCTGCAATTTCGCCGAACTATCCAAACGAGCACAAAAATAATAGCATAGCTTACGCTGTTGGTTATAGGCCAACAGCCCCTTACTCAACTGCTGGACTTCAATCAGACATATCATTGATCCAACCCGAATATCATTACCAAATCCCGATCCACTATAACGTTTTTCCTTTATTTTAACCTCTGGTACCCATCGGTAATTTTGTTTTCTTTCTTTTTAACCTGAAGACCATACGCTAAATTTCACGAAAATATCTAAATCCTTTCAGGAGTAACACACTGAGAAACAAATTAACGATCTCGTAGGGGTTCATGGACCCCCAAAATACAACTCATGAAAGAAGAGAATCAACTGGAAATATCGGCTAGCCTGGCAATGTCTTTAAAGTTTAACTGAAAAGCCAACTTATTTTTGTGTCATTTAATGGAATACACTGAATTATTTGGATTCTGCAAAGGGATTTTTTTGTTTTCCACTATCTGCTCTAGTTATGACGTTCAGAATATCTGCGGCTGTCCCCACAGTGAAAATTCTACTATTACGAGAGAAATTTTTATCTAAACACAAACAAGGCTTTCAGTGGGCAGTGGCGATATTGGTGAAGATTGCTTAGTGCCTGAACAAAAAAAAAGTCATAAGTCTTTCTTGTAAGGCATACAACAAATTAGAGGTGCTACAAATCACACGGAAATTCCACTATTTGAAAATCGATTATTCCTGAATAGCGGAACAACCAAGTAACGTAATTTCACAGGGTCTTCAAGCCAATTTAAGTGAATAAGTGATGGGTAACTAGATTGTCCTATCCCAGTCCTTTTCGGTTAAACTTTAACATGTTTAATATCAAATAACACAACAAAGAGAACCATATAAAATAAGATTTAGTCTCGAGGTAATGATCACAAGCAGCCGCTCTTCTACCCTCAATCACAATTCACTGACTCAATTATTACGCTAAACAAAGGCTGGATACGAGGCGCAATGGCAATTTCCAATATGACTGAGTAATAGACAAGCCAGACCGAAAGCTTTATCACAGCGCCTACAAGGAAACATTCTAGTGTCTGGTTCCTTAATCGAACGCAAGACGTCTCCGAAGCCGGTGTTTGCTGAGTGCCTTCGAGCCTCCACGACCGCACGTTTGTTCGAGCTCGGATAAACCTTAAACTGGGACTGTCCTGGTTTCTTCTTGGTAAGGGCGACCTCATCATGCAGATGGCCGACGATGTGATTACGGTAGCACTCCTGAGAGTCAAAGCTCTCCTCCCCGCAGACCAAACAATAGGATATATAACTGTCCCCTCTTCGAACCGAGGCACAATGCTTACACCGGCAGGCTGACCCATCTGGCCGGTTCATATGGAACTTAGTTTGGTGGTACTTTAGGCTTGAGGAGTTGGTGAAAAAATGATCGCACAGTGTGCAGTATGCCCGCTGAAGCAACTTTGGATGCACATCCTTCAAGTGGTTAAACAGACCTTGTCGACTCGAGAAGGGCTCCTGGCAGTTTGGACACGGACCGCGGCTTCCTGGACTCGAATCGGGCTCTGATTTCACCAGCTTGGTAGGAGGTTGTTGAGGTTGACGCTGAATCGCAGCAAGAGCGGGATGCATTTCAATGTCACTGGTTTCTGTCGACTGCTGTCGTTTACGCCCGATCACAGGGAATGTGGAATGCACGCCATAACCGTTATCTATTTCTTTTGTGATGCTGACCAGCTTGCTCAACTCGACAGACTTCTGGGCTTCAAACCCTTTGCCCGAACTTCGTTCTGTTTTGGTGTTTGTCTTTTGACGTACGTGCTGGATTGCTGCAAGTGCAGGATGCATGTCAACATCCCTGCTTTTACTACTCGCAATGCTCACATCATTAAAGGCGGAGAAGGAAAGCTTCCGGGGCGGTTCCTCTTTCCCCTTCTCATGACCGAATGGCGCAGACAGCGCGCGCTTCCGTACTTTAACTTGTTGCAACCCGAAGTCCCCTAAAGAAGCTGAAATGTTGCCAGCCTTCTCTGGAACAAGGGCGAAAACCGGCTTTCCTTCACTGAACAGATTCATAACTGACTCATTCTGCAAAGGCACAAGTGCACCAATCGGCTGGAAGGACACGGCAGCTGTGCCGGAACTTATAGGCGCCATTATGGCGTAAACTGGCGCCAAGTTATTAGGTAGGCCGCTTGGTACTTGTTCATTCGGTTCATCCTCCATTCGTTTGACGAAGTCTTCCAGCCTGCTGATAGCGGCTTCTGGAACGTCTTCGGGCTCTTTTTCATTCAAAGGCTTGTCATTCTTGACTTCGGTTATGGTAACTTTCAGCTGCGATAGAGGAAGATCGTCTTCCGATGAGCTTTCGTGATGTTCAGTAACGTTACAGAAACCTGAAACATAAGAAGATTTAGGAGCTTTAATCTTGAAAGACGATGGGGTGTAAAGAATTCGGAGTCAGTCTAGAAGTGTCCAAGGCATGTAACGTGAATCTGACGAGCGAGTAAACACCTTTCGCTCTTGAGCCAAGTTGGATCCAAATCGTCGCGCGGCCTGCAGGACAGACTGTTTGCAATAAGCGTCTTTCTCCAAAAGCTTTATTGTAGATCGTTAAAGTATCAGCAGCCACACCCCTATCTCTGTCGTAAGACCATGCAGAGTCGAACAGATCCATCTACCCTGCCCGATACAAACCATCGAAGCGAAGGGTAGGAGCAACGCGAAGGATCAAAAATCATTAACTCTGCAGACAGCTATATCGAAGTAAAGCCGATTGGTTGTCTGGACGCGCTGCAGCAAATCCCTCTAGCTCAGCTCAGTTTTGTCCGGGTACTCGGGTATCCACAGTAGTCGCTCGCTGCATGGGGACCAAAGACGGAGGTTCTACTGGCGCATTTGTTCTTGGCCCAACCGATCTACTTTCGTTCTCAAGCAGGAAATTGGAATCTTTTATGTAATGCTTGTGAAAACAAGCCGTTTTTAGTGAAGTGTTCCTTGGAACAATCCACTATTGCGAGCGCTGTAGCCGCTTTCGGTTTTCACCATATTTTGTGGAGCTCATAACTCGTGAACCAGTGCAAGTATCAGGTTCCAAGTTGGTACACTTGTGGGTATTGGGGTCTAGTTGTGCCTTTTGGGGGTCCCACCCCCACACCCACCCGGTTCAGGGGCAAATGGGCCCAGATTGCCCAGTGAATAATGTTCATAACTGGACCAGACCTGCGGGCACAGCACGATGAAACTCCTTTTACTTGTAGATCCCAGGGCTGGGAAATTGCTTTCAAAGTTGCACCTCCCCCACCCACCCCGTTCAAGGGCAACTGGGCCCAGATTGCCCATGAGTAAAGTGTGTTACCCGTGACAAGAATCAACAGGTATCAAGTTGAAACTTGGTAGGTTTGTGAGCAGTGGGGTCTCTTTTTACTTTTTGTGGGCCCCAAACCCCACCCCCACTTGGTTCAGGGGCAACTGGGCCTAGTTTGCCCATGAGTAAAGTTTTTGACCAGTGACTGGAATCATACTCTAAGTTGGTATAGCCGAGGATATTTAGGTCTAGATATGCAATTTGATTGGTCCCGACCCCCCCCCCCCCCCGCCTCTCCCGTTCATGGGCAGCCGGGCCCAGATTTCCCATGAGTTAAGTTCGGCTATGGCACGTCTCAAGTTCAACTCTTGTATACTTGTGGATATTTATATATGTACAGATGCGGATTTTGGTGTAACAGCAACAAATAAGACCACGCGGCGTACTTTTCTCTTCAATGATGAGTTGGAAACTGGACGGTTTTGTCATATGACCGATGATATGCCGATCTTAATGAAGTTGTGACAAGGGTGGTATCAGGCAATAAAACGATTTGGTTTATTACACTTGTTATTACCTTGCTAATGGAAAAGGGGTTTAAGTGTCGGACTGGCTCAGTGTTGAAACATAGACCGTTCTTGCAAGATATTGAAGATCTTTTATAGATTTCTAAATGCGTTTTTTTTAGTTTTTAAACTGGGATGATTTCAAATTAGGTTATTTCAATATTTTTGGTTATTCGGGATGTGAAATATCTTGCTGTTTGTATTTAAGATGTGATAAACATTTTAATTTCACACTCCACGTCTGAGCGCTTGCGCACTTGTTTGCATCGCCATGGGAACGAATTGGATGTCGAAAAACGCCTTATGGTGGTGAATAGCGAGGTCGGTCGGTTAACTGGATGACGGAGGCAGCTATAATGGAGTAGGCCTACTAAAAGCCAGGCTTCATCTTCCAGATGTCCGGGCCTTCCACATAGTGAAGCCAACCCTTTTTCAAGATTTTCATGATAATGATGACAGCTAATTTTGCTATTCTTCAGCAATTCCTAGATGTCCCCGTCGCCCTTCAAATTTCTATTACATCCCAGTCAAAACTGTCAATCACTTTCTCTTTTCTTTCTACATTTGCATATTTTGTGTGTCTCTCGAACGGGTTGCCTCTAAGGCACCTTCCAGACATCCGGAATCTGGGGTATCCACCACCCCGGACTTCCAGAGGTGTTTGGCCTAGCTTCACCTTCGTGCTTCACCTTCCAGATCCGTCTCGACGAAACGGCTGTCTGGAATCCGGAAGAAAAATCTGGAAGGTGGAATTTTTGGGACCCGCCTTTTTTCTCTCAAAATTCAACTACTTTTCGTAGTAAACTAAGGAACAGAGAATACTATGAAAGGAGCCCCAGCCCGCAGGCGGAACTTTCTGAAAAAAAAAAAATCTATCAGTCGCGTGTCTTTTGCGGTTTAAAACGAAAGTAAGGGCTAGCTTTGGTAGGCCTATCCTAGGCTATATATTCCCGTCTGTCTGTTCCAACGATAGGCTGACTTCCATTTCTACGGAAACTGGTCCCAGCTTGCCGGAACGATTAAGGTCAATTTCTTTTCCGGTAAGCTGCAAAGTTCCGGTATATTCCTTGAGCCAAATTTCGGAAGATTCGCTGTGGCAAATTCCGATAGATCCAACTTCCAGTAAATTCAATACGCCAAGTTCCGGTAGATTCCATGAGCAAGATTTCGGCAGTTTCCCAGAGAAAAATTCCGGTAGATTTCCTGACAATCAACAAGTTCAGTTACATTTGACAAATTTTGGCTGACGTGGCGAAGCCGCACCAGTCTGAATTGCACGCATTTTTTTCCGCAGATCTTCTGGAGGGTGGGTTCCATGCCATGCCACCCCCCCTCTTGGGACGGAACTGGTCACAACAGTGGTGCCGTCTGCTTCTTTGAATGCTCGTTAATTTTGAACAGTAGGACTACAGTATTCAGGTTTTCTTGGGACTGAGCTTCAGTTAATGCTAGTTAATCTTGAACAGTACAATATTCATGTATTCTTGATGGTTCAACTGGATGACATGGCAGTGTTCAAAGTTCACTAACGTCCAAACAAGTAACCTACTGTGCATCTCTATTGTAGTTCTCCAGCCCTCTGACCGGTATAACGCGCTTTGGCTGTGTTGCATCATTCTGTCCATCTTTTTCTGCGGCTGCCATCCGAATTCACCCAAAATAATAACTAAAACGTAGCAGGTGATGCGTACTGATCTAATTACAAAATGCGTACCTTCATCGACGTAATCAATTCCCAGGCTCACGCGTCCCCATTCACTGACACTGAGTCCTACGTCTAGAAACTGCCAGGGAAAAAATTCTGATGCCATTTTCCAACAATTGTGGTCAAAACTTGACCCAGCGATACACAAACACGTCTGGGCGCCCGGCTGTCCTCCGCGAGTTCAGTTATATCTCCCTTCGCTTGTTTATGAGTTGATGGCTGTAGCTCCAAGCATGGTTCTGACGTCGGAAAGGCCAAAGAAGGTATTTGTGACGAGTTCACGCGGGTTCAGGTAGGGTTGATAGGCCAGATAAGCGCGGTTCGTAAACAGCTTATTTTTATGGCAAGTTCGTCAGAACTTTTAAAATGAATACAGAATGCTTACAATGACGATTTCATTGCCAGTAAGGAACAAGACCAAAGGTTTCGATGGGATCCAAAAATTAAATATTTGATCCAGACAATTAGGCCGGTTTTGTCTTCGCCAGATCCAGTCTTCGACAGACTCCTTGAACATTTTTGCTCCTAAAATGTAGAAACAGATTAAGGCCAAACAGCTAATCATCTGAGAAAACCAAGTTCAGATATGGATGCAGCATGCGTGTATAAGTCATATCTATTTTGACGAAACCGATCGAAACGATCCTGCCTTAGGCTACTTCAGCCAGTTTTCCGGTTTCGGCCAAATTCCGGAACTACTTGTCCGGCGAAAAAATAAAGCTCAAAAACGAATTCAGCGTATCTCCAATATCTAATCAACTTCAAATAACAAGAGCTGAAAGCTCATATGGCACTTGCAAGCTTTTTAGCTTGTACTCAAGTTATCGTAGTACGATGTGAATGGATAGTAGTGCTCCCCTGCCTCCCCCCACGATGGTCGGATCGGGCAAGTGACTATTTCCAAGTTATAGAAAATCATCTGTAATCAAAACTCTTGAAGCAAAAAAGATGATCATCAGGAGCACGAAAATGTATTTTGCTCAAAAGTATTGTTTGTACTTTAAGGAATTCTATTGTATGCAAAACCCTAGAGGCAAAAATGATCATGGGCTCATAGGGATCACGAAAATGTATATTTTCCTTAAAAGTATTTTTTTGCACTTTGCGGTTAGCATTAGTACTTTAAGAGATGGTCGGATCTGGGAACAAACTATTTCTAAGCCAATCATGTCAAGTTTTTAATTTTCAAGCCAAGTTTCATCGTCCTAGCATGTCTGGAAGTACCTTAACTTGCGATCACCGGAATTCCGGACCCCCCCCTCTAACTCCCCTCCCCAATGCCCAAATCCGGTCCGGTTCTGTCACTGATCTACGAAGTACCTTAACTTGCGATCACCGGAATTCCGGACCCCCCTCTAACTCCCCCACAATGCCCGCGAATCCGGTCCGGTTCTGTCACTGATCTACATAGGGCTTGCACTTGTTCTTCCCACCAAGTTTCATTCCGATCGCTCCACTCCAAGCACGTTAAAAGGTTTCCGGACCCCCCTCCGACCCCCCCCCCAGCTTCATCGAATCCTGTCCGGACTTGAAATGGGACATCCGAGACACGTTATCTTTCTACATATCAAGTTTCGTTATGATCCGATCACCCGTTCGGAAGTTATAAATACCTCAAGATTCAGGATTCCCCCTCCCTCCACTCCCCCCACGATGGTCGGATCGGGAAGCTGACTATTTCCAGGTTAATCTGATCGCGTCTCTGATTTACCTGCCGAGTTTCATTGTCCTAGTCCACCTGGAAGTAACTTAACTCCGTATCACCGGAATTCCGGAACCCCACTCAAACTCCCCCCACAGTGCACGAATCCGGTCCGGTTCTGTCAGTGATGTACCTAGGGGTTGTGCTTGTTCCTCCCACCAAGTTTCATCCCGATCGCTCCACTCTAAGCGTTTAACATGATTTCCGGTTCCCCCCCCCCACATACATCGGATTCGGTCCGAACTTGATATGGGACATCTGAAGCATGACGTCTTTCCAAATATCAAGTTTCATTAAGATCCGATCACCCGTTCGAAAGTTATGCATGCCACTAAATTCCGGATTCCGGCTCCCCTCCCTCCCCCCACGATGGTCGGATCGAGCAAGTGACTATTTCCAAGTTAGTCTGGTCGGGTCCCTAACACGCCTGCCAAGTTTCATCGTCCTAGCACATCTGGAAGTACCCTAACTCGCAAACAGCGGACTGACCGACCGACCGACCGACAGACCGACGGAAAAGTGATCGGTATATGGCACTTAGCCGGTAGGCAAGTGCCATAAAAAGGAGTGATTTTGTCAGAACGCAGAACCGATGCCCAATCATTCTTATTAGTTGGGAAGTCCAGGCCCTTAACGCGCATTGACCTATATAAGGGTCTTTTTGAAATTGCGCTTCGTTTTTATGGCACTTGCCTTCCGGCCAAGTGCCATATACCGATCACTTTTCCGTCGGTCGGTCTGTCGGTCGGTCGGTCGGTCGGTCGGTCTGTCGGTCGGTCGGTCAGTCCGGTGATCGCGAGTTAGGGTACTTCCAGATGTGCTAGGACGATGAAACTTGGCAGGCGTATTAGGGGCCCGACCAAACTAACTTGGAAATCGTCACTTGCCCGATCCGACCATCGTGGGGGGAGGGAGGGGAGCCGGAATAGGGAATTTAGTGACATGCATAACTTTCGAACGGGTAATCGGATCTTAATGAAACTTGATATTTGGAAAGACACCATGTCTGACATGTCCCAACTCAAGTCCGGACCGAATCCGATGAATGTGGGGGGGGGGGTCGGAGGGGGGAACCGGAAATCATGTTAAACGCTTAGAGTGGAGCGATCGGGATGAAACTTGCTGGGAGGAACAAGCACAACCCCTAGGTACATCATTGACAGAACCGGACCGGATTCGTGCACTGGGGGGGGAGTTGGAGGGAGGTTCCGGAATTCCGGTCATACGGAGTTAAGATACTTCCAGGTGGGCTAGGACGATGAAACTTGGCAGGCAAATCAGGGACACGACCAGATTAACCTGGAAACAGTCAGCTTCCCGATCCGACCATCGTGGGGGGAGAGGAGGGAGGGGGAATCCGGACTCTTGAGGCATGTATAACTTCCGAACGGGTGATCGGATCATAATGAAACTTGGTATGTAGAAAGACCACATGTCTCGGATGTCCCATTTCAAGTCCGGATCGGATCCGATGAAGCTGGGGGGGGTCGGAGGGGGGGTCCGGAAACCTTGTGACATGCTTGGAGTGGAGCGATCGGAATGAAACTTGGTGGGGAAGAACAAGCACAAGCCCTATGTAGATCAGTGACAGAACCGGACCGGATTCGAGTATTGTGGGGGAGTTAGGGGGGGTCCGGAATTCCGGTGATCGCAAGTTAAGGTACTTCCAGACATGCTAGGACGATGAAACTTGGCTTGAAAATTAGAGACTTGACATGATTGGCTAAGAAATAGTTAGTTCCCAGATCCGGCCATCCCTTAAAGTACTAATGCTAACCGCAAAGTGCAAAAAATACTTTCAAGGAAAATATACATTTTCGTGATCCCTATGGGCCCATGATCATTTTTGCCTCAAGGGTTTTGCTTACAGTAAAATTCCTTAAAGTACAAACAATACTTTTGAGCAAAATACATTTTCGTGCTCCTGATGATCATCTTTTTTGCTTCAAGAGTTTTGATTACAGATGATTTTCTATGACTTGGAAATAGTCACTTGCCCGATCCGACCATCGTGGGGGGAGGGAGGGGAGCACTACTATCCATTCACATCGTACTACGATAACTTGAATACAAGCTAAAAAGCTTGCAAGTGCCATATGAGCTTTCAGCTCTTGTTAATTTGACCCAATGAATCCTCATGCCAAATTTCCAAAATATCTCAACCTCTTCGAGCTAACCTACGGACGGATGATACCTGTGATAGCGATAGGTAGCCTATCCCCTAAATGATGTTTTGTGGTAAAAAAAAAATTGTGTGGTTTGGGACTTTGTTATGTGGTTATCTGATTTGTTCTTTCTTCTTCTATGTATTTATGCCAGATTTATGCCCTGGCTTTGCAATAAAATATAAAATATAATGTGATCTTTATCTAATATATCTGATATAGACCATACTAGTTTTAATCCAATTTTAAGCTTCTGTTTAACACAAACATACCCTCTCTTGTGGGTCACCATCTATACCATCCAAGCAATTTCAAGCAAGAACAGAAATAGAAATAGGAGACACTGAAGATATTCGGAAGGATGAAATATTCGGAAGGAACCTGTTACCGCGGTGGAAGATCTCCGTGCTCGAATCATTCGTTCTTGCAACCACCCCTGGATCACCCGTCTGTACGGCCAGGAATGATCGAGTATGATTAGTTGCCGTCCTTTAAGTGTTATTGTTATTGTTCATGTACTTTGTGTTCTTGTTTTTCCCTTTTTCGGTTTTTTTTTATTATACTCCACTAGTCCTCATTGTAGTGCAGTGGGTCAATAAAATTCATTAATTCATTCAATTCTTTCACTACTGATAACTAGAAATCACAAAAACTGACTTGCTAATTCTTCAGTCATGATTCATTAACTTATCAGCTCATGGAAGGAAATTAAGAATCCCGGCGTCGCCGAACTGCACCAAGTTGTTTAACAAAAGGGTTAGCTACTTTAGAGACCGATATACAGAGAGGAAGAAGTTTAGCGGAAACTATGTATTTTACTCGAAACTTTACTCCAAATTCCAGGTACTTCGTTTACGAGTGCAAAGTGGCTGAGAAGGTTGTCTCACGTGTCTTTGTCCGAGCTGCTTCATTATCCAAGCTATAATATATCGACCAGACAGAGATCTCTATTCAAATAGAAAGTATCTACACACTTCAATATCTGATAATCGAGAAAGAGTTGAAGCAGAAAAATGTAAACTCACGACATCCAGCACGAAAAAATGTAATATAAAATGATAGAATCCTGGATTTCACACAGTTTTCTGATCAAGTTGTCAAAGAAAGTGTATCGTTTATATTTGCCAAAATAAATCTAGCAGAACAGCAATATGCGAGTAAGTTGGTATAGCATTTGTTTCTTAGAATGTGTGTTTTCTCAGACCGTGGGTGTTGCACCAAGGCGTTGCGTAGGCTACTAGTATCTGTTAAAGGATACGTCTTACCTATAATCAAGAACAAATAATGAGACAGAACTGCTGTTTCCCTATCTCCGTCATACGAATATGCTGAGTCGAGTAAAATACGACCGACTCCCGATGCAAACGAGCGGCTTCGCGCCACATCATGTTACCTCTACAAATAGCTAGATCGCCGGTAAGTTGCTAAAGAGGAAATCTAGAAGTCAACGCTGATTGGTTCTATGGACGCGCTCCAGAGCGGATCAGCGCGCGGAGTACGCCTCCTGCTCGCCTCTTTCGATATTTCTTCATTCTTGTGCGAGAGGCAACGGTGAAGACGGAAGAGGGGTAAACGGGTATCAACATCAGCTCAAGGCTAGAGTAAATACTTCCAGGTCCGCTCAGATTTGTCGGGGTTTTCATAGTCGCTGCATGCGACTAAGACAGAAGTTCTTACTGATTATTTGTTCTTGCTATAATACTAATGCTACCTACTTTCGTAATCGCTCTATCTATCCTTAAAGCACAATGGGCACTAACTATGCTTTAATTTTTATAAAATGCTTCACACGTACACATTTCTGACTTCCACTAGAGAGCACTTCAAACATAAGCCGTTTTCTTGTTATCGCTTGTCATTGACTCGTCGGCGTATCGGCGGAGACGATTTCAGAGCATGGTATTGCAAGGCAATTCAAAAACTCTCGGCCATGTACGAAAATCAATCATTTTGTAGAGCTGGCAGATTGCTCTAGTGTCATCTGATGAAACTTTCTCTTATTTGTAGTGCCGAAGAAAAGTTTTCTTTTCTGGATGTAAAGTTATAAAACTGCCAAAAATATACAAATATAACCGACCTACTTGCAGCTGATACCAGAGCTTACAAGGAAGTCTCAGTAACACTGTTAATATGAATATTTGTCAACAATACAAACACTCCGGGGTATATAATATTAAATATTAACAACGAATGGATAAGAAAAAGGAGACTCCGCTTATATTTGTCGAAGCTAGTAAATCGGAGTTTGGCAGTTAGCAGTTATATTAGCAAAAAAAGTTGTTTAGGAATCTGCTGATTTCTGATGTAACATTGTATTCTAGGGGGTGGTAATGTGGCATCATGATTGTTTGATCCGCCCATTGAACTTTAAGCCCGGAGACCCCCATTTCATACGGTATATTCTAACCGCCCCTAGCGGCACCTCACTGATTCTCTCACTTACCTGTTTCGCTACCTTCGATGCGTATCATGCTGTCGACGGTTATTTGCGATAAATTCATTCATCGGAAATACCAGAGACGTCAACGTACCTGGCTTAAAACAGCCAAAACCTTGGGTAATTTGTTGAGAGCAGAGCTTAGTTTCAAAGTATTCAACTATTTTAAAATACTATAACATAAACTGTAAATAGTAAGAGGGGTTTAAGGTCCCTTCACACTAAAAAAAGAACAAAGGTTTCGATTGGATCCCAAAAATGTAATATTTATTGAACTTGGCCCAGACACTCGGGTCTTGTAGATTTCCGGTCGTCGCCAGGTCCCTTAAACGTGTCGAGGTTTATCCCTAATCAACTCTTCAAAATGCAAAAAAATTGATATCGTAGTGGTGTTTGTTTGACAAATTGCAGCCAATAGATTCAGCATGTCTGTTTACTCCTGTATCTCAGCTTTAATCGACTTTTTTAGTCTACTACTTTGACAAAATTCCTAGTTTTAGCTGTATTCCGAGCGAAATACTTTTCCCGCAGGACATGTTCAAAATCGACTTAGCATGTATCTTTACCCCTATGTCGATACTAGACTTCAGAAAGAACTTTACTTATAACAAATTTCCGGTTATGTCCGGATTGCGAGCGAAATACCTGTCCGACAGGAAAATAAAGTTAAGATATGGGTTCAGCATGAGTTTTTCCCAATATGCCGAATCTTTAATCGAAGCGTAGCAGCTCAGAACTTCGCCTCATATATGCAGAAAAAAGAGCTGGTGACAGCACCGAGAGGCGAACCAATAACTTCTCGATCTGAAGTCTAACTATCTAACAGTTGAGCTAACCTACTCTATGTTTGGCAATAAACAATTCCAGAAGTTGACTTAAACGGTCAACTTTCCGTGACTACCAAATTTTCGGATTCAGGGAAATTTCGGCAGAATTACTTGCCTGACAAGAAAATAGAGTTCACAAATGGATTCTTCGTGTGTTCTTATTCCGATGCGAACCTCTAAGCTTAGCGTTTACTTGGCTAAATGTTTTGAGGATCGCCTTATCCCCGCCCAATACCGCCTTATTCCCGCTATAATTTTCATTCCAGTTCAACGCTCTCAACGGCCTTTTTTCTCGAATTCTCCATTGTCTCATTATCAACACTTGTGACGAATAGATAGTAAAATTTAGATCTTAGGCAGATCCTAGGTCATGAGCACATCATAACAGCTTTCACTTTCTACTCCCAGCAGAACTTTTGTTGCTCGGAAAGTCGGAAAGCCGATTTCAGATTTTCATCAACTTCTGGATCTGTTTTATTATATTTCTCAGAACAATGTATATGAGACAATGGGGGACATTGAGAAACTAGTAAGCTTGAAATAAACTTGCTGGATTGGAAAACAAACCTGTTCAGGACATTGCCAATAACCTGACCCAAATTGCAATTCTAGGAACTATTGATATGTTACTTCATTTTTGCCACCTGCTCTGCAGTTCCGAAGCAGCCACGCCATCTATCAGCGACAAGTCAGCAACACGGCAACTCTTTCTTCCCTCAAGATAGCTCCAGCGCTTACGGCCAAGGGCAAACGTTTCAAGAATACTTGCCAACAAACTCTTACATGCCTCCCGGCGGGAATGGATGGGGGGCCGTGGCCGGACTGGCTGAGGGAAATGGATATAGCAAAAGCCAGGTAAGCCGGAAAATGCCACCCACACCCACATGCATATTAACCATCAGACTCCTAAGCCCGAACTATGGATTAAGGTCAAAACCTTGTGAAGACGACCTTTGTTAAAGTTTAACCGAAAAGGGCTAGGATAGGACAATCTAGTTACCCATCACTTATTCAGTTAAATTGGCTTGAAGACCCGTTGAAAATGAGTTACTTCGTTGTCCCGCTATTCACGAATAATCGATTTTCAAATAGCGAAATTTCCGTGTGATTTGTGGTGCCTCTATATACGCTTGTATTTTTGCTGTATGCCTTACGAGAAAGACTTGTAAGTTTTTTTTTTAAGCAATCTTTATCAATCTCACCACTGCCCACTGAAAAGCCGCATTTGTGTTGAGATTAAAATTTCCCGCGTCATAGTAGAGTTTACGCTGTGGGGACGGCTGGAGATATTGTGAGCCTCATAACTAGAGCAGATAGTTGAAAATCAAAAAATACCTTTGCAGAATCCAAATAATTCAGTGTATCCAATTAAATGACACACAAATGAGTTGGCTTTTCAGTTAAACTTTAAGTTTCCTCGTTCCCGCTCGATATGACGCCGATAGGAATTAGCCGATAGCCGATAGGAATGACTACTGTTATCACTACTGTGCCATTTCTTTCTGCATAATCCTAATATGCACCGATATTATTCAAAATATTTAGCTGTGCTTTTTTCCTTCTTGTTCCTAGGCCTATACCATATTTTTTGCTTGGCTTTCGTGTTAAAAGCAAACCTCGCAATATTTACTGTTTACGCTCCAGCATCCATTACTATTTCAATACCGTAGAACTATAGATAAGATAAGATAAGATTTATTTACACTAAGAGCCGAAGGCCATGGCAAATACATGAAAAATAATCACAAACAAACAAAATATAATAACTTCTATAAACACCTATCCCTATGGGCTAATGCTATCCTGAGGAACCTCGCTAATTTTTTTTATACTCATAAAACAACTATTCCCCATAACCCTGCACATCCATTCTTCATCTATCCCTCTTTCATTTACTCCAAAAATTTCTAACCTAAGTTCACTCAAATTTTCACATTCACACAACAAATGTTTCAAATGCTCTGCTTTTAACAAATGAAACCCGGCTTCGGCTCTTTTTCCAGGCCCATTGACTTAGCAATAACACGGCAAAAATCAGATAACCGGTTTTACGCATCAAGAGTACGATACCCGGACACTCCTCGGGAGCATGATGCGCATGGGAAATAGTGAAATTCCGCAAGTGTGAAAATCGATTAGGTGTCGTTAGCGGGTTTAGAATGTAACATTTGAAATTCGGATATCCGGGCTTAGGAATTAATGTATACACTTACGGACGTAGGTTGAATTGGCATTGTAGGTACTACGGGTCCTTTAAAGCACAACTCTTACTAGAAATGATATTTTCCCTATGAAATGGATCAGAAAAACAGTTTTTCGAAAATACCATTGCTTTCCACCTGAAATTAGCGATTTTCTTGTTAGCGCTTGTCGACTCTATCCAGCCCTCCTGCTCTCTGACGCGGCGGGTGGGCGCAAAATATTTGAAAAACTGAACGTGTCGTGGTTAAAAAGTGGGAAAACGAAGCAAGCAAAAGAAGTAAAAAACAGAAGATTTTCATATCCTTATGTTTGATGAGCGGACGTTGAAGAACGTTGCCTAGTGTGACGGGCAAAACTCGGCACGGCCGAAAAAGCGCTAAAAATCGTAGGCACGAAGCGAAACAATGGAGAAAGGTCGGGATTTTAGAAGCTTAAAATTCCACAACGGAGCTAGGTATATTATAAAAGGCAGAATAAGCAAGAGGGGTCCTTTAGGATCTAGTGCACACGGGTGCTTCCGAATCACGCCATTAGAAGCTGCGATGCTCGTGCGATGCACGCTAGAATGATGCCAACTTCACTGCTGTAAATACCTGCCATCTATCATGAAGGTTGTAGGCGTTGTAGCTGTTCTTTGAACTTTTTAGAATGCTGAAAATCAAAAATGCGTCTCGAGTGGGGTTTGAACCCTTCTTCTTTTATTTCAGGTTTGTCTGTGACCCCCAATGTTGTCTGCCAGTCGGTAAAAAAAAAAAAAATCTTATAAATAGGGAATTTTTCGCAGCAATGTCGATTTTTTCTTTAGAACAGTAGATTTTTAAACTGACAAATTTTTTGAAAACAGTATTTTTTTTTTCTTAAAAATAGTCGGTAAAAATGAAGAGCCGGTCGGTAAATATCTTCCCCCAGCTGAAAATGTTGGCTAGTAACGCCTCTGCTAACCAAGAATCAAGAGATCCCTTGTATACATTTTTCAATTCAACCTCTACCTAAATATTTGCCGGATTTTTTTTTTACATCGGTCATGCTCCAATGATGGGGTATAGCCTAATTACATTATTCTATACCTTTTCTATTATATTATATCTTGTCTGTTCTCTTACGACAATTACCAACTCTCTTCACTTCTGATGTGAACAACTTATTCTGGGCCCTTGGTAATGGTGTAAGATCAAACAATGGCTGTCTTCATGTACTTCTTTATAAGCAAATCCTGTCAGTCTTTTGCAATGCTTTCTTGGTTTAAAAATAAAAACTTAAGTGTACTTCAGCTGTCTTCTAGGATCTATTATTGATCAAGTGATGAGTATTGGCAAGTGTCGTAGGAGAGCAGAAAAAGTACTCACTACCAATCAAAGTGGGTCGTACCGCATCTTCGGAATATGATCGAATGAACATTAACGTCTCATTAAGCTGCGTGCATGTCAAGATGTTCTTTGAAGATGTAGTTCATGTCTTGCTTCTGACGTTTGCAAATTTCTAAGGGGATGGACGCTCTTATAACTCGGGTAAAAAACAGTGAATTTGATGGGAAGTTGGTTCTCTGATACATAAGTGGCAAGGAGAAGACGTTTTCTTCACATAACAAGAGTTACGAGCTCATATGGCACTTGTAACGAGTAGATGGTGCAAGAAAGTAGATCAGAACGTCACAAAATACCCCCTTCAACCCCTAGGTTTGGACCTAGAAATAAGATATATAGTTTCACTCGCTGAGCATTTACGGCACCGCCACGGATAGTCTAGGTAAAATGACTTTTCTACCTTTCATGTTCAGATCCACTCGTTTCCTCCCTATAGGTGCGCCGCAGCACTATTTCCGGTACTCCCCTTCCAACTGCCCGTACCGTGCCCAAATCTGGTACGGGCACGTAGTAATCATCTAAAGCATCTTCTATTAGGCCGCCTATCAAAATTCACTCGAACCTGAGTATTTCTCGGGGGATTTCGGTGCCCCCTCCCCCCATCGTGCTCGGATCCGGACCGGACCCTAAGATATACAATCTAGGGCATATGATATATCTACTTTCAATCAATCTCAATTCATCTCAAATCGCGCCACTCTTTTGATCCCTATTTGAGCCATACAATTTCCGGAGCTTCCGGGAGTACCGGATCTCCTCCTCCCGTCCATCATGTTTGACTATAATCATAACAGAAGATCATATCTGAAAATTTCCAGTTCCCGCTTCATCCTCGTCCTACAGTGGCCGGATCCAGTCCGGACGCCAAATAACAAATCTAGACAACTTAAACTCGGTAGGTACTGTCCAATTTGCATCCCATTCGACCCATTGGTTTGTTTTTTGTGCATGTCACAAAGTTTCGGATGGCCGCATTGGTTTGGAAACATGTTTTGCTTATCTAGGTCATCAGTTCAGTTTTTAACACCCATAAAGTTTTCGGACCACCTGTTCGCAACCTGGGGATGTCAGTAATTTCCGGGTTCTCCTTCCCTTGTCTCCTCCAAAAATGGTCGGATCCAGTAACGGAGTTTTTCTAAGGGCATTGTGTCGGGTCTTTAAAACTATTTGGTCGGGTCAATAACATGCCTGTAAAGTTTTATCGTTCTTAGTACATCTGGAAGTATCCTAATCACCAGAATTCTGAGAAATCCCCCCCAACTCCCCCTAAAGAGCCTCGACACGATCTCTCTGTCAAGAACGTATATCTAGGGCTTCTGCTTGTTCTTCCCACCAAATGCCATCCCATTCCTCAACTTTAAGCGTTTCACGAGATTTCCGGTGCCCCCTCCAAATCCCCCCAAGAGTAGGCTATTGGACCTGTCCAGACTTGACATGGAATATCTGCGACGATAGCTCTTTCGACTGGCCAAATTTCATTCAGATACGCTCACCTATATAAAGTTATGCCTGCCACTAGATTCCGGGTTCCCAATCCCTCCACTCACCCCACGTTCATGAGGAAACAGCGGACTCGCGGGATCACCAGAATTCCAAGCTACCCCCAACTCCCCCCACAGTGCGCAAATTCGATCCGGCAATGTCAACCATATATCTAGGACTTGTGATTGTTCTTCCCACCAAGTTCCATCCCGATCTCTTCACTCTAATCATTTCCCAAGATCAAGGTTCTCCGATCTCCCCCCCCCCAAAGTCACCGGATCCAGTTCGGATTTGGGTCGTCTGAGACACGAGGTCTTTCGAAATATCAAGTTTCAATAAGATCCGATCACCCGTTCGAAAGTTACACATACTTCCATTTTCCGAATCCCCTTTCCCTCCAGCCCCCCCTTGGATGGTCGGACCGGAGAAGTGACTATTCCCAAGTTAATCCGGTAGTGTCCCTGTAAGACGGCCAAGTTTCATAGTCCTAGCTTCTGTGGAAGTGCCCGAATTATCAAAACCTGGACAGAGGGACACACCGACTGACCGGCAGACAGACAGACATTACGATTGCTACATTGCACTTGAGCTGGAAGCTCCAAATGCCATAAAAACGACTTTAAAAAAAATGCCACCCACACCCAGATCAACCCAGACTCCTAATCCCAGCTATGAAGACAAATGGGTGTGAAGCCTTTTCTCAATGGGAAGCTAATTGTGCCTTGTTGGAATAATTAGACCTCATTAGGCAAAGAAAGAAAAACTCCCATTGAGCCACTTTGCGCTCCATTTTTTTCCCGACACGATTTTTTTGCACTGCGCGTGCTCATAGCATTAACGTCCATACATCATATTTTCTTTTGTACGGAATGGTTCAAGGCCGCAGACAATAAGTTTTGTGTGAAGATTTGCAGAGGTCTGAAAAAGGAGAAACACGTCATTCCTAGAAAGAACTGGAACAAGGAGTCTGACACGTTTGTAGCTAGACGCATTGTTATCGTTCATGACTTTTAGTATGGTGATTCTGGGTGACGCAATACCAATAATAACAAAGGCTTAATTCCTTCAAAATGACGTGACAAGTAAATCAAAGACGAAGATTTTCGTCCGATTTTCGCATGCGAATTCCTCAATCGCTCCGAATCGCATCCAGGTCTCCACATCTTTTCCTCGTTCCTTTTTCTCTGCTCTTTCTTTTCTTCTTCTTTTACTGTTTTTCAAATACCCACATGGGCACTAATTGTGCCATTTCTTATACGGGTTAATAAATTATTGATTAATTGATAATGACGCAAATTCTGCATGCGAAATTTATCAGACTGCTCGTGCACATAGCTTAAACCTTTGGTTCTACCCTTCATCAAAAAGTGAGAAACACACGATCAGGATTTCCCAGCCGAATTTTCTGCATTTTCATTATCAAGTTGAACAAATTTCAACTGTATGAAACTGATCAGTAGTGCCGAAAATCCAGCCAGGACTTTCTGTTCGCGAGCACCTATCGTCTATTCAAGGCATATGCAATCTGATTTATTCCAGGAAGGTGGATGAGGATATCACGGCCGGATTTTCTGCATTTTCACTATCAAGTTGAAAAAACGCCCACTTTTCCATATAGGAATTGACAACGGTGCCGAAAATTCAGTTTCGGGCCGCATATACTGTACCTGACCCTGGTCGTCTGTTCAAGGCATAAGCAATCTAATTTATTCCAGGGAGGCGGAATGCCCTACAAGTTTCACTATGATGTCAACGACAACTACGGCAATTCTTACTCCCATGAAGAGAACTCCGATGGAGTTCAAACTCGCGGTGCTTATCGTGTTCTCCTTCCGGACGGGCGAACACAAATGGTAACTTACTCGGCAGATGACACCACCGGATTTCTCGCCGACGTCAAATACCAAGGAGAAGCAAATCAACAAGACGGCAGCGATGGCCCTCGAAGCAACGGTTACGGACCGTCCAACCAAGATCACGGTAACGGTCAAACAGGCCATAACTTAAACGAGGCCGGTGTTAACTACAACGGGGAAGCGCGACACCCAAGCACCGGTTACGTGAATTCTGGAAGCAATGTTTACGGTTCGCCCACCCCAGACGGTTACGGATCATCCAACCAAGATCATGGTTACGGTCAAACAGGCCATAACCTAAACCCGGTCGATGTTAACTACAACGGAGAAGCGCGACATCCAAGCACCGGTTACGTGAATCCTGGAAGCAATGTTTACGGTTCACCCACCCCAGCCGGTTACGGTCGAACAGGCTATAGCCCAATCTCAGGAACGACCGGGAGGAATGGCGGTTACGATCGAACGAACAACGTCGGGCATGCTCAAGTCGATCACGGCCAAGATGCTGGGATCGCTGATTACCAGAAAAGTAACAACGGACAAGGTGCAGAAAGTTATCGTGAGGTTGTTGGAGAAGTAAGTTACAACCAACCAAGTATTGAAGGTCATCTTCAGGGCACTCACGGCGAGACAAACGTAGCCGGGAGCAACAACCAGGCTGGTAGCAACGACTACTCTCACATGGATCTCGGCCAAACCGGCCGATCCCTTGAATACCCTACCGATGCCGGTCACGAGCAAGCTAGTAGCCACGTCCTATTAGGTGATGGTTCAGGCTACATCCCAAATGCTGAAGAACAAGAAGGTGCTGCAGATCTATACAGCCAACATGGAACTAGTGACGAATATACACCATCCACCAATGCAGACAGCAGAGTAATAGGGCCAGTTACTGGGTTTGCTACAACTAATATTCAAGTTGCATCTCTGGACGGAGAAGACGAGTCAACGAACGATCATTACGGACGAAATAGCCAGAAAGAGACATCCATGACTACAGCCGAGTCATGGCAACCGGAAAAGACATCCGGCTACGAAGCAGAAGTCGTCTATCTAGACGGGACGAATGACTCCAGTGGGGATTCCACACCCGTCTACAGCTATGCGCGAGGACGGAAAGAGCAAGGTGAGTAACCTCAGTCAACTCGAGTCTCTTAACTTCCAACGCATTTGTGGTATACTTTTCTGCGGACTGTATCCACATTTTCCGCGACTTTTGTACAATATTTGAGATTTGTCAAAATAACTATAACACCAGTGCACTGTCCAGTCCCACGATACCAGTCCTATCCTACCCAGTGCCAAAATTTTCTGGTATTCCCCTGATGTTAAAAGAAAAAAGTTCCAACCGTGCGATAACAATTGTTATCGCACAGTCAGCCATGCGATAACAAGTGGTATCGCACGGTTGGAACTTTTTTCTTTTAACATCAGGGGAATACCAGAAAATTAAACAAGTGTACTAGTGTTATAATCATTATCGCCCTTGCTTTTCTTCGGGCGATAATATACAATACAGCCATACGGTTTTGATTAAATAAGCTTTTTTTTTCTATTTGCCGGGGTCGGTGAGTACATTAAAATGAGAGAATCGAAAGAATATGCGCATATTCATAGACATTTTAAATAACAGACCCTAGAAAAACAATAAACACTGAAGCATTGCAGCTGTTTGACTCGCTGGTTCTGAGCGGAACTGCACGAAGCCACGTCAAACTTACTTGTATCCAAGCGAAGAAGCTTTTACTGCCTAGCACTGAAGAAGTAAGACCAGCAGAGGCGTCACTACTGGGGGGGAGGGGGACGCCCCCCCCCAATTTTGTCGGCCAGTCGGTAAAAAATAGCCGAGTCGGCGCGAAGCGCCTCGATTTTTAGTCAAAACATATGATTTTTTTCTTAGAAATAGTCGTTTTTTCTTGAAACCAATCAAAAGCAGTCGGTTTTTCGTAAAAACAGTAGATTTTTCTTAAAAACAGTAGTTTTTTGGGATCCCAAAACGTTAGTGACGGATACCTATGACATCGCAAAAGTTGTCCGTCTGTCCGTCTGTCAGTCTGTTAGCACGATAACTCTCGAAGGGATTGAGATATTTTGATGAAACTTGGTGGGAGGATCCTTCGGGTCAAAGTACAAGTCAAGTTCGAAGATGGGCTCTGTAATTCTATATTTGAGGGTGGGGAGGGGTTTCAAATTAAGGGGCAAAAAAAATATTTTTTGAAAGCTGTTTAGATAGTTGATTTAGGGGTAAGGGGACACGCTGAATCCGAATATGAAAGTTATTTTCTCACCGGACAAGTAGTTCGCCCGGAATCCGGCCAAAACCGGAAAGTTTGTTAAAAGTAAAAGTTTTATTTGAAGTTGAAGTTGATTAGATGTTTGATTTAGGGGTAAGAAAACATGATGAATACGATGGTGAAAACCATTTTCTTGCCTGACAAGTAGCTCGCCCGGAATCCGGCGCAAACCGGAAAATTTGATAAGAGCAAAATTTGTATTTGAAGTTGATTAGATATTCGATTTAGGGGTAAGAAAACGTGCTGAACACGATGGTGGAAACCATTTTCTTGCCGGACAAATAGTTCGTCTGGAATCCGGCCAAAACCGGAAAATTTGTTAAAAGCAAAATTTGTATTTGAAGTTGATTAGATGATAGATTTAAGGGTAAGAAAAACGCTGAATCTATACATGACAATCATTTTTTAACCGGACATATAGTTGGTCCAGAATCCGGTTAAACCTGATTTTTTTTTAGAAGTTAGTTTTATTTGAAGTTGATTAGATGTTCTTTATAGGGATAAGGAGATACGCTGAACTCGTTTCTATCTTTTGTTTTTGCTGGGCAAGTAGTTTGCTCGGAATTCGGCCGAAACCGGAAATTTGGCAGAAGTACACCAGGAAGTTTCGATCAGTATCGTCAAAGTAGATATGGCTTATACAGGTATATCTGAACTTGGTTTTCTCAGATGATTAGCCTGGCAAAGACTGGATTTGGCGAAGACAAGACGTAGTTAATATTAAATTTTTGGGATCCCATCGAAAACTTTGGTCTTGTTCTTAAAATCAGCCGATTTTTCGTCAACACAGTCTTTTTTTTATCAATATAGTCGTTTTTATCCGCAAAAATAGTCGGTAAAAATGATCGCCAGTCGGTAAATACCTTGTCCCCCCCCCACACATTTTGGCTAGTAACGCCTCTGATGACCAGTGGTTAACTTCTGTCTAGGCAAACTATGTAGCTGTCTAGGGTCCCAACCTGGGAAGGGGCCTCGCCAGGGGCCAGTGTGGTAAATTTAAAAATGATGATGTGTACGAAAGTATACACTGTAGAAAAAATCTTGCAGGATTTGCTGCTGGGATTAATCTTGTCTCTATTGAGATGATGTGTAAGAAAGTGTACACTGTAAAAAAAATCTTGCAGGATTTGCTACTCAGATTTGTCTTGTCTCTAATGAGATAAGATTATCTCTAATTCGGATTCACCTTATCCCAGTATAAGATTAATCACAGTAGCAAATACTGCAGTTACCTTTAATCCTTACTCGGATAAACTTTTTACAGTGTAGTTGGCCCTTGTCTATTTCATTTCCAAATGTACTTGTCTATCTTCTTAAATCGGACTACGTACATACAAATGTGAAAGTAAAGTTTCTTTTTTTGCTAAATTACCAAAAAGTGGGACCCGACTCAGTTAACTCCCTAGGAGCCCTGGTTCATGCCTGCGCATGATGGCTTTAGGGACTATTCATCGCTACTGCATTGAGCATAGCATACACGCGCGATGAGTTATGTCAAGATATTGTAAACGTGTAATGTTCCGCTTTGAATAAGTGTTAGGAGCCGTGGCAGCGCCTCGCTCTGCTTGGCTAATCTTTTAAATTATTTATGTATACAAATGTATTTATTTAAGAAAAATCAACGATCAATGCAGACGCGATCAGCCAACAAAAAGACATTCTATATTTATGGGTCTCCGAACTGTTTCGTACAATTTGAAGCCTTGATTAGGTGAAAGCAGAAGACATTACCGTTCAGTTTGTGATTTAAGAACATGAAGGTCTAACTCTTTTTTCATTTTTTCCAAGGTTTTAAATTCCCAGGAAAGATGTTTCTCCTAACCTCCGTTTCAACCATTCCTTCCCTCCGTATTCCACCCCAAACTCCTCCCTCTTTAAATCTTTTAGTTCTTCGCACACGTTCATAAAGTGTTTCCTCCTTTAATATCAAGTATTCAGCATTAATGTAGGCAAACGCTTGTGGAAAGCACTTTAGATACCGTAGTGACGTTTCAGTAAGTAAATGAAGGTCTATCGTAAGGTATCATTACCACCTTGGGTTTTTTCCCGTCTGAACTAGGCCAAAATGTACTCTAAAATCTATACCACGTTCGTGTGATACAACATGCGCAGACGAAACCACAAATCTGTCTTTGACGAATACTTACGCACAACGGTTGGTTAAGCTTAGAATTATTACTGCTAACCATGCGCATCTAAGCACGGTTAAAGATTGCCTCATACTCGAACGCAAAAAAAATAAAATATTCTTCCACAAAAGCAAGTAGAAACAACAACAAAACGAAGTGGGTGGCCCACTGCTAGGCCTACCGTTTTCTTCAGCTACGGTATGTCAACCGCTACCCAGAAATCTTACGACATCAAGAGGATTAGTTGGGTAAGGGGGTACTTAGGGAACACCATTTTAGCATCAAATATTCAGATCTGAAACTACCTGCACCAGCTATTTGCGATATAGCTACTAGCGATATCTGAACTAACAGTTTTGATAGGCGGTGGACGTGTGGTAGCGTTCGAGGGCGGTTGCTGTGGAACACTACTACCGACAAAACTGCGCAAAAATTGGCCTCCTTCAGGTCCTTAACTGCAGTCTCTAACCCCTTTGCTCAGAATCCGACTCTATTCCGTAGGCCCGTGAGGCCAGGATTCTCAAATTTCTTCCGTTAGCGTAATTAATCATCAGTGAATAATTAGTAAGGTAATATCTACGAGTGTTCGATGTTATTTTGTAAACAATACATTCTTACGAATATTCTGCATGTCTTCTTTCGTTTGTATTATCTTTCTTATTCGAAACTGGTCGCATTTCAGAAAGAAATGTTTGACAGCTGAAATCTTGTCTAGTCGTGTTCATGGGCCACAACAGAGGGTGGATTGGAGGCGAATAAAAACTAGGCTACATCCTTGCGAAAATTTTGAATGGCTTCTTTCATTTGTATTATCTTTCTTATACGAATTGGTCGCTTTTCGAAATGGAAATGTTTGACAACTGAGTCTTGTCTGGTAGAGAACTGGACCACTACAGCGGGTGAATAGATATGAAGTGGATGTGAATAAACACTACATCCTTACGAAAATTTTGAATGTCTCATTTTCAAATGGAAACTTTTGATGACCAGAGGCGTTACTAGCCAAACTATTTGGGGGTGTAAGACATTTACCGACTGGCTGGTCATTTTTATCGACTATTTTTGCGGATAAAAACGACTATTATTGAGAAAAAACGACTGTGTTGACGAAAAATCGGCTGATTTTAAGGAAAACCGACTATTTTTAAGAAAAAATCGACAATTCTTACGAAAAACCGACTGTTTTTAATCGTTTTTAAGAAAAAACGACTATTCCTAAGAAAAATCGACTGTTTTTACTAAAAATCGCGGCGCTTCGCGCCGACTCGGCTATTTTTTACCGACTGGCCGACGTCCTTCCTCCCCCCCCCTAGTAGTGACGCCTCTGGTCGTAACCACGTATCACAGCAGAGGGTGGATTGGTATGAAGTGGAGGATAATAAGCACTACATATAGGGCCCTTAGCAGCTGCCTAGTTTGCTTAGGCATAATTCGCCACTGGGAACGACCGTCAACCAACGTCACAAATTTCCAAGACATAACAACAAACCTGAGTATTGCTTGTCCAGGAGTAGTTTGAAAAGATTCAGAATACGCCTGCGAGCTTCCCCAACCCCTTCCCTTCCCCTTCGGCGTAAAAGAGAACTAATGCGTATGTAGCGCCTTTAGGAACTTGAAGTCTGTCAGCCACAGGTGGCGATTTTATCACGAAATTTTTTGAATTTTGTCTAGTCTCCATCGCCAGAAGTGTCAATTTTGGTGATTTTCACATTAAAAAAAAAAAAAAAAAAAAAATCCACAAGGCAGATTTTTGCTCGGCAATTGTTGCAAGAACGGGTGGTTTTTTTTTTGGCTAGCGTGGAAACCCTGTCACGTCATCTTACTGTGACCAAATGCCAAGGCTTAAGAGATGATTATTATTAATTATGGGAAGCCCGTTAAAACCATGAACAAATAATTACTTTATTCAGGCTTTAAACAAGGTTTATTGACACTAATGGCGCGAAGGCTTTTAGAAGTACATAAAACAGCCAATTTTTATTAAAATATTACTAAATGCGACAAGCTTTTATGACATTGTATGATCAAAGACTCTCATGCAATAAAGCTGTGGCTTTGGCATGAAACCGAAAACGCACGCGATAAGAGGACACTGGACTTTTCGAGACTGCGGAAAAACAGTAACAAGTTGAAAGTTTGTCCCATCCGACCTGGAATTCTGCCATTCATAACCGGAATTCTCGGCTGGATTTTCGGCTAGTGCTGGTGTGAGACCATGCAGGTCAAGCGTTTGATAGGAATCTTTTCCCGGATTTTCAGCACCATTATCAATACCATACGGGAAAGTCGAGATTGTGTCTATTAAGAAAACTAAAGAAATTCCGGCCGGACAGAGTGTCTGTTCGCACCATAATGTTTGCATCTCGGTGTGCAAGGCCATGTGCACACGGCCGGATCTCCTACTCAAACAAATGAATACTACGAGTTCGAACGCCGAAAGCATGCCCCCCCCGACACGACAAGTTTTAAAGGTCAAAAGACCGACCAGACTATCACGATCTCACAATACCTTACGTAAGAAAACAGTCGAATACTAGACCATTATGTTATAGTAGACTAGTAGACTAAAGAATCCGTCTTACTTACATTACTAAATAAATATGCATCCCCAATCCATCCATTCTCACTTCCGGGATTGAAGTTCCTAAAATCATTTTTATCTACCCCAACGCACTATGATTATTACTTTCGCATTTGCCGTGTTTCGAGGAGCTCGTTGGTTTTGCAACTCTTTTCCGTGTTTTTGGGATCCCAAAACGTTAGTGACGGATACCTATGACATCGCAAAAGTTGTCCGTCTGTCCGTCCGTCTGTCCGTCTATAAGCACGATAACTCTCGAAGGGACTGAGATATTTTGATGAAACTTGGTGGGAGGATCCTTTGGGTCAAAGTACAAGTCAAGTTCGAAGATGGGCTGTGTAGCCATATATTTGAGGGTGGGGGAGGGGTTTCAAATTAAGGGGCAAGAAAAATATTTTTTAAAAGCTATTTAGATAGTTGATTTAGGGGTAAGGAGACACGCTGAATCCGAATATGAAAGTTATTCTCGTCGGACAAGTAGTTCGGCCGGAATCCGGCCAGAATCGGAAAGTTTGTTAAAAGTAAAAGTTTTATTTGAAGTTGATTAGATGATTGATTTAGAGGTGGGAAGACATGCTGGACACGATGGTGAAAACTATTTTTTGACCGGACAAGTAGTTAGCCCGGAATCCGGCCGAAACGGGAAAATTTGTTCAAAGCAAAAGTTTTATTTGAAGTTGATTAGATGTTCGATTTAGGGGTAAGAAGACATGCTGAACACGATGGTGAAAACCATTTTCTCGACGAACTAGTAGTTAGCCCAGAATCCGGCCGAAACCGGAAAATTTGTTAGAAGCAAAAGCTTTATTTGAAGTTGATTAGATGTTCGATTTAGGGGTAAGAAGACATGCTGAACAGGATGGTGAAAACCATTTTCTCGCCGGACAAGTAGTTCGCCCGGAATCCGTCCGAAACCGGAAAATTTGTTAAAAGTAAAATTTGTATTTGAAGTTGATTAGATGATAGATTTAAGGGTAAGAAGATACGCTGAATCTGTATATGACAATCATTTTTTACCCGGACATATAGTTCGTCCGGAATCCGGTTGAAACCGGATTTTTTTTTATAAGTTAAAGTTTTATTTGAAGTTGATTAGACGTTCTTTATAGGGGTAAGGAGATGCGCTGAATTCGTTTCTGAAACGGAAATTTGGCAGAAGTAAAGCAGGAAGTTTCGATCAGCATCGTCAAAATAAATATGGCTTATACAGGTATATCTGAAATTAATTTTCTCAGACGATTAGCCTGGCGAAGACTGAATCTGGCGTAGAGAAGACGTAGTTGTCTGGTCAAATATTACATTTTTGGGATCCCATCGAAACCTTTGGTCTTGTTCATCAAAGCGAAGAGATCCAAAAGAAGCTCAGAACAGCCGGGACAGGATTGTAATCTTTTAAGAAGCCCGGCAGAGTTTCAACGAAGTACAACACTGGAATAGAAACCGTGTCTGTTGTGAGTAGTGCTTTAAAGGGTGAGTTCTGGGTTTCAAAGAATTCACATCTTTTAGAGCAATGGAATAGTTTCGCCATAGTATACGTTTCGTTTCGCCAAAAGTTTAGAGCAAAATCGTCATAAGAAAGCCCCTTCCATGAACTCAAACTTCGAATAAATAAAAAAGGAATAGCGACGTCCGCCGCTAGCCACGTGCTATTATGGAAATAAAGAGTTTATTTATTTATTTATTTAAGAACATGAAAATGAACAAATATCATTTTCGATATCGATATTTACGGTTCAATAAGTTGTGTCTGCTGTGACTAGTGCTTTAAAGGGTGAATTCTGGATTTCGACGAACTCACACCTTTTAAAATGTTGAAATAGAAGCTGTGTCTGCTGTGATGCTGTGATTAGTGCTTTAAAGGGTGAATTGTGGGTTTCAACGAACTCACACGTTTTAGAACATTGGAATAGAAGCTGTGTCTACTGTGACTTGTGCTTTAAGGGGTTTATTCTTTATTTGCAGCAGCACATTCAGGACTCGGCACATCTACGGGATATGTCGAAGACTCAGTCGCGGTGGAAAATGTGGTAACAGCTCAGTACAACAGCCTAGATGTCACTAAGAAACGTCAAACGAGCGAGGAGACCAAAGCCCGACGTTCCAAAACCTCCCACCGCAGATCCTCAGCAAAGAATTCCAAAAAGCAAAGCGCTCAAAGCTGAAACTAAAGTGTGTGAAGTTTTTTTGAAGTCAGGAAGTCAAAAATATTTAAGGTTGGCCTAAATTCACCCGTTAAAGAAATTAAAGAAAATTAAGCGCTCATTAAGTGGGGTTTAAATTCTCAGAATTTCTCCTGGGGTTTCACATTTCTTTTAGTCATTCACATGGCTCTGATTTAAATGTAAAAGATCTACTTGTTCTAGAAAAATAAGACGATTTAAAAAAAAAAACCTCTGAAGCCCTCTTAAACAAACAATTAGTGGCCTGCCCTTTTTTTTCAGAGGTGATCAAGGAGTAATTAGTCGTTCCAGTTTTGTGTATTTTATTTTCTGTCGTACTATTTGCCGTGTTATTGAATGTTGAAGCGATTTATTTTCTTTACCTTTATTATGTTACTCCTCAGTTCTGGGGGATTGCCCAAATGTTGGGTTGACTTTATCCTGGTGTTTTCTGCTTATTTGATTGTTTGTGATATTTCTCCTCTTTTGTTGTTACTCGACTGTTTATGCTTTTTGAATTGTGTGGGTTAGAAAAAAATATTGCTGAACAAGAAACGGTATCATCGAAACATCTCAGCTCATTCACAATCATGTGTGATAGATAATTTAATTTTATGCGTTGTGTTAAGTTTATTTTTACAGTAAAACGACACAAACAAATCTTGTAACTTTTAATATTTGTTTTGCGGGTGTCCAGACTAACCCCGTGTCCGACCGATCCAACCCCGAGCCCCCCTATTCGAGCGTATTCCAGCCCTTCTTGAAAAAAGGTCCTCCGTCAGGCTGGAGGAAGAAGGACTATTTATTTCACTATTTTCTCTAGTATGGTGTCAGAATATCTACGGCCGTCCTCACAACGCAAAATTCTACTATGACGCAGAAAAACTGAATCTCAATACAAACGCGGCTTTTCGGTGGTCAGTGATCAGCTCGAGGAAGGTAGCTCACTGCTTGAACACTTATTTTTCGAAAATCATTTTTGTCAAGCATACAAAACAGACACAACACACAAGCAGATAGAGGTACCAAAAATCATAGGGAAATTCCACTATTTGAAAATCGATTATTCGTGAATAGCTAAAGGACGAAGTGACACATTTTCATCAGGTCTTCAAACCTCTTTAAGTGAATAAGTCATGGGTACCTAGATTCTGCTATGACATTCCTTTTCAAGCTGAATTTTTTTAAAAAAGATTTTCTAATTTTCTAGAAATTTGTATTCTGGGGGGGGGGTCCCCGAGTTTTTTTTCGCCTAGACCCGAAGGAATACTTTTACCGTGACAAATGAACAAGATCGGGATGTGAACTGCTTCGACGAATTTGCCTTCGGCGGGATCACTGTTCGGAAAATCACCAACCCCCCTCCCCCCCGGCGATCCCGCCCCACGGTACCACCACCCCAAACAGTGTTAATAAAATGCAATATATATTTACGAGTTTATATATAGAGGCGAGTGGCCAGCCAGCCACCGTCACGCGTTTTCATTTAACTCGCGTCTAGGGACTCGCGCGTCTATATAGGGAAAATCCTTAAGTGCTCGTGGTCCAAACTGCAAATTTTTAATAAGATTTTATAATTTTCTAGATATTTGTATTCGGGGGGGGGGGTCAGGGAGTGAACACTGTTCGGATAGCTCATTTCTATTCGACTATCTTACCCTCCCTTACCTTAAACTGCAATTCGGAGTAATCTAAGATATAATCCTGATGCGATGCTCCTACAGGTGGTGATTCTGGTAATTCGTTTCGTCTAGTTCTTGGTACTGGATTCCGGCGCATCCCAGTACAGCTTCCAGGGTTTTGTTTCCCATTCCTTGTCCACAGACCTACTGTAGTGGTTTGCGAACTATTTTCACAAGCCCCTCTGCAGCTCAGTGGAAGAGCAGTGGCCTTGTAAAACTTGTGGGTTCAAATCCCGGCTGGGGAGCACTTTAGCCTCTCAGTTCACTACTTGTAATATGAAGACTCAAAAAAGCATGAAGAAAAGAGGAATCCAGACAAAGATGGCATATTTCTTTGACATTTCACAGTTTCTAGGATGAGTTGTGCATTATAGAATTCAACAAACTTCACGATATTCATAAACGACTATTCACCCAGGGCGCTGCAGGGCATGGAATTAACTCGCAGATGTACTGCTGTTGGTTCCATCAAAAGTAAAGGAGTCATCAATGAGGTCAGAGAGGTCGAGGGGTTGCCCACTCTCGATTTTTGTGTCCAGTGCCCGGCCGGTTCCGGCACCGGTTGATACCAGTCGGCACCAGTTGCCACGGGTTAAAACATTGAAATCAGCATGTTTAGAAGCGCGAATCAGCTAATTTATGGCCAGTACCACTGGCTTCTGCCGGTGCTGGTAAAGAGTGTACAGCAGGTTCCGGGGAGTAGATAACCCCTTTGTGAGAGACTAAATAACATAAGATGCGTTCGTTGTCCGGTGACAGCAGCTCATCGGTGGTTCTTATAACGCGTTTTTGCATCTACCGGTGACTACTCACCAGTCTTATAAAGTCGGGTCTTCATCTTCCGGAATCTGGGTTCCCAGATTTTCCGAGATTATTTTTGAATTTCTTCTGCGATACTTAAAATTCCAGAAATCTGGAGGTTCAAAAGCCCCATTTTTCCGGATTATTTTGATGTACTTTCGGACCGGTTCATATTCCAGATGCAATTTACAGAAGAAGTCAAAGAATAATCTGGAAGCCCAGATTCCGGAAGTTCCGGGAGGTGAAGACCGGACCTAACCCGTTTTTTGAAGTAACCGGTGTCCGGTTTTACCTCACCGGTGCGGACTAACCAGAACCTGCTCGGGAGCCCGGCTTTGCCGAGGAGTTACCAAGTTTTCATGAACTCACCGGTGAACCAAAAAAACCGTTATAAGAGAAGAACCGGAAACTGGTGACAAAACACCAGAGACAGCCCGGAGTGCAACGAACGCAGCTAAAGAAGAAAATAGCGGGGAAGTCATTGCAGTGACATGTCTCCGGATTGGGAGCGGTATTCGAAACTGCTGGGACCCTGCTAAAACGATTTATATCTCTGACAAGCAAACGTCAAGAAGTAAAAGAGTGAAACTGAAACCCATCCTTTAATTATCTCTCCTGTTCAGTTAATCTAGATCACGAAGATAAATTAAAAACAAATGCTAAAAAACGTCAATCGGAGGTGCAAGGTTCCTGCCTTAAATGACGCAGATCATGATACATGGCTGGCGAAAATCGTGACGCTGCTTCAACTTTGAATAAAATGTCGATCAATCCGACTTCATTAGAAAAAGAGAAGGGGTTACTTGCGTTTGCTTGTCTAGGCCAGCAGTGTACCCACAATACTTAGATTGTAAAAGCATATGATACAGATTATAGCCATACATCACGTATACAATAACATACACTACTTAGGCTACTGAACTGCGTAAGAGCAAAGAGCTAATGATCTTACTCCCGCTAGTATGGCTACTAGGCGGCCCTTCTCCCTTTATAAGTTCGATCAGGGACCCATAAATTTCCTTTACAGGGGGCTTGTCAATAAGAGATTTCTGATGCTATGTTGACCGCACGGAAGAAATACCCACGGTCCAATCACGTTCAAGACCAGATAGACAAAATTTGGGATTGGCTGCTGGCGCCAATGAGGCAAACAAGAATGCAGATTCGACCCTAGTGGGATTTTTGGAAAGTAGGACTGGTTCGGTCAACATAGCAATATAGAAGCATAGGAAATGACAAGCCCCCTGTAAAGGAAATTTATGGGTCCCCGGTTCGATCGAGAAGTTTGTCCCATTTCTTCCAAAAAAGCCCGAAAGGAGCGCAAAAAAACGGGCTTCGAAGACCGGATGATCTGGACTCGTCTCAACACTCATTCTTGGAGAAGAAGACATTAACTTCCACCCCCGTCACGGGAGTAACAAGTGCGCAAGCGCTCAAACGTGGCGTGTGAAAGTTCCCGTAACGTTTAATATTCGTATTGCATAGTTATCCGTAAAACCAACAATTGAGCTCTCAAAGAATCTCCAAACACGGCTCAGGCCACCTCTCATGCAATCAGTTTCGCTCGCTGTTAGTACTGTAGCTTTGTTTCAAACTTCGTTTACTACCTTGCTCGAACACTGTAATGTCAAAGTCATAAATTTTCAAAGTGCGTCTCATCTGACACCTTCCAACGCGAGAACACATGATAATTCACTTAGAAACGCAATCCCTTCGCAATGAAGGAGGCTCTGAGGGCAGAAAAAAAGAAGAACAGAATGATGCCACCGAGGATGGAGCAAAAAGTAACTAGACCTGAAGTGTTGCAACAACCTTTGTTCGGCTTCGCCAGCTTAAGTGTTGCCAGAGCAACACTTTGGTTTTCTTTCTTCGCTAACAGTTGAATGCTGCATTTTCAGCCGATCGAGGTTTTAAAAATGGTATGTTCCAATCCAAGAAGAATTCTTTTCGGAACTGATGACACAATCTGTAATCACATGGCTATCCCTCAGCGCTGAAAAACAAATATCGGAGTAGGGACTAAATTGGCTTTGCAGCCAGTTGAACTTTATCCTTTTCAATCGTAGACATCGGGACTGGTGAAGACTTGGAACATTATCTTATATAACCTAGTTGGTGTTATAAAGCTATTCGTAACTTTTCACGACCAAAGTACCATAGATGCCACTCTACTAAATATTGTGAAACTATGTCGCTGATTTACATTATCATTTGTATCCGTTGCGTTAACCCTTAATTCTAGGTTACAGTGATAGACCACCATAGACCATTCTAAGATCTCACGGAAAATGACAGTGGCTTCAGCAACCGATTCTTGAACGATGAACTGAACCAAACTTTTATTTCCATAAAAAACACCGAAAACAAAATAGGTAGGCTACATAAACTAGAAAAAGTCGGAAGCCCCTTACCGCCGAAGATGATTACGGTCTAACTTTTTGTTGAGTACTAGTTGACTTATTTTGCCGTAGTCCAACTTTCTCTATTATCATCACTTAGAAAAGAGCAACGGACAAGCTCTTTAGGAGTGAGATAACTTTTAAAGAGGCATAGCCGATACCATTTCTCTTCCTCAATCCGAAGTGCAAACAAGACCAAAGGTTCCGATGGGATCCCAAAAATTCAATATTTGATCCAGACAAATAGGTTTTGTCTCCGCAAGATCCAGTCTTCGCCAGACTCCTTGAACATTTTTACTCTTAAAATTTATAAACAGATTAAGGCCAAACAGCTAATCATTAAGAAAACCAAGTTCAGATATGGATTCAGCATGTGTGTGCCTTACTTCTGCGAATTTGCCGGTTTCCTTCTCCCTGTATCCAACATCTAATCAGCTCCCAATAAAAATTAAACTTATAACAAATTTTCCCGTTTCAGCCGGATTCCGGACGAACTATATGTCGGGCTAAAAAATGATTGTCATGTACGGATTCAGCATCTCTTCTTACCCCTAAATCGGACATCTTATCAACGTCGAATAAAACTTTTACTTTTAACAAACTTTCCGGTTTTGGCCGGATTCCGGGCGAACTACTTGTCCGGCGAGAAAATGATTTTCATATTCGTGTTCAGCATGCCTTCTTACCCCTATATCAAACATCTAATCAACTTCAAATAAAACTTTTACTTTTAACAAACTTTCCGGTTCTGGCCGGATTCCGGGCAAACTACTTGTCCGGCAAGAAAATGGTTTTCATATTCGTGCTCAGCGTGTCTTCTTACCCCATAATCGACTATCACATTAGCTGTTTAAAAATATTTTGCTTTCCCCTTAATTTGAACCCCCTCCCCCACCCTTAAATGTGAGGCTACAGAGCCCATCTACGAACTCGACCTTACTCTTGACCCAAAGAATCCTCAAACCAAGTTTCATCAAAATATCTCATTCCCTTCGAGAGTTATCGTGCTCACAGACGGACGGACAGACGGACGGACGGACGGACAGACAGACAGACGGACAACTTTTGCGATGTCATAGGTATCCCTCCACTTACGTTTTGGGATCCCAAAAATGGAATGATAAACTCAGCAGAAATTACGAACAAGGTTTCGTTAAGCCCAAAGGTTTCGATGGGATCCAAAAAATTTAATATTTGATCCACACAGTAAATTATCAGTTGCCCAGGGTCCCTCAATTGCTGGTCTAGACCAAAAACCCCTGACGAACCCCCTCCGGACATACCCCCGACAATCCCCACCCGGTACCAAACCCCCCTTGCAACCCCCCACCCGGATACCAACCCCCCCGAGCACGAACGTATAGAAAACGATACAAATTTTATTAAAAACTGGAGTTTTGACAGCGAGCTCTTAAAGGACACCTGAACAATGAAACCATACTTGAAACCACCATGGAGAATGCATTTACAGACATGGCCACGGAGAGCGTTCTTCTCCTGTGCGTGACGTTTTCAAAATAGGGATGTTCGTTTCTGGAGGTTTGCACATGCAGACTCCAAGACAAAAAGCGCAATTCATTCAATTCTTGTACAGCGCTGGCCGGATCGTATTGGAATTTCTTCTAGATATACGTTTGGGCCTAACTGGTTAAAAAATATTCCAGAATAAGGGTTGATTGGAGACATTTGTTCATTTCTAAAACTGTTCGGTACTGAAATAAGGAAAGATGCAAAATGGAGCAAAAACCATAAAAAACCATAGCAAGCTGACTGCGAATCATATTTGACAGTGCAAAACGGATACGTCAGCTGAATTTATTTGAGTTATATTAATTAGAGAAATATAGCTCTAATATGATATTTAATGTTAATCTAGAATCTTCAGTTTGTTTTCCACAAGTTCGTTTATTCCAACTAGGGCGGCTTTGAGCCTTGAGAGGACCCTTGCCAAGAATTGCCGCATAGCTCTAATAAAATTCAGCTGACGTATCCGTTTTGCACTGTCAAATATGGAAGCCGGACCCTTCAATAGCATATTAGATGGCGCTAAACGGAAAAGTCATCTAGAAATATAAACCTGTTGTCAGGTATTTCTAGCTTGAGCGTGATAGGAACCTTGCCAAGAAGGGTCGAAAAATTGCTAGAATAATATCAGCTAACTTTCCGGTTTAACGCAATTAAATATGATTCACAGTCAGCTTGGGCTAAAAAAGTAGTCATACTCTTACAAACTACAGTTTCTTATACAATACTCCACGATACATGGTAATGGTGCGACAATTTCGTCAAATATTTATTAATCAATCAAAAGTCTCCACCAATGCAACTATGTTTACCTGTTACAAAAAGTGTCTGCCGTGACCAGGATTCGAACCTGGGTTACTGCGGCCACAACGCAGGGTCCTAACCACTAGACGATCACGGCTGGCAGACACATGGAAGAAACAAGGGCTGCTAGACAATGTGAGGCACTTCCAGAGAGAGCATGAATCGGCCAAGGCCGATTCAAGGTCGTACTTGAGGGGAAAGTTTGGATTTTAGCAAGAATAAATAAGGGAAATGAAGAATAAATAATTTATTCTTGATTTTAGTGACGAGTCCTTATATTTGGGGTGTAAACTATCACTAACGAGTAATTGGGGACACAGGTGGAATCTAAGGCTGGTAAGCGGCATAATATTTCGTGGTTAGTTTCGAAGAAGTGTACTAAGACTAGGGCTTGAAGATATTAGCTTATTAGACTGCAAAATCAGGTGTTTCATTCAAAAATAGTTGCCGTGATGCATTATTATTGTGTTGAACGCTTAAGTGTGGGGGTTGAAAAAGTGTCGTACTAATCATAGATTGGTTAGGATAGTGAAATATTGGAAAAGGGTGGTACAGGAGGGGTAACTGACGTCGTTTTCACACAACCTCTAACTTTTCCGCGAAAATGTTAAAATGAAATTTCCATGATGTCCTGAGAGTCAAGAAGCAAAATCTGTTTTTTTTTCAAGAGTTAAGTCCCATGATATTAGAATTATCTATCTTTTCTTGATTTTGAGCCTGATTTAAAAGGAATCTTCTCTCGAATGCAACAAAACCGCATATTGTTCTTTTCTTCTTCTTTTTTGCAGTTCGTAAAAGAATTGTAATACTACCCGTACAGGCAGTGCTTTCTAACGGTTGAGCTAGCTACTGTGTATATAGTATTACTGCACTGTTAGTAGTCTCATAACAGATATCACAAGGATGCACGGTTTCAACAGACAACACTTGGGATGTAATCTGCGAGGGGTTACCCACTCCCCGGCACCTGCTGTACACCCTATCTCGGCACCGGCCGGCACCGACCGAAATTAGCGGTGCCGGCACCGGTGCCGTCCGCAAGTTGAGTGATTTCGCTTCTAAACATGCTTATTTTAACGTTTCAACACGTGGCAACCGGTGCCGGCTGATGTCAGTCGGTGCCGGCACCGGCTGGGCACAGCGGCACCGGGCACTTGCTGTACGCTAAAACCGAGAGTGAGCAACCCCTCGGTAATCTGTTGTCGTGACAAACGTTATGCATGGAATGTTATGCATTGCCAGGAAGAGCCGAAAAACTACCAGAAAAGCATCTGCTGAATTTCCTGTTATCATGACGACAGACAAAAAAGTTACCATATACTTTTTTGGCGGTTTTTCGGCTCTTTCTGACAATGCTTGTTATGCATAACGTTTCATGCATAATGTTTGTCGCGACAACAGGTTACATCAAAAGTGTTGTCTGTTGAAACCGCGCATCCTTGTGTTATTTTTTATAACACTTCTGACACTGTGTGTATCTGTGTATATATGTAATGTGTCCGGTTAAACTATGTATAGGCTCTTAGTGTGTATTAGTATGTGTTCACTAAACTTAATTTAGTTTTCAATTAAGAAATGAAACTGAAGTGAACCCACAGTCGAACAAGGTGCTGTCACTGTCCAAGGAGGAAATTCAAACAAAATTCAAGAGATCCAACAAATTCCAAAAATGCCACAAAACCGCAACCTTTTGAAGACGAAATGTCACCAAATTTGCCAGCTGTTTTTGTTTTATGGCCAGGATTAAACGTGCCTGTATAAAGAAAATTGCGAAAATTTCCTGACACTGAATCATTGAAGGTTTGAAAGTTCGTTAGGCGTTGCGGGAGTTCCTAGCTAGCGTAACCGATACTATGTGGGCGGTACTGAGCTGGTCGAGGTGGTAAGTGAACTTCGCACTCCATCTAGTACAGTAGGCTAGAGATATATTTCTAATTCTAAACGGTGCCTAGGAAAGTGTCGGTTCGGTCTTTACTCATTTCCGATGTCCTCAGTCTCGGCAAGAACGAATAAGCTAATGGAACCTCCGTCTTTGGTCCCATTCAGCGACTACGGATACTCTGACAATACTGAGCTGAGCTAGAGGAACTTGCTGAGTGATGAGTTGACACCCGTCTACTTCCCTCTTCGCCGCTGCGCATATCAGAGGAAAAAGTGCAGCAGGCGTGCTGACCCGCTCTGCAGCGCGTCACATGCCACGTCACAATGGTTGTATTGCGTAGCTCCTACCCTCCGCTCGCCTATACGACGCCGCGTGGTCGTATTAAGGTCGGGCTTCACTATCCAGACGCCCCAGAATCTGAGGTCCGGATTATGTGAAGACGGTCCCGAAAACCAGAGCTAACTGAGCCAAGATTTCGGCGCCAATTTCAATTGTAAAGAGGCACTTCTGTCATTTTCTTAGATTTTACCATCTCAACACAATTATTCCAAGTCATATGAAAACTACTTTCCCGCTTCTTTTCACCCAGAATCCGGGAATCTGGTAGATTTTTCTACCAGATTCCCGGACGCGTGCGGGGTGCTTTCAGACCTGTCTTCACTACCCAAACCGATATCGAAGAAAACGGGAACCCAGAATCCGGGCGAAAAATCTAGGTAGTGAAGCCCGACCTTTACAGAGATAGGGAGACGGAGGTTCTGGTACTTGTTGGTCCTTGGTCTCGGGGGTGCTGGTCTTGTATCCGCCTTCGCAAACCAATACTAGTTCTCCAACCGTATTCCTTTTTTCGGGATTCGGAAATAGGATAGGAATGATCATTCGGATACTCGTTAGTCGCAGCAAATAATTCAATCATTTTAACAAGTAGTCCTCATTTCTTCTGTTTGCTCTGGCGAGGTTTTTTAGTAGTAATAATAATACAATGCAAGAAAACCGCCATTGGTCTCTACAGAATTCGAAACATTTATGATCAAGTTATTATTACCAAACACAAATAATTCAATAGAACCTCCGTCTTTGGACCCATGCAGCGACTGCGGATTGCCTACCCCGATAAAACTGAGCGGAGCTAGAGGTACTTGCTGTGAGGTTTGAGTTGATACCTGTCTACTTCCGTCTTCGCCGCTGCGCATACCAGATGAACAGCAGTAGGATGCCTGCAGGGTAATGGAGAACCCGGTCTGCAGGGAGTTAGACGTGACTTCACAATGGTAGACAACGAATCAGTTGGGAAGGACGACTCAGACGACCTTCATATTCTTCTGGGCAGTAGCTGTTTGTAGAGGTAACAAATTATGGTGCTCTGCATAGCTCATCCTCCGCTCGTTTCTATCGGGTAGGGTGTCAGAATATATTCGACCCGGCATGGTCGTCTTACAGACATGGGGAGATTTGTGATTATTTGTTCTTGTTATTACCAAGATTTTGCAGGTTGGGGTATCGTCAGGTTCTCCTATTGCTAACAATGACTTCAACTTGGCTAATATACAACATGGCCCTTGGCAATCCGTTTAAGAGAGGAACGTACACCGAAGAAGCAAAACCGAAGGACAACATCAGAGAAGAAACTTTATCTGCCATCGATGTTGTTCCCCTTCTGTCAGAAGTCAACGTCAAACCTCGCACGCTGTCCTACAAACGAACACATTCTTATGAAAATAACAACGAAGTAAAACCTATACCTCCCATCGATACCGTTCCACTTGTGTCCGATGTCATGTTGTGGTACAGACAAAAAATTCATTCACCGTACAATAAAAAAGTGAAGTATATTTTATACTGGAACGAAGCCTATGGCTCGAACGAGTGGTATGGTACTGGAAGCCACCCATTTTCACACTGTCCCATTAGCGAGTGTTACTTCACCTCGGATCGTTCCCACATGCCCATTGATGAGTTCGACGCCATTTTGTTTCATCTTCGCTCGTTTACATTCCGAGATTTCCCGAGAAAACGGAATGAGTTTCAGAGGTATATTCTTATGACTACAGAGTCACCAGTTCATGCGTTCTATGATAAAACTGATATGAGATTACTGGATGACGTCTTCAACTGGACATTGACGTACAGACCGGATTCCGACATCCTTTCCCCTTCCGGATGGATGGAGCGAACCGGATTAGATACCTTGGATGAGTCTGGCAAAGGAAGTCTACGGGCCAATCCTAAGCAGAAGTCAAACTTACGAGACAGTTCAAGTGCCTCAGGGAAAAGGAAACTGGTGGCATGGTTTGTCTCGAACTGCTCCCCAATGAATAAACGGGACCAGCTGGCAAGACAATTACAGAAATATATTCCAGTTGATATTTTTGGCAGATGCGGTACTTTAAGTTGTGGTAACGCTTCTGAATGTGATGAGATGCTGAGAAATCAATACAAATTCTACCTAGCTTTCGAAAATTCTAACTGCGATCATTACGTGACGGAAAAATTTTTCCGGCCGTTAACTTTGAAAGTTTTGCCGATTGTGTACGGGGGCGCGGATTACTCCAAAGTGGCCCCAGAACATTCGTACATCGACGTACGGAGTTATAAAACTGCCCGAGAGCTGGCGGAGTATTTAATACTGCTTGATCAGAATGACGATCTGTACAATGAATATTTTTGGTGGACTGATTTCTATAAAGTCCAAAACGCAGAACGTAACATCTCGTGGTCCATCTGTGAGTTGTGTGCAAAGCTACATCTTGACAGTCAAAGAAAGACATATGCCAGTATTTATGAGTGGTGGAGTCTGGGAAGTAACTGTAAGACAGAAGTCACAACCTGGGCAGGGAAGTAAGTTGTGTCGTCTTTGGGCGTGCATCTGCGGCGGAAAGTTGTTAGGTCTTCGTGCTCCGTTTGGGATGTCCGTCCGTCATCTATCTGTCATCATTACGCCGGGCGGCAAAGCCCATCTCGCTGAAGACTTCTCCTCGGTCGATAATGGCGTCTTTCGCAAACCGGAAAACGAAGCCGGAACCGTTTTCCGCTGGTTCTTGCGACGCTACGACAAATTCCAGAACTTTCTGCGGCGGTGTTAGTGACTTGCAACGTTCCACGAAAGAATAGTAGAAAGTTCCAGGGATAGCTCAAACCGGAAGTTAAATTCAAGCTGAAGACTTATCGTCAGCCGATACCTGTGTCTTTCGCAAACCGGAAAACGAAGCCGGAATCATTTCCGTCGGTTCTGCGATGCTACGGTAGATTGCCAAACTTTCCGCTGCGGTTTTAATGGTTTGCCATATTTCACGAAAGAACAGAAGAAAGCTCCGAGGAAGGTTCAATCCAAAATTCAGATTTAAGCTAAGATACACCGAAGATCGCCAGGGCCCCGAAAATGATAAAACTAATTGTTGTATACCCAGTTTAAAGTCTTTTACCCCTAACTTGACCTGACCCGACCTCAGTTAATTACCAAGTTTCGTAATACCCATGCATGGGATTATAAGATAATAATTAAGATTCGAGGTATAAATACTTATGTATGCGATAGAGTAAGGCAGTCACATTTCAGTTGCCTTTCAGTCACCTATGAGTGAGTTTGGAGATAGTGTTGTCATGAAATAAATGAACCTTGTCATACGATATTATATGACACTAATCGCAAAATTTAAATCAAACACTGGGCCGCGAAATTTTTTGACAATTCAATTAAATTCAATTCAGTTTGATTTAAAAACACATCACGGACAAGCCGACGGATTCTTTGCGGCATTTATACCGACATCTTATCATAAATATTTCAGTAGTAGCAGAGGGCTAGCACACGTGAACATAAATCCGCGTTATCCTGGCAAAAAATGGGCAGTCGGGAGCATACTGCCAAGAACAAATAATTCTGGATATTACCAGGGACCCATGAATTTCCTTTACAGGGGGCTTGTCAATAAGAGATTTCTGATGCTATGTTGACCGCACGGAAGATAGTTCGAGCAATACCCACGGTCCAATCACGTCCAAGACCAGATATACAAAATTTGGGATTGGCTGCTGGCGCCTTGTGGGAGGAGTCTCTTTGGTGCGCACGTCCAATGAGGCAAACAAGAATGCAAATTTATGGGTCCCTGATATTACGCATGAAAAATAGCGACAAGAGGAAAGTAAATCCGGTCACTGGAATGAACGGATCGATTACGTAGGTTGCACTGTCATTACAGCTACGACGTGTCTTCACAGGCGTATCTTCAGCAAAATTATCGAGTGGCAGCGATTCGGCTTGCACCTGGATTGCCTAACACTTTGTTTTCGTATCGGTAATTCGAAAGTCACGAATGTTAGTAGAAACGGTGGTAGTCATTGCGCCTATAGACATCAACTCATCCAAAATTAAATCAAATACTGGGCCAGGAAAATTTTTGACAATTAGAGAGGGCCGGATTGGCCCACGCGACCATAAATCCGCGTTCTTCAAGCACAAAAATGGGGAGCTAAAATTGGGAATCGGGAGCATATTACGCATGAAAAAAGCGAAACAATACAAGTGTGAAAATCATTGAGTTGTCGTTAAGGGGGTGACGTAAATCGCATTAAATTCCGATCCCCTGGTTCTCGAATGAATGGAGCAGTTACGTAGGTTGCGACGTGTTTTACAGATACGACGTGTCTTTATAGGCGTATCATCAGCAAAATCACCGAGGGGCAGGATGCGGCTTGAACCTGGATCGCCTCACACTTCGTCTACGTATCGATAACTCCAAAGTAAAAAATTTAGGTGTAAACGGTGGTAGTCCTAGCTGGCATTGCCTACCGAGAACACCTTCTCCTCATTTTCTTGTTAGCCTCCTTTTCAATTAAACTTTAAGGAATTACAGTTTTGGGTCAAGAATGTTTAGAGAAACAGCGTGTGTCTTTCCGACCCTTGACAAGTTTGCTGACGATAATGAAACTGACAACCTTAGCACAATTTCTGATTGTATTCGGCAGCATTATGTGTATATATATATATCAAGCAGTAGAAAAGGTCTCTAGAAGGAGTTATGGGTAGCGTCCCAGTGAAGTTATTGCAAGTTACGATGATAAGAGGAGGGGCGATCGTCGTTTTGTGGTAGTTATCACGCTCTCTGGAACGCAAATAATAACGACGCGTACATACGTCATCACTCTTACCAAGAATAAATAAGTTTATATTTATTCTTGCTCTTACGGAGTTCCTGCAGAACCGATAGTTATTATCACTTATGATGCTCGCGACCATCATAAGTAAATCGTAACAGTCCTGGAACGAAAATAATAAGTGGGAGGAGCCAATTTACTTATTACGGCGGGCTCTGGAACGGCAATAATAACAAGAAAAGTAACGATCGTAACTAATATTACGTCGCTGGAACGCTACCATAGTAGAAACGTGATCTCAACCTCCGGTCTTAGCGACAAGCTTCCAGTAAATCTAGCTATCGTCCCTTATAACTGAAATTCCAAAATGTAACTGTTTCCCATCTTTGGCTGGAGGTGCAGGGAGAATGCAAGGAACTAAGTGGAGTAGCCATGTCTGTTTTGTGGACATTCGGATCTAATTCTAATCTTCCTAACTTTGGTCTCATTTTCAGCAATATCTTTGATCAAAACCAAACGCAGAAACAGGCTGAATACTGAAAATGATCCTATCGAGTCAGGATTTGACAAAAATTTGGCTAAAAAGCAGCCTCAACAGCCCCATTGATTTTGTATATTTGTTCACACATGTATGCCTTATCATTTATGACAATAAATAACGTATTTTTGACTCTCTGACCTTCGTAAAAAAAACAGTCAAACTCTTCAAAAAGTGGGTGCGCAACTTTTTTGAACTCGATTAGGGCTTGGTCTAGGCGAAAATCCCCTTGGCGACCCCCCCACCTCCCCCAACCCGGTACCAAGCCCCCCGGGCGACCCCCCCCCTAATTGCAACTATGTAGGAAATCATAAAATCTTAGGAAAAACTGGGGTTCTAAACACACGAGTTAAGTGTAATCGCGTGATGGCAGCTCGATGACCGTTCCCATCTTTCTATGTTTTATTAAATATATTTCATTTTATTAACACTGTTTGGGTGGCTGTGGTCGGGGGAGGTTGGTCGGGCGGGGGTTGGTACCCGGGGTGGGGGTCGCCAGGGGTTTTTGTTACCGGGGGGGGGGGTAGCCGGAACTCTTAAGGGTACGCGGTGCGTCGAAGGTTGGGAACCACTTCTTTAATAGTTTTGCTTATCAGTTAAGTTACCTTATCGAGGAACTATGGCCAAAACTCAAGATTGCCAGTTGTTGTTATCTTTCGACGGTGAATCAACGTCCGTGTACGCTGCAGTTAGGCACCTTTGGTCCCACGTTAGAAAACAGATGGAAAGCAAAAGCTCCTGAGGAGACAGAATTTCCATTGGATCAGTTTGCGTAACCGATCTCATGGGGACATTATCAACTTTAATGACCAGGTAAGCAGATTTCCTCACGATCTATTAGTTTGATAAGATTCTGTCGCTTTATCTCACTGAATTGGTCTTTTAGGCTACACTAACTGTGGAGTTAAGGACGACTCAGACGGCGTTCGTAGAGTTCTTAAGCTATTTCGCCAAGTATGCTCCGTAAAGTCTGGCGCCGCTCAGACGAGAATTTGACAGATAACATCACGAGAATTTTGTGTGGCAATTTCTTACGGAAATAAAAAGATTCTAATTATTAGAGATTATTATTATAATATATGAACCATAGGTATAGATATTATTAACACCTAAATGCCATAATGGACCATGGTTAATATTCAGGTACAAAAAAGGAACTTCCAAAAATAAATTTACAATAATCCAATAACAAAAATAATATAAATAAATAAATCAGTTCAAAACAATTTAATCCAATAAGTAACTCTTTCTTCCCAGCTCACCTGACAGAAACCAACAGGGACAAGAAATTTTTACAAAACAAGAGCTAAAAGCTCATACGGCAATTGTTACAGTAGAGCATTTTCATCGGGTCTTCAAGCCTCTTCAAGTGAATAAATGATGGGTAACTAGATTGTCCTGTCTCAGCCTTTTTCGGTTAAACTTAAAGCTTGAATCCTTTGATCCTGACAACTGGAGTGGATGCAATAACATTCCAAAGTTTGCTCCAACCCCAATGCTCGGTTTCAACAGGGATTGAAAATAGGTTTTTCAGAATCACAAATAAGGCACTTCTGTACCTTCTTCGACGTTATAGGAATTCCCGCGTAACTGCAAATTTTTCGCCCTTGTGCAAACCAGGACCACCACGTTTCTGCCCTTGACCATTTATCCACTTTATCCGCATTCTATCTAGGAAAAAGATTTTTTGGACCCGATTAGTCCCTTTTCCCTTCTCTATGTTTATTGTTTGATCTTGTGCATTTACTCCATTATTGATATCTCAGTGCAATTTTTTCCTTTTCTTTCTCTATACCCTCTCTTTCCCTGTTCTTGAGTAGTGCGTAAATAAAACTTCGTCAACACCATCGAAATTTCGATCTCTTTTTTCTACGTTTCGCATTTTTGTGTATATCGCTCTGGTGGACCGTAAAAATAAATAATGGAAGGCGATATCGCAGAAGAAACAAAATTATTTCATTAGACATACACAATATTAAAACTATGTCTATACCAGAAGAAACAAAACTATTTCAATAGACATACACAATATTAAAACTATGTCTATAACCATACTCATTCTTTATCTGTTTGGTTATACCATGGGTTAGAAATGAAGTAGTCTACTATTCTATTTTATATTCATGATATTGCAACGCCTTCACCTCGATATCAAATATTACTAACAAGATTTTTTAGGGTGGACTCTCTCAAGGTTCTCCTCCTGCTAACAACTGGTTCAACTTTGCTGTTCTACACTTTCTTCTCCAGAACGCAGTTCTTCAGCCGAACAAATGACCATAGTGATACTTACCATGTGGGATACATACCCCCTCTCAAAATCGCTCCACTTTCGTCAGATGTCATGTCGTCATACCAGCAAAAAATAAAGACACCGTATTACAAAAAAGTGAAATATATTTTATACTGGAACGACGCCTTTGGCTCGAACGAGTGGTTTGGTACTGGAAGCAACCCATTTTCACACTGTCCCATTAGCGAGTGTTACCTAACCTCGAATCGTTCTCACATGCCCACTGATGAGTTCGACGCTATTTTGTTTCATCTTCGTTCATTCACATTCCGAGATTTCCCGAATACTCGGAAGGAATTTCAGAGGTATACTCTTATGACTATGGAATCGCCAGTTCATGCTTTTTACGATATCACTGACATGAAGTTACTTGATCATGTCTTTAACTGGACATACACTTATAGACCTGATTCCGACATTCTTTTCCCCTACGGGTGGCTAGACGTAACCGAACCCCGACCCCATACGTCAAATGGATCTAGCGTGTCTGACGGAGCCAGTGCGTGGGCCAATGAAGAGCAGACACACTTACAAGACAGTTTACTGGATAACGCAACAAGAGATGGAAAAGGAAATGCTATAGACAAAAATCTCACCAATTCGTATATGCGACGAAAAGAACACAAACCAGCAAACGAGGGTGGAACTGTACGTCCTCCCCACACTTCAGATGCTACAGACCAGGATCAGACTATACGCCTCCCCGACACTGGACAAATCCGACTTAAGGGTAGGCCTACTTCGATCTCACAGCCTTCAGACACGTCAAAAAAGCCATTGGAAAAGCGTGAAGAGACAAGTGTTAACTATGCTTTAGGGAGAACGAAAATGGTGGCGTGGTTCGTTTCTAACTGCAGCCCACGGAATAAACGGGACCAGTTCGCAAAACAGTTACAGAAATACATTCCAGTAGATATTTTTGGCAAATGCGGTACTCTGAGCTGTGGTAACGCTACTAAGTGTGACGATATGCTGAGAGGTCAGTACAAATTTTACCTAGCATTCGAAAACTCCAACTGCGGTCACTATGTGACGGAGAAGTTTTTCCGGGCGTTGGATTTGAAAGTTTTGCCAATTGTGTACGGTGGCGCGGATTATTCAAGAGTGGCACCTGAACATTCGTATATCGACGTACGGAGTTACAAAACTGCCAGTGAACTGGCGGAGTATTTAACTCTGCTGGATCGTAATGACGACCTGTACAATGAATATTTTTGGTGGACAGACTTTTATGAAGTTAAAAACGGAAAGGATCATATCTCGTGGTCTCTCTGTGAGTTGTGTGCAAAACTACATCTTGACAGAGAAAAAAAGATGTATGCGAGTATTTATGAGTGGTGGAGCTCGCGAAGTAACTGCGAGACTGAATTCCCTACCTGGACTGAATAGTGTGTTGTTGTTTAAGAAGTGCCACAGGAAATGCGTTTAGGTAACCGCGCCTGAGATTGGATACCAGTTCCAGAGCTGGCTTTCACAGTCGCTCGGGTTGGCCAAGGGCCGTAGCTAAAGACATCACGATGGGTCATTCTCTCTACCCCTTACGACATTTCTTCCAAACGTCAGTTCGCCGCCACGTCAGTTCACCTGCAAAATCCATCACTACGCTCACAGATTGTTTACCAAAGTAGTTGACGAGTTTCCCTCGCGAGTTAAATGCAAACAGGTAACGGCGGCTCGCCCACCGCTCGCCTGTTCATGGGCTGCACTTTTCATAAGAGTATATTTGTATTACCAATCCTGGGCTAAGTGGCGTTTTTGTCTACTGACGTTCCTGTGAACTGACGTTTGTGTCAGCTGACGGATTTTCATGGGTCAACTGAAGTGTGGACAAACTGTTAAAACAATTCGGCCTAGTGACGGTTTTGCAGGTGAGCTGACGTTTGTGTGAACTGACGTGTGGACGAACTGACGAGACCATGTCACGGTAGCCGCCAGCCGCGTCTTGAGGAGGATTTCCGCGGTCAGGAAAGCGAAGCCGGAACCACTTGGTTTCCACGCTGCTACGGAAGAATAGTTGGCTTTCCGACGAGGTTTTCGAGCTCGGGAGACAAAGCGGAAAGTTGTTCTTGGGTCTAGTGGAAAGCTCCTCAGAATAAGGCATGGGCACTGTTCCTGTTTTCTATTCCTGTTCACGTTTTTCTCATCCTGATTTACTGTTTCCTGGTTTCTGTTTTAGGGTGTTCTGTTTATTTTTGGTCCTAAACAGAAAACAGGAAACAGTAAACAGTAAGAGAAAAACAGGAAAAGGAACAGAAAACAGGAACAGTGCCCATGCCTACTCGGAATGTGTTTCCTTGGTCTCGTGTTCTAGTGTGATTACGTCAATAAGTTAAGGCTTAACACCAAATGTGATAATAAACAAATCAATAAATAAAGAGGGTCTTACAAAAGGGATCTCACAAAAAATGTTGTTTTCGCTTAAAACCAACTATTTTCTAACACTTGAAAAGTGTTAAATTAGTATGACAAAACTGCACGTACATGCATTCACTTCGTTCAGTTACTAATTGCAAAGTCTTTAACTTCGTTGCTGGTTGTTTATCAACTTTCCGTACCATTCCCCGATGCCGGGATTCCTAAATTCCTCCCATGAGCAGAATCTTGAATAATTAGAATGGCATATTTGTGACTTCTAGATAACCTGTCCAGTTATTCCTTGTGCATATTTTGGATGCCATATATTTCATTTGAATTTCCGTCTTGGTCGAAGCGTGCTGCTATGCAAGACAGGAAAGTTTGATGGTTGAAATCTCGCCTCGTTGACACACAACCGAGGGTGGGTTTGCATGAAGCAACAACTGAAGATTGGATTGAGCTTAGAAAATGATTTTAAGTTAATATCCAGATTTCATGTAGATGGAAAGTGAAATAAAATAAAGCTACACCTGTCAATAAACTATGTTCATTATGGCATCAAAATAATAAACATTTCTGACAAAATAATCCGGCAAAAAAATAATGCAATATGCTATAAGTAAGAGGGAACTAATTTCGAGCAAGAAGATAATAAACAAGAGGCTCATATGGCACTTGGAAAGCCGATTCGTGTGTTAGTTCTGATCATTTGTAAACAAAATCCTTGAGATAAGAACGATTATGGGCCCTTGTAAGCACCTGAAGCAAAAACAACAAATGGCCCTTGGTGATCATTTTTATATACCATATGGTCAAAGTTTTTTTCACTTTTCGGTTAAGATGTGCACTTTAAGGGTGCTAGAAAGTCATTTTTAAGCAAAACCCTTGTGGCACAAATGATCATGGACCGGAATGTATCGTTTGTTCACTTATTTCCCATCGTTTTCCTCCTCATTTTAGGAAATGCTTACCCCAGACAACAGTAAAGAAATAGATAAGTAAACGTATAGAAAACCTAAAAAAAACGTTCAGCCAGGAAAGTACCCTAACTCGCTACCACCGGGCCGACCGACAGACCAAAAGACCGAAACACGGAAAAGTGATAAGTATATGGCACTTGCGTAAAGACGCAATTGCCATAAGAACGTTCAATTGCCTTTGATACTACTTCAATTTTTATGCCACTTGCCTTCCGGCCAAGTGCCATGTCCCGATCTTTTTTCCGTCGGTCGGTCCGGCGATCGCGAGTTAGTCTAAGTGCCCACAGAACGCGAATTCGCGTTCGCCTGGGCGAATTTGACGTCGCGAGTGGAAAAAATTCGCGCCCTGCCGTTTCAACTCCAAGTCGAATTTGTTTCGCGCCGCGTGGCGGAAAAGAGTCGCGTTCTGTGGGCACCTAGCTTTAGGGTACTTCCAGATGTGCTAGGACGATGAAACTTGGCAGGCATATCAGGGATCCGAAAAAACTGACTTGGAAATAGTAATTTTTCCGGTTCGACCATCGTGGGGGGAGTGGAGGGAGGGGGAATCCGGAAAATGGAGGTATGCGTAACTTTCGAACGGGTGATCGGATATGAATGAAACTTGATAAGTAGAAAGAACACACGCCTCACAATTTCATTTTACGTCCGAAGCGGATCCGACACCTGTTGGGAAGATGGGAAGGGGTACCGGAAACATCCTGACAAACTTAGAGTGGATGGATCGGGAAGAAACTTTATGGGGAGAACAAAACACAGATCTTCGATACATCGTTGGCATAACCGGATTGGATCCGGGCACTGTGGGGGAGTAGGAGGGTGGGTCCCGGAATTTCGTTTATCACGGGTTAAAGTACTTCCAGATGTGCTAGGACAATGAAACTTGGCAGGCGTATCAGGGACCCAACCAGATTTACTTAAAAATGGTAATTTCCACGGTCGGTCCATCGGGCGGGGGAGAGGGGGGGTCCGGGATCTTGATGCAATCATAATTTTCAAACGGGCATCGGACACAAATGAAACTTGACAGTTGGAAAGAGCTCGGGTCGCGGATGTCCCTTAGTATCCGGACCGGATAAGTCTGAAGGGAGGGATTGAGGGGGACCGGAAATCTCGGGACAAGCTTGGAGTGGGGGTGATCGGGATGAAGCTTGGTGAGAAGAACAATTACAAGTTGTAAATGTATTCTTTATAGAAACGGAACGGATTGAATCGGCGCACTGTTAGGGGGGGGGGGGGTAGAGGGGTTTCTCGGAATTCCGGTGATCGCAAGTTAAGGCACTTACAAATTAACTTGGACAAAGAAACTTGGCTGACGTATTAGGGACCCGATCAGATTGACTTGCAAGCAGTCATTTCTCCGATCCGGCCATCTTGGGGCGAGGGGTTGCCCACTCTCGATTTTAGTGTACAGCAAGTGCCCGGTGCCGCGATGTCCGGTCGATGCCGGCACCGGCTGAAACAAGCCGGCACCAATTGTCACGTGTTTAAAACATCAATATAAGCATTTTTAGAAGCGTTTGATTGATGAATCACCCAATTTCTTGTCTTGTCGGCACCGGTGCCGGCACCGCCTATTTCGGTTGGTGCCCAGAGGCGCCATTTGGGCCAAATCTTGGGGTGGGCATGAACTCCATCTGCCCCACCCCCCCCCCCCCCGATTCACGTCGTGTCGCGTAAGAAAAAATGCGGGTTTTGGCAGCACATCGATCGAATATTCTAAGTAAAAACGCATTTTCAGCACCCGTGTGTTGCTTGGAAATGTACTGTAACCGAATGTGGTTACAGTACTCAGAGAAGACTGATTTTCTGCCTCTTTCTCCTTCTTCAAGGCTGCCAATTTCCGCTTTTGAGCTCCTGACAAACTCATGACATGATAACAAACAAATAAGATGTTGAATCGACAAGATCACAAACAATTCTGTCACTCCGATTCCAATCCTTGCCCGACCCAGTTTGCACTAGGATAATGACTTTATACTAACTAATGCTAATGTCTATTAATACCTTAAGTTAATAGGCTTAATGGTTAATAGCAAAGAGCGTAATTGCTCTTTGGTTAATAGGTTAATGGTTAATAGGCGTGCAGTAATTTCAAATCAATTGGACAGAATGGATTATGGTGGACATAATGGATTATTATGGCCGGCAAAGGGCCCTTTGTGGTGGAAGCTTGGACCCCCCTGGAAAATCTGGGGTGGGCATTTGCCCACCCCTGCCCCCCCCAAATGGCGCCTCTGTTGGTGCCGGCCGGTGCTGGGAAAGGATGTACAGCAGGTGCCGGGGAGTGGGTAACCCCTCGTCTTTAGGAGAGTTGAGTAAATTGGAATCCGGATTACCAGAATTTTGTGTGATGCATAACTTTTTAACGGTTGGTCCAATCCAAAGGAAACTTGATAATTGACAAGAGGACGTGTCTCTGATCTAACGACAAACTTTCATAATCACCAAGGGCCCATGATCATTTGTACCTCAAGTATATGCTTACAAATTAGTTTTTAGCCCCATTAAAGTGCGTATCTTAACTGGAAAGTGAAAAATATACTTTCGACCAAAAAATACATTTTCGTGATTCCAAGGGCCCATGATAATTTTTGTCTCAAGGGCTCTGCTTACAAATGACTTTCCAACATGCTTAAAACGACAATCTTACCACAAAGTGGAAAAAAACGATACACTTTTAAGATCACCAAGGGCCCGTGATCATCTGTTCCCCAGTATTTTGCCGCCAAATTCAGTTCTAGCTCCCTTAAAGTGCGCATCTTAGCCGCAAATGCAAACACTACCTTAAAGCAAATGAGACATTTTCATGACCCAAGGGCCCATGATCATTTGTGTACCAGTGCTTTTGCTTACAAAATGGATTCCTATTCCTTAAACTGCGCATTGTAACCGTAAAAGTGCATGGCATATTTTTGACTAAACCATACATTTTCATGAATCCGAAAGTCCCATAATCGTCTGTGCCTCACGACAGCACAAATCTTAGCTGATACCCTTAGCTACTACGTATGCTTGCAAGTGCCATATGAGCTTACAGCTCTTGTTTATATGCTGAGCACTTCCTACCCGTGTGCCCTAACTAAAAATGGCTATAAAAATCCCAAAGTTGGTCGTTCGCTATCCCCAATCTGTTCTCCGGTGTGTAATTAATTAGTAGATCATACACATAATTGACATTTAATGGTTTTTATACCGCCAGTTTGGACAGCAGTGGGAACGTCTTTTGCACCCGCCAGGTCACACTTCCCTTTGTAATACTCGACCGAAAACCTCAAGGGTTAAGGTTAACTCCCATGCAAATCGTAATCAAATGACAACAGGCTAATTAGGCCAATCTTGTATGCTCAAGAGAAGCGAGAAAAGCAATTAAAGAAGACGGAGATATTTGTGGGAACATGCTTAAAACAATGGCAGTTCAACACGATTTATTAACAGACGGTCGGATATTGAAAATGAGCGTTGCCGGTGGATTTAAAAAGAGTTCGAGCATAATTAGGGCACGCGTTACATGCAGGGGCGCCACTATGGGGGGGGGGGGGACTCCCCCCCCAATGGTCTTGAGAAAGTACTTTCGTCGGGCGAAGCCCGGCGAAAGTTCACTTGTTTGTCGGCGCGGAGCGCCGGCAAACCCATGAGAAATAAAATATTGCATGCTTTTGTCGGGCATCGGTCGACTCGTCGGCACATCGGGTTCATTTCATACGCAAGAAGTCAAATTCTGCACACATTCGTCGTGCATAACACATAAGAAATCGAATTCTGTATCCTTTTGTCGGGCCTCGATATTCTCGTCGGCACATCGGGTTCTTTTTATACATAAAAATACAGAAGAAATTCAATTTTATATGCTTTCGTCGGACGTCGGTAGACTCGTCGGCATATTGGGTTCTTTTTATACGCAAAATCGAATTCGGCAAATATCTGTCGGGCAAAACACAGAAGAAATTGACTTCTGATTGCTTTTGTCGGGCGTCGGTCGACTCGTCAGTTCTGTTTATCTGTGATAAATCAATTTCAGCAAACATTTGTCGGGCGCACCCGAGAAGTTCAAGTATCGTCGGCACATCGTGTTGTTTTTATACGTAAGAAATCAAATTCTGTAAACGTTTATCAGGCGCATCCCGAAAGTTTAAGTTTTGTCGGCTCATCTTACATGTAAGAAGTAAAGTACTTTACAGTCTTGTCGAGCAAACATAGAAGAATTCGAATTCTAATGCTTTAGTCGGGCGTCGGTATTCCTGTCGGCACATCGGGACATTTTTATTCGCAAGAAATCAAATTCTTCAAACATTTGTCGGTAAGTTTAATCGGGATCGGTATCTCATTACACGTAAGAAATCATATCCGTAAACTTTTGTCCAATCCCGAAAGTTTATGTCTCGTCTTCCATACTATTTTGGCGGAAAGATCTGTGATTTCACAGGTAGCCTTACTTTTATTTAAGATCGCTCATAAGCGTTTCCAAAAAAGTTCGCCTGCGGCGCATTTCGTAGTACTCTCTATTTGGAAGAATGGTGTTTCCTTTAGTTGGCGTTTTAGGATTGAAATGCTTGGGGTTGGAAACACATTAAAAGCTAGAACCTGTAAAGTATAGGTATAGAATAGCCTAAAATTTTCCAGAAAAAAATACAGATTAAAAAAATATTCGCCTGCGGCGCTTGGTTTAACTTGTTCTGGGTTCGGTCATTTTAGCGAAAGGTCAAAAGAAAAGCCGAATATGTGAATTTAAACATATGAGTTTACATTAAAAAATAATCTCAGCTAATGCATTACAGTTGGTTTACACAAAATTTGGCGTGCGGCGCATTTCGTAGTATTCTTTAATCGGAAGAACGGTGTTTCATTTAGTTGGCGTTTTAGGATTGAAATTCTTGGGGTTTGAAACACCTTAAAGCTGGAACTTGTAAGCTAGATTTTTCCAGAAAAAAAAGGCAGATTTAAAATACTTCGCCTGCGGCGATTAATTTAACTTGTTCAGGGTACAGTCGTTGGAAGCTTCAGTTTTTAGCGAAGCTGCAATGAAATCCCGAATATGAGAATTTAAATTTAAGAATTTACATTCAAGGACTAATCTCAGCTGATGCATCACAGTTAATTTTACACCAGTTCAATTATGTGCTGGCGGGAAATGTACGCCGTTGCCGCGAAGCGGCAACGGCGTTTTTTGTCGGCACATTTTTGAGTCCGTCGGCACAAACTGGACGTCCCCCCCCCCAAAGGTAAAAGGCTAGTGGCGCCCCTGGTTACATGCTGTGGCAGCGCTGCATGGTGCAGTATTATAAAAACCCGACTTTTGGATCCCAATAAGTCGGGCAAATTTGCTGATTTGCTCTGAAGCTGAGCAGATGTCCGCTTTAGTTATGTTTCTTGTCTTCCAATGCGCATACTCAAGTGCCATATAGCGACCGTAATGTTTGTCGGTCTGTCAGTCTGTCCCGGTTTTGCTAGATTGGGCACTTCCACAGAAGCTATAGGACGATAAAACTTGGCTGGCATATCAGGAACCTGGTCAGATTAACTTGGAAACAGTCACTTCTCCGATCCTGTCATCGTGGGGGGTGTGGAGGGATGGGGAATCTGGATCTAGTTGCATGCATATCTCTCGAACGGTTATCGGCGTTGTTGCCATTCATGTACTTTTTTTTGTCTTATTCAAATAGTTCATCTTTGGATACAGAGCTATATTATGACAGGTCGATTATACTGATCAGCCCAGTTCGAGCTTTTCACTTGGAAATGCAACATCATTGGGGTTAGGTTCTCATCCCTACTCCGAAGCTAAAACCTAATGGCCCCTTAGGTTATCGGATGTGAATGAATCTTGACAAGTGGCAAGAGCTACTGCCTCAGATGTACCAGATCCAGTAACTGTGGGGGGAGCTGGCACTGGAAGTCTCTTGAAACGCTTACAGTCGAGGAATCTGGATGGAGCTTGGTGGAAAGAACAAGCATAAGCCCTAGATACATTATTGACAAAACAGGACCGGATCTGGGCACAGTGGGGGGGGGGGAGTTTTTTTCTAGAATTCCGGTGATCGCGAGTCAAGGTAGTTCCAGATGTGCTACGACGATGAAACTTGACAGGCCTATCAGGGACCTTACCTGACCAGGTTGACTCGGACATGGTCACTTCCTCGATTCGATCACCGTGGGGGGATGGAAAATTCAGAATCCAGTGCCATGCATAACTTTCGAACGGGTAACCGGAAGTTAATGAAACTTGGCAAGTGGCAAGCAAGTGTCTCAGACGTTCCATTTCAAGTCCGGACCAGATCCAGCTATTCGAGGGAACAGGATAGAACTTGGTGGGAAGAACAAGCATAAGCCCTAGACACCCTATTGACAGCACAGGATCGGATCGGAGAACCGTGGGGGGAGTTGGAGGGGTTTTCCCCGAATCTCGGTGATTATGAGTTTCGGTTCTTCCAGATGCGCTAGGAGGGATCGACTAAAAAGAGGAACGGCATGGTGCAGGAGGCACACCTACTAAAAACAGGCACACGTACTAAAAAGAGGCACACGTACTAAAAAGAGGCACACGTACTAAAAAGAGGCACGGTATACTAAAAGAAGGCATCCCTGCACCAGGAGGCATGCACCGTCTGTGCCTTTTTTTAGGACCCGTTATCTGGCGTGCTTCTTTTTACTTTTTAGTACCCGAACGTCTTTGCAGTAAAAAGGGGGTTCTACGTGCCTTTTTTTAGGACCCTAGAACACGGGCCCTGCGACCGTTTCTGGCGTGCCTCTTTTTAGTACTCGTTTTCTGGCGTGCCTTCTTTTAGTATGCCTTGCCTCTTTTTGGTATGACTTGCCTCTTTTTAGTACGTGTGCCTCTTTTTAGTAGATGACACCATGCCGTGCCGTGCCGTGCCTCTTTTTAGTCGATCTCGCGCTAGGACGATGAAACTTGGCAGTCGTATAAGGGACCTGATCAAACTTATTTGGAAATAGTCACTTCCCCGATTCGATGAACGTGGGCGAGTGGAGGGATTGGGAATCCGGGATCTAGTGGCATGCACAACTTTTGAACGGGTGATCGGCTCTGCATAAAACTTGACAAGTAGAGCGGTTGTCTCAGATGTTTCATTTCATTCCGTCATTTCATAGTCATTTCCCTGATCCGGCCATGATGGGACGGCGTGGAGGGAAGAGGAATTCGGAATGTTGTGTCATGCATAGCTTTGCAAAGGGTGATTGGCTCCAAATTAAACATGATAATTGACAAGAGAACATTTCTCTGATGTTCATTCTCACGAAAATTTATGTTCTGAAACAGTCTTCAAGGAATGGAATAACCTTTCAAAATTCCCCACATCAGCCCCACGTCTTCCCATGAAAGGGACCTTGGAACAGACAAATAACCTTGGCAGCGGAAACCTTATTTGATAAACACTTTAACTACCCTTAGAATTGCCATATGAGCTTTCAGCTCTTGCTGTACCAAGCGCTTACTCAACCTCACTGCTCTTTTGGGCGTTTTTGACCAAGCCTTTAGTCGTTTCTGCTCAGGCCTGCGAAGAAACGACACTGGCAATTCCGAGTTGACCAATCTGCTCAAGAGAACGGTATCAGCCAGACTCTTCTCTACCAAAAACGTGAAATTGGCAAAAAGGACAGAGGACTTGGGAGAGAGAACTGTGATCTCTTTTGGCAAAAAACGTGATGACCATTCAGTTTCTCAGCGACCAGCCTGCCCAGTTTCCTCCTTTTCAAACAGTTACTCCCAAGACACAGAATTGTCATTTCGTACAATAAGAAATAATGACGAGATTTTCGTGTTTTTTTTTGTAGATCAGGTTATTATCCCTCTAAGAGAATATGCGAGGGAGAATTATTGTAAGTCTGAATAATTCGGCTGCGCTTGCGGCAACCGGCTTCAGCCAAGAACAAACTAAATTAAGTTGTGCAATTTAGTTTGTTCTTCGCTGAAGACGGTTGCTGGAAGGGCAGCCGAAATGTTCAAACCTACATTTATCCCTTAAATTATATTAAAATTAAGTTAATATTATATCAATTTAACCCCGAAAATTCAGATAATTGTAGCAATTCCTCCACCAGACACAAGTTAGCTATGAAAACGCACTCTTCCCGCTTTTCCCAGGCTCGGAGCCTGCGTTTCTCTGAGAGACAGAAATTTCCGGAGACAGAAAAGCTTAAAGTTGAACTGAAATGTCAGCTTAACACTGTCTCTGACCCGCTAAGCCGTCGTACATTTTCTGACCCATTGAATATTCATGAGTGGCTCGAATGGACGAAATCATTGGCATGAATATTGTTGCCTCGTGTTAAAAAAAAAAAAAAGCTACAGTAGTGTTAGCAGTAATCATCCCTGCCGATGGTTAAAGTTTAACCGAAAAGGACTGGGATAGGACAATCTAGTTACCCGTCACTTATTCACTTAAATTGGCTTGAAGACCCGCTGAAAATGCGTTACTTGGTTGTTCCGCTATTCAGGAATAATCGATTTTCAAATAGTGGAATTTCCCTGTGATTTGTGGTACCTCTAAATTGTTGTAGCCTATGCCTTACAAGAAAGATTTATGACTTTTTTTTTGTTCAGGCACTAAGCAATCTTCACAAATATCGCCACTGCCCACTGAAAAGCCTTGTTTGTGTTTAGATAAAAATTTCCCGCGTCATAGTGGAATTTTCGCTTTGGGGGCAGCCGCAGACATTCTGAACGTCATAACTAGAGCAGATAGTGGAAAACAAAAAAATCCCTTTGCAGAATCCAAATAATTCAGTGTAGTCAACTAAATGACACAAAAATAAGTTGGCTTTTCAGTTAAACTTTAACAGTTTCTCAAATATAAGGTTTAAAGCCAAGCAGACCATCCAGAATGCAAGAGCAAAACGAGATTTTCATATTTTGTATTGACTACCCCTGATTGATTGATTGATTACTCCTGATCTTAGGTGTTCTGCAGGGACAGAAATAACAGAGCTAGCAGGGATAGAGATATTTCGGTTGTATTTCCGGCAACCGTCTTCGGCGAAGAACAAATTAAATTACAAACAAATATAAACACATCAATAACAGAAGAAACAATGCGGACTCATCAAATCATAAGATAACCAGAAGAACGATATGGAATAAAACCACGAAGAAATGTAAACAAAATAAAAAACGAGTGTTTGAATTGTTTTGTTGTATCGATACAATTCTGTGATGTTCCGACAATTTTTTAGTGTGGCCTACTATTATTTAGTTATTTCCCAGGGAAAGGGAAGAAGCTTTCTCTCTTTTTATTAACATCACTAATTCGCATCCGCTTCCAACAAACACTATGGTACGACTGGCCTAATTAGCTGGTAATTAGCTGATCAACAAAAACTCGGAAACTCTCGTTGTTATTCTTGCACAAAGGTCTCTTTTTATTTTCTTCCGTTAAGTCATACTTTGAAAGAGTTTTTTCTTGTGTTTTTGAGAGATTTCTGAAGCACAATCTCGGTGACATCATATATGACACAAAAAAATAGAAAGGAGTCAAGGTCGGACCTGGATGTCTTGTTGCAACCCAATTTGGTATTGCACGATCTTTAACAGTGCGTTGGAATTTTTTTTTTGCTTCAGGTGAAGACCTCATGTTCCGAGGTTGATAGGTTGAACTTAAGAGTCGCAAAGGATGAGGCATGGGTCAATCCAACATGACACGACTATTTGCTTCTAATGAACGAATGTGCACATTTACTATCGATCAAATTTAGTCGTATTAAGTAACATATGGAGTAGAGTAAAAAAACACAAAGAAAAGGTATACAACACTTCCAAAAACTTGCTCTTCGGTTGTTCAAGCATTCATGCCGCCTGTATGGGTCCATCGTCCCTAAAACGCGGACGTTACAATGGAAAAGCTTTCCCTCTAAATTTGACGCTTTAAATCAACGCATGTTCTGCGAAAGGTGTTAAGAAAGATGAGAAAGTGCTATATTACGTATGCGAAGCACCTAATTTATTTGCCAATGTTATGCCCTGGCACCTTGCTAACGGAGAAGTTCCAAGTTAACCATGCCAGTGTTAAACTTCGGGAATTTCGTTGTTCCTACCAAATATTATGGACAGCTGGACCAAACCAGCACATGCCAATGTTATGCCCTGGCACCTTGCTAACGGAGAAGTTCCAAGTTAACCATGCCAGTGTTAAACTTCGGGAATTTCGTTGTTCCTACCAAATATTACGGACAGCTGGACCAAACAAGCACATGAAGTTTTTCACTGTCAAAATATGGCAGTTTACCCCTTACTATGTCAAGTATGGTCAGACCTAACTCTTATCAAAAACCCACCAAACTGGCCGAACTATCTGGCCGAAGATTTAAATATAGTATTTTTGATGTGTTTTTTATGTATTTTATTTATTTTCTGTTACATACTCCACTTTTGAGAATGGCGGGTCACAACTATAGGTTACATACTTACTTCTACTTACAACAAAAAAAAGCTTAACCATCCAAACTACAGGATATCTTTCTAATTTATCTTTCTCATATTTTTGACATACGTTTCAGCAAGATTCAAATTGTGGGTCGAGTATGTGGCATACAATACTCTATATGACTTAAGTCCAAAACACGCCAGTGATCCTCAGGAAGAAGGAGTAAACGTCTCCGTAATGACTCAAATTCAACGACTCAAATCCTGTGTCAAGCAATCACGGCGATCTTTGGGAGTAGCTGTGATACCACTTCTGCCTTTCTTCCGCTAGGTACCCGGAGAGGCCGGAGATTTCGCAGCGGCAAGGAGAGATAGTCATCAAGAATATTCTGGTTCCGCAACCAACTCCACGAATGTTTGACACACATCTGTGTAGCGGAAACATCTATAGTGTACAGAAGTAGGCCCAGCATTTTCACAATAATAAATAAGACGACGTGGTCAAACTTGGGCATGGAGTGAGTTAGGGTTGAGGCGTTATTAGCATGATGAGTTAGGCATGAGGTGAATTATTGGGATCCCAAAAAGTAAGTGGAGGGATACCTACCTATGATATCGCAAAAGCTGTCCGTCTGTCCGTCCATCTGTCCGTCTGTTAGCACGATAACTCTCGAAGGGGTAAGATGCTTTGTTCAAACTTGGCACGAGGACTCTTTGGATCAAAGTACAGGTGAACTGATCAGATGAATTTGCCGAAGGGGTAAGGAGACATGCTGAATCCGAAATCATTTTCTCGCCGGACAAGTAGTTCGCCCAGAGTCCCGCCAAAACCGGAAAACTTGTTTAAAGTAAAGGTTTTATTTGAACTTGATTAGATGTTCGATTCAGGTGCAAGAAGACATTATTATGACAAGCATTTTCTACCCGGAAACATAGTTCGCCCGGAATCCGGCTGAAACCAGAAAATTCGTTAAAAGTTAAAAGTTTTATCTGAAGTCGATCAGAGGTTCAATATAGGGTAAAGGAGATATGCTGAATTCGTTTTTGAGCTTTTTTTAACCGACAAGTAGTTCGTCCAGAGTCCGACAGAAACCGGACATTTGGCAGAAGTAAGGCAGCTGGAAGTTTTGATCAATTTCGTCGAAGTAGAGATGACGTATAGGGGTAAACACAAACGGTGAATCCATATCTGAACTTGGTTTTCTTAGACGATAGCCGTTGGCCTTAATCTGTTTCTAAATTTTAAGAGTAAAAATTTTTTAAAGAGTCTGGCGAAGACCGGATATCTAGAAGATCCAATTGTCTGGATCAAATATGAAATTTCTGGGATCCCATCGAAACCTTTGGTCCTGTTTCGTTGAGGTTGCCGGATTCTCTGCGCAAAGGCGAATCCGGCATCCATAGACATACAGCTGAAAGCGATCACGAACCAGCAGTTAACCAGCAATAAAGTCAGAAGCATTTTCAAACTAACTATGACGTAACAAGAACGATCAGTTCGAATATAGATCCATCTTTAACTCTTTTCACGAAGGTTATTTGCCGATCATGTAGTTTTAATTAGGAAAAGTCGGAGGGTAACTACCGGCTGAAGATGACATTCACAGCTTAATAATGATAGTGATTATTTTATTTGTAACTCATCAAAAGAAGCAAAAGGCACGAAAACGGAGTAAATATATGGAAACATCACGAAAGAGAAATCATTTACGAATATACAAAAAGAATATCGAAACTAAAACATAGGAAATTTTAAAATCAAAGGGATTTCCAATCGTGACCAATATTTCAGCGATGTTTCTTGTGTGTCTCTCTTGGAGTGTTGACCCGCATTGCTATTTTGAGAAGGACTTGTCTGAATGAACGAGGGACTGCGAACTCTCGATTTTAGTGTACAGCAAGTGCGACGGCACCGGAAACTTGCACCGGTTGCCATGTTTTAAAACATCAAACTCAGCAAGTATAGAAGCGTTTGAATCGACAGAAGCGTTTCAAAGATGAATTGCCTAATTTATGGCCGGCACCGCCGCTTTCGTCGGGTGCGGGAGAGGATGAAAAGCAGGGTTCACAGCGCTCAAAAGGTACGTCAACTGAGTTTTATTCTGGCGGTATTTTGGCTCTTCTGATCACAGGTTCGTTTTTCTGGTGTGAGCCTGAAGAGGACCCTTGCCAAGAAGGGCCGAAATATCGCCAGAAGAAAACCCAGCAGACTTATCCGTTTAACGCAGTTATCCTTGATCCGGAGTTAGCTTTTTCAAGGCTATTCATGTCAAGATTATCTTCGGCGAAAAAACTTCTTTCCATTTCCATACTCCATTTTTTTTTCAACAGACAGCAGGCCCTACGCAGTCAACGGCAATCGAGGCAGTAAAGTGAAGAGTCAGATTCTCACGAAACATTTTTTGATGCAGAAATTACGAAGTCATCAAGAAGTAATTTTTTTGCCGCTGTCATAATATTACGATGCAGTGGAATCGATGAATTTATTAGGCTTTACCTTATCAATCAGGTTTAAGGTCGTGTGCGCACCAGACAAACATATGTTTAGACATATATTAATTGGACGACATGTAGAAATCTGGATAACAGCAAACAGGTTGTCGAAGTAACCAAGCTTCAGCAAAATAAAAGAAAACAAACAAAGTCAAATGCTCAAGCTGAGCAGGCTACGTAAGCCACATATTTCATACATTCAAAATAAGACTGAACTTCAATACTACACTGTCAGAAGTTTCATAACAGATCGCGCATAACACTTTCAAGAATAACACCTTTTCACTTAGAAATAAAGCGTTATGACCAGTTAAGTTTACACTATTTCGTGCCTAGATCTCCAACAACACCTTCAATTGGTAAAAAATACTACACTGTCAGAAGTTACATAACGACAACAGAAGGATGCCCGGTTTCAACTGATACCACTTTGGGATGTTATCTGTTGTGGTTATTTCGTTCCCGTTAGTATTTTTACCAATTGAAGGTGTTGTTGGAGATTTAGGCACGAAATACTGTAAACTTAATTGGTCATAACACTTTATTTCTGAGTGAAAAGGTGTTATTCTTGAAAGTGTTACGCGCTATCTGTTATGAAACTTCTGACAGTGTATTTCTTAATTTTATTCCTCACTAGCCAAACGCCTTCACCAGCCCTGTCTGGATTTCTTTTTTATCTATTGCCAGATTATTTTATTAACTAGTCATTCCGTTCATTCCCTATTCTTCTCTTCAACGGGTGAGCGAATCACAAGGCCCGTGATCTCAAGGGGGAGGGGCCCTTACGAGAGAAAATAGAAGGAATGAGTTTCTGCTTGGCGCAGGAGTTTTAGACTTTGCTATCATGCCCCAAAAACTAAGAACAAGACTATGTTTGTCAGGCGTTTAGAGCCCAGTCACACATGGCTCATTTGCTGGCTTTTTGGGTTGCAAAAGTAGAAAAAAGAAAAGAACTAAATACAAATAATTCTGAATGTTGTCGTTTTAAATTCAGGAGATCAATTTGAGCGAAATAGGGTGTATAATTATGTTACAGGAGCCCTAACTGCCCCCTATTTGCAGTCTACTCATTATTCCCAAGCTGCCACCAAGCCCACCAAATCTCACGTCCCCTAGGGATTTTCAGTTGTTTGTCGAATATGCCGGTTTTTGAGCCATGTGTGACTGGGCTCTTATCCAGTTTTTAAGACAGCCGACTAACAAAGCACTAACATGTGTAGGCTACCATTGAGTCCGAGAAAATAGAAAAAAAACCTTAGCTTAATGAAGACGACCCTTGCAAAGAAGGGCCAAAATATCGCTCGAAGAAAACTGAGCTGACGTACCCGTTTAACGCAATCAACTTCGATTCGCTTTCAGCTTCAGCTGAAGGAATGTTTTATGTCAAGAGTCCACTCGACAAATAAACTGCATTTTGTATCATATTGCATATTCTGTTTTGTTTTTACTCTGTCAACAGTGTAGTGGAACTACAATTTGTTTCATTTTCCACACTCGGAAAACATTTTGTTTCTTCGCTATTTGTTAAACGCTGACGTTGTCAACCCATCTTGGTTTTGAAAATTGTATGTTCAAAAAAGAGTTTTTTTTTCTAAACTGATGACACAACCTATAATAACATGGCTATAGGCTACCTCAGGTTTTAAAGGAATACAGAATATCGGAAGTAGGCTAGGGTCTAAATTGGCTTTGCAGACAGTTGAAATATTCTACATGTTTTCAGGAAGCACACTGTCATAAGTTACATAACGACAACAGAAGGATGCCCGGTTACAACAGATAACACTTTGGGATGTTATCTGTTACGTTTCTTTCGTTCCCGTTAGTATTTTTACCCACTGAAGGTGTTGTTGGAGATCCAGGCACGAAATAGTGTAAACTTAACTGGTCATAACACTTTATTTCTAAGTGAAAAGGTGTTATTCTTGAAAGTGTTATGCGCTATCTGTTATGAAACTTCTGACAGTGCAGAAAGAAAGCTTTTCGCTAAAGCGTCAGTAAAGCAGTAATCTACAGTAGCGACATTTTCAGACCAAATCCAGATTCAAACCCAAAATTTCCTTGAAGATTTCAGCAAAACAATAATATAAGCTGAACGTAACGACATTTTCAAACCAAATCCAGATTCAAACCCAAAATTTCCTTGAAGATTTCAGCAAAACAATAATATAAGCTGAACGTAGCGACATTTTCAAACCAAATCCAGATTCAAACCCAAGATTTCCTTGAAGATTTCAGCAAAACAATAATATAAGCTGAACGTAGCGACATTTCCAAACTAATTCCAGGTTCAAACTCAAAATTTCCTTGAAGAAGTCCAACAGCAAGTCCAGGTTAAAACGAAATAACTCCTTGAATAACTTCACAAAGCAGAAAGTATTTCCGTGAACCAATTTCGGGTTCAAACCCGATTTTGAATGAACCATCAGGTAAGTTAATATTTCCTAGCTTGCATTCCTAGATCTTTCCACAAATAAAGGTATTCAACCAGTCGTGAGAGTGACAAGCCTTTTTGCAAAAAAAAACGCAATAATTAGCTTAAGGTGAACGTACCTACCCCATACTTCCCTTGAATTAAACTGCTTTTGAACTTCGAGTTCAAAGATTGAAAATCACTGAATTAGCTACAAAATCAGCTCTTCCTTCCTTTCCAAAGAGATCGAGAAAACTCCTAGATTAGATTGGATGCCGTTTATTTCTCAACCTGTCCAGCGCGCTACTTAAGCGGTCAAGTCTCGGTATTTAATCCACGGAAAATGATAGAAACGGTAAATAAGAAAAATGGATTACGAAAATCGAAATTCCGCCTCATAGTTGGCCTACCATCTTTCATGCTGCCCTTTAAATGTTCCTCTTCCTACGTAATCCTTTCTGTTCCATAATTTAAAGCTCTAATTCTCAGTTTCTAGGATTCGGTAAAAAATTTGAGAATTTGGTAAAATGTATCTCTGCACCCCCTCCCCCCCCCCCAACGAAAATGCACTTGCGACGCCCCTGTATAGGGGTATTATTTTTTGTGTTTTGGTGTTTATTGTCCAAGTTTTTGCCATGGCAGTTGGATCTTAGTGCAAATAAAATCTTATCTTATCTTATCCACCTGCACTACTTCATCGACATACTGATTGTACACCACACCTTGTACTTTTGTTCAATATACTCTCTATGCCCCCAAAAATAGCTTCTCAACCCTGAGGCGGAAAGGCTCCAGTTCGTGTTCTGGAAGCGCTATTCCGCTGTTTTGGCTCCTCCCATATGTTACATTTTGGAGGCTGAGATCTAGTTATAAGACGGGGATCCAAATCTAACTCATCATCAGTCCTTTCCATTGTTTTGTGTCTGTTGGAAGAAGCAGTGAGCATAAAAATGTTTAGGGTATGTAGCATTTTGAACCTACTACTTTTTATTTAATTTTTCAAAAATCGATTATTTTTATTGAAAAGATGACTTTTTTTGTCACCCTCGCCCGTTTTCAACGCCTGACGCTACATTCTTCTTTTTGGATACAATCAAACAAGGTCATTTGAACACACCCATTGATTTTGGTATATATTTTAATCCATCATAGGCTATAGAAAAGTACGTTGTTCTTCGGTCGAAAGCAACTCCTCTATGGAGATATTCCAAGATAAAGGACGAAACGAAATATAATCGCGTATTCGACCTCATCTGGGATCGAGGTGGTTCTTCTTCGTGTTTTTCTACCAACTTCGTCCAAGTCGGCTCGCGGTCAATGGATCGACTTCGCAATCGATTGCGGCTTCGAATCTCTACCTTCGAATTCAGTTACCCCCCCCCCCCCCCAATTCGTTCCCCGTTTCCAGAACCCGACGCTATATTTCTTGTTTGCTACAATTTAACAATGCCATTTGCAAATTCGCCTATTGTTTCTTTTTTTGCATTTTACCCCGAGCATGCAGAAACGGAACGTTTTCGTTTTAAGTTGCAAGAAACTCCCGTACGAAGATATAGGAGCAGGGGAATGAAACGGAATCCGACCTCGTAATCGACCTCATTTTCACATCCACTTTTATTTTTGTTTTTCGACCAGTTTCTTCTAATTCGACGCGTCGTCAAATTTTGAATCAATTTCGACCACGATTTTTGCTTCGAATTTTGGTTTAAAAATTATCCGTCTAGGTTGGGTGGAGACACGGATGGATTTCAGACATCGAACATTCCTGTGCTGTATAGCACTGCATTTCAAGTAAGAAAGAAAATAAAATGAAAAAAGATGTTCAAAACGGTCGCAAGGATTACCTGTTTACTAACGAAGTTTGAAAAACAGTTGATATGCTAGTTATTTACAGACTCATGGAAAGGATTTCGGAATCCGGGCGCTGCGGAGTCAGGAAGAAAGAGTGGCAGGCGATTAGCAAAGGGGAAATTAACAACCAAAAGAAAGTGCAGTAACTGTTTAGGACATTGAAAAAAGCTATCCAGCAGTAAATAGAGGGACAATAACTGAGCACACAAAGGTGATAACTCACTTTTTGCTAGTTTGGAGATCATCGCGTTCAAAGTTTGGGAAGTTAGTATACCGAAAGCTAGTTATCACCTTCGTCGACTGATTTTCTCTGTAGGGAGTGATCTGGCGCAGATTCAGCAAAGGGCAAAAAGAGCGTAAAAATGTGCACCAGAAGGTGCTCTTAACTCAATGGGCCCAAAAAGGCGAGTTATCACCTTTGTGCGCTCAGCTCTTCAATTGCTTTTAAGCAGAAACAGCATACTTGGGCCCGTCTATAAATTCCAACTAAATACCCGATGAAAAATTCTTTGACCGTGTAGTTGTATGGTAATTGCACGAACAAATTGCATGTATTGAATGTAGTAGTACAGAATACTTCGATTTAACATGCCTCCGAGTGGGTTAATCTTAAGCAGTAGTATCCGATAGTATCCAATCTTGCTGTAGTAGCATCCAGTTTGCTAGTAGTGGCATGCGGTGGCAACAGTTACTACTGCATGCTACTTTATCGTGCAACTCCATACGACTAATTCTCGACAATTTTTCGTCGGGTAGGCATAATTATCGTAATTTGCTAGCGAACAACAATGTACCAATTGTTCCGAATCACGAATAAGAGAAAAGGGGGACATACCTTACCTGAAATTGAAGGTGTCTCACCGTGTTTTCGTCATATCTGTCACAGGAGTGGTTCCTAATCTGATTTCCGACACAGTACTGTAATTTTTTACTTCCAGGTTCAAAACGGTATTCTGAAATAAGAAATAAGCATAAGAAATTACTTTAGACAAAGCTCATAAAATAACCTAAAAAATCGTTACAATATATACCTAAAATACAAGAAAAAAGTACAGGATCGATGCGTATGTAATTTAGGCCTAATCGAACAGAAAAAGATTTATGAGAAACGGGGCCTATAGTGACAAGTGCCAACGATGATCAATAAAGGACTTATGCAGGCTCTCGAACAGCATGACCAATAGATATTTTCATTCACCAACAAGACCAAAGGTCTCGATGGGATCCCAAAAATCTAACATTTGATTCAAACAATTGGGTCATGTCTTCGCCATTCAGTCTTCGTCAGATTCCTTGAAGATTTTTACTGTTAAAATAAAATTCAAAAATGAATTCAGAATGTCTCCTTGTCCCGATACCGAATCTCTAATCGATTTCAGAAGCAAATTGGAGCTTCAGCCAAATTTGCAGTTTCGGCCGAATTCGTGATGAACCATTTGTCCAGCAAGAAAACTAAGTTCAGATATGGATTCAGCGGACCTCCTTACCCCCTGATTGAACATCTTATTAGCTTATAAAACAAACATGTTTTTACCGTAAATTCGAAACCCCTCCTCTGCTTCTAAAGATAGGACTAAAGAGCCATCTAAGAACTTGACATGTACTTTATCAGCGAATCCTCATTGAACAACATCCACGCTTGAACAACATATTTCCTCGTTTGAACAATATATATCAACCCCTTCGACCTTCGATTACACCAGATCTCTCCGACGTCTATAGAATAAACAAAGAATGTCGTCATCTACGCGCAGAGCTATACTGGTTCGAGAATAAAGGGGTAGGGACTGCTATAGCCGAAAATTGGTAGACAAATTTTGTGTCCGGTTCTTCGCCGGATTCCAGGTGAACCACTTGTCGGCGAGAAAAAAACTTTCATATTCGGATTCAGCATGTCTCCTTACCCCCTACATCAACTATCTCAATAGCTTAAAAAAAATATTTTTTTGCCCGTTAAGCAAATTTTTGCGTTAATTTGAAACCCCTCCCCCACCCCTAAATGTAGGGATACAGAGCCCATCTACGAACTCAACCTTTCCGTTGACCCAAACGATCCTCCCACTAAGTTTCATCAAAATATCTCATTCCCTTCGAGAGTTAACGTGCTCATAGACAGACGGACAACTTTTCCGCTGTCATAGGTATCCCTCCACTTACGTTTTGGGATCCCAAAAACCTATAATGCTCACGCCAAATTTGTTTGGTAACATCGAATAACCAAAAACCAGCAAATCTGAAATATAGAACTACTGGATACGTCAACCAAGAGTTAGGCTAATTTTTTTTTATTCCGAAAATAAAAACGCCCCAAATCTGGAAACTAAAAAAAAAATCACGCTAAATCTTTAAACTTTCATACGTCGGACACCGGTGAAGTAATTCATCCGGAGAAACCTTGTAAATTCTTTGCTGACGTTCTTTCAAGCATCCTTTGAGCTAGAAATCCTTTCGAACTATTCGAACTAACTCCCAACACCTGCTTAATTAAACTCTTCCTAACATGTTTAATTAAAAATCCCCGCTCTTCTTCTGTTTGTGCCTTCAAACACATGTTTGGTAATAAGGATAAGTACACGACTTAGATATCATTTTCGAGATCATTTTAAACATTTGTTCTCGTGACACTCTTAATCGCTGGCAGTAGCAGATAATGTAAGGACTGGACAAAAAGAATTAGCTACTAAAAAAAAATCCATTGTACTCAGAAAATATATTAGACATGGCACACAAATGATAGTACATATGGTTCACGAATGCATGTCAAGTATTTGTGGTCGGAACTTTAATATACTTCCTAATCAGCTCCAACCCCCCCCCCCTCCATCCCGTGTAAAATCTCTCCAAACACTGGCTTAGGCTTCAATCTACATCAAACTGTCTCCTTGCACAACGCAGTCAGTGTTTTATGCATTTTTTTTTCAGTTTCTTCATTCTTTGAATTCTGAAGGCAAATAATTCGTTATATGGCCTACGTAAACGAAAAAGCACTCTTCCACTTTGAAAGGTAATACGAGTCACATCGCGTTACGGTACAAAAATTCTTTATTTTACTTTAATCTTTTTTTCTACATCAAGTGAAACCCACAGAAATTTAAATGATCGTATTTTTCTTAACGAGAAACAATTTATGTGCATATACACATATATATGTATATATGAGTTTTGTAATTTCAAGATGACAAAACTCGTACAAGTTTGTTTTAAACAAATCAGCTAAAGATACGTTCAATATCACATTTTATTCCATGTTTATAAACTAGCTAGCTATTTTATTTCATCTGTGATTATGTAGATAGAAATCTGTTCTGCACGATATGCCATCTTGAAGTTCTTTGATAAAAAAAAAGCCTTCAAGGCTATTCGTGCGAGATTTGCTTCAAACAAATCAGCGTATGTCCTAACCGCTCTCCGATCCCATTATTAGAATTCACTCAACAAGAACGTACCCATTCAAAATTTTAGTACCCATTCAATCCGATCCATGACTCAATGCTTTGATTTTAATGATTCTTGTGGGAACTGTTCTCATATGAAGACGTTGCAAACCGGTGCAAGGTTGGACTCACAGTATGAAGGTGTGAATTCACAGTTGGAAACCACGTTCCTTTGTAATAAACTTTTGGACGCCCGAGTGCATAAGATAACTACAGTAACAAGTTAGTGCGAGCGTCTCAATGACTGCGGCCAGTCCCTCCAGAAGATTTATAATTAATTGATAATGGTGTAACTGGCAAAACGGTTTGTTGCTGAGAAATGTCGAAAGACTTAATAACATAAAAAAATTCAATGCATGTATTCATTCATCATTCAGTCAATCGAGGTACGGATTCAAAGATCACGCCATGGCTGTGAATTCAGTTCAATAGTCAAAAGACCGGAGTACGCGATTCATCTACATATATGGTCCAATACCGAAAATAGTTGAACGTACCGTCAAAATAAATCGGAATAAAGCAATCTAAACCCACAGAAAATACACTATCAGCACACCCGAGACGCGGATTCTCAATTCTTCTCTTTGTAATTTTATTTGTTAATTGCATTTAAGTTGTAGTATTTGAATAAAATAATTTAATATTCAATTAAACTCAATTGTTCACCTAAATAGTCACCCAAGATCGTGTTAAAAGTCACCAATATTTGTTACTTCATTTCCTATCTTATTTAGCGTAGGGGTCAAAGTTACTCTTGGTGAGCCCACTAACGAATTAAACTGAATTCAATTCAATCCGTCAGAGTTTCTATGGTCCGAGCAACTAACGAGCATTCTGCGGGGAGGGTGCTTTGACATCGTCAACTCCTTAAAGATGTTCAGAAATCCCATTCTTAACGTCAAACCATTTCAGCTTCTACTAGCAACCAGCCTCGTCGTCGCAGCCGCTTCCCAAAGCTACGGTGCCAACCAAGGTAGCTACAACCAGCAACCAGCCAGTACTGCTGCATATGGCAACCAAGCGGGTGGTAGCAACTATGGCAACCAAGCCGCGCCACCGGCTCCACCTGCAACCTACGGCAATCAAGGAGCACAGTCTGGCAACTATGGGAGCCAGGTTGGTGCGTCAGCTAGCTACGGGAACCAGGCTGCACCAGGCAGTGCCGGAGCCCAGCAGAACAATGGTCAGAACATCAAAGAAGTAAGTTCAAGCTTTAAGACTGGAATGGATAATTTTTCGCAGGGTAATCGCGGGTTTATACTTAGCGTGAATCTAAATGCATTTCAAATCCGTGCGCATTCTACTTCCGTCAGGAAAGATATCTAGCTACAACAAGAGCTACGAGCTCATATGGCACTTGTTACGAGTAGTGGTACGAGAAAGTAGAAGAGAACTTCACAATAAACACCCCGCCATTCAAAAATGCGGTTCGGACCTAGAATTAGGATATCTAGGTTCATTCAATCTGAAAGCTCTAGATGACATATTTAGAAATTATGCTTGTTCTTCCCACCAAGTTTCATCCCGATCCCTCCACTCTAAGCGATTACAAAGATTTCCGGTTCGCCCCTCCAACTCCTCCCAGTGTCACCGGATCTGGTCCGGATTTAAAATGGGATGTCTGAGGCACGAGACCTTTCTAAATATCAAGTTTCGGTTAAATCCGATAACCCGTTCAATAGCTGAGCTTGCCACTGGATTCCGGATTCCCCTTTTGTACACTCACCCTCGACGGTCGGATCGGGGAAATGACATTCTCAAGTCAATAGTTCGGGTACCTGACGAGCGTGCCAAGTTCATTGTCCTTGCACATCAGGAAGTACCGAACTCGTGGGATTACTACAAACTCGGATCCCCTCCAACTCCCCCAAAGTGACCGGATCCATTTCGGTTATGCTATTCACTTGCTCTTCCCACCAACTTTCATCACAAACCCTCCACTCTAAGCGTTTCCCAAGATTTCCGGTTCCCCCGTCCGACTCCCCCCCAATATCACCGGATCCGGTTCGGATATAAATGGGGCGTCTGAGACACGAGATCTTTCTATACGTCAAGTTTCATCAAGATCCGATCACCCGTTCGCAAGTTAAAAATACCGCACTTTTCGGATTCCCCCTCTCTCTACCCCCACCCCCCAGATGGTCGGATCCGGGAAACGACTATTCTCAAGTCAACCTGTTCGGGTCCCATACCGGCCTGCCAAGTTTCATCGTCTTAGCGCATTAGGAAGTACCGAACTCGCGGGATCACTAGAAATTCGGATCCCTCCAACCCCCCCCCCCCCACTGTGAACGGATCCGGTCCGGTTATGTCAATCATGTATCTAGGGCTTGTGCTTGTTCTTTCCACCAACTTTCATCCCAATCTCTCTACTCAAAGCGTTTCCCAAGATTTCCGGTTCCCCCCTCCAGTTCCCCCCATGTCACCGGATCCGGTCCGGATTTAAACTGGGATGTCTGAGACACAAGGTACTTCTATATATCAAGTTTCATTAAGATCCGATCACCCGTTCGTAAGTTAAAAATACCCTTATTTTTCTCGATTCCCCTCCCTCCAGCCCCCCCGGATGGTCAGATCCGGGAAACGACTATTTTCAAGTCAATCTGTTCGGGCCCCTGACACGCCTGCCAATTTTCATCGTCCTAGCACATCAGGAAGCACCGAACTCGCGGGATCACTAGAAATCCGGATCCCCCCCTAGCTCCCCGAAAGTGAGCGGATCCGGTCCGGTTATGTCAGTCCCGTATCTAGGACTTGTGCTTGTTCTTTCCACCAACTTTCATCCAGATCTCTCCACTCTAAGCGATCTTCAAGATTTCCGGTTTCTCCCTCCAACTACCCCCCATGTCACCGGATCCGGGGAGGTCTGAGACACGAGGTACTTCCATGTATCAAGTTTCATTAAGATCCGATCACCCGTTCGTAAGTTAAAAATACCTAATTTTTCCGGATTCCCCTCCCTCCAGCCCCCCCCCCGGATGGTCGGATTGGGGAAACGGCTATTATCAAGTCAATCTGTTCGTGTCCCTGACATGCCTGCCAATTTTCATCGTCCTAGCACATCAGGAAGCAGCGAATTCGCGGGATCACTAGAAATCCGGATCCCCCCCAACTCCCCCAAAGTGAGCGGATCCGGTCCGGTTATGTCAATCCCGTATCTAGGACTTGTGTTTGTTCTTTCCACCAACTTTCATCCAGATCTCTCCACTCTAAGCGATTTTCAAGATTTCCGGTTTCCCCCTCCAACTACCCCACATGTCACCGGATCCGGTCTGGATTTAAAATGGAAGGTCTGAGACAAGTGGTCCTTCCATATATCAAGTTTCATTAAGATCCGATCACCCGTTCGTGAGTTAAAAATAAGTCATTTTTCCTATTTTTTCCGGATTCCCCTTCCCTCCACTCCCCCTCAGGTGGTCGGATCGGGGAAGCGACTATTTCTAATTTAATCTGGTCCGGTCCCTGATATGCCTGCCAAGTTTGATCGTCCTAGCTTATCTGGAAGTACCCGAACTAGCAAAACCCGGACCGACAGACCGACCGACCGACCGACAGACAGACCGACGGACGGACAGAAATTGCGATCGCTATATGGCACTTGGCCGAAGGGCAAGTGCCATAAAAACGGACGTAAGAAATGCTCAGATTTGAAAAGTGCGGTCGGATTTTACGTAGAGTGTGAATAACCATAAGGCTAGCGGTTATTCCTTCTGGATAACTAGGCACAGCATATCATTTGCATTTGTTCCACATGCCGTGCACCCGAGCTTGTGTAAATAGTCGAATCATTGCGGGAAGGGATACTGTAATCATCGAATCATGACTCAGTTCCTATGATATACGTCAGCATTTCCGAATGACCACATTGACCAAAAATATAGGATTTTCAATGCATAACTTTGCGAAGTGTTGTTAATTAACCCAGAACCCCCCATCCAAAACCATGTTGGTGTACCAATACTGTCCTTTTCAAAAACTGTCCCTGCTTTTCATTCCCCCAAAACCCAAGATTGGGAGAGGTGTAAACACCCGAATCTATTGTTCATATCTGGTTCCTGTTTCAGTCGGTTTCGTGTACCGGATTCCATACACTTGCAACTCCTTGCACATATACTTCGACAACAAAAAACAACAACAATAACATAACCATTTTTAGTATTGATTATTCAGCCTGGTCTATATTCACGGATGACACCGCTTTCTCATTCAAATTCTGCAACAAAGACGCTCCAAAGTTCTTCCCTTTTCTCATCACCGCGAACTATTATTATTTTTTTTTCCAGTCGTGACCCACGATCTTGCGAAAAAAAAAATCAACCAATTAACCTCTGCCTCTCCTTGAACACAGGACTCCTCACCTCCTAATAAATACCTCCGCTCTTACTAAACACACGTCTCTGTTCTAATCACATAGCACATCCTCAAATCAAAAGATCGTTAAGGGAATAAATGTCTGTTTTTTCAGGGAGAGGGCATGCCGTACGACTTTTCCTGGTTTGTCAAAGACGACCCAACCCAGAACGACTACGCCCACAATGAGAAGTCGGACGGAAAGCTCGTGACTGGATCCTACCGAGTCTTGCTTCCTGATGGCCGTACACAGATCGTCACCTACCGCGTAGAAGGCGACAGCGGCTTTGTCGCTGAAGTGAAGTACGAAGGTGAAGCAAAGGTGGACAACCAGCCCAGACCAGGCAACCAGGGTGGTAATTCTGGTAATCCTGGACGGCCAGCAGCCCCCGCTGCCCCAATCACCCAGTCAACGTCAGGTGGTAACTACGGACAGCAAGGTGGTCGACCCCAAGGCAATGGTAATAATTACGGACAGCAAGTCGGTCAAGGTGGACCCCAGGGTAACAATGGTAACTACGGACAGCAAGGTGGTCAATCCCAGGGCAACGGTGGCAATTACGGACAGCAAGTTGGCCAAGCTGGTCGACCCCAGGGTGGCAATGGCAACTACGGGCAGCAAGGCGGTCAATCCCAGGGCAATGGTGGTAATTACGTACAGCAAGGTGGTCAGGCCCAGGGTAACAACGGTCAGCAAGGCGCGCAGACCCAGTCCACTCAGTCAAACTACGGAGCACAAGTCAACCAGCAATCAAACAATTACGGTCAGCAACCAACTGCCGCTTCCAGTGCAACTGCTAACTACGGAGCCCCAAACCAAGCCAGCGAAACCTACGGACAGGCTTCACAGCAAGCTCTCCAGCCAACTCCACCAGCCTACTCAGCACCGCAGGTCTCCCACTCAGCACCTTCTGCCGCATATGGCAGTCAGAGCAATAGCGACAACGGGCAGCAGCAGCAACAAGCCTATACCAGTGCCAGCCAAAACCAAGGCAACTATGGAGCTTCGTCTACCGGACCAACACCAACCACATACGCAGCGCAAGCCCCTGTGACAACTCAGGCAGCACCTGCCCAGGTCTATAGTCAACAGGCTTCCACCACTGCTAGTTCAACCCCACAGGCTAGCCAGAGCTACTCGAGCTATGGTGCAGCACCGTGGGGTGGAAACGATAACAACGGACAAGCAGCCCAGCGCACCTACCGCCATCTAGATCTGCCCGAAGACGCTGACATCGGAGAGGGTGTCTTCGGAAAGAGGATAGGAGGAAGGAAAGCTGTCAAACTGTTTTAAATGGTGTGACGAATAATGCTTCTGTGCTCCTGCCATAAAACACTGCGGTTTATTTTTTTATACGATTTAAAGATTAAAATATATTATTAGTGGAAGCCAGCTTGAACATGATCACTGCTTCAAAACTAAACGTTATTCATCGCTGCTTTACAGTTAGAAGATTTTCAAAAATGCGTAATAAATTCAATTCATTGATTTATTCAAGTTCATGACTTGCGTCTACAAACCACAGGGCACAAGCTCTTAAAAAGGACTAGACTTGCTGTCGTCGGCTTCTGCTTCATAAAATAATGCTTGATACAAAATCTTTAGCTTCTGCCTTCTACAAAATCTTCGGCTTCTGCTTGATACGAATCTACCCCCTCTTTTGAGTAGCCCCAAATATTGGGTTTATTAACACCCCTGTCCCATATAGCCAAAGGTTACGAGCAAGAACATAAAAAGAAATAACAAGACCAAAGGTTTCGATGGGATCTCAAAAATTAAATATTTAATCCAGGCAATTAGGTTTTATCTTCGCCAGATCCAGTCTTCGCCAGACTCCTTGAACATATTTACTCTTGAAATTTAGAATCAGATTAAGGCCAAATAGCTAATCATATGAGAAAAGCGGGTTCAGATATGGATTCAGCATATGTGTCTACCCCTATAAGTCACATATTTCAAACCGATCGAAACGATCCTGCCTTACTTCTGCCAGTTTTCCGGTTTCGGCGAAATTCCGGAGCTACTTGTCCTGCGAAAAAAATAAAGCTAAAAAAACGGATTCAGCGCTATCTCCTTACCCCTGAATCCAACATCTAACAAATAAAAACTTAACTTAAAATTTTTTTTCCGGTTTCAGCCGGATTTTGGACGAGCTATATGTCCGGCTAAAAAGTAATTGTCATATACGGACTCAGCATCTCTTCTTACCCCTAAAACGGACATCTAATCAACTACAAATACCACTTTTGCTTTTAACAAATTTTCCGATTTGGGCCGCGTTCCGGGCGAACTACTTGTCCGGGTAGAAAATAATTTTCACATAAGTGTTCAGCATGCCTTCTTTCCCTTAAATCGAACATCTAATCAACTTCAAACAAATTTTACTTTTAACAAACTTTCCGGTTATGGCCGGATTCCGGGCGAACTACTTACCCGGCGAGAAAATGGTTTTCACGTGTTCAGCATTTCTTCTTACCCCTTAATCGACTATCTCATTAGCTATTTAAAACTATTTTGTTTGTCCCTTAATTTGAACCCCCTCCCCCACCCCTAAATATAGGGCTACAGAGCCAATCCACAAACTCGACCTTTACCTTGACCCAAAGGATCCTCGACCCACCAAGTTTCATCAAAATATATCTTTCCCTTCGAGAGTTATCGTGCTCACAGACAGACAGACAGATGGACAACCTTTGCGATGACATAGGGATCTCTCCACTTACGTTTTGGGATCCCAAAAACAAACATTCAAAATACTCGTAAGGATGGACTTATTGCATGCTGGTCTTTGAAACCCTCACATCTGAAGCTGCTTATTATTCAATGTTACGCAAAAAGAAAGAAATTAAGAATCCCAGCGTAGCCGAACTGTTTTTGAGTGGTGAACAAAGGGTTAGACACTTGCAAGTGGCAACCTGAGGGAAGTGGACATGTATCTAGCTTTGTTCGCAGGTGTGATACTTACCTGAAGAAAAGGTTCAGGCATCACAAAATAGAGAGAGACAGATTCAGGCAGAAACAGTGTATGTCGAGACCCCAAGGCCGTATCCAGGGGGGGTTCGCCCCCCCCCCCGAAACCCACACAAGTAATCGTTTTTGTAGGCTTTATAATCTGATCTATGATTTCCTTGTACTTTGTGGTCCGACCCGCGGGCAAACCCCTCCCCCTGAAATAAATTCCTGGATACGGGCCTGCGAGACCCTCTTTGAGTGTAAGGCAAGGCCGTATCCAGGGGTTGTGTTAGGGGGTCCGACCCCCCCCCAAAAAAAAAAAACCACAAAAGTAATAGTTTTTTGTAGGCTTTAACCTCTGATCTATGTATTGTTTGTACTTTTTGGTCCGACCCGTGGGCAAACCCCCCACGAAATAAATTCCACGGGCAACCCCCCCCCCCCGAAATAAATTCCTGGATACGGGCCTGGTTTAAGGCATATGGTATCCAGTCCCCCGTCTTCTTTGGCGAATGTTTGAGTTTTGTAATGAGTTTGTGCACATTTCGGAAAAAAATGTAGTCAGTGGCCAAAGACAAAGGCATCAAACGATTTCGGTGAAACTTTTCTTGCTTATCCATCCTTTTACAATATCCCTAGCTCCCTTATGGAACTTCGAGCTTCTGAAATCCCCCCCTAATACCATTGTTTCGTTTTGTACCTCGACTTTTTAACACTTTTTCGGCCGAGCCGGGTTTTGCAGTTGCACAACACATTTGACCGGAGACATGTTAGGCCATCAGGTCTGACTTCTATTTATGACTTCTTTTCTTTTGCTTGGTTTTCTCACTTTTTGACCACTAGGTCGTTCACCTTTAAAATATTTTGCGTCCAGACGCCGCGTTGGACAGCGAGAATACTGGACAAATTTTGACAAGCAGGAACAAGAAAATCGCTAATTTCACGCGGCAAGTAGCCTAAGAGTATTTTCGAAAAACAAAAAAAAAACAAAAAATTCTGAGCCATTTCATCGCGAGAGGATCATACTTTTCTAGTATGAGTTGCGCTTTAGGGACTAATTATGTTTCCGCCACTGCGGGACATGACAAACTATAGATAAGCGTTTTATGCGTCAACAAATTATCTTATTTTGTTCCAAAGAGAATGTTTGACATTATACTGTGGTGGTTAGTAATGAGTGAATGAGTGCGTGATCATTTTGAAAGAGGTAATTTGTAACTACAAGGAAACTCAATGTTTCTTGAGGGCTTTGCGAGTCGTTATAACAAGGGTAAAGAACGGAGACATTATTCTAGCAGTATATTTATCCCTTTAGGACCGGACTGGCATCCAGTCAACAGCGCATGCCGATGCGCTGTCACATCAATGACACCAATATAGTCGCCGATCAGTTCAAGTTATTCCAGTTCAACGCTCCAAGCGGTCTAATTTCTAGCAGTCACATATTGTCTCATTATCAACACTTGAGAAAGAGAGATAGTTATGGAAACACAAGGTAATGAACAGAAAACTAGATTTGGAAACGCCGAATCGGAATATGGCGAATTCCACACGACAAACCACTGTCACTATAATCAACGATGCAACGGTTTTTGTCCGTCAACTTGCATGACTACGACTTCGACCAAGCTTGGACCCTGGTTTGCAAATAAGGGTACAAGAAGCAAGTAGGCTAAATATTGTTTATTTACAAAAAAAAGGCTCCGAAGAAAAAAAAATAGCTTTCTTTTTGTAGCCAGAATTTCTAGGCGGAACAAGGCGACTGTTGCATGGTCGCATTTGGCTTTTTTCTTTTTCAATAAATGATTACAATTACTGTTTCTATTCGGCGGTACCCTGCCTAAGGTTTGCAAAAGGTCCAGAGCAAACAGGCGAATAGCTTAGGTCCATGTCTTTCTTCATTCATAAATGAAACTGCTTTGAAACATTTCATTGACACAAAACTTTGCGTTTTGTCGCAGTGTCGGATGCTTTGAAATATTTCAACTGATCGGACATAACGCATGCGATTTTTTGAGGGAAAGAAAAGTAAAAACAAAGATTAGTTAATTTTCAAGACTAAAAATTGCTCTACCTTGTCTGACTGTAATCCTAGGACGGCTGAATGCAAAACATCTTCTGAATAAACTTTCATTAACCTGTTTTGAACAAAATGACATATAGGGTTTGACTGAAAATTTCCTAATAATTGGGTGGGTATTCAGATGGGTAATCTCCCCGCATCTTCAGAGGTCGTTTCCTCAGGGGCGTCTTTGTCCCTTTCCAGAATAATTTCGACGAAAAATTTCCTTTTCCTTTTGAGTCTGCCTGGTGGTGGGAACGTTCATGCGATTCTGTCGAACGTGGGAACATCAAAGAAAAAATCGTGTCGCATACGAAGCAGCAGGGATATAGGGTTTGACTGAAAATTTCCTAATAAGTGGGTGGCAGGTGGGTGGGTATTCATATGGGTTATCTCCCAACATCTTCAGAGGTCGTTTCCCCAAGGGCTTTTGTCCTTTTGCAGATAATCTCGACGAAAAGTTTCGTTTTCCTTTTGCATCTGCGTGGTGGTGGGAACGTTCATGCGATTCTGTAGCACGTCGGAACATCAAAGAAAAAATCGTGTCGCATACGACGCAGCAGTGTGAATCATAGGTGATTCTTTCTACACTCGTTTTTGTACTGCAGTGCTTCTGGGGAAGACGGCAGCGCTTCTCCAGCACCGACCAAGTCCGTGCTTCCCTGCAAGCTGCTGCTGCTGCCGAAGAAACAGTGAACACAAAACGCACTTTGTGCAAATACAAGGAAGCGCTTCAGCAGCGATGCGGCCGCGCTATTTCAACGGAAACGGGGCTATAGGAATGAAGGCTTTTGTTGAAATTCAAATTCTCCGTGCCTGGGTGAATGTTCGGTTGCCGTGCAAGCAACGCACATTCTGATCGTCATTACTAGAGGCCCGAGTGAAAAAATACGAAATCTCTTGGATCAGTGAAAATAATTGGTTGTAATCAGATATCAGATGTAAAAATAAGCTGCTTTTTCGGTTAACCTTTAGGCTCGGTTCGGTTTGTGAATAATGCCATAACTGGTGTAATGGCTTTGCAGCAAGGAAGTGTACAGTTACGTTCACAATAATCATTCCTACAAAATAGTAATTGTTTCTCCCCTGTTTTCCGCAGTATCATTCACCTCTTTCAACCACTTTTCTTTGCAGAATGGTGAAGGACCGACTGAACGCACTGAATGCAGCTCGAGTGGACAAGTCAGACAGTCTCACGGATTCAAGTGTCTCTCTAGACTGGAAGGAAGCTGCGCTGGAAGAATTCCTCACAGATGCTGAAGAAATCAAAGACCTAATCAACGAGGTTGCAGGCAAGATTGACGAAGTCAAGTCAAAACACAATGCAATACTTGTATCCATACCGGTTGATGAAAAATCAAGAAAAACCTTGGACGTCTTGAACGATGATATCAAGGTACTTTCAAACAAGATCAGGTCGAGACTGAAAGCTATGGATGCTGCGATTCTCAAGCATGAAGCAATAAATGAGACTCAGGCTGAACTGCGAATCCGGAAGACACAGCATTCCATGTTATCGTATCGCTTCAGAGACGCAATGCTGGCATACAACGACGCTCAAAACGATTACAAAGAAAGATGTAAAGGTCGGATTATCAGACAGCTTGAAATCACCGGTAGGGCGACAACAGAAGCGGAGCTTGAAGACCTCCTCGAACAAGACAATCCTGCCATCTTCACGCAAGGCCTGATACTAGAAACACAACAGGCCAGGCAGGCGCTGAGGGACATCGAAGACCGACATGCAGAGCTAATGAAGCTAGAGACATCTTTGCGCGAACTGCATGACTTGTTTATGGACATGGCCATGTTAGTTGAGAGTCAGGGCGAAGTGATAGACCGAGTCGAAAGTCATGTGACAGCCGCTACGGATCACGTCGAATCGGGTAAAGTGCAGACGAAACAAGCAAGAGTGTTGCAAGGACGGGCAAGAAAGAAAATGATCGGGGTCGGTATATGTTTAGTCATATCTGTGATAGTTCTTATTATTGTGCTAATCATTGTACTTAGTTAGAGGCGTAATTTCTCCACATACCGAATCAGTAGGCTATGTCACAGATAGTCATTCACTACGTACGTAAATAGTGTATTTGATCGTTTCATAAAATTTAACAAAATTTGAGAAGAGGAGACAATCTGAAAAAAGGTCCAAGAAGTCCTAGAACTGGTGCTATTTTTACCATTAGTTTCTTTTTTCCTACAAAAATTGATAAATAAACTAAAAAAATATACTTGAACCGCAAAAAGACACAGTAACAGTGCTGACTAAAAAACTGACAATCAAGATTATTTTAAAAAATCCAACTTAACCTAAAGTAAAATCGCTTACACTAATATGAGCATTATTTCAACACTAAATTATTTTAACGCTAATTATTTATTTACTTCAGCCGTAGCCATATACATAGGGAAAAAACACACATTATCACTACACATTAGACATATCCACATATGTAACAAAATCAACGAACCACAAGTTACAAACTCCCTTTTTTTCACAAAGGCAGTGAAAGTTGAAAAACTGGAGTGGAAAGAATTTGGATCATTTTCAAGTTTATTTTCCGCTATTGTTTCTTTCAGATTGTCCAAGTGACTGTATAGATCAGGGTATAGATGTTCAAGTTTTAATTACTTTTCACCTGATCCGCTTCGCACTTGATCAGGCTGTCACTTCTGTTCACTACACGACCCCTAACGTTTCAATTACTTACATGCCTATAGCTCAGAAAGCTTTGGGGCCTTCCCTATTTTTCTTTATATATAAACGAAATCACTTTCTATACTGTCTTGGCCACAACAGAAACACGTGGCATCTATCGAGAAAACAATATCACACGAGTTGAGGACCAAGCAGAACAGATGGCGGAAGAAGGAAAACGCACATTCGAGAAGAGCGGCATCTAGTCAGACGAACAGTGGCAGAAGCAGACGGCGAAGGGTCCCGAAGGGAGATAGATGGCCCACGAAAAAGCAAGACGTTCTTCGTGATAAGAAAGGAAATTCGAGCCGAGTTGTGTCCAGAGGCGTTACTAGCCAACAAGTTCGGGGGGGGGGGACAAGGTATTTACCGACTGGCTAGTCATTTTTACCGACTGTTTTTGCGGATAAAAACGACTATTATCAAAGTTTAACCGAAAAGGAATGTAATAGCACAATCTAGGCACCCATGACTTATTCACTTAAAGAGGCTTGAAGACCCGATGAAAACGCGTTACTTCTTTCTTTAGCTATTCACAAATAATCGATTTTCATATAGTGGAATTTCCTTGTGATCCTTGTGATACCTCTATCTGTTTGTGTCTGTGTTGTATGCTTGACGAAAACGATTTACGAAAAATAAGTGTTCACGCAGTGAGCCTCCTTCCTCGAGATGATCACTGACCCCTGAAAAGCCGCGGTTGTATTGAGATTCAGTTTTTCTGCGTCAAGTAAAATTTTGCGTTGTGATGGCGGCCGTATAGATGTTCTGAACATCATATTATAGTATGATGTTCAGAAGTGTAGTCATTTAAATGATACAAAAATAAATTGGCCACTGTGTTGACGAAAAATCGGCTGTTTTTTACGAAAAATCGATAGTTTTTACGAAAAACGACTATTTCTAAGAAAAAATCGACCGTTTTTACGAAAAACTGCGGCGCTTCGCGACGTGTTTTTTACCGACTGGCCGACAATATTGGGGGGGCGTCCCCCCCTCTGGTTGTGTCTACCTCGGATACAGTGGGTATGCTTATTTGAACCTTCTCTAACTGTTTCGCTACCCTGGTTTTGCTACTTGCAAATAAAACAGTCAAACTGCAAGAAAAAACTAACTAACTTGATATCAAAGTTAACTTGATGGCAAATGGCCAACTATTTCAGGGTTGTCCTGGCACAACTTTAAGTTGGAAATTGGAAAATTCGAATTGATTTTGGATTTATAAGTTTGCTAATGTTTCTAACCGCCATCTTCTCTGTTGAAGGTACGTTCCACTCAGCAAAAGTTCAAATTGTGAAAGGAACACCAGGTGACAGTTAAGAGTAGTTATTTTGCTCTGGTTAAAAGACAGACAGCGAAAATTTCAAGATTAAAGCATAAATGAACAGGTTGTGAATTAAACGTTTCTGGCAAATATTTAGCAGTAAAGTTGCCTGGTATGGGTTTTACTTTTTTCTTCGGAGACCGTTCACGGTTAGGCGACATTCAAATAAGCACACCTATACAGTACTCATCAATAATTACAAAAGTAGACGGCGAAGCGGCAAATACAGCGCAGAAAGAGACAATTTCAATGTAAGGGGGACAGGAATCCCGATTCCAGATTCCAGGTTGCTTCAGGCTATGAATAGACTAGTACTCGTGCGGGCCAGGGGCGTCACCTATGGAGGGGGGACCCCCCCCCCCATGTTGTCGGCCAGTCGGTAACAAAAATAACCGAGTCGGCGCAAAGCGCTGAAATTTTTCGCAGAAGCAAACGATTTTTTCTTGGAAACAGTTGATTTTTCTTCAAAACAGTCTCAGTTTTTAGTAAAATGCCATATAGCGATCGCAATTTCTGTCCGTCCGTCGGTCGGTCGGTCGGTCCGGGTTTTGCTAGTTCGGGCACTTCCAGACAAGCTAGGACGATGAAACTTGGCACGCATATCAGGGACCCCAAAGGATTAGGTTGGGGGAAACATCGTGGGGGGAGTGGAGGGAGGGGGAATCCGGAATATTGAGGAATTTATAACTTTTGAAAATTTACAATTCGTGCCCCAGACGACCCAATTAAAATGCGGACCGGATCCGGTGACTTGGAGGGGAGCCGGAAATCTTGGGAAACGCTTGGAGTGGTGGGATTGGGATGAAACTTGGTGGGAAGAATAAGCACAAGTCCTATTTCGTGATTGACATAACCGGACCGGATCCGGCCACTGTGGGGGAGTGATGGGGCGGATCCGGATTTCTAGTGATCCCGCGAGTTCGGTACTTCCTGATGTGCTAGGACGATGAAACTTGACAGGCGTATCAGGGACCCAAACAGATTGCCTTGAAAACAGTCGTTTCCCGATCCGATCATCTTGGAGGGGGGTGGAGGGAGGGGGAGTCCGGAAAAGTGAGGTATTTTTAACTTACGAACGGGTGATCGGATCTTAATGAAACTTGATATATAGAAAGATTTCGTTGTTCTCAGATGCCCCATTTTAAATCCGGACCGGATGCGGTGACAATGGGGGGAGTTGGGGGGGCGGAGATCTTGGGAAACGCTGGGATTGGGATGAAACTTGGTGGGAAGAACAAGCACAAGTCCTAGATACGTGAATGGCATAACCGGGCCGGATTCATTCACTGTGGTAGAGTTGGGGGGGGGCGGAATTTTTAGTGATCCCGCAAGTTCAGTACTTCCTGATGTGCTAGGACGATGAAACTTGGCAGACATTTCAGGGACCTCAACAGATTGACTTGACAATAGTCGTTTCCCCGATCCGACCATCGTGGGGGAGTGGAAGTGGGGGAGTGGAACTTTTGAACGCGTGATGGGATTTGAACGAAACTTGGCAGGTGGAAAGAAATATCGTCTCTGATGTTCCACGTCAAGTCCGGATCGGATCCGATACTTGTGAGGGGGTTGGAGGTGGGCACGAGAAAATTCGTGAAACATTTGTAGTCGAGGGATTGGATCGGCTACGCTCCGATTCCAGTCGGACTTGCTGGACGGGAAGAGGAGATGTCAGAGATTCGACTTTTATGTTTTCAAGTTGTATTCGGCCACAGTAGGGGGAGTCCTGGAAATCTTGTTGCTTGCATAGGGTCAAACGAGTGCAGCGATTTAAATGAGACTTGGAATGTAGCATGGGCCCTAGATAGCATGGGCCCTAGACATCCGAGGCGATGCCAAAAATGACCAGACTTGAGTGAACTGCGTATTCTATTTCTAAGCCCGAACCGCATTTTTCGATGGCGGGTGTAGTTTGTGACGTTCTCATCAACTTTCTTGTTTCGCCTACTCGTAACAAGTGCCATATGAGCTCGTAGCTCTTGCTATGAAAAGATCGGTTTTTCGTTAAAAGACCGAAAGGAATGTTATCCTTCACCTACACAACCTACTACGGACAACAACTATTATCTATAGTTAACTTTTCTGACACTATTTACCCCCTTTCTTTTTTTGCAGAATTTAGTTACTGTTTAAAGTTACCCATTCACTGATTATTCTTCACTATTTTCCTAACTTTCTGAATACTATGTTACGAATGCATTCACGGCTTAGGCAACTGCAATTCTGTACAAATTCGTGACAACCGTATATTATTCTGTTTTCTGCAGAGCAAAATAACGATAGGGAGTAGCGCCAGGACTTCAAAAAGGCGACACAAACTCGAATAGCAGCGACAGTAGCACCACCAGCGATAGAGAACGTCCCTATACTGAAACTACAATCAGTCATGCATGCATCAGCGCTGGCTCCGATAACTTCATATTCTCAACACAGCAAAGAAAGATACAACCTCCCCCGTTTCACCGATGTGTCCAAACCTCGGTCCAAACCACATCTTATCTCTACTATACACTTTCTAACCCCGCAAGTTTTTCTCGTTTGAATATCCTGGTCGTAATGGGCGGCGCTACGGGTAAGACCTGTTCCTGGTGAATGGAAAGCACAGGTTTTGACGCTACTCCCAAGTGTTGTTTTGCTCTGGTTTTCTTGATATGGTAAATATATATGTAACCTGTACCTATGTTTACTCAAGACGAAGCCCTTTGCTCCTCCAAAGGACCCCCTCGAACCATATACTCTAAAATACTTTAAAGTTTAACTGAAAAGCCAACTCATTTGTGTGTCATTTAACTGGATACACTGAATTATTTGGATTCTGCAAAGGTTTTTTTTTTATTTTCCACTATCTGCTCTAGTTATGAGGTTCAGAATATCTCCAGCTGTCCCCACAGCAGAAATTCTACTATGACGCGGGAAATTTTTAATCTCAAAACAAATGCGGCTTTTCAGTGGGAAGTGGTGAGATTGGTGAAGATTGCTTAGTGCCTGAACAAAAAAAAATTGATAAATCTTTCTCGTAAGGCATACAGCAAAAATACAAGCGCATAGAGGCACCACTAATCACACGGAAATTCCACTACTTGAAAATCGAGTATTCGTGAATAGCGGAACAACGAAGTAACTCATTTACAGTGGGTCTTCAAGCCAATTTGTGAATAAGTGATGGGTAACAAGATTGTCCTATCCTAGCCCTTTTCGGTTAAACTTTAATGAATTTGAATACTTTAAGACTAGGCTCAGCTTTCAACTTGCCCGCGGTTTTGGCTGTTCTCAGCCTTTAAAGTTTTAAGCCCGTTGACTTCTACCAAGAACAGGGAAAAATGCACATTACCAATTTTTCTGACGGGAACGCTTCTCGCAAACAACCGTAGAACAGCAGGACACGCATCGAAGGTAGCAAAACACGACAAGTTAGAGAATCAGCAAGGTATGTTGGAGTGGGGTTAGAATGTACTGTATGAAATTCAGGATTTCGTGCTTACGAATGAACGGAGCGATTACGGAAGTAGGGTGCATTATTACGATAGGTAAGACAGGTCCTTTAAGCTTTATTGTCGGGTACTGCTAAGGACAAGGAATAAATTTGAATCCCGAAGACTTTGCAGTGTGTGACGCATTTTACAGCTGGAATTCCGGTTCTCTACTGGTTAGAAAACTAATCCAGATCATGACTAGTGAGTGAGGATTTCCGCTTACAGGTAAATTCCAGAAATAGCTTTTCAGGAATTCAAGAAACTTTAAACCCTTATCAAGAGGACGAGAAAAGTCGGAAAGCCGGAGCAAGAGATTCCGCCTTGTTCTCCCGATATCCTAGGGTTTCAGGAGACGAGCCAAGACTGAATTTATCTCTTTTGCGCAGAGTTTTGGGGACTTGTCCTTCTTTTCCATTACGTTGGTAAAGGTCATGGTGACAAACGTGGGTGAACGCAAACATTTACAATCTTTTTTTCCAAGTACAGTATGGTCACCATTCTCGATGCCAAAACGAAATTATTATTTTCGTGTCACGAATCTAGGTGACAGTTAATCTGTGTTTCTATAGGATCTGTTCTGTGTTGGCTTGTAGAAGTTGCAGTCTCATGATCTTTATACATTTCTGCAACACAACTTCCGGTGACAATCGGAGCGATTCCGTAATGTCATGAAACACCTTAAAGGTCTTATATTTTGTTCCTCGTCCAATCGTTAGGTTTTGCTTCATGCAAACCTCACTTCTGTTGCCAACCCCACCCCCACCACGAAGACCAGGCAAGACCTGACTGTCATCAGACTTCGAGCAAGACAGAAAATGAAATCGAAAGAAGACATTCAAAAGTCTGTTGACTGTTTACAGGCTGGAATCTAAGCCCTGCAAAAATATCATGGCCGATTATTCATAAATAATTCATGATTCTAATGGAAGGAATCCGGGAATCCCAGCATCGCCGGAAATGGACAAAAATAGTGATATACGATGAGCAAGGCTTTAAACCCCTTGTTTAAAGGGACTGCAACCAACAAAACAAAGGAAGTAAGGATGAACTTCGACCAGCGGAGTTCAACCAATCAGATGTTTCGGTTCAACCGAAAGGTCAACCGGACACCGGGGCCGGGTTGACGTGAAAATGGATGTTGGGTGAACCGGGTTGCTGCAAAAATAGGGGTAGTCCAAGCGGTAGTGCTCAACCAGTCAAGGAGCATGTCAGTCGGGACGTTTTCATTCGTCAAATCGGTTTTAACAATTCCCAGTCGAACACTCTGCACAGGACAATGTGACCCTATGGGAACTAGCTCGTTTTGGGCAATCCCGGCAAAGGTAAGGCGGCTTTAAAAGATCAGCAAATACCAATGCGACAAAAATCGGAGGCAGGTGGTAGGGCTGTTTAGTTCACATGGCTGGTTCCAGGACTGCAACACCACCGTCCCGCTAACAAAACTTTCGCATGCGCAGGTGCCGATCTCCTGATACTCCGCTCTCGGCTAGGAGTCCGAAGCGTGGTTGGGGGCAAGTCATCTGTCGCTTCCCGTGCTTTTCCCTAGATTTCTCTAGGTACCCATTTGAAGCAGGGTAGACTTTCGGCTTGTCTTACGGGGAAACGCCACTAACCCTCGCCCTAAACCAAACGGTCGGCACCACCGAGACTCGAACCAGCAACCCTTCGCTTGGGAGTTCGGCGTGCCAACACATTCGGCCACGGACGTTCAAGTCCAAGAAAATAGCCCGTAATGGTTAAAGCTGGAACCAGCACATAAACGTCATCGTCCTCGAACGAATATAACTAATAATTATAGGCCGCGAATCAAGCGACATGATCCTTGTAAAGCAGTTATGCAACGGCGGGACTTTCCTAGGGAAACGGAGTTTTCAACTTCCCTTTCTGTATCTACCAACTTCTTGTAAACAGTTAGTGACTTCACCTGTATTTGTAACGTGTTAATCGAAAACACGTCTTTTCTTGGACTTCGGCGTTGGGCAATCTTCAACTGTCGGTTGACAGACTTGTCGGTTAAAAACCTGTGAAGCGATAAATATACCCAACGCAACACATCTCTACTGCAACTAACTGAAGTCTCATGTTCAATGTTAGTTTCCGTTGCCCCCATTCTACCAATTCCATCAAGGTCATTCTATTTTTGACAGGATTAGATAAAGGGAAAGTTTAATATAGTGCTAAACGATCATCGTTGGATCAAATCAATCTGTAAAGACGTATATTAGAGCTAATACTCTCCCACACAAAGACCTATTAATCAGCAATCCTATTTATCGAAAAATTGCCTCAATTTCATAACCATGACCTTTCATTACGTCTGTCCAACCTCACTTACTGCAGGGATTGATTATTTTCCGTTAAGCTCGTAACGGTCAATTAACTTCTATGCGAAGAAATGACTGTGCAGGTTAATGAGAAAAGAAAGCATATCATGTCAGTTTGCTTATCTCGGATCTTGACAGGACCTCCGGAACCGGCTTTCAGCTCCTAGTCTTCGCAGATTGTAATAACGAACAAAATTCTGCTATGTCCAGTAATATCTACAAGTGAATAAATGTATCTTGGGATCCCAAAACGTAGTAACGCGATACCTATACCTATGAATGCGTAAAGTTTGTCCGTCTGGCTGTCTGCCTGTTGGCACATTAACTCTCGAAGGTGTTGAGATAGTAATATTGTTACTATTAAAATTTAGAAACAGATTAAGGCCAAATAGCTAATCATCTGAGAAAACCAAGTTCAGATATGGATTCAGCATGTGTGTTTGTTTACCCCAGAGTTTTGCTCTGGTTTACCCCTATAAGACATCTATTTTGACGAAACTGATCGAAATTTTCTGCCTTACAATTCTGCCAAATTTCTGGTTTCGGCCGAATAAATTTTTGTCTTTGGGGGCTGGAGTGTCGATGTGGAGGTAAGAGAACGTGCTGATCAAATTGTTTGCTTTCCTTTCCTATCGTTTTTCTGCCTAAAACGAAGAAAAACGGAATTTCGGTGATGCTTTTAACAGTTATACAAAATCCTCAAGTTCTGGGCATGGTGTTCCAACGTCTCTTACACTGGAGCACAGTGCCCTGGGGCAAGGGCACAGTAGGCTGCTCTACTACACAGATATCCGTTTGAAAAGCAAATTCCCATTCTAAATTCCAATTCAGCAAATTTGTATGTGGGTAACTTGCCCTTGCTGTACGGCCCTGACGACCATTCCCAGAATTTGATAATTTGTGTATGACTATTATAAGCACCACCGATTTTTTTTTTTTTCCATCGCAGGTTTTTTTAGTAAGGCGAAACTGAAACTAAACTTGAAAATAAATCGAAGCGAAAGATAACGGCTCCTGGATTTTCTAGGTAGCTGGATGGCTCGTCAAAGATTTCAGAGAACACGTATCCCTATAGCTCGACTTTGAGGTATAAGCTTCAGAGATCCTCGCCCTTCGCGTTTTCTTCGTTCTGCAACAATAGCTCTTGCAACTTCGCCGAGAGCTTCAGCGTCCACCGACGCCATTTTACAAAATAAGGGGATGGGAAGCTTCAAACTTGTGTTTTCATGTAGAAGACTTGTTTGTTAGCGGACAGGTCTGTATTTGTTTTTGACTCCTGAGCGGACATTTTTCAAATACCTTGCGGTAAATCTTGCTTCGGAGAACAGGCGAAGACATCCATGGTATCGTTAGAAAGAACCTGGCATCCATTCGGGGGACGGGGATTCCAAGAAACCACGCGGTAATTTTCCAACCGCGCCAGGTGACTAGCCGGAACAATCTCGCCATTTGGAAAAGACGGTGGATTTTCAGGTGGCTGGACAGCTCCTGGATGATTTAGATAACTCGTAACATGACGAAAACATCCATGACATCGTTAGAAAGAACGTGCACCCATTCGGCGATTCCAAGAAACCATGCCACGTGGTAATTTTCCGACCACACCAGGAGACTAGCTGGAAGAACCTCGCCATTTGGAAAAGACGGTGGATTTTCAGATGGCTGATCAGCTCCTGGACGATTTAGAGAATTCAAACCATGGCGAAGACATCCATGACATCGTTAGAAAGAACGTGCACCCATTCTGCGATTCCAAGAAACCACGCGGTAATTTTCCAACAGCACCAGGAGACTAGCCTAAGGAATCTCACCATTTCGAAAAGACGGTGGATATTGGACGGTGGAACTTGCACCCGTTCGGGGATTCCAAGACTCCACGCGGTGATTTTCCGACCACACCAGGAGACTAGCCGGAAGAATCTCACCATCTGAAAAAGACGGTGGATTTTGGACGGTGGAACTTGTACCCATTCGGGGATTCCCAGAATCCACGCGGTATTTTCCGACCACACCAGGGGAACCTCGCCATTTGGAAAAGACGGTGGATTTTCCAGGTGAATGATCAGCTCCTGGACGATTTAGAGAATTCATACCATGGCGAAGGCATCCATGACATTGTCAGAAAGAACGTGCACCCATTCTGAGATTTGAAGAAACCACGCGGTAATTTTCCAACAGCACCAGGAGACTAGCCGGAAGAATCTCGCCATGTGGAAAAGACGGTAGATTTTCCAGGTGGCTGGACAGCTCCTGGATGATTTAGACAATTCGTACCATGACGAAGAAATCCACGACATCGTTAGAAAGAACGTGGACCCATTTGGGGATTCCAAGAAACCACTTGGTAATTTTCCGACAACCACGAGTCTAGCCGGGAGAATCCCACCATTTCGAAAAGACGGTGGATTTTGGACGGTGGAACTTGCACCCATTCGAGGATTCCAAAAATCCACGCGGTGATTTTCCGACCACGCCAGGGGACTAGCCGGAAGAACCTCGCCATTTGGAAAAGACGGTGGATCTTCCAGGTGGCTGAACAGCTCCTGGATGAGTTAGAGAATACGTACCATGACGAAGACATCCACAACATCGTTAGGAAGAACCTTCACCATTTCAGGGATTCCAAGAAACCACGCAGTAATTTTCCGACAGGCACCAGGTGACTAGCCGGAAGAATCTCACCATTTGGAAAAGACGGTGGATTTTCCAGGTGGCTGATCAGCTCCTGGACGATTTAGAGAATTCGTACATGATTATTGTTAGAAACAACAATCAACTAACTATTCAGGGATTCCAAGAAACCACGTGGTAATTTTCTGACAGGCCAAGACCAGGAGACTAGCCGGTAAAAAATAGTCATTTGGGAAAGACGGTCGGATTTTCCAGGTAGCTGAGCGGTTCGTGGACGATTTAGAGCTTAGAGAATTCAAGTATTGAAGTATTTAATTACGTGCTAAAAAAAAATTCAACCTGATTTAATGACGTAGAGGGCTGAACATACTTGTGAGTTTCTCCCTCCCCCATACAACAATATTAGGAAAGGCGAGAGCAAGCGGTCTCTACGAAGGTCCCAATATTCAAACCAGTATTGGCCAAACACAGCAGTGACCAAAATAGTTTTACTGATACTGATACTGATACTTTTACTTTATTGTAAAACGAAACTTTCACAGCATTGGATTGCCGAACTTGTCGTTTTCGTCAGGTACAACATAATTACAAAACTAAGGCGGTTGTACATAATAGAACAATAGTCAAAGAATGATCAAACAGAATAAAAACCCTAGACAATTAAAACATTAAAGGGAAATATTTGATCATTGTTTAAAACTTCAACAAAGGATGGTACAAAGCTCTTTCTGTAGCGTTCGGTTCTTGTACAAACAGGGTTAAGAACCGGAACTTTTTGTGCTACAACCCGAGGTAGTCGAGGTTTTGGCGGGCAATATGGGGCAGGAAATAGGTGCTCAAAACCTGAGTGGGAACGCAGACCGTTCCCGAAACTAGTACAAAGAGTAAGACGTCGGGCTGCTAAAGTAGGGAGGCGGAATTCTTTGAGGAGGAGGATATAAGGCACTTTGCCCTGGCGGTAGATGATTCTCAAGGCTCTCTTCTGAATAGTTTCAAGCCTATCAGACTGATCTACTGTCAGGCCAAAGTGCCAAACCGGACAAGCATACTCAAGTAGCGGACGGATGAAAGTAACGTAAAGGCGGAGAACATGTGATTTAGGGCACGAAAATTTGGAAAACAATTTTAGGAGAGACAGAGACGCACTGGCTTGTTTAACAATCGAACAAATGTGAGCCTCCCACTTCAAATCATTCGTCAGTGTGATCCCCAAAAGTTTGGTCTTTGTTGTAAATATTTCATTTGGTATTAGAGTAGTGAACGATGGCTTTGATTTAAGAAAACTTATGGTCATGATATTAGATTTCTGGGGATTAACTTTCATTTTCGACTCGGCTGCTTCGGCAGCGATATCGTCAAGTATTTCCATTGCGGTACTCTTTATGTTCCTTCTGCACCTTTCAAGTAATGTCATGCCGTCCACAAACTTCCAACGATCGGCTGATTCGTTAGCAAGATTGTTAATTATTACCAAAAATAATAGAGGACCCAAGAGCGTTCCCTGTGGAACCCCCACAAGAAATAGGAAGTGCATCTGAATAAATGTTTTTATACTTTACAACCTGACTTCTATTTGACAGAAAAGATGCAATGATATTAACTAGAAAAGGTGATACTTTAAATTCATTTAATAATTTTTCAACTAAAACATTGTGACTAACAAGATCAAACGCTTTTTGGAGGTCAACCAAAATAAGATTCAGCCATGTATCAGGCTCGTCAAGTAGTTTATATACAGTGTCAAGAAGGCTAACCAGATAATGTGTCGTCGATAAACCTTTCATGTTTCCGAACTGGTTTTCATCTATTAAATCAAGGATCGTTTCTTTGAGCCAATCTGCTACAAAACTCTCATACATTTTGGAAAATATCGGTGTAAGAGTGATAGGACGGACTCCACTAAAATCCAGTTTAGCCCCTTTCTTCTGTATGGGAGTAACGTACCCTTTTTTCCAGCAATCAGGGAATAAACCGCTTTTGGTTATCGTGTTGAAAATATCCGATAAAGGTTTTGATAGTTTGTCTTGGACCAAATCAATCGGAATATCAAGGGGGCATATTGAAGTTCTCTTTAGTTTACGGATTTTTGCTTCAACATCCACAGGTAGTATTGCTGGGATAACGTGGTCTGGTAATGGGGGAAAAGAGGTATTACTTGGGAGAGGAGGAAGAGTTTGCACAATAGCCGAAAGATGTTTATTTAGCGAATTAGCTGTGGTTTCTGGCGGTTCATCAAGGTTGAAATCAACAATTTTGACTGTTTTACCGCTAATTTTCCTTAGGGAAAGGCGAGAGCGAGCGGTCTCTACGAAGGTCCCAATATTCCAACCAGTAGCGGCCAAACACAGCCGTTACCAAAATAGTTTTATACCAATGATTGTGGAAATTTTAAACAGCCTTTGACCATTGTACGTATTTTTAAATGTATATGTTATGTGACGAATTTGTGCATGACAGTACTCACCAATTTTGGTTTTGTTACCGCGAAAGTGTGAGTGAATAAATCACTATTCTATTCTATTCTTGTGTCGGCGTAGCTAATAAAGAACAAGATAATCTTACGAAGAAGTGAAATAACTTAAACTATAAGAAAAGAAACAAAATAAGATAAAAAAAGCAAAACAAAAGAAAAATGCAGATGTGAAAACCGGAAGAGAGCAAAAGCTTTACTGAGAGCAACTGAGTATGTGTGGACGGGTATCTTTAAAAAGAGTGTCGAAATATGTTGATAGATGAAGCGATGTGATGTGAGTATACTGTCCTATGGTTCAATACTTTTCTATATTGCAGAATTGGGAGGCAGTTGTCTGTCTTAAAGGAAGTGTAAACTGATGGACGTAGGAAATTTCAAGAAACCACGCGGTCCTTATCTGGCAGGCCATAACCTGGAGACTAGTCTAAGCAATCTAAAACAGATGAAACACCAAATGGAAACATATGCTGCATTTCTTAGGCAGATGAACAAATGAACAATGCCTTTTCTGGCTCCACAATAAGAAGATGAAGTTTTTAACATTTGTTTTGGTTTGTGCATGTTCTAAGGAATTGCTTTGTGAAACAGTGCACGAGAGTGAAGAAGTAGCAAGCAAAGGTGTAGAAAATGCAGAAAACGGTCATACAGGCGATGACGGAAAAGTGTTATCGATGTTTGAAAAAATACTCCAGAAAGTTAACTTGTTACAACAAGGTAAGTTCTGTACCGGATTTCTACTAAAAAGAAAATCGACTAGGTGTGTGAAGGCATCTCCCTAAAGCACGGCTTTATAAATTATCTTGGCTTTTTCGGATGTCATCCTTCACAGAATTAGCCAAACAACAACAACCCTTTCCCAATAAAGCAGTTTAGGTTAATTTTCAGTATTAAGGTGGCTGACTTCAAGCCATAGTGGCGCCAACGTACAAAAGTCGCCCACTTTCCAATTAATGTTAAAACGTCTTGGAAATATCACTCACTGGTATGCCTCTGTAAATTTTGATAACTTTCAGTGGTGTCGATAACACCCGAGCTCTCAAAGGCTCTCCCCTTCGTCAAATAAGTATATCTGATTAGGATGATCGGGTTGTCGAGGACGTCCCCGGCGAAACGTTCCCATGACAAAATGCCCCCATGGCAAAACGTCCCCACGGCTACGTCCCCTAGCAAAACGTCCCCATCGCGAAACGTCCCCCGCTATAGATGTTTGTGTTCATCGCTGAGGGATAGTCATGTGGTCAGTGATTGCGTCATCAGTTTAGACAAAAAATGTTCTTGGAATATAAAATTTTGGAAACCACGATAGGTTGACAACTTCAGCATTTAACCGATGGCGAAGAAACAAAACAAAGTGTTGCTCCCGACTATAGAACTATAGCCATTTGAAGAGCGCAAAGATTTAGTAGTTTTTAAGTTTTTCGTTTTGCGCTATATTTACTTAGTTTATGTATGTGTTAGTTTACGCTGTGATATAACTCATTGATCTCGCTTCTGTTCGATATTTAACTTTGTGATATTTGGGACGGGTAATTTCAAGACGCTGACTTGACTGCTGTGTCTCAAAAGATCCGGTGATAGATAAAAGAGGCGTGATAATTTCCTAACAGTTGCACAGTACTGCCACTGGGTGAAATTAGAAAGTTATGGCGACGAAACAGCATGCCAACAGTAGAATTTCTGTATGTGAAATTCCATCCGAGAACTGGATAAAGAAACTGGAAGCATAGGTTGAAGAGCAAAAACTCTCCTGGGTCGGGATTTGAACTCGCAAACTTCTTTTCACAAGATGACGTGTCGTAAAATCCCCAAAAAGAGTCTCGCGTTCATACATGAGTTTATTATGACGCGGCAGCTCTGCCCTCTTTTTTGTGCAAACATTAATGAAAACCATTTTACTCGCAGAAAAAAGCAAGGATGACAGCCCAAGTTGCATCTCAGCCCTTGGAACTCCACGTCCGGACGGGTCACCTTACTTCGCCCCGAAACTGAAGGAATTTCACAGCTGGATGCTATCAAACGACACCTCTACGAACAGGCTCAATGCAGCTCTGTTGGAATTCGTCACTGACGAACATACGAGAATCCTTGAAGATATGAGGAGACACGAAAATGGAATGGCCTCAACTAATCTAGAAGAAAGCAAGGCCAACTTACTTACTTTAAAGGTAAGAACAACAAGACAAAGGTTTCGATGGGATCCCAAAAGTATATATTCATATAATATACAAAAACGGATTCGTCAGCTGTATTGCTTATGTAGCGATATTTCGGCCCTTCTTGGCAGGGATTGCAGATTGCAAGATTTCAGGTTTGTTCCTTCCCCAGCGTTGGCACAGAAGACTGACAGCCTGAAGAGGACCCTTGCCAAGAAGGGCCGAAATATCGCTACATAAGCAATACAGCTGACGAATCCGTTTTTGTATATTATATGAATATATGACTTTAAGTCAGCTTGGGCTCAAGGAATATTTACCCAAAAGTATAGTATTTTACTGGGTCTTGTAGATAGCCGGTCTTCACCAGTCTCCTTAAATTTTTTTTTACTATTTATCACTGATCGAAAATAAACATAAACTATACTGTAGTAGTATTTTATTGACAAATTACGGCCAAACGGCTGCATCTGAGAAAACTATGTTCAGATATGGATTCAGCATGTTTGTTTACTTCTATTTCTCATATCTACTGTGACGAAATACCTTTGTCCTTGTTTTAGCTGTATTCCGGGCGAACTTCTTTTGCGCCAGGAAACTGAAGTTCAGATATGAGTTAAGTATGAATTTTTATGTCGACTCTTTAATCGAAGCCTACCAGCTCTAAAACTTCGCAAACTGTATGCAGACCAAAACTGCTGGTGAAACCAAAAGGCAAACCAATTGGAAAGTCTGATTGGAAAGTCTACTTTTTTGCTGCTAAAATTAAAATATAAAATAGTATAGGTCTTAAAGTATAAGGGGAAAAATGAGAAGAAATAGAAAAAAAGTGTTTTGTTATATACTGAATGTTGGCTATAGGAACTGCTTTATTCAAAACTCTCGTAACAACTGACATAAAATACTGATTCCGACCCCTTTATATACAACGCGTGAATGAAATAGCAAAATGAATGGCAAAGTGCCGGAGACGCAATGAATGACGAGGGGTCGGGAACTCTATAAACATATAACAGGTCTTCGTTCACAACATTCCTCCCCCTAGACGCCTAAGCTCTTGGTGTCGGTCGTTGGTGGACGAATCACCAGTCTGTTGATCATTTCTGGTTGAAATTCGGTTCCGATTGGTGGTTGGTAGAGGTTTCCATCATCGTCAATTAGGAACATTCCTGGTTGGAACGTCTCGGGTAGTGGTGGTGGCGGTGCTTTGTAACTGAAGAGGGCAGCTCTCTGTTTAAGTCGGCGGCTTTTACCCATCCTTTTCCTTTTCTTGGAAAGTAGCGGGAAGTTAGCGACAAAAATAGCGGGTTGAGTCGATTGGTCGGTAGCTGGTGGCTGTTTTTCTCGGTTTGTTGAAAACAGTTGGGATGGCCGGGGGTTTTCCGTTGGAATAATGCGGATTTTCTTTGGAATGGCTTGGCTTTGGATGGCTTCTTCAGTTAATGCGCTAAGTGCATTGAAACTCTCTTGAATTTTCTGGTTTATTTCCTCTTCTTCGTCTTCAAGTAGAATTAATACATCGTCGTCGGACATCCTAGTAAAAAGGAATTATTTACAGTTTTTATACATGGATAGGCTACAGTCTGCTGAGGGTATCCGCGTTCACATGTAATCTACCGGGTCGTGTCTTGATTTCAAAATGGTATTCCTGCAATTCGAGTGCCCAGCGGTTCACTCTCCTGTTGGTATCTCTCATCGTGTGAAGCCACTTCAGTGGATTGTGGTCTGTTATGACCGTGAATTTTCGGCCTGAAAGATAGTAGTGCATCTTTCGGGTTGCCCAAAAAATCGCGTAGCATTCACGCTCAATTGTGGAATACCGAGTCTCGCATGGAAGCAGTTTTTTCGACAAGTAGAAGATGGGATGGTCCCCATCCGGGAATGCCTGCTCGACGACACATCCAAGACCAATGTCGCTCGCGTCACAGTATAAGATGAACGGAAGGTCAAACCGTGGGGCGCGAAGAACTGGGTCGCTGGATAGTCGTTTCTTCAGGGTCTTAAAGGCTTCTTCTTCCTTGCTACCCCAAGGGATTGGGTCCTTAATATTTTTGTGTGTCAGATCAAATAGGGGTTTCGCAACGTCGCTGTAATGCGGAATAAATTTGGCGTAATATTGTACAAGTCCGAGGAAGCTTCTGACTTGTTTTTGTGTTGCCGGAGCTGGGATGCGCATGATCGCTTCTGTTTTGTCTTGCGTTGGCTGAATTTCTCCGCATCCTACGAGATGACCAAGATATTCAAGTTTTGGGTAGGCAAACTTGCATTTCCGCGGATTTATTGTCAGGTGGCTTTGTCGCAGGCGAGTAAAAACTTGTCTTAGGTGATCAAGGTGGGTATCGAAATCGAAGCTCTTGATCCCGCTGTCGTCGAGGTAGGCGCGGACGAAATCTTGGTGGCCTCGATACATTTCATCCATTCCCCGCTGAAATGTCATTGGTGCTGTAGCTAGTCCGAATGGCATGACTTCACACTGAAATAGGCCTTCAGGCGTAATGAACGCAGTTTTGGATTTGCTCTCTTCGTCTAGCTCAACAGACCAGTAGGCAAAAGGACAGTCAAGACTGCTAAGTACGTTTCCGGAGGCCATGAATTCGATCAGCACGTCAGTACGTGGCATAGGATAGGCATCGTATCGAGAAATCGCGTTCAGTTTCCGATAGTCAATGCAAAATCGGACATATCCATCTTTCTTCGGGACCAGGATTGTTGGTGAGGACCATTCAGAAGTAGATGGTTTGATAACTCCAGCGGCTAGCATACGATCTAGTTCATCCTTGACGAGGTTTCGTGTGGCCTGTGGCAGCCTGTAGGGGTGCTGTCTAATAGGAGGATGGTCCCCTGTGTGAATTGAGTGCTTGATGAGTGACGATCTTCCTGGATTCTCGGAGATGACGTCTTTGAACTCAAGGATCAGTTCGACCAGGTTTTGTCTCTGGGATTTGGACCAGCCAAGGTATATGTCAAGTGTTGCAGGGTCAAAGCTGGGTGCTGGATTGACTTCATAGGTGACTACCTTCCGGGTTGTGAACGGTTCTGAACAATCTTCATCTGCTGTGGCTAGACAGGCGTGAAAAGTGTTTGTTGCGTGCTGTTGTGATTTCTCCTCAGTTTTGGGATGAAATTTCCGGAGTAGGTTTATGTTGTATACGGTACTGCGTTTGCGTTGTCCGTCAACTTGAATCTCGTAGTTATGGTCGCTTACTTTTCGTAGGACTTTGTATGGTCCCTTCCACCTCATTTCGAGTTTGTTGGAGCCACAGGGCAGGAGTATAAGTACCAGGTCGTTAGGGGATAAGCTCCGTGGCTTTCTCTTGCGATCCTGATATGTTTTCATGATCTCCTGTGCCTTCTCTTGTGACTGCTGTGACATCTGTGCATAGGCGTGTAGTCTTTCTCGCATATGGATGATGTAGTCAGTAGTATCGGGGCAGTGCTGCGAATCCATGGACGTATTCGGTTCCCAAGATTCTCGAAGCACATCTAGTACCCCTCTGGGTTTCCGCCCATAGAGTAGTTCGAACGGACTAAACCCAGTACTAGGGTGCTTAGTTTCGCGGTAGGCGAATAGTAGGAAGGGGATGAAAGTGTGCCAGTGGGAAGTGTTCTCTTGGCAGAACTTCTTCAGCATGTGGACAAGCGTCCCGTTAAACCTTTCAACCATTCCGTCTGTTGCTGGCCAGTAAGGACTGGTTCTAATAGGCTTGATTCCTAGTAGATGATACATGCGCCTCAAGCTAGCTGCTAGGAAATTCTGTCCTTGATCGGTCAGTATTTCTGAGGGGATACCAACCCTCGATAGCACCTTCGTTAGTTCTTCTGCAATTATCTTGGCCCCAGTTGACCGAAGTGGCACGACTTCAGGGTATCTAGTTGCGTAGTCGACGATGACGAGTAAGTACTGGTATCCGGATGAGCTTTTCGGTAGAGGTCCTACTATGTCCATCGCAATGCGTTTGAAAGGTTCCGTGAAGATAGGCAGAGGTTGAAGTGGCACAGATTCAAACGGCTTACGACGTGCAGCTAATTGGCATTCTCGACAGCTTTGCACATAGTCGGCAACATCCTTCCTGAGTTTTGGCCACCAAAAGCGATCGAGGATTCGCTCTTCGGTGCGGTGCTTTCCGAGGTGACCGCTCATTGGTATGCTATGTCCTAGGCGTAGGATGATTTGTCGACAGTCGGTAGGCACTACAAGTTGGGAGAATATTTGGCCATTTTCTGCTGGTACTTCGCGGTATAGAAGTTCGTTTCGTATGATGAATTCTGCTTCTTCGTTGGAGGCCGCTAGGTCTCTGGCCTTACTTAACGTCTCGTCGCTTCCTTGAAGCTCTTTGAACTTTTCCCGGCTTAAGAGTGGCTTGAAATCAAATGTAGCTTCGTCAAAAGCCTCTAATCTTGGCGTTTCTTTGGCTTGAGAAATCGCGTTTTTTCGCCTCTGCTGGCGCTTGTCGCGTCGAGAGGGCTTCTTTTTGTCACTTCTTTTTGGACCAAATAAGTCGTCGGCGAGTAACGAAAACGGAAAATCTTCTGACTGGACGTTGGATACCGGTGCCCGCGACAGTTGCGCTGCTGTTGGGGCTTCGGAGGCACTTGCTAAGTCCTCACTTATGTTCGACGGTCTGGTAGTGTCGGCCGCTGCTTGTCTTGTTTGGGAGCGCGTGGTAACCAAAGCATCCATGTTGTTTCCAGGTCGTATCATCGAGGCTAGTTTGAATTCGCAAACGGCAGTCTCGAACCCTTTGAAATTGCGTCCAAGCAGAATCGGGTACGGAAGCGTTTTGCAAACTCCAACTTCGGTTTGGTGCTCTACTACTGTGCCATCTTTTGTCAAGGCTTCGATGGTCACGGTAGCTCTTGGACAACTCATTTCGCGGCCGTCCGCTAGGCAGTATTTGACCGGAAAATCGTAGTCTCGGGGGGTGTTGCTTAGCAAATCTGGATGGACGAGTGTGAACTCGCAGCCAGTATCTGCTAACAGTTCCGTGTACTTTCCATTGACTTTTCCGATCGCGGAAAATGTCGGACTGGGAAAGGCTGGAATTGAACGTGTAGGACTTAGTGCTAGGCCTAAGCTTTTACGTTCGTACTTGCCGGCGCCTGGCTTGGTTTTTGCGAGCGATCGACAGTCTTCCGTAGAATGGCTTGATGTCTTGTGGTGCTGGCAGTAAACCTTGTCTGAGGGTGTCGTGACGATGGGTCGATGACGCCTATCGTCAACCCTAGGCTTAGGCGGTTGTGCTTTTGTTGAGCTTGAGCTGGCCTTCAGTCTCTGCGCGCCGTTCCAGTTGTCCGCAGTAGCAATGCAAGTGGCTACTGTATTGACTCCGTTTTGGCGGAGAAATATTTGAAGTTCGCTGTCGGTGCTCTGTACGAATTGTTCCACGACAAGGGACTCCAAGACGTTCCCTATCATGCCTCGTAGAATCGTAATATCTGTCACGGACTCATAATCGTTAAGATTTAACCATCGGCGGGTGTACATCTCGATTTGGTCGGTAAACTCTCTGTACGACTCAGTTGGGCGTTTCGTGGCGTTTCGCAAACGTCTTCTGTAGGATTCGGGGCTGATGTCAAATTTCTTCAGGATTGCTGCTTTAACCACTGCGAAATCTGAACCCGATGCTACAGGAATAGCATTGTATGCTTGAAGTGCTTTCCCTGAAAGGTTGGATACTAGACGTGTTACCCAGGCATCAGCAGGAAGGTTACACGCAGTCGCAGTCCTCTCGAATGTGTTCAGGTAGGCTTCTATGTCATCACCTTCGCGGTAGCTTGCCATGTGGAAGTTTTTGGCTTGGCTGTTAGTAATAGCAGCTAGTAGCTCGGCAAATTGCTGTGCAGAAAGCGACATTTCAAGAGCGGCCTGTAATTCGGGTTTCAGAGAAGGTTGGCACTTCGTAGATAGGCTGACGGATGAGCCGGTCGAATCTTCAGGAGCTAGGTCCTTTGTGGGTAGGCTGTCGGATGAGCCTGGTGGCGTGTGGTCTTCGGAGGCTAAATTGGGTCGTTGTTGAGAAGAGACTCCAAGCAGTTCGCCAGAATCTCGTTTAGGCTGTTGAGCTACTACTGAAAAGCTAGAATCGCGGTCACCGCATATACCACTGTCTCGTAGTTCGTGTTCAAGATCAGACAGTGTTTGCAGCGGCGGGTTTCTCCGTTTTTTGTATTTGTTTTCGTAGTCGCTCATGCGGGTCGGATCTCAGGGACCCGTGACCAAAATTTGTTAGAACTAAGCTAGCCTATATTTGAAATCGTCGGGCTTTTAGACCCGGAACGCAGTTAATCTACGCTTCAAACTACGTTGCGTCGGATTATTAGACCCGGAACGCAGTTGAACAACGTTTCTAGCTACGTTGCGTCGGATTTTTAGACCCGGAGCGCAGTTAGTCTTTGCATCAAACTACGTTGCGTCGGATTGTAAGACCCGGAACGCAGTTGAACAACGTTTTTAACTACGTTGCGTCGGATTGTTAGACCCGGAACGCAGTCTACGCTTCAAACTACGTTGCGTCGGATTGTTAGACCCGGAACGCAGTTGAACAACGTTTCTAGCTACGTTGCGTCGGATCGTTAGACCCGGAGCGCTGTTAAGCTACGTTTCAAACTACTTTTTGCCGATCGTCTGATCGTGAGACCCGGAACGTAGGCTGGGTTACGTAATGCTAACTACTTTTGCCAAACGTCGGATCTTGAGACCCGGAACGTAGGCTAGGTACGTCGGATCGTGAGACCCGGAGCGTTGGTTAGGCTACGCTAATTAACTACGATGCGTCGGATCGCAGGACCCGTAACGCAACCTACCAAAACTCGCAAATAATAGCCTACTCGAGCCGGATCGTAAAACCCGTTGCTCAAGAACCGGATCGCTAGGACCCGTAGTGTGAAATTTGTTGGCTATAATTTCTACGTACCTTGTAGTAACAATCCCTCGCTGCTACCAATGTTGGCTATAGGAACTGCTTTATTCAAAACTCTCGTAACAACTGACATAAAATACTGATTCCGACCCCTTTATATACAACGCGTGAATGAAATAGCAAAATGAATGGCAAAGTGCCGGAGACGCAATGAATGACGAGGGGTCGGGAACTCTATAAACATATAACAGGTCTTCGTTCACAACACTGAATTTAATGTTATTTAATGAAATTAAGATTGTTTAAAATATGGTGTAAGTGACGTTAGGTAAGGTTTTTTTGATGTTTTGATAATAGTTTTTAACGTCACTGAGTTGAGGTGGAGACGTAGCCACTCGCATTGGTTTAGTCCATTGTGAGGAGGTCAGGAAAAGAAGCTACGCGGGCATAAAAAAAGGCAAACCAAGAACATCTCGATCTGCAGTCAGACACTGTCACGCTCTGGCTAACCTTCTCTATGTTAAATATTCCTTCAGCTCACGCTGACTACGAATCATATTGACAGTGCAAAACACATACGTCTGCTGAATTTTATTAGAGCCATATTTTGGCCCTTGCCAAGAAGGGCCGAAATATAGCTCTAATAAATTCAGAACATATTCTCTGTGTTACTTTGACAACTACCGACTTTCAGCAGTCGACTTAGAAAATTTAAATTTTCGAGTCTACCAAATTTCTGGGTTTGGGCATGCGAGGAATAACTTGTCTGACAAGAAAAAAAGTTCAGAAGTAGATTCAATGCGTGTTCTGACCTCCGTGACGAACCTCTGACTTAAGAATGAACTTTTATTTGTTTTTCAAATTTCCGGCTTTGGCTGGATTCCGGGCGAACTACTTGTCGGGCGAGAAAATTAGTTTCAGATCTGCGCTCAGCATGCCTCCTCACCCTACACCGACTATCTCAACGGGTTTTAAAACTCTTCCTTAGCCTACTTTTGCCAAATTTCCAGTTTCAGCCGGATTCCGTGCGGCTTGAAACTTTGGTGGAATAATTTCTCTAATGGAAAAAATTCAGAAACAGATTCTAGGGCCCGTGAACTTTGTACCTTAAGTTTCATCAAACCAAAGTTTCCGAGACTCCCCCTGCAATTCCCCCAACCCATGTCGGATGCGGATAATGGCGCATCTGCAAGTTTCACTGGAATTGGAGCACTTCCTAGGGCGCATGAGCTTCATGTGTTCCAAATTTCATACCAACCCCTTTATTGGCTCGATCCGTTTGGTTTGATGAGGCGTCTCACAGAACCTCCGTTATTCAAACCCCCCTCGCTTTCGTGGCAACGGCGCGTTTTTTCGGTAAATTCCTGAGTCTTGTCGGTTAAACCTGGGCTTGCCCCCCCCCCTCACGAAAATGGGACAGTTTTCCACTGATCATATGCCTTGCGATTTTGGCATGTGTGGCCCAGTTTCGGCTTCAAGAAGGAATTACTATGGAACCCCGAAACTTGGGAATTGTGTAAACAAACAATTTCCCTAACGATTCGTAGAAAAAAAAGCAGATATACATATTGTTCAAGAACATTTTATGACGTTACAGTAAAAATCCCACGCGTCTTCATCCAAATAGCTTCGCTAGTTGTTCCATTTGGCAACAGGTTCTATAACAAATGCACCCTCGCTCGCGTTCCTTCGATGATTCATTCAACTTCCATTTTTAGGCCCTTGGACGAAACCTTACAACGGAGATGCTGGCTTTTAATTCTCAAGTACAGGCCTTCGAAGAAAATTTGCAGAACACCCTCAGGAAAGTCGGCTGCAGCGGCTCCACTATCAGCATCGTTGACGGCAAATTCTGCCGGAATCAAAAGTGGTTCTACCCAGTCGCAGCCTACGTTGGAGGTGCTGACGACTTCTCGTCAAATAGCTTCCGCCTCACACGTCTAAAGCTCTTCGGCCAGATGTGGAACCTAAAGTCAGCAGGAGGCAATCTCGCTATCTTAAGAATAAAAGATCTACCCACTCGTATCACATCCGAGAATCTGAAACAGCTTACAGATATTGCTGAATCGATCGAAGTGCTTGTGCTCCTTGAAGTGGGTAAAGTATCTATGGACGAACTGACAGACCTCCTTGAGTCTATCAAGGATAGCCCAGTGCTGGTTGGTGTAAGTATCAAAATCCCTAGCGAGGACTATCTTGAAAATCTCAGGACCATTCAGACAATACGTTCAAGTTACCCGTTACTAACGTTCTCTTTTACCTTCACCTGCAGAAAAGCTTACCTGAGTTCGACTACCTGTCAACAGGACTGTTACAAATCTGACAGAGATATGGAGCACTGCCTTGCGTATTGTGGCTCTTCCTATAACAATTTTCTGGGCACCCAGTACTCTGATGTAAGCACGAGCTGCAACAACTACCCCGACCTCTCCATGAAAAGCCAAATCGAGGGAACGCTGGACTTCGTCATAGCCAACGACTTCGAATACACCCCCGCCATCTCTAGTTTGAAGGCGATAGTTAACCTCCCGACAGTGTTTCAAGGACTAAGAAAGGCATCGAGTTTTGGCATGAGCCATTCTTCAGGATTTTTTGTTGATGCTGAAGTAACGGATAAATCTAGAGCACTAAAGACGCTTCAGTCTTTGAGGGAAATGGTTACCAACTCAGCTTACGAGGGACTGACAAGCGCTTGAAACGTCCTGCTGTTTTTGTTTTCTATATGTTTTAGGGCTTCTGAAAGTTGATACTACCTTATATATCAACAATTGTTTGTATTCGTTTTCTTGTTTTAGGCTAGTCAATATGGAATTTATGTTTCCGGATTAAAGAGCTATAATAATAGTATCTTATCCCTGAACTCGACATTAAAGGCTAAAATGATAATGCATGCATCGAGTCATGTACTCTACACCACTATCCGACGTATCAATCGGCTCTTTTAACGTATCTAGACTTCTTCTGACTCCCATTAAAAAGTATAAGATTTTTATAATGATGAATCAATCAACCACCTTCATGTACATTGTGAAAACGATCTTACTAATTGGAAAACGAGGACGGATTTTCTTGGCAGGTGAACAGCTCGCGGATGTTTTAGTGAACCCGTATCGATCCAACGCGGGATATCCATCACAACCTGTTGTAAAGACTGTGCACCCCATCCAGGGATCCCATGTAATCTCTCGGCCTTCCCAGGGATCCCATGTATCCAAGGATCTCATGTAATCTCGCGGCCTTCCCAAATTAGGCGATTATGGTATGTTTTGTCATCGAACTACTCATTTCTGGTGCTTCACATTCAAAATGGGACATAAATGTAAATTAATAAAAAAAAAACTGGTGATTTTTCTAATTTTTACGAAATTTGGTGATTTTTTTTTCTGTTTTTTTTCTGGCGTTGCAACCCTGGCTAGTCGAACAAGAACAAAGGTTTCGATATCAAAGGCGAATATATATCGGAAATTTTCTTCCAGACTATAGGGTCACAAAAATGCAGCACGTTTCACTACCCCTGAATCGACAATCTTATTATCTTTAAAACAAAACATCTGTTTCGCCGTGAACTCCTAAATATAAAGCTACGAAGCCCAACGAACTTGGCTTTCAGTTTGACCGAATAAATCCTTACATAAAGTCTAAACAGAAGATCTCAATCCTTTCGAGAGTTATTGTGCTAACATACGGGCAGTCGGACGGACAAACTTTACGAAGTCATAGATATCCTGTCACTTTCGTTTTGGGATCCGAAAAAGCTCACCGCTTGGAAAAGGCGGGCGTATTTTCCAGGTAGCTGAACGGCTCGTGGAGGATGGTAGGGAAGACCTGCGGACGAAGAAGGGGAGATCAGTGACATCACTGGATAGAACTTGGGGATTTCAAGCAACCACGCGGTCTTTATCAGACAGGCCATGACCCGGATACTAGTCTAAGCTATCGCAAATCCTCGCGTCTTGGAAACAGATGGCGAATTTTGTCATTTTTTCGAAGACGTTTAGTGAGTTTTTGGCTCTGCCATAAACAAGATGAAACTTATTGCTTTTGTCTTGGTTTTTGCATGTTCTAAGGAATTAATTTGTGATACAGTACCCGAGGGCGAAGAAGCAGCAAGCAAAAGTGTAGAAATCACAGGAAACAGTCGTACAGACGATGACGGAAAGGTGATGTCTGTGCTTGAGGAAATACTTCGGAAGGTTAACTTATTACAACAAGGTATGTACTGTACCAGGATTCCTAGTAAAAGGAAATTAGAACAAGACCAAAGTTATTGATGGGATCCCAAAGGGCAATATATTTAGACTTCCTGATATAGACGATAGGGTCTGAAAGATTTCCAGAGCCTTTAAGCCCTTAAACTTGTATTATAATCCTAAGAGACCTCTTATCGAGATCCATTACGAAGTACTTTTCACCGAAAAAAAAATGTGATATTTAGGTTTCCGCCGACGATTCTAACCAGACTGTCCATCAACGGCGAAACAAGTGGTATTTCCCTGCTCACTGTGTCTAGTTCAACAACCTTCCACCCAGTTTTATTGATGCCTTCTTGTGTCCCTGAATTTTTAGCTCTTTTTCTCCCCAACTATGGCAAAAAGACTGATCCGCTGATAAAACTAAGAACTGATATGGATTCAACCTGCTTTCTTACATCCAAACTGAAGCTCTAGTCAGGGGCGTCATGACTGGTAAAAAATAACCGTCGGCGCGAAGCCCAGCCATTTTTCGTCTAAACAGTTGATTTTTTGCATGAAAACAGTCGATTTTTCGTCAATAAAAGTCGGTTTTCTGAAAACCAATTAATTTTTCTCAAAAAAGGTCGTTTTTCTTCAAAAACAGCCGGTAAAAATTACCAGCCAATCGGTAAATACCTTGCCCCCCCCCCCCTGACATTTTGGCCAGTAACGCCTCTGGCTCTAACAAACTTGAGAATAAAACTTCAGTAGGCTATGTACAGCCAAAATTACGGTTTTTGTCGGTTTCCGGGCGATTTGCTTATCCAGTGAGAAATTAAACTTCAGATATGGATCCAGCACATATTTTTACCCGGATGTCGTAACTTTAATCGACGACAGACAAAAATACTACCGAATTTTCGATTCTGGCCGGATTCCAAGTACTACTTGTTAAAAAAGAAATGAATTCAGCATGTCTCCCTACCCCTATATCTAATATCTACAGCTTCAGATAAAACTTACACTTGGCTAATTTTCGAGTTTTGACCGGATTCAGGGAAAATCACTTGTTCGCTAAGAAAATAATATTGAAAACGGACATTTTACCTGAGTAACGAGCCTCTAATGAACTTGAGATGAACCTTTGACTTTCAATAATTTCCGGGCGAACTATGATGATGATGATGGTGATGTTAACTTTATTTCCCATTTGTATGACAAAAAAAGTGTCTTAAATGGAGTATGAAATAAGAAGAAAAAGGGAAAGAACAAACAAAAAAAAGTCATCTGACAATAAAAATAAGTTTCAGATATGGGTTCAGCATGTCTTTTTGAACCTAAATCGACTATTTCATTAGCTTTTAAATAGTTGTGTGTCCCTTAATTTCAAACCCCTCCTCCATCCCTAAACATAGGACTACAAAGCCCATCTCGAACTTGCCGAAACTAACTATCTCAGAACCTCCGGGCGTTATCGTGCTGACAGACCGACAACGTGTACGCAGTCAAAGGTCTCGCGTCGGTTACGTTTTGGGATCCCAAAAACAACAAAGTGTGTGAAAACATCTCCATATAGACACAAGTTGACAGGGCTTTATATATGTATCTTTGTCTTATCTGAAGTCTACCTTTACAGAACTAGCCAAAAAATTACAACTCTGTCCCCGCGTCAATGGCAGACGAGCCGATCGGAGAGATAGGTACGTTTAGAAACTATTAAAGGTTAACTTCAGACATCGAGGTTGACATATGAAAATAACCTCCTCTCTGGAGGATGATATGACTGTATCATCCTCTCATATCAAGCTAACTTTCTGTGTGAAGATTATCGTAATATAACTAAGAGGAAGCATTATATACCTGTTCGAGGTATATAAGTTATTATAGCATAACTAATTTCAGGCATTATACGGTGTCGTATAAATTATAGTAGAATACCATACAGTCGTGACGTAAATTGTGACGCCAAGTGATTAGGGACCTAAAATTTGATTGTCCCTACGACGGTTTACACACGTAAACGCGACCGGCGTCTCGCTGGCCGCTCGGCTCTATATATGCAGATTCAAATATATACTGAACTATCGGAAAGAGCTGCAATTGTTTGTATTCTGATGTTAAAAAGATCAAATAGTTGACGTCACGCTAGTATGAAATTTCGTACTAACATCTACTGACATTCAAGAAGGAAGTTGATGAATACTATTCAAGTGACATTTTCTCCTTGTGCAAATTTAGAAGAAATGTAAATTAAGAATTTTGTAGAGGCTCTTAACGGCCTGCCATCAAATTTGCGAATATATTTATTTATTTATTAAACGAGACCGCGATCTTTTTTTTAAAAGACCGACAGGTCGCGAAATTTCCAGAAAGCATATCGCGTTCATACTAAAGTTAGTAAGACATGGCTACGCTGCCCTCATTGCTATGAAAAAACTATTAACGACAATTCTCCTCCGCAGAAAAAAACAAGGAAGAAAATTGCATCTCAGTCCTTGGAACCGCGCGCGCGGCAGGGTCACCCTACTTTACGCCAAAACTGAGGGAATTCCACAGCTGGATGTTATCAAACAACACCAATAAGCTCAATGCAGCTTTACTGGAATTCGTCACTGACGAACATACCAGAATTCTTGAAGATATAAGGAGACATGAAAATCGAATGACTTTAAATAATCTCGAAGAAAGCAAGTCCAACTTACTTATTTTAAAGGTAAGAACTGCAAGTACTTTGCTTCATGGCAGGTATGTAAAATTTTCCCACGGATAATTCGTCATATGCTCGAACTCGACACACTACATCGTCATTGAAAATGTGTTCTGAGTCCATTGACCAAAGAACAAGACCAAAGGTTTCGGTGGGATCCCAAAAATTTAATATTTTTGGACTTCTTGATCCAGACAATCGAATCTTGTAGATTGGAGTCTTCTATTTATCCACAATCAACCGCTTGGATATTGTACAATTTTTTTTTTACCGTTTCGGAGTTTTTTTCACACCTTACGGCCAAACAACTAATCAAATGAGAAAAATAAGTTCAGATTTGGATTCAGCAAGCATGTTTACTCCAATATCTCATCTCTAATCTACTTTAAAGGTTTTTTAGTTCTACAAAATTCCACGTATTTCAGCAGCATTCCAGCGAGAGCAAGAGAGTTAGTGACATTGAGACGAACCTTTCGATCCAAATCAAGCTTATCCGTCAAGGAGATCGGTCAAATTCAATCAGCATGTCTCCTTACCTCAATACAGAATCTCTAATCGACTTCAGAAACAACTTTGAGCTTCAACCAAATTTCCAGTTTGGGGCGAATCCCTGGTGAAAGAAAGATTTGTCCGGCAAGAAAACCAAGTTCAGATCTAGATTCATCGGGCCTCCTTACCCCTTATACGACTGTCTGCAGCTATATATTCAATATAAAATTAAAACTGAAAAATTAAAATGAAAAGTTAAATTTAAAATTATTAAAAATTAAAATTAAGAATAAATATTCCTTCAGCCCAAGCTGACTGCGAGCCGAATTTGACAGTGCAAAACCAGGGCAAAACGGATATACGTCAGCTGAATCTTATGAGAGTTGTAATTCGGCCCTTTTTGGCAGGGATCCTCTTCAGGCTCAAAGCCGATCAAATTGGAAAAACGAACTTGTGGAAAACCAGAAGTTTCTGTCGAAAACCACAAGTTCATGTTTTCAACTTGAGCGGCTTTGAGCCTGATCCCTAGCCAAGAAAGGCCGAAATATAACTCACAAAATTCAGCTGATGTAGGCTATCCGTTTTGCTCTGTCAAATAAAATTAAGAAATTTAAATGAAATCAAAAAACTAAAATTTAAATTTAAAATTACATTAAAAATTAAAGTTAAGAAATTAGAATTGAAATAGAAAAATCAAAATTAAAAATTAAATTTAAATTATTTAAAATTAAAATTAAGAAATTAAATTATATATTAAATAAGAAATCAATAGAATTCAAGTTATATTTTTATAGTAGGCTAAGTACTTATTTTAATTTTAGTAAATTTAAGAATGATTATTCCTTGAGCCCAAGGAATGCGAGTCATATTTGACAGTGCAAAAAGGATATGTCAGCTGAATTTATGAGAGTTGTATTTCGGACCTTCTTGGCACAGGTCCTCTTCAGGCTCAAAGCCGATCAAATTGGAAAAACGAACTTGTGGAAAACAAGAAGTTCGTGTGGAAAACCACAAGTTCATTTATCCAACTTGAGCAGCTTCGAGCCTGAAGAGGACCCTTGCCAAGAAGGGCCGAAATATAACTCTCATAAAATTCAGCTGACGTATCCGTTTTGCACTGTCAAATAAAATTAAGAAATTAAAATGCAAATTGAAAAACTAAAATTTAAATTTAAAATTAAATTAAAAATTAAAATAAAGAAATTAGAATTAAAATAGAAAAATGAAAATTAAAAAAACTAAATTTGAGTTTATTTAAAATTAAAATCAAGAAATTAAAATTAAGAAATAAAATAAAATAAGAAATCAATAAAGAATTCAAGTTATATTTTGGTAGTAAGTTCTTTTTTTAATTTTAGTAGATTTTTCTATATGCTGTTCCGCCATTTTTTACTTTCTAGTTGATGACGGTGAAGTTGAATCAGAACCAAGAATCGTGCACGGTAATGAAAACCGTTCCAAAATTTCCTGACCGAAAATCGGAATCGCTGCAGAACCACATCCTGGTCGACGCAAAAACACCGGTTCATCAGAACCGAAAGTCGCGAAAACACTGGTTACGCTACGCTGAACCGAAGTACATTTGGTTGGCGCCGAAACAGGCCCTAGGTGTAAGATGTGACGCGATAGACACAGAACTTTCGCTTGTATGGATAAGGGGTAGGCTAGGGACCAACATGTTTTCCGAAAATTGGTCGGCAAATTCTCATTAAACTATTCATCAGACAGTTGTCGGATGCACTCTGCCTTTTCGACCCAGTAAAACTGACCGCATACACTTTTTGTGTATCTTTAGTATGTTCGACAGCCAAAACAGCATGTGATCTATTTGTCCAGACACAAAATAATTTTCATATTCGGATTCAGCGTGTCCTCTTACCCTAGAGTCAAACATCTACTCAACTTCAGATTCAACTTTTACTTTTTCCCAATTTTCCGGTTTTCGCCGAATTCCGTGGGAACTACGTGTCCAACGAGAAAATAAATTTCATATTCGGATTCAGCATGTCTTCTTACTCCTAAATCGACTATCTCATTAGCTTTTAAAGAATATTTTTATTTCGCCCCTTAATGTGAAACCTCTCCCCCTCTTCTAAACATACAACTATGAAGCCCATCTACGAACCCAACCTTTCCCTCGACCCAAAGAATACCAAGTTTCATCAGAATATCTCATTCCCTTCGAGAGTTATCGTGCTAACAGACGGACGTAGACGGAGTAGACGGAAATTTCGAAGAAGTTTCTAGTTTTTTTTTGTTTACTAGATATGTTTGTATGCTGGTGTCGTTATCAAATATTCTAGGTAGCGTAGTGCTATCACAAAAGGAAAGAACGCATCCACAGGGGGATAATAGCTTATTTTTTAAGGGGAAGAAGTGATGGGTAACTAGATTGTCCTATCCCTCCCGTTTTTGATTAAAATTTAAGAATGTTGTGATTAGTTTTAGAAGACTTGATCAGCCAACAGGTCTATCTTGTTTTGGTCTCTGGACTCCTTTTCCTTTGCTTAAATTTTCCATTTATAACCACGTACGCACAGTTTTGAAATATTTTGCGCCCAACCTCCGCTTAGGCGAACGGGAGGTCTGGACACAATGGACAAGCGCTAACAAGAAATGGCATGGAAAGTATTGGTATTTCCGGAAAACGATATTTCTGAACCATTTTATCGTGAAGAGGTTGCTAAAATGTGTGCTAAAAATTTTCTCTGCAACACTTTTCTTACCTTATAACTTATAAATAAATTCGCCAGATGTATTTTTATATCAACTTCGCTGCATGTTACCTTGTGCAACAGGTTCTCAATCGATCGACCCAAAGCTCTCCATCTTGACCAAAGCTCGATCGACAATGTAATGTCACAAAATTTTTAGGACCTGGGACAAAACCTTACTACCGAGATGCTAGCTTTGACTTCTCAAGTAAAGGCCTTCGAAGAAAACTGGCAGAACACACGTAGGAAAGTCGGCTGCAGCGGCTCCACTATCAGCATCGTTGACGACAAATTCTGCCGGAATCAAAAGTGGTTCTACCCAGTCGGAGCCTACGTTGGAGGTGCTGACGACTTGTCGTCAAATAGTTTCCGCCTCACACGCCTAAAGCTCTTCGGGCAGATGTGGAACCTTAAGGCAGCAGGAGGCAATCTGGCTATCTTCAGGATAGCGAACTCACCCAGTCTTACCACATCTGAAAACCTGAAACAGCTAATCGACGTAGCCGAATCAATCGAAATATTTGTGCTTCTTGAAGTTGGTAAAATATCTATCAAGGAACTGACGGACCTTCTTCAGTCTATCAAGGACAGCCCAATGCTGGTCGGTGTAAGTATCAAAAGCGATAAACAGGACTATCTTGAAAGTCTTTGGATGATTGAGACAATACGACCAAATTACCCATTACTAATGTTCTCTCAAACCTTCACCTGCAGACAAACTTACCTGAGTTCATTCGGCTGCCAACGCGGTTGTTACAACAGTGAAACCGATCTCGACCATTGTCTCAGCTCCTGTAATTCTCCATACGACCCTGATTACGACGACGATTACTACGAACCGAGCCCAAGCTGCAACAACTACCCTGACCTTTCCATGAAGAGCGACATTGAGCGGGCACTAGACTTCGTGATTGCCAACGACTTCGACTACGACCCAGCAATCACTAATCTAAAGGCGATAGTGAACCTGCCGATAGTTTTTCAAGGACTAAAAAAGGCAACGAGCTTTGGTGTGAGCACTGCTTCAGGATTCACTATCGATGCTGAAGTAACGGATAGATCTCACATACTGAAGATACTTCAGTCTCTCAGGGACATGGTTGCCAGGGCCTTTTACGAAAGATTGACAAGCGCTTGATGCGTTTCTAAGTGTTTGTGTTTTTGCAGTATGGCTCTTATTAGTGGTTACTACCCAATTTAGAAATTTTGAATAAACCATGCTATTCCATTCCACCATCATTCAAAACTGAAGCTCGAGGACGTGAACGAGTCATAGGCTACACAAGTCATCATTTTTTGGCCACGTGCTCCAAACTAACGTATGAGCACAGGCCTGAAAGTTGGACTACAGTAGCCTGGACCAAGGTGACAGTACTCAGATGAAAACCTGTAAAATCCGTAATCTATTCATCCCTTTCCCTGTAAATCCCGGGAACACTTTTAAAGGACAAATTCAGCTGGTGTACAACTGGTGTATGAAAAGAAAAAAAAAAGAAAAAAAGGTTGAATCTCTTCCAATAATTTGTCTTGGGTTCTTCTGGCACTTGCCCTCCCCCGGATTGCCCTTCAACCAGACTGGACCCGGATACATTGTGTAGAGGGGGAAGGGGATTCCAGATTTGGGTGTTTTCACAATGAAACTTGGCAGGCATATCAGGGACCCGATCAAACCGACTCGGAAATAGTAATTTTCTCAACCTGATCATCGTGGGGGAGTGGAGGGAGGGGGAATCCGGAATATTGAGTCATGCGTAACTTTCGAACGGTTGATCAGATTCAAATAAAATTTAATTACCAACGAAGGACACGTCTGATGATGATGACCATGATGAAATTTTAGTAGCGCACTAAACAAGGAAAAGGAATAGCGGAGTATACAAAAATAAAGGAAAAATTTCAATGAGCTTTCGATAACATAGTCAATGCACAGGAACAAACAAACAAAATACAAAAAAGGGACTAAACGGGTCTAAAAAATCCTCTTCCCAGATGGAAAGTGCAAAAATGGTCTAGGGCAGAAACGTTGAGGTCCTGAGCTATGGAGGATAGCTTTGCACAAGGCTCAATTTGTAAAAAGTTTGCAGTTACGCGTGACACAAAAGCTGGTTTCGCGCCTTACCGTAAAAATGGTAACAAGAGCCACACAGCGCAGTACATTCTGAAAAGAAAAAGCCCTGAACTTCTTAAAGGCCCATTCACAATGGGTTTTAGCTTTGCCAGGTTTCTGCCGTTCGCAACTGATATTGGTCTTGGTCTAGTCTTGGACCTAAGTTGAAATCAGTTCAACTTTTGAGGGGGCTAGCCAATCAGATTACTTAGGGGAACCTAAGGAATATTCTAATTGGCACTTTTTTTTTCATCGCTGAGGGATAAATAGGCCTATGAGATTACTGATAACGTCATCCGTTCAGACAAAATTGTTCTTGGAATATAAACTCTTTAAAACCACGATGGGTTGACTACTTCAGCATTTAACCGATAGTCAAGAAACAAACCAAAGTGTTGATCCCGGCTATAGCCATTTCTTAAAGAAAGGGCATTTAGGTTGTTTGTCAAGCCTAGATTTACTATGTCCGTCTACCTAACTGATCATTCCATCCGCTTTCGTTTCCTCGCCCCCCATGTAATTTTTATCCACCATAACGGCACTAGACACTCAAAGCCGTGGATTGTGAAAAGCAGAGCCTAGTTTTACGGTACCGGTAATTAAAAAGTTCTGAATATTAGAATACGAAGGGTAAATGCGAGATGAAATAGTGCGAGATGAAAAATCTTATTGATCGACCCTCGCATGCTTTTAGTCGCCTACCGACAGGATACTAAAAGCAGGATAAGGTGTACTTCAGATATCTTATTGGCCGACCCCTCGCTGGACTAGCATGATTTTAGTTGCCTACCGACAGGATACTAAAAGGAGGAAAAGGTGTGCTTATACAAAAAGGAAGTTGCTGACCCATCACGAGACACTAAACAGAGGAAAGGCACGGAACAGCTTGCCATTTTTTCGAATCATCGAATTCTGGTAAATTCTTTCCCCGTTTTGTTCTTGCCTTTCCTGGTTTTAGTATCTTGCCTGCTTTTCTCATGCACCATGGCTTGCCTTTCCTGGTATTTTCTTTCCTTTCCTTTCCTGCTTTTAGTCAATCTCTTAAGATCATGGGGTCGCTGGAAACTTTTAATTGTCGTTCCATTCAAGCCCAGGTGACTATGCTTTTTGCCGACAACGGAAGCACTGAGCAACGCCTTTACATATCTCATCGCGGAAGTTCCGCAATGTCATCCAATTTTTGACCAATGCTAGGGGAATTTCATACCTGGATGTTATCGCCGAAGATATCTTCAACAAATTGAGCACGGCCTTGTTCGAGATGACGTGGAAGAAGAACCACTCCTCCAGGAAGTCGAACTTACCAAAGATCGCTCAAATGAGCCTGGAAGAAAGGAACAGGAATTTAGTGGACTTGGGAGGTCAAACGACAGAGCAACTTGCTGGTTTTTGTCAAGCGGGTTTTTACGTCCAGCTTGCCGACGAAACGTCCCCATGGCAAACATTACCGTGGCAAAACTTCAAGGCGTCCACATAGCGAAACGTCACCACAAAAACCTGCCCATGGTGAAACGTCCCCGTAGTGATACTTCGCCGTGGAAAAATGCAAAATATCCTCATGGCAAAACGTCGCCACTTCTCCATGGCGAATCGTCCCCACAACAAAACTTCCCGTGACAAACACGTCTCCAAGCAGCTTATTTCTACATGTGATATATGTGAACACCGAATTATTTTGACTCATCTAAAGAATTTTGTATTTTCTATCCCGGGGCTCAAGTAATAATCAGAATGTGCGACGCCTGCGCGGAAACCCAAACTTCACCCCAGACATGGAGGATTTGAATTTCAACAAAGCATTCCCGTGCCTAAAGACGCCAAGTTTGTGAAGAAAGTAATAATAATAAAAACTACAGCAAAAAGGCTTTCGCCTCTATAAATTACTTTAAAGTTTAACCGAAAAGGGCTAGGATAGGACAGTCTAGTTACCCATCACTTATTCACTTAAATTAGCCTGAAGACCCGCTGAAAATGAGTTACTTCGTTGTTCCGCTATTCACGAATAACCGATTTTCAAATAGTGGAATTTCCTTGTGACTTGTGGTGCCTCTGTGCGCTTTTATTTTTTGTTGTGTGCCTTACGAGAAAGATTTATCATTTTTTTTTTTGTTCAGGCACTAAGCAATCGTCACCAATCTCACCACTGCCCACTGAAAAGCCGCATTTGTGTTGAGATTAAAATTTCCCGCGTCATAGTAGAATTTACGCTGTGGGGACGGCCGGAGATGTTCTGAGCCTCATAACTAGAGCAGATAGTGGAAAATCAGAAAATCCCTTTGAAGAATCCAAATAATTCAGTGTATCCAATTAAATGACACACAAATAAGTTTGCTTTTCAGTTAAACTTTTAGTAAGCAAATGATGTTAACATATGTCTTGAAAGGAATCTGTCATTTTAGTTACTTTTCAGCAATGGTTTACCTTTTTGTTGCTGCATATTTCAAGCATAAATGGGACATGAAGGAAGAGGTACCGCAAATCCGACAGAATAATTTCATTCGACGAACGAAGTAACAAATTATTTTCAAGCTCCTATCTAACCTAAGTGAATAGACTAGACTGTTAGGTATCAGCCCTATTCGGTTACAGTTTAACCTTGACATTGCTTTTGCTGTTGTCTATCTTTATTCTTTTCGCTTTCTTCTACTTTCAATACTTACTGTGTCAAGTGTAGTAGGCAGGTAAATAACACTCACTCAACTGAAGGATTTTAAAAAACCTCAAACGGCCCTAGCCCGATCCAGTAGTAATAATAATAATAATTTATTTTTAACCCACTACAACCTCCAGCCTTTTGCTAAGTTGTATTAGTGGTTAATTTAGGCCTCACCGAGGTCCCGAGCACTCATTTAGTCAAAGATAATCCGAGTCGTTTAAAAAAAAAAAGAGATACACTGGACACACAGTTGACAAGAACGGACCGGATCCAAGCACTGTGGGGGGGGGGGGGGAGTTGGAAGCAGGGTTCCGGGATTACGGTGATCCCGACTTAAGATGCTTACACATGTGCTAGGACGGCATCTTAACCGAAAAGTCCAAAAAAATGCTTTTGACCAAACCATATATATTCATGATCCTAAAGGGCCCAGATCATTTTTGCGTCAAGGGTTTTGATTGCAGATGAATTTCCAGCGCCCTTAAAGTGCGCATCATCACATCCAAGTGCAAAAAAAATACTTTTTTTTTTAACCAAACGATACATTCTCGTGATTTCCAAGGGTTTATAATCATTCGTATCTCAAGGGTTTTGCTTACAAATGATCACAACAAACCCGCGAATTCCTACTTTCATCATTTTTACAAGCCTTGCAAGTGCCATATGAGCTTCCAGCTCTTGTTTATTGAAGGTTCGTTGCTTCCCCAACGTTGATCCTGAAGTTTGACAGCCCGACAAGGACCCTTGCCAAGAACGGCCCCGCTGCCAAAGCATCGTTGCTGCCATATCCGTTTATGCAATATTTGAATATCTATTTCTGACGAATGAGCTTCTCGAACGCGATTAGGAGGCTAGACCCACCTCAAAAACTGATAAGCACGAGAAAAGCAAGAATCCGTGCTGTGCCGTTAGAATATGAGTTGCGTTTTTGCAGATACCATGGTATCTGATTTGCGGTATAAAGTAGTTTTTGCAGTTATCTTGGTATCTGATACCACGGTCAAAAAGCGTTTTTGCAGTTGTCGTGGTATCTAGCCAGTTACCGTGGTAACTGATATTCAGATATCAAGGTCCGACCGTGGTACCTGGAAAGTCTTCTCACTTTCATCAAATTTTGTCAAACTTGTGAGAAAGAAGTTTAGCACTTAGTGATGTAACTGGATATCAGTTTTTCTTTTGGGATAACTTCGAAAAGTGCAATTTCGGCAATAGTCGTTCTTGCAGTGGACCGTATACCAGATACCACGGTAACTGCAAAAACGACTAATTGCACATCCAGTTACAGTATCAGCAAAAACACAACCATGGTTTCTTACTGGATTAAAAGTACTGAATTGAACTGAATTACATATGAAGTTCTAAATATGGATGGAACGATTACATAAATCCAATAGCCTCTACTATCCTTGACAGGCCATACCGGCGGTGCTAACGTCCGATTCTCTGCCAGTAGCAAGGAAATGCAATGGGCGGTTGGGGGCAAGCCATGCTAGTGCATTCGCACGCCCTAGCTGTCACCTTCCCGAGATTTCTACAGGTACTCGAAATGAAATTGGGTGGACTTTGCCTTGTCTTACAGAGTTACGCCACTCACCCCGCCTAACTTTAAAAGGACCTGTTTTACCTATTATACTAATGCAACCTACCTCCGTAGGTAATCATTCCATCATTTCTAAACCCCGAGACCCGAATTTCGTACGGTACAATCTAACCCCTGTAAAAAAAAAATTCGTCGATTTTCTTACTTGCCGTGTTTTGCTACCTCCGATACGTACTACGTTGTCGACGGGTTGTCTGCGAGAAGTTTTTCCATCAGAAAAAACGGTTATGTAAATTTTTTCCTGTTTTTGCTACAAGTCAACGGGTTTCGAAAAAGCCTTAAACAGCCAAAGCCGTGAGTAATTTGTTGAAAGCAGAGCCTAGTCTTAAAGTATCAAATTATTTTAAGTACTGGAAGTTGAAGAGTAAATGGTGCGAGGGGTCCTTTAAAGTTTAACTGAAAAGCCAAATCATTTGTGTGCCATTTAATTGGATACACTGAATTATTTGTATTCTGCAAAGATATTTTTTGATTTTCCACTATCTGCTCTAGTTATGAGGCTCAGAATATTATATCTCCAGTCGTCCCTACAGCGTAAATTCTACTATGACGCGAGAAATATTAATCTCAACACAAATGCGGCTTTTCAGTGGGCAGTGGTGAGATTGGTGAAGATTGCTTAGTGCCTGAACAAAAAACAAGAGCTGCAAGCTCATATGGCACTTGCAAGCTTTTTAGCTTGTATTCAAGTTATCGTAGTAGGATGTGAATGGATAGTAGCTTTGTCAATGTGATGGGTTGTTTGGTACTACAGTTACGTTCAAAAGAAATGGTCACTTAGTTATATTTGCTGTTGTAAAATAGGTTTGAACAATTTGTTTTAAATATTTTGACATCTTATGGAAAAATCAGCGAAATTTTCAAGCACTTCCTTTTCGACGGTAACGCTCGGGAGGTTCCGATCGCTCCATTCTAACCATGTCACATGATTTTCGGTTCCTCCCTCCGATCCCTCCCCCCACATTCATCGGATCCGGTCTCGACTTGAAATGGTATATCTGAGACATGAGGTCTTTCCAAATACCAAGTTTTATTAAGATTCAATCACCCGTTCGAAAATTATGAATGTCAATAAAATTCCAGATTCCGGCTCCCCTCCCTCCCCCCACTATGGTCGGATCAGGCAAGTGATTATTTCCAAGTTAATTTGGCCGAGTCCATTATACACCTGCCAAGTTTCATCGTCCTAGAAAATCTGGAAGTAACTTAACTCCGTAACACCGGAATTCCGGAACCCCACTCCAACTCCCCCCGTAGTGCACGAATCCAGTCCGGTTCTGTCAATGATGAACCTAGGGATTCTTTTTGTTCCTCCCACCAAGTTTCATCCCGATCGTTCCACTGTAAGCGTGTCACATGATTTCCGGTTCCCCCCTCCGACCCCCCCCCCCACATTCATCGGATTCGGTCCGGACTCGAATCGGGACATCTGAGACATGAGGTCTTTCCAAATATCAAGTTTCATTAAGATCCGATCACCCGTTCGAAAATTATGCATGTCACTAAATTCCGGATTCCGGCTCCCCTCCCTCCCCCCATGATGGTCGGATCGGGCAAGTGATTATTTCCAAGTTATAGAAAATCATCTGTAATCAAAACTCTTGAAGCCAAAAAGATGATCATCAGGAGCACGAACATGTATATTTTGCTCAAAAGTATTGTTTGTACTTTAAGGAATTTAGTTGTAAGCAAAACCCTTGAGGCAAAAATGATCATGGGCTCATAGGGATCACGAAAATGTATATTTTGCTTAAAAGTATTTTTTTGTACTTTGCGGTTAGCATTAGTACTTTAAGGAATGACCGGATCTGGGAACTAACTATTTCTAAGCCAATCATGTCAAGTCTTTAATTTTCAAGCCATGTTTCATCATCCTAGCATGTCTGGAAGTACCTTAACTTGCGATCACCGGATATCCGGACCCCCCCCCTCTAACTCCCCCACAATGCCCGAATCCGGTCCGGTTCTGTCACTGATCTACATAGGGCTTGTGCTTGTTCTTCCCACCAAGTTTCATTCCGATCGCTCCACTCCAAGCATGTCACAAGGTTTCCGGATCCCCCTCCGACCCCCCCCCCCCAGCTTCATCGGATCCTGTCCGTACTTGAAATGGGACATCCGAGACATGTTGTCTTTCTACATATCAAGTTTCATCATGATCCGATCACCCGTTCGGAAGATATACATACCTCAAGATTCCGGATTCCCCTTCCCTCCACCCCCCCCCCCCACGATGGTTGGATCGGGAAGCTGACTATTTCCAGGTTAATCTGGTCGCGTCCCTGATTTACCTGCCGAGTTTCATTGTCCTAGCCCACCTGGAAGTAACTTAACTCCGTATCACCGGAATTCCGGAACCCCACTCCAACTCCCCCCACAGTGCACGAATCCGGTCCGGTTCTGTCAATGATGTATCTAGGGGTTGTGCTTGTTCCTCCCACCAAGTTTCATCCCGATCGCTCCACTCTAAGCGTTTAACATGATTTCCGGTTCCCCCCTCCGACTCCCCCCCACATACATCGGATTCGGACCGGACTTGATATGGGACATCTGAAGCATGAAGTCTTTCCAAATATCAAGTTTCATTAAGATCTGATCACCCGTTCGAAAGTTATGCATGCCACTAAATTCCGGATTCCGGCTCCCCTCCCTCCCCCCACGATGGTCGGATCGGGAAAGTGACTATTTCCAACTTAATCATTTGGGGTCCCTGATATGCCTGCCAAGTTTCATCATCCTAGCTTATGTGGAAGTGCTCGAACTAGCAAAACCCGGACCGACCGACAGACCGACCGACAGACCGACCGACGGACGGACAGAAATTGCGATCGCTATATGGCACTTGGCCGAAGGGCAAGTGCCATAAAAATTGATAAATCTTTCTCGTAAGGCATACAGCAAAAATACAAGCACATAGACGCACCACAAATCACACGAAAATTCCACTATTTGAAAATCGATTATTCGTGAACAGCGGAACAACGAAGTAACTCATTTTCAGCGGGTCTTCAAGCCAATTTAAATGAATAAGTGATGGGTAACCAGATTGTCCTATCCAAAGGTTTCGATGGGATCCCAAAAATTTAATTTAAACCCCATACAATTGGGTCCTGTCTTCTCCAGATCAAATCTTCGCCAGATTCCTGGAACATTTTTACTACAAAAATTCAGAAACAGATTAAGGCCAAATAGCTAATCACCTGAGAAAACCAAGTTCAGATATGGAATCAGCATGTGTTTACCCCTAAGTAAAGACGTAAAGACGAGATAGGACAAATTAATTAATTTTTCGTTTATTTTTAGTGAGGGTTTGATTAGTGGTAGTAAATATGATATGATTATACGGTAGTAAATGTGTACTGGTTGCGTTTTTCAAGCACGTATGTGCTTTGTTTGTAACCGGTCGTCAAGCCGGCATGAAATTTTTTTTTAGTAAGGTTGTTGAATCCTGAATCCTGAATCATCAGTCATATCTGTTTTGACGAAACTGATCGAAACTTCCTGCCTTAGCTTACTTCTGCCAAATTTCCGGTTTCTGCCGAATTCGGGAACTACTTGTCCGGCAAAATAACAAAGCTCAAAAACGAATTCAGCTTATCTCCTTACCCCTATATCGAACATCTAATCAACTTCAAATAAAGCTTTAACTTAATATAAATTTCCGGTTTCAGACGGATCCGGGCGAACTATGCGTCCGGGTAAAAACAAGACCGAAGGTTTCGATGGGATCCCAAGAATTTAATATTTGATCCAGACAATTGGGTCTTGTCTTCGCCAGGCTAATCTTCTGAGAAAAAAAGTTCAGATATAAAACTATAAGCCATATCTATTTTGACGATTGATCGAAACATTGCTGCTTTACTTCTGCCAAATTTCCTGTTTCGGCCGAATTCTGAGCGAACTACTTGTCCAGCAAAAAAAAGAAGTTCAGAAACGAATTCAGCGTATCTCCTTATCCCAATAAAGAACATCTAATCAACTTCAAATAAAACTTAAACTTATAAAAAAAAATCTGGTTTCAACCGAATTCCGGACGAACTATATGTCCGGAAAATGACTGTCATATACAGATTCAGCGTCTCTTCTTATCCCTAAATCTGTCATCTAATCAACTTCAAATTAAACTTTTGCTTTTAACAAATTTTCCGGTGTTGGCCGGATTCCGGGCGAACAAGTTGTCCGGGTAGAAAATGATTTTCACATAAGTGTTCAGCTTATTATCCTTAAATCGAACATCTAATCAGATGTTCGAACATCTTAACAAAATTTTCCGGTTTCGCCCGGATTCCGGGCGAACTATTTGTCCAGCGAGAAAATGGTCTTCACGATAGTGTTCAGCATGTCTTAGCCCGTAATCGACTATCACATTAGCTGTTTAAAAATATTTTGTTTCCTCCTTAATTTAAACCCCTCATTTAAACCCCTAAGATGTTCGAACATCTTAACAAAATTTTCCGGTTTTGGCCGGATTCCGGGCGAACTATTTGTCATGCGAGAAAATGGTCTTCACCATCGTGTTCAGCATGTCTTAGCCCATAATCGACTATCACATTAGCTGTTTAAAAATATTTTGTTTCCTCCTTAATTTAAACCCCTCCCCCACCCCTAAATGTAGGGCTACAGAGCCCATTTACGAACTCGACCTTACCCTTGACCCAAAGAATCCTCACACCAAGTTTCATCAAAATACCTCACTCCCTTGCAGAGTTATCGTGCTCACAGACGGACGGACGGACGGACAACAGACGGACAACTTTTGCGATGTCATAGGTATCCCTCCACTTACGTTTTGGGATCCCAAACCATACAAATTAAATGCTGTCCAAACTAAGCTAACCGTTCCTGAAAACGACCTCTCGATGCAAAATATCATCGAACTTACTCCCGAATATGCGGAACAGATGATCCGATTACGGATTTGCTGATTTTCATGAGGACGAAGGTTACTTTCATTGTGCGGATAAATGCTGACAAATTGAACGAGACGTAAGCATCCATACACAAAATATGATCTGATTTTGGTCATTGTCGAAAAAAAAAAAAATGTCAAAGGCGCTTTTGCCTCTGGGTACCACCAGCTTTTTTGGAAGGGTGTATAAGACAGTGATAGCTGTCAAAAATTATGTCAGTTGTCTGTGGTGTGTCGATGAATAAGCTAGCTGGAATATGAAGTTAGAAATGAAGGTAAATCTGCAGTGCCCTGTAGGACGTTTCCTACTTTTTTCGAGTATTTAAAGAACTGAAATTTTGCGATTTTTCGCTTAGTTTTAGTAATCATAAATGGTATCACAGATGGACAGAAATTCGATTCAGGTTGGTTATGCCGCATGCGTTTTCTGGAGTCGGGAGACTGTTTTAAGTCTCCCGAGTCTCGGGAGACCATTCTTTTTAAGTCTCGGGAGACCATTCTTTATTATTTATAACTATAGTGTCACAGGTCACCATATTTCGTTACTACAATTTTAGGAAATGTATAGAATCCAAAGAAAGTAACGACATTCAACAACAACTGGAAAGTTTTCTAAAAAAAGAAAAAATGACCTCTCTCTCTGGGAATCAAGGAATTTATGCTACTCGGAATTTTAAAAATTATATTTAGAACCAGGTTCAGGTTTAACAAAAATTACCACAACAGCGAGGACTAAATAACAGGCACCATGAAACTATAAAAAAAATATTGCTCCAACACATTTTGAAAATAACTGAACGTAAGAAAATGAAAGACGGAACCAGACAGACAACAAATCTTGAAGAAAAATGAAAATCTGTGAAGCTACAGATTTTTAATGTGGCTGGTTACGAGGGAGGGATTCGACCAAGTCTTTGGGATCCGAAAACGTGAGTGGATGGATACCTATGACTCCGTAAAGGTTGTCCGTCTGCCCGTCAGTGTGTCAGCACGATAACTTTCGAAGGGAATGATATATTTTGATGAAACTTGGTTGTGTCAAGAGAGTCACAGGTGGTTTGGGTCAAGGGACAGGTCAAGTTCGAAGATGGGTTCTGTAACCCTACATTCAAAGGTGGAAGAGGGAGTTCAAATTAAGGGGTGAACTAACTATTTTTTAATAGCTAACGAGATAGTCCGTTTAGGGGTAAGACGACTAAACATGTAGGCTATATGAAAACCATTTTCTCGCCGGACAAGTATTTCGCCCGTCCGGCAAAAGCCGGAAAACTTGTTAAAAGTACAAGTTTTATTTGAAGTTGATTTGATGTTTGATTTAAGGATATTAGGTAGATATTACGTATAAGGGTATAAGACATATGCTGAATGTTTTCTCAGATGAGTAGCCATTGATCTTAATCTCTGTTTCTAATTTTAATAGTAAAAATGTTCAAGGAGTCTGGGGAAGACCGGATATCTACAAGACCAATTGTCTGGATCAAATATTAAAATTTTGGGATCCCATAGAAACCTTTGGTCTTGTTTTCATTGTTTTCAGTATAGGTTTAGCTTATATTTCTTCAGTTTACGTTTTTCGGACAAGTACATTTCGTTCGGATTAGACTTAATATTTAATATACAAATACCAAGGTTTATTTTCGACAGTCGCTTCCCCTAATTCATTTTGTAATATATTTGTATTTCTCATATTCGAGCAGGTCGTATTCCTAATTCTCGGATGAGTTTTTTGCAGTTTTTGTTAATTGGTCAAACACATTTTCTATTTTAGTTCAGATTATATTTAATATGTTTATAATGATAATTACATACTTATGTTTATGGTTCAATATAACAATGTGCATTTTCCCTTAATTCACGTCTAATTTCATATTACATATTTACTTTTCTTGTTAGGATTTTTCATGTATTTCTCGAACGCTTTATTCTGCATCGCTTATGTTCTCCGGACCAGCACACTTTCGAGAACCCTTTAGTGTTGAAAAGACTCACTATGTGTAAACTACGATAAGACATCAAATACGTTTTTGATCACAAGTTAAATCTTTTTCGGCTTCTCTTCTTTTTGTATTTGACTGTGCTAAACGGATATGTCAGCTGAATTTTTATTAGAGCTATATTTCGTCCCTTCTTCGCAAGGTTCCTCTTCGGGTTCCTTATATCTTCTTCGGCATATAGCTGTAATAAAATTCAGCTGACGTTTGCGCAGTCAGCTTCGGCTGAAGGAATATATGTTCTCTTCTTTTTTCTTGACATTCAGTTGTGCAGACATTTGTCGAGCCTGCCTGTTTTTTTAGTTTTTTTTTTATGATTAGTGATGGAAGCCTACCCTAGTATCTCTTTTCTCTGCTTTCCTGGTAGGTTTGGTTGATCAGTTTTTTTTTGTATACAGGTAAATGTAACCAAGAATAAATAAGTTATTTATTTATTCTTGATGTAACCAGGGACCCATAAATTTCCTGTAATGTCTCGCCATTCAGGGGGCTTGTCAATAAGAGATTTCTGATGCTATGTTGACCGAACGGAAGATAGTTCGAGAAATACCCACGGTCCAATCACGTCCAAGGCCAGATAGACAAAATTTGGGATTGGCTGCTGCCGCCTTGAGGGAGGAGTCTCTTTGGCGCGCACGCCCAATGAGGCAAACAAAAATGTCGATTCGACCCAAGTGGGATTTTTGGAAAGTAGGCAAGGATCGGACAACATAACAACAGAGAAGCATAGGAAATGACAAGCACCCTGTAAAGGAAATTTATGGGTCCCTGATGTAAATGAGTAGATAAACACCAATGATTATTCCTATCAATACTCTTTCTGTCCAAGCTGACTGTGGATCATATAAAAATATTAGACATGCTTCAGCGATATCTCGGCCCTTCTTGGGAAGGGTCCTTTTCATGCCGTAGCTGAAAAAACCGAGCCTGCAACCAAGCAGCTAACTTGATATCATGGGTCATTTTTATATAGATATGGTAATATCTGTCGTATTCATTAAAGTTTAACTGAAAAGCCAAATCATTTGTGTCATTTAGTTGGATACACTGAATTATTTGGATTCCGCAAAGGGATTTTTTTTATTTTCCGCTATCTGCTCTAGTTATGAAGCTCAGAATATCTCCAGCCGTCCCCACAGCGTAAATTCTACTATGACGCGGGAAATTTTAATCTCAACACAAATGCGGCGTCTCAGTGGGCAGTGGTGAGATTAGTGAAGATTGCTTAGTGCCTGAACAAAAAAAAAATGATAAATCTTTCTCGTAAGGCATGCAGCAAAAATACAAGCGCATAGAGGCACCACAAATCACACCGAAATTCCACTATTTGAAAATCGATCACTCGTGAATAGCGGAACAACGAAGTAACTCATTTTAAGCGGGTCTTCAAGCCAATTTAAGTAGACTTGAAAATTAGGTCAAAAGTTGATTGGAGCAATTAAGTTATGCCACCGTAAGTAGGGGTTCCCTATGACGGAAGGGCACCCTTCCTGCGGGAGTTGCAATTATTTTTTGTTTTTGTTTTTTGTTTGTTGGGTGCCTGATTGGAAAGTCTACTTTTTTGCTGCTATAATTAAAATATAAAATAATATGGGTATTAAAGTATAAGGGGAAAAATGAGAAGAAGTAGAAAAAAGTTTTTGTTATATATTGAATTTAATGTTTATTAACGAAATCAAGATTGTTTAAAATTTAGTGTAAGTGACGTTAAGTAAGGTTTTTTGATGTTTTGATAATAGTTTTTAACGTCACTGAGTGGAGGTGGAGACGTAGCCACTCGCATTGGTTCAATCCATTGTGAGGAGATCAGGAAAAGAAGCTGCGCGGGCCAAAAAAAAAAAAAAAGCCAATTTAAGTGAATAAGTGATGGGTAACCAGATTGTCCTATCCTAGCCCTTTTCGGTTAAACTTTAAACCAAATTCAGCTTAGCGTCTCTTATTTTAGATCGTTCGGATTTCTAATTATGTCCGAGTACAAGGAGTTTCTATTATTCGGATATAAACATTGTCGCTTTTTAATCTGTTTAATACATAAATACTACCAATGGTAATTTCTACTGCTGATCGCTCTTAATCCACATTTAAGTTACAATTTCATTTTAGCTTCTTTTATTCGGAGCGCTCGTATCTCTGGTTCATGGACGATCCCTTGACAATAACAGATCTTCCGTTCGGAGTTATGAGGAGTATCCAACGCCTCACTCAGAAGCTTCTAGTTCAGCTTCCACTTATGGAAGGGAAACAGAAGGTCTGAGTAGCAACCACAGCTATTCATTGCCCACGTACAACGATGTCTCTTACGGAAACGATAATGCTGCCACCCTCAGTGGCGAAGGATACCCAACAGATGCTGCTTTTAAGGTAGGCTACGTTTCACCCTTTTTTTTTCCGTCTATAAAGCTTTTAGAGGCAACCTGAATCACGCGTAGATGATTTTGTCTTCCTTGTCCTTTCGCTTCCGAATGGCGGGCAGTTATAATAATAATAATTATGACTCATATATTTACTGAGACAATTCTATATGTCTGAAGAATACCTGATAAAAAAAAATTAGCAGATAAATAAATACGGGACCCTGTAATGGCTTAAATAGGCTGAAGACGGGATCCAACTTCAGGTTACTCTTCCAAGTGTCATAAACAATTTTGGATCTCTGACACTTTAGTCATCACTTGTCACTCGTTTCTCCAGATTTGGTGAATTCCTAGAGTCCTTCCATGGGCTTCATGAGTCAACTGTAAATAATTAGCAATGGCACAATCGTGAGTGTTCGATGTCAATTTGCAAAACTAAAATCCTTCTTAATATTTTGGATGTCTTGTTTCATTTTTTCTTACTTGTAATGTGTTGCTATGTAGGGCGAATGTTCGATGACCGGAATCCTGGATCGTCTTGACGATGGGTCAGATTAGAGTGTGGGTTTGTATGAAGCAAAAGCTGAGCATTGGATGAGGGTTTAAAAGTCCAGGTTTGGCTGCTGACTTTACGTTATGCTGTTTTAGGAGATATTTTTCTCCAAAGTTAAAAAAAATAAATTACACCTTGTGGCATGCAAATAAATGTATGTCACTAAGTCACAAGCGGAAAAAAATGTCCCAACACCACAGTTAAGATTCTCGTGTGGCTTATTTTTTCCTAAGGCCTATGGTTACGATCTTTCCTTAACCCCAAATGACGCCCATGCTGTTCACTTTAAAGGAACACCAATTTCATTTGCAATTTTTCATGCAAAGCTTATTAAAATTAACCTGTCTTCTTCTTCCAATTTTGCCGAAGAGTTCCATTCTTGCTATGTTACACTGTCAGAAGTTCCTTAACAGATAGCGCATAACACTTACAAGAATAATACCTTTTCACTTGGAAATAAAGTGTTATGACCAATTAAGTTTACACTATCTCGTGCCTAGATCTCCAACAACACCATCAATTGGTAAAAATAATATCGGGAACGAAAGAAACATAACAGATAACATCCCAAAGTGTTATCTGTTGAAACCGGGCATCCTTCTGTTGTCGTTATATAACGTCTGACAGTGTAGTATTTTCACCAATTGAAGGTGTTGCTGGAGATCTATATAGGCACGAAATAGGGGAAACTTATAATTGGCCATAACAGTTTATTTCGAAGTGAAAAGGTGTTATTCTTAAAAGTGTTGTTCTCGATCTGTTACGAAACTCCTGACAGTGTAGGAATCTATGATTATCGTTTATTATAATAAACTGCAGGTTAATTACATACCAATACCTACTAATTGATGTTATAGCACAAAAAAGATGTTTGGCAACGTTCGCAGAAATGTCATGAATAGTAGTACGCACGATAATTACTAGGCTGAAGAAGTTCTGGGTTTCTGTTTCAGTCTGGAGTGTGCTATATTGATTTTCCGGGTCAGTGTCATGTCAAAATTAACAGGAGCATACGGTTCCGGAGCATTCAGCTATTAGCGTTCATGACCTAAAATCTGTAGCATAAAAAATCTTGTCGCTGGTGCTGACATGACACCACAGGACTGGGTGGTCTGGGTGGCCACAGGACTGGGTGGGTATCGTGTGACATATTAGGTACCGGATAGTTGTATAATGACTGCCAGCAATATAACAAAGATATTACTAGTTCTTTGATAGAAGTTTTGTTGGCCGTTGGCTTGGCCGGACGGTATGGCTGCACAAGTCCAACCTTGATAGCTTCTCTAGATAAAAAAAAAAAAAAAAGTCGAAGAAAGTGGATGAAAAGTACGTTTGAAGTTAAAGCCTCGCCACAGCTTTTTTAGATTATTTATTTTTATGGAATTTACTTTTTTCTCTTTTTCTTTTTATTTCCTCCATTGTTCTATTTTTGTTAAAACTATACTGGATCAAAAACATGTTTATTTACTTACTTCCTAAGTATTTTTAGAAAGCAACGACTTCAGGCACAAGAAATACTAGCCTACAGTGTGATCCCACTTCTATGCGATTCGTCGCTGAACCTGAAAGCAGGAAATCCTTCATCAACAAAAATTAACAACGATTCATACTTAAGCTAATTACCATTTTCTTAAAGTAAAAAACATTATACGCAAAAGGCTTCGTTTACGCAATGGTGTTTACTCGTGAATGTAAAAAATCTACGCGTGCTTCCGTTTCCTGCTTTTTTCTACTTACTCATCTTTTCTCTCACTTCAAACAATTGGATATTGTAATTTTGAAGTTTCCGCGAATCTTCCAATTAAACCCTATAGCTTCACGGTATGATTTTCTCTTATCTGTATGCGTCAGTTCACTTAACTTGAAAGCTGTCGGCCAGTGAAGGGCGCGAATTAAAAAAAAAAATGACAAACGATATTGACTAATAAATGATAGAAATTATGAAATGTGAATCTATTAATTTAGTTTAACAAACAGAGTTGTTCTTAAAGTTGCCAACGAAACATCGTGCGAAATTTTCAGCGAGGGGGGATGGATATTGGAACAAGGAGGTATGCTGGGGCTGTGATGAACTGTTCACAAAAACTGTTGTCGACTCGGATAAAATGATGAAAAGTTATGGAAACATAAAGACAACCTAATTGTTGATCAAGACAGAAAACAAAAATGAAAGAAGACATCCACACTGTTCGTAAGGATTAGCCGTTTACAAGAATCTATCTAACTCATAAATATACCATTGCTGCTTCTTCGCAGATGATTTATTTTGTTCACGGGAGGAATTTTGGAATCCTGGCATCGCCCATCTGGGCAAAAAGAGAGGCAGGCGATGAGCAAGGGGGTAGAGGCTCTGCAATTAACAACTGAAGGAAGTAAATGCTTGCGCAGCTCTGTCCTGCTAGTATGACACTTTGGTGAAAGGAAAAGTTACAGGTGTCAGGAAATAGAGATTAAAAAATAACAGAGGGTTGGTTTTAAAAACTGGGTAGATTCTCGAAGCTGTCAACGGAGCATGTTCGCGGGAAATTTTCAACTAAGGGGGACTTTGGAACAAGGAAGTATGTTAGGCTTGTTATGATGTTTTTTTTATATTGTCATGAACTGAGGGCTATAAGTTATTTATAAACATCATCTGGCGCAATTTCCTGTACGACGCTTAATTCCGCAAATTAAAAATACGATGCTTAATTCCGCAAATTAAAAGTCATCTTTCTACTTCAGGTTGCCGGGATGCCCTACAACTTCGAGTGGAAACTGAAAGACCTGCAAAACGACTACGGCCACAAAGAATCAAGCGATGGACAACTAGTATCGGGAGAGTACTATGTAGCCTTACCCAACGGCAAGCTACAAGTGGTCACGTATCACGTGACAGGGGACAGTGGTTTCGTCGCCAACGTCAGCTACGTAGACGCTGCTACAACTGGAGTCTACCAGGCAGTTACAGAAGCGTACGCCCAGAACTACGCAGAAGAGGCCACGACAAAGTCCGAGGATTATTCGAAACAGCATGAACGAAACTATTCTAAGGAGAGGACATACGAAAAGGAAGGATACGCTGAAGTCTCTACCAACTACGGGACCAAGGAAAACGGTTACGCCAGCAAGTCAGACAAAGTAGGCGAATATGAGAACGCGAAGTCCGCTGAAAACAGCTACAACGAAGCGCAAACAGATGCCTACCCACCGTCTATTCAAGCGAAGTCTTATGAGACGCCGAGTGGGTCAGCAGTCGCAGTACCAACTTACAGTCAGGGCACTAGTAAATCCGGCTATCCCAAAACTGGAGACTACTCTGTCTCTGCGACTGATCAGCCTTCTACAAATGCAGTCTACCAGGCAGTTACAGAAGCATACGCCCAAAACTACGCAGAAGAGGCCAAGACTCAGAAGCACGAATCCGAGGATTATTCTAAACAGAATGAAGGAAACTATTCTAAGAAGGAGGGAACATATGAAAAGGAAGGACACGTTGAGGTTTCTGCCGACTACGTGACCAACGGATACGATAACTCTGGCAACAGTTACAAGAACACGGAAACGGAGGCTTACCCATCTTCTATTCAAGCACAGTCTTACAAGACGGCGGGTGGAGCAGCAGTCGCAGTCCCAGCTTACACTCAGGACACTAGTAAATCTATCTATCACAAAAATGATGACTACTCTGTCCCTGCGACTTATCAGCCTGCTACAACTGGAGTCTACCACCCAGTTACAGAAGCGTACGCCCAAAATAACGCAGAAGAAGCTAAGACTCCGAAGCACAAATCCGAGGATTATTCGAAACAGTATGAAGTAAACTATTCTAAGAAGGAGGGGACATACGAAAAGGAAGGATACGTTGAAGTTTCTACCGACTACGTTACCAACGAAAACGGTTACGCCAAGAAGTCGGATAAAGTAGGCAGATACGATAACGCTGAAATCAGCTACAATAAGGCGGAAACAGAGGCCTACTCATCTCCAATTCAAGCGCAGCCTCACAACATGCCAGGTGAAGCAGCAGCCGCAAGCCCAACTTACAGTCAAGATCCCAGTAAAGTAAGCTATCCGGACAGCGGTGACCACTTTGCCCCAGCGACTTATCAGCCTAAACTGTACGGGGAATCAAAAGAAGATGAATATACCCTCGCTGCAACTGCCCCGTTGTATGCTGAGGAAGCGAAACGCCCAAGCTACCAAAGCAATGGTGATTACTTGGAAACTACATCATCGCACCATCATGATGGTTACAGTCACTCAGCTGAAGCGTCATATATTCCAGCTAGCCCGGCTCCCATTTACAGTGAGTCAGTCAGAAGCGGAAGCTACCAGGAAAATGGCGATTATTCAACACCAACTCCTCCTTACCAGCAAATTCACAAAGAAGGGAAAAAGGAGGCCTACGCCCCAACTGCAACTGGCTCAGATTACTCCAAGAAAGTCAAACCACTAGCCTACCAAAAGAGCAGAGACTACTCGACCGGAAACGGCTCCCAGTATCAAGGTTCTTATGATAAATCACGCGAAGTTGCGAAACCCACCACAACCCCTAGCACAGCTTACGCTGAGAAAGCCGCGGCACCGGGAAACTACAAAAAGACTGATAAGTACATTGCAACTGCTCCTCTCGAACTCCAGTCCTACAGAAACTCGGAGGAAACTGCGTATGCCCCAACGACCCATGCCTCACCGTACGTGATGGACGACGCACGGAAAGGCTATCAAAACGGTAAGGGATATTCAGCGCCAGGAAGCTACCAGCCAGACTACGGACGATTTCAGGAAGCAGCCTTCATTCCTACTACTTCTCTCCCAGTTTATACAATGCAATCCGCAATTCCCGACTACAAAGAAAGTGACCGGAATATAGCTGCAGCCCCGTATCAGCCGACAGTTTACAGAAAATCAGAGGAGTCGTACGCTTTGACAGCATCTGTCCCTGTTCACAACAGGCCCGACGCACAAGCAAGCTACCCTGCCAACTACGGACGATCGGACGACGCAGTCTTAATTCCTACTACTTCTCCCCCCGTATATGCAAGGGACCCGGCAACCACCGAGTACAAAGAGAATGATCGCTATGCAACTCCAGCAACATACCAGCCACCAGTTTACAGGAAATCAGAGGAGTTACCATACGCTACGACAACAACCGTCCCCGTATATGACAAGGCAGACACACAAGCAAGCTACCCGCCCAACTACGGAAGATCCGACGATATAGTCCCGGGAACTAGCAAGCACAAGGAGAATGGCCACTATGTAGCTCCAGCAACGTATCAACCACCAGTTTACAGACAATCTGAGGAGTTACCATACAGACCAACAACATTTGCCGCTGTACACGACAAGGTCGACGTGCAAGCAAGCTACCAGAAGAGTGCAGATTACTCTGCTTCTGTAACTTATCAACCCCAAGGGTATGGTAAAGCGAAGGACGAAACCTATTCCCCAACCATCCTCACCCCAGCTTACTCCAAGAAAGTCATCCCAGTCAGCTACCATGAGGGAGAAGATTACACTTCTGCTTCGAAATATCAGCACAGAACGAAGGCCGACGAACTCGCCTATGTCTTACCTACTACAACCCAAGCTTATGCTAAAGATGAAACGTCTGTAAGCTACAGAAAAACAGACGATCACTCGGCGTCCGAAGCGTATCAACCGCAATACAAAGGAAAATCTGAGGTACATGTCCAAACTACCCAGACACCGGTTTACACAAATGAAGGCACATCAGAGAACTATGGGAACACCGACAGCTACTCACCACCCACAAAATACCAGTCCGCAGTTTACAAAGGACCAGAAGAGAACACCTACGCCTCAACAACAATTTTACCTGTTGATTTGACGGAAGCCGCAACTGTAAGATATCGAAAGCCCGGAAACTACGAGAAGCCTGCGACCTACTATCGTGTTAACAAGAAAAGCGAAGAGGTAAAAGAAAAGGGTTCTGCTAAGGCTGGAGTGTCTCTAAGCTACACAAAAACTGCCGATTACTCGACGTCTGGAACATATGAATCCCAATCCAAAGGAAAACCTCAGGCCTATACCCAAACTACTCATACGCCAGTTTACACAAACGAAGCCGCATCGGTAAATTATCCGGAGAGCAACAACTATTCACCGTCCACAGACCACCAGTCCCCAGTTTACGGAACACCAGAAGAGAAGACCTACACCCCACCAACACCTTCACTCGTTTACTCTGAGGACGCAACAGCCGTAAGCTATCAAAAGTTGAACAGCTACGCGGAGCCTGCAAGCTCCAAACAACAAGTTTACGAGAAAAGCGAAGTAGCGTACACCTCTACTACCACTGAAACAGTTTACAAACATGAAACTGCACCTGGCGGCTACCAAAAGAGCGACATCGAGTACGCGGTACCTGCAAGCTCCCAGTCCCAATCTTACGGACAATCTGGGGATGTAGCTCCCTCTCAAACTACCCTTGCTCCAGCTTATATCAAAGGCGTCCCCTTCACGGCCTACCAAATTACTGACGAGCCGTCTTACTCTAAAATACACGAGCCCCAGAATTACGGAAAATTCGACGCACCAACACCACAGAAAGTAGTATACACTCCAGCAGCCACTGCCCAGGTTTACAACGAGGACAAGGCACGTGACAACTACAAGAAGGAGAACGACCACTCCGAACACGTCCAACCAGTCAACTATAACGAACCAGCTACCGATGAGTACCAGGCTACACCAACAAAAAACGCTCTATCAAACCTTTACTCGAAACCAACCACCCCGAAAACTGAACCAAAGACGCAGCCGGGAGACAACTATGCCACCGGAAAGGCCACCCAGCATGCTGGCCATGAAACCTATTCTGTCAAACAAAGTCAAGGATTCGAGGTCCCGAAATTCACAGCTATGGAGTTTCTGATGCATTTAGGACACAGCCCACTGTTCTGCCCAATAGCCGCATCTTTGGAACAAGTTGCTAAAAACGCGAATGACCGTGCATATGGGAGGATACAAATTCTTCAAGAGAAAGCGAAGTCCTCCGCAATCGGCTATCCCTCAGCGGAAAAGACGCCTAGCCCCTCAGCTGCCTACAAAGACGACCTGCCATCTAGAAATGCCCCCATCTCCTATCCTCAAAAACTGGTGGCTGAACTGAAACCAGTGAATTATCATGCAGATGACGAGTCACCCGTTGCCCGTTACCCAACTGCCACTTCATATTCCGCCGCTGAGCTAGAAGGAGGTAACAGAAAATACGAGTCGGATAAAGCAAATTACGAATCCACGGAGTCGCAGCTGCCCTACCAAGATCGGAGTCAGAACAAACCTACTGCGAAACATGCCGAATTCCTCTCTCATCCGATCTACGAAGAAGCAGTTTCACTTTTTGACACCGAGGCTGAACGTACAGAATCATACCAGCCTACGTATCAGACAAGCTCCAACACGAACTCATACAGTGCAGTGAACAAGAGTTATTTGACCTCGACCTACGAAACACCAAAGCAAGAGTATACTAAGAACAAACCATACCAACCTCAACATGATAAGACGTACTCAAGTCCTACTTACGAAGTACAAGACGTCTCTAAGATTAGCCAAAAACCCAATGTTGGAGTATATGTCCAATACCCAGCATCTGAAACTCTAGTGGAGGCATACCAGTCACCAGCGTCACCTACTTATGGTCCACTATCAGGATCCAACAGCTCAACCTACACAGAGGAAGCAGCGTCGGATTATTCCCGAGTGCCATACCAGCAGTCATACAGAACACTCTCTGAGGGTCCTGCACATGCTGCACACTCCGATTACTCCGGCAAATCAGACCACTTACCTACTTACGGTCCGACCTCCACATCCCCCAAACCAAGTTACGCAGAGGAAGCTCAGCGTACATTACCATACCCTCAGGCATATAGAACACCTTCTGACAACCCCGTACCTGCCAGGCCAAACCAGCCTGATTACTACGGAGAATCAGACGAGAAAACGAAGACAGATAGGTATGCGCCGTCCTCAAATCCAGCTACCTATGAGCACGCATCCCCAGAAAATTACTCCCGTAAAAGCGAGTACGCAGACCCAGCTACGCCTCAGGAAGCTGCACAAAAGCTGCACTACAAAAACCTGGCGGAAGACCAACACGGCTCACAGGAATACACCGGCCTCCTTGAGATCAACAGCAATTCCCCTGACAAGTCTTACAAGAAGATCGAAAACTATGTGTCAACCATTTCGTATCGTAATCCAAAAGATGAAGTTACCAGGCAACCAGAATATACCACTAAAGTATATACAGAACATACGACTGAGAGATACATAGAGAAGACGAAGCCCACCATCTATCATAGGTCGATGTATCATCCTCCCCAAGACAGCTACAGCGAGAGTGCGAAGGTTCTGAAAGCTCAGAAGCAGCAGGCATCAGCACATAATCCAACCATCCCGCAAGGGTATTCCCATTCTAGTCAGATCTATGACACGACTACTGAAAATGAATCTATGACTCATTACCAATCTGAGGTAGATGCCGCATATGCTGGACCGAAGGCTGCATTTTACGAAGCGACCACAGCCGGATACATACAGGATGACACCGAGAGGAAGCAGTATAACGTACCAACACTACCTGGGTCTCAGAGAAGCTACGACGGGTCTGCCACCCCTATAGCCAAATCCAAAGAAGTGCCAGAAGAGAAGCAGCTCACTTATGAGAAGAGCGTTACTAGCGCACCTGCTTCCACCTACACTGAACATAATAAAAAGGACAGCCAGCCTCAGCTTGCCTACAGCACAAACGTTGATCCATACCAGCCTTCCCAGCAACCTATGAAAGGCCCCGAATCAAACTATGCCCCAGCCAAGTATGCCCAGACCGAAGAACCAGTAAATGCGAAAGCTACTCTTCTCTACCAGCCAACTATGAAAAGCGACCAATCAGGGGAGAACTACCAACAGAATCTGCCGAAGTACCAGCAGCAATTTACTGATAAAAGAACATACAAGGAGAGTAACTATCAGCAGGTCGCATCGACGGACACTCCCAAAAGTGCGGAATATCCAGCAGAGGAAAAGAAGGGTTCTACAACGTATCAGCAGTCTAACGAAAGCAAAGGCGAGAAATTGTATGAACAACTTCAATCCAACCAGCAGAAGAACGAGTACACCAACAAACAGGAGTACATCACCCCCCAGGATCAGCAAACTGAACAGAGTACGTACAAAGAAGAGACTGACAGATATTCGCCAAAGACTGATCAGCAGGCCTATCCAGTCGCCTATCCGAACGGCGGGCATCATTCTCCTTCATCGCCGAATCAGCAACCCCACAAAGCCACCCCTTCCTCCAACTACCAGTCAAGTAAGAACACAGGCTACCCAAGTCAAAATAACAGCCACGCCGCTGCAGAATATCACCAACTTCAGAAAGCTGTTAACTATAAAGAGCCGACGAACTCCCCGCCCACTAGCCAGGACTCACCTCCAAAAGCTGAGTACCCGAAAGCAGCCCATGTTCCTACCACAGAGAAATATCAGCAGTCAAAGGATACTGTATACACAACACCCCAAATATACCAGCCCGTCCACATAACCGAATATTCAACCGTTGCGTACGACTCAACTACCCAGAAATACCAGCAAGAGCAGGAACATCCAGCTGTGGGATATGGATTCCGCCTTCCGAAATATCAACCCGCACAGAACATTCCACAAGGATACGGACCGGGTTCAGGGGACTACCGTTCCCCAGGGAAGGGACAGCAAGAGATTCAGGCCTACGATGTCTCTTCTTCAAAGCACCAGGAAAGTCAGAAGACGGATTATCCCACAGGGGACAGCCGCTACAACCCCTCCCAAGACTCGGATGCTCCAGCCTACTCACCCAATCAGAACCGGCAATACGCTGCAGAACCTTTCCTATCATACAAGCAATCAGACGAAGCTACCAACAATCCCAGCTCCTATAAGCCAACATCAAGAGCAGAATATTCAACAGAAGGCTACGCAGGGACGACAGAAGCATATAACAATGTTGAGAAAACCAGCTATTCACAAAGAGTATACGATTCTGTCCCTACGAAACACCAGGCATCCGAGAAAAGTTACTACTCAGAGGAGAAGCCGTCTGCTGCCAACTATCAGCCAGCAACGAAAGCAGAATATACCACAGAAAGCTATAGTTCGAGCACTCCGAAGTACCAAACTGCCGAGCGAGAGCACATTCCCCGAGGCTCCGGCTCGCTAGGCCTTTCCAACTACGCCCCTCCGACCTATCAAACAACAAAAGGAGTCAACTACCCCACAGACGGATCTTCCACCCCCAACTATCAGCAATCGGAAGTGGCATACCCAAGCGATCAACATGCTACACAGTATTCAACCTCTGACAAAAGCGAAGTAATCTCTCGCAACTATGGACCTTCAGAGGATGCTAAGGAAGTCTACGCTGAAAACGTCTACCACGCTGTCCAAGATCTTTCGAGAGAACCTATCTACAGAGCTGAGACAGAGAAGCTGGCCGGACCAGGACTCAAGTTACGGATGTATTGATGAACGTGATGCTTTTCTGCGTATACGGAGATTATAGTATATTTTGTCTATTTTTTTACGCATAAACATTTCTGAAGGTTAACCTAACAGATTTACCCCTTCTCTGACCAATTTACATTCCAACGGAATCATACTAACACAGTTCATGAACGAGGCACTGGCGTCTAAATGCAAAGAAATAGCACAACATATCGACATTGGAAGAAAGTCGAATTTGGATCTGTCGCACTCGCACCTACCCCAGCACCTGTCCATGTCACTAAAAGTGATACTAAAAACAAGTCCCAAGGATTGGCCCTCATGCCCCGTCCCCATCTCCCGCAAAATAAATACTTTTCCCTGTCTGATAGGAGAGGTCAATGTGGGTATAAAGAATGAAAGTGGCGACCCTTTTATCCCTTCGTAACAGTGCGATCTTCTTGCGGCACCATGATCAGTCAAAGTAATGTGTTCATGACTCCGTGTAGAATTTAATCATACCTTTTCCATTGGATCATTTGGCCTCGCCAGCCTTCTCCGACCTTCTCCATACTCCCTTTGTTGGGTGTGTTCTAGGTGGCCATCCGCTTTTAATATCCTTACTGAGCATTTCAATTTCCTCTCCAGTAGCCTGTAAATAATGATAACGATAATTATATTTACCGTACTATGCAATAAACGCGTAGCACGGCAAAGGTGCAGAAATTAAACAGCATTAAAACATAAAATTTAGACAGTTTTAATTGGGGCTAAGGAGGGAGCCATCATGGGTTTCTTCAGGTGCTGAACTATCTAGTGATTCTTCTTCGCCATCGCCAAAGTGCAAATGACTGACGGAGAAAGACATTATGAGAGAATCATCTAGGTCATAAAGGGGGGATGGGATGACAAGAACGACGAGGGAGTCGTTCTCTGCATCATCCTCATTTAGATCATACATTGTTAGAAGGCTGACGGCCTCTAAGAGGGAGCCATCGTGGGTTTATTCAGGCGCTGACCTATCTAGGGATTCTTCCTCGCCATTGCCAAAAATCAAAAGGCTGACGGAGAAAACTCGCTTCAGGGGGTCTAGGGTAGAAGGGACGACAAGGCGATGAGGGAATCCTTCTTTTCCGTGCCATCACTGTTCCTTGGGAAAAAACAACACCAAGGGTTTCGACGGGATCCCAAATCATAGAATGTATTGGAATTCTCCGGTCTTCCGGTAACGCTTAAAGCTTTTAATTTTGTGTCATCTAATTGAATACACACCGTCCCAACAACGTAAATTCTACTATGAAGCGGGAAATTTTAATCTCAACACAAACGCAGCTTTTCAGTGGGCCAGTGGTGAGACTGGTGAAGACTGCTTAGTGCCTGAACAAAAAAATCATAAACCTTTCTCGTAAAGCATAGGCCTACTACAAAAATTCAGCACCATAAATCACAAGGAAATTCCACTATTTGAAAATCGATTATTCGTGAACAGCGGAACAACGAAGTAAAGCATTTTCAGCGGGTCTTCAAGCCAATTTAAGTGAATAAGTGATGGATAACTAGGTTGTCCTATCCCAGCCCTTTTCGGTTAAACTTTAAACTTTAACGGTTTTTGAACGCTTATTTTTGGGGTCTTGGAAGGAAATCCGTTCTCACAATTTTGTCAAAAATAAGCTTTCGCGGGCACGAAGCACCGATAACAGCTAAACCAAGCTGTTGGGAGCATCGCATCAGGATTATATCTTAGATTGCTCCGAAGTGCAATTTAAGGTAATTAAGGTAAATGTTTGTCGGTCAAAAGAACGTTCTGTCGGCATATTTTTTTTTTACACAAATCATCTCCTGACAAATACTTGTTTTGTCAACAATGTTCCAGTAAATAAATTCTGCTTTGAAATCGATCTTATTGAAATTTTGCATACAAAAATCAACTACGGACGAAAGCTTGTCGGCATTTTCGGCTCTTCGGCAATGCTTGTTATGCAAACAGTTCATGCATACCGTCTAAATATCACAACCAGGGGCGTCACTAGCCTTTTACCTTTGGGGGGGGGACGTCCAGTTTGTGCCGACACACTCAAAAATGTGCCGACAAAAAAATTAAGCCAAGACTCAGTTTTAGAAAGCGAATTCTGCTTCGAAATCCAACTTGTCTGTAAAATAGATAGAATAGCGAAAATCGTCGACAAAAGCCCAGACCTATTAGTAATTACAAGAGCAGTGTAATATAATGACGGAGCTGCACAAACATTCATTTCCTTTAGCTGTTTAATGTAACGTTTCTAACCTATTGTCTACTCGCCTGTCTCTCCATTCTGCAGTTCCGTCATAAGCCCACAACGCCATAATCCTGATCAGATGCAGACCTTGAAATTCAAGGTCTGAATCTGATCAGGCTTGAACTGAATTGAAAGACAGGAGTATAGTAACTAGAGCCGCGTTCGATTCGACTCGCGGAAGTCAACCCCAGAGTTGACTTTTTTTCTCTGCTGCCGTTTTATTTAGCAAGAAGTTGACCAGAAGTCGACCGAGCAAGAATCATTTTGACTTTCACTTTCTTTCTTGGTTAACTTGAGACAACTGACAATTTCTCCGCGTCGTTGAAAGTTAACTTTTCGTCAACCTTCCCGTCGACGTTGATGAATCGAACGCTCCCAGTTAACCGAGAATCGCAAATAAAACGTCTGACGAGGATCTCAGTTAACTTGAGAAGTGAATCGAACGCGGCTAAGTAGATCGAGCTTTCTTCAACTGTTTCGGTCCTAACGGAAGGTACAAGAGATAGCGATTGCCATCTAGCGGCAAATTTGCACACTACACAGTTCAAAAATTATCTGGATAGATGCGCGACCGACCCTTCCGGAAACAAGTTTTCTGTATGTTGAGCAGAGTTAGTGTTAGAGTTAGTTTGCTCTGATGTTGAGCAAAAAATAAAGACCCATAACCCAATCAGGGGCATAGGGCTCAGACTTCTCAGGGGTTTTTGAGCTACTGACAGACTGATACCTATCATTCGAACTCGACCATACTGTCAATAGACTGACAAAAGGCTGGTATTTTCTGATATCTGATTATAACTCAAACCATCAACACTGTATTGGGTTAGGCCTGATTTTGGCCCAGCCTATGCAAAAATCAAGGGTTTTTGACATACACCTGGGGACCACAACTGCAGTACAAGATCTTGCAGTACAGCTACAGAGTAGGCTTAAGACTTGGTTGTGTGGCAAAGTTGGTGCCCCATCCTAGCTGTGATCCCATCTTTGACAGAGCTATACTGACAAATTTTCGGCTACGGGGGTGGTATAGACTGGTAGGGTCACGGCAGGGCGTTTTGTAGGTAGCCATGTAGCCTGCATTGACAGGTTTACTGCTAAAAAAATAAGTAATCCTGACAAAGAGAGTGCATGCATGCAGGGTAAACTCTCAACAGGACGAAACTTACTAGCAGAATCTGTTAGTTCATAGCTTCTGCGGACACTGCAAAAAATTGAAATCACTAATTCACTAGGCCAAGTCCCAAAAGAAACTGTAATAACTGCACTCTGAGAATCTGAGTCACTCTTCCATAAGCGTGCCATCTACCTTTCTTCGATGAAACCAGACGTGACAAGAGCTAGTAGCACTTGTAGTAGAGTGAGCTCCCGGTGTGGGAGGCTATTGCGAAAAACTGGCGAAAAATGAGATATCTCGAATTCGTTTGAAAAGGAAATGACAGTCAAGGCCTGGTAAATGCATTTATCCTTACCTCATCGTAAATCTTAGGGCTTTAAACAATCTGTTTCTGAATTATAAGACTGACTTTCTCATTTTAAAAATCCACAGAGATCCTACAACACCTCTCTTTCTCAAAGATGACAAGTTCTACGATTTGAATACTAGCGCCTGAAGCGATGAAAAGTGCACTAAACAGCAGCAACAAATAAGGAGTAACCTGTCAAAACAAAAACATCCAGTTTGATTCAGATCATCATCATTTAAAGGGTTACAAGTTGAGAAGAGTGTGCTTGTGTTGTTGTGTTGGATCTGGACGAAAACAAATCAAATACGGGATCTTATATATATTGGCTGTGTGGTCAAGATGGAATGTTTCTGTACTACTTGTCTTAGGCTAAGCTGATTCGATTTTGAACTTCAATTGAAATTGAAGACTGTCTTGTGCAAGTGCCAAGACTAAGAGCAAGAATGTACCAGCAAAAGAGAATCTCACTACCTCCTAGATCAGGCAAGTAGTTTTTTTCAAGGTTCGTTATAGAGAGATTTCACCCTAGCTAGGGCCTAGCTAGGCTACCCGAAGAAAACGGATATTTCTACTCCATCATATCATTGACCATTGTCGGGATCATAACAAAGAAAATTAACAGTATTACAAGGTATAGGACTTTCAACTTTCAGACTAAATTACGGGCCTTTTGCCTACGAGGCAAAATATTTAAAATTACTTCACGAGGAAGAAAAATCAGGTAGCATAAACCAAGTGCCCGAGATTAACTCTTGGCGGGGCGCTAGCAGGAACTGGTTAGTGTAGTGCCCGTGTTTATCTGCCGCCCGACTATCGCCGCTCGTACCCTAGCTAGCTGCTGTGAGTCAGAGAGTTGTTGGAATCGTTATCTGGCTTCTTCTTGTTGGAATAATACAACTTTTGCAAATTAATGTTCTTTTTTATGAGAGTTTGAAGGCTTCAAATAAACAAAGACGGAGGCTCGTTTCCTATTTGTCAGATGACTAGGCGTCCCCCTCTCCCCCCCCCCCCAGCAGTGATGCCTCTGGTCAGGAGAAGAACTGTTGATGCTGATGTATTCTGACTGATGGCTTAAACAGGGCCTTGTTTGCACAGTAGAAGTTTGCATAGATTTAGATAGATTTATTGATTTCTTGGCAGCCAGAGGGCCCATGGCAACAAATAATCACAAAAAAATCTCACAACGAAAAAAAACCCAACAAAAAAATAGAAAAAAATCTACCCTGTTTTTCTACTTGGTTAATTTCACTGTTCTGTAACCAATGGTTATAGAACAGTGAAATGGAAAGGAAAAAAAACATTTTTCTTTGGCGACCACTTAATGTTAGGTGACATTTGAATAAGCATACATCTGGCTCTACTTTATTGCACCCTCCTATCATCAGTCAGCACAAGGAATTAGAGTTCTTGTAGAGTTAGCTTATGAATTTTAAGCATAAGAGCTCTCTGTCATTTGTGGACAACTTCAGCTCCTTCAGCGATGTTGATCACAGGGTTTATCTTCCGTCTGATCAAACAACAAGCCCATGATTGGTAGCCTAAGTCTGAAGAGCAGCCAGAATGTGGCTAGAATAAAATCAGCTGACATATCTGTTTAACACATTCAGCTATGAAATATGAATATTTATCCACACCACACCACACATCCCTGATTTTGGGATACCCTATGCCAATCTACCACAAACGTTTTTTATCCTCTATTCCAAATGCTGGGTGTATCTAGCATTTTGCATACCTAGTACCTAGTCCTGTAATCCCTATGCCAAATGTTACATACCTGTTGGTATCCTGGCCCTCCCCACTATAGAGGAATTGTGATTGGTTTATTTCTGAGCTCCACTCGAATCACCAATATTTTATTGGGTTAGAGTACAGCATCTAGCATAGCTTATCCAGCATTAGGCATAGGGCATGTCAAACGGTAGATACACCCAGCATTTATCCAAAATCAGGGGTTTGTGGTAGACTGCTGGTAAGCCAAACACTGGATACCCTAACCCTGACCTACTCCACTATACAACGATTCTGATTGGTTGATTTCTGAACTTCATTTGAATCACCAGTATTTAGTATGAGGTTTTAGCATAGGGTATCTTGGTATATCATTAGACATAGGGCAACCCGAAATCAGGGGTTTGTGGTGGACTGCACCTACCTGAATTTACCCTCCCCGTTTTTGGGGGAGGGGGGCAAAACCACAACTCAGCCTGAACCTGTGGCTTAGGCTAGGGGAGAGGGGCCCTTGGCTACTTAATGGTGGTTTGTGTAGTGGACTGACTATCTTCAGTGGTATGTCCGCCCATCACTCTTCAAATGAGCTATCCATATGATTGGCAGTGGATGCCAGCAGAATGGAGATCCTTTTTGGTTCCTTTGAAGTCTAAGAAACAAACCTGCAATCAAAAGCTGATTTGTCTGTTTTGCACCATTAAATATGATTCTCAGTCAAGTTAGGCTGAAGGAATACTTAGGCACAAAGTGCGGCGCTTTTATAGCCTAGACATCCAAGATTTCATGGTCATTCGTAGTTACCGCCTGGAAATGCTGGAAAAATTGCTAGATCAGATAACAGCTGACATATCCATTTAAACCATTAAATTTGATTGGCAATGAGATTGGGCTGTATATTACTTTTTTCTGTTCGTTGCCAATAATCGCAAATTTGACTGTGTAACCACGAAAGTCGATTTTTAAAATAAGCTTTCTATCGATCTATCTATACAGGCATATCCTGACCTGGAGCATATGGTCAGCATATGGGCCGCATTTCGTCAGCTGTTTAATCAGTTGGGTATTGAACAATAATCTACCATCAACTCTAGTTTGGAGGATTGAGACAACGTGCCAGAGGTGACCCAAATCTCGACCAGATATGGTCTACCCCACAGTAATAAGAATGATAAGGGCAACATCTCCACCAGTTCGGATCTAAAAGGTCAGCTAAAGAGCTTAGCAAGCCGTTCTATAGGAAGAGCAAACTACCTCATTATGCACAAAAGCTCAAAAAGAAACTCAAATCCGTAGTGAGTGAATGAATGATTTTTGACGCATGTTCCATAGGCATAAGTACAGTAAACAAATAACAAAAACACACAAGATTTCAGATCAATTTACCCACAAATCAGAGTTATGCTAATGGTGATAATAGGCTTATCTCGACTTATGGATTTTCTCCAATCAGAAAATGTTACTCTCTGTGCTGTGTCTGTCACATTGCTTATTAAGACCAATGTAATTACAGGAACATCTGCTGATGATGGAGTTCCCGATATGACTGTTATTTCTTCACTGGATGAGACCAAGATAAGCTGCAACCTTAAAGCAAGATATCTTCGTGATGAAATCTATGTAAGTATTTGCAACGGACAATGATAAGGAAATGCTGCCCAGCAGAAATCTGCAATTGTGTTCCATAAAAACTGATCAGCTGTACAGTGTCAGGAAATTTTTTCATCAGGTTCAGAGCAGAATACAGTTGTGATTTGGTAGTCACCTACATTGAATGACGCTAAAATGTATTGTCGAAGGCAGATGTATTACATATAACGTATACAGAATATTAGGGGCAATTATTGTTTAAGTAAAGTCACAAACTGATACTGATATTCATTGAACCTATTTGCAGCAATATTTCGGCCCTTCTTGTGGCTTCTTGGCAAGGGTCCTCGTCAGGCTGTCGAACTTCAGGAACAGTGTTGGAGAAGGAACAAACCTGCATTAAATAACTGAAGCTTCTACCGACTATAAATATCCTATTCGGGGAGATTACTTTTAAATACTACTGTAATGAAAAAACTAGGGCTGAGATTTAACTTTTGACACGGCTGCTGTTTTTGCTGCTCAGTTAGGGCGATGTCAGGAAAGGTTTTATTCTGCATTCTGATCAACTTCGGTTTTGTTATTAATAAGGGACTAAGGCTTAAATTTCCTTCCATTAATAACCCCGTTCCACGTTTCTTGTAGGGATTACTCGCCTGTATCTATTACTTTTAAATACCTAATAAATAATAAGTGGTGTTGTGTATACTGTCTTTGTTTTTTATAGCGTGCCGTATACCGATCACTTTTCCGTCCGTCTGTCGGTCAGTCCGGTGATCGCGAGTTAGGGTACTTCCAGATGTGCTAGGACGATGAAACTTTGAATTCCATGTTCAGTTCGGAGTATTCTAACAGCTTTTCTCTTACTAGACATACACTGGATCAATCCTTGTTGCCATCAATCCCTACAAGAACCTCGACATCTACGGAAGTGTAAGTAGACAGTTGACCAGCATTGCTACCAATATGCAAACACAGTTGAAACAAGAAGCTTTGTCAGGCTATATGAATTGCAAACGCAGCCCTGTGGAACGTGGAACCTTTAAAGAAGAGCTCAAAATACGTTGTATCTGCTTAAAAACAACTGTGATCTTAGTTTCCTGATACGTTTAAACTTCTTCTTCTTGAAGTGATGCCAGTGATGAAAATGCTATATTCGCTTTTCTGTATTCACTTTCTTTCATCTGTGAATAATTATCATTTTTTTTTCATAGATACCGGTAGATATAATTATTACACGACTTCGTAGTAAGATTTAAGATAAAACTCACTAAATTACGTCGGTATTACAAAAATACACAATTATTCATTTCATATCGTTAAAGTTTAACCGAAAAGGGCTAGGATAGGACAATCTAGTTACCCATCCCTTATTCACTTAAATTGGCTTGAAGACCCGCTGAAAATAAGTTACTTCGTTGTTCCGCTATTCACGAATAATCGATTTTCAAATAGTGGAATTTTCGTGTGATTTGTGGTGCCTCTATGCGCTTGTATTTTTGTTGTATGCCTTACGAGAAAGATTTATAATTTTTTGTTTGTTCAGGCACTAAGCAATCTTCACCAATTTCACCACTGCCCACTGAAACGCCGCATTTGTTTAAAGATTAAAATTTCCCGCGTCATAGTAGAATTTTCGCTGTGGGGACAGCCACAGATATTCTGAACGTCATAACTGGAGCAGATAGTGGAAAACAAAAAAATCCCTTTGCAGAGTCCAAATACTTCAGTGTATCCAATTAAATGACACACAAATAAGTTGGCTTTTCAGTTAAACTTTAAAAGCACTAGTAAAATATGGCACGAATGAATTTGCATATGGCACGTCACAAGTCCTTAAGGTTTAGAAGTCATCTTGTCCAACAGTAAATTCTTGCAAATATTTATGGGTCTTCTTTCTTTTTTTTTTGTGTTTCATTTTTACTTTTATCATTTTTGCGAATGTTTCGAACTTCTTCTTTGTTTTATTGTATTTCTTGCTTGAAACGTGTTGCTATCTAGCACACCAGGTTGGTTTGGACGAAAGAAAAGTAGAACATTGGATTAGGACATCCATGGTTTGGATATGGACTTTAAAGGACCCCTCTTGCCTATTCTGCATTTTGTATTGTACTTAGCTCCCTTATGGGATAATAAGCTTCTGAAATCCCAGCCTTTCGCCATTGCTTCGTTTCGTACCTACGACTTTTTGGCGCTTTTCTGGCCTAGCCGAGTTTTGACGGTCACGCAACGCCTTCTTCGCCGAAAGTTTCAAGGTCAACTCTTTCACACATATGGACATGAGAAGCTTCAGGATATTATTTTTCATTTTGGAAGACATGGTAGACTATCAGGTCTACCTTCTGTTGTGGATTTCTTTAATTTTGCCTTGTTTTTTTTCCACTTTTTAACCATGGCCCGTTCAGTTTTCAAATGTTTGCGTCCAGCCGCTGCGTCGGAGATCAGGAAGGACGGATAGAGTTGATTAGTGCTAACAAGAAAGTTGCTAATTTCACGCAAGAAATAATGGTATTTTCGAAAACCGATATTTCTGAGCCATTTCATCGTGAAAATATAATTTCGGGTAAGAGTTATGCTGTAAAGAGTAAGGACGCAGTAAATCGTACTTATTTCATTTAACGGGTTTTAAAACGTTCTTAGCATTATCTTTAGAACATGACAGACCCAATTTGCCGTCTTCGCTGACTCGCAATCTTGCTTTTCGAAAAAACAAGGTCCGTCCGGATTTTCTAAGAAATTTGGGCAGAACCAGGTTTTCTAATCGCGTTCGCGCGCTGACATTATATATTAGGAATGAAAATGTCATCGTGATAAATTTTTATCCTTACTGCATGGTTCTTAGAATCAAAGAGCCAGATAATTTGCGGTCGCATCTGTAAACCGTTTGCGGACCTAAACTAAAGAGCGCTTATCTCATGCGAAAATGATCCGAATTTATGCTGTTTTTGCCTCTTCTTTATTCTTCTTTAGGGTTGATGGGAAGGACCCCTGTTTTGGCGAACTCGATCTTCCTTTCGAAGTGTCAAAATTTTCGACGTTCTGACAATAGTTGTGTTTTTGCTGATCCCATGGTATCTGTTACCACGGTAACTGGATCTGCAATTAGTGGTTTTTGCAGTTACCGCGATATCTGATACACGGTCACCTGCAAAAACGACTATTGCCAAAATCGCACTTTTTCTAAGTCATCCCAAAAGAAAAACTGATATCCAGTTAGCCTACATCAGTAAGTGTTGAACTTCTTTCTCACCAATTTGACAAAATTTGATGAAAGTGAGATGACTTTTCAGATACCACGGTCGGACCGTGATATCTGAATATCTTTTACCACGGTAACTGGCCAGATACCACGACAACTGCAAAAACGCCTTTTGACCGTGGTATCAGATACCACGATAACTGCAAAAACGACTTTAGACCGTATATCAGATACCATGGTATCCGCAAAAACGCAACTAATGTTTAGCAATGTTAACTTTATTGACGAACAAGGTTCCAACTTTTCGTAACGGAACAAATCAACGTATTGACGAAAAGTGCAGGATCGCAGCTTTTTAACCCAAACACGCAGTCAGTGTAAATAAGGGGATATTAAGGTACCGTAGTGTAGAAACTGGTTGAGTCCCCCTCCCCACGGGCATGATATCCTGAATAATTGGCCCCGTTTCAACAGAAATTGCTCTAGTGGCAGCGTTAGGGTCCCGTCAGTACACCCACACGTCAGTTCGCCTCAATAATCACTAATTACGGACGCCTTTTCCGTCGACTGTGCTTTGCCCCGAGCCACCGAATGGATGAAATGATTGTATATATTTAGTTAAGAATAGTCCTGTTTTAGTGTAATATGTGATGTGTAATGTCAAGAAATAAATAAATTGATTGATTGATTGATTGAATTTCTCTGTTTCTTTTTAGAGTCACATCAACAAATACTCTGGTCAAAAAGTTGGATCTCGGGAGCCCCATCTTTTTGCCATTGCTGAGGCGGCTTACAGTTCCCTCAAATCGCAAAATATAGATCAGTCATGTGTGATATCAGGTGAAAGTGGTGCTGGAAAAACTGAATCGAAAAAGTTAATCTTGCAGTACCTGTGCAGTGTGACTAGTCAGTTGACTACGTGGATGGAACACCAGATTATGGAAGCCAACACCATTTTGGAGTCGTTTGGTAAGCTGTTTTAATAGTTGCGTTTTGGCGGATACCATGGTATCTGTTACCACGGTAACTGGATCTGAAATTAGTCGTTTTTGCAGTTACCATGGTATCTGATATACGGTCCACAGCAAAAACGACTATTGCCGAAACTGAACTTTTCGAAGTCATCCAAAAATAAAAACTGATATCCAGTTACATCACTAAGTGCTGAACTTCTTTCTCACCAATTTGACAAAATTTGATGAAAGTGAGATACATTTTCCAGATACGACGATCTGACCGTGATATCTGAATATCTTTTACCACGGTAACTGGCCGGATACCACGACAACTGCAAAAACACCTTTTGACCGTGGTATCAGATACCATGATAACTGCAAAAACGACTTAAGACCGTATATCAGATACCATGGTATCAGCAAAAACGCAACTAATAATAATATAAAGCAAGAGAAATTTGAGAGGCTTTCACCTCTAAATAACTCTGAGAAATTTGGAGTTATCGACCTGATCAGACTAAAAAATCCCGTAAAATTTACTATAATGCACTAAACTTGAAACTATTGATCGATTCAGCATTAACCGCATCTTCGGAAAAGCTGTTCCAAGGATCAACAATAAAATTCTATTACCAAAGCTTCACTTCTAAACGTCCGTGTGGAATCTTGAATAACTTGTGGAATCAGCATAAGCGTATCATGACGTGATTTGTAGTTTAGTTAGATGTTTAGTTTTGTTCCTTCGTTAGTAGTGAAATGCCGTAATGCTAAATCACGTAATAATGTTCATTCATGGGGGGGAGGGGGAGCTAGTGTATTAGGGATAGGAGACGGGAGTGATTCACTTGGATGGAATCGTAAGATGAAGGAAAACTATTATGGATAGCTGTTATGCTTGCAGTAGAGGATGGGACTACCTGTGTCACAATGACAATTACTATTCGGTTTATTGATCCATAACATCTTTTACAAGAAATAGTGCCGGGTATCTCATCACACTTAAATGGATCAACCAGGATATATATTAGTCTATTACAGTTTTAACGCAAGTTATATATATTAATACATATCTATATTTTATGTACGGTTTTAAAAGTCGTCATGATTGCAATTAATCACTTACCATTTACGTGGTAAGGTACTCCACTCGTGTTGCAAAGCTTTGAGAGTAGCGTGCATTAGGGGCGGAGATGGGTTTAATTCGTGTTTGATATTGATGACTTGTATTTTAAAATCGCGGATGGTATACATATAACTTGCGTTACAATTGTAGATAGACTAATCTTGGTTGATCCATTTAACTGTGAGGACATATCCAGCACTATTTTTGTAAAAGATACTATGGATAAAAGTTAAATGTTAATAGTTGCGTTTTTGCAGATACCATGGTATCTGTTACCACGGTAACTGGATTGCAGTTAGTCGTTTCGCAGTTACCGTGGTGTCTGACATAGCCTACGGTTGCTCTGCTAAAACGACTATTGCCGAAATTGCACTCTTCGAAGTCATCCCAAAAGAAAAACTTAATATTCAGTGTTGGGAAGACCTTAACTGCTACGCCAATTCGTCTGTTGTAACGTTACACAACGTTTATTGTACAACTATTTACAGATGTATAGGTCACGAAGTCAGGAATGAATGAAGTCACGAACCCTTAAATAAATAATAATTCTTTTACTTTCTGATTTTACTTTAAACTGAATACTTCAAGTTTATAATTTCATTTAATATCTTATTTATAACTAATATAATAATCCAAAATGTTTACCTTAAAATTCCAACAAATCCACTTTACAAAATATAAACCATGTATCTGGTTGAAGGCTGTTCATCCACTGAACTGGTAGCGCTTCTAACCAGATGTATTACTGTTTTCATTACTGATAGATGGCGTTGGAATCGTACAAAGCGCCAAATATTCAAAGAGGTGACGTGAAATAGGACGATTCCCAACATCCCTCCCCCCTTAAAAATAAAGTCCCCCTTTTCAAGAAAACATGTGAAACAAAGAAACAAACACAGGAAAAAGGGAAACTCTCCGGCTAAACAGTTACAAAAATTGGACACATAGAAAAATCAATCAATCACAAATCAATCATGTCCATAACGTGACAAGGCATCAGCATTTGCATTGGCTGTTCCTGGTCTTGCCTTGATAACGAAATCATACTGTTGCAGTTCGGCTGACCATCTTGCCAATCGTCGGTTGGTTGATTTCACCGAATTTAACCACTGTAATGGCGAATGGTCAGTTTGCACAGTAAAATGTCTTCCGTACAAATAGTATTCCAGTTTCTGGATTGCCCACTTTATGGCATAGCACTCTTTTTCCACCGTTGAAAAATTGCATTCACGTGGCAGGAGCTTTTTCGACACAAAACTCACTGGGTGCTCCCCGTCTGAGTACACCTGGGTCAGCACTGCACCTAGCGCAAAATCGCTCGCGTCCGTTTGTAGCACAAATGGCCTATCAAAGTCTGGGCTACGTAGGATCGGTGGCCTACACAGTGATGTTTTGAGATGCTGGAATGCTGACTCATGAACTGGTTTCCAAGACTTGGTGATTTTGTCTGGGACTCCTTTCCTCGTCAGCTCCGTCAACGGGCGGGCCACTGCTGCGTAGTTTTTGACGAAATTTTGATAATAGCCAGTAAGGCCTAAAAATGCGCGGAGCTGGGTTTTCGTCTGTGGGCGTTTGAAGTTTTGAACGGCTTCGGTTTTGGTGTCGGATGGTTGAATACGTTCGTTGCCGACAATGTGTCCGAGATACTCAACTTTTGAGCAGGCGACTTTCGCTTTTGCAGGTCCGATGGTCACTTTTTGTCGTCGTAGGCGATCGAGGACAGCTCGCAGATGTTGGATGTGTTCCTCGATTGTCATGCTGAAGATGACGATGTCGTCGAAGAACGCTCGGCAAAAGTCGTGAAACTCTTCCAGGATTTTGTCCATGTACCGCTGGTAGGTGAATGGCGCGTTTCGTAGGCCGAAGGGCATCACCAGCCACTCGAATGTGCCGAATGGGGTGGTGAAGGCTCCTTTTATGCGCCCGTTCTTGGTCAGACGGATTTGCCAGTATCCGTAGCGACAATCGAACACACTGATGTAACGGTACTTCGAGACCATAGGAACCAGTTCATCTATTCTAGGCATAGGATAGATTTCCGGTTTGGTGATGTTGTTGAGTCGTCGGCTGTCCGAACAGATTCGGATTTCGCCGGATTTCTTCGGAACGATGACTATGGGAGAAGCCCAATCTGATTGCGAGCGCTGGATGACACCCAGCTTGACAAGACGGTCCAGCTCTGATTTGACCGCTTTGAGTTTCGCTTCTGGAATGCGGTACGGCTGCATTCTGATTGGCTTGGCATCTCCGGTGTCGATGTCATGTTCCACGTCTTTCATGACTCCGATGTTGTTGCTGATAACGTCTTCGTATTCTTCTAGAAGAGATTTAATTTTGGCTCTGTCGTCTCCTTCGATGCCCTGGTCAATTATGGTGTCGAAGTCAACTGGCTCTTCTGAGGGGTCTTCTGGAAAGTTTTGAAGATTATCGTCAGCTTCTTCATCTTCGTCCGGTTGCATCAAGCAGAACAGGCTAGTTGCATTACGTTGGGAGTCGCTACGATGCTGATCGGATGGCATTCGGCGGAAGAATTTTCTGAGGAGGTTTATATGGAAAACCTCGGTCTTCTTTCTAGGGCCATCAAGTTGGATTTCGTAGTTGACTCGGCCAACTCTTCTCAATACTCTGTATGGACCTCTCCACGAGACTTCGAGTTTGTGGTTTCCTTGAGGGAGGAGTAGCAGAACTTCGTCGCCCTGTTGGAGTTCTCGCTGTTTCGTCTTGCGGTCATACCAGAGCTTGGCTGATTTACTGGCTTCTTCTTGAGCCTCTCTTGATAGATCTCGGTACAAGCTGAGTTTTTGTCGCAGTTCAATGATGTATTTGACGACGGAGAGCGGTTCCGTGTCAATCTGCGATTCCCAAGATTCTTTCAAGAGATCAAGGATACCTCTGGGATTTTTACCGTACAGCAGCTCAAACGGAGTGAATCCAGTTGCCGGATGGGTGGATTCTCGGTAGGCAAACAGAGCTAACGGTAAGTATTTGTCCCAGGCTTTTGGCTCGTGCATGATGAACTTTTTTATGATGGTGATGAGTGTCGAGTTCACGGATTCAGCACATCCATTCGTCTGTGGGTGGTATGGTGACGTGCGAATCGGCTTGATCTGAAGTGCTTTGTAGACTTTCTTCAGAGCAGCACTCATAAAGTTTTGGCCTTGGTCGGTGAGTATTTCTTCTGGGAGACCAAAGCGGGAGAAATACTTGATGAGTTCTTCGGAGACCTTGGCTGCTGTTGTTGTCCGAAGCGGAATTGCTTCCGGATATCGGGTACTCAAATCGACGATGACAAGGATAAACCGGTTGCCTGATGAAGATTTGATCAGAGGACCAACTACATCCATGGAAATCCTTGTAAATGGCTCAGTGAGTACAGGCATTTGTTGCATGGGGACTTTTTCCAGGGGTCTACGTCTAGAGATGAGCTGACAGTTATAACAAGAACGGCAGAATTCTGCGACATCTGAAGGTAAGTGTGGCCAAAAGAATCTTCGTGCGATGCGGTCTTTGGTCTTGTTGATTCCTAAGTGGCCACTGAGAGGTGATGAGTGACTTAGGTGCAAGACTGTTGAGCGACATCTTTCTGGAACTAGTAGTTGTAGCAGTTTTCTTTTCCCGTGTTGAGCTCTGTAGAACAAGCCGTTGCGTTCCAAAATTTGATGAGGTTTTGAATCGTCAAGTGTTGGCTCAAGTTGGCTGATTAGTGACTTCAAAGAAGGGTCACTCTTCTGCAGAGCTGCAAATTCGTCTGTTTTCAGACCCAAAATTTCAGGGGCATAGAGATTAATCGGGACAGCAGTATCTTCAGGTGGCTCCTTAGAGGCCCCATGTTCAGTAACATCGTCCGGTGTTGCCAAACATGCGTCACGAATGCTACTCGGGTCTTGCTTCTCAAGGCGATGCACAGGATTTCGCTTTGATTTTCGGGCTGGCTTGCTGCAAGACGGAATGCTGAAGATGCTGTCATCAAAATTCAGGAAGTCGGGCTCGCTGGTTTCCGTTGAACCAAAATCGTCGCGTGTATCGGAGAGAGTTGTGGTTCGTTCGGCTGCAGCTGAACGAGTTACCACCAGGGAGGTTGGCTGAGATGTCTTGGATATGTCGAAGCTAACCAGATTGGCGAAGTCTGGAAAGTCGTAGCCAAGGAGGACATCTACCGGCAGGTTTTTTACAACACCTACCTCCAGTTTTCGGGCGACGATGGAGCTATCAGGTCGGATGAGCTCGAGCTTGACGACGGTGGTCGGAGTGTGATGCGTGTCACCAAAAACACAATCGATCATGCATCTACCTTCCGGATTCACATTTTTCGGGTCGACAAGATCAGCTCGGACTAAGCTCACGTCACTGCCACTGTCAAGAATCATCTTAACGGGCTTACCGTTCATCCTGCCCAGGATTTCACGGTTTTTCTTGAGTGACGAGCTATTTTTGTCAGGACTTCTGGCCAGGCCACTAAAGCTGGTAGTTGAACTACTTGCCGGTCCTTTAGGGCGACCATCTTTGTTATACTGTGCTGAGCGATGCGGGTCTGGAGCGTCTCTCTTCACTCCGGACTTGTTGGGACAGTTTCGGACCATGTGTCCCTTTTTGTGGCAGTAGTTGCATTCAACTGCAGATAGTTCTCTCCTAGAACGGTTGGGGCTGGTGCCTGAAGATGAAGCTGGTGTAGCGTCCGAAGCATGCTTCCCAGATGTTGGAGAAGTTGGACGGCTGTGGCGTTGTTTCTTGCTGACTTCATCTTTTCCCAGCGTTTTGCGAGTGAGGAGATACTCATCTGCAGCTTTCGCAGCTTCTTCCACTGTAGTTGGCTTTTGCTGGACCACGTGCATTTTCAGGTACTCGTTGGTTATGCTGCTGTAGAATTGCTCAAGGGCAATTGTCTCGAGTGTGCTGGATAGTAGGGCTTTCGTTGTGGCTAAATCGGTGGCTGTTAAGTAGTCGTTTGGAATTCTGAGCCACTTGTTCCGGAATTTAGACAAGCTGGAAGCTAGTTCTCGGTAGCTATCTTCGTATTTCTTCCGGAAAGAGCGAAATTTCTGTCTGTAGAACTCTTCGTTGACATGAAATTTTTCCAGGACGGCCTTTTTGACTTTTTCGTAGTCTTTTCGGTCTTCATCTGACAGGACATGAGTGGCTTCTTGGGCTCTGGGGGTCAGGAGAGGAAGAAGACGCGGAACCCACAGGGAATCATCCCAGCCGAGGGATCTGGCGGTCAGTTCGTATGTACTCAGGTACGTTTCGATGCAGTCGCCATCTCTCATCGCTGGAATTTGAGCCATGCGATTCGATTTCAGCATTCTCCGCTGAATTTCGAGTTCTTCCTTCCTGAGCTTTTCAGCAGCTTCCATTTCTTCTTTTCGTAGCTTCTCATTCAGTTCGAGTTCATTTCGTCTTAGTTCCAGCTCTTTTTCTCTCAGCTCCAGTTCTGCCTCTCTTTGCTTCTGAAGATTCTGTTGCTCCTCTCTTCGAGCATCTAGTTCTGCCTCTCTTTGCTTCTGAAGACTGTGTTGCTCCTCTCTTCGAGTATCTAGTTCTTCTTTCCGGATGCGCTCCATTCTCTCTGCCTCTTCACGACGAATCGTTTCTTGCTGCTTCATCATTTCCATCATCATGTTGAACATTGCGACTTGAGGTTCGGACGCAACTAACGGCGCTTGTGGGACAAGAGCTACAGGCGCAGATGTACTCTGCTGAAGGTTTTGCTGATTAATTGCAGCTTGCCCTGATGTACTTTGTTGCTGCTGTTGTTGCTGATTCATGATGACAGTTTTATTCAGGTCGGAAGACAGATTGATCGTATCGGGCTTCGTATCTGTCAGTTGGGGTGGGGAAATTTGAAATACAAGAGGGGATATTTCAGTCTCGGAGAAAGTCTTCTCGGCACCGTCGATGGGAGAAAGAGGGAAACTTGGAGTATGGAAGACGAAGTCGTTGAATTCTAATTTTCTTAACTCCTCCTTAACCGGTGTTTTGTCTACGATTTCTGAATCAGAGCCTATGGGGCTTGTAAAATTTGGGGAACAGGGTCTTGACCTCTCGGAAGTGTTAGATTCTTCAGAAAACTTTTTTCCTCGGTAAGGAGTATTATCAAGATGCGGCCTCGTTGACTTCCTTCTTGTTTTTAGTGAAACAGCTTCTCCTACTTCTTTCCTATCTTTTATTCCCAATTCTTGGAACTCTGCGTCTTTTACTTTGCCTTTCTGCGATCTCGTAAACATCAACTTTAAGTCAAAGCCCCCTCGTTTATCTTCCGCCGCACGTGTTTGACCTACTGACCGATCAAAACAATAACATCCAAACCGGTATCAAACGCGACAAGCAGCGTACACGCTCATTCAGACTTAGCAGTGGAGTGGAATGCTGATAGTATGACGTCACTTCGCCCGGTAGCTGTTTGTTTTGGGTCCTGCAGGCACTTGCTCACGGCGTGAACTTGGTTACCAAGCCAAGCAGGTAAATGGACAGGTACGGTTGGGAAATTATGCAAATTTCAGGAATGCTGAACAAACGCAGAATCTCAAGGTCAACTTGAAATGAATGAGACTTTTGCAGGCAACGGAGAATAAGCACGTAAGCACGGTGGTACAAAATAGCACGGGAGTAGATGAGTAGAAAATCTTAAGGGTTCTGACTTACAGGTTTGCGGCGTGTTCTTACTTGTCCTTTTCCTTTGGGGTGTAATCCTTAATCCTTGAGTCACTTGCTAGACTATTGTCACTGTTCTTAAAGGACACAAGTAATAACGTTCACAAACACGGCTTATGCACTAAGCGACGTTCGTCGAGCTGTCGGACTTCACAGGTAGGCATCGGCTGGGTTGTAGTCTTCCGCGTTGAGCCTTGGCTGAGCGGCTAAGCAGGCTCCTCGAGATGGTGGACGTTTCGACACCGCTGGTACCAATTATGTTGGGAAGACCTTAACTGCTACGCCAATTCGTCTGTTGTAACGTTACACAACGTTTATTGTACAACTATTTACAGATGTATAGGTCACGAAGTCAGGAATGAATGAAGTCACGAACCCTTAAATAAATAATAATTCTTTTACTTTCTGATTTTACTTTAAACTGAATACTTCAAGTTTATAATTTCATTTAATATCTTATTTATAACTAATATAATAATCCAAAATGTTTACCTTAAAATTCCAACAAATCCACTTTACAAAATATAAACCATGTATCTGGTTGAAGGCTGTTCATCCACTGAACTGGTAGCGCTTCTAACCAGATGTATTACTGTTTTCATTACTGATAGATGGCGTTGGAATCGTACAAAGCGCCAAATATTCAAAGAGGTGACGTGAAATAGGACGATTCCCAACATTCAGTTATATCACTAAGTGGTAAACTTCTTTCTCACCAATTTGGCAAAATTTGATGAAAGTGAGATGACTTTTTCAGATGCCACGATCAATTATCACGGTCGGACAGCGGTATCTGAATATCAGATACCACGGTAACTGGCCAGATACCACGATAAGTGCAAAAACGCCTTTTGACCGTGGTATCAGATACCACAATACCTGCGAAAACGACTTTAGACCGTGGTATCAGATACCATGTTATCTGCAAAAACGCAACTAATATTGATAGTAAAATCTCAATTAAACAACAGTAACTGCAACGGCCGATGATATTAGTTGTGTTTTTGCAAATACCATGGTATCTGATATACGGTCTAAAGTCGTTTTTGCAGTTATCGTGGTACGTGATACCACGGTCAAAATGTGTTTTTGCAGCTGTCGTGGTATCTGGCCAGTTATCGTGGTAACTGATATTCAGATATCACGGTCCGACCGTGGTATCTGAAGAGTCGTCTCACTTTCATCATTTTTTTTCAAATTGGTGAGAAAGAAGTTCAGCACTTAGTGGTAACTGGATATCAGTTTTTCTTTTGGGATGACTTCGAAAAGTGCAATTTCGGCAATAGTATTTTTTGCAGTTGACCGTATATCAGATACCACGGTAACTGCAAAAACGACTAATTACAGATCCAGTTACCGTGGTAACAGATACTATGGTATCTGAAAAAACGCGACTATTGATTACTAAGAAAAGTCCAATGCAACTCTGAAGGGTTTCAGTTCTGCTTTAAAATTGCTTTTCTTCTTCCTGAGATCCGTGTTAAAAACTTTTTTCTCACCAATTTGACAAAATTTGATGAAAGTGAGATGACTTTTTCAGATGCCACGATCAGTTACCGCGGTCGGACAGTGGTATCTGAATATCAGATACCACGGTAACTGGCCAAATACCACGATAACTGCAAAAACGCCTTTTGACCGTGGTATCACATACCATGTTATCTGCAAAAACGCAACTAATATTGATCGTAAAATCTTAATTAAACAACAGTAACTACAACAGTCGTAGACATTGATTACTAAGAAAAAGTCCAGTGCAATTCTGAAGGCTTTCAGTTCTGCTTTAAAATTGCTTTTCTTCTTCCTAAGATCCGTGTTAAACGTAGGAATTGTACCAGCATGACGGGAAACCGAGTGGACGGATCCTTTGGTAGGGCTTTATCAGAATCATTTATTTTTCCTAGTATTCGTTAAAATAGCCTGGGATTTCAAAACGTTAAATAAAAGCACGAAATATACACATTATAAGCACTATTGGTTTCTATCCACTGTTGTGTCATGATCTTGTTTGCTTTCTGCTTCCAGGTTGTTGTGCTTAACGAAGTATGGCACAAGTGAGCTGCTGTACCGCTGGCTGTGCTTGATCGGTGGTTTCTGGAGAAGTGGGTCGCAGCGTTTTAATTAACCACTTGGGTCTTTTTAGGAAATGCCAAAACGGTGCGGAATGACAACTCAAGTCGATTCGGCAAATTCATGCGACTTTGTTTCGATAAAAAGCTGTCTATCAGCGGTTGCATCATCGAAACGTACCTGCTTGAACAGAGCAGAATAACATTCCAAAATGCTGGAGAGAAAAATTACCATATTTTCTACCAGCTGGTAGCTGGTGGTCAAGCTAACAAGGAGTTAGCAGCAAGGTGAGTAGGGTGGTTAAAGTGCCTTTGCGAAAACGTCTGACGCTCACAGAGCAAAGTTTGAGGCTTTGCACAGAACAGACACGCTGTAGGCTGAGCGAGTCGGGCTGAAGCAGTTTGTGAATTGGTTTAATAGTTCTGCAGACCTAGAGCACAGCTTTTGCCTTCGTAACAGCTTTCACACGTCTCCAAAACCCTGGGCTACTGCAGCAGTTAGTGAATTTGGTTATCAAGCTGTGCAGCCCCAAGAAGAACGCCGTCTTTGCATCACAGTTGATCGAAGTCGTAGCGAAAGAGATTTTCTGCGTCTCCAGAAACACTAGACTATCGACCTCAACAACTGTATTCCTGTACGCTCGACTTTTCAGGGTGTTGGAAAATAAAAATTTCTTTAAAACTGAAAAAAAAAAGTGGGCTACACGCAACGAACCAGCAGCAGCCGTAGCATGACCCTTGCAGAATCATCCTTGCCTTTGTCACATAGGATAGGAGAGATCCTGAATAAAGCTCATCAGAGTCGGCTTGTCAGGACTTTCTTCCAAAGTATTCGTAAATGAGTGTCCAATTCTGTTATATAGGAACTCTCGCGGTACTGCAAACAAAAACTTTTCTCTGCATAAAGTTAGATCTTTGTAAACAAAACAAAAATGAAGAAGTTCAAGTTATGCCATAGCCAGGTGCTAAAGGAGCAGTTCGAAGTTAAAGATGACAGCGTCACACTTTTGGAAATTTCATCATCTTTGCCGAAGATCAAGGACAACTGGTCCCAACCAGCACATGACGTTCTTTATTCTTTACTGGCAGAAATTTTTCATCCTGTATTTGTTTGTGTTGTGTTTTATTTGTTTTCTTTCTTTTGTTTTACTTACTCCACTTTTGGCAATCGTGGGTCATAAATAAATTACTTACTTACTTAAATCGGAATTATATTTCAGGTTTCATCTCCTACCGTTGAAAGAATACAAGTACCTGATTCAAGGAGAGAACACGCCAGATCCAAAAGATTTGTCGAACTTTGAAGCAATTCAAGTCGCATTCAGTATATTCCAAGTACCTCAGGAATATATCAATGGGATGTTCTCCACCCTCAGTGCCATCTTACTCCTGGGAAACATTGCATTTGAGGTAAGATTACTAGTGCTAATTCCCAGGGAAGAGCTAGAGATTACACAATGATAGCCTATTAGGCCATATTCAAACAATGCATAAACGGATACGTCAGCACGACGCCTTGGCAGCGATATTTCGGTCCTTCTTGGCAAGGGTCCTGCACTGTCAGAAGTTTCATAACAGATCGCGCATAACACTTTCAAGAATAACACCTTTTCACTTAGAAATACAGTGTTATGACCAATTAAGTTTACACTATTTCGTGCCTAGATCTCCAACAACACCTTCAATTGGTAAAAATACTACACTGTCAGAAGTTACATAACGATAACAAAAGGATGCCCGGTTTCAACAGATAACACTTTGGGATGTTATCTGTTATGTTTATTTCGTTCCCGTTAGTATTTTTACCAATTGAAGGTGTTGTTGGAGATCTAGGCACGAAATAGTGTAAATTTAATTGGTCATAACACTTTATTTCTAAGTGAAAAGGTGTTATTCTTGGAAGTGTTATGCGCTATCTGTTATGAAACTTCTGACAGTGTGGTCAGGCTGTCGAGCGTTAAGGTTAACGTTGGGGAAGGACCAACTTTGTCCCTGACGTTAGACGCCCTGACGTACCCGTTTTATGCATTGTTTGAATATGTTACCCAGTCAGCTTGGGATCAAGGAATATCTATTAGCCCATGTTCATCATTAGCGCACGGGCTCGTGCATAATAACACCAAGAACAAATAATCAGATAGAAGGTCCGGCTTTGGTCTCATGCAGCGACTATGGAAGATAGAGTGAAGCTAGAGGTATTTGGTCTAGCTTTGAGCTGGTGTTGATACCCGTCTACCCATCTTCGCCGTTGCTCATCGCAGAGCAAAAAGTGCAACAGGCGCGATGATCCGCTCTGGAGCGCGTCCAGAGAACCAATCGGCCTTGACTTCTACTTTTCCTCTAGGCGGCTTCACAGCGATATAGCTATTTGTAGAGAGCTACCGAAACGCGATGTGCCGCGAAGCTACTAACCTCCGCTCGTTTGCAGCGGGCAGGGTACGGGGAAATATTCGACTCCGCATGGTCGTATTATAGAGATAGGGAGACGGAGGTTCTATCTGATTATTTGTTCTTGATAACACTCATGGTAAAGTACCTTTATGTAGTTCTATGAGTCCATGTTCCAGTATCAACGCACTGTCGATATCATGATACAACTGTATGAGTTGACGAGTTAATCGAATGGCCAGGTGTGATGTATCTCTGCATCGAGCGTCACTTGTTAGTGATAACATGACACATTCCCGTAGGTGAAATTTTATAGCGTAAAATTTAATTTAATTAATTAAAGGTAAATTTTATTAGAATGGAAATACAGCAAGAGGTAAACAAAAGCACCAGACATGCCAATGCCATATAGTTAACAACGGTATCTTAATTCTCTGATTTTGTATTTTTAAATTAAAGAACCGTAACCCAAGACATCCGCACAATCCATGAGACTAGGACTGAAGTACCGGACTAACATAAATAGTGTCAGAATAAAATGATGTGAACTTGAACGAAAAACCTTGGAAAATTATAACAAGCCTGAATAGGGTACATTGAAGAATAGAGTTTGAAACGAGTCCACTTGAAGCCCTGTTAGGTTGCTATGCAAGGGTTTTGGTTTCTCCGAATGGATGAATGTTCCAGCGCGTGTCCAGCATATTTGGGGGGGGGGAGGTAGTGATGGAGTCATTACCCTCTTGCAGCTGCAGACCCCTTAGCCATTCAGTGGATCGCTGCGCGAACTCCGCGTATTCTGTTCCGTGTACTATATTTCATTTTTGTGTCAGTTGTTAACTGGGACCCGACAATTAAACATTGCTATAGTTTGCTGTATACAATAGAGCTTGTAGACCGAAGGTTAGGCTGTCACAGGGGTCAGCTGGACAAAGGAACATGTTTGCTTCCGGGGCGCGGAAGTTTATGGGGGCGCGCGAGAGAAAGGCATAGACAAGACTGTGTTTCAGGACTTCTTTCGCTGCCGTGATTCAGGGTAGATCAAAAGATAAGTTACTATAATATGTAGCGGCCTCAGTGGCCATTCCAAAGCTCCCCGTATGGAAATAATTCAAGTCGTAAACGATCGTAAACGATCGTTTTTTTACGATCGTATTATGGGACATTCCGATCGTAAACGATCGTTTTTTTACGATTGGAAACAGTTGTTTACGATTGGAAACAGTCGTTTACGATCGTAAACGATCGTTTACGATCGTTTCCAATCGTAAACGATCGTATTTTTACGATCGTAAACGATCGTTTCCAATCGTAAACGATCGTATACGATCGTTTTTTTACGATCGTATTATGGGACATTCCGATCGTAAACGATCGTTTTTTTACGATCGGAAACAGTTGTTAACGATCGTTTTTTTTACGATCGTATTATGGGACATTCCGATCGTAAACGATCGTTTTTTTACGATCGTATTTTTACGTATTTTTACGTTTTTTTTATCGTATTTTTACGATCGTAAAAAAAACGATCGTTAACAACTGTTTCCAGTCGTAAACGATCGTTTTTTCCCAATTGTATTATGGGACAATCCGATCGTAAACGATTGTATTTTTATGATTGGAAAGAGTTGTTAACGATCGTATTTTTCCGATCGGAAACGGTTGTTCCCAATCGTATTTCCAGTATGATTATGGCAGATAATTCAAGCTGAAAAAAAAACAATAGTAAACGATCGTTATTATCGAAAACAGTTATTTCTAAGATTTTTTTTCAATACGAGCATTGGGCATATTTCCCGAGGGGCTACCCACTCCCCGGCACCTGCTGTACACCCTTTCCCGGCACCGGCCGGCACCAACCGAAATAGGCGGTGCCGGCACCGGTGCCGACAATAAATTGGTCGATTCATCTTTCAAACGCTTCCAAAAATGGTTATTTTGTTGATTTAACACGTGACAACCGGTGCCGACGGGTTTCAGCCAGTGCCGGCACCGACCGGGCATCGCGGCACCGGGCACTTGCTGTACACTAAAATCGAGAGTGGTCAACCCCTCGATATTTCCACACTGTATGTAGTCACTTCCATTTTTATAACTGAATTAAGCACTGATATTTCCAGATTTTTGTAAAATATGCTGTCATGAAGGCATTCCACTTCCAGCTGGTGAGGTCCTGAAAGATCTGCGACCATAAGAAGACATGAAGATTCCATTAAGCCACCCACTAGAGTAGAAAAAATATCATTCTCAGCCAGTTCTACATTTGTTCAATTGTTTGGACAAAACGAATAAAAACTAACGAAGGGAACATTTATCCGCAACACCCTGAAGAAATGTCACTCCCTGAGGCGGTCGTGGTCTGAGGCGGTCGGCGCTGATTGGCTTGTTGCAGAGCGCAGTCACAGGTCATGCTTTGCGCACGTGAGGTCAGCATACCTCTGGGAATTCATTGTATAGGAAGACGGCATTTTCGGTATAACTTGTCAGCACCAAGTTATAGGGGTGAATAATGGTATACGTAACTTTTCAGAGTGGGTAGAATAATAGGGGTTAAGTGAAAAGGAAAGGTAATCAATTGGTTAGGTATGATCGCCTGGCAATGGTCGCTAGTGATCCGTTAACTTAACTACCTCAACCTAATCCTATTCTAACACTATCCCAACCCTACCCCTATATATAGCTATACCAAACCTCCCAGCCACTAAAAACTGATCAACTTTCTTATCGTCTTGAAAATAAAAACAATTGCTTCCGATCGAAAACAGTTGAAAACGATCGGAAACAATTGAAAACGATCGTCAAATTACGATCGTAAAAAAAAGATCGTAAAATTACGATCGTAAACAACCGTTTACGATTGGGATTTTAGTTTCAGCTTTTAGTTAAACTATTTGGATTATGCAAAACTAAAAACTAATCAACTTTCTTATTGCCGTTGTTAGAAATCAGGCCTGTATTTATTGTCTTGAAAATAAAAACAATTGTTTCCGATCGAAAACAGTTGAAAACGATCGTAAACAATTGAAAACGATCGTTAAATTACGATCGTGAAAAAACGATCGTAAAATTACGATCGTGAACAATTGTTTACGATCGTTAAATTACGATCGTAAAAAAAACGATCGTTAAATTACGATCGTAAAAAAACGATCGTAAAATTACGATCGTAAACAACCGTTTACGATCGTTTAATTACGATCGTAAAAAAACGATCGTAAAATTACGATCGTAAACAACCGTTTACGATCGTAAACAACCGTTTACGATCGTAAACAACCGTTTACGATCGTAAACAATTGTTTACGATCGTTAAATTACGATCGTAAAAAAACGATCGTAAAATTACGATCGTAAACAACCGTTTACGATCGTAAACAATTGTTTACGATCGTAAACAATTGTTTACGATCGTTAACAATTGTAAACGATCGTTAACAACTGTTTACGACTTAATTATTTCCATACGGGTCCAACAGGTAAAATATGACCATGTACGGTATGAAAAGACGTTTGTACCGTCTTTCGTGACAATTTTGATCTTTATTAGTGTTAACATCTGTATATATTGACCATTTCGACAAATTTGGTTTTTACCATGATAGTCCGAGAAGAATAATTGCGATATCTATCTATCTATCTACAGTGTTTAATCGTAATTATAGAGTTAATATATTCTTCAGTATAGTTAGCACACCCCAGCTAATAGTACGCAATGAAATTAATTTGATAGTGGGCCTACAGTATTTGACTTGAAATTATTTTCTGCCTAGAGTGACCCGAAGATGGGTGAATCTGAATCCGGATTCGTATTCGAATCCAGGATTCGTCTTTTTAGCCGGATTCAAATCTTCTGCTCGTCAGGCTGGATTCGGATTCGGCGTCGAATTCCAAACCCTCAATCTTACGAATCCGATAAAAAAAATTCTTGTCTTCATCCTTCCATTTTCCGATTCCCAATTTTCTCACAGTGGGCTTAGGCAATCCAACCATCCTCAGTCAGTTATCTGACCCCCTTAGGTATATGATCCTAAACCTATGTATATGATCCTAATCCTCAGCATGAAATGGTGGAATCGGGTTCGTAGCTAGCCCTGGATTGGGATTCGAATCCTTTCATTATCGGATTCGCCAATCTCTGGAGTAACCCCGAATGTATAATTGTTACAGCACGTAATTGTAAGATTGTATACCAGTGCTTCTTAGCCTTTCTATCTTTCAGGACGTAGACGGGGAGACGACCCAGCTTTCCACGACTGATAAAGTCGTTGTCTCCACCATCTCTACTCTCCTCTCAGTTGACATGGAAAGTCTGACGGGTCTTCTTCTCCGACGGCAGATTAATGTGAGAGGCAATGTCACGGAAATCCCACTGAAATATCCGGAGGCTTTGGAAAACCGACATGCCATGGCTAAAGCGCTTTATTCGAACACTTTCAGGTAGGTAGTGGCCCCTTGATATAAAATATCGTTTAAAGTTTAATCGAAAAGGACTGAGATAATGGTTACGAAGCTTCAGCTTCCTCCTATTGGGACTTGAGCCACTCCATGTCCGCCGGAAAACTTAATTTTACGTTTTGGCCGATCAATACTTGCTAGTGAAAAACATAGAGATATACTGCCCGATCTAGCGCTGGCAACATTATGGACGCGGCACCAAAACTTCCTGGTGCCAGTGAAGTGTCGCACAACCGGTATTCGAATTCCTTTATACCATATTTTACTGAGAAAATTAACAAAAAACGAGCGAATTCTAAGTGATTTGATTTCTTTTATGTAATGATTGTGTATATGCAAGTATTTTAGCCCATTAAATGTAATGGTCGACGTATTTAGCGGCGCTACGAGTTAGATCAATAAAAATACCTATCTGTCTATCCGACGGTCTGCTTATGCATTACTGATTCACATAGGCCTGAAAGCCCGATGAAAATGCATTGCTTCGTTTGTCGGCTATCAGAGATAGTCGATTTCATCGAATGAACTTTTTCTTTCAGATTTGTGGTACTTTATGTACTTGTACCTCTATCGGTGTTGCCACTTGTCTCTGAGGGAACTTGTGACATTTGCCGCAAAACCGATGACCTTCTGGCCCCTGCTCTTTTTACCAGTTGTTATAACAAGATATCGCTTTTTCAGCTTCATAACTTTGCTATTTTTACTGCCTTACCGATCGCAGAATTCTGGCTCGCTTTGTCGAAGCAGTCGAAAACCTATGGTCGACTACAGAATTCTGCGACCAGTGGCAACACTGACCTCTGTGGTTGAAATATTCGGCAAATAAAAAGGTAAGCCATTGCCGAAAAATAAGCTAAAATAACGGATTCCTTGCAAAATAGTGGATTCCTTGCACCTTTGCATCATTTTCCTACTTAGCTTAGCGTCTTTAACCATGGAAATCCATCTTTAACCATGGATCTCCGCGTATAGGTGTATTTTGGGTCGTCGTGCAAGCAGCGTACACTCTGAATGTTATTATTAGAGCCCCGGATGAAAAATACAAAATCTTTCAGATGAGTCAAAATAATTCAGTGTATTCACATTTCAGATGTAACAAGACCAAAGGTTTCGATGAGATCCCAAAAATGTAATATTTGATCCAGACAATCGTGTCTTGTCTTCCCCAGATCCAGTCTTCGCCAGGCTAATTATCTGAGAAAACCAAGTTCAGATATAATATACCCGTATAAGCCATATCTGTTTTGACGATACTGACCGAAACTTCCTGCTTTACTTCTGCCAAATTCCGGGTTTCGACCGAATTTCGAGCGAACTACTTGTCCAGCAAAAAAAGAAAATTCAGAAACGAATTCAGCGTATCTCCTTATCCCTTTAAAGAACATCTAATCAACTTCAAATAAAACTTTAACTTATAGCCTACAAAAAATTCCAGTGTCAACCGGATTTTCAACCGGATTCCGGACGAATTATATGTCCGGGCAAAAAACGATTGTCATATACAGATTCAGCGTCTCTTCTTACGCCTAGATCTGTCATTTAATCAACTTCAGTTAAAACTTATGATTTTAAAAAATTTGCCGGTTTTGGCCGGATTCCGGGCTAACTAGTTGTCCGGGTAGAAAATGCTTTTCACATAAGTGTTCAGCATTTCTTCTTACCCCTAAATGGAACATCTAATCAACTTCAAATAAAACTTTTACTTTTAACAGACTTTCCGGTTTTGCCGGATTCCGGACGAACTACATGTCCGGCGAGAAAATGGTTTTCATCGTCGTGTTCAGCTTGTCTTCCTACCCCTTAATCGACTATCACATTAGCTGTTTAAAAATATTTTGTTTGCCCCTTAATTTGAACCCCCACCCCTAAATATAGAGCTACAGAGCCCGTCTACGAACTAGACATTACCCTTTGACCCAAAGAATCCTCACACCAAGTTTCATCAAGATATCTCGTTCCCTTCGAGATTTATCGTGCTTACAGACGGACGGACAGACGGGCAACTTTTGCGATGTCATAGGTATCCCTCCACTTACGTTTGGGAAAAAGAAGCCGAGTTAAACTTTAAATCATACCTGAAGTTTAGAGAAAGTCTAGTAAGCTTAAAGACGGTCTTAAAATACGCTGTTTCTGCTTAAAACCAACTTTGCTATCTATTTTTTGGCACTTGTAACTTTTCCTTCGTGTAACAAATTGTCTAAATGTCAGAGTAATGTGTGTCTGTTGAAATTACGCATCCTTATGTTATCTGTTACGAAACTTCTGACATTGCAGTGTTATTTTGCTCCGAGGACAAGCATGAATCAATGGAAAAATAAAAAATGACCTGTGTGGTTTGAAGCCATTGTCGCGAAATGCCTAACCCCTTCGAACCCAGACTGCGACTAGTGATACTAATAGTTTCATCCTTTTCAGCTGGCTGATCAGCCATATTAACTGCTGCACTGCCCCGAAATCTGCTGCTGGTCGCTATGTAGGAGTGCTGGACATTTTTGGGTTTGAGAATTTCACCCGGAATTCTTTTGAACAATTGTGTATAAACTTTGCCAATGAGAAACTGCACAAGTTCTTCAATCACTACGTATTCGCGTTGGAACAAGAAACGGTATGCTCTTTTATTCGTTTTTTTTTTGTTCATGAGGCGTATTCTCGCCGTTCCCCGAGGACTCCACTTGAGGAGTCCCCGCGTTTTTGTTTGTCCCGGGACTCACTCCCCGTATTCTCGCAGGGTCCACACGGACGGGGAATGCTCCGATTGTCATCACCATCATCAAAAAGGATCGGAGGGGAATCAGTTTTTGCTGGTGTTGTGCAATGTAAAAATTATTAAAAGCAATCAGAATAAACAAAACCAAAAATAAAGTGGAATCCAGACTACTTTCGTCAACTGCATATTTTGTTTCCAACAAACTGTCCGCGGAGTCCGCCTGGAGTGACGCCGTTCCTTTCGGTTCCCCGAGGAGTCCTTGGGGAACGGCGAGAATACGCCTATGGTCTCATTTGATTTAGAACATATTTGCTTTATTGCATTCGGTCAGTCCATTTCATAATTCGGGGACTAATCAGATTCATTTGGTTAAGATTTGTTACCGAATTCGGTCATTCACCGGATTTTTGTTTAGTCCGTGTCTATTACCAGACGCAAGTATATCTATTTCTAAAATTATGACGAGGGTTGAACGAAACATGGATGGTTGGGAAGCGTGGACCGATGTGTAGTAGGCGGAGGGTAACTAAGGGCGGTAGCAAGAAGAAATAAGCACAGGAACCTCCGTCTTCCTATCTCTGTAATGCAACTATGGGGAGTCGATTAGATTCTAGATGATCAGTCGACCTTGTGTCTCAGGCTTGCCCCTATATAATATCATTTCATACAGAAGTGTAATTGAACCTTGAATCCCGATACTCTGCCCGATGCAAATGAGTGGAGGGTAGGAGCTATGCGTAAATCACAGTTCGTTACCTCTACAAACAGGTATATCGCAGTAGAGCCCCCGAGAAGAAATGTCGGGATTAACAGCCGATTGGTTGTCTACCATTGTGTCGCCACATGTGACGCGCTGCAAGCGGGTTATGCGCGCCCGCTAGTCTTTTCTTCTGATAGCGCAGCGGCGAAGAGGGAAGTAGACGGGCTTCAACTAACAGGTACCAGTACCCCTCCCCCCCCCCCCCCCAGACACTGTTAAATAAAATGCAATATATTTTTATAAAAAGTATATATAGAGGCGAGCGGCCATCGAGCAGTCGTCACGCGTTTCCATTTAACTCGCGTGTCTAGGGAAAATCCGTAAGTGCTCGCGGTCCAAACTGCAGTTTTTTAAAGAGATTTTCTAATTTCCTATATATTTGCATTCGGGGAGGGGCTTCGCCAAGGGGGGGTTTGGCACCAGAGAGGGGGAAGTCGCCGTTTTTTTTTTTTCGCCTAGACCCATCCTGGGCATCTAAGACGATCGTCCGAGAAACGGAAGACTTATTGACCTCTTAATTCTAGTACCGACAAGAAGAAATCAAGTTTGCTCACATTCAGTTCGCCGACAATACTCCTTGCCTCGAGCTGATTGAAAAACCTCCGCGGTGCGTGCTTAAGCTTTTAACGGAACAGTGCCATATGCCGAAGGTAAGCCTATATCTCGATTACTAGATAGTAAACTTGCCTTCTACAAGTCTATATGATCTGACCCGTCATCCATTTATGAATGACCACTGCTTCCCAAGGCCTCGCGATTCTACAGAGAGGCTGTGGCAGAGATGGGCGAACCCGACCTTGAAAGGATTCGAATCCAGATCCAGGGCTACACTGTAAAAAAAAGAAAATCTCTTGAGTAAGGATTATAAAGTTTACCGCAGTATTTGCTACTCGAATTAATCTTATCTCTGTAATAGAGATAAGATTAATCCCTGTAGAGATAAGCCCAGTAGAAAGTACTACAGTTAACTTTAATCCCTACTCAGAGATTTTTATTTACAGTGTAAAGTTCGAATCCTATTCCGAATCCACCATTTCATGCTGAGGATATGAATCAAGATTCGAATCCGGCCTTAACAACAATAAATCATGTACATAGGTTATAGTTTAAAAATCAGAGGTGCCAATAAAGCATCGATGCCTAAGGCAAATGAGACGGTTAATTGGGCGGTGTAAACCTTATTTCTACGTTTGCATGTGTGGTTGTTACAGTATGAGTTTCCTCTCGGCAGCCAGGAACGAATTTGGGGTTCGTTAAGCACAATACCTTAAGCACACTGTGTAAAAGTTCGGAAAAGATTAGAAAATGGAGCGGATTCGTAAGATCCAGGGTTTGGAATCCGAGTCCGTATCCTAATCCAGCCTAACAAGCAGAAGATTTGAATTCGGATTCGAATCCGGCCAAAAGGACGAATCCTGGGTTCGAATAAGAATCCGGGTTTTAGTTGTTAATTATCTTGTCGAAAAATTATCGTGCTGATATGTGTTATTTGTTCGTTTGTTTTATTTGTAATGCCTTAGGCTATTTTTATTAAATTTTTGTTTTACAAATCAATCAGAATTAACCAATTATCATTTTCTTATGCCACTGGCATGTCTGTCGCTTTGATGCCATACTTGATTATTTTTTCACAATTGCAAAAAAAAATTGTACTTTATACCAGGGACCCATGAATTTCCTGTAATGACTCGCCATTCAGGGGGCTTGTCAATAAGAGATGTCTGATGCGCTCTTGACCGAGCGTCAGATAGTTCGAGAAATACCCACGGGGATAAAATATTGCCTTGAGGGAGGAGTCTCTTCTGTCTCACGTCCAAGGAGGCCCGGGATTGGCTATATCTGAGCAAGAACACCGATTCGACCCGAGTGGAATTTTTGGAAACTAGGCGAGGCTTGGGCAACATAGCAACATAGAAGCATAGGAAATAAATATTCCTTCAGCCCAAGCTGACTGCGAATCATATTTGACAGTGCGAAACGGATAAGTCTGACTTATCCGTTTCGCACTGTCAAGCATAGGAAATGACAAGCCCCCTGAATGGTGAGTCATTACAGGAAATTTATGGGTCCCTGCTTATACCTCATTCTTATTCTTGTTTTCAGGGCTCAGACGCCGCCTACGTCACGAACCTCCACGCAGAATTTGAATCGCATCCCAACTATATAAAAGGGGACGACAGACGAAAGTGGGAGTCGGAATTTGCTGTTTTACATTATGCAGGACCGGTGGTGTACTCCGCTAAGGGGTTTGTGGATAAAAACCGAGATGTACAACAAGATGCTTTTTTTCATTTGTTGAGTGATTCTAGTCAAAAGTTCGTGAGCGAACTTGCCGTTATCCAGGTAAGGTCACTTCTTTTCTTCTCAAGTCGTGTCTGTGTTGTTCGTGACGACGAAAATTGCGAGGAAAATTGACAAATTCTTCGAGCGTTGTCTGCTTATTGCATATCTGCCTGATGCGTTGTGACTCACAGGGGATTGTTTTCAGGGCTCAGACGCCGCCTACGTCACGAACCTCCACGCAGAATTTGAATCGCATCCCAACTATATAAAAGGGGACGACAGACGAAAGTGGGAGTCAGAATTTGGTGTTTTACATTATGCAGGACCGGTGGTGTACTCCGCTAAGGGGTTTGTGGATAAAAACCGAGATGTACAACAAGATGCTTTTTTTCATTTATTGAAGGGGGTGGTGATGAACGGCGTTCGAGCCAATCCGATGACCCAAGAAAAGTTATAGACTCTTCAGAAGCCTCTTACTAAAAATAGCTTTCTCACGATAAATGATGCGGAAGGAGTGTTTCAAATATAATCACACTTGCGTCGTCAAATAAGACATTCTGTTGTTAGCGCTTACACTTACGTGAAAATCATTTTCTTCCCGGGCAAGTAGTTCGCCCGGAATCCGACCAAAACCGTAAAATTTGTCAAAAGCAAAAGTTTTGTTTGTAGTTGATTAAATGTCCGATTTAGGGGTAAGAACAGATGCCGAGTCCTATATGACAATCATTTCTTACCCGGACATATAGTTCGTCCGGTATCCGGCTGAAAGCGGAAAATTTGTTATAAGTTCGTTTTATTTGAAGTTTTATTTGATAGTTGTCCGGTTTATGGGCAAGGAAATACACTGAATTCGCGTTTGAGCTTTTTTTGCTCCGGAATTCGGCCGAAACCGGAAAATTGGCAGAAGTAAGGCAGGAAGATCCGATCGATTTCGTCAAAATATGGCGAAGATTGTCTGGATCAAATATTAAATTTTTGGGATCCAAGCGAAACCCAAATTTTCCGGATTAAATATTAGAATTTTGGGATCCCATTGGAACCTTTGGTCTTTTTCTTTTCAGGTTCAGGTTCATTTATTGATAATACTTATAATAATTTACAAAAATAAAAATTTACACAAATGCCCGAGAATGACACGAATCTTGGCGGTGTTGTGACTTTATGAGCCTGGCAGTGTTCACGAGGTGTTGGCCGAAGATGTCCTGCCCCCTTGCCCCAGGTACGCTAACTTTCAGCGTGTTCAACCCTTCTAACAGTAGTAACTATTAGTTACTATTTTCCTTCCAACCTCATGAAAAGTTACTTCGCTGACCGTTCCAACCTTCTCGAAATAGTAACTTATAGTAGCTATTTGCTTACCACGCTCGGGAGCGTAGTAACTACGATCTCCGTGACGTGATTAACACGATCAGCCCGCGGCACGATATTCTGCCGGATATGGGGAAATTTATTCCAGCCTTGGCACCAAGAAGCCAGGGCCATTGACTTCATCCGTAATAACGACGGCAGTTAGAATGAAACACGCTCACGGAATTTAGTTTGCGGACAGATTTGTTTTGACGAAGAATTTCTTTTTCGCTGAAACGTAAAGTTTTGGGTAGCAGCTGAAACTGAACAATAATTCCGTTTTATTCCACAGGAGTCGTATCCCACAGCCACACTCTCTCGAGCTACTACTATGTCCAACGGACCCTCCCCGAACAACACGATCGGGACGATTGCCCGGGGCACAAATAAGGGAAAACCTACAGTTGCTGACACATTCAGGGTCCAGCTTCAGAATCTTATAGATACTCTTCAGTCAACTAATCCCTGGTACGTAGTTGAGGAAACCTTTAAAGCACAACTCTTACTAGAAATAATCTTTTCCCAATGAAATGAATCAGAAATAAACATTTTCCAAAATACCATTACTTTCCATCTGAAATTAGCGATTTTCTTGTTAGCGCCTGTCGACTATGTCCAGCCTTCCTGCTCTCCGACGCGGCGGCTGGACGCAAAACATTTGAAAACTGATCGCGCCGTGGTTAAAAAGTGTGAAAACTAAGCAAATAAAAGAAGTAATAAACAAAAGTTTCTCATATCCTTATGTGTGAAAGAGTTGTCAGCAGACGTTGATGATCCCGGCAAACGTTTCGTTGTGTGACGGTCAAAACTCGGCAAGGCCAAAAAAGCGCTAAAATTTCGTAGGCACAAAACGAAACAATGGAGAAAGGTGGGGATTTTAGAAGCCTATAATTCTGTATGGGAGCTAGATATATTATAAAAAGCAGAATAAGCAAGAGGGGTCCTTTAAGGACGCGCTCGCTGCATCCTTTATTGCTTTTGTTTGTGGATTTTTTGGTGCTGGTGCTGTGGTCGTGAAACGGGCTTCGGGGACGACATATGTACCACTCAAAACCAATTCAAACATTGAGTGAATTTCGCCAGGAATGAAAAAAACGCATCGTCAGATCAAAGAAACGCTTCGTCAGGCTTCGGCTCCGATCCACGAACGAAAAAAACGCCATCGGCAGATCAAAGAAACGCTTCGTCAGGCTTCGGTTCCGATCCGAAGAACTTGCACTGGCATTAGAAACGATGGATGTAGAACATCTAACCGGTTTAGTTCAGAGTTACCCAGTCATTTACGATATTGGTATCAAGAAGAGTAATAATAATGGAAGAAGAGGTAAAAAGTTGAAGGAAAAAAATTCGGGCGAATTCGCTCCCCGTCTAGCATGCGATTTTGCTTAGATGTCAACTGGATGTCACGAAGCTTATTTTTTCCTGCCAATACTTAGACGCCCGCTATGCGAATTCAGCTTTAGACTTAAGTTCCCCCGCGACTGGTGGAATTTAAGGCAGCATAACTTCCGGATCTTGTGCCGTGTTCCGCAGTGCAGTGTCCTCAAGCCCAAGTGTTCGCGTTTTTTTTACCTCTTTTGTCTGAACCTGTGGCGGAACAGCATGATATGTGAAACGACAATCTGCCTTTTTTTCATGCGAGCCGTGCGACCCCAGTATTTCCATCTTCTCTTGAGTATCTCCTCGGGCGTTGCGTTGGGGCACTGCGTTGCCTGTGCCCTTGAAGACTTCAAAATATGTCTAGTACCAACAGGTTGAATATGAATACTCTAGTCCAAAACACGCCAGTGATCCTCAGGAAGAAGGAGTAAACGTCTCCGTAACGACTCAAACTAAACGACTCAAATCCTGTGTCAAACAATAGTTGCGTTTTTGCTGATACCATGGTATCTGTTACCACGGTAACTGGATCAGCAATAAGTCGTTTTTGCAGTCACCGTTGTATCTAATATACGGTCCACTGCAAAAACGACTATTTCCGAAATTGCACTTTTCGAAGTCATCCCAAAAGAAAAACTGATATCCAGTTACATCACCATGTGCTGAACTTCTTTTTTACCAATTTGACAAAATTTGATGAAAGGGAGATGACTTTTCAGATACCACGACCAGATACCACAGTCGGACCGTGAAATCTGAATATCAGTTACCACGGTAACTGGCCAGATACCACGACAACTACAAAAACGCCTTTTGACCGTGGTATCAGATACCACGATATAACTGCAAAAACGACTTTAGACCGTATATCAGATACCATGGTATCTGCAAAAACGCGACTAATCACGGCGATCTTTGGGAGCAGCTGTGATACCACTTCTGCCTTTCTTCCGCTAGGTACCCGGAGAGGCCGGAGATTTTGCATCGGCAAGGAGAGATAGTCATCAAGAGTATACCTTAGCCTATGAACTTCCGAATAGATGAAGCGATTGGAAATATACGAGTGCAAAGACAGCTGAATAATCTGCCTGACAACTGTAATATTTTATGAATTTACGAAAAAAACTAAAATTTCGACATGTTGCCGCCATTTTTGAAAAAAAAAATGGATTTGACTAGTAGGCTATACTAGCAGTCATATATTTATCTTGGCAAGAAAATATATTTATCTTTTGTTGCCGCCATTTTGGGAAAAAAAATGGATTTGACTAGTAGGCTACTATTAGCAGTCATATATTTATCTTGCCGAGAAAATAAAATTTATCTTTGTGAGAAAACAAAATTTCCAGAGGTTGTCAGTAGAAGGTAAACAAAAAAAAATCCTGCACATGCCAAAGGCTTCTTAAGAGTGTATGTGTATTTTTTGGGCTTTTATTAAAAGCGTGTTTGGTAAATCTATAAATTTGAATTGAGTTGATCAGATTCCGCATGTTGTTGCCTTTGGGCTGTTTTGAAACTAACAATATTTGAATTTGGTACGACCAGTCGTTTAAAGACCTTTTTCCCTTTTGTAGGTATGTCCGGTGCATAAAACCAAATTTGAAGAAAGCCAAAGACTGTTATGATGATGAACTAGTCCTGTGTCAACTGCGGTACCTTGGAATGCTGGACATCGTCCGGATTAAGAAGGATGGTTTCCCAGTGCATATGTCCTTCGCTGATTTCCTTGTCCACTACAGACCTCTTATCAGGTAATCCCCTAGCTGTTATGCCTTGTAAGATGAGGCACTCGGATATAATTCATATCCTACTCAAACAGAATATGTACAGTGACCAGTCAGTGTTAGAGCAATCCCGCGAGTTATGCCAGAATCCGGAATTTACGGAAATCTATTCAGGAATTTCGGTCAAGGTTACCGGAATCTAGTAAGTTATTCCGTATACTTGATTCTGAGGTCCTACCGGGACCACTTGAACCTAGTTACAATCAAAGAGAGAGGCTGTGTGAAGAGTGCGGTGTGAAATCTATACAGGCTAAAAGCATCAGTACTGTTTCTGCTTTTCCGAATTGTTTTTTCCGAAATTGTTTCTTTTAAAGCAGATTTTCATTAAAAGAACCGGATATTGCAAAGCTTATAGGGGGGATAGTTAGCCCATTTGCGTCTAAGCGATTTTGATGTCAACGTATAGGTCAACTGTTGGCAAAGGTCCGAAAATTTACGGAAATCTAGACAGGAATTCCGGTCGAGGTGACCGAAATTTTGTAAGTTATTTAGTATGTTCAGGATACTTGATTCTGGAAGTGCGGTGTGAAATTTACACAGGTTAAAAGCATCAATACAGTTTCTGCTTTTCCGAATTGTTTCTATTAAAACAGATTTTCATTAAAAAGAACCGGGTAACGCAAAGGGGTTAGGATAGTTATTTGGGTCTAAGCGATTTTGAAGTCAACGTATACGTCAACCGTTGAAAGTCCTAAAATTCAGAAGATACCAGAAAGAAGTTGAAAGATTTTTTATTATTGGCGTAAAAGCGGTTTCGGAAGCATAGATGTAGGAGTGATGTTTCATTTTTCAAGTTTCACGGATTCCAGTTTTTCAAATTTATTATTATTTAGGTATAAGCGTTTTCGACTAGCCAAAGAACCAAAGGAGTCGTGCAAAGGAGTTCTGAATTTGATGGGATTTCAGTTGAGACAGTGGCAGTTGGGAAAAAGCAAAGTTTTCTTGAAAAGCGAGGCGTCAGAGGTCTTGGAAGACCAGAAAGCCATGACAGTTCAACTGATGGCTCTAAGAATACAGACATGGTATAGAGGAAGGTCGAAACGGAAAGGTAGGTGTTCAAACATTGATCTTCTTAAAGTTGAGCTGAAGACCTAAACTGTCTCTATATTTATTCCCCCACCTTTTCCCCTGAAAATACATCAAATACAAATGCAAAACTCATAAAACACAGCAGGATCAACCAAAGTGAAAAAAGGTTGCACTTTACAGACCAATTGCGTCGCCTAAACTTTTTTTTTTCTCGAACAGATTTTATGTGGGGACATTCCCCGTGTTCTTGTTACATCTCTAGTGAGACATATACTTTCGTAAACCTTCCTTTATTAAAGTTTAACTGAAAAGCCAACTCATTTGTGTGTCATTTAATTGGATACACTGAATTTTTTGGATTCTGCACAGTGATTTTTTGATTTTCCACTATCTGCTCTAGTTATTAGGCTCAGAATATCTCCAGCCGTCCCCACAGCGTAAATTCTACTATGACGCGGGAAATTTTAATCTCAACACAAATGCGGCTTTTCAGTGGGCAGTGGTGAGATCGGTGAAGATTGCTTAGTGCCTGAACCTAAAAAAATTGATAAATCTTTCTCGTAAGGCATACAGCAAAAATACAAGCGCACTGAGGCACCAAAAATCACACGGAAATTCCACTATTTGAAAATCGATTATTCGTGAATAGCAGAACAACGAAGTAACTCATTGTCAGCGGGTCTTCAAGCAAATTTAAGTGAATAAGTGATGGGTAACTAGATTGTCCTATCCTAGCCCTTTTCGGTTAAACTTAACGTTTGATCTGAATCCCTTTCCAGAATTCTTACGGATGCGCAACGCCGTCCGGCGGATTCAGCACGCCATGCGTGGGTGGGGCCAGCGCATCCTCTTTCTCCGCCAACGTCGTGCCGCAATCGTCATCCAGTCGCATTTGCGCGGATTTTTCGCGCGCGAAGTTGCGGAAGCGCTACGAGAGATGCGCGCTGTGGAGGAGGAGTCAGCGCGCAAGGAGAAATTGGAGGCGGAGCGTCAGCGCGAAGAAGAGGAGATGCGAAATAATGAAGTGCTTAGCTCCGCGCTGCAGGAGAGTGAGCGGTGAGTGCTGCTTTAAGGTTTGGGTTATGGCTGTTGCATGCTTTCATCTTTGAAAGTTCTAGAAAAGACAGGTTAAAACAATTGGTATGTCTTATCTCGAAGGCCTTAGCTGTATTGATCTTGGTAGCGTCGAGCGGTGGGGAATACGCAACTCTTCAGAAACGTATGGGGTTCGTAGTCTTTCCGTTTGGATTCCTATTAACACTTACGTATATTCAAGATGAGTAACTTCTTCTGAATTCACTTTCAGCACAACTATCAAAATTCCAACTTCCTTGGTCCCGGGTCTGGGGGGTCTATTTATATGCCGATCATGACCACGAAATGTCATCCGCTATCCTTGTTCGTAATCGTCTCAGGTGAACCGCAGTCTTTTATTAGCCGAAAACAAACCCATTAGAGGTCAGAACACCTAGGATGTGGAATCAGATTAAGGCTTTCTTAACTCGGTTTTGGGACCAATTAAGTAATGGCTTTTCTACCGGTGATGTGGTACTTTTATTATAGGTTCACGGTTCAGTATTTCCAATTAAATTTACAGATAAACTCCTCATCCTAAGATTCTTGTTGTCATGTACGCTTTGTGACAAGGTGTTAGGGCTAGACTTTGGCTTGCAACTTAAGTGATGACGGAAAAACGCGCGTGTCGAAAACTTTGGCCATTTTAGCCAGTTGAAGGATCGATAACTTTCATCTTTGAAAGCTCAGAAAAGACAAGTGTTAGGGCTAGACTTTGGCTTGCAACTTAAGCGATGACGAAAAAACACGCTTGTCCAAAACTTTGACCAGCTTTTGCCAGTTGAAGGATCAGAACATTTTTGGAAATTATCAACTTCTATATAGTAAAGACTGGTGTATAGGGATAGACTTTGGCTTGCAACTTAAGTGATGAAGGGAAAAGGCTTGTCGGAGACTTGACCGTATTTGGCTAGTTGCAGATCAGAACCAAGAATTCATCAGATTTTTTGTATTTGTATCTGTCTTAGATGGTACAAAAAAGTTCAAATTTTGGCTTGTACGGCCCTTTCATTGGTACCAAGAGGTTCTGCTCCAGTGTACGTCATTTCACCGGTGCTTGTTCTGGTAATATAGCCCTGTGCTTTCTGTTGGGAGGGAACCGCTACTGCGAAGATCCAGTCAGCTGTTCTATGAAAAACAAGTCGCTCGCGTCAGCGCGAATTTAACAAGCTCCGCAAACAATTCGATCAGTCCGAATAACAGTAAATACCCTGGAATACCCATCGTCGAATTTCACACAGTTGGCCGTGTATCGGCAGTCAAAGCGGATCAGTCTCCTTGTCTGATCACCAGCACCCGTCACACGTTAGCACAATTAAGTTAATTAACAGAAAGAGAGTCTTTTACTTTTTAAATTGAAGGGTAGTGCAAAACTCTCAGGGAGGGTTTTGCAGGACCTTGTTTCTATTGGAGGAATATAATCTGAGTTCAACATGTATCCTAGCAGAGTTTTAGCTAAACGTTGATGATAGTGATGATTTTCCAAAATCCAACAACACGGCAACCCCCAGAATCGATTCCCCACTGAATCTGACAGGGAGTCTTTTTTGATGATGGCGATGATAATCGGAGCAGCAAGAATACGGGGAGAAAGACCCTGGAACAAACAAAAACGCGGGGACTCCTCAAAAGGAGTCCTGGGGGAACGGCGAGTATACGCCTTATACCGCATGGTGCCTCTGAGCTGAAATATAGAGAATAGAAATTCCAGCTTGATGTCCGTCCGTCCAATAGGCGTTTTTTCGCGGCACATTAATTTGCCACATATTTCTGAGTGTTGGTTGCGGAAACAGAAGTGTGTGCCACTGCCACACTCGCGGAAACGACGTTTTTTTCTCTCTTTTTTTTGTGGTAATTTCAAATGTCTGAAAACAAAAATAGAATCCAGATAAAATCTCAATAATAGAACTTCAGGCTTACGTCCTTACCATTCCATACAAGAAGGATCCTCAGTTTTATGTCTATATGCTTGATAAAGTAGCTAATTTTGTTATTTAGACTTTGATTTGCTGCTAAATTTGAATTTCTGCCAATTTCGAGCCACAAAATCGACAGTTGTTTTGTCAAATTCGAGCCACAAAGCGAGCGAGCCACAAAACCTTGCTGGTCGCGGAAACATACTTGTGGGCCACACAAACTTCAAGACACAAACTCTTTGTCGGATCACGGAAAAACGCCGTCTGTCATTGCATGCCATATTAGCTTAGATGAATGACGAATTTCTTATTATTAGTGTCAGCGCTGGCAAGGACCCAGTTTCAAGAAAAGGGTGAGTTCCCCTGTAGAAAAGTGTATCACGCCTATGCATGAATTAAGCCTTGCCTCCTCTTCTTGCTACCTACTTAATGCATGTGTAGGATTACATGTAGACTAAATGTGAGTTAGGTAGAGTAAATTTATGATGAAGCACTTTCCTAAATGATGTTTCCTTCTACACCTTCATGTAACCTTTTAAACCTCTGTGACCTATACTTCGCTTGCCTTTACTTATTGTGGTTTCTTTGTTAAATCTGAAACGAGTTTTGTACAAAGTGTCTGGCCACCAGAAATGGCGGCTTCGGACGAATTAAATTCGGGAGAGTACCTAACAAGCCATGAAGTAATAGTTTAATTTCAGTATCATGCCCAAGGTCCTTCTTGAACATAGCAGTTCAGAATCAGAATCATTTTATTTTTCCCAATATTCGTTAAAATATAGCCTGGGATGTCAAAACGTTTTAGCACGAAACAAACACATTATAAGCACTATTGGTTTCTATCCAGTGTTTAGTTGACAAGAGAGCAACGCCATTGTAATTAGTAACCGCGCAGGTTTGTAAGAAGGGTTGTACTTATATGCGGCTAAAACAACGCATTGCTCTTGTATTTCACAGTTCAGATGCAACTGTTCATCGTGTGCTTTAACAAACAAAAAATACGAGTTGGAGTCGTCTTGTTTTCGACGGAACATTTGAAGCTGTTCAGTAAAACTACTCCGGGATTCCAGCTGTTTATAATAGTTGCGTTTTCGCAGATACCATGGTATCTGATATACGTTCTAAAGTCGTTTTTGCAGTTATCGTGGTATCTGATACCACGGTCAAAGGGAGTTTTTGCAGTTGTCGTGGTATCTGGCCAGTTACCGCGGTAACTGATATTCAGATATCACGGTCCGACCGTGGTATCTGGTCGTGGTATCTGAAAAGTCATCTCACTTTCATCAAATTTTGTCAAATTGGTGAGAAAGAAGTTCAGCACTTAGTGATGTAACTGGATATCAGTTTTTCTTTTGAGATGACTTCGAAAAGTGCAATTTCGGCAATAGTCGTTTTTGCAGTGTACCGTATATCAGATACCACGCTAGAATCTTCAGTTTTGTTATCACAATTTTAGTTTTTTCCATCTTGAGCGGCTTTGAGCCTGAAGAGGACCCTTGCCAAGAAGGGACGAAATATAGCTCCAATAAATTTCAGCTGACTTATCCGTTTCGCACTGTCAAATATACCACGGTAACAGATACCATGGTATCTGCAAAAACGCAACTAAAGTCTAAATCATTGGAAACCATGTTTTCCCGGCATAGGCTTTGAAGATACACGTGCCATTGCAATCGAAAGGGATCGGAATTAGTGGAAGCATTGGACGTTCTACGCTGCCAGCCGCGGTAATCGAAACAAGGGGTTGAAACCGACGTCTTTAATTCCTTTTGCTTTCAGTCCTGATACATCCTATACCATTGGTTTATTATTATCCTATACCAATACCATTGGGTTAGTGTGTAACACCGCTTCTTTTTGTGTAATCCATTAACTGACAGGATAAATTCTGACTTTCTTGAATGTTCTAGGGTTGCTCGACTGGAGCTTGAAGCTCTGTCACAGATGGCGGGGCAGCTTAATGCAAAGCTTGCCGTATCGGCACTTAAAAGGGGTGCGACCGAGTTGGAAGGGCCTGGTTCAGTCAGTACGGATAGTGTCGACTTGGATAAACTCTTCGAGTTTTTGACCGAAGTTCAGAGCGATACCAAATCCCATCTGCTTCAGGAGATCGAAGATCAGATGAACGAGCTTGCGGAAGATTTAAGGAATGAGGTGGGTGAAGAGTGAAAAACAAATACTAAATAGGTCCTAAAATTAGGTGAAGCCATCACATCATTATTTTCGAATATTCAGGAATACGTATTTTATTATTGTTCTTCCTTTAAAGACCGTCATTCTGTTTCTTCCACTAGAAACATATGTTAGTTGATAGGACCGAGAAAATAGCCGACAATAGATAGATCTATCTATCTATCATATAACAAACATAAAATAGTAGAACATTGGAACAATCTCCCAGAAAGTGTTGTGAATGCCGAAAATATCAACCAATTCAAAGCAGGTGTCGACTACCACCTGGCTGAAATTCAGTTTAGAGTGTAGAGTATCCCGAGAAATTTGTAGAGGCGAAAGCCTTATTATTGCAATTATATTATTATAAAAGAAAAATCCGGGGCTAGCTGTCAAAAGCAGCCTTGTTCAACTCCACGCAGCATGGTACAGAAATATGTAGCCACAGTGAGGAGAGGAACACTGAAGGCAAGAACTCTGACGTCACCAACCTCCTCCCCAAGGAGTGTCTCCATTTTGCTGCTTTACGTCTTAGCCCTTTCGAACCCGAATTATTTTCCTTCGAGCAAAAAAATTTTTTCGAATTGATTTTGAGTGTTAAGGGGTTCAATATGAACTTGTGTAAGTTTCATTCACTTAGGTCAACGGATTCTTAGAAATCTAGGGGTCTGTCAATTGACGTGGCCGGGCGTGAAGAGTAAAAACCAGAGCTCTGGCAAATGACGGACTGAGGGTGTTGAGGTCACAGGTTTAGTCATAGTACCATGACACGAAACAAAGGATATTTATACAAAATGGAAGCTTACTGACAAAGGCACTTTTATTGGGGCAAAGGACACCATCCCACTTTGAACACTTGATGTTTGACCCCTTTTTGGTCGTTTTGAACCTTTCTTGGACCTAAAGATTGCATCCCGGCTGTCAGTGTGGATCTGGAGGCGATTCGACTTATTATATCTTATGTTTTCGTTCCCCAAAGTTTGCATTGCTGTTGTTGTTGACGTAGCGGGTAAGGAGATCCCATCCTGTCGTGACAAACGACATCATTTGTGCATGGACGACCACCCCGTCGTCATGCAGTACCTTCATATTCACTGTGGGTAACTTGAAAAGAAAGGCGGGCTTCTAGGAACGGTGTCGATGCTCGGAACGTCGCCCCGAATTGTCAACATGATATATAATCACGTCAATGACGTGAAAGAAGGTCTTCCGTTTCTACTTTCTGGTTTTCGTTTTGACCCAGCACGAAGCGGTAAGGTAATCGAATTAATAATAATTTATTTTTGACCCGCTACAAAAAATCAAAGCGGAGTAACAATAAAAGAAACAAAACAAACACTTCACAAAACAAAAAGAACAAGAAACTAAAGCAAACGAGTAAGGCCACTGTGGGCGGGCAGATACTTATAAGTAGACTGGGGTATTTTGCCAGCAAGCTCCGTAAGTTTCGACCCGATATCTGGGAAACTGTAAACAGATATGAGATTCCGATTTCTGTACCATGGAGGCAGATACAATAGAAAACGGGAAAACCGGAAATAATAAGAACGAAGTGAACTGATATCTTTTTTATGAAAAATAGGGTAAATACCAGAAAGAAACAAAACCGAGTGATCTGTAAAAACCGAATATAATTTAGCAAGAGACTTTCTATTGTATCTACCTCGGTTAGCAACAATTTTAGAATAACTTAATTGGATTTTCTTCTTGCAATCAGCAACGGCAAGAGTCCGTAAGGATTTTAGTGTTTTACTAACATTAATTCCCAGCCACCGAAATGAAGAAACCGACGGGATAGAAAAAGATTCACAGATTAGTGGAGTCGTGATGTTACTATTAAATGAGAGATATTCACACTTTGAAAGATTAAGAGAAAGTCCAATCGCTTGAAGTTTAGATGCTACTGTTGAAACAGACAAAGAAAGCCCTTTTTTAGTCCTACTGATCAAAAGAACTACAATTGTCCGCACCCCCATGTTACGCTTGTAGTCTCCAGCGACTTCGGGACGTAGACCTTCGACGTACATTTGTGTCTCACTGCTCCATCGTCTTACAACTTCTCCATGGCCCAACATTGTTTGAAGCCAGAGTGAATATGCTGTTGTCGTGACAGCGAACCAAGCCAATTCCTTCGTCCGACTCCCTCAACTCGGTCCCGCATGTACCACTCCATTTCTGCTTTATCTCGTTTTCTTCTAACAGCTTTGCTTTACCGATCCTTTCTTTTCCTATTATACTATCTGGATGAAGACAGTCTGTTTGATGAGTTAGGGGAGTGGCAGGATGGGGAAACAAAATATGTTAGGCTAGTAACATGTTTCTGTATTTGTTTGACAAGCCTGGAGACGATAGCATCTCCAAGTCCACTCTAGCTTCGTTACAAGCTTTACCGATGCGGGTTGTTTTTCCATGGTGAATCTCAAAAGTCATACGTAATTCCAGACGCCTCAAGGGGGACAAGTTTCTACTAGCCCCAAGGGTGATGGTTTTATCGAATAGGCAGATGTTATTCCATCGTTGTCAGCCTTTTGAATGATATCATCTGCTCGTCAACGCTTACATTCAGCTCTTTCTCCAGCTTCACGAGTTTTGATATTTCGGGTTAGCTTCGTAGTTCAGTTCCTGCTGCAACTCTCGTTCCACATGCTCTAAAATTTATTAGCCCAACCGAAATGCTTTCCCAATCCGGTTCGCAGCCTTCTTCTGGGATCTAGTAGGTCGCTAAGTACGGAGTCGTCACCGAAACTGAGAAAAAACGTCAGTCGCCTCTTCTGCTCTAAGCTTCTTGCAACTAGTATTTGCACGTTGGGGCCTTCTAGATTCGAGGACCCCACTTTTGGTTGATCAGTATCCATCAGAACAAAGCCTAGCTTTTCCAGTTAGAAGATATGGTCAATTAGTAGGTATACCCATCCACCCGTTTCTCAAAAGTAAGAACATAAGATATAAGTACTAGTGTCAGTAGTCTTCATAGAAGCCACACTCTGTCATTTGACGAGAACCCCAATTTTACCTGTCTGTCCTGGGTCCGTCATTTGCCATGGTCCATGTTTGAAAAATTCCTACGGTGGACCTATTGGAGATAACAGTCTCGCTATAGTCTTGGCGTGTATTCCTAAGATCTGTCATTAAGAATAAGCAGAAAAAGAAAATTAAACCTCTGTACTTTTCCTGTATTTCTTATTAGAAATAACCCCACTTTTTGTCCCACCGAGGTCCATTTCTTGCAAGTTCTGCCTAACCTTGAAGTTGTTCTCCTAAATGAATGAACGATACGTCGATCGAACCGTAAAGACCTCTAGTTTTAAAATCAGGTCCCATTTTTGAAGTTTTCAATGCCAGATGGCAGCTAAGTAACGAAAAAGAGTGGACTGGCAAATAACGGCGATAGGGTCGAAAGGGTTAGTTCTGAATCTGAAGACATAGCCTTTACCCAGTATTTAAAGTTTAACTGAAAAGCCAACTCATTTGTGTGTCATTTAATTGAATACACTGAATTATTTGGATTCTGCAAAGGGTTTTTTTGATTTTCCACTATCTGCTCTAGCTATGGGGCTCAGAATATCTCCAGCCGTCCCCACAGCGTGAATTCTACTATGACACGGGACATTTAATCTCAACACAAATGCGGCTTTTCAGTGGGCAGTGGTGAGATTGGTGAAGATTGCTTAGTGCCTGAACAAAAAAAATTGATAGATCTTTCTCGTAAGGCATACAGCAAAAATACAAGCGCATAGAGGCACCACAAATCACACGGAAATTCCACTATTTGAAAATCGATTATTCGTGAATAGCAGAACAACGAAGTAACTCATTTTCAGCGGGTATTCAAGCCAATTTAAGCGAGTAAGTGATAATAATAATAATAATATAATTGCAACAAAAAGGCTTTCGCCTCTACAATGGTGATGGGTAACTAGATGGTCCTATCCTGGCCCTTTTCGGTTAAACTTTAAGGAGAAAGATGATAGTGATACTCAATTTTCTTATTTTCGTTTCTGTAAACTTCTCATTAATCTTCTTCTTTATTATTATTATTTGTTATTTGTTTGAATCCTTCAAAACTGAAGAGTAATATATAAAAAAAAGAAAACAACATGTCAATCGAACTCGCACACACTTACAAAGATAGTACACAGACAAACAACTGACCGTTAAAAACAAATTAGCCTACTAAATCTACAATAAATGCAAATGAAATTATAAAAATCAAAATAAATAACCTAATCAGGGCGCGTTTTTAGTGAAAAAAGAAAAAAGTTTTGATGGACTGCAAGAATGTTTTCAGTCTTTTAATGAAAGTTTTGGATTTTACTGTTCAAGGTTTCCAGAGGGTTCTTCACTTTCAAATTAGAAGTTGGTAAAGAGTAACTCGCAGAAATAGGGATCAGAATCGAAAAATAGGAAAAAGTTATGTCTGCTGTATATTATTGAGAAGCTGACTGATCTGCATAAAAAGCTGTCAGAGCTTTTTGTGCATCGCCCCACCACGGTTTTATCCGTTTTCTTTATGTTTGTATCTGTTTCCTCTTTTCTTTTTTTCCTTCTTGTCTTTTTAGTCCACTATTTATCTATTCGATGTAATAATAATAATCGATGTAAGTGGGTGACAAAGTTCGAAAAGCGTATGGTACGCTATGTAGGACTAAGGGGAAATTTAACCGGTTGATTCGAGGACGCCTTTATACCCCTCTGGTTATCACGCACATTCTCGCTCTGTCGCCTTTTTGGATACTTTTCACACTGAAGGAAAAGAAAGTAATAAGAGTTACTTATTTCAAGTTTGCGAAGTTTTTGCTTGGAGTACCTCATTGGACGAGAAATACTTTACTAAGTGTTAAAGACAATGTTCTTTATCCCATTTATCATTATATCAACATCCGTTGGGAAAAGTTTCTGCAGTCGCTGGATCCCCAGCACAGCTTGTACCAGGCATTTCTGAAGTAGGCTAGCTGTTCTAGTTCTCTGTTTGATTGTTTAGGTTAGTGTGGTTCATTTTTTCTTCTTTTTTTTCCTTGTTAAACTCCATTTGTCACACCTTGGTTTAAAATGGGTTAATATTTAGTAGTTTTTGGTATGAATTTATTGGAATGATACGTGTATTTTATTTATTTATTTTTATACTCCTCTTGTATAATTTTGAGGGAAATAAATATTGAATGAATGAATGAATGAATGAATAGATTCATTCACTCAAATAACTAGTATTGTATTAGTGATGGTACCGTGTAAAATTCATATTCTTTTATCGTATGTTCTCTGCTCTAGATCTCCCTCTCGACGAATATGCCTGCATCTCGCCTAGACCTCCCCCACCCTCCGAGTGCCCGCCGGTCTTGGGCTATCGCCAACGAGAGCATGTATTCAAATATCCCGCCACTAGACTCGGACCTCCCCATGTCACCACCTGACTCGCTTCCAACGGATGATGACGTAGACAGTTTTGATCAATCAGAAATGGCTCGAATCCCATCGCCTCTCTTACCATCGCCACCTCCTCCCGAAGATGATATGCCATCGCCGCCGCCAGAGGCATTCGCCCCGGGAATGTCAGGTATGTTTGTCTGCTTGGGGGGGGGGTACTACTACTCCAAAACCAAAATGCGGAAGAATCTCTACCCTTTCGACGACCCAATTGCACAGCAAAAACAGCAGCCGAATCTAGAATGAAATCACAGCACCAGCCTAAACTCCACCCAGTTTTCGGAGAAGAAGTTCAACAAATCAGATATTTAAGGAAGATCTTTAATTGTTTTATCACAAGTTCGTTTTCCAGCTTGAGCGGTTTGAGCCTGAAAAGGACCCTTGCCAAGAAGGGCCGAAATAGTGCTCTATTAAAATGTAGCTGACTTATCCGTTTCGCATCATCAAATACACTGTCAGAAGTTTGATAACACTGAATGCGCACCGTTGTGAATAAACTTTTCAGACTTGTTTTATAATTCCAGGAGAGTTGAGAAATAAAATCGGGTAAAGTGTTATTTTCCCCCGAAAGCGTAATACCTAAAACGGTCATAACATAGATTTTCTGCTCATGTTCAATAACATTTCCGCGAGTATGCGCAGTGTAGTGTAAAAATGTTATCAGCCTTCTTACAGTGTAGCTCACTCAGTTCAGGAAGATACCAAACTTTCATAAATCCTCATAAACACAAAGCTTATGTGGATTCCAGAGGCATTGCGAACTGTGAGTGCCGGACGGTTTTGAATTTTTAGAAGAAAAGAAGCTCTGCATTTACTCGAGAGTGGGAAGACAGTAGTTGCATTTTTGCAGATACTATGGTATCTGATATACGGTCCAAAGTCGTTTTTGCAGTTATCGTGGTATCTGGCCAGTTACCGTGGTATCTGATATTCAGATACCACAGCCCGACCGTGGTAACTGATCGTGGTATCCGAAAAGTCATCTCACATTCACAAATTTTTGTCAGATGGTTGGGAAAGACGTTTGGCACTTACTGGTATATGTTTGGATATCAGTTTATCTTTTGGAATGACTTCGGAAAGGTCAGTTTCGGCAATTGTCTTTTTTGCAGAGCAACCGTATATCAGATACCACGGTAACTGCAAAAAAGACTAATTGCAGATCCAGTTACCGTGGTAACAGATACCATCGTATCTGGAAAAACACAACTAATATAATAATTATAATAATTCACTTTATTTCCTTAATAGCTTACAAAATCAGCTAGCGTTGGATCGTCAACATTTAAGAGCACAAGTTAATCTATTTATACATACAATTCATTATTTACCAACTGATAATCAATACAAACTAAAATATAAAAACACCTATCGCTTTTATATCAACGTGCAAAAACACTGAAATTTCTATTTTGAGTTAAAATGGCGGATGAAGTATGGGACGAACGAGGACAGGTATCGGCCAGTTGACTTCAGAGGCGGTTCTTTTAGCTTATGCATATCCGCAGTCTTTCTGTTCCGTCTCGTGTCACGTCTTCCAGGGTCTGTACTTTGGTATTCAGGGAGTATATCCCTGTGTTGATCTGAGGCCAGACACGCCATCCCGAGACTCATTGTAAGGTCGTGTCTCCTGTCGGCAAGAGTTGGCAGCTCAAGCTTGGCCAAACTATCCTCGTAAGAGATATAGTGGGCTCCAAGAATGATTTTGCATGCTCTCTTCTGGAAAGTTTCAAGCCTGTCGGTCAATTCTGTTGTCAGTCCTGGGTGCCAGGCAGCACAAGCGTATTCTAGCAGTTGTCCCGTAGTTGTCCCGCATTGCTTTGGGGTGCAGGCCGAAACGGCAGAGCATAACAAACGATGTCAGCCTGATTGCGCAACTTCCTTCTATTTGCTCAACATGTGGCCCCCATTTCATGTCGTCTGAAATTTGTACGCCTAGTAGCTTAACCACTGTTTTAACTTAATGCTTTCTGAGATAATAGATGCTGATTGTACAGAACCCAAGGTTCTCGCGTAATTACAGAGTAGCTCTCCCTGATACACTGTAAAAAAAATCTTGCAGTATTCTTATCTTTATTGAGATAAGAGTATCCCTAATTCGGATTAATCTTATCCCAATAGAGATAAGAGTAATCCCAGTAGCAAATACTGCATCCTTACTCGGAGAAACTTTTTACAGTGTAGACTCAAACAAAACTTTGTTGCAGTTGCAACGAATCCGATGTGTCCACCGGAAATTTGCGGATAGTGCTGTCACTAGTACTGTGAAGCGGAAACTGAGAGTTTTGACCTTGTTAGTTATGTTTCGTCTCTAAATTTGTTATAGGATAGTCTCCGAATTTGTAGTGAAGTAAGGGTTGTAACATCCTTACTTGAGCAGCACATTTACTTTTACTTGTGAGGACATCCTCCTGTTGCATAATGATCGTGACAAACTTGGAATCTGTAAGCCGATAACTATATAATTTTTCAAGTGGTTTATATATTGTAGATGGCGCACCGCGCTTTCTCTCTGTTCGACTTCCGCCATACCTGCCAATGTCTTTCACTATCTCTTTTTAGCTGGAGTCCTTCTCCACCAGCCCACCTTGCCCGAACCAACAGAGAAACCACCCCCACCCCCCGTCGAAAGATCTAAAATTACTTCACCAGAAGAGCCCATATATGAGTCAGTTCGGCCGAGAATCTACGATAGTGGTGAAGAAAAGAGCGGAAATGGGATTGGACCGAGGACACCTAGGATCCAACGACTTTCAGAATCCAGAGGGGTAAGTAAATATATGCAGATGGTATCAGACGGGTTTTTGTTGCGCCCCTTTTGACGCACGTAATCGTATTGCTGCACTGTCAGAAGTTTGATAACAGATAGCTTGTATTTCTGACAGTGTGGGCTCCATAACAGTAAAGATCCGTCCTTACTGCTCCGTTCGAAACACAACATAATAATAAAATAATCCGCAGAAAAAAGAGTGGCGTGTTTTATAGATCGAAGGCGTGTTAAGGGGTTTCAAACGACTGATGTACAGTTAAGGTGGGAGGGTAACGGTTTTCCGGTTTCCGGAATCGCGTCCCAGCAAGCGAAGTGCGTCGCGAAATCTGCAGGAAACCCTGTAACATTACTTGCTGTCATCCCTCCATTTTGGTCTACCGTGAAAACACACAGAAAGTGTTTAAAAATATAAAAAAAAATGGTTAAAGGTTGTACACAAAAAGTCAGCAAGAGAAGGCGTGTTATTCCGGACGTTATTTGGCTTTTGACAATTCAGTTGCTGGCTGATTAGTGCGAAAAAAACGCCCATTTTAATATGGTCACAAGGCTATAAAGAACTACCTTGGCTGCCGAACAGTTGTTTAGGGGGTGGCGGGTAGTGTAAGATGTTCATGTACCCTTGATTTGGTAACTGGCTTGAGGGATCTTTCATACTACCAAAAGTGATCCGAAGCACGTCTTACCGGTGTCTTTTCTGTGGGTCTGGTATTCAATTCAAATTCACTGTCACTGTCATTCACGGAATGTCAAATAATTCAAATGCCAAATATTTATATTTCAGATATCATTTCTTATTTGTAGGTTGTGTTTGCAAGAGATCTTTCAAGGGATCCGCGTTTCTTGCCCGTCCCAACAGCATCTATTCTCTCGTTCAATCTAATCGTAAGAAGTGTGACCCCTCCCTTCGCCCACTCCCACATTCTGTATCTCCCTTTCGCACACACCCTACCAGTAGAAACAAGTTTGCCAAACATTTAGAGGTCTATTTCTTCCTTCCTATTGCACCAACGCTTTGTAATGGAGATCATGTGAGAAACTGAGTAAACCATTTATCACTCTCAGGTAGTTGTTCAGTGTGTCCGAATTATTGTCGTAGTTCACGGCGACACGCGTTGGGATATTTCCCGCCTGAAATCGACCCAGACAAAGTGATACGGATTTCGATCTGAGGAAGAAACTTGAAATTCTGGCAGATCTGAGGAAGAAAGTAACCTTAAATCGGGTTGAAATCTGTTTCATTAAAGTTTAACCGAAAAGGACTGGGATAGGACAATCTAGTTACCCATCACTTATTCACTTAAATTGGCTTGAAGACCCGGTGAAAATGCGTTACTTGGTTGTTCCGCTATTCAGGAGTGATCGATTTTCAAATAGTGGAATTTCCGTGTGATTTGTGGTACCTCTAATTTGTTGTATGCCTTACAAGAAAGATTTATGACTTTATTTTGTTCAGGCACTAAGCAATCTTCACCAATATCGCCACTGCCCACTGAAAAGCCTTGTTTGTGTTTAGATAAAAATTTCCCGCGTCATAGTAGAATTTTCGCTGTGGGGACGGCTGCAGATATTCTGAACGCCATAACTGGAGCAGATAGTGGAAAACAAAAAAAAATCCCTTTGCAGAATCCAAATAATTCAGTGTATTCAACTAAATGACACAAAAATAAGTTGGCTTTTCAGTTAAACTTTAATATTGTCGTAGTTCACAGTGACGCCCGTTCGGATATTTCTCGCCTGAAATCGACACAGACAAAATAAAACGGATCTGAGGAAGAAACTTGAAATTCTGGTAGATCCGAGGAAGAATGTAACTCAGTTTTTTCAGATTCTGTTTTTTCAGTTTTTTCAGATTTTTCATCAGATTTTGTCAAATTGGTAAAAAAGGAGTTCAGCACTTACTGATGTAACTAAATATCAGTTTTTCCTTTGGGATAACTTCGAAAAGTGCAATTTCGGCAATAAAAACGACTAATTACAGATCCAGTTACCGTGGTAACAAGATACCATGGTATCTGCAAAAATGCAACTATTGTTTGTGCAATCGACGCCAGCGCCAAGTCAGAGAAGAAGCATCATTAACTTTCGGCTTGTCATAGAACCCGCTCGGTCAGTTCTGGAAGTCGGATTCCAATCGCGTAGTTACGCCGCAAGCTACACAGCCTAGAGCTCTTGCGCAGGTTTTGCTGCTGCTGGGATTCAGAGGTCTTCGTTGCACAGACACCTTCATTCTTCCATAATCTCCGCGTTGAGAACCGAACTGCGCCATGAAGCAGCTTGGTTTTAATTCGTAGGATTCCTGATTGTCGGCCCTGTCTTTCAGTTTGTCCCTGTAATGAGTGGCCATTCCCCCTCCTTTCACCTTATTTACGCTCAGTTCAAAACAATGTAAAGGCCATGACTGGAAATAAGTCTTAGTTGCGAACGAAGCACCTCACGGACAGATTAGGCTACCTGATCGTATGTTGAAAAGTGCATGTTTTCTCCCCAGATGTGTGGCTCTTTGTAATGAATGACTGTATTTAAAGCCATTTTTCAGGCCGTATACATACATATACAACAACAAACAACTACCAAACAAAATCATGTAACACTCAACTTTCGAATAATAAGACCTTTCCGGATAAAATTTCCAACTGCTACTATATTTACTTCAACGTCGACTTCAAAATTCCAAGAAAGGGCTCACGACCACCATCCCCAAGAAAGCTCCCTCTTACCTCGCTTAGCCCCTGACACCTGAAAAGGAAATGGTCCAGCCCATCAAAATCACCGCAGATCGGGCAAGTATACCGCATTTCCGGTTCAATATTTCTGAGCCACATTCGATTTTTTTTTGCCCCAGTCAACCGTAGAGTTGACTTTTCTCCCTGGTATCATTTTATTTCATCTTTGTTATTGCAACGAATGACAGTTTTTTTTCGGTCGCCGTAAGTCAATTTACGTCGACTGCTCCCGAACGCTCCCAGTTAATCGAAAATTGCAAATAAAACGGTCAAAATGACAGTTTTAGCTTACCGGAAAGGTGAATCGAACGCGGCTCTGTAATTGTCGGAGGAGTACCCGACAGTCCCACCCCCTTTTTATTTCCTCATTTTTTCGCATATTCATTAATTTTCTCTCCCAATAGGATGGCTACCTTCCGCCCATGTCCCCGGCGCGGTCCGACCGATCGGATTCCGAATCCGCCGACCGGAAAGCGCGACGACGCCTTCGTGTTGAGAAACGTCTCCAAGAACTCGAAGAAGAAGACCAGTCCGACGAAAACGTCTATTACGACTTTATCGAATTCGCTGAACGTTATTTCAACAACCACGAACGTAGCCCCGAAGGAACGATAATGTCAACGTTATCCCGGAAAAAGAAAGAATCGGATTATCTGCCGAAGTATGAGATGGTGACTTACTACAAGGGGTCGTCGATTCCGAATTCGCATATACATATGTATGACCCAGAGAGCGTGCAGGTGGCCTGCACGATCTTTAAGGTAAGCAAGTGCTTTTCTGCTTTTCATTGCCAAACCTAACCTCACGTTTGGCTACAAATTTTGAGCAAGGGAAAAAATAAAAATGAAAGAATACGTGACAAATATTCGCAAGGATGAACATTCAGATATTGGACAATCGCATATGTTGCGTTGCTAATTATGCACTGATGATTAATTACGCTCGTGGAAGGAAATTAGGAAGCCCGGCGTTACCGAACCGCGTCCAGGTGGTAAGTAAAGGGATTAGCCACTTGCGAATAGTAACATGAAGAAAGTGAATTTATGTGCGGTTTTGTTAATGAATGAATGAATTTATTCCCAATAAAGCCCAAGGGCCATGGCGGGCAACATAACACAATAACAAAACACAAATTATCATACACTCCGAGAACAAACCAAAAATCAACTTCTATAAAAATAGTTCACGGTGGGTCGTAGCTAACTTCAGGAATCTACCCAGCCTTCGGAGGTTACCAAAACACTTACTTCCCATACTTGAAACCAAATCCCTTTCCTCCCAAACCTCCCGACCAAACACTTCCTTTCTTAATCCTTTCAACTCCTCGCAATAACATATCAAATGTACCGCATCCTCCCCATCAGTACCACACATTGGACAAAAATAAGGACCAGTACCTTTCCTTTCTCTACCAATATAATTTCTCCGCATCCCCGCCGGAAGAGCGTCCGCCCTAAGATTCACCATCCACCTCAATTCTTCCCCCCCCCCAGTCCCAACTTAAAATATAATTCTTCTCCCCATGTCTCTTTGGCCATACCATACAACTTCAGAGAATGGTGCTCTGAAACACCCCCATGCCACATCTGAATCTCTTGATCTCTTAGTCTTTCTTTCACTAACTTAGCTACCTTACCTAGGGGGTAACCTGGTCCCACTCCATCACACCACAAACCCCCATAACCGCAATCATCCAATATTTTTTTAACTTGCTGCGAGGCCAAGAATCCCTTTTCTTGCCCCCAAATATTTCCAAATACGCCGCTTTTAAAACTCTCGCTCTTGGCAAACTCGTCACTTTTTCCCAATATCTTATCATAGCTACCAACCTACTATTCCGGAGCAACCCTAAACCTAAATCCCCTGTAATTACTAAGCTATTTGTTCTCACGCTAACCCCTAATACCCTCTTAAAATATTGTAACTGTACACTCTACACTCATTTTTATGGCATCAGTGCTTACCCCTTAGATCAAGCAATGGTATTGTACTTTTTGTAACTACAAAGCTCTTAAAGCGCATCGTGGTTCTGCGTCTGTAACGAACACCACAATATTTTGCTTTACAGGACCTTTGCAAGTTCATCCGAGGTGAACTCCGTCCCGAAGGTGAAATCCAGGTCATTCAGGGCATCATCGCCTATGGAATCGAACGTGAAGAACTGCGCGATGAAATCTTCTGCCAACAGATGCGACAAGCTACTAGCAACCCTAGTGGAGAAAGCTCGGATAGACTTTGGCTTCTCTTGGCACTAACCTGTGTGTCCTTCCAGCCTAGTCGGATCCTGCATAAGTATTTTGAAAGTTTTTTGAAGAAGCATTTGCAGTACGAGTCGTCATATAAGCCATATGTCCTTTGGTGTCTGGAGAATATCCGAACGGCGAGAGCATCATCGCGGAAGCTACCACCATCTACTGTGGAGATAGCGGTAAGTAAAAGTCAACTTAAGACGTCTTTACACGACTGTGATGTGGTTTCGAGGGTAGTTGTTAAGGCTAGGTCTTAAATAGGGTCACTGGGACCCTGTGATTAGCGTGGAGAAACTCTTCTGCAGACCGGCGGCGCCCGACCTTAGCTTCTACCTTCAAAATCAATCAGCAAACGAGGGGGTGGGGACGGAAGTCCTAAGTAGCCTATGGCTCAAACACACCGTGCTCTTCTCTCTCCAAATACATAAAAGTATACTCAGCAAGGGGTATAAAAAGTATACTCAGTTCAACAAGATGGTGGTGTTGATGTTGTGTTAACCGGACATCATGATGATGCTGAGGACGGCTCAGCACCATACAGGTAATACGAGGTCGAAAAGACGAAAAGGCACACGCGCCATCTAGCGGCAATAACCGGAACTTATTGCCTAGATGGCATATGTGTTTACTCCGTGGTTGAGAATGATCCCAAACTGGGCGTGGCTTTCAAGCCACAACAGACTGACATTCAACTTTCGATAGTGGACTCGGATAGGTTCAAATTCTATTTATTTTCGAAAACAGCCCAAAGGCGGCAACATGCCGAAGCTTTGTTTTCATTTCAAGATAAATATGTTGTAAAAATAAAATGGGACAGAAGTCAGACAAACAGTTCAAATGCAACACTATGTTCTTAATTGGGCATCTCCCCTATCACTTCAGACACGAATTCTGCGCGCTGAGAATCCTCTCCTTCTGGTGATGGCGAGTTCTCACATGCGTCTGACTTTGCCAATTTGGCTGTCGTGGGGTACCCTACTATATTGTGGGTTCTCTTCAGGTTGATGTGTTGACATTTTGTTATTTATTGTGTTAGTTATGTATTTTGTAACTTTTGTCCCTGTTGGTCGTTTCATAGCTAAAATGAATAAGTTAGTTCAAATAAATAAATTAGTAATGACACTCCGGCATGATAGTCGCCTTTGCGCTGGATGGTGGATATGCGACATTCGCGGTAAGGCTTCTTACGAAACCGGTTTTACAGTGAGTTTGAGGCCTAGGTTTTTGTCAAATTAGTGGGAAAGAAGTTTGGCACGTGTGGTGTGAGTGACCCTCGAGCTGTCTTGCAGTGAATATCATATTATATAAGAATTTGTTTTTTTGTGACTTCTGAAAACGCAAATTTGGCAATTGTTGTTTTTGCAAAGCAACCGTAGTATCAGATACCATCCGTTAACTTAAAAAAACGTCAAGGTCGCAGATTCAGTTACCGTGAAATCAGATACCATGATATCTGCAAAACTATTGTAATTGTAATTTTGGGATAGCGACCCGAAAAGGGAAATAGGAGCGATATTATTACGACTAAAATTATATGTTTAACTCATGCTCCACGCAGGGATGCATCGATTACGTTAAGTTGGACTTGAAAACTAATATTCGCCACGCAAAAAGACGCCTGCGTCATGAGCCGCACTGTTTTTTACGCAAAACATAGAAACGCCGTTTGCCCGAATTCCGGTCCTTCCATGCGTCGGAAACGGTGCTTACTCGTAGCGCCGCCCACTACGCTTGGGAAATTCAAAGCGAGACAAACTTGCGGGCTTACAAAATTTCTAGACACCTAAAATGCGGTCTGCACCCATCGAAAAAACAGTGGAGGTTGTATGTTGCTTGTTTTGCTGTGTTCGGGATATGGAATTATCGGAGCCAGAGCTGCTGCAATTGACTGATTAAGCTTCAGTGGGGACGTTCTCTAACGCTATAAGTGGTGCTAGTGTCACTGTTATTCGAGTGTGTCACTTTTTTCAAGTCTTCACGCTACTCCCTAATGTTAGTTTGCTCTGGCCCGGCCAGTTCATTGCACCAGAGCAAAATAACACTAGGGAGTAGCACCAAGACTTGAAAAAAGTGACACACATTCGAATAGCAGCGACACTAGCGATAGCGAACGTCCCTACTGAAACTCAATCAGTCGTGCACCTGCGCTGGTTCAAATAACTTAAATTTCTGAACACAGCAAAAAAAAGATACAGCCTCCCCTGTTTCTTCTATGTGTACACTAGAAATTTCTACACCTGCAAGTTTGTCTCGCTTTGAATACCACAAGCGTAGTGGGCGACGCTACATGTATGGCCCGATTGTGAAGCGTGGAAAGCATAGGTCTTGGCGCTACTCCCTAGTGTTATTTTGCTCTGCATTGCACGGAGTCTTCAATTACAGGCTGTGCGCCGCCTTGGTTCGATCGTCTGCCGTTTCTTTCTCCTCGATAATCGGACGAAAGCCGTTGACGTTCAAGCTGGCGATACAGGTGCTGACGCCTTGCGGAAACTGGCAGATCGCTTAGGACTTCAATCAACAGATGGGTGGGCACTCTACGAAGCCAGGCCGGACGGGTATAGTCATATTAAGTCACATGACTACATCTATGATATTATAGCATCATGGGAAATGTAAGTTAGCAGCTTTTGACATAAGAACGTGCATGTTGACGAGTAGGATGCGAGACTTCTTCTATTCGTTTTCGCAGCACTTGCGGTGTAACCCCTCCGTATTATTAGCACTTACTAGCTATTCTAGGCCAGCCAAATTAAATTGATAACTGCATAGGGCAAAATGGACATTCAGAGGCTAGGCTATGCGTTGTCATAAAAATGTAAACGGATCCGTTTTGATGTACGTACGAGCATACGCATTTTGGGGCGCTAAGAAGGGCGAAATGACGGGCCCTGGAGACGCAACAAGATGTGTGACAAGACAACCGTATCTTTAGAGAATATACCCTACTAAAATTCGAGTCCCCGGTTGCGACTCGGAAAAATGTTAAAGTGAATTAAGTGAATAATAGCCTACATGGCTAGATTCACACCTACATGCTCCCGGCCTCCGCCCGCCCGCATTATTCACGCCCATCCGGAAATTTGAATTGAATTAATGCTTTTCCCACACCATAACTAGATGGCATATAAGTCGCACCGCACGGTTATTAAGACAGACATTCCAGATGATTAGTGCGAATGAGGAATGCGAATGCGCTATGAGGCACGAGGATAAACGGGACTTTCTTCATTGTGGAATACTTGGTTTCGGGATAGGATCTCCCATCTCGCCCAGTCCTAGCCCATATTCCTTGATCGGCGGATGGTCTGGGCCACGTGGAGCGACAAGCCCCTGGTCGTTCCAGCGATGGCCGAACTTTCTGGGTCCACGTATATCAATCAATCAATCATCCTGTTTATTCCTGAATATCTGTTTTACAACGTGATAACATAGGACTGTCAAGTTAAACCAAATAGCCTATAGTTGATATATATATATACAATTCATTTTGAAATTTGTTGACTTCAACTTTCGTAACACAATTAAAACGGTATATCAAACATAAAAATATAAAACATAATACTAGATTAATTGTCAAAACATTATACGTGTCTTCACTTATTAAAAAAAAAATCACTTGTTAAAAATATGGCACAAATGACTTACGGAATCTATCAGAAGAGTGACTAGGTGGGTTTTGTAGCGTCACTTTATTTGCCGTTCTGGTGCATGCTTGTTTGCTACTCTTTACTGCGTAGTGTGGCAGAATACCCCTGTGCTTTTCTGTTGACAGGCACATCCTTCCGAATTTCATGACTGAGGCTCCTGTCCTGATTTTGCCCGCGGTCGACAGGTTTTTCAGTGGCCAATACAACAACAAAAATACGTACTAAACTGAGTTCTTTCTCTCATAGGAAACAAAAACAGGCATCTCCTGTTGCGACCCTGAAGCGAAATTCAACTCAAGTCGGAGTTGGGGACAACCGGTTCGTTTTCCGGCGGAGGCTTTTCCGAGGAATTCGGGAAGTACCACAAGATCCGGTGGAAGTTGGACTACTCTATGCCCAAGCTGTATATAGCGTTGTAAAGGTATGGGGCTAGCCTTTGTTTCTAGATATGTAGTATGAGCATACATCTGATATCACCATGGGACAAGTCAGTACACTGTAATTCCGAGTTCGGACAGTTAAAATCTGATGGAGGTTTAAAACGCTAGAATGCAGAATACTTAAGATTAAGTTATCTGAAAGCGGAGAGTTCTTTGTTGTTGTTTTTACAGTGTAGCTTCACATAACGCCACTCACTGGTAACCGACTCCTACAGAATAACTTAGGAAACACCTGAAAATCAAAGTAAAAAAAAAAGGCACAAGATCAGTTCTCTTCTACCTCTTGTGAAGGCTTGTGATTGCACTGGCTTCAAGCATTAGTAACTTATGTACGTTTTCTAGTCTAGTTGTCTAACATACGTGACTTGAAACTTTTCAGGGTTTCTCGATGATTACTATCTGTTTTTGACACGATCTGTTTCGAGGCTGTTTTCAGCCTCGCGCAGCCCCTTGGTTTTGATTAGAAACACGGAAAAACTTGCATAACTAGTATTTCTTACCAATGAGCTCCTCGGAAGTAATAAGCGGGAGCCGGATATGCCTTGACAAGAGGTGAACACGGTAAATGTAAAAAATCAGCGTATCGCCGTTAGGATTGATAAAAATGGCGTAGGAAGTTCAAAATCTCGGGATACGAACGGATGTAACGATTAGGAATGTGGAGTGGAGCAGTAGTATAGGTAAGACGGGTTCTTTAAAGTTTAACTGAAAAGGGCTGGGATAGGACAATCCAGTTATCCATCACTTATTCACTTAAATTGGCCTGAAGACCCGCTAAAAATGCGTTACTTCGTTGTTCCGCTGTTCACGAATAACCGATTTTCAAATAGTGGAAATTCCTTCTGATTTATGATACTGAGTTTTTGTTGTATGCTTTACGAGAAAGATTTATGATTTTTTTTTGTTCGGGCACTAAGCAATCTTCACCAATCTCACCACTGCCCACTAAAAAGCTGCGTTTGTGTTGAGAATAAAATTTCCCGCGTCATAGTAGAATTTACGTTGTGGGGACGGCCGCAGATATTTTGAACGTCATAACTAGAGCAGACAGTGGAAAATAAAAAAATCCCTTTGCAGAATCCAAATAATTCAGTGTGTTCAATTAGATGACACAAAATTAAATCGGCTTTTCAGTTAAACTTTAAATATGATTTATCCAGTGCTAATAGGAAACGTTAGCTGCTCTCTCAGAGTGCAGTAGCTGCTGACAGAAGCCGATATATTTATGTTCCAACTATCTGTATAGTAAGCGTTAGGTGGGGACCACTAGATTGTCTGAATGTCATGAGTATGTGGAGAATCAAGGCTTCCTCTTTAAATTACGACTTAATTAAAAAAAACTGAAATCTCTTTTAGTGTGATGACTTCCCAATTAACGACAAGGTGGCACTGCAACTGGCTGGATTACAGCTCCAGGTCGCATTGGGCGAGCCACGGCCGGGTCATTCAGAGAACTACGAGGATGTCGACTCTTTTTTAGCACAGCGGATTAGCAGGCTACAAAACCCAGAAGAATGGGTATGTGGGTCTTCTTATTTCGTACCCCTCCTCTTTTCTTCTTTCACTCTTAAAGCTTGTCTTAACGACCCAGATTTTGCTTCGGATTTCGAGTATGCGGGTATTTTTATCCATATCCTTCCCCGTTTGTTCGTTCTCTCTTAAAGTTTGTCTTGACGACCCAGATTTCGCATCGGATTCTGGATACTGGCCCTTTTCCCGCCGGGATCTGAAAGATGAAACAGCCTAGGACCCATCCCGAAAAATGGGAGGACTGGATATCCATGTTTGTCGGGTTCGACTCAGAAGCTGAAGGTGTGGGATATCCGAAAGGAGTGGATATCCGTTTCCTATGGGGGTCCAGAGGTGAGGACAAATCAGGACCCCCATTACTGTGAATCTGGAAGTACTGGATCCGTTTGTATGGGGGTTCCCCACTTGTTGGGGCTTGTCTGTGCAACCATTATTTTTTAATAGACAGACCCATGCCTTTGAGAGACGAAGTAAAGATGCAAACGAAAGGTAAAGGAAAGTGGTTTACAGTTGTGACTTGGGGCTCTGCTCAATTCGAACCATTCATTATACAAAGCTAACTAAAAAAAAAACGCTACGGTTGTCACTACGACTCCCTCACACGCTTTAACCGAAAAAACCAAGCCAGCTTGGCTGAAGCAACATTTACGCTTTATTGAAACTTGGACCTTTTGTAGTTTTTGTAATTTTAATTTGTTTAATTATTACGATCTTTACAGATGCCAGCTCTTGCCCAAGCTCACAGACAGTATGGATCGGGAAAGACAGAACTAGTTGCTAAAGTCTGGTACCTCTCCTGCGTTATGCACTTCCCCCTTTATGGGACAACTCAGTTTAGCGTCACCTACAGGGGATACTGGTCTTACGGTTAGTTAGTTATTTGTTAATCGCGCGCGGCGAGGACTTAAACTCTCCTTCCCCCTTTCCTTTTTGCACCTATATGAATGAATGAATGATTTGTTTGCATATCAAAGCCATAACGCCACCATACAACACAAATGATTCTAACACACTGATAAATGCTTATTATATCACTTTTACGTAACTTAAACACAACGTCTCCATCAAAAGAAGTTTATCCAGTTTTAGAGCTAACTATATATCTGACTATATGTCTAGAGATAAACTACCTATCTGTATATACCCCCTCCCTTCTTGTTACTCACTTCGACTGGATATGTACAGAGCGACTCGTGATTTCTTTAGGTGTATGAAGAGTTTCTGCGTTTCCTCTCGCAACCGGGTTCCGGCAGAAATGCCGCCGGAAAAAAAACCGGATATATCATATTGAAATCCTACATTTGTTCGGTCAGGAATTAGATTTAAAATCAAAGTTGCGATAAAGGATTTCCTTTATAGGATTTCCGATAAAGGATTTCCTTAAAGGAACTACAAAACCGTGTTCTGTCTCCTAAGAGCAGCTGAACTCGACGACGAGATCTAGAAAAGCAAACATGTAAAAGGAGAAGGCCAGCATTTGCGAAAGTCCAGCGGTTGCGCCAAGAAGAAGAAGAAGATACGTGTTCTACTTGTTTTTTAGGGGGGTGGCGTGCGAAACTTCTAACAAGATCCACAGTCAGCTTGGGTTGAAGTAATCAATCAATCAATCAATTTTGTTTCAGCTTACGCCATAAACAAACACAACAAGAAAAAAACGCGTACGTCGCGAAACAAAACAACACACAGAGGACCCAACTGCTTAACTAATCTGTAAGACTAGCAACTACTGTAGTGACGTGAACAATGGATCAGCTGCCAGTCTAACAAGACTATTCTCTGATTTCTGGATGCGCAGGAAGAAGCTCGACCGAGCCTTGCGCATTATTTCCCGGAGTATAGCAGCGCCTTCCCACTAGCTCACCAGACACACTACATATAGGCGGTAGACGAAAAAACCTACGTGCTGCTCGATTATACCCCACTGTCAGTGAAGTTAGCGTCGTACCTTTCAGATTCGTCGTCAAAGCAAGGCCAAATAGTTGGTAGCAATACGATCTAAACAGGTAAAGCTTCACCTTTTCCGAGCTATCACCAAATTTCCATATAAGGAAGTTGGCTCTTTTCATAAGACCAGATAGCGAGGCTTTCGCCTGGGCATCGTAAGTCGAATACATTTGTTCTAGGTAACAGCCTGATACTCGGCGTAAACTGCGATGGACTAGCTCTGATTAAGCCAGATGATAAGTACGTCTTGTACGAGTATCGCTACACAGACGTTGAAAGCGTGCTGCTGGATCCGTCGGACAACTTCATAACGATCAACTTGGTTCGAAGTCTTCCCGATGCTCAGAAGTGTTTCGTTTTTGAAACGGACCAGAAGGAAGAGATCGGGTCGCTGATTGCCAGCTACTGCCCCGCGTTAGCGTGCTGGATTACCGAGAGTGAGAGGCCGAACAAGAGGGTGAGTTATCTTTACTGATTTGTCAAAAACGGATGAAGGTAGAAGTTATTGAGAATCGTGTTCGTGGTAAGTACCAATTCAGCGTAAAAATTTCAATTTGTTTATTGTTTCCAAAAACGGTCAGCTTTAAAAACTTGTCGCTATACAAATACTAACAATTAATCAGGACAACACTGACAAAAAGATAAGTAAGTGGCTCTGAAGAAATTCAACTACAACAATAAGATACATAACACTAAAACGGGTCGACAAACGCCTAACCCCAGTTAGAAAACAATATGAAAGAGGAAAACTAGTTTTATTATTAATACTTGTCGCTATACAAATACTAACAATTAATCAGGACAACACTGACAAAAAGATAAGTAAGTGGCTCTGAAGAAATACAACTACAACAATAAGATACATAACACTAAAACGGGTCTACAAACGCCTAATCCCAGTTAGAAAACAATATGAAAGAGGAAAACTAGTTTTATTATTAATATTCATTTATGTCCCATCTTATTGCACAACTGCACACAAAGACGGAGCAATTAAGAAGAAAAAAAAATAAGGAACAACAGGAATGGCACTAACGGAAATTAGTAATCTAAAGTACACAGAAGAATAACGCTGTGTAGAAAATGCGCTGGGTTGAGTCTTCGCTTAAAGCGTTCTCGCCTTTCCAGAAAATTGAAAGAAACAGAATCGATGCTGCATTTCCGGAATGCCATTTTTGTCTGACACGCGCAAACCTCGATGCATCGGAAACAAAAGAAAAAAAATTAATTTAATTTTTCTGTAGGTAAAGCCGCTGACACACGAAGACCGAATGCGCAACCACCAGACTGTCGTGAACTGCCGTCGGGCGATCGTCGATGCCAATCTACTGCGTAAACCAGACGATGATCATCACGGATTCCTTAGATCGACTATCAGAAGGTACCTCACCTCCCAACTGTCGCTCACTGCGCCCCCCCCCGCCAACTTGTCAGCTGACCTGGGCTACTTTCTAGCCTTGCATGCCGTTTGTGACTTTATTATTATTATTTCTTTATTATATAGTATACTTTATTATTATATTTATGATTATTATATTTGTTACGGTTGAATTTTGTTATTATTGTATTTTTAGCATCGTAGTTTTATTTGTTTCTGTTATTAGTTTATTTTATAGGCCATTGAATTAAAATTATAGATAGCTAAAAAGATTTGAGTTTATGAACGTTTTCTTGTTTGCCCTGCAAACATTTATCCGTTCTACTTCCCTGTTTGTTGTATCTGTTCTTATTGGTCACTATAGAGTGATTGTTACATTGCCATGTTTGGCTGTTTTCGTGACGCACCAGATTCCGGATTACTCTTTATAACGGGCTCATTGGCTGTAATTTTCTCCGTGTTTGTGATCGATGTTTAAAGGACACCTGAATGAAGAGTACCAAGTATCATCCCTTTCTGTATGACTTCCGTTAACATTGCCTGCAGAAAACCCAATCCAAATACGAAATAGTGTTTCCAAGCTATGATTTTTGCTCCATTTAGCATCTGTCCTTATTTCAGTACCGAACAATTTTAGAAATTAACAAATATCTCCAATCAACCCTTCTTCTGGAATAGTTTTTAACCAGTTAAGCCCAAACGTATATCTAGAAGAAATTCCAATACGATCCGGCCAGCGCTGTACAAGATTTGAATGAATTGCGCTTTGTGTCTTGGAGTCTGCATGTGCAAATCTCCAGAAACGAACATCCCTATTTTGAAAACGTCACGCTCAGGAGAAGAATGCTCTCCGTGGCCATGTCTGTAAATGCATTCTCCATTGTTTGTTCAAGTATAGTTTCACTGTTCAGGTGTCCTTTAAGGAATGTGCCTTAAAACAGCCTAAACAGTTAAAACTTTTTGTTTGAAATCGGCCATGATTGAAGATCGGAACAGAAACCTGCCTATCTACGCAACTTACCCTTTAAATTTCCGAGAAAAAAGACGTCACTTAATTGCCAGAAAATAGTGTTTTGGGGGCTAAGCGATTGCTCAGAAAGTGTTTACAAAATCGCAGAAATTGGGTCTGTGACGCCACATTTTTCAGATACTTCGGTGTTTTTCATCCAAAGTGGCAGTCCTTGACGTATCCATAAGATCCATATCCATTTTATTTTCTTATCTGTGTCAGATAAAACTTTCCAGAATGCCGACAGTGATAATACGGGAGGAATAACAAATGCATTCAACAGTCGGATAACGCGGACATTTCATATAGTATTATATTTATTATATACTATATACTGACAATTTATTGAAACAAGCGTTGTTTTCACTCTACGACCTTTGCCTCTGATCTCCGTTCCGTTATTCCGGTCTGAAAACGCAATACGGCCGAAAGACGAATTTCAGAGTTTAGTACCTCCCCCCCCCAGCCGTGCAAAGGTTACGAAGCATAGAAACTCTCCCTGGGACTATCTGTAGGTACCAAAGATACGACGAAACCGCACGTAAAATCTACGGAGCGTTATCTCAATTCATTTGTCCCCTAGTTTGTAAAATATTTTAACGGATCGGAATTCTGAATTTAAATTGACATGCTTTGTAATTATGTTCGTTATCGGATTGTATTTTAAAATTGTAACATATATGTGATTATTTATGAGTATAGTGACCATGAATGACGATCCACCACTATTTTTGTAAAAAGATAACGTGGAGTTAAACGAATTATTATTATTATTGTTGTCATTCTAGGTTGAACAAGCAACGGTCTTCCACAAAGCTTAGACAAGAATTGATCAGTGACCAGACGAATCTCTCCGGCATGGGTGAGAGCTATAAAGGCTTCCCGCACTCATACTGGGCGTTTAGTAAAGTGCCTCTGCACCAAACGCTGTCGAAGTTTGCTGAATCTGATGAGAAGTTAGCCCTCCAAGTCTTCCATACGGTTCTGACTTTTAGTGGATTGATTCAACCAGGTTAGTTACTGATTACGCGTATTGCCTCCTCCCACGTTTCAAATCTTGTCACTATTGGAAAGGAGTCCGATGGAGGGTGGGCTTCTATGGTGCCCCCTGAGATGTCGGGAATAAGGATGGCTGGAACGATCGGGATGCAGAGCGCATTAGTTTTCGAAGCACGGTGGTGTTGGATGTGTTGACACACCATTTATTCTAGACGCTAACCTAATCACAGAGGTTGCACTGATACCAGTACAGTACCGACTCTGCATTCATTCCTCTCGGCTGCTATATTTTTTTGCTTTACCGAGAGGTGCTGGGATCAGTCAGCCAACCACGACAGATGGTTCCTCTAATCATGCCTCTCTAGCAGGGGGTTTGAAGGAGGTAATACCGTACGAGCGCCAAGCTCCACTTTAGAAGCCGTCTTTCATTTTAGGGGAGAATGGCCGATCCGCGGATGGAGACCTAGTCCCACTTGCCCAGTCCATCATTGAACGTAGCCTCCGGAAAGAGACTATTCTCACCGAGCTGTTCCTCCAACTTATCAAACAGACGACAGATCATCCAGAACCGAACTCTAGGGTCAACTTACGCCACTGGTCCCTAATGGCGCTGGCGTGCTCTGTGGCGCTTCCTGGTGCTAAACCGGTGCGGAAATATTTGGCTGCGCATTTAAGACGGTGCGCTTCAGATCACGTGACGGAGGAAGGAAAGTTTGCAAGGTTCGCTGAAAGGGTGAGTCGAAGTTTCGCGTTATTGCATTAGTAAGCCATTGCTCCCCCGCTTCGACCAAACTGTTTACCGCAATGTGGTGGTAATTCGTGGAATTCTAGGTGTCCGGATGGATCTTGATGGGGATGGTATGGATCATTTTCTTTTCAGGTGCCAGGAGCTTTCGTATTTAAGGGGTTCATAATTTTCTGGGAATGGTGGGCAGCGTCTTGGAATCTTACGATCTGGGTCACCAAGAGTGATTGTTTCTTTGGGAAATTTTGTGCAAAAAGTACTCGATTTAAAAAGTGCTGTTTCTAAGTTTTTTATTTTGTCTTAGTTTACTATGAATTGCATGTTTATCCTGTATCCTTTGGGTTTTTCAGTACAGATGTATATATATATAGTATGTGAATAGAATAGGGTGCAGACGTGGCGAGTACTCATATTGAGACTTCTTAAAGTTCGTACGAATTGCTGAATAGTCCCGTTTTGCGCCTAAAGAGACCATGATGAAATAAGGAGTCAGTATTTTTTTTACCAGAAAATTCACGTCGAATTAATGCGTTATAGTATAAAAAGAAGAGATGGGTACACTATTTACGACTATCAGTATGATACGATAGATAGATATCGTTTTTATTCTTCTTAGAACTGTCATGGTTAAATCCGAATTTGTCGAGGTCGTCAGTAAACACAAAGTAGGCTATAAACATCAAAAAAGATTAGACATTTTCACGAATGACGGTACAAACGTTTATCATATACCGCACATGGTCACATTGTATCTGTTGGAGTTTTGGGATCGCCACTGAGGCCGCTCTTGCAGGAAATGTTATGATAGAGTGGATAGCCTTTGGTTTGAGCTTAACTTCGCGTAGAGTAAGGTACGCTGCAGAGCAAAATATCACTAGGGAGTAGTGCCAAGACTTGAAATAACTGACACACAGTCGAATAGCAGCGACACTAGCGAGAGTACTGTCAAACCAGGCTCTGCTTTTAACACATTACCCACGGCTTCGGCTGTGTCAAGCCTTTCTCCAGGCCCGTTGATTTCTAGCAAAACCAGGGTAAAACTTGCATAACCGTTTTCTGATGTATAAACTTGTCGCAAACAGCATGATACGCATCGGAGGTAGCGAAAACAAGGCAAGTAAGAAAATCAGTTAAGTGTCGTTAGGAGGATGAGAGTGTACCGCATGATATTCGGGTCTCCGAGTTTAAGAATGGATGGAGCGATCACGGAGGTAGGCTGCATTAGTAGTAGTAGTATATTATTTTTTTTTACCCGCTACAAAAAATCAAAGCGGAGTAGCAAAAAAAGAAACAAAACAAACACTTCACAAAACAAAAAGAACAAGAAACTGAAGCAAACGAGTAAGGCCACTGTGGGCGGGCAGATACTTATAAGTAGACTGGGGTAATTTGCCAGCAAGCTCCGCAAGTTTCGACCCGATATCCGGGAAACTATAAACAGATATGAGGTTCCGATTTCTGTACCATGGAGGCAAATACAATAAAAAACGGGAAAACCGGAAATAATAAGAACGAACTGAGCTGATATCTTTTTTATGAAAAATAGGGTAAAAACCAGAAAGAAACAAAACTGAGTGATCCGTAAAAACTGAATATAATTTAGCAAGTATTATAGGTAAGACAGATTCTTTATGTGCTGTCAAAGTTCTGACAGTATAGCATGCGATACCGATTAGCAAAGGAGCAGATTTACTAAGCGAAGCGAAATAGCGTTTGACTGAGAGGTAGATAAGAGAAGATAGAGTTTTGCGTAAACTTTAACACTACTTCATTATTTTTCTAGTGCTTCTCTAAAACAATGGCGACACGGCGGCGTCAGTGGCCCCCCTCCTCCCAGGAAGTGATCTGTACCCTCCACCGACGGCCTGTCTACATACGGGTGCATTTGATGGACGGTCGTTTCCTAGCCGTGGAATTTGAACCCTCAGCTTCTGCCAAAGAGGTGCTGGATATGGTGCAGACAAAACTTGGCCTGCGGCCGACCGCTAGAGGTAGGTTGAAAATATGGAGGAAAACGTCTTCTCCTTCTTCCAGCAAAGCTCTGTGTCAGCGGGACGCGAATTCACGTTAAGCTACGTTCGCACAGTCCGATAAGATTTCCCATGCAAAAATACGAATGCGAATTCACGTCACTACATGGAAGCTAGTGTTGGGCGATATTTGGATTTTTTCTATATATCGATATTTTCACTTCGATATTCGATAAATCTGTATCAATGTTTCTGGACCAGTTTTCGCTAGCATATATGCCTCGTTCTGCTAAAAATTTAAGAACAAAAATTGTAGTCAAATAGCATTTTGCATCGTTTTTTCTTTTACAGTTGAAAAAATTTTGCTCCACCTTCGGACATATAAAAGCTAGTTGTATTAGTCTATTCGAAAACTAATGAAAAATGTCGAGATAACGTTTATTTATGTTTCGATAATCCATCGAAATACTGTGAGAATCGGGCTATGTATACCTTCAGTGCGGGCGTATGAATGAATGAATATATGTTTGGGCCCTAGCGGGTGTCGGGCCCCTAGCGGGCAATACAGATACGCGGCGCTCAAATCGGTGTCGAAATTTGACCATCTCCCCAAAAAAAAACGAAAATGGAGTTTGTAAAGGCCAACGAATATACTGAAATAAAAAGTGAATCTTTCGCGAGGACAATTAACAAGAGCTGTATGCTCATATGGCACTTGCATGTGTTGAGATGTTTTGTTTGATCAAAAGTATTTTTCGACTTTGTTATTAAAATGTGCACTTTAAGGGAGCTAGATAAAAAGTATTTTATTTTTGAACTTGGGTGTAATGATGCGCACTTTAAAGGTGCTAGAGTGGCCTTGAGGTAAAAACGATCACAGGCCCTTAGGGATCCTTGATGTATACCGTGTCGTCAGAAGTTTGTTTTCGGTTTCATTTCAAATGCGCACTTTAAGGGTGACAGAAATAAATTTTTAAGCAAAACCCGTGTGTCACTAATGATCATGGGTTGAGATGTATTGTCTGAAATAAAGTACTTTTCGACCTGGCCGTTCAGATTCACACTTTAAGGGAGCTAGAACGTCATTTGTAAACAAAACCCTTGAGGCAAAAATGATAATGGGCTCATGGAGATCATGAAAATATGAATTTGGTTTAAAAGTATTTTTCTAAATTTGCAGTCAAGATTAGTACTTTAACGAATGGTCAAGTTCCATCGTCCTAGATTATCTGGGGGGGTACCTCCCCCCTCCTCAAACTTCCCCACAGTCGCCGGAGCCAATCCGGTTCCGTAAGTGTTTATCCAGAGCATCTGTTTGTTATTCCCACAAAGTTCCATCCCGATCTCACCAGTCTAAGTCGGTCACGTATTTCCCCCCCCCCCCCCAATTGCTGTCGGATCTGTCCGGACATGAAAAAGATCAACAGAAACATGTCCTCTCTTCAATTACCAAATTTTACTCAAATCCGATCAGCCGTTTCAAAGTTACGCATGACTCAATATTCCGGATTCCCCCTCCCGTTACTCCCCCCACGGCTATCAGATCATGTAAATTTTTCTTTATAAGTCAGTTTGATCGGGTCCCTGATTCGCCTCCCAAGATTCGTCGTGAAAATCCCCAAAACCGCCATAACCGGAATTCCGGGAAACTCCCCTCCACCCCCCCCCCTAATGTCATGATCCATCCCAAATGTATAAACGATTTATCTGGAGCAGATGCTTGTTCTTCCCAGCAAGTTTCACTCCGATCCCTCCATTCTAACCGTTTCCCGATATTTCCGGTCTCCCCCCCCCAACTCTCCCATAGCTGTTGAATCCGGTCCGAACTTCAAATGGGACATCAGAGGTATGTCATTTATTCAGTTATTAAGTTTCATTCAAATCCGACCACCCGCTCGAAAGTTACACAGTACTCCAATTTTCCGGATTCCCCAGCCCTCCACTCCCCCCGGGTGGTCGGATCCAGTCCAAATGTATAAACAATTTATCTGGAGCAGATGCTTGTTCTTCCCAGCAAGTTTCACTCCGATCCCTCTATTCTAACCGTTTCTCGAATCCGGTCCGGACTTCAAACGGGACATCAGAAGTATGCCATTTATTCAGTTATTAAGTTTCATTCCAGTCCGATCACCCGTTCTAAAGTTACACACTATTCTAATTTTCCGGATTCCCCAGCCCTCCACTCCCCCCCGGGTGGTCGGATTGGGAAACTGAATGTTTCCAAGTATGTTTCCAAGTTAGTCCAATCGGGTCCGTGATGCTCCTGCCAAGTTTCATCGTCCTAGCACATCTGGAAGTACTCCAACTCGAAAAAGTGTGACAAAACTCCTTAATTTTCAGAATTTCCCCGGCCCACCACTCCCCCCCAGATGGTCGGATCGGGAAACTGATTATTTTCAGGTTCGTTATATCGGGTCCCTGATTTTCCTGCCAAGTTTCATCGTCCTAGCACATCTGGAAGTACCCTAACTCGAAAAAGTGTGACAAAAAAACCGGACCGACCGACAGACCGACAGACGGAATTACGATCGGTATATGGCACTTGAGCCAGAGGCTGCAAGTGCCATAAAAACCGATTAACCCATGAACACACACATAAATCATAATAGGACCATGTATACACAACAATCAGAAATAACTTTATAAATTTAACCAGTGTTGTCAGGAACCCTATAAATAAAGAAATCTGACCTTTTGAGAATTCAAAATAACTTCAGTTTTATTATATGTAACTACTGTAACAAGACCAAAGGCTTCGATGGGATCCCAAAAATTCAATACAATTAAAACCGAAATTGGAAGAATTGAAAGCCTAAAATAAAGACAGCGAGCCACTCACCAAAACCTGCGAATAACAATTAGGACTGTTCTCGCTCGGTACTAGCGAGTGACTCGCTGGTACATCATTGACATCCCCTTTCGAACACCCCCGAGAAGCAGTGCCCTTTGCAGTTGTAAAGATCTCGAGTTTCTCTATGTTTCTCATCGAAACCGGCGAAGGTAAAAAAAAAAAAAGACCAATACGAGTTTTTAATCCTTAGGAAATCTAGCAGAGTTTCAAAGGAGCACACTGTAAAAAAATTTGCAGTATTTGCTACTAATCTTATCTCTAATTCGTATTAACCCCTGCAGGTGGGCGAATCCGATCATGAAAGGTTTCGAATCCAAATCCAGGGCTAGGTATGAATCCGAATCCACCATTTCATGCTGAGGATTCGAATCCGATCTTAAAAAAATTAAATCATGTACATAGGTTATAGGTTACAAATCAGAGGTGACAAATAGCACTGATATCTACGGTAATCAGATAACGTGATAGATTACTGAGGATGGTTGGTGGTGGAGATACAAAAAGATGGACTGCCTAAGCCCACTGTGTAAAAAGGGGGAAACGGAAACTGGAAGGATGTAGACTGAAATTTGAGCGGATTCGTAAGATTGAAGGTTTTGACTTTGGAATCCGAGTCCAAATCCGAATCCGACCTGACAAGCAGAAGGTTCGAATCCGGCCAAAAGGACGAATCCTGGATTTGAGTCCGAATCCTGGATTTGAGTACGAATCCTGGATTTGAGTCCGAATCCTGGATTTGAGTCCGAATCCTGGATTTGAGTCTGAATCCTGGATTTGAGTCCGAATCCGGATTCGGATTCGCTCATCTCTTGTGGACCGTGTTATGGAAACACTCCTAAGAAGGTTCAAGGTTTAGTTTACACTTCTGTGTAACATGATAATATAAAGAGGGTCAAGCCGGAGACACAAATTGACAAAAACCAATATATAAAATATAAGACTATTTCTGTTTTAGGATATGCGCTGTACGAAGTATTCGGGGAAATGGAGCGGAGTCTCACGTCAGAAGAGAAACTTGCGGATGCCTTGGCAAAATGGGAACGCTACAGGACTGTCAAGGTCGGAGACCAGCTGGGACAAGGCACTCTTAGACGACCAGACAATCTAGGTGAGTTCTTTGGCATTATAAAGTTTAACCGAAAAGGGCGGGGATAGGACAGTCTAGTTACCTCTATCACTTATTCACTTAAATTGGCTTGAAGACCTGCTGAAAATGCGTTACTTCGTTGTTCCGCTATTCACGAAAAATCGATTTCAAACAGTGGAATATCCTTGTGATTTGTGGTACTCTATGCGCTTGTGTTTTTGTTGTATGCTTTACGAGAAAGATTTATGATTTTTTTTTTGTTCAGGCACTAAGCAATCTATACACCAATCTCACCACTGCCCACTGAAAAGCCGCGTTTGTGTTGAGATTAAAATTTCTCGCGTCATAGTAGAATTTACGCTGTGGGGACCGCCGCAGATATTCTGAATGTCATAACTAGAGCAGATAGTGGAAAAAAAAAATCCCTTTGCAGAATCCAAATAATTCAGTGTATTCAATCAAATGACACAAAAATAAGTCGGCTTTTCAGTTAAACTTTAACGTTGATTAAATTTCGACATAAACTCGCTAATACGGGGGCATTCTTGGAGGATTTAGACGTACCTTGTGTTGGGAAGACCCTAGCTGGCACGCCGATCTCCCCAGTGCAACGTTAAATAATGTTTAAGGTAACGACTATTTACAGATGTACAAGTCAGGAATAAGTGGATAGATAGATAAATCTTTTTATCCGCCAAAAACTTGTCATGGCTTATGCCAAATTTGTTTGGTAGCGTCACAGATACAACCCATGAACACGCACATAAATCATAATAGGACCATGTATACACAATAATCAGAAACAACTTTACAAATTTGACTAGTATAGTCAGGAACCCTATAAATAAAGAAATCTGACCTTTTGAGGTAATTCAAAATAACTTCAGTTTTATGATATGTAACTACTGTAAGGTGCCAAGTCGTTAATCTGATTAAAGGCTGTCTACTAACCGAATTGGTGACGCCTCTATCAAGATGCATTACAACAGATGAATGGGAAAATTGCGGAATATCTAAATAGGGTGAGAGGGCATCGAACGATTCCCAACAACTTGTCCAAGTCGATAAGCGTACTACATTATTTCACTTTTATTCCAGCTAAGTCACCTTCTGGAATCTCTAACCCTATCCAACCCAACACTGAAGTGACAATCCATCTTCTCCTGTTCAAGAAACACTTATTTGTGGATCAGTTCATGGACTTGGATGACCCAGTAGAGAAGGAGCTGCTGTACCACCAAATGCTACATGCCATTCGGACGGACCGGTTCCCACTGACTGATATGGAAGCGGTAAGAACTTTAAATATTGGCAAGTTACCGGGAAACAGTAGTTGCGTTTTGCAGACACCAGGGTATCTGATACCATGGTAACTGGATCTGCATGTTGTTGTTTTTGCAGTTATCATGGTATCTGATACTGCAGTTGCTTTGCGAAAACGACAATTGCCGAATTCGTGCTGTTATAGAAGTCATCCCAAAAGAAATACATCCACTCCCATCACAAAGTACCAAAGTTCTTTACCACCAGTTTGAAAAAAAACCAGGCTCTTGTGTTGGTAATGACGAAAAAGACTTAGGACCGTGGTATCAGATGCCATGGGATTTGCAAAATCGCAACTTGTGCATGTTTGATGGCCCATACTGATTGGTCTCATAGCTGGGACCGAGTCCCATATATCCCATATTTGAAAATGTGTTATCCTATGAGTGAAAAACCACATATTGTCCCATATTTCAGCTTTTGCTTGGTTAGTGCTAAATTTCTTGAATTAAGTCCGTGTCCCCATAATCTGGCCAAATCCCAAGTATACTACCAGTTAATCTTAGGCAAATTATTGCGTCCTTATTTTTCCTCCCTTGTGTTTCACATCTAATTATCTTGTCTCGGACGCTATCTACTTTGTTTTAGGTTAGTTATTAAATCACAACAGAATCATCATTTGTTATTTGCACAGAGGCTGGGTCATGGGAATCTAGCCAAATAAGCTGTTTTTGCTTATATTTTCCTGTATTTTTTTTTTTTGTAATCCTGTATCGTATATATATTTTAGCCTTAAAGCACACCTCGCACTATTTACTGTTGAATACTGGAAACTAGGCTCAGCTTTTAACAAATTATACGCGGCTTTGGCTCGTGTAGGCCAAGCCTTTCTTCCCAGGCCCATTGACTTCTAGCAAAAGCTCGGCAAAATTCAAAAAACCGGTTTTACGCATCAATAGGATACCCGAACACTCGTCCGGAGCATAATTCGCATTGAAACTAGTGAATCGCGGCAAGTGCAAAGATTAGTCAGGTGTCGTTAGGGGATTTAGAATGTACATTTGAAATTTAGGTCTCCGGGTTTAAGAATTAATGAATGCAGTTACGGAAGGAAATTATAGGTACGACGGGCCCTTTAAGGTATTTGGAAAAGCTACTTTAAATTTACCTCAAAAGAATATGAGTATTAAATCTGGAATTGTAGACAGAGACATATCTTGCCCCCCCCCCCTTAAATTTTAACTGAAAAGGCAACTTATTTTTGTATCATTTAACTGAGCATACTGCATTATTTTGATTGTGTTAATGGATTATTTTATTTTTCACTATCCCTAGCGTGACGTTCCAAATATCTACGGCCGGCCTCACAACACAAAATTCTACTATGACGTTGAAAATGTAAATCTTAATACAAACGCGGCTTTTCAGTGGACATCAGCTCGCGGAAGGTAGCTCACTGCGTGGCCACTTATTTTTCGTAAATCGTTTTCGTCAAGCATACAAAACGTAAAAGCTCGTAGATGTACCAAAAAATCCAACAGGGAAATTCCACTAGGCTAACTAACTAAAAATCGATTATTCGTGAATAGCGGAGCAACTAATTAACACATTTGCATCGGATCTTCAAGCCTTTTCTAATGTATAAGTGATGGGTGAGTAGATTGTCCCATCTCAGCACTTTTCAGTTAAACTTTAAGGTTTCCTGAGATGACGCCACTTTTCAAGGCAAAGTGGCATGAGTTCAGCATGAGCAAATTTTTAAACATGGCGCCGCAGATGCCCGAAATTGACATACCCTTAATACCAAGCAAATATCGAGTTTAGAGTTGTACCAGGGTCGGTTACCAAGAACCAGGGTGTGCGAGCTACAAAAAGCTATTTAGAGATTCTTAGACCTACTTTGGGATACTTTTCGGGTATTCGAAGATATTTTTGGTGACCAACCGTGAGATTTGTAGGTAGGTAGCCTACGCAAGGATTGCCAAATATTGTCGATGATGGGGATGCTAGATAAGAACCTGCAGTAGAAAAGAAAAACAGCTATATAGGCAAGATCTGTCAGCGGTCTGTTCCATATTAGTATTGACACACTTGGGGGGATAGCCAACACGGAATAGAAGGGGGGGGGGGGGGGCTCAAAAAGACTGGCAGCGGTGGGATTCGAACCCACGCCTCCGAGGAGACTGGTGCCTTAAACCAGCGCCTTAGACCGCTCGGCCACGCTACCTTGGAGATATTGATCTCTTGGAAATTTGAAAATGTACTGGAATCACATTCTCACTGTGATGAGAACTGTGATTCCAGACAGTCTTTCTCACAGTTCATAGAGTATTATCTATAACTCTCTCCCGGAACTGTACATTTCTTGTTTCAAAGTTACAAAGTAGCGTTTTCAGTTAAACGTTAAGGTCCTTTCTGCTTCTTCTTGAGCCTCATCAGATACCTAACAAAGTGACATCAGCATGAGCAAATTTTGAAAAATGGCGCCACAGTGGATCGAAACTGACTTAAACTTGAAAGGTTCTTGCAGATAGGTTGGAAGCACAGAGGAGTTTTTGGGATCCCAAGACGTTAGTGACGGATACCTATGACATCGCAAAAAGTTGTCCGTCTGTACCGAGGGGTTGCTCACTCCCAAAATGGTTGTACAGTGGTGCCCGGTGCCCAGCCGGTGCCCAGCGGTGCCCAGCCGGTTCCATAAATCACAAATCTGGTGACACTAATTTATTGAACATTCGAAAAAAAAAATATTTGTGAAAGGCAGAACCCAAAATGCCAATTAGATTAATTCACCTATTATATTTCTCAATACTCAGTCGGCTCTTCAGTATCCTACCCTAATGCACTTCTACGTTTTCTTGGAAACTACTTGAAAATTCAGACTCGAAGTAAGAGTTCCATGGGCGGTACGCGACATGGCCAATCAAATCTTATCTCAACTTCGGGACACTAACGTGGAAATACTTGAATGAAAAAATCTTTTGAATCACCTCCAGTCTAGTATACTAGCCCTTTTTGGGATCCCAAAACGTTAGTGGCGGATACCTATGACATCGCAAAAGTTGTCTGTCTGTCCGTCCGTCCGTCTGTCCGTCCGTCTGTAAGCACGATAACTCTCGAAGTGAATGAGATATTTTGATGAAACTTGGTGTGAGGATTCTTTGGGTCAAGAGTAAGGTCGACTTCGTAGATGGGCCCTGTAGCCCTACATTTAGGGATGGGGGAGGGGGTTTAAATTAAGGGGCAAACAAAATGTTTTGAAACAGCTAATGTGATAGTGCTAATGTGATAGTCGACTATGGGGTAAGAAGACATGCTGAACACGATGGTGAAAACCATTTTCTCGCCGTACAAGTAGTTCGCCCGGAATCCGGCCAAAACCGGGAAATTCATTAAAAGCAAAAGTTTTATTTGAAGTTGATTAGATGTTCGGTTTAGAGGTAAGAAGACATGCTGAACACGATGGGGAAAACCATTTTCTAGCCGGACAAGCAGTTTGCCCGGAATCCGGCCGATACCGGAAAATTTGTTAATAGCAAAATTTTTATTTGAAGTTGATTCGATGGCAGATTTAAGGGTAAGAAGAGACGCTGAATCTGTATATGACAATCATTTTTTACCCGGACATATAGTTCGTCCGGAATTCAGTTGAAACTGATTTTTTTTATAAGTTAAAGTTTTATTTAAGTTGATTAGATGTTCTTTATAGGGATAAGGAGATACGCTGAATTCGTTTCTGAACTATCTTTTCTTTTGCTGGACAAGTTATAGTTCGCTCGGAATTCGGCCGAAACCGGAAATTTGGCAGAAGTAAAGCAGGAAGTTTCGATCAGTATCGTCAAAATAGATATGGCTTATACAGTATATCTGAACTTGGTTTTCTCAGATGATTAGCCTGGCGAAGACTGGATCTGGTGAAGACAAGACCTAGTTGTCTGGATCAAATATTAAATTTTTGGGATCCCATCGAAACCTTTGGTCTTGTTCATGCAGGGTGCTCAAAGACGGAGACAAAGTAGGGCTCGCGTCCTATTGGTGGGTTATGACGCGTACTTCAAGGAACGCGTCATAGCTGACCAATAGGACGCGAGACTTCCTCTTTGTTTACAAACTTTCAAGGCTTCAAACTCTCATAAAAAAGAACATTAATTTGCAAAAGTTGTACTATTCCAACAAGAAGAAGCCAGAATTTCAACAACTATCTGACTCACAGCAGCTATCCAAGGTCGGTAATTTACTCTCAAAGTCGAAAGTCCTATACTTCCTAATGTTAAATTTTTTCGTTATTCTCCCGCCGTTTTCGTCGGATATGGTGCAATCTCTCTATTGTGTGAATAGGAGTTATCAGAAGCAACAAGCTTCACAACACAACAATTTTTATTCTTCTTCTTTTCTAAATTTCGTCACGCGCATCGATTCATCATTAAAAAAAAAAAACATAGATGGCACTTTTTTACATTTTTCATTTCGGTGCCCACCCGGTGCCCAGCGGTGCCCAACCAGTGCCCAGGGACGGTGTACAGTGGTGCCCAGCGAGTGAGCAACCCCTCGGTCTGTACGATCTATAACTTTCGAAGTGAGTGAGATATTTTGATGAAACTTGGTGTGAGGATTCGTTGGGTCAAAGTACAGGTCAAGTTCGAAGATGGGCTCTGTAGCCCTATATTTAAAGGTGGGGGAAGGGGTTCAAATCAAGGGACAAACAAAATATTTTTAAACAGCTAATGAGATAGTCGATTATGGGGTAAGAAGACATGCTGAACACAAATATGAAAACCATTTTCTCGCCGGACAAGTAGTTCGCCCGGAATCCGGCAAAATCCGGAAAAGTTTTATTTGAAGTTGATTAGATGTTCGAATTAGCGGTAAGAAGGCATGCTGAACACGAGTATGAAAACCATTTTCTCGCCGGACAAGTAGTTCACCCGGAATCCGGCCAAAACCGGAAAGTTTGTTAAAAGTTTTATTTGAAGTTCATTAGATGTTCGGTTTAGGGGTAAGAACAAATGCTGAATCCGTATTTGAGAATCAATTTTTAGCCGGGTATATTGTTCGTCCAGAATCCGGCTAAAACCGAAAAATTTGTTATAAGTTAAATTTTGATTTAAAGTTGATTAGATGTTGAGGAGATGCGCTGAATTCGTTTATGAGCTTTATTTTTTCGCCAGGCAAGTAGTTCTGGATTTCTCCGAAACCGGGAAAATTCGCAGAAGTAAGGCAGGATCGTTTCGATAGGCTTATAGGGGTAAAGACACATGCTGAATCCATATCTGAACTTGGTTTTCTGAGATGATTAGCTGTTTGGCCTTAATCTGTTTCTAAATTTTACGAGTAAAAATATTCAAGGAGTCTGGCGAAGACTGGACCTGGCGAAGATAAAACCTAATTGTCTGGATCAAATATTGAATTTTTGGGATCCCATCGGAACCTTTGGTCTTGTTGCAGTTGGGATTCATTAGAAGAGTTGCTTGTCTGTTTTTTCTTTGTTTTGTATGCGATGGCCCTCGGGCATTAAGTAATATATATCATCATATATATCTTCCTCAGCCCAAGCTGACTGCGAATCATATTTGACAATGCAAAGCGGATACATCAGCTACATCCGTTTTGCATTCGAATATCATATATATCATCATACCGAGTTTATAGTTTTACCAGGGTTGGTCACCAAGAACCAGGGTGTCTCACATGGTTAGAAAGATACGTAGAGAGACTTAGAGGTACTTTGGGACTCTTAGAGATGCTTAAAGTTTAACTGAAAAGCCAACTTATTTTTGTGTCATTTAGTTGAATACACTGAATTATTTGGATTCTGCAAAGGGATTTTTTTTGTTTTCCACTATCTGCTCTAGTTATGACGTTCAGAATATCTGCGGCCGTCCCCACAGCGAAAATTCTACTATGACGCGGGAAATTTTTATCTAAACAAAAACAAGGCTTTTCAGTGGGCAGTGGCGATACTGGTGAAGATTGCTTAGTGCCTGAACAAAAAAAAGTCATAAATCTTTCTTGTAAGGCATACAGCAAATTAGAGGTACCACAAATCACTCGGAAATTCCACTATTTGAAAATCGATTATTCGTGAATAGCGAAACAACCAAGTAACGCATTTTCAGCGGGTCTTCAAGCCAATTTAAGTGAATAAGTGATGGGTAACTAGATTGTCCTATCCCAGTTCTTTTCGGTTAAACTTTAAGGATACTTTTGAGGTACAGTATACCTTGCTATTTGCCCCCCCCCCCCCCCCCCCCCCCCACCCACCTGTGAATAAAGTATAGCCTATGCGTGCAATTCCCACCGTTTCTTTCCAGCCTCTGCACTTACCAAATGTATGAAATTGGACCATTGATTGAAAGCTCCAATTATTCTCTGCATCTTAATATTTTTTTGTTGCTGAACGAAGTCGCAGCGTTGCCAAATGCCTATCTTCTAAACACCTGCTGACCATGGCCAATTTTTTTCTGCCTCAGCTTCCATTTCCAATTTTCTTTTGCGCCTTTTGCGGATTTAATTGCGCTACCAGGTTAACCCAAATAGCGTGAGCTCTGCTCGAGCTTGACTATTTGCGACGGCGTTTTTTGTCCATGTGTTTAGGCCTTGTCTCCTTTTTTTGGCACCATGCAATTCTTCAAAGAAGTGGATGGCATTTGAAATCAATTACTTTGGTCAGGATGGATGTATTTTGATGTTCCACGCGGGATCCTTGTGATTCACAAGTTTACTCTCGAGTTTACTAGGGGTGGCGCAAATCGCAAGGTATCCTGTGCTTTTACTTTTGGTGACAAACCCTGAGATTTTAGCTACTCTCTTAAGAGGGACCTTGCCAAGAACTGCCAAATATCGCTGAAAAACAGTTTCAGCTGACAAGTGCGTTTGGTATATACAGACCAAACATCCCCCCCCCACGGTCCCTCCCTCGTTCCGCGCAGGTTGTGATGGGAATGGCAGATAAAACACCCCAGTAGAAAAAATGTATACATGCGAGGTCTGTTCGCAGACTGTCCACCATGGATATGAACACACTGCGTGGGTAGGCTTATAGCCTATAGCCTAGACGGAGGAGAGGGTTGTAAAAAATCTGGCAGCGGTGGGATTCGAACCCACGCCTCCGAGGAGACTGGTGCCTTAAACCAGCGCCTTAGACCGCTCGGCCACGCTACCTTAAAGATAATTATCTCTTAGAAATGTGGAACTGCACTGGAATTTCTATTTCTGTTTGTTATCAGTTCTATTCTCGAAATAAACCGGAACAGTACATTTAGTGTTTCAGAGTTACAAGGTAGCGTGGCCGAGCGGTCTAAGGCGCTGGTTTAAGGCACCAGTCTCCTCGGAGGCGTGGGTTCGAATCCCACCGCTGCCAAACCTTTTGCCTGACATCGCAAAAGATTTTTTTTTGCGCATAGCCTAAAGCTAGGCCTAAAGAGGGTTTTCGCGAGATTACGGAACCACTTTTCACCGAGCGAGTGACTTCGCGAAAAATGTGGGAATCCAATTCGCGGAATTGCTTCCCACTTTCCTGTTGGGTTGATCGCGAAAACACATGGAAAACTGAAATCGCCGGGAAAATGTTGGATTTCAAACCTTTTAGAACAAATATTGGACATTCCTTCCAATCTCGTATGTTCTTAAGAAGTCATCCTTAAAGTTTAACCGAAAAGGAATGTAATAGCAGAATCTAGGTACCCATGACTTATTCACTTAAAGAGGCTTGAAGACCCGATGAAAATGCGTCACTTCGTTCTTTAGCTGTTCACGAAAAATCGATTTTCAAATAGAGGAATTTCCCTCTGATTTGTGGTACCTCTATCTACTTGTGTCTGTGTTATATGCTTGACGAAAACGATTTACGAAAAATAAGTATTCAAGCAGTGAGCCACCTTCCTCGAGCTGATCACTGACCACTGAAAAGCCGCGTTTGTATTGAGATTCAGTTTTTCTGCTTCATAGTAGAATTTTGCGTTGTGAGGGCGGCCGTAGATATTCTAAACATCATACTAGAGCAAATAGTGAAAATAAAAAGAATCCCTTACCACAATCAAAATAATGCAGTGTAGTTAGTTAAATGATACAAAAATAAGTTGGCTTTTCAGTTAAACTTTAATGAGGCTTGCGGTGTTTTTTTTTTCATCGTTAATGACGCAGTACGCTTGCCGTGTTTTTCCGAGGGGTTACCCCCCCCCCAAAAAAAAAAATGGCTGTACAGTAAGTGCCTGGTGCCCACGGAGGGCTGTACAGTAATGCCAAACAAGAGAGTAACCCCTCGTTTTTTCACACTTTCAAAATTCCCGCCGAAACATTCAACTTTTCGCGGAGCTTTCCACTTCCTTTTGAGGGGTTACCCATTCCTAGGCACCTGCTTTACACCCTTTCCCGGCACCGGCCGGCGTGCCGGCCGGCACCAACCGAAAAAGACGATCGTGCCGACAATAAATTGGGCGATTCATGTTTCGAACGCTTCTAGAAACGCTTATTTTGATGTCGGGCATCGCGGAACCAGGCAATATCTGTACACTAGAATCGAGAGTGGGCCACCCCTCGCTAACTTTGCGGAATCACTTTTAAGAGAAAGTTTGGCAACTTTTTGAAGCAATACGAAAACCATTGGAGAGTGATTCCGACTTTTCTTTCCTCGGCAAAATCTTCCTCTTATGAACATTTTTCTGCATGATTGACACGCATTCGTTTAATGCAGTCAAAAATAAGTGTTCTCGTGCAATTTTCCAAATTTTCTTTTTTATTTCTCTATATTAAATAAGCGGGTTAGAAAGGCACGGATTAGAAACACTATTCTGTGTTTCTGCTATCACAGGACAGTACCCTTTGGAGAAAGAAGATGTAGAATAGAACATAAACAACTGTTCGGGAATTTACCATGTAGGTACTAACGGAAAAAATGTTTAACATCTGAAAAGTTGCTTCTTCAGCACGGCCTACTGAAAATTTCTTGTGTACCTCCCAAAATCAGAAACTGACATTAAATTTCAACGTTCAAGATTGCATGACATCAAATGTACGAAATGTACGCCAAATGACATCTGGAACTATGTCACAAAAAAACTGATTCTTGATGTCATGGGCGGGCAGGGCAGGATGTCAATAGTGCTTATTTAATGATTGTTATGTTAATTGTGTTTTTTTTAAAGAACGTTATATGAGTGTTCCTTCAGCCCAAGCTGACTGCGAATCATATTTCTCTGCGTTAAACGGATACGTCAGCTGAATTATGATTTGAGCGATATTTCGGCCTTTCTTGGCAAGGGTCCTCTTCAGGCTCACGCCAGAAGAACGAACCTGCGGCCATAGCGAATTCAGCTGACGCATCCGTCTAATGCAGTTAGTGACAAGTCTCAATTGCATGTTTAGATTTAGAAGCGAAATCACACAATTTATTGACGGCACCGGTGCCGACACGCCTTATTTCGGTCAGTGCCGGGATAAGGTGTACAGCAGGTGCTGGGGAGTGAGTAACCCCTCGGTTATTTCGCCGTATATAAGTGGGTTGCAAAAAAATAATATATTAGGCTACTAATGGTTCTTGTCTGGTTCTTGTGTTGGCTTGCGCGTCCCCTATTACTCGATATAATGTGCAAAATAATTAATGATCCATGTAGTTCGGCGAAAGCGAAGAAAAGGGAAACTTGTAGTAATACCTCTTTACGAAGGGCCAAGAAAAATAATCAAGTGGTTCTTAAAGTGGCGCGTCTCGGTGGCGCGTCCCCTACACCGTTAAAGCACAACTCTTACTAGAAATAATCTTTTCCCTATGAAATGGATCAGAAAAAAATATCTTCGAAAATACCATTACTTTCCATCTTAAACTATTGATTTTCTTGTTAACGCCTGTCGATTATGTCCAGCCTTCCTGCTCTCCGACGCGGCGACTGGGCGCAAAACATTTGAAAACTGATCGCGCCGTGGTTCAAAAGTGTGAAAACTAAGCAAATAAAAGAAGTAACAAACAAAAGCTCCTCAGATCCTTATGTGTGAAAGAGTTGTCAGCAGACGTTGATGATACCGGCAAACGTTTCGTTGTGTGACGGGCAAAACTCGGCAAGGCCAAAAAAGCGCTAAAATTTCGTAGGCACAAAACGAAACAACGGAGAAAGGTGGGGATTTTAGAAGCTTATAATTCTGTATGGGAGCTAGATATATTATAAAAAGCAGGATAAGCAAGAGGGGTCCTTTAAAGGTTTTACGACTTTTCCTAGAAAATGTCACAATACTTTCAAGAAAAATGTCGCAATGCGGACACTTTTTACGGAAAAGAGCGAGGTTTTCAACAGATTTTCTTGAAAGTGTTGTGACAGCGACGTTTTCTAGGGAAATGTCGCAAAACTTTTAACAGCGTAGGTGTCACGAGGGGGGGGGCGTTTAGGATTGTAGGTAAAGTAAATCAGTACTTTTGAGCAAATGACCGTTGGCTTTCTATGCACCAGAGCTAGTTTATTCTTTTCTTTTATCTTTCTAAAATGTTATGGTTTCAGCTACAAGGGGGCGCGGGTCAAAAAAACATGGCAGCGGTGGGATTCGAACCCACGCCTCCGAGGAGACTGGTGCCTTAAACCAGCGCCTTAGACCGCTCGGCCACGCTACCTTGATTATTTTCTTAGGTTTTAGATTAGAAACCTTATCTAATTTTGTCCCAGTTCTATTTACCGTCTCCCAAAGTCTCTTACCTCACCACTTAGAAAGGTCGTCAGTTCAAAGCTCGGTGGATCCAACTTTTGCTTCGGAACCTTTTGCACTGACATAATAATGACTCCTTCGATACATGGGCGGGTCTGCAGTAGTGAATATGTAATACTGTGCAAAAGAATAAGAAATGTTTGGGCTGCAGAGTTTTTTTGTTGTTGTTGCTACAGTTGTAAAATTATCATTCGTTTTACTACTTGAAACCGTTGTTAATGATGACTGTTTTCAGTTCAGTACAATTTTATTCAACATTATTATATTGTAGGTTATGGTGTGCGCCCTTCGAACTCAAGTAGAATTCGGTGATTTCAACGGTCAGGTTGACTACCTCGGGGTGATGTCACAGTCTTTGCCCAACCGTCGTCTTTCAACAGTTCCGGTAGAAGCCGTTACGATGCATCACCAATCTTTGTTCGGAATGACACCGCTAGAGGCGAAACAAGCGCTTCTGACGATTGTGCAAAGTTGGCCGTTGCACAGAGCTACATTCTTCGATGTAACGGTAAGAGTTTTTTCAGAGATAATGGGTTATACATCCAGGGCCCGTGTACGTGTATTTCGCGAATGGCCAAATAAAACTTAAACGACCCCCTCTAGCTTATTCTGTCTTTATATTATCTCTAGCTCTCTCATAAAGAACTAAGATTAAGCATGCTTTTGTCGGGCGTCGGTCGACTCGTTGGCACATCGGGTTCTTTTCATACGCAAGAGATCAAATTCTGCACAGATTTGTCGTGCAGAACACAGGAGAAATAGAATTCTGTATCCTTCGGGTCTGGATATTCTCTTTGGCACATCGGGTTCTTTTTATACATAAGAAATTCAATTTTGTATGCTTTCGTCGGGTGTCGGTAGACCCGTCGGCACATTGGGTTCGTTTTATACGCAAGAAATCGAATTCGGCAAACATTTGTTGGGCAAAATACAGAAGAAAACCCCACCTTTCGCCGTTGTTTCGTTTTGCACCTACGACGCTTTTTCGGTCTATCTGAGTTTTGACAGTCACGCAGTCCAAATTTCGCCCAGATCTTCAGATACTATGAAACTTCTGACAGTGTAGTAAGAACAAATAATCTGACAGAACCTCTGTCTCCCTATCTCTGTAATATAGCTATGCGGAGTCGAATATTTCCCCACACCCTGTCCGCTACGAACCAGCGGAAGTTAGTAGCTTCGCGCCACATCACATTTCGTTTTCTCTACAAATAGCTAAATCGCTGTCAACCCGCCCGTGAGGAAAAGTAGGAGTCAAAGCTGATTGGTTCTATGGCCAGAGCGGGTCAGCGCGCGGAGTACGCCTCCTGCCAGGCTCCTTCAGTATTTTTTCTGCGATAAGCAACGGCGAAGACGGAAGATGAGTAAACGGGTATCAACATAAGCTCAAAGCTAGAGTAAATACCTCGAGGTCCGCTCAGTTTTGTCGGGTTTTCATAGTCGCTGCATGGGACTAAAGACAGAAGTTCTATCAGATCATTTGTTCTTGGTAGTACGGATTCATTATTATGTTGTCGGAAGTTTATTTTCTAATATTTTTCTTCTGTTTACAGCAATCCTTTACGTCAAACTGGCCCAAATCCCTGTGGCTTGCAGTCGACCAGCGCGGACTCCACTTTTTGGAGTATAGGACGAGGAACGTTCTCTGCCACCATGATTATAAGAACGTTCTGTCGTTCAGCCCTACCCTATCTTGTTTGATGGTTGTGACAGGTACAGAGCAGAAGCCGGCAAAAATTGTTCTCAACACTAATCAGGTAATTTGATTCTCACTCCATTTATGCCACCCACTATAACAAGATTGTTCTTTTTTCTGTTTTTTGTCATGTAAATTGATTCATCTTTTTGTGTTTTATTTGTGATTACGAAGAGATTATTACCCAGTTGTCGAGATTGTCTCCCCATTAGGCAGGTCGAAGTAGTTGAAATACAATGATTTCTCTTTGAAAATAAAACTTGAAAACTGTCGTAGTACTTTCGTTTGCCTACAACTTGCAGAATGTTAGGTTCCATAAAATTCTGAGTATAAACATTTTGGTTGCACTCGCAAATTGTGGTGATGATTTTCACATCAAAAATGCCAAAAAATAAAATGGAAACAAATTCCAAAAGTTTCCGCGCGTCAGTTCGCGCAGGATTATGTTACTGTTTGTATTTTGATCGAATGTTACCTGTTCGCACTTAGCCGAGTTTTGTCTGGCAAAAAACAAAACGTTTGCCGGATCTTCAACGTCCGCTGACAACTCTTTCACACCTGAGGATCTGAGAAGCTTCTGTTTATAACTTATTGTATTTGCTTAGTTTTCCACTTTTTAACCACGGCGCGTTCAGTTTTTAAATGTTTTGCGCACAGCCGCCGCGTCGGAGAGCAGGAAGGTATAAGGAATTATTTCAGTAATCGAATCTGAAAGCAAAATTTGGAGTCGTGCAAAGACATGCTGCTGCGGAGCTAACTGGAAGGTTTGCCAAAGACGTTCCCATCTGAAGAGAGGAGCGAATGAAGAAATCATAATGCATTGGTTCAAAAGGTTCACAGAGGAGCTTGTCGCTCCAGTTTCCACCACAGGCATGCAGTTGCTACACTGTCAGAAGTTTCATAACAGACAGCGCATATACTTTCAAGAATAACACCTTTTCACTTAGAAATAAAGTGTTATGACCAATTAAGTTTACACTATTTCGTGCCTAGATCTCCAACAACACCTTCAATTGGTAAAAAATACTAACGGGAACGAAAGAAACATAACAGATAACATCCCAAAGTGTTATCTGTTGAAACCGGGCATCCTTCTGTTGTCGTTATGTAACTTCTGACAGTGTAATATTTTTACCAATTGAAGGTGTTGTTGGAGATCTAGGCACGAAATAGTGTAAACTTAATTGGTCATAACACTTTATTTCTAAGTGAAAAGATGTTATTCTTGAAAGTGTTATGCGCGATCTCTTATGAAACTTCTGACAGTGTACATTCCAGTTCAAAGCGAAAGAAGAAAACGTATTTGACACTGCACAACTGATACGTCAGCTACATTTTATCATAATTTTATTTCGGCCCTTCTTGGCAAGGGTCCTTTTCAGGCTCAAGCTGGAAAATGAATCTTCATTTTTCACGCAGTTCATGTTCAAGTTTCATGAAGTTCATCAGTTATGATTCGTAGTCAGCTTGGGCTGAAGGAATATATAATAATAATATAATTGCATCAGAAGGCTTTCGCCTCTATAAATTTCTCTATACACTAAATTGAATTTCAGCCAGGTGGCGATCTACACCTGCTTTGAATTGATTGATGTTTTCGGCATTCACGACACTTTCTGGTAGGTTATTCCAATGTTCGACTATTCGGTTCCTGAAGCTCCATATAGAAGAAAACGATCTGCTCCATGCAGTCGGAAAATAGGTTGACTGGTGATCGCGCTTATTGTTGAGAAGGATGATACACTGAGACAATGATCGAATAGGGTTTCAGTTCTACTTTAACCATTTTTTTCATTGCAGGCGTTCCAGATCGCGAATCTCGTACGGGAATACTGCGAAATTTTGCAACCCAACGGTGTTGTTTTGCTCAGCGGGCAGCCAGGGTTCGATTCCGACTCGGCTAGCATCCGCGGATCAATTGCTGGATCTCTTAGTTAACCTGCGAGCTTGTAGGACAGTTTCAGTATGTACAGTGTCTTTTATATGTAGTATAATCAAAGGCCCAGGATGCGTTGTTTAAAGTTATTCACATGGGCGTTTCAGTATAGTAGATGTATGCCTATTTGAACGTTAGTTAACTTTGAACAGTACCATTTTCTTCCGCTTGTTGTGACAAATGTCAACTACCGCACTGTCAGAAGTTTGATAACAGAAAACACGTGTTTGCGCTTCCTTGTGATGACGTTATGGGATTATATCTGTTATGGTACCCTTTAAGTGTTATGCTTTAGAGACAAAACTTCTGTTATGACCCTTTCAGGTGTTACGTTTCACGAAAGATATGTTTAAAAGGTCACAACAGATATGTTTTCATAACGCTTAACACAAGGATGCGCAAACACGTGTTATCTGTTATCAAACTTCTGACAATGCCGTCGGCCAAAGACACAAAGTAGCTAATTAAGGTCTGCTAAGAACAGCTGTACCGGGAATCATACCTCTACTGTAGCGTGATCTTCTTCTCCTCTTGTAAGCTTACTCGGTTTCCGCAAGGTGACGCGGATCAGTGACTCTCATGAATGGAGCATACTAACTGACGTGAAAGTTGCTCTCCCACGCCAGACAAAGCAGTGGAAAAAAGTGTCCCGAAATAATAGGGGAAGAAGATCACTTAGTCGAAGAAGTGGCAGTAGACCTCTGTGAGTAACAAGGTTGCGAACAACGTATTATCGACCCTTGATAGTATGAACTGCGTAAACATTAAGCCGAACTTTTGTTGCATTTGTGCGGGTCTTAAGACTGTGCAGTGCTTCCCATGCCTCGGTGGTTATCAATGACCTTTGACGTAGAATGTGCAGTTAGGAAACATAAATATATCCACCCCACCCCCCAACCATCACACGACCCATTAAAAATGGGATAATGTAGTAGGGTTCCGCGGTCTTTTTAACTGTGCTATTGTTAGTTTTGCATTTATTTATTTGTACTCCTCAAAACAGATGAGTAAAATAAGTATTCCCTCAGCCCAAGCTGAAGGCGAATCATTTTTGGCGATTCTAAACGGATAAGTTGGCTGAGATTTATTCCGGCAACGTTTCGGCCCTTCTTGGCAAGGGTCATCTTCAGGCTGTAACGTCCCTACAATCAGCAGGCCGAAGTATTGCTGGAATGAATTCCTGCTGTCTCATTCAAACAGAGATGTATAGAGGATGAAGATTTCATATTAAGCAATCAGACAGTGAGCAACAATGTAAATACAATGCTTGCCATCAGTATGCTTATCGTAGTTTTGACTATTTGAATTCTCTGTGATTTTTTCTGTTTTGGGATCTGACGTCGTGAACTCCATTTCGATATTTTGTTACAGTTCGGCATGGAAAAAGCTTACCCCCCCCCCCCCCTCCCGTTTCCGCAGATATTAAGAGGTGAGATCATTTTTCCTACAGGATAATTTTCGTTCTGAGATTTTTTTTTTTTTTTTTTTTTTTTTTTAGCAAAATGGAGGTTGAATTTGGAGAGCTTTAGGGACCGGTTGTTTCGAGGTGTAACCGTGAATCGTGACTCAAGTTATTTTTCCTTGTTTTTACCACGATTTCTATTTTTTCTTTTCGCCCACCATTACCTCTCAAAAGTCTCAGATTATGTTTGTGTTATAGTTTTTACTTCAGTATGACAGGACGGTTTTATGTCGGCTTATGTCAAAGATGACATAAGCCTATGTGAAACAGGCATTTCTGTTTTTTCTTTTCGCCCACCGTTTAGCCTGCTCTCAAAAGTCTCAGATTGTAATAATAATAATAATTCACTGTATTTCCTTAATAGCTTACAAAATCAGCTAGCGTTGGATCGTCAACATTTAAGAGCACAAGTTAATCTATTTATACATACAATTCATTATTTACCAACTGATAATCAATACAAACTAAAATATAAAAATACCTATCGCTTTTATCAACGTGCAAAAACACAGAATCTGTGTGTTTATAGTTTTTACTTCATTAGCCTATGTTTTGTGTAGGCTTATGTGAAAAATGTTTAACGCTGCCTTGAGATGGTTGCAGGCTCTCGGACAACACTGAAGCTGTTCTCACCAATCTCACCGAGTTAGGTATGACATTTCCGTATACGATTCGGATGAGTTAAAACTTTTACCCTGTCTGGACTGGCCGTACATCCGATTTCCTTAAAGGAACAGTAAACTTGACTAAGCAACTTTCGGCCATCGAATCACCCGGGGGGCTTGGATAAATATACAGGGTCTTATTGTCGACAGAATGCCCCTTCTTTGTCATCTCGAACCCCCTCCTTAGTGTTCCCAAAGCTAGCTGGCAGGCCCTTGCCCCTTATGCACTGTAATTATGCACTCATGTACTGTAAAAGTTCTTCTTTTTGGGATCCCAAAACGTTAGTGACGGATACCTATGACATCGCAAAAAGTTGTCCGTCTGTCCGTCTGTCCGTCTGTCTGTCTGTCCGTCTGTCCGTCTGTACGGTCTGTAACTTTCGAAGGGAATGAGATATTTTGATGAAACTTGGTGTGAGGATTCTTTGGGTCAAGAGTAAGGTCAAGTTCGTAGATGGGCTCTCTAGCCCTATATTTAGGGGTGGGGGAGGGGGTTTAAATTAAGGGGCAAACAAAATATTTTGAAACAGCTAATGTGATAGTCGATTATGGGGTAAGAAGACATGCTGAACACGATGGTGAAAACCATTTTCTCACCGGACGATTAGTTCGCCCGGAATCCGGCCAAAACCGGAAAGTGTGTTAAAAGTAAAAGTTTTATTTGAAGTTGATTAGATGTTCGATTTAGGGGTAAGATGACATGCTGAACACGATGGTGAAAACCATTTTCTCGCCAGACAAGTAGTTCGCCCGGAATCCGGCCAAAACCGGAAATTTTGTTAAAAATAAAAGTTTTATTTTAAGTTGATTAGAGGTTTGATTTAGGGGTAAGAAGACATGCTGAACACGATGGTGAAAACCATTTTCTTGCCGGGCAAGTAGTTCGCCCAGAATCCGGTCAAAACCGGAAAGTTTGTTAAAAGTAACAGGTTTATTGGAAGTTGATTAGACGTTCGATTTAGGGATAAGAAGAACACTTTTTCTACCCGGACAACTTGTTCGCCCGGAATCCGGCCAAAACCGGAAATTTGGCAGAAGTAAAGCAGGAAGTTTCGATCAGTATCGTCAAAATAGATATGGCTTATAGCGGTATATCTGAACTTGGTTTTCTCAGATGATTAGCCTGGCGAAGACTGGATCTGGCGAAGACAAGACCCGATTGTCTGGATCAATCATTAAATTTTTGGGATCCCATCGAAACCTTTGGTCTTGTTACATGTAGACTACAGAGTAACGACCTCCCCGACAAGGCGGCCGGGGTTCGATTCCTAGTCACCGCACACAAATCTTTTGCTTTTGCGAACCTTTTGCTCAAAGTCGAATTCTCGGAAAATGCCCGGAAACTGCAATGGTCGTTACGAGAATTTTTCTTACTCTCAAGATCGACTCAGGGTACATTCTTGATATGTTAACTAGCTCCCCGAGTCAAGTTTGAGTCAAGTTTTCTGTTCCTTTAAGCCGCTACAGATTTTAGTCGAGTCTGCCTACTTGGGTTGTGTTGTAGCCTAGGCCTTAAGGCTGGTTAGCACATATGGTATGATATACTTTGTTTTGTTTTGTTTTTTACTATGCCCCTACGGAAATTTCCCGACTGAAGTCGACTCAGACAAAGTGAAACAGGTTTCGACCCGATTTCAGGTTAGTTTCATCCTGGATCAACCGGAATTTCTCGGGTCTGACCGAGGCCTAAATTCCGGTTGAAATCCTCCCATCAAATCGGCCGAGGCCGGAATTCCGGTCGATCCTAGTAAGAAACTAACTTGAAATCGGGTCGAAATCTGTTTCACTCTGTCTGGGTCGATTTCAGGGGTTGGTAAGGTGAGGTAAGGTACAATTTTAATTACAAACAAAAAGAAACCTCATGTTGCTTAAAAGCGTAAGACATCTCGGTGGGATAAAAAACGACGCTTCGCTAATTCTGATTTGTTTGTAAAAATTATCAATAAAATCCTAGCCTAAGGCGTTTAAAAAGAAAAAACAAAACAAACAAACAACTAACTGGGATCTGAGAAAACATCAGAAGAAAACCAGGCAGCATTAGTGACAAAAAACAACAATACATGTATTTAACATATGTATCTAACCACCGTATCGAATAGGAACCAATTTAATTCTGAAAGATATGTATTTAGCTTATATCTACGTTATGCATTTGCCTAGTCAGGTATTAGTCGCCTTTTTTACCAATTTTATGGGTTTTGAGCAATTTTATGCCTTTAAGTATTTTGTGGAGTTACAGTTGTGCGTTTCTTCCGTCTGTCTTTTTCCGATCTTTACATTCCCGACAAATGTACCACGCTATGTCTGAAGACTCACATGCCAGTGTCCATGCATGGATTTGAAAATCTAGCCCAAAAAATGTCTTGGAAATTGATGAAAGTGAGATAACCATGCGCGATTTCCAAGCCCGTGTGTCCACAAAACATTACTTCGTGTACACTCATGTCTGAAGATGAAAGAGTCGACGTAACGCAAGAAATTACGTAAGTGTAACGTAAGTTTTTTACGTACCAGTCTGAAGGAACCTTGATCCCCCAAATTTAGGGTGGTTTAATACGTTCTTCACAGCTAGATGGCAGTTACATCACGCACGTGGTTTCGAGGGACAGCTTTTGTCCGTCACAGACTTCCGTTGTCTCAAAACAATTTTGAAATATAAGAGTAACATATAAGCAAAATAAAACGCTTTGTAGGTCTTCCCGCCCATCCTTTTGTTGTCTTATTAAACTGGCGACTTGTCAGATCCCGCGTGTTACCATGACTTTAGCGTATGCCACTGCCTAGACATATTTAAAACAATTACAATTCTGGCTTTCCCCCCACCCCCGAGCAAGTTGCGCAGGTGTTTTTTACTCCTTTTTTTCTTGTTTCCCTATAGTTGTTCATAAAGGTTCTCCAAGGCATGACATGTAGGGTTTCCTACGTTGGGTGTACACCGGTTCAGTCGGAGCCAGCGCTCCCTGAATTTGCTTCACTATTTAGTTAGAAAATAAGAATGCTTTGGATTCTGGGGGAAATGAGTTTAAGTCTTATTGCTTTTAATTCTCTTGTGTCGAGATTATTGCGTATGTGTTTATTTATAAATTGTCAGATTATAAATAAAAGTTGAAATTGTTAAGTATACTTTAATTAATTCAGTCTCGAAACCATACAGCGAAAACAAACAAATAAACAAGGTAAACAACACAATTCCATTCCAATCAAATCACAGCGGCCCTTACACGCTATCTATCTAAATATTTAGACAGCAAACACTATGTTCGTAAAAAAAGATAGATGGCGCAAAAGTGCTGTAATGACTCGGTGGGTTTGCTATCAAACCACATTATCAACAGAGGGCTTGGAATGTTTGCAGAATTTGAGTTCTTGCGGTGTAAAAAGAACCCGATGTGCCGACGAGTCGACCGACGCCCGACAAAAGCATGTAAGATCATATTTCTTCGGGGTCCGTGAAGCCGCGCCGAATTTTAATTTGGTGGCGGCGAATATAATTTTAGTCGGCGGCAGCGCGCCGGTCATTCATCGGCATTTGCTCTATTTTTTGTCTTTTTTTCAGTTTTTTTTCAATTTTCCTATAAGTTTTTGCTGTTTTACCCTCGGTTTTACCCACACAAATCCTTAGTGTTTTTATGGCGCCTTCGGTTCAGTGTCGGTCCCTCTGTCACTTTTGCTAGTTCGGGCACTTGTAAGCTAGGACGATGAAACTTGACAGGATTCTGAAGGACCCGACTAAATGCTCAGCGAAACCTTGTTTTCCCGAATCCGATCATCCGTGTGGGGGTGGAGGGGGGGGGATCCGGAATCTTGTGACCCGCATACGTTGCAAACGGGTAATCCTATTCGAACGAAACTTGATGGGTTGTAGGAGCAGATGCCCGAGATATTCCGTTTATATGTCCGAACGCGGCATCCGACTACGAAGGGGGGGGGGGGGTCGGAGTGGGGACTCCGGATATTTTGGAACATACATTTGGGACCAAACGAATCGAGGGATTGTGATAAAACTAGGACGATACAAAGACCATAGGTCCTAGATGTGCGATTTGGTGTCCGGACCGGATCTGGCCTCGTTTGGTGGAGTTAGAATGGGCCTATACCTGAATTTTCCGGAAGCACTCCGATTCGAGTGAAACTCGGTGTGTGGTAAAAAGCATATGCCCTAGATGCGACATTTGTGTGTCCAAATCACACCTGACTTCGTTGGGGGTGGAGAGGGGGGCCCGGAAATCCTTCAACATACGTAGATAACACTGGGGTAAAACTTGGGCGGGTCCCCCAACCAACTTCCCCACCATGGTCGAACGCGGTTCGCAACATCTGGGGCATCTCCTCTCACTCATAAAGTTTCACTCGAAACGGCTCACCGTTCACAACTTAAGTGAATCCCGGATCCCCCCTCTCTCCAGCCCCACACGGATGGTCGGATCCAGAAATGTTTCATTGAGTATCGGGTCGGGTACTTTATATGCATGCCAAGTTTCGTGGTTTTATATGGGATCACCGCAACTAGCAAAAGTGAAACCAGGGACCCATAAATTTCCTTTATTTGTCGTTTCCTATGCCTCTATGTTGCTATGTTGACCGAACCAGTCCTACTTTCCAAAAATCCCACTAGGGTCGAATCTTCAATCTTGTTTGCCTCATTGGACGTGCGCGCCAAAGAGACTCCTCCCTCAAGGCGCCAGCAGCCAATCCCAAATTTTGTCTATCTGGTCTAGAACGTGATTGGACCGTGGGTATTTCTCGAACTATCTTCCGTGCGGTCAACATAGTATCAGAAATCTCTTATTGACAAGCCCCTTGTAAAGGAAATTTATGGGTCCCTGGCAGGTCCGTATCCAGGAATTTATTTCGGAGGGGGTTTTACCCGCGAGTCTGAACTAGTCCGTACCAAAATGTACAAAAAAGACATAAATCGGAAATTAAAGCCTAAATAAAGGATTTTTCTTATGTTTCGGAGGGGGTTCCAACCCCCTACCCCCCCCCCCTCTCTGGATACGGCCCTGGTCCCTGGTGAAACATAGGGAAAGACGAGCCGACGGAGAGACATCATGATTACTGTATGCCAGCAAGGCCAGGCTATGCGGCACTTGAGTCGAAGGCTGCAAGTGCCATATACGACCCTTGAACCTACGCTTGCTGTTGTACTATAAATAAAATTTGTTGAAGGGGGACTGTGGAACTCCAGCAATCGATGTGACTTCGAGCGTTTGCTTACGCTTCTGTCCGGAAGGGATTACTTCAGAAAAATACATTAAATAAACGCAGATTCGTTCATCCTTGTGTTAAATGTTATGAGACAGCATTTGTTATGACCCTTTTCAGTGTTAAGTTTTGCAAAAAGATAACATTAAAATGGGTCATAACTCATAACAGATATAACGTTTGACAAAAGGATGCGCAAACATTTGTTTTATGTTATCAAACTTCTGACAGTGTACAGCCAAAAATAAAAAGATGCGTACCTCAACGATGATGAGAGTTTTGCACTATCCCCACTGAAGGAGGGGGAGGAACATCTGACATTAATCCCCGCTCGGAGCGCTGATATGGTATGAGGCCAGTTCTATAGTCCATGAACGTCCGGCCCCGAAGGTTTGTGTGAACTATGGTTTACTAGCGTAAGGCCCGGACATAGAGATCTGGGGCCCCACACTGTTGGAAGTTTCATAACAGATACCACAAGGATGCGCAGTGATTTTGCAAACGTTAAGCATTCAACGTTATGCACAGTAAACATTGACAGGAAGATCCGAAAAAACATCTGCTGACTTTCCGATATCATAATGACAAATAAAAAAAGTCAGCAGATATTTTTCCGGCGGTGTACATAACGTTTTAATGCGTAACGCTTGGAAAATATAACGGCTAAAATCATAAGTGTTATCTGTTGAGACCGCGCACCCTTGTGTTATCTGTTATGAAACTTCTGACAGTGTAGGCAGTTAACCCAGAGCTCGGCGAATCCGGATTCGAATCAACAGCTTTTCAGGCTGGATTCGGATTCGGACTCGGATTCCAAACCCCGGATCTTACGAATCCGCTCCAATTTTCTTCCTTCCAGTTTTTTTTAGAATGTTCTCCTTCCAGTTTCCATTTTCTCGATAACGAGTCCCAAAGTCATTCCTGATTGCCGAGAGGAAACCCTTACTATGATAATCCTTAACCACACATTCAGTCCCGGATTCGAATCCTCAGCATGAAATGGTGGATTCGGAATCGGATTCGTACCTAGCCCTGGATTCGAATTCGAATCCTTTCGTCTTCGGATTCGCCCATCTCTGCAGTTAACCGGGGATTGACCACTCTCGATTTTAGTGTACGGCAAGTATCCGATTGCCGCATATTAGAACATTAACATGAGCAGGTTTAGAAGAAGAACCGCCTAATTTATGGCCGGCATCGCTGATTTCGGCCAGTGCCGGGTAAGGTTGTACAGCAGAAATGGATATGGTTGTACAGCAGGAATGGATAACCCCTCGCAATTGAAAAGGATCGGTGCCCTCTATTGGAAAATTTAGCAAAATACAAACTTTATTTTTATTTGTATTTATTTAACGAGGTTCAACTTAGAAAATAGACAGACTTAGAACTGAAATAGACACCACCAACTAAACATTTTTTTTTACACATTATAGTTTTTACATTTACCACTTCGGCATCTGGCCGGGGCCTCTACTGAGGTTGGGGCATTGGGCAGTTTTGCCACTAAATAGTATCCACTTGCGAATTTTCATCGAATGCAAGGAACGCGAGTAAAATAATTAAATTACGATACGGCGACAAAACTCGCCAGTCGCCCGGATTGAGAACCAACGTCATAAAATGCAACGCAGGCTCGTGATTATCGGTCGCTTGGAGCCAAGAGCGCGGAGATTCTCTCAGCGGAGGAACAGCAGACAAACAATAGACGGAAGGAGTCCACGAGGTGGAAAGTGAACTCGTTCCCTCGGCTTGGCTGACCACGTCTCTTGACCGTTTCCTTCCAACCCTTTTCTCTTCCACCTTTATTTTTACAGACTTGGTCCTTCCTCGCACATTTCTAAACGTCGTTCTACGATCTCTGCCTCCATCATCTCGTACCGGCCGGTGAAGCAACCGATGATTGGGTTGGGTCCTACCGCGGGTCGGATAATGTAGCAGAGATTATCCTTTTTTTTCTTTTTTCTTTTTTGCCCGCTCCTCGCTATCGAAAGCTCCTGTAATACTCTTGATGACTAGCTCTTCGTCCCGACGAAGAATCACCGTTTGCCTTGCGAAGAACCAGAAACGTCACCACATCAAACGTTGTTGATTGGTTTACATATGATTTGAGTCAATTTTTGGGATTTGTTTGGATGTAAGTTTCTTGTTCTTTTCTAAGATCACTGGCGTGTTTCGGACTGAAGTAAGTCCTCCACTGGCAAATCATAAGCTGTCGGACGCGATCGTAACGCGTAGTAAGCGGCAGTTTTGGCAGTTTTCAGCCAATTAGAGCACGCCGGACCCGGACGAGCACGGTTACGACCGACTTACGATTACCAGTGCCATTTAGTCAAATAGATGTTTTTGTCCTGTTTCTTTTCTCATACAGCACTAAATGCTTTTTTGTTCGGTGCGTTATAAAATTCGCACTGTCATCATAAAATGTTTACATACATGCGATTTCACGCACGGTTCTGACTTCAGCGGCACAACTCTCTTCTCCACTAATGCTGCAGGATTTCCCGGCTGGATTTTCTTCACTTTCATCATAAAGTTGAAAAATCACAACTTTTCCGTATGGAATTGATGATGGTGTAGAAATCCAGGCAAGAATTCCAGTCAGCGAGCCCCGACCCTGATCTACCCAAGGCTTCTACCGATAATGCCAATGCAACCTACTTCCGTAATTGTATTGCCAAATTGTTAAATTGTGTTGCGAGAGCAACACTTTGGTTTTGTCCCGTTTTTTTTTGTTTTTTTGTTTTTGTTTTTTTCCTATGCCGCCGATTTCAGCTTATTCCTGGAAACTGGTAAGGGTGCGGTTTTTACCCCGAGACCCAAATTTACATTATAGACCCGCTAACGACATCTCATTAATCTTTGCACTTGCCATGATTTACTATTTTCCATGCGCATTATGCTGCCGACGAGTGTTCGCGTATCATGCTATTGAAGCGTAAAACCGGTTTCTGAATTTTACCGAGTTTTTGCTGGAATCCAATTGTCATGTGAAAAGACTTAAAACAGCTAAAGCCGTGGATAATTCGTTAAAAGCAGAGCCTAGTTTTTCAGTTTTCAAATAGTTCTGAGTATTAGAACATTAATCAAAATAGTGCGAGGTGTACTTTAAAGCGGAGATAAATTAACGATCTGGAAAAGAAACGAGGCTGAGGCCCAGTTCCGAGCTTATTTTCTAGCTTCTTCAGCCGGTGTTTCCCTTTCAAACCTCTACGCAAGTTTTTCAAAAAAAAAATTCCTTCACAGAATAAGCAGAAACGACACTGAGTTGTGCCTTTGTGGAGATTTAAAACGTGTTTCGTTTTCCTTTTGGGTGATTTATATTCGTGAACGTTTATATCTAGTGTATCACCTTAATATGATTAACAGGTCCGAATCCAGGAATTTACTTCGGGGGGGGGGGGCGCGGGTCGGACAAAAAAGTACAAAAAAAACACGGATCAGAGGTTAAATCCTATAGAAACGATTATTTTTGTATGTTTCGGGAGGGGGGGTAAACCCCCTACCCCCTAACCCGTGAAGTTCTGCACGTGTAGTAGGCCACTAACGCCCTAGGCCATCCTGACTCCGATGATTGTTTACCTGGACATTTACCATCTTATGTCCGGCTTATTACACCCCTCGCCATAACATCAGGTTGAGAGTGCAATGTTCGACGCTTGTGTTGTTTTTGATAAAACTGTACAGGTTCGTTCTTCCCCAACGTTGACTCTGAAGATTGACAGCCTGACGAGGACCCTTGCCAAGAAGGGCCCAAGTATCGCTGCCGTAAGCATCGTGGCTGACGCATCCGTTTTATGCATTATTTGAATATATGTTTCAAAGTCAGCTTGGGCTCAAGGAATATTTACCTTGCATTACCTTAACAGATTCTACTAGTCTTCAAACAATTTTAAATTAAATCAAGTAGAATTTCCGTTTTGTCTTAGCTTGGTGAGTAATAGCAGGGACCCATAAATTTATGGGTCCCTGGTAATAGCAAGATAATTAGAGATAGTTAAGGCTATTACGAATACGAAACGTTTTGAAATTGTTTAGTTCAAAGGCTGATAGAAATTCACGATTGGATTAGTTTTAGTTTTCTTTTCCTTTTACTTTTTTCTTCTTTAGCTGTGAAATGCCGTGTATCGGTTTAATCACAAATAAAGTACCTACCTACCTATCGATCGCCGATGTTTCCCGTTGGCCGTACGTTTGAACGGGCTGACTAAGTACGGGCAGGTGTCTGATAAAAGCGGCGAGAACATTTGCTCGCTATTGTTCCAGCGTTTTTCTGCTGAACTCCAGCCGAATGTTTGAGCGAGTAACGATCCGTCGGTTCAGTTTGTTTTTGTCCGACTCTATTATGTCAACAAGAGACGCAGTTGCAAGAATGGTTAATGGAATTGAAGCCAGGCCGGATTTATACGACCAAATGCGGCCCATGTCGAAAAGTCGCGCATTCAAGGATAGGTTGTGGAAAGAAGTGTCGGAAGAATCCGGAATTTCAGGTAAGGTTTATTCCCGAGGGGTTGCCCACTCTAAATTTTAGTGTACAGCAAGTGCCCGGTGCCGCGGTGCCCGTTCGGTGCCGCGGTGCCCGTTCGGTGCCGCGGTGCCCGTTCGGTGCCGGCACCGGTTGTCAAGTGTTCAGACGTCAAAATAAGCATTTTTAGTAGCGTTAGAAAGACGAATCGCTTAATTTATGGCCGGCACCGGTACCTCCGCATACAATTTCGGTCGGTGCCTGCCGGTGCCGGGAAAGGGTGTACAGCAGGTGCCGGGGAGTGGGTAACCCCTCTTTTATTCCGGATTCCGCAAAGGCTACTACAGTGTAGTAGCCTTTGGGGAATCTCACAGGTTTCGGCTACAAGCGGGCAGCAAGCGGGTACTACAAGTTTCATAAAAGATAACAGGAGGATGGAGGACGCGCCGTTTCAGTAAATAAAACTTGGTATGTTATCTGTTATGATTTTGCAAACGTTGTTCATAGCAGACATTGCCAGGAAGAGCAGAAATACCGCCGAAAAAGCATCTGCTGACTACTTATTCCGATATCATGATGACAAACAAAAAAGCCAGCAGACGTTTTTCCGGGTGTTTCGGCATTTCCTGCATGCATAACGTTTTAATGCGTAACGTTTGAAAATCATAAAAACTAACATCCTAAGTGTTATCTGCTGAAACCGTGCATCCTTGAGTTATCTGTTACGAAACTTTTGACAGTGTAAGCCTTGTAAAAACGGTTTCCCTTGTATGATGTTTAGCACCACCGAATATGATCTGGATTATGTAATCTTTCGTCACCGACGTTTTCTCCCGTAGACTTCTTTGTCTTCCGAGGGCTTCATCGACGACGCTGGAATGCGAGGCTCGGTTGCTCTTTCTCCTTAGCTTTAGTCCAACTCCATCACCTTGGATTCAGCCTGGGCCGAAGGAATGATTATGCACTAAGTACTGAACGTGGGGCTGATCACTGACAGTTTTGGCGTGCTTCAAGAGGCACGGACCCTCTACACCTTGCGAAAGAAATGACCAGCTCCTTGGTACCGAAAACGTGCAGATAGATATCCATCTAATGCAGCTTCTAAATTAATAAATCATTGTTAATAAAATATTAACTAATCAGCGTTTAGAAGGAGAATCCAGTCTTAGTGACAGCATCACGTTTACACTGAAAAGGGCTAAGATAGGACAATCCAGTTACTCACAACGATTCAATATTTCCATGCGTATTATGCTCTCGACGAGTGTTAGCGTATCATGCTATTGATGCGTAAACCCGGTTATTTGAACTTTGCCAAGTTTTTGCTATAAGTCGTTGGGCTTGGGAAAAGGCTTAAAACAGCAAAAACCTATTTTTTTAAGCAGAGTAGCCTACAGTATTCAAACATTTTTGAAGAATGGAACATAAACAGTGATTAGAAAATATTCTGCTTTCATCAGAGCGAATTTTAAACGAAAGCGGAAATTGTCTTCTGTGTCCTGGGATCACTATAAACAGGTATTGTTAATACACAAATGGAAAAAAAGGGCATAGTTAAAGGCCCATTCACGACGGGTTTTAGCTAATACTCGGTACCAGCAAGTTCTGAAAATCGCACCGGAGACCGTTTCTGCCGTTCACAGTGCCAATTTCGGGTACCAGCTAGTCCCTTCCGACGCCCCTGCCATCATCAGTTCCATATGGAAAAGTTGAAATTTTTCAAATTGATGATGAAAGTGTAGGAAATCCGGCCGGGAAATCCTGATCGTGTGTTCGCACGGTAAGCAACTTTACTAAGAAATTGCCTTCGTTTCTGAATATTCAAGGGTAAAAACTAACAAGCACGCGCCTTCTATCGGACTTTGTCGAGGCTCCTAACAACGATGGAGAAACAAGTTCTGCTAAAATCCGCTAGATAGGACTACAGTGCCTTCATTTCTTGGTCAGGCTTGTGCCAAATGACACTAGATGACATGCCTGCAGTGAAGCAGTCGTTCAAAACTGTAATCCCTGACAGACCAGCTTGGTCCTCGTAAAAACCAAAGCAGGAGGCTCATGTGGTACCTTTCTGGTCTAAAGACAACCGTTGAGTTAATAAATATCGGTTTCAGTTGACGAATGTCGGAAAACGTGGAAAAACATGCGCGACTATTTCTACGCCTTACGTAAGCGGACCCAGTCACCGGCAGAAGCAGCCTCCAAGAAGATAAGGTGGGAATACTGGACCCGCCTTCAGTTCCTAGATGCACCCAGGTAGGAACTATAGAGGTTGTAGTTTTGACAAAATTTGCAGTACTTGCTACTCAGATTAATCTTGTCTCTACTGAGATAATCTTTCCTCTAATCCGGATTAATCTTATCTCAGTAGAGATAAGATTAATCCGAGTAGCAAATAATGCAGTTAACTTTGATTCTCGCCCGGAGAAAATTTTTACAGTGTATATCCATGATCGCTCCGTTCAATCATTCCTCGAAACTTTGAAATCACTACGATATATCTAATCGGTCCTTGTTATGTGTGACTACAGTACAGTAGAGGTATGCTTCTCTGAACGTTTGTTAACTTTGAATAGTGCCATTCTCATCCACTTGCAGTGACACAAGCCACCTACCAGTCGGCTGAAGTAGCTAAATAAGGACTGTTTAGCCCCAAACTGCACTGTTCAAAACTGGGTTCAAAATTAACTAACGTCAAAGACGCATACTACTCTACCAAACCTCTACTATACCACGATTTGTCCTATGTCTTTTCGCACGCCTTTCCACGCACCTTCGTAACCATTCGCTGGGAAAACAAGGTTGCTCTGTTTCCTTATGGAGGGGAATGAAATCTAAACACTGGGTATACGGTTACAAGGGGTGTGCTATTTTTGAGGTTAGAGAATGGTCAGAGGAGTACCTTCACTCACCGGCTTTTTTGAGCAGTCACTGGTCACACCACTCGGATGATTTTACTGTCAAGATCCCCACTTGGGAACTAAGGAGAGAGCAGTTGCGAAGCACAATGTTTTGCAAGTCCAGTTAGGACTTGCAGGGCAAGGGACTCAGGGCAAAAACCTGAGTATAAGTGTCAAATCTAAAAGACTTGACCACATTTGGAAATAGTAAATTATAATCTTCCCATGCAACAATTACCTGTGGGCTCGTCCACAACTAGAAGTGTATCTGAGGGTTTGTTAACGCCCAAAATTGGTGTACATACCGTGGTACGTTCGAGCACAAGCGGCTTCTCGAGGTCCGACTAGCTGTAGGCTACAGAGCAAGAGGACCTGCGATGGCGCTTTCTGTAGTTCGGGTATGGTTTAAAAGGGCTTGTAAACCTTCGGTCACAGGTTAGAACTTATAATCACAGTACATGCATTGTATCACTTTCTGGAGTTCGAGTATGGTTTTAAAGGGTCTGAAAATCCGCGGCCGAACAGTACATGCGCTGTATGTTTCTGGAGTTCGGGCATGGTTTTAAAGGCTTGAACATCTGTGACCAGAGGTTTGAACGTAAGATAATAGGACAGGCGACCCATCGCTTTCCGAAGCTCGGGCATGATTTAAAGTGCTTGAGATCCCTTCCCAATACGGCATTTTTACTTCTTTTACAGCCTGACGAACCAGTTCGAGCTCTCAATTGAGGACGACGACGGCAACCAGGCTGGCCTACCTGGTCCTGACTGTTCCGGTCAAAACGACACAAAAGATACCCTCGACCTTGAACCAGTGTGGTACCCCTCCTGTTCCCCCCAGATCCATGCTCCCACACGGTCCGGTAAAAGGAAAGATCCGTTATCTCATGACGAAACGTCATCAGAGCCGTTAGCCAATGTAAAATCTAACGGTTTTCACTGGAATAACGGAGTAGGAGGATCGGGTCTTGATGACAATGAAATGTTTGCACTCTCCCTGGTTCCAAGGATGAGGCAGCTCAATGACCTGGATAACATGCTGTTTCGGTGCAAAGTGCAAGAGTTGCTGTACGGATTGATGAGAGGGACAGTGCAAAGTGGGAGCGCAAATCTTTGACGAATATAGATTTTTTTTGAATTTTTTCTTGCGAGTACATGCAAGATCCGATATTATACATTATCGCCTTTCCTGAGGGTGATAGCGGAAAAATTTGGCCCCCGGGTGCTGTCATGCTGCCGAAGGACCAAATTTTGCGCTATCGCCCGAAGAAAAGCAAGGGCGTTAATGATTATAACACTAGTACACTTGTTTTAATTTTCTGGTATTCCCCTGATGTTAAAAGAAAAAAGTTCCAACCGTGCGATATCACTTGTTATCGCATGGCTGGCTGTGCGATAACAACTGTTATCGAACGGTTAGAACTTTTTTCTTTTAACATCAGGAGAATACCAGAAAATTTTGGCACTGGGTAGGATAGGACTGGTATCATGGGACTGCACAGTGTACTGGTTTTATAAAGTGTTGATGTCTGTGCCATATGTCAGTGTGTTCGAGCAGATTTTGAGATGTGAAGATTTTCGCTAATTTTATAATTAATAAAGATAGATTTATAAGTAGGCTATTTATCAAGTCCAAGTTGACTTATCGTGTTTGATGGTGCTGGTCGGGTTAAGCCGCGTTCACAAGCATGCCTAGCCAAGCACAGATGCCTAGGCCCGTGCCCGAGCTTAGCCAGGCAGTTCTAGAGCCTAGAACTCCGTGCCTGGCCCAAGATCTGTGCCTATGCATGGGTGGGAACGGTGATGCTAGCCACGTGCCTAGGCATCCGTGCCTGGCTAGGCATGCTTGTGAACGGGGCTAAAGTCAAACATAGCCGCTGTTTTTACTACTAGCTTCGCCAAGGGTTGCTCACTCCCAAAATTGCTGTACAGTCGGTGCCCGGTGCCTAGCCGGTGCACACGGAGGATGGACAGCGGTGCCCACCATTATTTTATCATAGGTTTAAATTTTTAACTACAGTCTGAAGAGGCCCCTTGCCAATTAGAGCCGAAATAAAAATTTAAGCAAGCTGGTCCTTCTAGTGCCACCAAATATAATCCCATATTAGAGGCGTGTCTGATTATCTTATATCGGCCTGTCGATAGCCACCGAACAATATCCTTAGTTTCAGCAGGGACCCATAAATTTCCTGTAATGCCTCGCCATTCAGGGGCCTTGTCATTTCCTATGCTTCTATGTTGCCCGACCTACTCCTACTTTCCAAAAATTCAGCTTGTGTCGAATCGGCGTTCTTGTTTGCCTCATTGGACATGAGCGCCAAAGAGACTCCTCCCTCAAGGCGCCAGCAGCCAATCCCAAATTTTGTCTATCTGGATAGTCGCGTATTCTATCCCCGTGGGTATTTCTCGAACTACCGGTTGGTCGGTCAAGATCGCATCAGAAATCTCTTATTGACAAGCCCCCTGAATGGCGAGTCATTACAGGAAATTTATGGGTCCCTGGTTTCAGGCATTTGAAATTATCACCAAAAATACAGAGAGAACGGCGTTCCCGCGATTTCAACGTGTGGGTCGAGTTTATGGCACACACTTCTGTCTCCGTGGCAAATGTCTGGGAAAGCAAGAGGGTGTTCCACCCTTCTAATAGTAGTATATAGTAGTTACTACGGACTACGGTATTTTTGTTTCAACATCGTGAAAAGTTACTACGCTGACCGTTCCTACCTTCTCAAATTAGTAACTAATAGCAAGAACAAATAAGTACCAGAACCTAAGTCTCCCTTTCTCTGTAATACGGCCAAGCGGAGTCGAATAGATTCCTACACCCTGTCCGATATAAACGAGCGGAGGGCAGGAGCTACGCACAACATCATAATTCGATACCTCTACAAACGGCTATATCGTAGAAACGCCCCGGAGAAAGAATATGAAAAGTAAAAGCCGTTTGACGCACTGCAGAGCGGGTCAGTAATCCTCCTGAACTTTTTCCTCTGATATGCGCAGCGGCGAAGAAGGAAGTAGATGGGCATCAACTCAAAGCTCAACAAGTACTCAACTCAGCTCAAGTTTGGGGGTATCCATAGTCGCTGCATGAGACCTAACGAGGGGTTGGCAGCTCACCGTCAGGGTGTACGAGTGCCACACAAATGCCACACAGTGCCATACAAGTGCCATACTGGAGGGTGCCACACAAGTGCCATACTGGAGGGTGTACGAGTGCCACACAGAGTTGCCAACCCCTCGGGACCTAAGACGGAGGTTCTATTGGCTTATTTGTTCTTGCTAATAGTATAACTATTTGCTTACCACGCTCGGGAGCGTAGTTAGCGTGGTAACTACGATCTCTGTGACTGGCCCGATCAGCCCGCGGCACGATATCTTGACGAAAGTCAAGAAGCCAGGATTCGTGACGTCATGCGTAGTAACTACGGTAAGTAGGGTGGAACACGCTCTAAAATACAACGAGAAAACACCTATAGCCTACTACTTGGATGAGAGAAGCACTTTCAGCTCTCGAAGATTGGAGCCCTGTTCTTTAAAGTTCGGAGCCATGTATTAACAGAACTCATCGAAGACCGCTCTTCCGAGGGGTTGCCCACTCTCAAATCGGTGTACCCTCCACCGGGTGGCGCGCGTAGCAGATGGGTGGCACGCGGCGGATGGGTGGCGGTAGAGTGGCGCGCGTGGCGGATGGGTGGCGCGCGGCGGATGGGTGGCGGAAGAGTGGCACGCGTGGCGCGCGTGGTGGATGGGTGGCGCGCGTGGTGGATGGGTGGCGCGCGGCGAATGGGTGGCGGATGAGTGGCGCGCGTGGCGGATGGGTGGCGCAACATGGTGTACACCAAGTGGCGGAGAGTGGGCAGCCCCTCGTGCTCTTCTTCTTGTTTTTTTCCCTTTGCCTGAAGCACCCCCCCCCCCAGTTTCTTAACCCTTTCCCACCTTTCTCAATTCCACAAACCATAATCTGGGATTTCGGAAATCTGTCCTATCGTCTGCTAATAGGGCATCATCAAGTTACAGCATTGACTCATAATCACCCATATTGAATATCATGACGCGTGGATTCCGCTACCCCCTGCGGCGGTTTACCCTCTGTCAATTACCGAAGTGTCAGGGTAATTAGGTACGTTTCGTCAGGTTAGAAAAAAGAAGAGAACGGATCAGTGGTTTTGGGGGCCACTTTTGGTTTCGCCGCTTCCGAGTGAAGACCCCGGACCATCGCTGTCTTTCAGCGGTCAGTGTTTCGTTAAGTCCGTGAAGAACTTTAAATTTCTAAGTCAGACCACAGTACAAAAGCTAGGAAAGATGGCTGGCAGCGTAAATGGCTCAGCTGTATTTTCAGGATTAGCTGCTAGTTATATTGGCTAAAATTGACTCTGTGGAATTCTAACAGTGTAAAAGTGTTGGAGCAACCTTCTATAGAAGTGGTCATTGTGATCTAGTTGATTACTTTAAGAGTGAACTTCAAACCATAATCAAGGGCGCGTTAGATACTACCAGGATTTAAATAGTGGTTTTCGTGTGATACTACACCATGTGTGAACATAAGCTAACAGATTTTAGCATAGAGACACTTCTTAAGAAAGATACAAAACGGGAGGTGGCGGAGACTCCATTCGACTGGCTGGCATGCACGCGATATCGTCCACCGAAGTTGCAAAGTAAGTTGTTCTGTTTATTTCGAGCAGCAAAACCAGTTTATTTAAATTCCAGAAATTTTATGGACCCCCCCCCTCACACACCAGTAATAAGCTACAATTTTTCCAAACAGATTTTTATGTGGATACTGTGTGCCCTTGCTTTAAAGTTTAACTGAAAATCCAACTCGTTTGTGTGTCATTTAATTGGATACACTGAATTATTTGGATTCTGCAAATGGATTTTTTTATTTTCCACTATCTGCTCTAGTTATGAGGCTCAGAATATCTCCAGCCGTCCCCACAGCGTAAATTCTACTATGACGCGGGAAATTTTTATCTCAACACAAATGCGGCTTTTCAGTGGGCAGTGGTGAGATCGGTGAAGATTGCTTAGTGCCTGAACAAAAAAAAAACTGATAAATCTTTCTCGTAAGGCATACAGCAAAAATACAAGCGCATAGAGGCACCACAAATCACACGGAAATTCCACTATTTGAAAATCGACTATTCGTGAATAGCGGAACAACGAAGCAACTCATTTTCAGCGGATCTTTCAAGCCAATTTAAGTGAATAAGTGATGGGTAACTAGAATGTCCTATCCTAGCCCTTTTCGGTTAAACTTTAAGGCACGGTGCCCTAAAACTGGGGATTTGTGCACGACTGGATCATATTGAGTAACTTTCGCACTTGTTGTCACGTTCTAGACGGATGCCATATTTGACATACCTTCAAATCTAAGAGCTAGCCTGGGGAAGATAACTTTTCCCCCGACAGAAGTCGTGGACACCTGTGACAGTAAACCTGTCCGACCGTCTGTCTGTAAGCATGCTTTCGAACACTCGGAGACTTTTGTAGGAGCTTGATACAGAACTTTGGGAGTCAACAGTAGGATCAATTTGGTACTTTGTACAGCAGCATTTAGGGGTGGGGAGGGGCTTATAAACTTAAGAGTGAAAACAAATCTCCAGACTAATGTGATTTGAAAGACCATATAAGGGTAACTGTCACCTTAACACAAAACATATATATTTTTTTCTGAGACTGACACGTCGGCCGAAATCCGGTAAAACCGGAAACGAAGAAAATCGTCTAACGAATCTGGTTAAAAAATCGGTATGGGGGTAAAAGAATTACGTCAAGGCATAGAGATTGTTTTGCCTCCCACTAGCGGTTCGGCCGGAATCCGGTGTAACCGCAAACTAAGTGTTTTTTTTAGATAGATAGATATCGCTTTTATTGTTTTAGAACTATCATGGTAAAAGCCAAATTTGTCGAAATCGTCAATATATACAAATGTAAACAATTCACGAAAGACGGTACAAATGTCTTTTCATATCGTACATGGTCACATTTAACCGGTTGGAGTTTCGGAATCGACACTGAGGCCGCTCTTGCAGGTCGTTCGCGAGCAGTCTAAAACGGCGGCGGAAGTATAATATATCTATGGATAGGGTGCTCAAGCATTTTCTTACCAGAAGCCATGAACAGCTTCAACCTACGGGACCCAAGTTCAAATTTCCGGAGGAGCTCATTATAAGGAATTTTGGGGGATCTTGACATAATCAGTAGGGCCCGCTTCTGTATTTAGAGTGCTAGCTGAACGCCAATATCCTAAAATCAAGCATGAACTGGGGAGTTTTCCGGGCAAAATACTTGTCCGACAAGAAAATAAACATAAAAAACAGATTCAGCGTGTCTCCTTACCCCTACATCAAGCCTCTAAACTTTTACTTTTACCAGTTTGGGCCGGATTCTACTGATAGTCCGACAAGAAAATAAAGTTGAAATATGGATTCACAGCGTGCCTCCTTACCTCTTAATCGACTGTCTCACAAGCTTTTAAGAAATTTTTGTGTCACCCCTTAATTTGAAACCCCCTCCGCCCCCATATATACGGCTACTGAGCCCATCTACGAACTTGGCTTGTGCTTTGACCCGAATCCGGGATCAAGTGCAACTACGAACTTGGAACGAAACAAATGTTCTAGCTAAACGCCGATCATAGAACCCCGCATGAACTAAAGTATAGCGGCAGGCTGGTGGAAGTTTCATTCATCACGCGGCTTCTTGGGACAACTTTCGTTTTCGTTCAAGAAAGCTACTCCAATTGGCTTTGTATTGCTTATAAAAAAAAAATGTCAGATTGCAAATCTTTTAAGATGTTTTCTAGAGCCTTAAATCAAAGGCTATCGCTCAGTGTTGAAAAAAACAACATACAGATCATCGAAAGAAGGGATTTGTTGAACTTTATCCTTTCAATCGTATAGACATCGTGACAGATGAAAACTTGCAATATAATTTTACAGAACATAGTAATATGAAGCTATCTATTGATAATCCTTGCAATTTTTGAGAGATTGAAGAGTTTCTTGGGATTTTCGGCATAAAACAGAATATTTTCTGGAAATCGTGAAATTCTTGACAGTTTGATAGGGGTTCATCCAGCGGACTTCTATAGGCTAGTATGATCTGGGCACACAATGTAAAAGTCTCTCCTGCATCGGACTTCAGTAACTCTGAATCACCGAATAGGGAGATTTTTATTCCGAGTTCGGACAGTTAAAATCCGATGGAGGATTAAAACGCTAGAATGCAAAATACTGCGGATTAAGTTATCTGAAAGCGGTGAGTTCTTTTTTACAGTGTAGCCGTGTTATTTTTTTTTGTTTTGTTTACCAAATCTGTACCTTTCCAGGGGTTAGAAAGGATCCGCGAGGTTTGAAGAAACTTAATAGAAGCGCCCGAGTACCATTCACCAACGCCGAAATCGCAGCCCTTGAAACTCATTACTCCCAGAGCCCTTATTTAAGCAGCAGGGACGTTGCAGACCTTGCCCAAAGTCTCAACATTACCGAGTCTAGAGTAAGTACAGCCTAAAGAAACATTATCCCGATTCACGAGGGGTTGCTCAATCCCAAAATAGGTGTACAACACCCAGCCCAGGTGTGCCAAGCCGGTGCCTACGGGAATATGTACAGTAGTGTCCACCAAGTGAGCAACCCCCGCCGATTTCTTGTCTACCTGCCTCCTCTGTATATCACTTACAGCCAATTTGTCATATAGAGATAACAATATCAGTTGCAAAATGGAAATTTCGTACGAACAACTACCCTGGAATCCGAAATCCATATGGAACCCGAAAATCTTTTTTCTCGCGTAGCTTTTCCTTACTATCGCTTGAAATATAGCTAAGACCGCTCAGTGACTTTAAAAAACTTCTAAGAAAAAACTCTAACAACATAACCCAGTAAAAAAATTGAACGTCACCTACACTATAAATTCAGATTTTCTAGTTTAAAATTATTAATCTCATAAAAAAAAAATCAATATAGCCCATTTTTTATCGAGCCTATAATCAGTTGAACTGGGAAACTTTCTCCGTCTTCTAACTTAGAAGCCCCTTCCCACCTCCAAATGCTGAGATGTAAATCTCGCCCATTCTAAAGCTGAGGAGTCTTCGTAACGAATTTCATCAACACATCTTTGTCGAATTACTGACAGACGGAAAAACTTACGATTTGAAATGATTGGCTCACTTTAGCTTGGTATCCTAAAAATACTTAAAGGACACGTCATACTTATGATAGTAATCCATTCTACTTCATTAGTATTTCCATCCATTCTCGTTCCCGAGGTTTTTCACTTCACGAGTGAATCTCTTCTCTTCTATTCCTCTCCTATTGACGTTACACTGATTATCACGCTTGCCACGTTTGTTCTCTTTATGTGACGCATCAGGCTCACAATCATTGTTTCCGAGAAGGTTACTGGTGAGCAGACCGGTTATGCAAATTAATTGCCACGTTTGTCATCCAAGGCATGGAGCATGGAAAGAGGCTAGACACAGCCGAAGCCTTGCTGCAAGCATAGCCAAGTTTTAAAGTAGTCAACTATCTCAAAGCATCATAGCAGAAACACTATTTCGTTCCGGCCATTTCTACCGCCTTTTCCGTCGACTGTGCTTTTGCCCCGAGCCACCGAATGGATGAAATGATTGTATATATTTAGTTAAGAATAGTCCTGTTTTAGGGTAACATGTGATGTGTAATGTCACTAAATAAATAAATTGATTGATTAATTGATATGTAGTGCGGGGTATCCTATAAATTCGGAACGCTCAAAATCTTGTAAGTTCTGTCCTACCGTTCGAAAATTAAAAAAATTATCCTAATGTCGCAGTTTCTATTTTAGGTCAAAATCTGGTTCCAGAACCGACGAGCAAGGGATCGCCGCGACAACGAGGGAAAACGCCCTCAGACATCCTCCATTTCTGACGAGGATTCTGCCTCCGACCACAAAAACGATCATCCTCACCCCCAACCGGATCCGGAAATACCTCCTTCGTTTTACGCGGCATATGCCCAATATCAGGCTATTTTCGGTTGTATTGTCTCGGGACTGAAGTAGCAAGATCCGCCGACAGTGAAATTTTCCGGACGATCCGGAATTCCGAGTCCTGGTTTTCGCATACGGCCCTTGTCGATAAGTTACTTTCCGCATCATTCTAGTCATATCCGGCGAAATAAATTATTGTCAAATCAAATGATTCGGTAATTAAAACTGATTTCTTAGTAGTAACACCTGTTAGGTCTACTATGTCAGCGATCTTACGGGGTTGACTTTTCAGGAGTAGCCTACTTTTTACGGGCTTTTTCAGTAGTACAGTGCAAAGAAAAGAAATATGACACCCAATCAAACAGCCGCTAAATCACTAAGAAGAAAGACTATGTGCCGGCATAAAGTTATAATGAGCTATTACGGACTAGAAAGCGAGGGGATCACAACTTTGAATAACTTGGTACGAGGGCAAGTGGAGGCATTGTCACCTACGAAGGAAAAGATACTACGGGGCAAAGAAACCTTAGGTCGATCAGGGCTTTATAGAAGAACATTATATGTCATTATAAGAGCCAAAGAGCGTATAAGTGTCAGAAACCAGAGGCTCTGAGGGGATGATCATTCATTATATTTGGTACACCCGGTGCCCGCTGGTTCCATGTCATTGGAAATAACGAATGAAAACAAATGATCCTAGGATAGGATTCGAACCCAAGACCTTCGCTTTACAAGAACGACACGCAACACGACACACAGGATATGTAATCACCTCGGTGATTAGAGATTCCTGAAGATAGCTATGACCCACCGCGAACTATTTTTATAGAAGTTGATTTTTGGTTTGTTTCGGAGTGTATGATATTTTGTTTGTTGTTATTTTTTTTTTTATGTTTTCCGCCATGGCCCTTGGGCTTTTTTGGAATTAAATTCATTCATTCATTCATTCATATCCTGTTGCTCGTCTAGCTGTCTGGCCATTATAGTGGTTTGCGAACCTTAGGTTCACAAGCCATACGGTGAACAACTTGTTCACCAGCTTGTTCACCGTAGGGTTTGTGAACCTAAGGTTCGCAAACCACTATAATGGCCAGACAGCTAGACGAGCAACAGGATATGTAATCACCGAGGTGACCGCACCCGAGGCAGGCTTCATCCAAAAGTTCCCTTCCTCGTGTCCCGGGAATTATTACTACTTTGTTAAAGGCCGAAATCACATTAGTCCCTTCTTTCTGTTTTTATGGCACTCCATCCATGCCTTGTGCTTTTGATGGGTAATGAATTTTTTTTTATTGTTATCATGATTCCCTTCTTTACACAAAACAGGTCCCAGATCAATTTTATACCGAGGCGATGGACTAACCGATCCCTCGAGGCGCTCTTATCGGTTATTACTCGAGTGCCTATGAAGAAAAAGTACGATAACGGTGGAAATCGTTTCATCATTAAAACTAGGGTTTAAAAACTTAGATACCAACAATAAATCCTAGATGTTCGACAAAGAGCACAACAAACTACTTACTACCATCTCTTACTTTTACCGAAACTGGCAAGGACTAAGCCTAATTCACTGGCCTATATTCATTCCTCTTCTTCCAGCCTTTCAACAGGGACCCATACATTTCCTGTAATGCCTCGCCATTCAGGGGGCTTGTCAATAAGAGGTTTCTGATGCGCTCTTGACCGACCGTCCGGTAGTTCGAGAAATACCCACGGGGATAGAATACGCGACTATCCAGATAGACAAAATTTGCGATTAGCTGCTGGCGCCTTGAGGGAGGAGTCTCTTTGGCGCTCACGTCCAATGAGGCAAACAAGAACGCCGATTCGACCCAAGCGGAATTTTTGGAAAGTAGGAGAGGGTCGGGCAACATAGCAACATAGAAGCATAGGAAATGACAAGCCCCCTGAATGGCGAGGCATTACAGGAAATTTATGGGTCCCTGCTTTCAATAAGAAAGGGTCGCTTACTAGTCTACTAGCAACACTGACGCTGGGATTGCTTCTAGGCGCATAGAGGTACTGCCCCGCCAAAACAAGAAATTACACAGCTACGCAAAAAACAGCGTAAGTTTACATACTGCGTTAAGTCCGACCGTATTTTTAAAGCCCACCTCGCACTACTTACTGTTTATGTTTCAATTTCAAAACTACTTGAAAACTGTAAAACTAGGATCTTCTTTTAGCAAATTATACACGGCTTTGGCTGTATTAAGCCTTTCCCAAGCCCATTGACTTCTCGCAAAAACTATAGGTAAAATTCAGATAACCGGTTTTACGCATTAGTAGCATGATACGCGAACACTCGTTGGGAACACAATACGCAAGGAAAATAGTGAATCGCGGCAACAACAAAGATTATGGAGGTATAAAATCACGAAAATCAGCTACAACTACAACTGATGGGGACATCTAGTTGAAGAATAGCAAAACTAGCATTATTTTCATGAAAATCTGGAAGGGCTGGCTTGACTGTATGGATTGTACGCCGCAGATGACTGGAAGGTGAAGGTTGGCTTTAAGCGACCCACGCACGGCTGCTCGTTCGAAAACCGGAGCCGTATGTCGGAGCGGACGGGAGCGGATAGCGAACTGTAAGTAGCCGTTTTATTCCTGGCGGAAGACGTCAGAAGGTACGCTGAACAACTCCCTGCCTCACCCAGCGTACAAACTAGCTGGTCCGCTGGCACTCAGCGCTAGCAAATAAAACGACTTCGGGCCTCCCCCGCCTTCCCAACGTACGGCCCGCTGGCGAATAAAACGACAACGAACAGTGCGCTGTACTATGAACTTCAAATAAAACGCAACTCCGGTTTGGTCATTTCCATATTATCTATTTTTAGTCGAAAAAAGAGGTGCAAAACCATTTTCCGAACAATCCGCAAACAGTTTGTGATCATCAAGTATGTAATTTGGAAGACACCCTCTTTTTGGACAGAGCATAGTACCTCTATAGTTCTGACTAGATTTCAAAGACATCTAAGCTGAGCCAGTATCACCTTTTAGCTTCTGACGATAGCATCCAAATGGCTAGTGTACTGATGATATACCACGCACCGGGTAAAGAGGAACTGATCCGCGGTCGGCCATCTATGAGAGAAACCGCGTATTACTGATATCAACTGGTTTCAGCACCCCTAGTCGCCCCTAGAGGATTAGTTTCCATTTGTCCCACCTCGCCTCGTTATCGGCATCCCTCACATACATGTAGTACAATAGATCCAGAAGTTAATGAACAGTACAAAGAGGCTTTCACTTTCAAATTTCAGGGAAGTGCAAAAGTCTCATCGTCAGGGAGGTTCGCATCTTTTCCTCCTCGCCGCGTTATCAGCATCCATCACAGAGACATAGTATAATAGATTCATCAATTAATGAACTGAAAACAGAAGCTGTCTTCTTAAACTGAAGGGTAGTACAAAGTCGAATCGTCAAGCAGGTTCGCATGTTGAAGAAATACAATGAGCGTGTCCGAAAGCTTTTTAGTGCTGTAAATGCTGCATTTAATGCTGCATTTTTTATTTTTTTTTGTCCAAAAGCTGTTACCTTTATTTCTTCTCTGACACTTCTCGAATAACGAAATTTAGCCTCAATCGCCTGCTCCCCAGTTTCTTCTTGAAAATTCAGCGTAAAATTTAGCATCTTTGCGGAATTTTTCGATGAATTTCATGCTGAATTAATGCTGATTTAATTAAGCGAAAATTTAAGTCCAAAAGCGAAATGCTGCATAAAATTCTGAATTAATTCAGCATTCTCGTTCGTTTCGGAGCTTTCGGACACGTTCAATGAACACATATCCTAACATATTTTTAGGTAAAAACATTGATGATGGTGATGATCATTGGGGGCCAAACAGTATAGCCTACTAGCCCGCATGGTGTCTCTGAACTGAAATTAAGATACAACATCGAAACACCCGGCTGTCGAGTTCCTAGCTCCCCACTCCTATCACAAGAGAGTTGCGCCATAGCGGCCCTATGCCCATTCAGGGCACCCAACAAACTCGAAGCACCCAGGGATAAGTATTCCTTCAGCCCAAGCTGACTGCTAATCATGTCTGATAGCGCTAAACGGATACGTCAGCTGATGTTTCAACGATATTTCGGCCTTTTCTTGTCAAGGTTTCTCTCCAGGCTCGGACGTAGAGATATACTGCCTCTAGGCAGTTAACAGAGTCAGGCCCCCTTTTTTGACGTTTATTTAAGATAAACTTTACTTATATTTTTATATTTCCAACGTCCTTAACTTCAGAAAATAGAACAGAAATAGACACCGACTACACTTTTGTACACATTATAGATTTTGCTTCGGCCCATGGCTGGGCCCCTCCTGAATTTGGGGCAAGCTATTAAAGATGCTACATAAACTTTCTGTTTACCTTTCCAAAGCAATCGCGACGCCAAAACTCAAGTATGTTTGCCTTTTTCTGCAGTGTTGCTGTTGGGGTTCAAGAAATAAACCGCAGAGAAGCCGAAAGTCCATCCCTACGAGGATTACGCCCGCAAATAGAGAAGATAGAATAATGTTATATAACTGGTAATTTTTTTCACGACCATAGTTACTGCTTTTACTCTTTATTTTCTTGTTTAAAAGAAAATTGGATTTGTTAGCTTGTTTTTTACGGAATTTTCTTTTCCCTCTCCCCGGTTCCAAGAGGACTAGTTTCTGTTAGCCTCACCGTCAGCACTTGGACCAGACATTAAAATATAGATCCACAGGTTAGTAGTGGAAAACCTGTCATTTGCGTCCCGGGTAATTGAGATTTTACATAGGTCTCAGCAGCAGAAAGTGAAAGTCCCCCATTCTATGGAACCGACTTTTTACTATGTCTATACAAGTGTTGAGCCTGAGGAAATAGGAGACTGTTACTCCACTTGGAGCGCTGAATTGTAATAAGGCCAAACTGAAACCTGGCGTGTCTCTTTGGATTTTCTTGTTGTTTTCTTGTCTTTTTCGTGTGTTGGAAGAATCAGAAAGGGTGTAGGGATGGTAAGCACTGTATCTCTTGCAGAAATAGCATTTTTATATTTCTGCTTTAAGGAAATTTCGATGACAAATATCGAAAAGACGTTGAAAATTGGAGCTTCAGAAACAGGATTGTTGAACACGGAATCATCTCCCTGGAAGTGTCGTAAATGCAGAAAATATTAATCAGGTTAAAGCAGGTGTGTGTCGCCACCTGGCTGACATTCAATCTAGCGTACATAGTGTCGTGAGAAACATTTATAGAGGCGAAAGCCTTTTTGGTGCAATTATATTTTTATAGTTATTATTACGGCTGTAGCTACCAAAATGATCCACTTCAGGCTAAAGCTATAGGCATGGGACTGCTACTACACTGTAAACAAATCTTGCAGTATTTGCTACTGGGATTAATATTGTCTCTACTGAGATAAGATTATTTATAATTCAGATTAATCTTATCCCAGTAGAGATATGATTAATCATAAATATTCCTTTAGCCCAAGCTGACTGCGAATTATATTTGACAGTGCAAAACGGATACGTCAGCTAAATTTTCTTAGAGCTTTATTTCGGCCCTTCTTGGCAAGGGTCCTCTTCAGGCTCAAAAAATTTAGCTGACGTATCCATTTTGCATTGTCAAATATAAGATTAATCCCAGTAGCAAATACTGGGGGGGGGGGGACATTTCCCTAAAATGCTCAAACTCGAGTGTGTTCATGAGTGAAGTTGAAGATCCCTCATATATCCTATTCTAGGTACAAACCACATTTTTCGATGGGGAGGGGGATTCTGTGACGTTCTCCCTAACTTTTTACAGTGTAGTTAACATTCCTTCTTGTTCTCGCCTATTCCAGCATAGTTACTTGTGTGCTGTAATGCTAAAATGACGCCCAACGAAACGAGATCGCAGGGAATGTCACCTCCTCTATTGTGCTTACTACAGAATCAGCGTTGTTGGTCGCACATAAAATCAGCTGCAAAACATGATCACCGGATTTTATTCCCTCATCAACTGAACAAGAAATAAAGTGCACTGAACACCAATAACAAGATAAACACCGCGAAAAATCCGTGACGATTTTTAAAAGTGAACCGTTCTGAAAATAACCCCATCCGGTCAAGACGTACACACAATCGAAAAAAAGTTTCAAAAAGTGATTCAATCCAGTGAAACATACACAAGATCATGAAAAGAAAATGGAAAGGTGTTTTAAAAGGGTCAAAACGTTTGGTATTATTGTTTCCAGCTTGATTTTTGTAAAACACGATCAACGGGAAAAATGTTGCGATCGTGGACATAGTGGCCAACAGCAATTACTTTGAAAAAGGTATCACAGTACGTTTCTATATAAAGGCAGCGTGATTATAGTGAGTATTATAGATAGCCCCCCCCCACTCCTTCCCAAATGAATACAGGCCACAGAACAACGACCTGCTACGTGCAGAAGCTATTTCCATTTCAACATTTTTAGACGCCGTTTTGGATATTAACTGCACATGTTAACATATTATTTGCGTCTTCGCGGACCCTTGTGTCGTTTATAGTTATTCAAAACGCAATCCGTTTGCATGATTTTTTGGCACTCTTCCTCCCTCTTGGAAGTTCCCGCGAGATAGCGCCAGCTACAGACAAAGTAGATGGCGCTATGCAGTACCGTTCCACTGTGTTACTATCGACTGCGATTTTACAGTTCTGTTATTATAGCTGCGTTCGTTGTCGCTTCTCGCCGGTGCTTCTGTAGACGCGTTCTTGCATTCACTGGTGACTGCTCCCGCTTTTATAATTGTTTTCGGACGAACCACACTGTCAGAAGTTTCAAAACAGATAACACAAGGATGTGCGGTTTCAACAGACAACACTGAGGATGTAATCTGTTGTAGCGACAAACGTTATGCACGAAATGTTATTCATAACAAGCATTGCTTCCGAAAATCCAAAAAAGCATCTGCTGACTTTTTTGTTTGTCGTCTGTCTGTCGCGACAACAGATGACATCCCAAGTGTTGTCTGTTGAAACCGCGCATCCTTGTGTTATCTGTTATGGAACTTCTGACAGAACCTGCTCGGGAGGCGGTTGTAGTGACGACACCGGTGAGACCAAAACCGACCACCGATAAGGAAAAATCGGAGACAACCCGAAGTGCAGCGAACGCAGCTTATGTTCATTCCACAGTCCGGAATAAGAAAATTAGCTCCCCCCTCTTATCTTTTTCGACAAATCAAAAAGAGTCACGATCGTTTACAATTTACTTATGATGGTATGATGGTCTGGAGCCTCATCAGTGACGATAACTACTTTTAGTAGCAAGTCTTGGCAATATGATAACGCCCGCCCGCGCTGTTATTATTTTCGTTCTAGCGAGGGTAGTAACTACCAGCTGTCTTCTCCTTTTATCATCACAACTTGTAACATTTGTTGAAATTTTACTCAGGGTAAGACAGAGTGATAAGCTGATGTTTCCGCTTCCCTTAAGCTCTTGTCTTCATAAGCGCAGTCCTGACCCGGTATCATCTACTCACGTTTACCAACTGGACTGAATATATGATACAAGACCAGAAACCTGTGATACTGGTTTTCGAAAGGGCGTATCACGGCTGATGTGCGTTCACATGTGCGAGCAGGTTTCACTGTTTCAAATAGCTCTCGCTAGGCGCTTAAGCAGATACCACACAAGAGTTTCATAACAGACAATACAAGGATGCGCGGTTTCAAGAGATAAAAACTTAGGATGTTTGCTGTTATGTTCTTCAAACGTTACGCATTAAAACGTTATCCGTACAAAAATGGCCGAAACACCACCGAAAAAACATCTGCTGAATTCTTTGTTTGTCATCATCATATCAGAAAAGTCAGCAGATGTTTTTTCGGCTGTTTTTCGGATCTTCCTGGAAATGCTTGTTATGCATAGCATTTTAATGCGAACGTACGAAAAACAGCAAGCATCCTAAGTGCTATCTGTTGAAACCGCGCATCCTTGTGGTATCTGTAGCTTCTGCAGTGTCAGTAGTTTCATAACAGATAACACTCAACAAACAACATTGGGATGTAATTTGTTGCCGCGACAAACGTTATGCATGTAATGTTATGTATAAGAAGCAATGCAAGGAAGAGCCCGAAAACCGACAAAAAAGCATCTGCTGACTCTTTTGTTTGTCGTCGTGATATCGGAAAATTCAGCGGATACATTTTTTGGCGGTTTTTCGGCTCTTCCTGGCAATTCTTGTTATGCATAACATTTCATGCATAACGTTTGTTGCGGCAACACATTACATCCCAAGTGCATTCTGTTGAAACCGCACATCCTTGTGTTACCTCTTATGAAACTTCTGACAGTGTGACAGTGCAGTCATGCACGCAGTGAATGCCAATGAAATGACACACCTGGGATCTTATTATTCCGAGCTGGAAGCCATCTTAAAACTTAGTGCAGTACCTTATAACCCTGGAACGACTTTACACCGATTCTGCCCCCGTGATATACCTCTCAGAAGACATGCTTTACGTGTAATAATCAATCTCGGTCCATTATTATACTCACACTTAACCTACCCACTAAACCCCATAGGTCCCTCAGTTAACGCCCATTAAACTGACTAGGATTCTAAGTACACAACACACAAAAAGGCACTATTTATCACTGTAGGTGGGTTAAATCTTTTGATTGTACTGTTAATTACGGTCCAGTAAGGCGAGTCTTTACTGACCTGTTTTGGCAGGTCCAGAACTTGAATTCTCCCAGCCTAGACTCCTGTCGACTGCGGCCTGCCACTTGGCATATCGCGCGTCTCGGTCTGAAAGTCAAAATCAATCAGTTCAATTTCACTTTATTAAAGTTTAACTGAAAAGCCAACTTATTTTTATACCTTTGATTTGAATACACTGAATTATTTTTATTTTCGTCGCGTAGACGTCGTTGTGTGACGTTGGGAATCTCCGCTGCTTGCACAACAAATAAAAATTTGTCAAGTGGCGGAGAATTTGAATATCTGCAAAAGCGTGCGTCTCAATGGCCAACAAAGTGAAGATTCTGAAATGCTCTATTCCAGACTGCAGCATCATACAAGAATCAACATGTTTGGGCGAATGCCAACTGCTTTCAGGTCGCTTTCCATATTCAAGTCACTTTCATCTTCTTGGCTTGAATAATGAAAATCCACCATTGCTGGTCGTTGTTTTGGCAATTGTTTGCCGCTGTAGTTGCTAAACATTTCAAACATATAGGTACATCCGTATAGAGGCACAACAATTGCGGAAGAATAAACTCGACAGCTAAAATTCAATATTCGTGGACAACAAATCAACGAAGTAACGCGTTTTTGCCGGGTTTTCTAGCCTATTTTTATGAAAATATTATGGGTACCTAGACTGTCATATCTCAGCCCTATTCGGTTAAGCTTTAAAAAAGGCACATTAACTTGCAGCTAAATTTGAATTTCCCGCCAAATCATAGCCACAAAATCCTTAAAGGTTGTGGAAACTCACCTGAGGGCCACACAAACGAACACGAAAACACTTTCCAGAGCCACAAACTTGAGGGATGACTGAAAAAACGCCTTTACTTACCTTCTTCGGTGATTGACGGTTGGAACGTATCCGTGATGAGAGGTCCGGCACTATCGGATTCTAGCTGCCACGCGTCAATGCCTTCGGCTAAGCCCGCGGCAGTTGCGGCACCCAAAGCTGTCGTTTCACACATAGACGGCCTCACTAAAAAGAAAGTCGGAATAAGATATGCCGCAAGAGTTCCATCAGAAGTATTCCTATTGGTCCGATTATAGCTGATTTTTGTACAAAAATGTTCTGACGAAAATGTCGATATACTTTATCCTATTAAAACTAAATAATATTTATTTCTTTAAACTGGATTACGACAAATTAGGGTCCAACATCAAAGTAATAATAATAACATAAGAAAACAAAAATAGGCGGAACACCCTGGGAGACTCGACAATACAATATGGTGCCCCACGAGGGACAAATAATTGGCAAGCTAAGCCGCATATGTGAACTCGCCATCCCCTAAAGGAGGGGGTTCTCAGAACGCAGAAGTCGTGTCTGCAGTGATAGGGCAGATGCCCGCCTAACTTCACCAAAGATTCACAAACTAACATACCTGAAACACTGCAATTCCATGGGAACCCCTGCAAACATCTTAAAGAATTGTTATACAGGACCATGTCCAGTCCAGTCAACCACAAACTCCTGATTTTTGGATACTCTATGCCAAACGCTGGATATATCTAGCATTTAGCATAGCCTATGCCTAACTCTGGATACCCTGTGCCAAACCCTGGATGCCTGTTGGCACTCTAACCCTGACCTATCTCACTATACGTAAATTCTGATTGGTTGATTTCTGAGCTTCAGTCAAATCATCAATACTTTATTGGCAACAGGTATCCAGCGTTTGACATAGGGTATCCAGCGTTAGGCATAGGCTACGTCAATGTCTAATTATCTCCTAATTATCTTTTTTTTTTATATATATAATTAGTGTTAATGTGGACGAGAACCACCAAATCGGATTGACCGTTGTATCGGTTTTGTGAAAAAATTGAAATGAAATTGAATGCTAGATATATCCAGCGTTTGGCATAGGGTATCCAAAAATCAGGAGTTTGTGGTAGACTGGTCCAGTCTAAACAGGATTATTACTTCGGGTTACACTCGACTTTTATTCTCCAAGGGCATTTTGCGATAAACCTTGCCTTTTTTCTCCGAGGGTATACTGCGATATTCCTTGTCTGTAGCGATAGGGAATCCTGATGTTCCGCGAAAGCTCTACCTCCACTCATTCGCGTAAATCTGGCACAATATCTTATTCGACTGCGCATGATAGCAGTCAGAGATCAGGAAACGGAGGTTCCGCGTATGTGTGTATCAATAGTGAAAATAATAAACGAACCTGAACCGCTGCATTCGCATACGTTTTTGATAATCTGACGGTGTAACGTCCTCTATGCATGAGGCTGCAAAGAGCGTGATCCATCCTTCTTACAATAGTAACTATTAGTTATTATTCCGTTCCAACCTCGAGAAAAGTCACTACGCTGACCGTTCCAACCTTCTCGAAATAGTAATTATTTTCTTACCATGCTCGGGAGCGCAGAGGCGTTACTAGCCAAAATGCTTGGGGGGGGGGACAAGGTATTTACCGACTGGCTGGTCATTTTTACCGACTGGTTTTGCAGATAAAAACGACTATTCTTGAGAAAAAATGACTGTGTTGACGAAAAACCGGCTGATTTTGAGAAAAAAAGACTATTTTTAAGAAATAATCAACTATTTTTACGAAATCCGACTGTTTTTAATAAAAATCGACTGTTTCCTAGAAAAAAATCGACTGTTTTTACGAAAAATAGCGGCGCTTCGCGCCGACTCGGCATTTTTTACCGACTGGCCGACAACATTGGGGGGGGCTGCCCCCCCCTCCCCCCCCTAGTAGTGACGCCCCTGCGGGAGCGTAGTAAACGTGGTAACTACGGATCTCTGTAATGTGATTGGCTGAATTATCCCGTCGAGTGATATTTTTTCGAAAATTTAAAATGCGTTCCATGCCAAGAAGCCAAAATTCGTGACGTCGCGCGTAGTAACAACGGTAAGTAGGGCTGAACAAACTCAAAGTATTACCCACCTATAGGGATACCAAGGATGTCCGCTTGTAGCTGCAACATTAGGCTGTTCGACGCCATCCCGCCATCAACTTGGAGTGACGTCACTGCAGTGCCGGCGTCTTTCGTCATCGCTTCTAGGACGTCTCTAGTTTGGAAGCAAACGGCCTCTAGCGTTGCGCGGGCGATGTGAGCAGAGGTTGTGAAGTGGGTCAGCCCACAAAGAACTCTAGAATGATAAACGGATCTTAAAGTCAGGTCAACACGCTCACGGTTGGTTAAAAAAAAAAAATCTCTCCCCGCCTAACTCTCTGGATTTCCAAATATTCTTCAGCCCACGCTGACCGGGAAACACAGTTCACTGCGTTAAAACAGATACGTCAGCTAAGGGTTCATTTTCAGCAACAGCTATAGATAGACAGCCCGACGGCCATGGCAAAAATTTAACAGACAAAAAAACAAACACAAACACTAACATATAATAATACTCGAACATAATTTCCGTTTAATTTGTTTTACTTATTTAGTTCAAAGGTTCATTTTTCTAGCTTTGAGCCCGAAAAGGACCCTTGCCAAGAAGGGCCAAAATATCACTCGAATAAATTCAACTGACGTATCCGTTTAACACGGTGAACTATCTCTGGATTCACTCGGCTTAAGTCTGAAAACTTGCAGTCGGTTGCTTACTAACTTCCATCGCGTCCATGGAAATGATGAGGGGTCGGTGTGGTATCCGGTCGGAAAATGAAATTCAATTCGACTAGTTTTTGTTTTCGATGGTTTTGTCTTTGCATTGACCAAACCTCTTCTGTTAAAAGTTTGTCAGCTCACAATGAAGTCAAAACAAGAAAAAAAAAGTTCTACAACTCAATCCATCAAGCGTGCGTATGGATGGTTTGCAGTTTCCTCCTTCACCACCCCAACTTCAATTTGTGGTCTCGAAGCCTAAGAACTTGCACTCGGTGGAGTCTTTGAGGGCTCTGATCTCCGGCGTGTCATCGGAAAAGGTGTCAAGATTCACCCGCCTGGAAATTCGTCTCGAAACACGAACTCAGCAATGAGTAGTCTACTCTAGCGATGGGCGAAACAGATCATAAAAGGATTCGAATCCGAATTCAGGGCTAGGTGCGAATCCGATTCCGATCTACCATTTCTTGCTGAGGATCCGAATCCGGATTCGAATCCGACCTTCAAAAAATCAAATCATGCATATATGTTATAGTTTAAAAATCAGAGGTGACACTGATATCTAAGGTAATAAGATAAGGTGATAGATTGCAGAGGACGCTTGGTGGTGGAGATCAAAAACTTGGATTGCTTTAGCCCACTGTGTAAAAATGGGAATAAGGAAATTGGAAAGATGTAGACTATAAATTTGAGTGGATTCGTAAGATTGAAGGTTTGGAATCCGATCCCAAATCCGAATCCAGCCTGACAAGCAGAAGATTCGAATCCGGATTCGAATCCGCCCAAAAAGACGCCGGATTCGAATCCGCCCAAAAGGACGAATCCGGATTCGCCCATCTCTTGTCTACTCACCCACGAGCATCCGTCCTCCACCTCGGAGCGTACAGCCCCGAAAATGCCGGAACGAAATAAACCCCGCCAGTATCGCCAACGCTCGCCGCCAACGTCTCAACTTCCTCCGTCGTCGAAACAAGTTTGAGGTTTTCTTTGAGCCACCGGATAGCCGACCCAGCCACTGCTACGGATCCTTCCAGGGCATATATGGGGGGTTTATTTTTCCCCAGTTTGTACCCTACGGTGGTAAGCAGGCCATGTTCGGAGAAGACGGGCTGAAAAGACAAGAATACGTTAGGTTCAGGCGCTTCCATCATCCAGGGGTCAGAAGTGCGCAACCGCTCGCAACTCGCAGAAAATGGTTAAAGGACACCTCGCACTACATAATATTTCTGTTCAGAATCTCTGAGATAGTTGACTACTTTAAAACTAAGATATGCTTATACAGAAAATTATAGAAGGCTTCGGCTGTTTTAGCCTCTTTCCATGTCCCTTGCCTTGGATGACAATCTAGGCAAAATTTGCTTAGCCTGTCTCCGGACGAATAAGCTCCTCGGAAACAATGATCGGGCGAATGACACGTCACGTAAAGAGACAAGAAACGGTTCCAGGAGCTCCGTTGACCCTATAAACATGCGTCATTTGCTTTTTCGTAAAAAATATGTTTGATACAGAAAAAAGTTTAAAATAAGTGTGAAACTGAAAATAAGTATCGGAAACGGTTTCTATGGGCCAAAATAGCCCCTAAACATGTTTTGCAAGCTACAGTTAGTCCGATTTTATTTTTACTTTTAAATAAAAGACAATTTCGCCCTCAGCTATAGCACTGTAAATTTTGGATGTGTTGTAGAGAATTTTTTGTCTAATCAGGACAGTGTCTAAAACAATTGTATTCCAATTTGTTCCAGGTTAGGCTATGAAATCCCGTAGATTGACTGTCCTAAATGGAGGAAAAAGGATAGTAAAAAGGAAAGGACACTTATGAAGTGAAGAATCCCCGGAACGAGATTGGATGGGAATCCTACTGAAGCAGAATGAATTACTATCATAAGTACGACGCGTCTTTTCACCTTTAATTCAGAATTTGAGATAAGTCAAAAAAAAAACAAAAAAACTAACATACCTTTGGTCCAGTGTTGCAGAGCAAAAAGCATCCGGTGCCATATGTGTTCTTGGCTTGACCTCGCTTTAAACACATCTGGCCAAGTAGTGCGGCCTGTTGGTCACCCAAAATCTGAAAATGAGGCAAGCTTTGGAACCAATTTACAAAGGTTTCGTTTATGTTAGACTGTATTGGTTTTACCTTTCTATCATTTCCGTTTACGTCTTTTTGTTTATATTTGACAAAGCAAAACGGATAAGTCAGCTACATTTTATTGGAGCTATATTTCGGCCCTTCTTGGCAAGGGTCCTCTTCAGGCTCAAGCTGGAAAATGAACTTATAGAAAAACAATTATAGATTCTTCCTTAAATATCTGATTTTGTGAACTTCTTGCCAGAAAACTGCTTGGACTTAAAGCTGGTGCTGTGATTTTATTTCGGACACGGCTGCTGTTTTTGCTGCTCGATTGGGTCTCGAAAGGGTTTCTGCATTTTGGTTCTGGAGTCACCTGTTTCTTCTTCTTCTTTCCAGCAAAGATGGATGCTTGTCGGCGGCATGTATGTGCTATTTGAAGTTCCGTACTTCGGTGATAGATGTTCCTTCAGCCGAAGCTGACTGCGAATCATATTTGACAAAGCAAAACGGATAAGTTAGCTACAAATTTATTGGAGCTATATTTCGGCCCTTCTTGGCAAGGGTTCTCTTCAGGCTCAAGCTGTCTTATTGTTTCTGCTGCTTCGTCTTATTTTCTTGTGTTGTTTTATCCTTGTGTTGCTTTTGGGCTATTATTCATCCACATTACGGCTGAATAATTAGCTGAATTTAAAGTTTAACTGAAAAGCCAACTTATTTTTGTGTCATTTAGTTGAATACACTGAATTATTTGGATTCTGCAAAAGGATTTTTTTGTTTTCCACTATCTGCTCTAGTTATGACGTTCAGAATATCTGCGGCTGTCCCCACAGCGAAAATTCTACTATGACGCGGGAAATTTTTATCTAAACACAAACAAGGCTTTTCAGTGGGCAGTGGCGATATTGGTGAAGATTGCTTAGTGCCTGAACAAAATAAAGTCATAAATCTGTCTTGTAATGCATACAACAAATTAGAGGTACCACAAATCACACGGAAATTCCACTATTTGAAAATCGATTATTCCTGAATAGCGGAACAACCAAGTAACGCATTTTCAGCGGGTCTTCAAGCCAATTTAAGTGAATAAGTGATGGGTAACTAGATTGTCCTATCCCAGTCCTTTTCGGTTAAACTTTAAACGAAACAACTGATTTTGGCAAAACGGAGAAGGCCGAGATGGATAATTCAAATCGTCTATGTGATCTTCATTCCATTTTTTTCAATCGGCGATAAAACACAATTTTACATTAAACATTGGCTAAAAACGGAACTACGATGTTCGTCAACGATATTTCGGCCCTTCCTGGCAAGGGTTCTCGTCAGGCTTTTCCTGAACTGGAAGAAACGGACCTGCAACGACTACAACCAGAGTAAAATAACACTAGGGAGTACCGCCAAGAACTATGCTTTCCATACATCGGAAACGGGCCTTACTGAAAAAAATTGACACACTCGAACAGCAGCGACCTTTTTTTTTGCTGTGTTAGGAATATGGAGTTATCGCAGCCAGCGCTGGTGCACGATTGATTGAGTTTCAGTGGGGACGTTCTCTATCCTTGGTAGTGCTAGTGTCGCTGTTATTCGAGTGTGTCACTTTTTTCAAGTCTTGACGCTATACTGTTATTTTGCTCTGACTGCAACGCAACAAATAAAATGAAGCTTCTGCCAGCTGTAAATAGGCTATAACATTTTTGGCAGTTACTTTCAGGAATAGCTGCGGGAAAAAAAAAAAATAGTGCTGATATATCATGTTTGCCACGGCTGTTGTTTTTGCTGTTCGATTGGGGCAGTGAAACGGGAGTTTTTTTTCGTATTAGGCCTGAGGTTTGAATTTTCTGTCATTCAATAACGCCGTCCCAACTTTCTATTTACTGAAATTATGATTTGCCCATAGCAAATCGATGGCTTAAAGATAAATAAAATATCTTAGGCTACAGTGACAGTGAGGTATGCTTATGTCTGTTGACAGTGGATTTTGCCATTTTCATGCACACTTACTATAGCCAGCATGTTTGGGAGGGGGGGGGGGGGAGGTATTTACCGACTGGCTGGTAATTTTTACCGACTTTTTTTGTAGAAAAAACGACTGTTTTCATGAAAAAAACGACAGTTTTGAAAAAAAATTGACTGATTTTCCAGAAAAACCGACTGTTTGACGAAAAATCGATTTCATGAAAAAATAAACTGTTTTAACGAAAACTCAGTTATTTTTTACCGACTGGCCAACACCATTGGGGGAGCGTCCCCCCCCCGGTCGTGAGTCGTGACGCCCCTGCTTGCTGGCTAACTACCAGTTAGCCAAAGTAGGTAATTAACGAGGTAATTAAAGGCATCTGAAAACACCTGTAGAGGTATTTTGGATCTTCATTCTACCATTTAGCCAAAAACTGCACTGTTCACATAAGCATACCTCTACTGTACCTATCAATAATTTCATAGCGTGTTCCATAAAAACTACGGGACTTTCCTTTTATTATAATCTTTTTCGAAAAGCAAAAGGATGCATCGACCGGGAATCGAACCCGGGCCGCCCGCGTGGCAGGCGAGCATTCTACCACTGAACCATCGATGCTTGTCTAATGTTCTCGCTCAATAAATATAGAGAGCAACTTTTCAATTAATGATGATTTCACAAATTGATATCCATTTTATCACTTACTTTATCACTGTCACCCGTGAAACTAATAATTATTTACAAGAAAATGAATTTACTTCTCACAAAACTTTGACTTTAATTTATCTTTCTTTAATTAAGACAATTCTGTTTTAAATCCTGATGAGTCGTGTTATAGCATCGCAAGTCCGCTGAAGTTTTATAGGGCGTAAACTGATAATATGCCGCGTGATCCAATCACAGAGACTAGTTTCGACTGTCTTCTCACTAGAACTACCCGACCACAGACAAGGGTAGCCTCAGGCGTCCAAGTTACCCATGTTTCGAGAAAAGGCTTGCTGAGGCCTCTATTTTGATACATTTTAGACAGTTTCATCGACCGCAGTCCCCAACTGAAAATATAACTGTTATTCTTTCATTTTTCGGAGGGTGAAAAAGTCGAGGGGTATGTTACTCCCAACACCAAGTACAGCAGAAGCATGCTTATTTTAATGCTTCTCCAAATGTTTCACTATCTTGGTTTTGTTTCTTGCTTATAAACAGTCAAACGGAAAGGAAAAATAACAAACTTGACATCAGCCAATGGAAAACTTATTTCAGCTTTCTTCTGATAAAAAACATTGAGTTGCAATTATAATTTTTTTATTTGTTGTTAACTTTTAAATCTGCTACTTCCATTGGGGTATTCTGTTTAGTCTGAACGCCATCTTCTGGGTGAACGCGCCGCTTGGCAAAAGCCGCAAAATTTAAAGGACCCCTCTTGCTACGTGCTTATTCTGCCTTTCATAATATACCTAGCTCCCATACAGAATTATAAGCTTCTAAAATCCCCACCTTTGTCCATTGTTTCGTTTTATGCCTACGAAATTTTGCCGTTTTTGGCCTTGCCGAGTTGTGCCCGTCACACAACGAAACGTTTGCCTGGATCTTCAACGTCAGCTGACAACTCTCTCACACATACGGATCTGAGAAGCTTCTGTTTATTACTTCTTTTGTTTGCTTAGTTTTCCCACTTTTTAACCACGGCGCTTTCAGTTTTCAAATGTTTTGCGCCCGCCGCGTCGGAGACCAGGAAGGCTGGACATAGTCGACAAGCGCTAACAAGAAAACCGCTAATTTCAGGTGGAAAGTAATGGTATTTTCGAAATTGTTTTTCTGATCCATTTCATAGGGAAAAAATCATTTCTAGGAAGAGTTGTGCTTTAAAAGAAGAAACAGAAGGAAATTAAGAGCAAACATTTCAAAATCTAGATGACACTATATGACAAACTGGACATCAAATAAACTCTTTCGGCAGGTATTTATAACTCCCCGGCACCTGTACACCCTTTCCTGGCAGCGGCTGGTGCCAGGAAAGGCCGGCCATAAATCGGACGATTCATCTTTCAAACGCTTCTGAACATGCTTATTTTAATGTCGTAACACGTAGCAACCGATGCCGGCTGTTGTAAGCCGGTGCCGGCGTCGGTCGGACAGGCACCGCGGCGCGGCACCGGGCACTTGCCACACCCAAAAATTGAGAGTGGGCAATCCCTAGAAATTTGTCTGGTAAGGGTTTTAGTCTTTTCTTCGGACAATTCACTGTGAGCGACGTTAAATTAAGCATACTTCTACTGCATACATTAGACGCGCATGGACGTACAACATTCCGAAGACTTCTTCGATCCAGCTCAACTATCTTGTCAACCACCAAAGGGGGTGCACTCGGCACGGGCCGGGCCATGCACCTAAAAAACCTAAATGTACCTAAAGAAAATTGTAAGAGGGACTCCCCGGGTAAAGCACAGCTCCCCATGTGCTCCTGATGGGGTAAAAAAAATATGGGGTGCACTATTTCAGTATGACGGAGATGAGCTACTTCTAGGTATCTTAAAGTCTACGTCCCCTAGATTTATTTATAGTTGCTTTTGAAAGTCTGATTACAAGACTGACTAACCTAGCAGAAACTTAGTTAGATCCGCAGATGCAAGTAAGTAAGTTTGGTAAGTAAGTTGGAAGTTTGGATTTTTGTTTTGTGGTCGATGTTTTCTCTATTTGGCTTATTTATTACTTTTTAAATATTAAATATATTTAACATTAATAAATACATGTATATACAACCTGTATATACAACCGAAACAATGCCTCATACTACGAATGTGTGTGTGTGGGGGGTGGGGTACGGTATCAACATAGGCACAGACTTACCCCGGATATTGGAACTCCTTTTAACCGGTTGTTGATGGTTAGATACCCGTAAATTTCTGAGGAACTCCGGATTTCGGGTAGAATGGACCTCGGAATGCCGAAAAACCTGTGAATAAAAGATTCGAATTGTTTAGCCTCTTTTAGGCTTCAGCATCTCCGGAGATTGTCCGAGAAATTTAAGGAAACCGGCCAAACTGCCCTTAGTCCATGACTGAATGAACGAATTTACTCCCAAAAGAGCAAATGGGCCTTGGCGGAAAATAACAAAGCAATAACCGAGACAATAAAACTCGAATATAAAAAAAAAAATCCAACATCTACAGAAACAATTTTCGGGCGCCATTCGGGGGGCCCGATTAGCTCAAGATAACTGATATTTGCCCCGCCCCCCCCCCGAAAGTTTACTGAAATGGTGCCACTGTCCCTAAAAAACCTTCCGATCAAACCGTTCCTTTCTCAAATCTTTCAACTCCTCATATCAGCCTCACATTAACAAATCAAAGGTACCGAATTTTCCTCTTCAATAAACATTGCGCGAAAGTCATGTCTAACAGTGCGATGACACAATCAAGATTTCTCGGCCGGAATTTCTGCACTTTATCATCAAGTTGAAAAAAACCTAACGCGTGTTCCACCCTACTTACCGTCGTTACTATAGTACTACGCATGACGTCACGGATTCTGGCTTCTTGGCGTCAAGTCATGGAAATTTTTCTATTTTCGGCAAACTATCGTTCCACGGGCTAATCGGGCCAATCACGTCACAGAGATCGTAGTTACCACGCTTACTACGCTCCCGAGCGTGATAAGCAAATAGTTACTATTAGTTACTAATTCGAGAAGGTTCGAACGGTCAGCGTTGTAACTGTTCAAGAGGTTGGGATGAAAATAGCAACTAATAGTTAGAATGGTGGAACACGCTCTAATCTTTCCCGTATGAAAGTAATGATGGTGCTAAAGAGCCGTGCAGAATTCTAGTCCGCAAGCACCCGACCCTGACCGTCCGTCTAAGGGAAGCCGCGCTGAAAAACGAACAAGAGCTGTAAGCTCATATGGCACTTGCAAGGGTTGAGATGTATTATTTGATCAAAAGTAATTTTCGACTGTGCGGTTCAGATGCGCACTTTAAGGGAGTTAGAGAAAATGTATATAATCGTTGAACTTGGCTGTAATGATGCGCACTTTAAAGGCACTAGAAATTCATCTGTAAGGAAGACCCTTGAGGCAAAAACGATAGCAGGCTCTTAGGGATCATTGATATATACGTATGATCAGAAGTATTTTTTTTTCCCACTAATTTGCGCACTTTAAGGGTGCAAGAAATTATTTTTTTTTGCAAAACCCTTGTGGGACAACTGATCATGGGTTGAGATGTATCGTTTGATAAAAAGTACTTTTCGACCTTGCGGTTAAGATGCACACTTTAAGGGAGCTAGAACTTCATTTGTAAGCAAAACCCTTGAGGCAAAAATGATCATGAGCTCATGGGGATCATGGAAATGCATATTTTGCTTAAAAGTATTTTTCTTAATTTGCGGTCATGATTGGTACTTTAGGGAATGGTCGGATTTGAAAAGTGGCGATTTCTAACCCAATCTTGTCGAATTTCTAATATTCCAGCCAAATTTCATCGTCCTAGCACATCTGGAAGTACCTTAACTCGCGATCACCGGAATTCCGGACCCGCCCCTCAAACTCCCCCCACAGTCGCCGGAGCCAATCCGGTTCAGTTTGGACTTGTTTGTTATTCCCACAAAGTTCCATCCCGATCTCTCCAGTCTAATCCGGTCACCTATTCCCCCCCCCCCCAATTGTTGTCGGATCCGGTCCGGACATGAAAAAGATCACCACAGGTACACCCTCTGTTCAGTTATTAAATTTCACTCGAATCCGATCACCCGTTCCAAAGTTACGCATGGCTAAATATTCCGGATTCCCCCTCCCTCCGATCCCCCCACGACTATCGGATCGAGTGAATTTTTATTTACAAGTCAGTTTGATCGGGTCCCTGATACGCCTCCCAAGTTTCGTCGTGAAAATCCCAAAAACTGTCATCACCAGAATTCCGTGAAACTCCCCTCCACCTCCCCCCCCAATTGTCCGGGTCCAGTCCAAACGTGTAAACAAATTATCTGGAGCAGATTCTTGTTCTTCCCAGCAAGTTTTACTCCGATCCCTCCATTATAACCGTTTCTCGAGATTTCCGGTCTTCCCCAACCCCAGTCCCCCCATAGCTGTCAAATCCGGTTCGGACTTCAAATGGAACATCAGAGAATGTCATTCATTCAGATATTAAGTTTCGTCCCAATCCGATCTCCCGTTCGAAAGTTACGCAACACTCAATTTTCCATATTCCCCCGCACTGCACCACAGATACAAACCCCTTTGACCCTCGAATGCACTAGCTCTTTCCAATGTTAACAGAGTGATCCTTTGCAACGAGTGACGTCACGCCGCGCGCAGACCTACTAGTGTAAAGAAAAGGGGTAGGGGTTGTACAAAAACTACTAAATTTTCCGGATTCCCCCGCCTTCTACTCCCTCCACGGTGGTCGGATCGGGGAAGTGATTATTTGCAAGTTAGTTTGGTCGGGTCCCTGATATGCCTGCCAAGTTTCATCGTCCTAGCACATCTGCAAGTACCCTAACTCGCGATCACCGGACCGACCGACCGACCGACCGACCGACGGAAAAGTGATCGGTATATGGCACTTGAGCGAAGCTGCAAGTGCCATAAAAAGTCAGTATCCCTGTTCCTTTGCTTTTCTTCTTCTTCTTCCTTGGAACAGCCTTACCGACCGAAGATGCGGTTAATGCTGAATCGACCAATAGTTTCAAGTGCATTGCTGATGGGACTTTTAACTCTGATCAGTTCAACTACTCAGAATTTCTTAAGGTTATTTAGAGGCAAAAGCCTTTCCTCTTGCTTTGTATTATTATTATTCTTCCTTAATTCAGGATCTGGCGAAAGAATAATAAGGAAGGTGCGATCGGTTCGTTACCTGAGCAAATAAGGGTCCCACTCAAGGGTTTCTATATTCATCAAAGCTGTCCGGGACGCATTGGTGACATCGGTCATGTGAAGGCCACCATTCTGTCCTCCGGTCAAGTTCTAGAATGAAGTAAAATAATTAGCATTTAGCTCGTTATATTATATACATATTATTATATATACCTTATATACCTTATTATATAGTAATATAATAAGGTGTTACCCAAGGCTCATATGTTATAAATTAGCCTTGCGTTAGGGTATCGAGGGCAGACCAATTAAGCTGAAACTTTACTGAATCAGACCTAACATATACAGCTGAAAGAGAAAATAAACATACATTTCTGATCTAATTCATATCGATATCTCTCTCAGTTTAACAACTTTACAATATAATTAGTGTGTAGAGTGTCCCGAGCAATTTATAGAGGCGAAAGCCTTATTATTGCAAGTATATTATTATTATAGTTACTACCAATACCCCAAAATCATCTTAATCTTTATTTATTACAAAATAAGTAAAACTAACCTATCCTGGTTTCTTAGCACCTTTATTTAAGGACAAGGACTTTTCTTCTTCTAAGTTAACCGGGGATCTAAATAAAATCATATTCAACGAAATCTGCGAACACGTCAATGGTTGCCACAGCTCATCCTTCGCACTGGCGTCATGTACTTATAACGGACATACGCCTGTATACAGCTGATTCTCGCTCGGGCACCGAAAAGGGTCGACGAAGCGTCAACTCGTAGCTGATCATTCTATCATATCTATTCTTGTTTGTATACTTACCCACAAGAGCCAGGAGTCAACTGTCCCAAACAGACATCTGTCTTCATCAATGGCTTTTTGTACTTCCGGAACATTTTGGATAAGCCAGTTGATTTTGACAGCGCTAAAGAAAGGAAAGATCAGCCAATCACGTGAGTTTTCAAGCATTTGTTATCCAGAAGAGGCGCTTAGGACATTCAAGAAGAGTCACCAGTCGTCTCTTATGCAGCGTTTACACTACTGGAAAACTTGGCCGGAATCCGGCCCTGGAGACACGATGATGTTTACACATAGGGAAAAAAAACTGTTTATCCTGGCAGAAACAGCATGGATTCAACTAGCCAACAAAGAAATGTTATGAAGCAGCTGCGGCGTCATTGTTGGTGGCTGCTGCTTTCAAAAGCTAGCTAGACTTTTTTCTAGTCGTCTTCACCAACGGAATTCCTTTCAACTAGACAGTAACTTTTCCGGAATTCCTTTCAACTGGACCAGAATTCCTGTCTAGCTAGACTTTTTTTCAACGTACGTTTACACGGACAAGAATTCCGGTCGAATAGAAAGAAATTCCGTTGTCGAGGAGGGCTAGAAAAAAGTCTTGCTTGACAGAAATTCTGCTCCATGCAGTAGATATAAATTCCGGTCTACCCCTCCAACTCCCAAAATTCTTCGGGTTTTATTCAAAATATGAAAGAGCAACTTAATGCACGGTAAAGCGTCATGAGTTTTCATAAAAAATATAATAATAATAATACAAAGCAAGAGAAAAGGCTTTCGCCTCTTAAATAACTCTAAGAAATTTTGAGTAGTCGAACTGATCGGAGTAAATAGTATATTGGTATAGTGATCGGAGTATAGTCCAAACTGTTGACAAAAATCACATTTCTGAAACAAGACGTCCGATTTTCGGACTCGGACGCGAATTTCCTCTTTCGCTCCGAAATTTTGACGCATCGCATGCAGATTTCCCTATAGTGACGCGAATTTCGCAGGCGTATTTTCGGAACAGAAATCTTATCGGACTGTGTGTTCACGTGGCTTAAAATGCCTAAAATGCATTAGCGTCTAAAATGCCAAAGCAACTTTCTTCCGTAATTGCATTCATTAATTCTTAAGCCCAGAGCCCCAAATTTCATATGTTAAATTCTAAGCCCTCTAACGATACCTCACTAATCTTTGCACTTTCCACGATTCACTATTTTCCATGCGCATTATGCTACCTACGAATGCTCGGGTATCATGCTATTGATGCGTAAAACCGGTTATCTGAATTTTGCCGATTTTTTTGCTAGAAGTCAATGGACCTGGGAAAAGGCTTAAAACAGCCAAAGTCGTCGATAAGTTGTTAAAAGCAGAACCTAGTTTTACAGTATTCAAATAGTTTGGATACTGGGACATAAACAGTAAATAGTGCGAGGTGTGCTTTAAGTAACTCCAGGAAGCTGAAGAAACCATCTGCCCTCACACGTGTGCGACGAAATTTCTTCTCGCCAAGGGTGGTGGACGATTGGATTGGAACTCGTTAAGGGACGAAACAGCCACTTCCGAGTCCTTGGCAACGTTCAAGTCTCGTCTAGACAAGGAGTGAGAGAAACAACCATGCAAATGCCAATGGGATCATAACTCCTGTTGAGACTATCCAACCAGGAAAGCAACCAGAAGCGGAGCAAAACAGATCCATCATGGGCCTTATTCGCTCTGAAGTGCGAATTAAGGTAATTAAGGTAATATTCTGGGTTTGTGCACCGGCTGCGGAAGCCGACAACGCCTCGGATGCAGATAAACCAATATGCATGCTGAGACACGGAATCTTCTCGTATTTCTTATCGGAAAACACAATAACAATGAAAGATGAGCCGTCAACAGGCCAACATAATGTAGAGTAAATATTTTGGTTCGGGATCTATAATCGCGGCTCTCCAGCTGCTTAAAGTTTAACCGAAAAGGGCTAAGACCCGACAGTCTACTCATATCACGTATTGACTTAAATAGGCCTGAAAACCTGATGAAAACGCGTTACTCCGTTTGTCCGCTGTCCACAGATAATGGATTTCATCGAATGATGAAATTTGATTTTTTCGAATTTATGGTACCTCTATGCGCCTATCCCTCTATGCTTCAAATATTTACCAACTACAAAACGTTCAAATAAGCATACCTCTACTGTAAGCCATTGTCGCAAAATAAGCCCGCGCTTCGCGTCTTTAATCCTGCAAATGCAGGCTCGTTTTCAAATTCAAAATCTCCGCATCTGGATGAGTTCTGGGTTCTCGTGCAAGCACTGCACATTCTGAATGTGTCATTACTAGAGCCTCGGGTGAAAAAATGCAAAATCCCTTAGATGGGTCAAAATTTGTCAGTGTATTAAAATATCAGAAGTAAAAATAAGTGCCTTTTCAGTTAAACTTTACCGAGTCTCTAAAAACTGCATGTCGCTGGAAACTTTAGATCAATTCCCTTTGATTTACTGACTGACCTCAATCCCGCTATCTGCATTTTGGTCTAGACCCTAATCCCAGCCAAATTTACAATTTATGTTATTATCTAGTTTGGTAATAAACAGAACTTAGTGGACGGGAACAGACACACCAAAGCGACCCAAATGCTTGGGCAGTCCCGGAAGAGTGTCATTTTGGGTCCATTCCAGCCTTAATTCTAGCCTTTTTTCTTGCCACGAAAAGCCGGAATCGAAACTTGGAACAAACAAGCGCTAAGAGAGTTACCCTTTTGGAAGTTCCCTGGTCCCTAAAATAAATCACGGACAACCCGGCCCAGCACCAAATGACGTTCTACACTGTTTCCTTGTCGAAGACTGAATTTTTTTATGTGGTTTATTACATTTCTTTTAACTCCGCTTTTCACAGTGGCGTATCACAAATAAATTACTTATTTACTTACTTGCAACTAGAGTTTTCTCTAGCTTGAGCGCCATATGGGACTCTAGCCTTTCCCTTGGTGTGCATTATCAAAACAATAAGTTTTTCATGCCTTCGGATTAGATAAGCTCACTAATTTCTCGAACATGTCCTACAATAGACGAAAAGCATAATGTTTACAACAAATTTACAGCGAAAACATCATCATCCTGATATTTGCCCGAAATGTTATCTTAGCAAACATCCGCTCGGGGCGAAAACGTAGCCTGGAAGTAGAACCAGACCGGATCCGGAATTCTACAGTGCGGATAGTCGATCAATACTTTTCGGTCGGATTTTCAGGACTTTCATAGTAAAGGTGAAAAACCTTAACTTTTCCGTGTGGAGCCGGAATGTCTGTGAACACCCGACTCTGTGCCCGTGACCAGGATTACTTAAGGCCTAGGGAGTCCTCTAGAGCTTACGAGGAGTTCGAAACTGAACGTATGGGGAACACAAGGGTGGACCAATGATGCATGAACTTCTTCTGTTCAACTCGTCACCAGTCGACGAAATAGCTCCTCCCACTGATTGTCTAAAACTGTTGGACGTTGGAGGAAGTTGATTAGAATCAATAACAAATAATCACAAGTACCTCCGTCTCCCTATCTCTGTAATACGATCATGCGGAGTCGAATATATTCTGATATCCTACCCAATACAAACGAGCAGAGGAGGAGCTAGTAGCAGCTACGCATAACACTGAACATCAAATTTGTTACCTCTACAAACAGCTATATCACAGTGGAACCCCGCAGAAGAATACGAACGCCGTCAGAGTCGTACTTTACAGCTGATTGGTTGTCTACCATTGCGACGTCCGGGGTCCGCAGACCGGTTTCTCCAACCCTGCAGGCATCCTTTCATCTGGCATGCGCAGCGGAGAAGAGGAAAGTAGACGGGTATCAACTCAAACCTCACAGCAAGTACCTCTAGCTCCGCTCAGTTTTGTTGGGGTATCCATAGTCGCTGCATGGGACCAAAGACGGAGGTTCTATTTGATTATTTGTTATTGGTAGAATATTCTTAATGCCCTTACTCTTCCATACTTGGGCGACACTCGTTACCTTGGGAGGAGTGATGCGACGAGAGAAAAAAAAGCATTAAAAAAAAATAATACCTTAGCACTGTCACAAGCCTGATAACAGATAGCCTATAACACATGTTTGCACATCTTTGTATTAAACGTTATGATAATATATCTGTTACGACCCTTTTAAGTGTTATGTTTGGAAACAAAACTTCTGTCATAGCCCTTTACGTGTTATGTTTCGAGACAAGATAACACTGAATGGGTCATGACAGATATATTCTCATAACGTTTACCACAAGGATGCGCAAACATGTGTTGTCTAATATCAAACTTCTGACAGTGAGGAAAAGTGAAAGTAGACTGTACATGACTGCAAATACTACATAACAGTGTTTTTTTCTTTACCTGAAGTAAGTAGCAACTGGGAGTCCACAGTAACTTCTAAGGCAGTCTTTATTGTTTCCAGGCACTTTACCAAGGAGGTTTTCGACAGTTGAAACGGTACGATTGTCACACCACACAATGGAATTATACAGGGGCTTTCCTACACAAAACAATACGCAATTATATCATGTGGAAACTGCACAATTTCTCATTAAAAAAATAAATTTTTTATAAAAGAGTGGGAGAAAAGATTACTTTAAAGCGGAGCTGAAAACAAATGCATCTGCTCTATTCTCAGCTTCATCATCAGCTCAAAAATTCCTCTATTCCTTGCAAGGTAGATATCAACAAACTTGCGCAGCGCCTTTGGTCGACCCTCCACCCCGTTTCCAAGCAATGAGAGAAAATGCATAGCCTACCGACAAATAACGGTGATTGATTTAGGAGATTACACATAACACATTGTACACTCAAAGTTCTCTCACGACAGGTGCAACGTGATTGGGTAGAAAGGAAGAATCTAAATTAAACAGACGCTGAAATGAGATGTGTTAGCCAAGCTCCTGAAGCTTACTTCAGGCACAGACCAAGTTTTTTGTAAAAGAGTTTAGTGTCGGAACATATCCGCTTTACATTTGCATTTGTGCAAACGAACCACAGGCATGCAGATGTAGTACTATCTATCTTAAGCGAAAGGAGCCCATCAATTGTGATCTTTAAAGCAGAGCTCAAAACTATACACTCTTTATATTTATAGGCTACCCACTGCCATCAAAAGCCAGCTTCCTAGCAATAGCAGAGTAGACACTGGTGATCGCATCTGATCATCCCAGGAAGAAAACCTACACAGCCCTTTCGGGGGCCTAGCACCTGATCTCTGAACAATCACAGACAAGATATTACAACTGATCTGGGCATCTAGAAGCGAGGATTATTTCAGGAACACTGTAAAAGCGCTTTCTTGTAAGAGTGAAAAAAAAGGTAGGGATACTGATCATTTGTTCTTGGAGTTAGATCGTGATTGGAGCTATTTTAGGACAAAGAGTGGAAGTCTACAAATATCACATTGGATAACTTTTAAAGAAAGAATTCAGGGAATTTTCTATTCTAGGAATCAATTTAAGCAATGATCTGGTTGAATAAACAGATAGAATCAGGCAGCATCAGAGTATTATGGTCTGCTGGTAAAAATGAAACCTGACAAACACTTTATACAAACAAATTTACCTGTTAACTTATCCCAAACAATTGTGGACTCCCTCTGATTACTAATTCCAATTGTTTTGATATCAGCTGGGTTATATCCCATTTCTTCCAGATGCTGTACAGTCTTGTCTATGCATTCTAAGACTGTGCCCAACAGTTCCAATGGATCTTGTTCCACCCAATCTTCTTTTGGAGTTATTCTCTTGACTTCAACTTGGTGGTATGTGATAAGTTCTGCATTTTTTGAGGCAAACACCTAAAAGAGAGGGAAGGTTTTCGTTTCATCCGAAAGCTTTTTCATATAATATTCCAATGGTCACCTAACAATAAGACAAATGTTTATGGCAAAACATACTGACAACAAGAAGAATGACTCGTCTGCAGATTATAAAGTTTTATAACATTGTCAGTAAGAAAAGGGAAATATATCAGAAGAATTTCCTACTTGTGTGTGCCAATACTTCTTCACCAATCAAACTGTTCTTTTGTGGAACAACCTGTCAAAAACAAATGCCAACAGTAAGATACCAGAACAGTTCATACAACAGCTTGAGGAGGAAGACCCTGAAGCTTAGGCTGGGATATTGTCACCATCATTGAAATGCTAGCAATCATACAGATATAATATCATTAATGCTTTCACATGCACTTCGTGATGATGTAAAGTGGCACGTCGTAAAATAAACTTTTCAATAGCAGGAAAGCTGGCACGGGAGAGAATTACCTGTGCCCTCTTTAAAAGTTGCAGGAGGAAGATTTGAACCACCTCCTCTTAGAGTGCCAAGCGCTTTCGCATTTGAGAGTACAATTTTTGGGGGAGGGTTGGTATCGCTTCCCCGTATCCTGAAATCTACAAACCCCAAGTGTATCGTAGATATATGCAAATATGTGACTAAAGGATTTAGTCTTAGGAGTGAAAGTTTAGCATAGTGGTTTATAGAGGTGTAATGGTTTATACACAATGGTTAATGGTTTACTGTGTGAAACGTGTAAAATCTTGTATGGCCTTTTTTTGGCTCAATAAACAAGCGTTATTCGTCTTGAGCTGAAGCTTTGTTCTTCTTGACCAAGAACAACACAAAGTTGGGCCATCCAATTACATGGTCAAGCACAACTGAAGGTGAAGCAAAAAGGAATTGATCAAATAAAATAGCAGGAATTTTCATCACAGACATGAGCAAATAGATGCTAGTAAGCTAGAAGCAAGTCAGCAGGTACAGGAGGGGTATCCAACCTCAGACAAGATTTCAAATTTTCAGAGAAGGCTTTCCTTCAGAATAATCCATCTGGCTTAAAAAGGAACCAAGAAATATACCAAAAACACTAGATTGAAGCTAATTGAATGGTTTACATATTGGATACATAAATATTGCATCAATACTTCTAGTTAAACATATTTTTATTTTCAAACAAGATTGCTTCATTCTAACCTGACCTCGATTTACGTAAAAATGATGAAAAACGAAGAGTTAGCAAGGTCAACAGGCAGAAAAAAGCTTTTAAAACAGCTACTAAATGGACAAAAGGTACAGAATTTAGTATATTTTTGGACACATGACTTTGCAGAAAGTGATATTTTGCCTATTGATTGCCAGGATAACTTCTATCTTTCATGTCAACATTTTAGCGGGCCGCGGTCGAGGTTGTGTAAAACGAGGTCAGGTACCCAGTCTAGTACACTAGCCCCTTTTCACGCATGGTGCTCAAACGTCTAGCACCATGCCTGGGTGCTAGACATTAAAGCACTATACCTTGGATTTCATGTAGGGTGCATGGATTTCAGTATACAGTGCATGCATGAAAAACACAGTTTCTGTCATCACAACTGAGAACCGGCTCGGACAGGGCTGAAATTACTACCATGAATTAGCCTTACATACAGAAGAAGAAGAGGAGATGCAATCCAGACATTCAAAATCATTGACAAGAAAGTAATGCCTCAACTCTTCAACTTCAGTACATCAGCGAGGAACAGGGGTCACTCGAAGAAGATAGTCAAGCCATCCACCAGTACCAGAGCAAGAAACCAGTTCTTCGCAACTCGAGTTATCAACAACTGGAACTCGTTGTCCGAGGATACTGCCAAGGCTGAAACAGTGGATGCCTTCAAAGCCAAGCTGGACAAGGAATGGTCATCAAAACCCTGGAAATACGAATGGGATGCAGCAGAGTCATCAACCAGAAACTAGTTCTGCAACCATCAAGCCAATCAACCACAAAAACCAACCAGTCCACAAACCAACCAATGTTGAAAAAAACAAGTGCGCAAGCGCTCAGACGTGGAGTGTCAAAGTAAAATGTTTATCATATTTTGTATTCAAACAGCGTTAAAACCAAGACATTTCACATCCCCAATAACCAAACAAGTATTGAAATAACCTAATTTGTAATCATCCCACTTTAAAAGCTTTAAATGTAAACAAACCGCAAGTATAAATCCAAAGAAATGTGGAAGATCTTGCAAGAACAGCATGAGTTCTAACACTGTATCAGAGGATTAGAACACTGAATCTAAATGGTCTGCCAGCCAGTCCGACCCTTTAAACCTCTTTTCCATTAGCAAGGTAATAAAACAAGTGCAATATCCAAATCGTAGCAGCCTAATACCCCCTTTGTCACAATTCATTAAGAACGGTCATCGATCATATGACAACACCGTTAAGTTCCCAGCTGTTCATCAAAGATACGTCGCGTCGTCTTATTGTTGCTGCTACACCAAAATCCTCATTCATAGATATATCTCCCCAAATATACAAGAGTTGAACTTGAGACCTGTCATAGACGAACGTAACTCATGAAAAATCAGGGCCCAGTTACTCATGAACGGGAGGAGGGGGGACATCAATTGCATATCTAGACCTAAATATCCTCGACTATACCAGCTTAGAGTTTGATTCCAGTCACGGGCTAAAAACTTGACTCATGGGCAAATTGGGCCCACATGCCCATGAACGGGGAGGGAGAGGTTGATACGAAGCCGTATCAGTGGATTGTTCCAAGGAACACTCCACTAAAAACCATCACTCAACCAGCGACTCTACAGGAGCAATGGCACCTTTGTCGCTGGACAATGCGATTTAAGGTTATTTAAGGTAAAGAAATCAAAGACAATCCTATCATTTTTTTCATAACAAAAACAAAAAGACGCGACTGATGATGGAGATGAAAAACCTCATTTCCTTTTCTACATAGTCAAGGGTTTTTCATGTAGAGTGTCCTGTGCTTCAGCTTTTTCTACCTAGCAGCCAACCAGAATATTGGCTCCTAGGGCCTGCCTGGGGCAGACTACATGGAAATTAGACAGGGTGCTGTCAGATTTTTCACCTCGATCATCAGTTGCGTCCTTTTGTTTTTGTTATGAAAAATATGATAGGATTGTCTATAAATTCTCTAATTCATGGTGGTAATTTCAGCCCTGTCCGAGCTGGTGCACAATTGTGATGACAGAAACTGTGTTTTTCATGCATGCACTGCACTGTAAAAAGTTCCTCCGAATAAGGATGCAGTATTTGCTACTGGGATTAATCTTATCTCTATTGCGATAAGATTAATCCGAATTAGGGATAATCTTATCTCAATAAAGATAAGATTAATCCGAGTAGCAAATACTGCAAGATTTTTTTTTACAGTGTGTGTACTGAAATCCATAAATCCAAGGTACAGTGCTTGAACGTCCAGCACCCAGGCATGGTGCTAGCCGTTTGAGCATCATGCCTGAAAAGGTGCTAGTGTACTAGACTGCAGGTACCCCTCCTGTAATAGATCAGTAGCAGATCTGAAAACTGCGGTCCTGCTGCGGTCTACTGCAATGTTATGTGTTATTAGGGTAGCCACAAAAACACCTAGTGGCTAAAGTTGGCGATTTTTTTGTAATGAATGCATGAATTACTGTGAATTTTCCTTATCAGTTTTACCTATCTAAAACATCTCCAAAAAATATTTTAAAAATACCATTGCATTCAGGACAAAATTGTCTATTTTATAAGGCTAACAGTAAGATGTCCTAGCTATTTAATATTATTTCTTAAAATTCAATGTAAATTTAGATGTAAAAAAAAGTAGCTGAACTTGCCTACAAAAATTTGTTGATACTAAGGAGGAAAAGTCAGCAGCCTATAGCAGCAATAGGTCTATTGGATTGTAACCATCTCAGTAGCGTATATTAGGGGGGGGCGACAGGGGCGATCGCCCCCCCCGAAATTCTTGAAAAAGGGATTTTTTAGTGGGAAAAACGTGTGCGAAACACGGGCGACAGGGGCGATCCTCACCCGAAATTCTCGGAAAGGAGTTTTTTACGGTAAAAACGTACGCTAAAATACAAATTGAGAAGATCAATCGAAATTATTTACAGCACGGTTCAGTACTAGATCTCAGAAACAGTTTTTGAGTCGTAATGTGAATGATTACAAGATTAAAAGGTGTTGTTTGCACCTCGTTTTTAACAAAATCGTCATTTGGAGTCGAATTTTAGTCTGCTTAGAGGTGTTTTAGTGTTAAAAACGTTCAAAAAATAAAAAAATCGCCGAAAATTTGTCGGCCTTCTGGCCGGAAAGGGGGTGGCATTCGGCCGCATATTTTCCCTGAGCTGTCGCCCCTCCCGAAAAAAATCGGAATATACGCTACTGTTGATGATCATATTCATATTTTCTCATCTAACTCACTTGCTGGGGCTCCCCATGCACTCAAAACCAGCTCAAAATCTGCTCAAAATCACCCAGTTTCATAGAATTTCATTGAAGCACATAGTTTCAAGCTGGTCACTACATGGACAAAACCCTAAAGTCAATGGATGAACATAGGCATTTTCTTATGTAAAATACTGTTTTCTAAAGAAGATTTAAGATGCTTAGAGACAAGATAGAGAGGTGATTTTGGCCTCAAATCAAAGCTAAAAAATAGGAGAATCACTTTCTGATCTTCAAAAGCTCAGGTTTGATTATTTGTTTTTTTAGTGGCTACCCTAGTGTTATGACAGTTTTGAACTAAGCTAACCCTCTAGTAATGCAAATTTTGTTGTGCTTCAATTAATCCAGTTACTTAAATAAATAAAACACATCCTTAAAGTTAAATTAAAAAGCACAACAACAAACACTGCAACAACACAACCACAATTCACAAAGCCAGCACAAACCACCAAAATTATGATGTGCCTTACCAGGAATCGGCTGCTGCTTGTTCCCTGATCAATAGCTCCTATCAAAGCCATGGTCAGAAGATGCCTCCTCGGAATTCGGAGAAGACAATAGATTCACACGATTGACACGTTCATTGTTTTTCAATTCTGTTTAGCTGCTAATCTTGTCTTCCGCAGTTCAACGGCGCTTCAACCTTCAACGCCATCTGCTTTAACATTGCAGTTAGCGTCATCTGCCATCGTACAAAAAAATGTGTCAAACACAGCTTAACTGTTAACAGCTTAACACAGTTAAGCTGTGGTGTCAAAGGAAGTGATTGTGTAACTACCAAGAAAAATGAGTTCTTCCAGCTATAGGCTTACCAGAGGCCAAAAGAATATTTCGTCGATAATAGCAGAATCTAACAGTGCCCAAAAGTTTTCTGCGTCTGATCCAGAAATCCCTCAAGTGCTCAGAACTCCGACAAAGCGCCCGCGCGCCATCGTCGGCCGAGGGAGAAATGAACAAGCAGCGGGAAATTCAAATCAGGAAGCCTGGAAACCGGCGAACTGGCCAGAAGCTCTAAAGAATATAAGAATAATGAGAAGCAAGAGAGACGCTCCTGTAGACATCATGGGTTGTGAGAAACATGGTGACTTTCAAGGATCCGAAGAGGTATTTTTTTGCCTCTTACTCTTTACAGAGCGTTTTCCACCCTTCTAACAATAGCAACCTTTGTGGTATGTGGTATGCTTATGTGAACGTTTGTTGACATTGGACTTCGCCATTTTTATGCGCTTGCTGTGTCTAAAGCTAACTACCAGTTAGCCAGAGTAGGTATTTTGGATCTTCATGAATTTTCTCGCTGGATAATTAGTTCATCCGGAATCCGGGCAGAAACCGGGAATTTGATAGAAGTACGGTAAGATTTTTTTAAAGCGATCGGAGCATCAAGAACATATGTTGAATCCAAAAATGAGTTTTATTTTCTCAGTGTTTGACCAGAGTTCGTCCAAAACCGGAAACTTTGAAGGAGTAAAATAAAATTCTTATGTTGATAAAAATTCATTGGAGGAGGTAGGTGTTCCCTAAAAAGACACGGTGAATCAGGAAATACAGTTTATTCTCGCCTCGGATGTATAGTCCTGTCGGAATCTAGTCAAAATAGTTTTTTTTCGAATGAGCCTGATTGTATGGTATGCTTTTAGCTGGAAAGTATGGTATCAAATGTGTAAGGGTTCGGCAAAGACTGAATATCTGCAAGACCTGATTATCTGTATTAAAAAGATCGACAAATCTTTCCCTTTGGGATCCCATCGAAACCTCTGGTCTTGTTGTTATATGGGTTATTTTTATGGCAATGGCATACCTTTGAAGTTGCTGAATCTTTCAAGCATAGAGGGTCAAGCACATAGAGCTACCACAAACACGGGGTATAACACTTACTTCGGTTTGACACGGGAGCATACTCTATATGACCAGGGACCAGTGGCGAAACTAGGGGGGGCGTGGGGGGGCAGCTGCCCCCCCACGAAAAATCCTGTCGGTAAATCAGTAGTGTTTGTCGGTGCGAAGCACCGACAAACGCTTTTATCGTTCCGTTTCTGATACCGATAAAAGCTCTGTCAGTAAAACAGGAAACTTCCTGTTGGGAAATAAGCAACATTTGTCGGTACGGTACGCTTTAGCGTTCCATTTCTGATACCGACAAAAGCTCTGTCGGTAAAACAGGACACTTCCTATTGGGAAATAGGCAGCGTTTGTCGGTGCGGCACGCTCTGGCATTCCGTTTCTGACCTACAAAAGCTCTGTCGGTAAAACAGGAAACTACCTGTTGGGAAATAGGCAGCGTTTGTCGGTACGGCACTCTTTAGCGTTCCGTTTCTGATACCGACAAAAGCTCTGTCGTAAGCCAGGAAACTTCTTGTTCGGAAATCGGCAGCATTTATCGGTGCGGAGACGGTGCGCGGATTTCGTTTTCAGTACCGGCCGGCAAGAGCTCTTTTGTCGGTGCGGAGATGATACGGACAAAAGTTTTGTCGGGAAGTGAAGCCGATGATCCGATTGTGATCTTGATTATCGGTTGTTTTTCGTTTTTCGATACCGTGACCGGGAAAAGTCTTGTCGGGTAAAATGGGAAATCTCTTTTTCGTTCTGTTTACATATCTGGAATGGAAAAAAATTGTGTCGCTAAATTCAGTAATTGTGGACTGTTCGTCACTGCGACGACTGGGATGACTTGAATATTCTCGTCGGTAAATCCGAAACTGTTTCTGGCAAAGGCACCAAACAAACATTTCTTGTTTCCTTTCTGTTCGACGGTAAATCAACCACACAGGCAAACTTGTTTGCTTGGTTTGTTCTTGGGTGATTTCTCTGTTCCCACCCATAAACTGCCCTTTTGGGTTGATCTGGCTGTACATGGTTCAGTCAGTTCGGGAAATAGTCCACTTTCTTCAGTGGCTTATGAGTTTCAGATTCCCGTCAGTGATACCCCCACCAACTCGGCCCACCGAGGTTGGTTCAGGCCAGGATATCTGAATAACACAACTAGGTCACTATCGCCAAGTTTATCTCGATCGTTCAACCCATTTGGTCCCCAAGCGTTTAAGAAAATACCGAGGACCCACCTCTAATCCCCTCACAGCACTACCACCATGGCAAGAAGAGGTTCGGACACATAAATGGCACACACTTGACATCTGCGCCTACCATCCATCAAGCCTCACACGAATCGGAGCATTTCCGAAATAAAATTCCAGTGGGCCTACCGGTCCGGTACCCCCCAGCCCCACCTTCACCACAAGACTGTCAGATTCGATTCGGGCCTCAAACTAAATGTCTAGGTCCCATGAATGTTTTACCTTTCGAGTTTTGTCTCAATCACTCTATCCGTCGGACCGTCCGGCACCTACTGGTATTACAATCTTTCCGAGACCTCCTTCCAACATTGTCCTCGGACGCGGATAAATTGAACATCTTGGGCAAGTTTCAGTCGAATCCAAGCACTTTCTGGGGCCCATGAACCCGTTTGGTCTTTGAGGAGTATCACAAAGTTACCGTGTCCCCTAGCTTCCACTAACAGTCGTCAGATTTCGTTCGGACACACAAGCAGCAAATTTAGGACATCTGCTCCCATCAGACATCAAGTCTCCATAAAATTGGATTGCCCGTTCACTTCATCAGTACTTTGATCCAACGCGTCCTCATACCAAATTTCGACAAATATCTCAACCCCTTTGAAAGTTATCGTAGTAACAGAGGGACAGACAAACTCTACGAACTCATAGGTGCTAACGTTTTGGAACCCCAAAAAGCCGCTTAGTTTACAAGCGTAAATCTTCAAGCAGTGAAGTAGTCCGTTGCAAGGTCTGTCACTTTTTCTGGTTTGCAAGACTATTGACTGCACAGTATGTTCCTGGTTCCGTTTGATAACTACTGGTACCAGGAAGCGGATGGCAAATTCCTTTCATTAGAAAACCATCTCAATTGATATGTTACAACTTATTATTACAACGGTTGTAAGATGGGTTCGCGGGGAAAGTGCGCCGTTGCCGCGCAGCGGCAACTGCGCTTTTTTGTCGGTAAATTCTTAAATCTTGTCGGTAAAATCTGGGCTTGCCCCCCCACGAAAATGGGCTAGTTTCGCCACTGCCAGGGACCCATAAGTTTCCTTACAGAGGGCCTGTCATTTCCTGTGCTTCTATATTGATATGATGACCGAACCATCCAGTTTCCAAAAATCTCCGCTTGAGTCGATCGGCATTCTTGTTTGCCTCATTGGACGTGCGCGCCAAAGAGACTCCTCCCTCAAGGCGCTTGCAGCCAGTCCCAAATTTTGTCTATCTGGTCTTGATTTTGACGAATGTGACATTACATTTTGGCAAGCTCCGTGGAGCTCTTGCCTGGGGCCAAAAAGGATGGTTTTGCTTGTCGTCGAGCTGGAGCCTACGGTTTGTGAAGTGAAGTGGAGGTGTATAGCCTATGTCAGAGAGGGTTATCTGAAGTTGTGCACCCAAGCTTTCGTTTCATCAAACCATGTTTCTGCTTTCGAGTGGAAAGTTCCGTTCTAGCAGGCAAGCAGGTGGAAATCAGTTTCAAATTTATTGATTGACAAAGACGACCTCGGGTCCATCGGAGGTTTTCACTTTGGATTCCTTAAGAAAAGGCTTTCGAATGACTTTGTCCAACTGATGAGCGTGTCCGAAAGCTTTCAAGACTGTAAATGCTGCATTTAATGCTGCATTTTTATTTTTGTCCGAAAGCACTTACCTTATATCTTGCTTATATGCAGCATTAAATGCAGCATTTACAGCACTAAAGCTTTCGGACACGTTCTTTATTTCTTCTCTGACACTTTTAATTCCGAAATTTAGCCTTAAGCGCCAGCTCCCCAGTTTCTTCTTGAAAATTCAGCGTAAAATCTAGCATCTTCGCTGAATTTTTCGATGAATTTTATGCTGAATTAATGCTGCATTAACTGAGCGAAAATTTAAGTCCGAAAGCGAAATGCTGCATAAAATGCTGAATTAATTCAGCATTTTCGTTCGTTTCCGAGCTTTCGGACACGCTCATAGCGAGTGAGAGCTGCACTGAAGAGCTTGTGTCCTAACACAGAAAACAACAAAATTTTCTGATTGTCAGGATAAAATTTGTCCCTTTCCAGGATAGGCGCTTTCACATTCTCGTATCGCTGATGCTGTCTAGCCAAACCAGAGATCAAGTTACGGATGCTGCAATGAGGAAACTGAAGACGGAAATTCCTGGTGGACTCTCGGTTCGGAGTTTGCTGTCACTAGACGACGATACGCTCGGAAAACTGATCTACCCAGTTGGATTTTGGAAGGTAACCTTACGGTTTAACTGAAAACCAACTTATTTTAGTTAACTGAATACACTGCATTATTTGGTTTGTAAGGTTTACAATATGAACAATATGTTCTAGTAGCCTATGACGCTTAGAATATCTACGGCCGTCGTCACAAAGCAAAGTTCTACGATGACTCGGAAAACTTGAATGTCAACACAAACGCGGCTTTTCAGCGGCCAGTGATCAGCTCGCGGAAAGCTAGGTGCCCGAAGAACGCAAATTCGCGTTCGCCTGGGCGAATTTGACGTCGCGAGCGGAAAAAAATTCGGGCCCCGCCGTTTCAACTCCAAGTCGAATTTTGTTCGCGTCGCGTGGCGGAAAAGATTCGCGTTCTGTGGGCACCTAGCTGAAGGCAGCTCACTGTGTGAACACTTATGTTTCGTAATTCTTTTACGTCAATCATACAACACAGGGACAACCGCATAGAGGTACCACAGATCTGACAGGGAAATTCCACCTGTGAAAATCGATTATTCGTGGATAGCGGAGCAACGAAGTAACCCTTTTTGGGACCCCAAAACGTAAATGGAGGGATACCCATGACATCGCAAAAGTTTCGCTGGACGTGTCGACGGGTGGTGTTGGGGACCGGATGCTGACGGGAGAACACGCATATTTCCATTAGTATGAATGGCATGTAGTGAATTATAAATGTTGTATTTAGTTAAAGAAGTCTTTCCATCCCGTGCATTACGAATTTGTCTTCTCAGCCGGGCTCTGGACATTTTGTTATTTAATTTATTATTAAAAAGAACCTGAACCTGTCCGTCTTTCAGCACGGTAACTCTCGAAGGGAATGATGAAACTTCGGTGTAAGGATTCTTTGGGTCAAGGGAAAGGTCGAGTTCGTAGATGGGCTCTGTAGCCCTACATTTAGGGGCAGGGGCGTCACTAGCCTTTTACCTTTGGGGGGGGGCGTCCAGTTTGTGCCGACGGACTCAAAAATGTGCCGACGAAAAGCGGCAGCGGCAACGGCGTATTAGTCCTTTAATGTAATTCGTAAATCTAAATTCACATATTCGGTCAGGGTTTCATTGCATATTTCGCTAAAAACTGAAGCTTCCAACGACTGTAGGCAACCCAGAACAATTAGAATCATTCGCCGCTTGCGAAATGTTTTAGATCTGCCTTTTTGCCTGGGAATATTTGCGAAGCTTCCAACGGCTAAACCCAGAACAAGTTAAATTAATCGCCGCACAGTTAAGCTGTGGTGTCAAAGGAAGTGATTGTGTAACTACCAAGAAAAATGAGTTCTTCCAGCTATAGGCTTACCAGAGGCCAAAAGAATATTTCGTCGATAATAGCAGAATCTAACAGTGCCCAAAAACTGAAGCTTCCAACGACTGTAGGCAACCCAGAACAATTAGAATCATCCGCAATCCGCAGGCGAAGTTTTTTAAATCTGCCCTCTTTTCTGGGAAAATTTAGCTTATAAGGTATAGCATTTAAGGTGTTTCAAGCCCAATCATTTCAATCCTAAAGCGCCAACTCAATGAAACACCGTTCTTTCAGATATGGAATACTACAAATGCGCCGCAGGCGAAATTTTGTGTAAAACCAACTGTAATGCATTAGTTGAGATTATTCCTTTAATGTAAATTCCTCTATTTAAATTTACATATTCGGCTTTTCTTTTCACCTTTCGCTAAAAAGCGAAGCTTTCCAACGACTGAACCCGGAACAAGTTAAATGAAGCGCCGCAGGCGAAATTTTGTTAATCTTTCTTTTTTCCGAAAAATTTTAGGCCATTCTATACCTAAACTTTACAGTTTCTAGCTTTTAGTGTGTTTCCAACCTCGAATTTCAATCCTAAAACGCCAACTAAATGGAACACCATTTTCCCAGATAGAAAATACTACGAAAACGCGCCGCAGGCGAAATTTTGTGGAAACATTGATGAGCGATCCCAAATAAAAGGAAGGCTACATGTGAAATCACTGATCTTTCCGCCAAAAAAGTAGTGGCCATCCATAAGAAAGTAGGCACAAAGTTGATTCTTTCGTGTATAAAATCTCGATTTGCCGACGAGACATAAACTTTCGGGATTGGACAAAAGTTTACGGATTTGATTTATTACGTGTAACGAAGATTCTGATTTTCCGAAGGGAATTAGACTTTCCGGGTGCGCCCGACAAATGTCTGAAGAATCCGATTCCTTGCGAATAAAAATATGCCGATGAGCCGACAAGAATACCGACGCCCGACTAAAGCATACAAAACTCGAATTATTCTTTGTTTTGTCCGACTGTAAAGAGATTTATCTCTTACGTTTAAATAGCAGCCGATGTGCCGACAAAATGTACACTTTCGGGATGCGCCTGATAAATTTTTACAGAATTTGACTACTTACGTATAAAAAGAGCCCGATGTGCCGACGATACGGGTCTTCCCGGGTGCGCCCGACAAATGTTTGCTGAAACTGATTTATCAATAGAATCTGATGTGCAGACGAGTGGACCGACGCCCGACAAAGCGTACCGAAATCAATTTCTTCTGTTTTTTGCCCAACAAATGTATGTCGAATTCGATTTCTTGCGTATAAAAAGAACCTAGTGTGCCGACGAGTCTACCGACGCCCGACGAAAGCATACAAAATTGAATTTCTTCTGTATAAAAAGAATTCGATGTACCGACGAGCATATCGAGGGCACGACAAAAGGATACAAAACTCGATTTCTCCTGTGTTCTGCACGACAAAAGTATGCGAAATTTGATTTCTTGCGTATGAAAAGAACCCGATGTGCCGACGAGTCGACCGATGCCCGACTAAAGCATGCAAAATTTTATTTTTTCTGGGTTTGCCGGCGCTCCACGCCGACAAACAAGTGTACTTTCGCCGGGCTTCGCCCGACGAAAGTACTTTCTCAAGACCTTTGGGGGGGGGGAGTCCCCCCCCCTCCCCCCCATAGTGACGCCCCTGTTTAGGGGTGGGGGTTCAAATTAAGGGGTTATTTCGGAACAGCTAATGAGATAGTCGATTAAGAAGTAAGAAGACATGCTGGACACGAATATGGAAACTATTTTCTTGCCGGACAAGTAGTTCGCCCGGAATCCGGCCAAAACCGGAAATTTGGCAGAAGTAAGGCAGGAAGTTTTGGTCAGTTTTGTCAAATTGGATATTGGACGAAGAATGTTAAAATACACTATCGCTATACTGCTGATCTTTAGATTAATAAACACCTATTTTATTCGTCGCCCACAAAAGTGGAAAAATAGCGGAGTAGGGACAAAAGGCTGAAACCACGAAAATTTGTGTCAAAGCAAGAACAAATAATCAGATAGAACCTCCGTCTTTGGTCCCATGTAGCGACTACGGATACCCCGATGGACTTATAGGGGTAAACACATATGTTGAATCAATATCTGAAGTTGGTTTCCTCAGGTGCTTAGCTATTTGGCCTTAATCTGTTTTTTAAATTTTAACAGTAAAAATGTTCAAGGAGTCTGGCGAAGACAAGACCCAATTGTCTGTATCAAATATTATTTTTGGGATCCCATCGAATTTACTATAAATTTCAACAGTGAAAATGTTTTCAACAGTGGGCTAAAAAATGTTGAGTCTGGCGAAGATCGGATATCTACAAGACCCAATTGTCTGTACCGTATCAAATATTGAATTTTTGGGATCCGATCGAAACCTTTGGTCTTGTTCATCGGGTCTTCAAGCCTCTTCAAGTGAAAAAGTGATGGGTAACTAGATTGTCGTTTCTCAGCCCTTTTCGGTTAAACTTTAAAGGTCCGTCGTACCCATGCCGATGCGACGTACTTCCGTTATCGCTTCGTTCCGGAGTCCCCACATTCATACGATACATAACCCCTCTAACAACCTCACTGATTTTCACACTTGCTTTGTTTCGCCGTTTTCGATGCGTATCATGCACCCGATCAGGGACCCATAAATTTCCTGTAATGACTCGCCATTCTGGGGGCTTGTCATTTCCTATGCTTCTATGTTGCTGTTGTCGCCCGAGCCTCACCTAGTTTCCAAAAATTCTACTTGGGTCGAATCGGCGTTCTTGCTCAGATAGAGCCAACCCTCCTTGGACGTGAGACGAAAGAAACTCCTCCCTCAAGGCAATATTTTATCCCCGTGGGTATTTTTCGAACTGTCTGACGCTCGGTCAAGAGCGCATCAGAAATCTCTTATTGACAAGCCCCCTGAATGGCGAGTCATTACAGGGAATTTATGGGTCCCTGACCCGATGAACAAGACCAAAGGTATCGATGGGATCCCATACATTTAATATTTGATCCAGGCAACTGGGTCTTGTGAAATTTATAAACAGATTAAGGCCAATGGCTAATCATCTGAGAAAACTAAGTTCAGAAATGGATTCAGCATGTGTGTTTACCCTTATACGTTATATCTACTGTGACGAAATTGATTAAAACTACCTGCCTTACTTCTGCCAAATTTCCGGTAGTTTGTTTAGTCCAGTTATATTTCCAGAAGAAAATACATTATTTGAAGAAAACTGCCGAAATACTCCAGAATCAGTACAGTGGCGACATCCCACCAGATTTGAAGGGACTGTGTGCTCTTCCCGGCGTTGGGCCGAAGATGGCGCACCTCTGCATGGACATTGCGTGGGGAAACCTGACCGGAATAGGTAAGTCTTGCCGCTTTTTAGGGAATCAGTAAAACCCACAAGTAAAGGTGAATCATCCAATCGGTTGACCTTTTCAGTTTTTGAGTCATCTAATCGCATCCTATTGGTTAATTTTTTAGGATTGATTCCAATCTATTTTCGTCGAGTAATAATAATAGTAATACATATTTCTTCAGCCCAAGCTGACTGCGAATCATATTTGACAGTGGAAAACGGATACGTCAGATGAATTTTGTTAGAGCTATATTTCGGCCTTTCTTGGCAAGGGTCCTCTTCAGGCTCAAGCCGCTCAAGCTGGAAAATGAAAAAAAATTCCGTAAGTGAATTTTCCAGCTTGAGCCTGAAGAGGACCCTTGCCAAGAAGGGCCGAAATGTAGCTATAAAAAAATGTAGTTGACTTATCCGTTTTGCTCTGTCAAATATGATTCGCAGTCAGCTTAAGCTAAGTTCCCACTGCCCATTTTGCTGTTCCCACTGCCCAGTTAATGGCCAGTTTTTTTTGCTGGCCAGCTTTTTCTCCCAGTTTTTCGTTTTGCTGGCCAGTTTTTCTGATCAGACTGAGTTTGATATTTACTGGCCAGCGAAAGACGCTGGCCAGTTTTCTTCAGATCGCCGGCGTTTTGAGTAAATTTCAGTTCACTGAATTGGATAGCCCTGAGAATAAATTTGAATTCATTGATTTGTAGTGACCTGAGAATAAAATTAACCCAGTTTCAAATTTATTCTCAGGTCACAGAGTAGGCTACATGCGTAAGTTTAGATAGTGGCTCCAAGCAAATAAGGTCTCAATTGATTCATGACTTTGGTTCAAGAGGTTGATTGTGACTTATTTTTTACCTATAAAGTTAATAGTGTTGTTTAATTTGTTTAATTTAATAGTGTAGTTTTACATGTTCCGAAGGCAAGCAGTATTTTTATGAGTATCTAGTACCTATATGGGGAGCTCAATGAAAAATGGATCGAACATTTTCGAATTAGGAAATGATATCTATATAGGTTCATAGAGTGAAACCAGAGTAGGAATGTAGGAACCGTATGTACCATGAATAATTCGGTATTTCGGGCAATATAAATAGAACGCATATATAAATAAGACTAATTTTTTTTTTTTTTTTTTTTTTGCCGCGTAGTATCTTTTCTGTTCTTCCAGTCCAATATGAATTGGCCAGGTGACTACGCTTCAGAGTGTCGCTATTGCATATTTTGTGAACCAAAGATCAACGGAAGAAACTGCACATTTAAGCTATTTGCCTAATTTTCCTTTTTTCCAAGCTCAATAAGCTGTCGGCTCTTATCAAGAATCAACATATACAATATTCATTATTTAAAAAACAGAGACTTTTCCGTTCAGCATGTTTTGCACCAATGGCAAGCGGGTCTATCTTAAAAACATAAGAACTTACTAAAAAATAGTTAGAGAAATCAATTTAGAAATTTACTATAGCCTTCCGGGAAAAACCACATATTTTGCAAACCAAAAGTCAAAAGTGAACCAACAAAATATCAATCGGTCCATCATAGCAAGCTTATCCGACCCTCAAAACTTCACAAGAATTGGCCCCCGAACTATAGTCGCTATTGCTAGAACACTAGAACCGTGACTCCGAAAATTGCTAGAGCTTTTGAATAAATTTACTATAGCCTGCCCGGAATAACCATTTATTTTGCAAACCAAAAGTCATAACATTTACTACGTAACTAGTCTACTTTTTGTAAGTAAACACAACAATAGTAATGCTTCATTGTCATCCTTCACCGACTTCAAGATTAAACTCGTTGGCAGAATCTTCAGTTCTTAAACTCTATCCTGGCAGAATCTACAGTTTTTGTTGTTCACACCAGATTATGCAGTGAGAACAAAAAAAAACGGCAGCTTTTAAAACTGGCCAGATTTTAAATCTGGCCAGCAAAAATAACTGGGCAGTGGGAACTTAGCTTTAGGCTGTAGGAATATGTTTCACTGAAGTACGGAACTTCAAAAAGCCCGCACATGCCCGCCGACTAGTATCCATCTTTGCTGGAAAGAAGAAGAAGAAACAGTTGACTCCAAAACCAAAATGCAGAAGAATCTCTACCCTTTCAGAAACCCAATCGATCAGCAAAAACAGCAGTCGTGTCCAAGATGAAATCACAGCACCAAGCTTAACTCCAAGCAGTTTTCCGGCAAGAAGTTCACAAAATCAGATATTTAAGGAAGAATCCTTACGTGTTTTTCTACAAGTTCATTTTCCAGCTTGAGCGGCTTGAGCCTGAAGAGGACCCTTGCCAAGAAGGGCCGAAATATAGCTCTAACAAAATTCATCCAAATGTAGCTCTAATAAAAATCAGCTGACGTATCCGTTTTGCACTTTCAAATATAATAGTAATATTGGTATTTCTTGGAGACTGCAGAAGCTTTCAGTACAGTCATAGCCTGACGGTAGCGCTCATTCAGGTCAGGACAAACAAGTATTTACTTGGAAATGAGTGAATGGATGAAAGCTTTTATTCCTCCAAAATGACGAGACAAGAAAAGGAAAAATGTACAAAGGTTAGGGCATTTATTATTATTATTATTTATTTCAAAATATAGCCTCTGGGGCTGCTACATAACAACTCAATTTATATACACTAAAAAAAAAAAAAAAAAAAAAAAAAAGTATGCTGAAGGCATGAAGCCTCCAACAAAAAAGTAGCTACACACACAATCAAGATGGGTCGAGCTCACACGAAACTCAATCAAGATGGGTCGAACCCACAGTAAATTTCTTTACCCCATGATTGCCACAGAGGCAGAGACAGGCGCATTTGCGGTCCGCACAGGATCATCAGCAGAGGATTGCTCGACGCCAGTATTCGAGACTGAAGAGAAAGAACGGAGGAACGACGGATTTCAGGGAGAGAAGGAACTCCTTCACCAACAAACATACCCGAAGCACTACAGTTCCATCTAAACCCATGTAACCACCGGAAAGAGTTGTTATACAGGACGCGAAAGGTCCTTCCGCGCTTGTAAGATTGGTTAGTCACAAGAGAGTAACAATATAGTTGGGAACAGTACGTTTTGAAAAGGAACGTCTTCACAGACGCATTGCATGACCCAAACCTACGAATAAGAAGATTCGCTCTAGCGCTCAGTGACCTTGCTAAAGCATCAACATGGTGATCATCATTCAAAGTTGGGGTAAAAATAAATCCAAGATACTTAAAAGTATCGACGAATTTCAGTGTCTGGCCAGACAGTAGAACGGGTGGGAGATGAACCAGCTTCAGGCCACTTGGGACGAATGCCATGCAAAGGGTTTTTTTCGTGTTGAATACCACGTCATGTGCCGAAGCAAAAACATCACAAAGTTTCATCAACTCGTTTAAAGCATGAATGGTTGTAGCCATCACCACCAAATCATCCGCATAACTAATGTTATTGAAGCAACTACCCTGGATAAAACAACCTACCCCCGCATCAGCAAGCGCACTGTTTAATTCATCCACATATAAGTTATATAGGAGAGGGGATAGTACACCTCCCTGCCTAACACCGTTTAGGACATGAAATGGGGAGCTAAGCAGCCCATCCCATTTAACATAAAATCTTTGGTTTTTAAACCAACATGCAAGGGTTAGAACAATACGGGGGTCTACTCCTCTATCATGCAACTTACGAAGAAGTTTCTCGTGGTTAACACGGTCGAAAGCAGCCTTTGCGTCAATAAAACCATACAAATTTACCATACAAATATCGAAGTGTTCACTCAAACACTCAAAATAGGACAACAGATTAGAGATATAAATAAAAACACAAACAATATCGACGAAATATAGTTTTGAACAGGGCAATAACTTAAGAAGACCTAGGCTTGGTTTAGATGGTGGCCAAGATGAGTATAACTGGATAATGGAAGAGACGGATGTTCTACGAATAAGTGGAAAATGGAAAAGACGGATAACTGATAACTGCGAAATGGAAAAGGCAGATGTTCCACGGTATCCGTTCGATACCATAACCGCTACCGTCTACCTAAGTAAAGTCATTAGCTTGAAAGGCAACAATTCCGGACTTGACCATTTCCTGGGATGCTCAGATTCAAGTGAAACTTGATGGATGTGCCCCAAAAAATCTACTCATGTGTCCAAACGAGATTTAGACACGGTGGGGGGGGGGGGAGGAGGGAGTTGGAGGAGGGGGTCCCGGAATTTTGTGGTCCTGAGGATCAAACGAGTGGAGGGATCCGGATGAAACTTAGAAAGTGCAAAGATCATGTGCCCTAGAAGATCCATTTTGGGGTCACGTTCAGATCCGAGACTTCGTTTAGGGGATTTCGGGGGGGGGGGGGGGTTTCCAGCAAAGCTAGTATTCGAGTGAAACTTAATAGGTGTACAGAGAAGATGCCCTTGATGATCTGCATTCGGTCATGGTGGTTCGACGGGTGCCGGAAAATGTTATGGTTTTCCTCGGTATCAAACGAGTGAAGCAATTGAAATGAAACTTGGAAGGTAAAATGCTCGTGTTCCCTGGATGATCCGGGGGGAGCTGGAGGGGGGGGATTTCCCGGCAACACTTGGATTCTAGTGAAACTTAATGAATGGAAAGAGGAGATGCCCTTGATGATCTGCATTCGGTCATGGTGGTTGAGTTCGAGGGGTACCGGAAAATGTTGTGGCTTTCCTAGGTATCAAACGAGTGGTGCAATTGGAATATCATAGAATGTTATGCATTTTGTGATTCGGGGCAGATTTGACCTCGGTGGGGCGGAGGAAATTTGAGGGGGTACTCGACATTCCACGGAATTGCTCAGGTTCGAGTTAAAGGAACAGTAAACTTGAGTACGAAACTTTCGGCCATCGAATCGCCCGGGGGGGGGGGGGTTATATAAATATACAGGGTCTTATTGTCGACAGCCTTCTTTGTTATCTCGAACCGTCTCGAACCCCCTCCTTAGTGTTCCCAAAGCTAGCTGGCAGGCCCTTGCCCCTTATGCACTGTGATTATGCACTTATGTACTGTAAAAGTTCGCCTTTTTACATGTTGACTACAGACTAACGACCTCCCCGACAAGACGGCCGGGGTTCGATTCCTAGTCGCGGCACACAAACCTTTTGCTGTTGCAAACCTTTTGCTCAAAAGTCGAATTCTCGGAAACTGCCCGGAAACTGCAATGTCGTAACGAGAATTTTTCTTACTCTCAACATCGACTCAGGGTACATTCTTGATATGTTAGCTAGCTCCCCGAGTCAAGTTTGAGTCAAGTTTTCTGTTCCTTTAAGCTTAATGGGTGATAAGAGAAGATCCACGATATGTTCCATTAACGTGTCCGAACCGACTAGGATGACGGGGAGACTTGGGAGGGGTACCGGAAATTTGGGGTGTGCCTAGGGACAAAACGAGTAGAGAGATTTGGATGGGCATTGGATTACACGAAGATCGGGTTCCGGCTACCCCCCTCCCCCGTCGAAACCCCAGGACAGACCTCCCCCTGTACCAAAAACCTCCTGGCGAAAAACCTCGGGTACCCCCCTCCCCCCACAGGGTGTTAATAAATTGGAAGATGATATGGCAGTCTCTACGAAAGTCCCAATAACAGCCGTTACCAAAATAGTTATAAACCATAGATTGTTGAAATTTTAAATAGCCTTTGACCAGCCTTTGACCATTTGTATGTATTTTTAAATGTATGTCTTATATTGACAAATTTGTGCATGATACTACTCACCAATTTTGGTTTTGGTACCGTAAAAGTGTGAGCGAATAAATTACTATTCTATTCTGTTATAAGCACTTAGATGTACAACAAATCTGGAAGGGAAAATTCACAATATGAAAATCGACCAATTACGAATATCGGAACATCGAAGTATCTCATTTTTTTTTTTTCAGGTCTCCAAGCCTATTTAAGTGAATCAGTGATGGGTAACTAGATTGTCGTTTCTCAGTCCTTTTCGGTTAAACTTTAATTAAATAAAAAATACCCTTCTGAGCTTCAGAAGTCTGAGGTACACCCCGTCGGCAGTTCTCTAATCCATCGGAAAACCTCTAAAATGGTGCCAAATTTACACATCCTTAATGGGGTCTATTAATCAAGGGAATTTAAAGAGCCCTGAAAATCCTCTCCGATAGCAAGTCCTGGAATTCCAAACTTTCCAGGCGTAATCTCAGATATGACAGCAGCCGTTAATTTTGGCGCCAATATTCGAATTTTTAAGATACTGCCTACATTTTGGGGTCGTGTTTTGAGCTGTACCTGCCAGGATTGTCAGGTTTAAACTATTAATTTAGTTCATTCCCTGTATTTAAGCGAAATTAATGGATTTGATGATAACTATGAGATGATCCCAGCAGAAGACGAAGGAATTAAAGACAAAGGCTTAAAGGACAAGTCACAGTAGATACGGTTTATGTTCTAACATACGTGACTTCTTTGAAACTACGTCTGGAATTTGAAAATATTACAGTTCCGTACCGGATGATGATAACTTCGAGATAGTCCCAGCAGAGTACGAAGGAACTAACCTTAAAGGACAAGTCTCAGTAGATATAGCTTATGTTAAATATTTTAACATACGTGACTCCTTTGAAACTACGTCTGGTGTTTGAAAAGATTCCAATTCCGTACCGGTTGATGATAACTTTGAGATGATTCCTGCAGAATACGAAGGAACTAACCTTGAAGGACAAGTCGCAGTAGATACAGTTTATGTTCAATATTCTGACATACGTGACTCCTTTGAAACTACATCTGGTGTTTTAAAATATTACAATCCGTCCCGGCTGATGATAACTCTGAGACAGTCCCAGAAGAATACGAAGGAAAGGAACTAACCTTAAAGTTTAACTGAAAAACCAACTTATTTTTGTGTACAAAGGAAAGGAACTAACCTTAAAGTTTAACTGAAAAACCAACTTATTTTTGTGTCATTTAACTGAATAAACTGAATTATTTGGATTCTGCAAAGGGATTTTTCTATTTTCCACTATCCGCTCCAGTTATGACGTTCAGAATTTCTACGGCCGTCCCCACAACGAAAATTCTACTATGCCACGGGAAATTTTAATCTCAACACAAACGCGGCTTTTCTGTGGGCAGTGGTGAGATTGGTGAAGATTGCTTAATGCCTGAACAAAAAAAAAGCATAAATCCTTCTCGTAAGGCATACAGCAAAAATACAAGCGTATAGAGGTACCATAATCACACAGAAACTCCACTATTTGAAAATCGATTATTCGTGGATAGCGGAACAACGAAGTAACGCATTCTAGGCGGGTCTTCAAGCCAATTTATGTGAATAAGTGATGGGTAGCTAGATTGTCCTATCCCAGCCCTTTTCGGTTAAACTTTAAAGGACAAGGTGCAGTAGATCCAGTTTATGTTCCAATGTTCTTGGCGGTAAAGTAAAGCGGTAAGTAAAAATAAAAACAAAATTCATCAATTTGTATTTTTTTTATTGTTTTGATACTGAAGATACTCGTTCATTTGTTGATTATTTTCTGTATTCACCCCTATGTAACGGGCCATGGAGCCTTTTTAGGGGTCGGCACTTATTTTGTCCATTTTAATAAAGCTGAAGTGAACTAACATCCGTGACTCCTTTGAAACCGCGGCTGGTATGGGAAATGTGCAACAGATCACAACTCAAGATCCTATGCAACGAGCTCAAGATCCCAAGCTTCATCAGCTCAACCACCTCAATGATATTCCCGAAGAAGACCGAGCATCAAATCTACAAAGCCCTAGTCACCGTTATCCTGTAGAAAGAAAATCTAACAATAGAGGCGATCACGGTGGTACTCTGCCCTATTCCAACAGAAAGGCCGGAAGGGACCGACGACAACGTTGGACCCAGTGCTCTACATTTCTGCATCGGAAGATAACAATTCCGTCCCGGCTGTTCATCATAATCACAAGCAATAATCACATGGGAGGGAATTAAGAATCCTGGCGTCGCCAGGAATCGTCGCCGAATCGCATTCAGTTGGGAAGCAAAGGGGTTAGCTACTTGCGAGTAGCAGTCAAGGGAATGTATGTCCCCCACATTGGGTTGTTCAGTGTTTATGTCATTGAAGAGAAGAAGTTACGGAATCATTATACAAGGAGAGGAGGATGTACTAAGCGGAAATAGCGTATGTTCAGGTCCTTTTAAGTTCAGAAACGGAAATAAGCAAGCAAAGTAATTGTTATATGGTCCCAGATCTGGCGCGTTCCGTGAGGTCGGCGACCAAAGAGCCGTTGCCCTACTAGCCTCCAGTTCTGGTGGTACTTAACGTAATTATACCTCTTGAGTTTGTTTAGAACTTGGAACATTCTGGTTGTCTCATTTGAAATGTTTGTTTTTCACCAAAACATACGGGAGTAGTGGAAACATCTGGAATTCCGAATGCGTGCATGTCGTCAGACCTGTCAAACGGAGAAGAACTTCGTTACATGATACTTACTATTTTCCCTCGGCTGATGATTAGATAAAGGTAATTGAAGGATCTGTTGTGTATTAGGTTGAGAAATTTGCTTATTAGAGGCACGACATGGCGCTAGTTAGTCGCGTTTTTGCTTATATATTTATTTAATCCACGGCCAATAAGTTCCATACAAATGTTCTACAACAAAAGGGTAGCACACCTTCATCTATAAAACGGCCTTTCTACCTTCACCTAACCCTGAAAACTCCTTGCATTTTTATTTATAAGTTGGATTCAACTAACCAACGGTTGATAGAGGCCATACTAATTAAAACAAGACCAAAGGCTTCGATGGGATACCAAATATTCAACATTTGATCCAGACAGTTAGGTTTTGTCTTCGCCTTCGAGAGTTATCGTGCTTACAGACGGACAGACAGACGGACAACTTTTGTAATGTCATAGGTGTCCCTCCACTTACGTTTTGGGATCCCAAAAACAGCAACACCATCATAACAGTTAAACGAGTAATCAGCCAGGGGCTGGGAGGGAGCGGGGGCTTTTTTTGTGTTATTTTGTGTTTATTTTGTTTTCCCGCCATGGCCCCACGGGCTTTTTTGGGATTAAATTCATTCATTCATTCGTTAATGCTTGGGTCTCGGGTGGCTCAGGACATACGACTGGCTAATCCCCCCCCCCCCCTTCTAGGCTCTATAATCATACTGATTACAACCAGCGTTTGTGAAATTTGAAAATTGCACGAATTTGAAGACACATTACCGCCCGCCGATTTTAACAAGATAAAGCGAAAGGTCAAAGGATATCCTAGATCACTTATCCGTTTAGTGTAATTTTTGTATATAAATATTTTTAACTTTTGTTTGGTTTACTTTTCAGTTGTTGAGCTTTCCCATGTGGGTGCTTCCGGATCACGCCGGTAGATGATCCCACTGACGCACCGAGCATTGGTCTGAACTGGCGACTGGGATAGGGGCGGTCTAAACGTTCAATCAAGTTAAAATAAAGAAGTAATATAAGAAGTAAAGAAATTGAAATGGAAAACTTAAAATAAAAATTGAAAAAATTAAATTAGAAATTAAAATTAAAAAATCAATATTGATTTTGAACGGATTCTGGGACTAGCGAACAGATATACCCCTCCATCGGCTTAACTTTTTTAAAAGCGAAAGAGCGAATATAGCTTGATGGGGGAGGGGGCCTAAATTGAGTCTGACTTGTCGTCTTTTCAGGGGTCGATACGCACGTACACCGTATTGCCAACCGACTTGGCTGGACGCCAGCTGTTACAAAATCCCCGGAGGCAACACGAAAGGCGCTTGAAGATTGGATGCCAAGAGAACTCTGGAGTGAAGTAAACCTGTTGCTCGTGGGATTCGGACAGCAGATATGTCTTCCCATTGGTCCAAAATGCGCGGGATGTTTGAATCTTCCAGTTTGTCCATTTGCGCGTGGGGAAGTGAAAATTGAAAGCCCGAGAAAGAAGAAGAAACTAGCCGACGGTCTTTAATTCGATAAATAGTCGTCCGTGTTCTATTTCAGGTGTGTAGGTTAATTTAGACGGCGTACTGTGGAAATATTACGTTCAAAATTTGTATCCGTTATTTGTATCCGATCAGAGTAGTACATTTTCGAAAAGAGGATGGGTAAATCTGTTATATATGTACCTTTTGTGACTACTTGTCAGTTTGGACGGAAGCAAACGAAATGTTTTGGGACAAGCTTTGTGTCGTGAAATTGTAATTTAAGTTTTGAATCCGATATTTGCATCCGATCTGAGTATTTCTGAAAGTACGATGAGTTAATCTGTTATATATGTACCTCTTGTCACCACACTGTGGACGGAGACAAACGAAAAGTTTCGGGACAAGCTTTGTGTCGTGATTTGAATTTTTTTATCCGAAATTTGCATTCGATCTGAGTTGTATTCCCGAAAAGAGGATGATTAAATCTGTGCTTAATTTACTTCTTGTCGCAAACGGAAGGGAAAGAGAGGAGTGCAATCTTCTTTTTTAGCAGAAATAAGAATCGATCAGAACTCAATTTTTCTCGTCAGGGAACCTGCATTGGTCCCAGTCCCCTCAGATTTTAACCTTTATTCTGGATTAGGCGTTTTCGTTGCACTCCTACTCCTAGTAGTTTCTGGTTCTTACTCACTGGTGTATGGTGTTTACTCTGTAAGGAGTGACTTTAAACGAAAACCTGCCAGCCGAACAGATACTCCATATGACCAGGGACCCATAAATTTCCTGTAATGACTCGCCATTCAGGGGGCTTGTCAATAAGAGATTTCTGATGCGCTCTTGACCGAGCGTCAGATAGTTCGAGAAATACCCACGGGGATCTCTCTTTGATCTCACGTCCAAGGAGGCCCGGGATTGGCTCTATCTGAGCAAGAACGCCGATTCGACCCAAGTGGAATTTTTGGAAAATAGGTGAGGCTCGGGCAACACAGAAGCGTAGGAAATGACAAGCCCTCTGAATGGCGAGTCATTACAGGAAATGTATGGGTCCCTGATATGACCAAGAACAAATAACGAGTAATTTATATAACGAGTAAATATACTCATTATTTGTTCTTGATATGACTTAGTCCGAAAACACGCCGGTGACCTAGGGAAGAACAAGAAACGTCACCCAAACAAATCCTCAAATCCTGTGTAAACCAATCAACAACGTTCGTTGTGGTGAGGTTTCTGGTTCTTCGATAGGCACACGGCGATTCTTCGTCGGCTGACAGTGCAGTGAATTTATAAACGGCTTTATGAAAAAAACATTGACCACTAGTGAGTACAGTAGAGGTATGCTTATCTTATGTGAACAGTTACTTTAATGTGAACGCTGCAGTTTTGTGCTAAATGGTAGACTGAAGATCCAAAATATCTGTACAGGTGTCTTCAGCTGCCTACTTTGGCTAACTGGTAGTAAGCTTTAAACACAGCAAGTACATGGAAATGGCAAAGTCCGAAGTCAACAAACGTTCACATAAGCATATACCTCTACTGTACTCTGGCGGTAAAGAACGCAGCTATTGTAGGACATTTCGCACTACATAGTGTTTCTGCTCAGATGTTCTCTGATAGTTGACCACTTTGCGACGGCTTCGGCTGTTTTTAGCCTCTTTCCATGTGCCTTGCCTTGGATGACAATCTTGGTAAAATTTGCGCGATGGTTTCCGGACGAATAAGCTCGTCGAAAAGCTGATCGAGCGCATAAGGTTTAAGGTTTAATGGAAGAATTGCCACAATAGCAAAAGCCAAATAATAGGCAACACGTAGAAAATAAATAAACACACATTAATAACTGACAACATCTAACTCTTAAAGAGAACAGACGTTGCAAGCATTATAATCAGTGTATTGCCAATAGAGGAGATAGAACACAAATATTCCTTCAGCCAAGCTGACTGCGAATCACATTTGACAGTGCAAGACAGATAGGTCAGCTGAATTTTATCAGAGCTATATTTCGGCCTTTCTTGGCAAGGGTCCTCTTCAGGCTCAAGCCGCTCAAACTGGAAAATGAACATGTGAAAAAACATTTTTTTTTTCAAAAAAGATAGAATACACTCATGACGTCAAGAATCTGGGGAACGAGAATGGATGGAAATACTACGAAAATAGACTGAATCACGATCGACTAAGTACGACGTGTGCTTTGAGGATCTGGAGACAAGATCTCAGTCCCAGAATTTAAAATTTGAGGGTGTCCGGTCTCGGCAGTGTTCCCAAAACATGAACGACAAAATCTGTGGCTTATCTCCATCCTGGCACAAACTGAATGGGACTTAGAGTTTTTGATTTTATCGGCGTGGCCGGAAGTAAACAAAAGGTATGCTACCGTCATACTTAGCGGAAATGATAGAATTGACAAGGAATGTAATAAAATTGCTCTAAACAGATAATACAAATAGGATTGTTTCAGCAATATGTTGGCCGTTTTTTGCATGGGGCCTCGTAGAAGCCGCGTTCGATTCACCTACAGTCGTCTAATTACATTATCCTAAAAGTGTCTGTGGTCGTTTCTTCAGCGGATAATGACATCGTTCTCATCGAAAATTTTCTTTTTCGTGTAGCGAATGGAATGACAACAGACGAATGATTTTCGTCATCAGTATAATATCGACAGAACTCCTAAAATGAAACCGAAACTTCCGTCGGGAATTTCGGGCATTATCCAACGGTTTCGTAGAACTACGACTAAAGCATTTAAATAAAACAAAAACAGCCCTACGACGTAGTTAAATAAAACGGCATCTAGGGCTGGTCGTCGACGATAATAGATAACTGTTGCTAGATCGAACGCAGCTTAACCGCATTCTATTCAATGACAGTTATCCATCCACATTATCCTGAAATTTTCCAAACGAATAGTGACGTCATTTGTATAAGTAGTGAACTGAAAGACAAAAATGCACCTCAGCCGGGATTTGAACCAGGACCTTCTGCTCACAAGGCAGGCGCTCTAACCGTTATTATATTTGGTTTTATCTGGTTTTCACCATGAGACCCTGCCTTGTGGGTCCTGGTTTGTCTATGTGGCTCCGACAAGGGAGTCCTAGACTTCTAATTTAAGTTTGGGAAAAGTTGTTCTTGGTTTATTGGTCACGGTACAAGTCCCTTGTGTAAAGTGCCATCTACGTATTATAGTGACGTCATTCTTGACGAAAACTGTCTTTTTGGTAGAGCGAATCGAACTACAACAGACGAAAGGTTTCCATTCCGTTCGCTATCATTTCGCTAGAATTCCAATAGGAAAAAAAAACCGTCAGGAATTAGGGACCTTAAAGGACACCTGAATGAAGAGTACCAAGTATCATCCCTATCTGTATGACTTCCGTTAAGATTGCCTGCAGAAAACCCAATCTAAATACGAAATAGTGTTTTCAAGCTATGATTTTTGCTCCATTTTGCATCTGTCCTTATTTCAGTACCGAACAATTTTAGAAATGAACAAATGTCTCCAATCAACCCTTCTTCTGGAATATTTTTTATCCAGTTAAGCCCAAACGTATATCTAGAAGAAATCCCAATACGATCCGGCCAGCGCTGTACAAGATTTGAATGGATTGCGCTTTTTGTCTTGGAGTCTGCATGTGCAAACCTCCAGAAACGAACATCCCTATTTTGAAAACGTCACGCTCAGGAGAAGAATGCTCTCCGTGGCCATGTCTGTAAATGCATTCTCCATGGTGTGTTCAAGTATGGTTTCATTGTTCAGGTGTCCTTTAAGCCGCATTTGATTCGCCAATACTTACAGTGTCCTAAAATTGTCTTCAGTCATTTTCTTCACAAACAATGTCGTCGTTGTCGACGAACATTTTCCTTTCGTAGAGCGAATCGAACAGCAATAGAAAACGGTTTTCATTTATTTTTGTCTGTGTTCAAAAATTCCGAAACAAATAAAAACTCCTCGGCGGACCACAGCTTATAAATAAAACGGCAACAGCGCTATGCACTTTTATTTTTTTTTATAAAAATATATTTATATTTCCAAAACCTCGTCAACACGTCTAGAAATGTCCGATAAGGGACTACTGACTGTGTGTGGGGGGTTTTGTTTTTTGGCGGTTTTTAGACGTTCCTCTCAGCCCGTTCATAAAATCAATGATCCGTTTCCCGTTTCTAACTTGTTATCAATAACCAATGAGAGAGGAGCGTCCTAAACGTCTTAAAAATCTGTTTTAAAAACGTCTAAAAACGAATTACGAACAGCTGTGTCCGTAGTGGGGCCCGGGCATAAAATGGCATCTAGGGCTGGTCGTCGACAGTAAGAGATAACCGTTGGTGAATCGAACGCTTAATAGGCTTTGCAGTCGGCTTGGAAAATCTCGATGACAAGTGCTAGCGACCTCGCTAGCGACCGAAGATTCTCCTTTGTTTTTTTTATTTTTTCTGACTGAATATGTAATTTCACCAGTTTCGTGCGAATAATTCGAGATTGCTTGTTGAGTGAGAATGAAAAATTTCAACGCGACGAGACATACGCGAGGACAATAACAGTGACGAGATACACCATAAATACGGCTAACACTCAAAATGCCCACGATCATAACGCCCACGACTCAAAATGCTCACTAAAAATGCTAACAACTCAAATTGCCCACGACTCAAAATGCCCACGACTCATAATGCACACGACTCAAAATGCCCACGGTTCAGAATGCCCACGATTGGATTATTTGAGGTGTTCAGAACGTAGTAAACTTTAATTAGGGGTGAGTGAGCAACGGGAAGAGTATAATAGACGGAGTATCGACGATGATCGTATGTTGAACTGGTATAATCTCAGTTATAATATAATTCTGGTAAAATACTTACAAGAAACATGTGTATTGGCCGTGATTAGTTGCCGCAAAAGCGCTGTGCTTTCTCGAGGAAGCCTCTGCCTGATTAGGAACCCCCTTGGAACTTTTCTTTAAAGTTTAACCGAAAACGGCTGGGATAGGACAATCTAGTTACCCATCACTTATTCACCTAAATTGGCTTGAAGACCCGCTGAGTTACTTCGTTGTTCCGCTATTCACGAATAATCGATTTTCAAATAGTGGAGTTTCCGTGTGATTTATGGTTCCTCTATGCGCTTGTATTTTTGCTGTATGCCTTACGAAAAAGATTTATATTTTTTTTTGTTCAGGCAATAAGCAATCTTCACCGATGTCACCACTGCCCACTGAAACGCCGCATTTGTGTTGAGATTAAATTTTCCCGCGTCATAGTAGAATTTACGCTGTGGGGACGGCTGGAGATATTCTGAGCCTCATAACTAGAGCAGATAGTGGAAAATAATAAAAATCCCTTTGTAGAATCCAAATAATTAAGTGTATCCAATTAAATGACACACAAACGAATTGGCTTTTCCGTTGAACTTTAAGGGCTTTAACTTGCTGGTCTTTTTGGATCGTTCTTCAAGAAACAATAAAATAATTCCTTTCAGAACCTTTTCTGTTATTAATCCTACCCCTTGTAATCTCGTAGTCCGCATTCCCAGGATGATGTTGGCCTCCCCTGTGGACAGTTTCTGCCGTCGGCATTTTGAACCAGGACGATATTAGCCTTCCCTGTGACCATTTTGAACTGTCGGCATTTGGAAACTGTCGGCATTTTCAAGCCGCCAGCAATTCGGACGATTTCGGGTGTTCCACATCTGAATAGTGGGCATTCTGAGTAGTGGGCATTTTGAGTCGTGGGCATTTTGAGGCGTGGGCATTTTAATCGTGGGCATTTTTATCGTGGGCATTTTGAACCATGGGCATTTTGATCGTTGGCATTCTGAGCGTGGGCATAGTGAGAGTGGGCAAAAAGATCGTGGTGGTTTTGGGAACCACCCATAAATACTCCTTAAAGTTTAACTGAAAAGCCAACTCATTTGTGTGTCATTTAATTAGATACACTGAATTATTTGGATTCTGCAAAGGGATTTTTTTATTTTCCACTATCTGTTCTAGTTATGAGGCTCAGAATATCTCCAGCCGTCCCCACAGCGTAAATTCTACTATGACGCGGGAAATTTTAATCTCAACACAAATGCGGCTTTTCAGTGGGCAGTGGTGAGATCGGTGAAGATTGCTTAGTGCCTGAACAAAAAAAATTGATAAATCTTTCTCGTAAGGCATACAGCAAAAATACAAGCGCATAGAGGCACCAAAAATCACACGGGAATTCCACTATTTGAAAATCGATTATTCGTGAATAGCAGAACAACGAAGTAACTCATTTTCAGCGGGTCTTCGAGCCAGTTTAAGTGAATAAGTGATGTGTAACTAGATTGTCCTATCCTAGCCCTTTTCGGTTAAACTTTAACCTCAAGCTGACTGGGAAACATATACTAAAACAATGGCTAATACTGGAAAGTCAGATGTTTGACAGCGATATTTCGGCCTTTGTCAGGCAAGGGTCATCGTCAGGCTATTGCTGGATTGGAAGAAACGAACATGAAATAAATAATTTATTGGACTGGAAGAAAGCGAACCTAACACAGACGATCCGAGGTGGGATTTTTGGCACAGTTCGTCAATTCCATACGGAAAAGCTTAGAATATTTTTTACTTTCCGATGAGTGTCAGGCCCGGAAAACCTGCAGGTTTTCCGGGCCAGACACTCATCGGATGTTTGTCAGGTCTCAGCATACAGGCGTATGCATATTTGCGTATCATCGATGAAGATGCTCTTGATGAAGTCGCTCGATGACTGCGTGAACGCCTATTTTTCGTAAACTGTTTTCGTCGTGCATACAACATAGATATTAAACCGTTTTCGTCGTGCATACAACACAGGTATAAGCGCATAGAGGAGAGGTACCACAAATCAGACAGGGAAATTCCACTATTTGAAAATGGATTATTCGTGAATCGCTGAGCAACGAAGTAACGCATTTTCATCGGGTCTTCAACCCTCTTTAAGTGGATAAGTCATGGGTAACTGGTTTGTCCTCCTACATCCCTTTTCGGTTAAACTTTAAATGATGGAGTAGAATAAAAACAAAGTAGGATATTTTCTGTTCGATTTCATTCGTTACGACAAAGACAGAACAGTCAACTGAAGTCTGACAACTAGCCGTATGGGCAATTCCTTGTGAATAGCATAGGAAATAATCTGAGTAGCTTTGAGGGAAGCCTTTGCTTCTTGGATACCTAACTTCCTCGCAAGTAGTTGTAAGAGCTTCACCGTAACGGCGTATCAGATCGCAGAACTGTAGCACTTTGTCTGGACTCCAGGGCTTTGCATCTGGCCGGCATCGTAAATATCAGGTGACGTCATTTCCCACCACAAACTTGAATCTCCGGCAAAATCTTCGTATCCACGCAGTCGTTTCTTTGAGTTTAGTACTGCTGTACTTTACGCGGGGTACGCTGGTGATTGGTCACAGTATAATAGTTTCGCGCCCCCTATTTACCCTCGTTGTCGTCTGTGGCTTGGCGCCAGCGCCGTTGAACGTTTACAGAAGCAGTTTGAATTTAGCGGTTGTGTGACAAGGACGGAATTTCGTAGGAATTTTGTTGTGCGGTATTATTTCTGCGGAAAAATAACAGGTAAGATATTTCTGACGTTAATACAGATGATTTAAAAGTTTGCCGCGAATGATTGCATTCAATACCAGTGGTCTTCTGATTTCAGACCTGCAGCCTGGGCTAACTTACCCCATTGCCCATATCCTACTATTTTTTATATGCTTTTTTTGCAGATTTTGCTGTTTTGTTAGCTGTTAATGCCTGTTAGCTGTTATGCCTAAAACTCTTATCCCAAATTGTGGTTAATTGGGTGGTTGTATCTGGGGTTTGGGGGGGTGCATGTCTTTTGTAGCTTCTGTCTCAGGCCTGCTTTTTTCTTTTAACTTACTCCAGAAGATAAAACAGAGGTGTCCACTTCTGAGCGGGATTGTTTAGCCCCCATGTGATGGTACAGGAGAGGTATGTTTATTTGAATGTTTTTTTTTTTTTTTTTATTAGCTTAACAGTGCCATTTTCATGCACTTGCTGAGACAGTTAGCCAAAGTAGCAAATTAAGGGCACCTGAGAACTAGTGTTTTGGATCTTTGTTCTATCATTCAGCCCAATATTGTACCTACCGTTCAAATTTAGTAACTGTGCAAATAAACATATCTCTACTGTATTTACGGGTAGCAACCTGCTGTTATCAGACGGATTTACTGTTCCTGGACTACCCTGGTCCAACTTACCCTTTATCTTATTTGTTTTTTATGGTCTTATGTATATTTTTGTCAGCTTTGGCTCTTTTGGTTAGCTATCTTATGTTATGAAGAAACCTTTCTTTGGCTATTTTTTTTTTAGGAGGAGGGGAATGTCTTAACATTGACTATTCATTTACTTTCATTCTTCCAAATCAGTAAGAGTTGTGTAGCATAGTCAAGTTTTCGGAGAAGACTGCCAACATTACTCATACAGTTATGAACTGAAACCCAGAGCCATTTTAGATGGTCCTTTCTAAAAGGAGTATGCTTCTGCTTTTCATGATACAGTGCTATAGCTGAAATCGATATGAATCATGTTTACATGTCTTGACCTATGATCCACATCTGGTTGATTATGATTTGGAAAAGCATTATTGTCTCCAGATGGTCTAGAAGGACAGGACAGGAAGAGAAGGCTGCTTGCCAAATTGAAGTAGAGACAGGGCTGGTAAATTCTGCTGCATTTTTTTTGGCCTTCCATAACATAGAAAAATGGTTTAGGTATATTATCGATACATTTGTGTGCAAGTAACCATAGGGTTATCTGGGGTTGACTTTCTGGGTTGAGGCAATGAATTCGATAATTGGAATATTTCAAAGATAATGATTTCTTTGTCAAGAATGGTTTGACATGGTTTCTTTGTAAGAGTATTCTTAGCCTACACACTCCATCATAATCCACAATATTCAGCAGTTTTGATGACATTAACAGTCTCCCCTATCTTAATTGTTTACTGGCTTTAACCAAGAAGTCAGCTGCTGATATTTATTCTAGCGATGTTTCGTTTTTTCTGTAATTCGTTGTATGTTCGTTTGTAAAAAGAGGAGTAACTGCCAGTTGGTATTGATTGAGTGACAAAAGATAAGCGAAGGAGACACATAGGTAATGTAGAAAAATAGCTATCATTACGATTATCCCTGATATCTGGGACCTTGGAAGGTGTAGCCTGGCTTCAAGCATAAGTTCCAGTCAGCTATCCAAATCGGCGGTGATGCTTTGATTCTCCTTATATTACGGTCATACCTTCTTCAGAATGCCATTTATTGGGTCCTTTTTGCCGGTTGGGGTACACGTGACCTTACGATGCACTGAGACGGGCGTCAAGAAAATAGGATTACTTCATTGTTTGCCTTTGAGCCGGATTGTATTCATATTGATTCACTTGTTTCGTAAGTTGAAAACGTAATTAAGGAATAATTGCCGGACTTCCTGTATACCGCTCTGGGCCTTTGTCCTGTCGGTATTAGCCTCTTCCTTCCATAGACCTTATCTAATCCTTAGTATTAGACACGCGGTAGTGACTTAGGTGATTTTGATAACTTTATGTTGTGTCGCCAGCCGAATATGAAACCATCCGAGGTGTAGGTAGATTGTTACGGGCAAGAGTATTGATATTACAATATCAACAGTCACAGAGGCTGGTCGGTGCCACGGGTAGAAGGAGCACGAGTGCATATCCCTTTGCAAGATATCTTGTGCACAAGAAGTTGATATTTTGGTTAGTGTTTTGCCTTGTGCAGTGCAAAAACATTCGGTGATCCACGCTGAGTGCTGAGTTTTGCGTCCCGTTTTTTCGGGACACAAGACACGGCGAGATATTCACTTTTTATTTCACATTCTTTCCTATTTATCACTGCCAACAGAAGGTTTTGAAGAATTCCCTGGAGTGGATTTTGAACCTGGGGTGGTTTACAGTGTTGCCACTTGTCTCTGACGGATCCTGTGGTTTTGTTTACGGTCTTTCCGGTCGCATAATTCTGGCTCACTTTGTCATAGAAGTCGAGTCTGTGACGAACACAGAATTCTGCTGTCAGTGCAGTGGCAACACTGGTGGTTTCACCCATACTGGCTAGCGGGTAGGTTTCTTCCCGTCCGGCGGTGTGTCTTGTGGTTAGAGGGTGTCTGGCTGTTTTCATCGCCTTTGAAATGCTGGTTTGCTGATTCCGCAACTTCTGGTGTAAATTCGGAGCGGAACTAATCAGTCTTAGCTACCCATCAGGACTTCCCTGCGTGGATGATTGGTCTTGATAGGCTTGACAAACATCCACTTTTCTTTAAATGGCTTCGAGCCCGTGTTCTAAGCCTATTGTTCGACATACGGACGCAGTGTTAAGTTCTCTTTGCCATGTTGAAGGGGATGGTCTGGACCATTTCTCTTCGGGTGTTAGGAGCTTTCGCATTTGAGGGGTTCTTTGCTTTCTGGGAATGACGGGCAGCTTATTGTTGAATGAAAGTGGAATGAAAAAATTGTTGAAAATCGAGAAAGAGAGGTTCTCCATGGCAGAATTATGAAGTCACCCGAAGTTCTTAATCGAGTGTCTAGAAGTAGTGAATTTGAGTGGATGAACCTCGGACGATGAATGGCTAAAGTTCGAAGTAAAAGTTCGGTTGCCAAGAACTTTGTGATGTAGAAAGATTGCGCTGGCCACTCGCAGTTTTTGCGAGAGTTTTTGTTCCCTCCCTTTTTCTTAGTCATTGTTTGATTATTTTGTTTCATGAGCACCTGAGTTTGCAAAATGATAGGAAAGTACACATGTCAGATTGTGTCATGATGGTGCTGACAGACAAAAGGTAATGCGCGGGAAGTTAGTATGATAGTTTTTTAATGAAAACATCTGGAAAGTAAAAATTGAGTAGCCTTTTGGTATGTAGAAATCATGGACAAGGGTACAGTCAGCACATGACGTTCTTCACTGTTTTCTGGCCGAAGATTGACAAATTGTATTTTGTGTGTGTTTTTGTTCTATTTTCTTTCTTTTCTTTACATACTCTGCTGGAAATGGCGGGTCATAAATAACTTACTTACTTATATGTAAAATTACTCAAAACGGACAAGTTAGCTACGAGGCTGACACTCAAAATGCCCACGATCATAATGCCCACGACTCAAAATGCCCACTAAAAATGCCAACAACTCAAAATGCCCACGACTCAAAATGCCCACGACTCATAATGCCCACGGTTCAGAATGCCCACGATTGGATTATTTGAGGTGTTCAGAACTGAGTAAACTTGAATTAGGTGTGAGTGAACAACGGGAAGAGTATGACAGACGGAGTATCAGAATGACGATGATCTTATGTTGAACTGGTATAATCTCAGTTATAATATAGTTTTGGTAAAATACTTACAAGAAACATGTTTATTGGCTCGTGGTTAGTTGCCGGAAAAGCGCTGTGCTTTCTTGGGGAAGTCTGCCTGATAAGGAACCCCCTTGGAACTTTTCTTTAAGAGCTTTAACTTGCTAGTCTTTTTGGATCGTTCTTCAAGAAATAATTAAATAATCCTTTCAAAACCTTTTCCGTGATAAATCCTACCCCTTGTAATCTCGTAGTCCGCATTCCCAGGATGATGTTGGCCTTCCCTGTGGACAGTTTCAGCCGTCGGCATTTTGAACCAAGACGATATTATTTAGCCTCCCCTGTGACCATTTTGAACTGTTGGCATTTGGAAACTGTCGGCATTTTTTAAGCCGCCAGCATTTCGGACGATTTCGATTTCGGATGTTCCACATCTGAATTGTGGGCATTTTGAGTCGTGGGCATTTTGAGCCGTGGGCATTTTAATCGTGGGCATTTTGATCGTGGGCATTCTGACCTGATCTCCCAATGTCCGGGTCTGCTAATGTCATATTAGACCGGAACCCCGGATTTTTCGGTTCAGATACAGTTTCAGCGATGTATTTTATGAATCGCTGGGTAGATTGAACATTCCGTTGATTTTTGGTAATTCATATTCATCAGATTTTTGATCGAAAATGTTCTCCGATCGACCCAAACCCTTTATGAAGCTGATATATCGGCGTTCGGTAATCTAATCAGAAGCATATTGTATTTGCCTAGCTCCCCATAGTTATGCTAATTTTGGGGCTCAGACGGTATTTGTCCTGTGTGGGGTAATGGTCTGGTTTCCCTCGTTTGGTGTGAAGTGGGATTAAACGGACAGACACTTTCTGATGTTTTTGTGGTGCTGCGAGGAAGTGAAGTATTTGAGATTTCTACTGGGGGGGGGGGGGGAATTGAAACAAAAATGCAAAGCGAATAATTCGTCAGCCAGATCGAACGCGTAAATATTCAATTGTAAATATGAAGCCTTCTGTGATTTAAACTTAAATTCCGCCGTGCCGGCCGGAACGTCCGAGACGAACGTGAAGCTTAGTCTAAAATTTATTTCGATGTTTCTGGTAGTTTGTGGTATGAAATGCAGTAAAGAAAAAAAATATTAAAGGAATGGCTAAAAGCAGAAAGTCATCTACGATGTTTAACAGCGATATTTCGGCCCTTCTTGGCATGGGTCATCGTCAGGGTTTTGCTGGACTTGAAGAATCTGCAATAAATCAGTGCAGCTTCTACCAACTATAAGTATCGTATTTTGGGCAGTTAATTTTTAGAAGTTGCTGTGTGGAAAAACTAGTGCTGATATTTAATTTTTGACACGGCTGATGTTTTTTGCTGCTCGATTGGTGGGATGACACGGGAGGTTTTTGACGGCCAGTTTGCAAGTTAATTTTTTTTTCTTATTAATATCGTCAGGGATCGGTGCCGGCGAATAGTCAGTTTGCTCTCTTGATCAGTGTACGGGGAGTATCCAGCCCCTTCGTTCTTGCTTGGCCTGTTGCTTCGATAGGAATTCCATTATTTCCTAACGATTTGCTGAAGATGGACAGATTCCAGCATCCCTGTAGAATCTCTTGGCTGGAAGGAATTCAGAGCGATTGTTTGTTTTGCTCTCGTGAGCTATTTACGTTTGTGTAGTTTCCGTTGTTGCTGTTCGTAAGGGCTATTTGTAGATAGTGTACGATCGTTTAAGGGCCTTGGCAGGGCGAGGGCTCATTGCAAATTTGGCGATAAATAAGAAATCAGAAATTTGGTCATAATGGAATTTTAAGGGCCTGGACACTACGGCAGTTCAATACAAGTTTTGTGACTTCATCGTTAAAGTTTAACCGAAAAGGGCTAGGATAGTACAATCTAGTTACGTGTCACTTATTCACTTAAATTGGCTTGAAGACCCGCTGAAAATGAGTTACTTCGTTGTTCCGCTATTCACGAATATCCGATTTTCGAATAGTTGAATTTCCGTGTGACTTGTGGTGCGTCTATGCGCTTGTATTTTTATGGCACTTGCCATATAGCGATCGCAATTTCTGTCCGTCCGTCGGTCGGTCGGTCTGTCGGTCGGTCCGGGTTTTGCTAGTTCGGGCACTTCCACATAAGCTAGGATGATGAAACTTGGCAGGCATATCAGGGACCCCAAATGGTTAAGTTGGAAATAGTCACTTTCCCGATCCGACCATCGTGGGGGGAGGGAGGGGAGCCGGAATCCGGAATTTAGTGGCATGCATAACTTTCGAACGGGTGATCAGATCTTAATGAAACTTGATATTTGGAAAGACGTCATGCTTCAGATGTCCCATATCAAGTCCGGACCGAATCCGATGTATGTGGGGGGGAGTCGGAGGGGGGAACCGGAAATCATGTTAAACGCTTAGAGTGGAGCGATCGGGATGAAACTTGGTGGGAGGAACAAGCACAACCCCTAGATACATCATTGGCAGAACCGGACCGGATTCGTGCACTGTGGGGGGAGTTGGAGTGGGGTTCGGGAATTCCGGTGATACGGAGTTAAGTTACTTCCAGGTGGGCTAGGACAATGAAAGTCGGCAGGTAAATCAGGGACGCGACCAGATTAACCTGGAAATAGTCAGTTTCCCGATCCGACCATCGTGGGGGGGGTGGAGGGAGGGGGAATCCGGAATCTTGAGGTATGTATAACTTCCGAACGGGTGATCGGATCATAATGAAACTTGATATGTAGAAAGACAACATGTCTCGGATGTCCCATTTCAAGTACGGACCGGATCCGATGAAGCTGGGGGGGGGGGGGTCGGAGGGGGATCCGGAAACCTTGTGACATGCTTGGAGTGGAGCGATCGGAATGAAACTTGGTGGGAAGAACAAGCACAAGCCCTATGTAGATCAGTGACAGAACCGGACCGGATTCGGGCATTGTGGGGAGTTAGAGGGGGGGGGTCCGGAATTCCGGTGATCGCACGTTAAGGTACTTCCAGACATGATAGGACGATGAAACTTGGTTTGAAAATTAAAGACTTGACATGATTGGCTTAGAAATAGTTAGTTCCCAGATCCGGCCAGTCCTTAAAGTACTAATGCTAACCGCAAACTACAAAAAAATACTTTTAAGCAAAATATACATTTTCGTGATCCCTATGAGCCCATGATAATTTTTGCCTCAAGGGTTTTGCTTACAACTAAATTCCTTAAAGTACAAACAATACTTTTGAGCAAAATATACATTTTCGTGCTCCTGATGAAGCTTGCAAGTGCCATATGAGCTTGCAGCTCTTGTTGTTGTAATGCCTTACGAGAAAGATTATCATTTTTTTTTGTTCAGGCACTAAGCAATCGTCACCAATCTCACCATTGCCCACTGAAAAGCCGCATCTGTGTTCAGATTAAAATTTCCCGCGTCATAGTAGAATTTTCGCTGTGGGGACGGCCGGAGATATTCTGAGCCTCATAACTAGAGCAGATAGTGGAATTAAAAAAAATCCCTTTGCAGAATCCAAATAATTCAGTGGATCCAGTTAAATGACACACAAATAAGTTGGCTTTTCAGTTAAACTTTAAACAAGAAGCAATCAGTTATTTTGATAAGGTTTACGCATTCCGTGAAACCGGTTTTACGTTCATACAAATGACGAAAGTAACTCCCAAAACCCTGCCCACCACAAGGGAAAGGGGAAACTGGGTGGCGACAACAGTTGTACATAAAACAAATAGACGGACCAATCCTTCACTGTTTATTTCCAGAAAGCGAATTGACTCATCGCTAATGTGGATTACCGGTCTGTATCAAAACTAGCAATAGGTTTGGTTTTGGGGGAAGCAAATTGACCCTTCTATCGGCTTGAGACAAAACGGCATACAAGACATCGATGGATTAACCTATTCGCTGCACATTGCCAGGGGACAAATTGACCCTTCGCTAGTACAGATTCCCGCAGTGCAAAATTGCAATATTTTCTGTCTTCTGTAGAATCGAATTGACCACTATGACGACGAGAGAGTAACACTTCGTTGCCTTGAGCAACTCTGGTTGGCAGTCAGTACTTAAGATAAGTCAGTTTGATCTTCACGACTTGAATGTTTGGTCTCGCCAAGACCTTTTACTTCATATTAATGTTTTTCAGAGGAAGCAGTTTTACTCGATAAGTTATCGGAAATGTGGGCGGTCTTCGTGGCTGCTGAGCTAATCCCGGCTAGATAAGACGGCCAAATGTCAGTTTGTTAATATATGACCATAAGTTCAGTCATATGTCACTTTCACGAGTAATTCGGAGTTGGTTTTCGTGCTCTTGACGTTGACTGTGTAAATAGATAGATAGATAATTTTATTGATCTAACTCGTAGCGCCGACATTGCACTAAATACTTCGACCATTACGTTTAACGTGTTAAAATACTTGAATATAAGAAAATGAATCACTTGGAATTCACTCGTTTTTTGTTAATTTTCTCAGACATAAAAGAAAATAAATCACTTGGAATTCACTCGTTTTTTGTTATTTTCTCAGTAAAATATGGTACAAAGGAATTCGAATACCGGTTAGTGCGTTTAAATGACCCCTTTTGGGGAACGATTCCCGAACATGCATTTAGAGGCAGCAGCAGATTCCTTCTTCAGGAGTCAATTTGGTTGCTGAGTCGTCAAGCTAACTCCTGGGACGAAGCAATGCGCTGCCTCTAGCTTGCATGATTCGGGATCTATCATCTAACAATGGCCTTTTTCTAACCCACAATTCACACAGGAGAAAATTAGTGGAGCGAAAATGTTTAGCCATTTTCTTACCTACCTGTGTATTTTTTACCTTTGCCATGATTTTGTTTCCTTGCTTTATTTTGTGTTTCCAGTCGTGGGATCTTCCTTTTGATTTCCGTTCGGTCGCTGAACTTATCGATATTATTCTCAGTTTACTCTTGTCAAAGCCACTAGAACAGTACAATTTTCCTCCCTCTTGGTTTCCAAACGATCTGAATTTATGTTTCTGGAATTATACCGATCAATAATAATAATTAACAATGATCTATTTCTAACCCACAGTTCCACAGCGTAAATGTTTACCCAACTTTCTTACATAACCCAGCCTGTATATTTTCTGAACTTAACCCCGATTTTCTTCGGCTTTCTTTTGTGTTTTCCCCGGTCTGGAATCCCTTGATTTCCGTTCGTTCGCTGAACTTATCAGCATTATTCTCTATTTACTCTTGTCAAAGCTAGTAGAACAGCGCAATTTTCCTCCCTCTTGGTCGCCAAACGCTCCAAATTTATGTGTCTGGAAAAGATACCGATCAATGCTTACCCAACTCCGTAGGGAGAGGGGGAACTTCCGAGGGGGAGTTACTTAGCTCCGGGCCCCCTCAGTCGCAACTGGGATGCGCCTGTGGTTCTCCGGGAATGCAAGTCTTTCCATCTTAAAGGGGTTGATTCAGATAGGGGAAAACGAGAGAAACCACTACCAATCGACAGGAATGATTACCGTGAAGACGATCGTACCTTTTCTTTACCAAAAATCCTGTCACCAGCCGACGTTATTAAAAAGTCAAAGAAAGTGGTGGTATATATATTTTTTTACTGAGAAATAAAATGGAGTATAATCAGGTTTTTAAAGACCACGTTTGAATCGCTGAAAAAGAAATGTCAAGTTTGTCTCCCTTTCTATAAACTCAGTTATATCACATTGGGGTATGTTGGCTTTACTCCACCCCCTGAAATGGCTCTCCTTCTCTTCTCGTTATCATATCAGAAGACTGGAAAAGTTCAGTATCGAAGGGTTTTATTAACCGGTTGATGATCAGGGTGGACAGGGCAGCCAAGGCGTTGGTTTTCTGCTTTGATGATTAGCACAAAAAAATGTGAAATAATGTATTCTGCCACTGCTCTCTTGCTGTTCATGTTTTGGCAGTTCGCCTTATACCAGTTCAGCGCACCAAGCGGGTTAGTTTCTGTTTGTTCCTCCTCGCCGCATTATCAGCATCCATCATACACAGCTAATATATCTATAAGTTAATGATGAGAAAAGAGAAGCTTTCACTTTTTAAATTGAAGGATAGTGGAAAATCCCCATCGTTGTGACCGAGTTAAAAAATTCCGGCTCATCCCTAAGGGTTGGCAAAATATTGCGGGGTCGTAAAATGTTAAGATTTTTTTTCGCTCCCGTGTCAGCTAGTAAGGTGTGCAATTCGTTAATTAAAGTCTACTCGAGAACTGAATAATACCGTACCCAAAGAGGTAGAAAAGGGTTTATCCGGGTCACACGGAATCCGAGTTATGTGAAATCCTTTGAAACATATGCATACCATTTTCTGGTTATTTTGGACCGGTATGTGTGCTGTTTATGAGTTAAAAAATTGTGTCATCCGACGTTGAACAAGCTCATTCCTTAATCCTGGTCCCCCCTTGTATCCACCAGCTAGGGTGGTACCTTGACATTCCGGATGAAAACACATCCGTTTCTTTCCGGTTATGTTGAAGACTGTCTGCGCTATGCTGTATCACTGTTACTTTTTGCTAACTCCTCATAACAAGTCTTTTCCTTAAGTTTAACCGAAAAGGGCTGGGATAGGACAATCTAGTTATCCATCACTTATTCACTTAAATTGGCTTGAAGACCCGCTGAAAATGCGTTACTTCGTTGTTCCGCTGTTCACGAATAACCGATTTTCAAATAGTGGAATTTCCTTGTGATTTATGGTACTGGATTTTTGTTGTATGCTTTAGGAGAAATATTTATGATTTTTTTTTGTTCAGGCACTAAGCAATCTTCAACAATCTCAGCACTGTCCACTGAAAAGCTGCGTTTGTGTTGAGATTAAATTTTCCCGCGCAATAGTAGAATTTACCTTGTGGGGACGGCCGCATATATTCTGAACGTCATAACTAGAGCAGATAGTGGAAAATTAAAAAAATCCCTTTGCAGGATCCAAATAATTCAGTGTATTCAATTGGATGACATTGAATTAAATTTGCTTTTCAGTTAAACTTTAATTATTCTCTGGGCTTGTTTCGGTACTGAGTAAATAATGACAAACCTTGGCATTGAACCTAATTAGCCGAATCTTGCCGGATATCGTACAAGTTATGAAAATGTCCGTGTCACAAGGGGATTTTGATGATGGAATAAAAGACACCAAGAAAATCAAGGAAAGACAGTTAATTTTTCTTTGTTAAAGTAGTTGATTCATGTGGGCCGGGAAGGTAGGAGTTACCTTTGGTTTCTCCAAAATCTCCATGGTATCCAGGGTAATCCACAAATTACTTTCACTCTTGAAAACAAGTTCGTCAACTCGCCATTACTCATTAAATATTCACTGATCTCCCGATGCGGGTCAGAGCTATACTAGAATCTTCGAGAAGATCAAGGGGCGTGTAAGAGGATTAAAACAACGATGTATATCACCCTGTGGACGTTTAGATATGTCAGAAGTAAACACCCTCGGCTAGTTTGACAATTTTTGGTATCGGAAGCTGAATATTATTTTGCTTACTTTCAAAATCTCTAAGAAATCGTTATAACGAATTTAGTATAATTTACGGCGTTTGTTTATTGTGATCTGGTTTACATCCTTAATTCTTTGGACTTCGGGAATTATCAAGAAAAAAAACAGAAAATAAAATACTCAAAGAAATCGATAATGCAAATAGTTAGTTTGATTTTTCTACACATTTTCCATGTGCCTGATACAATACAAACAATTTGTTAGATACAAAGTCAAACTATGATCCCAGCCTCTCCATGTCGTGCACTTCCGACCCGCGCCACTAGATGACCCAGCGGTCGGATCGAGTCGTGTCTTCATCTTGGGTCTTGGGTGGGGGGGGGGGTTCTAGACGTTGCAAGTGCTAGAATGCTTATGATGCATCTCCTTTAACATAAACTTGAGAAAGTCGCTTTTGTTACTTCTTGCTAGCCCCTCATACGACTTTTTGTGGTACTGAGTAAACGATAACCAGATTTGGCGTTGAACCTAATGAGCCTAGTCTGTCCCGGCTATCATACTACTAGATTCAAAATTGTCCGTACCACAGAGGGATTTTGATGACGGAATAAAAGACACCAAGAAAATCCAGGAAAGACAGTTAATTTTTCCTTGTTAACATGAGTTTGAGGAAGTCGTTTTTGTGCTACGTCTTGCTAACTCCTAATACGATTTGTTTTGGTACTGAGTAGATAGTAACAGAACTTGGCATTGAACCTAATGAGCCGAATCTGGCCGGCCTATCGTACTACAATTCATAAAAATGTTCGTACCACAAGGGGATTTCAGTGACGGAAGAAAAGACTAAGGAAAACAAGGAAATACAGTTTATTTTTCCTTGTTAACATGAACCTCGTCTTTCGTCCTAGCCTTTTTGACGTTGAGCTGTCGCCTGCAAACAGTCTTTACTATCGGATTTTTCCTGTTCACTAACTTCATTAAGGTCATCCACGTTCATCTTTTTCCTTGGGTTTGAATGAATACTTTTCTTTATTCCCTTGCCAAATCGCGTATGTGCGCTGACCCCTCTTGCGACTCATTCATTCCGATTTGAACTGCTGTTTATTTTAGTCTGGCAGAGACTGTCGCGGTAGAAGGACATACGATCTGAGCTCGTAATTTATAGCAGAGCTTATGGAGAATTTGGCCCACTTTCTCCTAGCTTTCGCGTTTTATGGTTTCATTTGTTGGGGGTGGGTTGGTTTTGCTTGCACGATATACTGAATTCTGCAAACTCTAACCTTATCGTGGATGTGTGTAACTATAGTTGCATTATTGCAGATACCATTGTACCTGATACCGTGGTCTGAAGTCCTTTTTGCAGCTACCATGGTATCTGTAACCACGTTACGGTGGTATCTGTAACCACGTCTTTTTGCAATTAATCAGTATCAGGTCATTTACCGTGTTATCTGAATATCAGATCCTGTCTAGTTGTTCATGACCGTAGTAACTTACCGTGGTATCTGAACAGCTCATCTCACTACCTGATACCAGGGTCCCGACCGTGTTATCTGAAAAAGTGACCTCACTTTCATCATCACCGATACAAGAACCTAGCTTTTTGTCAAGTTGGGGGTAAGAATTTTGACACTCGTGATGTAAGGGGATTGGTATTTCGTTTGGGCCAGGGGGGGGGGGGCTTCTAAAGACATGAATTTGGTAATTCTCGTTTCTGCAAAGCAGCCGTAGTATCAGATAACATGGTAACTGCAAAAACGACAAAATGCAGATCCAGTTAAGATACCATGGTATCTGCTAAACCGCAACTTATGTACTGAAAGCGTTCAAACTTCGAATAGAAAGTTTAGTTTGATTGAGGTGTTAGGATTTAGTTGTTGTGCTACATGTCATTTATGTTGAATGGGCTTTCGGCTGAAGACGCATTTTTCATACACTGCAATTGCTTATTTGACGTAATAAACTTCCCAGTCGTGTGATTGTTCATCACGATGAAAAAAAAATACACAGTTTGATTGAATTTATCACGACAAGAATCGATCAGGCGACTCGCTTGCTGATGTAGGCTGAAGCGAAAGATAATCATCAAGGGAGTTTGTAGTCTTATCGTCACCTAGTTGATTTGTTTTTCTATTCTCATGATGTGATTAGGTGATTAGTTTTTCGTTCTGCTCTGCAGGCAGAGGCGTCACTACTGGTGGGGAGGGGGTCGCCCCCCCAATGTTGTCGGCCAGTCGGTAAAAAATGGCCGAGTCGGCGCGAAGCGCCACGATTTTTAGTAAAAACAGTCGGTTTTTGTCTTCGAAATAGTCGTTTTTTTCTCTAAAACAATCAAAAACAGGCCGTTTTTCTTAAAATCAGCCGGTTTTTCGTCAACACAGTCGTTTTTTCTCAATAATAGTCGTTTTTATCCGCAAAAATAGTCGGTAAAAATTACCAGCCAGTCGGTAAATACCTTGTCCCCCCCAAACATTTTGGCTAGTAACGCCTCTGGCAGGTGACAAATAATACGAATACCAAAAAATAGACGGAACTGCCTGAGAATTAGAAACGTCTTGATTTACAACTTCTTACACAAAATTACGAAAATTCTACACAGGTAGCCTATCACAAAACTCCTACACAAAATCCTGCAAAACAAATTAAAATTAAAATATTGTCAAAAAATAAGGCGAAAGCCTCTCCGAAAAAAATCCTGCAAAACCAATTAAAATCCCCCTAAGTTGATTCCCATGCCTTGAGCCTCTGCGAGGCCGTATCGAAAGGGAGGAGTGAGGGGGTTTGAGTTCATACCATTTGGTTATTAGTCTTAGTTTTCATTTTTTTCAACTACAAAACAAATAAATAAACTTGCGAAGCAAATACAGTAAAATGTTCGAGTATCGTACCAGTGAAATACATATAAAACAAAAGTCAAACCCCTAGTAGACACAAAAGTCTTCTAGACCAGACAGACTCAGACTAGACCAGTTAACATTGAATTTGACTTTTCTAAAGAATGCTTCGATGGCTATGGCTTGAGGCTTTGCAGAGACGTATACAAGGGGAGGGTGAGGGGGGGGGGGTCGAGTCCACCGTGAAATGCCAAAACGCCGCTGCTTACAATTAGTGCCGGCGCCTTGTAACCGAGCTCTTAACGGCTTACCATACCCTGGATTCAGTTTCGTTTATCTGTATGTAAACAAGAACAACTAATATTTATGAAACCTAGCTTGACTAGCGCAGGCTATAAAACAATATTTAGAAGAAAAAAAGAACTGAAATCAACTGAAGATATCAAGAAAAAAAGAAAAAGAAGAGAACAAAACTAACCCATGGTTTCTACTTGAGAAATAAGTACCTGAAGATGAGAATGAAAACAACAAGATAAAAAATAGGACATCAGAAACTGACGATACAAACCTGGTGAACGAAACCATTTAATTCGACTCCTAAAACTTGGTCCAAACGATTCTTGAGCAAAACATTCCCCTCAATAAAATTCTGCATGCGACCATGAAGTTTGGTGTAGCTCGCCCGGTTGCTATGCGTTCCAGATGTATCGCGTTGTTTGATCGTTGGGACCTTTTATTGTTTTGTCCAACTCTTTTTTGCTTATTTAGCTGTTGCTTTGTTCGCTATTTACCCGAGAAAGTTTAGGTTCGCTAGAACAACATAGGGAGATACCGAAGCTCTTGTTGCCTTCACGGAAGTACTACGCTTTTTCCAAAAATAATCAGATTAAATATGCTGTTTTTCCGCAGAACCAATTTCTCTCTGTATTCTGCAACACTTGCAACCTTTTCCTTACACGAACGTGTCATGAACACTGATAATTGCACATGCATTCCTTGAGGCTGCTACTTGCAAGTATCTAACCCCTTCGCCCAATAACTGGATGCAACCGGCAAATCCTTAAACTCCCTCCATGCGCACAATGAATCATCCGTGAATAATGCGCAGTGTCATATCTGTGAGTTTTAAGTATCAACTCTTTTAATACAGTCATCCTTAGGATACAAAGACTTTGTCTCCTTTCAGATTTATTTCTGTTCTGGTTCGAAATGTGTTGCTATTTAGTAGGAGAATGTTTTAGATCTGGAATATTGGCTGGTGGCCAGGAAAGGGCAAGTATCAAGCAGAAGCTCAACAAATTTGAAGCCCAAAAATGGAGTTTTCGTGTATGACTGCTCTCAGGTCCTGAACCAGAAATTTGTTTCGGTGGGGGGTCTACTCGCGGGTCAGGCCTATTCCGTACCAAACAGTAAGAGGAAGCCAATAAAAAAACGATTGATCTGGGGGGGGGGGGGCGAACCCCCTACCCCCTTGATACGCCCTTGACTTTCTCTTTAATATGACTTGCGTGTTGGATATTGTCTACCATCAAAATGTGATCAACTGTAATGTTTCGACGTCAGTAAACGACGCCTTCCAATTTTCACACCGTGGGTTCCTAAGCACCGTGAGAAGGTGATCGTTTCTAAGATGTCCCCTGACTGATTTATAATGCCTTTGGGACGTTCTCCGACACTTGTACTAGAGTGGTTAGTGGCTCTAGGCGGTTTTGTTTTGTTTCTTAGAAATTCCGAACTGACATTTTGAATTAAAGGTCAGAATTTTGTGGGAAAGATGAGGGAATTTGCTGTATCAAGCTGGTCGTTGCCGGAAACGGGTCAGTTTTCCGGTTCGCAATCATGCGTTGTCCTCCTGAGCTTGCAAAACTGAATTGTCAGAAGTTTGATAACATGTGCTAAATATTATGACGTGTTCCGACAATATCGTACACGTTTTCCTTAACATCCTTGATCATCCTTAATAAGTTTTCCTTAATCATCTCCGGAATGAATGTATTCTTTATATGTTTTGTACGGTCTGCAGATCAATTGAAAGGAAATCGATTGATGGATTTTTTTTGTTGGCTTTTCGGGAAAGCTAAGACCACGTGGCATACTAAACGCATAGACAGAAAGAAAACTGCATCTGACAACACTGCGTCGTCAAGTTATATTTACCCAGATCCTTTCTAAAAAAACTTTATTATTTTTACTTTATTGTGGGTTTCAGAGCATCCAGGGACTTAAATTCATGACCACTAACGAAATTCCCCGTCGCATCCATCATGAATTCCTCAGGACCGACTGGAAAAAAACCCGACTTTTGATTTGTTAGTTATATTGGAAGCGTCAGTGTCTAGAAAACCTCCATCTAAGTCGCTAGTTCCAACCAGTCCACTAAGCTAGTCAGTGCAGTCTGACCTAGAGACTAATTAATGAGCCAACTAGATAGAAGGACTCGCACGGTGTCAGAAGTTTCATAACAAATAACACAAGGATGCGCAGTTTCAACAGACAACACTTGGGATGTAATCTGTTGTGATTTTGAAAAGTTCTGCACTAAATGTTATACGGAACAAGCATTGTCAGGAAGACCCGGAAAAGCATCATGTGAGTCTTTTGTTTGTCCTCGTGATATCGGAAAGTGAGCAAATGCTTTTTTAGGTGGTTTTGGCTCTACGAGATAATGCTTGTTATGCATAACATTTAATACATATCGTTTTCAAAATCACAAAAGATTACATCCATTGTGTTGTCTGTTGAAACTGCGCATCCTTGTGTTATCTGTTATGAAACCTCTGACAGTGTAGTCTGTGCAATCTGACCTAGAGAGAAATTAATGAGCCGACGAAATATAAGGACTTGTTGTAGCAAAAAGGTGAATTGGAATTTATGTTATTCGTGAATAATGTCGGCTGGTATTTGGCTTTTGTAGAAAGAAACGGTACAGTTGGCTTCACAATAATCATTCCTATCGACCATGGTGATGGCTTCTTCTCCGTTTCCGCTATCAATCAACTCCTGTAACATGGTGACTAATTTGTCTTAGTTTGCGTTCAGCGAGTGACAAATACAATTATTATTATGATTAATTATAGTGTCTGCGTATATGGGCTTATTAGAATACTGGTTTTCCCAGTAGAGTAAATCTTTTCCTCGATATCTGAATGTCGTAGTATTTCAGTAGATTAGGGAACATTATTGACCTGCTCCGGCCGGAAATGGGGAAAATTCCCCCTGGGATTCCCCCAGTTAATCGGCAGTTTTACTGTCTTTCCTGCCGGGAGTTTCCCGTTTTCCGGAGCGTGCCTTCCAGAAGTTTCGAAGCCTAGGACATAATCATTATTTATTATTGCTCCAACTGGATAGTTCTTCGTATAAGAGAATAATTCCGAAGTTTTTTCTCTTGTGATGCGTTCAGTTTGCCCTCGAGCCCAAAAGCATGGACTGATCGATATTTATTGTTAAGAAATATTTTTCGAATTAAAGAACCTGAACCTGAAGATAGAAAATCCTTCTTTAAAAATGGACAGAGTAGAATATTTAGATAAATAGATTTTAATTGATACAACTCGTCGAGCCAATGTGCACTAACCATGTCGATCATTATACCAGAAATGATCTTTTCACGACGAAATGGGTCAGAAATATATTTTTCGAAAATACAATTACTTTTTACGTGAAATTAGCAATTTACTTGTTAGCGCTTGTCAACTTCATCCAGCCCCACGAAATGGATCAGAAATATAATTTTTTCGAAAATACAGTTACTTTATACGTGAAATTAGCAATTTTCTTGTTAGCTCTTGTCGACTCCATCCAGCCTCCCCGCTCTCCGATATGGCTGTGGTTTTTCCGCAGGTTCGTTTTCCCAACTTGAGCGATTTTGAGCCTGAAGAGGACGCTTGCCAAGAAGGGCCGAAATATAGCTCGAATGAAATCTAGCTGACGTATCCGTTTTGCACTGTCAAATATGGCTGCTGGACGCAAAATACTTGAAAACTGAGCTCGCCGTGATTAGAAAGTGGGAAAACCAAGTAAAACAAAAGAAGTCGAAAACAGAAGATTATACCTGATCGTCTGACATGTATTCCGAAATGATAAACAACACTTCGAAGCTTCACATGTCCTCATGTGTGAATTAGTTGTCGATGGACCTTAGAACTTTCGGCGAAGTTTGCTTTGCGTAACTGGCAAAACTCGGCTCGGCCGAAAGACCGCTAAAAATTCGTAGGTACAAAACGAAACAATAGTGAAAGGCGGGGATTTCAGAAGCTTTTATTTTAGATATTCCTTCAGCCCAAGCTGAGTGCGAATCATATTTCACAAAGCAAAGTTCATTTTCCAGCTTGAGCGGCCTAAGCCTGAAGAGGACCCTTGCCAAGAAGGGCTGAAATATAGCTCCAACAAAATGTAGCTGACTTATCCGTTTTGCTTTGTCAAATATGCTTATATTTTCGTACTGTAGCTGGGCATATCATAAATGGCAGAATAAGCAGGTTGGGTCCTTTTAATGAGTAAAATATATTGAATATATACAAAATTTTTTGTCACTTTAATTCAACATATTTTTGTTAATTATGTGGTACAAAAGAGTTCGCAGTTGTGATAGCGTGTATGATGTTTTCGTGGAACGAAGAAGTTGTGGGAATCAGGAAATACAGAGAGGAGTTGGGTTTAAGCAGAAACATCGTACTTTGAGAACCTCTAACTTGCTTCGTGAAGTTCATAAGGTCGACCAATAGAAGAAGAGGGCTATAGCAATATTTTCGAAAAAAATTGGAATCAGGACACTGAAGATGTGTTGATTTGTCTAGTCAGAGGCAAACTCATTATGCTCCAGTCTTTTCAAGAGAAGCACGCAGGTAGAATAATTTAATACTTTGCCACGCAAATTTTTCGAAAAGTTATCAAGGTCAGATTATCATCTGAGCGGCGACAAACTTTACGGAGCGCACTTTGTAAAGATCATCTTAGCCGTCCCTTAGGGTACCTTTTGTCCACCAACTTGGATTTAGCGCCGAAGTCCGAAGGGCAGAGCAAAATAACACTAAAGAGTAGTGCCAAGACTTGAAAATAGTGACACACACCCAAATAGCAGCGCGCCACTAGGGATAGTGAATGTCCCTACTGAAACTTGTTCGGTCGTCCACTAGCGCTGGGTCCAATAACTACATATTCTAAACATAGCAAAAAAAAGATACAACCTCCTTTGTTTCCATGATGAGTGCAGGCAGCATCTTAGCCTTAGTAGAAATTTATAATCCCGCAAGTTTCTCTCGCTTTAAATGCCGCAGGCGTAGTGCGCGGCGCTTTAACTATGGCCCATTTGCGAAGCAAGGAAGGCATAGGTCTTGGCGCTACTCGTTCGTGTTATTTTGCTCTGCCGAAGGGGATCTTTTTGGTCAGATAACATGACGTACTTCACGGCACTTCAGACGTCGCTGTTGCTTTTGGCCCCCACCTCCGGTGGTTATCATTTTAGTCAACACGAATGCTGTGTTTTCCCTCGCAAATTTGTTGTTTGCCAATTCGTTGAAGCCTCGGTTTAAACACCATCACGGCGGGGAGCGTGCCCTCACTTATTCACTTGTTTGACCTTGTTCGCTGTTATCTATAAACGGATCGATCCTTTTGGAAAGGGGCTGCACCTTCGCTTTGCTAGGTGAACCATTGACCCCCTCAGTTGAAAAGGAAGGGCATAGTGCTTGTCGTAAGCGGGGGCTTGGGTCTGAACAGGCTGATGTGCGATATTTTGACTTGTCTTGGCAAAGGCCCTCTTCAGGCTGTAAGTAGAAGCAGAAACTTGCAAATGTATTTTTGCAATCACTTGATTCGTATCGAACTACAGTTCCAAATCTGATTTGCAGCTTTTGCTTTTTGCAAAGAACTGAAAAGAACCCTTGCTAAAAAGAGCCGAAATATTACTGGAAAAATCTCAGCTGACGTATCGATCAGATCAGATACCCTATCATACGCAGTTTCAGATTCACATTTATGCCTGATCATTGATGACAATAAATATCGTCTTTTTACGTTGTACTTCGTCGTAAAAAAATGGTAAAACAACGACGTCAAAAAAGGGGTAAGCAACATTTTTGAACCTTGATTAGGGGAACGCGGTACGGAAAGGCTGGGAACCACTGATCTAGACGGTGCAGCTTGCAGAATGCTTCCGATTCAAGTCCTTTAATTCTGTGATTCTTTTCCTTTGCATAAAATCAGTTGACTCATCTCGCCGTGTTTCATGGTGGTGCGCAAAAAAGTCCTTTTGAATTGAATTGCTCACGGCTTTTCGTTGCTATGACCACGAGTTTGTTAGCACTTGCAGATTTTCGAGTGGGCGATCCTGTTTTCCCACTTCGAATTTTGGCAAGCTTTTGGTAAATTGGACTAGCTATTAGAAACTTGTTTTCGTGGACTAGCGTCTGGCAGGCTCCGGCAAAAGTGCCATTTACCTATCGCTTTTCCCTCGATCGGGTGGTCGGTAGTAAGGGTCAGGATTTCCCATAAGACCTACCTAGAATGGCCTTTGGCCTAGGGCGCAGCAATGTTAAAGCCTATATACAGAAGAAATGGTATTATTTTGGAAAGGTAAAAAAAAATGCTGACGGTAAACAAATTGTTATCTGCAGCCTACTCCAGAGCGAACCGCTTCTCTTTATTGCAACTTTTTCGGATCGTGACCCCGCCAGGGGGGGATAGGTGACGCAGAACTATGTGCTTTGGCCTAGGACGCAGTGATTGATTTTTAGTGTGATCTAGCAGTCTCTTGGTTTCTTTGTATATTTACATGTATTTATTTTGTTTGTTTGCCATGACCCTTGGGCTTAATTTAAAATATCATGTCGTATCGTATAAATCCGGCCCTGGCTTGGCTGGCGGTATATAGCATACCACACCAAAACCGCGAAAATGTGCCCCAAAATACAACACAATACTTTTTTTTTTAGCAAAAGATTGGTAAAAAGATTAGATCATTGCTGATTTTTAACATTATCCTAAAATTCTCGTTCTGCTGTTTGTATTTTTGTTTTAATCGTGATTTTGTTTTTCACTGATACAAATCAACTTTGCCAAATTACTCGCCATTTGTTTGTTTTGCGTTTTTGTTGACATGTTGCTATTTCGTATTTACTAAATTACCTTAAAATCATACGTCCCGAAATCTGTAGAGTAAGTTCAAATTTGGCGTTATCGGGGAGGGGGGGGATTGATTACTTAGTCCGGGCGCCTAGAGTTTCTCACTTAGTGTATTATGAAGAAGAACGTACTTTTGACTTTGTAAATATGGCTGCGTTCTCGAATAATTTCTGATTGCTTAGTGACTGTAAAATGGGTTCTTTACTACGTTTTCAGTTGCCAATTGTAACAAAACGAGCAATTACTCGACCGGAAAATTGAATTTCTGAGAGCCTTCACCATTTCAAACCATTCGTGCTTTATTTAAGGTCTTGAGGTTTTTCTATCGCCTTTCAGTATACCATTTGAAACTCTTTCAATAGATCAATTGTTGAAAAAGTCGTTAACTTTGTTACTACCCCGAAGCGTTTACTGACAAAGACCGCGATTCGGTTGTCTTGTCAGAATATCGCCGGGCGCTTTATCACAGGCATTCAAAACGCGGCGAGGTAAATGCCCTTTATGATGCAAGCTATTCAGATTTTTTTGGTCTGCTTGGAAGCGAGATGGGGTCTCGCCTCGGGGGCAGTGTCGGGACAAGTAGAAATTTGTACTGAAAGTTTAACCAAATAGGGCTGACATCCGACAGTCTAGTTAAGTCTGGTCTTCACCTCCCGGAACTTCCGGAATCTGGGCTTCCAGATTATTCTTTGACTTCTTCTGTAAATTGCATCTGGAATATGAACAGGTCCGAAAGTACATCAAAATAATCCGGAAAAAAGGGGCTTTTGAACGTATTTCCGGAATTTTTAAGTATCGCAGAAGGAATTCAGAAAAAATCTCGGAAAATCTGGGATCCCAGATTCCGGAAGGTGAACACTACCCCCCCTTTACACTACCCCGAAAACCCGATAGAATGCGTCAAGTCCGATCTTCACCTTCCGGAAACTGGGTTCCCAGATTTTCTGAGATTTTTTTTGAATTTCTTCTGCGATACTTACAAATTCCGGAAATCTGGAAGTTCAAAAGCCCCTTTTTTCCGGATTATTTTGATATACTTTCGAACCGGTTCAAATCAAAACCGATTTCACCAAATGAACTTGTGGATTTGTGGTACCTCTATGTACTTGTCCGTCTACGCTTGAGGTTTTCCAACCAAAGCTGGAGGTTGGTATGTCGGTTGCCAGTCCAGGTCTGAAAAAGGACTGCGAAGTACTTGAAAAGGTGCAGAGAAGAGCCACAAAATTAGTTCATGGCCTCACAAACAAGCCCTACAGTGAGAGACTCCAAGATCTCAACCTACCAAGCCTTACATACAGAAGAAGAAGAGGAGATGCAATCCAGACATTCAAAATCGTTGACAAGCAAGTAATGCCTCAACTCTTCAACTTCAGTACATCAGCGAGGAACAGGGGTCACTCGAAGAAGATAGTCAAGCCATCCACCAGTACCAGAGCAAGAAACCAGTTCTTCGCAACTCGAGTTATCAACAACTGGAACTCGTTGTCCGAGGATACTGTTAAGGCTGAAACAGTGGATGCCTTCAAAGCCAAGCTGGACAAGGAATGGTCATCAAAACCCTGGAAATACGAATGGGACGCAGCAGAGTCATCAACCAGAAACTAGTTCTGCAACCATCAAGCCAACCAACCACAAAAACCAACCAGTCCACAAACCAACCAACCAATGATAAAAAAAATCATCACTCAACCAGCGACTCTACAGGAGCATTGGCACCTTTGTCGCTGGTCAATGCGATTTAAGGTAATTTAAGGTAAATGTAAGCCATTGCCGAGAACTAAAATACTGATTCTTTGCAAGACATCTCTTAACATCATTTTCCTTCTTTGTACAGGCCTAACTTTTCCCGAGCTTCGCACATCTCACACCGGAAATGCATGCCTTTGTCGAAATTCATCACTAGAGCCCCGGGTGAAGAAAAAAAATTGCAAAATCGCTTGGATGAGTTAAAATATTTCAGTGTATTCAGATATCAGAGTAAAAATAAGCTGCCTTTTCAGTTAACTTTTAAGTATCAAGTAGGCTACTTCTAAATTTTATACTCAGGCTGCAGTCAAGTATGGATTATCAAGTACGTGGCAACAAGTTTACTTAAATAGTTCCTGAGTTCACATGACTTGTACTTAAATAGTACTTCAAGTACTGCACGTTTTAAGTATCTTACGTCGAGAGAACATAGTCATTGCAGATTTGAACGGAGTTACAGCATCTAGTAGTACGGGGAGAAAAAACTGCGGGAAAAAGGTTAAGTTCTGTATCTGGTTCCCTTGTTCCGTGCTTTCTGCCGTGGACGTACATTTGTAGACAGTGTCTGGAAATTTTAAACCAGGATAAGCCGACGTTCAAGTTTTTGGGATTGTAGTGTGATGTTTGATTTTGTCCAGTTTGGGGTACCGGTATCTCAACAAACAATATATCTATACCCCGAAATACCCATCCAAAAGACTGACCATATACTGTACTCCGCAAGTTTTTGCTAAACCACTAAAGTTCGTTAGCAAAGCAGGCGCGATGCACTGGGCTATCATAAATCTGACGATCCTTAAACATGCGTGAAGTGATGAAACTTAATTAATTCAGTCAATTAATCAGTCTTCTTGTCTTTCTTTTCCGGTTTGAAAAAAAACTAAAACAATTGTCAACCTGCCAACGTTCTATCACTTAGGCGGGAATTTATCTCATTAGCATTCGCCGATGTTATTTTAGTATCTCTTGCGATGCCAGAACGGCCGGTTAAACGCATGCCGTAGTACTATGATCAGGGGTTAGGCATTCCATCATGAGATGCTTCCATGAACGGTTCGAGTTTTTTTCTCACGAAGTTGGTAGTGTGATGTGAGTTAAGGTACCGGAGTCACTGCTTTTAAGTTCATCTTCTGAAATAGTATGCGGTATGGCACATATTTTTTGTTTGTTTTGTGATTAATGTTATATATCCCTTTTGCTGCACTCATGCCCTTGGGATGTGCATAATAAATTCTTCATTAATTCATTAATATCGTTTTTCATGAGGAATTCTTCCGGTTCTTGTCCATTTCGATTGGAAGGAGAGTTCATGCTAGACCAAACCTCAACTACCCTAGATTTGTTTTGATTCCTTAAGCCTTCAAATGATTTCATTTTGAGAGTTGACAGAAAAAAGGGAATTCATACGATATGACAATTCAGCAGATGTACCAAGTAAGCGATATCCCGTATCGTAGCATCGTTATTAAAAATAGCTGGTGAGCCTCCCTCTGTGAGCAAAAATTACAAAACTATAGCGCCAAATATCATCTTTTCGACCCTTCGACTGCGATTAAGGCAAGGATAAAGAAGTTCGACAGCTATCTCAGATATCTCGTAGTCCATTTAAAATATTTGCCGTTTGTGTTTTCTTTTATTTAGTTTTTCATTTACTCAATTTATGTTGGGAAATTAGTTATCCTTTAATATCATTTAAAAGATGGATGCTGGATTTGAACAGGCACGACATTTAGCGTTTGTAGCCCCTGGTAGTAAGCGCATGTTGTGCGTATCACAATTTGTTTATATGATGTCTCCACCTGGCTGAGACCCAGATGCACACCTGTACATCCTTTTTGTAGTCTGAGGTCCAGATGCATTACGTCTTCTTAGTACTGACGAGGCCTCAGCGTCGAGAAGAATACCAAACGGCAAGCCTTCGTAAGCCCAAAAGTTTTTTTTGTGTGCGTGTGTAGACGCCCTGGAAGTTGTAGTAATAATAATAATAGTAATTTGTTGCAAAAATTAGGCCATTGGACTCAACAGAATTTTTTTTGGAATCTTATCTACGTGTTTTACTTAGGAATGTAAGGGCCAGAATCAGTATATTTAAGGGAGAGGAAAAGGCGAGTTACGAAACAGAATAATAAGTTACAGGCGTCAATATTGACGGTTGATTTATTATGTTCAGTTCCTTCTGAACAACAAACATTCGTAGCTGCAGTAGCGACTTGTATTTGAGTAATTTTGAAAATTTTGCAAGTATCCGTTAGGCGTGTAGGCTAGTTAAAGTGACACCAGTGCTAGGGTTGTCATGCCAGACAAAAATAACGTGTGTTGAAAATTTTGTGATTTCCGATGCTCTTTTGATTTGAAAATCACCAAAATAAATCTCCAACTGTTACAACCCAGACCAAGGTGAATATCAAAACATTCCGTTTCACGTAGCATTATCGGAACTGAACCATTTTGTCAGAAATTCGGCGATTTCTGTGGCACTCTGATTTGGAAATGGCAAAAATTTAGTAGTTTGGTGAACCAGACGTGACAACCATGACCAAGGCGGACACCAACACATAACTTTCTTCAGAAATGAACCATCAACCAAGCGTTCAGACTCCTTTTACCTTGTTGCCTCCAAGTATCTGGAGGTGGCTACACGCGAGTTGTTTCGTGTGGTATTTAGCGTCTGCTTTCTGCCGTTGGCTAAAGTCGCCCCTGGTGGAGATTGCCTTCAGCGAGTCACGAACGGTTTTCGGCGGGAACTTAGGGTGCTAATTTAATCGAGATGACAACGCTTGCATCGAATCCACGTGTTATAAGTGAAAGTTGCGTGGATGGAGGTTATGGAAGATCACGAAGTGATCGAGAATAAATACAAGTCCTGGAGAGAATGTCTGACACCCATATGCAACATGTCACTGGTAGGCTAGTGATCTGGTACATAGGTACATAGCCTGTAGTAGGCTACTGGTATGCTTCTTTGAACGGCGACGAAGGATATAATAGAAATTCATACCTAACAAATATTCATGCACAACACTGATAGCAAACAATAATTTGATCGAAATAAGGTCACATTAATGCCATTCATTGTAAAAAAATTTAAATCTCTCTCTCATTTTTGCTCAGTTGCTTTTGCTCTTCGCTTTTGTCTCTCCCTTCTCGCTATAATAATAACAACTATATTCCGGCCACATACCACTCTAGCCTGCAGATAGGCCTACAGTCTACAGTATACGCCAGTCTTATACGCCAGATACACTCTACAGTACACTCTAGCCTACAGATACACTCTACAGTATATGCCAGTCTTATACGCCAGATACACCCTACAGTGCAACTTTAAACAAACAAAGTAATGGCCAGAAAAGCAAACAAACAAACAGTTAATCACACTGTCAGATTTTCATAACAGATAACACAAGGATGCGCGATTTCAACAGACAACACTTGAGATGTAATCTGTTGTGATTTTGAGGACGTTATGCATAACAAGCGTTGTCAGTAAGAGCCGAAAAACCGCCGAATTACCATCCGCTGATTTTCCGATATGATGACGACAAACAAAAAAGGGTTAGCAGATGCTTTTTTCGGCGGTTTTGCGGCTCTTCCTGGCAATACTTGTCGTCTGTTGAAACCGCGTACCCTTGTGTTACCTATTATGAAACTCCTGACAGTGCAGCTTCAGGTTCGTATAGCTGCAGCCAGATAGACATTCGGGGGTACTCAACTGGAAAGAACGTACACGTTTACATTTTCGAAGAAACAATTCGCTCACGTGATGATGCATAGGATACAAGTCGAATGTTAAGCTTGCTCCGACTCTTATCCGAAAATTCGGAATTCTCACTTCTGTTTGACGTTAAAACACACTATACAGTTGATGCCACGAATTCAGAGGGCAAACATGCCATCGGATAAGCATATCGTCATTATTTATGGATCACGGTGTCACGACCGAAGACAGGGTGAAGTTCTTCTTATTATCTGTTCTTGGCGTGTTGCAGCGACCCATGTAAGCCGTAAGAACGATCGCGGAGTTCGCGAGTATCCTTGATTGGTCTTGACCAGCCTAATTCGTTTGTCCGGTATCGTCGGTCCGGAAGTCCGAAGGAAGTCCCAAAAATTCTTTCCATTTGTTCTGATATAAAATAAAACCTACCCCTCCCACCGATCTAATATACGCTACTGGTCTCAGTTTAATCAAAGTTATTTTATTCTGCTATTTAATTTTGTCAGTGGAAAGCCTTTTTCCGGAGGGAATGGCTGGCAGTTCCATTTCACGATTTTAGGATGTATCCGCCTACTCCACTTTTCTTTCTGGCCCGCGTTCTTAGTTCAATTTGGTCGTAAATTCTTGACTTGTTTCCCACGCACATCCGGCTCTCAAAGGCAATTTTAATTACTAAACTCATAATTCCCCATATAAGGATCTCATGCTTGGCTCATTTTGGCGTTGGAACGTTTAATATAATTGTACATCTTTAGTTGGCAACCCAGCCCTAGGCAAACCTACGACTACCGAAAAAGTGAGTCATAACTGCTGTGTATTCTGTTTTCGGCTGTTGATACATACTAACCGAGCTAACGTGACGCGCGTGATTACTCGAGTATGACGGGGCATGTGTGTACAAAGTTTCATTAGCACTTGTTATCTGTCTCAGGTTGTAGGCTACTTACAGTTTGGAAAGATAGACTTGTTCATTCGCACCTAGCTATTGTGTTCTTATCAGAACGTAGCAGGTGTTTCTTTGCTTCTTTTTGTTCATTTGTATATGTTGTGCTTCATTAGTTGCGTTTATGGTATCTGATAGCACAGTTTGAAGTCGTTTTTGCAGTGACCGTGAGTCAAAAGGTGTTTTTGCAGTTATCGTGGTATCTGGCTAGTTACCGTGGTACCTAATATTCAGATACCACCGTGGTATCCGAAAAAGCCATCTTACCTTCATCATCACCAACAATAGAGCCCAGGATTTTGTCAAATTGGTGGGAAAGAAGTTCGGCACTTAGTGATGTGATGGAAGAAAAGCGCAATTTAGAAAAGCGCAATTTCGTTAATTGTCGTTTTCGCAGAGCAACCGTAGTATCATATACCACGGTAACTGCAAACACGAATAATTGCAGATCCAGTTACCGTGGTAACAGATACCTTGGTATCGGGAATAATCCGGAATGGTCGGGATTATTCCGTTAGTTCGGAATGTTGTACATCAAAAATGAGAGTCGTCGACCCCTCGTTCGCCGCAGGACAGACCGAATGGGGTGAAATAAATGCGGACTAAACAAAAGTTGGCGAATTACAAAACTCGATAAAGAATTGGAGGATATGGGAAGGTTAGGAATAATCCGAAATGGTCAGGATTATTCCGGAATGGTGTACATAAAAAAAAATAGAGTCGTCGACCCCTCGCGTAATCCTTCGCTGTTTCTGACAAATCATTATTTCTTTCAGTACTATCATGGGAATTAAGCAGAGCAAACGAGTTGAAATCTCCTCCACACCCAAGAAAGAACTACCAGAAGAAATCGCCGAAAAAACAGAAGAAAAGATTTCAGTAAACGGCGATAACAAAGACACGAAGGAGGAGAAAGCCGATGTCACACAAACGGATTTGAACGTAAGTTCCCTGTCTTTTCCCAAGAGATCTGTGAAGTGGGACCTGGGGAATGTGAAGTATTTCCCCCAGTATACGGAGTAAAGTCGTATATTCAAGAGACAATTTTCGTGTCGCACTCCGTTTGTATTGATTGTATAATTTGTGAAACGCTTAGGCTCCAACCCTGATTGGTATTGATATTGGCTGACTGGTATTGGCTGGATCACAAACTGGGATATAGTCTTGTGGGATATCATCGTGGTGCTCTTGGGATTGCGGCCAGTGTAGTATTGTGCTAGAGACAGAGGTTCAGCATATGTTTGAGGGGAGAATGAAAGTTTAACTGAAAAGCCAGCTTATTTTTATAGCTTGAATAAGAATCCACTGAATTATTTTCACTCTGCTAACGGATTTTTTAATTTTGGTTTCGTGGTTTTCTCCTCTCCTTTTCTTCTCATTTACTCCGATGTATGTTTTTGTCAAAACTTTAGTGGGATATATTATAATCAAAGTCGACCCCGAGTTCTGTCCCTTTAGAACGTGTCTCTCTTGTAAGTGGTCTCGTAGAGAAAAGCTCGACCGAAATTGCATTTTCTAAATCGAATCGTTTATTGACAAACCAACTTCATAGCTTTCTTCAGCCGAACATGCTAAATTATGCTGGTAATTTACATGAATGAAATAAAATATATTACGCTCACTGTTCACTTTGTTAAATATATTTGTAAAAAGGGCACATACGAGTTCATGAAAACAAATTTCATTCGGTCTTCCCTGGATTGACACAGCCTCTTGCGAGTCAGTTTCAAGTTCATCTGTGATCTGTCAACGTCCTCTCCCATTAGGTCTTTTTTGGTAGACCCGATAAAAGGACCTTGCAATCTCTTGATTAGTTCAGAATTGTCTGCCATCCTTTCGCCAAGTTTTTTGCCAAAAGGTCGTCAACGCGAATAATCCTATCCTGGGGAGGGTGGTGGCACTCTCCTGATTAGAAATCGTACAAGATAGTCTGAACATATTGTCAGGAAGGGAAACATCGATTGGTGGTTCCGGAAGGGACTGCTTCTGCAAGGGACTGTTGTAGCGGAGGGTGGCTAGAGCTGAATCCACCCGACGGCGGACCCGGATGTGAATATTCGGATCAGCTAGTGTTTGTCCCCATGTCAATATTATTAATAATTTCATAGTTGATATTGCTAAACTGATCGCTAGTGTTGCTAATGTCGCTGCTTATCGAGTGTGTGCCACTTTGTTCAACTCTTGGCGCTACTCCCTAGTGTTATTTTTCTCTGCACACAGTCTGCAGCCGGTATATTGGGAGGACCAAAGGTCGGTCTATCCGGTCTGGTCCTTACATATGTTCGATGTGTGTTCATCTTTTAGGATGAAAATAATAACTTATTCCTGACACGCTTATTTAATACAGCGGATTAAAAACGAGAATTTGGAAACTGGCATGGACGAAAATATTAAAAAGAACAGAATATCTAAACAATGCTAAACATATAACATTCTTCACCATTACCACAATTTAAGCTAAACGGGATCTGGAATTGCCTCGAAAAAACTAGTCCTGGGTACCATGGGCTGGTAGGGGGGGGGGGGGGTCGAAGAGGTTCAATGAAGTTCGAATAAGAGTTTTAGTGTAAATGCGTGAGCTCTGGCAACACATGGTGACGGCTCATTTGTTAATTTTCTTTTAGGAATCGAAGATCGCCGAAGACACGAAAGAAAGAAGCACCAGCGACCCCCTTAGTGACAGTAAAGTAGAAGAAAAAGGGGAAGAAGGAAAGAAAAAGGATAAAGTGAAAAAGAAGAGGAGTTTCAGATCCTTCAGCTTCCTGCGAAAGGAGAAAAACAAGTCGAAGGAGGAGGCCAACAAGAATGGCGATGTTAAGGTAAGTTTCAGGCAGTTTCGCCTTTCCCTGTCTGCAGGCTTGACTAAGGGGTTGCTAACTCTCGATTTTGGTGTACACCAGGTGACGGGAAAGGGTGAACACCAGGTGCGGGAAGTGGGTAACCCTTCGGGACTGACTCAACGATGTGCAAAGTTAATGTCGTCAAATAACTCAGCGAGTTGACAAGTCTATTAAAGGGCAACGACTGGGCACGAAACTAATGGGTTAGTTGGAAACAAAACTGGCATTGAAAAATGACATGAAAGGGTAGTTTATGTCTTCATTTTTTTTAACGTGAGAGGGGGGGGGGCTTGGAACTTTTTTGCGGCATTTAAAAGAGTGGGAAGAGAATGGAAGATGTGAGGCTGTGTCCTTTGATTGTTTAGTTGTGTTCGACTTTTTCCATTCTTTAGATAAGGTTTTAGTTTAGTGTTTATGTCTTATAGCCCAAGTCGGTCGGTATTTGATATGAATATATAAATAAGGTAATTATCATCCTTAAAGTACGCGTCGTATCTGTAATGCCAATGCAACCTACTACCGTTATAGCTCCATCCATTCGTAAACCCGTAGACTCGACTTACATTCTAACCCCTCCTAACGACACCTCATTGATGTCCACACTTGCCTTGTTTCGCTATTTTCGATGCGTATCATGGTCCCTACAGTTGTTTGCTAGAAGTTCACTAGTCAGGAAAAAATGGATATAAACTTGTCCGTGTTTTTGTTAGAAGTCAACGGGCTTGGAGAAAGATTTAAAACAGCCAAAACCGTGGGTAATTTGCTGAAAGCAGAGCCCGGTCTTAAGGTATTCAACTGTCTTCATGATATTTGAGCAGAAACAGTAAACAGTGCGAGGTGGCATTCTTCATGAATGGGGAGATTTTTCGTGTGGGTGGGCAGATAAACAAACTGATTTAAAAAATGACGACGTGACTTTCTGGCGTTTTTGGGCTGACGATTCTGTTTTCGGCGGATCTAGGGCGGAAAGCGATAATCCTCAATCATGCTTAAGAGTTCCTTGGCATTCCGTTAGAGCTATTTTCGTTTTCCTGGAATGTCGTCAGGTTTGCTTTCATGCGTGTTAATTGTTTCAAACTAGGGGCTGCGAATTCCTATCCTACCACGTTGAATTGAACCAGGAAAATTTAAAAGGTAGCTGAGGAAGTTCAGGTTCACTCTTCCAACCCTTTTTTTTGTTCTACCAATCATAGAGGCTAGATTAATACCAGCAGTCCAGGTTCTGATACCAGGGTCCCATAAATTTCCTGTAATGACTCGCCATTCAGGGGGCTTGTCAATAAGATATTTCTGATGCGCTCTTGACCGAGCGTCAGATAGTTCGAGAAATACCCACGGGGATAAAATATTACCTTGAGGGAGGAGTCTCTTTGGTCTCACGTCCAAGGAGGCCCGGGATTGGCTCTATCTGAACAAGAACGCCGGTTCGATCCGAGTGGAATTTTTGGAAACTAGGTGAGGCTCGGGCAACATAGCAACATAGAAGCATAGGAAATGACAAGTCCCCTGAATGGCGAGTCATTACAGGAAATGTATGGGTCCCTGCTGATACGGACTTGAATATTCTCCTTAAACTTGTACAACTTTATCGTTGAGCGTGTCAAGTTTGTCTCAAAAGTCTGGTCAGTTATTTAGCTGACATCGTGGGAAGTATTTTGTCCGCATAAACTGCAAAATATCATGCTGCAATCCTGACACGGGTCTCAAAATCAGTTCTACCTCCTGCTATTGCCAAAAGATAAACCGGTCAGTGGTTACGGCTCAGAATCTGATAGTAATGGATCCCTAGTGTCTGTCTGATTAATGGTTTGGTCTTGGCCAAATTGAGGGCTCGAAATGAACCATTTTGTAGCTGATTTGCTTCGGTTGTCCCTTTCTTATCCACAAATCTTTAATCGAGGGTCACGGACGGGGGCGTGATTAGGTCATAGGGCCTTCAGGCGGGGGTGCTTTTAGCCCCGGATGCGTTGAACCAAGAACTGATGATGCTTCGCGAGAATGAACAAGTTACATAACATCACTTTCGACAAAGCTCTGCCGCGTTCTCGGCATCGAACGACGATGACGAGAATCTAGTCGCGTTTTTGTCACCTGTCTACCAAGGCCTTGGTTCGTTTGCCCGTTTTTGGCACCAAGCCCTTACTCCTCACTGCTCTTTTGACCGTTTTTGGACCAAGGCCTTTCTCCTTTCTGCTCAGGCCTGCGGAGAAAGGAGATAGGCTCCGAGGTGAGTTGACCAATCTTCTTAGGAGAACGGCGCCAGATTCCTCCTTACCAGAAAACGGCCAAATTAGCGGAAAGGACAGAAGACTTGGGAGAGAGGCCTTTGATCTCTTTTGGCAACAAGACCAAAGGTTCCGATGGGATCCCAAAACTTCGATATTTGATCCAGACAATTAGGTTTTGTCTTCGTCAGATCCGGTCTTCGCCAGACTCCGGACTTAAAATTTAGAAACAGATTAAGGCCAAACAGCTAATCATTAAGAAAACCAAGTTATGATATGGATTCAGCTTGTGTGTTTACCCCTGTAAGTCGATTGAAACGATCCTGGCTTACTTCTGCGAGTTTTCCGGTTTCTGGCGGAATTCCAGAACTACTTGTCCGACGAAAAACTAAAGCTCAAAAACGAATTCAGCGTATCTAGTTACCCCTATTTCCAACATCTAATCAACTTCAAATAAAAATTAACTTATCACAAATTTTCCGGTTTCAACCGGATTCCGGACAAACTATATGTCAGGCAAAAAATTATTGTCATATACGGATTCAGCATCTCGTCTTACCCCTAAATCGGACATCTAATCAACTTCAAATAAAACTTTTACTTTTAACGAACTTTCCGGTTTTGGCCGGATTCCGGGCGAACTTCTTGTCTGGCGAAAAAAATGGTTTTCATATTCGTGTTTAGCATGCCTTCTTACCCCTATATCGAACGTCTAATCAACTTCAAATAAGACTTCCACTTTTAACAAACTTTCCGGGTTGGGCCGGATTCCGGGCGAACTACTTGTCCGGCAAGAAAATGGTTTTCATATTCGTGTTCAGCATGCCTTCTTACCCCTCAATCAAACATCTAATCAACTTCAAACAAAACTTTTACTTTTAACAAACTTTCCGGTTTTGGCCGGATTCCGGACGAACTACTTGTCCGGCGAGAAAATTGTTTTCATATTCGTGTTCAGCGTGTCTTCTTACCCCATAACCGACTATCACATCAGCTGTTTAAAAAAAAAATTGCTTGCCCCTTAATTTGAACCCCCTCCCCCACCCCTAAATGTAAGGCTACAGGGCCCATCTACGAACTCGACCTTACTCTTGACCCAAAGAATGCTCACACCAAGTTTCATCAAAATATCTCATTCCCTTCGAGAGTTATCGTGCTCACAGACGGACAGACGGACGGACGGACGGACAACTTTCGCGATGTCATAGGTATCCCTCCACTTACGTTTTGGGATCCCAAAAAAACGCGACTTCTGACGTGTGATATAACCAATCATGTTGTTTTTGGCGTTCCTTAGGGCGCTACTGTTTTTGGAGATCAGTATCAGCAATGTGCGCACAGCTGCTCCCTGTTCGAAAGCGGGAGAATTGCGTTGAAGTTATAACCCGACTTCTGCCGAACCATCTGCTTTGGTATGCGAAAGGAGTTACATCGCAAACCCTCAATATTTGGGCACTGGACTCAGTGCTACAATAGTTGCGTTTTGATCCGAATTCTCCGTTCTGAATCCTCGATTCTGAATTCTCGATTCTCGTACAAAATTACCGTTTTTGCTCCTCTAGCTTCTCCATTCTCGCTTTTGACAAAAACACTAATTTGACAGGTCGTCTGCCACCCGGTATACCTGTTTGTGCATATTTAAACACCGCACCCTGTTGACCAATCAGGGAGGAGAACGGGGAGAGGAGAAATCGAGAATTCACTAGCGGAGCAACTTCTCGATTCTGCAGAATTCGGAGACTTTCCCCGTTCTCGATTCTGACAAAAACGCAAGAAATGGAGAATTCGCTTCAACTGAATAGTCCAAAAACGCGAAATAGGAGAATTCGAAAGAGAATCGCGAGGAGAATTCGGATGAAAAACGCAACTAATATTATGATGCACCCCAACGTATGAGCACAGTGCCCTGGAGCAAGGGGACAGTACCCGGATAGAAATATGTAGTCTGTACTTGCGTTTTCGCAGATACCATGGTATCTGGGTATCTGTTACCACGGTAGCTGGATCTGCAATTAGTCGTTTCTGCAGTTACCGTGGTATCTGATAGACGGTCCATTGCAAAAACGACCATTGCCGAAATTGCACTTTTCGAAGTCATCCCAGAAGACCAGCTTAATATTTTTTTTTCTCGTCGTTTGTTTGAGAGCTACCTTGACAAGTGAGAGTTAACGTGACAGAACGAAAAATCCAAGAACCAGTCTTTACTTTCTAAACTCGCTACTTCTGTCGAAGCCATAAAAGGCAAAAAAAAACATCGTACCCTCTATTTCCCGGGGGAAGCTGCATTGGAGACTCATAGACGAACTCCCTCGTCCCTAGACCCATCCTGTTTCAGTCCAATAAAGATGTGACATGAATATTAATGTGTGGTCCTAGTTTTTTCCCCGCTATGCGGGAGAGGGTGGTGACCTTTTTGGAGGAATGGCTAATTGCGCGGACCATGTACTCATGGGAAAAATAATTGCGAGGAAAAGGGGACCGCACATTGTGTGGAGGAAGATGAAAATATAGATCCGAAGAAAATTAATACTTAGGGCTGTCTTTGTTCTTTCTAAACTGTTAGACCCTGCCATGTGAGGGCGCTATGGTCATGCTGTAGTGTAATATTATATTCATCTGTAATGCAAGTCGTGAGTAGTAAAATTGCTTCCTAGTCATGACCAGTCCTCCAGCATATGGTAAGATCTGCAATTTGGTAGTTCAAAGACCAGTTGACCCAGTCGCGTGAATATGTTCGTTGTATAGAAGGTTTAATTTGTAAATTCTGTATTCGGGAATTGGTCGTGGCGAGGAAGCCGTTTGGCGGCCAACGATCTGCGGAGTATATAATATCCAGTATTGGTTTAGGATAAAAAGACAGTACGGTGGAAGAACCCGGAGTCATTATTGCCACAGTGAGCTTTGACCGATTTTAATAGGTTAATCTTTCTTAATTATTTGAAACGCAGACAGTGTAATGATCTGGGCTAGCTTTTTGTCCCTTCGCAACAATATATCACCGTGATATTTCAAGGAATTATCCCTCTGTTATGGCTTTTTGTGGACATAATTCGAGAATGCATTGGTCGTGTACACAAGCCACAATTCATGTCAAATAATGTAAACGCGTAATGTTGCGCTTTAAAGTACAATGGGCGGATCAAACTATCATGATATCATATTAGCACCTCCTAGAATACATTATAACACCAGAAAGCAGAATTTATCTTCGACTCTGTATTAGTAATAATATAATTGCAACAAAAAGGCTTCTGTATTGTTACGGCGTTTTTTGTTGCCTGCAATCCTCCAGTTTTCTGGCTTTACAAATGTGAATGGAATTTCATTTTTTTTGTCTGTTTGTTCATCAACCCTGTTTTGACAATGATCCGATTGTGACGCAGAAATTACTTCAAAACCCCAAAAAAGTTATTGACAGAAACAGCTTGTTATGTAGCAGCCCCAGAGGCTATATTTTGAAATAAATAAATAATAATAATAATAATACTAGATTTTTTGCTTTTTTTTTTTTACTTTTAATTCACATTACCAACCAAATATTTTTCCTTCCGCATTGATTTCTTGCCAAGATCTATGAAGTAGGCTTTTCAGTCTTGTTCTTTGATTTTTAGGCTAGTGTGGTCCTTCCTTTTTTCCTTCATACCATTTTCACACTCCTGTCTTTGAAAAAGGCAAATAGAATCAATTCAGTCACTGTGAGCTTGTCCAGCCTGGTGCTTCCGGATCGCCCCACTAGGTGATCCCACGATCGTAATGGTCCTTGTTCGAACTGGCGGATTTGTGTGGTGATGATCCGAGGAGTTGCCCACTCCCTGTTACCTGCTGTAAACCCCTTCCCATAGATTAGGCGATTCATCTCTCAAACGCTTTTAAACGTGTTTATTTTAATGTTCAAAGAAGTGGCAACCGCTGCCGGCTCGTGTCAGACGGTGCCGGCAGCGGCAGAGCACCGCGGCTCGGAGCACTTGCTGTACACTGAAGTTGAGAGTGGGCAACCCCTTGGGATGATCTGGACGTTGCAGGCTCATTTATTGATATTGCTACCTCTAGAGTAGAGTAGAGTAGAGATACATTTATTAAACAAGAGCTACGAGCTCATATGGCACTTGTTACGAGTAGAGGGTACAACAAAGTGGATGAGAAGGTCACACAATACACCCGCCATCCAAAAATACGGTTCGGACCTACTAATAGGATAGGTTAATTCACTCAAGTCTGAACGTTCCGGCATTCCCTCCGATCACGTGGGCTAAATGACTGTCCTAACCTCCAAAGTGTTGCGAGAGCAACACTTTGGTTTGTTTCTTCGCTATCTATTAAAGACTGAAGTTGTCGAACTATGTTCAAAAAAGAGTTTTTTTTCTGAACTGATGACACAATCTATAATAACATGGCTATAGGCTACCTCAGGTGTCCTCAGGTTTTAAAGTTTAACCGAAAAGGACTGGGATGGGACAATCTAGTTACCCATCACTTATTCACTTAAATTGGCTTGAAGACCAGCTGAAAATGCGTTACTTGGTTGTTCCGCTATTCAGGAATAATCGATTTTCAAATAGTGGAATTTTCGTGTGATTTGTGGTACCTCTAATTTGTTGTATGCCTTACAAGAGAGATTTATGACTTTTTTTTTGTTCAGGCACTAAGCGATCTTCACCAATATCGCCACTGCCCACTGAAAAGCCTTGTTTGTGTTTAGATAAAAAATTCCCGCGTCATAGTAGAATTTTCGCTGTGGGGACGGCCGCAGATATTCTGAACGTCATAACTAGAGCAGATAGTGGAAAACAAAAAAATCCCTTTGTTGAATCCAAATAATGCAGTGTATTCAACTAAATGACACAAAAATAAGTTGGCTTTTCAGTTAAACTTTAAAGGAATACAGAATATCGGAAATGGGGTCTAAATCTCGGTCTAATTGTCTCTGCAGACAGTTGAACTTTATCCTTTTCAATCGTCACTGATGAAAGCCTGGGACCTTATCTTGTATAACCTATTTGGTATTATAAAGCTGTCCGTAACGTTTCAGGACCACATTGTCATAGATGCCACTTTACTAATTATTGCAAAACTACCGGTACGTCATTGTTGCCATACCTCAGGGATCAAAGAAAAAACAGAAAATTGCGAGTAGGGACTAAATTGACTCTGCAACCAGTTGAACGTTATCTTTTTCAATCGTTGACTTTGGGACTAAAGAAAACATCGAACATTATCTTATATAACCTAGACAGTCTCACAAAGCTGTCCGTAGCTTTTCCTGATCAAAATACCATAGATCCCACTTTACAGATAATTGTAAAACTAAGTCATTCTTTCAAAATACGATTTGTATTCGTTGCGTTACCACTTAATTCTCGGTTAAGATAGAGATTATAAGGTAGCCTACAGTGATAGACCCAAGAGACCAGCTGTCTTACCCTCAGATTTATAGAGATAAAATGTGCATTGATTTTCACAAGTTTCTAGCCCCTTGTGGAGCTCTTCTAGCAACCGATTCTTACTTACAAGTCCATCTCCCCGTGATGGACATGGTACAGTATCGTTCATGAAACACACTGGCAAAAAAAAATGATAGGTATACCAACTAGCAAAAGCTGCCAACCCCTGATCACCAAAGATTCTAGCAACCGATTCATACTTACAAGTCCATCTCCCCTTCGTAGACGTGGTACCAAATAATATTGTTCGTACCATATTAAAGAGGAACAAATTGTAGGTACACCAAGTAGCCGAAATTGCTAACCCCTCATTGCCGAAGATGATTATGGTATAACAGTCTGTTGTTGCTTACTAGTCTAGCTTGAAGTCTCCTACATGTCTCACAATTTGGAACTACCTATTTTTGGTTTCAGTGTGCACCTTCCTATTAAAGTTGTCAACCCGTATTGCTCTCGCAAAACAATAATCTCGATTAGAGTCGCTCTTATTTCAATACTTAACTGTACGTGTTCTGTTATCATGTCCTGCAGTCGGCTTTGATTGCAAGCCTGGCTGGCGCAGCGGATATGACACTGGTCTGTGAACAAGAAGGTCCCCGGTTCTTTTTGCTTTTGCTGCCTTTTGCCTTGTTACTACTTTTCGGACTCCCGTAACTCCCCCAGTGGTCACCGGATCCGGTCTGGATTTAAAATGGGACGTGTGAGACACGAGGTCCTTGCATATATCAAGTTTCATCAAGATCCGATCACTCGTTCGTAAATTAATAATACCTCACTTTTCCTGAATTTTTCGGATTCCAACCTCCCTCCACTCCCCCCCCCCCCGATGGTCGGATCGGGTAAGTGACTATTTCATCGTCCTAGCTTATGTGGAAGTACCCGAACTAGCAAAACCCGGACAGACCGACCGACGGACGGACAGAAATTGCGATCGCTATATGGCACTTTTCCGAAGGGCAAGTGCCAGAAAAAACAGACACTATTCGCCTTTCGCCTGACAAGAAAGGCAATGAAATTTGGAAGGGAAAGCGAGGTTATTCATTTATAGTTATCACTACAGTCATACCGAGCTACTCAGACACTAAAAAGTCAACTAATGAATGATAAAGATGAAAAGACAACAAAACAATTTAATCTGCACAAATCCGGCAGAGCGCAGAAAGGCCGGAAGCAATGCTAGAGTGCTTTATATTTAACTCCTACTTTCGAGTTTGCTCTCACAGCCCACTCACAGCTATGCAAGGCATACATTACCATTTTGATACTACGCTTGACAGCTGTTGTTCTTATTCCTTTGTGATCTCTATCGGTGACCCGCGTTACACCATCTTGTAGCCACTCTGAGAACTTGATGTACGGGTGTTGTCCACTAGGTGATAGCCGCATCGAAGAATAACGAAGAATTCGTAATTTACGTGTGAAATTCAGAACTGATAAAATTAGTCGTTCGCACTTATTATTTGTTAGTGTACACCCATTGGTCGGTCCGTGCTCGCTTTTTGGAGCGAAACGTACATTCTGACCCCATGGGCCATGTTGTATTACAACACTAGTACCAAGTCGATATTCGGGTGTGAGGCAACCCTCCAAATCCTAGCTAATAATACAGAGGAAACTAGGTCCTTATTTAGGTTTTTCGCATGGGCTATAATTAGCCTATAAGATCTCTCTCTGGATGTCACTGGCTCAGAATCCAGTGAAGTCACTGTGTTAAAATAACAAACAAACACAAGTTGAAATGTGTGCGGAATGAACTGGAATTTCTTGGCTCATTGTAAACCTTTAGAACATAACATCTTGTATTTTTGTTATACCTTGGCAGAGAACTAACGAATGTCAGACTACTGGAACAGAAACAACTATAGGAGAGCGTCTTCGTCCATGTCCCTCGTATTCACGTGGGATAGTCGCGCACTCCTGTTTTTACTGAGCCATCCAGCTTTTGTTGATCTATACCGTGTCGTCGGCGCAACTTTTGTCCCTTTCTAACTGGCGCTTAAAGGAGAAGTGAAACTTGATACTATTCCCCTTCTCAATAACAAGCGCCATGATCAATCCGCCTATTTTTTATTCCTTTTTGGGATTCCAAAACGTAAGTGGAGGGATACCTATGACATCGCAAAAGTTGTCCGTCCGTCTGTCCGTCCGTCTGTAAGCACGATAACTCTCGAAGGGAATTAGATATTTTGATGAAACTTGGTGTGAGCATTCTTTGGGTCAAGAGTAAGGTCGAGTTCGTAGATGGGCTCTGTAGCTTTACATTTAGGGGTGGGGGAGGGGTTTAAATTAAGGGGCAAGCAGTTTTTTTTTTTAAACAGCTAATGTGATAGTCGAATATGGGGTAATAAGACACGCTGAACACGAATATGAAAACCATTTTCTCGCCGGACAAGTAGTACGTCCGGAATCCGGCCAAAACCGGAAAGTTTGTTAGAAGTTAAAGTTTTATCTGAAGTTGATTAGATGTTTGATGTAGGGGTAAGAAGGCATGCTAAACAAGAATACGAAAACCGTTTTTATCGCCGGACAAGTAGTTCGCCCGGAGTCCGGCCAAAACCGGAAAATTTGTTAAAAGTTAAATTTTTATTTCAAGTTGATTAGATGTGGGATATAGGGGTAAGGAGATACGGTGAATCCGTTTTTGAGCTTTAGTTTTTCGCCGGACAAGTAGTTCTTGAATTTCGCCAGAACCGCAAAATTCACAGAAGTAAGCTAGGATCGTTTCGATCGGCTTATAGAGGTAAACGCACATGCTGAATCCATATCTGAGCTTGGATTTCTTAATGATTAGCTGTTTGGCCTGGTGAAGACTGGATCTGGCGAAGACAAAACCTAATTGTCTGGATCAAATATTGAATTTTTGGGATCCCATCGGAACTTTTGGTCTTGTTACAGTTGTGTGCATGCTTTTGCCCTCTAGTAAATCTAATATGTTGTGCAGAGTCTTTCTTTATACAGTTAAGCCCCGCGTCCCTTGTATTTTGTGATCGGAGGTACGGATTGTACAAACCAATCAGAGACAGCGTTTGTTGGCAGTGTTCAAGATTATTCGTAAAATATAGTGTGCTTTAGCAGTACGAGAGTTAATCCATAGGAGGTGATCCGTGGTGGGTAATTGGAAAGAGAAGCTCTTCAGTGGACCTTTAAGCCGCTTTCACATTGACACGTTGAGTCTTCCAAACTGAGCTATGCAAAACCTACTGATGATCATGAAAAACTCACTAATGATGAAAGAAACGAAAATTTCACGAAGAAACCGAGAAAGGAAAACGTAACTACACATCCAGCACGAAAGCTTCTCGCGCAGTTGTGAAAGATACCCTACGCAACCTGTACGCAACGCAAGATAAACGCATACGCAACGCATCGAAACGACGCGTCAGTGTGAAAGTGGCTTTAAAGGACACCTGAACAGTGAAACCATACTTGAACACACCACGGAGAATGCATTTACAGACATGGCCACGGAGAGCATTCTTCTCCTGAGCGTGACGTTTTCAAAATAGGAATGTTCGTTTCTGGAGGTTTGCACATGTAGACTCCAAGACAAAAAGCGCAATTCATTCAAATCTTGTACAGCGCCGGCCGGATCGTATTGGAATTTCTTCTGGATATATGTTTGGGCTTAACTGGTTGAAAAATATTCCAGAAGAAGGGTTGATTGGAGACATTTGTTCATTTCTAAAACTGTTCGGTACTGAAATAAGGACAGATGCAAAATGGAACAAAAATCATAGCTTGGAAACACTTTCGTATTTGGATTGGGCTTTCTGCAGGCAATGTTAATGGAAGTCATACAGATAGGGATGATACTTGGTACTCTTCATTCAGGTGTCCTTTAAGCATGCGATATTAAACGGATTTGGTTCTGATCATAGATGTCACGACGAGTTTTGTAGACGGCGCGTGATTCTACTGATTAGTTTGATGGTACGTGGTGTATAAAAGGCTGCACCGACAAATCATGTCTCTTCGGACTGATCGTTTCCCCACCATGCAGTTATAAGTGTCACAGTTCCGACCCAACAGATATGCGGTTCAAAGGACGGGATGATGCCAGTGGCTTTCTTATCTCTCCCCATGTGGCCGGAAAAGCACGACGAAATTTTCCCGAGTTTCTCCTCCGTCTAAACTGTCACCCTCATTCTCTGAGACGAAAGGTCATCAGATCAAGCAGATGAGCAATACATGTTGAGGCTTCGCTTGTGTTAAGAGCAATTCCGAAGAGGTGATGGCATTTGCTCACATAGAGGGAGGGATTTTAGGAGATTAAATGGGTCTGTTCTAACCAAATAAAAACAACCACAGAAACGAACAACCAGATGTACCATTTCAGTAAACTTTTTTTTTTTTTGGGGGGGGGGCAATTTTCGGCTCCGGTCCCGGGTTTGTTTTACAGGCTTAAACTTTAGTTTCTCTTTTTTAGGGTAAATTTAAAGTAGTTTGTATATGGATATCGCTGTTTTGCTATTTGACTTTAAAACCTACTTAGCGGCTAAAACATAGCATCAAGGAGGATTTTGAAATCTGGTAGGGGGCCGTGCTCCCCCCCCCCGCTTTCCCCAATAACGCCTCTGGGACGGTTCCCTGTCTGTCCAAAATAGAGCGAAGAGCAACAGCATTTTTTTTTTTCGGTTACTCGCCTTATCTAGCAGGAACAGAGTCGCCGAGAAATTGTGATAGTGTAAGGTTCTTGCAAGGCCGTATCCAGGGGGGTTAGGGGGTTCGACCCCCCCCCCGAAACCCACAAAATTAATCGTTTTTGTAGGCTTTAAGATATAATCTATGTATGTTTTTTGGTCCGACCCGCTGGCAACCCCCACCCACCCCGAAGGGCAACCCCCTCCCGAAATAAAATCGGGCCTGGGTTCATGTCAGGTTCGAATACAGGAATTTATTTGGGGGGGTGCCCGTGGGTCGGACCAAGAAGTACAAGGAAGACATGTATCGGAGGTTAAAGCCTGTAGAAAACGATTATTTTTGGGTGGGGGGTTAACGCCCTACCCCCCACCCCTGGATACGGCCCTGGTGCGTGTGAATAACAGTGAACAACGTATCAAGGGCCCTTGGCAATACCTATCTATGGAATAGCCGTGACATGTTCCATCTAATCTAGTTAATATGTCAAAGCTCTGGGCCTGGCCTGTCAGCCTGTTAATTTTTTGTCAGTTGTTTTAACCAATTAGGAATGTTTTTCTAGTGTTCTAAGAAGGAACGAAAAGAGGGAAGATTGATGCGGAGAGACGTGCGTAATTATGCCATAGGATGAAATGGTGTGTCGAGAAAAGCGTTGTTTTTGTGGGTCGGGCAGGGTGAAAGATAAGTCGTAATCTCAAAAGAACGTGTTTTCTAGAAGAGAATAGTGTTTAGTTGACTTATGCAACCCAGAAATCAAGAAAGTCTCACCTCAGCTGCAATTTTGCCAGGTGACACACTTTTGGTGCTTTTTGACACTTTTTGCCTCCGGATGACACAATGACAGTTTTTCTCTGAAAATTACACCTTTTCATACGAATGACACTTATTATGTCAGAAAGAGTACCTTTTCTTTTACTTTACTAAAGTTACGGGTTACCTAAATATTCCTTGAGCCATATATTTGAAACATATATATTCAAATAATGCATAAAACGGATACATCAGCTACAATGTTTTGGCAGCGATATTTCGGCCCTTCTTGGCAAGGGTCCTCTCCAAAGGACGTACGCGACGTACCCGATTTATGCATTATTTGAATTTACGGATTACCGCCCCCCCCCCCAAAAAAAAAACATGTATTTTACTTTGTTTAGTACACAAAAACAGTTGAAGCCTTATAATTTTGTTCCAAAACTCTGATCCGACGATTAAGAAACGTTTCTAATAGTGCGAACACATGATCAGGATTTCCTGCACTTTCATCATCAAGTTAAAAGAAATCTTAACTATTCCGGGTGGAAGTGAACACCCGGAAAAATCCCAACCACCAGGTGGTGGCTGCGGAGTAATCCTAACAGGAATACCGGTCCCCGACCCGTCCAAGGCATAACTGACAAACGGACGGCAGTTTTATCGTTGGTGTGTTATTTGGGATCCCTAAAAACTAAGAGACCGGTTGTTCGGCCGTCTGATCATGGTAACGCAGGTCTTCGGGCGTGTAAGGCCCTTTAATTTTGTCAGTTATTTTGATCTTCGCTCCGCTGCTCGTAGAATTAAAAGTGCTTGTGGCCCGTTGGATGCACTTGGCTCGCTGTGCTAAGGTGTGGGTTTAGTACCGAGCCCCTTCAGGCTTCTCGCATTCTTCACTCTGCTGCTTTGACTAGTGTATAAGCGTACGTTGGCTGGATTGATAATCTTACGGCGGTTTTTACAAAAAGGTATTTTTTTTGCCGTTTTCTTGTCAGTTGAGTGCGAAAATATGTTACAGGATTGGACGAGGAGCAATTTGAACCCCGAAATGAAAGACATTGTAATCGCCAATGGATCGTGTAATTGACAATCGGTTTTCATATGTCTGGTTATCATGTTTGTAGTTGTAGTGAAGTTGGTCGAGAGAGTAGGTCTGGAATTACATTATTATTAATTTATTTATATATATGTATATTAGATTTGTTTGCTACATGTTGTCGTTAGATGGGTATCGTTTGTTCATTTGTCCGTCATTTGTGATGATGACGATGATACATTTGTTGGCCATTAGTATGACAAAACCTCATCTAAAATTGAGTACAAAGAAAAAAGAAATAACGTTTTATCGATACAAATAAAATCTCGACCATTTTAGCGATTCAAAGGTGTGTTTTTTTATGTAGTTTTGCTGTAGTTTGAAAGTACTTTTGTTTTGGTTATTAAAGTACAGTATATGGAATGGACAAATAAAACGGTACACATACTTTACTTTCATAACTGAAACAAAAATAGGTCGAACTACAGTGAAACTACAACAAAACTACATCCAATAAAACGCACCTTAAATTGTGACTGTTCGTTCCGGAACTAAGCTGGTCAGACTCGTGGTTATGTTATATGTATTGTCTATGCTAATTTTTGGTTTAGTTATAACTAATTGAATAAAAGTGGAGCATTAAAAGACAAGGTAATTCGCAGTTCAAGACGTTAACCGAAAACACGACTCGTACCCATGCTATTATAATAATAGTAACGAAAGTAACGTGATTGTAATGCAGCATGATGGTAACGAAAGACCGGGTGCTTCCTGCGAACTTGTTTGTAACACAACACAAGATGCATTCCCTTGCTTTTAATGTCTAAATTTTTCCGCTAGAAACAACACAGAAAACTAGCTCAAAGTGATACATTTTTCCCGAAATACAACATAAAAAATGGTCATAACATAGGATTTCAGCTTGTCTTTGATGTCTTTAACACAATGATGTCCTGTCTAGGGCTAAAGACGGTTTCGAAATATGCCATTTATGCTTATATTCAACTTTTCTCTGTATTTCGTGATACCTTTTCCTTCAGGAGTGGATCAGAAATACTGTTAAAACCGTAAATACGATCTCTCGTATATTCACTTCCTTCATGTTGCTCCTTGCAAATGTTTAACCCCTTTGCTCGCCCCCTGAATACAGTTATCGACGCTGGGTTTCTGAAATTCCTTCCATGCTCATAACTAATCATCAGTGAATAATTAACAATGTTATAAGGTGAGAGTTTAAAATTCAGCATGGAATCATCCTTACGAATGTTATGGATGTCTCCTTTCATTTTTGTTTCTGTTCTTGCTCGAAATGGGTGGTTATGTGTTTCATGCCTGAAATCATGGCTGGTACCACACCAGAAGCCAAAAATTGGATTAGGATTAATACGTCAAGGTTTTGGTTCGGGTTAAAAATGTCATCAGGCTCTTGACGATGTCTCTTTTGCATTTTGGCCGATGAGGAATTGCTGACTTTCAGTGCAAAGGTCGTAAAGTTCACTTGGCAACTCGTATTTTTCTGAAGTTCCCGACAATGTCTTTTCGATTCTGCATTGCGGAACACTGGAGTTGCGCGAACTTCCCTGGCTAGCCGTTCAAGCTAGGACTTGGAACTTGGCTGGAGTGGGTGATCTTGTCATAGTGAGCTGTCTTTTCTTGGATACCTTTTACCGGTGGTGATATTTAATTTTCTGCTTTTAAACTGTCGGAAGTTCAATAACATTTAACACGTGGAAATATGGAAATACATATAATAAATATATATGTGTGTGTTTGTGTGTGTGTTTATTCACCCATTCTAATGCCAAAATGGCAAAGGAGTCCAAAACAACAAACAGAAGCAAACAGAAGAAAAAAAACATTCATAATTATAATGCAAATAATAGGTCTAACTCGCAACAAACGGTAGCCTACTAATCTTACAAAAAAAAAACAATTTGATCCGGCTGCAACAGTGCTGGATATAAATTATAAGTAACATCTAGTGACCATTTTAGTTAAAATTTGATCTGAAGATGCGTCGTAACATTTAACATGACATTCATTTTGGAGAAGGATGTCCAGTTTTAACAGATAACACGTACGATGTTATCTGCAAATGTTACAAAATATTTCCGTTATGACCTTTTTATTTATTAACTTTTTCGTTAAATTGGCGTTGCAAACCATTTTGAGTGCAGAAGGATGCGCACTTTTAACAGGTAACACTTTGATGTTATCTGCAAGTGTTACAAAATGTTTCCGTAATAATCTTTTAAGTTTATTTTTTTTTAAATAACGTTGCAAACCATGTTTATACAATGGTCTAGGAAAACAAAACAATCAAGGGTCTTAGCACATTTTCTGTAATGTTAGAGCATTTAGAAAAAAGCTTCTGACACAGTGTCCAGTGACACTGACGGTCTATTAATATACAATCACAAAACAACAACCTGTCCCCACAACAAAGTTACTTTTTGACAATACTTGCATAGTTCTTTTACTGATTCAGCGAGTACGTCTTCATGTTCCGTACTTCTCCGTAGGCTATATGTTCTGTTTCCCTACATCTCTACTACGCTTTACGCCTACGACTCAAAGCACATTTTCTGTAACGTTAGAGCATTTAGAACAAGACCAAAGGTTTCGATAGGATCCCAAAAATGTAGTATTCGATCCAGACAATTGGGTCTTGTCTCCGCCTGGCTAATCATCTGAGAAAACCAAGTTCAGATATACCTCTATAAGCCATATCTGTTTTGACGATACTGATCGAAACTTCCTGCCTTCTGCCAAATTTCCGGTTTCGGCCGAATTCCGAGCGAACTACTTGTCCAAAGGCTTCTGAAACAAGTGTACAGTGACACTGGCAGTCTGCTAATATGTAAAAATTACAAAATAGCCTTTCTCTACGACAAAAGTTGCTTTGTCGCAGTGGTTACATAGTTTCTCCTTACTGATTCAGCGAGTACGTCTTCATGTTCAGTACTTTCCCCTTATTGTTTTGTTGTGGGCTGCTGTCTTACCCATTAAGCGCCATTGATATGATATAGATTTATTGCCGAAAATGTGCGAAGTACAATAGGGGGCAGGGTGTGAGAAAAAAAAAGAAAAGAAGAAAAAGGCAACAAAATACAGCTTAACACGAATCGACCGAGTTACATTGACCGCTGTCCTAGCATGACTGTGGGTACTTGCTGTAAGTGTTGCATCAGATTTCTGCGATACTGTTGTGTTGCTTCTTCGTTGCGGACGTAACAAACCTAGTTCAGGAAATGAGCCGTCAACATGCCATTTTGGGGCATTTTTGTTTGCAGTTTTAACTTGCCTTTTTGATGTTCTTTATTTTTTGAGGTAAATTCTGTTTCAGATCAACCCCTACGTCGCGCTAAACAAAAATTCCGGACAAAAAAGCATTTGGGAATGATCGAAAAGCCACAATTTACAAAGGAACTATGCACTGTTTTGTGGAAAACATTACACAAGAATCTAATTATACGAATTTCTACTGTAAGAAGAAAAGAAAAAAAAAAACAATTTCTGGGGGACAGGCAAATCGTGCCTTTCCTGTTTTTTTCGCCGCGGCATTTGACTGCTAACGCAGACGTTGTCGACAGTTGTCACCATAAATCGTCAGTACATGGTAAAATAAGCCCCCTGGCAACGCTGTTCGGGAGTCGTATTAGCGAGGGTCAGTTATGAGCTAAGTTGCGTTTTCGCTGATACCATGGTATCTGTTACCACGGTAACTGGATCTGCAATTAGTCGTTTTTGCAGTTACAATGGTATCTGATATACGGTCTACTGCAAAATCGACTATTGCCGAAATTGCACTTTCCGAAGCCATCCCAAAAGAAAAACTGATATCCAGTTACATCACTAAGTGCACTTCTTTCTTACCAATTTGACAAAATTTGATGGAAGTGAGATGACTTTTCAGATACCACGACCAGATACCACGGTCGGACCGTGATATCTGAATATCTGTTATCACGGTAACTGGCCAGATACCACGAGAACTGCAAAAACGCCTTTTGACCGTGGTATCAGATACCACGATAACTGCAAAAACGACTTTAGACCGTATATCAGATACCATGGTATCCGCAAAAACGCAACTCTAGTAAAATAATCATTTAGTAAAACTATGTTTAGACAGACTGCGTCCATTGCGTTAATTTCTGCTGCAGACGCTAAAGTTACGACACAAAGTATTAGGATTTAGATCGGCACTGTTTATGCAAACAGCAGAAACGTGGTATGTTTGATCCACGGTCCGGTCTTCACCTCCCGGAACTTCCGGAATCTGGGCTTCCAGATTATTCTTTGACGTCTTCTGTAAATTGCATCTGGAATATGAACCGGTCCGAAAGTATATCAGAATAATCCAGAAAAAGGGGCTTTTGAACTTCCAGATTTCCGGAATTTTAAGTATCGCAGAAGAAATTCAAAAAAAAATCTCGGAAAATCTGGGAATCCAGATCCCGGAAGGTGAAGACTCACATTAAGACTGAGATTTTGGCCTTGTTCCTCGTTCAGCTTCGCCCGTTCTTTTGATTATTGTTGAACATCACTTTGTTAAATTCATCCTGACCTTTCGCTTTCCATCTTTGTAGCCATGTATCTCGTTCCCGAACAATATCATTTACAAATTGGTTGGCATGACTACACGAATTCGAAATTAAGTTTGTGTCTACTCTACGTTTTTACGAGATTTATACAGTATTGATCTTTCGCCCCTCTTCAGTCGTGCGTAAATTGGATGACGTGCAGAAACAAGACCAAAGGTTTCGATGGGATCCCAAAAATTTAATATTTGACCCAGACAACTACGTCTTGACTACGCCAGATCCAGTCTTCGCCAGGCTAATCATCTGAGAAAATTAAGTTCAGATATACCTGTATAAGCCATATTTATTTTGACGATACTGATCGAAACTTCCTGCTTTACTTCTGCCGAATTTCCGTTTTCGGCCGAATTCCGAGCGAACTACTTGTCCAGCCAAAAAAAGATAGTTCAGAAACGAATTCAGCGCATCGCCGTATCCCTATAAAGAACGTCTAATCAACTTCAAATAAAACTTTAACTTCTAAAAAAATCCGGTTTCAACCGGATTCCGGACGAACTATATGTCCGGATAAAAAATGATTGTCATATACAGATTCAGCGTCTCTTCTTACCCTTAAATCTATCATCTAATCAATTTCAAATACAAATTTTACTTTTAACAAATTTTCCGGTTTCGGCCTGATTCCGGGCGAACTACTTGTCCGGCGATAAAATGGTTTTCACCATCGTGTTCAGCATGTCTTCTTACCCCTAAATCGAACATCTAATCAACTTCAAATAAAACTTTTGCTTTTAACAAATTTTCCGGTTTCGGCCGGATTCCGGGATAACTACTAGTCCGCCGAGAAAATGGTTTGCACCATCGTGTTCAGCATGTCTTCTTACCCCTAAATCGAACATCTAATCAACTTCAAATAAAACTTTTGCTTTGAACAAATTTTCCGGTTTCGGCCGGATTCCGGACTAACTACTTGTCCGGTCAAAAAATGGTTTTCACTGTCGTGTTCAGCATGTCTTCTTACCCCTAGATCCAACATCTAATTAACTTCAAATAAAACTTTTACTTTTAACAAACTTTCCGGTTTTGGCCGGATTCCGGGCGAACTACTTGTCCGGCGAGAAAATGGTTTTCACTATCGTGATCAGCATGTCTTCTTACCCCATAATCGACTATCACATTAGCTGTTTCAAAATATTTTGTTTGTCCCTTAATTTAAACCCCCTCCCCCACCCCTAAATGTAGGGCTACAGTGCCCATCTACGAACTTGACCTTACTCTTGACCCAAAGAATACTCACACCAAGTTTCATCAAAATATCTCATTCCCTTCGAGAGTTATCGTGCTTACAGACAGACAGACGGACGGACGGACGGACGGACGGACAGACGGACAACTTTTGCGATGTCATAGGTATCCGTCACTAACGTTTTGGGATCCCAAAAAGTGGGATTATTTTGTCGAACCCTCTCTTTAGGGTTGCACGGAGTTCCGACTGAGGAAGCAATAGTCAGCCATGAGTTTTTCAGCCGTATGTCGGCCCTTCGTGGCAAGGGTCCTGTTCAATCCGTAGACTTGACCTAACAGTCCGGCAGCTGGAGGAACCCCTGGTTCTTACTGCGTTTTCTGCCAGCACGGTGCGATTGACAACATAAATTAGCATTGAAAGATTTCACTCACTGGCAACGAGCCATATCAAGAGTATGCCGGCTCCACCTCAGGCTCTCCCCTGGACCAGATTGGAGGTTTCATATTGTTTGGTCAAGAATTGTTTCCTTTATCCTTTATCTCTTCCTAAAAAGTCAGATGGGTTTTATCCTCCCCATTTCCCTTGTTTGGCTGGGTTTGTGAATTATTGCGCTGCCATGTAAATTGATTGCGATGTCGTTATCTGATTTGCTTTTAAAACTCCTATTCTGTATTTTGAGGGAAAACAAACAACAATAATAATAATAACAATATCAGAATGCAGTGAAGTTTCGAATGGCAAAGCGACCATGTTAGTTCAAATTGAATTCGCCCAACTGAAGTTTTCTTGCTTTGGCTGGAATCATATTTATCAGACTGATTATGGTCAGTCTGGGTTATTGTAATACTATGGTGGTCTTTCACCCGTTTAAGACTAATGGAAACTAGTCTGTCCTGCTATGATATATTATATTATATTTGTTTTGTTTGTTTACCAACTTTAAATCTACTGTTGGTTTCTTTTTCTTTGCTTTCCTTTTTTCTTAAACTCCATTTAATACGATTTTTGATCCTAGAAATCGGAAATAAATTTATGTCATCACTAAATATTCCCGCCAGGGTCCTGTGGCAAATGCGCCTTTACAGTCAGGTTCCGTCTAAGCAGCAAAAATTGTCGAAGCGCTTGCAGTGGTTTCCAAACCCTCCAGAATATTGCCGATATTCGTCTGTGGCTGTTATGAGTTTCTGGGATACAAATGTCGAACATTGTGTATGCACATTCTGACCGCGTGATTATCCGTGATTAAAGGACTTTGAGTGTTGTGTTGATTGCCTTTTAATTTATCAACTTTCCCAGCCGCGGTCGAGTCCAACCACCTGTCGGAAGTCATCTTCCCTTTACCTACCGAAATCCCAAATGGTCGTCGATTTTTTTAAGCCGAGTCTTACGTGCCTTGGTTATGCAGAGTGAGCAACATTGTCAGTTAAACAGCAGGCATCTGTCTGTCTCTTTTTGTAGCTACTCCTAATTTGGCGTCGATTTCAAATTTAAAACATTTGGGAAACAGCTGTTTTCAACGGGAGCAGATGTCTACCACCCCTCACCCCCTTTTTGAGTGACGGGCGAGTGTGCTGTAGTTCTAACGTGGAAATAATTGTCCCTGGATGGAAGAAAACTTGGATTTGACACAGCTGGATGGGTGGTGGTGCTTCAGTTATTTTCGTGTTTGTGGTGGGATAGACGATCGGGAGTCGGGCGGTGGAGGGCTGGAATTTCGGCCAGTAGTTTCGGCCCCATTTCCGTACGGAAAAGTTGAAATTTGTTGAACTTGGTGATGAAAGCGCAGAAATCCGGTCGGAAAGCCTGACCATCTGTCCGCACCATTAGAGGTGTTGTGGAGATAAAAGAAAATAGACGAGAACGGGTCAGAAAAGGGTTTAAATCCTCTGCCAAAAGTTGCGTTTTGCTTACATACAATTGACAAACTTCTTCCCTACCAACTTGACAAAAACCTAGGCTCTTCTGTTGATGATGAAAGTGAAATGACGTTTCTAGATACCACGGTAACTGGCGAGATCACTGGAATTCTCAAACATTTGACTATCCAATTTCGCAGAATTGTTCCAGTTTGTGTCAGTGGCTTTTGCCAGCACATTCGTGCTCCAGTAAGTAAAAGACATAGGTGCAAGAAGGTACCTGGGTTCGAGCCGCTGAAAAATCGGTAGTGTCGAAGGCGAGGTTGAAGGATCAATTGGTTTCCCATGAAGTGGCTTTTGTTATCATTAAAAACTATATTATTATGGTCTGCAAATATAACTGGCATGGAGTCAGTTTTTTTTACCTCGGTTAACTATGTTCATTGAACGCGAAATTCTTTGGTAATCAACATTTGTTTTGCGGAAGGTTTTTCGTCCATTTCCGCTATTTGAGCTTCTGGCATTCCCGGCAATGCCGAGTACTTCCTCGTTTTGTTCCCCGTCGACCCCCCACCTCCACTGCCTTCCGTCGTGTGCCGTATGTCAAGAGAACGCGTCTGACTCATGCCCTAATTAATCGCAACATCCTGTCGCTGTGAATCCAGTCTTTCTTCGTTTCCTCGATTGCGTCATTAGCTTCATTTAAATGGATGGCTTGTTCTTCGTGACCTTTTGGTTCTCCAATTAGAGATTTTGTGCACTCCACATCTGAAATGCTGTGTCCACCCTTTCGGTTGATGTCTACGTTTGAGGCGCATCGTGTCTGGCGACAAAGTCGCTCAACAGTGCCGCCTAGAATGAAAATCAAACCAAGGATTGTCCGCCATGGTCCTGGAGGAAAAGATTGGTTGAACAATCAAGACTAGAAGGGATGGGATGGCTTGGGTTTCTTAAAAATAAAATTGCGAAATGGTCTGTTTTCGGCTTCACTTATTACTGGCACGCACCCAGTAGCCTACCCACGGTGTTTTGCAACCCGTCCAAAAGTTTCTCGCACGTTGTCGAGATTTCTTGATGGAATGGGAAGTGTCACGTACTTATAGGATGTGCGACTGCCTTCGAACTGGAATTGTTTTGGAGAAGAGAACATCTGCCTCTGGTAAAAAAACAAAAAAAAAACAAAAAAACGTGCAGTCAAGCAGTTCTGTTACCAGGTCAGGAAAGAGTAGGCAAATTGCTATTCTGGTTGTAGCATCCTGGCTAACGACATTTCCAACCCCTTCCAGAGTTTCCTATGGCCTCGTGGCCATTATTGGCGTTTTGGAAGTTATCTTGACTAATGACTTACTTGACATAAATTCTCCCCGGCCTCTTTGGCCGTCTCGGGACATCTCTCGTCGCCAGCTTTGTTTGGTTTAAAGCTAGAAGAGGTCGTGGAAGACAGTTAGGAAGCCACAACAACCAGTGTTGCCAAGTGTGACACTTTTGGTGCTTTTGGACACTTTTTGCCTCTGGGTGACAACGTGACACTTTTTCTCCGAAAGTGACACCTTTTCATACAAATGACACTTTTTGGGTCAGAAAAGCACCATTTCCTTTACTTTACTAAAGTTACGGATTATCGCCCCCAAAAACATGTACTTTGCTTTGATTTAGTACACAAAAACACTTTAAACCCTTATATAAAGCCCATTTCCGATTAGTTTTTGTTACAAAACTGTGATCTAACAATTTAGAAATATTTTGAGAAATTTTCCTACACATCGAATATTGCCAATTATTCGCATTGCGCCAGCCAGCGGGATGAGGGTAAAAAATCCGAGGTGTCAAAAAGCCCCTTTTTGTCAGGGATTGTGACACTTTTATGAGTCGAGCTGTTGGCAATCCTGACAACAACAGTCAGCAACAGTATAGAACAAATGAAGTTATACACATAGGAAAAAAAAAAATCCGAGACGAATTTTCTTATAAGACTGAGTTTAAATCTGAAAACTGAATTGCAGAACTTCAGCACATCTTGTTTATGTGCTTCCTGTCCTGAGCCGGTCTAAGACGATTTAGGAAGACGACCTCGTGTACAAGAACCGTATACACGACGGTCGAACTCGATCTTTGGTAGTTGATCATTGGTCATGGGCTGGTCCTGGTCGAGCCATTCAAATTGCTGGAAATGAACCCGTCCCAAGTAGTAAACATAGTTACCCGATGTAGTAACCAATCCACCAAATGCCTGGTTCAACGAGTCGGAATAAATCCTGCCTTTGACAAAATGTGATGATGGCTTGAGGACAGCTGGTTTGGTTTCAATGTCTTATTTCAGTTTGTATTTGATATCCTCGATGTGACTTCTGTTGAAGTGCGACTGAGCATTCACTATCCCCTCTGTTAGGGTTTTGTAGTTCTCCTCACCTCTAAACTTTGAGAAAAGCTGGACACTTTCTTCAGTACTTCAAGTCTTGGATGTCAGTCTCTACTTTTACTAATGGGATTAGCCATTGCCGTCGACCATCTGGAGCTATTGCGAAGAAGAGCAGATCTGCCTCTAGGAAAAAACGTCCAGCCAAGCACTATATCTGTCGTCGGAGCTGATAGTGAAGGAGTCAAAGGTCAGGCGGCGCCGTCCTATGCATCGCGTAGTTTTTCCGGTATTGGAATGTCATAGGTGGGAAGCAGTTGAGGCGTAACTCTGTATTGCGAGTCAAGTGGGGTTCCCATAGATTCCGGTGCGGAGTTTTGACCCGAAATTCTTACCCGTTTTTCCGGTAATAGAATATCTTATGTTGACAGCAGTGAAGGCGGACCTATGTAAGGTGCCTCAAGCTGGATTCCGAGTCCGGCGAGAAGCAATGCTGTGAATATTCGGTTGAGCTCTCTGCTGTTGACACAGACTAATTAGCTGAAAGAACTAACAGCATCATCCGGGACTCGTCGTTTTTTTTAAAGTTGGTCATATATCTAGTCTGTTCCGACGGCACCGAACGGGCAGAACACATTTAAGGGGTCTTCTTACTGTTGGTTCAGTATAGGCGATTCTGGCGCACTCATGGATCGGCTTTTCAAAAAGCAAAGCGAGATTCCGCCGACCGCAAGAACAAACGGAAAGTCGTTGTGCCGTTACGACTTTTCGCTGGCTTGCCGAATCCAGAATCTAGGGACGGAGTGGATTCAAGCCAGAACAGCCTCGGAAAGCGAAGCGAGTTTTAGCTGCAGTCGCAAGAACCCATGGCGGAAAAGCCAGCGGAGCTTTCCGGATCGCCCGAATCGCCCTTATTTCAGCGCCGAGGATCAAGACGCACTGTTTTGATACAAACGCAGGGTTTTGTCGCACGAACGCAGCCTGTGACTCGGGTAATTGGCTGAAGTGCCAATAAGTGGTTTGCAAGCTTTTCAATCATTGGCTCGAACGATGCAGCTTGTAAGGCTTAAAGTACGTGCGCATGGAATCCGATTTCGCTCTCGGATGCGAATTTCTTCCGACCGAAATTTTGGCGCATCGCATGCAGGTTTCCCCATAGTGACGCGAATTTCGCATGCGTATTTTCAGATGTCCTGATCGGACTCTGTGTGCATGTAGCTTTAAACTGGATTCATTGTCTCCGCGGAAATATCTTGTTATTGCGTTTAGGATGATGGAAACCTCAGAAATCATGGAGATGATTGTAAGTCACTAGACGAACCTTTTTTCAAAGGTGACCATAACGTCTGCCTTAAACAATAGTCTTCGAAGTTTATGTGGAATATATGGCGTCTTAGAATTCCTCCGACCTCGACTAATGTCGTATATTCAAACGAGCTGTAACTTGCTCATCCGCGTCGCCGAAACTTCTCCTAAATTATCTGGACGATTTATGAATCTCCGTCTTGGTTTCCATTACGTGTTACTGCTCAGGTACCTCGCTCATGCCTTTCGATGAATCGATCAGGCCCGTCATGCTCTTTGGTTACACCTGTTCAGGAAGATGCTACCACACCTTTTTGAATTTTCGATTGGTAATTTCCTACTTTACCTCTCTTTGCGTATCGCTGTGCGCGCCGATCGGGAGTACAGCAAGGTCGGACGGTTTGCCCGCAGCGTCTTCGCGGATCGATACCTGTTCCTCAGCATTCCTTGTCCAACGGCAAGGACGGGATTGATGAGCGCTGACTCATGGCAAAGCGGGTTCCGTAGGTAGCGGCTTTTCGGCTTCTGACACTAAAGCACAGCTCTTACCACAAATGATTTATTCACGATGCAAAAGCTTAGAAATATCGTTCTTCGAAAATACCCTTACTTTCCACGTAAACATAGCGATTTTATGTGTGTCGACTTTAGCCTTCTCATTCTCCGACGCGGTGAATGGACGCAAAACATTTGAAAACTGAAAGCATCGTTTATAAAAGAGGGAAGACCAAGAATAACACAACGTAGACCTTATGGGTCTTTCAAAATGAAAAACATCATTGTGAAGCTTTGGAACTTAAAGCTATCAGCAGAGTATGCGTTGCGTGACTGGCAACCCTCGGCTCGACCAAAAACCTGCTTTGACTCTCGGGTTTCAGAAGAATTTGAGAAAGCAATAGACACTAGTTAATTTCGAGGCATCTTTGTACAGTCATTTTTTTTTTTTGGGGGGGGGGTCTGAAAGGCCTGACATCAACCAGGGGGCCCGCAAGCTTTCTACCTGACCATCGTCAACGTTTGTGTAGGAGGTCTGTAGCAGGTTTACCGATAGGAACGAAAACAATCAGCAGGGGGCGCTGACTTCTTACCTGCCCCCGATGGCTTGATGGATGATATAGTTCACCATCTAAGTATCTGGAGTAGTTGGTGGGTGGTTGGCGCTTGAGCCTTGAGGTGGCATTATTTGTTCGAAGTCTGCCCCGAGTGTCAGGCATTGCGTTGCTGAGGGTTATTTATTCGTTGTTGGCGACATTGACAACTCGACTGTCAAGATTGGGAAAGAAGTAGTTAGGGATAGAATGCGTGTTGCTAAGACGATTGTCTCGGGTTTCTGTAGACACTGTTGCACGTGCAGCGCTATAAAAATCTGTATGTAGTTCGGCATTCTCGGGCGAAAAAGCTCCCTCGTAAAGTAGCTACTGCGGTTCAGAAATTCTGATAGTGATAGTGATGATAATGTGATAGCAAGAACGAATAATGATAAGAACCTGTGCCTGTCGGCCCTCGACGAGCAAAAAATCAGCGATTGAGCTCCGTAAATATTGAGCGGGTGCTTATACCGAAGACCTTGTATACCATCTGTTATGTATAGTGCCATAGCGATAATGTGCTGAACGTTGCAGAGACGTTATAATGCAGACATTCCTTGTACAATGTTGGAGCTGATTCCGTGGCGGGTCGCTAATTTTATAGTCGGAGCTTTGGCAGCCTTAATAGAGAGAAGGGGGGTGTGGATGGTCTGCAGTAGTACTGGGGTACTGTATGTTCTTGTTGATGAGCATCATATTTCTTGTCATTATCCATGCTTTCTATCACATTACGCTAGGCTATGTTTGACCAGACCGTGAGACGCAGACCACAGCAGTAGACTCCGGGTAGTCTGCTAGACTTAAGACCATGGGTCTGAGGCGATATATAGCTTTTAGCTGTCTCGAAGCTAATCTACGTCCAAGAACTAGAGGAGATGGAAGTTCTGCTGTAGTACTGGGGTACTGTATGTATCATGCTTCTTATCATTATCCGTGCTTGCTGTCACATTGCGCCTGGCTATGGTCGACCTGGCAGTGAGGCGAAGACCATAGCGGTAGAGCCGGGGTAGTCTACTAGATCTACGAAGACCGTGGGTCTGAGACAATATATAGCTTTATATGATTTCGAAACTAACCTACGTCCAAGAACTAGAGAGAAGGAAGAGATGGATGTTCTGCTGTAGTACTATGGTCTTGTTGGTAATCTTCATATTTCCTATGATTATCTGTGCTTGCTCTCACATTACGCCAGGCTATGGCTGACCAGGCTGTGAGGCGAAGACCATAGCGGTAGAGTCGGGGTAGTCTACCAGACCTACGAAGACCGTGTTTCTGAGGTTATAGTTATTTCGAAACTACCCTACGTCCAAGAACTAGAGAAGATGGAAGTTCTGCATTAGTACTGGGGTACTGTAAGTTCTTGCTGATAAGCATCATATTTCTTATCGTTATCCATGCGTGCTATCACATTATGCCATGCAATGGTTTACCAGACCCAGATGCGTCGACCACAGTGGTAGACTCTGAGTAATCTATTAGACCTTCTAAGACCGTGGGTTTGAGGTGATATATACCTTTTAGTGAGTTCGAAACTAAGCTACGTCCAATAACTAGAGAGAAGGGAGCAGAGATGGGCGAATCCGAATCCGGATTCGAATCCATGATTCGTCCTTTTGGTCGGATTTGAATCTTCTGCTTGTCAAGCTGGATTCGGATTCTGACTCGGATTCCAAACCCTCAATCTTACGAATCCGCTCAAATTTCTAGTCTTCATCCTTCCAGTTTCCTTTTCCCAATTTTTGCACAGTGGGCTTAGGCAATCCATCTGTTTGATCTCCACCACCAACCATCCTCAGTAATCTATCACGTTATCTGATTACCTTAGATATCAGTGCTTTGTGTCACCTCTGATTTTTAAACTATAACCTATGTATATGACTTGATTTTTGTTAAGGTCGGATTCGAATCCGGATTCGAATCCTCAGCATAAAGTGTTGGATTCGGAATCGGATTCGTACCTAGCCCTGGATTCGGATTCGAATCCTTTCATGATCGGATTCGCCCATCTCTGGAAGGGAGAGATAAATGCAGTAGTGCTATACGTTCGTGTTGATAGGCATCTATCTGCCGAGAAATCTTAGCAGAAGCTGCCGACGATAAAACCGAAGTGATGAGACCGACAAATGCTCAGGGCAAGCCCATCTGTCCCCTGCCTCCCGCGGCGCATTCCATTCTTCATGAGTTCTTTTGCCCTTTCTCAAGTAGCGTCCGGAGAGATGAACGTACTCGCGTTCCTTAGGGAGAAGACAATCGCTCGGTTGCTATTGATCATGTGATGAAGTTGACATTTTTTAGCACTTTGGAAATGTTGTTTGGGCTAACGGTGTTTTTGCATCCTGAACTTGTGAGTTTTGGTGGTTGAGCTTGATCAAGTTAGTATTCGGGATTTTTCAGTTGAGATCTCCTTCAGATTAAGCATGATTGGAAACGCTGTTTTGAATTGACGCCTGAAACTCGTCGCTAAAGCGAGAGTTTCTGCTTCGAGTGTGACATTTAATGTTGTTTATTATTGCTCATCCTATTAACTTGCCATACTTTTCTATATCAAGCCTTTTTTTTACTAATCATCTAGGATTGTCTGTACCAGTACTTCAGTTTTCAATCTTGTTTTATTCGAACGTGTAAACTCGGAGTAGCGGTATCAGTCGTACTTCAAGGAGAGATGACTATCTCTCCTTGTCGATGCAAAATCCCCGACCTCTCCAGGTAAATAGCGGAAGAAAGGCAGAAGTTATATCACAGCTGCTCCCAAAGATCGCCGTGATTGTTTGACAGAGGATTTGAGTCTTTGAGTTTGAGTCGTTACGGAGACGTTTACTCCTTCTTCCTGAGGATCACTGGCGTGTTTTGGACTTAGTCATATAGAGTATCCGCCCTGAGCGCTGAATTGTAAAAGGACGAGTTTCTGAGTTGTTCCTCGTCTACGTTCCCAGCTTTAGGAACCTCTTTGGCTTTTGCAATGAATTTCTCTTGGTAGACCATGTTGCCAAGATCTTTGGAAACCGTCGGCTCCCAAGCTTTAGTTTCCGCTGGAGTTCGCTTGCACGGCATTGTGGAATTCTCTAAGGTTCTGGAATCGAGGTATGGATCTTTGTTTAGGTCTGATGGAATATTTTGTGCGATTGCTTGGTGAAATTTGGCAGAGAGTGGGGAGTTTTTTGGCGTAGGAAAAATATATCAGCCACTCAGTGGTAAGACTGAATTGATCTTCTGAATTTGTATGGGAAAGCACGAACAAATTGTTTAGTTTAGTAGGCCAAAACATTTGGGATTGAACCAAAACTGCTTCACTGAACGTTGAGAGGTTATTCATCCAGTGTTTCGTAACCAAGTAACCGGAGGGGACACTCAATATAACTGTGTTTTTCGTTAATCTTTATCATATGTCTAAACGCTTGGTAATATATAAGTGCCATTCTGACATTTCTGCGTATAAATGAGTTTTCTGATGGAATCTCCGAGGGAATCTCCATTGTTCTCTACAAGCAGCATACTCATTTGCTCGTTCGGACAAATTTAGCTTGATTTTGAATACGCTGTTACGGATGTGCTGCTACCACGGTAACTGGATCTGCAATTAGTCTTTTTTGCAGTTATCATGGTATTTGACACTAAGGTTGCTCTGCAAAAACGACCATTGCCGAAATTGCGCTTTTCAGAGTCATCCCGAAAGAAAAACTTATATCCAGTCACATCACTAATTGCCTAATCCCCACCAATTTGACAAAATCGTAGGCTCTTTTGTTGGTGATGATGAAAGTGAGATGACTTTTCAGAGACGACGGTAATTGGCCATATACCACGATAAATGCAAAAAACGCCTTTTGACTGTGGTATCAGATACCACGGTAACTGCAATAACGACTTTATACCGTGGTATCAGAGACCATGGTATCTGCAAAAACGAAACTATTATGCTATGCAATCGCTCCGTTGTGGGTATTTCTTTACTTGTGCCAAAAGAAAGACCGAAATAGCCTCAGCCGAAGACTTGATACTAAATATACTTGTTCGCTCCCATCGTACCTCTGCTATAACCGACCAAAATTTGAACCGTGCCTTCAATTACAGTATTCTCAAGTTCCGTTTCAATAAGGAAACGGCTAATTGAGTAGTGCCTTCAGGGGATCATAGTAAAATGTCTGGCCGAACTTCATGGCTGTTGTCCAAGGTGCATAAGCGTTCATAATGGACTGAAGATGGCAACTATTTTTTTTTCAACTTTGTGTTTGAGGCAGTGGCGAACTGGGTAGAATTTTTTCTTGATAACGTTGAGCCTTAAATGAACCTACTATTTACATTCATATACAGTTACATCATTCTCGACAGATCCATTTTTAGGTGTGTCGCGACGTGCTCGTCAGTGAACCTTAAAGAATGAAACGAGCGTCTGGATCGTTTTTTAGTGAGTAAAATTCTGAATAGCTGATCTAATTCACGATTACTCTTATCAAACTAAAATGTTTTTTTGATTTACGGTTTAACGCGACTTGAACAAAAAGCTCACAGCGAGAAATCAATCTTTTTACTTCGCAGCAACCATCGGTCAAAATTCCTATCTCATCAATCAAATTATAATAGAAAGGTGTTCCTTATTGGACAAAGTATTCTGGATGCTTCTGATTTCCATTATCAGTCACGCCTATGTTGACGTAATGTTTAAGATGTTTATAAATAGCTATTATCATTTTATTTTCTTGCAGGTAATTGGTAGGCTCTACGTTGCTTTTTATTGTTATTTTTTTCCATCGTTGCCTTATCAAGTTTTGTTCCTATTGTTTTGACCATTTGTTTATTATCCGTAATAATGCTGCGTGCCAAGGGGGTGTCGAACGGAAGTTTCTTATTCCACTTCAACCTTTGACCAAAATCGGTGTTTGTATTCTAATGAAAATATGCAAGAAGCTACATTACTAATAAATTACCCCCCCCCACACACACACACAGATTACAACTATCTTTGTGAGGTTGTCTGACGATAATATTTAAATATTTTTTATTTTTCTTTTATTTTAAAAGCTAATTTTTTTTCTTTGTTGATAGACATTTAAATTGAGGGAATCTCAATCAGGACTATCTGGTAAGCGTTGATAAGTGAGTTTTTGTGTGGTCCGTTGGTTTTTTAAAAATACTAACATGTTGTTTAAATACTTTATACACTTATTAATAAGCCCAAGCTGACTGGGAAACATATGTTAAACAATGGCTTAAAAGGGAAAAGTCGGCTACGATGTTCGAAAAAAAACACCTTGTTAAGAAGGGCCCAAATATTTTAAAAGAATGTAGTCAGGTTTATTTACATTGTTTTGTTTAGTGTTTTAATATGTGTATTTTATTCATACTTCGCTGTTATCCGAAAAGTGGGTAAAAAAAAACATAAATATCGCTAAGGTGCATCGTAGCTTTCTTTCGAGCAATGGACAAAACGGATAAGTCAGCTACGATTTTATTCGTTGTTTGAATATATGTTTCCCAGTCAGCTTGGGGTTATGAGTATTTATATGTAGCTTTCTTTTCCATTTGAACCATTGTTTAATATATAGTACACTTTTTTGTTTTCATGGCGATAAAACGGTTCCTTACATCTTTTGGGACAAGATTTCGTCAGCCAAGACGACTGCGAGTCATATTTGAAAATGTAAAATGGTTAAGTCAGCTGAGTCTTATTACAGCTATATTTCGGCCCTTCTTGGCAAGGGTCCTCTTCAGTTCTTTTTTCCAGAAGTTCATTTTTCAGCTTGAGTGGCCTGAAGAGGACCCTTGCCAAGAAGGGCCGAAATAAGCTCTAATAAAAAATGTAGCTGACGTATCCGTTTTGCACTAAAAATATTCCTTCAGCCCAAGCTGACTTAGACACACACATATATTCATATAGTATAAAAACGGATTCGTCAGCTGTGATGCTTTTAAAGCGATATTTCGGCCCTTCTTGGCAAGGGTCCTCTTCAGGCTGTCAGTCTTTTTGGCAGTCTTCTGTGCCATCGGTGGGGAAGGAAACACACCTGCAATCAAGTGGTGACGGCCCTTACAGGTTTATTCTTTCCAACGTTGACCCTGAAGATTGACAGCCTGACGAGGACCCTTGTCAAGAAGGGCCGAAATATCGCTTTAAAGCACAACTCTTACTAGAAATTATCTTTTCACGATATAATGGCTCAGAAATAGCGTTTTCAAAAACACCATTATTTTCAGCGAGAAATTAGCGATTTTCTTGTTAGCGCTTGTCCACTCTATCCAGCCTTCCCTCTCTCCGACGCGGCGGCTGGGCGCAAAATATTTGAAAACTGAACGCGCCTTGGTTAAAAAGCGGGAAAACCAAGCAAAACAAAAGAAGTCCAAAACAGAAAGTGTATCGGATGGTCTACCATGTCTTCCGAAATGAAAAATAATACTTTGAAGCTTCTCATGTCCCTATTTGTGAAAGAGTCGTTGACGGACCTTGCAGCTTTCGGCGAAGCTTGTGTAGCGTGACTGGCAAAACTCGGCTACGCCGCAAAAGCGCTAAAACGTCGTAGGTACAAAACGATACAATGGCGAAAGGCGGGGATTTCAGAATCTTATAAAACAATAAGGGAGCTAGGGATAATATGAAAGGCAGAATGGGCAAGACGGGTCCTTTAAAAGCATCACGGCTGACGAATCCGTTTTTATACTATATGAATATACGTTTTGCACTGTCAAAGATTTCCCACCCACCCGTAAGTTGGTCCACCAAAATCCGTAAGTTCGACTACCCGTCATTTCCCCCTCCCGTAAGTTCGTAACTTGGTAAAAGGGAAAGTCTTTGTGTTGCTGCTGTGCTGACTTTTTGTTCTTTTCCAGAAGGCTGAAGACGAATCTGCTGAAGCCACCACAACCCCCGCTGCTGCAGAAGGAGGCGAGGTCAAGCAGGAAGAAACCACACCAGCGTCATCTACTGAGGAGAAAAAGGAGGAGGTATGCGTTTACGAACCAACTGGTAGTGTTGGGCGATATTTGGATTTTTCGATATATCGATATCTTAACTTTCGATAATCGAAATATCGATATCGATATTTCGGTACCATGTTAAACGCTGTAGTATACGTATCGTTTCGCCAAAATTTAAGAGCAAAATTATCGTAAGAAAGAATCCTGCTTGAACTCAAACTTCGAATAAATAAAAACGATTTACGAAGAACATACTGCTCCAATTTCGGGTATATAAATGTAACTTGTGTTGGATTATTAAAGGTCATCTGAATGAAGTCTAACACCCTAAATTGCCACTTTTACATACTGCTTACCATTTATCTCTCGAAAACCGGACTAAAATCGGATGAAGTTTCACCGTGCTATAATTTTCAGCCTTTTTTCCGACTTGTCTTGATCGTAACGCTCGCCGTAACAGTTGTAACAGTCCATGCGTAACAGTTCATGTTGTAACAGTCCATGCGTTTATCCATCCATGCGCTGTTTATCCATCCATGCGTTATCAACTTACGTTTATCCATGCGATAATGACAGTTTAAATATTGGCGCTAAATTTGTCTTGGGAGGTCGTAACGAATCGCCATAGGGAGACTTAGAACTTCAAGAGTGGATAGCGCCGAAATCACGGAGCGAAAAAATTCGTCTTCTCTGTACCGGTACTGTGAAGGACGATCTGAGGGGTTCATGGAAGTATGGTAGGATCGTTCAAGTGTCCTTTAACAACAATCATACATGAACAAACATCGTGATCGATATAGATATGTCGGTATCGATATCGAATATCGCCCAACACTGGAACCAAGTACACATTCAGAAATTGATACACTTGACACAAGGTGGCGCACTATTATCAGTCGTCTGTCATATTTCACATCTTCATAAAACATGACGCTTAGAACCCTATATTAAACAATGGCTAAAATGGAAAATCAGCTATAACGTTCGTCGGCAATATTTCGGCCCCCCTTGGCAGGGTCATCGTCAGGCGCTGGACCTGGAAGAAACGAATCTGCAGTTAGCCTTCTATCTGATCCAAACGAAGACCCTTGTGGAGAAGGGACGACACCTCGCTGACGAAGATCGTAGCTGATTTTACGTTTTTAGCCACTGTTTGTGTTTCCCAGTCAGCTCTCTCATAATAAATCAGTCGAGCCTACACTAAAATGGGAAAATTCTTTAACAATCGTTTCGAAATGTTCAGTTTTACGAAAAGATAATGTTTGCGTAGCTCGTAACGAGAACAAATCGATCCTAAAATTCTTTATAATATAGTGCGTTTTCACTTTCTATATGGGAGGTTTCTTACCTTGGATAATTTATGCCTTTTGTTTACAAATTTGACCAAAAATCCCGCGCGGGAGGTGAGAAATTCTTGACAGTTTATAAGCCGGTCATTCTCTCAGTGATTTTAGAATGGAGGATACGAGTATAGTTTGCACGATGTATGCCCCTGTTAGCGGTAAAGGTGTGAACTTATCTCATTTCTGAAGAATTGGGCGAACCTTAAAGGTAGTCTACGTTGCTCGGCGCCAATGGAAAGGCTTTTTTTTTATCCCCCAAAATCCCTACCAGACATTCCTTCCCCCAAACCCCTCCCCAGTTCCTCTATAAAGTGTAACAATTCTTATACACTTGCAAACGGAGTTTTTCTAGCTCATCAGCCTGCATATACTAGATTGAAAAAAAAAATCTTCTTGTCTTGAAGTGTTGCGGAGTGAGTTTTTCCGGCTCACCAGACTTCATGTACTAAACTGCAGAAATAGATTTGCTGCTTCTCTTGGATTGTCAAAAAGAGTCAACTTTAGATTTTTAGAAGGAACGTGGAGTGACTGTTTTTACTAGACTACTTCCAAATCCTGGGGTCCATTCGTGACGTATGCCATGCTTGACGTTGAAAAAAAAGACAAACCGATCGCTACCCGATGAAAAATTATTTGACTGTGTAGTACTATGTTAGTTGCACAAAAAAGTTGCATGGAATGGTATGTAGCAGTATGGGATAGTTTGATTAGTGATATGTGGTAGTATGGACTACTTTGATAAACATGCCTCCAACTGGGTTAATCTTATGTAGTAGTATCCGATAGCATCCAGTTTGCTAGTAGTAGCATGTAGTAGCAACAGTAACTACTGCATGCTACTTTTTCGTGCTACTCCATACGACTAGTTCTCGGAAATTTTTCATCGGGTAACGATCGGCATTGTAGATCCCAGCTGACGTAATTTGACAGATCCTTGTCGGCTTACCAGACTCTTTGCGACCTCCCTGCTTAAAAGCACTTCTCCCCTTATGACGTTGATGCAATGATAGCGTGAGCCTATTTACCCCTTTTGTCTGGCCCATCGAACTTCCCCCCAAATGTCATTGTGATTGATTATTATCCATGCCGAAAGGTGATTAATCTCGGGGATGAAACGGCGGGTGAAATATCAGTGCCGCCGAATTTTCTCACCCTCGCCAAGAGTGAGATGAAGGGTAAGAAGAATGTAGGTCATAGTGTTGCATGGTGAAGTGGTTTCAGCTAAGGGGGATTAAGTCTCCCCGGGGGTTTTCCCACCTTTTTCATCGTCGAAAAGCGTTCACCCTCACCACGTCAGCCTATTGTCCTAATTCTTATCCCATTGGCCAAATTTGTTAGAAAGTCATAATTTTTGTCGGATTTTTATTTCGGAAAGCCCTATTCGTGCTTTGCTCTCTGCTGAGAGTGTATGATATTTATGTGTATAAGTAATGAAAATAATAAAATAATCTGACCTGAACCTCCGTTCACCCTTATCACGGCAGCCTTAGCTAATTATGTCGTAATTCTTGTTCCATCGGCTTCGTCCAATCCTTTATCCAGGTTGCGGATCAAGCAGAGAATGAAACCACACTGTCAGAAGTTTCATAACAGATAGCGCATAACACTTTCAAGAATAACACCTTTTCATTTAGAAATAAAGTGTTATGACCAATTTAATTTACACTATTTCGTGCCTAGAGCTCCAACAACACCTTCAATTGGTAAAAATACTAACGGGATCGAAAGAAACATAACAGATAACAGCCCAAAGTGTTATCTGTTGAAACCGGGCATCCTTCTGTTGTCGTTATGTAACTTCTGACAGTGTAGTATTTTTACCAATTAAAGGTGTTGTTGGAGATCTAGGCACGAAATAGTGTAAACTTAATTGGTCATAACACTTTATATCTCAGTGAAAAGGTGTTATTCTTGAAAGTGTTATGCGCGATCTGTTATGAAACTTCCGACAATGCATCGACGAGGCTACCTAAAGACTATCGACTTGGTCTACAGTCTACACCTGTCACAGAACTTCAGCAGGCACCGAGCTTGACAACGAGGACTAGCAGGGTTGTACGGACCCATGCTCGTGACAAGTGAAGACCCTAGCGTTGGGAAAGGCAGGAAACTTCCATCAGCGCTGCTTAGTGCTTGGACTTTCGTTTGTTGGCGTTTCGACCGATCGTTTTGCAAAATCATCTTCAGGCTACACATTGTGTGTTGTTTTTCTCAAGAGTAATAGACATTATTGTTTAAATGTATTTCTGCCAGACAGTAAGCGTCAGTTCCCAAAAGCTGTCAGTCCATTTTTCATTTCCAAGGATCTTTTTGTCTCTCAATTGCTCTTCGCTTGTTTACGCTCACGTGATAGCGATGACGCTCGTCTAGCGTTTGCAGTTCGAGTCCAGACGCTAGGTAGTGGGTCGGTTGCTTTTAAGGGAGTTTCCTTTCTTTCCCGCACTGCTAAGGTCTTTGATTAGAAATGCCGACCACCTTATTGACTGACCCAAGGGGAGGGAACGCCACGCTCAATGGGAGTCGTGGATCGAATCGAGACTATATTAAAACTTGGCCAGACGAATTGATTGGTTCTGGAATGAGCAATGAATGTACGGAGACAACTCCTGGAGTGTGGATGGAAAATATCAGGTGCAAGTCCCATAAATGAGTCTCTTTGAGATTGGAGAGGGGGTAGCATTAAGGAAGCCTAAATTTGTCCAGCTAGATACCATCCATTGATGAAGTCCCGACAACGTCTGCCGTTTTGAGTAGGCCTGCACTGTCAGAAGTTTCATAACAGATTGCGCATAACACTTTCAAGAATAACACCTTTTCACTTAGAAATAAAGTGTTATGACCAGTTAAGTTTACACTATTTCGTACCTAGATCTCCAACAACACCTTCAATCGGTAAAAATACTACACTGTCAGAAGTTGCATAACGACAACAGAAGGATGCCCGGTTTCAACAGATAACACTTTGGGATGCCCGGTTTCAACAGATAACACTTTGGGACGTTATCTGTTTATGTTTATTTCGTTCCCGTTAGTATTTTTACCAATTGAAGGTGTTGTTGGAGATCTAGGCACGAACGAAAAAGCACGAAAAAGTGTAAACTTAATTGGTCATACACTTTATTTCTAATTGAAAAGGTGTTATTCTTGAAAGTGTTATGCGCTATCTGTTATGAAACTTCTGACAGTGTGGCCATCATTACATTATTCATGTTGGGGTTTTGAAGCGGTTCTCCCACTTCCCAAGAAAGTGCGACTTCCATTCCAAATATCATCGGCGTTAGTAAGCAGAGACACGTCAATACCACCATTGTCTTTTTATCCTTGTTGTTGTTTTCTTTTTCTTTTGTTGTACTCCGTCGTTAGGGCTACACGCCCTCCATTGTTTCTTTTGAAGGGTTAAGATTAAATTGAATTGAATTGATTTACTAGTCGATAGTTAACTACCATTGTAAACTGTATCCTTACCTTCTGCAGTTCACAACATTGTTCACCTAAAACGGACACTTGAACGGAATAACTAGGGTGTTCTTAGGAAGAAAATGACCTAAAAAGACAAGAATAAACAGCTAAATTTTTTTCTTTTTTATTGATTTTTATGGCACTTGCAGCTCCGCTCAAGTGCCATATACCGATCACTTTTCCGTCGGTCGGTCTGTCTGTCGGTCTGTCGGTCGGTCGGTCGGTCCGGTGATCGCGAGTTAGGGTACTTGCAGATGTGCTAGGACGATGAAACTTGGCAGGCATATCGGGGACCCGACCAAACTAACTTGCAAATAATCACTTCCCCGATCCGACCTCCGTGGAGGGAGTAGAGGGCGGGGGAATCCGGAAAATTTAGTAGTTTTTGTAAAACCCCTACCCCTTTCTTTACACTAGTAGGTCTGCGCGCGGCGTGACGTCACTCTTTGCATCGGATCACTCTGTTAACATTGGAAAGAGCTAGTGCATTCGAGGGTCAAAGGGGTTTGTATCTGTGGTGCAGTGCGGGGGAATATGGAAAATTGAGTGTTGTGTAACTTTCGAACGGGTGATCGGATTGGGACGAAACTTAATATCTGAATGAATGACATATCTCTGATGTTCCATTTGAAGTCCGAACCGGATTCGACATCTATGGGGGAGTTGGGGTGGGGGAAGACCGGAAATCTCGAGAAACGGTTATAATGGAGGGATCGGAGTAAAACTTGCTGGGAAGAACAAGAATCTGCTCCAGATAATTTGTTTACGTTTGGACTGGACCCGGACACTTGGGGGGGGGTGGAGGGGAGTTTCACGGAATTCTGGTGATGACAGTTTTTGGGATTTTCACGACGAAACTTGGGAGGTGTATCAGGGACCCGATCAAACTGACTTGTCAATAAAAATTCACTCGATCCGATAGTCGTGGGGGATCGGAGGGAGGGGGAATCCGGAATATTTAGCCATGCGTAACTTTGGAACGGGTGATCCGGTTCGAGTGAAATTTAATAAATGAACAGAGCCTGTGGTGATCTTTTTCATGTCCGGACCGGATCCGACAACAATTGGGGGGGGGGATACGTGACCGGATTGGACTGGAGAGATCGGGATGGAACTTTTTGGGAATAACAAACAAGTCCAAACTGAACCGGATTGGCTCCGGCGACTGTGGGGGGAGTTTGAGGGGCGGGTCCGGAATTCCGGTGATCGCGAATTAAGGTACTTCCAGATGTACTAGGACGATGAAATTTGGCTGGAATATTAGAAATTCGACAAGATTGGCTTAGAAATCGCCACTTTTCAAATCCGACCATTCCCTAAAGTACCAATCATGACCGCAAATTAAGAAAAATACTTTTAAGCAAAATATGCATTTCCATGATCCCCATGAGCTCATGATCATTTTTGCCTCAAGGGTTTTGCTTACAAATGAAGTTCTAGCTCCCTTAAAGTGTGCATCTTAACCGCAAGGTCGAAAAGTACTTTTTATCAAACGATACATCTGAACCCATCATCAGTTGTCCCACAAGGGTTTTGCAAAAAAAATAATTTCTTGCACCCTTAAAGTGCGCAAATTAGTGGAAAAAAAAAATACTTCTGATCATACGTATATATCAATGATCCCTAAGAGCCTGCTATCGTTTTTGCCTCAAGGGTCTTCCTTACAGATGAATTTCTTGTGCCTTTAAAGTGCGCATCATTACAGCCAAGTTCAACGATAATATACTTTTTCTCTAGCTCCCTTAAAGTGCGCATCTGAACCGCACAGTCGAAAATTACTTTTGATCAAATAATACATCTCAACCCTTGCAAGTGCCATATGAGCTTACAGCTCTTGTTTTGTTAAGATCTATTTTGAGCTTGCCCGTACAAGTGCTTCCGATTCGTCGCACTATGTGCTTAGGTGTGAAGTGGAAGTCGCGACTTAGACAGTGGTGGCATAAACATCTCAAATGCTAGAATGCTTCCGATTTGGCCCCTTCAGTTTGGGGCCCTTGATTACATTGACGTGTGTTCGAGAAATTGTGTTCCATAGGGTTTAACAATGCCAATTCGAGCAGCTTATACTTACCATACAGGGAGATACCCCTTGTTCGCTTTAAATCGGCCTGTCACACTATTGATCCCTAGAACGGTTTATAAGTGCAAACGCGTCCGGCGCCTCGCTGGCCGCTCGGCTGTATATAACAGCAGCCAATCGAAAAGAGTCTAAGGCCTCTTTGAAGGGAACAAGGGATATGTCCCTGGATAGTAAGAATAAGGTGATTCAAGGCTAGTATGCTTAACTGAGGTTCCTAGTAATCCTAATTTCCTAATGATGGCCTCATCTCTTCTCCTATCTCCTAGTAATGACCATTGGCCGTTATAAATTTTTACCCTCCCCTTTTTCCGTTGCATTTATTGAACTCTCTAGTGAGAGGAGCCTGGTTGAGTCAGTCATAGTCTTGTAGTCTGAAAGTGACGTCACTAGTTTCCGGGCGCCGATTTGTAAAGTTTTCCCTTGAGAGGTGTGTTCGTGTGTTGGCGGAATACAGTCTGTCAATAGTGGAGTTTGCTTGCGTGGTGGAGTGTTGCGATCTTGGATTGTGTGTCATCAGATCTCGTGGTGTCGACTGCTGAATTCCCTCAAAGTCAGGCAGTACTGAATGTTGTTTTGTTCTTAGATTGCTGCACCGGTTGCGTCTGATGAGGTGAAGACAGAATCAGCACCTGCAGAGAAAACCGTAGAACCCGTCGCTGAGGCCGAAGCAGCCGATCAGGAAACAGAGAAGAAGGACGAAGAAAAGCCAGAGGAAACAACACAGGTTAGTCCCTTCTTCAAACTTCAGGTCCGCCTTTTTTCAAATCCGCCGACTGTCTTTAGCATGGTAGTGTCGTCCCTCGCTTCAGCCATCTTCCGGCTTTCTCGAGCTTCCTGTTTTGTTGTCGGGAAATTTGAATTGATTACAGCACTCTTGATTAGAAAGGTGGTGGTTGGTTGGTATCTTGAAGTAGATCTGGGGTTTTGCTGAGTGAAGTGGTTACAGCCGTTTGTCTGGGCTCTCCATTAAATGTGCTACACTTAACATGAATCCTTGAAACCTCTAGCGTCATTCCAGTACAAAGAAAAAAAATGATTGTCTACATCAGATAGACACCAAAACTCCCTAGTTGTCCGGTCATTTCTTGTTTTGGTTTCTTCTTCGGATTTCAGAGCGAAATGTCCTTTTCATTTGCGCTGGCGAATTTTATTTTGCTGCAGTTTCGCTTTACCTGCCAATTCTGCGCTAAGCTTCACCAGACGTCATATGAAGCCATGTCTCATCGACCAAACAAAGTTGAAGTCTACGGCCTCAGCAATCAAAACAATTGCCGTCGCTTTTTACGATCCAGTTTTCGAGGGAAATTTCGCTTTCGCGTGTGTTGTAAGGTCGATATATTTTCTGGACATCTTCGTAAATACAGAATCTTCCATTCCGATAACTACCAGAATACAAATTCCGTGAGTTTTTCAAGTTTCTAGATCACTCTGCTCAGAATACATGCACTATGTAGTTTTAAAAGCTCAGTCTGCGATCTTCTGACCAGTGTTTCTTGAGTCAAAGAAAGCCTTTTAAATAAATGTGATTAGTTCTAGTTAATTTTAACCAAATGATGCAAGGTTTATGATTGTTGAAATGGTCTAGTTGTAAAGCCAGAAATAGATAAACGGAAGATTCTGTAGTCTTGGGTATGTTGCTGGGGCCACTGTTTGTGTCGTTTGGCGTTGTTACTTAGTTCTTTGTTCTTCCTCTAGCTTGCTGCTACCAGCGAGGAGACGACATCCCAAGAACCTCTTAAGACCCCTCCCTCCTCTCCCAATATGTCCAAAGACGGTGGCGGAGGGGACAAATCCTTCCTTGGATCCATGGCCAAGGGTGCCAAATCCATGTTTAAAACACCAATTTTCAAGGGAGGCTCGAAGTCCATCGACCTTACCGATACCGCTGAAAGTTCCAAGGAAGCTGCTAAGGCCATCGCGACCGATACTGGGGATGCTGTCGATACTGGCGTAACCAATATCGTCAGCGAAGCCGAGAAAGGGGCCGAACTAGTTGTTGAGAAAGCGAAAAAGGAAAAGTCCAAGCTCTTCAAATCCATCAGCGACGCAGGAAAGAAGTCAAAGAAAGCTGTTGACACTGCCACCGAAGGCGTTAGTAGTGAAATTGAAAAGGGCAAAAAGAAGGCTGGAGAAACTAAGAAAAGTGTCGAGGAAGGTGCAACTAAAACCATTGAGACCATCCAAGAAGTAGCAGCAGAGACCAAGGAAGGCGTTGAAACGGCAATCAGCAGTGCTGTTGAAGGTACCAAAACAAAACTTCAGGACATCGAAGAAAAAAGCAAGCAAGCGGTAGTAAACGCAGTTGATGAAACAGAAAAGAAAATTGAGAAAACCAGAGAAAATGTAGAAGCAGCAGCAACGAAGGCTGTAGAAACTACGAAGAACAAGGCTAACGAAACTAAAGATAAGGCAGCAAAGAAGGCCGACGAAGCTCAGAAAAAGGCCGAGCAAGTCGCCGCAAAAGCAACAGAGGCAGCCAAAGCTGCCGCTGCTAAAGTAGAAGAAACTGTCAAGGAAGCTAAACAGGCAGCGGAAGAACAAGCAGAAAAAGCCAAAGATTCAGCGCAAGAGACAGCCACAAAAACTGCCGAAGCCGCCACTGAGGCAGTTGAAACGGTCAAAGCTGGTGCCACTGAAGTCGTAGACAAGAGCAAAAAGAAGGTCAAGGAGACTAAAAACAAAGCCAACAAGAAAGTTAAAGAAGCAGTGGAAACGACAGGTCAAGCTTTCGCTGAAGCGGCTCAGAAGGTTGAAGAAACTGCCGCCGAAGAAGTTCAGAAAGTCGCTGAAGGTACTGAAGCTGCTGCCAAAGCAACAGCAGAGGCTGTTGATACCACTGCCAAGAAAGTCAAGGATTCCTCAAAGAAAACCGGTGACAAGCTAAAGTTTTCTTTCAACTTCGGCAAAAAGTCTAAAGAAGCCAAGGCGGCTATTGCCGAAAATCTTGAGAAGAAAGCAGAGGAAGCAGCAGCAAGCGCAGAACAAGCCGCCGAGGCTGTGGTGCCAATTGAAGAAATTGAAGCTGCAGTGGAGAAGATCTCGGATGCTGCTCAAGAGAAGGTGGTTGAAGTTGCCGCGGTTGTTGCAGATGTGGATGCTCTAGCCGACGACGAACTTGACAAGAAGCTTGCCGAGCTTGATGCTGCCGCCACCAAGACTCCGGAAGCCGCTGAGAAATCAGCAAAGAAAGCTAAAACGTCTACCCTTGAATCAGCGAAGAAACTCAAAGACAACATCAACGAATCCGTCGGGTCTTTCTTCCATGGTTTGGGCAAGAAACTTTCCAAGACCAAGCTCAGCTTCGATAAGGCTGCCGATGACGCCAAGCAGTCCGCCTCTGCTGCCGTGGAGGACATAGGGGAGCAGCTCGAGACAGCTAAGGAGGAAACGTTGCAACAGGTAGAGGAAGCCAAGGAATCCCTTGTGCAAGAAGTTGAAGCCGCGCAGAAAGAGCTTGAAACCGCAAAGCTTGAAGCCGAGAAAGCTGCTGCTGAAGCTGCAGAGAAGGCCAAACAAGAACTTGAACTTGCAAGACAAGAAACCGAAAAAGCAAAGAAAGCTGCCTTCGAAAAAGTTAGGTCGGAAAAGGATTCCGTGCAAGATAACGCACGCGCCGAAATGGAAAAGGCAATCTTGAAGATGGACACAACAGGCAAAGAAGTTCGGAACTCTGTCACAGCTAAACTCGAAGAGCTCAAAAGTGAAGTACAAAAAACTAGAGTTGCTGCCGAAAAGCTTCAGGAATCTGTGCGCGAACAGGTTGATTCCACTGTGAACGAAAGCCGTCATGTCTTTGAAGAAGGTAAAAAGGAATTTGAGAAGACTACCCAAGAAAGCAAAGATGGCACGGAGACGATCATAACAGAAGTCGAAAAGAAAGTTGTAAGCAAAAAGGAAAATTTCATCCAGGAATTTCACACAGTTACGAAGAAGGTCGAAGAAACCAAGACGTCCTATGAAGGATCGGTTAACGATATGTCTGACGAAATGAGAAAGGCATTCGAAGAGTTAAAGAGACAAGGGCAAGAGAAGGAAAACGAGGTGGTAGAGACTGTCACCACCACTCTTCAAAAGACGATCAAGGAAGTCAAGGTAGTTAAAGAAGAAGTTGTACGTAAAGTGGAGGACGTGAATGAACAAATTACTTCCGAACTGGACAATAAGTTGAACGAAGTGACGGAAGCGGTGCAACACATTGTGAATGAGACGGAGTCCATTGTAGAGGAATCCAGCTCTCAAGTGAGCTCAAACTTGGACGAAGTGCGAAGTGTAACAGTGAACAAACTTCAGACAGTTCAAAAAGACATTGACGAACAAAGCGATGCCATTGAAGAATATATTGAATCCAAGCGTGCAAAGAATGAGGAGTTTATCAACACACAGTCGCTAACTAGCAAGTTGCAGTCGGTCGCTGGTGAAGTGGTACAAGAAGTAATAAGGAATACGCAAGATATCGTCGCGAAGAAGGTCATGGTCGCAGCGCAAGAGTTCACCGGTGGGCTGGTCTCCTCCACCGGCGAACTTGATGCCAGTGTTCTTATGGGCAAAGCTGCTGAAATGATCGGTGGTCGCCTCACCGATATTATTGGCGTCAGACCCGAGAAACCAGATGTCAACGGAGACGTTGACCCGAGGCCGGAAACAGATCTTGATGATGATTTCGGCATTATCGTCACACCACAACCAGGTCCCAAGCCCAAACCCACACCGTCAATACCCACCGACGATGACGAGTTTGGTATCATTGTCGAACCACCAAAGCCAGTAAAGCCGTCGCAACCTGAACCCACCGATGTTACACCAGCGCCTCCTAGCCCCCAGCCCCCCAAACTGCCCACATCCCTCCCCCCATGCCCTCCCTTAGATGACCTAGAATCTCAGATACTTGCTGGTGACCTACTGGCCGCCAAAGTATCAGTTCTTCCAGTCAATCAGGAGAACAATATAACCACGATCAGCGTGAACGAGCCTCTAGTCCCCGCCGCTGAGCACACCTCCGACGCTTCCCCCGTGACGTTACGGCAGGTAAGAATTGCCTGAAGCTCCTTCCCTTCCGCAATTGCACTCCTCTGCTTGTACTGTCGTAACAACTAATCTCTCTCACATTTTGTTTGTTGGCATTGTCACTGTTTGCTTTGTACTAACACTTTAGTAACTTATGGTGTAAGTGTCTTTATTATTTGGTGGTCGGATGCGATGAATGTATGGGTATGACGGATTTAGACTCCCTCGCCCCCGATCTAATAGTGAAGGACAAATTGTTGCAATAAAATGCATTCGACTTTATTGGTTTTCCACAAACTTTCTCGGCCTTCCATCGTCTGTAGAGGATGAAAGACAGTAGAGTAAAAAAACCATCTTTACCGTTAATATTGGTGAACTGAAAAACGAAATGCTCCTCAAGCAGGATTCGAAACCTCAACCTTTGGCTTCAAGCGCCGACGCTCTTACCAATTTTATTGAGCTACACTACAGTCGCAAGTTTACTAACTGGCTGCAAGAACAGTGATATCGCTCAAGGCAATCTTGTCTAAACAGTTCCCATTCCCATTCGCCTGTTCCTTTCTTGAATGTTGTGCCAAGAACCTTTGCTTAGACAGAAAGGGGCTTTTGAGTTGTTCTTTAAAACAAAATCATAATTACCTTAATTTGCACTTTGGAGCGAATAAGGTCCATGATGGATCTGTGTTGCTCCGTTTGATAACATTTAACCGACGGACGCGGTTGCTAAATTCTATGAAGGATGCCGAGAATATTTATGTTATGCCCGTTTTAAATATCATCATCTTGCAAGTCGCCACACTGAAAATGGTTTAAACGGTTTCAAGTGTTATGTTCCAGGGAAAGATGGTACAAGTTTAACAAGACACAAGGATGCGGAATCTTCTGTTAAAGTTTAACCGAAAAGGGCTGGGATAGGACAATCTAGTTATCCATCACTTATTCACTTAAATTGGCTTGAAGACCCGCTGAAAATGCGTTACTTCGTTGTTCCGCTATTCACGAATAACCGATTTTCAAATAGTGGAATTTCCGTGTGATTGGTAGTACTGAATTTTTGTTGTATGCTTTACGAGAAAGATTTATCATTTTTTTTTGTTCAGGCACTAAGCAATCTTCACCAGTCTCACCAATGCCCACTGAAAAGCCGCATTTGTGTTGAGATTAAAATTTCCCGCGTCATAGTAGAATTTACGCTGTGGGGACGGCCGGAGATATTCTGAGCCTCATAACTGGAGCAGATACTGGAAAATCAAAAAATCACTTTGCAGAATCCAAATAATTCATTGTATCCAATTAAATGACACACAAATGAGTTGGCTTTTCAGTTAAACTTCATACGTTATTAAACCACTAAGAGTGAAGCCAGGCTTCCAAAATATTAAAATACGGTATGTGCTTCTATCTAATTAAGCGAGGTTCCGTCGGGTTGAGGAGACGCTATGTAAAAAGTATATATGTTTTTTCTGGTTAGATGACCTTTTTTGCACTTGTTGTTGTTACAGTCAGCTGGCTTATACAATAGAAGATCTTATCATTTAGTGGGAAGCCTTGATTTTGCTGTTTCTTGCTTTGGTTGGAATACTTACATTTTTGGCAAGAAAATTGTCTTCGCTACCTTTTTATCACTGAAGTTGCCAACACCTCGAAACTTTTAAAATGGTGCATCCGTAGAGGGACTATTTTCTCTTTAGAAAACTGACTAGACACTCGTTGATCACTTGGTCAAAGCTATCGCTAAAAAAGAATATAGAACATCGGAAGAAAGGAGTCCTCTCTGAGATAAATAATAAAACTCCACTTTACGCACTGTAAGCTCTGGGTCGAAGACGAGCGAAAACCGTCCTTAATGGCTTTAGGCAAAAGTTCTACGACACTTTCCAAATGTAATGTCATACTCATCAGCCCGAGGTCCAAACCCTCGTGAGAAATCGGCGGACTAGAAACCAAAGTGTTGCTCAGCAACCAAGCAAAATAACTCTAGGGAGTAGTAGAGAGTTGACAAAAGTGACACACACGAGAATAGCAGCGACACAGGCGCCACTAGCGAGAGAAACGTCCCTACTGAACTCGATCAGTTGTGCACCGGCGCTAGCTCCGATAACTTCATATTCTGAACATGGCAAAAACAAAAAAATCGAACCTCCCCTGTTTCCTCGATTTATGCTTAGCTTTACTAGAAATGTCTAAACCCGCAAGTTTGTCTTTTTTTTAAATACCAGGAGCGTGATGGGCGGAGCTACGAGTATGGCCCATTTGCAAAGCATGGAAAGCATAGGTCTTGGCGCTACTCCCTAGTGTTATCTTGCTCTGGCAGCAACACAATTAGTGTTGGGCGATATTAGATACTATAATCGAATATCGATAATATTGAAAAATATCGATATTTTCGATATTTATATTACGATGTGCAACAGTTCTGTTTTTCGGGATTTTCAGAATAAAAGAAGGAACAATGATTTCAAATTTGGTTTCGATTAGGGAGGAGAAACAGACTGGGAAGGATAAGCGTGGAAATGCTACTCTTTCGCAATGGGAATGTTTGATTTTGTTCTTTTAGTTCAATTTTTTCTTGTTAAGTTTTTTTGTCAATGAAAAATGTAGCAGTATAAACAGTTCCAAATATCGAAATATCGATATTTTGATAATCCTCAATATCGCCCAACACTAAACACAATGATCTGGAAAATGCTCTGCCGATGTTGTCATCGTGTAGGCAGCGTCGACAGAGCGATCGTATTCACATCTCGTTCTCGACGGGTCTGTGTGGGTGTTCTCATAGCAGCAAAGCACATCCTAAAAATTCATCAGACTTACTTTTCGTGTCGGAATTTTCTGCGGCAGCACATTTTCGCTTGGCTTAATATCACTTTGGCACTTGCTAAGGTGTGAATCTTTCTTGGCTCTTAAGAATATATGTGGAAACACGGTGCATTGGAGCATGGGTCATTTATGGGTCACACGAGGAAAGCCGGCCATTTTTTTTGCCAGGAGACCGCATATCAAGGACGTTACTGGGTAGGGAAGCGACAGGGAATGAAAATTAAATAATGCTCAAGGGGCGAGCATTGAGCGTGGGTCGCTTTATGGGTCAAACGAGGAAAGCCGGTCGTTAACGATGCTCCAACAAAATTGGTTATAATTTATTTGTGGTCTATTTATCACGGTAAAAAGCCCTTATAGACTGCCAGAAGTTTCATAACAGATAACACAAGGATGCGCAGTTTCAACTACAACACTTGGAATGTAATCTGTGGTGAATTCGAAAACGTTATGCGTTAAACGTTATGCATATCAAGCATTGTCAGGAAGAGCCGAAAAAGCATCGGCCGACTTTTCCCATGTCGTGGCGACAAAAAAAAAGGTCAGGTGATGCTTTTTCGGCGTTTGTTGGCCCTTCATGGCAATGCTTAATGCATAACTGTTAATGCAGAAAGTTTTCAACATCACAACAGATTACATCCCAAGTGTTGTCTGTTGAAACTGCGCATCCTTGTGTTACCTGTTATGAAACTTTTGACAGTGTATAACATTCCATCTTCAAAAAATCCAGTGAAGTAGAGATGAGAACTGCTTGATGAATGGACCACTGTTCCTATAGCCCGCTATTGTAGTGGTTTGCTAACTATGTTCACTAGGCCCTCTGTAGCTGGGTGGTAGAGCGGTGGCCGTTGAGTGCCGTTTTTTGCTCAAATACCACAGTTAGGAATTAGCAGGGAATGAAAATCGGCGTATAGCGAAGGATTACATACTCTGTGGGCAGACTTTTAATCCACAATGTTCTCAGTGGTAGGATAAAAAATGAGGCAAAAAAGGCTGGGCAGAGATTTGGCCACTCGAAACTTAATTTGGCTTCATGACTTTCACTTGGACCCTCATGTTTTTAGTTATCGGTAAACCGTGAACCAAAAACGCTATGTCCACTTGGTTTTGCCAAGAAGGTCGTAACCTCGGGGTTCCCCCTGCTCGAGGATAAAGAAAATTTAGTGGCAACCCCTTGGGAAACGGGGAATCAATTGACTCTAACTAATTTTTACTATTTTGCCTTACCCTTGGTGTTCTTTACAGAGAGCTGAAAAAAAAAAAAACAGGGAAAGAGCTTTGAACCATTTCAATTTACTCCAACTAATTTTTATTATTTTGCCTTACCCTTGGTGTTCTTTACATAGAGCTGAAAAAAACAAACAGGGAAAGAGCTTTGAACCATTTCAATTTACTCAAACTAATTTTTCCTATTTTGCCTTACCCTTGGTGTTCTTTACAGAGAGCTGAAAAAAACAAACAGGAAAGAGCTTTGAACCATTTACAAAAACATTTTTTACCGTTTACCAAAGTTTTAGCAAGTTTCGAACCGTTTACCAAAGTATCTTTCCGGCGACATAATTTTTGTGGCGTAGGTGAAAGCGGGGGGGGGGGGGCTGGTAGAGTCGTTTGAAAGGAAGCTCAGTAAAGTTTTTTTTTTCAGAGTTTAATGAGTTTCCTTTCGGAGTTCTTAACCGTTTAGAAGCGAAAAGCTGAGCGAAGTCGCATTCCGTAGTCTTAATTTGTATTTTATAGGCTGCTGAAAGTTAGTGCAGATTTATATTTTTAAACAACGATAGTTGATTTGTAAACAAACTTTCTATTTGACTTTTCCTTGGGGGTCAGTTTACACGGCAAGTTTATCTCGACATTTTTCTGACCTGATTCAAACTCCAATTCAAATCTCTTTATTTATTTATTTATTTATAACCTGCTTTTGGGTTAGGCTATAGCGGAGTAAAATATAACAAAATAAAACTGACATATTAAAACACTAAACAAAACAGAATAAATAAACGTGGCTGCATTCTTCACATACACTTTAAAAGACACTTAAAACACTTAGAATTTGACCAGCATAATAGAACTTTACGCTAACTGAATTACTTGATGAAATGTGGGGATGGGACAAACAGGCTAAATAGATAGCTTCCCCTTCCCTTCATAAACGTGCGTGATCGAGAACAGCTCAATACTTACGCTCAGGGTTCTCGGGAGGGGGGAGGGGGTCACCGAAGCGATGAAAAGCCATCATGGGCCCTTTTTTATACATTCCTCAGTTACTGCACTGTCAGAAGTCTACTAACAGATAACACAAGGCCGCGCAGTATCAACAGATAACACTTGGGATGTAATCTGTTGTGTTTTTGAAAACATTACGCATTAAATGTTATGCATAACAAGTATTGCCAGGAAAACTTGAAAAACTGCCGAAAAAGCATCTGCTGAATTTTTGTTTGCCGTCATGATATCGGAAAGTCAGCAGATGCTTTTTTCGGGTATTCTTGGCAATGCTTGTTGTGCATAACGTTTTCAGAAACACAACAGATAACATCCCAAGTGTTATCTGTTGAAACTTCGCACTCTTGTGTTATCTGTTATGAAACTTCTGACAGTGTGTTGTTAATGTACATGTTCATGTTGCACAGAGGTATGCGTGGCTTCGCACCTTACATGGCATGCCATTTAAGCCATTCTATGTTTTTTATGTAGCGACTTAAATTGAAAAGGAAAAAAGTTTACTGTTTGGTCAGAGTTGATGTGATGACCGGTTCCTGTGTCGTTTCCGCAGAAGGTAGGGTAGAGCGTAAAAGCTAAATCTTTGGGCGTCGTCAAGGAACTTGACTGAAATGTTTGTTTTTCTTTTGATCGAAGCATGGCTCGCACTCCTTGGGCGGGTCTACGCTGTACCGTACACAGTAGTATTTAGGGTGGGCTCCAGCCCTTTGACAATAGTTCCTAAGGGCTACCAACTGGTAGCTTTGTACTGACCATGCTGGATAGCATGTCAGTAGTACCAGGGACCCATAAATTTCCTGTAATGACTCGCCATTCAGGGGGCTTGTCATTTCCTATGCTTCCATGTTGCCCGAGCCTGACCTAGTTTCCAAAAATTCCGCTTGGGTCGAATCGGCGTTCTTGCTTGCCTCCTTGGACGTGAGGCCAAAGAGACTCCTCCCTCAAGGCGGAAGCTCTTCTCCAGCAGCCAATCCCAAATTTTGTCTGTCTGGATAGTCGGGTATTTTATCCCCGTGGGTATTTCTCGAACTATCTGACGCTCGGTCAAGAGCGCATCAGAAATCTCTTATTGACAAGCCCCCTGAATGGCGAGTCATTACAGGAAATTTATGAGTCCCTGGTAGTACAGTAGAGATGTATGTTCTGTTTTTTTCTGGTTTGGACGATAAATGGTAATAAAAAAAATAACTTGGAAGATTAGGCGAGTAATTCAACACTGTTGCAGTTCTTCAGACCAGTAGGAAAGCATTGCAAACCTTTTGCAATTCTTCCGACGCTGTCATTGTGCGTTTGAAGGTGCAAAAGCAACTGAGCAAAAACTGGCAAAGAAATATTTATCCCTTTATTAGGGTCACTGTTGTCCACTGCCAGACATGGCGCTAGAAGGTATATTTTTAGAGGCAAACCTGTAAGGGACTAATTATCCTCAAAAGAAAACATCAACAACAACAAAAACTTCGAAAGAAAAAAAGAAAGAAAGGAGCTTGACTAACCCGGTCTGGGACGCCCAACCAAAAAGCGACAAGTACAAAAAAAAAAATTCAGACAGAATCACTGCTAACTAAAAAAAAAATGGTCATGTACACAAGTTTCTTATTAAATTGTTTCCATTTTAGGAGCCCGCGGAAGCCAGTCCAGCCCCAGCGTCCACTGAGGAGACACCTGCTCCTCAGCCAGAGGAGAAGGAACAGCCTAAAGAGGTAAGCCGACATTCGTTGCGTTTTTGCACATACCACGGTCTAAAGTCGTTTTCGCAGTTATCGTGGTATCTGATACGACGGTCAAAAGGCGTTTTTGGAGTTACCGGGGTACCTTGCCAGTCATCGTGGTATCTGAAATTCATATACAACGGTCCAACCGTGGTATCTGAAAAGTCATCTCACTTTTCGTCAAAGTTTGTCAAATTGGTGACAAAGAAGTTTAGCACTTAGTGAACGTAATGGGATGTCAGTTTTTTTGGGGGATGGCTTCGAAAAGTGCAGTTTCGGCAATAATCGTTTTTGCAGAGCAACTATGTATCAAATACCACGGTAACCTGCAAAAACGACTAACTGCAGATCCAGTTACCGTGGTAACAGATACCATGGTATCTGCAAAAACGCAACTGATATACCAACATTTACCCCTTAAAGTTTAACTGACACGTCAACCTGCTTTTATATCTTGGATTTGAATGCACTGAATTACTTTGACTCCTCTGAGAGATTTTTATTTTTTCACCTTGGGCTCTAGTAGCAATGCTCAGAACATGCTGGAAGAAAAACATGCTCAGAACTGGCGGGACAAGTAAAAATTCATCGAGACGCGGAAAATTTGAATGTCAGCAGAAGCGTGGAATTTAGTGCCAACAAGCGGAAGCTTATTTATTTATTCATTTATTTCTCTCAAAACTGACGAGTACAATATATAAATTATAAAACAAAACCATTCCTAGCTAACGAACTATAATCCTTTCAGTAAAATGCTGTGAAATACAATACACATCATTTCAACAACTAACTTACAATTACTTACGTATTACATTATTCACTTGTTAAAGCACAACTCTTACTAGAAATGATCTTTTCCGTATGAAATGGATCAGAAACAACGTCCCAAGGGAAATTAGCGATTTTTTTGTTAGCGCTTGTCGACCATATCAAGCCTTCCTGCTCTCCGACGCGGCGGCTGGGCGCAAAACATCTGAAAACTGAACGCGCCGTGGTTAAAAAGGGGGGAAACTAAGCAAATAAACAAGTAATGAACCGAAGATTATCATATCCTTATGTGTGAAAGAGTTGTCAGCGAACGTTGAAGATTCCGTCAAACTTTCCGTTGTGTGACGGGCAAAACTCGGCAAGGCCAAAAAAGAGCTAGGCACCAAGTCGTAGGCACAAAACGAAACAATGGAGATAATGGAGATTTTAGAAGCTTATAATTCTGTGTTGGAATTAGGTATATCACAAAGAGCAGAATAAGCAAGAGGAGTCCTTTAAAGAATGGGTACAGGTTGTGGGTTAGGAGCCGATGCTTTTTCATAAAAGTTTGTCAGCTTTTATGACATGTTCGATTTCAGACGGCGAGGTTCCGTTTGAAGAAAGCTCGCTATTGCAAGTGACCCCAGAAAGATTTATTTTTTGGCAACTTTTTTATCCTTTTAGCTGCTAAATATTCAAGCATAGAGGTACCATAAGTCAGAAAGAATAAGTTCATCCGATAAAAATCGATGATTCGTAAATAGCGAAGTAACGAAGTAACCCATTTTCATCGGGTCTTCAAGCCTATTTAAGTGAATAGGTGATGGGTAACTAGATTGCTGTTCTCAGCCCTATTCGTTTAACCGAATAGGTTTGACATGTGACAGTCTAGGTACCCATCGCTTATTCACTCAAACAGGCATGAAGACACGATGAAAATTCGTTACGCTATTAATATAACCGTTTTTAATTAACGTTTTCTTTGGTGATGACACAACAGTGATGACACGGAATATTAATTCGACAAGACGTTCTTAGTAAATAATAACAACTAAACCTAGGAATTTTCATTGCAGGCACGATACTGCGTTCGTAACGCGCCTGCACTGATAAGACTGCATACCTTTAAAAATTTAACTCTGGTCAAGAACGAATAATCTGACAGAACCTTCGCCTCCCTATCTCTGTAATATGACTAGGCGGGGTCGGATATTTCCCCATACCCTGTCCGCTACGAACGTGCGGAGGTTAGTAGCTTCGCGCCACATCACGTTTCGTTGCCTCTACAAATAGGTAAATCGCTGTTAAGCCGCGGTGAGGAAAAGTAGAAGTCAATGCTGATTGGTTCTATAGACGCGCCCCAGAGCGGTTCAGCGCCCGGAGTACGCCTTCTGCACTATTTTTTTCTGCGGATGAGTGAACGGGTATCAACATCAGCTCAAAGATAAGTTAAATACCTCTAGGTCCGCTGAGTTTTGTCGGGGTAATCATATTCGCTGCATGGGACGAAAGACCGAGGTTGTGTCAGATTATTTGTTCTTACTGTGGTTGTAAGTGTGGCTGATTGAAGTCAACGGCGAAAAAAGCCAATATCTCCGACTGGGACTCTCTCATTTTAAAACTCGCAACAGTTTCACTCTCCGAATGCATGACCCAACGGGATCTGGGTGTCCTGGTCGATGGGGATCGACGTTTCGCTCGACACTACAACCTTACCATGAAAACGTACAACAGAATCCCTTGGTATGATCAGAAGAGCCTTCACATTCAAGCGTGAGGGTTTGTTCCGAGTGCTATTTAAGTCGTTGATGCAATCAATCAATCAGTTAGCTTTATATCAGCATACATTCCATAAATAACAAAAAGAAAGAATAAGGAAAAACACTAGAGAACATAAGAATTGTCGTTTGACGACCGCCAAATGGGTAAATAAAAGAATATAGACTTGGAAGCAAGCACGATTAGCTCATTATCACACCTTTCAAGTCGTGACAGTAGAGACACTTGCGCCATCCGGCGAATTGCAATAAGGTGTAATAGTGAATCCACACTCGCTTAAATGAGTCTACCGCTTAACAAGGCTAAACTAGAACAAGACCTTTCTGCAATTTTATTGTGATACTGATGCTTCTGAGCGAATCCAAAGGAGACTTAACAAGCTCCTAACAAATATACGGAATCTACCTTACCCTGAGAGACTATCAAACTTGTTTCCTTCCTCCATCGCGTATAGATTTGAGACTTGATTGAGACATTAAATTAATCAAAGGAAGTTACGATTACTTTGAAGTGAGCGAAATTGCTCGATTAATGTCATAGAGGGATGTCATATTATGCATTCAAGCTTTATAATCACAATTCCACAAAAAAAATTGTGTAAGCGGAGTTCTGGAAACATAATTGTTCGTCCTTACCAAAGGTGCGGTTAACGCTGATTCGATTAATAGTTTCTAAGTGCATTGTACATAAGATTTTAACTCCGATCAGTATGACTACTTCTAAGTTCTTCAGGTGAAATCCTGTTCTAATCCAGTCTATTATTAATCCATCTTTCTCCTAGCTACATTGTGTCATGATGAACTTAGTGTCACGATTCTTATGGCGCTAAACGGAAAGTCAGCCGTGATTTACCCAAACGATATTTCAATGTCCGTCTTTATAAGTTGAACCTGATGAGGACCCTTGCTAAAAAAGGCCGAAATACCGCTAGAAGAAATCTCAGTTGACTTATCGTTTAGTGCTAACGCACATGGTTCACAGTCAGCTTGGTCTGAAGAAATACTTACGAACCCTTTACAACCCCCCACCCCCCCCCCCACACACACACACTCTTTCTTCGGATTTCTTGTGACACTCTTCTCAACATTAAAGTTTAACCGAAAAGGGCCTAGTTACCCATCACTTATTCACTTAAATTGGCTTGAAGACCCGGTGAAAATGATTTACTTCGTTGTTCCGCTATTCACGAATAATCGATTTTCAAATAGTGGAATTTCCGTGTGATTTGTGGTGCCTCTATGCGCTTGTATCTTTGCTGTATGCCTTACGAGAAAGATTTATCAATTTTTTTTTCTTCAGGCACTAAGCAATCTTCACCAATCTCACCACTGCCCACTGAAAAGCCGCATTCGTGTTGAGATTAAAATTTCCTGCGTCATAGTAGAATTTATGCTGTGGGGACGGCTGGAGATATTCTGAGCCCATAAATGGAGCAGATTGTGGAAAATAAAAAAATCTCTTTGCAGAATCCAAATAATTCAGTGTATCCAATTAAATGACATACAAATGAGTTGGCTTTTCAGTTAAACTTTAAAAGGGGGAACTTTGAAGACATCAACAGAAATCAGAAGAAAAGAAGGGAGGCGGTTGTCCTCTCGAAATATTCGCTTTGTTTTTCAGTATTTTCGTTGGCCTTTGGAAATTCCATTTTCGTCTGTTTTTCTTCTGATTTCTTGTCGGTTGATGTGTTTGTTCGAACTTGGTGTGAGGATTGTTTGGGTCAAAGTACAGGTCAGGAACCTATATGGGATAGGTAGCCGTATGTTTAGGGGTGGGGGAGGCGCTACGGAAACCTACAAGATCCGATTGCGTGGATCAAGAAGTAGCCTACAATCAGCATTCCATCTTGGGGATCCTATCGAAACCTTTGGTCTTGTTTTTCTAAGTGGAGATTGATGGGTTAATAAAAATACAATCATTAATTTATTATTTTTCTTTTGTAGGAGGTTGTTGCTGAAGAACAGGCCGTTGTCTCACCAGAAGGAGAAGCCCCGGCAAAAGCCAGTGATGTCACCACTAGTGATTTGGAATAGAATATAGTGAATGGAATGAAAACAAAATACCTTCCGTGTTTAAAAGAGACAGATTAAGTGTTTGGACACTGCGCCTGTGTTTTTTTGAGCTTTGGTGTTTATATTTTTAATCCTGTGCAGCTCTCTCTGTTTCGTACTTCATCCCCCCCCCCTTCACTTTCTCAGTATTCCGCGAGCAACAAAGTTGGTAAATTGTCTATAGCACCGAACCTGTTTATAGCCTAGCCTTTTTGTATTGCTTTCTCGAATGACTCAAAGGCTTTCAGAACATGCATTTTTTGGAATAAGTGTTAAGGTCAGTTCATGTATAGGGTATTGGCGGAACTGATTTGGTCCGAGGGTCCAAGGCCGTTGGGTCTAGCCTTGTTTTTCCCTAGGTATGAGCTAGCCTTTGTTTGTGTGACTTAGTGCGGATTGAAGTCCCTATTTTGGTCCCAGTTTCCAATTTGGACACCGAAATTGTCCTGAACTTACAAAAATTTAGGGGCTTTGCATTCGCACTAAGTGTTTGGGCACGGGGTAGAAATATTGTTTAGTGAAGTGTGTCGATTCGAGCGCTCCTAACGGTTTGGCTGCGAATGAAGTCCTTTAGCAGGCAACTAAATGAGACGATTTGAATAACAATCTTGGAGTTAAGCTTTGTTTTATCGTTTTATTTGCCAGCTTAAAACAATATCAACGGATTTGCTTTTCCTGTTTGAGCCATTAGGAGCGCTGGAGTCGTTGGAACATTTATTGGTATTATATTTTGCAATTTTTGGCTTCCAAAAAATGACAAAGCGAATCTCAACCTTGGAAGGGTGCTTACAAAACGTCATTGCAGACCTGTGGAATTTGGGATTTAGCAATTTCTAGAGTTTAGAAATGTTTTAGGAACAAACCAGTTATTATTTTTTGTTTTCTGTTCTTATTCTCTCCGGCTTAAACTCATCAGATTTTAGACATTCCTTTAAAGGTCAGGGTTCTAGTTGCACACAGTATACACAATCTGGACTGTGCCTGAAGTACCCCCTTAGACCCCCTGAGTATCATCAGAAATGCCCTTCTTTAGTTTGATAATATAATCCAAAGTCAGTTGTGTCAGTAAATGATACTTTCAGTTTAGGACTGCAATAGTTCGTCAAAAAATCGTCAGATTTTGTTCAATACTCCAGTAATTTTGGATCTTTTGTGAAATCGGTTGGAAACCAAGAGGATATTAAAGGAGAGATTTTTTTAGAGAAACTTTCGTTTTTTCTTCTGACGACAACCTTTTTGGGGTGAATTTAGGTTTGTGTACAATTGAGAAGTGGTGCCCATTGTTGGAAAAGAATGTGATGGCGAGTGTTTTTGCAAATAAAGTTTCTGTACATTCAGATTTGGTAAATAAATAAATTTAGTTGAGTCCTGACTAAGTTGATCAGATATGAGTTCCGAAGCAGACAACGAATGCTGAACGGATTAATCAGCAGAAATCAGGGGTTGCCATTTTGCGAAAAAAAAAAAATTGGGATGGGGGCGTCGTTCCGGGTCTATGACCTTTTAACCAGTCTGTTGCCAACAGCTGTTGGGTGGTTCACTCGCAATTAAAATCATTTCATGTGGACTCGCCTCTCAGGGAATTACTCTGGGCATTCCAAAACAAGACCAAAGGTTTCGATGAGATCCCAAAACTTAAATATTTTTAAACTTCCTGATACAATAATCGAGTCTGACAGATTCGCAGAATTCGCAAACTTGCAGATCCCTTACTTAGAGGTAATATCTTTCACCGAAAAGAATATCTGATAATTAGGTTCATTAGTAACCTAATAGTTCCTCCAAGGCGCGAACAAAACGTCTTCCGATTCATCGTTCCATTTCCCGTTTAACATCCTTACACCAAGTTTAACTGATGCCATTTCTATATGGCATCAGTTAAACTTGATTGATTGATTGATGACTTTTTTTTATGTCCCTGTGCTTTTAAGCTCTCCTCACCAACTATTTAATTGCAAAAAGAGTGAACCGTTAAGAAATAAAAACAGATATGGATTCAGCATACGTTCTTACCCCCGTACCAAAACTCTAATAAACATGGTAATTAAACTCCAGTTCAACCAAATTTTTGCCGAATTCCGGGCGATTGTATGCAATTGTATGCAACCAGCGAGAAAATAAACTCCGGATATTAGCTGAGCACGTATTTTTACTCCTATTTCGAACCTTTAATCGACCTCGGAAAAAACAATACTTTTTACCTAATTTTCGGTTTCGACCGGATTCCGGGTGAACTATTTGTCGAGCGAGAAAATGATCTACACACACGGATTCACCGTGTCTCTTTACCCCACCAGTATCGAACCTCTAATCAACTTCAGATGAAACTTTCCCCTTAAAGTTTAACTGAAAAGCCAACTTATTTTTGTGTCATTTAGTTGAATACACTGAATTATTTGGATTCTGCAAAGTGATTTTTTTTGTTTTCCACTATCTGCTCTAGTTATGACGTTCAGAATATCTGCGGCCGTCCCCACAGCGAAAGTTCTACTATGACACGGGAAATTTTTATCTAAACACAAACAAGGCTTTTCCCTGGGCACTGGCGATATTGGTGAAGATTGCTTAGTGCCTGAACAAAAAAAAAAGTCATAAATCTTTCTTGCAAGGCATACAACAAATTAGAGGTAGGCCTACCACAAATCACACGGAAATTCCACTATTTGAAAATCGATTATTCCTGAATAGCGGAACAACCAAGTAACGCATATTCAGCGGGTCTTCAAGCCAATTTAAGTGAATAAGTGATGGGTAACTAGGTTGTCCTGTCCCAGTCCTTTTCGGTTAAACTTTAACAATTTTCCGGTTTGGGCCGAATTCCGGGCAGCTGTATGTCGGGCGAGCAAATGATCTACAGATATGGATTCAGCATGTCTCGTTGCACCGAGATCTAACCTCAAATCAATTTCAGATGAAAGTTCAACTATTGACAATTTTGCGGTTTTGACCGGATTCCGGGCGAACTATTCGTCGGGCCAGAAAATAAATTTCAGATATAGATTCAGTGGATCTCCTTACCCCGAAATCGACCATTTTACTTGCTTTTAAAAATATTTTTTGTCACCCCTTAATCTGACCCCCCCCCCCCCCACCCGTAAATATAGTACAAAGCCCTTCTACGACCTTGACCAGTACTTTGGTACAAGTAATCACTATACCAAGTTTGAACAATGTATCTCAACTCCTTCGAGAGTTATCGTGCCAACAGATGGATGAACGGACAGCCGGAAAACACTGTAAAAAGTTTCTCAGTATAAAGATATAAAGTTAACTGCAATATTTGCTACTCGGATTCATCTTATCTCTATTTGGTATTAATGTTATCTCCGTAGAGATAAGAATAATCCGAGTAGCAAATACTGCAGTTAACTTCAATCTTTATACTGAGAAACTTTTTATAGTGAACTTAACGAAGTCATAGGTAGGCTCCACTTACGTTTTGGGATCCCAAAAATAATAAATATTTCTTGAGCCCAAGCTGACTCGGCAACATACATTCATAAAATGGATATGATTATTGCATTATAGTGAATAGTCATGCATTATACTGAATAATGATTATTGCAGGTTAGTTTCTTCCGTTCCCGAACGTTGTCCCTGACGTTCGACAGCCTGACGAGGACCCTTGCCAAGAAGGGCCGCAATATCACTGCCAAATCATTGCAGCTAACGTTTCTGTTTATAAGAAAAATTATTAGATTGCAAATCGATTGAACAAGTAGCTGGATTAAAAAGACAGTCAGAGGGGCAACTACACTACATAAATAGCCAGAAACACAAGGAAAGTCACAACAGAGTGGGGCGAGAGGATGAGTGTACACAAAGGAAAGAATAGAAATGATGAACGTGTCCGAAAGCTTTTTAGTGCTGTAAATGCTGCATACAATGCTGCATTTTATTTATTTTTGTTTGTCCGAAAGCTGTTACCTTTATTTCTTCTCTGACACTTCTAGAATTCCGAAATTTAGCCTTAATCGCCTGCTCCCCAGTTTCTTCTTGAAAATTCAGCTTAAAATCTAACATCTTTGCTGAATTTTTCGATTAATTTGATGTTGAATTAATGCTGCATTAATTGAACGAAAAGTTAAGTCTGAAAGCGAGATGCTGCATAAAATCCTAAATTAATTCAGCATTCTCGTTCGTTTCGCAGCTTTCTGACACGTTCGATATGATTTGACAATGATGTTCCCCATCTTACGGTGTTAAGCAGCGCTCTTTGTGTTAGTCCTATTTTACTCACTCAGATGGCTCTCCGGCGGTCGTGTTTTTGTTACTGTCTGTGAGTGTGGCGCAAGGTTTGAAAGCTAGTGATGATGCTGGGTTTTAAAGAAGTTGTTTATAAGCCAGTGTAAGTAAACTGGGTTGATGAGGGTCGAGCGATCGGTCAGTCTTCTACAAATCCGTGGCTTTGCGATAATCTATACGCTAAACTTTTGTGGATTTGGCAAAGCCCAGACCAGGAGAATGTGTAGGATTCCTTGGCCATTAGGCTTATTATAATAATACATAGATGAAAGCTAAGACAGCCTAGCCACCAGTTAGCCTAGAGGCCTTTTTCTGCAATTTCACAATGTGACTGTGGTTCAAAAAGTGTGTATCCGCAGTCGCTTGTGTGGCCAACAGTTGTATTCCTCCGACCATCAAGAATTGTGTGGCAATTTTATGACTCAAATTTGGCGTGAAATTCGATTTTAGCAGCATATAAACTCTAAGTATAAATAAAGTCAAGCATATATCCATAAAACCGAGGATCCTTTTTTTTACACTGAATGGTAAGGACTCCTGTTTATAGAGATTTTATTTGGGTTTAATTTATAGAGATTTTATTTGGGTTTAATTTTTGTTTTCAAAATTTGAAATCACTGCAGAAAAACTAACAAAGTGGCTTTTCCACGAGTTTCAGTTTGCGGCTCGACCGTGTGGCACACAGTCGTGTTTCCCCGACAAACAAGTGTTTGGCCCAGGTTTGGCCCACAATTGTGTTGCAGAAAAATGCCTTAGGATATGCGAAATATTGATTGCCCTAAAAAACATTTTTGGATGGCTGTATTCACCGAGTGTGTTCCACCCTACTTACTGTGAGTACTACGCATGAAGTCACGAATTTTGGCTTCTTGTCGTCAAGGCTGGAACGCTTTTTCTGTTTCTGTAAAATATCATGCCACACGTTAATCTGCCCAATCATGTTACATTAGATTCAAGACACAGGTCAGCACAGTAACTTTTTACGAGGTTGGAACAAAAATAATAACTAATAGCTACTATTGTTGGGAGGAATATTCCTTGAGCCCAAGCTGACTGAGACTCATATATTCATATAATGCAATGAATGAGCTTTTGAACCGTGGTGTATCGCAAGATTTAGTTAGACCTCTTCTGTACATGTACCGCCATATAAAAGCAAAAATACGTATACCTGGAATTAATTTGCTGACTGAAGATATCCCAATTCATATCGGGGTTAAGCAGGGTGCGGTTACGTCTCCCACGGTTTATAATAATGCAACGCTTCCAGCTCAGTGCCAACTTTCTTCGTGCTGTATATATAAAGGTACTGATCTGTCGATATTATGTTATGCAGATGACATTTTTAATATTAGTAGGACTACTAGTGGGTTAGAAAAATGTTTTCGAGAGATATCTGAAAATTACAGTGATATTGGGCTTTCCCTAAATGCTGGAAAATGTGATGTTTTGATTTTTAATGAATTAGATGCGACTAGATCTGAGGGTATTTCAATAGACCTGAATGGTACAGCACTAAAGCCTTGTGATAAGTTGACTTATCTTGGCCTTCCTATTGGAAAAAATCTGAAGAAAACTAGGCTATTGATGCTAGAAAGTATGGAAACTAAAATTCGTCGTGCATACGGTACTGTTAGTTCGCAGTTCCATTTGAACAGAGCCCATCTTGCGAGGATTTACAATAGTGTCGTCCTGCCACATATTCTGTATTTAGTACCGTTTTACCCTATATTTAGTGAATCTGACCATCTTAGGATGAAGCGTGTTTTTTTTCAGATTCGCTAAGTTTCTGTTACGAGTTCCTCCGTGGACTCGCAACTCGTACTTGATGAAAAAATATAACTTGTCTGACCCGTGTGCTAAGTTAGCTGAGTTGAATGTACATATGTGCAATAAGCAAACCGGCCATGAATGGCAAAATGTTGTCTTTTGATGTGGAATTGTTTTCGTTTGTACTTTAGAACGTAAATGGTATGTTGTTTCTTTCTTTTTTCTTTTTTCTAATTTACTCCATCAATTCATTCTTTTGTATGATGGGTTATAAATACATACATACATACATACATAATATATACAAAAACGGATTCGTCAGCTGTGATGCTTAAGACTCCGCTCCGCCTGTACTCTGGCGCCTGTACTCCGCCTGTACTGTGGCGCCTGCCGGAGGACAGCCAGTCCCAAGCCTGCATAAAGCGAGGAGGGTTAGGCTGTGGGCTTGCACCCCACACCTGGGACTCAGGGGGGAAACTGTCTGGGAAAAAATACCGCAACTGAAACATCCAATAAGAAAAAAACCGGACTGATCTCGATAACAACCCCTGCATTATCTTCCCGGACACGAATTTTGGACGCGAAAATGCCACTGAGGATAGGGTTTTGGAACGTGCGCACAATGGCCCAACTGTCAAAAGCAGAACAAGTCGAAAAAGAAATGGACAAGTATAGATTAGATGCACTAACCCTGTCCGAGGTGAGGTGGCTTGGCTGTGGGAAAGAAACTCTGCCAGGAGGCTCTACTATCATCTTCAGTTGCTCTGAGAAAAAACGTGAGCAAGGAGTTGCCATAGTTCTTTCGAAAGCAGCAGCCAGAACTTTAATATCATGGAAGTCTGTTAGCCCCAGAATAACCACCGCAAGATTGAATGGACACCACATCAAAATGACAATAGTTGCTTGCTATGCCCCAACTAACGATGCATCACAGGAAATCAAAGACCAATTCTATCAAGAACTGAGTGCGGTCGTCAAGGATGTGCCACGTCAATGATATACTTTGCATCGCAGGAGATCTAAACGCGAAAGTGGGAAGCGACTCTACCTACTGTCCCCAGGCCTTGGGCCCCCATGGCCTAGGAGAGCGAAACGAAAAGGCGAAATGCTGATTGATTTTGCTCTAACCAACGAATTGTTAATAGGAGGGACCATATTTGCCCACAAAAATGTGCATAAGTATTCCTGGACATCCCCAGACGGACGCACAAGGAATCAAATCGACCATTTCCTGATCAGTAGAAGGTGGCGTACATCCCTACAAGATGTTCGTGCTTTCAAGGGAGCAGACGTTTTCTCGGATCACAACCTGATGACAGCGAAAGTGGTTGTCAAGCTAAGAGCTCTAACACGGAAACAGCCGAATTCTAAACCACCTTACGACTGCGAGAAACTACAGAACCCTGAAACACGACGAATCTTCACAATTGCCGTATCTAATAGATTTGAGGCACTCCAGAACCTGGAGGACAGCGGCGACCAGGAGGCCCTGTGGGAGGTCATCAAAGAAACGTACAAAGAAGCTGCCGAAGAGACCCTCGGCTATAAGAAAAGACCAAAAGACCAATGGATCTCAGATGAGACATGGAGGGTCATTAGCGAGAGGCAACAAATAAGGCAGCAGATGATGCCAAGGCCTTATTTCTTGATCATGAATATAAGGAACTTGACAAACTAGTGAAGAAAAGCGCCCGTAGGGACAAGCGCCATTTTATAGAGATGAAGGCCCAGATGGCAGAAGATGCATAAAAAAGAGGGGGAGCTGTCTACAAAATCACGAACGAGATCATCGGGAAGCGGCCTTGCGTGGACGGACCTGTAAGGGATCCAAGCGGCCGGCTAATTACTGACCCCGAAAAGATTGGCGAAATTTGGGCCACCCACTTTGAACGCCTGCTTAATCGACCAGCACCAACCGAACAACCGGATATACCAGACGAGCCTTTCATCAGGCTAGCAATAAGCTCTGACCCACCCTCTACAGCCGAAATCACTTGTGCCCTAAAGAAGCTAAAAAATGGCAAGTCGCCGGGAGAAGACCGCATAGCATCTGAGATGTTGAAGTGGTCTGTAACCGCCTGCCTAACAGTTTGGATGACACTCTTTAACCTAATATGGGAAACCGAAAAGGTCCCCCGTCAGTGGACAAAGAGTACCCTAATCAAAATCTTTAAGAAGGGCGATTCCACTAAGTGTGAAAACTGGCGTCAGATAAGTCTTCTCTCCATCCCTGGCAAGCTCCTGGCCACCATCCTGTTGAACCGCATACAGCCAGCAGTCGACAAACACTTGCGCGAAGAACAGCATGGCTTCCGCCCAAACCGTTCATGTAATGTAATGTAATGTACGTAAAAGCCCAAAGGGCCATGGTACAAAAATGGTATACAAAGCAACTTCTAACTACATATTAAACACACTGAATACAAGACAAAGACAACTAACTACATAACTAAAACACTTTAAGTGAACAGGGACCTATGCCTCAGTCCCACCTGAACAAAAACTGCAAGGTTTTTAATTGTGCCAAAAGATCGACTTCTAAGGAGACCGTTGAACCACTCCTCATCACCTGTATTTCTCTGGAGCAGCTCTAACCTTAGATCATTCAGTTCCTGGCAATATGACATGAAGTGGTCCACACTTTCATCCGGTACCCCGCACATAGGACACGAGTAAAGATCATCTACCGCACGCTCCCTCCCCAGGTATTTCCTCCTTATTCCCAACGTAAGAAAATTTCCCCTTAAACCCATATAAGATTTTAGCTCTTCCCTCTTAAGGCCCGCTTTAAAGTAAACTTCTTCACCCCACACTCTCTTCCACTGTGCATACGACTTGAGAGACAGCGACGCCGAGACCTCACACGTCCACTTTCAGATTTCTTGACACTCAAGAATTCTCTGCACTTCTTTACTTACTGTACCAACTACCTTACCTTCCCCCAATCCTACATTCCACTGACCTGAAAGCCCGCAATTATTCAGTACTGACCTTACTTTACTCTGCCAAGCATCTTTCCTCTTATCTTTAAGGTCCTCAAGCAGTGCAGCCTTTACAAGTCTATTATCTGGCAAACTTGTTAACCTTTCCCAGTACTTCACCATTTTTACTAGTCTCTTACCTAATGAATGAATACCTAGGTCACCTCTTAGTACTAATCCGTTAAACTTACCACTTACAACGATCAACCTTTCATAGTGGCTTAGCTGCACTCGCTCAATTTTCTCGCCCTTTTCATGTCCCCACACTTCTGCTGCATATGATAATATTGGGCTTATTTTTGTATTAAATATTACTTTTTGAAAAAAAAAGTGAAAGGTTAAGACGAGAATTGTGTGTTGTCGTTTGTAATGGCTGAGTGAAAGTTGTGCACTCCCGCACAGGACACGATTGTGCCCTTCTTGGGAGCGTTCTGTATGTTTTTTTGTTTGTTTAAGGATTGATGAAATTAAAATGAATTGAAAAAAAAAAATTTCATTTCCCCTGGGCCTAAACAGTTTATCGTACTTTTCAGTACCATCCATGAAGCTTTCTGACCTTTCGCCGCTATACTATCCAATTGTGCACTCCACTTTCCCGTAGCCGAAAACTTGCAACCTAACAAATTCTTTCGCTATTTTAAGTTCTATCCCTTTAAAATAAAATCTTTCATTGTATTCCTCATTTTTACCAAAAACTAGTATAACGGATTTCTCAGTATTTAATACTAGCTTTTTCTTATCCAAATAATCCTGCAAAATACCCAGCAGCCTCCGCAGATCATCTGCTGTCTTCCCTAGAAGAACTATGTCATCTGCGAACAATAAACAAAATAAATTAAATGCCATCAGTTGCAGCCTTGGGGCTCCGCTCTCCGTAAAATAATCTTCTATATCATTTGTATACAAAGAAAAAAGCCTTGGGGACAGTGTGCATCCCTGTTTAACACCCAACCTAGTTAGTACCGCTCTAGAGTATTCTGATCCTACCTTTACTATTACTTTAACTACTTCATACATTCTTATTATTATTCTAACAAAACTTACTGGGAGCCCCAGCTCCACCAAACTAAAAACTAGAAGGTTCCTAGATCTTCATCGAATGCTCCTCGAATATCCAGGAATGCTGCGAACAGTTTGTTATTTTTCCTTCTCATATATTTTCTAACCAAAACATTCAAACAAAATATCTGGTCTATTGCACTATAATTTTCCCGAAATCTCATATTCGTGCTGAGAATGCTGCTAGAGGAGTGCAATGAATGGAGAAAAAAGCCGTATCTGGTCTTTATAGACTTCGAAAAAGCCTTTGACTCCATCGATCGTGCTACACTCTGGAGAGTGCTCCGGTACTATGGCATACCGGACAAACTCGTAAGCCTGATAGCAGCTTTTTATGAAGACACGGAATGTTGTGTCCGTACCCGCGACGGCAACACGAAATACTTCCGGATTATGACGGGCGTGAAGCAAGGGTGCGTTCTCTCTCCGCTGCTGTTCGTCCTGATCATCGACTACATTCTAAGAAGGTGTGAAGGATACGGCATTGACATCGGGGATGGCAGAAAAGTGGGAGACATAGACTTTGCCGATGACATCAGCCTAATGGAGACCTGCAAACAGAAGCTCCAGGACTTCCTCACAAGAACCAGTGAAACAGCTGAACCGTTCGGATTGAAAATAAACATCCCCAAAACGAAGAGTATGGCGAGCAGCGGATCCCCGCTAGACATACGCTGTAGGGACCAGCAAGTCGAACAGGTCGTTGAATTTCGATATCTCGGCAGTACAGTTGAAAATACTGGAGCTTGTGCAAGGGAGGTTCAGCTGAGACTTGGCCAAGCCAGCGGTGTCTTCAATCGGCTTAAGAAGATATGGAGGAGCAAGAAGTACTCCCTTAGACTCAAGCTGAGACTTTTCAACAGCAACGTTCTCTCCGTACTTCTGTACGGATCCGAGATGTGGCATCTCAGCCAACAGCAGGAGAAACGTCTTCTAGCCTTTGAAAACACCTGCCTTAGGCGGATCTTAAACATACACTGGACAGAAAGGGTCACAAACCTGGCGATTCGCCAGATGACAGTGCAACCCCTTATTACTGAAGTCATCAAGATCCGCCGGTGGAGGTATCTGGGCCATACAATCAGGATGGAAAGCACCAGACTCCCCAATGCTATCCTCGAGTGGCATCCGGAGGGATCCAGACGAAGAGGGCGACCGAAGAACACCCTTCGCCGTACCTACCAGTCGGATCTCCACAACATCAACGCGTCCATCCAGCCCGAATGGGAAGATGTATGGGCAGCGGCCCTTATGAGAGACGACTGCATGGCGGCTCTTCTTGGATGCCCTAAGCGCCTCTGGAGGTGCAGGAGGAACTAAGGTCTAAGGTAAGGATGCTTAAGAAGCGATATTTCGGCCCTTCTTGGCAAGGGTCCTCTTCAGGCTGTTATTCTTCTGGACCAACGCTGGGGAAGGAAACAAAACCTGCAATAAATAACTGAAAATTCTACCAACTATAAATATCTTATTCGGGAAAATTGCTTTCAAAGACCACTGTAAGGAAAATATTAGTCTTGAGATTTAATTTTAAAAAATGGCTGCTATTTTTACTGCACGGTTGGGGCGAAGACGGGAAAAATTTTCTTCTGCATTTTAATGCACTGATCAAAATGCAGACGAAAATTTCTCCTGTCTTTGCCCCAACCGTGCAGCGTTGGCCCAGAAGAATGAATGAATGAATGAATTTTATTGACCCACTGCACTCAGAGCCGTTACTAGCCAAAATGTTTGGGGGGGGGGGACAAGGTATTTACCGACTGGCTGGTAATTTTTACCGACTGGTTTTGCAGATAAAAACGACTGTGTTGACGAAAAATCGTCTAATTTTAAGAAAAATCGACTATTTTTACGAAAAACCGACTCTTTTTAAGAAAAATCGACTGTTTCCAAGAAAAAATCGACTGTTTTTAAGAAAAATAGCGGCACTTCGCGCCGACTCGGCTATTTTTTACCGACTGGCCGACAACATTGGGGGGGGGCGTCCCCCCCCTCCCCCCCCTAGTAGTGACGGCCCTGACTGCACTACAATGAGGACTAGTGGAGTATAATAAAAGAAACTGAAAAAGGGAAAAACAAGAACACAAAGTACATGAACAATACCAATAACACTTAAAGGATGGTAACTAATCATACTCGATCATTCCTGGCCGCACAGACGGGTGATCCAGGGGTGGTTGCAAGAGCGAATGATTCGAGCACGGAGATCTTCTACCGCGGTAACAGGTTCATTGACTTTAAATCTGTTGATTAAATAGCAGCCTGAAGAGGACCCTTGCCAAGAAGGGCCAAAATATCGCTTCATAAGCATCACAGCTGACGAATCCGTTTTTGTATAAATTATATGAATATTGTTAGGAAGGTGAAACACGCTCATTATTCGGCATATTCAAATGAGTTGGTTCTTGTAAACACAATTGTGGCCCTACCTTTTTTCTGAAAAGTTCTAACATTTTTATTCTATTTAATATTCAGCAGATATTCATCTTTTTCTTTTTGAAAATGTGATGGGTTTTTGAGTGGAATTGATACAAAAACTTTGAGAAGAATTACAGGTGTCGGTTGACATCCCTTACAGAACACGTTAGTTTTCCACTTTTCACATATGTCAGAAACATTACAAAATTGTTTTGTTTTTCTTAAAGTTATGACACTGTGATCATCATTAACTATGGAAAAAATAATATTAAGAAAGTAGGCCACTAAATTCCAATTGCACATTTCTTGCTACTCAGTAGTGTCAAGGTAGTGTTTTGGTATTGGCCTTTTTCAGGCTGGGCGGTGGGTGGAAGCTTCAAGCTGGTGAAATCATTGAGGAGTGGCTTGGACCCGTTTGAGTTAGAATAAAACAGTCTTATTACTGCACTCTAACCCATATACGGCAAATCAAAGATAGGCTATGGTATGTGTACAAACTATTGTAAAACCCAACATAACAGTGTTGTAAGGTAAGGAAAACCAGAAAATTACTGTCTGTTGTATTTTCCATGTCCGCTTTCGATTTTTAGCTTTTCGCGGGAGAGGTTTGGCACAAAATTATCGCATTTTTGACACTCCAACTCAAAGCTCAGTGCCTCAGGTAGCATTCGAAAAGATCGGGTAGGCTAATACTAATGCAGCTACCATCACACTACCCGTATGGAAATAATTAAGTCGTAAACAGTTGTTAACGATCGTTTACAATTGTTAACAATTGTTTGCAGTTGTTAACGATCGTAAACAATTGTTTACGATCGTAATTTAACGATCGTAATTTTACGATCGTAATTTAACGATCGTAAACGGTTGTTTACGATCGTAATTTTACGATCGTTTTTTTACGATCGTAATTTAACGATCGTTTTTTTACGATCGTAATTTAACGATCGTAAACAATTGTTTACGATCGTAATTTTACGATCGTAATTTAACGATCGTTTTCAATTGTTTACGATCGTTTTCAACTGTTTTCGATCGGAAACAATTGTTTTTATTTTCAAGACGATAAATACAGACCTGATTTCTAACAACGGCAATAAGAAAGTTGATTAGTTTTTAGTTTTGCATAATCCAAATAGTTTAACTAAAAGCTGAAACTAAAATCCCAATCGTAAACGGTTGTTTACGATCGTAATTTTACGATCGTTTTTTTACGATCGTAATTTAACGATCGTTTTCAATTGTTTCCGATCGTTTTCAACTGTTTTCGATCGGAAGAAATTGTTTTTATTTTCAAGACGATAAGAAAGTTGATTAGTTTTTAGTGGCTGGGAGGTTTGGTATAGCTAGGGGTAGGGTTGGGATAGTGTTAGAATAGGATTAGGTTGAGGTAGTTAGGTTAACGGATCACTAGCGACCATTGCCAGGCGATCATACCTAACCAATTGATTACCTTTCCTTTTCACTTAACCCCTATTATTCTACCCACTCTGAAAAGTTGCGTATGGGTCATTCTCTGTCAATAAAACGGGGACTAAAAAAAGTGCGACTCCGATTTTGATGAAATTTGGATATGCTATTGGTCTTAGTCCTAGAATAAGCCCTGTAAAAGGATTCGACAAAATTTTGAACGGTTTCCGAGTTGCGGCCATTTTTAGTGGGCCGAAACTCGAGAAAAAGGCTTGAAAAACGTAAAAAAAAGACTTTTCTTAGGAATTTTTTTTTCTGGAACCAAACAAGCTAGAGAGTTCTGGTTTGTGTCTTTCTGATGCAGTTATCTTGAGCTTTTTGACAGAATTTCTTCAAATGACCAGTTTGAAAACTTGTATCAAATGTTGAGGTTTTCATTCAGTAGTTCAGAATACGATTTTTGCCAAGTTTAAGGGAATATCACAAATTTTCTGGAAGCACTGCGGAGCTAATAATAACAAAGTATCTAGAACTGGTAAAAATCTATCTTTTGACGTTGACCCGAAGTCTCTAGCTCATCTGGCTCAGATTCTAGGTGCCTGTAAAAGCTGCAGTTTGACAAAAAGTAGCAAAAATGCCAATCTTTGAGGTTAATTATCTCTGTGTAACCTCCGTAAATTTTTTTCTTTCTTTTTTCATTCGAAAGAGCATATTCTCGCCTTTCTTTTGGTACCATAGCGATCTTCCACCTTTTGAGTTTAGACACTTTTTTTGGCAATTGAATTCGACCTGCTTTAGGACAGAAAATCTCACTTAAAATGTGCATTTTTGCAATTTTGTAATTTTTTTCGGCTGTTTTACTTGATTAAACTGCTCTCGGCGTTACGCGTTGGTTGCTGGCTTCTTATAATGCCAAACTTCGAACTTTTCGTCGCACTGAACTACAGTAGAGGTATGCTTATGTGAACGTTTGTTGACTTCAGATTTTGCTATTTTCATGCACTATTATCTCTGTGTAACCTCCGTAAATTTTTTTCTTTCTTTTTTCATTCGAAAGAGCATATTCTCGCCTTTCTTTTGGTACCATAGCGATCTTCCACCCTTTGAGTTTAGACACTTTTTTTGGCAATTGAATTCGACCCCACTTTTTTTGGCAATTGAATTCGACCTGCTTTAGGTCTAGAAGGATTGAAGTTGACGCACTTTGAAACTAACAATCTCGTTAAAAACGTGCAGCAACTTTTATTGTAAATTTTACTACGGCTGTTAGCGTCGAGGGGTCGACGACTCTCATTTTTTATGTACATCATTCCGAAATAACGGAATAATCCTGACCATTCCGGATTATTCCTGGCCATTCAGGATTATTCCTAACCATTCCGGATTAGCTAAGGCACGAAGTTTTGATCAGGTTCGTCAAAACAGACATGATTATATGGGTAAATACACATGCGAAGGTTCGACGACTCTCATTTGTTATGTAGCCTACATCATTCCGGAATATTCCTGACCATTCCGGATTATTCCTTCGGGGCGTGTACACCATTCAGGGAGAGTCGTCGCCCCCTCGATTGGCGTAACTCGCTGGTTGCTGGGTTCTTGTAATGGCCCACTTCGAACATCTCATCGTACTGAACGAATTGCACAGCTTACGTATCTAGGCAGTTCTGCAAGCTCGATTTCTTTTTGGGACACAGTGGCGCGGGAGCAACAACCATGCGAAGTGCAGTGACGTCGTGAATAGATAGGTAATTTGTAGCAGCCAAACAGAATTGCGCTCCCGCCTATGGTGTTCGGGTACGATCTACGCGTTAGGAACACAGTGGCGCGGGAGCAACAGTCATGCAAGTGCAGTGACGTCGTGAATAGATAGGTAAGTTGAAGCAGCCAAACAAAATTGCACTCCCGCCTATGGTGTTCGGGTACGATCTACGGAGGCGCCAAGTTCAAAGCTGTACCAAAAGCTTCTCAAGGGGAAGATAGGAGCTTGCTTAACTGCCTAGATACGTAAGCTGTGACGAATTGGCGGTGCGTACCCTCTGGCAAATACACAAGTTGCTTGGTGGAATGAATGCTACGTACTACGTACAACCAACGCGTAACGCCGAGAGCAGTTTAATCAAGTAAAACAGCCGAAAAAAATCACAAAATTGCAAAAATGCACATTTTAAGTGAGATTTTTAGTCCTAAACCAGGTCGAACTGAATTGCCAAAAAAAGTGTCTAAACTCAAAAGGTGGAAGATCGCTATGGTACCAAAAGAAAGGCAAGAATATGCTCTTTCGAATGAAAAAAGAAAGAAAAAAATTTACGGAGGTTACACAGAGATAATTAACCTCAAAGATTGGCATTTTTGCTACTTTTTGTCAAAATGCAGCTTTTACAGGCACCTAGAATCTGAGCCAGATGAGCTAGACACTTCGGGTCAACGTCAAAAGATAGCTTTTTACCAGTTCTAGATACCTTGTTATTATTAGCTCCGCAGTGCTTCCAGAAATTTTCTGATATTCCCTTAAACTTGGCAAAAATCGTATTCTGAACTACTGAATGAAAACCTCAACATTTGATACAAGTTTTCAAACTGGTCGTTTGAAGAAATTCTGTCAAAAAGCTCAAGATAACTGCATCAGAAAGACACAAACCAGAACTCTCTAGCTTGTTTGGTTCCAGAAAAAAAAAATTCCTAAGAAAAGTTTTTTTTTTACGTTTTTCAAGCCTTTTTCTCGAGTTTCGGCCCACTAAAAATGGCCGCAACTCGGAAACCGTTCGAAATTTTGTCGAATCCTTTTACAGGGCTTATTCTAGGACTAAGACCCATAGCATATCCAAATTTCATCAAAATCGGAGTCACACTTTTTTTAGTCCCTGTTTTATTGACAGAGAATGACCCGTATACCATTATTCACCCCTGTAACTTGGCGCTGACAAGTTATACCGAAAATGCCTTCTTCCTATACAATGAATTCCCAGAGGTATGCTGACCTCACGTACGCAAAGCATGACCTGTGACTGCGCTCTGCAACAAGCCAATCAGCGCCGACCGCCTCAGACCGCGACCGCCTCAGGGAGTGACATTTCTTCGGGGTGTTGCGGATAAATGTTCCCTTCGTTAGTTTTTATTCGTTTTGTCCAAACAATTGAACAAATGTAGAACTGGCTGAGAATGATATCTTTTCTACTCTAGTGGGTGGCTTAGTGGAATCTTCATGTCTTCTTATGGTCGCATATCTTTCAGGACCTCACCAGCTGGAAGTGGAATGCCTTCATGACAGCATATTTTACAAAAATCTGGAAATATCAGTTCTTAGTTCAGTTATAAAAATGGAAGTGACTACATGCAGTGTGGAAATATGCCCAATGCTCGTATTGAAAAAAAAATCTTAGAAATAACTGTTTTCGATAATAACGATCGTTTACTATTGTTTTTTTTTCAGCTTGAATTATCTGCCATAATCATACTGGAAATACGATTGGGAACAACCGTTTCCGATCGGAAAAATACGATCGTTAACAACTCTTTCCAATCATAAAAAAACAATCGTTTACGATCGGATTGTCCGCCCATAATACAATTGGGAAAAAACGATCGTTTACGATTGGAAACAGTTGTTAACGATCGTTTTTTTTACGATCGTAAAAATACGATCGTAAAAATACGATCGTTAACAACTGTTTCCGATCGTAAAAAAACGATCGTTTACGATCGGAATGTCCCATAATACGATCGTAAAAAAACGATCGTTTACGATTGGAAACGATCGTTTACGATCGTTTACGATCTTTTACGATTGGAAACGATCGTAAAAATACGATCGTTTACGATCGTTAACAACTGTTTTCAATCGTAAACGACTGTTTCCAATCGTAAACAACGGTTTCCAATCGTAAAAAAACGATCGTTTACGATCGGAATGTCCCATAATACGATCGTAAAAAAACGATCGTTTACGATCGTTTACGACTTGAATTATTTCCATACGGGTATAGTAGCACTATGTTACATCCGAAGTTGTTAAAATTTGGACGGTGCTGTGTTTGGTTGATAGTTACAATACAAACCCCAAACACTTATTCAGACTTTCTTATATGAGACCTCGAGGAACTATTGTTGCTCATTGGTAGGCTAGTTGAGTTTTAACTCAGCTGTTGCTAAGTAGTTCGATGGTTTTGAGGGCCATAAATTGATACTGCATTGCTTGAATAAATGCGCCATGAATTGTCAAGATAATGTAAAAGCGTAAAGTCGTTCTCTTTTTAGAAACCGCGACTGGGCCTCGCTCCGCTCGATTACTTTCTTAAATTATTTGCGGAGTAAGCTAAAAGCAGAACGCCGAATGTAATAATAGATAAACGTATATACTTAAAGACTGCACTTGGCACTGTTTGCTGGTTGCGTTTAAATATTCTGAAATAGTTGAATATTCGAAATCCGGTCTCTGCGTTTAACAAATTATCAACAGCTTTGTCTGATATAAGCCTTTTTCCAGGCCCGTTTACTTCTATAAAAAACACGGAAAAACAGATAGGCTAACCATTATTTTTCTGACACTGAGCGTCTCACAAACAATTGTCGGGAGCACGATACGGATCGAAAATAGCGAAACACGGCAAAAATAACCCTTGGGCCCAAGCTGACTGGAAACCATGTGTTTAAATAATGGAAAAAAAACGGAAAGTCAGCAACGATGTTTGAAAGCGATATTTTTCGCCCCTTCTTAGCTTTTTTTTTAACACTCTTTATTATACAAACCAACTTTACATACACTAAACTACATGAACAAACCTTTTTTATAATCCTCTTACCATTCTTAATACATGTAGTCATACCTCTGACTGCAGGAAAGCCCGAATGGGCCTGTGGGGGCAGTAAAAAAAAAACTTCACTTTAAATGAATTTTCACACTTTACCAGAAAAAGAGAGGAAAAAAAGTTCGTTTCTTTCAGTCCAGCAACAGCCTGACGAGGACCCTTGCCGAAAAGGGCCGAAATATCTCTGTCATACACCGTACCTGGCGTAATTTTTAGCCATTGTTTTAAAATATGAAACAAGGCAAGTGTGAAAATTATTGGAATTATTGGGGCACGGATATACCGTTCAAAGGTCGGGTTTCCGCGTTTAAGCATGGATGGAGGGATTGCAAATTGCATTGGAGGTACGACGGGTCCTTTAAGAATCCCGACATATCTGTTTTTGGCTCCAAGATGCCACCATATACCGTTGCTAGGTGTCTCTTGTTAGAGACGTAGTCAAAAACATCCCAGATTAAGCACCTCACAAAGCTGCATCGTCTTCGCTTGGGAACATCATCGGCAGAAATTCCATTCGATGAGGGCCTTTGTCTGAAAAGAGTCAGCGGTTGTTGCTTTCTTCTCAGGGGTAATTACGGACGCCAATCAATATGCATAAGTCTCTTTCTTGTCTTGTGGAGATTGTTTGTCGTCTGACGTCCCCTGGTTTAGCCACGGAGAAGCTTTTACTGGAAGTGTAAGCCACTTGGATATAAGTAGGCTAGTTCCCAACAAGAACCCCTGGTGACCATTTTTTCAAGTGGCCTTACACCAGCTCAGCGCTCAAAGTGGATTAGTTTCTGTTTGTCTCACCGCTCCTCATTGTCAGCATCCATCACAAAGAGATAGTACAAATTTGCGATGTAAAAATTTGCGATGATTACGCTATGTCCCATGATATTCTGTTCAAGGGTCGTAAAAACTGTAAACAGCATGTCCTCAAAAGGGTACCTACCGGGGTCCCCTAGCTTCATGAGCATCCATATGTCCCATGTCAAGCATCCATGTCAGCATCCATCCATACACAAACTCAAGCGGGTAATATTATTTTCCAAGACAGGGTATTCGTCAACAGGTGGAGGTATTACTTCTGTGAGGTATGCCAGAAACTTAGGCCACAAATGGCCTAATGTCTCGTTGCCCCAATGACATTTGATGGTGAGCCATCACTCTAAACACAGCGTATGAAAACACCGCTCGCTATACCACTTGCTATTGCGTACTTTTCAATTCAAAAGCTGTCTAATCGTCCTGCCAGTGGCAGGAACCTTGACAGCTCCTTCAGCCGGGCTTTTATCAGAACAGCGTGCAGGTCGATATTCAGAGACTGGAATGCTTTTAATGTTTGTCTTGTTCATACTGGGCAATCTTGAACAAGACGTATGCTCGTTTCTTCATTAGCTCGACAATGGATACAAACAGAGGTATGCACCAATGTCTCACTGATAGTAAATTTTTGGAAAACGAGGAATCATCTACGGTCTATTTTTCAGAGCATCCTATATGGCTATCTTGCAACCCCACTCAGCAAGTGATACAGTTCCTGTTAGAAATATCATGAGTTTAAGCCAACGGCACGAGGATGCGTCGTCCATCGTGAGGCTGACCTCGCACCGGATGAAAAGATTGCGTACAGACCCAGCTGCTTTGATAGCGCCAGTGACGCCTCAACCGACTGGTGTAACACCGCGCACAGCGGAAGCAGTTCCATCAGTCAAGTTCCCTCGGTGTTTCCCCTCACTAGTTCCCTCAGCGCTGGAGATGTCTCCCAACAGGAGCATCGAGGTCAAGTAAGTGAAGAGCCTCCGGTGTTGACCTCTTTTCGAGTTTCCTCTTCTCTTTTCCTCTTTTTCCGGTGTTGACCGTGCACAATCGGTTCGATAAGACTTCGTGTGCGAGAATGGGCAAGCGAAATCCGTATCAGTAGGTGCAAGAACAAATAAGCACCGGAACCTCCGTCTCCCTATCTTGTAACACGACCATGCGGAGTTGAATAGATCCCTATGCCCTGCCCGATGCAAACGAGCGGAGGTTAGGAAAGAGCTATATGGAACATCACAGTTCGTTACCTCTACCAACAGCTTTATCGCAGTCTAGCCCCGGAGAAGAAATTCCAAAGTAAAAGCCGATTGGTTGTCTATCATTGTGACGTCACGTGTGACGCGCTGCAGAGCAAGTCAGCACGCCTCCTGCACTTTTCCTCTGAGATGCGCAAGGGCGAAGAGTGAAGTAGACAGGCATCAACTCAAAGCTCAGCAAGTACCTCTAGCTCAGCTCAGTTTTGTCGGGGTATCCATGGTCGCTGCATGGGACCAAAGACGGAGGTTCTATTGGCTTATTTGTTCTTGGTAGTGAGAAACCTGCATGCGACTGGGTTCGCATCCGACTGCAAACTCGTACCTTTAGTATTGGGGCTATAGTAAAGTGCCCAAGGCAAACAATTAACCAAAACGCCAAAAGGCCCTTTTGGATGTGTTGCCCACTCCCAATTTTGGTGTAAACCAAGGGCCCGGTGCCGCGGTGCATGGCCGGTGCCGGCAGCGGCTGCCCCATGTTAGAATATTGAAATCAGCATGTTTAGTAGCGTAATGATTTGCTCAGTTTATGGCCGGCGTCGGTGATTTCGGCTTGTGCCGGGTCCGTGCTGGGTCTGTGCCAGGAACGTGTTTATACCAAGTGCTGGGGAGTGGATAACCCCTCGACCATTTTATGGCATTTGTAGCCTACCGATCAATGTTTGTTGTGTGTAGGCCGCCCTATCTGTTTTCGTTTTTCTGAATATCAGGTCTCAATGAGGAGCCCGTGGAAAACAGTGCATTTCATTTCTCTAAGAGGCTTGTTTACGACACTTCCAGCCTCCGACTCAACCGCGATATACCGATCGATGTTTCTCGGGTGTCGACCATTTCTTGTTTCACATCGATCGGAGAACTAGTAATGGAAAACAGTGCAATAAATTCGCTAGGAGGTCTTTTTGCAGCAGTAGCCATTGCCTGCCTGTTGTCTTTCAACCGGCCAGTTGGCAAATATCCAGAGTCAGGGCTCCCTTTTCGGCAAATTAACAAAAAAAACTTTACTGTTTTTTTTTATTTATTTAACGTACTTTGACTTTAGAAAATATACAAGCAGACTTAGAAATGAAATAGACAAGTGCACACTATACTGTTTCTCACATTATAATTACCACTTCGGCCCCTGCCAGGACCCCCTCCGAGGTTGGGGCCGCTAGGTAGTTGCCTAGGCCCACGTTCGTCGCTATCAGTCGGTCGGTCTGGTCTATACGAGGCTAGTGTACTTCCTGTGGGCTAGGAGACGAGACTTGGCAATATAAGGAACATCGATCAGGGTTTGAAATCGTTTTTTCCCGAACTCGGCCGTCTAATAAACATGTAGATGATCATATTATAAATATGTCAGACTGTGTTATATATGTGTCAAAGTTACTTCTATCAGGGACCCATACATTTCCTGTAATGACTTGTCATTCAGGGGGCTTGTCATTTCCTATGCTTCTATGTTGCTATGTTGCCCGAGCCTCACCTAGTTTCCAAAAATTCCACTTGGGTCGAGTCGGCCTTCTTGCTCAGATAGAGCCAATCCCGGGCCTCCTTGGACGTGAGACCTAAGAGACTCCTCCCTCAAGGCAATATTTTATCCCCGTGGGTATTTCTCGAACTATCTGACGCTCGGTCAAAAGCGCATCAGAAATCTCTTATTGGCAAGCCCCCTGAATGGCGAGTCATTACAGGAAATTTATGGGTCCCTGCTTCTATCCTGAAGCAAGTACCATGTATAGGAACACGCGATTTTTGCGTTAATTGCCGGTAACAAAAAAGTTGCTGTTGACGGTGCCAAAAATAAAGTTGCTGTTGATGGTGCCAAAAGCAACGGATCGTACGAAAATGGACCGGAAATGAACCTATAGCGTGCGAGTCTTTCTGTGTCAACTAATAGCGTGCGAGTATTTTGATCAACCACTATTTTGATTTCTGGACTATATAGCGCACAAAGTCTACGCTCAAATTTTGGGGATATCAAATATGTTACGGAACAACACTGTCAAAAGAAGTCAGATCGTAAAGTATTTGAATAAAAATGAAGATCAGCAGATCTTTCTTTCTAAAGATTTGTCTTTTTTTTTTGCCAACTGTGAAGTGAGAAAGGGACTTTCAGAGTTCGAGAGTATTGTTACTAGTTCGAAAACTTGACGGAAACAACCCTGCTGTTCCCTGCATATTCTGGCTCTTGTTCAGTAGTTGCTCGGAGTGGGTCACTGGAAAACCGGAACACCGGAACCTCCGCCACCGGAACCAGGCACGTACGCAGGGGGGGTGCCTCCGTGCCCGGGCTCCCCCCGAAATCGATTTTTTTTCGCATAATTTTCTGATCCTTCACACAGAATAAGGGATAGTGGTTAATTACTGATCTAGACAGAATTTGTTAACCGTTTTCGATGATTTTTTGGCCTGTAATTACCCAATAGGGTCACCAGCACCAGCTTTTGGTTTTTGTAGATGTTACATAATATAATGCGCCTTTTATATACTGTTTTGAAGGATTTGGGCCCCCACCGAAAAAAATTCCTGCGTACGTGCCTGACCGGAACCGGTGGCTTTGGAAACTAACCTAACCAAAAGGTTAGGTAAAAGGTTAGGTTAGGTTAACCTTTTACCTAACCTTTTGGTTAGGTTAGGTTAGGGAGGTTCCGGGGTTCCGCGGTGTTCCGGTTTTCCAGTGACCCCTCGGAGTTGCAGAACGCGACCTGCATGTTAAATAGTTTGGGAAATTCGGTAGTTTTGAAGAAGTTTCTTTTTCTGACATTCGAAATCTCATAGAAACTACGAATGATTTTCGTACTTCTAAACCTACGTATCTTCTATCGAACAGTTTGAATATGTAATATCAAGATGCACTGGGTATACATAAGAGTGCATTTCTAGGATGTGCTCCAAACTCCAGCGCAGTCAAAATAACGGTGTCGGATGCATTGCAACAGGTCTGCACTACTTTCATTGCCGTTAAAATTTCTCCAACAGGAAAAACGGAAATCCAAACTTGAACAGCGGACGAAATTAAATGAATCTGATTTCATTCTTGTGTCAAAAGGAGCACGAAACACTGCCTGTTAGCTGATATTAACTTCTTGATTTATTATTCCCAACTGACTTTTCGGGAGCCGAACAGCAAACCAAGTTACCAAGGTATTCCAAACTTGGATATTCAAAGAGTTCTTATCATTATCAGTCCTTGCTAAATTTCTACCATCGTTAATCCACCTGTATGAAGAGAGATATGGAGTGGAAAGACGGTGACAGCTTTTGGCAGCAGATTATGTGAACTATTGGAAACTATTGCATGACCTATTGCTTGAACTACTACCAGGAGCTGGGAACACACTCTTAGTGCTAATGCTAATATCACAATAGCCTACAGTAAGCATTACGCACTGGAATAATTCGAATACTATTTGCTAGGCTATTTAGATTTCCAGCTTCTAAGTAGGATACATCTTAGATAGCTCGGGAAACTAGGATAGAATTCGGAAGTAACAGATTAAGACGAGCTTGTCTCTGGGCGACTATATTCTTTTAAATTAAAACGATCATCATCATTCGCTATGAAGCAGTCGGCTTCTCGTAAGCAAAGAAGCTAACTAGCCTAGAACATAGTCTATGGTCATAACTTCCCAAATGGGGCTAACAGCCTGCCTCGCAGGTTGGTGTCTCGTGAGGGAAGGTGAAGTGGTGTAGCTTAAAGATGAAGGAAGACATTTTTTGGAGAGGGCTAAGTGCTTTTTAAACGTTGTAAACAATTGAGTTTTAAATAGAGCTACACAACTTGGAACGGAGTGGTGAAAGAGTCTCTTATGCATTGTTCAAATAAGTGTAATAAGTTGTTTGGCGCTATACGTGATTACGCCTTATTAGACGCTTCTGTTCGAACTGAAAGCAAAAGGTTTTTCTACATGCGACGCTTGCCGAAGCTCTTTGTTTCCTCGGGCTCGCTGTTGGAACCCAACCAAACGATCTGATTGGCTCTGCATAAGAGAAATAGGACCAAGGCTTATTCTCCTTTTGCAGCTTATTACAGTGCGCCCCGAGGAAAAGACGAAATTGTAGACGCCGTATTACACCTTATTACACTTATTTGAACAGCGCTTTAATACTTTGGATTAAGGATAACACGGTGCCAATCTTTTACGTAGGAAAACCCAAGTTTCTTGTAAAGAGGCTCCGCGTCGGGCATGGATCGGAGAAATAGCTCTTCGCAACCCAATTTATCCGCTATCCCTACTGCGAAATACATAATGGCCGTTGCGACGTTACGGCGCCTAAAATTGGGGGAGACTTGTAAGTAGCTAACTTTGCACAGAGTATCAACAGGCTCCAAGAACGCACACGCGGCTGCCACGCCATCTATAAGAGCCAAAACTTTCGTTGCATAAATCGCACTTTGGCAATGTTTCATTGAGCAATTCCTCGGAATGTTGTACACATCCTGAAAGACGTCTGATATAAATTCAAAGTCCTCAGCGTTCTCAGCTATCTTCAGCACCATGTTGTCGCAACTAACCCTTGCACTAAAGTCGAAATCACAGATTCGCAAACGCATCTCACGGATGAGCAGACTGGGCTCATCCTCCAACGATTCAGGTACTAGGCCGGGCTCGTAGAAGAGCTTGAACTCCTCGTCGCCCATGAAATCGAACATCCTCATCAGCTCCGATCGGGTCCGCACTCCATATGTCTGCCTCACTACAGAGGGGTACTTGAAGGCAGCAAGGGACCCCTCGCGGCATGTTTCAAAGCCTTCGACGCCCTCATATTTCTTCATTAGTTCGAATTCAAGTTCGACATATCCACGAGAATCGAAGACTGGCTTGACTCCAAATAGGAAGTCGGTGAGGCAATTAGTCTTCCGGTCCAACAGACAAGCTTTCCATTCTGCTGCCTTTAGGAATCCAAGTCGTCGGAAGATGGGGCTGCCAAGGGGGGCGGTAAAGACTCGAAGCTGCGAGAGGCCTTGGATTTTGGCAAGGCGACCAGTTTCAACGATTAGCGCCTTGGCAAAGCCGCGTCTTCTCATTGACTTTCTAATATAGAGAAAGAAGATGATGGACTGCCCCGCATCTGATCGAGACAGTGCAAACCCGACCGGGCGTTCTCCGTCGTACGCGACAGTCGTCGTAGTTTCTGCCGTCTCCAGAAGATGACAGAGGACGTTCCGAACGTCGTCAGGGATTTCTTCAAGAACCTTGAGAACGTCTTCGTTCTCGTTGTCAACGAGCTTAACAAATAACGACGGGACGTGGAATCCATCGTCGACATCGTTGAGTTCGAGGACATATTCTTCAGTGGGAAGACCTTCAGGAAGACCGTCGAAGTTTTCAGTGACCTGAACGTTCCAGGTTAAGCCCGAACGCGGGGAGAGCTTCACGGAGATCTTATCGTTGTCCTTGAATAATTCAAGCTCAGTGACTTCGTCCCGCTTTTCCAGCACCGCTTCCAGGAAGAATGGTAGAGAAAGCTTCGGGTCTATAGAGACCTCTTCGAGGCTGTTGGAAGGCGTTATTGGGAGCACATTCGATATCTGAAAGAAATACACGTTTTAGTAGAGACGTTCCTCCGCTCGGTGGAACTGAGCGTTCACTCTTTGACAACAATACGCCAGTGTCGCAGTAAGCCTGGCATCGACCAGCGCAAGCTCTCGCAGTACAAGAGTTGGACCAGCTCAGTGTGTTGCCAGATTGGCGGATTTCGGAGACTGGCGTTAATATTTTTCCGACAGGCGTGTGGCGTGAAACATGACTGTTTTCTTTTTAACTGGCGTATTTTTTGGCGTGAAGTAAAAAATTTACTATCCTTACGAACAAGATCAAAGATTTCGATGGGATCCCAAAAACTTAATATTTGATCCAGACAATTGGGTCTTGTAGATATCCAGTCTTCGCCAGACTACATGAACATTTTTGATATTAAAACTTAGAAACAGATTAAGGTCAATGGCGTTGACGAAATTGATCAAAACTTCCTGCCTTAGACTATACTACTGTCAAATTTCTGGTTTCAGCCGGATTCCGGTCGAAGGATATGTCCAGGTAGAAAATGATTGTCAAATACGGACTCAGCAGGTCTGCCTACCCCTAAATCGACTATCTCATTAGCTTTTAAAACCAGATCCAGTCTTCGCCAGGCTAATCATCTGAGAAAATCAAGTTTTTTGACGATACTGATCGAAACTTCCTGCATTACTTCCGCTTTACTTCCTGCTTTACTTCCGCCGAATTCCGAGCGAACTACTTGTCCAGCCAAGAAAAGATAGTTCAGAAACGAATTCAGCGCATCTCCTTATCCCTATAAAGAACATCTAATCAACTTCAAATAAAACTTTAACTTATAAAAAAATCCGGTTTCAACCGGATTCCAGACGGGCTATATGTCCGGGTAAAAAATGATTGTCATATACAGATTCACCGTCTCTTCTTACCCTCAGATCTGTCATCTAATCAACTTCAAATACAAATTTTACTTTTAACAAATTTTCCGGTTTCGGCCGGATTCCGGGCGAACTACTTGTCCGGCAAGAAAATGGTTTTCACCATCGTGTTCAGCATGTCTTCTTACCCCTAAATCAAACATCTAATCAACTTCAAGTAAAACTTTTGCTTTTAACAAATTTTCCGATTTCGGCCGGATTCCGGGCTAGCTACTTGTCCGGCGAGAAAATGGTTTTCACCATCGTGTTCAGCATGTCTTCTTACCCCTAAATCGAACATCTAACCAACTTAAAATACAAATTTTGCTTTTAACAAATTTTCCGGTTTTCGCCGGATTCCGGGCGAACTACTAGTCCGGGCGAGAAAATAACTTTCATATTCGGATTCAGCGTGTCTCCTTACCCCTAAATCAACTATCTAAAAAGCTTTCAAAAAATATTTTTTTGTCCCTTAATTTGAAACCCCTCCCCCACCCTCAAATATAGGGCTACAGAGCCCATCTTCGAACTTGACCTGTACTTTGACCCAACCAATCCTCCCACCAAGTTTCATCAAAATATCTCAATCCCTTCGAGAGTTATCGTGCTTACAGACAGACGGACAGACGGACAACTTTTGCGATGTCATAGGTATCCGTCACTAACGTTTTGGGATCCCAAAAACTGACCGTTTTCTGAGAGATCGACTGTTTTTACGTCGCAATCGTCGCTAACTAAGGCGGAAAATGTTTTGGGGTTGTGTTACCCCAAAAATTTTGTCATTGAGTTTTTGGGAAGTGTAAATTTTGCTGGCGTATTTTCGGCGTATTTTCGGCGTATTTTTAAAAGGCCACGACTTATTTTTTGACAACGATCTGGCAACACTGGACCAGCTAGTAACAACTTCACCTTCAGTTTTCTGCCAAATCCCCGAGCGATCCTTTTATTTTGATCACTTGGGATTTTACATCGTGTAGCTCTAGCATTGCAGAATTAGCGCGACACCCACCATGTCGGCGCTGCGTATGCATATATGAATGAATGAATGATTTATAACGCACTGCCCAAAGGCATAAGTGCAGTAGAAAATTACAAAGAAAAACAGATTAATCACAAAACACTGAAAAATATTTTCCAGAAAGGTTATTCACTAATTTAGAAATATATGAAATAATACTGAAGTATGATTATCGTCGGGGGGGGGGGGGAGTCATAATTGACAGTGCCAAAAGGATAAGTCAGCTGAGATTTATTCTAGCTATATTTTAGCCCTCTAGGGCAAACCTTATCGACAGTAATAAGTTTTTTTTTTTTTTAATGAAGCTTGAGCGGGTTGAGCCTGAAGAGGACCCTTGCCAAGAAGGGCCGAAATGTAGCTCTAATAAAATTCAGCTGACCTATCTGTTTAGCACTGTCAATTATGATTCGCAGTCAGCTTGGGCTGAAAGAACATTAATTCACGAAGTGGGGGGGGGTCGCTGGAGGCTCTTACGTGAACTCAAGCTCAAGGGCCTAGTGGGTGCTTTTTCTCTGGTAAAAATAGACTTTGTTCGGAAGTCTCCTGAGAAACCGGGATGAGGCCTTTGACAAGGCTCCCGATAATTTTTATAATGGTAACTTGGTAAAGGGGGTGGGGGCTTATTTAATTTGGTTTAGTCTATTTATGAAGTAAGAATGAAAATATACTTATCGCACTACCATAAAAATGCCACCTAACAATGGATTGGTGGGCTCAACTTTCATTCATGTTAAATATCCATCGCAAACAATCAGAGAAAATCACAAAAAACAATTAAAGATATACTGAGTTTTTCGAGGAGTTTTTGGGATCCCAAAACGTTAGTGACGGATACCTATGACATCGTAAAAGTTGTCCGTCTGTCCGTCCGTCCGTCCGTCCGTCCGTCCGTCCGTCCGTCTGTCTGTAAGCACGATAACTCTCGAAGGGAATGAGATATTTTGATGAAACTTGGTGTGAGGATTCTTTGGGTCAAGAGTAAGGTCAAGTTCGTAGATGGGCACTGTAGCCCTACATTTAGGGGAGGGGGAGGGGGTTTAAATTAAGGGACAAACAAAATATTTTGAAACAGCTAATGTGATAGTCGATTATGGGGTAAGAAGACATGCTGAACACGATAGTGAAAACCATTTTCTCGCCGGACAAGTAGTTCGCCCGGAATCCGGCCAAAACCGGAAAGTTTCTTAAAAGTAAAAGTTTTATTTGAAGTTAATTAGATGTTCGCTTTAGGGGTAAGAAGACATGCTGAACACGATGGTGAAAACCATTTTTTGACCGGACAAGTAGTTAGCCCGGAATCCGGCCGAAACCGGAAAATTTGTTCAAAGCAAAAGTTTTATTTGAAGTTGATTAGACGTTCGATTTAGGGGTAAGAAGACATGCTGAACACGATGGTGAAAACCATTTTCTCGACGGACTAGTAGTTAGCCCGGAATCCGGCCGAAACCGGAAAATTTGTTAAAAGCAAAAGTTTTATTTGACGTTGATTAGATGTTAAGTTTAGGGGTAAGAAGACATGCTGAACACGATGGTGAAAACCATTTTCTCGCCGGACAAGTAGTTCGCCCGGAATCTGGCCGAAACCGGAAAATTTGTTAAAAGTAAAATTTGTATTTGAAGTTGATTAGATGATAGATTCAAGGGTGAGAAGAGACGCTGAATCTGTATATGACACTCGTTTTTTACCCTGACATATACTTCGTCCGGAATCCGGTTGAAACCGGATTTTTTGTATAAGTTAAAGTTTTATTTGAAGTTGATTAGACGTTCTTTATAGGGATAAGGAGATGCGCTGAATTCGTTTCTGAACTATCTTTTTTTGGCTGGACAAGTAGTTCGCTCGGAATTCGGCCGAAAACGGAAATTCGGCAGAAGTAAAGCAGGTAGTTTCGATCAGTATCGTCAAAATAAATATGGCTTATACAGGTATATCTGAAATTAATTTTCTCAGATGATTAGCCTGGCGAAGACTGGATCTGGCGTAGACAAGACGTAGTCAGGACGTAGCTGTCTGAGTCAAATATTAAATTTTTGGGATCCCATCGAAATCTTTGATCTTGTTACTTTCGTCCAGCTCTCGTCAGGTGTTTTCTCTCTAATCTTGTATACATGTTCCACGATCACGCGATAGATTTGGACAGGAAACACATGTTCAGAGATCGATAGACGTCGAAGAGTGTAATAAGGAAACCTTCCAGATCGAACCAGTCCTGTGTCTGTTGCTTTGGAGAAATAGCGGCTTCAGTATTTTTTAAAAGAATCCTTAGATTATCAGTGTATTGCCTCAGTAATCAGTTTTCTAAACAGTTATATGAGAGCCAAGCGAGAGCCAAACGTTGAGTTAGAAAGTCATCTAGAATCTGTAGATTTTGTTTATACTTTCTTGTGTCGCCGGGGCGCCATTTTTTTGGTGGGGGGGGGGGGCTTGGATATAAAAATCTTCCTCCGTGGTGATATTTTTTGTCGGATCAGTAGGCTTTGACTTTTTGATAGGTTAAAGTAAATATTATTGAAATAATTATTTGATCAAATTTTGTAAAAAAACGTGTTTAAAATTCTTATTGATGTAGATGACATTAATAATAGGATAAGTTAGGCTTTAATGTTATCAAAGACATAGGTCGTCGTAAGACATCGAGACGTAGCATCAAACTGATGTCAATGTGAGTGTCAAAAAACTGCTAAGGGGCAAAAAAAGAGTAATTACATTTTTTTTCTGTCCAATAAACCTCGGATTTGTGCCCAAAATTGACCTTCCCCCTGCCTCCCAAAAGCGAGCCCCTAAGGTTTACTGAAATGGAGACAATGTCTATCACAGTCAGAGGCGTTACTAGCCAAAATGTTTGGGGGGGGGGGGACAAGGTATTTACCGACTGGCTGGTCATTTTTACCGACTATTTTTGCGAATAAAAACGATTATTATTGAGAAAAAAACGACTATGTTGATGAAAAATCGGCTCATTTTAAGAAAAAACTACTATTTTACGAAAAACCGACTGCTTTTGATTGTTACGACTATTTCTAAGAAAAAAATCGACTGTTTTTACTAAAAATCGAGGCGCTTCGCGCCGACTCGGCTATTTTTTACCGACTGGCCGGCAACATTGGGGGGGGCGTTCCCCCCCTCCCCCCCAGTAGTGACGCCTCTGATCACAGTGCTTAAAGACAGAGAATGAAGTGGTGGAGATTCGGGGATCAACTATGTTTAACACGTAGGAACAGTTACGACGAACACACCTGTACCTATTCTTTAGCTCCAGCTATACATTAAAAAAAAAAAAAATAATAACCAAATTTGCCATTAACACAAACAAGTCAGGAAATCTTTTGCGCTCATTCGTTATTTATATATTTATTAAACGACATTGAAAAACTTAAGGGACACATAATTACTGCAATTCCTACTGGAATTAAGAATGTTTGTGAAGCTAAAAAAAAGGAGAGACTAAGGAGTATTTAATGTTCATGGAGTCTGGCGAAGACCGGATCTGACGAAGACGAAACCTAATTGTCTGGATCAAATATCGAAGTTTTGGGATCCCATCGGAACCTTTGGTCTTGTTTTTTTTTAAGCTTCTGGTTTGACTCCTTTAATAGTTGATTGTGTTAAACGGATAAGCCATCATAAGTTTTCATCATGTCTTTCAAGGAATCGGACGGTTTTTTTCAGCTTCCGGCAACGGCTTACATTTGTAGTATTTCAAGCGCAGAGGGACAAGCAGATAGAGGTACAACGAACCCGAAAGAATAAGTTCATTCGATTTAATTGATTACATGTGGATAACGGACAAACGAAGTAACCCATTTTTTTGGGTTTTCAGGCCTATTTACATGAAGAAGTGAGGTGTAACTGGAATGTCGGATCTCAGCCCCATTCGGTTAGACTTTAAGAGACTGGTTTTGGAACACAAAGTATCTTTCCGTTGGTATTGTCATTTTGTTACCTTTTTCTGCCATGGATTTTGCTCACAATCGAATTGTTTACCACTTACCGTACCACTATTTAATTATTAAATTGTTATCGTCAAACATATGTATGTCACTTGTTAAAAAGAGTACACACAAAATTAATTGACTGATTCACTGCATGTGATTGATCTCGTATCTCGGAGTGGTTAATACAAATTACGGCAGACAGGACCACCAGCAGAGGATTGCCCGACGCCAAAATCCACGACTGAAGAGAAAGAACAGAGAAACGGCGGATTTCAGGGCAGAAGGAACCGAGGGATTGCCAACTCCCGATTTTAGTGCACAGCAAGTGCTTGGTGCCGCGGTGCCCAAGCGGTGGGGGCACCGCAGTGCCACGTGTTAGAACATTAAAATCAGCATCTTTAAAAGCGGGAATCGCCGAATTTATAGCCGGCACCAGTGCCGACATCGCTGTTTTCGGCCGGTGCCAGCAGGTGCCGGTAACCCCTCGGAAGGAACTCCTTCACCAATAAACAAGAGCTGTAAGCTCATATGGCACTTGCAAGGGTTGAGATGTATTATTTGATCAAAAGTAATTTTTGACTGTGCGGTTCAGATGCGCACTTTAAGGGAGCTAGAGAAAAAGTATTTTATCGTTGAACTTGGCTGTAACGATGCGCACTTTAAAGGCACTAGAAATTCATCTGTAAGGAAGACCCTTGAGGCAAAAACGGTAGCAGGCTCTTAGGGATCATTGATATATATGTATGATCAAAAGTATTTTTTTCCCACTAATGCGGGTAAAATGCGCACTTTAAGGGTGCAAGAATTTTTTTTTTTTTTGCAAAACCCTTGTGGGACAACTGATCATGGGTTGAGATGTATCGTTTGATAAAAAGTACTTTCCGACCTTGCGGTTAAGATGCACACTTTAAGGGAGCTAGAACTTCATTTGTAAGCAAAACTCTTCAGGCAAAAATGATCATGAGCTCATGGGGATGATGGAAATGCATATTTTGCTTAAAAGTATTTTTCTTAATTTGCGGTCATGATTGGTACTTTAAGGAATGGTCGGATTTAAAAAGTGGTGATTTCTAAGCCAATCTTGTCGAATTTCTAATATTCCAGCCAAATTTCATCGTCCTAGCACATCTGGAAGTACCTTAACTCGCGATCACCGGAATTCCGGACCCGCCCCTCAAACTCCCCCCACAGTCGCCGAAGCCAATCCGGTTCAGTTTTGGACTTGTTTGTTATTCCAACAAAGTTCCATCCTGATCTCTCCAGTCCAATCCGGTCACGTATTCCCCCCCCCCCCAATTGTTGTCGAATCCGGTCCGGACATGAAAAAGATCACCACATGCACGCCCTCTGTTCAGTTATTAAATTTCACTCGAATCCGATCACCCGTTCCAAAGTTACGCATGGCTAAATATTCCGGATTCCCCCTCCCTCCGATCCCCCCACGACTATCGGATCGAGTGAATTTTTATTTACAAGTCAGTTTGATCGGGTCCCTGATACACCTCCCAAGTTTCGTCGTGAAAATCCCAAAAACTGTCATCACCAGAATTCCGGGAAACTCCCCTCCACCCCCCCCCCCCCCCCCCAAGTGTCCGGGTCCAGTCCAAACGTGTAAACGATTTATCTGGAGCAGATTCTTGTTCTTCCCAGCAAGTTTTACTCCGATCCCTCCATTATAACCGTTTCTCGAGATTTCCGGTCTTCCCCCACCCCAACTCCCCCATAGCTGTCGAATCCGGTTCGGACTTCAAATGGAACATCAGAGATATGTCATTCATTCAGGTATTAAGTTTCGTCCCAATCCGATCACCCGTTCGAAAGTTACACAACACTCAATTTTCCATCTTCCCCCGCACTGCACCACATATACAAACCCCTTTGACCCTCGAATGCACTAGCTCTTTCCAATGTTAACAGAGTGATCCGATGCAAAGAGTGACGTCACGCCGCGCGCAGACCTACTAGTGTGTAGAAAGGGGTAGGGGTTTTACAAAACCTACTAAATTTTCAGGATTCCCCCGCCCTCTACTCCCTGCACGGTGGTCGGATCGGGGAAGTGACTATTTGCAAGTTACTTTGGTCGGGTCCCTGATATGCCTGCCAAGTTTCATCGTCCTAGCACATCTGCAAGTACCCTAACTCGCGATCACCGGACCGACCGACCGACCGACCGACCGACAGACCGACAGACCGACCGACGGAAAAGTGATCGGTATATGGCACTTGATCGAAGCTGCAAGTGCCATAAAAATACCCGAAGCACTACAGTTCCATCTACACCCATGTAACATAAAACAAGACGTGAAAGGTCAAAATGTTTCCGAGCTGCTCCGGAAAATTACCGGATTTTCCACTACGGCTTTCGCGCTTTTCGGAAACCGAAGCAGCTTTCTCTTTGATTAGTTTTCGTACATACCTTAAAGTAAAGTCGTTGCTTTTCATTTTGCCTTTTAAAACCTATGTGGAGTCCAAAAATATCACCAAGAAGAAAGTTTCTGAAATCTAGGGTTTTCAGTCACGCCTTTTAATTTATTATATTAGCCCGTTGTACCCAGTATACAGTAAGAAAAAAATAAAAGTAAAAGAAGTATGTTTTAGTCACGACTATAGTACATATATCCTAGAGGCAAACAGTGAGTCACTTACTTCAGATAGTGAGAAACTTTTTTCCATTCCAAGCGTTCCTTTGCTGTCGGAACGAGTTTTTGCAAGACACTGAACTCTCGGCTAGAAATCAGAGAATCGCAGATATTATTTCTTATCACCAGAAAACTCTTAAGAAAAGTCTCAGTCCCTCTCCGGTCGTTGGCGAGAAAGGAATGAACGTGGGGAGGGAATTTCTAAGCTTGTAGAAAATGGATCGAAAACCTGCAGTGGGAAAAGCGTGGAATTTCCAGCGCATGCTAGAAGTACTTCTCCATAGATACTTACACTTTATAGGCAAGATGGAGCAGCTGCCAACGACAGATTAATTTTGATGCATCAGGATGGTGCAGCAATATATAATATATTTATTTTGATGATGATCATTTTATTTTTTAACACGTCAAAAATAAGCACAAAGTATGAAGACGGAGTAAATAATAAGGAGAACACGAAAGAGAAATAACTTGCACAGTATAGCATCAAACCTAAAACTAAGGCTTTACTAAACCAAAAGTATTTTTCAGTCGTGATCAGTACTTTGGCTAAATGTTTCTATTTGTTTCTCCACTGCTTTTAATGGGTCACTAATTTGATAACGACTCGAAATTTTTGAGTTATATTGTATTTTGTTTACTGTATAAATGGGATGGACGGAGCAGGCTATAGACAAGAACAATCAATCACAAGAACCTCCGTCTCCCCATCTCTGTAACACGACCATGCGTAGTCGAACATATTCTCGTTACCCTGCCTGATGCAGACGAACCTACGCAGAACATCATAGTTCGTTACCTCGCAGTAGTGCCACGAAGAAGAAATTTCCTTACGAACGCCATCTGACTCGTCATTTACAGCTGATTGGTTGTCTACCAGTGTGACGTCACGTGTGACGCGATGCAGAGCGGGTCCTGTACAGTTTTCCATCTGGTATGCGCAGCGGCGAAGAGGGAAGTAGACGGGTATCAACTCAAAGCCTAGCAAGTACCTCTAGCTCCGCTCAGTTTTGTCGGGGTATCCATAGTCGCTGCATGGGACCAAAGACGGAAGTTCTATTGGATTATTTACTTTTGGTATAAGCAACTTAACAAAAAGATGGGTCCACACAGTAGCTTATAGCTTTAACGTACAGTAGAGGTATGATTATGTGAACAGTTACTTTAATGTGAACACTGCAGTTTTGGGCTAAATGGTAGACTGAAGATCCAAAATACCTGTACAGGTGTTTTCAGCTGCCCTTCTTACCTACTTTGGCTAACTGATAGTTAGCTTTAAACACAGCAAGTGCATGAAAATGGCAAAATCCGAAGTCAACAAACGTTCACATAAGCATACCTCTACTGTAGTTTAAGGTCACCCCTATCCAAGTCGACAAGGACTCGGTGTGGCTGTGGCATCATCTATGCGTGATTCGGAAGCACCCCTATTGAGCATTTGGGCTAGCTAAAAACAGACCTTAAAGGACGACTCGCACTACATAGTGTTTCTGTTCAGTGTTCTGAGATAGTTGACCACTTTACAACTAAGCAATGTCTACAGAAAATTATACACGGCTTCGGCCGGATGACAGTCTTGGCAAAATTTATGATGATCGGGCGTCTGATACGCCACGTAAAGAGAACAAACGTGGCAAGCGTGGTGTTCTGTGTATTGCTAATAGAAGAGATTAGGATACACTTATGAAGTGAAGAATCTCGAGAAGGAGAATGGATGGAAATACTTCTGAAGTAGAATGAATTACTGTCACAAGTACTGCGTGCCCCTTAACAATACAATCAGTTTACTGTATAAATCAGTCAATAATAGGAATTGATCAGTTCCTTCAGCGTTTTCCACCATTTCAACTAATTTGGAGGTATGCGCTGTTTAATGACGTGACTAGATACCTGAGATGGATCAATGGAAACGGACTTACTTTAGTTACAGGGACGTATATTCCTATCCTTGCTAGTGAACGCTCGACTGAAACTTCACGAATAGTCGTTTTTTCCAACTCAACTGCAACTTAGACATCTTCTTAGGCGGGTTCTATCCGGTTCGCACTGCTTTAAAGTAATCGCCTGATTGGTGCATCTTCAGATCTTCTTAGCCTTAATTGGTGCATTACTTTACGTGAAATCGATCCCTTTGGTGGAGATATATGGGTTTTTCTGTGGTTGTGTAACCTGTTATTGGAGGGGTATCGAATACTACAAGAAGTTATGGAGATTAATGGCGGGACCTGTCACTAAAGGGACATGTCTTTCACTTGATGTTTGGTGATAAAAAATAGAACATGGGCAGGTGCGTAACGTATGGGGGACCCCCCCCCCCGTTTTGTCGGCCACTCGGCAAAATAATTAAGTCGGTAATTGAACATTGAAGTCGGTAACAAAAAACTTAATCGGTTTTGACGTTCTACAATTTTCTGTTCAGATAAAGAAAATGAAAATACTGACATGCCTGTTTTTGGGATCCCAAAACGTTAGTGACGGATACCTATGACATCGCAAAAGTTGTCCGTCTGTCCGTCCGTCTGTCAGCACGATAACTCTCGAAGGGAATGAGATATTTTGATGAAACTTGGTGTGAGGATTCTTTGGGTCAAGAGTAAGGTCGAGTTCGTAGATGGGCTATGTAGCCCTACATTTAGGGCTGGGGGAGGGGGTATAAATAAGGGGCAAACAAAATATTTTGAAACAGCTAATGTGATAGTCGATTATGGGGTAAGAAGACGTGCTGAACACGATGGTGAAAACCATTTTCTCGCCGGGCAAGTAGTTCGCCCGGAATCCGGCCGAAACCGGAAAATTTGTTAAAAGCAAAAGTTTTATTTGAAGTTGATTAGATGTTTGATTTAGGGGTAAGAAGACATGCTGAACACGATGGTGAAAACCATTTTCTCGCCGGACTAGTAGTTAGCCCAGAATCCGGCCGAAACCGGAAAATTTGTTAAAAGCAGAAGTTTTATTTGAAGTTGATTAGATGTTCGATTTAGGGGTAAAAATACATGCTGAACACGATGGTGAAAACTATATTCTCACCGGAGAAGTATTTCGCCCGGAATCCGGCCGAAACCAGAAAATTTGATAAAAGTAAAATTTGTATTTTAAGTTGATTAGATGATAGATGTAAGGGTAAGAACAGACGCTGAATCTGTATATGACAGTCATTTTTTACCCGGACGTATAGTTCGTATGGTTTTTTTTATTCGTATTCGTATAGTTCGTTGAAACCGGGTTTTTTTGTTATAAGTTAAAGTTTTGTTTGTAGTTGATTAGATGTTCTTTATGGGACAAGCTCTAGGAGATGCGCTGAATTCGTTTCTGAGCTATCTTTTTTTTGGCTGGACAAGTAGTTCGCTCGGAATTCGGCCGAAACCAGAAATTTGGCAGAAGTAAAGCAGGAAGTTTCGATCAGTATCATCAAAATAGATATGGCATATATAGGTATATCTGAACTTAATTTTCGCAGATGATTAGCCTGGCGAAGACTGGATTTGGCGAAGACAAGACGTAGTTAATATTAAATTTTTGGGATCCCATCGAAAACTTTGGTCTTGTTTAAATTAAATATCAAATTAGCAAGATTATAAAATTATTTAAATAGCCCGTGACATGGTAATGTGAACTGTTTCGACAAATATGCGATTAGTTATATAGTTATATTAGTTATAGTTAGGCGATTGTTTGCTCGGATCGTCTGGCACATGGAAAATAGTGAATCGTGGCAAGTGCATAGATTAGTCAGGTGTCGTTAGCGGGTACAGAATTTGGGTCTCCGGGTTTAAAAACTAATGAACGCAGTTACCGAAGTAGGTTGTATTGTCAGTATAGGCACGACAGGTCATATAAGTAATAAGTGGTAAGTGCTCCAGGAAAGTTGTACTTGAGGAAAACCCAAGTACTTCGATTTTGTACTTCAAGTACAAGCATTCCTTCCCTGGCAGGAATATTCTGTTAGTTGTATTTTTTCGTTAAACTTAGTTAATTGTAACTCTCCAGAACTGAAACCCATAGAGCATTGAGAACCATTCTGGGTGATTATAATATTTCATATGAATTTAAGAGGCACTGATTAAACTAGATATTCCTAAATTAACTGACCGGAGAAATACTCTTTCAAAAAATTTTGGAGCAAAAATAATGTATTATCCTCAGACTATTCCCCCATCCCCTCCCGTCGTCCGTGCGTCGGTCCGAGAGGAGCACTGGCAATCAATTTTCACCATATCCGGCTAATTTTTTACACAGTTTTATTCCATCATTTATTTCTGGTCAAATTTTGTAAGTGTATTAGTTAATTTCTCCGTTTCTGTGTATTTGTAAATATTGTTGTTGTTTTGTATTCCTATTCTAGCTTTTTAGAGCTATTTGGAAATAAATGTGATTGACTGAATGATTGTAGTGGTTTGCGAACATATGTTCACAAGCCCGTCGATAGCTCAATTCGGTTGTGTGCCCTTACGGAGACATTATTCTAGGCAGACACGTCACTAAAAAAAGTGGACAAAATCCGAGACTGCGTGGAAAAATTTCCCGAGACTACGTGGACACGCCGGTATGTCGAACGACGCTATGTGGATACGACGCCCCATCGAACGACACTACGTACACACGACGTTACATTGAACGACACTACATGGAACACGAGTTGCACTGTTTTTGAGTTGCAGTCAAAGGCTCAATCAGGAAAAAAGTCAGATCGCCTGCCTGGTTTCTTCAGGACCTCGAAGAACCCGTAATTTTTGGTGGAGCGTCCTACCGAGAATTCTGTAAGTATCAGCGGATATTCTGTCAAATTATGCGCTCCTGTACTCACGTGCTTTTCTCTACAAATATTTGTGGTCGAAGAGGGGTCACGTATGGGCGGGATGGAGCCCCCACCCCACCCTGCTATTTTTCTTAGAAAGCCATTTTTTGTAAAAAACACTTTATTTTTCGTAAAAACAGTCCATTTTTCATCCAAAATAGTCTGATTTCTAAAAAAAAATCTAAGAAACAGTCAAAGTTTTCCGAAATACTAGTCGCTAAAAAGTATCAGCCAATCGGTAAATACATTACTCCCCCAAAAACATTTTGGCTAGTAACGACTCTGTATAGACGTAATAAAAAATTATGTTTCGAGACTTGCTAAAGGGGAAGAGATGAGTTATTTGATACTGCTGATGACGGCTTTTGTTGCTTAAAGGAGTAAAAAAAATGGATAGCAACAAGGAACATCCCGTGGGTTTATAGAACAAGCAGACATCATTCTTTAAATGGCAAGGTCTATATTTCTTATGCAAGTTCACTATTGAAAGGCCATACAAACTTGAACTAATTCGTACTTTTGCTCTCGCGCCCTTTCTTTTAAAGGAACAGAAAACTTGACTCAAAACTTGACTCGGGGAGCTAGCTAACATATCAAGAATGTACCCTGAGTCGATATTGAGATTAAGAAAAATTCTCGTTACGACCATTGCAGTTTCCGGGCAGTTTCGAGGATTCGACTTTTGAGCAAAAGGTTTGCAAAAGCAAAAGGTTTGTGTGCCGCGACTAGGAATCGAACCCCGGCCACTTTGTCGGGGAGGTCGTTACTCTGTAGTCTACATGTAAAAAGGCGAACTTTTACAGTAGGCTACATAAGTGCATAATTACAGTGCATAAGGGGCAAGGGCCTGCCAGCTAGCTTTGGGAACACCAAGGAGGGGGTTCGAGAACGGTTCGAGATAACAAAGATGGGGGGGGCCTGTCGACAATAAGACCCTGTATATTTTTCTAAGCCCCCCGGGCGATTCGGTGGCCGAAAGTTGCGTAGTCAAGTTTACTGTTCCTTTAAGTGGCAGCCCGTAAGGGTTGGTTTTCATAGCCTTAGTTGCACGTTCTCCCATGGTAGAAAAAGTCCACAGGAAGTTTTCTTAACATCAAGGCTAGAACAGGGATCCTTCCATTGTCTTTAAAGTTTGAACGAATAGCGCTGAGATACGACAGTTTAGTTACCTATCCCTTATTCAGTTAGATAGGCTCGAAGACCCGGTGGAAATGCGTTACTTCGTTGCTCCGCTATTCATGTAACGGTTTTTCATCGGATGAACTTTTCTTTTGGATTTGTGGTGCTTCTTTGTGCTTGTACCTCTATGCTTGAACTATTTAACATCTATAAAGAACAAGACCAAAGGTTTCGATGGGATCCCAGAAATCTGATATTTGACCCAAACATTGGGTCTTGTCTTCGCCACTCAGTCTTCGTCAGATTCCTTGAAGATTTTTACTGTTAAAATAAAGTTCCAAAGTGGATTCAGCATGTCTCCTTGCCCCGATACCGAATCTCTATTTGACTTCAGAAACAGCTTTGAACTTTAACCAAATTTCCAGTTTCGACCGAATTCGTCATAAATCATTTGTCCAGCAAGAAAACTAAGTTCAGATATGGATTCAGCGGACCTCCTTACCTCTTCAATGAATATCTTATTAGCTTATAAGACATACATGATTTTACCGTAAATTCGAAACCCCTCCTCTGCCTCTAAACATAGGACTAAAGGACCCAGTTACAAACTTGACCTGTACTTTGCCAGTGAATTGAATCCTCATACTAAGTTTGAACAACATGACAACATATATCAACCCCTTCGACCTTCGATTACACCCAAGAAACTTTGCGCGTTATGTACGCGATCGAAGATCCCTCCGGCGTTCATAGATTAAATAAAGAATGTCGTAATCCTCGAGCAGAGCTTTCTGCTGGTGTGAATAAAGGGGTAGGAACTGCTATAGCCGAAAATTGGTCGACAAATTTTGTGTCCGGTTTTTGCTGAATTCCGGGTGAACTACTTGTCCGGCGAGAAAATAACTTTCATATTCGGATTCAGCATGTCTTTTTAAAAATATTTTGTTTTGCCCTTTAATTTGAAACCCCTCCCCCACCCCTAAATGTAGGGCTACAGAGCCCATCTACGAACTCGACCTTTCCCTTGACCCAAAGAGTCCTCCCACCAAGTTTCATCAAAATATCTCATTCCCTTCGAGAGTTATCGTGCTCACAGACAGACGGACAGACGGACAACTTTTGCAATGTCGTAGGTATCCCTCCACTTACGTTTTGGGATCCCAATAAATCTCTTCGGGGTCACATATACTGGTGGGTCTATGTCAGAGGTGACCTTATTATCTGGGATTGAATATTTCCTGAGCTTCGCTTCCTTAGCCATTTAAATGCATGCTTTTGTTTGAATTCGAATCCTCGGCGTCGGGGATAAACTTTGTCTTGTCGGGCCGTCAGTGCATATTCTCATCGTCACCACTAGAGCCCAAGGTTAGAAACATACAAAACTCCTTAGCAGAGTCAAATAATTCGGATGTATTCAAATCCAAGGCTTTTCAGTTGAACTTTAAAGGAAGAAAAAGTAGAAGAAATGCGCTGGGACCTAGTCCTCTCGTCATCTTTCGTGCGGGCCTTAATGGAAAATAAGTCAAGAGGAAGTTTCCTTAACATCGAGCCTCATCAGACTAACTTTGTTATTTCTGATGCAGGTCATTCATCACTGTTCATGAGGGGTTGGTAAACTGGTACTCACGGTAAACGATGCCAATTTAACTACCCGACATAATGGTATGTGATATTTTGCAGTTTCAGGGAGACGATTATTAGAGGGGTTGATAATACAAAGTGGTATATTATCGTTAAAGTCTTGCCGAAAAGGGCTGAGAGAGGACAATCTAGTTACCCATCACTTATTCACTTAAAGAGGCTTGAAGACTCGACGAAAATGCGTTACTTTGTTGCTCCGCTATTCACGAATAATCGATTTTCATATAGTGGACTTTCCCTGCCAGGTTTGTGGTACCTCTATGCGCTTGTACCTGTGTTGTATGCTTCACAAAAACGATTTCCGAAAAACAAGTGTCCTGCAAGTATCCATGCAGTGCGAGCTGATCACTAGCCACTGAAAAGCCGTGTTGTTACTGAGATTCAAATTTTCCGCGTCATAGTAGAACTTTGTGTTGTGAGAACTGCCGTAGAAATTCTGAACGTTACCCTACTAGAATGTATAGTGGAAAATAAATCCCTTAATACAATCCAAATAATGCAGTGTATTCAGTTAAATGAAAAAAAAATAAGTTGGGTTTTCATTTAAACTTTAAATGTGGTCTCTAGGCTTACACCTGTAACTGTTTCTTCCACAAAAGTAGCACAGCACTATGACAAAAATTGCGATTACGTTCACTTTCTTCTGTGTTAGTTGAAGAATCTCTAACTTCCTTGTTCAGCGCCTGTCGCTCATTTCCAACGATTAAAGTTTAACTGAAAAGCCAACTTATTTTTGTGTCATTTAGTTGAATACACTGAATTATTTGGATTCTGCAAAGGTATTTTTTTGTTTTCCACTACCTGCTCTAGTTATGACGTTCAGAATATCTGCGGCTGTCCCCACAGCGAAAATTCTACGATGACGCGGGAAATTTTTATCTAAACACAAACAAGGCTTTTCAGTGGGCAGTGGCGATATTGGTGAAGATTGCTTATTGCCTGAACAAAAAAAAGTCATAAGTCTTTCTTGTAGGGCATACAACAAATTAGAGGTACCACAAATCACACGGAAATTCCACTATAGTCCGGGATCCAGGCACCTCTATCGTTCAAGGGGGGTAGCAGGAGAGCTGCAGAAGGTTTGAAGAACTTTTCTAGACCAACTTTTTGTGCTGATAACGAAAATCGTACCGCACCACTCCGCACCGATGTACGTCACCGACTTTTTAGCCTATAAAGGCCAATTTGGCCTATAGAGACCAACTCTATACAAACAATTTTCCTAGCAGGACCGCATAAGCTAAATCTGACAAACTATACATATTCTGGATCCTTATTCTATGGTCTATCGAATGGTGTATTTCTTATTTTTTTAAACTTACACATTTTTCTTAGAAACGTCTTAGAAACCGAGAAAAAGTGAAATTTGTTTAACTTTTTTAACTAAATTGTCATTTTCCTCGGAAAAACTTCCAGCAAGCTACATATTTTTATTATCTCGTTGGAAAGACAAGCTCCTTACCAATCGTTTGAGCTATTAAAACTTCAAAAACATTTGATTTTAAGAATGTCTGGATTTTTTTAAAGCAGAGCATCCACGTTTTCATCAATGAGTGACGGTAGAAATTTTAAAGGAAATATATTAGTTTGACGGTAAGTTTAAGGTTAGTTTTTTACGTAGAATTTAGCTATGACATAATTTTCTCTCTTGGGATTCATATTGGTCATATAGGCTATATAACATAAAGACTGAGTAGCCTATAATGAACAAACCCGTCATATCTCTCAAAATATATATTATTACAAAATATATTAGTTTGACGGTAAGTTTAGGGTTAGTTTTTGACATGGAGTCCAATCATGACATCAGTTTTTTCCTTAGCATACGTATAGGTCATGTAGGCTATATAGCCTATAGACTGAATAGCCTATAAATCGTATAAAGGTTTTTTTTTTTTTGAAAATATAAGTTCTGAATAATCTTTACAGACCTGCTTTTTGAGCCGAGAACGTAAATCGCGTCGGATAAGACAGCATCTGTGACATTTTGGCCTATGAGGGGAAATTAGGCCTATAAAGACCAGCCCAATGAAAATATTCTAGACAAAATTTAACATCCTGTATTCCCTGCAGGCCAAAGTGATGCGTTTTCTAAGTACAAATTATGTTAGGTATCTTGTCGCCAACGTAATGCCACGCTTGCCCTTTGATGGGAAGCTTTCAAACCCTGGCTCAATTTCAGACCGGTCAAATTCGCTGAAGCCACTGACTCACGAAACAACATCAGCCTTAGAAGACAAGAACTTAGGGCCCGCACGACAAATCTTGGCCGGACGCTGTTCTCAACTATTGACCCACACTCACCCGCTTGCAACGGAGTTTTCTTTCACGACCAAACTAGATTGCTCTTCGTGGCAACCACCAATCGACGCCATGTCTCCTTTCACTCATGGCGTTCATGCACAACTGGCTTGGTCATCAAGGCTAGCTATTGGGTCTCCCATAGTCTCTGATCCTTCCTAAAGGCTACAGTCGGATCGAGGTCCGTGTTGACCGCCAGAACTGATGTCTTTTGAATATCCCTTAGTCTCTGACCCTTCCTAAAGGCTACAATCGGTTTGAGGCCCGTGTTCGCCGTAGAACCAATGTCTTTCGTTGTACCCCTGTTCGCTTCTTCCACCCTTTGGGCCGGGGAGGGGGGAGGTTGCAGCGCAATCTGGACAGAGCAACTTCAGGTCATCGGAAAACGTGCATGAACCGGTTTAGTCCTCTGGTTCTGACTGGGTTCGACAAAGCAGTCGGTGTGATCTGCCATTGTTATCATTTCCTCATTACCTGTAATCCTCAGGTTTAATTTTCAGTATGGATCGCAGGCACCTTTGGTAGAACAAGGTGATTTTGCGTGCTTCAGCGGTTTTCATCGACGAAGTTTGGGGGACATTTAGAAGTTTCTACAAGACAGGACCTTGGTAGTCTGGGGCAGCATTCAGTATGTACTGTGCCCTTTTGACTTAATCGGCGATCAGTCTGTTTCAGGGGAAAACGATGGAAAGTCATAGACTTCCACAAGTAGCAGACTTCGACCCCCGGTGCTTATCCATGATCCTTTAGAACCGAATCAGTGACGAACTTGAAAAGAGCTAGCGAGAGGATGAAACCTTGGCAAACGCCTCTTTTTGTCAAGGACTGTGCTGACTGCTCTATTTCACCTCTCACTAGAGCCTCCGTCTGGTCATAGAATACCTGAGCAATGCGGATTATCTTGGAACCCTGTCTATCCTGCATTCCCAGCTAGTTGTGTCTTTCTTTACTGAGTCGAATGCAAGAACAAAGTCAACGCAGAATTTCGTGGTTTCCTGTTGATGCTTGAACGATTGATGGCTGCACATCCGTGCTGCCAATGCTCAAGTATGCGGCAGAGAGAGAAGAGCCGTGCAGCACATGCTCGTTGTGAAGCCCGCTTTGGTTAGATTTTGTGCGTCCTTCAATCTCTGGAGCTTTGCAGTAGTAGGATAGTTGCGGACTTAATCTGCACGTATTATGAGAAAAAATTCTAGTATAATTTTTACAATCACCCTTGTCACCTTTTCTATTGGAGGAGGGGGGCTATGATGGACTTGCGTCAGTCTTCGGGGACGTGTTCCAGATGCCAACGATGATGTTGTGGAGGTACAGCTAGACAGGCAATTCTAACGGTTCGTCTGTGGATGCATTACCGTTGTCTGATAGGGATAGTCATAGATTTCCTTTATATTGAGCGGACTGATGACTAGAGTGTTCCTCTGGTAACGTCAGCAATTATGTTGCCACCCTCCCGTTCTTGTTTCTGTACGCCCTTATTGTAACGCATACGGCGCAGGCGTCACGGCTTAAAAGTTAGAGCGAGCAGATTTATATGTGAAACGCGACTAACTTATGAGATGCTGGAATTGATGACAAACTGGATTCAGCACAAAAACTGACCTATGGGCGTGCGACCGGAGATTTGTTCATTATAGGCTATTGATCCTTTATGCTATATAGTCCATATGACCTAAAGCCTAATATCTTACAGGAGAAACTAGTGAAATAATCAGATTCCAAGTAAAAAATCAGCGCTGAACCTAGCGTCGAACCAATATATTTAGTATAAAGTTTCTACTGCACCTCATAGTCAAAAACTTGGTTTTTCTGCTTACAGAAATTCCAGAAATCCTAAATTATTTTTTTTTACTTTTAATACCTCAAACGATTGAGAAAGATCTTCTCTTTTTAGTACAGTAGCCTAATAATAATAAAAAAAAACAGTTTTCTGGAAATTTTTCCAATAAAAATGTCAATTTATTTGAGAGATTTGACGGGTTTGTTCATTGTAGGTTATTTAGCCTATATTTTATATAGCCTATATGCGTACCAAGAAAGAAACTTATATCATAATTAGATCCTAGTACTACACTAGATTCTAGATTCTAGTACTCCTCTCTAATAAGTTAAATTTTGTGTAGAATGATTTCATTGAGCTGGTCTTTAGAGGCCTAAATTCACCTTATAGGCCAAAATGTCGGTTACCTACACAGGTAACACAGGTGCTGTATTATCCGACGCGATTTTCGTTCTCGGCTCAAAAAGCAGGTCTGTAAAGATTACTCATAAGTTGTGTTTTTAAAACAAAAATATCATTATAGGATTTATAGGCCATTCAGCCTATAGGCTATATAGCCTACATGACCTATACATAATTATGCTAAGGGAAAAATTACTGTGGGAACCCGTCAGTTCGCCCACCCGTCAGTTCGCCCACCCGTCAGTTCGCCCACCCGTCAGTTCGCCCAAAAATTCCGTCAGTTCGCCCACTTTTTCCGACAGTTCGCCCACCCGTCAGTTGGCCCACCAAAATCCGTCAGTTCGCCCACCCGTCACTTCTCCTACCCGTCAGTTCGCCCACCCGTCACTACGCCCACCCGTCAGTTCGCCCACCCGTCACTACGCCCACCCGTCAGTTCGCCCACCCGTCACTACGCCCACCCGTCAGTTCGCCCACCCGTCAGTTCGCACACCGTCAGTTCGCCTACCGTCAGTTCGCCCACCCGTCAGTTCGCCCACCCGTCAGTTCGCCCACTCCTAAAATCCGTCAGTTGGCCCACCCTTGAAATCCGTCAGTTGGCCCACTTCTGAAATCCGTCAGTTGGCCCACTTTTGAAATCCGTCAGTTGACCCACCTTTGAAATCCGTCAGTTCGCCCACTCCTGAAATACGTCAGTTGGCCCACTCTTGAAATCTGTCAGTTGACCCACCTTTGAAATCCGTCAGTTCGCCCACTCCTGAAATATGTCAGTTCGCCCACTCCCGAAATCCGTCAGTTCGCCCACTCTTGAAATCCGTCAGTTGGCCCACTTTTGAAATCCGTCAGTTGACCCACCTTTGAAATCCGTCAGTTCGCCCACTCCTGAAATACGTCAGTTGACCCAACTTTGCCGAATCATTAAATCCATCAAAAGGGCCGCGACCCCAGGGGAATTGTCAGCTCAACTCGACCCTGTCATTAAAGTCCGTGAAAGAAAGGCACTCCATCCCAGGAGATTATTAAGACGGGGACGACCTTTCTCGTTTAATTAGGGTCAACACGAGATGCCTATGGGTTCAAACTTTATGTTTACGTAAAGGAGGATATGAAGATGGGTAGAAGAAGAGTATTATACGGAAAAGTGCCGCGAACCCAGGGGGTTCAATCAGAAGAAGCCGACAATTACGTAAACATTTAGTCATCTGGCGAAGACTAGACCCAATTGTCTGGACCAAATATTAAATGTTTGGGATCCCATCGGAAACTCTGGACTTGTTACTTTTTGTTTTCATCTTTTAGCTTTTCCAATTGAATTTGCCGTAAAATCTCGCAACAAGCTCCCGATATGTCTGACTAAATTTTTACGTAATTATCGGCTCCTTCTGATTAAACCCCTGGGGTCGCGGCGTTTTTGTATATAATACCCTTATTCTACCCATCTTCATATCCTTCTTTACGTAAACATAAAAGCTGCACCCATAGGCATCTCGTCTTGAACCTAATTAAACGAGAAAGGTGGTCTCCGTCTGAGTAATCTCCTGGGGTTGAGTGCCTTTCTTTCACGGACTTTTATGACAGGGTCGAATTGGGATGACTATTCCCCTGGGGTGGCGGCCTTTTTCATGGATTTGATGATCCGGCAAAGTTGGGTCAACTGTCGGATTTTTAAATTGGGCGAAGTGACGGATTTCAGGAGTGGGTCAACTGACGGATTTCAAGAGTGGGCCAACTGACGGATTTCAAGAGTGGGCGAACTGACGGATTTCAGGAGTGGGCGAACTGACGGATTTCAGGAGTGGGCGAACTGACGGATTTCAAAGGTGGGTCAACTGACGGATTTCAAGAGTGGGCCAACTGACGGATTTCAGGAGTGGGCGAACTGACGGATTTCAAAGGTGGGTCAACTGACGGATTTCAAAAGTGGGCCAACTGACGGATTTCAAGAGTGGACGAACTGACGGATTTCAGGAGTGGGCGAACTGACGGATTTCAAAGGTGGGTCAACTGACGGATTTCAAGAGTGGGCCAACTGACGGATTTTAGGAGTGGGTCAACTGACGGGTGGGCGAACTACGGGTGGGCGAACTGACGGGTGGGCGAACTGACGGGTGGGCGAACTGACGGGTGGGCGAACTGACGGGTGGGCGAACTGACGGGTGGGTGAAATGACGGGTGGGTGAACTGACGGGTGGGCGTAGTGACGGGTGGGCGAACTGACGGGTGGGCGTACTGACGGGTGGGCGAACTGACGGGTGGGAGAACTAACGGGTGGGCGAACTGACGGGTGGGCGAACTGTCGGATTTAAGAAGTGGGCGAACTGACGGGTGGGCGAACTGACGGGTGGGGGTAGTGACGGCGACCCCGTCAAACTAATATATTTCCTTTAAAATTTCTACCGTCACTCACTGATGAAAACGTGGGTGCTCTGCTTTAAAAAAATCTAGACATTCTTAAAACCGAATGTTTTTTAAGTTTTAATAGCTCAAACGATTGGCAAGGAGCTTATCTTTCTAATTGAATAATAAAAATATGTACTTTGCTGGAAGTTTTTCCGAGATAAATGACAATTTAGTTAAAAAAGTTAAATAATTTTCGCTTTTTCTTGGTTTCTAAGACGTTTCTAAGAAAAATACTTAGGTTTAAAAAAATAAAAAATATACCATTCGATAGACGATAAAAAGAGGATTCAGAAAATGTATAGTTTGTTTGATTTAGCTTATGCGGTCCTGCTAGGAAAATTGTTTTTATAGTGTTGGTCTTTATAGGCCTAATCTACCTTTATAGGCTAAAAAGTCGGTGACGTACATCGGTGCGGAGTGGTGCGGTAGGATTTTCGTTCTCAGCACAAAAAGTTGTTCTGGAAAAGTTCTTCAAACCTTCTGCAGCTCGTTTGCTACCCCCCCCCCTGTTTTTGAACGATAGCGCGGTCTGGATCCCGGACTACTATTTGAAAATCGATTATTCCTAAATAGCAGAACAACCAAGTAACGCATTTCCAGCGGGTCTTCAAGACAATTTAAGTAAATAAGTAACTAGACTGTCCTATCCCAGTCCTTTTCGGTTAAACTTTAAGTAATGTCGGGATTCCTAAATTCCCTCCATGAACTGCTCAGATCATCTATGCATAATTAGCAGCGCATTTTTTTTAAGGCATTAACGTGCAAACAGTTAATGCTTACGCTAATTCAGGATGTATTCTTTAATTTTTGTTTTCTATCTTTATTGAAATGGGTTGCTATACTCTTGATGACTAACTCTTCGTGCCGATGAAGAATCGCCGTGTGCGTAGCGAAGAGACGGAAGCATAACCGTAGCTGTCCCCAACGAACGCCGCACTGTCAGAAGTTTCATAACAGATAGCGAATAACACTTTCAAGAATAACACCTTTTCACTTAGAAATAAAGTGTCATGACCAATTAAGTTTACACTATTTCGTGCCTAGATCTTCAACAACATCTTCAATTGGTAAAAATACTAACGGGAACGAAAGAAACATAACAGATAATATCCCAAAGTGTTATCTGTTGAAACCAAGCATCCTTCTGTTGTCGTTATATAACTTCTGACAGTGTAGTATTTTTACCAATTGAAGGTGTTGTTGGAGATCTAGGCACGAAATAGTGTAAACTTAATTGGTCATAAAAAAGGTGTTATTCTTGAAAGTGTTATGCGCGATCTGTTATGAAACTTCTGACAGTGCGTTGATTGGTTGACATAAGATTTGAGTCATCGTTCGGGCGACGTTTCTCGTTCTTTCCGAGTTCCACTGGCGTGTTTTGGACTTAGTCATACAGGGTATATCGAGAACAGGAATGTTTGATACCTGAAATCTTGATGGCTACCAACAACTAATGGGGGATATGAGTAAAGGAAAATCTGAAGACTAGATTGGAATTTAGGAGCTCTTGCTTTTACACAGATTTTATCCGCAAAAATGTGAAAAGTCATCATGTGTGGAATTGGTAACTAACTATAAAGTACTGTAAACTGCAAGTGACATAACGTATCGAATAGAGCACGAAGTTTGTGTCACTTTTTTTTTTGCATTGCCATGGCCCTTGGGCTTTTAGCGTAATAAATATCATATCATATAATATAAACTGGCGACTACTCCCTAAAACAATAAAAACACGATATATCAAAGAGGGATTTTCAGTATGGTGGCTGCTTTGATTTGTGTCTTCGGCGGCACGAAAAGCCGCCGGACTGTTTCCGAAAAGTGGGCTTTCGTCCGATCTATTTTGATAATAAGGAAAGGTCTGTTTGCTTTCCTTGGATAATGGACTCCGGAGAAAGTATGTAATGCCATAAAGCACGGAAAGCTGAGTAGGAGAGAAAAAATAATTCTTGAGAAGGATATTCCTAGTATTGGCCGCAAGGCCGTATCCAGAGGGGTCGGACCCGGGGGGAGGCCCCCTCCCGGAGTAAATTCCTGGATACGGCCCTGATTTGTCATTAGCGTCGGCGTTCATAGATTGTTTTGTCCGCCTTCTTTTCAAGTTCTTGGTTTCAGTCATGGTGTCCAGATCGGACATAAGGATTTGGCACTTGGGCTACAGATTTTGAAAACGAGTTAAGAGTCTAGATTTCGCTAATAGTCTAGATTCACTCCACCTTGATTTTATATTACGAGCTGGTGTCACTGTTACTGAAACAAAGGCGAACGAGTGCTTGTTAGGTCGAGCCGGCGTAATTTTTTTATGGCACTTGCCTATCGGCCAAGTGCCATATACCGATCACTTTTCGGTCTGTCTATCGGTCTGTCTGTCAGGCCACTCTTCTCGAGTTAGGATACTTCCAGAAGTGCTAGGACGATGAAACTTGGCAGGCGTATTATTAGAGACCCGACCAAACTAACTTAGAAATAGTCACTTCCCCGATCCGACCACCGTGGGGGCGAGTGGAGGGAGGAATCCGGAAAATTGACGTATTTATAACTTTTGAACGGGGAATCGGATCTTAATGAAACTTGATATTTGGAAAGACCTCGTGTCTCAGATGTCACACTTCAAGTTCGGAATGGATCCGGTTACGTTGGGGGGAGTTGGAGGGGGGAACCGGAAATCGTGTAACATGTTCAGAGTGGACTGATGGGGATGAAACTTGGTGGGAAGAACAAGCACAAGCCCTAGATACATAGTTGAAAAGACCGGACCGGATCTGAACACTGTGGGGGGAGTTGGAGGGAGGGTTCCGGAATTCCGGTGATCCCGACTTGAGACGCTTACAGATGTGCTAGAATGATGAAACTTGGCAGGCGTATTGAGGACCGACCAAACTAACTTGAAAGTAGTCGCTTTCCCGGTCCAACCGCCGTGGGGGGAGTGGAGGGAGGGGGAATCTGGAATATTGACGTATTTGTAACTTCAGAACGGGGAATCGGATCTTAATGAAACTTGATATTTGGAAAGACCTCGTGTCTCAGATGTCACACTTCATGTCCGGAATGTATCCGGTCACTTTGGGGGTGAGTTGGAGGGGGGAACCGGAAATTGTGTGACATGTTCAGAGTGGACGGATCGGGATGAAACTTGGTTAAAAGAACAAGCACAAGCCCTAGATACATAGTTGGCAAGACCAGACCGGATCCGAGTACTGCGGGGGGAGTTGAAGGGAGCGTTCCGGAATTCCGGTGATCCCGACTTAAGATGCTTACGCATGTGCGAGGACGATGAAACTTGGCAGGCATATCAGGGACTTTACAATTTTAATTTGAGAACAGTCGTTTCTCCGATTTGACCATCGTGGGGGGAGTGGAGAGTGGGGGAATCCGGAATCTTGAGGTTGTCCAACTTTTCAACGGGTAATCGGATCTTACTGAAACTTGATATTCGGAAAGAACTCATGTTTCAGATGTCCCATTTCAAGTGTGGACATGATCCGATCAATGTGGGGGAGTCGGGGGGGATTTTGTGACACGCTTAGAGTATAGCTATTGGGATGATACTTGGTGGGAAGAACAAGCATAAGCCCTAGATGCATCAGTGACAGAACCGGACCGGATCCGGTCACTCTGGTGGGACCAGAATTCCGGTGATCGTAATTTAAGGTACTTCAAGGTGTGCTAGGACGATGAAACTTGGCTTGAACATTGGAGACTTGACAAGATTTGCTTAGAAATTGTCACTTCCCTGATCCGACCATCCCTTAAAGTACTCATCTTAACCGCAAAGTAGGCTACAAAAAATACTTTAAGCAAAACCTACATTTTCATGACCCCCATGAACCCATGATCATTATTGCGTCAAGGGTTTTGCTTAGAAATGAATTTCTAGCGCCCTTAAAGTGCGCATCTTAACCGGAAATTAAAAAAAAAAACTTTTCACCAAACTATATATATTCATGATCCTAAAGGGCCCAGGATAATTTTTGCCTCGAGGGTTTTGATTACAGATGAATTTCTAGCGCCCTTAAAGTGCATATCATCACAGCCAAGTGCAAAAAAAAACTTTTTTACCAAACGATACATTCTCATGAATTCCAGGGTTCGTCACAGTTCTTTTTTAAAGGGTTTTGCTTACAAATGATCACAACAAACCCACGAACCGGCGAATTTCTACTTTCATCCTTTTACCAAGCCTTGCAAGTACCACTTGCAAGTGCAAGTGCCAAGCCTTGCAGCTTACAGCTCTTGTTTTATATCCAGTTGATAGCGAGTGAAGTCATAACCTCGAATATGTTTCATCCGGAGCGGTTGGTAGAGGGATACCCCCACTTGCCATACCTGTGACTTTGTTATATTAGTGAGACTTTTGTTCGAACTTGTGTTAGAATCAAAGGCGTTACTTGCCAAAATGTTTGTTGGGGAGGGGGGGCAAGGTATTTACTGACTGACTGGAAATTTTTTGCAGAAAAAACGACAGTTTTGAAAAATAATTGCCTGATTTTCAGAAAAACCGACTGTTATGGCGAAAAATCGACTGATTTTCAGAAAAAACGACTGTTTTCATGAAAAACATAGACTGTTTTGACGAAAAATCGCGGTGCTTGGCGCCGACTCGGTTATTTTGTACCGACTGGCCGACAACATTGGGGGGCGTCCCCCCCCCCCAGTCGTGACACCCCTGGTTAGAATAGGCGCCGTAGCCCTGTTTGGAGATGGGGGTGGTTGTGCAGGGGTAAGAAAATTTGATTCATTTTAATCACGATAAATATAATCACTGAGAATAAACAAATTCAGTAGGCGGCGACTTGTAGGCGTGAAGGTGGCATTGCGCGCCCCTTTTAGCACTCTAATTTTGGATTTTGATATTTCAGGTCAGGTTCAGGTTCTTTTAATCAGCATTACACACTACAGTAATACAGATCAATCGCTGGGGGCTTTGTAATCACTAGATATGGTTACGTAGAATCGAGAGCTCAAGCTACACTTAGGAGTATTTGTGAACTGGATGTATGAAGTTTGATGACGACAGCTGGATATCAGGACCAAAATACTCAGTTCAACCTTGAATTAACACATAAGAATATTTTAATCATGATTTCGCAAGCTTGCAGGCTATCATTTTCTGCGTAGGCTACAGTAGTCCGTTCCGAATAAGGCTCTGGAGTCCCTAGGCAGTCGATATCGACACTGTCGGCAGTTTCAACAGGCAACACTCAGCAGACAACACTTGGGATGTAATCTGTTGTGGTTTTTAAAACATTATGCATGGAATGTTATGCATAACAAGCATTGACGAAGAGCCGAAAAATGCCGAAAAAGTATCTGCCGACTTTTTTGTTCCTTGTCATGAAATCAGAAAATTCAGCAGATGCTTTTTTGGCGGCTTTTCAGCTCTTCCTGGCAAAGCTTGTTACACAGAACATTTCATGCATAACGTTTGTCGCGACAACAGATTACGTCCCAAGTGTTGTCTGTTGAAAATGCGCATCCTTGTGTTATCTGTTATGAAACTTCTAACAGTGTAGGTGCCCAAGCGTAAATAATATCTTAGTAAAGTTTAAAGTACAATGGGCACTAATAATGCTCTATTTTTTTTATAAAATGCTTTACTAAAATGTCTGACTTCCCCTAGATGGTGCTTCGAAAATAAGCCATTTTCTTGTTATCGAGCTTGTTATCGCTTGTCATTATTTCTTCTGGGTCTCGGCGGAGTTGATTTCGGAGAATGCGCTTGCATGGCGCGGAAAATTCAAAAACTTTCGGCCGTCTCAATGAAAATCATCGTCCTGACGGACTCAAAATCAGCACTCCAAATTATCGAAAATATCCACAAGACCAGCGAGGATTCAGACCTAAGAACGACTAGAACTATCATCCGAATCCTCGGAGAATCGAACATTGAGTGCGTGTTTCATCATATCCCTAGCCATAAAGGAATAAAGGGAAACGAGGTAGCGGATAAGCTGGCTGGCTCAGTTGCCAGTTCCCAGACGTCAACCCCCTGAACCCTCAAAATGTTTCGAGATGTCCTCAGGCAAAGAGCCCTGCCAAGCAAAAGGAAGGTATTTGAAATATCTTGATCGTATGTGACGTAGGTCTTTTTTTTCCCGAGTACACCACACAATTCACATATGGTGCGGAGAAGGCAGTGTATATCTTCCCGAGTCCTTCTCTGTAGCGCGAACGGTTCGGCACAATTTTACTGTATCCAAAAAATAAATCCCATGCTGCTGATTTAACGTTTGAGAATGTGGTAAGTTGTACAGTTCACTTGATTAAAATGTTCGCCAGTATACTGAATACAAATGTTGCATTATTTTTCTTCAAGGCCCAAGGGCTTCAGTAAACATCTATCCATCAAACTACTGTTCTAGATTTATGCAAAGGCTTTCCCAAGAAATTTGGGAGTGGATAAACAAAGAGGTGCGACAGGACTTTAATTATCAAGCTTATTTTTCCGCTCTATTTGGCTTCATCTTGGTAAACAGAATAACAGGGGCAAAGCTACAAGTTACTGACCACACGTCAGCCATGGTTATTGATTTCTTAGTAAAGGGATTAGAGTTCAGAACAGTGATTCGCTTATTGGGAGCAAGGGCTCATGACTTGCCGTCCGTAGCGAGGGGTTACCCACTCCGTGGCAACTGCTGTACACCCTTACCCGGCCGGCACCGACTGAAACCAGCTGCGCCGAACATAAAGTAGGCGATTTCCACTTCCGAACATGCTGACTTTAACGTTCTGCACGTGTCAGCCGGTGGCGGCACCGGGCACTTGCTGTACACTAAAATCGAGAGAGGGCAACCCTTCGGTTCATAGTTATTCAGAAAGGTATTTTTATGTGTTGGCTATATAGCGTTTAACTAATTAATCTTTACCACACACCCCAATAAAAGACTCGGATTTCCTTACAATAATACTATTGTAATTCTAATAGATAGGCTACAACAGTGTAAATTTAAACCTTTAATATGAGAATTTGACTAGAAAGTAAACAAAAAATACACTTTATGCCTCTAAAACACTCACCAAATACAAAATGAAATAGTAGTTAAACAGGGGCGTCATTTCGATTTTACTATGTCTATGACAAGTGCTGATGGGATGAGTGCTTGGAAGCAAGCTAGTCTATCTTCTACAGCACAGTAGGTGATAGTTTCTCACAAGTGTTCCTCATACGCTCTTCATAAAATTCCTTCCAGATTAGTTCATTTTTGGCCGCTAGATGACTTACTTTTGACTTATGTCTCCTGCCGGGCGCTGCTCGGCGTAGAGAGTGACGTCTGCCTCCTCCATCCGTTTCGATCCATGGCGAGCGTTTGGGCTTCGCTGGGTCTGATGTTTGCCATCGTCAAGAACTCGGACAGGCTGTCGGACCAACGTTTCTTCGGTCGGCCGCGAGGTCGCTTCCAGCCGGCTTTGATAGGGTCGAAGTCGTAGATCGTCTTTGCGGGTAGGTGTGGAGGCATTCGAAGCAGGTGCCCGAACCATCGTAAGGTTCGCTCGGCTGTTTGGGTCGAAAACCGGGACTGCTTAGTGAGTTGCAGCAGCTTCTCGTTGCTGACGAAGTCCGACCATCGTAGTTCCTCGATCCTCCTCAGGCTCTTCGATTGAAATACATCGATGGCCTTGAGGGTTGCAACTGATGCTTGCCATGTCTCAGCTCCGTAAAGCATTACAGAGCCGACGAGGGCGTTGAAAATCCGCAGTTTCGTTGTACGACTGATGTTCGGTTTTCGCCAAAGGTGACGGTTCAGTCTGCCCATGGCAGAAGACGCTTTGGATATTCTCGCTTGCAGCTCGGGGAGTAGCGAGCCATCTGAAGAAATTATGGAGCCCAGGTAAGTGAACTTTTGGACAACTTCGATGCCAGTGGTGCTGTCCAGGCTTACTGGAGAATTAATAGCAGCAGAAGACGGGTCTATGGCCATAATTTTAGTTTTGTTCCAGTTTATCTGCAGTCCTACTTTTGCAGCCTCTTCTCGTAGGATTCGGAGCGCTTCCAGCAGCTGCTCCATGGAGTCTGCCAGAATGGCCAAATCATCGGCAAAATCAGCATCTGTGATGACGCGATCTCCGAACTTGAGCCCAAAGCTGAGACGTGAAGTGGTCTTTGTCATAATGTAGTCTATGATGACATTGAAGAGCTCTGGGGCCACTGCACATCCTTGGCGCACTCCTGTCGTGATTCGAAAGAACGAGCTTCGCCGGCCATTCACTTGAACGCAGCTCTCCGTCCCATGGTGCAGAGCCTTGAAAAGTCTGCAATATTTCTCAGGGAGGCCAGTCAACTCGAGAATCCGCCAAAGAGCTTCTCGATCGACTGAGTCGAACGCAGCACGGAAGTCGACGAAGCCAATAAATGCTTTTTGTCGGAACTCTGTGGCCTTTTCTACTATTTGTCGAATCGTGAAAATCTGCTCGATGGTTGAACGGTCCGACATGAAACCAGCTTGCTCCGGACGCCGGATTTTACGAATAATGTTCCGACATCGATCCAGCAGTACCATTGAGAAAAGTTTGCCAGGGACTGACAGTAGAGTTATTCCCCGGTAGTTGGAGCAGTCGCTTCTTGAGCCTTTTCTCTTCCATAAGGGGATGATGACACCCTTCCGCCAATCCTCGGGAATTATCTCTGTTTGCCAGATTACAGAGAACAGGGTGTAGAGGAACATGAGCATTGCAGGACCTCCATATTTTACCAGCTCTGAGCTTAAGTCGCAGATACCAGCGGCTTTATTATTCTTGAGCCTTTTTACTGCATTTCCGATTTCTGAGGGGCTGAAAGGCTCGTCTGGGGGAGCATCTGCTTCAGATCTTTGACTGCTAGGTTGGCTGGGACTATCATTAGGAGGCACAGACGGACTAGTGTTGTTGAGGAGCGAGCAGAAGTGATCCTTCCACCGCTCAAGACAAGAGCCTTCATCAGAAAGAAGTGTCCCATCCCTGGATAGGACGGGACCCAAGGTGGGAGTTTTATTTTCTGTGAGTTCTCGGAGATGCTTGAATAGGCTACCCATGTCTTTCTTTTTTGCTGCTAGTTCGATTTCGTCGGCTTTCCTTGCAACAAACTGGGTTCGGTCCCGGTGAATTAGTCTGTTCCGAACTCCATTGAGCCTTCGATAAGTGGCCATGTCCCCAAGAAGTCTTGCCCTCCGTCTTTGCTCTATGAGCTGCAGTGTTTCATTAGTTAGCCACGATTTCTTCGGGTAACTCCTCTTCCCAAGCACTAGTTGAGCTGCTTCGCTGGTCTGCGATTTGAAGTGCTTCCAGACATCTTCGCTGCTGTTGAGTGAGCCAAGGAGCTCGAAGCGATTCGATATCTCAACACTGTACTTCTGGCGAGTATCTGGCTCCTTTAGTTTCCCAATATCTGCAGCGACGGGTTTTCTCTCAGATCGTTGTGCATGGAGGCGAAGCCGGAAATCGGCGCACACAAGCCTGTGGTCTGCACTTCCAAGCTCTGCTGATCTGTAAGTTCTGCAGTTCTTCAGCGATGATCTCCAGCGCTTGGAAATAATGACGTAGTCAATCATCTTCTTTGTGCGACCGTCATTACTATACCACGTGTACTGGTGGATAGTTTTACGTTGGTAGTAGGTGTTTGCGATGAAAAGGTCGTGAGATCGGCACAGTTCTAGTAGGCGAAGACCATTGTCGTTAAGTGGGTCGGGGGATACAGGACCAATTGTGCCACGCCAAACACCCGTATCGTCGCGCACTGTAGCATTGAAGTCGCCGAGGAGAACAGTTATATCATGGGGGGGCACTGTTGCAAGGCATCTGGACAGAGCAGAGTAGAAATCCTCCTTGGTCACGTCATCAGAGTCATTGGTCGGGGCATAGCATACGATGACAGTCATCTTGCCATGCTTGTGTCCAAAGCGGGCCTTCATTAATCTGTCAGATACGGCTTCATGTAAAAGTAAGGCCTTTCTTGCAAGGCTGTTTAGCGCAAGGCCAACGCCATTCCTTCTCGTGCTCCCTCCAGACCAGAGCAACGAGTGACTGTTACCTATTCGCTCTTCTCCGCTTCCGGTAAGACGGGTTTCTGTAAGACCCGCAATCGCCACTTTATTCTTGCGAAGTTCTTCGGAGAGTAGGTTCTTTGATGCAGGTGCATTCAGAGTCAAGACATTCCAGGTGGCTGTTCGCAGCCCCCTTTGGTCCATAAGGTTTAGTCTGTTAGTCTTTCTGACGTCGTCAGCATGTCCGTTGACGCGCGATGGTCGAGATCTTAAAGGGGAGTCCGGATCCGAGGCTATGTTGTCACTTTTCGTAGCACTTAATTTTCAGGTGGAGGGTCGCTAGCCCAACCGACCCTAGGCCTGGAATCTGATTAGAGCTAGGTTGAACCTAGGTACTGAGATTCCCGGGGTGGGCTCCACCCGCCACATGAGGTTGTGGCCACCCTGATCGGAGTGTTTAGTTAGGGGGGGACCCCATATCCAGAGGCACGTGGTCGGCAGACAGAGTCTGCTTCATTCCGGACGAACTCCATTCACCTCCAAGGACACCTCACCTCCAAGACTAGATGCGCTAGCATAAAATAAACAATGACATGTTACTTCCGGGTATACGTTTATCCAGGTTTGTTTGGCTATTTTCAATTCCTCTTAGGACCAACCATGTTTGAAACTGTTTAAAATGCTTCTGCATCTATTTGTGCTCTACCCAACTCTGTTCTGTCAAACTTCATCAAGTTGTCAATTCTGGCTTCCGACTTCAGTGCTGAGCGCTAGTTGACTTTTCAACGGGGCCAATGCGCGACTCGGTATGAAGCGAAAGCCTAATCGCTTATTCACCCTTCAGATAACTTATCCCTCGATCTCACGTGTGATTGTTATTGTTTCTCTAGCGCAGCTGGCGTCAATTCGTCATTGGATTTTATGAGGGACGTATTCTGTGCTTCGAGCTAGCAGGTAAGAACTATATGTGTGTTTGACGTTATTTGTTCTTGGTTTGACCCAATCTGATTGATGCTTGCGTACCTCTATTGTTGGATGCATCATGCCTTCCGTATATTTTTTCCTTTCCTTTTGTTTGTATATTGAGTCGTACTTATAATGTAGCATATTTTGTTGGCTATAATTTAAAGACACAAAATAGGGCTAACGCAAACAGTAATGACGATACGTTATGAACAGCCTAGCCTTGATAAGATTATGTACATCTCAAAATTTCCACATCAGAACATCCTCCCTCCTATATAGCCTACACTGTGAGCAAGGTCACGAAGGTGATTTACATCCTTCAACTTCTTATTGACATAGAAGCCTAAATTAACCTCAACTTTGAATTGGGGAGTCCATCCAATGACGTTACAATGTACACGTGCCAAGGCCAGTGGACCCATTCCATCTATATTGCGGAAAGACCGGAACAGGACGAACTCCTCCTTAGGGAATAGGAACGGGACTGGAATGCCTTGCATTAAAAAGGTCAGAATGCTCCAGGGAATACTGAAGAGGCCAATGTATACAGGCATGAAAGACGTTGTCGGGATAAAAGCGGACAGGGTCTGAAAAACGTCTTTGTTCTCGAGTCCTTGGCGGAATTCTTTAGGAATTTTCGCTCATTCAAGACATTTCTGATCTAGCAACTGCAAGTTTGCAAATTCGGATTCAGTCAATTTTTTCCGGTCGAATTAACGGTCCGGAGAGAAAAGGAAGCGAAATTAAAGAATCAGCATGCTTTCTTGCTATCTCGATTTTAGTTAAACCAGAATTTTGTAATTATCGCCGGATTCCGGTTGAACTTATCAGTTGGAGCAAATACGAAGCAGCAATCTATGTATATTCTTGCCCTTCAGTCGACCTTCCGGACAAGTTGGTCATAAGGTTAATAGTTCGTTTAAAGTCCGCGTCAAAACTTCAACATCTTGTCGGAATCCAATCATCGACTTCTGCTTACCACAAAAACTACCCTTCTCTTGTGGGTCATCGTCAATACCAGCCAAGACTTCAGGCATGAAAGGTTCTTGCAATGTCGTACATAACAACCAAATTTTGAGCAAGAACATAAATAAAAACGACAGGAGATATTAAAAAAAGTCGTAAGCATGACCTTGTTACTTACTGATATTCAAACTCACATACCGTTGCTAATTACTGTGGATTAGTGATTATGCTCACGGAAATAAGTTAAGAATCCCGGCGTCGCCGAGCCACATTCAGGTGATGGGCAAAGTGGTTGGACACTTGCAACTCGCCACCCGATTAAGTTAGTGTATATGCAGTTTGTCAGTCGACAAACTCGTCGTTGTCTCTCGCCTTAATTTGTACCCTCTCCCCACGCGCTTGAAGTCCAGGAAAAAATATTTTTCCTTCACGCTGACTGGTCAGGTGTTACCAGTGTGGCATTCCACTCCTTCACACACTTGAATCCCAGGCCCTTATACACCGCTTCTCCTATTGGAGTTGAGTACAACACCATCTCACTTGCCCCCTTTTCCCTAGCCAACTTTATGGCTTCAACCATCAAAGCTTTGCTGATCTTTTGGCCTCGATACTGTGGCAGCACTGCGTTGAAGTAGACGATACTGCTCCCCATGATTACGTCAACAATCACTCCACCAACCAGCTTGCCATTTTTGTATGCCAGTATCTTGTAAGTTGGCAGCAGGCAAGTAAGCCCTGGTAGATTGAAACATTCAACGATTATGTCACTAAATTTTTTAAGTTCATCGTCATCATCAGAATGTTTCAAAGTCAATCCATTTACTGTAAATTCACGGTCAAATTCGTGTAATTTCATCGCCATTTCGTACTTGGTAAAAGAAGAAGTTGCAGATTCTGGTACATAGTTGTCTTTCGTAAAATGGTTGAGGAATGGGCCTGCCACGAAAGTTTGAATCTCTTTAAACTCTTCTCTGGTTTGTGCACCCCATGCAAAGCCGCGCATTGGGGGTGGAGCCTTCAAGACAGCGAGTTCACCTCTTCTGTGAATCGCGTATTTTCCTTGTTCTTCTAAGGACTTTATCATGAGTTCCTTCGCGGTGTAGGTTAGCTTGATGTCTTCGTAGATTCTGCCCTCCATGCTGTCTTTCTATCTCGCATTAGAAGCCTATAGCTGGACGAGCTGAGAACCGTGCTGAAATGTAAGATATATTATTGATAATTTTCCGGAAATGAGAAAATATGCAGAGCAGTTCAGTTTATTTAGAACCTCTAAAAAAACAAGAGATGGCGCGTAATAAGAAGAGAATAAGAAGAAAGAGAAATGACGACAAAAAAAATAAAAATAGTACAGCGAAACAAAACAGTGTACGTAATCATAGGAACAGAGAAAATCAGTCGTGATTAAGCAGTTGGGAGAGATTTAAGGTTTTCCAATGTTTTATAGCTTTATTTGGCTTTACGGCTCAAAGTTCGGCTTTACCCCACTTTTAGTGGAGTGTTAGTGGGCGTCAGGTTAATTGTTTGATTTGAATTAGCCTGAGTCCTTACATGCGTCCGTTCAAATTCAGTTCAGTTCAGTTCAGACCGACCTTTGAGCGCTCGGGCTCAAGTTATTTACAACGAACCCTTTTTGGTGGATCCGAATTGAAGTGCTGGCTGGCGGTTCGGATCATCTAACCCCCCCCCCCCTCCGGATCTAATAAATATCATAAGGATACAACTGATGAAAAAAGTACAAAAAATAACTTGTTCTACGTACTCGTTTCTTTCAATCGTTCTTGCAATGAGACGGCTGTGCTACTGAGCTTTGCAACTTCTAGACAAATTCCTCACTTTGTTTCATGTAAGATGCCAAATAAGCTGCCAAAGAAAAGTCGTATCACGATGCATTATCGTGATTACTTTATCTGGATCGTCACGTGATGGTATGGCTCCAAGTAGATGAACATCAACATGAATATGACCGTGTACATTAACAAAATAGTAAACTCTGTTTTCTTTCCTTACCGAAGTGAAAACGAGCCTCGATTTCTGTTAATTCCATGTTTTATTTTCGATTATTATTTTCTGGGTATAAATCGAACGGCCAACCAATAAATTGGCTATTGTTTTTATTTTATTGCCGGCTAGTATCAGCAAAAAAAAAAATTTAACATCGGGAGGTATATATGACTTTCGACTTTGAGACTAAATTATCGGCGTTTGGTAAATATCCTGGGCCTGTAAATTGTTGGAAACGTTAAGTTGGCTCTTTCTTGTTTGTATAACATTTTTGAAAAAAAAATCCTTGGAAATAAGAGCTTGAACGCTTCTAAGTTCTAACACAAAAATCGAGTGTCGCATCCTGTTGGCGGCTATGACGCGTCGTGCCAATACCAACCAATAGGAAGCAAGATTCGTTTTTATAGTAAAAGTTTGAAGCCTTCAAGCTTTATTTTTTGATGAAACTTTTCTACAAAATTTGATTATACAAACAAGAAAGTCGTAGTAACGTTTCCTGTAATTTACAGGCCAAAAATACTTACCAAACGCCGATCATTTAGTCTCAAAGACGAAAATCCTATGCCTCACAATGTGAAATTATTTGCTGATGCTCCTTTCCGTTTTCGTCGGGTAAGCTGTAATCTCTCTATGCATCTGCTTCGCCTCTGTTGTCACTTCCTGTGAATAAAGGAATTCGCACTGATGTTTTGGGAGGGAGCAGGAATGGTGTGATGGAATGGTGAAAATGCGTGTGGACCAGCCAAAATGTTTGGGGGTGGGGGCAAGGTATTTACCGACTGGCTATGGTCATTTTTACTGACTTTTTTGCAGAAAAACGACTGTTTTCAAGAAAATACGAAACCTACTGTTTTTGCGATAAATCGACTAATTTTCAGAAAAACCAACTGTTTTCATGAAAAAAATAAACTATTTTTACGAAAAATCGCGGCGCTTCGCCCCGACTCGGCTATTTTTTACCGACTGTCCAAAAACATTGGGGGGGGTCCCCCCCATACGTGACGGCCCTGCGCATAGCTTGTCCGTCTCTCCGTCTGTTAACACGATAACTCTCGAAGGAGATATTTTAGAAGTAGTGAACTGAAAGACAAAAATGCTCCTCAGCCGGGATTTGAACCCAGGACCCTCTGCTTACAAGGCAGGCGCTCTAACCGTTTCCAAACCACTGCAATAGTCCGGTAGGCCATAGGAACAGTGATCTCGGCCGAAGGCAAATTCATCTAATCAGTTCACATCCCCAAGTCACGGAAATTCAACACTAAATTCAAAAAAAGTTGCCTTGGTTCATTAGTCACGGTGAAAGCCCCTTGTATAAAGTCTCTCCCGCCCCCCCCCCCCCTCTGTAAGAAATAACCTTTCTGATAATATACAAACGCGAGTTTGCAGCATTTCCTTGTAATTTGACGCTACAGCGTCCTTGTGTCCTGAAACTTGTGTCTAAAAGAGCTATGAAGGATTACAGAAGGATATAAAGACGAAAGGACATAAAGAAGATGCTTTAACAGATAATCGGAACTAACAAAACATTCAAGGGATGTGTCGGAGATGCTTGCTGCATGGGATCACTCGTTTAAGTCCGCATACTGATATTTCTGCTATATAAAAATAGCATTTTTTATAACATTCTATCTAGGATTCACTGGACGATACAGAGATGCCGTGTACCCTCTCCGCGCGCTTTAAGTCCGCGCGCTTTAAGTCGTTTCAAGATCAGAAAATATTTCGGCACTGCATAGCGACATCAAGAGCAAATAATCAGATAGAACTGCTGTGTTTAGTCGCATGCAACGACTATGAAAACCCCGACAACACTGAGCGGACCTAGAGGTATTTACTCTAGCTTTGAGCTGATGTTGATACCCGTTTGCTCCTCTTCCGTCTTCGCCGTTGCTTATCGCACAAGAAATAGTGGAGAAGGCTGGCAGGAGGCGTACTCCGCGCGCTGACCCGTTCTTGAGCGCGTCCATAGAACCAATCAGCCTTGACTAGTACTATTCCTCACCAGCGACTTAACAGCGATTTAGCTATTTGTAGAGGTAACGAAGCGTGATGTGGCGCGAAGCTAGTAACCTCCGCTAGTTCGTAGCGGACAGGGTATGGGGAAATTTTCGACTTCGCATAGTTATATGACAAAGATGGGAGACTGTCAGATTATTTGTTCTTGGCGACATAGTGTAGGAGGCACGAGTAGCCTACTGAAAAGAGGCACGAAAACTAAATAACCTTTACAGGCCTCACAGTGAGGGGCAGGAACAATGTACTAACGTTCCGTTTTAGCCCCTGGAGTTACGAGCTCTCACTTACTTGTCTACTTCTGCTAAGACACTTCCTTGTCTACTTCACTTGTCACTTACTTGCTGTAGACACTGTTGGGAATCATCCTATTCCATTTCCCCTTATTTTATTTTTTTTAATCCCGCGTAGCCTTTCGAATTTTTTATTTATTTTTACTTTCTAGGCTACGACTCCTCCTCCACTCGGTGACGGTAACATTTCCTTAAACTCTTTAACGTCACCTACTCTTTCCAAACAAACACACAAAACTTTAAGTTTTAAAAATTCTCCATTTTCAATTTATTTTTAAATTTAAAATTTATTTTTAAATTTAAAATTTATTTGATTTTAAAATTTACCAATCTTAATACTCTTATTTCAATACAAATATAATTTTTTTTTTATCTACGAATCCTCACCTCTACACGTAACACCACCAGACAGAGGCCCCTAAGGACTACTGATACATTCAAATCCATAATTACAAACTACAATATTTACTTTAATCTATACTGGGAAATTCAATATAAACTTTAAAACTTCCACTCCGCCCCTAAGCATATTTATTTTATTTTCTACCTTTTCCGAACAATTAACTTTCAATATCATAAATCACTTCTATTTTTATCACTTCCATTTCGCCTTATTTGAATATTTCGCGCTTTTCCCGACCATAACGCCATCTATCAATGTTGAGTAAAGTAAGAGTAATGTATTTTGATAGATAGCGCTGTTAGTACAGTTGATATACAGCCTTCAACAAGATTAATGGCTTGTATTATTTAAAGGACACCTGAATGAAGAGTATTAAGTACGATCCCTATCTGTATGACTTCCGTTAACATTGCCTGCAGAAAACCCAATCCAAATACGAAATAGTGTTTCCAAGCTATGATTTTTGCTCCATTTTGCATCTGTCCTTATTTCAGTACCGAACAATTTCAGAAATGAACAGATGTCTCCAATCCCAATCAACCCTTCTTCTCGAATATTTTTTAACCAGTTAAGCCCAAACGTATATTTAGAAGAAATTCCAATGCGATCCGGCTAGCCCTGTACAAGATTTGAATGAATTGCGCTTTTTGTCTTGGAGTCTGCATGTGCAAACCTCCCGAAACGAACATCCCTATTTTGAAAACGTCACGCTCAGGAGAAGAATGCTCTCCGTGGCCATGTCTGTAAATGCATTCTCTTTGGTGTATTGTATGGTATAAGTATGGTTTCATTGCTCAGGTGTCCTTTAAAGTAAATTTCCAGTAATTTTAAGGTAAACATTTTTGGATCATTGTATAAGTTATACAATTAAGATATGTAGCTTATTGAACTTATAAACTTTGAATTAAAATATTCATTCTTAAAGTAAAATCAGAAAGTAAAAGATTTATTATTTATAGGGTTCGTGACTACACTCATTCCTGACTTTCCTGACTACACATTCTTGACCTGTATATGTGTAAATAGTCGTTGATGCAATAACATTATTTAACGTTGGAATGGAGGAATTGGCATGCCAGCTAGGTCTTCCCAACAGACTACTTCTGCGTACATGCTAATCTTTGTTGCCTATGCCATGCCATCCATCTTTTTAGTCGATCCCGTTCCCATCATCTGATACCTGTTAACCTGTACCCCCCACCCATCCAGAAACCCAAATCTTGTATATAGTCTAATAATACAATTGATAAAAAAAAAAAAAAAAATTCTTCTTACTTGTTTGTTTCAATCGTTCTTGCAATGAGACTCCGGTGCCACTGAAACTGAGCGGTGAGGATTCTAGACAAAGTCCTCACAGTGTTTCAAAGAAGCTGCAAAATCAGCTCCGAAAGAAACCTCGTATCACGATGCATTATCGTGGTTACTTTATCAGGATCTTTACGTGATGAGATGGCCCGGAGATTAGTGTTGGGCGATATTTGGATTTTTCCGATATATCGATGTATAACTTTTCTCGAACAGGTGTGTAATGCATATCTTCCTATGTTGAACAGGTAGTTATTTCATGACAATCTCAATCAGTGTAAAAAGGGAGGGCTTTTTATACAAGGGGGAATATGGGGTTAAGTGTCCGAAAACTTTTTTGGAGGCTGTTATGATATCGTATCATCCTCTAGAGAGGCTGTTACGATATCGTATCATCCTCTGGAGAGGCTGAAACAATATCGTAGAGTTTCACCAAGCTTATTCCTTAAAGCAAGTTCTGCAGTTAACTTTAATCGTTTCGAGGATAAACTTTTTACGGTGTAGAAACTTTTTACGCGACTTTACAGTATATTTTAGCCTTATGCTACAAAGTCGATGAGTCTGAAACCCGCTACTAGTTTAGTTTATTCTAATAAAAATAGATGGTTGCCAAACATGGTTGAAGAAAAGATAAACTAGCCAAGCGGAACTAACAACAGCTAGAACTTTTTCCTAGGATACACGGGAACAGTCGGAGATGCTTGCGGTGGGATCGCTCGCTGTAAGTCCACAAGATGTCGTCATAGGTAACATCATCAAGGTAACATCTTTTAGAATACTTTTTCTATCAATGATTCACTGGAAGATATGGAGCGTGTTCCACCCTTCTAAAAATAGTAACTATAAGTTACTGTTTATGTTCCAACCTCGTGAAAAGTTACTACGCTAACCACTCCTGCCTTCTCGAAATAGTAACTAATAGCATATATTTGCTTACCACACTCGAGAGCGCAGTAAGCGAGGTCACTACGAATCCCTGTGACGTGATTGGCCGGAAAAATCTGTTTCATCCTTGACGCCGAGAAGCCAGGATTCGCGAAGTCGTGCGTAGTAACTTCAGTAAGTAGGGTGGAACACGCTCATTGAGATGCAGTGGAGTTACTCGAGTTTAATTCAGAAATAAAATATTTCTCCTTCACGCTGCCTGGTCAGGTGTTACTAGTGTGGCTTTCCACTCCCTCACATACTTGAATCCCAGGCCCTTATACACCGCTTCTCCGATTGGAGTTGAATACAGCACCATCTCTCTTGCCCCCTTTTCCCTAGCTACCTTTATGGCTTCAACCATCAAAGCTTTGCTGATTTTCTGTCCCCGATACTGCGGCAGCACTGAGTTAAAGTAGATGATACTACTCCCCATGATGACGTCAACAATCACTCCACCAACCAGCTTGCTATTTTTGTACGCCAGTATCTTATAGGTTGGCGGCAGGCCATTAAGCCCTGGTATATCGAAACATTCAGCTATTATGTTAGTAAATGCTCGAAGTTCATCATCATCATCAGAACGTTTCAAAGACAAACCATCTACTGCAAACTCGCGGTCGAACTCGTCTAACTTTATCGTCATTTCGTACTTGGAAAAAGAAGATATTGCAGATTCTGGTACATAATTGTCTTTTTTGTAATGGTAGAGGAATGGGCGCTCCATGAAAGTTTGAATCTCTTTAAGGTCTTCACTGTTTTTTGCACCCCAGGCAAAGCCGAACATTGGGGATGGAGGCTTTAAGACGGCGAGTTCCCCCCTTCTGAGAAGTCTGTATTCTCCAAGCTCTGCCAAGGATTTTATCATAAGTTCCTTCACGGGGTGGATTAGGTTGATGTCTTCATAGATTCTGCTCTCCATGCTGTATTTCTGCCTCGCAGTACAAGCCTGCAGTTGGACGAGCTTCAGTTCAAGCTGCTGAAATAGAAGATACATCACTATAACTTTTCTCGAACAGGTATGAGAGAGAATTTATTGTACGGATAATACTACAGACTACATAAGGGCCACCCCTGAAAGCACTGGCCTCATAGAACCGGAGTATGGAGAATTGTTTTTAAAGTTTAACTGAAAAGCCAACTTATTTTTATATCAATTAACTGAATACACTGTATTATTTGGATTGATTTAAGGGACTTCTTTTATTTTTCACTATTTGCTCTAGTATGACGTTCAGAAGATCTGCGGCCGTCCTCACATCTCTAAACTCTACTATGACGCGGAAAAATTTAATCTCAATACGAACGCGGCTTTTCAATGGCCAGTGATCAGCTTGCGGAAGGTAGCTCACTGCGTGAACACCTATTTTTCTTAAATCGCTTTCGTCAAGCACACAACACAGATACAAGCGCATAGAGGTACCACAAATCCGATAGAGATATTCCACTATAGGAAATTCGTTATTCGTGAGGGGGGGGGGAACGAAGTAACGCATTTTCATCGGGTCTTTAAGTGTGAAGGGTAACTAGATTGTCCTATCTCAGCTCTTTTCAGCTACACTTTAAACTTGTACCATTCACTTGAACGATCGGGCTCCGAAGTTGGAAATGGTCGAAGTAAGTCGCAGGCGCCAGATTAATAAATACAATTATTGTTCGATTTGAATTAGCCTGAGCCTAAAGTGTCCGTTCAAAATCGGTTCAGACTGACCTTTGTGTGCTCGGGCCTTGTTCTTCTTTTTCTTTTGGCGGATCCTAACTAAACTGGTGTAGGCTGGTTCCCATTCTTTATATCTCTCCCTCCCCCTTCTACACATCTAATAAATAAGGATAATTGAAGAAAGCAAAAAAAAAATCCTACATACTCGTTTCTTTCTATCGTTCTGGCAAAGAGACGGTTGTGCTACTGAGCGTTGTACTTCTAAACAAATTCCTCACGTTGTTTCAAATAAGATGCCAAATCAGCTGCTAAAGAAAAGCTGAATCACGATTCGTTATCTTGATTATTTTGTCTGTCTCCTCACGTGATGAAATGTTTCCAAGTAACATCATGAATATGAACGTGGATATGAATAAAATGACCAACTGTTTCTCTGTCGTTGCGAAAGTGAAACTCAATATTGGGTTATAACTTTTTTCGAACAGGCGTGTAATGCATATCTTCCTATGACCCACGGTCAGTTATATTACGATAAACTTCACAATGAAAACGCCACGGAAAATCCAGCCAATCACATTTCAGAATTAGTCATAACAACCTGGTGGAGAGGGTGTTATTTGTCATATCAACCTCCCCGGAGGCTGTTATGAATAATTCTGAAACGTGATTGGCTGGATTATTTTCAGCCCCGAAAAGCGGAAATTCTGTTCGAAAAAGTTATAATAGTTAACATACCTCCATCTCGACTGATATCGGAATCACAAGCTCGACGGCCATTTCAAAATATCAACCTCGCCTTCGGCTCGGCTGATATTTTCCATAACCTGCCTCGCCTTCGGCTCGGACAGGTTATTTTCAATGTCCATCTCGCTGTTATTTTCCGATATCAGCCTCGATGTCTGAAGTTAACCTTTATTATTACTATTTTAAATTTTTTCTGTTGCTCATTTCTGGGTATTCATAAGACCCAAAGACGAATTGCTGTCAGATGCTGAAGAGAAACAAAAACAGTCACACTTTAGATCTTGGTATCAAGGCGTTTTCTCGCCGTTCCCTGAGGACTCCATTTGAGGAGTCCCCGCGTTTTTGTTTGTTCCGGGGACTCACTCCCCGTATTCTCGCGAGTCCCCACGGACAGGGAATGCTCCGATTAATATCACCATCATCGAAAAGGACTCTCTTTCAGATTTGGAGGGAAATCGATTTTTGCTGGTGTTGATGCAATGTAAAATTAATTAAAAACATTCAGAATAAACAAAACCAAAAAGAAAGTGAATCCAGACTAATTTCGTCAGCTCCATATTTTTTTTTCGAACAAAATCCATGTTAGAAGCATTCCCCGTGTTCTCGTTGTTTTCCGTACGCGGAGTCCGCGTGGAGTTACTCCCTCTATTCTCGCCGTTCCCTTTGTTTGATTCCCCGAGGGAGTCCTCGGGGAAAAGCGAGAATACGCCTTTAGTCATCAAGAATTTTCGCCTAACTTTGTGTTTGATCTCTAGAATACGCTTGAATCGGGGACGATACAAGAAATAAAAGTAAAAATTTCAGAAAATGTCTACGTCACTTTATTTTCAACGGAAAGACATAGTTATTCTTTTTTCTTCTGTTTAGTAGTTATGTCAGGTTGTGTCGTTTCGTTTAGTAAGCTGTTACGAGATACAACACAACAAACTTTAAAGCGGAATTTTCAACTTCGAAAGCCGTGGACTGATCAGAAGATGTTGTTCTTAATTTGTTTAGCAGTTTTTCTTGTGCTGTTTGTAGTCTGGTATTTTCAAGCCGATTCTGATATCTCTCTTCAGGCTTATGAACTGCTTGGAAAGAAAGTTTGTAAGTGTTTGATTCTGTCGAAGTTGGAGTTTTTTTTTTTCATTTTTTGCAGGTTCCCTGGTGGAAAGAATAGCTAAACTTCCTATAGCAGTGCCAGACTTTTGAATAAAGCATCTTTTCCAAAAAAGGTCTGGACTAAGTCTCAGCCTATTCGCTATTCGAGAGCCTATTATCTGAGGCCCGTGATATTGTTGACTGAACATTGATGTCCATTGTCCAGTACCGGATTCATTTACATTCATATAAAGTAGAGTTTATATTAAAGTAGCCATTTTCATGCACTTGCTGTGACTAAATCAACTATGAGTTAGCCAAAGTAGTTAGTTAAGGGCCTCTGAAAACACCTGAATAGGTATTTTGGATCTTCATTCTACCATTTAGCCCAAAACTGCCAGAAAACTGCACTGTCCACATTTAAGTAACAGTTCAAATAAACATACCTCTGCTGTATACCATTTTAGGAACGATCATTTCCGCGAGTACATGAAAAGGATTGACTTCTCTTGTGACATCACAACAGAATCACAAGCCTCTAACCGGCTGAGAGTTAGTTGACATGCCAGAAAGATTTACCTGGCAGTCCTAGTTTTGCAAAATGATAGGGAAAATCTCCTAGTAGTTCATACATATTCCCAAATTGTGGGTACACTGCTGTGACGCTGCTATGCAAATCTGCTCAGCTGGGAAGGCTATTCCCAGGCCTGGACCAGGCTATGCCCTGCATATGCTCCAATGTAAGGACACAGTATCCAGCGGCAAGTAAGGATCCTGTTCATTCTAGTACACTAAGCCCTTTTTTTCATGACCTTGCTCAAATGCTAGGGCATGCTGGCAGGGGTGAGCATGGTATCATATGTATGTGTACCCCTTATTCCCCAGAGGGGCACCAGTATAGCCTACCTCAGTTTCAAGGTTAAAATTTAGTTCGAGTAGAGGTATGGTTATTTGAACACCTCTCTCAATTTTTCTACACCTGGACACAGTCAAATGGACATCAACTGGAACTTTGTATCAGTGAACAGCTAACTGTTTCAGCAATCTTTCTGTCACTAAATTAAACAGAAAAATTTGTTGTCAGAATGCTATGGATGTTAAAACTTCTTTTTCTTCCATTTGCTTGTTTGGATGATCTGGTGGTGAGGAAAAAAAAATGTGGAAAGGGTCATTTGCTGGTTTTAACGTCTATCTATCAGTGGAAAAAAAAAGTCCTGAAAAACTTGATGCATTTGTTACATATAGACAAAAATCTGCAATAATTTTGGAGTGCTAGGTGCTGAGCTGTGAATGCATGGATCTTTGGAAGAAGAAACAGAGGCAAACTCAGTCCAAAACATTCAGATTTATTATAGAACATGACTGTCTTGTTTATGAATTAAACATTTTTGGCAAGTATCTTGCAATAAAAGTTGCCTGTTGTTGTTCAGTTGTTTTCTTCGTAGAGCAAAAGCCGACAGCCGTCAGGCTTTTGTTCAAATTCTCTGCGTCTGGGTGAATTTTGGGTTGTCGTGCAAGCAGTGCACATTCTGAAAGCGCATTCTCATAAGTAGTGATTTGTAGTACGTAGTACAAAATATTTTTTGTTAACTGTTCCTCAGGTTGAGATGATCAGTAGTATCCATTAGTATACCTTCTTGATGTATTAACATGTAGTGGCATCAGTTACTACTGCCTGCTTCCAATACTTTTAAACTAATTTTTATTAATCTTTCACCCGGTATGACATGGTTTATTTAATGGATATTTATATAAATATATTGTATTGCATTTTGTGTTGCAGCGTCTCTACAAGGCCAGGTGGTTTGGATCACTGGGGCGTCCAGTGGTATAGGTGAACACCTTGCGTATGATTTGATCAAGAATGGTGCAAAAGTTGCAATCTCAGCAAGGAGAGAAGAAGAGTTAGTACGTGTGAAGAAACAGTGTGAAGGTAAGGAAAGCAGGTGGAATAGTAAGAGGTAAAGCTTAACTTAAAATTTTATGAACTGGTTGTTTAACAATGGGAGAACATAGTGGGTTTATTAGATCGGAAGCCTGTAGGTAATGTGCATATGATCACCCTACAGCCTACTACACCCTATACAAACTAAATCCCAAACAAATCCCCAAACCAACACCTGTGGCATGAAAGATATGAAGGAGTTTTGTTCCTGCATTTGTTTAGTGATATAATAAACGATGAATTAGTCCATTTTAGTGTTTTTTATGACAAACTGTAGAGTGATATAACTTCATTTCTTAATTTTTTTTTATGATGAAAAGGTCAAAGTCGGCGGTAACTTTGTGATAGCTACTTTTGAGGAATATAATTCTATTATGTTCTATTCTGTTGTATTCAACAAGTCAAAATAAATTCAGAATCATGTGCCGGAAACTGTTTGAATGATAGATGCCAATAGTTCCATGTACAGAGCTGACAATCGATGGAAATTGCAGGTTGTGTAAGATTTTTTTTTTGCTTGACTGACGCGCCTTTAGCAAAGGAAGCAGAATGTTCTGAATATTTATCCTATTTGTTTGGATTGAAGTCACTTTCCCTCACTATTTTTTTTTGCGATCAACCGAGGGTAAATCCGTAGCACAGCGTTTGTGGCTCGAAAACAGTTGTATTCTCTGTCGTTTGTGTTGCCCACAAGTGTGTTCCCGCGACAAACAAGATTTTTGTGGTCCGCTTTGTGGCTCGAATACTCTATATGACTAAGTCCAAAACACGCCAGTGATCCTGAGAAAGAAGGAGTAAACGTCTCCGTAACGACTCAAACTCAACGACTCAAATCCTGTGTCAAACAATCACGGCGATCTTTGGGAGCAGCTGTGATACCACTTCTGCCTTTCTTCCGCTAGGTACCTGGAGAGGCCGGAGATCTTGCATCAGCAAGGAGAGATAGTCATCAAGAGTATTTGACACAAAATTGTCGAGCTGATTTTCGATTTTATGGCTCGAATCTGGCGGGAAATCCAAGTTTTGCAGCAAAACAAAGTCTTAAAAATACAATTAATTGCTTTATCAAGCATAAAGACATCAATCTGAGGATCCTTTTTGCACAGAAATGCAAGGACATAAGCCTGAAGCTCCATTTATTGAGCTTTTACCAGGATTATATTTTCGTTTTCGGACATTTGAAATTACCGAGAAAAACAGATAAAACGGCATTTCCGCGAGTTTGTGGCTTGACTGTGTGGCACACAATCGTGTTTCCGTGACAGACACGTGTGTGGCCTACAATTGTGCCAAGGAAAAATGTGTTAAATGTGCGCGTGCCTAAATATGAGAGTGCCACAACCTGTGATTCGTATTCCTGAGATTTCGGATTCGTACAGAATCTGCAAGCAGTGCAACGGCACCATACATTTTTGCGAGTTCGCCGGGATTAGCTTTTTATTTCACTCAGCATATTTCCATTACGGTTTCCGGCAATCTCATTGGTCGGGAAGACCCTTTACGCAAACATGTCCTTCTTTGATTAACACAGCCTAAGCTGTTTTTTATTTTTTGACAAAACAGTGGAGTTTTAGATATTGGTTTACCAGATACTTGCGTTAGGCGAAGGTAGTATACTCCACAACCTTCAGGTTAGCCTACCAGTAAATCAATCGTTTGCTGTATGCTCAAACCCCAAATTTTCTGACCCCAAACTGGCAGGGACTGATTCTCTCTTTTTTCATTGCAGCCCTCGGATCAAAATCGGAAGATGTCCTCGTCGTACCCTTAGACGTCACCGCCTATGAAAAGCACGGACCTGCTTTCAAAAGTATACTTGATCACTTCGGGAAAGTGAGTGCTTATAGCTTTCTCTTTTCGCTCCACCTTACCTTAGACTTAAGTTCATCCTGTAACTCCAGGTGTCGCTAGGACATCCAAGAAAAGTCGCTACTCGTCTCTCAAATAAGCCGCTGCCCAGACTTATACCATACAGACGGACGGACGCGTTAACGTTGCGGAGACCCGATTGCTAGGGGCGGCGAAGTGTTCTTCGCTCGCCCTCTTCGTCTGGATCCCTTCTGTTTCCACTTGAGCGCAGCATTTACGTTCCAACAAGGTTACTAATGCTACTGAACAGACAACACTTGGGATGTAATCTGTTGTCGCGACAAACGTTATGCATGAAATGTTATGTTAAAACTGCGCATCCTTGTGTTGTTTGTTACGAAACTTCTGGCAGTGTAGAGAGATTGGGCCCTACCCGACAAAAACGGATATTTCTGCACGATCGATCGAAAAGGACAGAACAAAATAATTTAATATTGTGAAGGAATAGGACTTCCGACTTTGAGACTGAATTAACCATGCTGATAACCCAGTCTCAAAGATGAAAGTCCTAAACCTCACAGTGCTAAATTATTTTGTTATGCCCCTGTCGATATTTTTTCCGTTTTCATCGGGTATACTGTCTCTATTTCGTCTCTATGATATGCCTTTTCTATCTATTTTAAATTTATTAGATTTTGTTTTTTGGTGTTTGGTGTGGTGTTTTGTTGGTGTTCTTCCTTGCCGTGCTTTCGTTGCTCTGCTCTTGTCTAATGTTTTTTTTTTTAGTACACTGTCAGAAGTTTCATAACAGAAAGTACAAGGATCCGCAGTTTCAACAGACAGTGCGGAACATACAACACTTAGGATGTTATCTCTTGTGTTGGAAAACGTTATACATAATATGTAATGCATGACAAGCATTGCCAGGAAGAGCCAAAGAAGCATCTACTGACTTTTTTGTTTGTCGTCATGATGTCGGAAAATTCAGCAGATGCTTTTTGGCGATTTTTCAGCTCTTTCTGATGGCAACGCTTGTTATGCATAACATTTCCAAACACAACAGACAACATCCGAAGTGTTGTCTGTTACGCGTTGTCTGTTGAAACCGTGCATCCTTCTGTTGTCTGTTATGAAACTTCTGACAGTGTAGTGTAGTTACTTACGACTGTTTAATGTGGGGTTGCCCGCCTTAGGACAGGTGAAAGCTTTACGGGGCGCCCCTGTTCACATGTGTTCATTGTGTTTGCAGTAAGTTCTCTCTCTATCTATGACTCTTGTTTACAGCTTGACATACTGGTTAACAATGCAGGGAGATCGCAGCGCGCCAACTGGGAGAAGATCGAACTACAAGTCGACCGTGACCTTTTCGAAGTTAATGTCTTCGGTTTAGTAGCGCTTACGCGTACTGTCTTACCACACTTTCTGGAGAAAGGGGCTGGGCACATCGTTGTAACTTCGAGTACAGCTGGAAAATTGGGAGTGCCATGCTCGGGAAGCTACACTGCCACGAAGCATGCCCTCCACGTAAGTAGACAGTTTATTTTGTTTACCCTTAGAGTTTAGAGCGTGTTCCATCCTACTTACCGTAAGTACTACGCAGTTACCACGCTTTCTATGCTTTCGAGCATGGTAATTAAATAGTTACTATTCGAGAAGGTTGGAACGTTCAGTGTAGTAACTTTTCGTGAGGTTGGAACGGAAATAGTAACTAACAGTTACTATTGTTAGAAGGGTGGAACACGCTCTTAGTCACACAATGCTCTGTTAAATTTAACCAAAGAGGGCTGAGATACTACAGTCTAGTTACCCATAAGGGGCTCACTTAAATAGGCTTGAAGACCCGGTGAACTCGTTGCTCTGCTATTCATATAATCGATTATCATCGAATAACCTTTTCTGATTTGTGGTACTTCTGTGTGCTTGCTCGTCTGCGCTTGATGTTTTGCTACCGCAACGGTAAACGATTGCCGAAAATAATTTTGTTTGGGGTCATAAGCAGTAGTGGGCTTTCTTCCGAAGTGACCCTACATTCTGGAGTTTGAACATTTCCTTAAGCTTCGATGCATTAGACATTAAAATGCACGCTTTTGTTGAAATTCGAATTCTCCGCGTCTGGATGTACTTTGTCTTGTCGGGCCTGCAGTGCATATTCTGAACTGCCATAGAGCCCAAGATCAAAAAATAAAAAATGCCTTAGAAGAGTCAAAGTAATTCAGCATATTCGAATCTGTGAAATACAAATAAGCTGGCTTTCCAGCCAAACCCTAAAATTTTTAACATCTCAAGAACGCCCTTCCAGATCTTACAAACTCGTATCAAAGCCTTCAAGTCTGTTTCTAAACCTTGAAATATTAAACCTGCTTCATTTTGCTTGAAACAAACTCGCTCTCTTTCTGTCTACTCTCTTTTGGCTCTCTGCTAGGCTTATGTCCCTTGCAAAATCATTCCGATTTATTAGCAAGAAGATGCACACAAACATTGAGTCGCGAGTACAACATATTTATAGACGACCCCGGGGCCAGCGATCGGCATGTGGCCAGATCGCTTGCCGATCCGCGACAAAAAAAACGGAATGAATTGCTCTGACTTGTCTTAATGAAATTTAAATTAAATTTGTTAAAAGGTTGAGAATCAGAGGATTGCAGCCGTCCATCATCAGGCTGTTTGAGCCTTCCCCGGGCGGTTGTGTGTTTATATAGTTTATTTTATAATTAGTAGTAAATAAAGCAAGTCAAGTCATAATGAGTCACGACGGCGAGCGCGAGGGGTTAGTGCCTTCTGCAAATTGCAAGAAAGACAAAAGTTGTGCTGGGCACAACAGTCACCATCAGTACTAGCCAAGATATCAGTCATTAAAGTTTAACTGAAAAGCCAACTTATTTTTGTGTCATTTAGTTGAATACACTGAATTATTTGGATTCTGCAAAGGGATTTTTTTGTTTTCCACTATCTGCTCTAGTTATGACGTTCAGAATATCTGCGGCCGTCCCCACAGCGAAAATTCTACTATGACGCAGGAATTTTTTATCTAAACACAAACAAGGCTTTTCAGTGGGCAGTGGCGATATTGGTGAAGATTGCTTGGTGCCTGAACAAAAAAAAGTCATAAATCTTTCTTGTAAGGCATACAACAAATTAGAGGTACCACAAATCACACGGAAATTCCACTATTTGAAAATCGATTATTCCTGAATAGCGGAACAACCAAGTAACGCATTTTCAGCGGGTCTTCAAGCCAATTTAAGTGAATAAGTGACGGGTAACTAGATTGTCCTATCCCAGTCCTTTTCGGTTAAACTTTAAACATTCTTCTACGTCAATTTTGGGGATTTGTTTGGGTGACTTTCTTGTTCTTCCCTAGGATCACCGGCTTTTTTGGGCTTAGTCATGTAGAGTATTACGTCGTCCACGTACTGGCAGGCAGTTTGCTCGTAGCTGAAACCGTAGTCGTAGGCTCTCCGCCGGTAGCACTATGTCTAAACCAGAATAGGACTTACCCCTTTAGCAGAGGGAGTGGCTAATAAACTGTCATTTCTTAGGGGTACTTCGAAGCCCTACGGACCGAAAAAGCATGCGATGGAATCAAGGTTACCATGGCCTGTCCCGGTCCTGTCTTCTCAAACATCTTGCAAGAATGTGCCACTGAGAAGGCTGGCATGGTAAGGGAGAATTTCTATTTATTTATCGATCACTCGTCATTTCAGCAAAAGATGGAACACAAAGGAAAAAACATAACAAAAGAAAGACATAAAACTTTCAAACACCAAAAGAATCAACAATTATAAATTGAAACATCTCTTATCATCAACTGAACATAGTTACATGTACATGCAGAATAGTCCTTTGTATATGACCAAATCGTGGGCAAGCCCAAAACATAATTCGTCAAACAACGTACAATTAACAGTAAATCTTGTCAGGACTAGTTAACTGAATATAAATTTCGTCCTTAAAAAGTTAGAATATGAACTTAGAATCTTCATCATGCATTGTAAAACCCAGTACTTCTTGGGATTAAACTGTCTCGTTACCGGTTATTAGCCCGGACTGGTTCGATTCTGGGATTTTTCTCTTCACCTTTTTAGGATCCCAAAACTTCAGTGACGAATACCTGTGACATTTTTAAGTAGTGAACTAAAAGACAAAAATGCTCCTCAGCCGGGATTTGAACCTAGGACCCTCTGCTTACAAGGCAGGCGCTCTACCATTTGAGCTACCGAGGGGCTTGCGAACAGAGTTATGGTTTATTGGTCACGGTACAAGTCCCTTGTGTAAAATGCAATCTATGTATTAGAATACCTGTGACTTCGTAAAATATGTCCATCGTTCTTTTAGCACGATAACTCTCGAGGGGGTTGAGATATGTTGATGAAACCTGGTATGAGCATCCATCGGTCAAAGTACAGGTCAAGAGTGTAGATCGGTTTCGTAGCCCTGTATTTAGGGGTGGGGTAGGGGGCCAATGATATTGTCGATTTCAAGGAGGCACACTCGTGCCTCTTTAAAGAGGCGAACCACGACAATGTTAAGCGATCTTCGGTTCCAGTGGTCGCAGAGGGATGGGGAGGGATGCATTTCGTAGCCCGAGCTCCAACTAAGAAACCTGCCAAATTTCATCCCCCTCCGACTTTTCCTTCATGGGGAAAATCTGGCCGAAAGTTTCGACCCCCCAACCCCACCCCCCCTTTAACGTTGTCCGATCGGGCTGAAATTCACAAGTTAAGGTCCCCTAGGGCCCAGGAGCTTATCCGCGAAATTTCAGCTCGATCCGATAACTCCTTCCCTGTTTTCCAGAAACCACGCATAGCCACTTAAAATTCATGTTCTCCTTTTGTTTTTTTTTCGCCACGCCTACAGGTCACAGCCGACATCGGATCTGGGTGTACGAAGACTCATTCGACGCGGAATTCTCCGAGTAATTTTCCTGGAAAGTTTCGTCGGAAAATCTTAACCCCCCGATTTTCTAGCTTAGAAAAACCCCATTTCCCCATAAGAGCCCATGTTAATTTTTGAAATTCTTAAAAGTTACGAATTTCAACATTCAAGTACATCAAAATGATCAGCTCGACATGGTGAGACTGACTGCAAGCTTCAAAAAATTCTGTCTTAATCCGTAAAATTTTTATTTGAGAAAAATGACCTTAAATTTTTCCGAAGCCAAGAGCGGGGGGTTAGGGGGGCGGCAGCCCCCCACAACAAAAAACCTGTACAAAAGAGTCTTTAAAAGCGGGGGGGTTGGGGGGCGGCAGCCACCCAACTTCCTCTCCTAATTCCTGTACGAGGAGTACAGGAATTATTAACTTACATCCACCATGGATTGTAGAAAAACGTACAGAAATAATATGAAAAAAACTTCGTTTTCTTAAAGAGTTAAAGAGGCTGCGTCCCAAAGTCGAACCTTAAAACGTACAGGAATTAGGAGAGGCAGTTGGGGGGCTGCCGCCCCCCAAACCCCCCGCTTTTAAAGACTCTTTTGTACAGGTTTTTGTTTGCTACCCTACCCCGACCCCCAGCTCTTAGCTTGTGTGCTCTATGTCTGGGAAACAGTTTCAATAATTATGTTAAAATGTAAATGGAGTGGTCAACTTCATTGTTACTAATTACTAGTTTCGGCGCAAGGGTTCTCCTGTCCTCTTGTGTTTAACATTTTTCGAAGTTATTCCATTATTCATTCATTTCAACTTTTTTGTTAATTAAAAGAGGGCCTTTCCGAAGCCAAGAGCGGGGGGTTTAACAAAAAACCTGTACAAAAGAGTCTTTAAAAGCGGGGGGTTTGGGGGGCGGCAGCCCCCCAACTGCCTCTCCTAATTCCTGTACGTTTTAAGGTTCGACTTTGGGACGCAGCCTCTTTAACTCTTTAAGAAAACGAAGTTTTTTTCATATTATAGGGGTAATGAGACATGCCGAATCCGTATTTGAAACCGAAAATTTCGTAGACGTATAAGTTGTTTCTGAAGCCGATTCGGTATTGTGGCAAAATGGACCTGATGAATCCATTTTTGAACCATATTTTCTTGCCGGATAACTAGTTCGCCCGGAATCCGGCTACAACCGGAAATTTGGCAGAATAAAAAGTTAAATACTCCTTAACCCCAAGCTAACTGGGACTTGACTTACTGACTTAAGTCCCATTCGGCCTTGGTAGCCGTCTCGGGGTAGCCGAGACTGGTAGCCGTCTCTACTACTCTGTGAGTGGGAAAAAAACATTAAAACGATCGCAAAAAACAGGTACGTCAGCTACGACGTATAACGGATGATAATAAAAAGTTTTTTTTTCTGAAGTCGATGAGAGATTAGGTATAGGGGTAAAGAGACCTGCTGAATTAATGTATGAAACATATTCTCTTGCCGGACTAGTAGTTCGCCCGGAATCCGGCCAAAACCGGAGATTTGCAGAAGTAAAAGTTTTTTTCTGAAGTCAATTACCAGAATCAAATGCTCCGAAAAAATGTGCAAGTTAGTTTATATATTGATAATGAACATGTTGGATTACAATACCTGGGGACGAATGACACGTTTACGGAATCTGGCGAGGAGTTTGTTGGTTGGCTGATCGTTACGTACTTATTTCGTCTCATCGCGATCGAAGAAACTAACCTAACGTCGAGTAAATCCGTTAAGATCCTGGGTGTCACATTTGATGACGATCTCCGTTGGCAAACTCACGTCAGTCACATAATAGGCAAAGGGTCTGCCCTCTTGAAGGCTTTCTCATATCTAAAGAGATTCGGGCTGTCGATAAGGTCACTCTTGAATTGTTACAAAACTTACGTTAGACCTGCAACGGAATACGCATGCAGCGTTTGGCATGCCTCGCTGTCTGCAGAGCAGGCTGATAAAATCGAGACAATTCAGAAGCGAGCATGCAAGATAATTCTTGGACCGTCATACACTGACTACGAGTCCAGCCTTTCAAAATTGGACCTAACGTCACTTAGCCAGCGCAGACATCAGCTACTGATGAAGTTTGGGATGTCACTATTATGTTCCGAGCACCACAGAGGAATTCTACCAGACTTCCAGATCCCAAGTCGCGAGCAAAAAACGCGATCTTCGAAAAAAATCGGACATCGGCTGCTAGAAATACCCCCAGCTGCCTCGTCGGAGAGATTTCTCAAGTCCTTTGTACCGTACTTTGTGAAAAATTACAATTCGACTACTTGATTGATTGACTTCTAATTGTATATAATTATAATGAGTTTGACTACATTTTAAATTATTCGTGTGATATTTAAATGCGTATTGATTTGCAAGTGTATTATACCTTGTTCTTATACTGACAATCCTATGCTATCACTTATAAGAGATATTTGGAAATATATGATTGATTGATTGATTGATTGATTGATCGTCACCATTTGCTTTTAGAAATTCGGTGAAAAGATGCAGAAGACCGACAAGCGTGTTGCTACAGGTCGGTGCGCTCATTTAATGGCAGTTGCGATCGCCAACGAAGTGGATGAATGTTGGATAGCTCTCAACCCAGTGATGACTCTAATGTATATTGCGGCTTACCTTCCGTCTACATTTCGATGGTAAGTAATCTGTTTTTCATGGGAATACAAAGGCATTTTCTCGCCGTTGCTCGGGGACTCCTTGGGGAGTCGAAAAAAAGATCGTGGTGATTTTGGGAACCACTCTATCCATACAGTAGCTCAAAATCTGAACGGAAATAGCGAATGGTATGTGGGTTCATAGGATAATGTAATTATTTGATGAAGAAGAAATTTCTACCGAAAGATCTGACATACAACAATGGGTGACGGATTTATGACAAGTAAAATGCATTGTAAATATATTCGATTAAGATAAACCTAACTAAAAACATAACTCTTGCTTATTCTGCCTTTTATATTGTCCTTAGCTCCCTTATAGAGTTATAAACTTCAGAAATCCCCGCCTTTCGCCGTTGTTTCATTTCGTTTTGTCATTGTAGCGCTTTTTCAGCCTAGCCGAGTTTTGACAGTCACGCACCGTAAACTTCGCCGAAAGATTCCATGCCCGCCAACAACTCTTTCACACATCAGAACATGAGGAGCTTCAAAATATTGTTTTGCATTTTGAAAGACATGATCAGGTTCTTCCTTCTGTTTTGGATTTCTCTTATTTAGCTTGGTTTCCCATTTTTTAATCAAGGCGCGTTCAGCTTTCAAATATTTTGCGTTCAGCCGCCGCGTCGGAGAGCAGTAAGGCTCGAGAGTCGAAAAGCGCTAACACGACAATCGCCAATGTCGCGTGTATTTTTAAAACTGATATTTGTGAGCCGTTTCATCGTGAAAAGATCATTTCTAGACTAGTAATAGTTTGTTTTAATGAAAATCCAACCGCTAAATGGCGCTGATTTTTGCGACTCATGGGAGTTTTCTGTATTTCCAGTTCTAATGTCTTTGGGTGCAAAGGCCCATTCACAACGGGTTTTAGCTAATACTCGATACGGGATACCAATCAGTTCCTGAAATCGCTCTGAGACCGAGAATCAGCTGAGATTCTGCCGTTCGCAATTGATACAGGTGCCAGTTTCGGATACCAGCTAGTCTCGCACCCAAGTTGAAATCAGTTCAACTTATGAGGGTACTAGCCAATCAGATTATTTTGAGGAGTATTGAGGAATATTCTGATTGGCTAGTTTCGAACCAAGCCCAATAGATAAAATCACATCCACTCCTTGCTGTCTTGAAAACCGAAAGTGAATTAGGTCATTGTTATTCTGTATGACGTGGTTCAGCATTAGCCAATCGAAATATTCCTCAGTATTCCCAAAGCCATGTGATTGGCTAGTACCCTCAAAAGTTGAACTGATTCCAACTTGGGTCCGAGACTAGCTGGTACCCGAAACTGGCACTAATATCAATTGCGAACGGCAGGATCCCAGCGGATCCCAGCTGATTCTCGGTCTCAGAGCGATTTCCGGGACTGGCTGGTATCGAGTATTAGCTAAAACCCGATGTGAATGGGCCTTAAGAGCATGAGTCGGAATGAGTCGGAGCATGAATCGGGTTCTACCATGCTGGGTAGCTACAAAGGTAAAAAAAAAAAGGTCAAGGTGTCAGCTATCAGCCTTTACAGGCCAAGCCGGCGGTGCTGATCTCCGATTCTCGGCCCTCAGCCAGGAAGTGCAATGGGGGGTTGGGGGCCAGCCATCCTGTGCTTTCGCACACCCTTCCTGTCACCTTCCCCGGATTTCTCCAGGTACCCATTTGAAGCTGGGTGAACTTTGGCTTGTCTTACAGAGTTACGCCACTAACCCCCGCTCGAAACCAAACAGTTGGCACCACCGAGACTCGAACAAGGGACCCTTCCCTTGCGAGTTCGACGCGCTAACCATTCGGCCACGGACGGACTAAACGCAATACTCTATATGACTAAGTCCAAAAGACGCCAGTGATCCTCAGGAAGAAGGAGTAAGCGCTTCCGTAACGACTCAAACTCAACGACTCAAATCCTGTGTGAAGCAATCACGGCGATCTTTGGGAGCAGCTGTGTTACCACTTCTGCCTTTCTTCCGCTAGGTTCAATTCAATTCAATTTATTTTCAAAAATTCCTTCACGGACAAAGCCGAACACTGAATTTTTTCGTCGTGTACAGTATCATCACATAACTAAACAATTAAAAACAACAGCCATATTACAAATAATCTTCATTTGGTCAAATTACATGTGTCTCACAATAAAACTCGCAATAAACCTTACATCATTAATTACATCAACCAAGCAAACATCTTTTTCCTTATTTGGTCAAAAATAAATCCAAACAAAAACTAAATATTATCTACAATTATAATATTTACAATTCAATAACAATAAACACACAGGAATACGGTAAAATTAAGGAGGTGTTCCGGAATGCCCGTTAAAAAGATCCGTGAATGACGGAACAAAACTTTTTCTATATCGGTCGTGGGAACAGGGTACTGGCTGCAACTTAGGAACAGGCTGGGCAGCAGCTCGTGCCGGTCTCGGCCTAATAGGTTGATATTCAGGGGGAAGAATTTCTCGTAGACCAGGGCTCTCCAACGTTTTTAGACCGAAACTGAAACATAACTTTTTTCGGCGTTGTGCTAACAATTCTAGATTAAATTTTTTCAACAATTCGAGATAAGGGATTTTGGGGGATTTCGAGGCCACAAGGAGGGCTCTATACTGCACCCGTTCAAGTAGATCCGACTGGTCACGGGTCAACCCGAAATGCCAAACCTGGCAACAGTATTCAAGGGTTGGACGAACGAAAGTCAAAAAAATTACCAACAGATGGTCAGTGGGTACTCCATAACGGGCCAGGAGTTTAAGTGACCGGATTGCCATATTACCTTTTTTGAGCATGCTATCTATTTGCTTATTCCATTTTAGATCGTGAGTGATATTTATTCCAAGCAGCTTGATATCATCGACACGCTGGAACTTGGGAAGTGATAGGAAAAACTGTGGTTCGGTTTTTAAAAAATTTATGGTTAGGACGACAGATTTGTCCATGTTGACAACCACCGTACCCGGAGAGGCCGGAGATTCTGCAGCGGCAAGGAGAGATAGCCATAAAGAGTATTACAAACCCGTGTCGTAATTTTTCCGCGTTATATGAGCCTTATCGGGTCTTTTCTGACCGTGTGCATTTTAGGTTCACTACTTACATTGGTGGTAAGAGAATGATGAAACTTCGTGACAGCCGTAACACGATGGCATCTATCGACAAAAAGGAGTAGCATGCTCGCAGGAGTTAAAGATTTTACGCGGAAGATGGTGCTCTGGTCTGTTGCATTTAGTTTATTACTTCTGGGAGTTACTGGTTTAATTGATTTGAAATTAGAAGACTATAAAGGAAGATTAGAAAATTATGATACAACAGATAAGGCTCAAGTGGAAATCCTTGTCCGGCGAGCCATATTTAAAGAAGAAGAAGCAGAAGCGATGTTTCAGAAGATCAAAGTCGAAATAATGATCGAGGGGCTGTTAAGTCGTTTTTTTGCGGGCTGTCCGGTGGGTTTTTTAGGTCAGTGCCTGGTCGCCCTTTGGGGGTCCCAGCCCCCAGATCCACTTGATTCAGGGCCAATCGGGCCCAGATTGCCCAGGGATTATTGATAAGACGATTAAATTCCTTGTTCTTTTAGATCATAGGGGTGGCTGGATACTTTTGAAGTTGACCCCCCCCCCCCCCCCCGTTCAAGGGCAACTGGTCCAGATTACCAATGAGTTAAGTTTGGTACCCGTGACTGGTATCAAATTCAAATGTGGAATACTTTTAATATCGATCCGATTGTGCGTTTTGATGGGTCTCAATCAGGTCTACATCCTCCTCGCCACCCCCACCCTCCCGCTCATGGGCAGCTGGGCCCAGATTGCCCATGAGTCAAATTTGTGACCGTTGACTGGTATCAAATTCAAATTTCGTACACTTGTGGATATATTGGTACAGATGCGCGTCTTGATGGGTCCCTACCCCCCTCCTCCACCTTCCAGAGATGTGTCAAACTTTTAACTTGTACACTCCACTTTTGAGCGCTTGCGCAATTTTTACTTTTTATCACTGATCGAATAATAACATAAACGATACCGTAGTGGTATAATGTTTAAAAAAAAGTTACGGCCAATCGGCTAATCATCTGAGAAAACCAAGTTCGGATATGGATTCAGCATGTATGCTGTTCACCCCTATATCTCATATCTACTTCAACGGAATTCATTGTTTTAGCTCTATTCCAGGCAAACTTCTTTTGCGGCAGGAAAATAAAGTTCAGATATGGGTTCAGCATGTATTTTATGTCGACTCTTTAATCGAAGCCTACCAGCTCTAAAACTTCTCAAAATGTTTTTAGACCAAAAGAGCTGGTGACACCGAGAGACATGGAAACCAAGAACCTCTCTATCTGCAGTCTGACGCTTTAAAGGAACAGTAAACTTGACTCAAACTTGGCTCAGGGAGCTAGCTGACATATGAAGAATGTACCCTGAGTCGATATTGAGAGTTAGAAAAATTCTTGTTACGACCATTGCAGTTTCCGGGCAGTTTCCGAGAGTTCTACTTTTGAGTTAGTAGAACAAAAAAAAAAAAAAGCAAAAGGTTTGTGTGCCGGGAGTAGGACTCGAACCCACGATCTTTGCCTTGAAACAAAGTAATACAATGTATGTCAACAGGGTTGCCACCGGTAGGACAATTGTGCTCACAATAGAACTTTCTTTTTACTTTGGCAGCAGATTTTAAGAAAAAAGTAGTTGTCAGGTTCTATTTCCAAGGTGACTATGACCCAGCAACATGTTCTGAGTACTTTTCTTGTTTGGTATTACCTTTTTCCTTTAGCATAGTGAATTTATTTTAGTAAAGTGGCAACCCTGTATGTTGATAACACACACAATCGTGAACTTTTACAGTGCATGAGTGCGTAACTACAGTGCATAAGGGGCAAGGCCCTGCCAGCTAGCTCTGGGAACAATAAGGAGGGGTTTCGAGATAACAAAGATGGGGTCCCTGTACATTTATCTAAGCCCCCCAGGCAGGTTTGATGGCCGAAAGTTGCCTAGTCAAGTTTACTGTTCCTTTAAGCTACTTTGAAAATTACCGACTTTAAAATAAACAATTTCAGTGGTCAGCTTTGAAATTTAAATTTTCGAGTCTACCAAATTTCTGGGTTTTGGCAAATTTTGGTGGAATAACTTGTCCGACAAGAAAATAAAGTTCAGAAATGGATTCATCGCGTGTTCTTGCCCACGATAAGAACCTCCAGTCGAAGAATCAACTTCTGAAAATCTCCATCTTTACAAAATCCTTGTGAATCACTTTATTTGAATTTTTAATTTTCCGCGTTAGCCGAGATTGTCCTATTTTGCCCGACAAAAACTTTGTTTTTCTTGAGACATTTGCGAAGAGACGGTGCCAAACATTATTTCGTCACTTCGCGCCCCTTTGTCCGCTATGAGCGTGTTCCACCCTACTTACCGTAGTTACTACGCATGACGTCACGGATCCTGGCTTCTTGGCGTTGAGGCTGGAATACATTTTTCTGTTTTCAGCAAAATATCGTGCCACGGGCTAATCGGACCAATCACGTCAAAGAGATTCGTAGTTACCACGCTTACTATGCTCCCGGGCGTGGTAAGCAAAAAGTTACTATTAGTTACTATTTCGAGAAGGCTGAAACGGTCAGCGTAGTAACTTTTCGCGAGGCTGGAACGAAATACTAACTAATAGTTACTATTGTTAGAAGAGTGGAACACGCTCTGTTATTTCTCAGCATTTAACCACGGCGCGCACTTTTTTTTTTAATTTTTCGCGAGAAAAAGTATTTTTGCGCGAAACCTGGCCAGAGTCGGCGAGCGCTAACAAGAGAATCCCTTATTTGACGAGGCAAGTATGTGAACTTTTAAAGATACTACTTTCGGATCATTTTGTGAACATGAACACATTCAGTTGTAAATTACGAATAAAATAAGCCACAACCGAAGATGGATACCTTTCGGTTGAGTTTACGGGGGGTCGAACAAGTCGTGGATTGTTATGAAGGTGAATGAAGAAAATATTATGGTCACTTTCTTATAATAGAACTACACGAATTGATCCCGACACTGGGCAGCAGCTAGGAATAAATTCTGGGGTCAATAATAATTATGTATTTCTTTAGTATAAGGCCCTATTTACAAACTGCTAGCTGCAGACAGAGGCTTTACTAGCCAAAATGTTTGGGGGGGCAAGGCATTTGCCGACTGGCTGGTCATTTTACCGACTGTTTTTGCAGAAAAACGACAGTTTTGACGAAAACCCGACTGATTTTCAGAAAAACTGACTGTTTTTAAGAAAAAAAACACTGTTTTGATGAAAAATCGACTGATTTTCAGAAAAACCGACTGTTTTCATGAAAAAATCAACTGTTTTTACGGAAACGTCGGCGCTTCGAGCCGACTCGGTTATTTTTTAACAACTAGCCGACAACATTGGGGCAGGCGTCGCCCCCCCTACCCCCCCATACATGACGCCCCTGGCTGCGGATCGTCAACATAAACTAAGGATATACTACATAGGGTTGAAATTACTAATAAAGGAAGACTTAAACAAGGATAGATACCTTTCGGTTGAGTTTACGGTGGGTCGAACAAATCGTGGGTTGTTAAGGGTAGTTATGAAGATGAATGAAGAAAATATTATGGTTACTTTCTTGTAATAATACTACACGAATTGATCGAGCGTTCTTGACCACACGCGAGCGAACGTGCCAATACTTACGGTGGTGACCTTTCGGCAATGCGCGTAAAGCCACAGCGTGTAAAAATTAATCTGGGCAGTGGTAGCTGAGCATGTGATTGCTTCTTGAAACCTGATGTGTTTTTGAACGGAGTGTGTGAAGGTGGACAAGTATTCGAATTATAGGTGAGTCAGAGCTTTTTGTGACTGGATGTGCGTCGTACAGTAGAGGTATGTTTATTTGAACAGTTACTTAAATTTGAACAGTGCTGTTTTGGGCCAACTGTCCTGACATTCGAACCTATAAAATTTGACTGCTTGATTTTTAAGTGTAGAAAAACAATATGTTTTTGGGCTTATTAGGTAAAAAAAATATGATTAGGTTAATGGTAATGAAGGAAATATATTTGATAGTTGTAAGACATGGTAGGTCAAAGTTTATATTTTTAGAAAAAAAATAATGGAACAACAGATGTGTTAGTGTAGATGACATAAAAAAAAATGCCGTTTTGGGCTAAGTGGTAGAATTAAGATGCAAAATATCTATTAAAGTATTTTGAGGGGCCTTTTCACAGCACTTGAATGAAAATGGCACAGTTCAAAGTCAACAGACGTTCAAATAAGCATACCTCTACTGTACCTTTGCTGGCCCGTAACGTTGTTTCGTCTTGTTTCCACTTAAACATTTTCTCCGTTAGAATTGAACGAACGTTTGTGTTTCCCCAGTTCTATAAAGATAGAATTAGTGAAGTGAATAATCAAAAGAAATAATCGATACAACTTGGATTAGAATACTTTAAATACACTCAGGAATCGCTGAAATGTAAATGCAAAATAGGAATACGAAGATTACATAGTGGACCGGGTGTAAAAGACTCGGTAAAAGAGATGATACTTTTTCAACATCGTTTTCGATTCTAACCAATTTTAACGAATTTACAGTCTAGATTGCGCTCTCTGTCCATCCCATCCCATCAGCTCCTCAACCACTCCCAGTTTCTGCATATTGTCCTAGTAGAATGGCCATCAGCTGTATAGTCAATCACCACTGGACTAAACCATGGGTGATGAAGTCTTAGTTTTAACACATTTTAGCATAGGTTTTATTATAATCTCTCAATCTGATTTTCTGTAATCATTCTGAAGAATCGTAACCTCTTCTCAAACGGGACCACAGACAACCACACCCAGGATCTGTTCGTTATTTTTCTACTTCGAATGACAGTCAATCATTCACGACGGCACTAGATAATTGGCGGTGGTTTTAGCTTCATAGCTTTTGACACACGAGAAATACTTTAGCATTTGTTTTAGTATAACCTCTCAGTCTGATTTTCGGCAATTGTTCTGAAGAATTCTGATTTTTTTTTTCAGGACCTGGAATAGAGATCCAGGGTCCATAGGTAGGTAACAGAGTCGGGGTGTATTTCGGGGTATATATCGGGGTACTTTACTTTTATTTAGAGAACGAAATAGACAATTACAAACCACACTTTTTTACACCTTGAAATTTTTACGTTTAGCCTACCACTTAGGCCCTTGGTCTTGGTTTACCACCTTCTGAGGTTGGGGCAGAAGTTCGCCACAGACTTTTTTACAGTCTTGGTTTTGAACGTGCTGTCAATCAATGCCACCAATTTGTCATACTTGCAAGCGGTGTTACCGACAACCACTTCCAGGTTCTAACGTTTTATCCGATATTTTCTAGTTAGAATGGAAGTCAGTCATTCACGACGACACTAAACCATGGACGGTGAAGTTTTAGCACTATGTTCTATCCAGATAGTGATTTTGCTATGTATTTTGGGAGCTATATTCTATTTCCTCGGGAAACATCTGGCGTATAGATCGAAGTTGGATCCGGCTGATCGGACTGTGCTCGTAACAGGAGCGGATGGAGGACTCGGATTTGGACTGGCGCTCTATTTTGACAAGCTCGGAATTAGAGTTATTGCAGGTATGTTTCTTTTATCAGTTCTTTTTAAGTTTTGTTTCTCGTTGTTTGCTTTTCGGGACCCGAAACGAAGGTGGAGGATACCTGCGACATAACAAATCTACCTTCAGTCCGTTTGTTAAGATATTAAGCCTTGATGGACAAAGATATTTTGAAAAAAAGTTGGTGCGAATATCCATTTGGGTCAAATGGTAGACGGTACTCGTAGACAGGGCCGTATCCAGGAATTTATTTCGGGGGGGGGGGTTTGCTCGCGGAATTTTTTTCGGGGGGGGGGGGGTTGTCCACGGGTCGGACCAAAAAGTACAAAAAATACATAGATCAGAGGTTAAAACCTGCAAAAAACTATTACTTTTGTGGGTTTCGGGGGGGGGTTGAACCCCCTAACCCCCCCCCCCCCCCCTGGATACGGCCCTGCTCGTAGATGAACTCGGTCTCGGGGTCCATCACCAGGCTTGAATCTCCTGAATGGGATGCCGATCGCTTGTGTTTTTTTTTCGTGTTTGATTTTTTTTTCTTGTTGTTTATTAGTTTGTATGGTTTTTCTCTTCTAGTTTCTTTACTTTTAATCTCTCCCTTCTTTTATTTTTCTAATTTATTTGATTTACTTCCTTGAAAACACAATTTGACTGAAAGTTAAGTCTCACCCAATGTCAGGCCATATGGTGCAGCAAAAGAGTAAAAGATGCCAGTATTTCTTGTTGTGATTAGACTAAATTAAAATATAAATAAGGTTTAGGTTAATGCGATTCAGTAAAGACAGGAATCCGAATGGCGAGAAGACTTGCTAAGGATTTTAATTTACTTTCGGAGCAATATGTATTGTTTGAATCTCTATGAGCTGTGCGACCGGTTTTATTTGTCCTAACACGATCAGACAAGTCACCCGAAAAAGTTGCCCTGCGACTCTCAACCTGCAACTGCAAAACCAGCCGGTCTCAGTGAAAGGTCTATGCACTCCATCATTGCGTTCCTTCCCAATTAAGTGCTAATTAGACATGTCAATGTTTGACTTAATTCACTCGGTAAAGTACGGATTTAGTGTTAAGTCGACGACTACGGTTAGTAGGTAGTCAAAAGAAAAATCATTGTAAGTTCACTTTCCAGCTTGAGCCTGAAGAGGACCCTTGCCAAGAAGGGTCAAAATATCGCTTTAATAAAAATTCAGCTGACTTATTCGTGCAACGCTGTCAACTATGATCCGTTGTCGGCTTGGGCTGAACATTCAATGTGTATCAACTGTTTCGTCTGCCCAGATGGGTAGACAAGCTCGAGTAGTGTGCAGTAATACAAAATAATATTAAACCTCGTAGTGACAAGGCGAATGAAAAATCGGTTTTATACACAGTTTTTGCAAATATGGATCGACAATGAGACTAGGGTTAGTAGGTAGGGATTAAAAAAGATTTCATGTTGTGAAATTAAAGTCCGTAAAAACAAGACCAAAGGTTCCGATGGGATCCCAAAAATTCAATATTTGATCCAGACAAAGAGGTTTTGTCTTCGCCAGACTCCTTGAAAGTTTTTATTCTTGAAATTTAGAAACAGATTAAGGCCAAACAGCTAATCATTAAGAAAACCAAGTTCAGATATGAATTCGGCATGTGTGTCTAACTTCTGCGAATTTTCCGGTTTCGGCGAAATTCCAGAACTACTTGTCCGGCGAAGAAATAAAGCTCAAAAACGAATTCAGCGTATCTCCTTATCCCTATATCCAACATCTAATCAACTTCAATTAAAAATTTAACTTAAAACAAATTTTCCGGTTTCAGCCGGATTCCGGACGAACTATATGTCCGGCTAAAAAATGATTGTCATATACGGATTCAGCGTCTCTTCTTACCCCTAAATCGGACATCTGATCAACTTCGAATAAAACTTTTACTTTTAACAAAACTTTCCGGTTTTGGCCGGATTCCGGGCGAACGACTTGTCCGGCGAGAAAATGGTTTCCATATTAATGTTCAGCATGCCTTCTTACCCCTATATCGAACATCTAATCAACTTCAAATAAAACTTTTACTTTTAACAAACTTTCTGGTTTTGGCCGGATTCCGGGTGAACTACTTGTCCGGCGAGAAAATGGTTTTCATATTCGTGTTCAGGATGCCTTCTTACCCCTTAATCGAACATCTAATCAACTTCAAATAAAACTTTTACTTTTAACGAACTATCCGGTTTTGGCCGGATTCCGGGCGAACTACTTGTCTGGCGAGAAAATGGTTTTCATATTCGTGCTCAGCATGTCTTCTTACCCCATAATCGACTATCACATTAGCTGTTTAAAAATATTTTGCTTGCCCCTTAATTTGAACCCCCTCCTCCACCCCTAAATGTAGGGCTACAGAGCCCATCTACGAACTCGACCTTACTCTTGACCCAAAGAATCCTCACACCAAGTTTCATCTCATTCCCTTCGAGAGTTATCGTGCTCACAGACGGACGGACGGACAGACGGACAACTTTTGCGATGTCGTAGGTATCCCTCCACTTACGTTTTGGGATCCCAAAAACTAATCACAGTTTAGTCTTCTTCACACAAATCCAACCTCTGTTGTAGGTTACCGTCAATGCGAGACAAGGGGTTCCCCCCCCCCCGGAAATAACCGCCGGCAACCCCTCCTGGCAACCCTCGCACCCGATGAAACAATTGTAGCCTGTGTAGTCTATGGTAGTTGTACGAAAAATTGCATGTATTGATATGTATAGCAGTTCGGAATGCTGAAAATTATCGTTCCTCGGACATCGCTAAGGTTAAGCAGTAGTATCTATTAGCATTCAGTCTTCGTTGTAGTAGCATTGAGTCTTGTTATAGTGGCATGCAGTCGCAACAATTAATGCTACTGAAACTTACAACTTCATACAACTAAGTCACGAAAATTTTTCATCGGGCCCTCCGGCACCAACTCCCCCCCCCCCGGTACCCGGCCCCTTTCCCATATACAAGCGCACAGTCAGTAAGTCCTTTATCGGACATGTCGAGACGTGCTGATAAAATTTTGGAAACATAAATATTTTTATCAAAGCATATTTATGGGGAGGCGAGCAGCCAGCGAGCCGCCGTCGTGCATTTACATTTAACCCTTTTTCTAACAACGATCACTTTACCCATTGTGTATTTGTTTGTTATTTTAATTGTATGGTTGTACAGTGCCGTCTTTACCCTAAGGCCGGTTAGGCCGGTGCTGGGGGCCAGGGGAAACGAGAGGCCAAGCGGCTGGTGTAAATTGTTGAGAAATCAGGCTACGGTTGCTTGCCGTGTTGCCTTGTTCATCACGATCCAAGTGTGACCAGCTACGTTGCACCGTGATTTACGTTACCGAAATTATGCTCAGATGTGACCATAGTGTGGCTCGACCAAGAATCGTGTGTGCTACTGTTTTACTGCGTTTTCAGGTTTTTGACTCACGAAAAGGGGCCAGAAACCCATGGATGGCCTTTATTATACTTTTGGTCCACCAAAAGTAAAAGATGGCACTGTGGTTGTATTTTATAATCTTTCGTTGCCATCTAGTGTCTGTAGTATAATCTCCCGTCTGTCAATTTTTTTTTTTTTTTTAACTCCCCTTTTCGAGGAAGAACCCGTTGCTGATTGTCCTGGCTAGACCGCACACGAGGCTGACGCTCCCAATTTGGTCGTCGTGGGGGAAGATGTTGTTTTGCAATGTTTCCCCTGTTTGAGAGACGTTTCTTGGTGTGTTGCTCTTATTATGAGTGTACTGTTGTTTATTTGCTTTTGTTGTTGAAGATTTATATGGTCCTTGTTGGCCGTCGATTAAGTTAAATAAATAATATTAACTATATCTGTTTCATTTTAGGGTTTTCCAATGCAGCTAGCAGCGGGGCGTCGCGGTTGAAATCTGAAGCCTCGGAGAAACTTCGAGTTATTCAACTTGATCTGACAACACTGGACGAAAAACAAGCAAAAACCGTAGAGGCTATAGTCCCACAAAGAGAGAAAGGTAAGACATTTTTTTTTTGCTCTTGGAGTTCCTATAGAGATCCTCAGCCCAGTTTTACTCTTGGATCTCAGTCTTCAAATTCCTTCGCGATTTGAACCTATCAAATTATATCTTTGTTTACTAATTTTAATTGAAAAAAAAATTATGGCTCTTCTTTAAAAAAAAAATGAGACTGGTTTAATACCTAGTTTCACGTAACGTGAAACGCCGGTTGAGTCACTACAGCTTTCTTTTTAAATCCGCTATTATCTTTTCTTACGTATAGGCTACTCGTATTCTTACTGAAATTTTTTCAACAAAATGCAAATCAAAATTTTAATATTAAATTTTAATGTCTTCTTTATTTTCATTATTCCATAAATACAGTTTTTGACATCTTCCGTCTAATTTAGTTTCGCACATAAATCATCTACCCCAAACTAATTTACTGGACAGGTAGAAAAACGGAGGAAAACAGACGCGAACAAAAATAGAAAATTAAATTTAAAACACGACGGTTAAAACGGTCTACATTATTAATATATAACAGTATCAATACAGTTTGTTTCTGTTTTCCAAAACAGAAATACAAAAATTGAAACATAAAACTCGTTAACCCTTTCGCCGCCAAGACCGTCATTTGACGGGCGCTACAAAAATACTGATTTTCTGCTATTTGTTGGTTGCAATTATAAATTGAACCTCAGCAGTTGATTCGCGACGATACAAGGAGTCGGGCAATATGCAACATGTCCTTGTTATGTCAATATGTAGGTGGCAGTGTGACCTTGACTTTTCTCTTATAGAGACCGTCAAAGGTGCTTTTTTTCTAATTAGAAATCATGGTGAAATGGAGCACTGTTTGCAAAGATTTTCATTGGTTTGCATGAACAAAAGGTTGATGTTTGCTTTACTGTTGTAAACAGCTCAATTTTCTAATACGTATGGAAACAATAATTTTCCGAATCCGTTCCTTGTCATTTGACAGACTTAAGCCCCGTTCACAAGCATGCCTAGCCAAGCACAGATGTCTAGGCACGTGCCTAGCATCACCGTCCACACCGATGCCTAGGCACAGATTTTGGGCCAAGCACTGAGTTCCAGGCTCGCTTGTGAACGCGGCTTTAGGACCTACAGGTAATTTGAAACACATGTCAAATGAAAGGGTCGAGATTGAACGGAACGAGACTGGGGGTACTAAGTGTAAGGGCTTACTGTTATATTTTGTTTCACATGTCACGGCCATGGCCCAAATATTGTACGTCGTTTGCGTTCCATAGCATGTGAAGAAGTGACGCATAAGTAACGCGTGGATGACATTGTGGTAGGAACCATTGGTACACGGGTGATTTCTCTACCTTTTGCCAAGATATTACTGGACTACCTTTCAAGATGAACGACGACTCAAGCGCAAGTACATGCAAAAGACAGTCTCAAAGAACGAAGCGTATGCAGAGAAACTCGACTGCAGCAGACGCAGCTAATGTTTTCCTCTACCTCGGTCATGTCTCGGACCTTTCGGATTTGTCCAACTGCGACGAGGTGGAAGACTAGCCTTCAATCTAATGACTACACCGGCGACTATGTGGCTCCAGCCCTTTTTGAAGTCATGGAAGAACAGAGATAAAGAAGGATGAAGCGCGAGGAGGAAGAGAGGATGGATGAAGCGCTGTTGAAAAATGAGTACGTTCAGATAAAAATATTTCAACTTTGCAAGAGCTACCAGTAGACGGTGTTCCGAAGGAAAAGACAAGGAAGTCATTACGAAATACATGTTTTAGCGAATACATCTTGTCAGGAAAAAAGAAGCTTTCCGGTACGGAACCGCTGGTGGAAGGCTTGACTCATGTGGAATCTTTCCGGAAATACCTACCTTCGTAGTTTTGCCATAACCGAGAAGACTGTTTCATCTTGAAAAAGACTATGAATCCGTTGATTGGGAAGGGAAAGAATTTAGCGGACTATGTTAGCAAATGATTGGTTATTTCGTCAGTTCTGATGAAATCTTTGAATCTTATTCGAGTAAGACTTTACTGGAACAAGAAGTACTTCATGCCCCTTGTTTTCAACACAATGCCTCGTGACTGGTTTGCACATGACAACCGAAGAAGACCGGAATGACTGTTATTCACTATGATTTCGAAGTCAACCAAGGAAAGATAACGCAGATCACAAGGAAGTTGCGAGGGGATCGGGATATGTTATAGAGCTGCGACTCTAGGGAAATTTGGGCAAACAGGTGTTTCACAGGATATTTTTGGGATCCCAAAACGTTAGTGACGGATACCTATGACATCGCAAAAGTTGTCTGTCTGTCCGTCCGTCTGTGAGCACGATAACTCTCGAAGGGAATGAGATATTCTTTATAGGGATGTTCTTTATAGGGATAAGGAGAAACGCTGGATTCGTTTCTGAACTATCTTTTTTTTGCTGGACAAGTAGTTCGCTCGGGATTCGGCCGAAACCGGAAATTTGGCAGAAGTAAAGCAGGAAGTTTCGATCAGTATCGTCAAAATAGATGTGGCTTATGGGGTATATCTGAACTTGGTTTTCTCAGATGATTAGCCTGGCGAAGACTGGATCTGGCGAAGACGAGACCTAGTTGTCTGGATCAAATATTACATTTTTGGGATCCCATCGAAACCTTTGGTCTTGTTTTACAACTACTTTACCATTTCACACACCACAATCCACAAGGACCGAAACTGCTTATAGAGATTTCACCGTCGATAGTGTTATATATGCTCTTTATGGCACTTGCCCTTCGGCCAAGTGCCATATAGCGATCGGTCGGTCGGTCTGTCTGTCGCTCGGTCCGGGTTTTGCTAGTTCGGGCACTTCCACATAAGCTAGGACGATGAAACCTGGCAGGCATATCAGGAACCCTAAATGATTAAGTTGGAAATAGCCACTTCCCCGATCCGAGCATCGTAGGGGGGAGTGGAGGGAGGGGGAATCCGGAATATTTCGGAATTTGTAACTTTCGAACAGGTGATCGGATCTTAATGAAACTTGATATTTGGAAAGATCTCGTGCCCCAGACGACGTGATTAAAATCTGGACCGGATCCGGTGACTTTGGGGGGAGCTGGAGGGGGGAGCCGGAAATCTTGGGAAACGCTTGGAGTGGAGGGATTGGGATGAAACTTGGTGGGAAGAATAAGCACTAGTCCTAGATACGTGATTGACATAACCGAACCGGATCCGGTCACTGTGGGGAGTTAGGGGGGGTTCGGATTTCTAGTGATCACGATAGTTCGGTACATCCTGATGTGCTAGGACGATGAAACTTGGCAGGCATGTCAGGGACCCGAGCAGATTGACTTGAGAATAGTCGTTTCCTGATCCGATCATCTGGTAGGGGGGCGGAGGGAGGGGGAGTCCGAAAAGTGAGGTATTTGTAGCTTACGAACGGGTGATCGGATCTTAATGAAACTTGATATATAGAAAGTTCTCGTGTCTCAGATGCCTCATTTTAAATCCGGACCGGATCCGATGACACTTGGGGGAGTTGAGCGGAGAACCGGAAATCTCGAGAAACGCTTAGAATTGAGTGTTCGGGATGAAACTTGGTGGGAAGAACAAGCACAGGTCCCAGATACGTGAATGGCATAACCGGGCCAGATCCGGTCACTGTGGGAGAGTTGCGGGGGGGGGGGGGGTCCGATCCCGCGAGGTCGGTAGGCTACATCCTGATGTGCTAGAACGATGAAACTTGGCAGGCATGTTAGGGACCCCAACAGACGGACTTGAGAATAGTGGTTTTCTCGATCCGACCATCTGGGGGGAGTGGAGGGAGGGAAATCCGGAAAATATAAATATTTTATAACTTTTTAACGGATGACCGGATCTTAAAGAAACTTAATATTTAGAGAGACCTCGTGCCTCCGACGTCCCACTTCAAATCCGGTCGGGATTCGGTGACTTTCGAGAGAGTTGGAGGGGGGGCCGGAAAAATTGGGAAACTCTTATAGAGTGGAGGGATCGGGATGAGATTTGGTCGGAAGAACAATTATAAGTCTTAGATACGTCAAGAACATAACCGGACCGGATCCGGGCACTGTGCGAAAGTTGGGGGTCCCGGATTTCTGGCAATCCCGCGAGTTCGGTACGTCTTGATATATCGTACTAGGACGATGGAAATTAAACTGACTTGAGAATAGTAGTTTCCCCGATCCGACCATCGTAGGGGAGTGGAGGGATAGGGAATCCGGAATCTAGTGTCGTGCATAGCTTTTGAACGGGTGATGGGATATGAATGAAATAGGATCCGATACTTGTGCGGGGGTTGGAGACGGGCACCGGAAATTCGTGAAACACTTGCAGTCGAGGGATTGGATAGGCTACGCTCCGATTCCAGTCGAACCTGCTGGGCGGGAAGACGAGATGTCAGAGATTCGGATTTTAAGTTTTCAAGTCGTATTCGGCCACAGTAGGGAGAGTCCTGTAAATCTTGTGGCTCGCATAGGGGTCAAACGAGTGCAGCGATTTAAATGCAACTTGGAATGTAGAGTAAGCATGTGTCCTAGATGGCATATTTTATTGTCTGAACCGGGTCCGACCACGGTGGGGGGGGGGCGGCACCTACCGAAAAACGCCCAGATTCGAGTGAAACTTGGTAGGTGGTGAGTAAAGATGCTTCAGGTGATCCATTCACGAATCGGAGCCGGATTCGGCCGCGGTAGGGGAAGTTGGAGGGAGGTACTGGAAACCGTGGCACGTCTAGGGATCAAACCAGTGGGTTTATTGGGATGATACTTGGAAATTACAACAGTCATTTACCCCAGATGATCCGAGGCGATGCCAGAAATGATCAGACTAGAGTGAAACTGCATATTCTATTTCTAAGTCCGAACCGCATTTCGGATGGCGGGTTTAGTTTGTGACGTTCTCGTGTACTTTCTTGTACCGCCTACTCGTAACAAGTGCCATATGAGCTCGTAGCTCTTGTTTTTTTCATTTTTGTAACGATCTGTCCAGTCATACAACTGAAGTATATTGGTACCGTAAATCCGCAGTCTGTCAAATGACCGAAGCGACGGTTTTACCGTTACTACCCAGATCCGTCATTTGACAGACCTCTGATTTTCTAAGAAGGAGTTACAGAAATTGACTGGGATAAGTCTCAGACATTTGTGGGCCATAATCTTCGTGAAAAATAGCAAAATCATAATTTTATGACGAAGGAAAAAAATTCAGGTTTGACAGGGTTAATTTAAGTGGCCACCACTATTAAAACAAAATTTGAAAGGCGATGATACAAACGAAGATGGAAATGCCGAAAAATGAATAAATAGTCAACAATTAATAATTTACCCGATCAACATCAACAGCAGCACAGATAGCGTGAGGACAGATAACGTACCCAGGTAGTGGTTCTCAAATCATCAAAGGCGTATGCATAAGCAAAACATTAGCTGACTAAACACAATTAATATTCCATTCAAGGAGCGTCTTCGCTAACCGCTAGAGTGACATAACCTACTTAGGATAGAGCCAAGAATAATGAAAGACTAGAATGGAATCGCTTCGGGCAAAGAATGTCAGGAACAAGTGACGATAGTTTTATTCATTGTACCTTTTTGTGTGAGGGCTTGGTTGTTTAGCAATTTATTAAGCTGCATTGCTTCATGATCAGTATCACGATTGTGTTTTGTAGGTGTGGAATGCTGCAGTAATTCCGCTGTAATTTCTGGAGTTTAGTTCAGGTCCGGATCCAGGAATTTATTTTGGTGGGGGAAGGCCGGCTGGTCGGACCAAAAAGTACAAAAAAGACATGGATTAGAGGTTAAAGCTAACAAAAAACGAATATTTTTGTACGGTTCGGGGTGTATGTGACCCCCCCCCCGAATACGGCCCTGGTTTAGTTCATGCTTTATTTTTAATGAAGGGTAGGCTTACTACTTTCTTTTGTCAGTTTTGTGTGAAAATGATATATCAACAGTTTAAAGGGCCTCAGTTCACTTAAGTTAAGATTTTCGCAGCATTCGCGGTATTCGCTGTAATATAAATGCATATAAATTATAACGTTCCAGACGAACAAGAATACTAAAAAAATACGCTGTTTCAAATATTCAGAATAATGTTTCGGAATTGGCCCAATTTTTCCGTAATAAAGAGTGGAAATGGCATTGGTATGTGAAAACGAAAATCGGAAGCGCTAATAGCTCGACTCGCGTGTACGATCAAATTTAAGTAGTTATGTTTATTACGTGAAGGTTAGAAAGTAAAAATTTCCACACAAAAATTTGGGCGGCAAAAGAAGCCAAGAACGACATTGCGTGACAATGGCTATAGTCACAAGATGTCCAAGATGTCTAGAGACCAAGGCCGTATCCAGGGGGGTAGGGGGGTCGAACCCTCCCCCCCCTTCCCCCCGAAACCCACAAAAGTAATATTTTTTGTAGGCTTTAACCTCTGATCTATGTTTTTTTGTACTTTTTGGTCCGACCCGTGGGCAACCCCCCCCCCCCCGAATTCCGCGGGCAAACCTCCTCCCCCCGAAATAAATTCCTGGATACGAGCCTGCCAGAGACCCTCTTCATTTGTCCATCAGTTTCTGAATATTCCCGAAATTCGATGCAGGGTAAAGCCAGGCTTCACCATCCAAATTTAGAAATCCGTTTTCGTCGAGATCCGGAAGGTAAAGCCAGGCCAAAAACGTCTGGAAATCCGGGGCGTTGGACACTCCAGGTCCAGGAATCTGGAAGGGTCATAGAGGCAACAGACAGAATTAATATGGAAATGAATAGGGTAGGAGAAAAGGGAAGAGTGATTGGCAGTTGTGATTTGAATATTTGATTTGAAAGGGATATTAGAAGTGTAGCAAAATTAGTTATCATCATTATCATGAAAATCTGGAAGGGTTGGCTTGACAGTGCAAGAGTCCGCAATAGTGATTGAAGAGGATATTAAATGGTAGCAAAGTAGTTACCATCATAGTAGTTACGTAGTTACCATCATTACAGTAGTTACCATCATACGCCATACACATCGAGGAGCTCTTTCGTTGCGACATGTTGGTGTAGAAGTATGGAACATGTTGCCGAACTGTATAAAGGGATCGGTGTCTTTAAGCTCTTTCCAGAAAAAAATGAAAAAATATCTTCTAGAGTCTTAAGAGTTGGTGTATTTTATTTTATATATTTCTTGCTCTTGTTGTCGTGTTTGACGCGGATAAGGTTGTGACAAGTGATTTTGTTAAGAGATGAAATTATTCTCAGTTAGAGGTATTAATTATTTTGAGTTCCTGAACTGGCCGCTTCGAGCCTTTGGCATGTTGGCAGTTCAGGAATTCACATGTTGATTTTTTTTCTTTTTTATAAATAAAGCAATCAAAAAGCAATCAATCAAAAAAGCATTATCATGACAGTTTGGAAGGTGGCTTGACCAGTGTCGTCTTTTACTTTTGGTGGACCCCTTTTCAACAAATATTAGGAGAACGTTAGGAGTCCTAATTTTATGGCTCTGAATAATAGTGAAAAAAAGATAGGTATCGTACACTGTTTTTGCAGATTGTCCATGGACTGCCAAAAGGTAATTATCTGCACTTTTAAATTTGTTCAGGAGAGAGAGAAAAAACGCGATTTTAAGACCATTGCAAAAGCAGACGATTTGGCCATGCTCACATCTCAGCTTCCAAAGCGTCGTGCCAAAAACAAATAAGCTAATAGAACCTCCGTCTTTGGTTCCATGCAGCGACCATGGATACCCCGACAAAACCGAGCAGAGCTAGAGGTACTTGCTGAGCTCTTGAGTTGATTGATACCCGTATACTTCCCTGTTCGCGCTGCGCGTATCAGAGCACAAGCTATAGCAGGCGTGCAGACCCGCCCTGCAGCGCGTTACATGTGACGTCACAATGGTAGACAACCAATCGGCTGTTACTCTCGAAATTTCTTCTCCGGGCCTCTACGGAGCTCCTAACCTCCGCTCGTTTGCATGAGGCCCGGTATCGGGAATATATTCGACTCCGCATGGTCGTATTACAGAGATAGGGAGACGGAGGTTTTTGGGCTTATTTGTTCTTGGTCTTACAGATAACAGACGCGTATTTCCCTCGGATAGAAAGAAATCCAGTCAAATGTATCTCGGAAAATGTGTCAGATACCACTCTTTGGCTGTCCAGCCAGAAATACTCTTGATGACTAACCACAGATGTCCCCAACGATTGCTGTTATTGGTTGACATATGATTTGAGTTGTTGAGTTTGAGTCGTTATGGCGACGTTTTCTCGTTCTTCCTGAGGATCACTGGCGTGTTTTGGACTAAGTCGAATATAGAGCGTTCATATATGGATTGCTCATAAGATTTCCGAAAGCTTAGTTGCACAGGAAGTAATCATGCGATGTAAAATGCTAATTGAGATCTCGGTCAGTTTCACCGATTAGTGGTCACAGCTATTTTCGTAAACAATTGCCCGTGATTAGTCACCAATACTGCATCTTGTATAGTTGGTTTCGGTTTCATATGTCATTTCGATCATGTTTATTTGAAATTAATTTTAATGTCGACTCAGTCGACTTGTATCGTGGAAATTAACTAAAATAGTTCTAATTTGAAATATACGATCTTAAGCTAATTAAAATAAGAGCTGAATGCTCATATGGTACTTGTGAGGGTAAGTTACTCGGAAATTCTGATGGGAATGCTCCAATGCGAATGGAACTTAATTGAGCGTCCTAACTTACGTGGAAGTGCCCGAACTAGCTAAAGTGATACAGAAGGACAGACCGACGGACAGACATTACCATCACTATATGGCACTTGAGCCAGAGGCTGCAAGTGCCATAAAAATGACAATACACAGTAGTTACTTTTGGTGTCATTTCGATCATGTCCATTTGAAATTAATTTTGAGGTGAGTCAATCGATGTGTTTCCTGAAGGTTCAGTGACAGGGACGTCATTCAACATCCTATGTGCCGCACTTTTTTGCACCTTTGAACCGTAGACATCTACGCTTTATCGGGCTTGGTTGTGAAAGATTTTTTGACAAGGTTTTTGGGATCCCAAAACGTAAGTGGAGGGATACCTATGACTTCGTAAAGTTTCCGTCTGTCTGTCTGTCCGTCTGTCAGCACGATAACTCTCGAAGGGGTTGAGATATTTTGATCAAACTTGGCATGAGGACTCTTTAGGTCAAAGTACAGGTCAAGTTCGAAGATGGGCTTTGTAGCCCTATTTTAGGGGTGGGGGTTTAAATTAAGGGGTAAACAAAATATTCTCAAACAGATAATGTGATAGTCGATTATGGGGTAAGAAGACATGCTGAACACGATGGTGAAAACCATTTTGTCGCCGGACAAGTAGTTCGTCCGGAATCCGGCCAAAACCGGAAAGTTTGTTAAGAGTAAAAACTTTATTTGAAGTTGATTAAATGTTCGATTTGGAGGTAAGAAGACATGCATCCGGCCAAAACCGGAAAGTTTGTTAAAAGTAAAAGTTCTATTTGAAGTTGATTAGATGTTCGATTTAGGGGTAAGAAGACATGCTGAAAACTTATTTGAAAAGTATTTTCTACCCGGACAACTTGTTCGCCCGGAATCCGGCCAAAACCGGAAATTTGGCAGAAGTAAAGCAGGAAGTTTCGATCAGTATCGTCAAAATAGATTTGGCTTATAGAGGTATATCTGAACTTGGTTTTCTCAGATGATTAGCCTGGCGAAGACTGGATCTGCCGAAGACAAGACCCGATGGTCTGGATCAAATATTAAATTTTTGGGATCTCATCGAAACCTTTGGTCTTGTATGGCCAGAAAAGACGGACATGAGACCAGTGGCTTAGATTTTGGGCCGTTTCATTGTTCATTGAATTTTCGTTAGGGGGGGTGGTAGAATAAACCGTACGGTATTAAATTGAAGGGATGGAGCGATTACCGAAGTAGGTTATATTGGTATTGTAGAAATGACGGGTTCTTTAAAATAAACTTGGAATATTTTGAATTCTGGTCTTGGCCATGAACCCAAGGTTGTACATCGCAATCAGCTCTGCAATTACTTGTGTATCGAATGGCGCTTAACCGGTAGCTGCGGCTGATTGTTCGGAATTTGTAGCAGTTTATGTAAAAGGAGTAATGGTTAGTTATTAAGGTTTATAATGAGCTATGAAAACTCCTTCAAGCGAAGTGCCGAGGGGCTGGCAACTATGCGCAAAGGGCGTATAGCTGGTGGCACTAACAGGGAGTTAAAGAAGGGGACCATTTCATTTATGCACACGGGCTTTTGTTGAACTCGGGGCCAACTAGGGCCACTCACTCAAAGATACAAAAACAGACTAAACAATAGCTTCTTGGCAAGGGTCCTCTTCAGGCTCAAGCCGCACTTTTACTTTTAACAAATTTTCCGGTTTCAGCCGGATTCCAAGCGAACTATACGTCCGGTGAGAAAATTATCGTCGTATACTGATTCAGCATGTCTTCTTACCGTAAATCGAACATCTAATCAAATTCAAATGAAACTTTTACTTTTAACAAATTGTCCGGTTTTGGCCGGATTGCGGGCGAACTACTTGTTTGGCGAGAAAATAATTCTCATATTCAGATTTAGCATGTCTCCTTACCCCTGAATCAACCGTATAAAAAATCACCCTTTAATTTGAAACCCCTCCAACCACCCCTAAATAGACAGCTATGGACCAATCTACAAACTTGACCTGTACTTTGACCCAAAGAATCCTCACAACAAGTTTGGACAAAAATCTCAATCCCTTCGAGATTTATCGTGCTAACAGACAGACAGACGGACAGTTTTACGAAGTCATTGGTATCCCGTCACTTACGTTTTGGGGCCCCAAAAACTAGAACCGTGGGATTCCTCAGTTTGAACATCCGGGGGAACCAAGCTGTGGTCGCAATTTTTATAGATGTTGATTTTTGGTTTGTTTGGAGTGTATGATATTTTGTTTTTTGTTGTTTTATGTTTCCCGCCATGGCCCTTGGGCTTTTTGGGATTAAATTCATTCATTCATTCATTCATGTCAGCTACGCTACTTGTTTGCGCCTTTAGAACTGCACCTTCACAGGGGGACAAGAACCCGAGTTCCTGGTTCACGATGGTTCCTAGATCAGTTTCCTCCTTGTTTGACGTCTTGGCCACTAAGTTTGCATTGAGCATTTTGTCTAGTTAAGTAAGAGGTATCAAACGTATGGCAGATGCTCATAATTAACGAAACTGATTAAAGTTTAACCGAAAAAGGCCAAGACCCGACAGTAATTACACATCACGTAATAACTTAGGGGACGTTTTCGCGTGGATGGCTCTGGAACCTCCCGTTGAGCTCGACGGACATTTTCGCGTGGATGCCATCAATCTTTTTGTCATTTTCGCGTGTACGGATGAACAGGTGAACGGGCCATCCAGCTCGACGGGCGTCTCCCGTTCAACGCCGCTCCGAGGGCAGCGTTGAGCTGAACGGAGATATTGTGTGGACCTTCCCACTCATATGGTCCCCTTCCAGCTGGATGGGCATTTTCGCGTGGACGGAACCCATCTTCGTCAGCCGTTCAACGCCCGATCGATTTGCTCATTTTCGCGTGGATGGGATCACCCGTTCAGCTCTACAGCCATCCACGCGAAAACGTCCCCTTAAATAGGCCTGAAAACCCGATAAAAATGCGTTAGTCCGTTTGTCCGCTGTCCACAGATAATGGATTTCATCGAATGAACTTAATATTTCGTATTTGTGTCCCTCTATGCTTGAAATGTTTACCAACTACAAAGGTAAGCCATTGTCGAAAATAAGTCGGCGATAACCGTCTTTAATCTTGCAAATGCAAGCTCGTTTTCAACTTCAAAATCTCCGCGTCTGGATGAATTTCGTGCAGCAGCGCACATTGTGAACGTCGTTACTAGAGCCTTGGATAAAAAAATGCAAAATCCCTTAGAGGGATCAAAATGTTTCAGTGTATTCAAATGTCAGATGTAAAAATTAGCTGCCTTTTCAGTTAAACTTTAAGAATATGACATCCGTGAAGGAAACCCCTTATTTTATCTAATTATAAACGTGCCCAGTGCCCTCCGTTGATGGCGGCAGCCCCTGTCTTGAGTGCGCGCTGTAAACAAATGCAGCATTCGAAACGAAACCTCAACACTAATAACTTACATGGTGATACAACAAGTGTGTCAGCATTCAGCAATGATAAGGTCATTGAGTACAAATGAGCCAAAAAAATGATACAAAAATACTTCCGACGTGTGCGGTGAAAAATTGTTTTTTCTGTCGATGTTGCAACCTCGCCGTCAAGGTTAGTCTTTAGTAACGGAAGCATAATTGCTTTATATGCATACTATTATATTCGACACAGGTAGTCAGAAATGTTTCGTTTTTAATTTTTTTTTTGCCGCGTAGTATCTTATCCCTCATTCCCGTCCAGTAGGAATCGGCCCGGTGACTACGCTTCCACTTACCCTCGGTGAGGCCAACGGTCTTAAAATCTTTTTTTTTTCTTGAATAAAAGGTTATAATGACCGACCTATCCAATTAGTGTTACCTACACTATCCTCTACCTCTGCTTTTCGTTTTTGTAAAAAAAAATTACTTTTTCTTTTATCCTTATTTTCCCTTAATTTTTTAAACTCATTTTCCTTCTCATCTTTAGTCACATCCACGTTTCTTAAATCTCCTTCCTTGAAAAATAGGAAAAATTGAAAAAGTCCGTCAATAACAAAAGTGAAATTTTTTTATAGCAGCTAATTTTGGAAAATGCCAAAAAATGCCAAGTTTTGCATTTTAAAGTCCGTATCCAAACGTCTTAATTCCAATCTAATCTTCTGTTTTTGGTTCATACAAATCCACCCTCTATCGTAGGTCACTGTCAAGGGGAGACAAGACCCCAGGCTTCAAACATTCCTGTCCAATAAAATGATAGTAATAAACTTATATTTATTTCAGGATTGTGGGCAGTGATCCATGCCCCAGTTGAGTGCATTCAGGGAAAGTTGGAATGGCAGTCGTTCGAACATTGCCAAAAGCAGATTGAGGTGAACCTGAACAGCGCTTGGAAAGTTGCTAAGGTTTTCGCGCCTCTTTTGAAACAACGATCAGGTCAGTCTCAAACGAGTTTTTGTTTATGTACAAGGTTTTCCTGGCTGGATTTTCTTGAAATCTTTAGTTTAGTATAGTGTTACTAGTGCAGTGTCAATCAAGACTTTTCTGGGTTGCTAGACTATTGACTGCATGATACATTCTTGTGCTCATGTGGATGATGCCACGTTTTGAATGACAAATTCACAAACTTTCCTTACAAAAAACGTCTCGACTGATACATCACAGTTGATTATTTCAACAGTTCTATGGTGCGTTAGCGGGGAATCGTCACGTCCTGTCAGTAAAATCTGGGCTTGCCCCCCCCCCCCCCCCCCACAAAAATGAGCTAGTTTCGCCACTGCCCACAGGGTATATTATGATAATTATCACACAGAAACTTAGCGGTGGATATGGATTCATATCAACCTGTGTATGTGAAATCATATCCAACGCTAACTTTCTGTGTGACGATTATCGTAATATAATTGACCATGGGTCATAGCAGGGACCCATAAATTTCCTGTAATGCCTCGCCATTCAGCGGGCTTGTCAATAAGAGATTTCTGATGCTATGTTGACCGAACGGAAGATAGTTCGAGAAATACCCACGGTCCAATCACGTCCAAGGCCAGATAGACACAATTTGGGATTGGCTGCTGGCGCCTTGAGGGAGGAGTCTCTTTGGTGCGAACGTCCAATGAGGCAAACAAGAAATCTAACTGACGACCTGTGAACTGATCTGTTTAAACTTTCGGTTTCATGTCCAGTGAGGGGTTACCCACTCCCATTTACTTGGTGTACGTGTAAACCAAAATCGATGAGTGGGCAACCCCTCCTTGTCCACATAGAAAGATGAATTATGACAATAGCATGTATTTTTTCTCAGATTTGAATCCTAGTCGGCCTGACATACAGATCTATTGGATTTTTACGATTGCCGCTTGGCGCAAAGTGGTCTTCCTTCAGAACTGAAGAGTTAACAAGCGGAAAAATACCCACGAGGGTATCGCCCCCTAAAGTTTTGGTCAAGATTTTACAATTTTCAAGTATTGTCAAACTATTACAGTAATGGTGCGTGGTCAGTATTTGTGAGAATTCGTGAGAAAACCGGAACTAATTGTGGCTGATTTATGGTAGTTAGTAACTGATGACTCAGGTCTTTGAAGGAGGTCAGTGAAATATTGATGAGAAGCCTCTGACACAAAGTATCGTAAACAGAACGACCGCAAATCGCAAGTACTGAGCGCATCCTCAATTCTTTGATATTTGTGTAAAACGGTGTCATCTAGCCATGGAGCGGAAACTAAATCGAATATTAATGTCCTGAACGCTACCAAGAACTCATAATACTCTTGTGCACTAAGAAAATCCGTCTCTCCCTTGTGGCAATGCATCCTTGTTCCTACTATCAAGAACAGCAAAAGAACCTCCGTCTCCCGATCTCTGTAATACGACCATGCGGAGCCAAACAGATTCCCTATGCAAATGAGCGGAGGTTAGGAGCTACAAGAAAACGTCAGAAAGAACAAGAAAACGTTGCACTAACGACTCAAACTTAGCAATTCAAATCCTGTGTCAACCAATCAGGGGCGATCGTTGGGGACAGCTGTGGTGCCGCTTCCGGCTCTTCCGCTAGGTACACGGCGATTTTGCATCGGCAAGGAGAGTTAGTCGTCAAGAGTATTATTACCTCCACAAACTTCTAATCGCAGTTAAGTCCCCACAGCTGTCCCCAACAAACGCTGTTTATTGGTTGACACAGAATTTGAGTTATCGTTCGGACGTTTCTCGTTCTTCCCGAGGCTCACATGCTTTGAACTTAGTCATATAGAGTGTTCTCATCTATCTGATACGGCCCCTGTAGAGTCTACAAACTATTGGGGATCAGCACCCGCTCTCTAATTACGGAACACGATCGACGATTTTTAAAAGGTGAATTTTTGACAGAGGTTGCGTTCAACCAGGGACCCATAAATTTCCTTTACAGGGGGCTTGTCATTTCCTATGCTTCTATGTTGCTATGTTGCCCGACCCTTGCCTACTTTCCAAAAATCCCACTTGGGTCGAATCGTCATTCTTGTTTGCCTCATTGGGCGTGCGCGCCAAAGAGACTCCTCCCTCAAGGCGCCAGCAGCCAATCCCAAATTTTGTCCATCTGGCCTTGGACGTGATTGGACCGTGGGTATTTCTCGAACTATCTTCCGGTAGGTCAACATAGCATCAGAAATCTCTTATTGACAAGCCCCCTGAATGGCGAGGCATTACAGGAAATTTATGGGTCCCTGGTTCAACCAAGTTGTTTTCAGTTATGATCGTTGACTTAATATTTTCGTTCCACCGTTCGGTGTGACAAGAAAATTGGCTCACTTATCATTTTCGTTTCAAAAGAGTCGCGATCGTTAAAATCAGTCAATCAATCACATTTATTTCCAAATAGCTCTAAATAAAGCTAGAATAGGAATAAAAAACAACAACAATATTTACAAAATACACAGAAACGGAACAATTTAACAAATACACTACGAATACTAATGCAATACGAATATTAAACTTTACGGGAAATTCAACGTTACAATCCAATTCATTCTTTTACACTCCACTTCTGAGCGCTTGCGCACTTGTCTCACTTGCATTCGTTCGCTACCTTCGATGCGTATCATGCTGTCGACAGCTGTTTGCGGGAAGTTTGTTCATCAACAAAACCGCTCATGTAAATTTGTCCCTGTTTTTCTAGAAATCAACGGGCCTAGAAAAAGTCTTAAAACAGCCAATGTTTCGGTAATTTTTTCAAGGAGACCATACTTTTAAAGTACTCAACTATTTTAGAATATTGGAACATTAACAGTAGCCTAAATAGGTCGAGGGGTTCTTTAAGTGAATAAAATTTTTGCAACTAGATTTTCGCGTTTCAACGTTATTCAGTGAACCTTTCATACAGGGCCGTATCCAGGAATTTATTTCGGGGGGGGGGGTTTTGCTCGCGGAATTTATTTCGGGGGGGGTTTTGTCCACGGATCGGACCAAAAAGTACAAAAAATACATAGATCAGAGGTTAAAACCTGCAAAAAACTATTACTTTTGTGGGTTTCGGGGGGGGGGTTGAACCCCTAACCCCCCCTGGATACGGCCTTGCTTTCATAGTTAATGCGGCTACTCAGCTTACAGTGGGCCTGGCCTCTGTCCTGCCTGGTCTCTGTTGAAACCGCAAGCTTATTCAGAAGTTCGGTGTTCAAAATGTCATCGGCTCTTTGGCAAACCCGTCGACACCCTCTGTCGTCCAGCATGATGTCCTTCATGATTCGTCATGCACCGCTAAACGACATTCTAAATTTTAGATTTTTAACAGAAAAAGCTTATTTTTACATCTAATTATTGAATACAACAGAAAATTTTTAACAGAAAAAGCTTATTTTTACATCTAATTATTGAATACACTGAAATATTTTAACCCATCCAAGTTTTTAGTGGAGTGTTCCTTGGAACAATCCGCTATTGCGAGCGCTCTAGCAGCTTTCGGTTTTCGGTTTTCACCATATTTTGTGGAGCTCATAACTCGTGAACCAGTGCAAGTATCAAGTTCAAACTTGGTACACTTGCGGGTATTGGGGTCTAGTTGTGTCTTTTGGGGGTCCCACCCCCCACACCCACCCATTTCAGGGGCAAATGGGCCCAGATTGCCCAGTGAAGAATGTTAAAAACTTGACCATAGTTGGACATAAGACAATGAAATTCTTTGTACTTGTAGACCTCAGGGCTGGGAAATTACTTTTAAAGTTGCACCTCCCCCACCCATCCCGTTCATGGGCAACTGGGCCCAGATTGCCCAGGAGTAAAGTTCGTTACCCGTGCCAGGAATCAACAGGTATCAAGTTCAAAGTTGGTACACTTGTGGGTATTGGGGTCTAGTTGTGCCTGTTGGGGGTCCCACCCGCCACACCCACCCGGTTCAGAGGCAATTGGGCCCAGATTGCCCATTTTTTATGTTTTTAACTTGACAGTAACTGGAGATAGGGCGATGAAATTCCTTTCAATTCAATTCATTTTATTTTTCCAAAAATTCTTCGTTGCGAAAAATAGCGTAGGAAAATGTCAATAAACATACACTGACATGCAAATACATAGAATGCTATTACTTTACATAATCTTCTGCACAGTTTAAATAGAATTTCGGTTTCTTAACTTAATCAATAAAATATCTAACACATAAATATTATATACAATTTCTTCATATTACAACGTTAATTGGGTCAAATACTTATTACCACTTATGAAAAACACCATCTGATCACCCTAAATAATACACATAATGTCAAGTCACAAACTGATTAAAACAGAAAACAAGATAGTCAAACGGAGTTAAAATGGCGAATAAAATAAGGAGAAAAGGATTTGAGATACCGTTCAGATGATTGAGCTGGAGGGAGTTTCAGCCGGAGTTTATTAGCAAGTTAAATTGTGCTTTTGGATCGTCGGGTTGGGAATATCTATGTGGAGTTGAATCACCCCCACCCTCCCCGTTCATGGGCAAATGGGCCCAATTTGCCCATGATAAAAATTTTTGACCCGTGACTGGAATCAAACTCTAAGGTGGTATAGCCGAGGATATTTAAGTTTAGATAAGCAATTTGACGCCCCCCCCTCCCCCCACCCTCCCGTTCATGGGTAACTGGGCCCAGATTTCCCATGAGTTACGTTCGTCTATGACATTGTCTCGAGTTCAACTCTTGTATACTTGTGGATATATATGTATATATCCTCTGGCCACGAAGAACATCTTGACACTGAACCTCCCCCACCCTTCCCGTTCATGGGCAACTGGGCCCGGATTGCCCATGATTTGAGATTTTGCAGCGGGGCCCAGATTGCCCATGTGTTAAGTTCGTGAACGATGACACTCGTCAAAATTAAAACCTCGTATAGTTGTACACAGTACTTTTCGTAAGAGTTTTCGTTAGTTTGGTTTCATGTTTCGGAAAGGGTTTGAGCTGTCAATTAGACACAAGATGTGTTTTCGCGGAAGGATGGGAATGATGAAATGGGATCTGAAACTGTATGACTTTGACATTACAATAATGTGTTTGAACAAGGTATAATAAACGAAATACATTTCAAGATTGATGAAAGTAATGTCAGTAGTGTATTGAAACAAGCCTACGGGGTTTATACGAAGCAATACTGGAAAGACAAAGATGGACAATACTGTGATTGGAGACCGAATTACGACTGACGCGAAGGGATTGTGTTTCCTAATGAACTAACATGTGTTCTCACGTGGAAGGTGTCAGATGAGACGCGCTTACGAAAATTTATAACTTTGACATTAGGGTGTTCGAGCCTGAGCCTGAGCCGTGTTTGGAGATTCTTTGAGAGCTCAATTGTTGGTTTCAGGAATAACTATGCAATACGAATATTAAACGTTACGGGAAATTCAACGTCACAATCCAATTCATTCTTTTACACTCCACGTCTGAGCGCTTGCGCACTTGTTTTTTTTTTTTTTTTTTCACTCGAGGCTCTAGTAATAACATTCGGAATGTGCGCTGTTTGCACGAACAGAGAATTTGAATTTCGAAGAAAGCGTGCACTTCCAGGATTAAAGCCGCGTCTGGAAAAGTCACGACCTGAGAAAGAAGGAAGTGATGTTAAGACATGTCTTGCAAGGAATCCAACATTTTTTAGTGGAGTGTTCCTTGGAACAATCCACTATTGCGAGCGCTCTAGCAGCTTTCGGTTTTCACCGTATTTTGTGGAGCTCATAACTCGTGAACCAGTGCAAGTATCAAGTTCAAACTTGGTACACTTGTGGGTATTGGGGTCTAGTTGTGCCTTTTGGGGGTCCCACCCCCCACACCCACCCGGTTCAGGGGCAAATGGGCTCAGATTGCCCAGTGAATAATGTTCAGAACTTGACCATAGTTGGACATAAGACAATGAAATTCCTTGTACTTGTAGATCCCAGGGCTGGCAAATTACTTTTAAAGTTGCACCTCCCCCACCCATACCGTTCATGGGCAACTGGGCCCAGATTGCCCAGGAGTAAAGTTCGTTACCCGTGCTAGGAATCAACAGGTATCAAGTTCAAACTTGGTACACTTGTGGGTATTGGGGTCTAGTTGTGCCTTTTGAGGGTTCCACCCCCACCCCCCCCCCAACCACCCGGTTCAGAGGCAATTGGGCCCAGATTGCCCATTTTTTTATGTTTTTTAACTTGACAATAACTGGAGATAGGGCGATGAAATTCCTTTGTGCTTTTGGATCATCGGGTTGGGAATATCTGTGTGGAGTTGAATCACCCCCCACCCTCCCCGGTCATGGGCAAGTGGGCCCAATTTGCCCATGAGAAAATTTGTTGACCCGTGACTGGAATCAAACTCTTAAGTTGGTATAGTCGAGGATATTTAGGTTTAGATAAGCAATTTGACGCCCCTCCCGTTCATGGGTAACTGGGCCCAGATTTGCCATGAGTTACGTTCGTCTATGACATTGTCTCGAGTTAGACTCTTGTATACCTGTGTATATATATGTATATACCCTCTGGCCACGAAGAACATCTTGAGACTGGACCTCCCCCACCCTCCCCGTTCATGGGCAACTGGGCCCGGATTGCCCATGATTTGAGATTTTGTGAGATTTTGCAACGGGGCTCAGATTGCCCATGTGTTAATTTCGTGAACGATGACACTCGTCAAAATTAAAACCTCGTATAGTTGTACACAGTACTTTTCGTAAGATGCGCATTGTTTGGTTTTATGTTTCGCAAAGGGTTTGAGCTGTCATGTGTTTTCGCGGAAGGATGGGAATGATGAAATGGGATCTGAAACTTTATGACTTTGACATTACATTAATGTGTTTGAACAATGTATAATAAACGAAATACATTTCAAGATTGATGAAAGTAATGTCAGTAGTGTATTGGAACAAGCGTACGGGGTATATACGATGCAATACTGGAAAGACAAAGATGGACAATACTGTGATTGGAGACCGAATTACGACTGACGCGAAGGGATTGTGTTTCCAAATGAACTAACATGTGTTCTCACGTGGAAGGTGTCAGATGAGACGCGCTATGAAAATTTATGACTTTGACATTAGGGTATTCGAGCCTTAGCCTCAGGCGTGTTTGGGGATTCTTTGAGAGCTCAATTGTTGGTTTCACGAATAACTATGCAATACGAATATTAAACGTTACGGGAAATTCAACGTTACAATCCAATTCATTCTGTTACACTCCACGTCTGAGCGCTTGCGCACTTGTTAGTTTATTTTTCGGCAATGGCTACCTTGTAGTTGGTAAATATTTGAAGCATAGAGGGACATCCGCATAGAGGTACCGCAAATTCGGAAGAATAAGATCAGTCGATGACAGACAATTTTGACAGAAGTTACTGACAGAATAAATAACAAGACAAAAAGTTTCGATGGGATCCCAAAAATTGAATATTTGATCCAGACAACTAGGTCTTGTCTTCGCCAGATCCAGTCTTCGCCAGGCCAATCATCTGAAAAAACCAAGTTCAGGTATGCCTGTATAAGCCATATCTATTTTGACGATACTGATCGAAACTTCCTGCTTTACTTCTGCCAAATTTCCGGTTTCGGCCGAGTTCCGAGCGATCTACTTGCCCAGGAAAAGAAAAGATAATTCATAAACGAATTCAGCGTATCTCCTTATCCCTATAAAGAACATCTAATCAACTTCATTCAAAACTTTAACTTCTAAAAAAAAAATCCGGCACAGATTCAGCGTCTTTTCTTACCCTTAAATCTGTCATCTAATCAACTTCAAATAAAAATTTTGCTTTTAACAAGTTTTCCGGTTTTTGGCCGGATTACGGACGAACTACTTGTCCGGCAAGAAAATGGTTTTCACCATCGTGTTCAGCATGTCTTCTTACCCCTAAATCGAACATCTAATCAACCGGTTCTCACCATATTTTTCGATCACGGGATCATGGCGTCTTTATCTACAATATATTGACTGCAGCAAATCTCTTCCTACTTATTAATAAATTCAAGAACCAATGATAAATTCAAATTTAATGTAAATCGTTAAGTATTAAATTTTTTGGGTGGATTCCTCATAAGTTGCCGGCCATTGATTACCCTTGCTTGCGCATCGTTGTTTTTTTTTATTGTGGGTTTTCGGGTTGATCTTTGCTGAGTGTCGGTGTGTTTGAGTGGCGGGTTCCCGTCTATTGGCGAGTCATAGAATTTATTTATTTATATGATTTAATGTTAAATAGATTTGTTCTTTTACTGTACCGGGTTTTGGTCAATCGACCTTGTGTCTCCGGCTTAACCCTATGTATGATAATTTTGTAAAGAAGCGTAATTAAACCTTGAACCTTGAACCTTCAAATACAAATTTTGCTTTTATCAAATTTTCCGGTTTTTGCCGGATTCCGGGCGAACTACTTGTCCGGCGAGAAAATAACTTTGATATTCGGATTCAGCGTATCTCCTTACCCCTAAATCAACTATCTAAGTAGTTTTCAAAAAATATTTTGTTTGCCCCTTAATTTGAAACCCCTCCCCCACCCTCAAATATAGGGCTACAGAGCCCATCTTCGAACTTAACCACTTTCGTTTGGGGATCCCAAAAAGAAAATACAAATGATTTTATTTTTAGGACGGTTTGTGTTCGTTGGTAGCATGACCGGTAGCAAAGGCTTTCCGGGTCTTCCAGTTTACAGCGCATGCGCCCATGGCGTAGAGGCGCTAGCCCAGTCGCTACGTCACGAGTACATGGATAGCAAGATAGATGTCGTTACCGTTCGACCGGGAGGGTTGGAGTGTTTGCAACAGCGGTGGATTTCGGATACGAGGCACAAGTAAGGAATAGTTGTGCAGGCAAACGAGTTCGGAAAGACATTTAGGTCTATTCGGTCGGATTTTCAGATCATCTGTCGTAAAGGAACCTCTTAGAAAAAGCTTGGCTTTTCGTATGAAGGTGATGACGGTTCCGAAAAATTTTGTCAGAAATTCCGGTCCTTGAACTCTCGATCCTGATAGTCTGTTTGAAATATAATCCCACTTTGGAGTGATTTGAAGTCTCACTAAGTGTATATAAAAAAAAAATTATTGATAAATAGATCTTGGTAATTTGTTGTCCGTCTCGCACAGGTGACCTGTTGCCACATATTGAGACGGGCTATCGGTTTAATAACATGTTGAGTGTTGAACTTGTTGAAGAAATAAATTGAACTGAACTGTTGCAGAATGAAAGTCTTGCTAGATGGACATTTGCCGCATTTTGTGGTTTGTCGCCCCCCATTAGCAAAAATTTTCGAATAACCCAATTGAATTTTTAATCTACGGTCAGAAACCGTCCGGGACCGGAAAGAACGAATATTTTTAGTACAAAAATTCCCAACCACCGAAAGAATGAACACTAGGAATAGGAACATTTTAGGGGTGCGGATGGCCCGAAGTTACGCATTTTCTTACATACGTGGCCACTCCTGGACCAGCTAATTAACAAAAGGTACTGATTGCAGTCATTCCATTTCTCCACTCTCGACTTCTATATTTGTTGGGTCGTCTCGGTCGGTGTGATGAATCAGCCAGCGACCCACCGAGGGGTTGCCCACTCTTAACACCAAGTGGCCGATGCTGCAGGGTACCGGTTGCCATGAGCGTGTTCCACCCTACTTACCGTAGTTAATACGCATGACGTCATGATTTTTGGCTTCTTGGCGTCAAGGCTGGAACTCTTTTTTCTTTTTTCTGTCAAATATCATGCCGCGAGATGATCGGACCAATCACGTTACAGCGATCCGTAGTTACTACGCTCCCGAGCATGGTAAGCAAGTAGTTACTATTAGTTACTATTTCGAGAAGGCTGGAACGGTCAGCGTAGTAACTTTTGACGAGGCTGGAACGAAAATAGTAACTATTAGTTACTATGGTTAGAAGGGTGGAACACGCTAATGTGTTAGAATATTAAAATAAGCATGTTTAAAGATGAATCGCCTAATATATCAACGGCACCGCTGGTTTCGGGAAAGAGTGTACAGCAGGTGCCGGGGAGTGGGCAACCCCTCGCGACCCACACCCATAACGTTTTCTTTTTCCTTTCAGGCAGATGAACGAGATGTGGGACAAAATGTCGGTCACACAGCGGAAAGAGAACGAGCCGTTCTTCGTCGCCTACCACAACAAAATGGCAAAAGTCATTGACAGCTTTGACGACGAGGCGCCGATAACGATCCCGTCGTACATAACGGACGTTTTCGAAAGTTCCGTTCTCGATAAAAAGACTCTGCCCCGCTATTCGGCTGCTCTTGGTCTGGGCGAACGGATTAAACGGATCTTGCTCAAGAAAGTGCCGTTTGTGTCTACTTATTATGTGAAGAAACATTATACAGAGAATGTGCTAAGCTCTTGCGGTGGAACAATTGTGTGATTGGGACAAAGGGGATGGTCTGGTCGCATTCTCGGGAATTTCTCGTATAGTATTATCACAGAGAAGGACGGAAAACGTGGTTTTGCGATGGCAAAAACCGATAGGGATGTTTTAAAGATTCCATTTGGTAGTTCCGGGGTCAACGATCCAATTCGAGTTGCCAAACAGGAACATGTCAGTTCCTCCTGGGCGGTGATCCCAGTTGAGTTGCCATGTTTACACAGCTGTCCCAGTGTCTTGACCGAATAGAAGAAGAAAAAGATTTGAATATTCATTTCTAAGGCGTTTCTCTGTAGCAATCTAGATTGACGATTAATTATCCGGATTCTCTGAAATGCGTTTTTTCCGATAATCCAGATCATGAAAAATCTTCTGACGATCCGGATTTGTTCTTGGATCTTCAATTCGGGAAGCTTGCACTAGAGTAAGATTCAGGATTCGAGATCGTCGGATTACCGTTTTGTAATGTGATATTGTCGATTTGCTACTTTTCTGATCAATCTGTTATATCCGGAATTGATTCATGGACAAGCATTTGAATTTAACTTACAATTTAATCGATCTTCCCTGAATCTTCAGCTTCGTTAAGTGATTTCAGGCAGAAATACTGTATGTTTTTTCAGTTCCTGAAAATTGCTGCGAAAATTGCCCCGAGAGGTGGTGCTGGTGAAGATACTATATGGTCAGTTACCGTATGTGCTGAATGTTACTGGAAATGTTGGAATATCTGTGATATTGTCAAGTAAAGAACTTTTTACCTTTAATATGAAATTGTTACTAGTAAATGGCCAGGTCTGTTGGTTGTGATATGTGATACAATACAACGAAGCAATATATTAGAGATGTCCTCATCCAGTTTAGTAGTTTGGTTATGGTGCAGTAGAGGTATGCTTATTTGAACGTCGTCTTAGTGAACGATCGCCGAGGAAAACACATACCAGGCAACTTTTATTGCAAAATGCTTACAGAATAAGTTCATTTCATATCCAGTTTTATCGTATGCTATAGCTGCAGCTCGTATTCGTTATTTTATGTTATTGTACCGTTTGCTACGCGGCGCGTAATTTCATCCAGTACATAGCGTTCAAAAACTAAACAGAAGACCCCATTGGAACAAAAAGTATATTTAAAAGCAAAAAAAAAGAAAAAAAAATGAAATTTGCAGCAAAACGTTTGTGCCAGAAGAAAGCTGAAGCAGTTGACTGCTAGCTGATATCAAGTTCGTTATTTTTCTTTTCCATTTGACTGCTCATAAGCAAGAAGTAAAACCAAGAAAGTGAAACGTTTAGAGAAGTGTTCAAATAAGCATACTTCTAGTATAGTCTCATGCTGCTCTTCCGACCTGGCCCCCTCCCCTCTCCAGAAGCTGTCGTGTCTGTTAGTATTTTACCCACGGCAGTTTGTAGTAACACCATTAGGAACACGTGGACCAACTATGTTGTGATAATCCAACTTATTTGCCTTCTAAATTGCTGTTTTACTTCTATTAAAAGTTAGGTAGATGCTAAAGAAGTAGAACTGTACATGAGAAATTTTCCCTTATACAGGTTGTTGAATATGTGTTTGAACCTATATAGTGACAGAGCCGAGTGGCCAGCGAGGTGCAGGACGCATTTTTAGGGACATCGTTTTAGGGACAGTCAAACCTTACGTAGCTCCTCAAACTAATGACGTCAAACTTGTCGTTACGCTTGTATGGAATTGGAAGGCAAGGCAATCGTACAAATACGTAGAACGCTCCCATACGGGTATCTATGATTCCGATGTGGCTAATAGGCTGAAAAATCCCGTATCCCTTAATCTCTCTGTCAATGAGCATACCAGGTTAACATGAGACTCGAAACGACCTTCACATCCTAACAGACCTGACCCACTCTCCTTAGGCGTGTTCTCGCCGTTCCCCGAGGACTCCTCGAGGAACGGCTCCTCGGGGAATCGAAGGGAACGGCGAGAATACAGGGAATGCTTCCAAAACGGATTTTGTTCTTAAACAAATATGCAGTTGACAAAGTTAGTCTGGATCTCCTTTGTTTTTGGTTTTGTTTATTCTGATTATTTTTAATGAATTTTATATCTCACCAACACCAGCAAAAATTGATTCCCCTCCGATTCTGAAAGGGAGTCCTTTTTTATGATGGTGATGATAATCGGAGCATTCCCCGTCCGTGGGCGTCCCCGGGACACATAAAAACGTCCTCAAGTGGAGTCCTCGGGGAAAGGCGAGAATACGCCTCTTGTCTTGTCTTGTGTAAGGAATTCCGGGATACCTCCTTCCTTCGAGGTTGTAAATGTCTATGGTGAGTTATTCTCTTCGCTCTTGTTCAACTCTATGGTCGAGCGGGTTGTTCAAAGTCAGACGACGGCATGCATCTCAAAGCTAGCCTAGCCTATGGTTTCATAAAATCCTCGTTTGTCCGAATTGATGTTTAGTAGGTATTGTTTATGAATCTAATGATGTGCTTCAAAAAAACACATTGGAAGGCTCTTTGCTATTAATAACAAGAACCACAATAGCACTCAGTATCTCTTTCACCCAAAATCTGGTGTTGACTATACTTGGGCCGATTATCGACGATTCGTGACGTCACACGAAAAGTACATATTTTCCATTTACTAACGGCATTGATTGTCCCTAGAACGGTTTATAAGTGTAAACGCGTCCGGCGCCTCGCTGGCCGCTCGGCTCTATATATAAAGATACAAATATATATTCTCCAATACCAGCTTAATCGAATTTTCCTATTTCTTTCATGACGTCACGAAAACGTAATGCTTCGTCGATAATTGGCCCAAGTTTTGTCTCCACCCAAAATCTAGCAGAAACTGGGTGAGTGGGTGAGCTATATCTTCATACTTCATTTATGGTTAGTGGTGAGCTATATCTGGGTCAGTCTAGTACACTAGCCCCTTTTCAGGCACGGTGCTGAAACGTCTAGCACCATGCCTGGGTGCTGGACGTTCAAGCACTGTACCTTAGATTTCATGTATGGACCATGGTGCATGGATTCCAGTATACAGACTGAATACAGTGCATGCATGAAAAACACAGTTTCTGTCACCACAACTTATCAATGGCTCGGACAGGGCTGAAATTACTACCAAGAATTAAAGAAATCAAAGACAATCTTTATCATATTTTTCCTAACAAAAACAAAAGGACGAGACTGATGATGGAGATGAAAAATCTGCCTATTTTTCCATGTAGAGTGCCGTAGGAGCCAATATTCTGGTTGACTGCTAGGTAGAAAAAGCTGAGGCACAGGACACTTTGCATGCAAAACCCTTGACTATGTAGAAAAGGAAATGAGGTTTTCATCTTCCTCATCAGTCGCATACTTTTGTTTTTGTTATGAAAAATATGATAAGGATTGTCTTTGATTTCTCTAATTCATGGTAGTAATTTCAGCCCTGTCCGAGCCGGTGCTCAGTTGTGATGACAGAAACTGTGTTTTTCATGCATGCACTGTATACTGAAATCCATGCACTATACATGAAATCCAAGGTACAGTGCTTGAACGTCTAGCACCCAGGCATGGTGCTAGACGTTTGAGCACCATGCCTGAAAAGGGGCTAGTGTACTAGACTGATCTGGGTGAGCTATATCTTCATACTTCATTTATGGTTAGTCAGGATAGGCATACGGTTAAATTCATGTTAAAGCATTGGCTTTCTGGTTTCTTGTTTCTCCATTCTCAACTTTGTTTACCACCAGAACTCTGATCGACACTGCCAGACCTCGCTCCGCGACAATCTCAACTGGCCTATTATGAACGGAGGTGACACTTGTCTATTAGTGGAATTACAATACTTCAAACATGTTCTCGTATAATTGCTCAATTTTATTTGATTCCTGGCTGTATAGCCTAGTGATTTGCTTTGTTTGCTAAAGTTTTTTGTTGTATCTCATATATTACTAACAAATTCCCTAGCCACAACTGCAGACTGTGTAGTAAAACAGCTACCAAACAACAGCGAGCGTGGATGTGCTTCTTGCCAGTGTTACCAAGTGTTACACCTTTGGTGCTTTTTGACACTTTTTGCCTCTGGGTGACACCATGACACCTTTTCTCTGAAAGTGGCACCTTTTCCTACAAATGACACTTTTTTTTTATCAGAAAAGCACTTTTTCATTTGTTTTACTAAAGTGACGGATTACCGCCCCAAAAGTATGTAGCCTACTTTACTTTGATTTAGTACACAAAAACAGTTTGAAGCCTTCATTTTCGATTAAATTTTGTTACAGCCAAGAAATGTTTTGAAAAATGTTGTTACAAATTCAGTAATTACCAATTATTTGCATTTTGCGTGTTGTGCAGCGTAATGCTAAAAAAAATCGAGGGGTCAAAAAGCATCTTTTTGTCAGCAATAAAATCGTAACACTTTTGTGAGCCGAGCTCTTGGCAACCCTGCTCTTGTATCTTGCAATCACACTTGCAACCACCTTTCTTTTATTACAGGTTGAGGCCGGCAATCTGAGTCTTAGCAAAAAGAGTGATGGAAGGCCGAAGAGTAACCAGGAATGCTTGGTCTCGGAACAAAAGCAACCTAGCTTTGAAGAGACAGAAACTTGACATTGATAGTTTTTCTGATGATGATGATGAGATTGCCATAGACCTAAGCGAGCCAGAAAAAATTCTTCCGGACCTGACAATTCTGAAAAACCAAAAAAAAACTGAACCTCTGTCAAATAGGGCTAAAGTGTGCCAAATCGTACCAAAAGGAGCTCTGCATAATGGCGGAAGACAAAGTTTTCATAGCAAACCTGGCAAACAGTTGCCAGAAAGCCAAGCTATCCCGGTAGACGAAAACACAACTGAAGAGAGTGAAACAAATGAGCAGAAGGATAATGTGGACATATCCGAGGTTGTTCTCTCTGCTCCAGATTTGTGCGAAGTTGGTCATTTTCTTGAGACTTCTATTACAAGATGTGATCCAAAGTCAATCTGGGCATCTCAAAGAGTTGCTCGAAATGCGGATAAGAAAATGGGACACAATCCAGCACAGAAGAGACTGGAAAAACTAGAGAGGTTGGTCAAGAAGAAATTGGGTAAAGGAAGTCTGGACGAAAATGTCAGCATGGTAAATATTTAAATGCGATAACCCCATTCCCATCTTTTTTAGTAGGTGTGCGCATAAGTTGCTGCTCTTTATAAAAAAAATCCAATCTGTTTTTCTCATCCTTACAATATCTTTAATTTTTCGGACTGTGTAAGACTGTGTAAAAATTCGGTTGACGAATTGGCAGCATACGGCAAAAACCGATTGCCCGTGTTCCTCTCGGACCGACGCACAAACGACGGAAGGGGAGGGGGGAATAGACGGCTCATCTGGCTACAACACACCATAGTTGCGTTTTTGCAGATACCATGGTATCTGTTACTACGGTAACTGGATCTGCATTGGTCGTTTTTGCAATTACCGTGGTATCTTATAAATGGAGTGTAAAAAGAGATCAAATGAATGTCACAAAAGTTAGTATGCACATATGAAAATTGAGACTGTATTATATTGGGACATAAAACAGTGTACCGAATAAATCCACACTCGGATGTGGGAGTATATCTGAGCCAAAACGGTAATTTAAGTAGGAACTTGGCATACTAAAGAAGATTGATCGGACGACCCGTAACCTCTCAACCTCTGATAACAATATGTGATATGCAGCAAGAATTGACCAGTTGACTTTTAGGATCCTGTCGGCCCACCAGAAGATTTAGTTGTCGGAGCAAACCTAGAGGTCAGCCATAACGAACGTAAGACTAACAAAGGATGTTTCCGGGCGAATGTGGATCTGAAAACATATCAGCGCCTGGATTTTTCGTCATATGAGGAGGTGATTGCGCACGTGAAGCACATGGAGGAAGAACATGGGGTCAAATGGAATAAAATTGGAAATTCGGTGGATTTCAAACTATCCTTGGATGAATATGTCAGCAAATATGGTATGTTATCTTTTACAGGGCATCTACAAGAATAGGATAGATTGAATAGTCTTTTAGTATATTCTTATTTCAGGTGCTAAATGGAAAGGTCTCAACCTACCAATCCGTGTAGTTCCATGAATTTATGACTCGCAGTCAATTTGGGCTGAAGGAACACCTCATAAAAATGTACTTGCATAAATTCCAAACTCGTGCAAAAGTTAAACAGGTGGTACGCGTCAAGCATAAATCAAATAAATTTTATTGAAACTGGTTAAGCTGCATCAACTTTCTTCTTTAAAAATAACATAATTTTTAAATGTAATATGATGTTTAGCGTCTTTACGTTCTGATGTAGAGGGTAACACTTCTTGGACTGAAAACTTTGTTTCGACCATTAATGACGCATTCTTTTCTACCTAACAAGAGCCTTCAGTTCTTTCATACCATTCCATATCCTAAGAAACTGTAATACATGAAAAATGACTCAAAACAGAGAAGTCAGCGAGGAGATACGGCTTCTGCCTTCCTCCCCCAGGGCGGTGCCAAAGAAACCTGTCACTTGTCAGAGGTGACTCCTCCCTCAGGGCGGAGACTTATCTCCAGTAGCCAATCCCCGGCCTCCTTGGTCTTGGTTAAATTTCAGTCAACGAACCCGGTTCCTACCCCAACTTTGGACTTAGTCAAATGTCAGTCAACGAGGAGATACGGCTTAAGTCAATGCTCCTTCTGTTGTGGGTATGTTGTCTTGTTTGAAAATGTCTATGTTTTCTTCCAGCGGATAAGATCATAAAGCGTCAAAGGCTCGTCTACTACGCCAATACAACATTCCCCATTGCATATTTCGGATCGCCGTACATGTGTATCGAAGAAAGTATACGCTTGTGCGAGTACGGAATGAACAGGAAATATAAATATGAACCAAAGGTGGGAAGCTGTTTAATTACACTTACTAGAATTTGTGTAATTTGGCGAAAAGGTTGGACCCCTGTTCTGATTTTATTCTTCTACTTCCTTAAGAGATGAAGATAGAAATTGACAAATTTCGATGTTAGGAGCCTTTTAAGAGACTAGTGACGAAATTCTGTAATAACATGGAAGAGATAAAAAAAAAGGTAGCCTAATAGTGAGGAAATTGTCACGATTTCTTTTTTTTTCTGGCCCTCAGATGTAGTAAATTTTCAAGCTTTTTCTTGATTGATTTTCTCCGATATCGCCAATTTTGTGGCCGGGTCGGGAAATGAAAGTAAGAACTGAACGTCTGCGCAAGTCGTATACCAACTCATTCATTGCATCACAATGCATTTAGCAACTACCGTACAGTGTCTTTGTAGTTTAGCGGCATTAATTAAAAATAAACTTGATCTTCAGCAACGGTAAAAGATTACCGAAAAATATATGATGATGATTTTATTTATGACCCGCATATATTCACAAGGCACGAAGACGGAGTAAATAATAAAGACAAAAAATAAAATAAAGGAAAACACGAAAGAGAATTAACTTACAAATACAAAATATAACTTCTACCCTAAAACTAAACAAAGAGGGTAGTCGTGATCAATATTTTGGCTAGATGTTTTTGTTTCTCCACTGCTGTTAATGGGTCACTAATTTGATATCATAACGACTGGAAATTTTCGAGTTTCCCGTCCAAGGGGGGAGGCGTAATATATACTTAGCAAAACGACAAAATATTGTCCGGATTTGTTTTTTGTCCGATTTGGTGAGAAGTCTCCAAAAAGGTGCAGCATACAGGATGTGAGGTAGGGCGATTGAATTGTAGATAGCCGCAAGGACGGGACGTTGAAAACGTAGCTTGTTGGATACCACAGATCCGAACTTTTTGGGTCACACAATAGCAGTCTTTCTTCAGAAGTTACCTTACAATATGGAATCAAACATTTCCTGAGCTTCGCTTCATTAGCCATTGAAATGCACGCTCTTGTTGAAATTCAAATTATCCGCGTCGGGGTGAACTTAGTTTAGTCGGTACAGCAGTGCATATGCCGCAGCTGAGTCGAAAAAATTCAGTGAATTGAATTCCAGGGTATAAAAATAAGCTGGCTTTTCAGTCAAACTTTAATAAGTAAATATTGTCCGATCTCGACATTATTTGTGTCTATAGCTTTTTGGGCATAGTCAGTATTTATTCGTTTTGGTTGTTCTTCTGTGCTTTTCCCATACTGTAAAGAAGTATATATGGATATATAGACTCCATTAAATTTTTTTTTTAGCGGAAAGGCCCATTAGAAACCCCTGGTGAACCCACTTCAGTGCCACTGAAAACGAAGAAGGTTGCATGTACAGCCGAAATTTGTGTCCGCAAAATTCTCGTCTTCAGGAAAATCCGGATTCCGGAAAATACCGAATACCAAAGAAACCTTGCGTCGAGGAAAGTTCGCGAAATACTGAAAGGGTGGTCGTCCCTAGGCAAAAAAGTGAGTCCATTTATTTATTTTTCTTCTTTTCATCTTGTTCGTAAGTGGGGTCATATCGAGATTCGTTAGCAAGACGCCCACAAGTGGTAGTACTGGCCTGCAATTATGTCCACTACTACCTTATTTTAGTAGTGCGAATGTCTGTCAGGGAACCAGTTTTCAAGAACAAATGAGAACTTTTAAAGTATAGCCGGTATGCATGATCCCAATCCGTGGAGCAGAAATGGGATGCTAAACTCAATAGAAATCACGAATAGAAATGAATAGTAACAGTAGGTGGCAGCACTTTCAAACCCGTGGGACCTGTTCTGTAAATTTGTCTGTTTATTATTCGAAGAAAGATGCTGCGGGGCCAGATTGTTGCACATATTCGGCACATTTGGATTTTAGTCTACCTTCAACTTGAAACAGGTGCCTGATTGCCTGCTATAACGGAGCTATCCAGTCGAAAGCAGACAGGAAGCTTGGCTGCATAACTTGGGACAGTTCTCTCTTGCGTACTATAAAACTCCACTTCACACATTGTAGGCTCTGGGAAGACAAGTCAATTCAGTTCAGTTTTAAATATTCTCTCACGGACGAGGCCGAACATTGTACTTTTTCGACATTTTTACTATGGAAATACGTATGACGTATTTACATAATACCTACGCATGAAAAGGACAAGTATAGCCGACAATAATCCTTTATGGCCCCAGGCAATAGTTGTACTAAGTCTCTCCAAAATGCAATATCGTATTCATCATCCGGCCTTAGTTCCAAACTTCCCGTGAGGAAGTCACAGAAGTTAGACCCTTACCGTCCTCTGGCACTGATCAGAAATCGGGTGGACTGGGAAAACAAAAGAAAAACTGGGAGAAAACCAAAATGTTTCTCCGCAACACAGTAAAAGGGTACGCTACAGTGAAAATATTCATCTAATTTTTAGACCGGTTACCCAATAAATTATAAACATGAGTTAATCGGGTATTCTTTTAGAGGGTATTTTTTCTCCCCATAGTATTTGTAGTGTCACTAAATGAATCGGTTGATTTAGGTATAGCGCTGTTTATATATTATATTATGTTTCTCCTCAGTTTTGAGGGAAATAAATAGATAAATAAATAAATAGAAAATCAACAGGAATGTGATAAAAGGGTTGCGGGTTCTTTGGGGGGGGGGGGCGACTTATCTGTGTGCCCTAAATTTAGTCTTCTCTGTTTTAGGTTGAGCTACTAAAAAAAAGCCTGGGAGCGGAGATAATTTATGTCTGTTGGTCCCCCAAAGAAGAAGCACACGACGTTGAACACCCCATGAAGGACCAGGTCAGTGCAGTTTCAACCATACCATTCCTCAGGTTCCGGACTCCACCCCCTTGACCCCACCCCCCCCTTGGGCAGCTTCCCCGGCTGTTAGACTTGACAATAATACTAATATAATAGTTGCGTTTTTTGCCTTTTCTCCGTAGGTCGGTTAACCTACCTATTTGCCACTATTGGCCGTTTTTTCGTCTCGCCGGTCGGTTCGACTGAGCTCTAAAAAACGGCTCATAAGAAAAAATGGCGTCTTCCCGTCGTCAGCGCCTATCTCTCCAATGAGAAGTTTGAGTTTCGCGCCGTGCCAAGAGCGTAGGTCGGTTGGATGGAGCTCCCGCCTCAGTCCACAGGTCGGTTAACCGACCAGCGAACGGAGCCAAAAAACGGCTTATAAAAACTTAGGTCGATTAACCGAAGGAAGAAAACGACTTATAGTGGGAAATCTTGTAGGTCGGTTAACTGGATGAAGGCAAAAAACGCAACTAATGCCAAAATAGGCCAATGCCCTCTGCAGAGTTTGTCTAAAACACTTTTTTTTTATAATTCTTGGCGTAGAGATTTCTCGATATAGGTTGTATGACTGAAACCATGGAGAGCGGAACTTGGGCAGGCAGGATACTGAAAAAACCAATACAACGGTCAAGCCGATTTTTTGGTTAGGCTATCGTCCATATTAACACTGAAAATATCAAGTCTAACAGAAATAAATAAACACTAATTCAGATATCTCAGAAACTTGTCAAAGGCAGACACAAATTATTTTAAATATATATGCAGTTAATGATGCGAGTTGAAAAGATTGACGAAGGAGGGAACAAAACTTCTCAGTTAACGAGATGTTGTGTGTTTTATCCTCCGATTGAAACGGGAGGCCAACTGATTGGGGTGTCTCCGGAGAGGACCTGATAACTTCCTTCCGACTTTCATTTTTTCGGTCAGTTTGCGAAACTTACGTGGAATAGATAAAACAAGTAAGCAAGTACGAGTAAAAGAGTCGGATTTTTTATTTCTAGCGAATAAAGCCAGTTTTGCCAGAAATCATTGATTTCATCCGGCACACGACGGAGAATGGAGTTACTGTCGGATCTCTAATGGAAAAATGCGTGGAACAATTCGTCCGGGAGAATTATCCGGAAGCGACGGTTCCGGAAAATTTGGGTAAGTTCATTTTGACAGCGGAGTTCCAAAAATCTAAGCTACAGCAGTAAAAACAACAGAAATCCCAAACGAAATTTTTTCTGTCAACATCCTCTTTCTTTGGAGCTCATTTGTAATTTCCTCCTTAGCAACCCAGATAATTTCGTGTAAAAGCAATGTCTTTCCGCTGGCGAGTTGACCATGACATTATAGACTACATAGGCCAACCCAGAGGGCTGATTTCATTTTTCGTGGAATGCCCGGATCGGACTGATAACTGCCCGCTGCTGCGTATTTCGGAAGAGAAAAGATGTGCAACGGATTTGTGTTTTGTTCTGGGGTTTCATGGACAGTTATCTTGGAAGCGTGAATGGGAAGAGATTTAAATGCAGTGCAGAGTAGATGCGGTTTCCCTCGCTGTACTCTAAAAGTTTACCTCCGTAGTATTTAAATGTTTTTTGCCATTTCTAGCTGCCAGCTACTTGGCTGAATAAATTGATTGAATGATTTGTGGGACATCGTCCGGCTAGTGAGGAAGTTTTCACCCGTGTCAATGAGCGAATGCAGAAAGGATCCATTGGGATTGGCTGATGTAATGTTCAGTTAGTGCCCCCAAACAACTCAGCGGAGTAAACGCTGCACGGGGTCGTTAACTGAGAACTGAGAATACAGTTCTAAAATTCAATTCGGTTTATTTTCAAAAATTCCGTCACGGACGAAGCCGAACATTGAATTTGTTTCGTCATGTATATTCTCGTCACATAACTTAACAATTAATAAAAAATAACACCAGCACATCATGCACTCCCATGATATCAGTCCTATCCTACCCGCAGGGGCAAAATTTTCTGGTATTGCCCTGATGTTACAAGAGCCAGCCGTGCGGTAAAAACTGAGCCGGGCGGTAAAGATTGAGCCGGGCGGTAAAGACTGAGCCGGGCGGTAAAAACTGAGCCGGGCGGTAAAAACTGAGCCGGGTGGTAAAAACTGAGCCGGGCGGTAAAAACTGAGCCGATATCCAAAAAAATTAATATAAGACATCGCTTTCAGGAGGAAAAACAAAAAAAACACTAATTGGGCAGCAGTAAAGTTGCAGTCTAGGCCACCTTGCAGTAGTGATAGCCAACACAAAAAGCGCCATGCAAAAGTACTAAGTGGATTGATATGACAAAGTCAGGATGAGTGCTAACAACCAAGAACCATTAGCCTAGGTAAACAGCCATGCCTCACCTATAGATCTTGGAAATTCTCATCTCGGAGCAAATCTGGCTTAGCTCGTGTGAAAAAATCCAACCAGAATTTTGTCCAACGTTGCGTACGGTCGGCATGCCGGCAGTGCTTTTCAGATATTACGCGAGACATTACAGTGTTGTCACTTGCGGTTGCGCTTGCTCGCTTGCGCTGCACAGTGTTATAATAATTATCACCCTTGCTTGTCTTCGGGCGATAGCGGAAAATTTCGCCCTTGGGCAGCATGATAGGCAGATATCACCGTCGCTGTCGCTCGGGCGATATCGGCCTATCGTGCTACTCGCGGGCCAAATTTTTCCGCTATCACCCTCAGCAAGGGCGATAATATATAGTATAACTAACTCATTTGGTCAATGTACATGTGTTTCACACAAAAAAACTCTAAGTAAAACCTGTAGTTACATCTGGATGCGGTCGTGCTTTCGCAACGTGTAGGCCTATCCGGAACATATCCGAAAAGAAAGAGTATTGAGAGCTATTTTTTTTTAAATGTAGTCCTTCTAAGTTTTGTACTGTTAGTCAGTCGTTTTATATGTATGCTCTTTTTTGGCACAAAGAATGAATGTTGATGTATTCATGTTTTTATGACACTTGCAGCTTCGCTCAAGTGCCATATACCGATCACTTTTCGGTCTGTCGGTCTGTCGGTCCGTCGGTCGGTCGGGCGGTCCACTGTTCTCGAGTTAGGGTACTTCCAGAAGTGCTAGCTCGATGAAACTTGGCAGGCATATCAGGGACCCGACCAAACTAACCTAGAAATAGTCACTTCCCCGATCCGACCACCGTGGGGGGAGTGGAGGGATGGGGAATCCGGAATCTTGAGGCAAGTATAACTTTCGAACGGGTGATCGGATCTTAATGAAACTTTATATTTGGAAAGAGCTCGTGTCTCAGACGTCACACTTCAACTGCGGAATGAATCCGGTGACTTCGGGGGGAGCTGGAGGGGGGGACCGGAAATCGTGTGACATGCTCAGAGTGGACGGATCGGGATGAAACTTTGTGGGAAGAACAAGCACAAGTCCTAGGTACATAGTTGACAAGACCGGGCCGGATTCGAGCACTGTGGGGGGAGTTGGAGGGAGGGTTCCGGAAATTCTGTGAAATGTTCAGAGTGGACGGATCGGGATGAAACTTGGTGGGAAGAACACGCACAAGCCTTAGATACATAGTTGACAAGACCGGGCCGGATTCGAGCACTGTGGGGGGAGTTGGAGGGAGGGTTCCGGAATTCCGGTGATCCCGACTTAAGATGCTTACACATGAGCTGATAGGGAGATGAAACTTGGCAGGCGTATTAGGGACCCGACCAAACTGACTTGGAAATAGTCACTTCCCCGAACCGACCACCGTGGGGGGGAGTGGAGGGATGGGGAATCCGGAATCTTGAGGCAAGTATAACTTTCGAACGGGTGATCGGATCTTAATGAAACTTTATATTTGGAAAGACCTCGTGTCTCAGGTGTCACACTTCCAGTCCGGAATGGATCCAGTGACTTTGGGGGGGGGAGTTTGAGGGGGAACCGGAAATTCTGTGAAATGTTCAGAGTGGACGGATCGGGATGAAACTTGGTGGGAAGAACACGCACAAGCCTTAGATACATAGTTGACAAGATCGGACCGGATCCGAGTACTGTGGGGGGAGTTAAAGGGAGGGTTCCAGAATTCCGGTGATCCCGACTTAAGATGCTTATACATGTGCTAGGACGACGAAACTTGGCAGGCATATCAGGAACTTTACAATTTTAACTTAATAACAGTAGTTTCTCCGATGTGGCCATCGTGGGGGAGTGGAGGAGGGGGAATCCGAATCTTGAGGTTGTCCAACATTTGAACGGGTGATCGGAACTTAATGAAGCTTGATATTCGGAAAGAACTCATGTCTCAGATGTCCAATTTCAAGTGGGATTGATCGGATAGGATCCGATCAATGTGGGGAGTCGGAAGGGGGGGGATTTTGTGACACGCTTAGAATACAGCGACTGGGATGACACTTGGTGGGAAGAATAAGCGTAAGCCCTAGATACATCAGTAACAGAACCGGACCGGATTCGGTAACTCTGGGGTGAGCTGGAGAATTCCGGTGATCGAAATTTAAGGTGGGCTATCTCAAGATGTGCTAGGACGATGAAACTTGGCTTGAACATTAGTGACTCGACAAGATTGGCTTATAAATTGTCACTTCCCAGATCAGACCATCCCTTAAAGTAGCCTACTCATCTTAACCGCAAAGTACAAAAAATAGTTCTAAGCAAACCTACATTTTCATGATCCCCATGAGCCCATGATCATTTTTGCCTCAAGGGTTTTGCTTAGAAATAAATTTCTAGCACCCTTAAAGTGCGCATCTTCACAGAAAAGCAAAAAAAAAAAATACTTTTCACCAAACCATATATTCATGATCCTAAAGGGCCCAGGATAATTTTTGCCTTAAGAGTTTTGATCACAGATGTATTTCTAGCTCCCTTAAAGTGCGCATCATCACAGCTAAGTGCACAAATAAATTACTTTTTTTTACCAAACGATACATTCTCGTGATTTAAAAGGGTCCGTATCATTCTTATCTCAAGGGTTTTGCTTACAAGTGATCACAACAAACTCACGAATTGGTGAATTCCTACTTTCATCCTCTTACCAAGCCTTGCATGTGCCATATGAGCTTACAGCTCTTGTTAATTCTTTAGTCTTCAGTTTTGAAGGATCATATAGTAAATAAGAATAATAATAACTGAACTAAAAATAGGGGGTGACAAGCAAAGCTCAACGCTGAGTGTATTAAGAAATAAGTAATAAGTATTCATTTTCAGCATATTAAACATTCTCTTTTCTAGGTAAAAGGCCCTGGTGGCCTGATATGCGCAAGATCCGCAACGTCATGGAAGGCTGGATCGCCAAAAAGAAAATCGCCCGGATTCCGCGCCGGAAAAATCCCGGACAGGAAACGACAAAAAGACCATACAAAAGACGAGGGCCGTGTGACCCGACTAGAACCCCGAAGCGCCGGAAAAAGGGCGAAACCCTAAACGTGACCGGAGATGTTTGGCTGGATGAATTCGGTGAACTAGTGTATAATCTAGATGACTACCAAGCTCATGAGGTGGTCGTCACCACAGACGGACCGAAACATGAGGAAGGTGACTATGTCGAATACACATATTATGACACAGAGGTTGTGACAGATCAAGACCAAGAGATAATCACAGACCATGATGTGAATGAAGAATTTGTCTATACGGAGGAGTTGGGAGAGGATAGGACGATTCAAGACGTGGGGGACTTCCCGGTAGGGGAATTTTCCTCAGGGGAACAGTTCACATCTAGGGATTTCCCCCCTGTAGGGGAATACCCGTCGGAACAGGGCACTGTTATTGAGATCGTTAAGCCGGGCCCAAACACTCGAGATCCAGGTGCATATGAAGCGCGCTTAAATGAAGCACAAAATAAAATTCGTGATTTAGTGCGCGAATTGACTGGATTAAGCTACAACGTTGGAGAGCTTACAGCCTTGGAATTTGCTCAGAGATATCTAACAGATGCCATTGAACTGTTAAAAGAACATGCAGACCAGAGTGAAAGCAGTGACATTGAAAACCTGGACCCAGAAGTGCAAAGTGATGATGTGATGCATGAAGAGCAGGTGATCGGGGAACCTAGTGATGTGCCTCAGGGTGTGGTGTGGGTGTCTGTGGATAGTCATTCTAATGTGCTAAGAACTGTGGACCCGCCGTTGGCAAAGCTAGAGGGAAAAGGAGATTCTGCGAGTGGCGATTTTGATGCCGAGATGGAATATAGCGAAGGAGACTTTGTTGAGGTACGTTAAAGAGAAGGGACGCTATACCCTATGACCAGGGACCCATAAATTTTCTTTACAGGGGGCCTGTCATTTCCTATGCTTCTATATTGCTATGATGACCGAACCAAATTCAGTTTCCAGAAATCCCCGCTTGAGTCGATCGGCATTCTTGTTTGCCTCATTGGACGAGCGCGCCAAAGAGACTGCTCCCTCAAGGCGCCAGCGGCCAATCCCAAATTTCGTCAATCTGGTCTTGAACGTGATTGGACCGTGGGTATTTCTCGAACTATCTTCCGTGCGCTCAAGATAGCATCAAGATAGCAGCAGCCTTTTTTCACACTAAAATGTTCAGAAAGAAATTGCCGAAGAACATATCCAAAATCAACCAAATCGCCCTATGACTGAACTTTCTACAGCTGCTGGAAAGGGTGGGGGGTGGGTGAAAAATAATTAAGGGATGAAGTTTATTGTTTATTTTGGATAATATGATTTGTTTATGATCGATTTAGGGGTAAGAAGGCATGCAGAGTACATATTTATACTTAAGATTCCTCCGCTGTGATCCCTCCTCTCTGACCATTTCACGACAATTCCGGCCCCTCCAACTCCCCCACAGTTATCGGATTCGGTGTGAGTGGAATATCGGACTTGTCACTTATCAAGTTACATTCAGATCCGATCTCCCTTTCGAAAGTTGTGCATGCGACTAGATTCCGGATTCCCCATCCGCCACTCCCCACGATGGTCGGGTCGGAGAAGTGACTATTTCCAAGTCAGCTTAGTCGAGTCCCTGATATTCCTGCTAAATTGTTTCGTCCTAGCACATCTGGAAGTACCGTAACTTGCGATCACCGGACCGACAGACAGACAGACCAACCGACGGAAAAGCTATCGGTAGGCCTATATGGCGGAGCGAATCTGCAAGTGCCATAAACAAGCTCCCATCGTCGTATCCTGGGGGCATAGCCTATTCTGGATATCCTTCATAATACTGAACACCATCAATTCATTCATGCGTTATTTTTTATCGAACTTCTGACAGTGTATCCTTTTTTCCCGCCGAAGTTGGAAGTTCAGTTGGTTTTATGATTCTAAGAATTATTTTTTTTTGTATTTTCAGGCAACGAAAACATTGAAAGTCATAAGCCTTCCACCGCCCAATCGACAAGGACAGTCTCTTAACCTGCCGTTTCACTCATCAGGGGAATTGCACCTCCAGTGAACGGATCTACACGCGCGTATAGTAATTTATGGTTAAATTAATTATGGAAGGAAGAACCATTTTGTATAGAAGTGCCGCCCAAGACATGTCGCATTACAAATTTGCTTATTTTTATTGTCTCGAACTTCTGCGAAAATAGTAACGTGAGTATTCCTTCAGCCCAAGCTGACTGCGAATCATATTTGACTGTGCCAAACGGATACGTGAGCTAGAGTTTCCCAGGCTCAGAGCAAAATAACACTAGGCAGTAGCGCCAAGACCTATCCATTCTGTGCATCGGAAACAGTCAAAGCGAGACAAACTTGCGGGCTTAGAAAATTTCTAGTGCAGCTAAGATGCGGGCCGCATACATCGACGAAATAGGGGAGGTTGTGTCTTTGTTTGCTGTGTTCGGGATATGGAGTTATCTGAGCCAGCGCTGGTGCACGACTGATAAGATAAGACTTATTCCACTAAAAGCACAGAGGCCATGGGATGTTATATTATGAGGATAGTGATATACCTTCTGTGTGTTAACTTCTAAACACCTTATAACGTGTAGCGTGTACCCGAGCGGTTAGTACGTATGCTGACTAGAGTGGTAGCCTGAGTGGTATCCTCGAAGGGTTGGTTCGTGGCTGTGGAGGGGGAGCTTAGACGGTTGGCCCTAGGTCTCTACATTCGACAAACCATGTTTTACAAAACACACTTACTTTTAATGTTGAAATCCTCCATACAGTATAATTCACTGAATACAATACATTGACTGCTCAATACGAACTGCCAATAGTGACTCCTCAATACGACTGCCCATACTGACTGCTCAATACGACTGCCCCTTACTGACACAAAACACTGACTATTTATACTTTAATCCTTCCCAGAGGTTTCTCTAGTCTAGCCGAAAGGGACCCAACCTCTGGAGGGTATAACCTCCAGAGTTAGGGACCTCTCCTAGATGAAACCTAAGAGAGAGACGGAATATCGGGAACGGGAAAAAGGTCGCAAGATAGAAATCTAATCGTCTCCTAGCGAACTATTAGCGGAAAGAACCTCTGGAGATTAATTCGTTACAATCCTCCCTCCTTAGAAAAAGTGTCTCCTGACACAGTTCTAGAAATACATACCCTAAACCTACACAAAGTCTATCCGAAAAACGCGTGTCCTAATATGTACATATATATCAGGAAGAAAGTTGTTATATCAGCTTTGCTTAGAAATTAACTTAGCTTTCCCAAAAATCTGATTTCAAGAACCATTTTTTTTTCATCGTGAGATCAACGCATTCCAATCTGGTAGACCTGTCACTATGATGCTCATTTCTTTTAGTTCGGCCACTAAGTTTTTCTTGTAAAGTCTAGTAACAGCGGCCAATGGCAACACTTGTGGTAGCCAAAATACAAAAGTAAATGGCTCAATTTAGGTTGCCGGATTTCTGTGGCGAAGTTCATTCTCCCCACTAATCCTCTAGTTTAGCTCACGCCATTACTTGACACTGGGTATTCTTCTAAACTCAAGTCAGCCGTAGGCTGACCGCATCCAGTGTGTAAACACCTCTTCACAGTGGCCTCTTTCCTGAACAGAGTGGCGAGTCTAACTTCAATTGGATTGCCAACAACTTATTAATTAATTTGTCCTTACTGAAATCAGAACTTCCAGGTTTTTACTTTATACTTCCCTTCCCCCTTTAAGAAAGAAAAGAAATGCGTTGCCCATATAACAACTTTTGGCCAGAAGATTCCCATCCTTGTGATACAATGTAGCCTAAATTACAAAGAAATACCTCATATTGAATGCTCTCGAGGAACGTTATCAACTAGACCTACACATTAATAAGCAATCCTGTTAAGCTCCCGCAAAAGTCTCCTATCGTCACTTATTACTGCGAAAATAAACTTTTAACTGAATGTCTAACTCCCATAAACCTAGATCCTAAAACAAACGTGCACTTGAACATAAGTTAGGGATAACTTAAATTCTATAATCACAAAATGTTGCTTGCCAATTGTCTTGGCAAATTGTCTTTTGACCTTTACAGCAACATAAAGTTCTTTTCCTTCTGTATATTTCCGACTGTAACATAGTCTCTTTTGTCGGTTACTGAAAATTTTTGAATATGGTAAGGTTAGACTTACACATACGGCAATGTCATTGGCTTCTTTTAAGCTAGTTTCTCCTTCGGGACTCACATCCGGATCCCTAATTCCTGGTGATGGCTTGTGCCACCTTCCTGCTATCAACGGTCACCTCTTCTTCTGGCGTTTAGTTGGCTTCTTCCGTTGTCTAATTTGGTTTTCTTCTTCTTCTTCAGTTGCAATGGTTCTCTTCTGTTTAGCCTCTTCTTTGGGTAGAGGTCCTTATCTGTTCTTCTTGGATCGAAGGCATAGAGTCAGTCTTGCTTAACGTCGTCTTCGGAATCCGTAGCTGTCAGACCTCTGTCTGATTAGTTTCGTGCTGAAGATCCTGGGTCGATCCTTCGTAAGGTTGTCCTTCCGCTCGCTTGTGGGTGCGAGCATCTCTGGTACGATGATCTCATCGTTGGTGTCTCTCTTACTCGACTGAATTGTAACTCGGACTTAAACCCACAATATTTGCTGCTTATTTGCTTTACGGAAAACTAGCTGTCGACCCATTATTAGTTTAATTCTTTAAACCATTCCAGCTTTTCCTCATAGCAAAATCTCTTTTCGCACCAGCAACGGAGCTCTATTTAAATCCTTTACCCTTAAGGATTACTGACGCAGCTTCTGATGTTTAAAACTTTCTTTTAGGACAACCTTATTTCCTCCTTAATAGTCCTTGGTCCGAAGTTACCAGTTATTTCAGAGAGACACATTACCTGTAAAATACAAAACAGATTAATCTAAATCTGCTCATCTTGGCGGGTACTTCTTCCCGCCCAAGGGTGACAAAAACTCACCCCCTTCTTTCTTGGAGCATCTTCTCCAAGGAGAAATCTGATTATCCTGGCGGTTACTTCTTCCCGCCCAGGGGTGATCAAACTCACCCCTCGCTAACTATTAGCGTTTAATCGAATGTAACTTGGCCAAAGTTCCATTTCATTTTTAGTGGTGTTCCACTTCTTTTAGTCAGGAGTACATTCTTTTAAAGCACAAGTTATATGTTCTTGGCTGGGACTTCTAGGGAAAATTCAAAAATCAACCACGGGGAATAGATCAAATCAAATTTTAGGTTTATACTCAAATGCGATTAAGTACATTCAAGTGAACGACAGTTCATGACGCTGTTATTCACTTGACGCGTAGTAATCGTGAAGAATTTTCTCCCTATTTTTGTGTTCCACTTCCCAGTTTCGTGTATGTTAACTTGTCTGGCTGCTTTCTGTCTCGTAATGGTCTCGACTGTCTACTTGAGAGCGAGTCAAGATACTGTTTGTACTCTTCCTGTTTAGCTCTTTTTGATGCTTGCTGTGCTGCCCATGCAGCATCTAAATCTGGCCTTCCGCTTTTGCTCGATGTGGCTTGAATGAAAGCATCGACGGCGATTAAATTTTCCTCGTAACAGTCGTCTCCAATCTTTAAAAATTCTGTGATGCCACCTGTAACGTCAAAACCGTGCCCTAAAGCACTTTTCATAAAAGTGGAGTACCCTACGAGTCTCTCTTGGACTCGATGTGGCAACCTCCTGAAGAGGGCCCTGAGAGGGCTTATACCGGAACTCGTGCCCGCCGATGCCTCTAACTGTACTCCAAACAACATGACGTCAACAAAAAGTGCATCCTTAGCGCATTTGTACGCACTAATATAAGACGGACGACGGAACCTGCGGAACGCCTGACTCATTGTTACTCTGGAGCCGTCGCGATTTAATGCTTCGATGAATCATGCAATCTTTGCCATTTCTTGCAACGTGGCCTGCCTTTGCACATTTTGCACAGATCGGTTTTCCTCAAGGATCCTACGCATAGCTCAACTTGAACAGATTTGGAGGGTCTGAGGATTCTTTATTACAACTTTTCACACAAAAGCCGATCTATCTTTGACCTGCTGACGTCCGCCGCAAAAAAACGTAAATTTCCCTTTTCTTGTCTGAAAAAAATAAAAATAATAATAATGGCAGCCTATGGCATTAATGGCGTATTTACGCAGTATCTACTGGGCCCCTAATTTATTTTATGCTGATGCCGTAACCTGACCCTCTAGAAAAATAACAACAAAAAAAACGTGAACTTTTCTGAACTCTCCCCTCCACAGTAAATAGCTGTCACCAGTGTTATATTATGAGGATAGTGATATACCTTCTGTGTGTTAACTTCTAAACACCTTATAACGTGTAGCGTGTACCCGAGCGGTTAGTACGTATGCTGACTAGAGTGGTAGCCTGAGTGGTATCCTCGAAGGGTTGGTTCGTGGCTGTGGAGGGGGAGCTTAGACGGTTGGCCCTAGGTCTCTACATTCGACAAACCATGTTTTACAAAACACACTTACTTTTAATGTTGAAATCCTCCATACAGTATAATTCACTGAATACAATACATTGACTGCTCAATACGAACTGCCAATAGTGACTCCTCAATACGACTGCCCATACTGACTGCTCAATACGACTGCCCCTTACTGACACAAAACACTGACTATTTATACTTTAATCCTTCCCAGAGGTTTCTCTAGTCTAGCCGAAAGGGACCCAACCTCTGGAGGGTATAACCTCCAGAGTTAGGGACCTCTCCTAGATGAAACCTAAGAGAGAGACGGAATATCGGGAACGGGAAAAAGGTCGCAAGATAGAAATCTAATCGTCTCCTAGCGAACTATTAGCGGAAAGAACCTCTGGAGATTAATTCGTTACAGGGAAGAAAATGACACACACAAAAACAAAACAAAAATAAAGAACAACAAGAGCTGAAAGCTCATATGGCACTTGCAAGGCTGGGTCAGAGGATGAAAGTAGGAATTCGTCAATTTGTGGGTTTGTTTTGATCATTTGTAATCAAAACTGTTGAAGTAAAAAACATGACGAACTCATCGGGAGCACGAAAATGTATATTTTGCTCAAAAGTATTGTTTGTACTTTAAGGAAATCACTTGTGAGGGATCATAGGGATCACGAAAATGTGTATTTTGCTAAAAAGTATTTTTTGTACGTTGTGGTTGCGATTAGTACTTTATAAGGAATTATTAAGGAATTCAGTTGTAAGCAAAACCCTTGAGGCAAAAATGATCATGGGCTCATAGGGATCACGAAAATGTATATTTTGCTTTAAAATATTTTTTTTTGTACTTTGCGGTTAGCATTAGTACTTTAAGGGATGGTCGGATCAGGGAACTGACTATTTCTAAGCCAATCATGTCAAGTCTCTAATTTTCAAGCCAAGTTTTATCGTCATAGCACGTCTGGAAGTACCTTAACTTGCGATCATCGGAATTCCGGACCCCCTCACTCTAACTCTCCCACAGTGCCCGAATCTTGTCCGGTTCTGTCACTTACGTACGTAGGGCTTGTGCTTGTTCTTTCCACCAAGTTTCATTCCGATCGCTTCACTCCAAGCGTGTCACAAGTTTTCCGGTTCCCACCTCCGACCCCCCCCCCCCCCACCTTCATCGGATCTGGTCCGGACTTGAAACTGGGCATCCGAGACATGTGATCTTTCTACGTATCAAGTTTCATTATGATCCGATCACCCGTTCGGAAGTTATACATACCTCAAGATTCCGGATTCCCCCTCCCGTCACTCCCCCCACGATGGTCGGATCGGGAAGTTGACTATTTCCAGGTTAATCTGGTCGAGTCCCTGATTTGCCTGCCAAATTTCATTGTCCTAGCACACCTGGAAGTAACTTAACTCCGTATCACCGGAATTCCGGAACCCCCCTCCAACTCCCCCCACAGTGCACGAATCCGGTCCGGATCTGTCAATGACGTACCTAGGGTATGTGCTTGTTCCTCCCACCAAGTTTCATCCCGATCGCTCCAGTCTAAGCGTGTCACATGATTTCCGGTTCCCCCCTCCGACCCCCCCCCACATTAATCGGATTCGATCCGGACCTGAATTGGGACATCTGAGAAATGACGTCTTCCCAAATATCTAGTTTCATTAAGATCCGATCACCCGTTTGAAAGTTATGCATGCCCCTAAATTCCGGATTCCGGCTCCCCTCCCTCCCCCCATGATGGTCGGATCGGGGAAGTGACTATTTCTAAATTAGTTTGGTCGGGTCCCTGATATGCCTGCCAAGTTTCATCGTCCTAGCACATCTGGAAGTACCCTAACTCGCGATCACCGGACTGACCGACCGACAGACCGACCGACGGAAAAGTGATCGGTATATGGCACTTGGCCGGAAGGCAAGTGCCATAAAAACCAAATAAGTGATAACTATTTTACATATCCCTTTACAGGAACCTTTCTCTGTGGTTCATCGAATTTCGCTGCTATTCGAGCGTGTATCACTTTTTCAGCGTTACTGCAGAGCGACATAACACTACGGAATAGTGCCAAGACCTATGCTTTCAGTGCATCAGAAAGGTGCCTGACTTGTAGCGCCGCCCACTAGGCTCGGGACATTCAAAGCGAGACCAACTTGCTCGAGGAAACATTGGATGGGAGGTTGTATCTTTTTTTCTTGCTGTGCTCGGAACATGGAGTGCTGGTCTTAGGCTGCTATCAGTGCTTCCACTTCTACTTTATTTCAAAGTAGAATACTTTATTTCGGACCATTCTACTTTTTAATTTTCTAATCTACTGTACTACTTTATTTCTACTCTTTTTTGTCTGTGACACACTGCAGTTTGGAAAACAATCTGGTTTCGTTTAAAATTCTCTCAATTTTACCATAAAATAGGCTGATTTTCGAAATTTTTGCCTGCGGCGCACAGTTTTAACTTAATCTGGTTCTATATTTGATTAAACACAAAACAGGCTGATTCCCCCTGTTGTAACAGTCAGCGCACAGTTTGTTTTTCTGCCCAAATCTCGGTACTTTAGCACTAAAAAGGATAATTTTTTGCCTGCGGCGCACATTTTGAACACAAACCGGTTTTGAACCAAAAGATCTGTATTTTAGCACAAAACAGTCTGATTTTTGAAGTTTTTGCCTGTTGTAAATAATTTGCGAACTTCGTTTTGTACCGAAGTTTCTGTATTTTAGTAGGAAACAGGAATTTTGTTTCCGAATTCTTGCCTGTGTCTCAGTTTTAACACAATTTGGTTTGAACAAAAACATCTGGATTTGTCGGGAAAACAGGATGATTTTTTTTTTAAATTTCCTGCGGTGCATAGTTTAAGCAAAATTTGGTTTATAGAACAAAAAGAAAGTTTTTGTTAGCTTTCAAAAACTATTCATGAAGGGGAACGTTGAAAATAAATCAGCTAATTAAGCATTCACATATGAAATGACGGTCCTGGTGATTGCATTACTCCTACATTAAGCTCGTCTTTCGATATAAAACTACTTTTTTTTTTACATTGATTCAGAACAGATATACTTTTTTCTACTTTATTTTGGAGGGCTGCTACTTTTTTTCAGAGAGGGTCGAGTGGAAGCACTGGCTGCTATGGAAGGGTATGGTTTCTCCGGAAGGACGAATGTTCATGCGCGCGTTCAGCAGGTTTGAAGGTTCCGCTGGGCATAATGAACTGGGGTGTACAGGGTTAACTGGAGCGGTTCCCAGCTTCGTGAACGTAAACGTCCGCAGGGGTCAGAGACCTAATATGGTAGCGTACGCCGGACGAGCGGATCTTCGAATGCCGGACATACTAAATCCCTAATGATTCAGATTATTTTTATTCAGATTCAGATTATTTATTCACACAAAAAACAATATAATCCCTGGAACAAACTGCATGTCCGCCTACAAAAAAAAGCCATGCGGCCTATGGGAGCGAACATACAAATAAGGAGCTCATTCAATAATACTTATTTTTAAACAAACACAAAAAGGAACATTATTATTTAACTACATTTACAAATACCAACTCTCAACGACTATCACTTGAAAATGCCTTTTTCAGTTGTTTTTTGAAAGACTGAAGGGTTGTTGCATTCCTAATACACAGGGGTATTTCATTCCATAGCGCTACTCCTGCATGTCTTATTGAAAACGCCCCTCTTGAGGTATGCCTTCTTTGGTGAGACAATAAACTATTTGACGCTGATGATGTCGGAAAACCATGATATGATGACGATTCCTTAAAAAGATCCAGCTGTAGAATTCCAGGAGGTGAAAGTGAATTGAGATATTTGTACATAAATATTCCTATCTGTGTTTTACGTATTTGCATAATATTAAGAAGGTTAGATTTCACATATGATTCAGCCGTTGTATATTTGCCATAGACCAGTGTCCGAACTGCCCTGTTTTGAATAATTTGCATTTTTTTTATGTTATATTGAAACGAACTAGTCCAAATATAACAACCGTACTGGATATATGAATAAAATAATGTGAAATAAAGTGTTCTTAAAGATTTTTGTGGAATAAAATTTTTTACTCTATGCAAAATTCCTGCTGCTCTTGAAGCTTTAACCGCCAGTGCCTTCACATGATTTTTCCACGTTAGTAAATCGTCAATTATCATTCCCAGATATTTAAGATTTTGAACTCGGGTTATAATAGAATCTTTGTATTTTAGAACCTTATTACTGATCAAAGGGGATAGATTAGAGAAAATCATATATTTTGTTTTTTCAGTGTTAAGAGCAAGTTTATTATTTTGTGTATATTGACAAATTTTATCTAGGGCTATATTCATCTTTGAATAAAGCTCTTCCAGACATTCTGCCTTAAAAAATAATACCATATCATCAGCATAAGAAATTAAGTCATTAATTTGAGTTAAATCATGAATATCCGAAAGATAAATAAGAAAAAGTAGCGGACCAAGAATAGAACCTTGGGGCACTCCACACGTAATGTGATGTTTTATCGACGTAGCAGTCCTCACACAAACAACTTGGTATCTTTCACTCAAGTATGACTTTAGCCATAGTATTATCCATGTCGGGAAATTTAGTTTAGTTAATTTTTCAAGTAGAATTTTGTGGTTTACCGTATCGAAAGCTTTTGATAAGTCGATAAAAATAGCTGATGACAGGAGTCCTTGGTCCAGAGAATCTTTTAGTTTCGAAATTAGGTGTGATATTGCATGATCCGTAGAGTGTCCCTTCCTGAAACCATACTGACTAGGGGGAATTATCTTCTTTTCTTCTAAATATTTACTAATTCTTGAATGCATTGCTTTTTCAAAAATCTTCGAAAACACTGGTAGTATAGAAATGGGTCTGTAATTACTCAGTACATCTTTCTTTCCATTTTTAAACAGTGGTATGACCCGGCTTGTTTTAATTGCACTAGGCACAACTCCGCTTACCAGAGATAAATTTATTAAAAATAAAAGGATACCAGAAATCACCGGAAATATCTTTTTTACGATTCTTTTTGGAATATGATCATTACCTGGGGCCTCTGAAGGTCCGAGGTTTTGTAAAATTGATTCAAGTTCCTTCATATTTAAAATCTCGGGGCTTATTTCTTCTTCGTTATTAATCACATCAGGCATTGGGTTTATTGCTGGTGTTTGCTCTCCTGTAGGATCATTAATTTGGGTATCAATACACGAAGCAATTTTTGGGCCAATTTCCGTAAAATATTTGCAAAATTCATTTGCAATTTCTGTATCATCATGTAGACTTTCCTGGCTATCGTTTGATATTACCGTTGTAGGGGCTTCATTAGTCTGATTTCTTTTATGTGGAGATAAAACACTATTTAACAGATGCCATGTTGCCCTTATATCATCCTTTGCTGTTTCGAACGCGTTCAATAAATAGTTTCGCTTTAGTTCACGGTTTTTCTTATTAACCAAAGATTTGTAATTACTATATAATTGGAGATTCTCGGCGGATGGCCGTTTCAGCTGCTGGATGAATAGCTTATTTCTAAGCCGTATCATGTTTTTCAATTCATGACTAATCCAAGGAACATCCACTCGATTAAGTTTACATTTCCTAATTACAGGATTAACCGAACAACATAGCTTAATCCCCTGTTCCAGCTTATTCATAAATAATACATAAGCCCCTTCAGCATCACTACTACTTAATACATCACTCCAATCAACTCCCGACAGGTACGCTTTTAGTTTATCAGAATTTTTGTCAGACATATCGTACATTTTTGGTGGGTTTGCTGTATTTCCTCGTTTCGGAGGGTGTTTTGGTAATGACAATATAATAAAATTCAAAAGGTGGTCCGATCCGGGGGCCAGCAAAACTCCCGATGATTTAACTTTTTCACAATACTCTTCTGGCAGCAAAATCGTATCAATTAGAGTAGCACTTGTCAATGTTATTCTAGTTGGGATATTAATACAGGGGAACAAACCAAATGATATAACACTTGTTAAAAAATCCAGGTTGCAACTGTGATCAAGATCTAACAGATTGAAGTTAAAATCGCCCATTATCACGCAAGGATTACGAGTCGAACGAAGTCCTGTCAAGAGAGCCTCTAGATAAGCGATTCCTTCAGGTGCTGGGGTACTTGGTGGTCGGTACACCAGTACAATGTGTGGTATAAGACGGGACAAGGCGAATACAACTAACTATATCGAAGATAATATTAACTCTACATCAGTACTGGTTAAACACTTGTACATAATATATCAACTTATCTTTTGATATACACTGGATCACGGCAACGAAGGTAAGTCCTATGAATTTCAGTCTTGTCTATGCCCTTCTGTCGCGAGCCCCAAAAACCTCCGCGCCCCGGAAGCAAGGATTTTCCTTTGTCCAGAGGAACCTCCAAACCTGCTGAGCGCAAGCAGGAACATTCGTTCTTCCGGAGAAACCAAAGGTTCAAGGTTCAACGTTTAATTACGCTTCATTATAAAATTATCAGACATAAGGTTAAGCCGGAGACACAAGGTCGATTGACCAAAACCCGGTACAATAAAAGAACAAATCTATTTAACATATAACAATCATATAAATAAATAAATTCCATGACTCACCACTAGACGGGAACCCGCCCCTCAAACACACCGACACTCGGCAAAGATCAACCCGGAAACCCACAAAAAAAAAAAAACCTTGCACAGCAACCTAAAGGCGTATTCTCGCCGTTCCACGGGGAATCGAAGGGAACGGCGAGAATAGAGGGAGTCGCTCCACGCGCACTCCGCGTACGGAAAACAGCGAGAACACGGGGAATGCTTCTAAAATGGATTTTGTTCGAAAAAAAAATTGCAGTTGACAAAATTTATCTGGATCCACTTTATTTTTGGTTTTGCTTATTCTGATGGTTTTTAATTAATTTTTCATTGCACCAACACCAGCAAAAATTGTTTCCCCTCCGAATCTGAAAGGGAGTCCTTTTTGATGATGGTGATGATCATCGGAGCAATCCCCGTCCGTGGGGACTCGCGAGAATACGGGGAGTGAGTCCCCGGGACAAACAAAAACGCGGGGACTCCTCAAGTGGAGTCCTCGGGGAACGGCGAGAATATACCTTACACCGGTACACGACTGATTGTGTTACAGTAGAGACGTTCTCTATCGCTAGTGGTGCTAGTGTCGCTGCTATTTGAGTGTGTTTCACTTTTTTCAAGTCTTGGCGTTACTCGCTAGTGTTATTTTGCTCTGGCAAGGGTCCTCGTCAGGCTCAGACCGCTCAAGCTGGAAAATGAATATAGCTCTAATAAAATATAGCTGACTTATTCGTTTTGCAGTGTCAAATGAGAAAACGGATTCGATTCAGCATTGTCACAGGCAGAGGCCTTACCAGCCAAAATGTTTGGGGGGGAGAGATATTTATCGACTGGATGGTCATTTTTAACGACTGTTTTGAAGAAAAAACGACAGTTCTGACGAATAAATTTACTGATTTTCAGAAAAACTAACTGTTTTTATGAAAAAATGAACGTTTTTTTTTACGGAAAACCGCGGCGCTTCGCGCTGATTTGGTCGTTTTTTTTCGCCGACAACAGTGCGGGGGGCTGTCCCCCCCTTACGTGACGCCCCTGGTCACAGGGCCTCATAGGATGAAATGTTTTACTCAAAAAAGTAAAAATAAATAAATAACATAAGCGAGAAACTTCGTCACAGACAATCGGCAGGACGACGTAAAATTATAAAGTAAGTAGCAAGTAGGATTATAAACTCTGATCTAAGTGGTCTTCAATAAACTGTCTAAATATCTCTGGGGGTCCTAGATATTCACGAATTCGTCCGCAGAATTCCCGCACTACGTCCCCGGCGCAGCAAGTGCCGTATCAGCTCGTAGCTCTTGTTTATGTCGAAACCTGTCTCCGACTTGACAGAATCACAGAAGAAGTAGCGGAACAAAAGGAGAAAGCTCTGCCGAATTCTCCCTTAGGCATTTTATAAAATTGGGCTAGAAATATAGTAGGCCACAGGAATCTACTGCTGTTATGAACGATATAGGGGTGAGTAAAAGATTTGAAAAACTCAAGTAGGCTACTAAAGAGTCAATAGGTCTGGACAGTCTGCCAAACAAGTGGCACAGTTACAGTTTACTTTTGCAACTCCTCTTCAAAAGAAAGAGCATTATGCAAAGGCTCCCCATGAAGCAGCAGTGAAGTCCAAAGTGCATAATATTGCTTAAAAGGCAGATATAATTATAAAAGGCTTTTTCGGAACTCCTCCATTCTAACCAGAATCCAGATTTTAACTCCCCCAATCTAAGGCATCAATCAAGGTAAACGGCATTTTGCTTGATTTTGTACATTGCCTACAGCCTACCTTGAACAATCAGGTTTCCCAAATGGACTAGCCTATTATTGTTATTGTAGGAAAGATGATGAGACCTCTCATAGTCATATGGGGGGGGGGGTATGTCTGCCCTCAGTTGCTGTCATGCTCTTCTGGATTTAAAATTTGTCCAGTTTTCCTGTCAGTCAAAGGATCCGGAAAGCTCCTTCAGACGTGCCTCTTGAGAACAGCGTGCTGTTGTTCTCTTGTCCGTTGTTGTCCGTGCCCAGAAGGATAACCCTTCCCAGTGTTCTCAAAATGGGTCACTTTAAACTATGTTGAATTTCTTTCTTATTCTAGCTGTCGAAAGAGGAGAAAGAGAAGATCGTCAATGAAAGGATTGAACAGATAAGGAAGAAGAATGAGCTCTTACGAAAAAGATATGAAGTAAGCTTCCAACTGTTTGTTGACATTTGGGCCATTTAACCTCCTTGAGGGTGTTTGAGGCAGAAGATTGAATGAATGAATAAGTTTATTACCCATCTTTACATAAGAATGTCACTGATGGAGTAGAAGAAAAGGGGAAAAAAATAAAGAAGAAAGAACAATGAACAACAAACAGACAAGATACAGTTTTAACTTTGTAAACAATTTGCACTGTTTTAACTTCAAAAAATGCATAAATAACTAATAACCTTATTTCTTTAACTATTGCTTAATTGCTGGATAGTGGCTGTTCAAAGGGTCGAGGGATTCCAGAAATTGAGCACGACGCTCTAAAGCAGCCTCTATCGGATCTCTAACCCCATGATTTCTTGTGACTCGTCGATTACGAGACCACAACGGCAGCCCAAACAGGAATTTTGTGTATTTGTAATAATGAATGAATGAATGAATTTATTTTTCACCGGCAAATACAAGTAAGCAAATGCAGAGTACAATATTAAATAATAAATATAAAAAGAAAAAAGAAAGAAACAGACAAGACAAATTAATGTAAACGGCAAAAACATATACAACAAACATTTATTACACATGTGACTGGAAAAAAGTCTGAAGTGGGTCGTATGGACCCAACTGATCTCGCGCCTTACGCACAGCGTTAGACGCAAGTACAGTCAGCTGTGACGGAGTATCTGACAGTAGATACTTACCGACAATTTTTCTGTTACGGTATGACCGAGGGAGGTACATTAGGTACTTACAGTATCTAAAGTAGCCGACCCTCAACGCTTTATGGTCCTTTTTCCGCAGAATATGGTGAACACTACTAAGAAAAGCAATAGCAGGGGAGCAATAGCCGGAGTATAGCCTCGCCAGACCTCTTATGTAGCTCTAATAGTCTTAATATCGGATGTGTGGAAAATTTTCCAGAAAGGTGCTAGTGCAAGTGCATAGAATTATGCATTATTTTGAATGGAGTATAGGTCTAGATTTCTCAAGGTTTAGCCGGACCAAAGAGAGTAGAGATTCATTACCTATGTTGTAATTCAGTAAACACTATATTAGCATGATCTTTCTCTCCAGAATTCTATGTCAAGGAGCAGTGGCCTGAATGATGGTTGTATGCAGTGGCGTCATTTGGCAGCTGCATGTGAAGAATCGTAAAATCTTTAAAAAGCAATCAACAACATTTTGACAGGCAGTCTTTAAAGTGTATTTTAAGAAGGTCTTTCACCAAACTTTGACCTTACCAGACTGAGCTAATGATCCGGAACTATGCCATTGCTTGCCCTGGATTTCAGCGAAATGACAACTCTAGTTTTATGCTGTTACAGAAGTTGATTTTAACACATTTATTTTTAATAAAGTATTGTAAAGCAGAAAATTATGCCAAGTAAAAGGAATGTAGAGTAAGGACAGGAATAAGCCTTACAGCATTCCAAATGTTGCACATATTTTAATTTTCATCCTTTCCTTCTAGGAAGTTCAGACTGATAAGAGGACTTTTGAGGCTCAAAGAACCAAAACAGTGGATGACCATGAGGTTTGTGAGAATTTGGTACTGTAGATCTTTAGTGCAGGTATATCCAACTCCTCGCTCGCGAAGGTTGTTACATTACCCTTCACACTACCTAATTATTTACTTTAATTGTAAAGGAGGGAAAGCTTAAAAAAGGGGAGAATGGTGGTCCCAGAAAGAGGAGGTAATTCGACAAGAATTTTCTCAGTTCCTGCTATTTGTTAGGGATCTTCTGTTATTCTTGTGATTTCCATTATGTTCATTTGTTGTCATGTAATTGTTTGTTTACTTGTTCGTAAAGTTTCCCCAATAACCAATCAGACTATCCGTCAAAGTTTATTCATTTGTACCAGATTGGAAGAACTAAAAGTATCGAGAGATATAATGCATGCAAATCCTGTGGCATGAGCGTATATGAACTAAAGTTCTCGTGAAATGAACTTTTAAATAGCAACAACTATCTCTCTTTACACGGGATAGTTGCTGTTTGCAAAGCGCTTCTTTAGAAAGTAGCTACAATCAAAATAATGCAGAGGTAGGGGATAGCTTAATGCTTTTGTTGTATGTTCATGGCCCACTGTCCTTTCGTTACATTAAAATATGTACCTCTCAATAGTTGCATTTTTGTCTGAGTTTTCAGTTCTTGTTCCTCGTACAATTTACCGTTTTTGCTTTTCTCGCTAAATTCGAAACAGTGTTGTAGCATGGTCAGTCGTAGCTTTATTCTACTGTACTTACTCATGATCACGGCAGCTACTTGTAGAGGGTTGGAATGGTTTCTTTAGTAATTATCTCTCAAGTTGGAATGACGATGGTAGCTTTTCGTAACTATTGGTAATAGACTGTACCCCATTTGTTATTGTTAGTATTATTATTTATTTGTATTCCTTCAAAACTAAAGAGTAAATATAAAATTAAAAACGTAAATACATCAGTCATTTTAGTGGCAATTACATAAATATATAGCAACTCACCAAGCAAATATTACCGAATCTGCAATCAACAAGAGCAAGAAGCTCATATGGCACTTGCATATTGTGTCAGAGGATGAAAGTGGGAATTTGTCAATTCGTGGGTTTTATTGTAATCCTTTGTAAGCCAAACACTTGAGGCACGAATGATCACGAGCCCTTGGTGATCGTAAAATGTATCGTTTGATCAAAAGTATTTTTTTTTGCACTTTGCGTCAAAATTATGTTTTTCACTTTGCGGTTAGGATACGCACTTTAAGAGCGCTAGAAATTAATTTGTAATCAAAACCAAAATGATCATGGGTCCTTGGGGATCATGAAAATGTATCGTGAGTTTGTTTGTGACCAAACCCTTGAGGCAAAAATGATGATGGGGTCTTGAGATCATGAAATCGGATCTTTTGGTCAAAATTATTTCTTTCAATTTGCGGTCAGGATGCGCACTTTAAAGGCGCTAGAAGAGCGTTTTGAGGAGACCCAAGGATTCATAACAATTGAGGCACAAATGATCATGGGCCCTTGGGGATCGTGAAAATGGATCGTCTGATCAAAATTATTTTAAGCACTTTGCAACATACGCACTTTAAAAGGTGTTCAAGTTCCGTCAGAATAAGATCACTTGCTCCAGAGTTGTGCATGTCATGATATTTTCGCCCCCCCCCCCCTCCAACTCTCCCGATAGTGCCCAGACCCGATCCAGTTCCAAAAGCTGACGCGTCTCTAGGACTTATGCTTTTTCTTCCCACGAAGTCCGGTCTCGATCACTCCATTATAAGCGTGCCATAGGATTTCCAGCGCCCCCTCCCCACCTCTGCGATAATTACCGGATCTGATCCGGGGTATTCCGGAGTTGAAATGAAACATCTGAAACATGTATTCTTCCCGATCATCAAGTTTCATTCGGATCTGACCACAATTTGCGATCACCGGAATTCCGGGTAACCCCCTCCAACTCCACCCACAGTGTATCTAGGCCTTATGCTTGTTCTTTCTACCAAGCTCCGTCCCGATCCCTCGACTCTAACCTTTTCGCGACATTCCCGGTGACCCCAGAGGCGTTACTAGTCAAAATGTTTGGGGGGGGGGGCAAGGTATTTACCGACTGGCTGGTAATTTTTACCGACTGTTTTTGCTGTAAAACGACTTTTTAAGAAGAAAAAAAACGACGGTTTTGAAAAAAATTGACTGATTTTCGGAAAAACCGACCGTTTTCATAAAAAAATCAACTATTTTAAAGAAAAATCGCGGCGCTTTACGCCGACTCGGTTATTTTTTACCGACTGGCCGACAACATGGGGGGGGGGCGTCCCCCCTCCCCCCCCCCCCCCAGTCGTGACGCCCCTGGGTGACCCACCTCCAACTCCCCCCACAGTTATCGGATTCAGTCAACTTGAAATGGAACATCTGAGGCAGTAGCGTATATTCCGATTTGTTTCGGGAGGGGGCGACAGCTCAGTGAAAATATGCGGCCAAATGCCACCCCCTTTCCGGCCGGAAGGCCGTAAAATTTTCGGAATTTTTTTTCATTTTTTGACCGTTTTTAACACTAACAAGAGCTGTAAGCTCATATGGCACTCCCACAAAGTCCATCCCGATCTCTCCAGTCCAATCCGGTCACGTATTCCCGTATCCACGTTCCACGTATCCACGTATTGAGATATGTCATTCATTCAGGTATTAAGTTTCGTCCCAATTCGATCACCCGTTCGAAAGTTACACAACACTCAATTTTCCATATTCCCCCGCACTGCACCACATATACAAACCCCTTTGACCCTCGAATGCACTAGCTCTTTCCAATGTTAACAGAGTGATCCGATGCAAAGAGTGACGTCACGCCGCGCGCAGACCTACTAGTGTGTAGAAAGGGGTAGGGTTTTTACAAAAACTACTAAATTCTCAGGATTCCCCCGCCCTCTACTCCCTCCACGGTGGTCGCATCGGGGAAGTGACTATTTGCAAGTTAGTTTGGTCGGGCCCCTGATATGCCTGCCAAGTTTCATCGTCCTAGCACTTCTGGAAGTACCCTAACTCGAGAACAGTGGACCGCCCGACCGACCGACAGACCGAAAAGTGATCGGTATATGGCACTTGAGCGAAGCTGCAAGTGCCATAAAAACACCTCTAGCCAGACTAAAATTCGATCCAAATGACGATATTGTTAAAATCGAGGTGCAACAACACCTTTTAATCTTGTAATCATTCACATTACGACTCAAAAACTGTTTCTGAGATCTATTACTGAACCGTGCTGTAAATAATTTCGATTGATCTTCTCAATTTGTATTTTAGCGTACGTTTTTACCGTAAAAAACTTCTTTTCCGAGAATTTCGGGCGAGGATAGCCCCTGTCGCCCGTGTCTCGCACACGTTTTCCCCACTAAAAATCCCTTTTTCAAGAATGTCGGGGGGGGGGGCCATCGCCCCTGTCGCCCCCCGCCTAATATACGCTATTGATCTGAGGTACTTGCTGTTGCCACTTCATTTTCGTCGTCCTAGTACATCTGGAGGTATAACCTAACTCGCAATCGTGGGATCGACCGACCGACGGAATTGCGGTCGGTATATGGCACGTGAACGAAGGGCAAGTGTCATAACAAGAGCTGTAAGCTCATATGGCACTTGCATGGGTTGAGATGTAGTGTTTGATCAAAAGTACTTTTAAGGTTACCTTTGCGGTTCAGATGCGCACTTTAAGGGAGCTAGAGAAAACGTATTTTGTTTTAGAACTTGGCTGTTATGATACGCACTTTATAGGCGCTAGAGATTCATCTGTAAGAAAAACTATTGAGACAAAACGATCACAGGCCCTTAGGGATCATTGATATATACCGTTTGGTAAAACGGAGCCAATCCGGTTCTATAAGTGATTTTTTCAGAGCATCTCTCTATTTTTCTCACAAAGTTCCATCCCGATCACCCCAGTCTGAGCCGGTCACGTATTCCCCCCCCCCCCCCAATTGTTGTTGAATCCGGTCCGGACATGACAAAGATCACCAGAGACATGTCCTCTGATCAATTATCAAATTTCACTCAAATCCGATCAACCGTTCCAAAGTCACGCATGACTCAATATTCCGGATTCCCCCTCCCGCTACTCCCCCCACGGCTATCGGATCATGTAAATTTTTATTCATAAGTCAGTTTTATCGGGTCCCTGATTCGCCTCCCAAGTTTCGTCGTGAAAATCCCGAAAACCGACATTACCGGAATTCCGGGAAACTCCCCTCCACCCCCCCCCCCTAGTGTCCGGATCCAGTCCAAATGTATAAACGATTTATCTGGAGCAGATGCTTGTTCTTCCCAGCAAGTTTCACTCCGATCCCTCCATTCTAACCGTTTCTCGAGATTTCCGGTCTCCCCCCCCAGCTCCCCCATAGCTGTCGAATCCGGTCCGGACTTCAAATGGGACATCAGAGGTATGCCATTTATTTAGTTATTAAGTTTCATTCCAATCCAATCACCCGTTCGAAAGTTACACACTACTCCAGTTTTCCGGATTCCCCAGCCCTCCACTCCCCCCCCCCCCCCAGGTGGTCGGATTGGGAAACTGATTATTTCCAGGTTAGTCCGGTCGGGTCCCTGATGCTCCTGCCAAGTTTCATCGTTCTAGCACATCTGGAAGTACCCCAACTCGAAAAAGTGTGACAAAAACTACTTAATTTTCAGAATTCCCCGGCCCACCACTCCCCCCCAGATGGTCGGATCGGGAAACTGATTATTTCTAGGTTAGTTTGGTCGGGTCCCTGATTTTTCTGCCAAGTTTCATCGTCCTAACACATCTGGAAGTACCCTAACTCGAACATGTGGGACAAAAAAATTCAGACAGACCGACAGACCGACCGACCGACAGACAGACCGACGGACGGAATTGCGATCGGTATATGGCACTTGAGCCAGAGGCTGCAAGTGCCATAAAAACAGGAGAAGGAAAATGTAATAATTTGAAATGTGATAGTTTTCTATGTGCTAATTGTGTTATGTCTTGGCTTTTCAGGGTGATCGTACCAGCGACATCTGGAAAGGTAGAGGCAGGGTGAGTTGGTTGGCTTTTATATCGTCCGCTTGTCAGCCGCGTTGTCGGTATAGTACAGTACAGTTCATTCGCTAAGAAATAAGCAATAACAACACACTGTCGTTACCAGGGTTCGGCTATCAGCTCTACAACGAACCTGATTGGCCTTATAGTTGCCAGTAGGCTATTTCAGTGAATCAGGCTAGAGAGGACTTTGTCACCAAAAGGAGAGTCTTACACGAAGGGCTTGGCGGGTTTAAAGTTTAACCGAAAATTGCTGAGACACGGCAGTCTGTTACCCATCGCTTATTCACTTAAATAGGCTTGAAAACCTGAAAAAAATCGATGCTTCTTTATTCCGCTGTTCACGAATAGATTTCTTCATACTGTGAATTCTCCCTTTCGGATTTTTGGTACCTCTGTCCTTAAAGGTATAGCAAACTACAACGGCAAACGATACTAGTTGCAACGTCCAGTATCATCGTGTATATACAACGTGTGAATTTGATTCCTTAGCCGTGAAACTCGATCTCGATTATAGTTCATAGTAGAGGCCAGAAAAATCACGTTTGTTCTCTTGTTTAAAGGACCCCTCTTGCTTATTCTGCCTTTAATAATATACCTAGCTCTCTTGTGGAATTATACGCATCTTAAATCCCCACCTTTCTCCATTGTTTCGTTTTGTGCCTACGAATTTTTAGCGCTTTTTCGGCCGTGCCGAGTTTGCCCGTCACACAACGCAAAGTTTGCCGGTATCTTCAATGTCCGCTGTCAACTCATTCACATATAAGGATAAAAGAATCTTCTGTTTTTGACTTCTTTTGTTTGGTTAGTTTTCCAACTTTTTAACCACGGCGCGTTCAGTTTTCAAACGTTTTGCGCCCAGCCGCCGCGTCAGAGAGCAGGAAGGCTGGACACAGTCAACAAGCGCTAACGAGAAAATCGCTAATTTCATGTGGAAAGTAATGGTATTTTCGAAAAACGTTTTTTCTGATCCATTTCATGGGGAAGGATCATTTCTAGTAAGAGTAGTGTTTTAAATTTAGCGGTTCAGTTGTGAAGGGCCGTCCATATTCCCAGCGTCCCTACTAGAGCCTACTGTGAAAGATTGAAAATCCCTCAAGAGAGTCAAAATAATTCAGTGTATTTCAGTTCAGTTAAGTTCATTTATTTGTTAACGCCAACGAGTAGAAAAAGTAAAATAAAATATAAATAATCGAGTCTTACGACCAGGGTTGCCACATCAAAAACATTTAAGAGAGTGACTTTTGGCCCAAAATAGCAAGTGAATTGGGAGTGAAAATTTATTTTCACAAAAAAACGTGAAAAGGTCACTTTCGCCTCTGCAAAAACGACGCATCTTAATTTTCTTTTCACGAAAAAACGTGAAATGGTCGATTCTTATCGGAATCCTTGCTGCAAAAATAACTTGGACGTAGCCTATTCTTAAATAGAGTGCTTTTTATGTCCTGCCCTACGTAGGACAAGAGTGACAAAAGAAAATAGAGTGACAATTTACACTATCGTGCGACATGTGGCAACCCTGGATGAGACCGTTAGCCTACATTGACAGGTGATGAAAAATTGTAAGTTTTCCTGTATATACAGACACTGATATATGGTGCTAATCTGGAACTGTTTTAGGGAAGAGGAAAGCCGGTAGACCAGCAGAGGGACAGAGAGGTCGGCCGAGAAGTAAAGAAGTCGGTAGATGACGCATGGCGCACCGAGCGGGAGAGAATCGACTCCGAGAGATTAAACAGACACAAGACAACAGATGGCATTTGGAAGCGGGAGTGGGACAGAGACAAAATCGTCAGAGAGTAAGCTCCACCTTCTTATTACCAGCCCATCATTAGACTAAAAACTGAAAAAAAAAATCGGCTTCAAATTATCCCGCCCCTAGTAAATTCGTCTGTCCGATATTTATCATCATTATTTATCATCGTACCTTATTTTATTTCCCATTTTAACTCTTGAATGCTTTTAAATTACTTTCCATTTTAACTGTTGATGTGTGACCTGTATTATATTATGTAGGTCTATTCATTGTTATCATAAATTGCGTGTACGTCACTAATGTCATGACGATACCCTGCTAGCCATACTATGTTGTGCTATTATGGAAATCAAGAATATATTTTTATTTATTTATTTAACGGCGCTAAACGGAAAGTAACTGAGAGTATTTCCGGCGATATTTCGGCCCTTCGTGGCGGGTTCCTCTTCAGGATCGAGCTAGAAGATTGTTAATTGTAATTGTATGGAACCGCGCATCCTGCAGGGCTCTTCCACTCCCTTGTGCGATCCGAAACACTACAGCCTGAAGAGGACCCTTGCCAAGAAGGGCCGAAGTGTCGCCGAAACAAACCCCAGCTTACTTCCGACGAGCTCTAATTACAAAAATAATTTTTTTTTTGTAAATATTTTTTTGGTGTGAGATAGAGTGAGAAGTGTCATGGCATCCGTTTCTTCTGGGGTTCCCGTTTGTCGCCCGGCTTTCGAGCCAGTGTCCCTGCTGGGGTGTTATGTAAATAGTGTTAAATATGTATATTCGAACAGTAAAAGAACTTGAACTTGAGCTCGTTTGGCAGAAATACCGACTATTCTGGTTTTTCTGTGTCCCTCGTCAAAACTAAGGAGACCAAGTCAAGCAAAAAACGCCGTTAAAGGACCTGTCGTACTTATAATGCCAATGCAACCTACTGCCGTAACAACATTCATCAGTTCTTAAACCCGGAGACCGAAATTTCGTGCACTACATTCTTATCCCGCTAACGACACATCAATAATCTTTGCACTTGCCGCGATTCACTAGTTTCCATGCGCAGTATGGTCCCGACGAGTGTTCGCGTCTCATGCTATTCATGCGTAAAACCGGTTATCTGAATTTTGCCGAGATTTTGCTAGAAGTCACTGGGCCTGGGAAAACACTTAAAACAGCCAAAGCCGTAGATAATTTGTTATAAGTAGATCCTCACCTTTACAGTATTCAGATAGTTTTGAATACTGGAACAGAAACAGCAAATAGTGTGAGGTGTGCTTTAAAGTGTAATGAGTAAGTGAAGATGAAATGGATAGTACTATATAGTGAATAGAAATTTGATATTTAATGAATATAAGTTCTGTCATAAATTAGTGTAAAGGCGAGTCTTCACCTTCCGGAATCTGGGTTCCCAGATTTTCCGATATTTTTTTTTAATTTCTTCTGCGATACTTAAAAATTCCGGAAATCTGGAAGTTCAAAAGCCCCTTTTTTCCGGATTATTTTGATATACTTTCGGACCGGTTCGTATTCCAGATGCAATTTACAGAAGACGTCAAAGAATAATCTGGAAGCCCAGATTCCGGAAGTTCGGGGAGGTGAAGACCGGACTTAAGTGACGTTAATTAAGGATTTTTGATGATTAGATAATATTTTTTCAACGCCACTGAGTGGAGGTGGAGACGTAGCTACTCCCATTGGTTCCCACCATTGTGAGGGAGAAGGGAAAAAAGCAACGCGGGCAATAAAAACAAATAAAAAAAGAAAACGCCGGGACGGGTTTGTGATCTTTGAAAAGCCCAGCCGAGTTTTAAAAGAGTCAAGTGTGTTCGAATATTCAATAGAAACTGTGCTTATTGCGACTATGTTTTGAATACTAGAAATAGTTCAGGGACAGTGCCACGGATGGCAGTACGTTTATGCCTATCTTGAGTTGGGTAGGGACTATCTTGATTTGGTTGTGATCTAGCTTTTACTTATTTTTTAGTGACAAGGAGGAGGCAGAACGCCCTCGCCACAACGGCAGTACCGACTACGAACACAGCCGCCGCCCCCCGCGCAACCCCCGAATCGGTGACTACATACCCCGAGACACCGACAGACCGATCGACAGTCGGTCTTTCTATCGTCAAAGACCGAAAGCTGACTCTCACATCGGCCACGATGTCCGTGGCGAACAGACGAATCAGAACGAAGATCTTGGAGATGTAGCCAATCATCGCCCGAAAAATGAAGATAGGCGGAGAAGCGGAGCCAGTGAGACAGCGGGAGCAAATGGGGAGGAGAGTTGGGAGACAGAAGGCGGCCTCAAAGCAGGCTTTCAGCAAACGCGGCCACGTGACCAGGGGAGCCAAAACCGAGACAGACGAAGCCAGCCGGAACAATCGCGTGACAGACCCGATAGAAACCAAAGACCAAGGCGGAATGACGAATGGAGGAAACCCAGTTCCCCACGAAAGAATGAAAAACGAAGCCCTCCCCTCAAACAAGATCATAGAGCTAACAACATCGAAAATCCAGATAGAGAGCAGGGGCGCTCAAAACCCTCCAGGGTTGATTTGAGAGCAAAGCTTGACGCGATTCGAGCAAAGAAAGCCCAAGAAGCCTCTGAGGGAACACCCTCCACACCGCAACTTCAGTACGACTCACCACATAAGACCCAGCTTGATTCCGGACTGCCCCCCACCCCAAAGTATGAGCTCGAGTCAGAATCTCCCCGAACGCCTAAGTTCGATTTGAAATCTCCCGCCCGTTCGGTTGAAATGGCCGCTGGCGGATCTCTGCGCGTCGTTATACCCAACCAGCGTACCAGCAGTCCGCTGGAAACAACAAGCCCTGACTGTAGCTTAATGGTTGAACAGCCGACAAGTTTGATGATGGAGGGGGAATATATAGAAGACGACTATATTCATGAGCCGATAGGGGAGAGCTTTGAGGATCGGTCGAAGTCGTGGGAGACTTGCAGCACTGAGGATGATTATGAATCAGCTGGGGACGACGAAGACTCCGTTCCAAGCCTCGAGCCGTTCAAAACAGCGGGAAGCTCGACTCCCGCCGAAAATGTGACGCCGCGCGAAAACGTGTTCTCACCTGCCAACTCTTCTTTTGTCTCCGCAGAGGAAGAACAGGAAGGAAAGTCACAGGAGAGAAACTTCGAAAACGTTGATATGCTCACCAATGTATCCGAAATGATGCTAAAATCAGCGGAATTCATGGACTGTCCAGTTCTACGTGAGGGTGAGCTCAGGGCGTTAAAGTGTCTAACCCCTGGACTAAGCTTTGCTTGGGGAGCTAAAACAGCTGAGGACATGGAACGCCTTAAAGACTTTGTAGAATGCCCATTTATATATTATTCTACTAAAGAAAATTACACCCCGGGCCCTTCTATTATGAAAAAATATGAAATGGCGCTGAAGCTTACCCAGTTTAATCAAGCATGCTTCGTGGAGGATCTAAGCGTCAAACTGTCTGATGATGATGATGAACTCAACAAATTCTGTGATATCATTGCCGAGTGTTTTGAACTACCAGTGGAGGCATTACACCCTCTTCCTCCCAGATATAACCTCTTAGCCTATCAGAGAGGAGTGCTAGTAGGCGGGCTGATAGTGGACATTTACGAGCAAAGCAGTATTATTTACTTCAACTCAGTTTTGCCCAAATATCGGGGCCAGAATATCAGCAAGGCCCTAATGGCAGAGGCCATAAAGTTGGCAAAAGAAAAAGGAGCGAAGGAGATGGTACTGTATTCGACTCCCCTGGGGGAGCCCGTATACAAGGGACTTGGGTTCAAGTACGTGAGGGAGTTCAGTGGAGCATTGGTGACCCCAAGCGGAACAGGCAGAAGCAATGGTGAGTAGTGTTTACGTCCATTAAGAATACATGGTGATGAATTTTATTAGGCACTGAAACGCCGAAAGGAACTAGTGCAGTAAGAAGAAAAAAAATTACACAGACCTTTCGATAACGTGGTGAGTGCATGATAATAAGAAAAAAAGAAAAAGGGCAAATCGGGACTAAAAATGTATGTATGTATATTCTTTGTAACCTGTTACATTTAGATTGAACAAGAACGGAGTAAATGGAAGAAAAAAAGAACAAAAGAGAAAAGACAGTTAATCAATGACAAAAATGTACAGCACTACAAATGAGGAAAAACACAAAAGGCGAGTTAATTAGTAGTTCCTTTTTGCAAGTGAAAAATGATCGAGATCAGGGACGTGAAGGTCCTGGGCAATACATAAATAGTAACATAGAGCAAGAATCAACCGGTAAAGGGCTTAAAGGAACAGTAAACTTGACTACGCAACTTTCGGCCATCGAATCGCCCGGGGGGGCTTGGATAAATATATAGGGTCTTATTGTCGACAGGCCCCCCCTTCTTTGTCATCTCGAACTGTCTCGAACCCCCTCCTTAGTGTTCCCAAAGCTAGCTGGCAGGCCCTTGCCCCTTATGCACTGTAATTATGCACTCATGTACTGTAAAAAGTTCGCCTTTTTACATGTAGACCACAGAGTAACGACCTCCCGACTAGGCGGCCGGGGTTCGATTCCTAGTCGCGGCACACAAACCTTTTGCTTTTTGCAAACCTTTTGCTCAGAAGTCGAATTCTCGGAAACTGCCAGGAAACTGCAATGGTCGTAACGAGAATTTTTCTTACTCTCAATATCGACTCAGGGTACATTCTTGATATGTTAGCTAGCTCCCCGAGTCAAGTTTTCTGTTCCTTTAAGGTCGGGCTTCACTACCCAGATTATTCGCCCGGATTCCGTTTTCTTCGATACCGGTATGGGTAGTGAAGACAGGTCTGAAACGGTCCGAAAGCACCCCGGACGCGTCCGGGAATCTGATAGAAAAATCTACCAGATTCCCGGATTCTTTGTGAAAAGAAGCGGGAATTTGAAAGTAGTTTTCATTTGAGTTGGAATAATTATTGTGCTGAGGTGTTAAAATCTAAAAAAAATGACAGAAGTGCTGAAAAATGCCCAAAAGTGGACTATTGAAGAGGAATTTGATTTGATATCTGTTTGGGACCGTCTTCACATAATCCGGACCCCAGATTCTGGGGCGTCTGGGTAGTTAAGCCCGACCTTTAAAGCAACGCGGTAGTTCCTATATGCGGGTAACCAGCAATCAGGAGAAGTCTTGCGTACAGTAGACGTCTAGGTTCGTAGATACGGGTGTGTTTAGCCTTTGACCAGTGGTAACGAGGGGGTTGTCCGCAAAGAAGATTAGAAACAACCGTGGCAACTTCAGTACACGAAAACAACAAGAGCTACCCCCGTTCCAAAGCTATACATACCTCAAGATTCCGGATTCCCCCTCCCTCCACCCCCCCATGGTGGTACGGATCGGGGAAGTGACTATTTCCAAGTTAGTCTGGTCCGGTCCCTGATATGCCTGCCAAGTTTCATCGACTTAGCACATCTGGAAGTACCCTAACTCGAGAAAAGCGGACCGACAGACCGACCGAAAACTGATCGGTATTAGAGCGAAGCAGCAAGTGCCATACAAATCTGTGTCTGGCGCTGATCTCGTGAACTATTATGAATGAATGAATAAGTTTATTATCCATCTTTACATAGAAATGTCACTGATGGAGTAGAAGAAAAGAAAAAAAAATAAAGAAGAAAGAACAATGAACAACAAACACACAAGATACAATTTTAACTTTTTAAACAGTTTGCACTATTTTAACTTAAAAAAATGTATAAATAACTAATACCTTTTTAACCTTTTTTTCTTTAACTATTGCTTAATTGCTGGATAGAGGCTGTTCAGAGGGTTGAGGGATTCCAGAAATCGAGCACGACGCTCTAAAGCAGCCTCTATCGGATCTCTTACCCCGTGATTTCTTGTGACTCGTCGATTACGAGACCACAACGGCATATATAAATTTCTGTAACGCTTGCAACAGCTAAACTGAAAAGTAAGCTGATATTTATTCCAGTAAGATTTCGGCTCTTCTTGGCAGGATCACAGGTTCTTCTAGCTGCCTGAAGAAGCCCCGTGCCAAGAGGGGCCGAAATATCGTTGGAGCAAATCTTAGCTTCGCGATGAAAAGTTCTTTGACTGTGTAGTTGTATGGTAGTTGTACGAAAAATTTGCATGGAGTGAAATGTAATGGAATAGTTTCAGTAGTGATATCAGGGACCCATACATTTCCTGTAATGACTCGCCATGCAGGGGGCCTGTCAATAAGAGATTTCTGATGCGCTCCTGACCGAACATTTGAGAGTTCGAGAAACACCCACGGGGATAGAATACGGGAATATCCAGATAGACAAACTTTGGGATTGGCTGCTGGCGCCTTGAGGGAGGAGTCTCTTTGGCGCGCACATACAATGAGGCAAACAAGAATGCCGATCGACTCAAGCGGGGATTTTTGGAAGATGGATTGGTTCGGTCATCATATCAATATAGAAGCATAGGAAATGACAGGCCCCCTGTAAGGAAATGTATGGGTCCCTGGTGATATGTAGTAGTATGGAATACTTAGATAAACATGCCTCCGACTGGGTTAATCTTATGTCGTAGTATCCGATAGCATCCAGTTTGCTAGTAGTACCATGTAGTAGCAACAGTTACTACTGCATGCTACTTTTTCGTACTACTCCACACGATTAATTCTCGGAATTTTTTCATCGGGTTTGTCGCCTTGCAGTTCGGGAAAAGACTATGCAGACCAACCATCAAATTCCTGAGAAAACTTGGCCCAACCCCTTCACCAACCCATTGCGAGAAGCGTTCCTGCCGGAAAAATCTGCAATCCAAGCTCTTGCGCAGACAGATCGACATTTCGAGTTTCTCGACTTGGCACACAGCGTCAAAGATTTGCGGATCGAAATTTTCAAAACGGCCCAGAGACCCGGATGGTCCACTCTACTAGATGGCAGCCTAGTCGGACTACGAAGCCCTGGCCCCTGTTTCGCTTGGGGGGCTAAAACCCCAGAAGACATGGAGCGCTTAAAAAAATTTATGGGACGCCCATTTAGCTATTACACCACGAAGGAAGGGTTCATCCCGGATTCTGAAACTCCCGCTATACTGAGATACGAGATGGCTCTGAATAATTTAGCAAGCTTTAACAAAACATTCGTGATCGAGGACTTGAAATTCAGACTAAGTAATCGTAACAAGGAATTAAGTATGTATTGCGACATGATCGGAGACTATTTTGGAGTTGCTATGAAGCAGGGAGAGTCTCTACCCCCCGGAGCTTATCTTTTAGCTTACAACGACGACATCCTGGTCGCTGGCTTGATTTTAAGAGTTATTGGACCCTCTAGTATTGTGTCATATCTCTCAGTCAACCAAACCCACAGAGGGCGCGGTATTGGTAAAGCGATGATTTCAGAAGCTATTCGATTGGCGAATGAAAAGGGGGCGAACGAAATGGTGTTTTATGCTACACCCCTTGGTGAGCCGGTCTATAGACGTCTTGGTTTCAAGTATGTAAGGGAATGGATGAAAGTAAAAGTTGGAAGAGGTAGGTAGCTACACTGTACAAAAAATCTTGCAGTATTTGCTACTGGGACTAATCTTGTCTCTATTGAGATAAGATTATCTCTAACTCGGATTAATCTTATCCCAGTAGAGATAAGATTAACCCCAGTAGCAAAGACTGCAGTTAACTTTAATCCTTACTCGGAGAAACTTTTTTGCAGTATATTCAGGTTGAGGACGATTCTTCAGTGGTTTCGTCAGTGAGGTGTTTAGGATTTCAACATAATAGTCGGATTTTTTGCCGAAGAAAGATCACTGGTCTCTCTCCCAAACCTCTGTCCTTTTCCAGGAATGATAAGATGCCTGGACAGCGGCTCATAATGAGATAGGCTTAAGGTTATGAGTAAATAGTACACAAAACTTTAACATTGATTACATAACATTTTAGGCGCAAAATTATTTCGGGGTTTGAACCGGAGAGAAATTAGTTGGAATAATTCAAACCCTTCTGTAAAAAAAAAATAAAAAAATAAAAATAAGAAGACCGACTCAACATCGAGTGGTACAACCACCGCACACAGCCACCAACCCAAAGCGAGACCAATCCCCCCCTCCCCCTCTAAAAAAACGACTCCTAACAGAGACGACTGGCAACTCTTCTTAGATGAACTAAGATGAACTTTAGATGAACTTGGAAATAACGCTGCTAGCTTTTAGCTTTTAGATCCGAGTTCTCCTCCGAATTCTCCTATTTCGCGTTTTTTGACTATTCAGATGAAGTGAATTCTCCTTTTCTTGCGTTTTTGTCAGAATCGAGAACGGGGAAAGCCTCGCAATTCTGCAGAATCGAGAAGTTGCTCCGGTAGTGAATTCTCGATTCTTCTCTCTCCGCTCTCCTCCATGATTGGTCAACAGAGTGCGGTGTTTAATATGCACAAACAGGTATACCGGGTTGCAGACGAGCTGCCTAATTAGTGTTTTTGTCAAAAGCGAGAATGGAGAAACGAGAGGAGCAAAAACGGTAATTTTGTACGAGAATCGAGAATTCAGAACGGAGAATTCGGATCAAAAACGCAACTATTGGTAGAAGCGCGGACACATCCCAGACCTTCTGCGCGAAGTATAGGATCTTAGATGAAGAAAAGCGTGTTGACTTGACGGCACTAGCCCCCGTGCCTTAAAGGGCCCTTCTTACCTAGATTACTTCTTCAGTCTACTTCCCTGATCGTTCCGTCCGTTGGCATTACCGAGATTTTGAACTACTTATTTAATATGTATTCACCCCCAACTGTACTCCGCTGATTTTTGCGTTTGTCGTGTTTAGTTCTTGCCGAGGCGAATCAGGCTCCCGCGTATTGCTTCCCATTGTTGTCCAATGCAAGGGACACGGAAAGAGGCTAAAAACAGCCGAAGCCGTGTGTAATTTTCTGGAAGCATAGCTTAGTTGTAAAGTGGTCAACTATCTCGGGACATCTGAGCAGAAAGGCTTTGTAGCGCGAGGTGTCCTTTAAACATTCGGGGTAACTGCTTGAAGCATTTATCGCCTTGCAGTTGGAGAAGTTAACGTGCTGCCAGATTGCCCGGTACGTGAAGCTGCCTCTGTCCAACCGTCTTCGTTTGGCGGCGCTTTGCGAGCGGCGGCTGCAAACATTCCGTCCGGGAAAAAGGAAATGCGAGAACTTGAACAGACAGATAGACGTTTTGAAACTCTCGACCTTGTCTACAGCGTCAAAGACCTGCTGATTGAAACGTTCAGACTTGCCCAGAGCCCTGATTGGTCTATTATAATAGATGGCAGCCTGGTCGGACTAAGAAGCCCTGGACCTTGTTTTGGCTGGGGAGCGAAAACCGTTGAAGATTTGGATCGGTTGAGAAAATTCATGAGGCGCTCCTTTGGCTATTATGCTACGAAGCAAGGGTTCCTCCCTCATTCAGAAAGCCGTGCAGTGAGGTACGAGATGGCACTAGACGATCTAGCAAGCTTCAACAGGACATTTCAGATCGAAGATTTGAAGTTTAAACTGAGTGATCGTGATGATGAACTTGCTACGTTCTGCGAACTGATTGCAGAATGTTTTGGTGTAGTTATGAAGCAGGGAGAGTCGCTACCCCCTGGAGATTATTTACTAGCCTTTAAAGACAACCTCCTAGCTGCTGGACTGATTTTGACAATTGTTCGGCACTCAAGTCTTGTGCTCTATCTGTAAGTGGGGCAAGCTTATAGAGGACAAGGGATTGCAAAGGCGATGGTGTCTGAAGCTATTCGATTGGCGAAGGAAAATGGGGCCAACGAAATGGTATTCTATGCCACGCCCCTTGGTGAGCCGGTTTATAGAAGTCTTGGTTTCAGATATGTAAGGGAATGGCTGAAAGTTGAGGTTGATTACTCGAGCAAGGAAGGTAAGTAGCCGGTCATGTGGATATCCTCTTTTTTACGACAAAACTTACAATTAACACTTCTACGTAAAGCTAGATATCACAAGGGGGCCTTCACCGTGACACATAAACCTAAAATAAGTTTTGAATTAAATTTATCAGTCCACGAACTCAAGGTTCCCATCTTCATCAGCTCAATCACTTCAGCGATATTCCAGAGGAAGGTCGAGCAGCAAATCTACAAACGTCAACGTCATTCTGGAGAAGAAGATCTACCAATAGAGGCGATTACATTGGAATCTGCCCTATTCAACAGAAAGGCCGAAAGGGACCGACGACAACGTCGGACCCATTGGCTCTACATTTCTGGATTGGATTGGACTCCAATGCTGGATCCTCGTAGACAGTCCTGGACCCTAAGGACAGGGCTCACAGAAAATCAAACTCTTAATTCGAAAGGGAAGGGGGCCCATAAGATGGAAACGTAAATTGAAAAGTGTCTCTGGCCTCTTCAGCCAGTACTTTGTTGTTATTATTGTTAATAGCAAAAAAAAAAGGTGCAAGCATCTACAAAATTCTACGAAAATCATCAACACAATACTTGTCGGTTCTAACATGTTCATCCACTGCATTTTTGAAAGCGTCGACTGATGGGCTGCCAACGACGTGGGATGGAAGTTGGTTCTTTCGTTTGTTTTTTCTTATCATTTCTTGTGGCGCATATTATTATTATTTGTTCACCTCAACCGACGGCCAACAAGGGCCATATAAATTTTCAAACAGCAAAATTACAAAATTAACAACAGCACACTAATAAACACTACCCAAACCGGGGAAAACTTGCAAAACAGCAATTTCCCCCACAACTATCAGTTTGGGAGCGTCAGAGTCATGTGCGGCCCAGCCAGGAGAACCAGCAACGGGTTCTGAGACTCAAGAATGCGCTTCTGCAGAGAAACAGCAGAAAGTGCCTACTCTCTGGAAAATAATGAAGGCCTTCACCAACGAACATTGACGACGCACTGCAGTTGCACTTGAACCCATGCAATCAACGAAAAGAGTTGTTGTATAGTACGCGAAAGCTGCTTTCGCACCTAACACTAGCATTAGTAACAAGAGCCACATAGTAAAGCTTGCAGTACATCCTGAAAAGAAAAGTCTGTACTCGCAAGACCCGGACTTCCTAATCAACAGATTAGCTCGAGCGCACAGTAACCGTGATAGGGAAGCTACATGCAGCTCATTGTTCAGCGAAGGGGTAAACGTAAATTTAATTAAATTTAAACGTAAAAAATTAGACAACAGTACTTCTAACTCCTAGCAGCCAGGGGGTAGAACTAAATCAGCAATTATTTTCGTTTTAGATGCTGCAGAAACATCTAATTCCAACGACCAACGGTTAGGCCAACCCTGTTCGGAGCCGTCAGTTGAGCCAGTCCATGACGACGAAAGGGAAGAAGAGGAAGAAAACAGTAGTTTGGTCGTCGATAAGAACCCAGAGGAGGCAACCAGTCAGGTTGAGGCTGACAGCCATTCTGGGAATGCAGATAAGCAACCAGACGAGGTCGAACCAGTAAAAGATACAATAAACCCAGTCGATGTAAACCAGTCTGAGGATACAGTGAAACCAGTCTCAAACGCAAAAAATGACGAACTTGAGGAATCGTTTGTAGAAAACCAGGAGGATAAGGGCAAGTGTAGCAGCCTGGTTGAACCAGAGGTGACAAGTGCGCTTGACAATGACAACATAAAAAAAGAACTGGATTAAAATCAATGATAATCTGTGATATGTTTTACATACTGCTCCCCCAAATTGAAGATACTGCCCCCCTCCCCCCTCTATGGTGCCCGATCTGGCGTGCAGTTTCTTTGGGACTATGATAGTATTTTTAGTTAAGTGTTTTTTATTTGCTCAAAAATTAGAGTAGCCTATACTTTTTCCTTTTTTTTAAGGTTTTGGTTTAGTTGTGCATTTTTTTTTTCAGTGTAACCAAGAACAGAATAGCCTTAGTGGAGAACAGTGGTCTCGAGGATAGGTAATATCCCTGGGCAGAAACTAATGTTGGGCGATATTCGATATCGATAACGATATATCGGTATATCGAAACGAAAATATCGATATCGAAAATGATATTTGTGCATTTACTAATTATTGCGAGTATAAACAACAAAACCAACTCTTCTATATCCGAATATTTTTTTCGTAAATCAGTTTCTGTATTTTCTAAGTTTCTAATAAAAATTTTGGGAATTTTTATTTGACGACAGTTTTGTTTAAGAAATTTAGCGAAACGAGACGAGATGTGTATAAGACCGAAACATGGTCCAGAAATATCGATATTGATTATCTAATATCGAAAGTTAAAATATCGATATATCGAAAAATCCAAATATCGCCCAACACTAGAAGAAGAAACCGTCCTAGCAGAAACAGTATGAACGCGATTACAGTTCTCCGCCGTCTCATGCTTTGTTCAGCTACAATAGAGGGATTGCACCCTTCACAACGAAAACGGATGAAAAAGAGCAGTAATGACCAATTGAAAGCAAGTGTTCGACTCGAAGAAGGAAAAATCGGCCAATAGGGCGAGGGACTTTCACCATCTGTCACATAATCGACAGGACCAGTGGGATTGCACCCTTCACAACGAAAACGGATGAATAAGAGCAGTAATGGCCAACAGAAAGCAAGTGTTTGACTCGAAGAAGGAAAAATCGGCCAATAGGGCGAGGGACTTTCACTATCTGTCATATAATCGGCTGGACTGCTGAACACTGTGCAGTTTATTAACAAACAGTAAAGAGGCTGAACTGAACTGGTGAACTGATGCCCCAAACACATTCGTGGTACTTTTGGTGTAATCCCTGTAGGCTATAGGCCTACAATAACCTGCCATGAAGTTTCTGCCGTGAGCGGCGCATTTAAGATGACCAAAGCCGCTGTTAAAGTTTAACCGAAGGATAATCTAGTTACCCATCACTTATTCACTTAAATTGGCTCGAAGACCCGCTGAAAATAAGTTACTTCGTTGGTCCGCTATTCACGAATAATCGATTTTCAAATAGTGGAATTTCCGTGTGATTTGTGGTGCCTCTATGCGCTTGTATTTTTGCTGTATGCCTTACGAGAAAGATTTATCATTTTTTTTTTTGTTCAGGCACTAAGCAATCTTCACCAATCTCACCACTGCCCACTGAAAAGCCGCATTTGTGTTGAGATTAAAATTTATCGCGTCATAGTAGAATTTGCGCTGTGGGGACGGCTGGAGATATTCTGAGCCTCATAACTAGAGCAGATAGTGGAAAATCAAAAAAAAACTTTGCAGAATCCAAATAATTCAGTGTATCCTAATAAATGACACACAAATGAGTTGGCTTTTCAGTTAAACTTTAACGAAATTGCAGCAGTACGTACTTTTTCTTTTTCACTATTTTCAGCCCGTTATTACCTTTGAGTGAAGGAAAGATAGCTGCTCTCCTTTTGCACTGGGTAGGCTAACAGAAAATTTGCAATTCGCCTTATTCCAGTTCAGCGCTCCAAGCGGACTGGTTTCTATCAGTCCCCCAATCGACTCATAATCGCCATTTGTGTAGACATAGTAAAAAAGTCCGATCATTCAGGTATTGGACAACTTTCACTTCCTATAACCAAGTCATATGCAAAACCTCCATTACCTTGGAAGCAGATTGCAGATTTTTACTCATCAACCGGTAGACCTATTTTACTGTGTCTGTCAATAAGTGCTGATGGTGAGGCATTGGGGGATTAACAGAAACTAGTCCGCTTGGAAGCGCTGAACAGGAATATGGCCAATTGTACTAACGACGTAGAGAGACTGCAGCCTACCCAACGAAAACGGGTAATTCTACATCATGATTGGAAAGAGTACTAACAAAGAATTTAACATTGTCAGGCGTAGGATTTTTGACTCATTATCACGACGTCAAATTTCTCTCCTGCCTGTTTGAATCCTACCTGAATTGCCGGTAAATAGGGAAAACATGGTAAGGCTGAATTGTCGACGTTCGGTAACCATCCTGAACCTGTAAGTTGCTATCCCGACCATTTCTTGATTGCTTATCGCGGTCTTTGAGCAAAATTTGATCAGAAATGAGATCTTGAAAGTTTCAAGCCTTTACCATAAAAAAAAAGTATCGCATCCTATTGGTCTGTGTTTTGCACCTTTGAGTCAAAGCCCAGCTTACAAAATGGTCAACACTGTCAATATTAACTCGGATCCGTTTTCGTCGTGTATGGTTCGATCCCTCTGTAGAATCCGACTCGGGGCGAAACCAGCTTTTCTTAGAGAAAAATTCATGCTGCTCAGTTCCATTAATTTTACAATCTCTTTTTATTATTTTTATTTTTAGATTTCTGTTTAGTATTGCCATTATGTTAGGGGGGAGGACTAGTAATCATTTTGAGACTTCACTATTAGAAGTTTGATAACGTTCAACACATGGACCTTCTGTTAAATATTATGATTGATGCCGAGAATATTTATGTTATGACCCTTTTAATTGTTAATGTTTCGCGAAAAGACAGTGAAATTCTGATATTACTGTCTTCGAACCGCATAATGCACAGCGCTTTTAGTTCCATTGCTACTTTTGTGATACCTTTGCCTTTAAAAGTTGTTCTTAGAAAAATGTCAAGTTTGAACCTCTTAGAAGTAACCGAAATAATCCGTCCTCACCTTGCATGCGAGCTTGCATGATCAAGCTACGTTCTCGTTGACAGATTCGTGTCCAACCAGCTATCCTAATAGAATGGAAAATTCTCTTTGTGTAGACTATTACAACACTTAAACAGTAAAACTGTTTCAGTTTTGCAACCTCCCGTCGCCCCAGTCGGTAATGTGGCGCTGATCGTGCGCCTCGCTGAACGATTTCGCCTCTGCCTCAATAGTAATGCTGGGCGGTATTTTGATTTTTTTATGTATCCATATTTTCATGCTCGATATACCGATATTTCGGGACCATATTTACCCCTAAAGAGCATTCTTTTGAGAAGAACTTGGCTTAGCATAAAATCGAATAACGATTAACATATTGCGCCAACTTTGGGTGCATAAGAGTCAATATATTCGGATATAGACGACAGATGCCGTCCATATATCGTTTTCGATATCGATATTTACGGTTCGAAATCGATATCTGTCCAATATATCATATCGATATCAAATAGTTAAAAATTATAATGTCGCCAACACCACTCAGTAGTAGAAGATTTGGATATATACGATAGATGTCGTCCAAGTATCGTTTTCGATATCGATATCTACGTTTCGTAATTGATATTTGTCCGATATATCATATCGATATCATTGTAATTAAATAGTTAAAAATAATAATATCGCCAACACCACTCAGTAGTTGAAGAGCTGCATGCCAGGAAATATTGAAGAAGATGTCTGGGAGAAAAAAATATCGGAGTAGTATGCCCTTGAGAATCGTGAGCGGTGGTGGAAAACTCATAACCCGTTTGCTGAAAGAATCTCGAGCGCAAAACTGTTCTCCCACAAGCTTATAGGTTGATGAGCTTCTGCGAGTTATCCAGTGCCGTCTTTTACTTTTGGTGGACCCTAGGCCATTCATGGATGTTAAGCCCATTTTCAGGAGTCAAAACTGTAAAACGCCAGCACATTAGCACACGATTCTTGGCCAAACCACACTATTATCACATCTGAGCATAATAATAATAATAATGTATTTAAAGCCGTAGGGCCATATACACAAAATATAAATCTTCATGATAAATTCTTACAACACACTTTATAATCTAAACTACACTCGCCCGATCAACTTTTAAATTAATACTACTCACTACAAATCTACATAACGCACTAATTACTGCTGGTGATGTGCTCTTCAGGATATCAGGAAACAGTATCTCCCTTTCCCCCCAGCAAGATTCCCTTAACCTCGAGAGTTCGTGACACCGTGCAACCAAGTGGGCTAGGTCATCCTCACCATCTTCGCATAATTTCGGAAACGTAAACGTAGCTGGTCACACCTTGATCGTAACGAACGAGGCAATAGGGCTAGCAACCGTAGCCTGATTTCTCAGCAATTTACACCGGCAGCTTGGCCTCTCGTTTCCCCTGGCCTAAGGGAAAAGACGGTACTGGAGTTGATCTCCTTCGCGTGTATGTGTTATAACGCGTAGGATGCCTTATTTGTGGTTGTGGTGGATCTGATTATTAGTAATACCAGGGACCCATAAATTTCCTTTACAGGGGGCTTGTCATTTCCTATGCTTCTATATTGCTATGTTGACCGATCCAGATCTAGTTTCCAAAAATCCCCACTTGAGTCGAATCGGCATTCTTGTTTGCCTCATTGGACATGTGCGCCAAAGAGACTCCTCCCTCAAGGCGCCAGCAGCCAATCCCAAATTGTGTCTATCTGGCCTTTGACGTGATTGGACCGTGGGTATTTCTCGAACTATCTTCCGACCGGTCAAGAGCGCATCAGAAATATCTTTAAGACAAGCACCCTGTAAAGGACATTTATGGGTCCCTGGTAATACCTTGGTAATACTAGGAGAGGGAGTTCCATAACTGACCTACTATAGTGCATCGCTTTCAAGCGGCGAATGAGTCTCTGTTTGCTCCTCTGGCCTCATTACGCCGGCATCCGTCACACATAGATAGTACAATCAGGGGCGTCACGTATGGCGGGAGGGGGGAGGCCCCCCCCCCCAATGTTGTCAGCCGGTCGGTAAAAAATAGCCGAGTCTGTGCGAAGCGCTGCGATTTTTCTTCACGGTCGGATTTTCTTCAAAACAGTCGGTTTTTCGTAAAGATAGTCGATTTTTTCTTCAAAACAGTTATTTTTTCTGCGAAACCAGTCGGTAAAAATGACCAGCCAGTCGGTATAATTACCTTCCCCCCCAAAAAAAATTTGGCTAGTAACGCCTCAGAGTACAATAGATCCATAAGAACAGAAAAAGTAAAGCTTTAATTTTTTAAGCTGAAGGGTAGTGAAAAACTCATCAGGGAGGTTCGCACTTTTTACTGTTGAAGGATATAATGGAACCAGAATGGAACACATATCCTAGCGAAGTTCTATTTAAACGCTGATTTGGCAATGCAAAACGAATCATTATGATGAATTCCAGAAGAATAACAGCCTGAAGAGGACCCTTGCCAAGAAGGGCCGAAATATTGCTTCATAAGCATCACAGCTGACGAATCCGTTTTGAATATATTATATGAATATGGTGAATTCCGTCGGGAGCAGAGCAAAATGACACTAGGGAGTAGCGCCAGGACTTGAAAAAAGTGACACACACTCGGATAGCAGCGACACAAGCACCACTAGCGATAGAGAACGTCCCTACTGAAACTCAATCAGGTCGTGCGCCAGCGCTGGCTCCGACAACTTCAGATTCTGAACACAGCAAAAAAAAAGGTACAACCTCCCCTGTTTCCTAGATGTGTGCAGATCGCATATTAGCTGTACTAAAAATTGTCTAACCCGCAAGTTTGTCTCGCTTTGGATGTCCCGATCGTAGTGGGCGGCGCTACGAGTAAGGCCCGTTTCTAACAAGAACAAATAATCTGGCAGAACTTCCATCTCCCTATCCCTGTAATATGACTATGCGGATTCGAATATTTCCCCATTCCGTGTCCGCTACGAACGAGCGGCGGTTACTAGCTTCGCGCCACATCACATTTCGTTCGCTCCAGAGCGGTTCAGCGCGCGAAGTACGCCTCCTGCCAGCCTCCTTCACTATTTGTCGTGCGATAAGCAACGGCGAAGACGGAAGAGGAGTAAACTGGTATCAACATTAGCTCAAAGCTAGAATAAATATCTCTAGGTCCGCTCAGTTTTGTCGGGGTTTTCACAGTCGCTGCATGGGACTAAAGACAGAAGTTCTATCTGATTATTTGTTCTTGATGAAAAGCATAGGTCTTGGCGAGACTCCCTAGTGTTATTTTCCAGTCAGAAGGTCGATCTTGCCGGCACCGAGGGAAACCGGACGACCTCGTTTCCCCCAGTGATGTCTGCCGGTTCGGTGACGGTTGCAATCTCAGCGCCTACGTTGTTGACTAACTTCGTTGGTATGTCGAACTGCGTTCCACTTGTAGTAAGTGCTATTGAGACGTGGGTCAGGAATCACTACCCTCGTCTGATATTTTCAATCATATTAAAATACGAGGGGTTGCCCACTCTCTATTTTGGTGTAGCCTACACCAAGTGTCCGGTACCGGGAAAGTGCCGGGGAGTGGGTTACCCCTTGGTATAATTGTTATTTATTAAGATAAGTATCCACTTCTTATTTAGTAATCTTTGAAGTTTAGCGTCCAGTGTTCCGACGAAGTTTAGTCGAAAATGCGTCAATTTCAGCGTCAGGAGTTACAACCTAGGGAAGAACAAGAAACGCCACCCAAGCGAATCCTCGAAATCGATTCAAATCATGTGTAAACCACACTGTCAAGTAAAAAGTAACGTTTTTGGCGTAACATTAACTTTTTTTTCCTAGATCGTGCATTAGAAAACGCGTATATTACAAAAAAATGATATCTAGAGCCTTCAATATGTATTAGAAACGCTTACTTACTTCGCTTTTATACAACCGGTCGATTTTTTTTTGTGGGAAACATGTTCCCGTTATGTCGCAAACGTTACGTTTTTTGGAGCTTCCCAGGATGAAAATCTAGATGACATATAATGCAATCAGGGTCATAAATAAACCATAGGTTTCACTTTTTCGTATTGCATATTAGTGTTTTGGAGTAATTATGATTTCAGTTTTTACCCCCACACGCTTTAGGTAACGTCCAATGTTAAAACGTTACTGCTAAGATTTTTTATTTACTTTCATTCTGAGGTTAACGTGCTAAAAAATCAATGGAAGAGATGTGTTCAATTGCTGGAGTGTGTGGACTGATCGGTACATGATCAGAGTAAGAAAGTCATTTATCGTTTGAAACGTCGTCCTCGTAACGGCAAATTAGCTTTAACGGACGCGCTATAACGTTAGAATATTTATTGGACACCAAGTGAATAACAAAGCTAGAGTAAGGACCAGCAATATCTAGTGCTTTCGACAATAGTAGAATCTTTCACATTTGCCACTTTTGTTTACCTGGTTTAGTTTTCTGTTTTTAGCATCACGTAACCGTTACTTCGCATACGTTACTTTTTTTTAATCAAACACATTTGCTGTAACGTACCAGGTACAACCGTTATATAGTCCTGATCCGCTGCACGAGTCCGTCAAATAATTTGTTTGTTGGCAAATTACTGACGTCAAAAATCTCTTTTAACGTTTCTCTCGTAACGTTACATTGGTATAACATTTATAGTGTTGTCTTAGGCTTAAACGTTAATTACTTTCGAAACGTAGGATACACTTACTTAAAGTTCAACCGACCAGGGCTAGGATATGACAATAGTTGCGTTTTTTGTCTCTGGTTCCTGTTCCGTGTTCTGTGTTCACAGTTGTCTGCTTTCGACAAAAAACGGTATTTTTGCTTACGATCTTATCCTTTGAACTTCTGGAATTATTTCTTTTTTATCTGCGAATCTCTCTGAAATTTTCTAAACATGCTAGGAGAGCAAGTTCCGTATTTTGCTAAACAGACAACGGAACAAAGAACACGGAGCAGCGTACAAAAATGGAAAAATGAGAAACAGCGTGTTCCGTGTTTTGACAAAAATGGGAAAAATATAAAACAGAGAGAAAACAGCGAACAGAAAAGATACAAAAAAGGCAACTAATCTAGTTAACCATCACTTGTTCACTTAAATAATCTTGAAAACCCGATGAAAAAGCGTTAGTTTGTTTTTCTGATATTTCCAAAGAAGCTCTTATCTCGCCATGCTTGCCGACTCTTTCCGTTTTCGTGATAGCTCTATGGTACATTGAACTTTTGGCAACTACACCACAATACAAACAAATAAATAAAGGAATCGTCTGCTGTTCTTGTGTATAGTGATAGTGGCTGCCTGTTTTGCAAGGATCACAAGAAGTGTTTGATCCTTCACCATCAACAACTGTTGCATCAGATGGAACACCTTTAGCAATGTCTTGGCACCTTTATTACAGGGTTGGTGGGAGATTCAGTGTTCAGTTAAAATTACTGGTCTCTCTCAACCTTGTGGTTACGGTCCAACATTCAACGGACCTTACCTACCTTTGCTTACCTGAGGTAAATCCTTCCTTAGGGTCACAAGACCAGTTATTGGACAAACTTACTTTTTTTCCGACCTAAAATCCTAAATAACCTAGAACTTGCAATTTTACAAACTTGAAATTTACACTGTTGTTAAGAAGGGCACATTTTCACACAATGAAAGAATGCAACGAATACGAGGTTTAAAAATCCCAAGCAGTGTTACCGTGCCTACCTGGGCATAACTTCGGACACAATGTTTTAAGCAACTTTAGTTTTGGACATTCGAGCAAATCTTTGAACCGAGAATCTCCATCACTTATCCGACTGTAAATATGACAGTCGCCAATACTTTGGACTTGCACCCTCGTCCGAAAATTTGCTGAAGTTGTCCTAAATTGGAGATTCTGAAGCATAAAATTAATTGTTTCCGCACTTGTATGATTCTGTGGCCGTAAAACTAAAGATTTTTGCACACCATCGGGATCGTGGCGTCGGTTCCATTATTATAACTTGGTTCAGGAGTAGTGACTGAATAATGTGTTAAAAGTAGGTTTGTCGGAAAATAAAACTTGTCTGATAACTGGTCTTGTGACCCTAGTCGTTACACACAGCTTACACCTTTGAATCAGTAACCTTCTATCTACATGTCTATCTAAGCATGGGCCATTCAACGCGATTGAACAGGACTGTATAACCTTTTCAAAACCATTCAGACCCCATAGGCTACTTTAAATTTTCTGGTCTATTTCCCAACATTAGGAAAGTAGAATTGCATGTGTGTTTCAGTAATCCCTAGAATTTGCCTGTACAATGCATGTATAACAGTAGAGGCATGCTTATTTGAATACCTCTCTCAATTTTTGCACACCTTGGCCCTGTTTCTTGCTTATAAAACAGTCAAATAGAAAGGGTAAGTATCAAACTTGGTATCGGTAAACAGAAAATTGTTGAAGCAACTTCCCTGTCACAAAATTAAACTGAAAAAGTTGTTTTTACATACATTTACACTTTTTTCTTTCATTCCCTGGTTCAAATGGACCAGCAGTAAGGTAAACAGAAAAAAAAATGGAAAGAGTTGCCTTCCAGTTTGAGTGCCTTAACTATCTGTGAAGGAAAAACTCCAATTAAGTATGTATATGATTGTTACCTATTGACACAAAATATGTTGAGTTTCAGACTGTTAGGTGTTGCTTTGTGAAAGCTTGGAACCTTGAAAGAAGAAACAGAGCCAAGGAAAGCAGAGCCAAGCCTTGGATGAAACCTTTGTATTTCTGCAAGCTGACATTCAAATAAGCAAACCTCTATTGTACAATGTTTCATCCTACATTCTATTTTTAGTGGAGTGTTCCTTGGAACAATCCACTATTACGAGCGCTGTAGCAGCTTTTGTCTTTTGGTTTTCACCGTATTTTGTGGAGCTCATAACTTGTTAACCAGTGAAGTATCGAGTTCAAACTTGGTACAATCGTGGACATTGGGACTTTTGGGGGTCCTACCTCCCACACCCACCCAGTTCAGGGGCAAATGGGCCCAGACAAGAATGTTCATAACTTGACCAGACCTGGACATAAGACGATGAAATTCCTTGTACTTGTAGATCCTAGGGATGGGAAATTACTTTCAAAGTTGCACCTCTCCCCCACCCTCCCCGTTCACGGGCAACTGGGCCCAGATTGGCCAGGAGTTAAGTTTGTTACCCGTGACAGGAATCAACAGGTATCAAGTTGAAACTTGGTAGGTCTGTGATCATTGGAGTCTCTTTTTGTTTTTTGCGGGCCCCAAACCCCACCCGCACTTGGATCAGGGGCAACTTGGCCCAGATTGCCCATTTTTATGGCACTTGCAGCTCCGCTCAAGTGCCATATACCGATCGCTTTTCGGTCGGTCGGTCGGTCGGTCTGTCGGTCGGTCTGTCGGTCGGTCGGTCGGTCGGTCGGTCGGTCGGTCGGGCGGTCCACTGTTTTCGAGTTAGGGTACTTCCAGATGTCCTAGGACGATGAAACTTGGCAGGCATATCAGGGACCCGATATAACTAACCTGGAAATAATCAGTTTCACGATCCGACCTTCTGGGGGGGAGTGGTGGGCCTTGGAATCCTGAGAATTTAGTAGTTTTTGCAAAATCCCTACCCCTTTCTTCTCACTAGTAGGTCTGCGCACGGCGTGACGTCACTCTTTGCATCGGATCACTCCGTTAACATCGGAAAGAGCTAGTGCATTCGAGGGTCAAAGGGGTTTGTATATGTGATTCAGTGCGGAGGAATATGGAAAATTGAGTGTTGTGTAACTTTCGAACGGGTGATCGGATTGGGACGAAACTTAATACCTGAATGAATGACATATCTCTGATCTTCCATTTGAAGTCCGAACCGGATTCGACAGCTATGGGGAGTTGGGGGGGGGAAGACCGGAAATCTCGAGAGACAGTTATAGTGGAGGGATTGGAGTAAAACTTGCTGGGAAGAACAAGAATCTGCTCCATATAAATCGTTTACACGTTTGGACTGGACCCGGACACTTGGGGGGGGGGAGGTGGAGGGGAGTTTCCCGGAATTCTGGTGATGACAGTTTTTGGGATTTTCACGACGAAACTTGGGAGGCGTATCAGGTATCAGGGACCCGATCAAACTAACTTGTAAATAAAAATTCACTCGATCCGATAGTCGTGGGGGGATCGGAGGGAGGGGGAATCCGGAATATTTAGCCATGCGTAACTTTGGAACGGGTGATCGGATTCGAGTGAAATTTAATAACTGAACAGAGGGCCTGTGGTGATCTTTTTCATGTCCGGACCGGATCCGACAACAATTGGGGGGGGGGAATACGTAACCGGATTGGACTGGAGAGATCGGGATGGAACTTTGTGGGAATAACAAGCAAGTCCAAAACCGAACCGGATTGGCTCCGGCGACTGTGGGGGGAGTTTGAGGGGCGGGTCCGGAATTCCGGTGATCGCGAGTTAAGGTACTTCCAGATTTGCTAGGACGATGAAATTTGGCTGGAATATTAGAAATTCGACAAGATTGGCTTAGAAATCGCCACTTTTCAAATCCGACCATTCCCTAAAGTACCAATCATGACCGCAAATTAAGAAAAATGCTTTTAAGCAAAATATGCATTTCCATGATCCGCATGAGTACATGATCATTTTTGCCTCAAGGGTTTTGCTTACAAATGAAGTTCTAGCTCCCTTAAAGTGTGCATCTTAACCGCAAGGTCGAAAAGTACTTTTTATCAAACGATACATCTCAACCTATGATCATTTGTGCCACAAGGGTTTTGCAAAAAAAAAAAAAATTCTAGCACCCTTAAAGTGCGCATTTTACCCGCATTAGCGAAAAAAAAATACTTTTGATCATACGTATATATCAATGATCCCTAAGAGCCTGATATCGTTTTTGCCTCAAGGGTCTTCCTTACAGATGAATTTCTAGTGCCTTTAAAGTGCGCATCATTACAGCCAAGTTCTACGACAAAATACTTTTTCTCTAGCTTCCTTAAAGTGCGCATCTGAACCGCGCAGTCGAAAATTACTTTTAATCAAATAATACATCTCAACCCATGCAAGTGCCATATGAGCTTACAGCTCTTGTTTATGTTTTTAACTTGACAATAACTGGAGATAGGGAGATGAAATTCCTTTGTGCTTTTGGATCATCGGGTTGGGAATAATTATGTGGAGTTGAACCACTCCCAACCCTCCCTGTTGATGGGCAGGTGGGCCCAGTTTGCCCATTAGTAAAGTATTTGACCCGTGACTGGAATCAAACTCTAAGTTGGTGTAGGCGAGGAATTTAGGTGTAGATATGGAATTTGATAGGTCCCGTGAACCCCCCCCCCACTAGTTTCAGGGGCAATTGGGCCCAGATTGCCCATTTTTTAATGATTTCAACTTGACAATAACTGGAGATAGGGCGATGAAATTCCTGTGTGCTTTTGGATCGTAGGGTTGGGGATTTGTATGTGGAGTTGAACCACCCCCCTGGCCCCTACCCTCCCCGTTCATGGGCAAGTGGGCCCAATTTGCCCATGAGTCAAGTTTTTGGCCCGTGACTGGAATCAAATTCTAAGTTGGTATAGTCAAGGATATTTAGGTCTAGATATGCAATTGATGCCCCCCCCCACCCTCCCGTTCATGGGTAACTGGGCCCAGATTTTTTATGAGTTACGTTCGTCTATGACAGGTCTGAAGTTCAACTCTTGTATCTTTGGGGAGATATCTCTATGAATGAGGATTTAGGTGTAGCAGCAACAAATAAGACGACGCGACGTATCTTTAATGAACAGCTGGAAACTTTTGCTGCTACGATTTCGTTATTGCACTCGTTTTATTACTTTGCTAATGGAAAAGAGGTTTAAAGGGTCTGACTGGCTGGCAGACTGCAGACCATTCAGATTCAATGTTCTGGTTCTCTGATCCAGTGTTAGAACTCGTGCTGTTCTTGCAAGATCTCTTTGGATTTATACTTGCGGTTTGTTTACATTTAAAGCTTTTAAAATGGGATGATTACAAATTAGGTTATTTCAATACTTGTTCGGTTATTGGGGATGTGAAATGTCTTGGTTTTAACGTTGTTTGTATATAAAATATGATAAACATTTTACTTTCACACTCCACGTCTGAGCGCTTGCGCACTTGTTCTTCACAGCCTACCACTTGGTACTTATACTAGCAGCTGGTCAGAATAAAGGCGAGTCTGGCCGCTCACAGAGACCTACGTCTCTGTAGGACGTAGATCCTACAGAGGCAAGCCAACATACTTTAATTTACACCAAAAACATATAATGAACCACTGGAAATAAAAGGGAAAAAAACGTTTCCGTTACGCTACAAACGCGCCGATCCGTTACACTGCAGCAACGCTTTAATAACATCTAATGGTAACGTCAATGTTTTCAAACGTTACCGTTACATTACAAACGTTTTGCACCGTTACAGAACAGTAACACTTGAATAACGTTTAACAATAACGTGCAACGTTTTGGAATCGCCAGTCAGAATTGAAACGTTACCGTTACTGTCGGTTGAAACACGCCGTTATTTTTGTGAACCAAATACGTTACTGAACGTTTCGCTGAAAACGTTACTTTTTACTTGACAGTGCAATCAACGACGTTTGTTGTCGTGACGTTTCTGGCTCTTCGCTGGGCACACGACGATCCTTCATTGGCACGAAGAGTCGATCATCAAGAGTTATTTGGCCCTAGAGGGAGTCACTCCACGCGGACCCCGCGAAGGGAAAACAGCGAGAACACGGGGAATGCTTCTAAAATGGATCTTGCTCGAAAAAAAAATGCAGTTGACAAAATTAGTCTCCACTTTATTTTTGTTTTTGCTTATCCTGATTGTTTTAAATTAATTTTACATTGCACCAACACCAGCCAAAATCCAGTATGTAAACCATTCAACTAGCTTCAATCTAGTATTTTTGTCATATTTGTTGGTTCCTTTTTAAGCCGGATGGGTTATTCTGAAGGAAAGACTTCTCTGGGAATTTGAAATCTTGTCTGGTGTTGGATGGTAGGTTGGTCCTGTAGTCCGATGAAACTGAAACTGAGACTTGAATACACTAAAATATTTTGACCCTTCGAAGGGATTTTGTATCTGCTCCTTCAGCTCAAGCTGACTGCGAATCATATTTGACAAAGCAAAACGGATAAGTCAGCTACATTTTATTGGAGCTATATTTCGGCCCTTCTTGGCAAGGGCCCTCTTCAGGCTCAAGCTGGTAAATACCAGCTTGAGCGGTGGAGCAGTGGAAAACCAATAGAATATTCTGAAGTTCTCTATCTGTGTCTACACCATCTTGTAAATTTTATCGGATGATTTTACTGTTTCCAGTTTATGTCCGATTGTGATAGTACCTTTACCCGGTAGTAAATAAAGCAGATAGATGTATTTCTTAGAACTAATGTACAAAAAGTGAAAGTTATGATTTTCCGTGGATTACGGCCAAACGGCCGATCCCCTGAGAGAACCAAGAACAGATATTGATTTAGCATGCATTCTTCCCGCAAGTTCCAATCCCAAGCTGTAATCGACTTCTTAATTAATTTTCACTTCTTTGAAATTTCCGGATTTTTCAGGATTCTTGACGAATTCATTGTCCGGTGAAAAAAATGGAAGTTTATTCAGCATGTATTTTTACCCCTGTGTCGAATCTGTAATTGACTTTAGAAAAAAAACTTCTACCACTGACAGATTTACAGGTTTGGGCCGGATTCTAGGTGAAATACTCTCCCGGCAAGTAAATACAGGCCAAAAATGAACTCAGTACGTATCCTGTCCCATGTAATCTCGTTGTCTGCATTTTGGCCTCCCCTGTGGACAGTTTAAGCCGTCGGCGTTTTCAACCAGTACGATTTTAGCCTCCCATATGGGCATTGTGAGCTGCTGATATTTTGAAGGATTTCGATATAAGGGCCTTCGACCTCACTGGTGGGCAGGTCCGTATCCAGGAATTTATATTCGGGGGGGGGGGGGGGTTGCCCGAGGGTCGGACCAAAAGGTACACAAAAGACATACATCAGAGATTAAAGCCTGTAAAAAACAATTAATTTTGTCGATTTCGGGGGGGGGGGCGAACCCCCCCTCCCCCTGGATACGGCCCTGCTGGTGGGCATTTTGAGTCGTGGGCATTTTGATCGTTGGCATTCTGAATCGTGGGCATTGTGGGGGTGGGCAAAAAGATCGTGATGATTTTGAGAACCATCCGGAAGGCAGACCGGATGTACACCTTTACCTTATTGTCCGGCCGGAATCCGAAAAATTGTTTGTCACGCTGCTTCATACAAGCTCCATACATCAGAGGTTAAAGCCTATTAAAAAACAATTAATTTTATCGATTTCAGCGGGGATCGAACCCCCTACCCCTCCCCCCCCCCCCCCTGGATACAGCCCTGCTGTGGGTATTTTGAGTCGTGGGCAAAAAGATTGTGGTGATTTTGGGAACCATCCGGAAGGCAGACCGGATGTAAACCTTTACCTTGTTGTCCGGCCGGACCAATGTTCGGCCGGAATCCGAAAAATTGTTCGTCACGCTGCTTCATACAAGCTCCATATCTGCTCTTGGTTTTCTCGATCACTGTTTCTGTTCAGTTTTTTTTTTCAGTTCTGATCACTGTCGATCAGTGTTTTAACTCATTTTTTCACGGACATGCTACGAGGCATGCTGGAGACCTGGTAAATGAGCCAAGAAGTACGGTTCGTTCTAGCCATGTGGCAATGCTTCGGGTCCGGTGGTCTGGAATACTCTTCCGGACTCAATTCGAGAAGCGGAAAGCGTACCGCAATTTAAAAATTGGTTAAAGAAACATCTCCTTGAGGGCCTCAAGGAAATGTTGAGGCTAGTTGGTGAGTGGAGGGTTTGGATGACGAGAGAGGACAAATTAATTAATTTTTCGTTTATTTTAGTGAAGGTTTATTAGTTATTTAATATGGTAGTAAATGTGTGCTGGTTGCGTTTTTCAAGCACGTATGTGCTTTGTTTGTAACCGGTCGTCAAGCCGGCATGAATATTTTTAGTAAAGTTGTTGAATCCTAATAAAAAAAAGTTATTTGGCATATTCATTGTACAGCTTTCAAACATGCTAAAGATAAACAAAAGGTGTATGCCATCAATTTCCTTATCTCGGAACCGGCTTTCACTGAGATACAGTAGATAGAATGACTCGAGAACTATCTAGTAAGATATCAATTCGATAAATTGTGTCTCCCAGATTTCGGGAATACCAGGTGTCAAGGGTCGTACGTAGGATCGACGTAAAACTTTGTTTGTGTTCTTGCATGTTAGTCGTGGGATAGAATTTGAAGGCTTGAATACTCAGATTGTTGCTGCTTGTTGTATCTCAGTTGTCTTGTTTTATGCCATTCTGCATTTCTCGTAGTTTATCTGATTTGGCGTAGCCGTTTTGTGTCCTGCTGTTTTTACATTGCTTAAAATTTGTCAGTTTGTGTAGACTACAAATTATAGTTGAACTGATAGTGGTAGGAGTTGGAATGTTCGGTTTTCGCGACCTAAGCCTGGACGAAAGATCTTCTTCGGGGCTTTCGAATAGACAGCTTCTTTAAATTTTCTTGTTGTAGACTTGTTGGGATCCGAAAACGTTAGTGACCCGTTAGTTAGCCTATGACTTCGTAAAGTTTGTCCGTCCGTCTGTCTGTCTGTATGTCCATCTGCTAGCACGATAACTCTCGAAGGGATTGAGCTAATTGGTTCAAACTTGGTGTTAAGATCCTTTAGGTCATGTTCGTAGATAGATTCCTTTGCCCTATATTTAGGAGTGGGGAAGGGGGTTTCAAGTTAAGAAGCAAACAAATATTTGAAAAAAAAAATGAACTGTCGATTTAGGGATGAGAAGACATACTTAATCCATTACATCCTGATCGTTCTTTTCGCGTCAAACAAGCAGTTAGCCCGGGATCCGGAAAAATTGAAAATTTGTGAGAAGAAAAAGTTTGGGGTTAAGTTGTTGGTGTGTGTGAAGTGTCCGATGTCGGGGTAAGAAGACACGCTGAAACCATATCCGAGCTTTCTTTTGCGCCAGATTAGTATTTCGCCATGAATCTTGTAAAAACGGCAATTTTTATAAGTAAAATCTTATAAGTAAAACAGGAATCTGGTAGTGCGTATAATTTTGATAAAGACGTTTAGAAGATCTGCAGTTGGATAAGCTGACATGTTGAATCGCTCTGTCTGCTTTGTTTTCGTGCTCGGTTGACACTCCGAACGAAATCCGGCGAAAACTGGAAATTCGGTAGGCATCGGGTTATGCCTTTGGCGGATGAATTTCGATCAGATGTAAGGCGACATAGAAAATAGATCTTCTAGCTTTTCTTTCTATGAAATCGACAGTTTGGCCGGAACCCAGCGAAAACGGGAAATTCATTAGTTCTAATAAATTTCCTTTTCAGCTGTTCCAGCAGTATCGAGATAATAAGACTGAATCTATCAGTCCAACAAGAATCCAACAAATTTTACTACCGAGTAAATGGCATGATTCTGCCAGAATTGACATTTCGGTCGTAATGTTGGCTAGACCGGATATTAAAAACAGAAACGAATTACCTGATGCAGCGGTTACGTGCTTACGGGTCCGACGACGACGAATGGTGTGACGAAGACCGAAATCTACAAGACCCGATTGTCCGGTCGAATAAGTCCATTTAATATTCTCTTTTGGGATCCCATCGAAACCACGTCTTGCTTATGATAATAATTCTACGTCAGTAGTATTTCTATCCATTCTCGTCCTGAGATCTTCACTACATAAGTGAAATAATCTCCCCTATTAGCAATACACTGATTATCACGATTGTTCTCTTTACGTGACGTTTCGTGCGCCCGATCACTCTCGACTTCTATGATTTTCTTTATTCTTTCACAGTGGCGTGAACTTCGAACCACAATCGTCCATCTGAAATAAGCAGCCAATAGCCAACAAGAGTGATGATGGACAAGAACTCCGTTTCTGGCCCTAAACCCTTCAAAACCACTGAAAGCTCGACGCCCGAAAACGCGTTGCCACCCGTCAATCCCTCTTTCGTCTCCGCGGAGAGAGAGCAGGATGGAAAATACTACGAGAGAAATTTCGGAGACGTTGAAATGCTGATCAATGTATCCGAAATGATGCTAAAGTCCGCAGAATCCATTGGCTGTCCGGTTCTGCGTGACGGTGAGCTCAGAGCAGCTAAGTGTCTAACCCCTGGGCTAAGCTTTGCATGGGGAGCCAAGACAGCTGAGGGTATTGAACGCCTTAAAGACTTCATAGGACTTCCGTTTATCTATTATTCTGCAAAGGAGAATTATGCCCCGGGTCCTCCTAATATGAAAGAGAAGGAGATGCTGCTGAAGCTTACACAGTTTAATCAAACATACGTCGTCGAGGATTTAACTGTGAAATTGTCTGATGATTCTGACGAACTGAACAAATTTTGTGAGGTCATTGCCGAGTGCTTCCAAATATCAGTAGAGAGAGTAGACCCTCTGCCTCCTAGATATAACCTCTTAGCCTATAAGAGAGGAGTGCTAGTCGGGGGACTTATAGTGGATATCCACGAGCAAAGCAGTATCATTTACTTCAACTCGGTTTTGCCCAAATATCGCTGCCAGAATATTAGCAAAGCCGTAATGACAGAGGCGATAAAGTTGGCCAAAGAAAAAGGAGCGATGGAGATGGTATTGTATTCGAGTCCCCTGGGAAAGCCAGTTTACGAAAGACTGGGGTTCAAATGTGTGAAGGAGTACGATGGGGTATATGTGATGCCAAGTGGAGCAGGCAAGAGCAACGGTGAGCAGTTTTTCTTCTTTCGAGGATAGATTCACGCTCCCAAATAAAATGCTACGGTTCAGAGCTACGTGACTACGGGTGGGTTCCTCCCTTCTAACAGCGGTATAGCCACGGGGTTCAATTGCCGTGTTTTATTACGCCCTTCATAAAATCCCTTCCAGATTGCTTACTTTTTTGCCGCTAGTTGCGCTAGCATAAAGTAAACAATGACTCTTTAATTCTTAGTCCACGTTTAACCGGGTTCATTCGGCTACTTTCAATTCCTCTTAGGCCTAGCCATGTTTAAAACTTTTTTCTGAGTGTCTGTCGCGAAGAAAGGACTATGTGCCACACACTCGACCCACAAGTTGAACCCCGCGGAATCTCCGTTTGTCTGTTTTTTGGCGGTGATTTCAAATGTCTGAAAATAAAAATTAAATCCGGAAAAAATCCCAGTAGTTAGAATTTCAGGCTAACGTCCTTACCATTTTGTGCTAGAAGTATTCTTAGTTTATGTCAATCTACTTGGTAAAGTAGCTAGTTTTATTAGATACCACGGTATCTGATACCTCGGTAACTGGATCTGCATTTTGTCGTTTTTGCAGTTACCGTTATATCTGATACTACGGTTGCTTCGCAAAAACGAGAATTGCCGGATTTGCGCTTTTACAAATCATCTCAAAAGAAATACCAATATCCACTCACAGCACAAGTGCCAAACTTCTTTATCACCAATTTGACAAAAAGTCAGGCTCCTGTGTTGGTGGTGTTTTAAATGAGCTGATTTTTTCATATACCAGGATCATTTACCACGGTCGGGACCGTGGTATCTGAATATCAGCTACCACTGGTCCACTGTACAGTTATAGTGCTAACACACGATCAGGATCGGGAGCTCCCGGACTTGAATTCCTGCCCAGATTTTCGACACCATCATCACTTCCATATGGAACAGGGATCTGTTGTTACCACCCTTACTACGCTCCCGAGGATGGTAAGGAAATAGTTACTGTTAGTTACTGTTTCGAGAAGGTTGGAACGGTCAGCCTAGTAACCTTTCGTGAGGTTGGAACGGAAATAGTAACAAATAGTTACTATTCTTAGAAGGGTGGAACATGCTCTTTGTGGGATCGCGGAAAAACGCATTTGGTAGAAAAGCACTGGCATACCCCTGACTTTCTCCACGAAGCACAGGTTCAGCAGAAAGTCTAACCAGTAGCGCGTTGGAGTAGAAAACTAACCCAGCGATTATATTTGTTTTAAATATTACAGAGACGCCTAGTTCAGACCGGTCAGTTAAACCAGCCCATGGCAAGGAAGGGGAGAAACAAGAAGAAACCATTGATAACGTCCCAGAGAAAGCGACCAATCCGGTTCAGGCTGACAGTCATTTTGAGCATTCAAATCATTAACCATGTGAGGTTGAACCAGAAAAGACGCAGTCGATATTAACCAGTCTGAATTTTTAAATAAACTTGTCTCGAAAGGAACAGTTGGTGAACTTGGTTGTAGAAGCCAGGAAGACAAGGGTGATAGCCTGCTTTAACCAGAGGCGACAAGTGCGATTGACCATAACGGACTAGAGAAAGAATTGGATTAAGACTGTGACGCGTCAGTGATACGTTTTTGGGATCCCAAAACGTAAGTGGAGGGATACCTATGACATCGCAAAAGTTGTCCGTCTGTCCGTCCGTCCGTCCGTCTGTCTGTCTGTCTGTAAGCACGATAACTCTCGAAGGCAGTGAGATATTTTGATGAAACTTGGTGTGGGGATTCTTTGGGTCAAGAGTAAGGTCGAGTTCGTAGATGGGCCCTGTAGCTTTACATTTAGGGGTGGGGGAGGGGGTTTAAATTAAGGGGCAAGCAAATTTTTTTTAAACAGCTAATGTGATAGTCGATTATGGGGTAAGAAGACACGCTGAACACGAATATGAAAACCATTTTCTCGCCGGACAAGTAGTTCGTCCGGAATCCGGCCAAAACCGGAAAGTTTGTTAAAAGTAGAAGTCTTACTTGAAGTTGATTAGATGTTCGATATAGGGGTAAGAAGGCATGCTGAACAAGAAAATGAAAACCGTTTTCTCGCCGGACAAGTAGTTCGTCCGAAATCCGGCCAAAACCGGAAAGTTTGTTAGAAGCTAAAGTTTATCTGAAGTTGATTAGATGTTTGATGTAGGGGTAAGAAGGCATGCTAAACAAGAATACGAAAAGCGTTTTATCGCCGGATAAGTAGTTCGCCCGGAATCCGGCCGAAACCGGAAAATTTGTTAAAAGTTAAATTTTTATTTCAAGTTGATTAGATGTTGGATATAGGGGTAAGGAGATACGGTGATTCCCTGTTGAGCTTTAGTTTTTCGCCGGACAAGTAGTTCTTGAATTTCGCCAGAACCGCAAAATTCACAGAAGTAAGCTAGGATCGTTTCGATCGGCTTATAGAGGTAAACGCACATGCTGAATCCATGTCCGAGCTTGGATTTCTTAATGATTAGCTGTTTGGCCTGGCGAAGACTGGATCTGGCGAAGACAAAACCTAATTGTCTGGATCAAATATTGAATTTTTGGGATCCCATCGGAACCTTTGGTCTTGTTTTTTGTGGGCACCATACCCTGGAGCAAGGCCACATGAGCCTCATGATAATATGTTGAATTGAAAATCTGAAATGAAAATTTGTTTTGAAACCGATTTGTATGGGGGTAGCCTACTGTGTGCTCTAGGGCACGGTGCCCAAACGTCGGAGCACTGGCCTTACCTCAAATTGCACTTGCAAGCATTATTTTTATTATTATTATTATTATTAATTTAAGCCCGTACAAGACGGAGTTACAAAAAGGAAGAAAGAACAAGAACAAAAAAACACAATGATTCAAGACTAGCCTAGATACACTTAATCACAGGAACATTAGGGGTTCGGCGTAAAACCGGCCAAAAACTTGAAAGGCCCGTGAAAAAGCTTGCCTTTCTGCTCCCTCACACTTTATGTTCGCGCGTGAAATTGGAATTTGAATGCCACGATGGTAACCCAAGCAGATATTTTGACAGAGACAGAATTTATTGTTATATGTTTGTGATTTGTTTTATGTGTATTTTGTTTTGTGGTTACTTTTTTGCCATGACTTTGGACTATGAAATAAGTTTATAATCTAGCCGTCAATTGGCACTATTCCAAGAGATTTTTGGGGTATTTCGTGGGTTTCATGTTTTTTATTTGTGTGTTGAACGTGTGCCAAGGCCCACAGGATGTTTTGCAATGAATCTATCTGTCTCGGGGGGAAAACTAGAGAGAGACCGTTACGAGCCGATAGGAGTGATAGTTGTGAACATAATTGTACCTATTTTTCCTGCAAATGGGAGCAACAGCCAGTATTTACAGAAACCGAGTTTTAAGGTTTTGTCAGTACCTGGCAGTATCTAACGTCTCATCTTAGTGTTAAATCGAGACAGACGGATCTCCTCAGCAAAGAGCAATATAGAGATTACCGCCTACCCGCTGAAAACGAAAATTTCTTCACCATCATCGAAAAGAGCAAAAACAGTATATAAGTGAAGCTCGCATTGATGCATTAACCCCGCTATCGTTCCTCGTCATGCTGGGTAAAATTAATATTTTGCGGTTGCGTTTTGGAGAATCCGTGTCTGAACGCAACGCACTCTGCAAGAACCAAGGAGAAGTCTGCTTCTTCTAAAGCGTCCCAATCACCTTAGGACAGCGCGCCCAGAGGAAAAGAGGAATCTGTAACGAACCTGATACGCCTTATTACACCTATTTGAACAATGCTTTACCAGCACAAACTCACAGGAAAGTCCAAATCTTTCCAAACCGGCCTCAAAATACGCAGGCTGTACGCAGGTCTATTGTAAAGTAGATCTAATGCCCATCTACCACAACAGCATTGAATTTCAGCTTAAGAAGGTAAGGTACTATTTATACGAAAGGCCCCTGGTATCTCCTGAAGCCTGCTGAAAACAGGAGTATCTGTATCTGTTTACACTTTAGGAAAATAAATCAGCGTTTAGTAACAGTTTCAGATTTGCTTAGTATTTTGTTGGGATACCGTTTCAGCAGCCAACCGAAGAATTCAATTCAGTTGCGGTCGAGAGCTATTAGAATTCACTGCTTTTATTTTTGTGAGAGAAGAGATTTTTTGTTTTTATTGTTGTTGTACTTGGCTTTTAACGATGATGGTAAGAAAAATTAGGCATTTTTAATGAGCTTCTTAAGATGTCAGCTACGATGCTTTGGCAGCGATACTTCTGCCGTTCTTGGCAAGGGTCCTCGTCAGCAGGGGTGTCACGACTAGGAGAGGAGGGGGGATGCCCCCCAATGTTGTTGACCAGTCGATAAAAAGCAACCAAGTCAGAGCGAAGTGCCGCAATTTTTCATCAAAACACTTGATTTTTTAAATGAAAACAGTCCGTTTTTCTGAAAGCCAGTTGATTGTTTTTCAAAACTGTCATTTTTTCTTGAAAACAGTAGTTTTTCTGCAGAAACAGTCAGTAAAATTACCAGCCAGTCGGTAAATACCTTGCCCCCCCAAACATTTTGGCTAGTAACGCAGTCAAGCACAAATCCTCAATTTTCGGACTCCACCCAATGGACTTTGAAAATATATTTCCATTCTATAGAATGGAAAATTTAAAGTCCAGTCTCTTATAAGAGAGGCTTCAATGGAGTCCAGCTAGGTGGACTTTGAATTCAAGGTTCTAGTGACTCCTAATTCAGATTCCACCTAGCTGGACTTTCAGATTACCCTAGATTTCCAGTCAAAGTCCACCTAGCAGGACTTTCAGATTATCCTAGATTTCAAGTCAAAGTCCACCTAGCAGGACTTTCAGATTATCCTAGATTTCCGGTCAAAGTCCACCTAGCAGGACTTTCAGATTACCTTAGATTTTCAGTAAAAGTCCACCTAGCAGGACTTTCAGCTTACACTGTTGCCGTTAATACAGAGTGGATCTTTGTGCGGGAGCATGCACAGAAAAGTACACCGCTTCAGGGCTATTTACCAAAAGCTTCCCATGGAGAATATTGAGGGGTTGCACACTCGCGGAAATGATGTACACCTCGTGGCGGACTTTCCATCAAAGTCGTGAGCTGGGAAATACCTAGAAGCTCTATTCCTTGATGGACCGACCCTTTTATTCTATTGTTATGGCCGTCTGAGGTGTTCTATATTCAGATTCCACCTAGCTGGACTTTCAGATTACCCTAGATTTCCAGTCAAAGTCCACCTAGCAGGACTTTCAGATTATCCTAGATTTCAAGTCAAAGTCCACCTAGCAGGACTTTCAGATTATCCTAGATTTCCGGTCAAAGTCCACCTAGCAGGACTAACGGGCCGCAAAATCAGGGGTCAGAACGTCGGATTCCCGTCTGGAACCGTTTCGGCAAAATATTCAAATTCTACTAAAAACGAGGGTATTTTCCGTAAGTTTTTGAATTAAAAACAAGACCTTATGATTTACCTAAGAGAATACAGTGACGAGTAACAGTGTCAGCTGAAAGTCCTGCTAGGTGGACTTTTACTGAAAATCTAAGGTAATCTGAAAGTCCTGCTAGGTGGACTTTTACTGAAAATCTAAGGTAATCTGAAAGTCCTGCTAGGTGGACTTTGACCGGAAATCTAGGATAATCTGAAAGTCCTGCTAGGTTGACTTTGACTTGAAATCTAGGATAATCTGAAAGTCCTGCTAGGTGGACTTTGACTGGAAATCTAGGGTAATCTGAAAGTCCAGCTAGGTGGAATATGAATATAGAACACCTCAGACGGCCATAACAATAGAATAAAAGGGTCGGTCCATCAAGGAATAGAGCTTCTAGGTATTTCCCAGCTCACGACTTTGATGGAAAGTCCGCCACGAGGTGTACATCATTTCCGCGAGTGTGCAACCCCTCAATATTCTCCATGGGAAGCTTTTGGTAAATAGCCCTGAAGCGGTGTACTTTTCCGTGCATGCTCCCGCACAAAGATCCACTCTGTATTAACGGCAACAGTGTAAGCTGAAAGTCCTGCTAGGTGGACTTTTACTGAAAATCTAAGGTAATCTGAAAGTCCTGCTAGGTGGACTTTGACCGGAAATCTAGGATAATCTAAAAGTCCTGCTAGGTGGACTTTGACTTGAAATCTAGGATAATCTGAAAGTCCTGCTAGGTGGACTTTGACTGGAAATCTAGGGTAATTTGAAAGTCCAGCTAGGTGGAATCTGAATTAGGAGTCACTAGAACTTGAATTCAAAGTCCACCTAGCTGGACTCCATTAAAGCCTCTCTTATAAGTCAGTGTCAAAGTCCACCTAGCAGGACTTTCAGATTACCTTAGATTTTCAGTAAAAGTCCACCTAGCAGGACTTTCAGCTTACACTGTTACTCGTCACTGTATTCTCTTAGGTAAATCATAAGGTCTTGTTTTTAATTCAAAAACTTACGGAAAATACCCTCGTTTTTAGTAGAATTTGAATATTTTGCCGAAACGGTTCCAGACGGGAATCAGACGTTCTGACCCCTGATTTTGCGGCCCGTTTTTAGTCTACCAGGAATTTGAGCTCAGGTCCACTCAGCAAGAATTCAGAAGTTGGTTTTGTAAGAGAGGATTAAATTCCAGCTAGGAAGACCCAAGACCAAATTTTGTAGGGAAGTTTGGTAAGTCCAGCTAGGTGGAATTTTTTAGTTTCTCTAGGTCAGTAATAATGTCCAGTTGGATTTAATTGCAAATTCTCTTAGGTAAATCATAAGGTCTTGATAGGCAGACTTGATGAAGCAATCCTAGGCTTAGAGGAAAGTCCGGCTAGGTAGACTCATTTAAGCTTTCTTAGGGCAGTATATTAGGTCCACCTTGATGGACTCTGTGTTGTCTACTTCTAGGCTTTTCCCGTTTGCGGTCCAGCTAGCTGGACTTTCTGTGGTGCCACTCAAGAAGAGAGTGGACTCAATATTTTTCATTCTATAGAATGGACTTCTTTTGTAAATGTCCATAGGGTGGATATCCCTCTCCTAGACCACAAGATACTTGATCTTATGTTCTATCTAACCTCTTTTTCCAATTTTAATATTAGAGAACTTCCATGAAATTTAGCCTTTAATGAAGACCACTTTTTCCTATTGGTTTACCTATCCATTTCCAGGGAAAAAGGGGAATTCATTCATGGCTAAATTTCTTGGAAGTTCTCTAATATTTTTAAAATTGGAAAAAGAGGTTAGATAGAACGTAAGATCAAGTATCTTATGGTCTAGGAGAGGAAGACAGCCCTATTTAGGTATGTAATCAATCTCAGTTCAACCAAATATCATGGGGGTGCCATGCTAGTACCATGCCCATGCTCCAGGGCATGATGCCCCAACGTATGGGCACCATGCCCATACCTTGGGGCATGCCCTGACATTGGTGCACCATGCCCAAAAATTGAGGATTTGTGCATGACTGTAGTAACGCCTCTGCGCCGCAGAGACTGCGGCTCTGCTTGTTACTCTGTTGAACATCAGGGCAGCGTCAGAGGCTATGTTGGGAAGAAACGAACCTGCAAAGTATACCTGCAACTGACGTGCAACTATCTATATTTTGCTAGCACATTTCTGTAGGCTACCAAAATCAGCTCTAATCAATGCCAAAGCATCGTAGATGTACAGGAGGGGTACCTGACCTCGTTTTTACACTACCTCGATTTTTGACGCGAAAATGTTTAAATGAAATGTACAAGCTGTCCTGATAGTCAAGAGGCAAAATGTGACTTTTTCAAAGTCACATGTCCAGAAATATTCAAATTCCTAAATACATTAGTATCTGAAACTTACCACTTGGGTGGTAACTTACGGTAACTTACTCGGTAAGAGTAAGTTTCGAAACTTACCAGTAATTCTTGCACTCTATATCAGTGAGCTGTCGTTAAATAGGTAGGCTAACTGTTTCAGCGATTTTTCTAGCAGCAAGGAAGAAATTAAGATGGAGTCATCTGCCTTCTGGTGAAAGAAAAATTAATTGATAGAGTTTCTGTGCGGCATCGCCTACTGACAAAAGTATTTCTAATTTCAATCCAGTAGCCTAGTTGTTAATCTGTGAAAGAATCCCTTAAAGAAGAAAAAGTAGAAAAGACTGGCAAGGCCTACCTTACCTGCAGGCCTACCTAACCTAGGCATACCTCTACAGTAAAGGTATGCTTATGTGAACTTTTCCTAACAGTGAATGATCATCGAAGAAATAATTAAAATCAAACCAGACATTTTTTACCATAAAATACTTACAAAAAATGTTTTTTCCATTCATGTCTTCATCACCTTTTGAGTATTTGCTGTTAGTAACTCAACTGCCACCTCGTTTTCCTATATATTCATCTAATATATAAAACGGACTCGTCAGCTGTAGTGCTTATGTAGCGATATTTCGGCCCTTCTTGGCAAGGGTCCTCTTCAGGCTGTCGGTCTTCTTGGCTGTCTTCTGTGCCTACGCTGGGGAAGGAACAAACCTGCAATAAACAACTGAAAATTCTACCAACTATAAATATCTTATTCGTGGAAATTATTTTCAAAGACCACTCTATGGAAAAACATAATTGTTAGATTTAATTTTTAACACGGGTATTGTTTCTACTGCACGGTAGGGTCGATAACTGAAAAAGTTTTCTTTTGCATTTTGGTCAACTTTATTTTTATTAATAATAAAAGAATGAAACTAAATTTTAATTATATTACCGGCGCTGTTCCACTTTTGTTCCACCACGCTGTTCCACTGCACCCTTAACCTGTTCTAGATAAATAAAATAATTAATACAACTAACGTTGAGCCTAAAACCCATTTAGAGACAATGCAACTACAAGGCTATGATAATCAAGTTAAAATACTTCCACTGTTACTCCTACTAACACCTAGATGTCCTATGGCACTGTTTTCTGCCAGTAAACTGATAAGAGAAACAACACCAGCATTCGACAGATTATTTTACTTAATTGATTACCAGTGTTGAGTTCTTGATCATGAATCGTTAATTAATCTTACATGCTAGGCATAGCCTAGTGATGGTGAGATTGTTTCTCAGATAATGTTTCTCAGATTGGCCTAGAAAAGTTTCACAGAACTTGCATAGGCTACCCTACTTATGTTTTACTGTCTGGTGATCTAGACCTAAGAAAACCAATAGGGGGAGAGGATTTTCAGCATTCGGCTTGGTAACTGGTTTGGAATTCTAGATGTATGTTACTTTGGATGCTTACAAAAAGAGGGCATCAATATATGCTGTTTCTGCTTAGTCCAACTCCTCTGTGTATTTCGTGAAACCGACAATATTTCTTTCCAAGAAAATACCATAGCACACATTCACTTCCTTCAGGTTGTTACGTACAACTGTTTGACCCCTTTGCTTGCCCTTGAATACAATCGGCGATGCCTGGATTCTCAAATTCCGGCCAGGATAGAGTGAAATAATAGCATGTAATAACACATCCTTACGAATATTTCGAATGTCTGCTTTCCAGAGGCGTCACGACTGGGGGGGGGGGGGGGGGTCAAAACTGTCGTATTTTTCTGCACAAACGGTCTGTAAAAATTACCAGCCAGTAGGTAAATGCCTTGCCCCCCCCAAAACATTTTGGCTAGTAACGCCTCTGCTGCTGTCATTTTTATTTATTTTTTTGCCTGGGTGTTGCTATGTAGGAGAAGAATGCTTCGTGCCTGTATTCTTTGCTAATATTGGTAATGATCCCTAAGGAATGAAGCACAGTTAAGATTGGAGTTGGATTTTTACGTCCAGGTTTTGATACGGACTTTGAATAGCACTCGCAAGCAATGAAGGTATATGATCCCGATGAGAAGCTTTCAGAGGGGATAGTGGTTATTTCCGGGTTGACTCAGTAGCAGGGTTACCACATGTCGCACGATAGTGTGTCTCTAATCACTCTAGTCCTACTTGTGACATAAAATCACTCTATTTCAGAAAACGTCCATAGGCTATGTGCCATTTTTGCGGCAGGATTCCGACCAGAAGTGACTGTTTCACGTTTTTTCATGAACATGAAAGTAGGCTAAGCTTTGTCATTTTTGCAGCGGCGATTCCGACGAAAAGTGATCATTTCACGTAGCCTATTTCATGAAAATTAAATTTCACTCCAAATTCACTCTCTGTTTTGAGGCAAAAGTCACTGTCTAAATGTTTTTGATGCGGCAACCCTGCTCAAGAGCACACCAGTCATCACTTTAAGGTTGTGATTTCCAGTACTTGTCCACTCAGTTCTTGAAGGATTCGAATGTTTTGCTTGTGACAGTGTCTTGTGACCAGTGGCGAAACTAGCCCATTTTCGTGGGGGGGCAAGCCCAGATTTTACCGACAAGATTTAACAATTTACCGACAAAAAAGCGCCGTTGCCGCTGCGCGGCAACGGCGCACTTTCCCCCGAACCCATCTTACAACCGTTGTAATAATAAGTTGTAACATATCAATTGAGATGGTTTTCTAATGAAAGGAATTTGCCATTCGCTTCCTGGTACCAGTAGTTATCAAACGGAACCAGGAACATACTGTGCAGTCAATAGTCTTGCAAACCAGAAAAAGTGACAGACCTTGCAACGGACTACTTCACTGCTTGAAGATTTACGCTTGTAAACTAAGCGGCTTTTTGGGGTTCCAAAACGTTAGCACCATGAGTTCGTAGAGTTTGTCTGTCCCTCTGTTACTATGATAACTTTCAAAGGGGTTGAGATATTTGTTGAAATTTGGTATGAGGACGCGTTGGATCAAAGTACTGATGAAGTGGCAATCCAATTTTATGGAGACTTGATGTCTGATGGGAGCAGATGTCCTAAATTTGCTGCTTGTGTGTCCGAACGAAATCTGTTACTGTTAGTGGAAGCTAGGGGACACGGTAACTTTGTGATACTCCTCAAAGACCAAACGGGTTCATGGGCCCCAGAAAGTGCTTGGATTCGACTGAAACTTGCCCAAGATGTTCAATTTATCCGCGTCCGAGGACAATGTTGCAAGGAGGTCTCGGAAAGATTGTAATACCAGTAGGTGCCGGACGGTCCGACGGATAGAGTGATTGAGACAAAACTCGAAAGGTAAAACATTCATGGGACCTAGACATTTAGTTTGAGGCCCGAACCGAATCTGATAGTCTTGTGGTGAAGGTGGGGCTGGGGGGTACCGGACCGGTAGGCCCACTGGAATTTTATTTCGGAAATGCTCCGATTCGAGTGAGGCTTGATGGATGGTAGGCGCAGATGTCAAGTGTGTGCCATTTATGTGTCCGAACCTCTTCTTGCCATGGTGGTAGTGCTGTGAGGGGATTAGAGGTGGGTCCTCGGTATTTTCTTAAACGCTTGGGGACCAAATGGGTTGAACGATCGAGATGAACTTGGCGATAGTGACCTAGTTGTGTTATTCAGATATCCTGGCCTGACCCAACCTCGGTGGGCCGAGTTGGTGGGGGTATCACTGACGGGAATCTGAAACTCATAAGCCACTGAAGAAAGTGGACTATTTCCCGAACTGACTGAACCATGTACAGCCAGATCAACCCAAAAGGGCAGTTTATGGGTGGGAACAGAGAAATCACCCAAGAACAAACCAAGCAAACAAGTTTGCCTGTGTGGTTGATTTACCGTCGAACAGAAAGGAAACAAGAAGTGTTTGTTTGGTGCCTTTGCCAGAAACAGTTTCGGATTTACCGACGAGAATATTCAAGTCATCCCAGTCGTCGCAGTGACGAACAGTCCACAATTACTGAATTTAGCGACACAATTTTTGTCCATTCCAGATGTAAACAGAACGAAAAAGAGATTTCCCATTTTACCCGACAAGACTTTTCCCGGTCACGGTATCGAAAAACGAAAAACAACCGATAATCAAGATCTCAATCGGATCATCGGCTTCACTTCCCGACAAAACTTTTGTCCGTATCATCTCCGCACCGACAAAAGAGCTCTTGCCGGCCGGTACTAGAAAACGAAATCCGCGCACCGTCTCCGCACCGATAAATGCTGCCGATTTCCGAACAAGAAGTTTCCTGGCTTACGACAGAGCTTTTGTCGGTATCAGAAACGGAACGCTAAAGAGTGCCGTACCGACAAACGCTGCCTATTTCCCAACAGGTAGTTTCCTGTTTTACCGACAGAGCTTTTGTAGGTATCAGACACGGAATGCCAGAGCGTGCCGTACCGACAAACGCTGCCTATTTCCCAATAGGAAGTGTCCTGTTTTACCGACAGAGCTTTTGTCGGTATCAGAAATGGAATGCTAAAGCGTACCGTACCGACAAATGTTGCCTATTTCCCAACAGGAAGTTTCCTGTTTTACTGACAGAGCTTTTATCGGTATCAGAAACGGAACGATAAAAGCGTTTGTCGGTGCTTCGCACCGACAAACACTACTGATTTACCGACAGGAATTTTCGTGGGGGGGCAGCTGCCCCCCCACGCCCCCCCCTAGTTTCGCCACTGCTTGTGACATAGGTGTTCCACAGCGGAATTACTATGGACGGTGCAGTTACGTTGAATTGCGCATGCAAGCAATAAGGATGTATATCCCGATAGATCGCTTGCGGTTGATGATGGTGATTATTTCCGGGTTACATCTTATGGCGTTTTCTTTTATCACAGCAGACGGATTAAAATGACTTAAAGGACACCTGAACAGTGAAACCATACTTGAACACACCATGGAGAATGCATTTTCAGACATGGCCACGGAGAGCATTCTTCTCCTGAGCGTGACGTTTTCAAAATAGGGATTTTCGTTTCTGGAGGTTTGCACATGCAGACTTCAAGACAAAATGCGCAATTCATTCAAATCTTGTACAGCGCTGGCCGGATCGTATTGGAATTTCTTCTGGATATACGTTTGGGCTTAACTGGTTGAAAAATATTCCAGAAGAAGGGTTGATTGAAGATATTTGTTCATTTCTAAAATTGTTCGGTAGCCTACTGAAATAAGGACAGATGCAAAATGGAGCAAAAATCATAGCTTGGAAACGTTATTTCGTATTTAGATTGGGTTTTCTGCAGGCGATGTTAACGGAAGTCATACAGACAGGGATGATACTTGGTACTCTTCATTCAGGTGTCCTTTAAGGATTGCACCTCTTGGTTGGTGTACACTAAATGTCTGGTGCTGGCACCGGCTGGCACGTGTTATAATATTAAACTCAGCACATCTAAAAGTGTTGAAAGATGAATCGCCTAATATATGGCCAGCACCGCTGTCGCCGGAAAAGGATGTACACCAAGTGCCGGGGAGTGGGTAATCCTCGGAATGACATCTCGGAAATTTCACGAAAGCCAAAGGCGCACAAATTTTTGTATTGCGTACTACCAAGAACAAATAATCAGATAGAACTTCAGTCTGTAGTTCGCATGCAGCGACTGTGAAAACCCCGACAAAACTGAGCGGACCTAGAGGTATCTATTCTAGCTTCGAGCTGATGTTGATACCCGTTTACTCCTCTCCCGTCTTCGCCGTTGCTTGTCGCACAAGAAGTAGTGAAGGAGGCTAGCCTCTTGAGCAACTTTAGAGGTAACGAAACGTGATGTGGCGCGAAGCTAGTAACCTCCGCTCGTTCGTAGCGGACAGGGTATGGGGAAATATTCGACTCCGCATAGTCATATTACAGAGATAGGGAGACGGAGGTTCTGTCAGATTATTTGTTCTTGGTACTACCTCGACTTGCACCCTAATTGCCGCCTTTCCTGACAATATGGCAAATAGCACATATCTTCCACATCATATGCGTTTGCATCCATTTGTTTTGAACTCCAGCCACTCATTACGTTAAATTCTGTAATTTGCTGTTGTTCCGCTGTAAAATTACCATAGTATTCCCGCCATTAATCTGAAAATTTGTTGTTCGCCTTGTCACAACCGAATTTTCATATTTCTGAACAAAATAATTGCTCAGTGTTTTAAAGAAATAATTGTGCAACGTACTTGCTACTATAGGTAATCGGTTATGCCAAGGCGTTTTTAGGGCGTTTCGTGAAAATTTATTGCATGCTTGCCTCTTGTTCAGTGACGAGAATGAGGGAACAATACGCAAACTAAATACAAACATGGGTGAGTTTGAATAGGTTTCATTTAGTTCGAAACTGTAAACAGAATTTTAATGTCATAAAAAGCAAAAATTGGGTTTTTTTTTTATACAGCAACAACTGGCGTGATATTCGCTTGTTATGGCACTTGGGAATCTTGAGATACGTGCCATACAACCATCCTAAACATTATTTCAGACAAAACTGTCTGCGAATCATAGTTGATAGTGAAAAACGGATACGTCAGCTGAACTTCATTATAGCTATATTTCGGCCATTCTTGGCAAGGTTCCTGTTCAGGCTCAATCCGGTCAAGCTGGGAATTGAACTTCGTATCCGTTTTTCACATCAAACATACAACTATCCGTCGGTCTGTCGGTCCGGTGATTGCGGGTTAGGGTACGTCCTGATGGGCTAGGATGATGAAACTTGAGAGAGAGAATAAAGGGTTTAGGCCTATTAAATAAAAACCGAACTCTTCAGTGCCCAGAAGCTAGCCTGTAAATGCTAGCTTCTAGCATCAACAATACAAAAGATAAAGAAAAAAAAGAAAGAACGGAGCTTGACGTACCCGGTATTGGGAGCCCAACCAAAAAACAACGACCTCGACAACAACCAACAACAAATTAAAAAAAAAAACAGTAAAAAAAAAAGAAATAACAGCTTAAACGGCTTCGTCTGGCCTATTAAGGACCTGACCAGGTTGACTTGGAAATTATCATCAAACTGATGCGACCGTCCAGGTGGGGGACCTTGCAACATACATTACTTTCGAAAGAGCCTATCCGACCTGGATGAGAATTGAAACCCCCAAATGCTGGGTACCCTATCCCAGTATAAAATTGATGATTTGAGGGAACTGCAGAAACCAACCAATAAAAATTCCCTTATAGTTGACATAGGCCATCCCACAACCACTGATGTGCGGTAAACTTAGCAACCTCCTGGTAGTTATAGAACACTGAACTGAATTTCGAACCCAAAACCTGTGTCCATTAACAACTTTTCTCCAATCCGTTTCACTGGCTTTTAATTACCAACCATTGTCGTTCTTTGATATTTAATATTGCTTCTTGACATCCTAATTTAATCCCCCTTTTTTCCTCTCTCCCAGCTTACTGACATAAACACAAATATTATTAACTTAACTTCCACAAATATTATTAACTTAACTTCCTTGCCTCTGATTCCAATTATCTGAGTTAAATCCAAATGATCCATCTCGCCGTTACTTTTAACTCCTACAAACTTCCTAACAACTAACTTCACAATCAATCAGGACGCAGGAATCCATCAGCGGTTTACAACAGTCATGGGAACTCAAGGGTTTGAAGACTCACTGTAAAACTTGGGATTTTGAGAATCGATTAGTTGCAGCCGAACCCCGAAGTTGTCATCTTGACTGACGAGTTCACTGACTGCCTATGCCTGGTACTGTCGGATAGACCCAAGTTTGCCCTTCGTCACACAGTAGCAGGGGCATAAAGTTGGTCTCCCACGATTCATATCTCGATTGCTAATGACCAGGGGTAGAGGTTAGCCCAAAGGATTGCAGTGGTAGGTTTCTTAATGGCACTGTGCTCTGTCATTGTTCTGTCTCTAGGTGGGGTTCCTGACCGTGAAATCGTCCGAGTGGCTTGTTCGCTCATTCCTCAAAAGAACCGGAGATAGACAAGGAGTCCTCAAGATTCTGAGCTCCGTCACTATTCGGTTTGGAGGTGGGGTTCCTGACAGTAAAATGAACTGAGTGGCTTGATCGCTCATTCCCCGAAAAAGGCGGAGATCGAGAAGGGGCAAGGGGGTCGTAAAGTTTTCCCAAAAAATGTATACAGTCCTGCCACAGAGCGAGTTTACCGCGCCCAGGGTTGTTGTGGGACCGGAATGACCCGATTCGAGGGTTTTCGAGTAGGAAACCTTGAAAAAACCGGGACTCCGATCGCTAGGAAGTATAGGACTGGGGCGCGATTACGACATTGCGAAAACTCTCGTCTTTGACCTGAGGTACTTTGCAAAGGCGAGGCTGCTTGCAACTTTGAAAACTGAAAAAAGGGATCAAGCTCTCAGCCGTGCCATCAATTACTTCGAAGTCTCTCCGCGCCGCTCCTCCCAACCTAACTTTTACCAAGAATAAATAAGGGAAGAATTGAGAACTCACATAGCCTCGATGTCAGCAAGCTGGATCTACTTTCGCCCGGTCTTATTTACCGGGGGTGGAGACTGGGTGGAGCTTCGCGTGTTGCCTCTTGCAGTATTAAGTGTTACCTCCAGAGCAAAAGTGATGAAGTAGTCAGAAAAGGCGGGAATTTCAAACAGTGCTGATTTCCGAGGATTATACAAAAGGGAAAAAACTTTTCAGTCTCAGGTCAGATTTGCAATGTGAAGCTTATGTTATCACAACCCTTCGCAAAGACGATGAAGCCCAAGGGAATGCGGCATTGGATGCCTCAGAGAGCAATTAAGCAACTTGAAAGTTGAGGCATAGACCTATAGGTCTATGCCAACACGCATGCGATGAGTCTACCACAGTTCAAGGACCGATTAAAGAAACATTTCTTGACAGACCATCATTGACAGAATAAATTTTTTTTTTTTTAGAAGTGGTTAATTTGGCTAACACTCAAAATGCCCACGATCATAATGCCCACGACTCAAAATGCCCACTAAAAATGCCAACAACTCAAAATGCCCACGACTCAAAATGCCCACGACTCAAAATGCCCACGACTCATAATGCCCACGACTCATAATGCCCACGACTCAAAATGCCCACGGTTCAGAATGCCCACGATTGGATTATTTGAGGTGTTCAGAACGTAGTAAACTTTAATTAGGGGTGAGTGAGCAACGGGAAAAGTATAATAGACTGAGTATCAGAATGACGACGATCATAAATGTTGAACTGGTATAATCTCAATTATAATATAATTCTGGTAAAATACTTACAAGAAACATGTGTATTGGCTCGTGCGTAGTTGCTGCAAAAGCGCTGTGCTTTCTCGAGGAAGCCTCTGCCTGATTAGGAACCCCCTTGGAACTTTTCTTTAAGACCTTTAACTTGCTGGTCTTTTTGGATCGTTTTTCAAGCAACAATAAAATAATTCCTTTCAAAACCTTTTCCGTTTTTAATCCTACCCCTTGTAATCTCATAGTCCGCATTCCCAGGATGATATTGGCCTCCCCTGTGGACAGTTTCAGCCGTCGACATTTTGAACCAAGACGATATTAGCCTCCCCTGTGACCATTTTGAACTGTCGGCATTTGGAAACTGTCGGCATTTTTAAGCCGCCATCATTTCGGACGATTTCGATTTCGGGTGTTACACATCTGGATTGTGGGCATTTTGAGTAGTGGGCATTTTGAGTCGTGGGCATTTTGAGGCGTGGGCATTTTAATCGTGGGCATTTTGATCGTGGGCATTTTGAACCGTGGGCATTTTGATCGTGGGCATTCTGAGCGTGGGCATTGTGAGAGTGGGCAAAAAGATCGTGGTGATTTTGGGAACCACCCGTTAATTTTGGTACGGCGGCATGGTATCCCACTTAATGTTTTTTCTTTGCTTTCTTCTTTCTTTTCTTTTTTCTTCCTCTTTCATGCAGTCATCTTATCTTTTTTTTGACAAAGTGTGTGAAAATTATATTGTAAAGTGAAGTTTTCTATTTACTGCCCCCACAGGCCCATTCGGGTTTTCCTGCAGATTATAAAGCGGATTAAAAAAGATTTGTTCATGTAGTTTAGCATGTAAAAGTTGGTTTGTATAATAAAGAGTACTAAACTAAAACTAAAAAACTAAGCATGCATTTAGTTTATATTCAATAGGATCGGTGTGAATATTAGTAATTTAAATTTTGGTCTTCTCAGGACTGTCTTATCGGGGGTAAATGGATGACGAAATAAAGGCAAAACAGGACCGACAACATTTTGGACTGAACACTATAGGACTTGCTTCAAAAGGTTTTCACTCTAGGCTTAGAAAGTCAGTTAGAATCGAGGGGGTACCCACTACCCGGCACCTGCTGTAAACGCTTTCCTGGCACCAACCGAAATAGGCAGTGCCGGCACCGATGCCGACAATAAATCGGGTGATTCATCTTTCAAACTCGTTTAAAATGCTTATTGTGATGTTTAAACACGTGACAACCGGTGCCGGCACCGTCCGGGCATCGTGGCACCCGGCACTTGCTGTACTCTCAAATCGAGAGTAGGCAATCCCTCGGTTAGAATTTTCGGCTCTGCATAAGTAAGAAGAAAGATTTACTTATTTTTTCACACAAAACCGGACTGATAAGTTGAGAATCAAAAATTTAGCCAACTACACGAGATAATGATATCCATTTTGACTACGAATAATAACAATTGTTATCACAAAGGGAGACGTTTTGAAAGATATCTTACAATCAGCAATTTGCAATAATTCAAAATTTTGGAAATACTTTATAGCCAACTGTTCTTCGCAACTACACAAGAAAATTATATGAACAAAATTTTATGTAGAGAGTACAACTTAAAAGAAAAACATAATAACTCTTTCAGCACATTTCGCCAGCTAAATGCCTTAAATTGTCCAAGCTTAATACCTTTTCTAGAAGCGAGTCTTTACAGTTCTGAGAAGACCCAAAATAAAAATTACTAATGTCCCACTGATCATATTGAATCTGGACTAAATGCATGGGTGTTGGTCTATGCCTCAACTTTCAAGTTGCTTAATTGCTCCCTGAGGCATCCAATGCCGCATTCCCTTGGGCTTCATCGTCTTTGCGAAGGGTTGTGATAACATAAGCTTCACATATCTGGCCCGAGATTGAAAAGTTTTTTCCCTTTTGCATAATCCTCGGAAATCAGCACTGTTTGAAATTCCCGCCTTTTCTGACTGCTTCATCACTTTTGCTCTGGAGGTAACACTTAATACTGCAAGAGACAACACGCGAAGCTCCACCCAGTCTCCACCCCCGGTAAATAAGACCGGGCGAAAGTCGTTTTAGCTTGCTTCAAGTCTTCTCAATTCTTCCCTTATTTATTCTTGCTTTTACATCGCTGTCAACATAGTCCCGAGGTTGGCTTTCATCGAATTGTGGCTTCTTCGTTTACTCGGATGTCGTCCACGAGCGAGATGGGTTTTTGGCAAGGAGGGCAGGAAGAACCCGCCAAGGTCAATTCAGTCTACCTATCGCCATTAACATATTCCCGAAGTTGGCTTTCTTGCAAAAACTTTCGTTCGTGGTTTACGACGTCGAACTCGTCTTCTTTGGCGATTGCGGCTTCTTCGTTTACTCGGGTGTCGTCCACAAGCGAGATGGGTCAAAGCCGCCACCGTCAATGCAGTCTACCTGTAGCCTAATTTGACAAAAATGAAGTTTGCATCGGCCAAGTCCTGTCACTTGGACAAGTCCACCAAAAAACAAGTTTTAAAAGACATGATTTTTAAAGCCGACTTGCCTTTTGTAGGATTATTTTGGGGATGCTACTGTGCAGGGCCGTATCCAGGAATTTATTTCGGGGGGGGGGGGGGGGTTTGCCCGCGGAATTTATTTCGGGAGGGGTTTTACCCACAAAAAGTACAAAAAAGGCATAGATCAGAGGTTAAAGCCCACAAAAAACTATCACTTTTGTGGGTTTCGGGGGGAGGGGGGCTCGAACCCCCTAACCCCCCCCTGGATACGGCCTTGTTACTGTGGGACGTGTGGCCCCTGGGGTGGGACGTGGGGATGTAACTTTGACGTACTATCCCAGTGCAGACTTGTCGACTGGGATTGCCGAAACCCGCTTGCCTAATGAAAACTTGCCAACGGATCTATCGTCGCTGTCACGCATTAAGGGGTCAAGATTTTGAAAATGTTGTGGAAAAGAAAAAAACGTTTAAAAATCTATTTTTCAAGCGTTCTTGATGATTTTTTATGTCGAATGACGTCTTTCTTTACAACGGGCACAAGGAAATCTCAAGGTCGGCTCCGAGATAGCCCTTCTAATGATTTTTATACCGCTTAGCTCTTTTTGACCGTTCTGGTGGTGGTTAGATCTTTTTGAGCAACTCATGTATCTCGGGAACGGCTTGTCGTAGGGCTCTGAAAGCCCTATTAGGCTATCAGTAACTCATTTTCACAAAAAAGTGTCGCTTGACCCCTTAATGCGTGACATCAGCGAAACACTCCCTACCAGAGGCGTTACTTGCCAAAATGTTTGGGGGGGGGGCAAGGTATTTACCGACTGGCTGGTAATTTTTATCGACTGTTTGCAGAAAAAACGACAGTTTTGAAAAAAATTGACCGATTCAGAAAACCGACTGTTTTGACTAAAAAATCGACGGATTTTTAGAAAAAACGACTGTTTTCATGAAAAAAGAACTGTTTTGACGAAAAACTGCGGCGCTTCGCGCCGACTCGGTTATCTTTTACAGACTGGCGACAACATTGGGGGGAGCGTTCCCCCTCCCCTCCCAGTCGTGACGCCCCTGCCCACTACAGGCATACTGGATGGACTGGGGCCGAGACAGGAGGGAGTTGGGATTCTGCCAAAAGAGTCATCTCTAACTGGGAGCAAGGCCTTAAAAACTTGAATTACCTTAAATCACAGCTTGGAATGAAAGGAGGACTTACGATCCTGTTGAATCACTCCTTGTGATGACTGTTGCATTGTGGTTGGTTAGACTTTGGTTTAAGATTCTGGAGCTTCCCAGTCAAATCTCCACGGTATGTCTCTCCACTCAGCATCCAAATGGCGTTTGAATACATCTGTCGATTCAGCAGCAACATTGTCCTCCTTGAGGTTGTTCCAACCTTTTATTTATCCTGTGAAATTATACCATCAAGCGCGTTCGCACGATCTTGCATTCAACCCTTAACCACCCACTCCAGATTATACATGCCGACTATGTTTTTACACTTTAGGCATAATGTATCTTTGAGCGGAATCCCGATTTGACACGCCTTCAGTTTTGAGTTCTTTATACTCGATGGTTTTATTTATGATGTGGCGGGTGGTTTGAATTTGTATTGTGAGACGGGGAAAATGTCGGTTTGGTGAATGGGTCTACTTCTTTTAAAGCTCTGGCCAGGTAAAAGCGGATCTAGAATATGTGAGATGGTTGGCATGTTTGAAAAGTCGGAGGTTTTCGTCCAGGAATCTGTCATCGACCATAGGACGTATCAGCTGATGTCGTTATGCTCGCTAGATTGATCCGATCTGTTGTAGGCAAGGTACCGCTGGTTTATTGACTGGAATGAATTGGCTTCAGGCACGTACGCAGAGGGGGGGCCTCCGGGCCCGCCCCCCCCCGAAATCTCACCACCTGTGAGACTCACGTAGTTCAGCGCTTCAAGTGAACTAGTTTCCGTTAGTCCCCTAGCCTATGTCTCATGTAATAATTGTGTAGACATAGTAAAGAGTTAGACCCTTAAGAGCTTGGTCACACTGGGCTCAAAAAGCCGCCTATTCGACAAACAGCGCCGAAAATAGCCGAAATCTGCGCAGATTTCTTGTCTGAAATGGGTCTACAAATCTGCGCAGATTGGGTCGGTCGCCGGTGAGAGTTTGAAAATCCCTAGGGAACGTGACATTTGATGGCTTTGGGGCGGCTTGGGGATAATAAGCAGACGGCAATGAGGGGTGTAAAGTGAAACTTTGACAGTTTTGCAACACTTCGGTTTTAATTGTGCTGGGCTAGTGTGAAGTATCATGGCTTTGCTTCTAACATCCTAGGATTAACATAAGTTATTTGAGGGGAAAGGTAAAGAGTTTATAGGTGTCAAAATAACCATCAGCCATACCTATTTCATGTCTATTTATTGTTTTCTACTGAAAAATAACAAAGAAGCATATGTTTGGTGAGTTCTTTTCTTTTTTTCGAGTGAAAAAAAATATTTATTTGCATTATTTCTGTAGCCAAAAGCAGAAAAATACCAGTCTGTTTCCTGTAACATAATCAGAAACGCTGTTTCTCTCTGATTGATCTCTAGAATTTAAAACTGAAGCATTCAGAATTAGGTGTAACTTAATGTTCCTTTTTTGTACTTTTGTAACCCAAAAAGCTGCCTTTTCTTGGCTCTAGTGTGTCCGCTTCGGCGCCGAAAAAAGCCAAGAAATAAGCCAAGTGTGACCAAGCTGTAAGGTAGTGGGTAACTTCACTTTGTACTATTGGCACATATACAAAACCTCTATTACCTGTGAAGCAGATTGCAGATTCTACTCATCAACCTGTGGATCTATTTTATTAATTCTTTGACAAGTGGTGATGATGAGGCATAGGGGGCTTAACAGAAACTAGTCCGCTTGGAAGCGCTGAACTGGAATATGGCAAATTGAGATACACTTTTTAGAATTAGAATCATTTATTGACAAACCAACTTCGTAGCTTTCTTCAGCAGAAGATGCTAAATTATGCTGGTCATTTACATTGATGAAATAAAATATATTGCGCTAACTGTTCACTTTGTTAAAAATATCTGTAAAAAAGGGCACAAACGATAGGCACTCATTTATTCTGTCGTCTTGTCCTGCTGTTTTTCGGTGCATCAGGGGGGGATTAAGAATCGGTATTTCTCATTTGTTAGCAGCTTTTGCCGAAGTTTAAAATCAGTTCTTCTCTTTGGGAGGAGAGACTTGGGATTCTCAACACTGACAATGCCTGATCATACGACTGGAAGTTAGGTCCCATTATAATTTTCGACGCGCGTTTCTTTACAGCTTATAGCTCTTCCGTTAAGGACCGTTCAAGCTTACGTTTAAGGCGCAGAATTTCTGAATTATACGTGCTATCCGCGAATGTCTGTGGTAAAACTTACATCGCGCCAGGCTTGCTGTGGTAAAAATTATTAGGAACAGGTTCTATTGTGTGTGGTAAAAGTTATACGGGACCAATCACAGCGTGCGTTTCCGTCACGTGACTGTTGAGGAAGAAAGCGAGAAACGTTTAAGGATAGATATTTGTAAATAATTGAAACTGAATGAGCTCTTTGAATGGAAGGTCAGTCATACTAAACTATACTACTGATTGTGTTTAGAAAAATACAAGCTTTTACCTTATCAGAAATAATTAGAGCAATCCTGGTAAGCTCAAAACTAAATCTAGGAATTAAGATTGGTCCAACAGACACAGCAACAGATATTATACTGAAATGTCACAAAACCGGTCGAAGCTGATCTAAATCAGAAATTTCAGGATGTTCATTGTCCCTATAGTCATCAAAGGTTATGTTCTCTTGGGATTCATTGTCAGGCTTCAGGCTCCGTTTTGAAAATCTGCGCATACGTCGGCGTAAAATTTGATTTTCAAGTTGAACGGGAGAGGAGGATAAGGCTTACAAGGCGAAGTATTTTTATACATGTTACAACACAAGCGTGAACGGTCCTTTAGATAGACCGTATTCTGCACTTGGGGTCCCATACCGGACAGCAGCACTCTGAAAGGGTACTCTAACTAAAGAGTTACATCTCAATTCATTCACTGTATTGGAGTTTTTAGAATAGTATCTTGGCCTCAAGAATACTCATAAATCGTCTACAGGGCACGCAGGCTGAAAAATTTCCTCGATGACTTATAGACTGAAGAAAAATTCTTGTTAAATTGCTTTCGCCGTGTTCCAGTAGTTCCAGTCTGAGATTCAGTTAAAAGTAAGGACAAGAACTGTTGAGATAAAATGGTCAGTTTCAGGTTGCAGCACTGACGCACTTCTTCCAAGTCCGAACGAAAAGCAGCTGCAACGTATCCAACGTTGAAGTTTCATAAACAAATTACGTCTTTTCTGTTTTTATTTCTGCTCGGTATTTGAATTCCTTGCTACTGGTTCGTAGTAGAATGTTTCGTAAGACTGGGCCACCTATGACCAGGGCCGTATCCAGGGGGGCGTTAGGGCGTTCACCCCCCCCGAAACATGCAAAAATCTTTTTTATAGGCTTTAACCTCTGATCTGTCTTTTCTGTACTTTTTAGTCCGACCCGCGGGCAACCCTCCCCCCCCGAAGTAAATTCCTGGATACGGACCTGCCTATGACGTAGATTTTTCCGGCCATTTATAAGCACGATAACTCGTAAAAAGGCATCTTCTCTGGGGTTACGGTACCTCGAAGTTGATTGATCATAGCCATAATGCTTAGTATCCAATTAATATTCTGGCATACATTCCAAATTAGACATATCTCTGGAATGTAAAAACCTTCGGAAACTGTCACAAAAAGCACCACCTTTGTCCCGAAAGTGCCACATTTTCTGAAAAGTGCCACGGTTTCAGGCTTGGACAAAAATAGCACGAAGAATGCCACCCAATGAATGTCGTCTAATTAGTTCAGAAGCACGGAAGTACATAATACCCAGTCTTGCAATCATTTGAGGTCGTTTTTGTTGTAACAACCTGTATTCAGATATCATGACCCCTATCGGAAGCGCTAATGAGCATTATCTAATTGCAGATCAAACAGACGATGGACTAATCAACAGAACGTGACCAATTATGAAGGAGGTTTCAACCTCTAGCCGCTCCGGGCGACGCCGCTCACCCGATCTGGGGAAGAGGAAATTGAACTCTGTTGTTGAAACCCTGCGACGTAATTTGGATCCGAAAGTAAAAATTCCACGGTGCGATGATTCGGAAAAACTGGCAAGGGGAATGACTCAGTCTCCTGATAAATCCCCGAGGAGTCGAAGGAAGACTTCGAGAGAAGAAGCTGAAGATTCGGAGTCGGAGCCTTTGTCTCGGCTGCTCTCCTCCGGAGCCAAAGGCGCGGATAAAAGCCCCGTCAGTCTCGCACCGGCGCTCGATGTCGTCGAACCTAAAGTGTCGAAAGTTATTGTGGATAAAAGCAAGAAAATGCCGAACAAAGGAGCGACAGAGGATAAGAGATTGGATGAAGTGAAAAAGGCGGATAAAGTGGTAAAGGTGCCAAAGAAGGATGAGAAAGTGAATAAGGGAAGTGAGAAATCGGTGAAAGTGAATGAAAGGCCAGAGCAGGCCAAGAAAAGCGATGGGGATTCGAAAACGCAGAAAGTAGCAAAATCTCAGTGCAAAGATGATCCAAGGAAGCCAGATTCCGGATCAGATGCAGAGATTGGCATGGCCAGATCTCCATCAGTTTCGGCCAAACAAGCAAGTGTCAAGAAGCTTTTGGAATCGACAATTCGCAACCGAATGAACAAACGTTCAGTTGAGGATGGAGGCGAACCGCCCGAACATTCCCCAGAACCAAAAAAGCGAAAAGTTGGCCGCCCGCCCAAAATCCGGCCATATGGCGAAACTCCTAACAAGACCAACAAAATTGACGTCGCGACAGAAAAAGTCGGAAAGGCGCCGAAAAAACTGGGGAGAAAAAAGAAAAATTCGGTTGAAGACGGGAGTGGTTCCAAGCAACCTCCGGAGAGCCCGATCGATGATCTTGATTCGCCCAAAAAAGAGGTAAAAGGACCCCAAGAGCAGACAAGTGCCACTGCTAATGAGGAGAGAGTGAAACCAAAGAAGGTGACATTCTCGAAGAAGAAAGAAACCAAAAGAGTTGAACACGAGGATGAAAAAACGAATGAGCAAGACAGTAAAAAGGAAGACGTTGAAAAAGAAAACAGTGGTAGCGATAATGAAACGTTGCAGAGTCGGAAGATGAAGGAGAAGAAGAAAATGAAGGGAAGTGGAAAGAAGAAAATTGTGAGCAAGAAAGTGGTGAAGGATGAAAAGACGGATGGATCAGATAGCGAAGTGGAGACGCCAAAGAAGAAGATTAAGCCGATCAAGAAGGCGAAGGAGGATAAAACGGACAACTCCGAAAGCGAACCGGAAAACACTAAAAAGAAACCGAAAAACGCAAGAAAAGTTAGAAAAGCATCCGAAAGCTCTGACTCCGAAGACGAAAAGACGAAAAAGGCTAGCAAAGTGAAGTCAAAGAAGATTGTGGAAACTTCGGATTCCGAAGACGATCCCGAACCGTCAAAGAAAACGGATTCAAAACCGAAAAAACGGATCCGAATGCCGAAAAAAGTCGTCAAACTCCGAGCTCGATTTAAACGAAAACGCATAGCTAGTTTAAATGCTCGCGCCAAGGTGACCTGTATGTTTGATGAAAATGAGGAACCGATCGATTTGAATCATTTCGTGGAGCTTATGCCAGTCATCGTCGGTGACGACGTGATCCTCAGGAAGAAGAAGAAGAAAGGCTTGTTGTTCCGAAAGCCACGGAAACAGAAACAGCCGGAAGTTCCACCCCTGAAAGGTAATTAAGCTGATTTATTTGCGCAAGTGTCGAGTCGTTGACGTCAGATGGAATCTGATGGGGAGAGATAATTCTAAGAGCGGCGCCTCCTCTTGCTGTGGTGGGGGATTTGGTTGTCTTTCCTCCTCGAAGGGGGGGGGGGGGGTATGTCTTTCGTTTGTGTGGTCGGACGATCAGGGTCTAGCGGTTTCGGTCAGTTTTTTTTGTTTCCGGGCGACCCCCCCCCCTGAATCTGCCAGTGATAAGTTTTTATCTTGGTACCACGTCTGTCGGCTAACTCTTTTACTTTCTGCCAAAGAGTGATTTCTTTTGTGATAGGCTGTGTCTTGGGTGGGTCAAGAAGAGTGACTGGAGTGATTATAAATTATTGATGGATTTTCGGATTTGGCCGTTTTCTGGGTGAAAGCTTCTGCGCTTTCCCAGGCAGATATTTGTAGACACGAACATTTTACACTTTTCGGATTTGGCCGTTTTCTGGGTGAAAACTTCTGCGCTTTCCCAGGCAGATATTTGTAGACACAAACATTTTACACAGAACTCAGAATTGTAAATAATCTCAGAATTGTACATACTAAAGGTTAACTTCAGACATCGAGGTTGATATCGGAAAATAACAGCGAGACGGCCATTGAAAATAACCTGTCCGAGCCGAAGGCGAGGCAGGTTATGAAAAATATCTTCCGAGCCGAAGGCGAGGTTGATATTTTTAAATGGCCGTCGAGATTGTTATACCGATATCAACCGAGATGGAGGTATGTTAACTATTATAACTTTTTCGAACAGGTATCGACAGTTGCAATCTGCTTTATAACTTTTCCGAACAGAAAGTCATGTTTTTTTTTCTATTCTAACTGATGCACTATTCCCTAAGAGCTTGGTCAAACTACACTAGGCTCTTTTCTGCGCAGAATTCGGCACTTAAGTGTCTGTACTCTGTCGACCACTAGTTAAAAAAATTGAGCTTTTTGGGGTTGCCAAAAAAATAAAGAAAATTCACCAGATTCTGAATATTGTTGTTTCAAATCCTCACGGGCGACCGAACAACGTTTTGCAAATCTGCGCAAAACAGTAGACTCTGTTCCTCATATCTCTGCCGTTTTTGAGCCTAGTGTGACCAGGGTCTAGACACATCCCGACTGTTCTTTCAGTATGTTCACACGCGTTTAGTATATTAGCAGGCAGTCTTGCAGATAGCTTCGCTCGCGCAAGCAATTTGAAATCAAGCGAGAACGTGAGTTACGTCAGTTCGATTATCACGTGGTCTTCTAAAATTTTTAATATTTCCTCACTCAAAGGCAGTGTCAAGTGCTCATTAACTACCTTTTTGGAAAGTAGGATGTTGTTTCAGTTGACAAGCTGTATTTTCAGTGGAAATCTGATTGTGACAAGTTATGACCTAGTGCATAGACTGGTTGTCTAAGAGTAAGATGTTCTGTAATTTTTTCAATGCTGAATAACTAGCTTTTGGAAATCAAGGGATAGTAGGATGTTGTTCCAGTTGACAAGCTGTATTTTACAGTTGAAACATGATCATTGTCAAAACGACAAAAGGTATAACCTAGTCTTTTGCTGTTTGGTTGGTTCGTTAAGGAAAGTAAGAAGATGTTCTTTCAGTGTATTTTCAGTCAGCATCTGATTATTGTTGGCTGGTTGCTGAATAAGGAAGTTGTTTTTCAACAGAGCGGATATGCCAGCTACATATTGTTGGAGCTATGTTGCGGCCCTTCTCGACTAGAATCTTCTTTTAAGTTTTAGCTCAATCTGGTAACAGATTTTGGGGTAAAACAGTTAAAGATTCTTGCTTATGTATCTAATTTGCGAATTCTTCATGACTACTGCTTGGAGTTAAAGCTGGTCGTGTGATTTCATTCTGGATATGGCTGCAGTTTAGCTGTTTTGCCAAGGGGGGCTGAAGTATAGCTCTAGTAAAGTGTAGCTGATTTATCCTTTTATAGTTTCGATTATGATTAGCAGTCGGCTGAGGCTTAAAGAATATTTAATAGACGGATTGTATTTCCACTTGTAGCACAATTTTTTTTTTTTACAAGCAATGACTCAAGTAACTTAGAATGGCTGGCTCTGGTTAAATGGGGAAAGTAGTATTTTTGGTAGGTAGGCTACTCCAAAAAAATATGTTTCCTTTTTTAGTTAAAAAAAAAAAATATTTGGCGTAAGGTGCGCCAAAAATTTTTTTGACGGATTTTTTTTACTTGCAGCATATTTTTTTTTTTTTACAAGCAATGACTCGAGTAACTTAGAATGGCTCTGGTTAAATGCGGAAAGTAGTATTTTTGGTAGGTACGCCAAAAAACATGTGTCCTATGTTTTTAAGATCAATTTTCCTTGCTAGGGTACTTTTTATGAAGGAAGAATCCTACTTTTCAGCATTTAAGGAAAATACCTGGGTGAGGCTCTGCGATATTGTTTCAGCTTCTCTAGAGGATGATACGATATCGTATCAGCCTCCACAGAAGTTTTCAGTCATTTAACCCCATATTTCCCTTTATATAAAAAGCCCTCCCTTTTTACGCTGATAAAGATTGTCATGATATAACTACCTGTTCAGTATAGGAAGATATACATTACACACCTGTTCGAGAAAAGTTATACAATTTTAACACGCACATTTATCTTTCGTTATTTTATCTGCATGTTGTTTCAATCCGCATCGTTTCTTTCTGGTTTTTAGTTAGCCTACATGACGTTTTATTGTTTGCTGGTTCCGCATCGTTTTCCTGTTGGTAGGTATTGTGGTGGATTATATGATTTAGTTTTTGTTTCTTCGCTGAGGACGGTTTGCCGGAAGTGCAACCGAAATATCCGGAATTTTATTTATCCCTCGCACATCATCTTGGAGGGATAATTAGCTGATCAAGAAGAAACCCCGAAAATCTCGTTTTCTTAATTTTGTTTGCGATGCCGTCTCATTTTTACCAGAGAAGCATGTCAACATCCTACCACGACAGTTTTGTTACGGTACAGTGAAAGTCCGTTTTGTAAGTTCCATGTTCAAATAAGTATTTGACCCACTGACATAGGGATGTAAACTGTTTAGACAAATTTGTCTCGAGCGATATTAGCCTAGTGTTAACCCGTTACTAAGAGCGTGTTCCCCCCTACTTACGACGCATGACGTCACGGATCTGAAACACAATTTTCTGCTTTCGGCAAAATATCGTTTCGCGGGCTGACCCGGCCAATCACGTCATAGAGATCGTAGTTACCACGCTAACTACGCTCCCGAGCGTGGTAAGCAAATAGTTACTATTAGTTACAATTTCAAGAAGGTTGGGACGGTCAGCGTAGTAACTTTTCACGAGGTTGGAACGGAAATAGTAACTAATAGTTACTATTGTTAGAAGGATGGAACGCGCTCTAACTTTGTAGTGGTTTGCGAACTTGGTTCACAGCCCTTCTATATCTCAGCGTTGAAACGTGCGGCCGAAGGTTGCAGGTGAGCGCTTGAGGAACATTTTTGCGCTTTTTGCGCCAGTGCGCTGGGGGAACATTTTTGTTTTTCACTTCAGTAGGCCACTATTATTATGACTTGCAGAATAACTTTCTAAAACCCTTACCGACAACACCTCTAAGGAGTCATTTGCGGTTTCCGTCTCAAAGCCACCGTTGACCGTATATTTATCTAACTGAATCGACGGCCAACAAGGACCGTATACATCTTAAAAAAGAAAAAAAGTAACAACAGCACACTAATATATACAACTGAACTGGGGAAAAATTGCAGAACAGCAACTTCCCCCACGACAACCATATTGGGAGCGTCAGCCTCGTGTGCGGCCCAGCCAGGACAGCCAGAGGGTTCTGAGACTCCAAAATGCGCTTCTGCAGAGTAGTTACTGTAGTAATTTTGTCGGACCAATCTTTTCGGTTTCAATACTGTAGAGGTGTGTATGCTTCTTTGAACATTAGTTGACTTTGACCAGTGCCATTTTGGGTCGCCGTCACTACCCCCACACGTCATATACCCCACACGTCAGTTCACCCACAAGAGAAATCCGACAGTTCACCGACACGTCAGTTCGCCCACACGTCAGTACCCCCACACGTCAGTTCGCCCACACGTCAGAACCCCCACACGTCAGTTCGCCCACACGTCAGTTCGCCCACCGTCAGTTGACCCACCGTCAGTTCGCCCACTTCAGAAATCCGTCAGTTCTCCCACACGTCATAACCCCCACACGACATAACCCCCACATGTCATAACTCCCACACGTCATAACCCCCACACGTCATAACCTCCACACGTCATAACCCCCACACGTCAGAAGACCCACACGTCATAACCCCCACACGACATAACCCCCACACGTCATAACCCCCACACGTCATAACCCACACACGTCAGAAGACCCACATTTTCCGACAGTTCGCCCACATATAATGACCCATCCACCAGTTTGATAATCTCGAGTGAATGCAATTAAAAGAAAGGGATCATAACCCAGGGGATTCGTAAGAAGAAGTCGACTTCTGCGCGTTTTAATGAGGGCGAATATTAATTCAGTATCGTCAGAAGCTTGCTAATTGATTCGATACTTTTGTTTTATAAGTGGGAAGGACACAAAAAGAAGAATATGTGCAAGAGAAAGGCGTTGTAAACAAGTCGGTAACGAAGGTGGACGATTGGGACTAGTCCATATTGAAATGAAAATTATAAGAATTATAACTTTTGTTGGCCAGCTTTCTTACTCTTTTTTCAACAACGCTTAATATAGTCAGGGGCGCAACTACCATCGGAGCCCTAAGTGTGCCGATAAATCTCATTGAGTGCCGTAGGATAACGGAAATGGAGTTGGACCCGATGAAAATTCTTTGACTGTGTAGTTGTAAGGTAGCTGTACGAAAAAGTTGCATGTATAGATATGTGGTGGTATGGAATACTTTGATTTAACGTTCCTGCGACTGGATTAATCTTAAGTAGTGACATCCGATAGCATCCAATCTTGCTGTAGTAGCATCCGGTTTGCTAGTAGTAGTGCGCAGTTGTAACAGTTGCTACTGCATGCTACTTTTTCGTACAACTCCATACGACTAATTCTCGAAAAATTTTCATCGGGGATGCATAGTTTTTCGCCTGAGTTCAGATATTGTATGTTCTATCTGAACCATAGAGAAAGGGTCTTTCCATAATAACCGAAATTAATGCTCAGCGACGAATCTAATCGGTCCTGGGTTGTTCAGTATAGTACTGTACCCAGATAGGAGACTAGTTACAGTTTGTAGGCTATGTTTCACTGTGAAGGTTTTACGCTGGATAAAAACCAACGTCACTAGCCGTTAACCTTTAAGGGGGGGGAGGCCGGTACGTTCCGGGTTGTGCCAACAAGTCTGGGAATCACATGAAAAAAAAGCTTTTTTATGGCACTTGCCCTTCGGCCAAGTGCCATATAGCGATCGCAATTTCTGTCCGTCCGTCGATCGGTCGGTCGGTCGGTCGGTCCGGGTTTTGCTAGTTCGGGCACTTCCACATAAGCTAGGATGATGAAACTTGGCAGGCATATCAGGGACCCCAAATGATTAAGTTGGAAATAGTCACTTTCCCGATCCGACCATCGTGGGGGGAGGGAGGGGAGCCGGAATCCGGAATTGAGTGGCATGCATAACTTTCGAACGGGTGATCAGATCTTAATGAAACTTGATATTTGGAAAGACGTAATGCTTCTGATGTCCCATATCAAGTCCGGACCGAATCCGATGTGTGTGGGGGGAGTCGGAGGGGGGGAACCGGAAATCATGTTAAACGCTTAGAATGGAGCGATCGGGATGAAACTTGGTGGGAGGAACAAGCACAACCGCTGGATGCATCATTGACAGAACCGGACCGGATTCGTGCACTGTGGGGGGAGTTGGAGTGGGGTTCCGGAATTCCGGTGATACGGAGTTAAGTTACTTCCAGGTGGGCTAGGACAATGAAACTCGGCAGGTAAATCAGGGACGCGACCAGATTAACCTGGAAATAGTCAGCTTCCCGATCCGACCATCGTGGGGGGGGGGTGGAGGGAGGGGGAATCCGGAGTCTTGAGGTATGTATAACTTCCGAACGGGTGATCGGATCATAATGAAACTTGATATGTAGAAAGACAACATGTCTCGGATGTCCCGTTTCAAGTACGGACCGGATCCGATGAAGCTGGGGGGGGGGTCGGAGGGGGATCCGGAAATCTTCTGACATGCTTGGAGTGGAGCGATCGGAATGAAACTTTGTGGGAAGAACAAGCACAAGCCCTATGCAGATCAGTGACAGAACCGGACCGGATTCGGGCATTTTGGGGGAGTTAGAGGGGGGGGGGGTCCGGAATTCCGGTGATCGCAAGTTAAGGTACTTCCAGACATGCTAGGACGATGAAACTTGGCTTGAAAATTAAAGACTTGACTTGGCTTAGAAATAGTTAGTTCCCAGATCCGGCCATTCCTTAAAGTACTAATGCTAACCGCAAAGTACAAAAAAATACTTTTAAGCAAAATATACATTTTCGTGATCCTATGAGCCAATGATCATTTTTGCCTCAAGGGTTTTGCTTACAACTAAATTCCTTAAAGTACAAACAATACTTTTGAGCAAAATATACATTTTCGTGCTCCTGATGGTCATCCTTTTTGCTTCAAATTTTTTATTACAGATGATTTTCTATAACTTGGAAATAATCACTTGCCCGATCCGACCATTGTGGGGGGAGAGAGGGGAGCCGGAATCCGGAATTTAGTGACATGCATAATTTTCGAACGGGTGATCGGATCTTAATGAAGCTTGATATTTGGAAAACCTCATGTCTCAAATGTCCCGATTCGAGTCCGGACCGAATCCGATGAATGTGGGGGGGGGTCGGAGGGGGGAACCGGAAATCATGTGACACGCTTACAGTGGAGCGATCGGGATTAAACTTGGTGGGAGGAACAAAAACAATCCCTAGGTTCATCATTGACAGAACCGGACTGGATTCGTGTACTACGGGGGGAGTTGGAGCTGGGTTCCGGTATTCCGGTGTTACGGAGTTAAGTTACTTCCGGATGTTCTAGGACGATGAAACTTGGCAGGTTTATAATGGACTCGGCCAAATTAACTTGGAAATAATCACTTGCCCGATCCGACCATAGTGGGGGGAGGGAGGGGAGTCGGAATCCGGAATTTTATTGACATTCATAGTTTTCGAACGGGTGATTCAATCTTAATAAAACTTGGTATTTGGAAAGACCACATGTCTCAGATATACCATTTCAAGTCGAGACCGGATCCGATGAATGTGGGGGGGGGGGGGTCGGAGGAAGGAACCGAAAATCATGTGACACGGTTAGAATGGAGCGATCGGAACCTCCCGAGCGTCACCGTCAAAAGGAAGTGCTTGAAAATTTCGCTGATTTTTCCATAAGATGTCAAAATACTTAAAACAAATTGTTCAAACACATTATACAACAGCAAATATAACTAAGTGACCATTTCTTTTGAACGTAACTGTAGTACCAAACAACCCATCACACTGACAAAGCTACTATCCATTCACATCCTACTACGATAACTTGAATACAAGCTAAAAAGCTTGCAAGTGCCATATGAGCTTGCAGCTCTTGTTTCTTCAGGTTTTTCTTGGTTGTTAGATTACTCGGTAGGCTACACTTCTGGACATTAACATCAAGGCCAGCCCAGAAAGGAGCATGTCATATAAACATATAGTAAAACTGAGAAGAAGAAAATAAGCTAAACTTCAAGTCGACGCTCGCTGCTTTATAAGTTGTGTCAAGAAGGTTAGGGTCGATCTTGTTCAGCATGTTTTTTCTGACCTCATAAGCCTTTTCCTGCACTTCAAGTGTGGGCGAATCTCAAGCGTTGCCTGTTTCTGTAGTAATTTCCTATTCCGGCTTTGCTAAGTATACTCTAAGAATGGCTGCAAACAAAACTTACTGTAGCTCGAACAGTTCAAGTTCTTTTACGACCAGAGTTACGAGCTCATATGGCACTTGGTACGAGTAGGCAGTACAGAAAGTAAATGAAAACGTCACAAAATACCCCCCTTCCAACCTCCCGCCGTCGAAAGACGCGGTTTTAACCTAGAAATGGGACATTTATGGCATCTGCTCCTACAACCCATCAAGTTTCACTCGAATCTGAGTATTTCCGGGTAATGTCCGACACCCCACTCCGACTTCCCGAAGCCAAATCCTTCCGGGAGCCAAAAATGGAACATCTAGGGTAAATGACCTTTTTAGCTTCCAAGTTTCATCCAATCGCTCCACCCGTTTGATGTCTAGGCGTGCCAGAAATTTTCCTTAATCCCCCTCCAACGCTTAATCACGCTTAATCGCTTAATCGGCAGATGCCCTTTTTGTCTCTTTATTAACTGTTGCTCTTCTGAAGTATACATTCTCCTCACTCCATATATTTGAAACCGTGTAAATTTCGTGTCTGTGCTTTTATCCCTTTCTGCGACCAAGTTTTTGCTCAATATATTTGAAATGTTCTTCTTTACCATGTTTTATCTTAGAATAGAATAGAATTTTATTGTTTCAAAAGTATCTGTCACAGCGTTGCCGCCGAATTTGACCTTTTCGTCATACAAAAATGAATAAAATAACTTGTACTTATATGAAGTAATAATAATCGAAGCATTCATTTTTAATGGTATACTCGTCCTATTTTAGTTTTCTCCCCTCGTGTCTCCCACTCTCACTTGACATAACGATGCATGTTCAATGACCGAGCCAGATACACACACCCGCAGTATTATATTCAATATTATTATTGCCGGACCGGACAGAAACAGAAGCTTTCGGTAGTCTCAGTGCCGTTCGCCAACAGGAAACTTCAGTATCGGGCCGGGCCAGCACGCCGTGGTTAAAAACTGGAAAAACAAAGAAAAAGAGCCTGGAAAATGAAAAAAATAACATTTTGGAGCTTATCATTCACTTATTTTTAAAAGGTCAATTGGCGGACCTTTGAGGCTTTGCTCCGTGACTGACAAACTAGACTAAGTCGAAGAAGTGCTAAAAAGCCGTAGGTGCAAAAGGAAACACTGGCGAAGGGTGGGGATTTCTGAAACTTGTAATTCCACAAGTAAGCTAGGGATAATCGAAAAGGCAGAGAGGCCCTATAAGTTTCACTGCATAGAGTCGGGCGTTCCATTCGATAAGGCTACGCTTCACTTGCGGCCTATTGGAGGTGGCAAGTCCTTTTTAATTTTCTCGCGCACCAGGAATGACTTTGCCGCCTCAAACCGGCCTCAAATGAAGCGCAGCCTTATCGCATGGAAAGCTCGACTTCTCGCAGTGAAATATCAAATCTATTCTACCGAAGCAAAATTTTAGTAACATATAGATGTAAAAGAACCTCGAACTACATTGTGTTTCTGCTCAGATGTAGTTGACCACTTTACAACTAAGATATGCTAACAGAAAATTACACACGGCTTCGGCTGTTTTTAGCCTCTTTCCATCTCCCTTACCTTGAACGACAATCTTGGCAAAATTTGCATAACCGGTCTTCGGACGAATAAGCTCCTCGTATACAATGATCGGGTGCCTAATACGTCACGCAAAGAGAAGAAACATGGCAAGCGTGATGATCAGTGTGTTGCTAATAGAGGAAATAGGATACACTTATGAAGTTGAGCATCTCTGGATCGAGAATGGATGGAAATAATACTGAAGCAGAATGAATTACTATAATAAGTACGACGTGTCCTTTAAGGGATTGAAATGCAACCCGCCAGGACCTCGTATGTACTTTAACGAGCGAGAAGGACGAGCTTCCTTCTCTGATCCCTGCGTGTTTTCTTTCGTCTTTTTTTTCTTTTCGTAAAGAAATCAAAGCTATCCGATCTGACAGCAAGCTTCCGGCGATTCTGAATGAATTTTTTGCCTTCGTTAAAATGCGCAAACGTCGGCCCCTTCTATTTAGTCCCCTGGGTTTTGACCGTTGACTCAGTCGGGTTTTCTGAATTAATTGGCGGTGGGTCTTTGTTGTGGGCGAACTGTCGGAAAGTGTGGGGGTTATGACGTGTGGGGGTTATGACGTGTGGGGGTTATGACGTGTGGGGGTTATGTCGTGTGGGGGTTATGACGTGTGGGGCTTATGACGTGTGGGGTTTATGACGTGTGGGGGTTATGACGGTCGGCGAACTGACGGTCGGCGAACTGACGTGTGGGGGAACTGTCGGATTTTAGGAGTGGGTGTACTGACGTGTGGGCGAACTGACGGTGGGTGAACTGACGTGTGGGCGAACTGACGTGTGGGTGAACTGACGTGTGGGTGAACTGACGTGTGGGCGAACTGACGTGTAGGCGAACTGTCGGAAAATGTGGGCCTTGTGACGTGTGGGTGAACTGTCGGAAAATGTGGGCGTAGTGATGGATTTTGTGGGGGTTATGACGTGTGGGGGTTATGACGTGTGGGGGTTATGACGGGACCCCGCCATTTTCATCCACTTGCCGTGACAAAAGTCTACTACCATGTCAGCCAAAGTAGCTTTTGAAGGGCTCCTAAGAACACCTCAATGGGTGCTTTGGGTATTCATTTTACCATTTAGCCCAAAACTGCACTATTCGAAGTTACCTAACGTTGAAAGAAGCACACCTCCACTTTAGTTCACATCTGCTTTGCGCAACGCTACTCGTTTCCGATGGCAGGTTGATGAATTTGTTTTTGCTCGAGTACTCTCACGTAAACTGGCGGTTGAGGGGTCGGCGGCTTATAACGTGTCCCGCCACGGTTTACAGCCGACTACCGAAACGTTCGGAGGCCGACAGTCCTCAAAAAGGATGTTGGCACTCTGAATGGACCCGTCGTAGGCCACTCGTCATGCCAATGCAATCTACTTCCGTAGTCGCTACATCCAGTCTCTAAACCCGGAGACACGAGTTGCATACGGTATACATTCTAACCCCCCTAACAGCACTTCAGCGATTGTCGCTATTTTCGATGTTTATCAGGCTCTTGACGAGTGTTTGCGAGAAGCTCGCTAGCCAGAAAAAATGGTTATATGAATATGTCAATGTTTTTGCTAGAGACCAACGAGCCTAGAAAAAAGCTTAAAACATCTGGAGCCGTGTGGGATTTATTAAAAGCAGAGTCGGGGTTTAAGGTATTCAACTATTTTAGAATATTGGAACATAAACAGTAAATAGTGCGAGGTTTGCCGAAACGTGTAGTAAGACACTTTCTTGACAAGAAGAAAAACAATTTCCATTTGTCACCAGAATACAACTCAGATATGATTCGCACCCAGCTTGGGCCGAGGCTTGGGCGGAAGGAATATTTAAGAGAATATAGAATTGCCTAGCAATAAAAAAATAAGACCGCGTTCCATGCATGCATTTTTCATACCTGGAAATACGACAGACCCTTTTTTTCTGTCGTCTTTGCCGGATGTTTAATGTGGCGTATTAAGGAGAGGAACACTGGTCTGTTGTGCAGTAAACATTTCAGCCGACTAATTCGTTACAAGGCCTTGCTCATCTAAGTTATGTTGAGTCAGCTTCCGCCCAGAGTTTTTTAATTGGCAGGCTAGTGGACGGTTGAATTCTTTCCTTTCTGAGGGCAACTTGAGTGGGCAGGGATTAAATGAATTTATTTTGTGATGGAATGTTGCGCTATTTGCAGTTAAAAACTAACGAAACTAGAGCTACAATTTTAGAAAGGAAACCTTCTGCTATAAAAGCTGTTCTGATCACTATTGTACACCCACGCTAAAAGGGAAAGGAAGTAACGATTAAAGTAGATTTTTTTTTATCAGGAATCAAAATAAATGTTGTCGATAAACATAGAATTAAAGCAGCAGTTAATCTTTAAAATTGGATTCATAGCACATCAAAACGTTCAGTAAACAATTCCTGACGGTGCTAAATTTCAAAAGGAAAGCGAGACTAAGTAGAAAAGGTACGTTTGTTTAGTTTAGACGTATGTGTGTCTGATTGGACGGGGAGGGGGGTCAAGCAGACGAACTTAATAATAATCTTCCGTTGTGTGGCTGTAGGCTACTCTGTTCCGTTGTTTTTCAACGGTCATATTTTGTAGTACAGAAAGATGGACTGGACGAAAAATCAGTTTGAAAGAAAAAGCACCACCTGGCCCCAAAATGTTAAGTAGCTCGCTGAAAGGCTATTTGGAGATACGTATGTAACGGCAACGGCCCTTTTCCAAATATCTTACTACACTTCCAGATGGGCCGTCTTTTTGTTATGGAAGAGGAGCAATGTCCTTCTGCAGTGGAATCACTTGTGAGTCTAGCCCACAGAGTATAGGCATAATATCTTACTACACTTCGAGATGGGTCGTCTTTTTGTTATGGAAGAGGAACAATGTATTGCATTCTGCAGTGGAATCAGTTTTATAGCCCACAGACTATAGGCATATAGTCTGTCGTCGTCTCGACTCCTCCGTCTAGTTCTGTCCTTCCAGGGCCGTATCCAGGAGGGGAAGGGGGCTAAACCACCCCCGAAACATACAAAAATAATCCTTTTGTATAGCCTAAGCTTTAACCTCTGATCTATGCCTTTTTTGTACCCTTTGGTCCAACACGCGGGCCCCCTCCTGAAATAAATTCCTGGATACGGACCTGTGCCCTTCCTTCCGATTTGAAATTTTACGGATCCATGCTGGCCCCATTATTACTCTCAGTCTAATCGTGAAACGAACGTTCTCTTTTGATGCGATATGGCATCCAAACTGTTCGAAAATGGATAGACAGATTATTGGAATGAGGTTGGAAAACTCAATTCTGACACGGAAAGCCTACCACTCTCCCTGAGTGATAGGCCACTTCGGCCATTGAAAAATATAAGGGTGTGTCGCTATCTTCAGTGGAGCGTCTGTAAAGAAGCTATTATATAGCCTACAAGTGTCTAATGGGATTTTCTAGGCGAAGATCTCGGTTTTTATACATCTTTATTTTGTCGTTCTTGGACTTTCGGCACATACTAAGCTACCTCCTTATACGGGCCTTATGCAGACTTGTAACACTTACAGCAATACAAACAATTAGGCCTATATTTATATAGTAACGAAATGAGTTTGTAACATTTCCTGATGCTATTTTACACTAGAAAGCGCTGCACTGTCAGGCGTTTGGTAACGTTTATCTCAAGGATGCGCAGTTTTGACAGACAGTTATTTTTTTTATAAAATAACATTGCAAACAGTGTTTTGTGTCATGTTTTACAAAAACATGACAATTTCATGATACTTTTTCTTTAACGTTACTATTTCTTCAACCTATGAGGAATAGGATAAGGTAAGATTTATTTACGCTAATAGCCAATGGCTATGGCAGATACATACAAAATAAACAAAAACAAAATAGTACCCTCAATAGCCGAAGTACCTATCCCTATGGGCTAGGGCTACCCTGAGGAATCTATCTTTTTAATATTTCCAAAACAGCTATTCCCCATGACGTTGTGTATCCATTCTTCATCCACTCCCCTTTCATTCACACTAAAATTTATGTGCCAAGTGCACTCAAATTGTGTGTTAAGTTCCAGTCCATAGGCCTACTACCAGACACATGGGATGGCTTGTTGTCTGTTACCTGTTCAAATTGCACATAGTTGTGTTGGATGTTATGAAATTTCCGACAGTGCACTCGACATATGACTATTGTGCAAGTGCTGTTCACGAAAACTGAGGAAATCTCCGGAAAAAGGCCTATCAACTCCCCTGAGCTGTTGATATATGAGCATATGTCCTGTTAAAGTTTAAGACCTCTCGGTTCTAACAAGTCTTCCCACTTCTGCTTGGCAAGATATTATCCTCGCTCACGGGGAAATTAGTTCCATAAATAACAGCGATGTTAACCTGCTTGCCAACATACAAGTGCCACCCAGAGAGTATTTTCTTTTCAGCTCTCAAAATACTTGTGGCGTCGCCTCAAGGAGAAGATTCATCCTTTTAGATCACTCTGTGACAGAATCGCAGATTTTCGAAATATTTTGCGGCCCCCCTATTGACCCCTTATCAAACCGATCATCCCCATCTTATTGTTCTGTCCTGCTCTTACCTCAGCCTCGCTGCCGTGTAAGATTGGGTATAAAAGAAAAGACGCCGAGCTCTCGGACAATAGCCTACTCTGTATGACTAAGTCCAAATCACGCCAGTGATCCTCAGGAAGAAGAAGTAAACGTCTCAGTAACGACACAAACTCAACGACTCAAATCCTGTGTCAAACAATCACGGAGATCTTTGTGAGCAGCTGTGATACCACTTCCGCCTTTCTAGGCCGGAGATTTTGCATCGGCAAGGAGAGATAGTCATCAAGAGTATTCCAAGTACCGTACTCAGATAGCTCCTCCTTTTTCTCTCGACAGCGAGGTTGGCCATTACTCGAATCTACTTCCAAGCTCTCTTTCTCTGTCTGTATGAACTTCTCTGTTTTTGTTTGAAAATGGCACTGTCTGCTACTCGGCTGTTAAGTACGCGCCGGATGGTTATTCTATCCTGCTCTTACTTGAGCCTGGCTGCCATATAAGATTGGGCATAACATGATGGAAGCCCCTATTCTCTTGTATCTATCCGCGATTCACTCATCTAAAACCGTTATATCCATCCTTAAGATCCACCAAACATCTCTGATACCGCAGAAGAACTGCCCAACCTCATCAGTATCACCCCTTATCGAACCAGTTTCGCCGTCTTTGCTGACTTATCCTTTTGACGCCATATTATTTATATGTAAATCCGCCCTTCTGTCTCTTAGAGGAATGAGCGGTCGAGCAACTATCATTATGAATAGCCTATATTTTGGCGTTTTAGAATATTGGAATATAAATGGTTTTTATCTGCTGTAATGTGTGCTTTAAGTCGTCGAAGCTGTTACTAGGTTGTCATGAGGCTGAAGCGCCTTATTTGGATGGCCCGGGGGAAGGGTTCGCATTTAGTTGTTGAGTTTGTATGGTCCTTATTTGCTGTTGAGTAGCCTACCCACCTTTTCGTGTCTTGTAGAATCACTCAATTCATTGGATGCATGGCTTCAGATGAAACTGCAGTGAAGTGCGTCGCTGCTGAAGGCCTTTTCTTTTGAAATGTTCAGCACTTTAGTGCAGTACTTTTGTGCAATACTTCGGACCTCGCACAACTTCGAACGTCACTGAAGTAGTGAAGAAATTCGAACTTAGCAAATATTAATGCACAATTCTAAGTGCTAACAATAATCGCAAGTCAAATTTAGGAAATCTTTTGTTTTTGCCGAGTTGCTTTTGCACCCTTGTCCCTCCTCGTGACGACTTCCAAATAATTGAAACAGTCTTGCATTACTTCTGTTAGCAAACAAAAAAAAAAAAAAACTTTCGCATGCAAACCGATTAGGGTTCGCGTAGCGCAGGTGCCGATCTCCTGATTCTCTGCCCTCGGCCGGGGTGCAATGCGTGGTTGGGGGCAAGTCATCCGACGCTTTCCCGTGCTTTTCCCTAGATTTCTCTAGGTACCCATTTGAAGCTGGGTGGACTTTTGGCTTGTCTTGCGGGGAAACGCCACTAACCCTCGCCCTAAACCAAACGGTCGGCACAACCGAGACTCGAACCAGCGACCCTTCGCTCTTGAGTTCGGCGCGATAACTATTCGGCCACGGACTTCGGTTACCATCCGAAATATCCCAACGGAAGAAAACAGAAAATTCAAAATGACATAGCAAAGAAAGCTAATAAAATTTTATTTCATTCTTTATGTCAAGGGAAACACTTTGCTCTTACTCTTAGTTGATGTTAAGTTTTAACTTATTATTTCCATTCGAGTGTTTTAGGGGCGAAAAACAAAACGAGGGTTGTCTAAAATATATACAAGTGTTCAAGGAATCATTCCTCTTCCGTAAGCGCATTCCTGAGTAGTCGAATCCGTTGCTGGGTCTCCTGGCTGGAAGCACTTGAGGCTAACACTCCCGATTTGGGTTTTGTGGGGAAGATTCTTTACTGCAGTTTGCAACCGGGATGTGTCACATTTTAGTTGTTTAGTTTATGTGGCTCATGCCATACAAACTTAACATTTCTTACAGTTACAGGAAACCTTATTCGAATGTGACTGACGGACACTGAATAAATGCTAGGGATTGTCAGCTAGAACCCCAATTCTCAAACGGCTCTCTTACCAGTGGTATGTGGTTCGGTTCCCAGGTCGGGTTCCTGGCAGTAATGTCACGCGAATGGCTTGACCGCTTATTACTAAAAAAAATCGCGATAGATTAGGGGTTTGTAAAATGTTCCTAAAATCTGCAAATAGTGATTTGTAAAATGCAAGCTCAAGCTCTGAATCACTTGTTTAGCCTATCCCATCAAATTCAAATTCAAATTTTTTATTGACCTCCAAGATCGGAGAGTATAAAATGAAATAAATACAAACTAATTGGCCCAACATATAATACTACAAAAAAACAATCTGGCCAAAAAATACTAAATATACAAGTTTAGTATAAGCTAATCGATTCTAGGCGTATTAGCTACGGTCTTTTCGACTCCCCTCATCTAATTCTGTCCTTCCTTCCTTTTTATGGCACTTGCCTTCCGGCCAAGTGCCATATACGGATCACTTTTCCGTCGGTCGGTCGGTCGGTCGGTCTGTCGGTCGGTCAGTCCGGTGATCGCGAGTTAGGGTACTTCCAGATGTGCTAGGACGATGAAACTTGGCAGGCATGTCAGGGACCCGACCAAACTAATTTAGAAATAGTCACTTCCCCGATCCGACCATCATGGGGGGAGGGAGGGGAGCCGGAATCCGGAATTTAGGGGCATGCATAACTTTCAAACGGGTGATCGGATCTTAATGAAACTTGATATTTGGAAAGACGTCATTTATCAGATGTCCCAATTTAGGTCCGGATCGAATCCGATTAATGTGGGGGGGGGGAGTTGGAGGGGGGAACCGGAAATCAGGTGACACGCTTAGACTGGAGCGATCGGGATGAAACTTGGTGGGAGGAACAAGCAAATACCCTAGGTACGTCATTGACAGACCCGGACCGGATTCGTGCACTGTGGGGGGGGTTGGAGGGGGGTTCCGGAATTCCGGTGATACGGAGTTAAGTTACTTCCAGGTGTGCTAGGACAATGAAATTTGACAGGCAAATCAGGGACTCGACCAGATTAACCTGGAAATAGTCAACTTCCCGATCCGACCATCGTGGGGGGAGTGACGGGAGGGGGAATCCGGAATCTTGAGGTATGTATAACTTCCGAACGGGTGATCGGATCATAATGAAACTTGATACGTAGAAAGATCACATGTCTCGGATGCCCAGTTTCAAGTCCGGACCAGATCCGATGAAGGTGGGGGGGGGGAGGGGGAACCGGAAAACTTGTGACACGCTTGGAGTGAAGCGATCGGAATGAAACTTGTGGAAAGAACAAGCACAAGCCCTATGTACGTAAGTGACAGAACCGGACAAGATTTGGGCACTGTGGGGGAGTTAGAGGGAGGGGGTCCGGAATTCCGATGATCGCAAGTTAAGGTACTTCCAGACGTGCTATGACGATAAAACTTGGCTTGAAAATTAGAGACTTGACATGATTGGCTTAGAAATAGTCAGTTCCCTGATCCGACAATCCGTACAAAAGTACAAAAAAAATATTTTAAAGCAAAATATACATTTTCGTGATCCCTATGATCCCTCACAAGTGATTTCCTTAAAGTACAAACAATACTTTTGAGCAAAATATACATTTTCGTGCTCGCGATGAGTTCGTCATGTTTTTCACTTCAAGAGTTTTGATTACGAATGATCACAACAAACCCACAAATTGACGAATTCCTACTTTCATCCTCTGACCCAGCCTTGCAAGTGCCATATGAGCTTCCAGCTCTTGTTTAAAGATTAATGGTCCATGTTCGTCACCATTATTACTCTGCGTCAGCTCGACGAAACGAACACGTCACATAGCGTTCGGTTTCGATGAAACCTTGTATAGAAGGCAATGAAACCATTTGAAGTTGGATAAATGATGATAGGAATTAGACAGGGAAAGGTCTGTAGTTGTAATCGTTAAGTTCACGGAATAGGGCTGAAATTCGAATTTCTGGTTAAACATCACTTATTAACTTAAACAGGCTGGAAAACCAGAAAATGTGTTAGTCCATCCCGAATAACAATTTTTGATTTGTGTAAAAATCTTTCAAACTTGTGATAGCTCTGTATAATTTAAAATATGTAGCAGCAACAACATCATAAGGTTGCCTGTTGTCAATAAGCAAACTTCGTAGGCTACTGGTTTTGTGGCTGTTCTGAACTTCCTTTGCAGCCAGGCGTATAGCAGCGGCTTTGGTTTTCTGGCTGATTTTATAGAAGGGAAAACAACGTCTTAGACGAAATTCAAATTGCGCGGTCAGACGGTGAATTTGGTCTTATCGGGACACAGTTCGTATTCTAAATGTCACTACGAGAGCCTATTGTGACAAAAAATTAATTCAGTGTAGGCTATTCACGATTCGACGGTGGGCGAGCGTCGAATCGTTAGTCGTTCGCTGTTGGTTCTGGTTTGAAAATAAATAAATAAATACACCATCATTTGTTCCCGCATGATTTATCTTTTGGGAAATTTGGGAAGGTCCATAAAGTTTAGAACAAGACGGAGAAACGATTGCTTTGGAAGCTCGATTGTTTTTTTTATTTATCGTTTACTTTGTTTGACATGGTATGATGGCTCCTCGCATTTATTAATTAACTGACTTTTAGAATTAGTATGTCAAGCAGTCGACGGGTAGACATATTCTTTCTGTCTTGTGTGTGTAATTGGTTTCCGCGACTAACCATGCGGTAACATTGTTATTTCTTACTGGGCAATAACACTTTCTGCAGCCGCCTTGGCTTGACTTGCCAGACAGAGTAAAGGCGTTTGATGAAATTAAAGGACACGTCGTACTTGTGATACTAATCCATTCTACTTCAGTAGTATTTCCATCCATTCTCATTCGCTTGTACATTTAATTAGTGTCCTATCCTCTCTCATCTGTTGACATTACACTGATTATCACGCTTGCCACGTTTGTTCTCTGTAGGTTACGTTGAAGCTCCCCGTCAATTTTTCCGATAAGCTCATTGGTCAGCAGACCGATTGTGCAGATTTTGCCACGTTTATCATCCAAGGGAAGGGACATGGTAAGAGACTAAAACAGCCGAAGCCTTGTGTAATGTGCTCTAAGCATACCTTAATTTCTAAAGCAGTCAATTATCTAAGAACACCTTAGCAAAAAAATATGTAGTGCGAGGTCTCCTTAAGTCACGTGAAGCACTCTCTGACCCACTCAGCCGTCTACTTTTAGCATTTTTCATTTACAATAATAATGATAATAATAATAATTTATTGAAGCCAACAAAGGGCCGTACATCAGCATTCATTCTCGCACTTAACAAACAAAATTAACCTTCAATATTACATACAATAAAGTTACTCCTTTTTACCCTTCTACTATTAACCAAAATACATCCAGTCTAAACTTCCAGTATATACTTAATATATTCACACACAGACCGAATTACCTGACGACTCGTCGACTCCATAATACTAGGAAATAGGCATTCAACGAATATAGCCTACGGGGCTCCGACAATGAAGTCCTAGATTTCTACATTCAGTTCTAAATTTACTAAAGGTTTATCTACCACGGTAAAAGTCCCTTGTATACCATTCCATCTTGGCGTAATATTTATCTGATCCCGTGGCAAAATATATGGGGATATGAAACTGCTACGATGAATTTTCCTTCGGCGGGATCGCTGTTCCTACGTCCCGGTTCTACCTGACTGTTGTCCCTCTGTAGCTCAGTGGTACAGCAGTGGCCTAGAAAACCGAAGGTCGTGGGTTCAGACCTCGTAGGAGTAGCACTTTTTGTCTTTCAGTTCACTACTTAAAATATTTCTCTTTGGAATTCCATCGAAACCTTCCGTTTTGTTTTCCTAGGGGAAGGGAAATGCGTGTATCCGTTGCCCTTTAGGATTATGACGGTTTCCGTTTTTCCTGAAATCTGTCATTCTCTCTCTATTTTTCTTTGATCATGGAAGTGAATTGATTTCTGTAGAAAGATGATGCCTTTCTTAGAAATGCCGCTGGGAATTCTTGGGGGAAATTCTGTATTTGATTCCGTTCCACTGAAGAACTTTATTTCGTTCTTTGTCAGTCCGTTAAAGGGGCCTAAGTACGCTGTGTTTACTCGACACCAAATCTGTTGTTTTGGGATACGTGTAGGATAAGCTTTTTCTTCCACCAAAAATGTCATTTGTATCACAGTTGTATCAACATTCATCTTTTTGAAGCACAACTCTTACTAGAAATTATCTCACGATGAAGTGGCTCAGAAATATCGTTTTCGAAATACTGTTACTTTCCACGTGAAACGAGCGATTTTCCTGTTGGCGCTTGTCAACTCTATCCAGCCTTCCCGCTCTACGACGCGGCGGCTGGACGCAAAATATTCGAAAACTGAACGCGCAGTGGTTAAAAAGCGGAAAAACAAGCAAAACAAAAGAAGTCCACTTGATTGCCTATCATGTCTTCCAAAACGAAAAAACAATACTTTGAAGTTTCTCAAGTCCTTATGTGTGAAAGAGTTGTCAGCGGACCTTCAAGCTTTCGGCGAAATTTATGTTGCGTGACTGGCAAAACTCGGCTAAGCCGAACAAGCGCTAAAAAGTCGTATACACAAAAGGAAACAATGGCGAAAGGTGGGGATTTCAAAAATTCAGTAACAGCTTCAGAAAATGGGAAGTTTGATATAGGTAGCACGGTATAATTTTATAAACACTTCAACCTTGCGAATATTCTGATTTTTTTTTCATTTTATTATCTTTCTTTCTCGAAACAGGATACAAGGAAAGTTTGATGATTGAAATATGTCTTTGTCGTGACCATGGACCACGACAGAGGGTGGGTTGGTGTGAAGCAGGGGGTTAAGATGGAATTAGGATGAAGAAGGCCAAGTTTGATACGGGCTTTAACTGGATACAGTCCTTCAGGCGGTTGAGATGCTTCAGCGAACTTTGCTGACCTCATTTATTGCATTTTCCCCTTTTTGAGTCAAAGGCCGACTGTATTTTTAAGCGTTGAGGAAGCCTAAATGGAAAGGAGTTCAAGGACATTTTTTGGGAATTTTGCGTATCAGTAATAAACTGTTTTTACGTACATCCTTCGACGAACTGTTGACAACTATAGAGTCGTTGGATCTGTCGTTAATCAGGTAGTCCCAGACCATGCCATAATTTACTTCATGACATTTAATTTGTTTTTAGATCTGTTTTTCCATGCTTCGTGCAAACCAGATGATGCGTCAAGTGGTAGGTTAGTAGTGATAATTAGATCGAAATACAATAAAAACATGTGAAACAATACACAACATCCTCATCACCATCACCAATATTAAGTTACCTACCTTTGCGAAATTGGATTTGAAAATACCGGAAAGCTAAAGCGGCACGTGCTTTCAGCAGGGAGACAGAGGAGATCGGTATACCAGAAACCATCGTAGCATAATAACTAATTTCAGTTTCTTACATACAAAAACAAACATTATGACATAATCACTATACATTGAGGTAAAAAAAAGGCACGAACTAGTTTCCGTATCGATGTGTTCGAACTTTGAGAGGTTGAAGTTTATTCAGGAGGAGATGTTTTCGGTAATAGTGATCGGGGCATAGCTAATCCATAGTAAGCCGGTAAAGCTTTGCAAAAGCGGTTCTTCTGTACTTGCCCCGATTAGTTACAACCTTTCCGTACCCTATTTGTAACTGACCCCAGTATGTCCATTTCAGTACCGTAGCCTCTTCTTACTTTGCAAATTACTTTCTGATTCGAATTCGCACCTACAAGTATTTTGCTCCTAGGCAGGACCGAGGGCAGGACGACCGTCGATCGTATTTGATTATCGTAGTCCTTTAGCGCTTTTCACTCTCCAAATATCCATTTTTCATGTCACTGTAAAACCATTTGGGAAACAGGATTTCTGAAAGAGACCTTCCAATTTTGAGATCAAACGATACATTCTGTTCGAATTTATCAAAGAGAATCGGCGTCTGCGCGGTCCTAATCACATGCAAAAGCACTTCCGCGGAACAAAGACAATACTTTTTGTCCGTGTGTTGGGAGAGATGATTGCCCCCAAAAAGGTGTCCGACAGACTCTGTAAATATCCCAAGGTCCATTAAAGTCCGTACGCAAACATGGACTTCGTATTCCCCTTTTGCTTCGCCCGAAACCACCATCTGTTGTGGGTCGACGTCAGGTCGTGACAGGATTTCAGGTATTTTACTCCTGTCCTCAATAACAACCGATTTCGATGATGAAAGAAAACAAAAAAAAGGAGACATAGAAGATGTTATCAAATGATTAACTGCTTATAGGTTCATATGTAAAAATCACAAAACGATTTTTCCTGCTCACGGTTAGAATTTAGGAATTGACATCACGTAATCGTTCGAAATGACTGACAAGCGATAAGCAAGGGGGTTAGAGACTCAGCAGTTAACAACTGAAGGAAGTGAATGTGTTCGCGGTTTTCACCCGACAAGGCCTAAATGACAAGACCGGAAAGTGAGGCTAGTGAGAATCAGATAAAACGCGTCTGTACTTTTGAGTGCGTGTCCGAAAAGATCAACAGTTTGATTCGTTTTCCGCTGAAGAATCTGTCTTCAAACAGTAGCTCTTTAAAATTTAGTGGCTAGGAGTTGCAAATAAATTAATGATGATGAAATATTATCACACACTGGACAGGAAGTGTGAAATAGTATAGCCTAGTATTAAGAAAGAAAGGGAGGCAGTTACACTGAGCTTTCGATAAAGACATGAATGCGCATATGAAAAATAAATGAAATAATATGAAAAAAATCGGATTTTACAGCATTTAAATAATTTACAGCACTGATTACGATTAATTGCTGTAAAACAAACTCAGGGAGTTTCAAAAAATCAATCTCGTAGTTCATTATGAGGGCGCACTGGTCCTAATGTGAGAGATGGAGTTATTTCAGATGGTTAAGAAATGTATCGTCGTTTTTCGTTCTTGCCAAATAATATTTTAAAAATTTCGTTGAATCGATAAGCCTACCGAAGAAACAAACCAAGTGCAAGTTAATCACAAGTTAATCCCTTTCCAGTTGCCTACCTAATTTTTTTTCTTTTTTTATATTTTCTGTTCACAGCGTACATTTTTGTGGTTACAGCGTACGCGTTGTTATTATTTTTGTTCCTGAGAGAGTTTTAACTACCACAATAAAGAGCCGGCTCTTCCTCTTGTCATCATAACTTGTAATAACTTCCAGGAACGCACTCTCGGACGTCAATTCCTAGTAGTGTTTCCAATTGTAGCCTACTAAACCGCTAGGAGTACTCACTTGCAAAATCGCAAACTCCGCAGAAGTCCGCTAGCTCGTTGCGAAACTCGCTTTGCGAGTGATTCCGCTTTTGGACCGCTTTGTTTGATCTTTTTGCTTCTCATCACTCAGTGGGCCACGCCCCTGTTGAGATGTGATGAAGGGTCTCTTCCCCTTATGTCAGCGTAGATTAATTTCTTGGTTGTCATCTTACTGTTAATTGGTGTCCCAAGGACTGACTGTTTATGTGCGGTGATTATTAGGACAAGGTGTATTAGTCCGTTCGAAATGCACATTAGTAGAATGTGATCGAGGAATTAATTGGGTCGGACGGAGTTTGCCAAGATTGTTGGTGGGAGATAAATACTTTATCTGCTGCTTAAATTCTGTCCTGTTCTGTTAATCTCTTTTCATATGTGCTAGGTACCCGTTGGACCTCCATTTGGTGGACACGGAAAGTATGGGTCCATCGTATTGGAAAAACAAAGTCTAGCTTACTACCTCTATTCGTTCCTTCAACTTAGGTTTTTCGGACGTGGTTTTGGTGTAGTTTGACGTACTTCTGTTTTAGTTATGAAATTACAGTAGGCTATGTGTACCGCTTCATTTGTCTATTCCATGTACCATACTTTCGCGATTAAAACAAAAAGACGTCAAACTGCAGTGAAACTGAACCGAAACTACATCAGAAAACGCAACTTTAAAGTTACTTGAAGTTGTTCACCACGGTGACCCAAAATGACCCAATCGAGCAGCAAAAAGAGCAGCCGTGTCCAAAATGAAATCAGCACCAGCTTTAACTCCAAGCAGTTTTCCGGCAAGAAGTTCACAAAATCAGACATTTAAGGAAGAATCTTTAGGTGTTTTTCTACAAGTTCATTTTCCAGCCTGAGTGGCTTAAGCCTGAAGAGGACCCTTGCCAAGAAGGGCCGAAATACAGCTCCAATAAAATGTGGCTGACTTATCCGTTTTGCGTTGTCAAACATGGTTCGCAGTCAACTTGGGTTGAAGGAATATCTAGGCTTAACAGCCAAGGGCTGAAGGAATATAACATCGTAAGTGTTGTCTGTTGAAACTGCGCATCGTAGTGTGTTATGAAACTTCTGACAGTGTTAGCTCAATAAATGCTGTAAAACACACTGAATAATGGATGAGTAGTCGAGATGAATGACGCTGAATACCTAATTCGGTTTTTGCTATTTGCGAATACTACTTTGGATTCGGCAGAAAAAAAGCTTTCTCCCCATTTCCGCCGTGCCAATCAACTTCTTTAACTTTTGCAGATCTGATCGTTTCCAAACGGATGGCTAGCCTCAACGCCACCGCTATGATGGCAGCATCTACCGACTTGGATCGACGCAGAAAAGAAGACGATGGAATAAAATCGCCAGTGCTCCGCAAGGAAGAACAAAACGAACAAAGCCTCAAAAAAGAGGACAACGACGCGAAGAAAGGGATAGACAAAACACCCAAAATCGAGACGAACAAAAAGGGCAACAAAAAAGGCGAGGAAGGAACCAAAAAAGAAGAAGTAAAACCTGATTTAGATGTGTACGAGTTTCAGTGTGACGAAAAACCAGCTAAAACGACAAAGAAAAAGTATGACACTGAGAAGAAAAATAAGGAAATGCCTCTAAAGAAGAGGAAGAGGGCGGAAGCGAAAAATACACCAGTTGCGTCTCCAGTCAGTCAGACGGAAGTTAAAGAAGAAAGGTTGAGCCCAGTGAAAGCCCCCCTTCCAACCCCCCAGTCTCAGAAGGAGGTCAGATCCACACCGCAAGGTATGTCCTTATAATAATCAGCAGGCTGTGTTTTTTTATGCACTCTGTGTCCGTAATCGTTCCGTGCTTTCACAGCACGGTTGTTTTGTATTGTCCTACCCATTCCACTCAAGAGTAAGTTAACAATAATGAACAAAACCAAACAGAACTGATACACTTTTGAGCCAATTGGAAAGTCCCAAGGGCTTGCCCTTGCGCTGTTTTTCCATTTTAATACCATTTCCCATATCATAATAATTTTCTTCTCTCCAACGCCTTACAACTCGGATGATAATATTGTATGTTGTTTTACGCCGAGTATTGTATGTATAATGTCTTACGTACTTTCGTTTACTATAGGCTATTGCTTTACTTTACTATAGAGTTTCTTCAGGTAGTAAGTAAGGGTTGTTAATGACACCTTTAACGGATGATTTTCCACTAGCAAAACCCTCGAAGACGAGGATCATTACATATTATATTACGCTGCAAATTATTTCACCCGTATAATTTGTGTATTATTAAACATCCCATTTCCATTCCAACGATGCTATACACGCATTAGGGGGGTCATTCCAGTGAAAGGGATTCGAGCTGTTTGTTGCTAGGCAGTTGTTTTTGCAGCAAATAAGCACGTTTTTATGCCGGGAAAACTTGTCCTGGGGAATTCGTGACGGCGAAGGTCTGGTGGCTCTTTTCCTGAAAGGGGGGATGGCTTGAAACATTTCCCATCATTCGACTGGACGTTGAGAGTGCTAGAATGCTTGCGATGAACCCCTTTAACCTTGTGACATGAACATCAACTGGAACAAATGCAAATGCCAAATAGCTTCCTTCTCCTCTCGTCACCCCCAATCCAGCTGAAAAACTAAGTGCCATGGGGTCGGTAACCACTTCGAAGAATTGCTCTTATAATGCAATGTGTCTCATGCGAAAGGTAGCCTATATTTCGCCTTTTGTCCATTATTTCCTGATATCTGGACAAGTTAAAACTTAGCTTTACGGCCAACCTAACGTAGGCCAAGTAGCAACACTAGAACACAATCATGACTTGAACAATAATTGCAGTTATCTAAAAAATTAACAACATGGCACTTGCCGGTAAACTTGTCATTGCAGCCCTGTATAATTAGCAATAGGCTACTGTTACTTTCTTTCAAAATTTCACTCTTCCGTTCGTGGTTAAAATTCAGAAGCTAAACCTCTTTGTGGTGCCGCTTGGTCCCTAGAGTCCCTGGCGGCAAGTGTAAGGACGCCAGTAAGGACAGTAAAAGTGTCCTTGTAAGGACATTAAAAGTGTCCTTGTAAGGACGGTAACGTGTAAGGCCATTAGTAAGTGTAAGGACAGTAACGTAAAACATTTCTGAAAATTTTTCGTAAAAACATTTCTGAAAAATTTTCAAACCTGTGTCAGTTATGCCTCCCTGGATGGCTTTGCGCGGTAACAAGTGTAAAGATGTCAGTAAAATACCGGTAAAATACGGTACGTATATTATGTCAAATAGTAAAATTGGTAAAATATCTAAAATACCAATTTTACGGGGGTCCGTAAAATTACGGTAAAATACCCAATTTTAGCGTGACCCATAATTTTACCGTTTACTACAGTAACTACACCAGCTTTGAGGCTTTGCTTTATCTCCATGGTCGAAAAGAAAACCGGATAGAATCATTAGCACGAGGGCGACTAGGCGGGAAATCGTTTTCTCACCACTCTCCCCCCGACTTAGCAACTAGTTTATGGGGGGAATGAAAGGTCGAAATAACAGTCGGAGTGGCTCGGAGAATGTTACGATTAGATTCCGTCCTTGGAGACTTTTGACGACCGAGAAAGTAGTGTTTATAAGTTGGCTAAGCGTTCAAGGTTTATTATTAGTCACAGAATATAAACACGAGAGTCCCACATTAACTGAAGAACAAGCTCTTTGTTACGTTGAAGGGGATGGTCTGGGCTATCGTATCTTTAGGTGTGTGTGCATGAATGTAATGCAAAAAAAGCCCTAGGGCCATGACAATGAAAGTACGAATTAAACGATATTGGTCGGTCCTTAAAGTTTAACTGAAAAGCCAACTCATTTTTGTGTCATTTGATTGAATACACTGAATCAAGGCCGTATCCAGGGGGGGTTAGGGGGTTCAACCCCCCCCCCCGAAACCCACAAAAGTAATAGTTTTTTGGAGGTTTTAACCTCTGATCTATGTATTTTTTGTACTTTTTGGTCCGATCCGTGGACAAAAACCCCCCGAAATAAATTCCGCGAGCAAACCCCCCCCCCCGAAATAAATTCCTGGATACGGCCCTGCACTGAATTATTGGATTCTGCAAAGGGATTTTTTTTATTTTCCACTATCTGCTCTAGTTATGACATTCAGAATATCTGCGGCTGTCCCCACAGCGTAAATTCTACTATGATGCGGGAAATTTTAATCTCAACACAAACGCGGCTTTTCACTGGGCCGTGGTGAGATTGGCGAAGATTGCTTAGTGCCTGAAAAAAACAAAAAAAAATCATAAATCTTTCTCGTAAAGCATACAACAAAAATTCAGTACCATAAATCACAAGGAATTTCCACTATTTGAAAATCGATTATTGGTGAAAAGCGGAACAACGAAGTAACGCATTTTCGGCGGGTCTTCAAGCCAATTTAAGTGAATAAGTGATGGGTAACTAGACTGTCCTATCACAGCTCTTTTCGGTTATACTTTAAAGGATCCTTCACACTAGTTACTGTTTATGTTCCAGTATTTTGAAACAGTTGAATACTTTATTACTAGTCCCTGATTTTAACAGATTACCCACGGTTTTGGTTGTTTTAAGAATTACTCCAGGCCAGTTGAGTTCTAGCAAAAACACGAAAGATAGTCGGACATTCTCCATAGACGGAAGTTCTGGCGACTGAGCTTCTCGCAAGCAGTCGTCGGGAGCATGATCCGCATCGTAAGTGGTCAAACATGGGAATTGTAAAATCATTGTGGTGTCCTTAGGGCCTAGAATGTAGGCTACTTCATGAAATTTGGGTCTCCGTACGGAGCTATTTCGGAAGTAGGATGCACAAGTGTGATAGTTACGACATGTCCTTCGATAAGAACGTAATCCATCGCAAACGTTAGGCTAGCCTAAGTAATTTTACAAAAAAAAAAATATCTCTCATTCATCTTTCAGAAACACGCTGTCCATGTGCCTCCCTTCTCCGTTCACTGAATTCCTCGCACACTAAACGCACCACCCTCTCATAATCCCAAAAAAAATTAATCAGATAGAACTTCTGTCTTTAGTCGCATGCAGCGACTATGAAAACCCCGACAAAATTGAGCGGACCTAGATGTATTTACTCTATTTTTGAGCTAATGTTGATACCCGTTTACTCCTCTTCCGTATTCGCCGTTGCGTATCGCACAAGAAATAGTGAATGATGCTGGCAGGAGGCGTACACCGCCCGCTGACCCGCTCTGGAGCGCGTCCAAGAACCACTCAGCTTTGACTCCTACTTTTCCTCCATCGCGGGTTGACAGCGATTTAGCTATTGGAAAATATTCGACTCCGCATTGTCATATTACAGAGATAGGGAGACGGAGGTTCTGTCAGATTATTTGTTCTTGACAATCCCTATTCCACATTTGACAAAAGGTGTGAATGCCTTTTTGCTGCATTAGTATTTTTTATTATAATTATTATTATTAATAGTGAGAACCGCTCTTCCCTTTTCCTTTACTAGTACATTTCTCCTAGCCTCTAGCGGTAAACTATCTCGTCTCATTTCAGTTATATATTTATTTGTCCCCACCCCGGTCTCACTTTAAATAAACCTGTTTTTGCAAACGTACCGTATTTTGCTCCTGTTTGTGTTTGATCAGTCTTGATCTTGCAGTTCGGTAATCTAGCATCACAGTCGATTAGGCCAGCTGTAGGAACCCGTAGCAAACATCTGTAAGTGATGTACGTGTCGGTGAAACCGTGTAAGGATAATAGGCGAGGGGTTGCCCACTCTTAATTTTAGTGACCGGCTGACACGAGTTCCCATGTGTTAAACATTAAAATCAGCATGTTTAGAAGAAGAATCGCCTAATTCATGGCCGGCACCGGTGCCGGCATCGCTGATTTCGGCCGTTGCCGGGAAAGGATGTACAGCTGCTGCCGGGGAGTGGGTAACCCCTCGGTAATATAACTGAATCCATGTATCTGCCGAGGTATCTGCTTTGTTTTCCGACCGTTAAATGGTACGCCCCGTAGTTGGTTTAGATCGTAAATTTTTGAGAAGTATAAAGTTGTCTGATAAAAACTTATACGGTAAGTTAGCGCAGACAAAGGAAAAGAAACATGTTCGATCAGAATAGTCTATGAGTTTTCGACTGGCATTTATATTCCTGACCTGGGCTGGACCGGAAATCAAAGACAGAAAAGAGCTACTTAGTGGATATGGTTAAGGGGTCGAAACATGTTCACGGCTGTTTACGGTGTCGGGTTAAGACCAGAAATCTACCTTACTTAGACTTAGGTCTTCCCGCGCCTGGTGGCGCATAAGGCGACAACTTCTGACCTCCACGTGACTCTGTCTTGGGCAGCATTCCATAGTTCAGTCATCGAGGTCCGACCCGACTTGGCTTCCTTCTCGAGGTTTCTGCCAAGTGTGGAGCGCTGCCTACCCTTTGCACGCAGGCCAAAAGGTTTCCAGCACCAAGCGTCATTGGGAAGTCTGCCCTCATCCATCCGCACCATGTGACCCCAGTATCGCCATCTTCTCTCCATCAGAACATCTGTCACCAAGCGTTGCTTAGTTATAGCACGAATCTCAATATTGGTCACTTTATCGGACCAATGAATCTTGAGGATACGCCTAAGACAAACCTGATCCGAGTATATGGCTGAAGAAGTCGAATGAATATTCACCTTTGGGATCCCATTGGAACCGTTGGTCTTGTCTCTTGTATCTCGTTTAGAGCCGTAGTATCTGCCGATGTCCGGTTAAGTATGTGTGAATTTCGTCCGCTTGTATTTATCCTGTGATCAGATCTTGTACTTTATCATGTCGGCTGGTCTGGGCTGTCGGTTCTGAGCTCTAACCTGATTTTATGGGTTGCGAAGTACAATATTGTACCCTCTGGGATGCCGTTTCAACCTTTGGTCTTGTTTTTTCGGTAGCAGTGTTTTAACGCCACCGCGGTTTTCCGCCACCGTATGTTTTTCGCCAACTTTTAATTCAGGTAGCGCAGGTAGCCTGTGCAGGTATTTTCAGATTAAAATCTTTAAATCTGAAAAGGGTGTTTACCGCCACCCAGGAAATCTTACGTCATTAGTTCCTCCAGAGAGTAGGGTCAAATCTTGTCAGACCTAATTTCTGATGGGGTGTCGTGCGCCAACCGGATTAAGTATCACAGCGATTAAGGGATTATCAGTTAGTAACTGGTCTAAAAGTATTTATAAGAGCAACTGTAACTGCAGAACCCGAACTAAGTGACAAGACAAATAATCATGGAAATAGTTAAAACAAAGAGTGTGAAAGAAAATGACATTTACACTGTTGACGGTCTTCAAGAGACGTATTTCTGGGCGATTTCTCATCTTTTGAAATTTGAATAGTTTGGGGGCCTTGAATTGTTGAAGTTGTACAGTTTCTTTAGTTGGACTTGAAATAAATAATTGTGTGAAACATTAAGCTCAGTCTTCGTCTTAGCTAGGATCAACGTAGAGTTAGTGTTGGTGGCGGTAAACACCCTCTTCGCATTTAAGGATTTGGATCTGGAATTACATGAACCAGCTACCTGCACTAATGAGTTGACGGAAAACATACGGTGGCGAAGAACCTACCAAAATATTTGACCCTTTCGTCTGACGCAACTAATCCTCTTGATGATGCAAGATTTCCTGGGTGGCGGAAAACATACGGTGGCGCTAAACCGCGGTGGCGTTAAGACACCCATTTCGTTTTTTCACTTAGTGCCGCATTTCTATTTCGTGTCTGCTTTGTTGGTGTCCTTGTATGGAAGGATGGGAGTATTTATTTTGGCTTGCGTCATATTTATATCAGGTCTTACTTTGTTATACCGGCTAGTCTGGGTCGTTGATTCTGAATTCTGAAAAGATACTTTGCTCTTGTTTGGTTTGATCGGTCTTGTCTGTCTTGGTCTCGCGATAATCTGCTTTAGGCCTTTATCACAGTCGATTAGTTCAGTTGTAGGATAGGAACCCCTAGCAAACCTCCATCGATTTTGTAATCAAGCTGTGAATCAAGAGAACTGCAAACGACATCCTTCTCACCGGGATAGGACCCAAAAAGAAGTGGGGAAGAGGGTGAGACAAGATAAATAAGTGATGGATAACAAGATAGAAAAATAAAAAGTAGAGGCTGTTTTGTGGGGAGCTAGCAAACATCACAATGGTTACGACAAAAAAATTGGTTAGATTATCTCCCATGACAGGAATGTTTAAATAACTTCAGCAAATGCCAAAAGTATTATTAACAAGTATATAATGTAATCAACACACTAGAGATTGAGTATAGCGACATTCTAGCTGAACATTTTTCTGGAATAGATAAATAACTAAAATTAGAAGCAGTAAACGGGATAGGGCTTAAAAAGAAGTGGCGAAATTGAGAGTGATGGGTAAAATGTTGAAGAAAGACAGATACAAAATTAGAGGCTTTTTTTCGTTGGAAAAAGATATCAAACATCAACCTGGTTCCACAAAAGAATTGGTTGGGTTATCGTCGTTGGCAGGAATGTTTCCCGTGGCGTGAAAGGAGCGGGTACGAGTCGAACTTTCACAACATTAGACCGAGGGGTCGACGACTCTCATTTTGTATGTACACCATTCCGGAATAACGGAATAATCCTGACCATTCCGGATTATTCCTGGCCATTCCGGATTTTTCCTAACCATTCCATATCCTCCCATTCTTTATCGAGTTTGGTAATTCACCAACTTTTGTCTAGTCCGCATTTATTTCACCCCATTCGGTCTGTCCTGCGGCGAACGAGGGGTCGACGACTCTCATTTTTTATGTACACCATTCCGGAATAACGGAATAATCCTGACCGTTCCGGATTATTCCTGACCATTCCGGATTATTCCTTCGGAACGTGTACACCATTCCGGGAGAGTCGTAGACCCCTCGCATTAGACTGCCGAACTTGTTGTTTTTATCAGGTACATTGGAAATAACATGTGGGGCAATGGTTGGGAAATAAACCGTCAAAGTAAAACTATAAAAATAAATTATAGGAAATACGTTTGTCATTTATTCGATATTTCAAGGAACGCTTGGAAAGCGGTAGTCCTTGAGGAGGTTGGGGGTAGGTTCGGAGGTTGAGGAGGTTGGGTAGCCAGCGCCAAGGTTGGGTAGTCCTTGAGGAGTAGGATGGAAGGCATTTCACCCTGACAGCAGATAATAAAACTCTCAGGGTTCTCTTTTGTGTACCGAAATAGTGCCAAAATTAAGATAATATGGCGTAAATTGACGTACAGCTTTCAAAAGCCTGATTAAATGAAATAGAGCAAGGACACAATAAATTTTATTGTGTCCTTGCTACTTTAACAAGTGAATGATGTGTTCATGTAGGTCTGGTTAGCAAACTGATATGATTGTCTACCCTCGTTGTGTAAACAGTCCAAGTAGTCTTGTTATTGCCATATCGATGTCGAGATACGACACGTATGACGGAGGGGTCTCTCACTCTTTTGTCGGATACTCTTTCTGCGTTTCTCGCAATCGTAAAACGTCATATTAGGTCCAGAGAAGACTACTCCGTATGGGCACGGCTTGTGCCATTTCTTGTAGCCTATAGTCTAATACAATTATTGATTGATTGATTGCTCAATTTGATCATTTCCTATAGCGAAACTTGACTTCTGTGTATATTTTTATAGGAGGTTTTTGTTCTTGTTTTTTATGCTCTTCAACTTCGGAGGGAACAAACATATGAAATTACGATTCTCCAAGTAGCGTCGAATTGCGTCCACATGCTCAGTTTCATTATTTTATTTGCGAAGTTTGACTTATTCTCATATTTTCACATTAGACGTTTGATCTTATATTTTGTAAGCAGTGGAGTGGGCAGAAATATCACACGACGCATCTCCAGTAGCAAATTAGTAACCAAGTAGTTGACACCTAATCACGTGTGTGATTCTTTTCGGCCGGGGTTACCATGTAATAACGCAGCCCCTTAACCCGGCGACAACCAAGAATTTAGTAAAATGTCATGATCGCGTTGTGATGAAAAGTTATGCATGCTTGCGAAAAACTGAAAGATTAAAATAGGGAGATTTTAGGGAGGAATGGTAGATACAGAGGTAGGCTAGGGAGAATTTGTTTTTTTTAATTGAAACTCTTGGAAGGCTCGTTTGCTGGGAATGTCGCACAAGGATAACTTTCTATAATCTTGCCTGAGTTCTGCTTTCAGTTTCGTTTTGCTTCTATGTATAATATGTATTTTTTGTCGTTTACTGCGGCCGTCAAGGCTTTACTGAAACATTAACAACTACTACTACTACTGTGGTATACCACCGTTGCCTTTGTTCTTCGATCCGTTTACACTCGATTGGGGATGGAGTAACCCTTGTTTAATGGGTGGACAAGTTCTGAATCTTTTCAGCTACTTCGAAGCCGGGATTACCATAATAATGCAATCGCCAACAAAGCGAGGGGAGTTTCATTTCATGCAGAAATCAGATCGGTTCGACCAAAGAATGCGTGGGAGCGGAAAGCGCAAAATTACGGTATTTAGGGAAGGAAATCTCTGATTTTTGGTAGCAGACCGTGGCTTTCTGTTGGGGGGGGATTCTGGATTCCAAGAAAAAAAGAGCAGATCGTAGGAAAATCAAACTGGACACAGATTTGTTTATTCACTGAATATCCTCGTGAATATCAGGAAGGGCTCGTATAAAGTTGTCACAGGAAATCGTTGACTTTGATAGCAGGCAGTGCCGTGCTATTTTTCGAGGGGGGGGAGCTGTGAATCCCAAGAAAGGATGGGAAAATTGAAGAAAAAGTACCTTGTACACAGGTTTGATTTATTTACTGCATATCAGAAAGGGACCATGTCAAGTTATTAAAGGACACGTCGTACTGATGATAGTAATTCATTCTCCTTCAGTAGTATTTCACTTCATTGTTCTAATATGGTAGCGTTCTAGAGGTGACTGATGTATACGTGAAGACACGGTTCTTTATTGGGTGAAGGTTAACGATACAGTAAATGCAGAATGGGAAATACGACTCAAAGACCCTTGTCTGGATACCCCGAGGGATACCCCCATTTTCCAGATGTAACACATAACTTTAAAGGCTGACCGGATACATAAATTCCTGGAGACAATCTAATGTGACAGGTCGAATCCGAGTCCAGCGTGGGAAGGACTCTTTTCCTAACACTGTTCGTATTTCCCAGATAAATGTTATAGTTTTCAACCTTGTTGTGGTCATAAGTCTTACCCGTCAACTCGGGAGTAGCGTTTCCAATCAAATCTGCTAAGAGCGCTGAATACTCTTGATGACTAACTCATGTCGATGAAAATCGCCGTGTGCCTAGCGAAGAGCCAGTAGCGTCACTACAGCCTTACCGCATCGAGCGTTGTTGATTAGTTTACTTAGGATTTGAATCAGTTTTGAGGATTCGTTTGGGTGACATTTCTCGTTCTTTCCCATTTTGACTGACGTGTTTCTGACTTAGTAATGTGCTATAGAGAACTGGAACAGGGCGAATTGGACTGTCTGTCTTGTCTATCAAAGCATAGGTATAATTTTCTGGTTCCGTCACTACCTTTTGCTCTGGTTTGCAGCCAGCATTTTCTCATCCCACAACTTTAAGAAATCCTTATAAGAAAGAATGAATCAAGGATCGTAAATTGAACACGAAAGAAAGATTAAATCAGTGCTAAATTGTTAGCATTTGCGCCAAACAATGCACATTTTATTATGGCCATTGACACGCTATGTTTAGCGCAAGACATTTAGTCTTGGATAGAGGGAAACAAGAGAGAGAACAAGAGGAAACAGGAGTTGCCCTCCGCTTGACTTGACGTGGTAATGAAATAAATAAATGTAGGCTCCAGATGGAATTGGCTGGGAGTATTTCTTCGGAAGGCTTTGGTTTTCAGTGGCTTTTTTGCCTTTTATTGGAGAGGTATTCTCGAGGGTATTCTTAGTTTCCGGAGGTATCTTCTCTCTATGTAGGAGAATGTTTATATCTCTCCGGTTTTGCCCAGCTGTTTTGCTATCATTCTGTTTTGGTCTGTAACAACAACGGTTTAGCGTGAAGTTGTTGGAGGCAGAGCCGGTATACGGGAGTAGGTAGATAGATAGATAGATAAGCTTTTATTTTCACCAAAATTTTCATGGCACTGCCAAATTTCTTTGGTATAGTCACATTAAAAAACGATCAATCCTCCTGATTTTCGTTATACATTTTTACAAAACTAGGTATAAAACTCTTCGCGAACCGCTGATGGGCACAGCGTACCGGCTGAAGTTTCTCAACAGGCACTGCAACCCTGCGCGGGAGTCGTTTTGTTGTGGATTGAGGGGGGAAAAGGGATTTGTGGATTGGGTGGATCAGAGATTTTGTTCCGAAATCCATGCAGAGTTTCTCTCTTCTTTTTTTCAGAGTTTGCATTTTAAACTTTGTCAGCAGCTCTTCATACGACATTTCTGCCTGCTTCGATACTATCATTAGAGCTCTTTTCTGAAGTCTTTCGAGCCTGGCGCTTTGCTCAGCCGTCAGTGCAAAATGCCATACAGGAGCTGCATAGGCTATTCCAGAATTGGGCGAATAAAAGATGTAAATATTCGGAGGAGGTGATCTGGAGGGGCGCTATGTTTCGACATAAGCTTGAGCATCTGCAGCCCAGCATTACCCCTTTTTACTAGACTAGTTGTGTTCGCTTCCCATTTTAAATCACTGGTAATAATAACTCCCAAGAGTTTAATCTTACTGACTTTGAGAGAATCAGAGATAATTGGTAGAAAATTTGGTTCAGAAGAATTTAAAAATGAAATAGTTAAAATAGAAGATTTACTGTCATTTACTGTCATATTTGAAACGGAAGCTTTAGTCTTCACGTTATCAATCAAAATTTGAGCTTTGCTACATTCATTTGCTTCACAAATTTCTCCAAGGGTAAGGTCGTCAACATATTTCCAGCGGTATTCACAATCATTAGCAATATCATTAATCATAACTAGAAAAAGAATAGGACCCAGGATGGTACCTTGAGGTACACCACACAAATTTAATTTTACCGTCACGGTATTTAATTTTACCGACTGGGTTTTCTAGTCATTTTGCCGACTGTTTTTCTGACAAATTGACCGTTTTTGGTTTCGTTATTATTATGGCACTTGCCTTCGGCCAAGTGCCATATAGCGATCGCAATTTCTGTCCGTCCGTCGGTCTGTCTGTCGGTCGGTCGGTCCGGGTTTTGCTAGTTCGGGCACTTCCAGATAAGCTAGGACGATGAAACTTGGCACGCGTATCAGGGACCCCAAATGATTAGGTTGGAAAAAGTCACTTTCCCGATCCGACCATCGTGGGGGGAGTGGAGTGAGGGGGAATCCGGAATATTTTGGAATTTATAACTTTCGAACGGGTGATCGGATCTTAATGAAACTTGATATTTGGAAAGAGCTCGTGCCCAAGATGGTCCAATTAAAATCTGAACCGGATCCGGTGACTCTGGGGGGAGCTGGAGGGGGGGGCGGAAATCTTGAGAAACGCTTGGAGTGGAGGGATCGGGATGAAACTTGGTGGGAGGAACAAGCACAACCCCTAGGTACATCATTGACAGAACCGGACCGGATTCGTCCACTGTGGGGGGAGTTGGAGTGGGGTTCCGGAATTCCAGTGATACGGAGTTAAGTTACTTCCAGGTGGGCTAGGACAATGAAACTCGGCAGGTAAATCAGGGACGCGACCAGATTAACCTAGAAATAGTCAGCTTCCCGATCCGACCATCGTGGGGGAGTGGAGGGAGGGGGAATCCGGAATCTTGAGGTATGTACAACTTCCGAACGGGTGATCGGATCATAATGAAACTTGATATGTAGAAAGACAACATGTCTCGGATGTACCATTTCAAGTCCGGACCGGATCCGATGAAGTTGGGGGGGATCGGAGGGGGGGCCGGAAACCTTGTGACAAGCTTGGAGTGGAGCGATCGGAATGAAACTTGGTGGGAAGAACAAGCACAATCCCTATGTAGATCAGTGACAGAACCGAACCGGATTCGGGCATTGTGGGGGAGTTAGAGGGGGGGTCCGGAATTCCGGCGATCGCAAGTTAAGGTACTTCCAGACATGCTAGGACGATGAAACTTGGCTTGAAAATTAAAGACTTGACATGATTGGCTTAGAAATAGTTAGTTCCCCGATCCGACCATCCCTTAAAGTACTAATGCTAACCGCTAAGTGCAAAAAATACTTTTAAGCAAAATATACATTTTCGTGATCCCTATGAGCCCGTGCTCATTTTTGCCTCAAGGGTTTTGCTTACAATAAAATTCCTTAAAGAACAAACAATTTTTTTGAGTAGAATATACATTTTCGTGCTCCTGATGATCATCTTTTTTGCTTCAAGAGTTTTTATTACAGATGATTTTTTATAACTTGGAAAGAGTCACTTGCCCGATCCGACCATCGTGGGGGTAGGGAGGGGAGCCGGAATCCGGAATTTAGTGACATGCATAATTTTCGAACGGGTGATCGGATCTTAATGAAACTTGATATTTGGAAAGACCTCATGTCTCAGATGCCCTTTTTGAGTCCGGACCGAATCCGATGAATGTGGGGGGGGGAGGTCGGAGGGGGGAACTGGAAATCATGTGACACGCTTACAGCTAGTGGAGCGATCGGGATGAAACTTGTTGGGAGGAACAAAAACAATCCCTAGGTTCATCATTGACAGAACCGGACCGGATTCGTGCACTACGGGGGAGTTGGAGTGGGGTTCTGGAATTTCGGTGTTACAGAGTTAAGTTACTTCCAGATGTTCTAGGACAATGAAACTTGGCAGTTGTATAATTGACTCGGCCAAATTAACTTGGAAATAGTCACTTGCCCGATCCGACCATAGTGGGGGGAGGGAGGGGAGCCGGAATCCGGAATTTTATTGACATTCATAATTTTCGAACGGGTGATTGAATCTTTATAAAACTTGGTATTTGGAAAGACCTCATGTCTCGGATGTACCATTTCGAGTCGAGGCCGGATCCGATGAATGTGGGAGGGGGGGTAGGAGGGAGGAACCGAAAATCATGTGACACGGTTAGAATGGAGCGATCGAAACCTCCCGAGCGTCACCGTCGAAAAGGAAGTGCTTGAAAATTTCGCTGATTTTTCCATAAGATGTCAAAATATTTAAAACAAATTGTTCAAATATATTATACAGCAGCAAATATAACTAAGTGACCATTTCTTTGCACGTAACTGTAGTACCAAACAACCCATCACACTGACAAAGCTACTATCCATTCACATCCTACTGCGATAACTTGAATACAAGCTAAACAGCTTGCAAGTGCCATATGAGCTTGCAGCTCTTGTTTTTATTTCGTTATTGGCGCCGATTCAGTTTTGTTCACCGAGTGGCCAACACAATTGAGGGGGGGGGCGTATCTATCACCGGCTCTTTTGAGGAATGATCCGTCTGACACTCCTATGATTTGGTGATATAATTGCCAAGAAACCCGCACGGGAACTCCCGAAAATAGTGGCGGAGCACAACACAGGGTACTCCAGTTGTCTCGAGTCTGAGAAACCAAGGATCCCTGTCTATTAGCCAGAGCGATTAGAATCATCTGAGACTAACATCATGGTTCTTTAAATTCGCTGAAGGGGGTACGCTTTGGGAGCTGACGTAGAGCCGACAGACCTCAGCCAAGGTCCATTGCCAACTGGCGGTTCTCGAGTTTCGACAAATTTATTATATACAAAGGGTCAGGTTTAATCATGAAATGGGTATTAAAACAGTATAATTACAGTAGAGGTATGTTTATGTGAAGGTTTGTTGACTTCGGATTTTGCCATTTTCATGCACTTGCTGTGTCTAAAGCTAACTATCAGTTAGCCAAAGTAGGTAAGAAGGGCAGCTGAAAACACCTGTACAGGTATTTTGGATCTTCAGTCTACCATTTAGCCCAAAACTGAAGTGTTCACATTAAAGTAACTGTTCACATAAGCATACCTCTACTGTACTTGATACGTAACTCAGCGACTTCATCTCTCTTGTGTGAGTCGTACGTGACTTGTCATTAACTAACTAACTCAGCTGTGTTTTATTCCGCCCTGGATGTACCAGGGCGATAATTAAATTAAGGATGCCGATTTTTTGCCAAAAGAGATCATAGACCTTTCCCCCGATTCATCTGTGATCTGTCCTTTCTGCTAATTTGGCCATTTTGGCGAGTTGTTCGTAGAGAAGAGCCTGAAGCCGTTCTACTGAACAGATTGATCAACTCAGTTCGGAGTTGCGAATCTCATTTCTTCGCAGGCCTGTGCAGAAAGGACAAAGGGCTTGGTAAAAAAAAAACAGAAGAGCAGTAAGCATAGGGGACAAAAACGCGACTAGCGATTAGGTGGCGATTGGCTGAAAACTTCCCCATCCCTAAATGTCGAGATACAAAGCCCTTGTTCGAACTTGACCCGACTATCATCCCAGGCCAAAGCCAACTGGTCATACTACAAAAATACAGAACAGACCCACAACACGTCAAAATCTAAGGTATGCCCCTCGATGGAATAAGGCAACCCAGAGGAACCTACCTAAAGTTACTCCTAAAACTTTTACCTTTCATTAATCCCTCTGGTTTCACTTTACTCAACTCTGCAGTCGTATATAAAACTTTCGTCTGTACATCCACACGTAGGACATGAGTAGTGCCTTCCTTTACTTTTGATGGACCATAGGCCATCCATGGTTTTTTGGCCCTCTTTCATGAGTCAAAAACCTAAAAACGCCAGCACGTTAGCACCACGATTCTGGGTCGAGCCACACTGTGGTCCAGGACCGTATCCAGGAATTTATTTCGGGGAGGGGGGGCTGCCCGCGGGTCGGATCGATAAGTAAAAAAAAAGACATAAATCAGAGGTTAAAGCCTACAAAAAACGATTACTTTTGTGGGTTTCGGGGGGGGGGGGGGGGTCGAACCCCCTAACCCCCCCCCCTGGATACGGCCCTGCTATGGTCACATCTGGTCTGAGCGTAATTTCGGTAACGAAAATGACGCGGCAGGTCACACCAGAGAGGGCTGGTCACACCTGGATCGTAATGAACAAGGCAACACGGATAGCAACCGTAGCCTGATTTCTCAACAAATTACACCGGCCGCTTGGCCTCTCGATTCCCTTGGCCCCCCCAGCAGCGGCCTAACTGGCCTAAGGGTAAAGACGGCACTGGATATGAGTCAGGTCCCGACTTTGACCTTAAAGGACACCTCGCACTACATTGTGTTTCTGCTAAGATGTTCAAAGATAGTTGACTACTTTCAAACTTAGCTGTTCATACAGCAAATTACACAAGGCTTCAGCTGTATTTAGCCTCTTTCCATGTCCCTTGCCTGGGATTGACAGACGTGGCAAAATTTATATAACCGGTCTTCTGACCAATGAGCTTCTCAGAAACAATGATTGGTCGCATTACGCATCACGTAAAGATAACAAACGTGGCAAGCTTGATAATCAGTGTATTGCTATTAGAGCAGTGATTCCCAACCGGGGGTACGCGTACCCCAAGGGGTACGTGAGACCCTCGTAAGGGGTACGCGAAGGTCCCAAATCTCTGAATTCGGAAATGTGTCTTTCCAACCCTTGACCAGTTTACGGACGAGAATCAAATTGACAACCTGGCAGCCTCAAGTATCCCGTTTATTTGTATATAATTTTACACATTAATCCCTTACGATTTATGACAATAAATTACGCCTTTTTGGCGTTCGGATCTTGACAGATAACAGTGATTCATTAAAAAGGGGTACGCAACCTTTTTAAACCTTGATAAGGGGGTACGCGGTACGGAAAAGGTTGGGAACCACTGTATTAGGGATATAGGATACACTTCTGAAGTGAAGAATCTCGGGAACGAATATGGATATAGATAGTACTGAAGTAGATGGGACCTTTTTAAGATGTTCAGATATAGTTGGCTATTTTAAAAATAGCTGGTGCATTGCACATCACGTAAAGAGAACAAACGTGGCAAGCATGATAATCAGTTAATAGAGGAGATTAGACACTCATGAAGTGAAGAATCTCGGGAACGGGTGGAAATATTACAGAGGTAGAATTATTATTATCATAAGTGCGACGTGTCCTTTCTCCCACATATTTCCTTTTCTCACCCAATAGCATGCCCCCTCGCCAGACTAACAACCAGTTTTAGTTCTTTTGGTGACAAACCCTGTTGACAAAATATTGTGTTTGCTTGTAGACTGTCTGGTCCTTCTCCAATCAACTGTATGGCATAGAAATCAATCAGAGGCAATTGACAAGGCATGATCGAGAATTGGTGTGTCGGTGCGTGCGTGTAAACAGATGAATCTGGATCGATAAGCTTGTTTACAGAGGCTCTTTCGTTAATGCATTGGGTTTACCATAATCTACTTGTGGCTTGATTGAAACGTGATCTTGCACGTGGCGATTGTAACGAGGATAATAATGAATGAAAAATTGTCTCAGCCAATAGGCACATTCAAGTGGTTTGTAATTAATTGCCGGATACTCTGAAAGATCAATTGGCAATTATAAAACGTAGCCTACTAATATTTATTTTTCGATTTTAAATTGTTAAATTGTAGATTGGAAAGTCCGTTTTATTTTTTAGTTATAGTTCTAAATTGACCACAATATATCATATGACTTTACTATTGTCGTTACATATTGGAAATATCATTTTATTTTTTACTTGTAGTTTTAAATTGACAACGGTCCTTATCAGTTGGCATTCGTAAGATAGCCTATAGCCTACGAATGTTACTGACTGCAGATCATATTAAGATCTAAAGTAAATCGTCTGTACGGATATGGAAGCTCAGATTTATTCTATAGCGACATTTCGCCTCTTCTTGGCATGGGTCCTCTTCAGGCTCTAGCCAGATCAGATTTAGCTTGATCGCAGGTTGGTTTACCTTAGAGCCTAACGATGACCTTTGCCAGGAGGACCCCAATGGCTCGTTGCAGTCGGTTGCAGTATGTTTCCGCTCCAAGCGATAGAAGAGGTACACTAGTTGCGTTTTTGCGGTCACCAGGTGTCTGTTACTCTGACGAATTATTGTTTTCGCAGTTACCGGGTATCTGTTACCCTCGCTGTTGCCCAGACAAATTGTCGTTTTCTCAGTCACCCAGTAACATGCTAGTAACCCTGGTATCTGGTTCCGAGTAACCCTGCTGAGACTGGGGTTACTGGAATTCAGTAACCTACGAGGCAACCTAGCAGTACTCTGGTGTCTGAAAAAATGACAAGAGTGCGATCAGTTACCTGGTAAGAGTAACTCTAGGTTACCGCAAAAACACAACTACCGTTTGCCACAAGCAGACGCCGCTTTGGCCTCCTCTTGTGTTATAATTATGTGAACCGGACAGGCCTAAACTCGAAAAACAAAATGAACATCTCTTCGTTTCCAGGGTTCCATGGTGTAATGGTTAGCACTCAGGACTCTGAATCCTGCGATCCGAGTTCAAATCTCGGTGGGACCTTAACTTTTTTCTAAGGCTCCTGACTCTTGATTTCCTCAACCGGAGTCTTTTTTTTTTTAGCCCATTGCAGTTTCTTGCGAAATATTACAAAGTTAAGAAGAAGTCTTGAAAAGTCTTCCCCCGAGAGGGGAGGGTCGAATTCCTCAGTGGAGTTGCAGGTCGAGGGAGGGCTGAGTGAGTGGAGGAAGGGAAAGCGAGGAACAAGAAATCCTTAGCGGCAGGAGCGAAGTGAGACAAGCGGACCGCGACTTGGAAAATAAAATACACGTCGAAGTTCCCAGGGTTCCATGGTGTAATGGTTAGCACTCAGGACTCTGAATCCTGCGATCCGAGTTCAAATCTCGGTGGGACCTTAACTTTTTTCTAAGGCTCCTGACTCTGATTTCCTCAACCGGGGTCTTTTTTTTAGCCCATTGCAGTTTCTTGCGAAATATTAGAAAGTTAAGAAGAAGTCTCGAAAAGTCTTCCCCCGAGAGGGGAGGGTCGAATTCCTCAGTGGAGTTGCAGGTCGAGGGAGGGCTGAGTGAGTGGAGGAAGGGAAAGCGAGGAACAAGAAATCCTTAGCGGCAGGAGCGAAGTGAGACAAGCGGACCGCGACTTGGAAAATAAAATACACGTTGAAGTTCCCAGGGTTCCATGGTGTAATGGTTAGCACTCAGGACTCTGAATCCTGCGATCCGAGTTCAAATCTCGGTGGGACCTTATCTTTTTCCAAGACTTCTGTCTTAGTCTGATAATAATTTTATCAACCAGAGTGCTTTTTACATTGAGCGCACTACACTTCTTGCGAAAAATCAAAAAGTTAAGAAAAACTCTGGAAAGGTCTTCCCCCGAGAGGGGGGGGGGAGGGTAGTTCGAATTGTCCTGTAGAGTTTCAGGTAGAGGGGGGCTGAGCGAGCAGAAGAAGGGAACCGAAACCTTAGCTAGAGGAGCGAAGTGTTACAAGCGGAGCACCTTGGAATCGGTCTAAGGTCGAAAAATTAAATGAACGTCTTGAAGTTTTCAAGATTCCATGGTGTAATGGTTAGCACTCAGGACTCTGAATCCTGCGATCCGAGTTCAAATCTCGGTGGGACCTCATCTTTTTGGGATCCCAAAACGTTAGTGACGGATACCTATGACATCGCGAAAGTTGTCTGTCTGTCTGTCCGTCCGTCCGTCCGTCCGTCCGTCTGTGAGCACGATAACTCTCGAAGGGAATGAGATATTTTGATGAAACTTGGTGTGAGCATTCTTTGGGTCAAGAGTAAGGTCGAGTTCGTAGATGGGTCCTGTACCCCTACATTTAGCGGTGGGGGAGGGGGTTCAAATTAAGGGAAAAGCAAAATATTTTGAAACAGCTAATGTGATAGTCGATTATGGGGTAAGAAGACATGCTGAACAAGAATATGAAAACCATTTTCGCGCCGGACAAGTAGTTCGCCCGGAATCCGGCCGAAACCGGAAAGTTTGTTAAAAGTAAAAGTTTTATTTGAAGTTGACTAGATGTCTGATTTAGGGGTAAGAAGCCACGCTGAACACGAATATGAAAACCATTTTCTCGCCGGACAAGTAGTTCGCCCGGAATCCGGCCAAAACCGGAAAGTTTGTTAGAAGTTAAAGTTTTATCTGAAGTTGATTTGATGTTTGATGTAGGGGTAAGAAGACATGCTGAACAAGAATACGAAAACCATTTTATTGACGGACAAGTAGTTGTCCGGCCGAAACCGGAAAGTTTGTTAAAAGTAAAAGTTTTATTTGAAGTTGACTAGATGTCTGATTTAGGGGTAAGAAGCCACGCTGAACACGAATATGAAAACCATTTTCTCACCGGACAAGTAGTTCGCCCGGAATCCGGCCAAAACCGGAAATTTGTTAAAAGTAAAAGTTTTATTTTAAGTTGATTAGATGATAGATTTGGGGGTAAGAAGAGATGCAGAATCCGTATATGACAATCACTCTTTAGCCGGACATATACTTCGTCCGGAATCCGGCTGAAACCGGAAAATTTGTTAGAAGTTAAATTTTTATTTGAAGTTGATTAGATGTTGGATATAGGGGTAAGGAGATACGCTGAATCCGTTTTTGAGCTTTAGTTTTTCGCCGGACAAGTAGTTCTTGAAGTTCACCAAAACCGCAAAATTCACAGAAGTAAGCTAGGATCATTTCGATCGGCTTATAGAGGTAAACGCACATGCTGAATCCATATCTGAGCTTGGATTTCTTAATGATTAGCTGTTTGGCCTGGCGAAGATTTTTGGGATCCCATCGGAACCTTTGGTCTTGTTCTAGTCCGACCTGATTTTCTCAACCAAGAGTGCTATTTTGTTGAGCCCTTTGCAGTTTCTTGCGAGATAGTAGAAAGTCAAGAACAAGAGGTCTTCCCCGAGAGTCTGAGTGGGGGGGGGGGCTCGTTCTAATTCTCCTGAAAAGTTTCAGGTGTAGGGGCGCGGGGTGAGCGGATGAAGGAAAAGCTAGGGACAGAATCCAGCGATCCGCGTTCAAATCTCGGTGGGACATTTCTAAGAATTCTGTCTCCAGTTTAATTTTCTTAACAAGATTACAGTTATTGAACTCTTGGCAGTTTCTTGCGAAATTTTTGAAACTTAAGAAGAGTTCTGGAAAAGATCCTCCGTGAGACGATAGGGGAAAGACCCAGTCAGAATCCTCTGGTATATTTGGAGTTGAAGGGAAGCAGAATGAGGAGATGAAGGAAAGTAAGTGACCAGAATCCCTTGGTCATTACAGGAGGAGAATGAGACGATCGGCACACCTTGTTCGACCTTGTTGAAAGGTGTAAAAAGTTGAGAAAAGTTCGTAAGAAGGTCCTTCCCCGAGATTCAGGGGTTGCTCGCTCAGAGTTTCCTGACATTGTTGGAGGTGGAGAGGAATAGGATGAAGGGATAACAGGAGATGTTCGGATTTAATTTAGATAAGTGGAGTTCCTCACATTCACATCCATTGAGCTAATTTGATGGAAAAAATAAGGGGAAAGATAAGATGAGATTTCATTAGCTCTAAAAGTTAACGGCCATGGCAAAATAAGAAGTAAACACAAATGAACGGGTTCAGGCAAAACACCGTAGGCCTACATAACCGCCCCGGCGAAACCCGCCCGGTACCCCCCCCCCCCGACCAAACTCCCCACACACACAGTAATAATAAAATAAAATATATTTATATATAGGCTATATATAGCGAGCCGGCGTGACGCGTTTCCATTTAGCTCGCCTGTCAAAGGAAAATCCTTAAGAGGTAAATATTCCTGCGAATCGTATTTGACAGTGCAAATTGGATACGTCAGCTGAATTTTATTTTGAGCTATGTCAGGCTCAAAGCCGCTCAAGGTGGAAAAATGGACTTGTGGAAAACAAAGTTTTTCACAAGTGCCGAATATAGCTCAAATAAAATTGAGCTGACATATCCGTTGTGCACTGTCCAATATTCTTAAGTTGTCTGAACTGCAGTTTTTAATAAGATTTTTATAATTTCCTATATTATTTATCCGTTATTATTACTTAACGATTTAGTGCCATTTTCTTGTAATTCATTCATTCATCAACGAATATTTCAGCTTACCGTATTATTTTTTTTACCCTGCTAATGATGATTTACAAAGCTTTTCGAGTAAGCGGGAAAGTAAAACTCAAAGTTAGCTTTACTCTGGGCCCTGGTGCATTTGTTATAGCTTTCCCCTTCTCAGGTGTACTCGACCTGCGTAGTACTCAGCCCCTGACTATCCCCCCTGCTGTCGACGCTTTGCTGAAGAACTCGGATGCTGTCACCATCAGCGGCGTGTACATCGACGCGCGGTGCTCTAGTCAAAGCTCCTCCCACTCATATGTGATTTCCGGGAGCATGCAGGCGTATAATTACAGCGTTGCCACGCGCACGGAGGAGAGGAGGGGAGCGACGCCACCTCCAGTTCAGCCGGTAAGTGTTACACATTAGCTGTAAGCAACACAAATGGTGGGTCATAAATACATCATTATTATTGTTATTATTATTTATTACTCACTGCCGGGGACGTATCTAGGGGGGGGCTAGGGGGTTCGACCCCCCCCCCCCCGAAACCGACAAAAGTAATAGTTTTTTGTAGGCTTTAACCTCTGATCTATGTCTTTTTTGTACTTTTTGGTCCGAAACGTGGGCAACTCCCCCCCGAAATAAATTCCTGGATACGGGCCTGCTCACTGCACACACACAAAAAAACGTTAGGGTGGTAAATAAAACAAGAAAAACGAAAGCCAACAAAACAAACTAGTTGCGTTGATTGCCGTTCCTGATCTCATTTCTTCTTATTTCTCGTTTTCGATCACCTTCCGAGTTCGCAGTTTGCTTAATTGTCGTTTTTGCTGAAACGGAGACCGTATAAGGTCTCGGTTCTACAAGACTTGCGACACAGTTCCCGGTCCGAGTTCGCCTGTCCTGACTGAATTACCCCCCCCCCCCCCAAAAAAAAAAGGAAAGTGTGTTTGAAAATGGATGATTACAACTTGAATGTCCTTGACTACAAGAATGGCCTTTTCAGTGTCAAATGTAACTACCCTTTACTGACTTGGGTGATTTTATGAATGATTTGCCGGCCAGGATGCTTATTTTCCGTTTCTATTCACCTGCATCTTGAAGCGGCAAAAGCGTCAAGGCGTCAGGCAAAAACGGAAATTAAGCTGCAACGGCGAACTCACAGGGGAACTTACACAGGCGATCGAAAACGCAACTACTGACGAGACCGTGTTTCGGAGATAACGTTTTGTAGGCTTGCGCAGCCTGCGTCATCTTTCTAGTTGGTTAGAACAAAAAGACAGTCTGGAATTTTACGATGAGTCAGCTTATTTCGATCTGATCTAATTTACTTGAGGTTAGTTAGGGAAAACGTCCGCGCAACGTCTGTATCATCAGGTACCCACGGGCTAACGTGTGGGCTAACATTTGTGTTGTGTAGGCTAACAGGTAAGGGGTGATTCCTCGGGTGATTCTGAAATCGCTAGTTTACTACGACGTATTTTCTACTTGCCATGTAACCTACAGTTCCGCAAACAATTGTTGCTGCAAGTTTTGTGCCGAAAGAGCCGTTTATTTATTAATGTTTTTCGCTCAAAATCTGAGCATTGAAAATGTAAAAAGGAACCAAAACAATCATTCGGTATCGTAATAGGTTTAGAGACAATTGATCTCACTCCACTAAAATCATTTCTTTACTATCGCATCTTATTTTTAACTTTTTAGGATCCCAAAACTTAAGTGGAGGGATACCTATGACATCGCAAAAATTTTCCGTCCGTCCGTCTGTCAGCACGATTAAGGGGCAAACAAAATATTTATAAACGGTGTCGCCTGACAAGTAGTTCGTCCGGAATCCGGCGAAAACCGGAAAGTTTGTTAATAGCAAAAGTTTTATTTGAAGTTAATTAGATGTTCATTTAGGGATAAGAAGACATGCTGAACACTCATGCAAAATCATTCTACCCGGACAAGTAGCTCGCCTGGATTCCGGACAAAACCGGAAAACCTGTTAAAAGCAGAAGTTTTATTTGATGTTGATTAGATGACAGAGTTAAGAGCAAGAAGAGACGCTGAATCCGTACAATCACTTTTTACCCGAACATATAGTTCGTCCGGAATTCGGCTGAAGCCGGAAAATTTTTTGTAGGCTAAGTTAATGTTTTATTTGAAGTTAATTAGTCTAGATGTTCTTTACAGGGATAAGGAGATACGCTGAATTCGTTTCTGATTTTTTTTTTTTTTTGCTGGACAAGTAGTTCGCTCGGAATTCGGCCGAAACCGGAAATTTGGCAGAAGTAAAGCAGGAAGTTTCGATCAGTATCGTGAAAATAGATATGGCTTATAGAGGTATATATGAACTTGGTTGTCTCAGATGCTTAGCTAAATTAATCCGTTTCTAAATTTCAATAGTAGCCTACCGGTAAAATGTTCAAGGATTCTGGCTAAGAGTGGATCTGGCTAAGTCAAGACCCAATTGTCTGGATGTAATATTAAATTTTTGGGATCCCGTCGAAACTTTTGGTCTTGTTAATTTCCTACTGTTCAATCCTTGTATCTGCCTACTTCATGACATATCAAAAACTTAGTAAATACAGTGAGAACTAAAATACTCGAGGTTAAACACATCTTCCCAGATCCAAATTGTCGAGAACTAAAAGCCGAGCTAAAAGCTTCAGCTTCTACAGTGACGTTTTCCCCGATAATTTTGTAGATCTTTCCTCCTGGCTTTCTCTTAGCAACAGCTTTTTCCTCGGTCGTCTTTTATGGTCAAAACAGGTTATTCCCAGTTACCGTAGAAAGAGATTTCGTTGAATAAATTCGTGCCTACTAAATGCGCACTTTTTCTGACCCACCGTTCGACTCTCATGGTGCCACGGCATATTTGCTGATACGCAAATTAGGCTTTACTGCGTATGGGCGAATGAATAGTAACTAGCCAGTGGACTGTACGAAATACATAAACGCAAACTTAACTACGTTTTGAAGCACTCAATATAATACTTGTGTTTTATTTAGCTAGATCAGACCAATTGCAGTTTTCTCTTGTGTGTGCCAGCGTGGCTTCTGTTTCCTTCTCCCCCAGAATGAAGTGAACAAATGCGAATGCGAGTGCCTACGTCTACTTCACCTTCACTCAACTATTATCTAATTGTTTAGATACAGCAGGTGCCGGGGAGTGGGTAACCCCTCGGCTATATTATAAGTTTTACGCCAGAAGGTTTCGGCGGCGTTTCAAACTATCATCTCTCGTATAGGAAAACCAAAATACTTATTTCGGAGCCTCTGATAGACAGAAGTTTGCGGCTCGAAAGTTTCCAGAACGTCCCCCAACTTCGACTTCGTCCTTGAACTTCCAAAAAGGGGAGACTCTCTCGTTATATCATTCCAGTAATGTGTTGATCGTAGTTGAATCGAATATTATGTCGCGACATTCGGGGTTCGGACGATTGGGATAGAATGGAAAAATATTAGCCGAGATAACCAAACTGATTGCAGGCTCAGTTGTCTCTCACTATTCTAGTCACTTACCTTTCGCTCCCTTCTTTCAACGTTTTGTTACATCCTTTCCATCTCTTGTGCCTTGTCGGCCTCTTTCCTACTCTTTCCTGCCCTTTCAGTATTATGTTACATATTTGATAGTCGGAGGGTTAGTTCGTGGCTGTGGAGGGGGAAGTTCGAGCGGTTGGCCCTAAGTCCTATAAACGGTGCTTTACAAAACCCACTTCCGTTAATTGGTGAACTTTGGCATACGGTGTAGACACCCTTAATCCAATTGCCACTCACTGACCTAGTCACTGACTACACTCAAACTCTGCTTTGAACAGTGACTTACTGTAACTCCAACTCCCTAGCTTATATATGACTTTTTAAAGTCCTTTTCATTAATTGTGAAAAATGGCATTTATCCTTCCTGGGCCATTGGCAATTATTCTAAACTCTGTAGTGCCAAGATGCTTACAACTTATTTTGTCTCTTGCTTGCTCAGGTGTTAGCAACTCTAAAAATTACCTTTCGTTACAATTGAAACAGTCGATTTGAGCCAAATAATACAATTTTCGTTTTCCCGGAAAACCACCTAGCAAAATGCTAAGCTATCCAGCCAAAAGTCTAACCAATATGATATCAATACAGTACACAACATCAGCTTCATAAAACACTGCTTATTCCAAACTTCCCTTTGAAAAATTCCCGAACGACGATCGATCTTCGATTACGGCATCCTGACAAATAGCTTCCTTCCTTCCTCTTCTTTCGTTCCGTAAATCATAATATAATGAAAAGATGACTACATTCCCGGTCCATAAAATTTGTAAGGAAGCCTTGCGAGGGTTTTTACTGCTTAAGTAAATTTCTTAAAAACGACCAAGCCTTCTGTCTTTAGAACCCATACGAGAACCAAGACTGCGAAAGCCCCGTAAATAACAGAACAAGATTGTTTTGCGATTCCTGCAGGGGTTTGTGGCTCTCATCGTATCGTATGGGAAGTTTAAAGAGACGGACTTGTGGTCCTGATGTGTGGCCGTGTGGATGATAATTTTTTCCATTTTATGTGCGAATTTGTGGATTTGAATGGATTGGAGGTTGAAATAAAATTTGGGGAGTGAATTTCCAGAAAAGGTTGGCTGGTTGAAAAGTTGGAAAAGAAGTTTGTTTGGGGCTAGGCCGAGGGCTAGGCAATTTGGAAGGTTCTTGCGAATAGGATGGAATCACAGAGAAGGGTTTTTGTAGCTAGGCTTTGTTAGAAGAGTTCTTTGGGTTTTGTGTTTGTATTGTATGCGATGGCCTGGCTTTAAGTAATATATCATATCATGTCATTAGCTCGGCCCCTTTCTTTGATCAGGAACTGATAATGATGGGAACCACTTGTCTCTCAGCCACTGTGCGGAGCAAGCAAAAATCCGAGATTGTGTTCCGTAAACATTGAGCGGATGCTGATAGACCTTGTATATCATCTATTCCGTTCATCACCATACGACTAGTCTGTTGGCGTTGCTAAGACGCGAGAATGCGGAAGTCTCGGGTAATGCAATTTTTAAACTGCTTTCATACTACTTGATAAAAATCAGCGCAAGCAAGCTCAAATAAGAATCTACAAACGAGGAGTTACACACTCTCAATTTTGGTTTACACCAGTTGCTTGGTGCCGGGAAAGGGTGTACACCACAGCTTAACCACCTAGGTGGTTTCGCAGTCAACTTGGGCTGAAGGATATTTATCCTCGAAGGTGGTTAAGATGTGGTGTACACAAAGTGTCGGAGAGTGGACAACCCCTCGTATGAAGTTATGGCTCTAGGGTAAGTAAGTACGTTGACTAACATAGTTCTGTCTGTAGCCATTGGACGGTCACGAACTTAAATCACTAGGCAATTTGGGCCCAGTTGCCCATCCTTTAGGCGGGTATGGCAGTGTCAAGGTCCTCGAAACTCGATTTGATAGCTGTCGTACTTCACGAGTTGTTAACTCCACAGTAATCGGCAAAAACCGAATATGGTACCAGAAGCCGGCTACAGTAGCAGATTGCCCATGCTGCCCAATAAACTGCTTTGGTACTCGGGCGAATCTGCAGTTTCCATATTTTCTTCCATCTTACATTTCACTAAGTTATAGCCCCAAGCGCGTAAGGTTATGATAATTCGATCAATATCCGTCAATCGTTAGAGGAGAAAAAACACACAATTTATGATAGAGCAGTGATCATTTATCAAAGCTGACAGTCCGAATGTGCTGGTGAAAATCTGAGGACGGCGATTCGTTTTTCTCATCTTTCTTTCCCAGCATGAGGGGTCGGAAGCTCGTTTTAGCAGTTTTCTTTTATCAGTTTTCTTCTTTTTGTTTTATTCCGAATTGTTTTTTTTTTCACCCCGTACTGTAGCATCTTTTGTAATTTAACTTGTTGTTATATTATTTAAAAAAAAACACCTAAGAAATCACATTTCGTACATCTTCTGGCTACTCCTTCATCCCTCAGTAACGTTAATTTTAATCTTATTTTTACCCACTTTAACTATTTTACGTCACCTAACTTCTAAAAATAAACCCATATTCAATTTACTATTCTTCCCTCCTAATACTTGGAAAATTCTCTCATTTTTATTTTTAAAATCATATTTTTTAACAAGATTAATAACTATTAAAAATCATTTCTGGCAATCTCCGGAAAATCTTACAAATGTTTTTATCTATCAAACATTTTTCTTTAATTTTTTTATATTTTTTTTGCATCGTCACATCTTTATTTTATTATCTGATAGACTTTATATTTTATACATTAAAGATCATTTCTGTAAATTTTCTCAAAATCTTACGAATATTTTATGTACACTGTCAAGTAAAAAGTAACGTTTTCAGCGAAACGTTCAGTAACGTATTTGGTTCACAAAAATAACGGCGTGTTTCAACCGACAGTAACGGTAACGTTTCAATTCTGACTGGCGATTCCAAAACGTTGCACGTTATTGTTAAACGTTATTTAAGTGTTACTGTTCTGTAACGGTGCAAAACGTTTGTAATGTAACGGTAACGTTTGAAAACATTGACCTTACCATTAGATGTTATTAAAGCGTTGCTGCAGTGTAACGGATCGGCGCGTTTGTAGCGTAACGGAAACGTTTTTTTTCCCTTTTATTTCCAGTGGCTCATTATATGTTTTTGGTGTAAATTAAAGCATGTTGGCTTGCCTCTGTAGGACCTACGTCCTACAGAGACGTAGGTCTCTGTGAGCGGCCAGACTGGCCTTTATTCTGACCAGCTGCCTTAATTAAGCGAATTGGCCTTATAAATAGCCTACTTGTCTGGACAAACAGTTCGTGGACTGATACAATTTTTGAGCCTCTTGTCAGGGTTGGGACTGAGTGGATGGAAGACAAACATCTGAGCTGAAACGGAATGTGGGACAAGGTGCTATTTAGAATGTTGTTCAGATAATGTCCGCTAAATATTGGTCCTTAACCACAAAGTTGAGAGACACCAGCGATGCAAATAAAATATCAATTCTACACCCAACGTAACAAAGCTGCCAAAATGCTAGTATAAGTACCAAGTGGTAGGTTGTGAAGAACAAGTGCGCAAGCTCTCAGACGCGGAGTGTGAAAGTAAAATGTTTATCATATTTTATCGTTAAAATCAAGACATTTCACATCCCCAATAACCGAACAAGTATTGAAATAACCTAATTTGTAATCATCCCATTTTAAAAGCTTTAAATGTAAACAAACCGCAAGTATAAATCCAAAGAGATCTTGCAAGAACAGCACGAGTTCTAACACTGGATCAGAGAACCAGAACATTGAATCTGAATGGTCTGCAGTCTGCCAGCCAGTCCGACCCTTTAAACCTCTTTTCCATTAGCAAGGTAATAAAACGAGTGCAATAAAGAAACTTCCAGCTGTTCATTAAAGATACGTCGCGTCGTCTTATTTGTTCGTTTTTTTTTTCACCCCGTACTGTAGCATCTTTTGTAATTTAACTTGTTGTTATATTATTTAAAAAAAAACACCTAAGAAATCACATTTCGTACATCTTCTGGCTACTCCTTCATCCCTCAGTAACGTTAATTTTAATCTTATTTTTACCCACTTTAACTATTTTACGTCACCTAACTTCTAAAAATAAACCCATATTCAATTTACTATTCTTCCCTCCTAATACTTGGAAAATTCTCTCATTTTTATTTTTAAAATCATATTTTTTAACAAGATTAATAACTATTAAAAATCATTTCTGGCAATCTCCGGAAAATCTTACAAATGTTTTTATCTATCAAACATTTTTCTTTAATTTTTTTATATTTTTTTTGCATCGTCACATCTTTATTTTATTATCTGATAGACTTTATATTTTATACATTAAAGATCATTTCTGTAAATTTTCTCAAAATCTTACGAATATTTTATGTACACTGTCAAGTAAAAAGTAACGTTTTCAGCGAAACGTTCAGTAACGTATTTGGTTCACAAAAATAACGGCGTGTTTCAACCGACAGTAACGGTAACGTTTCAATTCTGACTGGCGATTCCAAAACGTTGCACGTTATTGTTAAACGTTATTTAAGTGTTACTGTTCTGTAACGGTGCAAAACGTTTGTAATGTAACGGTAACGTTTGAAAACATTGACCTTACCATTAGATGTTATTAAAGCGTTGCTGCAGTGTAACGGATCGGCGCGTTTGTAGCGTAACGGAAACGTTTTTTTTCCCTTTTATTTCCAGTGGCTCATTATATGTTTTTGGTGTAAATTAAAGCATGTTGGCTTGCCTCTGTAGGACCTACGTCCTACAGAGACGTAGGTCTCTGTGAGCGGCCAGACTGGCCTTTATTCTGACCAGCTGCCTTAATTAAGCGAATTGGCCTTATAAATAGCCTACTTGTCTGGACAAACAGTTCGTGGACTGATACAATTTTTGAGCCTCTTGTCAGGGTTGGGACTGAGTGGATGGAAGACAAACATCTGAGCTGAAACGGAATGTGGGACAAGGTGCTATTTAGAATGTTGTTCAGATAATGTCCGCTAAATATTGGTCCTTAACCACAAAGTTGAGAGACACCAGCGATGCAAATAAAATATCAATTCTACACCCAACGTAACAAAGCTGCCAAAATGCTAGTATAAGTACCAAGTGGTAGGTTGTGAAGAACAAGTGCGCAAGCTCTCAGACGCGGAGTCTGAAAGTAAAATGTTTATCATATTTTATCGTTAAAATCAAGACATTTCACATCCCCAATAACCGAACAAGTATTGAAATAACCTAATTTGTAATCATCCCATTTTAAAAGCTTTAAATGTAAACAAACCGCAAGTATAAATCCAAAGAGATCTTGCAAGAACAGCACGAGTTCTAACACTGGATCAGAGAACCAGAACATTGAATCTGAATGGTCTGCAGTCTGCCAGCCAGTCCGACCCTTTAAACCTCTTTTCCATTAGCAAGGTAATAAAACGAGTGCAATAAAGAAACTTCCAGCTGTTCATTAAAGATACGTCGCGTCGTCTTATTTGTTGCTGCTACACCTAAATCCTCATTCATAGATATATATCCCCAAAGATACAAGAGTTGAACTCCAGACCTGTCATAGACGAACGTAACTTATAAAAAATCTGGGCCCAGTTACCCATGAACGGGAGGGTGGGGGGGGGGGCATCAATTGCATATCTAGACCTAAATATCCTTGACTATACCAGCTTAGAATTTGATTCCAGTCACGGGCCAAAACTTGACTCATGGGCAAATTGGGCCCACTTGCCCATGAACGGGGAGGGTAGGGGCCAGGGGGTGGTTCAACTCCACATACAAATCCCCAACCCTATGATCCAAAAGCACACAGGAATTTCATCGCCCTATCTCCAGTTATTGTCAAGTTGAAATCATTAAAAAATGGGCAATCTGGGCCCAATTGCCCCTGAAACTAGTGGGGGGGGGTCACGGGACCTATCAAATTCTATATCTAGACCTAAATTCCTCGACTACACCAACTTAGAGTTTGATTCCAGTCACGGGTCAAATACTTTACTAATGGGCAAACTGGGCCCACCTGCCCATCAACAGGGAGGGTGGGGAGTGGTTCAACTCCACATAATTATTCCCAACCCGATGATCCAAAAGCACGAAGGAATTTCATCTCCCTATCTCCAGTTATTGTCAAGTTAAAAACATAAAAAATGGGCAATCTGGGCCCAGTAGCCCCTGATCCAAGTGCGGGTGGGGTTTGGGGCCCGCAAAAAGCAAAAAGAGACTCCAATGATCAGACCTACCAAGTTTCAACTTGATACCTGTTGATTCCTGTCACGGGTAACGAACTTAACTCCTGGCCAATCTGGGCCCAGTTGCTCGTGAACGGGGAGGGTGGGGGAGAGGTGCAACTTTGAAAGTAATTTCCCATCCCTAGGATCTACAAGTACAAGGAATTTCATCGTCCTATGTCCAGGTCTGGTCAAGTTATGAACATTCTTGTCTGGGCCCATTTGCCCCTGAACTGGGTGGGTGTGGGAGGTAGGACTCCCAAAAGGCACAACTGGACCCCAATGTCCACAATTGTAACAAGTTTGAACTCGATACTTGCACTGGTTAACGAGTTATGAGCTCCACAAAATACGGTGAAAACCGAAAGACAAAAGCTGCTACAGCGCTCGCAATAGTGGATTGTTCCAAGGAACACTCCACTAAAAACAGAATGTAGGATGCAACATTGTACAATAGAGGTTTGCTTATTTGAATGTCAGCTTGCAGAAATACAAAGGTTTCATCCAAGGCTTGGCTCTGCTTCCCTTGGCTCTGTTTCTTCTTTCAAGGTTCCCAGCTTTCACAAAGCAACACCTAACAGTCTGAAACTCAACATATTTTGTGTCAATAGGTAACAAGCATATACATACTTAATTGGAGTTTTTCCTTCACAGATAGTTAAGGCACTCAAACTGGAAGGCAACTCTTTCCATTTTTTTTTCTGTTTACCTTACTGCTGGTCCATTTGAACCAGGGAACGAAAGAAAAAAGTGTAACAAATAATGTATGTAAAAATAACTTTTTCAGTTTAATTTTGTGACAGGGAAGTTGCTGCAACAATTTTCTGTTTACCGATACCAAGTTTGATACTTACCCTTTCTATTTGACTGTTTTATAAGCAAGAAACAGGGCCAAGGTGTGCAAAAATTGAGAGAGGTATTCAAATAAGCATGCCTCTACTGTTATACATGCATTGTACAAGCAAATTCTAGGGATTACTGAAACACACATGCAATTCTACTTTCCTAATGTTGGGAAATAGACCAGAAAATTTAAAGTAGGGGGTCTGAATGGTTTTGAAAAGGTTATACAGTCCTGTTCAATCGCGTTGAATGGCCCATGCTTAGATATACATGTAGATAGAAGGTTCCTGATTCAAAGGTGTAAGCTGTGTGTAACGACTAGGGTCACAAGACCAGTTATCGGACAAGTTTTATTTTCGGACAAACCTACTTTTAACACATTATTCAGTCACTACTCCTGAACCAAGTTATAATAATGGAACCGACGCCACGATCCCGATGGTGTGCAAAAATCTTTAGTTTTACGGCCACAGAATCATACAAGTGCGGAAACAATTAATTTTATGCTTCAGAATCTCCAATTTAGGACAAGTTCAGCAAATTTTTGGACGAGGGTGCAAGTCCAAAGTATTGGCGACTGTCATATTTACAGTTGGATAAGTGATGGAGATTCTCGGTTCAAAGATTTGCTCGAATGTCCGAAATTAAAGTTGCTTAAAACATAGTGTCCGAAGTTATGCCCAGGTAGGCACGGTAACACTCCTTGGGATTTTTAAACCTCGTATTCGTTGCATTCTTTCATTGTGCGAAAATGTGCACTTCTTAACAGTGTAAATTTCAAGTTTGTAGGCAAAGTTGAAAATTGCAAGTTCTAGGTTATTTAGGTCGGAAAAAAAGTAAGTTTGTCCAATAACTGGTCTTGTGACCCTAAGGAAGGATTTACCTCAGGTAAGCAAAGGTAGGTAAGGTCTGTCGAATGTTGGACCGTAACCACAAGGTTGAGAGAGACCAGTAATTTTAACTGAACACTGAATCTCCCACCAACCCTGTAATAAAGGTGCCAAGACATTGCTAAAGGTGTTCCATCTGATGCAACAGTTGTTGATGGTGAAGGATCAAACACTTCTTGTGATCCTTGCAAAACAGGCAGCCACTATCACACAAGAACAGCAGACGATTCCTTTATTTATTTGTTTGTATGCTGGTGTAGTTGCCAAAAGTTCAATGTACCATAGAGCTATCACGAAAACGGAAAGAGTCGGCAAGCATGGCGAGATAAGAGCTTCTTTGGAAATATCAGAAAAACAAACTAACGCTTTTTCATCGGGTTTTCAAGATTATTTAAGTGAACAAGTGATGGTTAACTAGATTAGTTGCGTTTTTTGTCTCTTTTCTGTTCGCTGTTTTCTCTCTGTTTTATATTTTTCCCATTTTTGTCAAAACACGGAACACGCTGTTTCTCATTTTTCCATTTTTGTACGCTGTTTCGTGTTCTTTGTTCCGTTGTCTGTTTAGCAAAATAGGGAACTTGCTCTCCTAGCATGTTTAGAAAATTGCAGAGAGATTCGCAGATAAAAAAGAAATAATTCCAGAAGTTCAAAGGATAAGATCGTAAGCAAAAATACCGTTTTTTGTGCAAAGCAGACAACTGTGAACACAGAACACGGAACAGGAACCAGAGACAAAAAACGCAACTATTGTCATATCCTAGCCTTGGTCGGTTGAACTTTAAGTAAGTGTACCCTACGTTTATAAAGTAATTAACGTTTGAGCCTAAGACAACACTATAAATGTTATACCAATGTAACGTTACGAGAGAAACGTTAAAAGAGATTTTTGACGTCAGTAATTTGCCAACAAACAAATTATTTGACGGACTCGTGCAGCGGATCAGGACTATATAACGGTTGTACCTGGTACGTTACAGCAAATGTGTTTGATTAAAAAAAAGTAACGTATGCGAAGTAACGGTTACGTGATGCTAAAAACAGAAAACTAAACCAGGTAAACAAAAGTGGCAAATGTGAAAGATTCTACTATTGTCGAAAGCACTAGATATTGCTGGTCCTTACTCTAGCTTTGTTATTCACTTGGTGTCCAATAAATATTCTAACGTTATAGCGCGTCCGTTAAAGCTAATTTGCCGTTACGAGGACGACGTTTCAAACGATAAATGACTTTCTTACTCTGATCATGTACCGATCAGTCCACACACGCCAGCAATTGAACACATCTCTTCCATTGATTTTTTAGCACGTTAACTTCAGAATGAAAGTAAATAAAAAATCTTAGCAGTAACGTTTTAACATTGGACGTTACTTTAAGCGTGTGGGGGTAAAAACTGAAATCATAATTACTCCAAAACACTGATATGCAATACGAAAAAGTGAAACCTATGGTTTATTTATGACCCTGATTGCATTATATGTCATCTAGATTTTCATCCTGGGAAGCTCCAAAAAACGTAACGTTTGCGACATAACGGGAACATGTTTCCCACAAAAAAAAATCGACCAGTTGTATAAAAGCGAAGTAAGTAAGCGTTTCTAATACATATTGAAGGCTCTAGATATCATTTTTTTGTAATATACGCGTTTTCTAATGCACGATCTAGGAAAAAAAAGTTAATGTTACGCCAAAAACGTTACTTTTTACTTGACAGTGTATCAAATATTTTTTTTTTAAATCTTATTTTCATTACCTGATAGTTTACTCAACATACAATTTTCCAGATCCTCAATTAGACATACCTTCACGGTCGTCATACCAATCGTCAACCCCAACTACTTAACCGGGCATAAAAACAAGGACAGAAGACAACATGATTAAATATAAAATAGATGGTGTTGGTGTGAACTGATTGTCACTGATGGGCACAAAGAAGAAGGAGATGTAAAATTACAAATGAGAACTACAGCTGAGGTATGCTTATTTTAACGGTGGCAAAGAATATTATGCAAATCAAACCTTGCAAATATTCGTGCAAAATAAAGAACAAATTGTCACAAAATATTATTCTTTTGGGTTTCTCTTTGTTATTTTACATCCCTTTCTCCGCCAAGTTACGGAACTCGGAGCATTACTTTCAGAGCCTTCCAAAATATACCAACAGAAGAGAAAAAATATTGAAAAATATAACAGATCGCTTCAAAGGATTTTGATTATATTTCTTATGAAAAGAAAGCTGATACACTTAGCTCTTAGCTGAATTAAGTTCTCAATTTATCGTTCCCATTTGTCGGTTTCAGGGGCGAAAAAAACAAAACCAAGGTGGTCCAAAATTAGGTTCGAGTTTTAGGAGAAGCATAGGCATAGCTACCTCTACTAATGGGTCGTGAACGGATAAGCGATGATGAGGAGGGGGGTAATTCGGAGAGAGGTTCTCCAGTGTCATTGTTGGATCAGGATGAATGCGTGTCACCGAGGGGTTGCCCACTCTCCGCCCACACTTCGGTGTACAACTTGCCGCGGTGGCCAGCCCGTTCCGGCACCGGTTGCCACGTGCTAGAATATTAAAATCAGCATATTATTATTTAAAAATGAATCGCCTGATTTATTGCTTGCATCGATGCCGGGAGGTGCCGGGAAAGGTTGTACAGCAAGTGGCGGAGAGTGGATAACCCCTCGCATGTAACATCGTATTAATTACCGGAGTATTAACTTGCCATACTAACACTAACAGATTGCACTATCTGTGTCATCTCTGTCTGCATATATCTAATTTTAAGGATGGATGAATGATGCGAGTGAATGATCTGGTAGGCTACACAAGATTTTTCTTTTTATTGAGTTTTGTCGTCTAGTCGAGTCTAATTAATTGTTTAGGTTCTTCCTTAGTTTCATCGTTCTATACTAAAACAGACCAAAGTGTAAGTGTCAAATAGGCTGTTCAGAAATAGCAACTTTATTTTTCGTATCGGTATCGTTTGAAGAGGAAAGATTTGAAGTATCTGTTGTATGGTCTGAAATTGGTCATGGCGATAAAGCAGAAACAGAACTAAAAGACTCAAAGGGTCGACGACTCTCCCGGAATGGTGTACACGTCCCGAAAGAATAATCCGGAATGGTCAGGAATAATCCGGAATGGTCAGGATTATTCCGTTATTCCAGAATCGTGTACATCAAAAATGAGAGTCGTCGACCCCTCGTTCGCCGCACGGTAGACCGAATGGGGTGAAATAGATGCGGACTAAACAAAAGTTCGTGAATTACCAAATTCGATAAAGAATGGGAGGATATGGAATGGTTAGGAATAATCCGGAATAGCCAAAAATAATCCGGAATAGTCAGGATTATTCCGTTATTTCGGAATGGTGTACATAAAAAATGAGAGTCATCGACCCCTCTTTTTTTTTTTTTGCCATTACAGGGGCATACAAACTTAAACGGTGGTGTAATTTATAAAAGGTGATGTCAAAAAGTGAGAATGATCATGGCGAGAAAGCAGAAACTAAACTCTCGACTAAACTAAAAGACTATACACAGGTGTTTTTTGCCATTACAATGGTATACAAGCTTAAACGGTGGTGTAATTTGTAAAAGGTGATGTAAAAAGTGAGAATGGGAGACCCCTCCCTAGTGACCCCATCATCCTGTTTATTTTTGTGAAGCGAGAATAAAACACTTAGTTCGTGCAGTCTATAATTATGCATCAATTATTCGGATTTTAAAATACATGGTCTGTTCAAGAACTCAAAGAATAATGAAGTGCTAATTGCAAAACATAACTGAAGGTGACGATGAGTGTTTGCTGTGTAATTTGCGATCTCCTGCGAGGCACACAGATATGGCCGTAAAAAAGTGTGTCATTAGAAAGTGTGTGTGCGTCTTTTATTATTAGCCCTTTTTCTTTCCGTTAAAGTTTAACCGAAAAGGACTGGGATAGGACAATCTAGTTACCCATCACTTATTCACTTAAATTGGCTTGTTGTTCCGCTACAAGAATAATCGATTTTCAAATAGTGGAATTTCCGTGTGATTTGTGGTACCTCTAATTTTTTGTATGCCTTACAAGAAAGATTTATGACTTTTTTTTTGTTGAGGCACTAAGCAATCTTCACCAATATCGCCACTGCCCACTGAAAAGCCTTGTTTGTGTCTAGATAAAAAATTCCCGCGTCATAGTAGAATTTTCGCTGTGGGGACAGCCGCAGATATTCTGAACGTCATAACTAGAGCAGATAGTGGAAAACAAAAAAATCCCTTTGCAGAATCTAAATAATTCAGTGTATTCAACTAAATGACACAAAAATAAGTTGACTTTTCAGTTAAACTTTAATATTCTTTCGGATTTTAGACTGTCGCCAAGGTTCGCCCCTACAACCCCTTGGGTGCTCTCTGTGGGATGCGCATCCCGGACCAGTCCCAAACCCACTGTCCACCCCCCTGCGATGGGCAATGGCACCCCCACGACCCGAAAGCGGCTCCGTCCCAACCCGGAGAGCATGGACACTCCTCCGCCTTCCAAGCGCCTAGTCACCAACCTCCTCATGGTAAGTTGCCCCCCCCCCCAACTCAGCTTAACTTTACGGTTAATTGAATGTTAGGGGTGCTCGTTAAGGTGTATTCACATTGGTAAAGGGATTTTCTCACAGGCTCACCTTTTCGCATTTTTTTTTCATAAACTTGTCTCTGAAACTTGTACTACCTGTATGGTTAATTTCTGGGACCACAAACCGGTTCATCATTAGTTTCGTTTTTGCAGATACCATGGTATCTGATACCACGGTCTAAAGTCGTTTTCGCAGTTACCGTGGTATCTGATACCACGGTCAAAGGGCAGTTTTGCAGTTATCGTGGTATCTGGCCAGTTATCGTGGTATCTGATATTCAGGTACCACGGTCCGACCGTGGTATCTGAAAAGTCATCTCACTTTCATCAAGTTGGTGAGGAACAAGTTTAGCACTTAATGTATGTTATTATTTATTTGTGCGAAGTTTGGAACTGAAATAATATAAAAGAAAACGTATGAAGGAAGGAATGAGTCAAAAGCCCGAGGGGTCATGGCGAGAAAAACAAAATAAACAAGACCAAAGGTTCCGATGGGATCCCAAAAATTCAATATCTGATCCAGACAGTAGGCTAAGGTTTTTTCTTCGCCAGGCCAAACAGCTAATCATTAAGAAAACCAAGTTCAGATATGGATACAGCATGTATAGTTACCCCTATAAGCCGATCGAAACGATCCTACCCTACTTCTGTGATTTTGCGGTTTTGGCGAAATTAAAGAACTACTTGTCCGGCGAAAAACTAAAGCTCAAAAATGAATTCCGCGTATCTCCTTACCCCTATATCCAACATCCCAACTTCAAAGAAAAATTTAACTTCTAACAAATTTTCCGGTTTAAACCGGATTCCTAAAGAACTACGTGTCCGGCTAAGAAATGATTGTCATACGGATTCAGCATCTTTTCTCACCCCTAGATCTATCATCTAATCAACTTCAAATAAAACTTTTACTCTTAACAAATTTTCCGGTTTCGGCCGGATTCCGGGCTAACTAATTGTACGCCTACATCGAACATCTAATCAACTTCAGACAAAAATTTTACTTTTAACAAACTTTTCTGTTTCTGCCGGATTCCGGGCGAAATACTTGTCCGGCGAGAAAATGGTTTTCATATTCGTGTTCAGCATGCCTTCTTACCCCTAGATCCAACATCTAATCGACTTCAAATAAAACTTTTACTTTTAACAAACTTTCCGGTTTTGGCCGGATTCCGGGTGAACTACTTGTCCGGCGAGAAAATGGTTTTCATATTCGTGTTCAGCATGCCTTCTTACCCCATAATCGACTATCCCATTAGATGTTTAAAAATATTTTGCTTGTCCCTTAATTTGAACCCCCTCCCCCACCCCTAAATGTAGAGCTACAGGACCCATCTACGAACTCGACCTTACTCTTGACCCAAAGAATGCTCACACCAAGTTTCATCAAAATATCTCATTCCCTTCGAGAGTTATCGTGCTTACAGACGGACGGACGGACGGACAGACGGACGGACAACTTTTGCGATGTCATAGGTATCCCTCCACTTACGTTTTGGGATCCCAAAAACAACACTCGCACATTCTAATCAATAATATTATCAACATAAAAAGCAACCACATTTATCTCAGCTCCTTATCCCAAAACACGCCCCTGATGTTCCATAGATTTCTTAAACAAGACCAAAGTTTTCGATGGGATCCCAAAAATTTAATATTTGACCGAGTCAAGTAGGTCTTGTCTACGCCAGATCCAGTCTTCGCCAGGCTAATCATCTGAGAAAATCAAGTTCAGATATACCTGTACAAGCCATATCTATTTTGACGATAGCCTACTGATCGAAACTTCCTGCTTTACTTCTGCCAAATTTCCGGTTTCGGCCGAATTCCGAGCGAACTGCTTGTCCAGCCAAGAAAAGATAGTTCAGAAACGAATTCAGTGCACCTCCTTATCCCTATAAGAACATCTAATCAACTTCAAATAAACTTTAACTTATAAAAAAAAATCCGGTTTCAACCGGATTCCGGACGAACTATATGTCCGGGTAAAAAATGATTGTCATATAAAGATTCAGCGTCTCTTCTTACCCTAAATCTGTCATCTAATCAACTTCAAATACAAATTTTACTTTTAACAAATTTTCCGGTTTCGGCCGGATTCCGGGCGAACTACTTGTCCGATGAGAAAATGGTTTAGACTATCGTGTTCAGCATGTCTTCTTACCCCTAAATCGAACATCTAATCAACTTCAAGCACAAATTTTGCTTTTAACAAATTTTCCGGTTTTCACCGGATTCCGGGCGAACCACTTGTCCGGCGAGAAAATAACTTGCATATTCGGATTCAGCGTGTCTTCTTACCCCTAAATCAACTATCTAAATAGCTTTCAAAAAATATTTTTTGTGCCCCTTAATTTGAAACCCCTCCCCCACCCTCAAATATAGGGCTACAGAGCCCATCTTCGAACTTGACCTGTACTTTGGCCCAACCAATCCTCCCGCCAAGTTTCATCAAAATATCTCAATCCCTTCGAGAGTTATCGTGCTTACAGACAGACGGACAGACGGACAACTTTTGCGATGTCATAGGTATCCCGCCACTTACGTTTTGGGATCCCAAAAACCTCCCGAACCGATGAAGGGCGAAAGCCTTTTAAGATGCGAAACTATCTCAAATTTTAATTTGATAACCCATTATAGCCTATCTCCGCTCCTTAAAAAAAAACGCTCCCGATGCTCTGTAGCCTACTTGAGATCCCCCCCCCCCGAACCGACGAAGGGCCAAAGGATCATAAATTCTAATCATTATTTCGCATCATATTATAAAACACCAAAAACAAACCACTATACTTCTGCTGGTTAACCCGAAAAACACTCACGGTGCATCATAGCCTGCTTGGAGGCTATGAAAAAGGGCGAAAGTTTGTTATGATGTAGTATATTATACCTGAGCTTTTTCTTCTTCATACAAATGGCCCAGGATTGTTGAAATATAAGACTTCTCATGTAAGCTGTGTCAGAGTGTTGCGCTGCATGTTTTACGATGAAATTCCGGCGGCATTTCATCGATTGCCAGGAAGTTTGTTTATTTGTTGCACGTCAGTAATAAGTCTGACAAATATCCGAGGCTTTGGGCCAAATTGGAGACGAGTAGTGCGTGACGGCGATCGCCGAATTTCATGCTTCAGTGGATAATCGCTTATCTCGGAGGAGGTGCCAATAATTTGTCAGCTAATTAAGTCTTAAACTCTGGCTTCCCGCTTGCAGTTGACTGAGCAAGAAAAAAAGAACTTGTTTTTGCACTTCAGGTGAACCGTTCTGGTATTTTATTCGCGTTTGTCAGCCGATCCGCTACGTTTACTCTGAGAATCAGCAAGAATTGGCCTTATTACAGTTCAGCGCTCCAAGTCGACTAGTTTCTATTAGTCCCCCATTGTCTCATAACCAACCCTTGTGTAGACATAATAAAAAGTCGGATCCATAGGGTAATGGGTCACGTTCACTTTCTGCTGCTGAGCCATATGCAAAACCTCCATTACCTGGGACACAGATGACACGTTTTCCACTTACTAACCTTTGGATCTATTTTACCAGGTCTGATCCAAGTGCTGATGGTGAGGCATAGGGGGATTAACAGAAACTAGTCCGCTTGGAAGCGCTGAACAGCTATATGACCAATAGGCATTAAGCAGGATTAACCTAGAGAGCCTGACAGGGGACAGGCGGGGAGCGAATTTGCCCGAATTATATTTCCAGACATGCCGTTTTCTCTACTCCATTGTATTTATAGGCAACTCCTTGATAACAATATCGTAAATGTTTGACGATGCAAAACGGATACATCAGCTACATTTTATTAGAGCTATATTTCGGCCCTTCTTGGCAAGGGTCCTCTTCAGGCTCAAGCCACCCAAGCTGGAAAATGAACAATCATCATGGCTCAAACTCGAAAAATTAACAATCTCATGACTCAAGCTGGAAGCTAAAGTTCGTTTTCCAACTTCAGCCGCTTGAGACTGAAGAGGACCCTTGCCAAGAAGGACCGAAATATAGCTCTAATAAAATGTAGCTGATGTAACCGTTTTGCATCGTCAAATGTGATTCGTAGTCAGCTTGGGCTGAAGGATTAAATGTCGTAAATGACTGTAACTTTGATCTAAACTGATTATGATGGGATTGATGGGTTATTGTGTAGTTTGGCAATAAAATAATCTAATCTAAAAATTATCTGTTTTACGTCCATCGTTTCTGTATTTGTAATTATTTATCCGGCGTTGCGATTTTTTGCGAAGCGGTTTTCGGGATGTTGTTCAAGCTTAGTATGAGGATTCATTGGCAAAGTACAGGTCAAGTTCGCAGATGTGTCCTTTAGTCCTATATTTCGAGGCAGAGGAGGGAAGTCGATTAGAGATTCGGTATCGGGGCAAGGAGACATGCTGATTACGTATTTGAACTTTATTTTAACAGTACAAATCTTAAAGGAATCTGACGAAGACTGAATGGCGAAGACAAGACCGAATTGTTAGGATCAAATATTTTTTGGGATCACATCGAAGCCTTTGGTCTTGTTCGACCTGACTGTGCGTTTTTTTTCAACGCCTGACATGACGGAAATCGCCAGGCGTTGAGAAATTCGCTCCCTGTGTGGACCGGGCTTTCGGTTGGATGCGAGACTAATTTTGTTGTAAAACCTTCAAGAGATCTTATGGCTGATTAAGCTCTCCCACACGTGATTAAACAAATAACTTACGTGTTCAGAATGGTTACCAAGCACCGATAATTCAGTCTCAAAGTTGCAGATCCCGTAGCTCAGAATTTTGAATTATTTATTAATAATAGTAATATATTGCATAAACATTATATTGCATAAAACAATACAACAAATAACTTACTTGTTCAGAATGGTTACCAAGCACCGATAATTCAGTCTCAAAGTTGCAAATCCCGCAGTTCAGAATTTTGAACTATTTAATAACGATAGTAATATATTGCATTAACTATAAGGCCACAAAGGCTTTACAAAATTCTTTTAAAACATGTAGGGTCATACATTTGGGTAAAAAATATTTCGTCAATTTCTTTCTTGGACTGGCTCGGTGATGGTTATTTTGCTGTTTCTTCGGGCAATTGGTTCCAGTTTGCTTTTGCTCTTCTTCTATGATGGCGTAGAAAAATCCGTTTTCGTTGGCTAGACTGCGATCTATATATTGGCTTGTTCGGCGTTGACAGGCACAGTCGTTTGTAAGCTGATTCGCCCATTTTTTTTCTGCATCTTTTCATGGGTGGAAGTGGAACTCATCTTTTGTTCACACATCTTTCTTTGTCGGCGTTTTCGTTCTTTATTCGTCTCCTAGCCGCGTGGCTCCTTTCAGATCCTCAGTCACTTCCGGAACAGTTGCTAAATGCAAACAAAAACAACTTTCTCTCTGCTTGAATAATCAGTTTTTTTGAGCAGCTATAGTGCTTCTCTTTCAATTTAATTATTTGGTTGCTTAAGCTAAATAGTAGGCTAGAAGCGCGAAACTTGGAGTAGAGTTAAGTAGAATTTAATTAAAAAAGTAGGCTATTCTAACAGCGAAAATTTCGAATGTTCAAACAATGGACAAAACGGATACGTCAGCTACGATGCGTAGACAGCGATATTTCGGCCCTTCTTGGCAAGGGTCCTAGTCAGGCTGTTAATACATTCACCTGCCAACAGGCGCTCCAGCTGAAAACACTCTGAATTCGACTTTATCGTATACGAATACAAAAAAGTACACATCCAGACACGTAATGCATTCGTTAGTCGTCAATAGTTCGCCAGAAATAAAAGTTCAGTAAAACAACAGGGTGACTAGACTAAAGATTGTTGATAAAGATTATTGTCGTGCTGGGAAAATACGGAACACAATTAATAATGTATGTTTCGTGTATTAGGGCAGTTTGGGTTAATTTAGGGATTTTTAACGATATGGACGAAGACGTAGAGGTGAGAAGTTTTCGGGTACATTATAGGACATTACGCAGGTAGGAGATTGAAAGGGTACTTGTACGAAACGAAATGGGTGTCTTAACGCCACGCGGTTTAGCGCCACCGAATGTTTTCCGCACCCAGGAAATCTTGCATCGTCAAGAGGATTAGTTGGGTCAGACGAAAGGGTCAAATATTTTGGTAGGTTCTTCGCCACCGTATGTTTTCCGCCAACTCATTAGTGCAGGTAGCTGGTTCATGTAATTCCAGACCCAAATCCTTAAATGCGAAGAGGGTGTTTACCGCCACCAACGCTAACTCTACGTTAATCCTGGCTAAGACGAAGACTGAGCTTAATGTTTCACACAGTTATTTATTTCAAGTCCAACTAAAGAAACTGTACAACTTCAACAGTTCAAGGCCCCCAAACTATTCAAATTTCAAAAGGTGAGAAATCGCCAACAGAAATACGTCTCTTGAAGACCGTTAACAATGTAAATGTCATTTTCTTTCACACTCTTTGTTTTAACTATTTCCATGAGTATTTCTCTTGTCACTTAGTCCGGGTTCTGTAGTTACAGTTGCTCTTATAAATACTTTTAGACCAGTTACTAACCGATAATCCCTTAATCGCTGTGATACTTAATCCGGTTGGCGCTCGACACCCCATCAGAATATTAGGTCTGAAAAGATTTGACCCTACCCTCTGGAGGAACTAATGACGAAAGATTTCCTGGGTGGCGGTAAACACCCTTTTCACATTTAAAGATTTTAATCTGAAACTACCTGCACAGGCTACCTGCGCTACCTGAATTAAAAGTTGGCGAAAAACATACGGTGGCGGAAAACCGCGGTGGCGTTAAAACACTGCTACCGTACGAAAAACATGCAAAGAATGTTTCAGAATTCATTATTTATGTAGTCGAGTTCTTGGCAGCGTGACATGAAGTGGGTCATTCTCTCATCATGATTACCGCAACAGTAACACATTTTTTGCTCAGCAAAAATGACCAGACTGAAAGGAAAAGTCAGAGAGGTTATGCGCTTGCAATTCAGATCCCTACATTTCCTCATCTTAAATCAAATAGTGTGTAAATAGTAAGTACAAAATAAATAAAAAACACATCGATAACGGCGAAAGCTTATAAGGCGCAAGCATCGTATCTTGCTTTTCCGATACTTGAAGAATATGCTACTGTAGCATCCTACTGGATTGCGCAAAAGTCCGAGATGTTCCGGATTTTTTAATTAATCAATTAATGATTCAGTTCATAATGTTCTAACATGCATAAAAATAGCTTTGGATGTGTCAATGTTTGAATAAAGACACTAAGTTCATAAATAAGATAAAACAATCGCCACAGACTTGTCGAAATTACCTGGCTAAAATGAAGCACCCTATCTCGGTGTCCTTTTTACACATTCTGATCAGTTCGGTACAATTTATCTTGAACTGAAGGAATTCCTGAAGTTATTCCTGGCAAAACATAGACACTATTTTTGTTTGCTCCGTTTCACTTTTCCTGGTTAGCCTCGTTGTCACGACACAGCGCCTCGGGGAAAGCTTCTTACTTTCCCCGGGAAAGGAGAATTGTTTGGAGGGAAACCTGAATTTGAATTTATGGCACGTCGTTTTCGTCTTGATTGTAGCTCGTTATGTCTGATTTGCCACGGAAGTAATGTTTGAAAAAGAGAAAGAAGGTGTGGAAATTCTGACGCAATCTTTTTAGTGCGGGCGAAAAGCACCAAAATACTTCCGTGTTTGAGGAAAGCACCAAAATTGGCCGAGATGTACTTTCGAGCATGCTTTTTAATATGGCTCGATTACGCAAGCGAAATTTTTCCTCGGAACGCCGCTAGGTGGCTTGAAATCCAAGATGGCGGACGAAAATACGAGTTTGTCAAAATGAAAAGACATGGCCGTTCAAATAGGATAATATGGGGTAATCGATGGCACAGGTTCCGAATATGAGCTTAAAAATAACCTAAGTTGTACCGCAGTGCCGCTAGGTGCCTCAAATCCAAGATGGCGGTCGAAAATATGAGTTTGTCAAAATGAAAAGATATGACCGGTCAAATAGGCCAGTATGGGGTAATCGATGGCAGAAGTTCCGAATATGAACGTAAAACTAACCTAAGTTGTACCGTAGTGTTGCTAGGCGCTTCAGATTCAAGATGGCGGTCGAAAAATACAAATTTTGTTAAAACAAGAAGTAATGACTTCAAATGGGCGGATTAGGAGCAATCGATACTTCAGATTCTGAAAACGCACGTATATTCACATAAATATACCTTAGTTGTACCGTTGATCCGCTTGGGGTCTAAAATCGAAGATGGCGGAAGAAAATGTCAGTTTTCCGAATCGCGCGAGGTTCATGATCCCGATATAACAGGCTGAAGTGGAGTAATTAATGCAGCAGTTTTAAATATCGTTCTGTCGTTCCGACATACGCCTAATAGTAATACAGTCTGTACAGTACAAATTGCCTAAGTATGAGACCAAGACGCGTCCAATTTATGGCCTTTGTTTACATTTGCTAAACCAAAATCAGTTAAATACTTGTTAACTCTTCATCTCTTTATTTATTGTAAATGAATCAACATAAGCTAAACGGACGGATTAAAGCATTTAAGAATTATCATTTTATCAGGAACACAAAGAGATCAATCGAATCTTCAGGTAAAAAGAATAATCACATGTTCAACAATTAAAGCACTTTGATTTGCACCAGCACAGTGGGCTACAGTTAAGGTCAAATTTCCTGCAGCGGCACCTTCTTTCACACCCTTTTTTGCAACCACAACGCACTGTCTCGCGACAGACTTTTGACGCTGGCGGAAGGGAACCTAACCAATTGGGAAGCCACTTTCCATCGGTGCCTCTGACCCAGCCAAAGTCAGAAAAACTGGGAAGGGTGGGTGTTGATTCCAGGCTGCGACTCCACACATGACCTGACTGTAGTGCAGCTCTAAGGATGTGTTGTAAAAGCGAAGCACTAGCTGGAGGAAGTCTCTGCATGTTCTTGGTCTTTTGTCGGAGAAATGTTTCTTTCCTAAATTCATTCACGTCGTCGCAGTCTTGTTTTACGTCGTATGTCTTCATGACGAAGCGTTCAAGGTCGTGTACTTGCAGTTCTGTCACTTGGGAAGGCTGGTTTGTCAGTTGAAGGAAAGTCTCCGTCAGTCCTGGCATACTATACTAAGGCATACTTCAGTGGCTACTAAGTCAGTATTCGTCAATTTGACTAGAAGTTTGTCATCGTTAAGCACTAATGCCCACTCTTTTATCAGACCACCAATGTCAGTTTCAACGTTGTGCAGTCGATCACAGTCATCACCTTTATCACAGAATAAACAGGTCATGAAGACGTTGCAATGCTTTCCTCGAGGAGTGCAACATCGACTATCAAGAGCATTGTTGTCATCAATTGTTTCGGACTGTTTCTCTAACTCTCGACTTACTTGCCTGTTGTCGAATTTGTTAACACGCGGAGTGGTAAACAGCACGGTTACTTTGAAGTGTGTTTGCAATACCGGGTTTGGTGAATATCGCGTTTTTCATGCAAACTGGTTGTATTTTTTTAGTTAGTTTAGTATCAAAATGCTTCTTATCATTATTCAGAGCAATAGACGGAATTCCAGATATTATTACTTTAGTCCACTCTTACTTTCATATACCAGTGCCATCGATTACCCCAGACTAGCCTATTTGAGCGGTCATGTCTTCTCATTTTAACAAACTCGTATTTTCGTCCGCCATTTTGAATTTGAGGCACCTAGCGGCACTACGGTACAACTTAGGTTATTTTTGCGTTCATATTCGGAACGTATGCCATCGATTAACCCATACTAGCCTATTTGAACGGCCATGTCTTCTCATTTTGACAAACTCGTATTTTCGTCCGCCATTTTGGATTTGAGGAACCTAGCGGCACTACGGTACAACTTAGGTTATTTTTAAGCTCATATTCGGAACCTGTGCCATCGATTACCCCATACTAGCCTGTTTGAACGACCACGTCTTCTCATTTTGACAAACTCGTATTTTCGGCCGCCATCTTGGATTTCAAGCCGCCTAGCGGCGTTCCGAGGAAAAATTTCGCTTGCGTAATCGAGCCATATTAAAGAGCATACTCGAAAGTACATCTCAGCCAATTTTGGTGCTTTCCTCAAATACGGAAGTATTCTGGTGTTTTTCGACGCTTTTCGCCCGCACTATTTGCCCGTATATTGAAGGACATAGGTTTGTCAAATACGCGTTTGAATAGACCGCAATAATGTCTATTGGCCAAATGTCCATTGCTACAGTAGCCTACATAAAAACAAAACATTTATATTGCTCATTTTTAAATATCTTCAAGGTTCAAGGTTTTAATTACACTTCTGTATAAGATGATATTGTATAGGGTCGAGCCTGAGACACAAGGTCGATTGACCAAAACCCGGTACAATAACACAACAAACCTATTTGACAGACAACTAATTATATAAATAAATATTAATAATTCCATGACTCACCACTAGGCGGGAATCCGCCCAACAAACCCACCAACATCCGGCAAAGATCAACCCGACCCCCCCCCCCCCCCCACAAAAAAAAACAATGCGCAAGCGAGGGTAACCGCTGGCCTGCAACTTATGTGGAACCCATCCAAAAATTATAACCAACATAACAACATCGAAAATAACAGTTTACTTTAAAATTGAATTTATCATTGGTTTTTGAATTTATTTATAAATACAGAATGAAGTTGCTTCTTAATATTTTATATAATATAATACCTAATGCCGTTTTTTAGAAATACACCTTTAAATTGCTCCCTTTGCGGGACTGCAGGAACCTTGCCAAGAAGGGCCGAAATATCGCTTACTCATCCTAGCTGACTTATTTTTTTATGTATAATCTACCTTTCTTTTTTTTAGCGTGATTAATCATGTATTAATTAGGCCTACCTATCACTATTAAGGAATACAATTTTTCGATTATTTGTGCTTTATACGAGTTTCTGAAAAAGCCATTCATAGCGTTTATTTCACCGAGCGTTTGCATTCATTTCCGTTGAGCGAATGTGGACACCATGGCAAAGGTTTTTCAGATATGGATATTGAATAAAATAGAATAATCTTCATTGGCAAAATATGCAGTACGATAATACATAAAAAAACCAACTTCACTGTGAAAAAAAAATCTTGCAGTATTTTCTACTGTGATTAGTCTTGTCTATACTGAGATAATCTTATTTCTAATTCGTATTAATCTCAGTAAAGATAAAATTAATCCTAGTATCCTACAGTAGAGGTATGCTTATGCGAACAGTTACTTTAATGTGAACAATGTAGTTTTGGGCTAAATGGTAGACTGAAGATCCAAAATACATGTACAGATGTTTTAGCTGCCCTTCTTACCTACTTTGGCGAACTGGTAGTTAGCTATAGACACAGCAAGTGCATGAAAATGGCAAAGTCCGAAGTCAACAGACAGTTGATTCAAATCCCTACTCGGAGAAACTTTTAATAGTGTTGACAGCACTATAACTTAATTCTTCATTACCGAATATACCCTTTTTGGAAATTCTTTTTTTTTATTATCAACTTAATTCTCAATTACCATTTACCAATACCCTTTTTGAAAATTCTTTTTTTTTGTTATTAGGTTGCATCGATTCATCGTTCATTCACTCACTACTGGGACTATCCAGAATAATCTGCAAAATCGAACTATTTCAATCTGCCAACCCCATACGAGCGTCAGATTATCATGCTATGAGTGACCATGGTTAAAGAACAATAGTGAGGTATTCAACTACCCGGTATTATGCTGCATGGCTGGCTACCAATTTCTCGGTGCGGGATATTATGCCCGAATTTGCCGCAATGCTTGATGTTTGTGTTCAATTTATTTTGCTTTGAATCGTCTGAAAACGGTGAATATGCAAGAAGGGAATATGGCAAGGAGGATGAAATTTCATGTTCTTGGTTCTGTTGAAGTACTTGAATTGTATGTGTTTTTAACTTACTCCGGAAGCAACAAGACCAAAGGTTTCGATGGGATCCAAAAAATTTAATATTTGATCCAGACAACTAGGTCTTGTCTTCGCCAGGCTAATCATCTGAGAAAACAAAGTTCAGATATACTGTATAAGCCATATCTGTTGTGACGATACTGATCGAAACTTCCTGCTTTACTTCTGACAAATTTCCGACTTAGGCCGAATTCCGAGCGAACTACTTGTCCAGCAATAAAAAGAAAGTTCAGAAACGAATTCAGCCTTGTAAAGAACATTATAACATAAAGAACATTTAATCATCTTCAAATAAAACTTTAACTTATAAAAAAAAAAATCCGGTTTCAACCGGATTCCGGACGAACTATATGTCCGGGTAAACATGATTGTCGTATACAGATTCAGCGTCTCTTCTTACCCTTACATCTGACATCTGATCAACTTCAAATAAAACTTTTGCTTTAGAATTTTTTTTCAGTTTTGGCCGGATTCCGGGCGAAAAAATTGTCCGGCGAGAAAATGGTTTTCACCATCGCGTTCAGCATGTCTTCTTACCCCTAAATCGAACATCTAATCAACTTCAAATAAAACTTTTGCTTTTAACAAATTTTCCGGTTTTGGCCGGATTCCGGGCGAACTACTTGTCCGGCGAGAAAATGGTTTTGACCATCGTGTTCAGCATTTCTTCTTCCCCCTAAATCGAACATCTAATCAACTTCAAACAAAACTTTTCAACTTCAAACAAAAGGCCCGTATCTAGGAATTTATCTAGGAATTTTGCCTTTCGGGGGGGGGGGGTGCCAGCGGGCCGGACCAAAAAGTAAAAAATAATACATAGATCAGCTTTTAAAGCCTACAATAAATGATTAAACCCCTACCCCCCCTGGAAACCCACAAACCCACAAGCACAGATCTAGGCACGTGCCTAGCATCACCGTTCACACTCATGCCTAGGCACATATTTTGGACCAAGCACGGAGTTCCAGGCGCTAGAACTCAGTGCCTGGCTACGCCTGAGCACGGGCCTAGGCATCTGTGCTTGGCTAGGCATGCTTGTGAACGCGGCGTTACTTACAGTTCGCCATCCGCTCCCGCTGTACTATGAACTTCAAATAAAACGCAACTCAGATCAAGCCACGTCAGCAGAATTGCCCTGCACGTAGTATCTGTTTCGAGAAATGCATTGAAAGGGCCAATTTCACGTCATCGCATAAGTAGTTAGTAGCCTACCCTTTGTCGCCGTCAGCTCAATCCTTCCATCGCGCTATTCGTTTTTTGGCAGAGAAGCAACCTGACGATTTTTTTCTGTTCTTTCGCCCATCCAATTCTGTCACTAAAGCGATCGAAACGAGTTCGTTTCATGTCTATCTTTTTCTCTGTATTAGACTTCAGACTCTTTTATTTGCGATCAGAAGGGTATAATAAAAGGCTACTTCTTGCATAACCCATCTGTTTTTTTTCTCATTTTCTTGTGTTGCCTTTTATTTACCTTTGGCTGTGGTTTCGGCGGTTGGGTTTAGGAGCTTGAATTGAAGTGGGTGGTGAGTCTTTCGAGTGGACTCTCTGTCAAGAGGTTGTGTTAACCAAATATAACCATACATCATTCGAAAGACGAGACCAAACTCGACAAGAAAATGATTTTTAATCTATAATTCAAAAATTATTTTCTCTCTGTTTACTTTGTGACAATACTTTTTTTTTTCATTTCAGGATGGTATCAGCCCGCCGGCCCACTTATACACACCCCCTACAAACCACCCGAGCGGCAACCCTCTCCCCAACCCTCCACTTCTCGACCAGCCTCCCCAACACAAGAAAAGAAGGAGGAGCCACCTGCTCAGCCGGAGAAGCCCCCAACCCCTCCTCCTCCAGTCGAGTGGCATAGTTCACCACATGATCGTGGATTCCACCATTATTACCAACCATACCCACCTGCTCCGTATCCCTTCTACCACTATTCAACGCTACCACCTACTTCGACCGCCCAGTCACGGGATGGGTATAGCGGGTATCCTGGACCACCGCTTCCCCACCCACATCCTGTGTACCCGTACCAAGGATCCAGCTATTATCCACCGCCCCCACCGACCCATCAGGGGTATGCTGGGTACGACCCTTACGATCATTACAGGTACGTTTACTTGTATTTCCTTTCCTTTATACCAGCTCAGCGCAACAAGAGGATGTAAAAGTAAAGATTTTTATGGCACTTGCAGCCTCTGGCTCAAGTGCCATATAGCGATCGCAATTCCGTCCGTCGGTCGGTCGGTCGGTCGGTCCGAATTTTTTTGTCCCACATGTTCGAGTTAGGGTACTTCCAGATGTGTTAGGACGATGAAACTTGGCAGGAAAATCAGGGACCCGTCCAAACTAACCTGGAAATAATCAGTTTCCCGATCCGACCATCTGGGGGGGAGTGGTGGGCCGGGGAATTCTGAGAATTAAGTAGTTTTTTTCACACTTTTTCGAGTTGGGGTACTTCCAGATGTGCTAGGACGATGAAACTTGGCAGGAGCATCAGGGACCCGACCGGGCTAACCTGGAAATAATCAGTTTCCCAATCCGACCACCTGGGGGGGAGTGGAGGGCTGGGGAATCCGGAAAACTGGAGTAGTGTGTAACTTTCGAACGGGTGATCGGATAGGAATGAAACTTAATAACTGAATAAATGGTATACCTCTGATGTCCCATTTGAAGTCCGGACCGGATTCGACAGCTATGGGGGAGTTGGGGGGGGGAGACCGGAAATCTCGAGAAACGGTTAGAATGGAGGGATCGGAGTGAAACTTGCTGGGAAGAACAAGCATCTGCTCCAGATAAATCATTTATACATTTGGACTGGATCCGGACACTAGGGGGGGGGGGGTGGAGGGGAGTTTCCCGGAATTCCGGTAATGGCGGTTTTGGGGATTTTCACGACGAAACTTGGGAGGCGAATCAGGGACCCGATCAAAATGACTTATAAATAAAAATTTACATGATCCGATAGTCGTGGGGGAGTAGCAGGAGGGGGAATCCGGAATATTGAGTCATGCGTAACTTTGGAACGGTTGATCGGATTTGAGTGAAATTTGATAATTGATCAGAGGACATGTCTCTGGTGATCTTTGTCATGTCCGGACCGGATTCGACAACAATGGGGGGGGGGGGGAATACGTGACCGGCTCAGACTGGGGAGATCGGGATGGAACTTTGTGGGAATAATAAAGAGATGCTCTGGATAAATCACTTACAGATCCGGATTGGCTCCGGCGACTGTGGGGGAGTTTGAGGGGGGGGGGGGTCCGGAATTCCGGTGATCGCGATTTAAGGTACTTCCAGGTGTGCTAGGACGATTGAACTGGGCTGAAATATTAGAGATTCGATAAGATTGGCTCAGAAATCGCCACTTTCCAAATCCGACATTCCTTAAAGTACCAATCTTGACCGTAAATTTTGAAAAATACTTTAAGCAAATAATACATTTTCATTATCCCCATGAGCCCATTATCATTTTTGCCTCAAGGGTTTTGCTTACAAATGAAGTTCTAGCTCCCTTAAAGTGTGAATCTGAACCGCAAGGTCGAAAACTACTTTTTTTTATCAAACGATACATCCCAACCCATGATCATTTGTGCCACAAGGGTTTTGCTTAAAAATTTATGTTATCACCCTTAAAGTGCACATTTTAACCGAAAAGTGAAAAAAAAAACTTTTTACCAAACGGTATATATCAATGATCCCTAAGGGCCTGTGATCGTTTTGTCTCAATAGTTTGTTTTACAGATGAATTTCTAGCGCCTATAAAGTGCGTATCATAACAGCCAAGTTTTAAAACAAAATACGTTTTCTCTAGCTCCCTTAAAGTGCGCATCTGAACCGCAAAGGTAACCTTAAAAGTACTTTTGATCAAACACTACATCTCAACCCATGCAAGTGCCATATGAGCTTACAGCTCTTTTTTTTTCGAAGAAAGAGTTAAAGGACACCTGAACAATGAAACCATACTTGAACACACCATGGAGAATGCATTTACAGACATGGCCACGGAGAGCATTCTTCTCCTGAGCGTGACGTTTTCAAAATAGGGATGTTCGTTTCTGGAGGTTTGCACATGCAGTCTCCAAGACAAAAAGCGCAATTCATTCAAATCTTGTACAGCGCTGGCCGGATCGTATTGGAATTTCTTCTAGATATACGTTTGGGCTTAACTGGTTAAAGAATATTCCAGAAGAAGGGTTGATGGGATATATTTGTTCATTTCTAAGATTTTTCGGTACTGAAATAAGGACAGGTGCAAAATGGAGCAAAAATCATAGCTTGGAAAGCCTATTTCGTATTTGGATTGGGTTTTCTGTAGGCAATAAACGGAAGTCACAGATAGGGATGATACTTGGTACTCTTCATTCAGGTGTCCTTTAAATTGAGAATTAATTAAATATTCCTTCAGCCCAAGCGGACTGCGAATCATATTTGACAGTGCAAAACGGATAAGTCATAAGTCAGCTGTTTTTTATTAGAGCTATATTTCCTCCCTTCTTGGCAAGGGTCCTCTTCAGGCTTTTTCCACAAATTCATTTTCCAGTTTGAACGGATCGAGCGTAGAGAGCACCCTTGCCAAGAAGGGCCGAAATATAGCTCTAATAAAAATCAGTTGACTTATCCGTTTTTCACTGTCAACGAGTATAAGTAGTAAAGAAGTAGGCTAATGTTTAAAGTTGAACTGAAAAGCCAACTTATTTTTGTGTCATTTAGTTGAATACACTGAATTATTTGGATTCTGCAAAGGGATTTTTTGTTTTCCACTATCTGCTCTAGTTATGGCGTTCACAATATCTGCGGCCGTCCCCACAGCGAAAATTCTACTATGACGCGGGAAATTGTTATCTAAACACAACAAGGCTTTTCAGTGGGCAGTGGCGATATTGGTGAAGATTGCTTAGTGCCTGAACAAAGAAAAGTCATAAATCTTTCTTGTAAAGCATACAACAAATTAGAGGTACCACAAATCACACGGAAATTCCACTATTTGAAAATCGATTATTCCTGAATAGCGGAACAACCAAGTAACGCATTTTCAGCGGGTCTTCAAGCCAATTTAAGTGAATAAGTGATGGGTAACTAGATTGTCCTTTCCCAGTCCTTTTCGGTTAAACTTTAAGAATAAAAATGGAAGATTATTAGGTTCCACACTTGCGTCACTGAGAGGAGGGGCTATTCAAAAAAGGGAGGATTAGTCACTGTTTGCCCCGCCCCCTTCGTCGTCTCATTATCAGCATCCGTCACACATAGCCTAGGTAGTACAATGGATCCAGAAGATAGTGCGCAGAAGAGAGAAGCCTTCACTTTTTAAATTGAAATGTAGCTTAAAAGCTGTGATCGTCAGGTAGATTCGCATCTTTTCTTCTGGTGAAGGAAGGTAATTAAACTTCTATCCTAGTTGAGTTTTAGTTAAACGTCAGTGATGATTATGATCATTGGGAGACTAATAGGAACTAAGTCGTATGGTAGCTCTGAACTGGAGTATGAGTAATTCAGTATTCTGTTGGATCAGAAGACTATAGTTTTCTTTTCTATAGCTTCTCCTGATCATGCCCTGTTACAGCGATCTGCTCCGTCACTAGTGTAATATTATCCCTTTGTTCCGTCACCTGCCATGGCGCTGATAAACTCCTTCTTTTGATAGAGATAATTTTATTTATTTAATGGTGTGTTTCATAGATGCAGATAAGTGAAAACAACAAGCCTAACAGCATAATCACAAGAAGCAGTAAAGTTGCTTGAAGTACCTCTACTTTTTGGGATCCCAGAACATTAGTGACGTGATGCCAATGACTTAAGAATGTGTGTCCGTCTGTCTGTCTGTCCATCCGTCTGTTAGCACGAAAGCTATCGAAAGAGTTATGACTAAGTTCTGTTATCACAACAAGTAGAAGCAGAGGCCGGAAGTGGCCTCTACTTTTTGTCTAACGCGAAACGAGGCAAAACTTTAATTTTGTTATTATAGTAAGTAAGTATATTTATTATCCACAAAACGTTTTTCAACAAAAATAGTTGGGTAGGTAAGAGAGACAAAGCCAAAGAACTAAGATAGACGAAAATACGGTAACAAGCAAACACTCGTGTTTCGATATCACCAGCGTTCAGTGAAGTTATTTGTTTCCGTTGTTTTCGGGTAGATAAAACTGTATGCCGGATGTGTTGAACTAGAATAGTTAGTACACTTGACTGTGTCCGATTGTCAATGGTCGATTTATGGTTTCCCCCACGCTGATAGCACTTGATGCTGTTGTTGCAATCGGCTGCAAAGTGATTAAAATCTTGGCGCAAACTCTTAGCGTTATTTATACCTGTTAGCTTCTTTTACACCTGCTGTCTGGCGAAGTTCCGACCTCCCCGGATTTTCGCTCGAATTTTCACGGCCGGATTCCCTTCTCCTTTCATTTAGGACTGGCATTTCGCTTTGATTAATTTCCAGACGCATCGGAAGAAGCGGCTGGACCGCGCCCAATTTTGGATTTTCCCACCCGTGAATTAATCCTAAAATTGCAGACTGTGCTCTGAACTCTCCTTGAAGTACTTCTAAGTCCTCGCATACTACTTGGAGATGTTAGTTTTTTTGCTCTGGAAAAGAATCAGATTTGTTCTTTAGTGGAGTCAGTTTGAGGCTTCTCAATTGGCAGGCCTTGCTCTGAACTCTCATTGAACTGCTTCTAAGTACTCGTCCTACTTGTCGGTGATGTTCTTATTTTTGCTCTGGAGAAAAATCAGTTTGGTTCTTTAGAGCAGTGGTTCCCAACCGGTTGTACGCGTACCCACCCAAAGGGGTACGCGAGACCCTTGCAAGGGGTACGCGAAGGAACCAAAATTGGTTTAATCTGCAGCTTCAAAACCTCGCCTCACTCATTTTTGATGACCGAAAGCCTAATACTACCAGAAGAGGCATCACTAGCCAAAATGTTTTTTGAGGGGCTAGGTATTTTTACTGACTGGCAGGTCGTTTTTTACCAATTATTTTTCAAAAACTAACTTTTTTTTACGAAAAATCGTGGCGCGACTCCTTTCTTTTTTAACAGTCTGGCCGACCACTTTGGGGGGAGGGTTGTTGCCAACCCGTGCGTGGGCCACTGATTACAAGCCTTAGTGAAAGTCTACGAAACAATGTTGATTCCAAAACAGCTAGCCTACTACCGTAAATTATGTTCCTGTGTCAAACAATAATGATTCAAGACGAATCAAAGACATTGCAAGTAATATTGTCATTCAGGTTGCGAAGCTAACGAAAACGTTTCCGATGCAGCTTGATGAAAGCACGGATAACATTAAAGCCAAACGCAGAAATAGGCTGACTGTAAAAAATATTGCCGTTAATGACATCGAGCCGAGATTTGACAAGATTTTAGGTCAAAGCAGCCTCAGTGTTTTGGATATATTTCTAACAAATATCGTCTCTTTTTTAACGTTCGGAAAAAGGGGTACGCAACCTTTTCGAACCTTCATTAGGGGTACGCGGTACGAAAAAGGTTGGGAACCACTGCTTTAGAGGGTCAGTTTGATGCTTCACAATTTGCAGACCTTGCTCTGAACTCTCATTAAACTACTTCTAACTAGCCTACTCGCTGTCGACTAGCCTCAGCTGTCGAAAGTCAGTGACAACGTTGGGGAAGACACGAACGTGCAATCGTTCGACAGCCTGACGAGGAAAGGCCGAAATATTAGTTTCACAATTTTTACCATCCATACTTCATTCGATAAATGCTATCCATACACATCCCTCTTCGTTCTCTCGGTTCCTCACACTCGCACATTAAATGAACCACACTCTTACCATCCCAAGACACTAGACGTGTATTTCGCCTGGCCCCACACGGTAAACTATCTGCCCCCACTTCAGTTCCATGCCTAACTTCTTCCCTTCCCAGTTCCGCTTTAAATAAAACTCCTTTGCCACAAGTTCCCTGGGCCCAAAGAAATGCAGAGACGCCGGAATCTCTTTTACACTACACGCAATCGTGTATAACCACCCGTTCAAAATTTACGAAATTCCCTGCAGTGGCTAGTTATTTTTCTCTTTAATTCAGCAGAAGCCGTATTGACATACATTAATCACTTAAAAATACACACAAGAGAAGACACAAAAAGGATAAATTAACGAACCACGAGTTCGCCGTTCAGTTTTGTCTATAGAGGCAGGCACAAGTTGGAAAAGTGAAGAAGAAGAAAGAGTCTGAATCAGACTATTTTCCGACGTCAGAAGGTTAGGACGTTTAAATGACGCTTAACTCAAAAAGGAAAGCATACGAATATTTGCAAATATAGCCGAGGCATTAGAACGGCGCGAAAATCGATGAAGTTTCTATAGCAATTAGTGTAGGCTATGTAAATTTGGGACAGGTGGCGGCTGAGTGAAGGAGCATAGATAGGTTTCCGAATATGTAGTCAGATGAGCGACTTACCACTGGCCGTTGGCACAAGGAACCTCCCGCTCCGCGTTTCGCTAATTCTGGGTTTGGCTCTGCCTCAAGTCGCATCTCGAGAACAAGACCGGTAGTTTTTTTTTTTTTCGGTTAAGGTTGAAACTTGAGCTGAAATCCGATCCGATTTCTTTGCTAGCAAATGGCTACCGTGTAATTGAATACCTGGTTGGCTGACCCGCACTTAGCAAAAAACCCAAGCCCTCCGAAGTAATCATATAAGTACTCCTTCAGCCAAAGCTTTTTGCGACATATGAAGCTTTTTGTACATATGAAGTTTTTGTACATATGAAGTGACGACCAGACGTACTTGTAAATATATTTCTGTGCAAAAATTTTGACGAGCCTCATGCCCATTCATCTGAACTATTTTTGAAAATATTTGTGCCGTATCGTTTTATATCGACAAGCCCTGAATATCATCAAGAACAAATAGCTCCAGAACTTCCGTCTCCCACGACCATGCTGAGTCGAATACATCCCTTTACCATGCCCGATGCAAAAGAGCGGAAGGTAGGAGCCACGCGGAACATTACAAGCAGTTACCTCTATAAACAGCTATATCGCTGTAAAGCCCCGAAACCGAGGGGTTGCTCACTCCCAAAATGGTTGTACAGTGGTGCCCTGTTCCCATGTGTGCCCAGCCGGTGCTCACTCCCAAAATGGTTGTACAGTGGTGCCCGGTGCCCAGCCGATGCCCAGGGAGGGTGTACAGTGGTGACCAGCGAGTGAGCAACCCCTCGGAAATCACCAAAGTAAAAGCCGATTAGTTTGTCTGGACGCGCTGCTTAGCGAGTCATCGCGCCTCCTGTGCTAATTCCTCTGATATGCGCAACGGCGAAGAGGGAAGTAGACGGGCAGCAACTCGGAACTCAGCAAATACCTCTTGCTCAGCACAGTTTTGTCGGGGTATCCATAGTCGCTGGATGGGACCAACGACGGAGGTTCTGTCAGGTTATTTGTTCTTGATATCATTCACAATTTCTTGTTCGCTTTTTATTGTAGTGTCGGCGTACAAACGTTATAATTGCTATGCATTTGTATTGTGGTGATTAAATCTGAATTGAATCATATTTCATGATACCTCGCCATAGCTTTGGTCTAACGATATTTGACCAACTTGGCAGTTTATTTGCAATCGGTTAAATTATATGTTCGTTTCTTCGAGCCACAGCCTTACGAGGAACCTTGTCAGGAAGGGCCGAATTTTCTTGTCGCTAGAAAAAATGTATTGCCACCAAATGAACTTTAACATAATTAAATTGGTCCTATTATTTTCCATAAATCCTTTTTTATTTAATAATTTGTTAGCGCAAAAAGCTGAGGCGGCGGCAGTAATCGAAAAAAAAAGACACGACAGTAATGAGCTGAACTAAGGAAAACCCTCATGTGGGCAAAGGCTGCCTTCAGGAACCTAACCAGTCTCTTTTCTGGAAGCATGCACTTCCAACGATGTTTCTCATCAAAATATCATCAGTCATCCTATTTGCACTTCTCAAATATCTCCACTCTGGCTCGCGACATTCACACATCAGGTGTATGAAACTTTCGCTGTTACACAAATGGGGCGCAGTAGTTAACCGTCCATCACGCTTCGGAGTGACGAGGCCAGAAAACCGTTCCCTTTTTTTTTTTTTTTTTTACTGGAAGCCTCTATTCATCCATCATTTTATTTGTCATAACCTCTGAACTTCCATCCTGTGAAAGACCCAGTACCATTGCTCGAATCAGCACATCTTTTACCTCCAAAGCGACGTTCGAATTGCCTTAATTTGCACTTAGGAGCAAATTAAGATCTGTTGAAATTTACTCACGAGTAGAATACATCATAGTAGAAAGAACTAATAAGCCAATAGAACCTCCGTCTTTGGATCTGTTACATCGTTGGGCTTAGGAGAGTCGCGCGATTCGTGCTTTCCCGGTTTAGGCCCAATTCCTATGGCCCTAATCATTCAACTTATTATTCCTCGGACGCCGAACCATGACCAGACCCTACGACCAGCCTAACCGTGATATGTTTAGCCCATAATTAGACACATTTCTTTTAATTCATAACCTAGCCTAGACAAAATAAACTTGGAATAATGATACATGTAAATACCGTGAAGTAGGTTGTTTCTCCACGAACTCTCGGAAATAACTGTACTGCTGGTGGTGATTCATCGCTCGGAGTATGAATCACCCTCGCGGCTTGAGCTTCTTCTGTGGACTACTTGTTTTAGCGGGAAATTCAATTTAAAATAAATGTGAGAATAATGAAGCGGGTGAGATGGAAGAAATGGAATAAAGTTAGTGAGAGACGTCTCCATAACAGATCCATGCAGCGACTATGGATGAGCCGAGCAACTCGAGCAAGAGATAATTGTTCTAGCTTTGAGTTTCTGCCCGTCTACTTCCCTCTTCGCCGCTGCACATATCAGAGGAATTAGTGCAGGAGGCGCGCTGACCCGCTCTGCAGCGCGTCCAGACAACCAATCGGCTTTTACTTTGGACATTTCTTCTTCGGGGCTCTGTTGCGATATAGCTGTTTGTAGAGGTGACGAATTGTGATGTTCCAAGTAGCTCTTACCCTGCGCTCGTTTGCATCGGGCAGGTATAGGGATCTATTCGACTCCGCTGGGTCGTATTACAGAGATAGGGGGACGGAGGTTCTGGTGCTTATTTGTTTTGATAGTAGATATGAGCAGGGCGGGATGTCCCACCCATATTTCCAGTTTTCAGGGACCAACTCTTTGTCCAGCGCCTTCATGAATGCTTCGGGGGTGGGGGCTGAGACTGCTTTTTGGGAATAGTTTGTTCCAAGGGTTGACCACGCCGTTGGTGAGGAAGCTTTTTCTGACCCTGGTCTTAACAGACAGTTTGAATAGCTTCTTTGAATTCCCCTAGGATTTACTATCACACCGATCAGTGTGACCTGACATTTCGTCTACCCTCACCCCAACTTCTGTCCCTACCACAGCCGACCAGAGCCCATTGATCGAAAGAATCGCTATAGCCCAGAACCATAATCTGACAGAACCCCCGTCTCCCTGTCTCTGTAATATGACTATGCGGAGTCGAATATTTCCCCATACCCTGTCCGCTACGAACGAACGGAGGTTAGTAGCTTCGCGCCACATCACGTTTCGTTACATCTACAACTAGCTAAATCGCTGTGAAGCCGCCGCGAGGAAAAGTAGAAGTCAAAGCTGATTGGTTCTATGGACGCGCTCCAGAGCGGGTCAGCGCGTGGAGTACGCCTCCTGCACTATTTTTTGCGATGAGCAACGGCGAAGACGGAAGATGAGTAAACGGGTATCAACATCAGCTCAAAGCTATAGTAAATACCTCTAGGTCCGCTCAGTTTGTGTCGGGGTGTTCATAGTTCGCTGCATGGTACTAAAGACAGAGGTTCAATCTGATTATTTGCTCTTGCTATAGCAGATTTTGTCATATTCCGAACCGTTAGTGCACCAGTCGCGGTAGATACAATTTATATTCCAGTATGCAGATGCTTCTTTTGGTCTCTGCTGGGTTTTGTGGGAGGTTCCTTACTGGCTGATTTCACCATCGCTCGTCCCCTTGGTTTGGATGAGAAACTCGGCAAAGACTTACATAACCGGTATTTCGGACCAGTGATCTCATCGGAAGCACTAAGCGGGAGCCTGATCCGCAGCGAAAAGAGCCAAAGGGCAAAGGCAAAAATCAGCGTGCGTCGGATAAAAATGAAGTAGGATATCCGAAATCACAGAAATGAGACGGAGCAATTAAGAGTGAGGGTGAACTGGGTGAACCAGTAGGCTAATGTAAGTAAGATGAGTCAAAATTTCTTGTAGCTCCAAACGGGCGGACGGACGGACACATTTACGATGTCGTTCCCTTTCTTTTCATATTTATTATTTAATATTGTACTCTGCATTTGCTTAATTGTATTTGCGGGTGAAAAATAAATTCATTCATTCATTCGCTACAATTTGGGTCCCAGAATGTGGGAAGGAAAGGATTTGTTTACCAAGTTACTTTGTTTCTGAGAAAAGACTTGTTTAGTCCTTTAGTTGACAAATTATCTTACAGCGAGTCATCGGCTCTTTTTTGCTAATTAAATCATTTAGTTCTTATCGTGTTTAAGATTAATAGCCTCTCATGCTGGAACAAAGCGGGTCTAGCCACGATTCGGTGATGTTGTTAAACAAAAACTCGACCTTCGCTTTTAAGTGTATTTTTTTGGCATGTGGTTTGGAATATTTGCCATGCCGTCATATATTAGCCTATTCTCCAGGTCAAACCGAATGGGCAGTATGGTTCAAAGGTCTTGTCAAACAGTCTAAGAAATGTGGAAAAAAATATTTCACTGGTAGGGTTAAAGGTCAAGTGAAACGTTTGGCAATCGCATTCTACATATTATTATTATTTTATTTCTTTTCGCCAAAATTGGCGAGTAAACTACAAATCAACACTTTTTCTTGTGAGGAGAAAAAAGGACTACGGTACCCTAAATTTTCGTCCAACATCTTTTGACCACTTACCGTCGCTGACCCTTATGTCACTTATAAATACGCTGTTTTCGCGACTCAGATAGCCTGACCCAAATGGTTGGGAAAACAACATGTTCGAACGAAAATGAACATAGCCTGACGACTTTTTCGGATAGCTTAAACAAACCACTGAGGAATGTAAAAAAAAAAAAAAAACATTTCCCTCGAATAATCGTTTTTACAACCGTTTCGCTCAACTAGAGGGGACCTAAATCCGGCATTCTTGGATGTCCTTTCGGTCACCGAATTCGAATCCGGCTGCGACCATTGATGTGCATCCATGCCTTAAATTTTATGACGGTTAGCTCGAATATTTATGTTAATACCCATTTAGGTGTAATTTTTTTTGCGAAACATAACCAGGGCTGGAACGCAGTCCTAAATAGCCTATAGGCTATTAGAAAATGTATTCTGTAGCCTATTATCCCATATTGGTTCAAAAACTCTATATTTTAGCTTTTGCTTGGTTATTGATAAATATTTGGCAAATCATTTCGTCTGTATTTTTCTTCCCTTGTATTTCTCGTCAAAGTATCTCCGAGAGTATCTCATTCTGGAGTCTATCTACTTACGCTTAGGCAGTTACTAAATAATTATAATTTGTTTTTAATGGGCTACTTGCACAGAGGTTGGATCATGGGAATTTTGAAGCTGTTTTCTGTAGTATCTCCTATATTTGTTCATGCGAAAAATCCTTTATCCTGTATTCAGGGCCGTATCCAGGAGGGTGGGGGTCGACCCCCCCCCCTAAAAAAACATACAAAATAATTGTTTTTTATAGGCCTCTGATCTATGTCTTTATTGTACTTTTTGGTCCGACCCAAGGGCACCCCCCCCCCGAAATAAATTCCTGGATACGGACCTGTCTTGTATATATTTTAGCCTTAAATCACTTAAATCACACTGAAAAAGGTGGTAACATAAATATTCACGGCATCCAACATAACGATTAACGCAAGGATGTGGTACATGTTACCAAACAGTACTCTCCACATGTGGTAAACTCCCCGTGCCTCCCGCTGTATCCATTTATTTTAATATAAGCCTGTATAAAAAATATTTGTTTTCAGACAATCTACGAGTTCTCTAGTCCAGCCGCCAGTTGGCTCTCCTAGTTCCAGTTACCCTGTCCGGCCAGCACCTCATTTGGCGCGGCCAACAGTACTACCCGCACCTACCCCGTACTACCCGCCCTACTATGGCTGCCATCAACCCTCAGGTAGGGATTTAATCATCCTAATCTTATTTTTTGGGATCCCAAAACGTTAGTGACGGATACCTATGACATCGCAAAAGTTGTCCGTCTGTCCGTCCGTCCGTCCGTCTGTCCGTCCGTCTGTCCGTCTGTCAGCACGATAACTCTCGAAGGGAATGAGATATTTTGATGAAACTTGGTGTGAGGATTCTTTGGGTCAAGAGTAAGGTCGAGTTCGTAGATGGGCTCTGTAGCCCTACGTTTAGGGGTGGGGGAGGGGGTTTAAATCAAGGGGCAAACAAAATATTTTTAAACAGCCAATGTGATAGTCGATTATGGGGTAAGAAGACATGCTGAACACGATGGTGAAAACCATTTTGTCACCGGACAAGTAGTTCGCCCGGAATCCGGCCAGAACCGGAAAGTTTTTAAAAGTAAAATTTTGATTTGAAGTTGAATAGATGTTCGATTCAGAGGTAAGAAGACATGCTGAACACTATGGTGAAAACCATTTTCTCGCCGGACAAGTAGTTAGCCCGGAATCCGGCCAAAACCGGAAAATTTATTAAAAGCAAAAGTTTAATTTGAAGTGTATTAGATATTCGGTTTAGGGGTAAGAAGACATGCTGAACACGATGGTGAAAACCATTTTCTCGCCGGACAAGTAGTTCGCCCGGAATCCGGCCGAAACCGGAAAATTTGTTAAAAGCAAAATTTTTATTTGAAGTTGATTAGATGGCAGACTTAACGGTCAGAAAAGACGCTGAATCTGTATATGACAATCATTGTTTATCCGCACGTATAGTTCGTCGGGAATCCGGTTGAAACCGGATTTTTTGTATAAGAAGTTTTATTTGAAGTTGATTAGATGTTCTTTATAGGGATAAGGAGATACGCTGAAGTCGTTTCTGAACTATCTTTTTTTTGGCTGGACAAGTAGTTCGCTCGGATTTCGGCCGAAACCGGAAATTTGGCAGAAGTAAAGCAGGAAGTTTCGATCAGTATCGTCAAAATAGATATGGTTTTTTACAGGTATATCTGAACTTTATTTTCTCAGATGACTAGCCTGGCGAAGACTGGATTCTTCGAAGACAAGACCTAGTTGTCTGGGTCAGATATTAAATTTTTGGGATCCCATCGAAACCTTTGGTCTTGTTCATTCCCCAGTGGTTTGTATGGTATCAAAAACAGCTTCGACTGGGCCTTCAACCCTATGATGACGTGTAACTCGATGATTCTGTGACCACGTTGGCAACCAAAGCAAGTGTTTAGTATTTATATAAAATGTACTTCTGATAACTCTAATGTTGGGTGTATGGAAAAAGACGTCCTGAAAACAAGTTTCCCACGCCCCTCCAGTCTCCACATATCGGTAGGGTTGCCATGGGTAGCACGAAAGTGCTACTTTTAACCCTTTTTCTAGAAATAGAACTTTCAGAAAACGTAGTAGCCTACTATTGAAGTACTTTTTCCTAGACTAACATTTTTAGTGAGTGTTCCTAGGAACAATCCACTATTGTGAGCGCTGTAGCAACTTTTGGCTTTCGGTTTCCAATTTTCTCCGTATTTTATCGAACCAGTGCAAGTATCCAGTTCAAACTTGGTATACTTGTGGGTATTAGAATTGGGGTCTAGTTGTGCCTTTTGGGGGTCCCACACCCACCCGGTTCAGGGGCAAATGGGCCCAGAGTGCCCAGTAAATAATGTTCATAACCTGTCCAGACCTTGACATAAACGATGAAATTCCTTGTACTTGTAGGTCCTAGGGCTTAGAAATTACTTTCAAAGTTGCACCTCCCCACCCACCCCGTTCAAGAGCAAGTGGGCCCAGATTGTGCAGAAGTAAAGCTCGTTACCCGTGACAGGAATCAACGGGTATCAAGTTGGAACTTGGTAGCTTTGAGAGCATTGGGGTCTCTTTTACTTTTTGCGGGTCCCAAAGTCAACCCCCACAGGTGTATCAGGCAATAAAACGATTTGGTTTATTACTCTTATTACCTTGCTAATGGAAAAGAGGTTTAAAGTGTCGGACTGGCTAGGAAGACATTCAGTATTGAAACATGGGCCGTTCTTGCAAGATCGCGGTTTAGAAATCCGATGCGATTTCTAACTTGATGCAACGCAATTTTGTTTATTTAAATAGCCTAGCACTTTGTTAAGAAAAGATTTTCTTTTTCCGATATTTATTAGCACGGAAAATGTCACAGGTGTGACAACCCACCACACTTTAATCAAGTAGCCGTGGGTCAGCTGTGTTTTATATTTGTGTTTGCTGAGTTTCTGCCTTTCTGCTCTACCAGCCAACCGTACATCGTCGTTCTTCTATTGTGCTCTAAAAGTGGGACGCATTGTCCACGTTCTCTTCAAAGCATGGGCGATTACTGATAACTAATGAGTGCCGAGGAGAGGAGTCGGAAACTCCGGAATTGACGGTGCAGGAAAGATAAAAGTTGAAGTTGGTTGTTGAGATTCTAAGGACAGATTTGAGGGGCTGCTCATTGATAGTTTTTCTTGCACCAAGAGGCAGAGGCACGGAGACATGCCCAGAATCCCCTCGGGGAAATTAAGGTATATAACTAGGGCAAACAGAAATTTAACGATACTAACATTATTTTTAATATTTCTGAAGATTTGTTTTGATTTTCTAATTTTTTTGTTCTGTTTGTTAGTTTAGCAATTATGTCGCTTTTCTCTTCTATTTTATTTTCTGTTTCCTTTTTTCTTGTCCAGTGTTTGGTTTGTTTCTATTTGACACATAATACAAGTGGAAGTAGTATCTCTATCCTTGTTCATTCTAATGGGTGAAAAAAAAAATGTTGTCGTTTCTAGTGTAATGGAGCTGAGAAGCTGAGCTCTAATTTTTTCTTTTCTTTTTCTGGTTAGTTTCTGATGAACAGAGAATATAAATGAAAGTTAAACCCCGCCCATTGACACTCGGTGGCTTTTTTAATTTTGATGGGCCTGGAGGAAATATTGTTATCTTTTCTTTTGCAAAAAAACCAGCCGGCGTCCACCGAAAATTTGACCGGCCACTAACCTAAAATTGACTTACACCGACCAAAAACAAGGTGGGTTGAAAGCCCCGTTTCCAGTCAGTTATTTGTTTGCATCACCTATGACATTAAGATTCTATGAGTTTCGATAAATGACAGACAAAAATGATCCTCAGTCGGGGTTTGAACCAGGGACTTTTGACTTTCCAGGCCAGTGCTCTACCATTGAGCTACCGTACATAGTTTGCAAACCATTACAGCAAACAGATAGAACCGCACATGAAGAATCCCGCCGAAGGCGAACTCCTTAGCAGTTCGCATCTCCATGTCACGGGATTATATAGATTTTTTCTTTCTTTTTTCTCATTACCTATTTTTTTTTTTATTCCCGTAGCATCTTTTGTAATTTAACTTATTTTCATCTTATTTAAAACAAAGAAATTACATTTCGTACTTTTGTGGCTACTCCTCCATCCCACAGTGACGTTAATATTAATCTATTTTTACCCACTTTTAACTATTCATGTCACCTAACTTTTGAAAATAAACCCATATATTATTTAGCCTACTATTCTTCCCCCCTAATATTTGGAAATTAATTCTCTCATTTAATTTTTTAATAATTTTGTAACAACTGAATCTAAATTATTAAAAAAAAATTAACACTTCTCGCCACCTATGATAAACTTCTTTCGCTTTTAAACTCTATTTCTTCCCTTCGAGCTTCCTTCTTTCGTCGGTCTAAAAAGTACAGCTTGCCTAACCCTTGTTCTGTTTACTTTATTTTCGTAATTTGTTCTGACAGGATTCCAGGACCCTTAATTCTGGAGAATCCCAGACATACTCCAGCCGGCCAGTTGGCATCTCAAAGTCTTGAAAAAGTGGAATTCGCGCGAATTTGACTATCGGTTATTGTTAGAAGGACATGTTGATACTTAGGCTAGAATAAGCCTATAAAAAGTTTACTTTTCGCGAAGTTTGAAAATTGAATCCTCCCTGTGTTTCACTGCGGTGATGAAATATTCAGCGGTGGATGCCGTCCATTGTAGCAATACTTGGACGAGCTTGGCGGTATTAAAAGTTGAGTATTGCAAATCTTAAAGTTTAACTGAAAAGCCAACTTATTTTTGTGTCATTTAGTTGAATACACTGAATTATTTGAATTCTGCAAAGGGATTTTTTTGTTTTCCACTATCTGCTCTAGTTATGACGGTTCAGAATATCTGCGGCTGTCCCCACAGCGAAAATTCTACTATGACGCGGGAAATTTTTATCTAAACACAAACAAGGCTTTTCAGTGGGCAGTGGCGATATTAGCGAAGATTGCTTAGTGCCTGAACAAAAGAAAAGTCATAAATCTTTCTTGTAAGGCATACAACAAATTAGAGGTACCACAAATCACACGGAAATTCCACTATTTGAAAATCGATTATTCCTGAATAGCGGAACAACCAAGTAACGCATTTTCAGCGGGTCTTCAAGCCAATTTAAGTGAATTAAGTGATGGGGAACTAGATTGTCCTATCCCAGTCCTTTTCGGTTAAACTTTAAGCTGTAGAATATATATGTATGTATCCATTCACCCTTCATAACACCAAATGGTAATGATAGAGTCAACGAATGAATGATTACTACACTACATGAGAACTAATGGAGGATGATGAAGGAATTTAAAAAAGGAAAACAAAAAGTACGTGAAAAAATAACACCCAAACAAAACAAAACGTTCACTAATCAGATGCTGTTATTCCTGGCCGCACAGGCGGGAGTACAACAGAGAAAAAAGAAAAACAAACTAATAGTTCTGATATAACACAAGTCTAATTTAGAAACATATACTATTATTTTTTGAACTAACGGAAAAATAGGATCATCCACACGAAATACAGAAACAGAGAAATAGAAAAATCCGAGCAAACATCGAACGTGGTGCTTAACTTTTACCTGTTGAGCGTAAATATCACCCCTCCAAGTCCAAGTCAAAACTACTCAGAAGGCTATAGACTATCTGGACGGCGCAGGACAAGCTTTGTCCGTCCCTTTCCACCTAAAGAGCAATAATTAGAAGAAAAAAGGTCTATGGTTCTAATCGGTAATCTACCAGTAAATTGCCGTATCTGATGCTTCCACAAAACAGATCGCTGTCGGTTAATCGGTCCATTATGTCTGAAACTGATAAGAGTGACGATAAATGCATATCTCCATCAAAATAGAAAACAAATGTAATGAGAAGTGAAGTGAGGGGCGGGGTTGAAGCAAAGGTATAAGTTCTTGTCCGTCCAGGATCAGTGGCAAAGCTCGTTGCTTCTGATACTGACTGAACTTTATTGTAAACGAACTTTCACATTGCCGTTTTAGTCCGGTGTTTCGTAATAAGGCAATAATCAGAAAATAACAATCAAAATAAAGCATTAAAGGACACCTGAACGATCCTACCATACTTCCATGAACCCCTCAGATCGTCCTTCACAGTACCAGTACAGAGAAGACGAATTTTTTCGCTCCGTAATTTCGGCGCTATCCACTCTTGAAGTTATAAGTCTCCCTATGGCGATTCGTTACGACCTCCCAAGACAAATTTAGCGCCAATATTTAAACTGTCATTATCGCATGGATAAACGTACGTTGATAACGCATGGATGGATAAACAGCGCATGGATGGATAAACGCATGGACTGTTACGGCGTGGACTGTTACAACATGAACTGTTACGCATGGACTGTTACAACTGTTACAGCGAGCGTTACGATCAAGACAAGTCGGAAAAAAGGCTGAAAACTGGGTCTAGGCGAAAACCCCCCCGGCGAAACCCCCCCCCGGACAAACTCCCCCCGCCAAAACGGTACCAAACCCCCCCCGATCAAAACCCCCCGGGTACCAAAACCCCCCGGTACCAAAACCCCCCCGCATAAAAAAAGATGGGTATGTAAGAGTAGAGTAACTGGTAGGTAGAGAGTAAGAGAAGAATAGAAAATCATACCGGTACCCTCCCCCCCCCCCCGGCGAACCCCGCCTCGAATCCTTAGACACTCGCACATATTTAGACTGGGATTTACTGGGCAACAAAACGAACAACCATGTGACAAGCACGAGTAAGGTGAAGAGCTGGTAGAATATTTCTGGGACTATCTTGAAAGTGCTATCAAACGAGCTCAACCTTTCCCTTGGCCCAAAGGATCCTCCCATCAAGTCTCATCAAAATATCTCATTCCCTTCGAGACTTATCCTGCTCACAGACGGAAAGCAGGACAACTTTTGCGGTGCATAGGTATCCCTCCACTTCCTGCCCATCTTCGAGTTTCTGGTATGACAATAACTAAAGAGCAATCAGGCAAAGGGAGCTTCACATTGCACCAATGGGTGGCATCCTAACTGCAGCTTCCTCGCCAAGAAGGGGAGGGCATTGGGAAAGGATTTGTTGGGGGGATCGTAACACTGAGTGGAACTGGCTTCGAAACCTCACTGACAACAGCTCCAGTCGAATGCGCGTGTTTGGTGACTTCAGCAATTAGTCTGTCACCATCAACCTTCACCTTCGCCTTACACTCCCCTTGTTTATCATTGTTCTGATACCCACTGTACTTCAGCATTATTATCAAGTTTGCGAAAGAAGGTTATTCTATTCTTACTCTCTACCTACCAGTTACGCTACTCTTGCATACCCGTCTTTTTTTATGCGGGGGGGTTTTGGTACCGGGGGGTTTTGGTCGGGGGGGGGGGTTTGGTACCGGGGGGGTTTTGGTCGGGGGGGGGGGGGTTTGGTAACGGGGGGGTTTTAGCCGGGGGGGGGGTTTGGCGGGTTTTTTTTGTCCGGGGGGGGGGTTTCCGCCGAAGGGGGGTTTAGCCGGAACCCCTGAAAACTATAGCACGGTGAAACTTTATCCGATTTTAGTCCGGTTTTCGAGAGATAAATGGTAAGCAGTATGTAAAAGTGGCAATTTAGGGTGTTAGACTTCATTCAGATGACCTTTAAACAGTTAAACATTGCGGGGGATACATTTGTCACTTGTTCAAGACTTGAACGCTGGCACAAAGCTAATTTTGTAACGCTCGGTTCTTGCACTGATAAAGGTCTGGGAAAGGTTCTGTAAGTGGTTCGGGAACGGATAATGGAGAATAACCACCTTCTTTTAGCGGGTTTTGGCTGTTTCTCCAACAAGCTCGCTCATTGATAAGGTCTCGACGGCAAGAGCTGTGTAGTTACTTGACCAATGGCTTAGAGCGTTGCCGTCCTAAAACGAATAATGGAGAACAGCCGCATCCCCTGTGTCTCTCATGTAAGAGATTTCGGCTGTTCTTGCGACAAGCTAGAGGGCAACTCCATCGTTACCTACGTAACGTTTTGTACGCTTTGAAAGGCTGTAGCGTCACCGATTTTCAACTTGGAGGACTCGTTTTTACTCTAAAACAAAGCTCAAGCCTTCTTCTATCTTATGTCCAGTGTTCCAGCAATTTCCTTTAAACGGTCTACGCGCACGGATCCAAAAACCCCGCGTTTCCAACGTAACAAAAAACGGAAGTGACTTTTTGGTAGTGTGCACATAGTCTTAGTTTTCAGCGAATCTGTAAGGTCCAGCGAACTGATTTTTTTTTTCATCAGTTACCAACAGTCTTAGGACTGTTGAGGCCGAAATTCGGAGCGATTGAGCGCCATGCTTCGTTTCTACAAATTTTTTTCTTCTGTTACAAACGTAACAGATTTTCGTTACCAACGTAACTCGTACGAATTCTCACCCGAATCTTTAGCAAAACGGTTTTGTTTGTAAAAGAAAAGTGAAATGTACATAATTGTTTGAACCACGGGTGCTACTACCACCGACAGACAGGGGGTGAGATAGCCTTTTTACTACGTCTCGTCTCGGATAAACAAGACCAAAAGTTTTTATGGGATCCCAAAAATCCAATATTTGATCCAGACAATTAGGTTTTGTCTCCGCCAGATCTCGTCTTCGCCAGATTTTTTGAACAGTTTTACTCTTAAAATTTAGAAACAGGTTAAGGCCAAATAGCTAATCATCTGAGAAATCCAAGTTCAGATGTGGATTCAGCATGTGAGTTTACCCCTATAAGCCGATCGAAACGATCCTGCCTTGCTTCTGCCTAGTTCTGCCAATTTTCCGGTTTCGACAAAATTTGAGAACTGCTTTTAACAAATTTTTCGGTTTTGGCCGGATTCCGGGCGCGGGCGAACTACTTGTCCGGCGAGAAAATGATTTTCACACAAGTGTTCAGCATGCCTCTTTACCTCTAAATCGAACATCTAAATCAACTTCAAATAAAACTTTTACTTTTAACAAAACTTTCCGGTTTTGGCCGGATTCCGGGCGAACTACTTGTCCGGCGAGAAAATGGTTTTCATATTCGTGTTCAGCATGTCTTCTATTACCCCTCAATTGACTATCTATTATCTGTTTAAAATATTTTGTTTGTCCCTTAATTTGAACCCCCCTCCCCCACCCCTAAATATAGGGCTAAAGAGTCCATCTACGAACTCGACCTTTCCCTTGACCCAAAGGATCCTCCCACCAAGTTTCATCAAAATATCTCATTACCTTCGAAAGTTATCGTGCTCACAGACAGACAGACATACGGACCAAGAAATTCACTAATAGGCCCCAAGCCCCCCCCCCCCCCCCATTCTCCAATCAACTGATATGTAATATTTGCATATACAGGGCACTTTATATTACTCAAGATGATCGATACTAAGATTAAAACCTTGCCAGATTTGCAGACATTTTTTACGTTACTGACGTAACATTGGGGTGTTACGTCAGTAACGCAAATTTTGTTACGTTTGTAACGTCTTTTATTGGCTCCAGGTATGAAATTATATTTTTTTTTCTTGTTTACTGGAATAAACACTAAAATTGCTATTTGCTAACGTACTGGCACTTTATTATCTTGCTTGGGTTGAGTTGTAGACAAACAATATGCCACTTTTTCGTTACAAACGTAACATCAGAAAGCTTATCTTTCAGCACTGATCAAATCCAATCCGTCAAAGATAGCGACTCCGAATGAACTACATTCCATTCAGGGCTGGCGGTTCTTTAAGTATGGTAAATTAAGAGGATTAGGCTTATTCCCAGATGGATTCTCATTGCAGCAAAAATGATCATAAAATCATGCAATCCCTGAAACTGATCAGCTTAAGATTTGGACAGCTCAAAAAATTAGAAAGGATGCTCCAAATTTAATAATTGAAACAGATTCTTAAAGCCCAGGGTATGCTCTATAAGAAAGACCCAAATATGTTCCACTAGCATTTATTTGAAAATTTGTCCTTCGGTAGACCATCTCATGGAGTTGCCCTAGAGCAAGAACCGGGCTATTACTGGATTAGGGCCAAGTTCATTGCCTGCACTGTCAGAAGTTTCATAACAGATAACACAAGAGACAACACTTGTGTTATAACAAGCGAGATAACAAGTGTTATGCATAACAAGCAGTGCCAGAAAGAGCCGAAACAGCATCTGCTGACCTTTTTTTTTCGTCATGATGTCGGAAAAGTCAGCAGATGCTTTTTCTGTGGTTTTTCGGCTCTTTCTGGCAATGCTTGTTATGCACAACATTGAATGCATAACGGGTTCAAAATCACAATAGATTACGGTCCAAGTGTTGTCTTTTGAAACCGCACATCCTTGTGTTATCTGCTATGAAACTTCTGACAGTGTGTGTTCGAGAACAAATAAGGGACACAAACCTCTTTCTCTGAATCTGTCTGGAGTTCATAAGCGTAAGATTCCGGCCGTTCTGCCGTAAGCTCGCTCAATCAGAAGGTCTTTCCATTAAGAACCTGATAGTTTATGCGGTAGTGGCGAAGGGCTGCCTGTGTCCAAGAATCTTTCAGTCTGATAGAGATTCGCTAGAACGTTAGAGAAGGCAACCCTATTGCTAGTGGACCTTGAGGGAATTTAGAAATCGGTATAAAAGGACCGACCTCACAGTTTGGAATTCAGTTCGGCTCGGGCCACAATCCCGACACAGTTGACGTAGTGACAAGTGTGTACCGACCTAACTCCAATGTAACTAGATACGAAATATATGTGCTTTAGTTATTGACCTACGAACTGAGTAGGCCATCGCCTTCGAAAAGACTCGGTGCATTAACATCACAAACCAGTAGCCAATGCCATGCTCGCCCGCTACACGTAGCCGCGCTATCATAACCAACGTTCACCACCACAGCACACAAGCATTTTATTTTCATAGCGGCGCCAGACCTCCCAAATTCCCTACGTGAACTTAATGAATCACCTGTGAATAATTATGTTAGGCATCATCATGAGTTTTTGATGTCAGCTTACAAACAGATAAGCATAAAGAATATTTTGAGTGTCATCTTCAGCTTATATAATTTTTCCTACTTGAAAAGCGTGGCTATCTATTCCACGAATATACGTTTGGTGTTTAAAAATCTTGTTTTCTTTTTACTGTGGGCCAAGCAGAGGGTGGGGTGGGTTGGTCTGAAGCAAAAGCTGAACATTGGATTATGACGAACAAGTCCAGGTTTTGTTACTGACTTCGAACTATCTTCAAAAAATTTCTGCCAGCGAGTTCAAGTTTTTCCTTGCGTGATAGGAATAGGAATTTCGCCCGAAACTATTTTTGTCGAACAGTTGACTGGAAAAGAAAACAGCTAATTGTTGGTCCGAATTTGTACTGACTCAGCCATGACCTTTTCTTCGGGATTGACGTTCCAGTCGTGCTCAATACGGTTTCTAATTTGTCATCTTCAAGTAGTAGGCTACACAGTACATTCAAACAGAACTGGCATAGTTCGAGCATAACTGGTACAGTTGACTGGAAAAGAAAACAATTAATTGTTGGTCCGGTCTCTGAAGGAATTTGCACTGACTAAGCAGCCATGACCCTATCTTCGGGAACGGCGTTCCAGTCGTGCTCAATACGGTTTCTAATTTGTCATCTTCAAGTAGTAGGCTACATAGTACATTCAAACAGAACTGGCATAGTTCGAGCATAACTTGTACAGTTACATCGACCCAGTTTATGTAGAACATTTAGGCTAAACAATGTGTGGTAAAACAAATCAAATTTATGGATTCACTGTTATTATCCCTATACCGACGGAACAGCTGGGCAAAGAATTTAGTAGGACTAGCCTAACAAATTTGTCGTCTTGGAATTTCTCTCAGACGGGGGAGGGGGGGGGCAGTTGATATCGTCCAGAGTCCTGAGATACACGCCCCTCTTATCCTTTCAATGATCAACTCGATTTTGAATTCTCTCTTCTGCCTTTTTTTTACGAAAAGATTGCTTCCTCGAACGAATTTTCTTGCTTCATTGATTTTCTTGTAGCCTTCGGGAGGGGGAGAAGACAATAGAACGACGGGGGTGCTACGCAAATTGGGTTGGGGAAAAAAGGTCCTTTCATCCACCCTTTGCTCTATGGGCCTCGTTTGCTGTACGGTCCTTGCCCGGTTTGACGAAAACCCAAAAATCAACCTATTTTCTTTAGGCAAACTTGAAACAATGGGCAAAAATCTTACTTTGCCTTATAGTCTGGACACGAAGCTCTTAATCGGTCTGAAGAAAATTAAAAAAAAAAACCTATTTTCTTTAGGCAAACTTGAAACAATGGGCAAAAATCTTCATTTGCCCTACAGTCTGGGCACTACGCTTTTAATCGGTCTGAAGAAAATCCAAAAACCAACCTATTTTCTTTGGGCAAACTTGAAACAGTGGGCAAGAATGTTCATTTGCCTTACAGTCTGGGTACTACGCTCTTTATTCGGTCTGAAGAAAACCCGAAGACCAAGCCTGTTTTCTTAATGCAAACTTGAAAAAATAGGAAAAATTCTTCATTTGCCTTCTTTTTATTCAGACTGACAAAAACCCAAAGACCCAAGTCTGTCTTTGTGAGGAAACTAGGAACAACGGGCAAAAACCTTATTTGCCTTGACGTTTGAGCACTCTACGCTCTTTTATAAGTCTGGCGAACACCTTTTTGACGAAAAATTATGTTAGCCTACTAAGTACTTCTGACTGTGTCCGGCGTATGATGTACCTGGGGCCCTGAAGTGGGAACCCCTTTGTATCCTTCGACTTTAACAAAAAGCCATGGGATCCCCGCTAAAAGATTCTTCTCGATTCGGTATCGTTAGAAAGATACAGAACTGTTCTCGTTTTGCTTCCTTTGTCCAGCGCTGGAACCTTTCCAGATCGCTTGGGGTACCGTTTATTGGAGTGGTGGGGAGAAGACATTGTTGAATTGCCAGTTCTTAGGGTGAGGTATTTTGGATATGAGCCTCCGGTTGATGATTTTGGTGATGAATTCGTTCATCTCGCAGGGGTACAGATTAGAGGCCGACGAACCGCGTAGCCTGTTTATATTATTTTGTTGACTTTTCTGCTGCCGTTTCACGCAACGAATTGTGTATTCCTCCGAGCAGCCATATTGATCAAGAGTTGAATGTATTTTTCAATTCAGTTTTTTTTTTCCTGTTTTCTGGGAAATAGATGATAATGAAATAATAGGGACACCTGTCCTTACGCCTCAGTAGCGCTGACCAACATTGGTGGAACACATTACTTCGTAGTTAAGTCATGATTAAATTCCGGCATGACCAAACTCTGCCTTGGTTCGGTGGACCTGTCAACGGGTAGTGTTGGGGACCGGGTGCTGACGGGAGAACACGCATATTTCCAAAAGTATGAATGGCATGTACTGACTTACAAAAGCTGTATTTAGTTAAAGAAGTCTTTCCATCCAGTGCATTACGAATTTGTCTCAGCCGCCTGTTCGAGACGGGTAAAATTATTACCTAAACAGTTCTTAAATATTGCAAGTCAATCCCTTAATCACCAAATACCCTCCCCCCCCCCCCGCCGGACCACCCCGCCCTTCATGCGTAAATAATCACGCCCGAAGCAATAATTGTTTCGTTTGTTGGTGGCCGCTCTTCTTTTCCGGAACTGCGTAGGAAATCTTCGCGTTCGATCCAGACCAGGATACGTGCTTCTTTAATCGCCCCTTGTGGTGGTTTCGGTGCCGCTTTTTGGTCTGTCGCTGCCGCTTTTCCGGACTTGGGGGCGAGAACTAGGCTCAACGGGCACACGGTCAAGTGCCATTTTTGGGGGCTTAAAGCATATGTCGCAGAAGATAACTTAATTCACAATGGGCACTAACTATGATTTAATTTTCATAAAATGCTTCACACATACACGTTTCTGACTTCCACTAGAGAGCGCTTCAAAAATAAGCCGTTTTCTTGTTATCGCTTGTCATTGACTCTTCGGCGTATCGGCGGAGACGATTTCAGAGCATGGTACTGCAAGGCGCAGAAATTCAAAAACTCTCAGCCATGTAGCGAAAATCAAGCATTTTGTAGAGTGCCATGACTGTTAAAATAAACCGTCTCTGTAGCTGGCAGATTGCTCTGGTGTTATCTGATGAAACTTTCTGTTGTTTGTAGTACCGTAGAAAAGTTTTGTTTTCTAGATGTAAAGTTACAAAACTGCCAAAAATGTACAAAAATAACCGACCTACTTGCAGCTGATTCTAGAGCTTGCAAGGAATTCTAAGTTTACATTTGTCAACAATACAAATAATCTGGAGTATATGATAACAACGAATGGATAAGAAAAAAGAAAGCCCGCTCATATTTGTCGAAGCTAGTAAATCAGAGTATGGCAGTCAGCAAAAAACGCCGGAACAATATTTTAGCGAAAATAAGTGTGTCTAGGAATCTGGTGATTTCTGATGTAACATTGCACTCTAGACTCTAGGGGGTGGTAATGTGGCATCATGATTGTTTGATCCGCCCACTGAACTTTAACACAAAGATGTTTATCCTTGTGTTGAATCTTGTATTGCTTTTGTTGTCTTTACGTATAATAATAACAATTTAAATCATGAATGGAAGTGAATTCTTTTGCGGTAGATTACTTGACGTTGATAAGTACCTTGTCGTCATATTTTTGTTGTCAAAGTAGATCTTTCTTCTTTTTTTCTTTACTGTACTCCGTCTGTGCTCATGCTTTTTGATGTTGGGAAATCAAATTACTAGTATTTTAAAATCGGTTAAGTCTTATGTTTCCCGAAAGCATAACACCAAAAACGGTCATAACATAGATTTTCTGTTCATATTTGATAATATTGAACACAGGGGTAGTAGCCTAGTTGTATACTTGTTCTTGCTGGACAGTTTTTGAGACGCCAGCTCTCCCTTCGTGTACAAGGGTGTAAACGTCTTTGGCAGACGTAGGAAATGAAGATTTAAGCATAGGGAAAAGGGAAATGTTTCCGAAAAATGTCAGAATTGGGGGGTCAGAGAGCGTGAAAATTTCTGAAAAACCTCGTGAAAAACAATTTCCTTCTTCTTCAGTGATAATTAGAGAGAAAGAGCGGAGCGTTTGGAGAACCTCAAGATTTCTTGGAATATTCTGTAAATATGCGAGCCCTTAAAAGCCTAAATCTTATCATTAAACATATGCACAGATTTGTGTTGACTTTATCAGTAATAGATAATTAAACTGTCAAGGATAATACATAATAATCTAAAGCAATAAGAACGCTAAAAAACAAATTTGAAACATATATGTTTTAAAGTTAGCTTGGGCTCAAGGAATATTTAAATTTGAAACATTGTTGAATGCGTGATCGTATTTAGGGATACATTTTTTCGAAAGGACAAAAAGTTAGATTTTCGGGGGTTTTATTCATCAGCTAATTATCCCTCTAAGATCTTCTAACCCGAAAATTTATTTTTTGTTCTTTCATTGTGAGTGGTCTTGGCTTCAAACCTTATACCAGGGACCCATAAATTTCCTGTAATGCCTCGCCATTCAAGGGGCTTGTCAATAAGAGATTTCTGATGCTATGTTGACCGAACGGAAGATAGTTCGAGAAATACCCACGGTCCAATCACGTCCAAGGCCAGATAGACAAAATTTGGGGTTGGCTGCTGGCGCCTTGAGGGAGGAGTCTCTTTGACGCGCACGTCGAATGAGGCAAACAAGAATGCCGATGCGACCCAAGAGGAATTTTTGGAAAGTAGGCAAGGATCGGACAACATAGCAACATAGAAGCATAGGAAATGACAAGCCCCCTGTAAAGGAAATTTATGGGTCCCTGCTTATACTTAAAACTGTTTCGGTACCGATCATTGCCGCAGGGGAGGGGATCCGATTCGTGGACTCCGTACACTGTCTTTGCAGACGGAAGTTCACACACATAGGATAACGCATAACGGTTAACACAAGATGCGCTTCCGTATTATGAATGTCGTAATTTCCTGTAATGTAACATTTAAAGCACAAGCCGTAGAAGACACATTTTCTGTTACAGCATTCGAACATACGTGACTCCTTTGAAACTTATCTGGGTTTCTCTGTCTCGTCCTCGCGCATCTCCCTTGGTTTTGATGAGAAACACGGAGAAACTTGCAAAACCGGTATTTCTAACCAATGAGAACATCAGAAGCGATAAGCTTCCGATCCGATCCACGTCGAAAAGCCGAAGGGTTGCTCACTCTCGATTATAATGTACTGCAAGTGCTTGGTGCCAGCACCGGTTGCCACGTGTTAGAACATTAAAGGACCCGTCGCACATGTAGTGCAAATGCGCCACCTACTTTCGTAATGGCATTCGTTAATTCTTAAACCTACAGACCCAAATTTCGTATGTTACATTCTAAACCTGGTACCTAACAAATCTTTGCACTTGCCACGATTCAGCATTTTCCGTGCGCATTGTGCTACCGACGAAGATTCGGGTATCGTGCTCTTGATGCGCAAAACCGGTTGTCTGAATTTTGTCGAGTTTTGCTAGAAGTCAATGGGCCTTAGAAAAGGTTTAAAACAGCCAAAGTCGTGGATAATTTGTTATTTCTATAGTATTCAGATAGTTTCGAATACAGGAACGTAAATAGTTCGAGGTGTGCTTTAAAATCAGCTTGTTTATATAGAAGCGGAATCGCCCATTTACCAACAGGGAAAGTGGAAGAATCAGTCGAGCGCCGTTGGGGTAGACAGTTCGGGAATGAGAATGAATGGAACCGTTACGGACGCGGAGTTGATAAGTAATGTCGATACGACGGGTACTTTTAAACAGTTGTATTATATATTATCGCTCGAAGAAAAGCAAGGGCGATAATGATTATAACACTAGTACACTTGTTTAATTTTCTGGTATTCCCCTGATGTTAAAAGAAAAAAGTACCAACCGTGCGATATCACTTGTTATCGCATGGCTGGCTGTGCGATAACAATTGTTATCGCACGGTTTGAACATTTTTCTTTTAACATCAGGGGAATACCAGAAAATTTTGGCACTGGGTAGGATAGGACTGGTATCGTGGGACTGCACAGTGTACTGGTGTTCTAAAACCACCGTTTTTAGTACCAAGATTTACGAAAAATTAACACATGAAAAGGGTATAACACGAACACTATCGTCGTCCTTCATCAGATTTAAAACAAGAATTTGTAACGTAATGTTTATTTATAAACATCCATCGCACAAGAAAAGAAAACAGAAAACCAAACAAAGAGAGATAATCACATCAGTAATCCGAAAAATTATCTCCCTTGCCACTCGTGGCCGCTCTGATTGTGTTTTAATCACATCCAGCTTCCGAACGTGTTTTAACACGTGTGTCCACGTGTTTTAAACATTGTAAATACAAGATAAAAGTGTTTATTTATTTTAGAATTCCATCTAAGTTGCTATTTTTTCAGGTCCAGTGCCACCCACTCACTATGACCAACGACACATGCGCTGCTCTTGTCCCAGCCGTTCCCCGACGTGTCCAAAAAACGTCCAACCTGGGCCCCTTACTGGTGAGGGGGTGGGGTCCGGGTATCATACAGAAAACCCTCATGCGCCCCTGCCACAAGGAGCGCGCGCCCTTGGCTCCCCCGCTAGTGGCTCCGTGCCGAGAAGTATGGAGTCACAAACGCCCGGGAGCGGCGCTAAAGTCGTGGATTCGGAAGTCGCCGCGCCCGTCGCGAAAAAATATTTGAGCGCCAAAGAGATGAAGAAGCTGTTGAAGTCGATCGACTTGGAAACGTGTAGGAAGGTGTGGAAGGAGAAGAAAGCGGAGCGGAAGCGGCAGAAGATGCAGCGGCGGAAGATGTCTCTGGGATCCATTACGGAATACAGTTCGGGAACGGATGACTTCCAGGACAACATTCCCCTGAAGCTGTTAGCTCGGGAGATTAAGCTGGAAAAAGTAGACGAATTCGATTCAGAGCTGACAACCTCCAGCTCATGCGATTCCAACTTGGTGACTGTCAAAACAGAATGTGTAAAAATAGAGGATCCGACCCCCACGCCATCTATGGCGGAAGAACCTGCCAAAGACCAACCAATAGAAACAGCGCCAGACACGCCCCAACCAATCAAAACACCCTCTGAGCCTAACGGACCAGTTACAGCGGAGGGGTCACCTATTCGCAAAAAGCGGCGTAAAAAGCGGTTAATTAAAGTAAAAAAGCTGATGGAGCATAGAGTTCGAAAGAAAAGGGGGCGTAAACCGAAGAAAGTGGTCACTCCGCCCCCCAAAAGCACATCGCCAATCAAACGGACCGCTAGTGCAAGTGGGAGGATTTCCGCATTAAGGACCGGTTCCCGAAGTGGTGATAAAACTCCGGGAGAAACTGTGCCAGAAGAAAAGTCCGTTGCTGACAAAAAAGAAAGGCTGGCATGTGGATGGTCCTGGCACGGAGAGCCATTTGAGGCAAAAGTATACCTTTCGGTAAGTTATTCTTTTCTTGTAGTTGGTGATGGGGAAATGAGATCTTTGAGTATGTCTTAGGTTTAGGTTCATAATATGCTAGGCCTAATAATAATAATATTATAGCCTAATTGCAATAATAAGGCTTTCGCATCTATAATTTCCTTAGGACACTCTACACACTCAATTGAATTTCAGCCAGGTGGTAGTCGACACCTGCTTTGAATTGGTTGATATTTTCGTCATTTACAACACTTTCTGGGAGATTATTCCAATATTCTACTATTCGGTTTCTAAAGCTCCATTTTCCAATGTCTTCCCGGAATTTCTTACCACTCAGTTTCAAGTTGTGTCCTCTGAGACTGTTGTGATTGAAAGTGAGGACATCACCAGGCCTTTTGTTGTCATAATAACTAAGTTTCAATCAAATCACCTCGTAGAATGTTCTTTAATTTAAAAAACACTTCATAACAGTATATCGATCGTCGTAAGAGCTACTATCGTGGCAACTCAGTGATGACGAGATATCAGACGAGAAGGTACACTCCAAGGATTTCATTCCTTTAAGGTAGGTGTTGGATTACGATGAGGAATAATTCTTGTTATTATTTCAGAAGTTTTTCTCTTTGTTTCATTCTTTTCATCACTGGGGGTCGGCCTGGGGTCGGCAGGGATACGAGCTCGTTAGCTCAATCCCATTTTATACACTGACTATACATAGATGATAAATACTATAAATGAGTCGTTGCTCTGTAATATGCGCACGCACAAAAAAAAAGAAAAAGAAAGAAAGACTCGTTCCATTCCGTATGCTTACACACGTCATGCCAAACTCTCCGTACGATAAAAAGAAAGAAAACAATAGATAGCCTATAATAATACCAGGTTGTGACCTAAGCTGAAGGAACGCTAACTTTTCATTAAAACTGAGTAGTTGTGTTTTTGATCATCTTCCGAGTTCGCATGCTGTTTGCATGATCATCACTTTTAGTGAAGCGGAGACCATGTAGGCTAAGGGCTCAGTTCAACAACACCTGCGAGTGAAACGGCGAACCGTGTCCCCTACGTAGTTCGTGCTCCAAGTTCGCCTGTCCTGTGCCAATTAACCTCAAAAGATCAGTAGTCCCGTAAAGTGTTGTTCGAGATAGACTATTTCAATCAGCACGTTCTTACGTACAAGTATGGCGTTTTCAACTTACTTATTTAGCTGGTTTAATATGGAAAGTAGACAATTATTTGCCAGATTGCTTATTCTCCGTTTTTAATTACCTGCAACGTAAACCGTTGAAGGCGTCAGGCGAGCTGTGTGTAAAAACGCAAATTACGCTGCAACGGCGAACTTAAGCAGGCGATCAACTACTGTGATACCCAACTACTGTTGGATCAATTGTCGGGTGTGTGTCGGGTTTTTATCACAATTTTTAATTTCCTTAATAGCTCGTACAATTCACTCGCTAGCATTGTATCATCATAAGTTAAGAACTATTAGTAAAATAACGCTATATAAAACATTTTGATAATTAATTTGAAGATCCACAATTTACGTGTATACAATTTACCTTGTCAACTACAGGCGACTACAGCAGAGAACTGAAGTGGAGTACGAAGGACTTCAGGTACGTTTCAGTTTGATGTGTGTTTGGGCGAATAAGCTTCGTACAGTGTTTTTCGAGGGGATGTTCCCTTGATGTGCACTATTGTACAGCGTCTGTGGGCACCGATTGTGTACTTACTGTAGCCTACAGCTGTTTTGGGAGTGTTTTTTGTACTCAAGCGGTGAGCAAACTGACGACGTCACTGCTTCGCCTCTCGCGTTGAAAGGTAAGGGACGCAGTAAGTTGAACTATTCTGCAATCGTCTAATACCTTGCAATAGGCCTACTGAAATATTATCAGTTAATTAATTAATTGTTTACTACCCACAAATTCCAGAGGAAAAAATAAATGGAATAAATAAAGAAAAGGAAGAAAAAAATACCTATAGGCTACATGCAAATGTAGTAGCACACAAACAGGAGGGTAAGTTGTGGTGTGGGGAAAACCGGGAGTAGGCTGATCCCGACAGCTTCCTGTGTAGGATTAGTTATTTCTCCGAAATATCTGGAAAACCGAACTTACGACTAATAACTCTATTCCGATGCCAAGGGGGAGGTACAGAAGAAATTGCGAAAAAAGTTTTTTAGTGAAAAAGAAGGTCTTTTTAAGAAGATACAGTCCAGAAACAGAAAAGATAGAATGGTCGCAAAAAGTTGAGTAGAGCCGACCGAGAGTTCGTCTATTATACCGCCCACGGTTAGTGACAATTTTCGAGTAACCAAATTATATATTTTTTTTTTCTTTATCAAGGACAGTTTGTTGCCGTAGAGACGGTAGATAACTAGTGATAGCAGGCCCGTATCCAGGAATTTATTTCGGGGGGGGGGGGGTTTGCCCGCGGAATTTATTTTGGTTCGGACCCCACGGTTCGGACCAAAAAGTACAAAAAATACATATATCAGAGGTTAGAGCCTACAAAAAACTATTACTTTTGTGGGTTTCGGGGGGGGGGGTCGAACCCCCCCCCTGGATACGGCCTTGAGTGATAGTGACGATCAGAACATTAAATGGCTGACCATTCTTATGAAGTAACCGCTCTTCTTATTCTGATACCATAGCGTTCTAGAGGCGATTGATATATAACTGTAGATACATTTCTTTATTCGAAGAAGGATAACGTAACACAAAATAAAAAATGTGAAACGACGACACCTACATCTGGTTATCCTTATTTTTCAGCTGTAACGCGTAACTGTAAAACCTGTCCGGATGCATAAATTATACTAGACAGTTTAATGCGACAGGCCGGATTTGATTCCAGCGTTAGAAGGACTTTTCCAAACACTGCCTGTCTTCCCCAGGTACCTGTCATAGAGTGTTTTAGATATCTTTTAAGTTAATTAGGCTCGCCTCGGTCTTGTCCGTTTGTTTGAAGTGTAATTTTTTTTCTATTTTAAGTTGTGTCCTTTCTTTTTTCATTGTACTCCACTGTTTCTATTTTATAGAAGTGAGTAAATGAAAATATTCATTCATTCATTAAAAATATCGGGCGGAGAGCTATTAGCCTCCACACATGAGCTAAAGGATCCGTCGTGTCTATAATTGAAATGCAACCTACCTACGTAATTGCATTCATTAATTCCTAAGCCCATAGACCCGAAATCCATATGTTACATTCTAAGCCCGCTAACGATACCTCACTAATCTTCGCACTAGCCACGATTCACTACTTTCCATGCGCATTATGCTCCCGACCCATGTTCGCGCCTCATGCTGTTGACGCATATAAACAGGTTATCTGAATTTTGCCGAGTTTTTGGCAGAAGTCAATGGGAGAGGGACTAAAACACCCAAAGCCGTGGATAATATGATGAAAGCAGAGCCTAGATTTGCAGTATTCAAATAGTTTGAAAATTGGGACATAAACAGTAAATAGTGCGAGGTGTGCTTTCAGAAAATTCCTTTCAGGTTCTTTAATTCCAAAAAAAAAACTTCATAAAAATATATGTCGATCGCTGGGGGCCTAGCGATCCACATAGTGGATCGTATAGTGGGGGATACTAGGGGATATATATATATATATATAGATATAGATATATATAGTGGGATATATATATATATATATAGATATAGATATATATAGTGGGATATATATATATATATAGATATAGATATATATAGTGGGATATATATATATATATAGTGGGGGATACTAGCTCGTTAGCTCGGCCCCATTTTAAACACTGACTGTATGAATGAATGAATGAATTTGATCCCAAAAAAGCCCAAGGGCCATGGCGGGAAACATAAAACAATAACAAAAAAACAAAATATCATACACTCCAAAACAAACAAAAAATCAACTTCTATAAAAATAGTTCACGGTTGGTCATAGCTATCTTCAGGATAATATATAATATAATATAAATGAGTCGTTCCTCTGTAATAGCCTACGCACACAGAAGAAAGAAAGACTCGCTCCGTTCCGTATACTTACACATGCCATACCGTACCAAACTCTCTACACGATAAAAAAAAAATGTGAAAAAAATAATAACACTAGGTTGTGGCCTAAGCTGAAGGATCGCTAACTTTTCACTAAAACAAAATTACTAATCAACGTTTGGGGACCCGTAGGGAAAAAAGGTACCCGGATTCCCGTAAAGGTGTCCGGAATTTTGGAACAACATTCCGGGCACGGAAAACGTAACGGAAATCCCGCCTGGGGAGTCTTGTTTCCTGGAATTCCGCAGTTTAACGCGGAATTCCTGTCAAACCGCGGAATTCCGGGACGTTTTCCGTGCCCGGAATGTTGTTCCAAAATTCCGGACACCTTTACGGGAATCCGGGTACCTTTTTTCCCTACGGGGATTACCGGGATATGATAAAGGTAAACGTATCATATTTTAATATCAGTAGTCTGCCAACAGGTGATTTTTTATTTTCTTTTTCAAAGTGAACACTGATCGATCCTGTTCAAAAAAGCCTTTATAATTGTTCCAAACTCCGATAACTCTGTTCCTTATCGAAAACCCGAGACCTTTCAGTGATGATTAGAGGCTGGCGTATTTTCGAAGCCAGTCGCGTCTCATAATTTGTATAAAAGCATTTTTTAGAGGGTCACGTCAGCTCTTTTCAACCTTCTTTCGTAAAAACTTCCAATCTGACGACGTCAAGAAACTTTCCTGTCTAAGTAATTACGTCACTTAGACTCCAGGGCTTCCACTGTCGGGGAGCGCGTTCTTTGAAGAAAAAGAATTTTCAGCTGCGCTCGGGAATAAATTCACGCCGATTCGGTTATTTAGTTGGAAATAACTTTTTTTTTAACTAAAATGAACCACAAAGAGATCGCAATGGGATTGGAAGAAAATTGATACTTTGGCGGGAACGTGGGAAGAATGTCGATTGTGTTTCTGGGGGCTTGGAAATCGTTAGGCTGTACTTTCGAAAAAAGTAACGGGAAAAAGACAGAAAAAAATAAAAAAAATAATAAATATGGGTTTAGTCGTAAAATATGATTCATTTTAGTTACTATTTATCAGTGAATAATTAGTAATGGTATGTATATGGGTAGCGTGTTAGAATCGTATTCTAAACAGTATACCCTTTCAAATATTTATGGCATTTCGTTCACTTTTATTATCTTCCTTTCTCGAAATTAGTTGCTATTGAGGATGGGAACGATGTATGTCGAGTTCTTCTTTGATATTGATCAGTGACCATAACAGAGAGTTCTTGCGAAGCAAAAGCTGAAGAGTAAATTAAGAATACAAATTTTTGGTTAAAGACAAAAAAATTAATAAAAAAAAAAGAAGGGTGAAATCTAGTAGTGTCTTGAGCTGTTAATAAATGAAGTTGTGGGGCCGAGACTGTGCAGAATACTGAGTTCAAGTTAAACTGAATAGGGCAGAGATCCGACATTCTAGTTACACTACACTTACTTGCTTAAAAAGGCCTGAAAATCCGATAAAAACGCGTTACTTCGTTTCTCCGCTATCCAAAGATAATCGATTTCATCGAATGAACTTATTCTTTCGGATTTGTGATACTTCTATGTGCTTGTCCCTGTATGCTTGAAATATTTATGTTGCAATATACAATAATACATATATTTTTATTGAACTATACTTTCCTACTCTCTTCGGAGGAGTTGTTTCATCCAGTTTTCCGAGCTTAGCATCCGTAACACATGGAAATGCAGGCTTTTGTTCAAATTCGAATTCTCCGCGTCTGGATGAATTTGGGGTTGTCCTGCAAGCAGCGCACATTCTGAACATTATTACTAGAGCCCCTGGTGGAAAAATACAAATCTTTTAGATGAGTCAGAATGATTCAGTGTAGGCTATTCAAATATCAAATGTAGGCCTACAAATAAGCTGTCTTTTTAGTGAAGGCGAACTGTAATTACGTTATTTTCTTTCTCAATAACGAGCGCCATTTTGGATGTTCCTTTCACAGTATTTTTCATGATTTGCGCTCTAGCCAAATTGAGTCTTCGCATAAGAGTGATTTCATTTTTCTCCGGGGAATTTGAGCTGGAATGCAGCAACTGTAGCCTATGTCCTCTGTGGGAAATTGGAACGATAGGCTAAGCTCTTCATCGAACCTTCAACTTCGGAACGCAGTCTCTGGAAAAACGGACTGTAAGAGGTACTGTCGGATTTTCGGTTTTTCTACCGAATTCGGTTCAGTCAGTGTCGCCACATGCCCATACGGTCCTTGTGTTTTCATTCTTGTGTGGTGTCATGCGTTAAAGGAACAGAAAACTTGACTCAAACTTGACCCGGGGAGCTAGCTAACATATCAAGAATGTACCCTGAGTCGATATTGAGAGTAAGAAAAATTCTCGTTACGACCATTGCAGTTTCCGGGCAGTTTCCGAGAATTCGACTTTTGAGCAAAAGGTTTGCAAAAGCAAAAGGTTTGTGTGCCGCGACTAGGAATCGAACCCCGGCCGTCTAGTCAGGGAGGTCGTTACTCTGTAGTCTACATGTAAAAAGGCGAACTTTTACAGTAGGCTACATGAGTGCATAAGGGGCAAGGGTCTGCCAGCTAGCTTTGGGAACACTAAGGAGGGGGTTCGAGACAGTTCGAGATGACAAAGAAGGGGGGGCCTGTCGACAATAAGACCCTGTATATTTATCCAAGCCCCCCGGGCGATTCGATGGCCGAAAGTTGCGTAGTCAAGTTTACTGTTCCTTTAAAGGAACCGTCGTGCCTATAATGCCAATGCAACCTACTTCCGTAACTGCATTCATTAATTCTTAAACCCGGAGACTCAACTTTCATTTTACATTCTTTAACCTGCTAACCGCACCTCACTAATATTTGCACTTGCCACGATTCACTATTTTCCATGTGCATTATGCTCCCGACGATTGCTCGCATATCATGCTATTGATGCGTAAAACAGTTTGTCTGAAATTTTGCCAAATTTTTGCTAGAAGTCAATGGGTCTTGAAAAAGGCTTAAAACCGCCAAAGTCGTGGATAATTTGTCGAAAGCGGAGCTTAGTTTGACAGTATTCAAATAGTTTTTGACTATTGGAACATAAACTGTGAATAATGCGAGGAGTGTCGAAAAGAACTGTTCCCACACTGGCATTTTAGCTTCGTTCCGAACTGGAAGCGGTGCAGTTTTCTCCATCGTTAGCGGGCAGTTTTCCCGTTAAACTATGCAGGGTACACTGTAAAAAGTTTCTCCGAGTAAGGATTAAAGTTAACTGCAGTATTTGCTACTGGGATTAATCTTATTTCTACTGGGATAAGATTAATTCGAATTAGAAACAATCTTATCTCAGCAGAGACAATATTAATCCCAGTAGCAAATACTGCAAGATTTTTTTTTTACAGTTTATGCCTGTGCTTATGAGAAGGTACGCAGGCAATATCGCATACAGAAAACTGTATCCTGCGGCCTTACCTGATATTCGCTGGTTAATTGCGCCTTAAAGACGGTCTCATAACTCGCTGTTCCTGCCTAAAACCAACTTTAATCTCTATTTCCTGCCACGTGTAATTTAAAACCAACTTTAATCTCTTTTTCCTGTGACCCGTAAACTTCCGGGCTCATCGCTTCTCACTTATTTTACGAATTGCATCCAGTGCGAACCCGCCTTATGTGACATTCACGGGTTATTCGCCTTAAAGGACACCTGAATGAAGAGTACCAAGTATCATCCCTATCTGTATGACTTCCGTTAACATTTCCTGCAGAAAACCCCATCCAAATACGAAATAGTGTTTCCAAGCTATGATTTTGGCTCCATTTTGCATCTGTCCTTATTTCAGTACCGAACAATAAATTTTAGAAATGAACAAATGTCTCCAATCAACCCTTCTTCTGGAATATTTATCAACCAGTTAAGCCCAAACATATCTAGAAGAAATTCCAATACGATCCGGCCAGCGCTGTACAAGATTTGAATGAATTGCGCTTTTTGTCTTGGAGTCTGCATGTGCAAACCTCCAGAAACGAACATCTCTATTTTGAAAACGTCACGCTCAGGAAAAGAATGCTCTCCGTGGCGATGTGTGTAAATGCATTCTCCATGGTGTGTTCAAGTATGGCTTCATTGTTCGGGTTTCCTTTAAAGTTAAACTGAAAAGCCAATTTATTTTTATGTCATTTAACTGATTAGGCTACACTGCATTATTTGGATTGTGTTATTTTGCTCTAGTATGACGTTCAGAATATATACGGCCGTCCTCACAACGCAGACTTCTATTGTGACAGAAAATTTCTCAATACAAACACGGCTTTTCATTGGCCAGTGATCAGCTTGCGGAAGGTAACTCACTGCGTGAACACTTTGTTTCTCGTAAATCGTTTTCGTCAAGCATACAACACTGGTACAAGCGCAAAAAGGTACCACAAATCTGACATGGAAATTCCACTCTATGAAAATTGATTATTCGTAAATAGCGGATGAACTAAGTATGAAATGCATTTTCATCGGGTCTTCGAGCCTACTTCAGTGAATTAGTGATCGGTAACTAGATTGTCCTATATCAGCGCTTTTCAGTTTAACTTTAAAGATGATCTTGAAACACGCTGTTTCTGCTTGAAACCAACTTCAACCTCTATGTCCTGCCACCTGGAATTTAAAAACAACTCTAACTCTATTTCCCATCACCTGCAAACCCCCTTGCTCATCGCCTCCCACTCTTTCCGAACGATTATTCGGTGTCGGGTTTCTTAAATTCCCTCCATGAGTAGTAAAAATTACCTGAATTGTTAGCAATGGCACATTTGCGAGTTTTAGATATGAACTTGTAAACAGTAAATGCTTGCCAAAATGTTAAATAGTCTTTTTCAGTTTTTATTTTCTTTCTTCGTTAAAATGGGTTGCTGCTGAGGACAGGAATGTTTGATTGGAATTAAGTAGTCCATGTTTGTATACGGACTATAACCGTCCACCCACGAAGACAAAGAACTGTTTGTTTTGGCTAAAACGTGACGATATTCCTCGCGCAAGTGATAAAACCGTCAATTGGCACAGCTTGATGCTAGAATCAAGACTACTTTGTTTCGGTAATAAAAGTTTGCAACATCATAAAACCGCGATAAAGAAAGGGCCAGGGACTGACTCGCCAGTTTTGTTCCCAACCAGTAACCGAAAGAGAGCTCATGGAATCCTACGAAGAAATGATTGATTAAAAGCACTTTGTAAAGCCTCCCAGCGTATTACTCTTAAGCGTGGGAACCCATCTCCAGGAAGGTTTCTGGGCGAGGCACTTCATACGCAAATGAATTTCCTTAGAGACCCCGGATAGGACAGATTCGGAGATTTCGGAACATTCTAATTAGTCCTTTTCTGGCTCCCAAGAGATTCGATTTGTTGACGAAGAAGTTGGGAGAGGGGAAGGTAAACATCTCCCAGGCTTTACGAAGACATTGTTGTCCGAGAAATTGGTTGAAGGGAAATTGGTTTGTAAGTAAGTAACTTTGTTTTTGACCCGCCAATTTTGAAAAGTGGAGTAATAAAGAAAACTGATAAAACAGGTCCCAAAAATACAGTTTGTCTTTGTTCAGTGAGGATTTATACTTTCTGTCACTTCGCATGTCCGCAGCAATAGTGTGTGGATAAGTCGGAAACTGTAATAACGATTGTTTTCTAGAATGACGACCCCCCAGTACTTCGAAGGTGCTACCCCTCGATGCGTCACGAGGAAGGTGAAATCATCCGTTTGCGGGACAGTGTCATCTTACGGTCGGGAACGCGCGCGAACGATCTTCCGTATGTTGCTAAAGTCGCTGCCATGTGGGACAACCCAGATGATGGTAAGTTCGCCTACCCTCTTTAAAGCACGCCTCGAATTGTTTATGTTGCACTATTCTAAAATAGTTGAACACAAACCTCTATAAAGAATTTGGCCGTTTTTGGGAGCCCAAAACGTTAGTGACGGATATCTATGACATAGCAAAAGTTGTCCGTCTGTCCGGTGTCTGTCTGTCCGTCTGTAAGCACGATAACTCTCGAAGGGAATGAGATATTTTGATGAAACTTGATGTGAGGATTCTTTGGGTCAAGAGTAAGGTCGAGTTCAGGTCGAGTTCGTAGATGGGCTCTGTAGCCCTACGTTTAGGGGTGAGGGAGGGGGTTTAAATTAAGGGCCAAACAAAATATTTTGAAACAGCTAATGTGATAGTCGATTATAGGTTAAGAAGACATGCTGAACACGATGGTGAAAACCATTTTCTCGCCGGACAAGTAGTTCGCCCGGAATCCGGCCCAAACCGGAAAATTTGTTAAAAGCAGAAGTTTTGTTTGAACTTAATTAGATGTTCGATTTAGGGGTAAGAAGACATGTTGAACACGATGGTGAAAACCATTTTCTCGCCGGACAAGTAGCTCGCCCGGAATCCGGCCAAAACCGGAAAATTTGTTAAAAGCATAAGTTTTATTTGAAGTTGACTAGCTGTCAGATTTAAAGGTAAGAAGAGACGCTGAATCTGTATATGACAATCATTTTTTACCCGGACATATAATTCGTTCGGAACCGGTTGAAACCGGATTTTTTTTTTATAAGTTAAAGTTTATTGGAAGTTGATTAGATGCTCTTTATAGGATAAGGAAATACGCTGAATCCGTTTCTGAACTTTTTTTTTTGTGCTGGACAAGTAGTTCGCTCGGAATTCAGCCGAAACCGGAAATTTGGCAGAAGTAAAGCAGGTGTTCTCAGATGATTAGCGTGGCGAAGACTGGATCTGGCGAAGACAAGACCTAGTTGTCTGGATCAAATATTAAATTTTTGGGATCCCATCGAAACCTTTGGTCTTGTTCTTATAAGCCGTTTTTGCATCCACCGGTGACTACTCACCAGTCTTTTAACCCGTTTTTGAACTAACCGGTATCCGGTTTTACCTCTTCGGTGCGGACTAACCAGAACCTGCTCAGGAGCCCGGCTTTACCGAGGACTTCGCAAGTTTTCGTCAACTCACCGGTGAACCAAGAAACGCGTTACAAGAGAAGAACCGGACACTTGTGACAAAACACCAGAGATAGCCCGGATTGCAACGAACGCAGCTATAGAGTCAAGTTCGACTAAACAGTTCACTTCCACATGTCATGGGATTGGAGCCGTGAATTAAATTTTGAGTGTGAGAAAAAAAACTAGGATCATGCTGAAAATGGATCTTTGCCCCCCCCCCCCCTCTGAGGTTTACTGGAATGGCGCCACTTAGTTATTTGAGAAGCATTTGGCATTTGGCTTCTTTTGTAGAAATGCGGCTTAAAAATAAATTAAAAGTTGATTTGTTTCAGGTGAAATGATGATCTCAATACTATGGTTCTACCGCCCAGAGCACACCGAACGAGGAAGGAAGTCTGGGGACAAAGGAGACGAAGTCTTCGCCTCCCGTCATAGGGATACCACTTACGTAGCCTGCATTGAAGATAAATGCCACGTGCTGACATATAATGAGTACTGCAGGTAAGGATCGGCGCTATGGTGGGTGTTTGGGACCATCAGTTGACATTTGTTAGGTTAGAATTTCATCATATTATTCGGTGACGTTCAGAGAAGCACATCTATACTGTAATGAAATGCGACCTTGTCAATTAAAGGACACCTGACACTACATCGTGTTTCTGCTAAGATGTTCTGAGATAGCTAATTTACACAAGAGGCGTATTCTCGCCGTTCCCCGAGGCCTCCACTTGAGGAGTCCTGCGTTTTTGTTTGTCCCGGGGACTCACTCCCCGTATTCTCGCGAGTCCCCACGGACGGGGAATGCTCCGATTATCACCAGCATCATCAAAAAGGACTCCCTTTCAGATTCGGAGGGGAATCAATTTTTGCTGGTGTTGGTGCAATGTAAAATTAATTAAAAACAATCAGGATAAATAAAACTAACAATAAAGTGAATTAAGATAAATTCATCAACTGAATTTTTTTTTTCAAAAATTTTCGTTTTAGAAGCATTCCCCGTGTTCGCGCTGTTTTCCGTACGCGGAGTCCGCGTTGAATGACTCCCTGTATTCTCGCCGTTCCCTTCGATTCCCCGGGGAGTCCTCGGGGAACGGCGAGAATACGCCTAAGGTTTCGGCTGTTTTTAGCCTCTTTACATACCCCTTGCCTTGGAGAACAGATTTGGCAAAATTTGCATAACAACCTTCTGACGAATAAACATCTCGGAAACAATGATCAGGAGCCTGATCCCTCACGCAAGGACAACAAAAGCGGCAAGCGTTATAATCAGTGTAAGGCTAATATAAGAGATAGGGCACTCTTATGAAGTGTCAAATCTCGGGAACGGGAATGGATGGAAATACTACTGAAGTAGAATGAGTTACTATCATAATGCAAAGAAAAAAAAATCAGATAGAACTTTTGTCTTTAGTCGCATGCAGCGACTATGAAATCCCCGACAAAACTGAGCGGACCTAGAGGTATTTACTCTAGCTTTGAGCTGATGTTGATACCCGTTTACTCCTCTTCCATCTTCGCCGTTGCTTATCGCAAAAGAAATAATGAAGGAGGCTGTTGGCAGGATGCGTACTCCGCGCGCTAACCCTCTGGAGCGCGTCCATAAAGCCAATCAGCTTTGACTCCTACTTTTCCTCTTTAGCGACTTAACAGCGATTTAGCTATTTGTAGAGGTAACGAAACGTGATGTGGCGCGAAGCTAGTAACCTCCGCTCGTTCGTAGTGGACAGGGTTTGGGGAAATATTTGACTCCGCATAGTCATATTACAGAGATAGGGAGACGGAGGTTCTGCAGATTGTTTGTTCTTGATAATACAACGTGTCCATTAAAACGCTGTGGTTCATGCCATTGACCCCAACCTAGATATTGGCACTGATGTTTGTCAGGATTACTTTCCTGGCCATAACTTTATCACTTAGCCTTTTTATCGTACCGCCGAGTTTCAGATGGTATAGCGTGAGTCGATAGGACATTATTTACACTTTTTGTGTCATGAGAGTGATTACTCCAGTATTCATGAGTCATTTTAGCCATTTAGAAGCAAGGGAGTGGCAACTTGAAGCAGTAATCCGATGAATATGTAGTCACTCGATGTTTTTACTACCAGTAAAATGAATATGTACCTAGTTGGTCGTAATTCAGTCATTTTTTTAGAGGCTACACTGTTAGAAGTTTCATAACAGATAACACTTGGGAAGTTATCTGCTGTGTTTGAAAATGTTATGCATGAAATGTTATACATAACAAGGTTTGCTAGGAAGAGCCAAAAAAGCATCTACTTTATTGTTTATCGTCATGATGTAGGAAAACTCAGCAAATGCTTTTTGGCGGTTTTTCGGCTCTTCCTGATTGTAACGCTTATTATGCATAACATTTTGAAACACAAAGATAATACCCGAAGTGTTATCTCTTACGCATAATCTGTTGAAACCGCGCATCCTTGTGTTATCTGTTATGAAACTTCTGACAGTGTAGAAATGGCACAGAGCTGCACATATGGCGTGCAGATAAAATAAGAAAGAAAGATAAAACTGATCATTTCTGAATAAAAGGTCTAGTATTTTGGGAATAATAGTTTATTTGTATAACGAAAAACTATTAGCTTAAACTTGAAAGCAACAGTCTGAAAGGGGTTTCGCCTAACCTGTCCAGTCGAGGAAAAACTAATTGCCTTTCGTGACTCAGTATAGGTTATCACCCAGGCACAGCTTTTTTCTTTATTTATTTTCGCGCAGAATTTTTTTCGTATTTATCTTCATGTTTCTTGCCTTTGGGCTTAGACTCCTCGTCTCGGTGATGTTAATATTTTTAGACATTTAACGCCTCCTACTTTTTCTAAACACATTTTTTTTTACAAAACATTATCTCTAATTCTTTCCAGTTAACATTTGATTTATTTTATATTGTTTGTTTTATCTCTGACCTTCACAAATTAAAAATTTCACACCCGTTTACTTTTTTCTGACCAGTTTCTTTCAGTTTCCCTTCGCCTAAATTGCTGACAACTCGGTGATTGCATTCAGTGATCGTCACGGTTTAGAATCTGAGTGATTACAAGCGATAATCTTCTGAGATCCTTTGACGGAAGAATAAACAATTTGCAAACAAGAAACGATTGAATGGAATTGATAGGGATTTTGAAGCACTCTGTGGAAGGCTGGCTAAAAAAAAGATGGTAAACAATTAACTTGGTATAAGGCAACTCTTTTTACAAACTTTTATCTCTGATTCTTTCACATCAACACTTTATTTTGTTTTATATTCTTTTTTTTTAATCTGTCCTTTTCAGATTTAAAATCTCACGACTCGGCTTCTTTTCAGTTATTGTCACGGATTAGAATCGGATCATTACAAGCGATAATTTCTTGAGATCTTTTGATAGAAGAAGAAACAATTTGCAATAAACGATTAAGTAGAATTGATAGGGATTAAAGCAACTCTTTCAATAATAAAATGGTTCAGAAATATCAGTTTTCGGAATATTTTCCGAAAACAACCGAACAAATTTTCTTGTGGGCGCATGTCGACTCTGTCCAGACTCCCCTCCCCGCTCGTCGAAGCAAAGGCTCGACGCAAAATATATGAAAACTGTGCGCTCTGTAGTTAAAAAGTGCCAATTAGTCCGAAACACAAGATCGACCTGTTCTGTTGGCCTACGAAGTCCTTAAAAATTGAAAACAAAAATTTTGAGGCCTCTCATGCCCGCTCATGCCCTTATTTTTGAAAGAGTTGTCAATGAACCTTGAAACTTTCGGCAAAGCTTGCGCGAATTGACTGACATACCCTCTGGTAGGCAGAAAAGGTGCTGTAATATCGGAAACAGATGTAAATATCTGTTCTGTTTCAAAGGTTGCTGGTATTCCGATATAAAAGGAGTCCGTTTTAAGCAGAATAAGCTTATTTTGAAGCTCTCTTTTACTTTTTACATAGTCAGATATATACTCCTTCGTTTAATATGGTGAACTCCCATTGTTACGTGTTGTAGCCAACCGGAAAATGACGATTATTTGAAACTCCGGTTTTCGCATACCTAATCTGCTTGTTTTTGCCGGTGAAAATGGAATGTTTGAATGGAATTGTGATATTGTGATCGTATCATACAGGTGTTGCGGGGCCTTTTCGTTGGAATAATTTCGCAACTTTACCGTCCTTGTCGAATTGCATGTTCTTGCTTGGAATGAAGACTGAAGGAATATAATTAAGATGATCGCACTTTTCCACCATAGTGGAAATCTACAATTTAATCGCTTTGCAGCATGTGTTATACAGTGGAAATTACGAATCCAAGTCGGACGGTAAAAATACGGTCACATGTGTTAAAGTTCAATGGGCGGATCAGACAATCATGGAGCGCGTTCCACCCTACTTACCGTAGTTACTACGCTAGTCACCGTAGTTACTACGCGTCTTAGCGTCAAGGCTGGAACGCTTATTTCTCTTTTCGGTCAAATATCAGGCCGCGGGCTGATCGGATTAATCATGTTGCATAGATGCGTAGTTACTACGCTTACTATGCTCCCGAGCGTGGTAAGCAAATAGTTACTATTAGTTACTATTTCGAGAAGGATGGAACTGTCAGCGTAGTGACTTTCGTGAGACTGGAATGGAAATAGTCTTGTTCTTTGAAATTAATTGTTATCATCTTCCCTACTTATGTTTGGTTGGATTTGGAGTTTTTAAGGGTTAGGTGAAGGTAAGAAAGGCCGTTTTCTAGATGAAGGTGGGTTATCCTCCATATCTAAATCCCCTGGCTGGGCTGACCAGGATTCGGATTATCTTACTAAGCCGAGTACTGGGAGGCCAAGCCGGGTCAGTCGCTCGGCGAAGCATGGCGTAGGCAAGCGTAGACGATAAAGGGTAATGACGATAGAAGATTTAAAAAAAGAAAAAAAAGAAGAAGAAGAGATTAACGAAGATTTATGAAGTGTTTGAAAGATTGATAAAGTGTACATCTTGGTTGACCCGGTCGGAATACGATAGCCCTCCACTATTCTTCGGTTAACTAATAATTACTATTGGTAGAGGGGTGGAACACGCTCATGATGTCACCTTACAACAATCTAGAATACAACGTTACATCAGAAATCAGCAGATTCCCAGACAACTTATTTTCGCTAATATATCTTACGGCAGTCTTTGCTGACTGCCATACTCCAATTTACTAGCTTTAACAAACATGTTTCTTTTTTCTTATCAATTCGTTATTATTAGATACTGCGTATTATTTGTAATATTGGCAAATACTCATATTAACGCGTTAACTGAGAATTCCTTGTAAGCTCTGGGATCAGCTGCAAGTAAGTCTTTGTACATTTTTGGCAGTTTTGCAATTTTACATCTAGATAAAAAACTTTTCTTCGATACTACAAACAACATAAGTTTTATCAGATAACACTAGAGCAATCTGCCAGCTACAGAGACGGTGTATTTTGGCAGCCATGGCACTCATCTCTCAGCTTTATAAAGTGATTGGCTTTCGTACGTGGACTAGAGTTTTCGAATTTAAGCGCCTTGCAATACCATGCTCTGAAATAGTCTCCACCGAGATGCCGAGGAGGTAATGACAAGCGATGACAAGAAAACGGCTTATATTTTAAGCGCTCTCTAGTGGAAGTCTGAAATTTGTGAATCATTTAATAAAAATTAAAGCATAATTAGTGCCCATTGTGCTTTAAGGTACGTGCTCACACAGTCTTGTAAGATTTCGCGTGCGAAATTCGTGTTACTATGCCAGTATTTGACCGGCAAATTCGCTTAATTTAGACATAGTGGCAAAAATATTTGATTCATTGACAGGAATGCTGTAAAGTTGGCCAAGCTCCAGTCCCAAGTAAAAAAAACTGCTTTGAAAGTTCGCTCTGTAATAAAGTAACGAAATAAAATAAATCTGAAACGCGAGTGGTGGCTAAGCCTTTTTTCTTCAGAGGGAAGTTCAGACCTTACTGACTGTTGGTAGGTAACTTAAACCTCGGAGGACATTTTCCTCTCATTTCCAGGACACCCCCGGAGTTTTCCGCTGGAAAACATGAGAGCAAACTGTCCTGGAGTTCCAGTAATTTAATTTCCATGCATAAGAACAGAGCTCCGATGGGACAGACGAGAAGACTTATCTCCTGAAACGCTGGGAAAGGAATATCCTTTCCCGGTGTTTCCTGAAGTAGGGAAAATAAACACAAAACAGCCTACTGCGTAGGCTGGTATTTATCGAGCGGGTTCGGTTCTTAAATTACCCGTCGTACCAATAATGCCAATGCAACTTATTTCTCGAATCTTGAACCGGGAGACTGGAATAATACACCACGGGACATTCTTATCCTCCTAACGACAACTCACTAATTTTCATACTCGTCTTGTTTCGCTTTTTTCGATGTGTACTATGCTCTCGACGATTGATAAATAGTTAGAATTTTTCCATGTTAAAATTATCCGACTTGTCTGGGCCCGTCTGATAACTGTGTCTGCCCCCCCCCCCCCACCCACTTCGTACTGGAATTGGTCGGAGCATGCCTGTGTTGTGATACGTGACGGATGGTTGGTGACCTAAGTTCTTGGTGTGCCCATGCTTTGGGGCATGCCCTAATGTGGGAACACTGTGCCCAAAAACGCTTGTGTACGACTGATATCCGCGAAATGTGTAGGCCAAAGTCGACACTGCCCTGACGGTGCGGGTAAATAGCGTACTTTGGTCACTACAGAGTAGCGCGAGATCGCGAAAACAATTTAAAATGGTGGTTTACACTGTTCCCTTTTGTTTGTCCGCAAATTTGTCTTATAGTGCTACAATCGAATTATTCTCTGTTTGTCCACCCTCAATTCATTATCAGCATCCGTTACACAGTGATAATACAATAGATCATAAATCAGTTAATTAACATAAAAGAAGCTTTTTTAATTGAAGGATAGTACATAATTCTCGTCGTCATGGAGGTTCGCATCTTTTTTTTTAATGATTGATTTGTTCATCTGAGACTTGACTAAAACAAACAAAAACACTCATTTCTCCTTTGAAAGTGGAAAATGAGAAATTATATGAAACCAAACTACCGTATAACTAAATATTCTATTGCACTAGACAGTTAAACCAAATAACTCACTTCGCCAATAATTATTTTTAGAATACCTCTAATTTCTCCGTTAAACTGTAACTCAACAATGTTGTCCTAGGCATTTCATACGCATACCCTTGGCGTATCTTAGTACATCTTTGGCTAAACAGTGATGATGGTGATGGTCAGCAGGTGACTAATAGGAACTATGGTGAATGGGCAGCCTTCCTTGACCAATCGTAGAAAATCGGATTGCAACTACCAACTCCAGGTTTTGATACGGACTTAATGTACTTCTGTGTTTTCGTTAAGAATTCTTGACCTCAATCACTCATATCCAGTTATCTTTATTCGCTCTTTTCCTCAACACGTGTATCAATCTCGGGGGGACTTAATCTATAGTTTATGTAGTGCGGTCCCTGTTGCGGAAACAGATCTGTTTCTCTCCCTTTCGTTTCCCCCAATATTGATCTGAATAATCGTGGTGTTTGGAAGCAAAGCTTGCCATCTTGAGAGTTATTTATTTACTTCTTTTTTGCCGCATCATGGAGTAAAAGTGGCTGAGTATAAATAAAGAGAGAAAAAGCAAATCATAATGACACGAACCAACTGAGGGCTGTCGTAGACAAGGCTCGTCAGAAGGTATTCAAAGCGATGTTTCTTAACCTTTATCTGTAGGCTACAGGCTTTTCAGTCAAACATTTTCGTTGGGATTTGAGCCAGTAGAGATGTATTTCGCCAGATTTTACAGTACATTTACTCCGGTAAGGATGTATCTTAAGGAAGATCAATTTGCAGGCCAGTATCCAGGAATTTATTTCGGGGGGGGATGCCAGCGGGTCGGACCAAAAATTACAAAAAATACATAGATCATATCCTAAAGCCTATAAAAAACGATTAATTTTGTGGGTTTCGGGGGGGGGGGGGTCGAACCCCCAACCCCCCCCCCCTGGATACGGCCTTGTCAATTTGCCGTTTTTCGAAGTTTTTCAAATATTTTGGGTTGATAGAAATTCCTGGATACAGCATAGTTATTTTATTTATTTTATTATTCCAAAAACGATAAGCTAGAAACTTGTCGTTATGTCTATGTTTCTCTGGACGTTATTTGCGGGACTGTTTGATTTCAAATACGGTGCAGTTTAGCTAATTGACAAAGAAGAGCTGTAGGCTCATGTGACGCCGCAAGGGTGATTGGCGTGCATGTCAGTTAAAGTAGTTGATTCATGTGGGCCGAGAAGGTAGGAGACACTATCATTTTACGATGGGTCGAATATTTGCGAACACCAAGTTACCTTTGGTTTCTCAAAAATCTTCATGGTATCCAAGGTAATCCACAAATTACTTTCACTCTTGAAAACAAGTTCATCAACTCGCCATTACTCATTACATATTCACTGATCTCCCGATGCGGGTCAGAGGTATACTAGAATCTTCGAGAAGATCGAGGGGCGTGTAAGAGGATTAAAACAACGAAGTATATCACCCCGTGGACGTTTGGATATGTCAGAAGTAAAAACCCTCGGCTAGTGTGACAATTTTTGGTCTCGGAAGCTGAATATTATTTTGCTTACTTTCAAAATCTCTAAGAAATCGTTATAACGAATTCAGTATAATTTACGGCGTTTGTTTATTGTGATCTGGTTTACATCCTTAATTCTTTGAACTTACGGGAATTATCAAGAAAAAAAAACAGAAAACAAAATACTCAAAGAAATCGATAATGCAAATAGTTAGTTTGATTTTTCTACACATTTTCCATGTGCCTGATACAATAAAAACAATTTTTGAGATACATAGTCAAACTATGATCCCAGCCTCTCCATGTCGTGCACTTCCGACCCGCGCCACTAGATGACCCAGCGGTCGGATCGAGTCGTGTCTTCATCTTGGGTCTTGGGTGGGGGGGTTCTAGTCGTTGCAAGTGCTAGAATGCTTATGATGCATCTCCTTTAAGGTTTGCGCTGGACCCACCCTCTGCAACTGCCTATCGCCGGATTCGGTCTGAGTCTGTAAAGGACACAGCTTGCTATTTCATGCATGTGGGTGAATATTATACGATGTAAAACAAGGTCCAAGAAGTGTACCAAAATTCAGTTCAATTCATTTATTTATATCCGCCAAAGCTGGCGAGTAGAAAAAATTATAAATAATAGGTCTACAACTGGCCAATAACTAGACCATACACTTTCACAAATTTCACATTCAATTCATTTTAAACAGTTACACTGAATGTATACCTTAAACTTCAACTAGAACACAGTCGTCAATCAATCAACGCAACGCATCAGAGAAAGTGTGCTTTATGGTAAAAAAATTTGAAAAAAATTGTTTTCCGTTTCTTTTTCAAAATATCAATGGGTTTTTTATAACCATAATTTTCCATCAGAAACGAACTAGATTGAAACTGTAAGTAAGTTGCGCCCTTCTGCCCATGCTGCCTACTCAGTTCAAAACTCCGCTTTTTCCAGGTACCGTGCAATGACGACGCGCATTGACGAGGGCGGTTGGCCCCCCATGAACCCGCCAGTGGTCCCTCCTCTGCCAAAAGACTGTTTGGACGCATGGAGCAATTCTCACCTTTCCCGAATCGACCGGATTCCGACAATCAAAATGGAAGCGGACCGCGTTTTTCTGTGCCGGAAAGTGTACGATTATCGCCAGAAAAGGATATTGAAGAATCCGGCGTAAACTGGTGTACCGGAAATTCGCAGCATTTCGTTTCTAAATCGCTCGTTGTCGAGTCCGGAATTTGCCGTGTTTAAGCAGCCGTGAAATCCGGTCGCTGAAAATCCGGCGGCTTTCAGTGCGTCGGAAAGTTGGGTGTGCCGCAATCAAGTGCAAAACCGAGTGCTTTCACTTGCACTGAGGGATCGAAGTTGTCCCGGAAAGTGTTCCTGCATAATGGTGTACATACATTGTCGTGAAATCCGGTCGCCGAAAATTCGGCGATAATTAGTTATGTTGGAAGTTTGGTGTGTCGCAGTCCAGTGCCCAAAATTCGAATGTTTTCACTCCCTCTGTTCGCTCTGCAGCTGCGGCCGTAAAACTGTTGGAATTTCTTCCTCGATAGGCCTAACTGTATTGACAAATTTGGTGTGCCGAAAAAAGACTTTAGTGTGCAAGAGTGATGGTTCATACCGGCCCCAACTCGGTAGCGGCCGCCCCCTAGGAAACTGGTAGAAAGTTAAACAGAAATTGCGCAATGACATATAAATTAGAGTCAACATTTTTGTATGTTTTGGTCTACGGGGTCAGTTGAGCTATTCGCCTTTTTAAACTCACCGTTCCTAGCGGATTAAAGTACGATTGGAAACGCTACTCCGAATCGACGAATAAAATTCATCACAAAAGTAAGATTGAAAACTCAAGAATCGGTGAAGTTCAGCTTAGATAATAAGCTGAAGCAAAGAAAACTAAGGAGAGCTAATAGACCGCTACCCGATCCGCCGTTTTGTTAACTTCTGACCATTGTTGATGCTTGAAGCCCTCTCCTCTAATTTATGTTCTCCGATTGGAAACTTGCCTGTCAACGATCCCATCAATGTGATTCTAAATTAGTCCTTTATGGAAATTAGTTTTGAGTGTTTTGCGATTATTTTATATTTCTTTTTCCTTTTGTGCTGCACCTACGCCCTTGGGCAGTGTGTCATAAATCCTTCGTTCATTCATAGTGGTAATGAGTAATAGGCTAAAGGACGCGAACCGTAACATCAGAATCAGAAAGCCTAGTTTTGGCGAAGAGTTTCAGCCATTGATCCATAGTAAGCGTTTCCAATCGTACTGGATTATCCTTATGCTTCCTAGCGGAGCGACCAGCCCTGAGTTGCGTTTTATTTGAAATTCATAGTACAGCGGACAGTTCGTTGTCGTTTTATTCGCCAGCGGGCCGTACGCTGGGAAGGCGCGGGATGCCCGAAGTCGTTTTATTTGCTAGCGGGCCGCCCGCTGAGTGCCAGCGGATCCGCAAGTTTGTACGCTGGGTGAGGCAGGGAGTTTGTTCAGCGTACCTTCTGACGTAGTCCGCCAGAAATAAAACGGCTACTTACAGTTCGCCATCAGCTCTTGGTCTTCTTGGTAAAATAACTGAAGGGGGATAAGCGATTAGGCTTTCGGTTCATACTGAGTCGCGCATTAGCCCCGTCGAAAGTCAGCCAGTACGGAAGTCGGAAGCCTGATTTGACAAACTTGATGAAGTTTGACATAGCAGGGTTGGCTAGAGCACACATAGAGGCAGATGCATTTTAAACAGTTTAAACATGGCTAGGCCTAAGAGGCAAACATAAAAGAAACTGAAGATATAAAAAAAAAACTGGTTAAACGTACACCAAGAACTAACGCGTTGTTGTTTACTTTACGCTAGCGCAACAAGCGGCAAAAAAAGAACAAATCCGGAAGGAATTTTGTGAAGGGCGTGTAGGCGACTGAGCTCAGTGAATTCTCATTCGGAAGCGGGTTGAGCTCGATCGAACTGCACCACGACTTTATTATTGTACCCTGTCAAATCGTATAGAAAGCAAAACAAGGGCTACTTGCCAAAACTGCACTTTTTTCGGACGTGATTAATTTGCGGAATCAGTTATTTTGGTATCTGAAATTTTTCGAGGTATGAATATCGAAAATGCTATCTCCCTACTTCCGGAATCGGGTGAAACCTCCCTTTGTCCAAAAGTTCAGATTGAAATGAAATTTTTGATGGTGCTAATGGTTTGTTCAGCTGAGATGTTGTGTCGGCGATATTGCGGCCCTTCTTGGCGAGGATCCTGTTCAGGAAGTAGCGAAAAATACGAAACTTGCTATCCTACTTGAGCACACGATACAAGGAATCCGCAGCAAAGACAGTTAGAAGAAAACTTTGACAAACACCATTTCCTATTTAACCCGATGAAAAATTATTTGACTGTGTAGTACTATGTTAGTTGCACAAAAAAGTTGCATCGAATGGTATGTAGCAGTATGGGATAGTTTGATTAGTGATATGTAGTAGGATGGACTACTTTGATAAACATGCCTCCAACTGGGTTAATCTTATGTAGTAGTATCCGATAGCATCCAGTTTGCTAGTAGTAGCAACAGTAACTACTGCATGCTACTTTTTCGTGCTACTCCATACGACTAGTTCTCGGAAATTTTTCATCGGGAAACCATCCTTCATATACTCTACCTTAGGGTTTTCATGGACAAGCAGTCCGATTTTCGCAGTCGATTGTTCGCATCCTATAGTGACGCGAATTTTGCATGCGAATTTTCGCAGACGTATTCTCGCTTGCGAAATTTTTCGGAGATTTGTGCTAGATAGGAAAAGCTTGACTAAAAATCTTGATATCTCCCGTATTTTGGATTGAAACGGACCATCTGTTGGTCGTTTTACATATTTTAAATTTTTGTTGTATGACTGTTAAGAGTATTGTCCAGTTGCGTTGGTGTTGTGATGAATTTGCACTTGAATTAGAACTGCACCCGTGTACGTTTTCATATCATGTTTCTGTTTCCGGCGGTTAGCCTATATCGGGCGTCCGATAGTTCTGGTAGAAAAAACTGACTAGCTGTTGTAGCCTACAGTAAAGTTATGATTCTTTGAACGTTAGTTAACTTTGAACAGTGCCATGTTCATCTCCTTGCTGTGACACAAGTCAACTAACCAGTCAGACGAAATTGCTAATTAAGGGCGTGCTCCACCCTACTTACCGTAGTTTCTACGCATGACGTCATGAATCCTGGCTTCTTGGCGTCAAGGCTGGAACGCATTTTTCTGTTTTCGCCGTGCCGCGGGCTGATCGGTCCAGACAGTAGAGGTCGGGCTTCACTACCAGGATTTTTCGCCCGGATTCTGGGTTCCCGTTTTCTTTGATATCCGTTTGGGTAGTGAAGACAGGTCTGAAAGCACCCAAGACGCGTCCGGGAATCTGGTAGAAAAATCTACCATATTCCCGGATTCTGGGTGAAAAGAAGCGGGAATTTGAAAGTAGTTTTCATTTGACTTGGAGAAATTGTGTTGAGATGGTAAAATCTAAGAAAATGACAGAAGTGCTGAAAAATTCCCAAAATTGGACTGTTGAAGAGACATTGGATTTGATTTCTGTCGGGACCGACTTCACATAATCAGGACCCCAGATTCTGGGGCGTCTGGGTAGTGAAGCCTGACCTTAACAGAGATCGTAGTTACCACGCTAACTGCGCTCCCGAGCGTGTTAAGCAAATAGTTACTATTTTGACAAGGTTGGAACGATCAGCGTAGTAACTTCTGACGAGGTTGAAACGAAAATAATAACTAATGGCTACTATTGTAAGAAGGTTGGAACATGCTCTAGCGGCTCCTAGTAACGCATTAATGTGTGTTTTAAGTTTTCATTCTACCATTTAGCCGAAAACTGCATGTCCAAGGTTAACTAACTGTCAATGAAACTTTGTTTTTTTTTCTCGAAAAATTCTCGAAAGCTGGCAAATAGAAGGAGAACAATAAGTTACAATATTTAATGTTATCGTTGCCAGAATGTTGCTTCGAGCAGACGGGAAATTTGTTTGGTAATGCTGAAAACAAAACTAAATGGACAAAACTGAAGTAGTTAAAAAAAAGGAAAAAATCTGTGTCCTTCAGCGGATTACCAAGCACCGAGGACAGTGATCCTGAGTACAAGGGGGAAGAGGGTTGCTCTGTTATAGATACTTTGTGGAAGACTGGTTCAGTTCCCCTCACCCCCCCCCCTCCTGTACTCCCAAAACAACAAAAAACGATAATTTTTAGTAAGTAATCGGGACATGTGGATGTGGGCCTGTTAAGTAATGGGCGGAGCCAGTGAAACGTGGGCTTTACTGCGGATGGGATTGGTCAGCTTCTCTGAGACAAGCGCCACCCCTTTGATATGGCTATAGTTGTGACAGGTGAGACCACGCCCGTGGTTCTACCTTTTATGAAATAGCGGAGGCCTAAGATTAAGCCCCTGCCCATTGTTCTCACGAAAGCACAGTTTTAGACTGACTCCGGATCAAGCCCCTCCCAGTAGAGCCTCAGTCCCGCCCGTTACCCTTTCCATTTCATGACAGTCCAGTGCTTTTCGAACACTACTTGCAGACAACATCACAAACAAGTTCTTGGGGGGGGGGGGATAATCGTCCTGATATCCGTCGTACCGATATCACTCGTCGACTCTGAGTTCAGCTGGCGATTGCGAGTTAAGGGAGTATGTCATTTCAGTTTTGCCATCTTGCAGTTAAAGGGATTGTGCTCTTCTAAACAGTCTTCACATTTTCTTTTTAAATCATTTAATCTTCAGTTAATATTGTTCTGTCATTCTGTGCACTTTTTTTTGTTTCGTCTTCCCGGGAGTCTGTCTCAGGACATTTTTATGTTCCAGGATTTTAGTTGTTTGTGTAGTACAGTGCCTTTCGTTAATGAGATGAAAAAAATAAATATTGTCGATAATGGAAAATTTGTAGGGCTGAGGGACCGCGCCGAGGTCGGCCTACATCAACTATAGTCTCAACTATTGAGACTGCTGCTACTGCGGACAATTGAAAAAAAAAAACGAACAAGAGCTGTAAGCTCATATGGCACTTGCAAGGCTTGGTAAAAGTGTGAATGTAGGAATTCGCCAATTCCTTCGTTTGTTGTGATCATTTGTAAGCAAAACCCTTGAGACAAGAATGAGGACGGACCCTTGGAAATCACGAGAATGTATCGTTTGGTAAAAAAAATTTGTTTGCACCTGGCTGTGATGATGTGCACTTTAAAGAACAGTAAACTTGACTACGCAACTTTCGGGCATCGAATCGCACGGGGGGGCTTGGATAAATATACAGGGTCTTATTGTCGACAGGCCCCCCCTTCTTTGTCATCTCGAACTGTCTCGAACCCCCTCCTTAGTGTTCCCAAAGCTAGCTGACAGGCCCTTGCCCCTCATGCACTGTAATTATACACTCATGTACTGTAAAAGTTCGGCTTTTTACATGTAGACTACAGAGTAACGACCTCTCCGACTAGACAGCCGGGGTTCGATTCCTAGTCGCGGCTTCATAAACCTTTTGCTTTTGCAAACCTTTTGCTCAAAAGTCGAATTCTCGGAAACTGCCCGGAAACTGCAATGGTCGTAACGAGAATTTTTCTTACTCTCAATATCAACTCAGGGTACATTCTTGATGGGTCTAGGCTAAAACCCCCCCGGCGAAAACCCCCCCGGACAAAACCCCCCCGCCAAAACCCCCCCGGCTAAAACCCCCCCGTGACCAAAACCCCCCCGGTACCAAAACCCCCCCGATACCAAAACCCCCCCGACCAAACCCCCCCCAGTACCAAAACCCCCCCGACCAAAACCCCCCCGCATAAAAAAAGACGGGTATAAGTAGAGTAACTGGTAGTTAGAGAGTAAGAGTAAATAAACTTCTTTCACAAACTTGACTCTACAATAATGTCTGAAGTACAGTGGGTATCAGAACAATGATAAACAAAGAGAGTGTAAGGCGAAGGTGAAGGTTGATGGTTTTGCTGAAGTCACCAAACACCCGCATTCATTAACTGAAGCTGTTGTCAGTGAGGTGTTAAATGTGAATGATCAAATCAAAGCCAGTTCCACTCTGTGTTTCGATCCCCCCAACAAATCCTTTCCCAATGCCTCCTCCTTCTTGGCAAGGAAGCTGCAGTTAGGATGCCACCCATCGGTGCAATGTGAAGCTCCCTTTGCCTGATTGCTCTTTAGTTATCCCTGATTCATACCAGAAACTCAAAGATGGGCAGTAAGCGGAGGAAAACCTATGACACCGCAAAAGTTGTCCTACTTTCCGTCTGTGAGCAGGATAACTTTCGAAGGGAATGAGATATTTTGATGAGACTTAATGGGAGGATCCTTTGGGTCAAGGGAAATGTTGAGCTCGTTTTGTGATAGCACTTTCAAGATAGTCCCAGAAATACTCTATCAGCGCTTCACCTTCGTGCTTGTCAATGGTAAAACTGTCACATGGTTGTTCGTTTTGTTGCCCAGTAAATCCCAGTCTAAATATGTGTGAGTGTCTAAGGATTCGGGGGGGGTACCGGGGGGGGTCTATTCTTCTCTTACTCTCTACCTAACAGTTACTTTACTCATACATACCCGTCTTTTTTTATGCGGGGGGGTTTTGGTACCGGGGGGTTTTGGTACCGGGGGGGTTTTGGTACCGGGGGGGTTTTGGTCGGGGGGGTTTTGGTACCGGGGGGGTTTTGGTCGGGGGGGTTTTGGTCACGGGGGGGTTTTAGCCGGGGGGGGTTTGGCGGGGGGGTTTTCGCCGGGGGGGTTTTAGCCGGAACCCATTCTTGATATGTTAGCTAGCTCCCCGAGTCAAGTTTGAGTCAAGTTCTATGTTCCTTTAAAGGTCATCTGAATGAAGTCTAACACCCTAAATTGCCACTTTTACATACTGCTTACCATTTATCTCTCGAAAACCGGACTAAAATCGGATGAAGTTTCACCGTGCTATAATTTTCAGCCTTTTTTCCGACTTGTCTTGATCGTAACGCTCGCCGTAACAGTTGTAACAGTCCATGCGTAACAATTCATGTTGTAACAGTCCACGCCGTAACAGTCCATGCGTTTATCCATCCATGCGCTGTTTATCCATCCATGCGTTATCAACGTACGTTTATCCATGCGATAATGACAGTTCAAATATTGGCGCTAAATTTGTCTTGGGAGGTCGTAACGAATCGCCATAGGGAGACTTAGAACTTCAAGAGTGGATAGCGCCGAAATCACGGAGCGAAAAAATTCGTCTTCTCTGTACCGGTACTGTGAAGGACGATCTGAGGGGTTCATGGAAGTATGGTAGGATCTTTCAGGTGTCCTTTAAGGGCGCTAGAAGTTCATCTGTAATCGAGCCCCTCGAGGCAAAACTGATCCTGGGTCCTTTAGGAGTATTTTTTTTTACTTTCTGGTTAAGATGCGCACTTTAAGGGTGCTAGAAATTCATTTCTAAGCAAAACCCTTGAGTCAAAAATGATCATGGGCTCATGGGGATCATGAAAAAGTAGGTTTTGCTTAAAAGTATTTTTTCTGCTTTGCCGTTAAGATGAGTACTTTAAGGGATGGTCGGATCAGGGAAGTTGCAATTTCTAAGCCAATCTGGTCAAGTCTCTAACGTTCAAGCCAAGTTTTATCGTGGACCCCCTCCAACTCCCTCTAGAATGACCGGATCCGGTCCAGTTCTGTCACTGATTTATCTAGGGCTTACGCTTTTTCTTCCCACCAAGTGTCATTCAATCGCTATATTCTAAGCGTGTCACTAAATTTACCCCCCCCCGACTCCCCACATTGATTGGATCCAGTCCGCACTTGAAATGGAACATCTAAAACGTGAGTTCTTTCCGAATATCAAGTTTCAGTAAGATCCGATCACCCATTCAAAAGTTGGACAACCTTAAGATTCCCCCTCCCTCCACTGCCCCCACGATAGTCAAATCGGAGAAACGACTGTTCTTAAGTTAAAATTGTAAAGTCCCTGATATGGCTGCCAGTTTTCATCGTCCTAGCACATGTGTAAGCATATTAAGTCGGGATCACCGGAATTCCGGAAGCCTCCCTCCAACTCCCCCCACAGTACTCGGTTCCGGTCCGGTCTTGTCAACTATTTATCTAGGGCTTGTGCTTGTTCTTCCCACCAAGTTTCATCACGATCCTTCCACTCTGAGCTTGTCACACAATTTCCGGTTCCCCCCTCAACCCCCCCCCCCCAAAGTCACCAGATCCATTCCGGACTTGAAGTATGACATCTGAGATACGAGGTTTCCAAGTATCAAGTTTCATTCAGATCCGATTCCCCGTTCAGACGTTATATATGTCAATATTCCGGATTCCCACTTCCTCCACTCCCCCACGGTGGTCTGATCTGGGAAGTGACTATTTCCAAGTTAGTTCGGTCGGGTCCATAATATGCCTGCCAAGTTTCATCGTCCTAGCGCATGTGTAAACATCTTAAGTCGGGATCACCGGAACCCTCCCTCCAGCTCCCCCCACAGTTTTCGGATCCGGTCCGATCTTGTCAACCATGTGTCTAGGGCTCGTGCTCGTCCCGATCCGTCCACTCTGAACATGTCACGCGATTTCCGGTTCCCCCCTCCAACTCCCCCCAAATCACCTTATCCATTCCGGACTTGAAGTGTGACATCTGAGACATGAGGTCTTTCCAAATATCAAGTTTCATTAAGATCCGATTCCCCGTTCAAAAGTTTGCTTTTTGTTAACACTGTGTTTGGTACCTGGGGGGCACCAGGGGAGGGTGGTCGCGTTTTTTTTTGCCGAAACGCCAAGGAGTTAAATTTTAACGCGTGATGGTGGCTCGCTGGCCGCTTGCCTCTACATATATACTCTTCATAAATTATATTGCTTTTTATCAATACTGGGTTTGGTACCCGGGGGGCACCAGGGTGGGGTTACATTTAAACGCGTCACGGTGGCTCGCGGGCCGCTCGCCTCCATATATACACTCTTCATAAAATTACATTGCTCTTTATCAACACTGGGTTTGGTACCCGGGGGTATAAGGGGGGGGGACCCCAAGGAGTTTGGCTAAATCTACTTCTAATTGACCTCCAAAAAGCTTTTGATCTGATTAACCACAATGTTTTAGTTGAAAAACTCCTAAAGGAATTTCATGTCGATCCTAACCTTGTTAGAATAATTGCTTCTTTCCTTTCCAATAGAACTCAATGTGTAAAGTATAAAAATTTCTATTCAGATCTCCTTCCAGTTTACTGTGGCGTACCCCAGGGTACTCTCCTTGGCCCGCTCCTATTCCTGATCATGATAAATGGACTTGCGACTGAACACCCTGATCGCTGGAAATTTGTTGACGATATGACCCTACTAGAAAAATGCCGGAAAAACTTGAAGAGCTCAGCCATGGAAATTATGGAGGATATTACCAGCGAAGCTGCTCGGGACGACATGTCTGTCAATGCCAAAAAGTCAAATATCATGACTATCTGTTTCTTGAAGAGTACGCCCTCGTTCAAGCAACCAGTCCCTCCAGAGATGTCTGTCCAGCAGTGCAAGCTCCTCGGTATCACCATCTCGAGCGATCTAAAGTGGGAGGCCCACGTCGCCAACATCACAAAGCAAGCTAATTTGGCACTTTCTACGCTTAAATTTTTCTCCAAGTTTTCTTGTCCTAAAATCCAACTTTTAAGAATTTATTCAAGTTTTATCCGCCCTATCGTTGAGTATTCTTGTCCGGTTTGGCATTTTGGTTTAACTGTTTCCCAATCTAATTCAATAGAGTCAGTCCAGAAGCGAGCATTAAGAATTATTTATTGTCAAGGTAAACTCCCATATCACTTCCTTCTTAAGCATTTCCAGCTCACAACCTTATCGGAGAGAAGAACCCTCCTGTGTACCCGGTTTGGCAATAAAGCCATGACAGATCCCCGTTTCCAAGATTTATTCCCCCCGCCTTTTCAACCCTTACGATCCCGACCTCAAAGACTCAACTCCCAGAAAGTCCCCACCCTTCAACCTCTCCCACCAATCCACGAGAGATATAGGAAAAGCTTCATCCCGTCGTTTGTAAATATTATTAACCAGTGATTTAGGCTATTTAGTTTTTTGTTGTTGATTCATTTTATTGTCGACGATTGGTTTTAACCTGAATAGTTAATTACCTGACGTGAAGCGCAAGTTCGGCGCCATGCGCTGTGATAGTCGTTTTTTAAATTAAAGTATCTCTCTCTCTCTCTCTCTAGTTACATATGCAACCTGTCAGGCATCAATACGTATGTCCCAATGCAATCTGTGGGATAAACAAGGACACGACTAATGGCAGAAGCAGGGGAATGACTCTATATTTGACAGTGCGAAACGGATAAGTCAGCTGAAATTTATTGGAGCTATATTTCGGCCCTTCTTGGCAAGGATCCTCTTCAGGCTCAAAGCCACTCAAGATGGAAAAAACGAAACTTGTGATAACCCAATTTCGCACTGTCAAATATGCTTCACAGTCACATTGGGCTGAAGGAATGTTTAGGGAATAGTGGCGCTTTTGATTGCCGATTAGTTCGGCGATAGCGTAGCTTTTTTGACTTTTTGGCGTTTTTGACATTCGTCGGAAGCCGATAGCCGTAGCTGTTTCTTCTAATTTCTGTTTTTGTGCTCAACGGCTAACGTCTATCGCCTAAATTCCTGTCCATCGCCTATCGGCCTAGGACTCGCCGATAGGCGATGGACGTTGCCTCCAACGGCTATCGGCTATCGAAAATAGTAAATAAGCACGAATCGGCGAACTTCCTTCGTCTACCGGGGAAATTTCATCGGCGATCAAAAACGCCACTAATGACTCTGTTGCAACTTGGAAGATTTTTGTTTCAGGAGCAGCGGGAAGGACACTCGTCCAATTCTCTTTCGGCACATTGTTCTGATTGCACCTGAAGATGATGACGAGGGGATGACTTGGATGCGTGGACGGCGGAGGAAGATACACCAGTTCGAACCCCTTGATACAAGGCGACCTATCTCTGAAGAAAACTTGATTGCATGACATGTTTGTCGGAAAAAAAAAGCGAACTATCATGATATTGTAGTACGATAAAATAATAAATTTTTTGGCATCGTTAGAGAATATGACTGATTCTCCTTAAGAATAGCCGTGTGCCTAGCGAAGAACCAGAAAATAACCACAACAAATGTTGTTGATTGGTTTACATAGGGTATGAGCCATTTTTGATAATTTGTTTTAGTGACGTTTCTTGTTCTTCCCTGGGATCACCGGCGTGTTTCGGACTGCATCGTATAGGAGTAGCGAAAAACGGTCTAGCCTAAACCTCAGCCGATTATCCGATACCGGAGCTTTAATAATATATATTTAATAATTTATTTTTAACCCACTACAACAAACAGTGTGACGTCGTCAAGAAAGTTGGGAAATTCTTCTACGCGTTTATGTAAACCGTTCTAGGGACAATCATTTAGGTGCGGAAACGGAAAATATGAAATTTGCATGTAATTAGACGCGACGTCACGGTCCTCAGAATCGGCTGGTGTTTCGTGGACACCGAAAGAACTGCTACGGCAACAATTCTTCTCGCATACGTCATTTCCTCCTAACGTCTTTTTAAAACAATAAATTCTACGTTTTTGACAAATTAAAGCACAGTGTACGCCATCTATCTAAGTTTGGCAGAACTACGTGCTCGATCTTAGAAAATCGAGGAACTGCTTGCGCCATCTTTCAGGTTATGATTAAACTACATGCTCGGTCTCTGGATCAAAATCCCGAGAATTAACGCCCGAGATTGAGCATGAAGTTCTTCCAAAGTCCGATAGGTCGCCTAAGCTAAATGATGGCGTATGCAATGTCTTCATTTTTGACAAATTAAGGCACAATGTACGCCATCTATCAAAGTTTGGCGAAACTACATGCTCGAGTTTTGGAAATCGAGGAACTGTTTGCGCCATTTTTCAGGTTATGATTGAACTACATGCTTGGTCTCTAGATCAAAATCCCAACAATTAACGCCCGAGATAGAGCATGAAGTTCTTCCAATGTCCGATAGGTGGCCTACTAAATAGATGGCGTATGCAATTGTCTTCATTTTTTACAAATTACGGCACAGTGTACGCCATCTATCGAAGTTTGCGGAACTACGTGCTCGATCTTTTAAAATCGAGGAACTGCTTCCGCCATCTTTCAGGTTATGATTGAACTACATGCTCAGTCTCTGGATCAAAATCCACAAGAATTAACGCCCGAGATTGAGCATGAAGTTCTTCGAATGTCCGATAGGTGGCCTAATCTAAATAGATGGCGTATGCAATGTCTTCATTTTTGCAAAGTAAAGCACAGTATACCTATCTATAAAAGTTTGGCGGAACTACATGCTCGATCTTTGAAAATCAAGGAACTGCTTCCGCCATCTTTCAGGTTATGATTGAACTACATGCTCAGTCTCTGGATCAAAATCCCAAGAATTAACGCCCGAGATTGAGCATTAAGTTCTTTTAAAATCCGATAGGTTACCCAGTCTAAATAGATGGCGTATGCAATGTCTTCATTTTTGACAAATTAAGGCATAGTGCACGCCATCTATCGAAGTTTGCGGAACTACGTGCTCGATCTTTTAAAATCGAGGAACTGCTTCCGCCTTCTTTCAGGTTATGATTGAACTACATGCTCAGTCTCTGGATCAAAATCCCAAGAATTGACGCCCGAGATTGAGCATGAAGTTCTTCCAATGTCCGATAGGTGGCCTAATCTAAATAGATGGCGTATGCAATGTCTTCATTTTTGACAAAGTAAAGCACAGTATACCTATCTATAAAAGTTTGGCGGAACTACATGCTCGATCTTTGAAAATCAAGGAACTGCTTCCGCCATCTTTCAGGTTATGATTGAACTACATGCTCAGTCTCTGGATCAAAATCCCAAGAATTGACGCCCGAGATTGAGCATGAAGTTCTTCCAATGTCCGATAGGTGGCCTAATCTAAATAGATGGCGTATGCAAAGTCTTCATTTTTGACAAAGTAAAGCTGTACGCCATCTATCAAAGTTTGGCGGAACTACATGCTCGATCTTTGAAAATCAAGGAACTGCTTCCGCCATCTTTCAGGTTATGATTGAACTACATGCTCAGTCTCTGGATCAAAATCCCAAGAATTAACGCTCGAGATTGAGCATGAAGTTCTTTCAAAATCCAATAGGTGGCCTAATCTGAATAGATGGCGTATGCAATATCTTCATTTTTCAACTAAAACCTGGAACTAGACCAATAGATGGCATGCCAGAACACATCGAACACATTACATTGAAAATGTACTGTGCAGTGTTTTCAGCAGTCGAGTAGGCTACGTTTCAGAAACAGAACGGAGCAACGGCCGACGTTTGTAGGCTCCGCCCACAGAACACTCTAAAGTTCATTAATAAATTGTATACTTTTCCGTGTCTGCACCTAAACCCTTTTAAATATTATAAAATGTAAATAGAATATAATTTATGAAATAAAAAATCATTTCTTTTATACTTTTGGGGTGGAGGTGAGTTTCCCGGAATTCCGGTAATGGCGGTTTTGGGGATTTTCACGACGAAACTTGGGAGGCGAATCAGGGACCCGATCAAACTGACTTTTAAATAAATATTTACGTGATCCGATAGTCGTGGGGGGAGTAGCGGGAGTGGAATCCGGAATACTGAGTCATGCGTAACTTTGGAACGGTTGATCCGATTTGAGTGAAATTTGATAATTGATCAGAGGACATGTCTCTGGTGATCTCTGTCATGTCCGGACCGGATTCGACAACAATGGGGGGGGGGAATACGTGACCGGCTCAGACTGGGGAGATCGGGATGGAACTTTGTGGGAATAATAAAGAGATGCTCTGGATAAATCACTTACAGAACCGGATTGGCTGGGGGGGGGGGTTTGAGGGGGGGAGGGGTCTGGAATTCCGGTGATCGCGATTTAAGGTACTTCCAGATGTGCTAGGACGATGGAAATGGGCTGGAATATTAGAGATTCGACAAGATTGGCTCAGAAATCGCCACTTTCCAAATCCGACATTCCTTAAAGTACCAATCTTGACCGTAAATTTAGAAAAGTACTTTTAATCGAATTATACATTTTCATGATCCCCATGAGCCCATTATCATTTTTGCCTCAAGGGTTTTGCTTACAAATGAAGTTCTAGCTCCCTTAAAGTGCGCATCTGAACCGGAAGGTCGAAAACTACTTTTTTTTTTATCAAACGATACATCTCAACCCATGATCATTTGAGCCACAAGGGTTTTGCTTAAAAATTTATTGTATCACCCTAAAGTGCACATTTTAACCGAAAAGTGAAATTTTTTTTTTTTTTACCAAACGGTATATATCAATGATCCCTAAGGGCCTGTGATCGTTTTGTCTCAATAGTTTTTCTTACAGATGAATTTCTAGCGCCTATAAAGTGCGTATCATTACAGCCAAGTTCTAAAACAAAATACTTTTTCTCTAGCTCCCTTTAAGTGCGCATCTGAAACACAAAGGTAACCTTAAAAGTACTTTTGATCAAACACTATATCTCAACCCATGCAAGTGCCATATGAGCTTACAGCCCTTGTTTCAGTTGTTTTCGCGCTTTGGCCCTAAAGCCAAACCTTATCTTTCCGTGGAGTCTTTTTACAATTAAGCACGGCCCATCACGTCGTTTGTGATTGGATCAGTCTCAGGTACAGATTGTATAAACCAATCAGCGACAATGTTTGCTGGTGATGCTAGTCAAGATTGCGCGTAAGAGGTAGTAGTTGCGTTTTTGCGGATACCATGGTATGTGTTACCACGGTAACTAGATCTGCAATTAGTCGTTTTTGCAGTTACCGTGGTATCTGATATACGGTCCACTGCAAAAACGACTATTGCCGAAATTGCACTTTTCGAAGTCATCCCAAAAGAAAAACTGATATCCAGTTACATCACTAAGTGCTGAACTTCTTTCTCACCAATTTGACAAAATTTGATGAAAGTGAGATGGGTTTTCCAGATACCACGACCAGATACCACGGTCGGACCGTGATATCTGAATATCTGTTACCACGGTAACTGGCCAGATACCACGACAACTGCAAAAACGCCTTTTGACCGTGGTATCAGATACCACGATAACTGCAAAAACGACTTTAGACCGTATACCTGATACCATGGTATCAGCAAAAACGCAACTAGTGTACTTTCACAGTGAAACGAGAGTTGATGCATAGGAGCTTGATCGTATTTTCTTCCGAGGTATTTTAACTGAGATGCAGCAACTGTATGCTTGTCGTGGGAAACTGGGACGAGAGCACTTCAGTGACCAATAACGTCTAAGGGACGGGCGTATTTATTTGATGGGCACGAGTCCTTAAAGTTGAAAAGAAAGTTGTCACCTTAAAGGTTCATTGATGGATACGATTCCTTTGAAATTACACTGAAAAGTTGTCTCCCTTAAAGCTAAACTGAAGGGCATTGCTCTTAAAGCCTAACTCAACGGCATAGCTCCTAAATTTCAACCGAACGGTTGGACCTTTAAGTTTAAGTGAAGAGCAAAACTCCTTGATATTCAAGTGAAGGGTACGAGTCTTCAAGGTTCATTTGATGAGCTTCCCCAAAGCTGAACGCCTGATGAAAAATTCTTTGACTGTGTAGTTGTATAGTTGGTAGTTGTACGAAAAAGTTGCATGTATTGATATGTAGTAGTATGGAATACTTTGATTTAAAATGCCTCCTAGTGGGTTACTGTAATTTGTATGTATATTGTATATCAGATACCACGGTAACTGCAAAAACGACTAATTGCAGATCTAGTTACCGTGGTAACAGATACATGGTATCTGCAAAAACGCAACTAAACTTTTGAGCCAAAAAGTACCGAGTCATCAAACGAAGCGAAGCGTTCCATAGAATGGTATCAAAGACAAAACTTTTGAGCTGAAAAGCGCCGAGTCACCAGAAAAGATTTTCGCTACGAAGCGGAACACAGTACTCAAATTCAGAGATGTCAGTAGTCATATATTCTAGATTCTTCAAGTAACATATCAATAGCTCTTGTGTCATAGAGTCACATAGTCAAAAGGCACTCGCGAAGGCATTTAGGAGCTACAGGTACGAACAAAGGTAGCACAGCGCTAACTTCAACCATCTCCTTCTCACTTCGACAAAAGTACCGCATTACACCCACAAGGTTCAAGAGGTTCTGAATATCAGTCTATGGCAAGCAACGCTCTTGAATCACAATTATTTGTTACAAAATTATTTGTTACACTAAGTTGCCGAGGTATCTTCGACTACTATTCTCATCTCTACCACCTCTTAGGTTCATCGAGTTCAAAATGCCGTTCCGACAACTTGAATCACTTGATAGTGGTAAACTTGTATCAAAGTTATGGGTGCTACCAGTCGGGGTGGTTATAAATCCCTCATTATCGTAGCTCAGATCGGCCGAAGAGGGTATGTAAAACATGCGAGATTTCGGAATGCCTGGATCCTTGTTAGGTAGGGTCGTCGCTTGGCTGCTGATGTTGTCTGAAAAAATAAGACGGAATTTACAGATACTATTCTTTTCTATACTCCGTTCTGATCAGAGCTCCTCCAGGTCTAGCTCCTCCTATAGTGATCAGATCTCCAAATGACACTGTGCACCATAGTTGCACTTTTGCAGATAACCATGGTATCTGATACCGCGGTCTAAGGTCGTTTTTGCAGTTATCGTGGTATCTGATACTACGGTCAAAAGGTGTTTTTGCAGTTATCGTGGTATTTGGCCAGTTACCACGGTACCTGACATACAAATTCCACGGTCCGACCGTGGTAACTGATCGTTGTATCTGAAAAAGTCATCTCACTTTCATCAATTTCTGTCCAATTGGTGGGAAAGAAGTTTAGTGATGTGATACATAGATGGCGCTTTATACAAGGGACTTTTACCGTGACTAATGAACCTAGAGTAGTGTAGAAGTCTAGGACTCCAATGTCGGAGCCACGTAGACAAACCAGGACCCACTTGGCGGGGTCTCATGGTGATGTGGTGTGACTGGATATCAGTTTTTCTTTTGGGATGACTTCGAAAAGCACAATTTCCGCAACTGTCGTTTTTGCAGAACAACCATAAAAAAACGACTAATTGCAGATCCAGTTACCGTGGTAACAGATACCATGGTATCTGCAAAAACACAACACATGTTTTGTCCAGCCACCTCCACCCTGTGCATACCACGAGATTTCCGGGACCTCCAGAGCAGAAGGATCCGTTCCGGGGCTGTAGTGGAACAACGTTTCATCCACATCACACTTTCATCCGGATGGAGTCACTCCTTTTAGAGTTCCGAACGCGATATGATTCAGGATTCCCTAGTCACCCCTCCCCACGACGGTTCGCTAGTTTCATCCTGAGGAGAAGCGATCGGTATATGGCACCTAAGCCGAGAGCCATAATAATCTGTCAAATAAATAATCAGACAAAAATATACGCGTAATACCAAGAACAAATAATCTGACAGGACCTCCGTCTCCCTATCTCTGTAATATGACTATGCGAAGTCGTATATTTCTCCATAACCTGTCCACTACGAACGAGCGGATGTTACGTTTGGTTACCTCAACAAATAGCTAAATCGCTGTCAACCCCCGGGTGAGGAAAAATAGGAGTCAAAGCTGATTAGTTCTATGGACGCGCTCCAGAGCGGGTCAGCGCGCGGAGTACGCCTCCTGCCAGCCTCCTTCACTATTTCTTGGAGGAGGAAACGGGTGTCAACATCAGCTCAAAGCTAGAGTAAATACCTCTAGGTCCGCTCAGTTTTGTCGGGGTTTTCATAGTCGCTGCAAGCGAGTAAAGACAGAAGTTCTATCTAATTATTTGTTCTTGATAATACTCAAATAAATTACCTATATAGAAGTGCTTCTTCTTGGATGAATCAGTATCAGTAGGTACACAAGCGGCACCACCTGTGTGAAGGTTGTTGTTGGAAGACGTAAGGCACTCCGGGTTCTTTGTTGCAAATCGAGATCGAACCTACAAAGTTTAGAATTTAGTTCGCAGTTAAAGCAAACGTGAAGCTCTCAAGTGAGAGGGCTATCACAGTATAGATGCAGTCTACTAGTTCATGAAAAGGCTCTGCCCGGGGCGGGTTGTCGGCGATTGGTTCGCGCAGAGGTACGACGCGTGCAAACCCTTCACGGAGTGTTCGTAGACAACACCAGTCGAGCAGGATTGTGAGCAGGCTAATCTAAAGAGTCTAAACAAATCAATCACCTGCAATATTTATCGGCAACGCTAGTCAAGAATTATGGGTAAAAGATAGCGCCATTGTCTCTGATTGGTTTGTACAGTTCTTACTTCCCACTGAACCAATGACAAACGACGCGACGGACAGTCCTTAATGGTGAAAGAATCTCATGGGAGAATCGGGTTTGGTTCAAGACCCAAAGCACACAAAACAACTGTGAGAGTTGGAATGGAAAATAGGTGGATGGTGGTGGCGTTTGTTACTGAGAGAGAAAATAACTGAATAGTGCCAGGTTTAAGTTATGCTTTAAAGGACCAGAATCGCAATAGTGCGGAATACGGAATAGTGTCAGGTCTCAGTTCTACTTTCAAGGATCAGGATCGAACTAAGGCCCAAGTAAAGACGGCAATCAATATGTTTTGCTCATATAGTGAGGACGCTTCGTCTGGATAAATGCATGGCGAATGACTTAGTTAGCCCCAATGTGACACAACAATTAAACCGCATGGCTGTGGCGGATTTTGTACCAATAAGGCTTTCAGCAAACCTTCAAAACACCCATCACACCTATAATACAGAGCAAATAACACTAGGGAGTAGTGCCAAGACCTATGCTTTCCATCATGTTTCGCAAACGGTTCATACTCGTAGCGCTGCTCACTGCGCTTGTGGAATTTAAAGCGAGACAAATTTGCGGGTTTAGAAATTTCTTGTAAAGCTAAGATGCGAGCTGCGCAAATCAAGGAAACAGTGGAGGTCTTATTTTTGTTGCTGCGTTGAAATATGAAGTTATTGGAGCCGGCGGTGGTGCACGACTGATTGAGTTTCAGTAGGCACGTTCACTACCGCTGGTGGTGCTAGTATCGCTGCTATTCGAGTGTGTATCACTTTTTCCAAGTCTTGTCGCTACTCTCTATCGTTATGCTTTTCTGCTATATTACTAATGCAAGCTATTTACGTATCGCTTGCAAGCTCGAACAGAACTGAATTTCCCTTCCTTCTACCTTTTTCTAGCTGCAGCCTGAAGAGGACCATTGCCAAGGAGGTCTGAAATATCGCTAGTTCAGCACCATCAAATGACTTACCCAGTCCAAGACAGCATGCTTCACCTTCTTCCTTGGGAGATGGATGCATCTCTGGCAAGATTTGGAGGAGAAAGCTTTGCCTATGACGTCGATGACCGCCGTTAGGTATCCGAGTCCAAACATGATCCAAAGTATAAGGACCCCGTTGTGAAGCCACTGGTATTCCGACTTTTGGTTGGATCCTAAAAAGGGATCTTTTATAACTTATATCCGCACACGTTTCCGGCGCAAAATCACTCCGAAGACTCAGAGCGCGTTCTCGGAATAGTAACAATTACTTACTATTTTCGTTCCAGCCTCGTGAAAAGCTACTACGCTGACCGTTCCAACCTTCTCGAAAAAGTAACTATTTGCTTACCACGCTTGGGAGCGTAGTAAGCGTGGTAACTACGAATTTCTGTGATGTGATTGGCCGGATTAGTCCGTGGCACGAGACGCCAGCCTTGACGCCAAGAAGCCAGAACTCGTGACGTCATGCGTCGTAACTATGGTAAGTAGGGTGGAATACGCTCTCAGGTTTCGTTCCGACTTTTGGAACGGTTTCTTTGTTATTTTTCTTCTTTCATATTCCATATTCCGTCCGTCCGTGTTCCGGTCCGTCCGTGGCCGAATAGTTAGCGCGTCGAACTCACAAGGGAAGGGTCCCTTGTTCGAGTCTCGGTTGTGCCTACTGTTTGGTTTCGAGCGGGGGTTAGTGGCGTAACTCTGTAAGACAAGCCAAAGTTCACCCAGCTTCAAATGGGTACCTGGAAAAATCCGGGGAAGGTGACAGGAAGGGTGTGCGAAAGCACAGGATGGCTGGCCCCCAACCCCCCATTGCACTCCCTGGCTGAGGGCCGAGAATCGGAGATCAGCACCGCCGGCTTGGCCTGTCAAGGCTGATAGCTGACACCTTTACCTTTTTACCTACTTTTTACATATTCCATATTCTAAATTTGGTTTTGTCAACAGTGCAATTAAGATTAGGCTGCTACCATGCCTTAGCCTTTATCTTATAGGTGTACTAACCAGAGGCGTTACTAGCCAAAATGTTTGGGGGGGGGGGACAAGGTATTTACCGACTGGCTGGTCCTTTTTACCGACTGTTTTTGCGGATAAAAACGACTATTACTGAGAAAAAAACGAATGTGTTGACGAAAAATCGGCTAATTTTAAGAAAAAACGACAATTTTTAAGAAAAACCGACTGTTTTTAAGAAAAATCGATTGTTTTTAAGAAAAAACGACCATTTCTAACAAAAAAATCGACTGTTTTTACTGAAAATCGCGGCGCTTCGCGCCGACTCGGCTATTTTTTACCGACTGGCCGACAACATTGGGGGGGGGGGGCGTCCCCCCCTCCCCCCCAGTAGTGACGCCTCTGGTACTAACAGGTCATACTATAATCTGGAGGCGCGTTACGATAGAATTTTTAGGCGTCTGATTCGTCTGCCGGCTCGAGAGAGCATAAGTCAGGCATTTGTCCAGAACCATTGCTGCAGTTTTGCTGAACTTGCTCGAAAAGCCCGGTCACACTTGGCGGTCGGAGAACTATCTTATTCTCCTGGCAGCAAACCCCATTTTCCATAATCTACCAGTTTGGAGGCATCTGTTGGAGACACGTTGATGTTGTACCATAGTGTTGTCTTTGTGTTATTTTTTTGTTAGTTAATGGCGAAAGCTGAATTAAAAAGTTAATAATTGATATAATAATATTTAATTACTCCGTCTTTTTGTACATTTTTGCATTTAAGTGCGTTATGATGGTCAATAAATCTATTATTACGATTATTATGTTACCACTTATTTACCATCGTTATAATTATCCCGCATGATAAGAAAATTAGCTCCTCCCTCTCATCATTTTCGTTCCCAAGAGTCAAGATACTTATGATGTTCGGGAGCAAGGCCGTGTCCGGGGGGGGGGGGGGGGTTAGGGGGTTCGAACCCACCCCCCGAAACCCACAAAAGTGATAGTTTTTTTGTGGGCTTTAACCTCTGATCTATGTCTTTTTTTTTTACTTTTTGGTCCGACCAGTGGGCACCCCCCCCCCCCAAATTAATTCCGCGGGCAACCCCCCCCCCCCGAAATAAATTCCTGGATACGGGCCTGTTCGAGAGCATCATAAGCGATAATAACTGTCTGTCCGGCAGGAATTCCCGTCAGAACGGGCGACATCCGCATAGGATTTCGCCCCCAGCTCGAAATACGAAAGTGATGCAATAAAAGTAAATGTGAAGGTCAATATGAAAGTAAATAATCGAAAAACTGTCTGAAAGAAGACATAATCTACTCATGCGTTTTTGGCCACCAAATTATGAATTCTCGACACCGCAGGACCATCCTTCCGGACTTCGTTACACCGTCTCATGGACCTAACACGCGAAGCAAGAATGACCCGAAACCCAAGCTTGTTCCCGCGCCTACGAAATCTTCAGAAAGATACCTAAATTCATTCGTTCCGTATTTCACCAAACATTTCAACTGTACTTGATTTATGTTCGTTTCTTATTTATTGTTTGTTAGTTTGTGTTTTATTTGTATTGCTAGTGAATGTTTGTTATTCCAATTCCCGCCCATGTTAGCCTAGTGCTATTAGGGTTGAAATATAATTGATTGATTGATTTAAATACTCGAAAGTGAAGGGACAGAATCGTAATGGAGAGTAAACGAACTGCACGCTACAGTTACCACCGCCCTATTATGGGCAGTGCTCACTTAGGGTGGAGTCTACAGTGTATAACTTGTGTATACATTTTTTATTTTTTTTTATAAAATACACTGAAACTGAAACAGTATATATTTTGATTTGACTACCGCTATTAATAAAAGTGTTTAGTCTTCTAAGCGGACATCTTACCTGATACCATATCTCCAAATCCGACGGTCGTCAGCGTGATAAAAGCGTAGTAGACACTTTCAAGGAAGGTCCAGTTCTCGCTGACCGTAAGGACGACACCAGGAATGACCAGGAAGAAGATGGCGCCAGGTACTAAGTAGAACAGAGGCAGAGCGAGGCTATGTAGTCGCCTCTCGAAGGTGTTGCATGATGGACTCTTTTTCGGGAGAAGCTTTAAGAGCTGTAACAGAGAAACTTTAATTAAAAGACAAGACAATTTTTGTTATTTATAAACTAAAAGCCCTATTAAGATTTTCAGAATTTTTGAAATCTGAATATTAAATTTAAAGGACACCTGAATGAAGAGTACCAAGTATCATCCCTATCTGTACGACTTCCGTTAACATTGCGTCCAGAAAACCCAATCCAAATACGAAATAGTGTTTCCAAGCTATGATTTTTGCTCCATCTTGCATCTGTCCTTATTTCAGTACCGAACAATTTTAGAAATGAACAAATGTCTCCTATCAACCCTTCTTCTGGAATATCTTATAACCAGTTAAGCCCAAACGTATATCTAGAAGAAATTCCAATACGATCCGGCCAGCGCTGTACAAGATTTGAATGAATTGCGCTTTTTGTCTTGGAGTCTGCATGTGCAAACCTCCAGAAACGAACATCTCTATCTTGAAAACGTCACGCTTAGGAGAAGAATGCTCTCCGTGGCCGTGTCTGTAAATGCATTCTCCATGGTGTGTTCAAATATGGTTTCATTCTTCAGGTGTCCTTTAAGGGAAAAACCTTTCGAAAAATATTATGGCAATATCTTACTTCTTCATTAGTTAAAGCTTTAGTCTATTCTTATTTACATGAATCATTAGCGTTTGGTAATCTAAGCGTTTAGTTAATGAATATCACTTTTTAAAGATCGTTCATTAGCCTGATCCGCCAATAAAAGAATGAAACATCAACTTAGTGTCATTAGGGGGAACGGAACTGACATAGGAAGTTCGAAATTCGAAATCGTCGAGATGAGAATGTTACGAAACGATTAGAAACGTAGTGTAAAGCAGTTATATAGGTCATTTTAGTATGTAGCCTAGGGCTTGCTACTGTTATTTTTTTTTTTTTTCTCACCCGTCATTCCAAAAAGAAAAAGGACGGAGTACAAAAACGAAAAGAAAAGCAAAACAAAGAAAAACACAACACTTCGATAAGAACAGAATCAACAATATAAACTGATAACTCTAACAGACAGAACAAGATTACATACATGTACACTTAGACTTCAGGGGTTCTCCAGGGGTGGGACTTGATTTTTGAGTAATAGCAAGCTCAGGGTCTCTTATGTTACATAATTTCGTCATTTTGGTATTTCTTGTCCAAGGGGGGAGACGAAGTAAGTATTTAGAGAATCTGAAGAAGGTGGAACAGAGTTTATATTTTTCACTAGCTGAGAATATTTGCCAGAAGGGAGCTTGGTAAAGAAATTGGGGTATTGCAACGGAGTTATACAAGGACGCCACGATTTTTCGGTTGAAACGGGTTATATTCTTTACAAGTAGGGCATAGGAAGTGCATATTTTTCTTTCTTGCAATAACTACTATTTCTTACTATTTACTATTTCTAAATTACTAAATAGTATACTATTTCTTGCAATTCGCCTGAGGGAGTCGGTTGGATTGTCTGCCTTCTGCACCATGAACAACCGTATTCTGAACTAACCACATATCTTTTTTATGAGCGTACCTTTTGGTTGAACCATCCGGCTAGCATCCCGACTAGAACGACATTCACCGGAATTCCAACCAATCCAACCAAAATAGAGAGAAGCCGTCCGTAAGCTGTTTCCGGAGAGATGTGCCCATAACCTGAAAACACAAGAGAATGAATGTAAGCTCATACGCGGCCGGATCCGGTCCGGAAATAATCCGCAACCGCGTCCAGGCGGTAAGCAAAGGGGTTGGCTACTTGCGAGCAGCAACCTGAATAGTAACAATAATCGTTGCGTTTTTGCAGATACTATGATACCACGGTCTAGAGTCGTTTTCGCAGTTACCGTTGTAATGGTATCTGATACGACGGCCAAAAGGACGGCCAGTTACCGTGGCATCAGAAAAGTCATCTCACTTCAATCATCACCAGCACAAGGGCCTGGGTTTATGTCAAATTTGGTGGGAAAGAAGTTTGACACTTCTGCTTTGAATGGATATAAATATTTATTTTGGGTGACTTCTAAAAACGAAAATTCAGCAATTGTCGTTTTTGCAAGGCAGCCGTAGTACCAGATATCATGGCAACTGCAAAAACGACAAAATGCGATTCAGTTACGGTGGTATCCAATACCACGGTATTTGCAAAAACGCAACTTATTATACAGTAGAGGTATGCTTATGTGAACAGTTACTTTAATGTGAACACTGCAGTTTTGGGCTAAATGGTAGACTGAAGATTCAAAATACCTGTACAGGTGTTATCAGCTGCCCTTCTTACCTACTTTGGCTAACTGGTAGTTAGCTTTAGGCACAGCAAGTGCATGAAAATGGCAAAGTCCGAAGTCAACAAACGTTCACATAAGCATACCTCTACTGTACTACATCTTATGGGGCTTCCGCCTCTACACAACTCGAAGAAACTGGGAGTGGGCATACAGTAGAGGTATGCTTATGTGAATGTTTGTTGACAGTGGACTTTGCCATTTTCGTGCACTTGCTGTGTCTAAAGCTAACTACCAATTAGCCAAAGTAGGTAATTAATGTCATCTGAAAACACCTGTATAGGTATTTTGGATCTTCGTTCTACCATTTAGCCGAAAAGTTCACTGTTCACATTAAAGTCGCTGTTCACATAAGCATACCTATAATATATAACTATAAATCGATTCTACGTCAACCGCATCTACGGCAAGGCTGTTCCAAAGACCAACTCCACAACTTGTGGAATCGTGATCTTTCAAGCTTGAACGCGTCCCCCCCACGGGGGCAGAATTTTATGATATCACTCACTTCAAAACTGTCGTAACGTCCGTTGATTAATTTGAATGTCTCAATTAAATCTCTGAAGGTAACGAATGTGTGTAAGTTTTTGTCGGTGTGGATGTATAATGGCTTTCTTGGGGCATGTACTCCTGCCACCTTCAAGTTTAACCGGAATGATGGGGACACTCGTTCGGGAGGAAAAATGCCCCCCAGGGTTCTGAGCTCTCCTGTGCCTCCCCCCCCCGCAGATTGTAGGATCCGGAATTGAGATTTCAATCGCGCCAGTTCAAGTCCTCAACACACATGCAAAGTTTCATCTTCCTAGCATATGTGAAAGTACGTTATCTGGAACCTTGCGGGGTGCATCTGCATCCGGTCACTTAGGACCCGGATCCGGTCGGAACCCGAAAACGTTACATCTAGGGCTTATGACTTTTCCGCATCAAGTTCTTTCCGGTCCCACCAAGTTCGGTACTTATTTTTAGATTTTTCTTTTAGATTAGATTAAATTTTATTATACACATATATCCAAAAAAATTTGCAGTGAGTGACACAAACTGGCCCACCTCCAAACTCCCACCACAGTGGCCGGGTTCAAACCGGATCTAAAATCCTGGGCTTATGACTGTTGAGCATACCAAATTTCATCCCGATCCCTTCCCTCGCTCAACACTTAATTGCCTGCTGCAAGATTTCCAGGACCCTCCTCCCCCCCAGCTCCGCACATTGGATGGATTCGGTGAAGATCTAGAAATATTATCAATAATGGAAGTAAAAAAAAACCCTGAATATTCAACTTTCTATGTAAAAAGTCGAGGTCAATGTCGCAGGTGACAGTTTTCAGACATGTTCGGGAATTAAGTCGAGAATAAATCTCTTACATTTATGAATTCTTCCTTTTATTTTAATCGTTTCGGTTTATTGCACTTCATACACTACCACCCTTGGCGAAATGTAATTACGCCGAAACCCTTTCTGTTTTATGACTGCGATTATCGGTAAAATCTCCCTTTAGCGACTATACCCTAAATTGCTATATATTTGACATTAACAGAGATTTACTGGGTTCTGATTGGCTCATTCAGTTAGTCCCGGAGAATCTGAGCTAGCGAACGATGTTCCATTTAAGAGGTAAATAAATATTTGGAGGAGGTGGTTCGGAAACCTCCTCGCATCAGCAATAGTTGCGTTTTTTTTATCTGAACTCCCAGTCCTCGCTTCTCAATTCTCGACTCTCGTATAAATTACCGTTTTTGCTCTTCCCGCTTCTGACAAAAACACTAATTTTGCTACCCGTTAATACCTGCTTATACGTATTGAACATCCCTTTGTTGACCAATCAGGACGGAGTACTGAGAATGAGAAATGACAGTCAAAGCAACTTCTCGATTCTGCAGAATTGCGAAGTTTTCCCCGTTCTGGATTCGCACAAAAAAGAAAAATCGGCTTCACCTCAATAGTTAAAAAAGCAAAATAGGAGAATTGCGAAGAGAATGTCGAAGAGAACTGAAAAAAAAACTAATGCCTAGACGCTTTTTTAAACTCGGGAATCCTGAATCGACTACGGAGCCTAATTTTTTCCCAAACTACAATTTTAGGTAATTTCACCAAACTACAACGTGGTAAAACTTACCAATCGTGGTAACGATAGTATAGCTGAATAGAACAGCGTTGGGAAAGCTCCATTTTACCGGGGCCGTGTACTCGTCAGCAGTGTGGACATCTAGCGGATGGGGGAGGTTGCAAGACTGGAAGACCTCCTCCAGTAGCTGGAGCTTCTCTTCAAAACTTTGATATCTTGTTGAGTTTTGCAAAAGAAATGCCTCTAGAAGAAATAAAAAGGTCAAGCCTAATTCATCCTTGAATAAGAAAGGTAGCCTATTTTCGAAATTATTCGACCCGATATATAGTGTATTTATTATACATAGATGGCACTTTATACAAGGGACTTTTACCGTGACTAATGAACCAAGAGCAACTTTTTTTGAGTTTAGTGTAGAAGCCTAGGACTCCAATGTCGGAGCCACGTAGACAAACCAGGACCATTTGGTGGGGTCTCATGGTGAAAACCAAACAAATCCAAATGTAATTTTGATGGGGACTACGCCCTTGAGATGGAAATATTTTAGAAGTAGTGAACTGAAAGACAAAAATGCTCCTCAGCCGGGATTTGAACCCAGGACCCTCTGCTTACAAGGCAGGCGCTCTAACCGTTTGAGCTACCGAGGAAGCTCCCTCGGTAGCTCAAACCCGGCTGAGGAGCATTTTTGTCTTTCAGCTCACTATACTTGTAAAAAGCGTATTTATTCTTAAAAACCATGGACAGGCGAGCTTTTCAGTCAATAATGACACTGATACAGTAAACATTTACTTTGACGTATTCCGATGCTTTTATTTACTGACTGAGTGCATAAAAGGGTGATACATCCAAAGCTATTTTTACATAGTTTTCTCGAACAGGTATGTGACGCATATCATCCTATGTCCTCACGGGTAGTTATTTTTTAGCTATATTCACTGACTTTCGTCGAGGCAACCTCGACAATATGTTTGTCTTCCTACTCTCACATGGATAAGATGAATAAGATATTCCCGCAGAGTAAAAGCAAACGAACATTTAAGTAAGTAAGTACATTTAATGGTTCTGTTCAAAAAACTATAACAACTAACTTTCCTCCATCTCGGTTGATATTTGAATAAGAATCCCGACGGCCATTTTAAAAATATCAGCCTCGCTCCGCTCGGTAGATATTTTCACGAACTACCCCACCTTCGGCTCGGATAGGTTATTCTCAATGTCCGTCTCGACGTTTAGATATTTTGACATTTATTTATATTGACATTTATATACCATTTAATTACTGATCTTTTTTCCAGTCAATAAATAATAACAAGTTAAATAAAATTTCTTGTTTTCATATCGAATAGAATGCAAAACACTCCGAGTGAACAACACTTCTCTAGTCACAACACGCTGGAACATCAAGATGGCCTACAGCCGGTTTTGGCCCGAAATTTTTTCATTAGCAAACTAGGGCCAAAATTATTCGAACCAATACTTTTTGTGTTTGTATCAAACAGATGCAAAACAATCGAGCGAACACCGCTTAGCTAGTCAACATTCGTCAGATTAACCAGATACTGATTTGACCCGGAACTTTGTCGTTGCCAACTAGGGACAAAATTATTCGACGTGAAGCATTTTGTGTTTGTATCGAACATATGCAAAACATTCAAGTCACCAACTCTTCGCTCGTCAAAATGCGTCAGAATATCCGGATACAACCGATTCTGGCCCTGAATTGTGTCCATAGCAAAGTAGGGCGATGCATATTCACGATGAGACAAAACGGATTGAAATTACTCGCTGAAGCTTGACCAGACACACGGTCCGAACTACGTGTCACAGAAACGATGACCAAAATAATATTTATGAGGCTACGGCTTTCGACATCGTACGAGATCGCACGAGAAAAACGGACAATTATATTTTTGAAGAAACCCATGGCCTGTCTGTTGCATTACTATGATCAGACCCCCGGAAGAGCTAATACCAATACGCTACATCGAACGGAATTGGCTGTCCAAAGACACTATTTTTAGACACTTCCCTAAACGAATAAAGGGCGATTCTGGCTGTCTGGAAAGCTCCGCGAGCTTATGCGCCGGCTGCCCAGAGCTGTTCTCGCGGTCCGCTAGTTTCCGCGAGTGACTTGGAAAGCGAATCCACTTCGCGAGTGGAAAGTGATTTCGGCAAGTCAGCGTGAAGTTGTAAAGGTGCAACTGAGGCGCAACCAATTTCCGTCTGTGCATTTCTCAGCTGAAATTTCTACTAGCGATGTTTCGGCCGAGTTTGATTAAAAGTTTAGGGAGTGAGATGGGAGAGTCTAGTTGAGTCTAGTTACCCATCAGGATCCTGGTTCCAAAGTGGGGGCAGGATCCTGGTTTCGGGCAGGATCCCGGTTCGTTGATTGAAATTTAACAAAGTCCAAGGGGGCCTGGGATTGGCTGCTGGAAACGAGTCTCGGCCTTAAGGGAGGAGTACCTATGGCCCCGCCCTGGGCGAGGAGCTACGATCATCACTTGAAGACCCGATGAAAATGCGTTACTTCGTTGCTCCGCTATTCACATAATCGATTTTAAGCGAATTAACTTGAAAAGTTCAACAACCTCAATGGTACCCTGATGTAATGGAATGTGTTGTAATTGTAAGTAAAAATTAAACTTTCTAGAGAAGTGACATTACAATCTTAAAAGGAAGATTTCCTGAGCTTTGCTTCATTACCCGTCGAAATATACACGCTTTCAGCGAAATTCGAATTCTCCGCCCCGGAGTGAACTCTGTCTTGTCAGCAGTGTTTATTCTGGTTTTCACTACTACAGACTAAGATGAAAAATTAAAAAAATAAATCTCTTACAAGATTCGAAATAATTCAGTGTATACAACATATAAAAAATAACTGGCTTTTCAGTTACACTTTAAACGTTGATGATAGATCATTAGCAATGTAGGAGCCTGGTTAGCTGGTGGTTTTAACATCAAAGTACGAGCCGAGTTCGTTGACTGAAAACAAAACAGGGATCCTGCCTCAGTACATGGATCTTAAAGAAGAAGAAGAAGAAAAACAAAAGAACGGCGATCCTGACTTGATTTTTGTCATACAAACGGCGACGATAAACTAATAGAAACTAAATCGCATGGTTGCTCTGAACCGGAACATGGTTAATTAGTTAAAGCTTACCGATCAGGTCAACTGCTTGGGTGAGTTTCTTCGTCCGGACTTCCACCTCTCGCGGCGCCTCTAAAGTTGAGAACAGCAAGGAACTGAGAAGTAATCCAACCACCAGAAAGAGTTGGAGACTGCACCAGTACCACCAACTAACCATAACGTCTGGATCCAGACCGAATCGCAGAGGATCTTGGAACCAATTTGAATTAAAGTTGTACAAAGTTGCAGGAATGAAGGCTAACTGGTGCCGGCGTGCTTCATTTCAGCGGTAAGTGTTATTGAAGCGGGGCAGCCATGCTCCTAAAAAATCGAAAATGATAAAAAGTCCTAGCAGTACTTGTTAAAAGAAACCATTCCCCATTTGTGATACACGATCCGGGTTTCCACGCGGGAGTAGTATAAGAAAGGGCGATTCTAGACCCCAGACCCACCACATTGTCAGAAGTTTCATAACAGATAGCGCATAAAACTTTCAAGAATAACACCTTTTCACTTAGAAATAAAGTGTTATGACCAATTAAGTTTACACTATTTCGTGCCTAGATCTCCAACAACACCTTCAATTGATAAAAATACTATCGGGAACGAAAGAAACATAACAGATAACATCCCAAAGTGTTATCTGTTGAAACCGCGCATCCTTCTGTTGTCGTTATGTAACTTCTGACAGTGTAGTATTTTTACCAATTGAAGGTGTTGTTGGAGATCTAGGCAGGAAATAGTGTAAACTTATAAATAATTGGTCATAACACTTTATTTCCAAGTGAAAAAGTGTTATTCTTGAAAGTGTTTTGCGCGATCATGAAACTTCTGACAGTGCAATAGAATTTTCTCTTTCCCAATCAAATCTAACAATCCAACAAAAAAATCAATACAATTTTGTGTTTAAAGGATAATTTTTTTAATTTCTTGATTCATATAGTTGTCTGGGTTTTCAAAACATAATTTTTGAAAAAGAAGGTAATGTATTAAAAGTTTGTTTAAACCGTTAAATATCATCGGGACAGATGAATTTTCTGATGGTGGGTCCGGTGAACCAGAATCCCCCCTTCTTATACTAGGCTACTCGCGGGATTTTTTGCACTTTAACCATATAGTTGAAAAATCTCAAGCTTTCCCTATGGAGTTAATCATAGTAACGAAAATGCGGGCAGGAATTCCAGGACGCGAATACCCGAACCTGATCGTCAGTTCACAGTATGTAAGCTGTAGCTTTAGTACTACCGGTAAGACTTAGAACACACCCTGAATCCGTACTTGGGACCGTTGCTTGTCCAAAGTCTGCAATATGTTTAAAGCAGGACTAAACACTCAGAGGAAATGCAGAACTGGATAGTGTTTTTTTTTTCGTAATGTACAAATTCTTTCCTCGTTTCCAACTACATTCAGGTTCAAAAATCAACACACAACGTCTGCTCCGTTCCCCCCCGTTGCTTTTAAAGCAAAAAACGAGCCAGTGACGTCACCGGTTTTCCCATCCGACTGCAGTCAAGCTATGTAATTGATCCTGTCATCGAACCGCAGCGATGCTAATGTTTTACGCAGAAACCAAAGACTTGGATGAGGTCGCGACAGTATTCAGCAACTTCAAAGGTAAGTCACATAACAATCATATAACAAAAAGACATATCTTATCATCATTTTCCTTCTCCTTTCGGAGGAGTTAAAGGAACAGAAAACTTGACTCAAACTTGGCTCGGGGAGCTAGCTAACATATCAAGAATTTACCCTGAGTCGATATTGAGAGTAAGAAAAATTCTCGCTACGACCATTGCAGTTTCCGGGCAGTTTCCGAGAATTCGACTTTTGAGTTAGTAGAAAAAAAAGCAAAAGGTTTGTGTGCCGCGACTAGGAATCGAACCCAGGCCGTCTTGTCGGGGAGGTCGTTTGTCTGTAGTCTACACGTAAAAAGGCGAACTTTGATAGTACAGAAGTGCATAATTACAGTGCATAAGGGGCAAGGCCCTGCCAGCTAGCTTTGGGAACACTAACGAGGGGGTTCGAGACGGTTCGAGTTAACAAAGAAGGGGGGGGCCTGTCGACAGTAAGACCCTGTATATTTATCTAAGCCCACCCCCCCCCCCCGGGCGATTCGATGGCCGAAAGTTGCGTAGTCAAGTTTGCTGTTCCTTTAATTCCTCCAATAAAATTTTCCGAGCTAAGCGTCCGTAACACGTCGAAATGCAGGCTTCTGTTGAAATTCAAATTTTGTGCGTCTGGAGGAATTTTCGGTTGTCGTTAGAGCAGCGTACATTACTAGAGCCCCTGGTGAAAAAAATACAAGATCCCTTAGATGGGTCAAAACAATTCAGTGTATTGAAACATCAGATGTGAAATAAGCTCCCTTTTCAGTTCAACTTTAAACAGAAAGTATCACCCATCACCCATACCCCCAAAAGGCGCGTCTATAGTCACTAAACTGTTTCGATTTCTTTTAAGGTTTATGTTTCATAGAAACGAAATCTCAATCGAAAATGAAAAGGGTAACAAAGAAAAGAGTCGGACGGACGGCAGAACTTATCAAAACGCGAACCATTAAAATGGTTTCTAACTTTCTTATAGGTTCAAATAATTCATGCAACTTGCGACATGAAGCATCGAGATTTCCAACTAAATAAAAAGTTATCTTAACAATTAAAAAACAAAAACTTGCCTGATTCCCAACTATCACAAGTTAACTGAAACACACTTCCTTACTATAAAAAAAAACGTGGATGGAACACTTGGAACAACTGCCAGAATCTGTCGATTCCGTAAAAAAAGTAATAAAGACGTACCACTTTCGGCACCTGACACTGAGAAAACGTGATGGAACAATTCAATTATTTTTCAGAAATTTAAATAAATGAACACTTCATTTCGAAAACAGTACGAGAGTCTTGAATAGAGTTGTTCCTTTGAATAAAATGTTTTAATGCAGAAAAAATCTATCGTACGATCTTGGGTGGGCGTCGTCATGTGCAGTAGACTGTTGCAAATGCGAATTATAAATCGCACTTTCATACAGAGATGGGATCAGCAGTATTTGCTAAACACTATTTGTTGGTTATTACATGAAACAAGGCCAAAGGCTTTGGCTGGATCCCAAACTGGGTGGCCTGTTCGAGTTATACTTTTGTCAATGAAATGAAAACCTGAAACTTGTCCATAGCTTTTCAGTTATCTTCATAGCAGCTGTCGGCACAGACAGCGTAGACAAGCGGACACATCTTTTCTTTTTGGAATTTCGTTGGATGCTGGGCAGAATTGACATGAAAACACGAAAGATTCGGCTTGCAAAATCTATAATCTATACAACTAATTTCGCCGGTTCCTAAGATTTAATATTTTCCAAACTGTCCATCTATATCTAGCATTGATTTAATTTAATTTGACAAATCAATTGTATATAACTATTCTAATTGTTTCTTTTGTCGTGTACGGTTACTTTGTCGTCAGCCTATGCTATCCAGTGGATAATTTGGTATTAATAAATGATTGATTGATTGATAAGCCGGGAAAGTTAAGAAAATTCCACAAATTAAATGTTTTTTCACTACTGTTCAACTACGTAAACTACAGTACAAAATTTAACGATTCCAAAATTTTCGATTTGTTGGATTCCGGCCAAAAAAGGATGCCGCATACTAGTCCGACCCAAGTCCAACCTACATTTTCATTTCTTACCGGATTCCGGCCAATCTAAAATACCGGCATTCTGATCCTAAGTTACCGTGCCAACAGACAAACAAACGGATTCACTACGCCACAAATATCAATTACTGTCAGTCGGGATCCCAAAATTCATATCCCCGCCAATAATAATCAGTTTTGGTTGATCCATTTTCATCAGTTTTGCACTGCAAGCCAAACAGGTTGCCTTGAGCCATGGCACCAGGTCATCTGAGGCCGGGTCAGTTCACATCTTCATCTACTAGTACGTTAGTCTATTTGGTTCTTTCGGTTCAATGTTTTTTAAATATATGGTCATCCACCATAGTTCACGAGTTTAGTTGGTTCTTGCAGTTCATTTTTTATGGCACTTGCCCTTCGGCCAAGTGCCATATAGCGATCGCAATTTCTGTCTGTCTGTCGGTCGGTCGGTCTGTCTGTCCGGGTTTTGCTAGTTCGGGCACTTCCACATAGGCTAGGACGATGAAACTTGGCAGGCATATCAGGGACCCCAATTGATGAAGTTGGAAATAGTCACTTTCCCGATCCGAACATCGTGGGGGGAGTGAGGGGAGCCGGAATCCGGAATTTAGTGGCATGCATAACTTTCGAACGGGTGATCAGATCTTCATGAAACTTGATATTTAGAAAGACGTCATGCTTCAGATGTCCCATATCAAGTCCGGACCGAATCCGATGAATGTGGGGGGGGGTCGGAGGGGGGAACCGGAAATCATGTTAAACGCTTAGAGTGGAGTGATCGGGATGAAACTTGGTGGGAGGAACAAGCACAACCCCTAGGTACATCATTGACAGAACCGGACCGGATTCGTGCACTGTGGGGGGAGTTGGAGGGAGGTTCCGGAATTCCGGTCATACGGAGTTAAGATACTTCCAGGTGGGCTAGGACAATGAAACTTGGCAGGCAAATCAGGGACGCGACCAGATTAACCTGGAAATAGTCAGCTTCTCGATCCGACCATCGTGGGGGGAGTGGAGGGAGGGGGAATCCCGAATCTTGAGGTATGTATAACTTCCGAACGGGTGATCGGATCATAATGAAACTTGATGCGTAGAAAGACCACATGTCTCGGATGTCCCATTTCAAGTCCGGACCGGATCCGATGGAGCTGGGGGGGGGGGGGGGTCGGAGGGGGGTCCGGAAACCTTGTGACATGCTTGGAGTGGAGCGATCGGAATGAAACTTGGTAGGAAGAACAAGCACAAGCCCTATGTAGATCAGTGACAGAACCGGGCCGTATTCGGGGAGTTAGAGGGGTCCGGAATTCCGGTGATCGCAAGTTACTTCAAGACATGCTAGGACGATGAAACTTGGCTTGAAAATTAGAGACTTGACATGATTGGCTTAGCAATAGTTAGTTCCCAGATCCGACCATCCCTTAAAGTACTAATGCTAACCGCAAAGTACAAAAAATGTTTTTAAGCAAAATATACATTTTCGTTATCCGTATGAGCCCATGATCAATTTTGCCTCAAAGGTTTTGCTTACAACTGAATTCCTTAAAGTACAAACAATACTTTTGAGTAAAATATACATTTTCGTGCTCCTGGTGATCATCTTTTTTGCTTCAAGAGTTTTGATTACAGATGATTTTCTAGCGCCCTTAAAGTGCGCACAGCCAAATGCATTGCCAAACGATACAGTCTCGTGATTTCCGAGGACCCGTGATCATTCTTATCTCAAGGGTTTTGCTTACAAATGATCAAAACAAACCCACGAATTGACGAATTCCTACTTTCTTCCTCTGACCCAGCCTTGCAAGTGCCATATGAGCTTCCAGCTCTTGTTTTTATGGCACTTGCAGCCTCTGGCTCAAGTGCCATATACCGATCGCAATTCCGTCCGTCGGTCGGTCTGTCGGTCGGTCTGTCCGAATTTTTTTGTCCCACATGTTCGAGTTAGGGTACTTCCAGATGTGCTAGGACGATGAAACTTGGCAGGAAAATCAGGGACCCGACCAAACTAACCTAGAAGTAATCAGTTTCCCGATCCGACCATCTGGGGGGGAGTGGTGGGCCGGGGAAATTCTGAAAATTAAGGAGTTTTGTCACACTTTTTCGAGTTGGAGTACTTCCAGATGTGCTAGGACGATGAAACTTGGCAGGAGCATCATGGACCCGATCGGACTAACTTGGAAACATTCAGTTTCCCAATCCGACCACCCGGGGGGGGAGTGGAGGGCTGGGGAATCCGGAAAATTGGAGTAGTGTGTAACTTTAGAACGGGTGATCGGATTGGAATGAAACTTAATAACTGAATAAATGACATACTTCTGATGTCCCGTTTGAAGTCCGGACCGGATGCGACAGCTATGGGGGAGTTGGGGGGGGGGAGACCGGAAATTTCGAGAAATGGTTAGAATACAGGGATCGGAGTGAAACTTGCTAGGAAGAACAAGCATGTGCTCCAGATAAATTGTTTATACATTTGGACTGGATCCGACCACCCGGGGGGGTGGAGGGCTGGGGAATCCGGAAAATTGGAGTAGTGTGTAACTTTCGAACGGGTGATCGGATTGGAATGAAACTTAATAACTGAATAAATGGCACACTACTGATGTCCCGTTTGAAGTCCGGACCGGATTCGAATGCTCTGGGGAGTTGGGGGGGGGAGACCGGAAATTTCGAGAAACAGTTAGAATAGAGGGATCGGAGTGAAACTTGCTGGGAGGAACAAGCATCTGCTCCAGATAAATCGTTTCTACATTTGGACTGGATCCGGACACTAGAGGGGTGGAGGGCTGGGGAATCCGGAAAATTGGAGTACTGTGTAACTTTCGAGCGGGTGGTCGGATTGGGATGAAACTTAATAACTGAATAAATGACATACCTCTGATGTCCCATTTGAAGTCCGGACCGGATTAAACAGCTATGGGGGAGTTGGGGGGGGGGGGTGACCGGAAATATCGGGAAACGGTTAGAATGGAGGGATCGGAGTGAAACTTGCTGGAAAGAACAAGCATCTGCTCAAGATAAATCGTTTATACATTTGGGATGGATCATGACATTAGGGGGGGGGGTGGAGGGGAGTTTCCCAGAATTCCGGTTATGGCGGTTTTGGGGATTTTCACGACGAATCTTGGGAGGCGAATCAGGGACCCGATCAAACTGACTTATAAAGAAAAATTTACATGATCTGATAGCCGTGGGGGGAGTAACGGGAGGGGGAATCCGGAATATTGAGTCATGCGTAACTTTGAAACGGCTGATCGGATTTGAGTGAAATTTGATAATTGAAGAGAGGACATGTTTCTGTTGATCTTTTTCATGTCCGGACAGATCCGACAGCAATTGAGGGGGGGGGGGCGAAAATACGTGACCGACTTAGACTGGTGAGATCGGGATGGAACTTTGTGGGAATAACAAACAGATGCTCTGGATAAACACTTACGGAACCGGATTGGCTCCGGCGACTGTGGGGAAGTTTGAGGGGGGGGGAGGTCCGGGATTCCGATGATCACGATTTAAGGTACTTCCAGATAATCTAGGACGATGGAACTTGGCTGTAATATTAGAGATTTGACAAGATTGACTCAAAAATGACCACTTTCCAAACCCGACCATTCGTTAAAGTACTAATCTTGACTGCAAATTTAGAAAAATACTTTTAAACTAAATTCATATTTTCATGATTCCCATGAGCCCATTATCATTTTTGCCTCAAGGGTTTTGTTTGCAAATGACGTTCTAGCTCCCTTAAAGTGTGAATCTGAACGGCCAGGTCGAAAAGTACTTTATTTCAAACAATACATCTCAACCCATGATCATTTGTGCCACAAGGGTTCTGCTTAAAAATTTATTTCTGTCACCCTTAAAGTGCGCATTTGAAATGAAAAGCGAAAAAAAACTTTTGACGAAACGGTATACATCAAGGATCCCTAAAGGCCTGTGATCGTTTTTGCCTCAAGGGTTTTGCATACAGATGCATTTCTAGCGCCTTTAAAGTGCGTATCTTTACACCCAAGTTCAAAAATAAAATACTTTTTATCTAGCTCCCTTAAAGTGCGCATTTTAACCACAAAGTCGAAAAATACTTTTGATCAAACAAAACATCTCAACACATGCAAGTGCCATATGAGCTTACAGCTCTTGTTAAATATGGTCACGACCCCAGTCTGGCAATAATAATGAACTGTTTTTAGTATTTAATTACACGTAGGCTACAACCAATAATGCAAAATGGTTGTTTCTTGATTTGGTGAAAACAATTAACATGGCGAAGTAGTTACTTTGGTGTTTCAAGTTTGAACAGTATCTGGGAAAGCAAATTAATTAAGGGGATTGCTCCCCAGTAAATCTTAAAGATTTTGTGGGCCGGTCCAAACACGGGGAGAGTGCTAATTATTTACTACAAGGCAGGGAATAGATGATCGTCAATAAGGGATATTAATAGTTGTGGGGCTGAGTGCTGGCCACTAGGGAGTAGGAGGAAATTGCTAGAGACTCGTCCGTACTTACGTGAGAGTGAAAGTTTGATGCATTCGGCATATAGTGTTGCGAGTTGCATATCTACGGGTGGAGACATTTGAAAACGAACAAGTGTGGCTTCCAGGATACTAAAACTGGTGAGGTTTATGACGAGGGGTTGCTCACTCCCAAAATGGTTGTACAGTGGTGCCCAGCCGGTGCTCACTCCCAAAATGGTTGTACAGTGGTGCCCAGGGAGGGTGTACAGTGGTGCCCAGCGAGTGAGCAGCCCCTCGGTTTATGAAGGTAGCTTTTTCCCAAAAGAAAGGGCCTTATTTAGTTGCGTCAAGCGTTTTTTGCTTTGTTTTTACAGTTATCGTAATGGCCTAAGGCTTATGTGCTAGTATATGATGATTGTTGTGGATCGTTAAAGACTGTCCTGCAACATTAAAATCAAGGGTGGTGTTGGCACAAGCTTCGGCTCTGAACAAATATTGTAGCTCCGGATGTACATTCTCAGCGTTACATTTCAAGCTCACCATTTACAGATTCTCACGGTATTGCTGCGGAACAAAATTCCTGCTAGGACATTCCATACGGATAGCCAAGTTTTTATCTACTTGATGATGAAAGTGCAAAAAATTTGACTGGAAAATCCTGATCGACCGTCCTGAACATAAGAGATTGCGCGTTGGTGAACCGAAGCTCCTTGCTTCACATCGGACAAGGCTACAGGAAATACGTACCTCACTTGAAGCATCCACTTATTTATATATATACAGAATATCCAACGGGTTGTCACTATCGTAAACTGTGCGGTATATTTAATTCCTTGTAGGCTCACTCTGGTGGGCATCAATTTGCAAACTGAACGAACCTCGCATGAACCAAGGCTTTTTAGCAAATTTAATCCGGATTAAACACATTATTCGGATCCAGTGTTCTGTGTTGTATTGTACTTACTGTGAACCCGACGCAGAACAAAGAGAAAGACTGGGCACTAAAAGAAAATGAAGACAAAGGGAAAAGAAGCACAACTAAATTGTCAACAAACACTGCTAGTCTACAGCCGTATCGTACGCTTTTCCTGATACGGGTCAAGAAGGCAACTTTCGTAACCAGGGTACCAAAACAGTAACCGATCACACAGTAAAGGGTATAAATTACCACCTAGTAAACCAACCACTGTTCATTTTTGTTTTGTTTTAATCGTGACTTAAGTAAGGTATTAACTGGTTCTCAGTAACCGCTATCTTTTCCTATACCGAATCAAAAGTAATCGATTATAGTTGCTGATTGTGTAGGATTGTATTTCTTCACTGCGGGTTGGTTTACTCGCCGTACAGGTGATCAGGGGTGCCAGAAAACGCAAACTTGGTTGTGACTTTAAACTTGCAATACGTACCTTAAAGTTTAACTGAAAAGCCAATTTATTTTTGTATCATTTAACTGACTACACTGCATTATTTTGATTGTGTTAAGGGATTCTTTTTATTTCCACTATTTGCCCTAGTATGATGTTCAGAACATCTACGGCCGTCCTCACAACGCAAAATTCTACTATGACGCAGAAAAACTGAATCTCAATACAGACGCGATTTTCAGAGGTCAGTGATCAGCTCGAGGAAGGGGGCTCACTGCGTGAACACTTATTTTTCGTAAATCGTTTTCGTCAAGCATACAACACAGACACAAGCAGATAGAGGTACTTCAGATCACAAGGAAATTCCACTATTAGAAAATCGGTTATTCGTGAATAGCTAAAGAACGAAGTAACGCATTTTCATCGGGTCTTCAAGCCTCTTGAAGTGAATAAGTCATGGGTACCTAGGTTGTGCTATTACATTCCTTTTCGGTTAAACTTTAATTACCTTAATTCGCACTTCGGAGCAATTCAGCGGAAGCGGAATCGTGGGATTTATACTAAACTATAATTTTTTTTTAGCTATTGGTAGGACGGGTCCTATAAAAATTTGACATTTACTTTTCCTTTTTTGTTTATTTTGCGCAAGTGAACGACTATACACATAAGGCACAGCCAAGGCCTGCACGATTGTAAAACAGGACTTCCTACTTAATTAAAAAAAAAAAGGTCAACTATAATTACCTAATCACGCGTCTTGAGTTCCAAATCATAAAAGCTGACACAACACCTTCATTTTGCGACACATGCATAATGAATAATAGTCTCAAAACTTACCAACTAACTTTCCACAAAAATTATAAAAGACTGTGACTAAAACAAAACTGCATCCGAGGCAACTAACTCAGTCAAGCCAATTATGCAGAAACAGCGGAGGTACCAGAGTCGAACGTTAATGTTTTTTTTTTCAGAAGCGTAATCATTTTCGCCGACTTCAAAGGTTGGTTGGATACGTCCAATCAGTCAGATCTGGTTGATACCGACTTTTTGATGACTGGATGAGGACAGGGTAGACGATAGTGTTGGGCGATATTTGGGTTTTTCGATATTTTCACTTTCGATAATCGATATCGATATTTCGGTTCCATGTTTCGCTACAGTATCTGTCTCGTTTCGCCATAATTTAAGACCAAAATTGTCATAAAAAGCATCTTGCATCGACTCAAACGTCATGACGTTTGAAGTCCGAAATTGAGTCCGATTCGGATATATAAATGTAACTTGTGATGGATTACTTTAAATAATTATTATAATGAACTAATATCGTTTTCGATATTTAATATCGCCCGACACTAGTAGACGAGCGTCATCGTCCCACTACTGCAAAAGCCTGGTTTCTGATCCGATTTTTACCTTGAACAGACGACCAGGATCGACGGCTCACTGGCCGTCGCTGGCCGGAATTCCTGCCCCGACTTTCTGCACCATCATCAGTTACACATGGAAAAGTTATTTTTTTTTCAATTTGAAGATGAAAATGATAAATGCAGGAAATCGGATTGAGAAACTTTTAATTTTTATTTTTTATCCTCTGACCCAGCCTTACAAGTGCCATATGAGCTTCCAGCTCTTGTTCAAAATTGCGGGCTACAAATAAATTACTTACTTACTTATAAAACCTTAGAGAAGGTGTCAGACTTTTGCCAAATGTCATTACCGAATTTCCTGGCCCAAAAGTCTTCCTGCCACCGTCCGCGTAACCTCTCCAAGAGGTAGTCCTGGCCCATCATCTCCGTTCCACCAAATTGAAAAACTACAATTAGTTATTATATCTTTAATATAATTCGTCCAAGAGTCTGGCGACTTCTGTTTTGGTCCCATGCAGCGACTATGGATACCCCGATAAAACTGAGCGGAGCTAGAGGTACATACTGTGAGGTTTGTGTTGATACCCGTCTACTTCCCTCTACGCCGTTGCTCATACGAGGTGAAAAACCGTAGGATGCCTTGCAGGCGTGGAGATCCCTCTCTACAGCGCGTCCACACGTGACGTCAGTATTGCAGACAACCAATCAGATGTAAAGGACGGCTCATACGGCGTTCGGATTCTTCTGCGGAGTTGTACCACGATACAGCTGTTTGTGGAGACAACAATTATGATGTTCAGCGTAGCTCCTCCTCCGCTCGTTTGCATGGGGTAGGGTATCAGAATAATTTCGACTCTGCATGGTCGTATCACAGAGATAGGGAGACGGAAGTTCTATCAGATTATTTGTTCTTGACACTACCTATTACGCGCAATCTTGACTAACACTGGGCCAATCAAAAACGACGGCATGGGCGGTGCATAGTTGTAAAAATATTCAATTGGAAGGTTAGGTTACGCATGAGATCTACTGCACAACAAAAACTGTAAAAGTAAAATCGAAAATGGGCGGACTATATGGAGCTATCACAAGTTTGAAAGATTCTTGAAAATCGTTATTCCGGAATAGCGAAGCAATGGAGCAACAAATTTTTATCTTGCTTTCGAACCCGTTAAGTCAGAGCAAAATGACACTAGGGAGTAGCGCCAAGACCTATGCTTTCTGTTCTTTGCAAACGGGTCATACCCATAGCGCCACCCATTACGCTTGCGGCATTTAAAGCGAGACAAACTTCCGGGTTTAGAAATTTCTGGTAAAGATACGATGCGGTCTCCACACATTGTGGAAACAGGGGAGGTTGTATCTTTTTTTTTGCTGTGTTCACAATACGAAGTCATTGGAGCCAGCGCTGGTGCACGACCGATTGAGTTTCAGTAGGGACGTTCACTATCGCTAGTGGTGCTAGTGTCGCGTCAAGACCTATGCTTTGCAAACGGACGCTTGCGGCATTTAAACCGAGACAAACTTGCGTGTTTAGAAATTTCTAGTAAAGCCAAAATGAGGTCTGCACCCATGGAGGAAAAAGTGAAGGTTTCATTTTTTTTTCTGCTGTGTTCACATATGAAGTTATTGGTGCCAGCGCCGGTGCACGACTGATTGAGTTTCAGTAGGGACGTTCACAATCGCGAAGTGGTGCTAGTGTCGCTGCTACTCGAGTGTGTGTCACTTTTTGCAAGTCTTGGCGCTACATCGAAAGCTCCGAAAGTCCCTTACATTCTTCTCCTAAATCAATTTAAATTATATACCCTTTCTTGCCGCCGACTTCAACTTTGTATGAAGTTCGGTAAATCTTTAATCCAAAACCCATCTCACCGCGATATCCTCCCCCCCTAATTTTGTCCCCTCCCGAATTCGTCTTCCTCGTCAAGCTGCCGAGCCTGTGCCTCGTTTAGAGCCGATGGTAGCTTTGCGAGCAAGGTATGCTCAGAGTTTTGTCCCCTTTTTTGTTAGTTTGTTTAACTCGGAGCGCATTTGAATGTTAATTTTTATATTATTTATATTTTATTAATGGTATTTTATTATATTATTGACCATATTTATGATAAGACGTTGGTTAAAATGTTGAAAATTGTATATACGTATAGACAGTATTGCTGTGACTTTATGTGGACGTAAAAACAACCCATCGGCTCGTCCGTTATATGTTTTTTAGATTATATTGAATTATATTGAACTACTACTCCCTAGTGTTATTTTGCTCCGAGTTAAGTGCAAGTGTTTCGTTGGCGGAGATTGGTGTTTGAGTTGTATTTGGCGAACTTCAAAACATTTTTACTATCACCGTCAATCGAGTTCATCATTTCCAACCATTTGTAAATTACTCGAGCTTTACTCGGATCCTATTTCATCTGTATGAATATTTTTGTCCGTTACACATAAGGTCTGACTGTCCGTCGAGCGAGTAAAGGACCCTTAGTACCTATAATACCATTACAACCTACTTCCGTAATTGCATTCATTAATTCTCAAGCCCGAAGACCCAAATATCATATGTCACATTCTGCAAGTTTCACGATTCACTAGTTTCCATGCGCATTATGCTCCCGACGAGTGTTCGCGTATTATGATATTGACACGTAAAACGGGTTTTCTAAATTTTGCCCAGTTTTTGCTATAAGTCAATGGGTCTGGGATAATTTAAGTTGGGGCCTCTAATCTTCTAAGTTGGGGCCTCTAATCTTCTTGACCGTTTTTAACCGCGTTCTGACCCATGTTTTAAATCGTTTGCTGACGACCTATCGACATTATCCCTCCGCACGTTTCCTATGACCCCGACTGAGGTTTCCCTATCTTCTCTTTTCGAACTTTTGAAAAGGGATCTGGATGAAGTCAAGTTGTCTGTTAGTATACCGAAAAGCATGGTAATGAGGGTCTCTTTCTTAAAACGGGAATTGCCGGCTGTTGAAGAAATTGGTCTGGAAATAAAAACCTCTGTTAAACGTCTTGGGGTGAAAATAGACAACGACTTGAAGTGGAGAACACATGTTGATTCCATAATTGTAAGATCTGCCCCACTGTTAAAGTCTTTTGCCATCCTTCGCCGATTTGCTATCCCTCCTCGAGTTTTAAAAACAATCTACCGTACATACATTCGTCCTTGCGTGGAATATGCGTGTCCTGTATGGCATCCCGGACTGACAGCAGAAAAGACAGAAAGACTCGAGTCTATCCAAGAGAGGTCGTGCAAAGTGATGCTTGGTCCGGATTATGTTTCTTATGAGGATAGTCTGGTCAAGCTGCAGTTGCCGACCCTTGCGGATAGGAGACATCAGCTGACGATGAACTTTGGAAAAAAAATGTTTAACTTCTGACCACCACCGGAATATTTTCCCAGACTTTGAGACTCCAGACCAAACCAGACCGAACACAAGGGGAAGAGTAGCTAACATTGACAAGAACGGCTTCTTCAGCCCCCCATAAATTCAACCGAAAGGTATTTATCTTCGTTTGTGCCTTATTTTATCCGTAATTTTAACTGTCTGTAAATATCGATCAGCCGTGATTTGTAATTTGTTATGTTGACGATCCGCAGCTAGCAGTTGTAAATGCTATTAAGGAAATAAATAGTTATTATTATTTTTATTATTATAATTGGATAATTTGACAAAGCAGAGCTTAGTACAGCATTCAGATAGGTTTGGATATTGGAACATAGACACTAAATAGTGCGAGGTATGGTTTAAGCATCTGAGGAGTTTTCTTTGTGGCGGATTGTCCTACATAGCCTACAAACTGTCCGTTGGATGAATTGCCTACGGTACGAATTGTCTGTGTGATAAACTGTCCTGTTACGGATTGCCCCCACACCGTCAACTACATTGCGTTTCCCACAAATAAAACAGCTACCAGAAAACAAAAACAGAAATCTATTTCTAAACGTAAATAAAATAAAATAAACCAGGACTGGGACCAAGATCGCAGAGGAATATTGCCCCCCACCGTAGGAGATTGCCCCCACATCGTAACTACATTGCGTTTCCCACAACTAAAACAGCTACAGAAAAACAAAAACAGAAATCTATTTCTAAGCGTAAATAAAATAAAATAAACCAGGACTGAGACCAAGATCGCAGCGGAATCACAAGTAGACACAGGAAATGCCAGTTTTCAACGCGAAACCGATGAAGTGTGACAAAAGCGTATGAGTCATGAAGCGCAGCGTTTTCACGTCAAAACACAATCTCTTCTGACCAGGTGTTAGCCCTAGCTGCTTTTACCAGAGACTTTTTTTTTTACAAATTTAATAATAAAACAAAACATACAAATCCAAACTTTTTCAGAAAGAAACTAAGACCTATAGGCTACGAAGTTTAATCACACATTTTTCTGTAGACAAGGTCTAACCCCCCCCCCCTTTCCGACAGGCTAGTCTGAAAGTGTTATAACCGTCCAGTCGATATGTTTTTTTTTTTTTACAAAGCAAAGGGACGATTTGAACCACCTATAAACTTTGAGCGACATTTTCAGGCACTAATGCCAGACTTCACACCCCTGCAACAGCAGCCGGAGAAGGCTGCACCAAATTTAAGAAAGTGTGACCATTAACTTTTATTCTTGTTATCTTTTTTTGTTTCCTTTCCTTCATATATATTGAAACCGAAAAAAAGGCACGCCAAGTCCAGGCATTTTTGAAGTAGGCTGTTTCTCTTTGTTTGTTAGGCTAATATGGTTCTTCTTTTTTCCCCTTTTCTTTACACTCCATTTGTGACACTTCTGTGTTTAAAATAGGTAAACAAAACCATTCACTCATTAAAATTACTTGCAAACATTTCCCTATTTCGGAAGTCCCTTTTATCAACAGTAAAAAGGTAGCATCCAGAAGATCCTCTGAAACCAACAACAGCCAATCACAGCGTCAGAAAGAGCGTGCCATCATACTGACGCGAGACAGCTCAACGAAAACTCTGAAACCTGCCTCAGAAGCAATCTCATCCGTACGAAAAGAAGGATTTTCGAACGTGTCCGAAAGCTTTTTAGTGCTGAAAATCTCAATGCTGCATTTTATTTACTTTTTTTTCTGAAAGCTGTTACCTTTATTTCTTCCCCGACCCTTCTAGATTACCGAAATTTAGCCTTAATCGCATACTCCCCAGTTTCTTCTCGAAAATTCAGCGTAAAAATTTGCATCTTTTGCTGAATATTTCGATGAATTTCATGCTGAATTAACGCTGCATTAACTGAGCGAAAATTTAAGTTCGAAAGCGAAATGCTGCATACAATCCTGAATTAACTCAGCATTCTCGTTCGTTTCGGAGCTTTCGGACACGTTCAATAAACCGTGAGGTAGTCTTGGATTTCAGATCCACCTAATCTACGCTACGCATCTTTGAGAATACTCTGCTTGTGTTCCAGACCATCGTTACTGTCCAGTAAGAGGATCATTATCGGTCGACCACGATTCTTGCTTTTATTTTGGCTGGTTCCGTATGGAAAAGTTGAAATTTTTCCGGTCGGATTCCGGCTGAGAAATTCTAACCGTCTGTCCGCACCACTAGCCGACTCCACCCTTCTTTGCCATTAATCTGTGGTCTGAACGCACTGAATAACAGTTAATCCACTTACTTCTTCTTTCCTCCGCTAGCCACTAAGAGCGTTGGGTCAATTTCCGCCTCACTTTGCTAGTGTTTCGGTCAGTTCCTTATGGATAAGTTGAAAATTTTCCGGTCCAAAGTCGGAATCCGGCCGAGAAAGTCTCATCTCCTGTCCACAACATTAGCCGGTTCCATCCTTTTTTACTATTGATCTGTGGCCTGAATGCACCTGAACGACAGTTGATTCTCTTACTTCTTCTTCTTCTTTCCTCCACTAGCTGCTAGGAGCGCTGGGTCAATTTCCGCATCACTTTTCCCTCTGACCGAAAAAAGTCTCTTCGCCCGTTCGTTAAGGCTCCCTCCACATTTTAGGCCCCGCCTTTGCAACTCCCCTTTCAGGATCTCAAGTCCAAGGGCCTCTAGGGATTCAACACTTTCAAAATCCTCAATAGCGATTGGCTCATTTTCCAATTTGACTTCGACTGGGACTGGAGTGAATTCGACTGGGACTGGAGTGACTTCCGGTTCCTAAAATGTGACAGCTGATGTAGGAAAAAAGTACATATGACCAACGGTCCATGATCTTTCTATCATGTCTCTCGACTCCGAGGGGCCCATTCCATTTGGTCCAATACTATGACAATTTCAGAAAAGAGGATGTCCTCGTCCTCAAAAGTAATTAGGCAATAATATGAGCTAAACTAATAATATCAAAGTAATGAAAAATGAATGCTTACGGGATTTCGCCAGCTGGGAAGATCCCTTAAGCTTTCGATGAAGCACCGAGAGGGTTTTATCTAGTTGAAATTAATAAAATAGATAATGTCTTTTTTTTTTTTATTGTATTGCCATGTCCCTCGGGCTTTTGTGAAAATACATACCATATCATATCATTTGGGTTAAATTACTAGAGATCATTCTCTTACTTCTTTAATTTCTTCGGTCGATTGTGCAATAAGTCGGCCGAGATTTAAGCCAGGGCCATTCGCCCCTTTTTGGCAAGACGAATATTTGTTGTTTTCAAGATTGCTCAGCATGGACAATTTAAGACAACGACTGGAACACTCCACTCTTCGAGTGTAGATCTGCATGCTGTTTTGAAGAAGACTTGGCTGAAAGAACTGTCCAAGTTCCTGCGACTGATGGAAACACTGGACAGCTTTTAAAGCACACCTCGCACTATTTAGCCTACTATTTATGTTCCAGTTTTCAAAACTATCTGAACATAGTAGAACTAGGCTCTGCTTTTAACAAATTATGCACGGCTTTGGCTTTTTTAAGCCTTTTCCCGGTCCCACTGACTTGTAGCAAAAACTCGGCAAAATTCAGACAATAGGTTTTACGCATCAATACCATGAAATGCGAACCCTCGTCGGGAGCATAATGTGCAAGGAATAGTGCATCGCGGCAACTGCAAAGATCAGTGAGGTGTCTTTAACGGGTTTAGAATGTAACATACGAAATTTGGGTCTCCGGGCTTAAGAATTAATGAATGCAATTACGGAAGTATGTTGTTTCGGCAGTATAGGTAAGGCGGTTCCTTTAAATTTGGAAGAACTCGATAACAAATGCTATAATGAGTGGTGTTTTCATCAATTATGTATAGGGATGGCTTGTCATCAATTGTTCTTTTTCGGGGAGACTGAGATATGGGCCATTTGTGGCCTGAATTTCGGCCACAGTTTTTGGCCTATCTCACGCATAAAATAAAATGGGCCCTCATCAGGTTGAAGCTAGAAGAACGAATCTGCAGTCAATCTTCTAGTTCTTCACACGTCCTTATAACTACAGCCTACGAGGACCTTTGCGAAATAGAGCTGAAATTTCAACAAATCTCAGCTGACTCTCCTTTTACCACCGTCAACCAGTCAAATCCTCATTTCTTGGGCATGGTGCTCATACATAGGGCATTGTACCCCCATGAAAATATGGTGAACTGAAAATCTGAAATGGAAATTAGCTTTTCAAGCAGAGTTTTATGAGGGTAACATGCCCTTGCTGCAGGGCATCGTGCCCCAACATATGAGCACTATGCCCATATGTTGGGGCATGCCCAGACGCTGGGGCACCATGTCCAAAAATTGAGGTACATTGTATGACTAGAGACCTAGAGACAGCTTGGGCAGAAGGAATACAAAAAATATTCCTTCAGCCGAAGCTGAGTGCGAATCATATTGGACAGTGCAAAACGGATACGTTAGCTGAATTTTATTAGAGCTATATTTCGGACCTTCTTGGCTCTTCAGGCTTAAAGCCACTCAAGTTGAAGAAAGGAAACTTGTGAAAACAAAAACAAACTCTAATAAAATTCCGCTGACGTATCCATTTTGCAATTTGCACTGTCAAATAAGAAGGAATACTCATTTTCTTCATTCTTAAATCGTGGACGAATAAATTATTTAAACTACCATATTCGCGACGTCACTCTCGCAGAACTGATCAAAGGCTAGGAGTGCCCCTCCCCCCACACCACCTAAAGAAACAAGACCAAAGTTTTCGATGGGATCCCAAAAATTTAATATTTGACCAGACAACTAGGTCTTGTCTTCGCCAGGCTAATCATCTGAGAAAACCAAGTTCAGATATACCTGTATAAGCCATATCTATTTTGACGATAGTGATCGAAACTTCCTGGTTTACTTCTGCCAAATTTTCGGTTTCGGCCGAATTCCGAGCAAACTACTTGCCCAGCAAAAACAAAAGATAGTTCAGAAACGAATTCAGCGTATCTCCTTATCCCTATAAAGAACATCTAATCAGCTTCAAATAAAACTTTAACATCTAAAAAAAATCCGGTTTCAACCGGATTCTGGACGAACTATATGTCCGGTTAAAAAAAGACTGTCATATACAGATTCAGCGTCTTTTCTTACCCTTGAATCTATCATCTAATCAACTTCAAATAAAAATTTTGCTTTTAACAAATTTTCCGATTTTGGCCGGATTCCGGACGAACTATTTTTCCGGCGAGAAAATGGTTTTCACCATCGTGTTCAGCATGTTTTCTTACCCCTTAATCGAACATCTAATCAACTTCAAATACAAATTTTGCTTGTATCAAATTTTCCGGAAATCGCCGGATTCCGGGCAAACTACTTGTCCTACAGGAAAACGGTTTTCACCACCGTGTTCGGCATGTCTTCTTACCCCTAAATCAAACATCTAATCAACTTCAAATAAAACTTTTAATTTTAACAAACTTTCCGGTTTTAGCCGGATTCCGGGAGAACTACTTGTCCGGCGAGAAAATAACTTTCATATTCGGATTCAGCGTGTCTCCTTACCCTAAATCAACTATCTAAATAGCTTTCAAAAAATATTTTTTTTTGCCCCTTAATTTGAAACCCCTCCCCACCCTCAAATATAGGGCTACAGAGCCCATCTTCGAACTTGACTTGTACTTTGACCCGAAGGATCCTCCCACCAAGCTTCATCAAAATATTTCAATGCCTTCGAGAGTTATCGTGCGCACAGGCGGAAAGACGGACAACTTTTGCGATGTCACTTACGGTTTGGGATGCCAAAAAGTACTTACTACTTTGATATCATCTGGTGAAATCGACTTGGGTGTGAACTTGCTCCTCCCCCTTTGTGAAGACTCCTCCTTCACCTCAATCTCTTTCAGAATACATCCCGACAACTCCAAAGCCTCACCGTCGTCGGCTCGTTTTCCCACGGGTTCCACCACGCTAACCTCACTCTTTTCCAATTTCACAATCTCTACGTCGTTGCTGCTTATAGCACAAGAGATTGTGGACGTTTCGTCAGTAAGGGTGGGTGTCTCACAGCCTAACGAAGACACTTTTGGTTCGGATGATTCAGGGGTGGAATTTCGAGAGGGCTCGTCAGTTTCTGGTGGTTGCGTTGAATTTTCTGTTTCCGACTGTACCTCCATGCCAGAATCCGATTCTTCTGAGGAGTCGGAATCTGAATTGCTAAGTTCATCAACTCCAGTCCTGTAAAAATAATAATGAGATAGACGCAAATCAAATGTAGTCGTCCCAAGAGAGTCCGCTACGGTACAGAAATGACGGCATGAAACCTCAATAGTTAAAACGGAACTGGAGGCTTATTTTTCCATTATTATGTTCCCGAATAAGAAGCCCCAGTTTCAATCTTCTTTTCATTTCTACTTTCTGTGCTTTCTATCCCAATGTAGACCGGGTAACGGGAGCTGGCTCATGAAAGAGCGAGTGTAGATTTTCGTTTCTACTTTAAAACGAGAACTTGACCCAACGCGAGCTGAAACTCATAAGAAATTGCACATGGCCGGTTCGGACCTACAATTAACTTATCTGGGTTATGTGCTCTTACCACTTAACAAGTTAGACGCAATTAGACTTCAGTTCAGCCATGGTATCTCATCCTCTCCACTCCCAAATCTTCCCTCCCCCTTATCAAAATGTTAGAAATCGACCAGAACGAGTGGTAAGTTCTAGGGTTCCCAAGCTCTGTCCCGTACCCACAAAACACGCTAGATATGAAAAAAGTTTTATTCCCGAGTTCATGAAATATTTTAACGAAGCGTGACGGTTTTTTAAACGTACTGACATTAGATACATATATTGTAATTTATTGTTTGACAATAATCGCAAATGTCGTTTATAACCACGATAGTCAATTTTTACAATAAACTTTCTATCTATCTATCTATCGGACCACTCATTTGGAGACGGGAAATGATGCCATAGGTTCATTTTCAACTGAATTGAATTTCACTTTATTCAACAAGAGCTGTAAGCTCATATGGCACTTGCAAGACCCTTGTGGCACAAATGATGGTGGATTGAGATGTATCGTTTGATAAAAAGTACTTTTCGACCAATTGCGGTTAAGATGCACACTTTAAGGGAGATAGAACTTCATTTGTAAGCAAAACCCTTGAGGCAAAAATGATAATGGGCTCATGGGGATCATGGAAATGTATATTTTGCTTAAAAGTATTTTTCTTAATTTGCGATCATGATTGGTACTTTAAGGAATGGTCGGATTTGAAAAGTGGCGATTTCTGAGCCAATCTTGTCGAATTTCTAATATTCCAGCCAAATTACATCGTCCTAGCACATCTGGAAGTACCTTAACTCGCGATCACCGGAATTCCGGACCCGCCCCTCAAACTCCCCCCACAGTCGCCGGAGCCAATCCGGTTCGGTTTTGGATTTGTTTGTTATTTCCACAAAGTTCCATCCCGATCTCTCCAGTCCAATCCGGTCACGTATTCTCCCCCCCCCCCAATTGTTGTCGGATCCGGTCCGGACATGAAAAAGATCACCACAGACATGCCCTCTGTTCAGTTATTAAATTTCACTCGAATCCAATCACCCGTTCCAAAGTTACGCATGGCTAAATATTCCGGATTCCCCCTCCCTCCGATCCCCCCACGACTATCGGACCGAGTGAATTTTTATTTACAAGTCAGTTTGATCGGGTTCCTGATACGCCTCCCAAGTTTCGTCATGAAAATCCCAGAAATCGTCATCACCAGAATTCCGGGAAACTCCCGTCCACCTCCCCCCCCCAAGTGTCCGGGTCCAGTCCAAATGTGTAAACGATTTATCTGGAGCAGATTCTTGTTCTTCCCAGCAAGTTTTACTCCGATCCCTCCATTATAACCGTTTCTCGAGATTTCCGGTCTTCCCCCCCCCCCCCAACTCCCCCATAGCCGTAGAATCCGGTTCGGACTTCAAATGGGACATCAAAGATATGTCATTCATTCAGGTATTAAGTTTCATCCCAATCCGATCACCCGTTCGAAAGTTACACAACACTCAATTTTCCATATTCCCCAGCACTGAACCACATATACAAACCCCTTTGACCCTCGAATGCACTAGCTCTTTCCGATGTGAACGGAGTGATCCGATGCAAAGAGTGACGTCACCCTACGCGCAGAGCTACTAGTATGAAGAAAGGGGCAGGGGTTTTACAAAAACTACTAAATTCTCAGGATTCCCTCGCCCTCTACTCCCTCCACGGTGGTCGGATCGGGGAAGTGACTATTTGCAAGTTAGTTTGGTCGGGTCCCTGATATGCCTGCCAAGTTTCATCGTCCTAGCCCATCTGGAAGTGCCCTAACTCGAGGTGAGTGGACAGACAGACCGACCGACCGACCGACCGAAAGGTGATCGGTATATGGCACTTGAGCGAAGCTGCAAGTGCCATAAAAACATGCGACGGACAGCCGGTTATTGTTGTTTTAGTGCCATAAATAAACAAGAAATTTTCCGATTCCGGCTTGTTCCACTCGGCAGAGACGACCGGATCCGGAATATCAGGATTTCCAATAGATCAGTCCACGCCCAAGCACACTTGCCAAGTTCCATCTTCCAAGCATCTGCGAAAGTGCGATTACCTAAATTTCGCAGGAGTCCTCTACATCAGGGTATTGAGAAGTCGGATCCGATTCGAATCCGAACCTATAAAATTTCGTCACGACCCTGCGCCCCCCATCCCCCCCTACGGCACGTGCCAGAACATGTCTAGGACTCCCTTTCCAACTGACAATTTCCTAATGAATCATGTCACGTCCGTTATACGTCTCACAAGTTTCCTCCTTCCTAGCCCACCTGGAAGTATAGTAACTCGTGATCACCGACAGACCGACGGAAAAGCTAGCCGAAGGCTCCAAGGGACCTAAAAACGAAGAACTATGTGACTTTTTGTGGAGCTAAAAGTCAGTACGACTAGAGGGAATATGGTATGTTTCCATCTGTGGAAGAGATAAATAAAGGGAACGAAATCAGCCTGACTGGGACTGGGGCCCTATGCGCAGCCCTCAGCTATCAGTCAGCAGGGATTTAAAAGAACAGAACTAGTACGAATCTTATGGCAAGATATGGACATAACCAGAGGCGTTACTAGCCAAAATGTTTTTTTTTGGGGGGACAAGGTATTTACCGACTAGCTGGTCATTTTTACCGACTATTTTTGCGGATAAAAACGACTATTATTGAGAGAAAAAACGACTGTGTTGACGAAAAATCGACTGTTTTAAGAAAAATTGCGACGCTTCGAATCGACTCGGCTATTTTTTACGGACTGGCAGACACTGGCCGACTGGCAGAAACTGGGGGGGGACGTCACCCACCCCCCCAGCAGTGACGCCTCTGGACATAACACAATTTTCACTCACCAGAGTAACTTCTTTTTTCTAGTCCTGCTGTCATCTTCCTCACTTGGTCGTTTGGCGGAGCCACTAGCGCCGGCAGAACTACTCGAACCCATCGCTGAAAAAAAGAAGATGTAACTTATTTTTGCTAATATCTTTACGGCGTTTTTTGCTGACTGCCATACTACAATTTACTAGCTTCGACAAATATATGCGGAATATAAGCGACAAACATAAGCGGAGTTTCTTTTTGTTATCCTTCGTTGTTTATAAAATTCGTTGTTTAATAAACAGAACAGAAAAAGAACTTGAACTTTAGATACTCCGGAGTATTTGTATTGTTGACAAATATTCATATTAGCGGTGTTAACTGAGAATTCCTTGTAAGCTCTGGAATCAGCTGCAAGTAAGACGGTTATATTTGTACATTTTTGGCGGTTTTGTAACTTTACATCCAGAAAACAAAACGTTTCTTCGGTACTACAAACAACAAAAGTTTCATCAGATCACTCTAGAGCAATCTGCCAGCTACAGAGACGGTTTATTTGAGCAGCCACGACACTCTCATCACTCAGCTCTACAAAATGATTGATTTTCGTGCATGGCCGACAGTTTTTGAATTTTCGCGCCTTGCAATACCATTCTCTGAAATCGTCTCCGAGGACACCAAAGAGGTAATGACAAGCAATAACAAGAAAACGGCTTATTTTTGAAGAGCTCTCTAGTGGAAGTCAGAAATTCGTATGTATGAAGCATTTTATAAAAAATTAAAGCATAGTTGCCCATTGTGCTTTAATAAATTTTCGGTCACAAATATACCCATTAAACTTGAGGAGCTGCACAGAAAGCTGTCGGTCCTGGCGTTTTCTCGCATCATGTTCTTGTCCGTTTGTTTGAAGTGTAAAATTTGTATCTTTCTTTTCTTTGTGTATTTCTATTTTATAGAAGTGCGTAAATAAGAAGATTCATCCATTCATTTACTGATTCTATTATACTTGAAACATATGCTCACAGACATGGACCTTGGAAGAGAAATCTGATACCCACAGCCAAGGCCGTATCCAGGGGGGGGGGTTCGACCCCCCCCCCGAAATCCACAAAAGTGATAGTTTTGTGTGGGCTTTAACCTCTGATCTATGTCTTTTTTGTACTTTTTGTGGGCAAACCCCCCCCCGAAATAAATTCCGCGGGCAACCCCCCCCCCCCCGAAATAAATTCCTGAATACGGGCCTGCCCACAGCACAGACAGGGTGGCGCCGGGGTATATGAATTACGGATACTGAAACTAAACTATGCGGTGACAACGGGGCTATTTGTGATATCTGGGTATCCCAGAAGGCAGTAGAATCAGTAGGTGAAGGGTCATATCTGTGTTGATGGACTTACAAGGGACGTGTGGAAGACTCAGGCTGGCAGTAGGCTGTTGTTTAAATTTGCACGGGTAGGGTCGGTGTCACATACAGGCTCATTCGCTCGAACATTTTCGAGTCATTCAGTTTCAGCCTACTGTCATGGCCCATGAGTGTATGCTTTAAGCCAAAGGCCGTCCTCCTTCGAACTGCAGCCATTAAAGCCATGAAGCCAGCCATTAAGCTGAATTCAGCTTAAAGCCATTCAGTTTTCAAAAATCGTGTCCCTCTCAATAATCAGAACCACATCCGAACCTAAGTTTAGAAGAATGAGCACAAGATTGTGTATTTTGCAGTTATCTTCGACTTTAGTTCCTTCTGGAGCTCCAGAGGCAAGTTCAAGTTCAATGGGTTTATTAACAAATAACAACATAAATCACACATAAACAAAACACACAGTCCATTCCTGGACGCCAATCTTTACATCTTAAAAATAATACGCAGAGTGGTCACTGCTCCTACTCTCAGACACACCCATACCTCTCAAAAAGGCGCATAAGACATCCAAGAGAAGTCATCAGTAGTCCCTCATAAAGGAAGAGAAAACTTGACTCAAACTTGACTCGGGGAGCTAGCTAACATATCAAGAATGTACCCTGAGTCGATATTGAGAGTAAGAAAAATTCTCGTTACGACCATTGCAGTTTCCGGGCAGTTTCCGAGAATTCGACTTTTGAGCAAAAGGTTTGCAAAAGCAAAAGGTTTGTGTGCCGCGACTAGGAATCGAACCCCGGCCGTCTAGTCGGGGAGGTCGTTACTCTGTAGTCTACATGTAAAAAGGCGAACTTTTACAGTACATGAGTGCATAATTACAGTGCATAAGGGGCAAGGGCCTGCCAGCTAGCTTTGGGAACACTAAGGAGGGGGTTCGAGATGACAAAGAAGGGGGGGCCTGTCGACAATAAGACCTTGTATATTTATCCAAGCCCCCCGGGCGATTCGATGGCCGAAAGTTGCGTAGTCAAGTTTACTGTTCCTTTAAGCCGCTGCCTAGAGATCTTCCAATCCGTACTGAAGCCCTATTCTCTCAGCAGAGGAATTCTATCCAATAAGAAGATACGTCGCAACTGCTGAGCAGTTTACTCGCCATCTACAAACCGATACCGTCAACATATTACAATTCAAATAAAAAAAAGGGCGGCGATGGCATAGCTGTCATAATATAGCCTAAGCCACTCGTAGTAATCATCTGAATGACTTCCAATTGGTCTTTTTGAATCGTGGACTTTTAAAAGAAGGTTACAATTATTAGCGTGTCTCTCATGCGGTGATGTCACAGCGACAGTAGCCTACACCGAAAGCTTGATAATTTGGAGGATCGGGACGTATCCGCGTTTTTCTCGTAAAGGTTAAGTTCCAAAATCTCTGACGCTAAACTTCGAAGTGTCCTAGAGACTCCTAGATATTCCGATATGGTCTATCTGAAAGAGGGTAAACGGGTAGATCTTTGCCTGTGGGTACATTTTTATTTTTAAAATCAATCATCAGGATTGTTTCGCCTTGTGCCGGAGATCCGTTGTCTCATTTTAATGTTGAATATTAATATTTGGTGTGTACAGCCTCATTAGTTTTTTTTTCATTGAGATTAAAATGTTCTACAATATTTCATATTTTCTTGTGTAGGACATATACGGTAGCCTACTTTTTTTACGATAATTTTACGATAATTTACGATCCGTTAAAGGACCCGTCGTACCTACATTGCTAATTCACTTTTTGTCTTTAACCATTCCATCTTTTCTGGTTTTTCGAGATTTTGAGTTTGGCATGACATTTTTATCCACCCAAACAGCACTACACCGATTGTTGCACTTGCCGCGATTCAAGGTTTATTACTATCCAACTAACATTATTTCGGGATTTATCTCCCTTTGAGACACATAATTATGTGTTATCCCTTTGATAACACATAATATTCTGGATTATGGTTTCCGAGGAGCTAACTGGTCAGAAAAATCGGTTTAACAAATTTTTTAGTATTTCTTATCAAAGCCATGGGCCAGAATCGGCTAAAACGGCCAAAGCCTGTTGTAGTTTTCTGAAAGAAAAGCACGGTTTTCAAGGGGGCTTGGATATGTTTGAATACTGGAACGGAAACTGTATCTACATCGAACTGAGCTTTAAAGAAGGAACCAAATTTTTCATATAACTGGCTTACCTTGTTCCATTGCTTCATAAACCTTATCAGATATCTCCGATCTTTGCTTATCGTACGTTGGGTCATTGAACTCATGCTTGGTTTCCTGACACAGTTTTTCTAACTTGGCTTTTCGTCTTTGCTTCTTCTCTCTGTCTCTTTCGGATTGTTTGGATAGCCAGTCTTTGACCCTAAACAGAGAAAAGTATCATCAAAATATGTTAAAAATTAGGTTATTTCACTTGGGATTTGGCGGAGGAAAGTTCATGGCAGTTTGGGCAATGCCTCGGTCTCTTGTCCAGCCCCCCCCCCCTTCCAAATGGCCTCCCTAACCCTCCTATTTTCACTACCTATTTAGGTTAAAGGGTAAGGGTGGATATTTGGGTATAAAGTACATTGCAGAATCAGCAAAAGTGGAGTTGCTATTCTACTGAATACGGTTAGTTGTGGATCCTGAAATGGCCGAAACTGGTTGGTGATCCCCGACTCAAGACAACGTTTTAAACTACTTTTCCCATTCTACTGGTAAGATATGCCCTTGACTGGGTTGTCTAAGCAAACAAAAATCAAAACAACAACTTACAAGTAGTAATAGTAAATTGCAGTGCAAGTCCTTAGGACTTTCTTTTTGCTGCAACAGGATATTAGTCATGCTACTTTATTTTACTTTCAATGTTTTGGTTAAAAATAAACAAGAGCTGTAAGCTCATATGGCACTTGCAAGGCTTGGTAAAAGTATGAAAGTAGGAATTCGCCAATTCGTGTTTTTTTTTCGAACATTTTGTAAGAAAAACCCTTGAGATAAGAATGAAGACGGACCCTTGGAAATCAAGAGAATGTATCGTTATGTAAAAAAGTTTTTTTTTTTGCACCTGGCTGTGATGATGTGCACTTTAAGGGCGCTAGAATGTCATTGTAATCAAAACCCTAGTGGCAAAAATGATCCTGGGCCCTTTAGGATCATGAATATATATGGTTTGGTGAAAAGTATTTATTTAACTTTTCGGTTAAGATGCGCACTTTAAGGGTGCTAGAAACTCATTTCTAAGCAAAACCCTTGAGGCAAAAATGATCATGGGCTCATGGGGATCATGAAAACGTAGGTTTTGCTTAAAAGTATTTTTTGTACTTTGGGGTTAAGATGGGTACTTTAAGGGATGATCGGATCAGAGAAGTGACAATTTCTAAGCCAATCTTGTCAAGTCTCTACTCTTCAAGCCAAGTTTCGTCGTCCTAGCACATCTCGAAGTACCTTAAATTGCGCACCGGAATTCTGGACCCCCTGCCAGCTCCCCCCCCCCCCCAGAGTGACCGAATCCGTTCCGGTTTTGTTACTGATGTTCTTGTTCTTCCCACCAATTGTCATCCCAATCGCTATGTTCTAAGAGTGTCACAAAATTCCCCCCCCCCCCCCCCCGACTTTCCAAATTGGTCGGATCCTGTCCGCACTCGAAATGGGACATCTGAAACATATGTTCTTTCCAAATATCAAGTTTCAGTAAGATCGGATCACCCGTTCAGAAGTTGGACAACCTCAAGATTCCGGATTCCCCCTCCCTCCACTTCCCCCACGATGGTCATATTGGAGAAGCGACTGTTCTTAAGTTAAAAATGTAAAGTCCCTGATATGCCTGCCAAGTTTCATCGTCCTAGCACATGCAGAAGCATCTTAAGTCGGGATCACCGGAATTCCGGAAGCCTCCCTCCAACTCCCCCCACAGTACTCGGTTCCGGTCTGGTCTTGTCAACTATTGATCTAGGGCTTGTGCTTGTTCTTCCCACCAAGTTTCATACCGATCCGTTCATTCTGAGCATGTCACACAATTTCCGGTTCCCCCATCCAACTCCCCCCAAATTCACCGGATCCATTCCAGACTTGAAGTGTGACATCTGAGACACGAGGTCTTTCCAAATATCAAGTTTCATCAAGATCCGATTCCCCGTTCAGAAGTTATAAATATGTCAATATTCCGGATTCCCCCTTCCTCCCCTCCCCCCACGGTGGTCGGATCGGGGAACTGACTGTTTCCAAGTTAGTTTGGGCGGGTCCCTGATATAAGTTTCATCATCCTGGCACATCTGCAAGTACCCTAACTCGTGATCAGCGGACCGACCGACCGACCGACGGAAAAGTAATCGGTATATGGCACTTGGCCGGAAGGCAAGTGCCATAAAAAGTATTTTATTTGTGAACTTGGCTGTAATGATGCGCACTCTAAAGGCGTAGAAATTCATCTGTAAGAAAAACTATTGAGACAAAAACGATCACAGGCCCTTAGGGATCATCGATATACCGTTTGGTCAAAAGTATTCTTACACTTTTCGGTTAAAATGCGCACTTTAACGGTGATAGACGGTGATACTGCACTTTAAGGGAGCTAGAACTTCATTTGTAAGCAAAACCCCTGAGTCAAAAATGATAATGGGTTCATGGGGATCATGAAAATTTAAATTTTGCTTAAAAGTATCTTTATGAATTTGCAGTCAAGATGGTACTTTAAGGAAAGGTTGGATTTAGGAAAGTGGCGGTTTCTAAGCTAATATTGCCGAATCTCTAATATTCAAGCCAAGTTTCATCGTCCTAGCACTAATGGAAGTACCTTAAATCGCGATCGCCGGAATTTCGCCACCCCCCCCTTAAACTCCACACAGTCACCGGAATCAATCCGGTTGTGTACAAAGATCAAGACATGACAAAGATCACCAGAAACATGTCCTCTGTTCAATTATCAAATTTCACTCAAATCCGATCAACCGTTCCAAAGTTACGCATGACTCAATATTCCGGATTCCCCCTCCCGCTACTCCCCCCACGACTTTCGGATCATGTAATTTTTTATTTATAAGTCAGTTTGATCGGGTCCCTGATACGCCTCCCAAGTTTCGTCGTGAAAATCCCCCAAACCGCCATTACCGGAATTCCGGGAAACTCCCCTCCACCCCCCCGGTGTCCGGATCCAGTCCAAATGTATAAACGATTTATCTAGAGCAGATGCTCGTTCTTTCCAGCAAATTTCACTCCGATCCCTCCATTCTAACCGTTTCTCGAGATTTCCGGTCCCCCCCCCCAACTCCCCCATAGCTGTCGAATCCGGTCCGGACTTCAAATGGGACATCAGAGGTATGCCATTTATTCAGTTATTAAGTTTCGTTCCAATCCGATCACCCGTTCGAAAGTTACACACTACTCCAATTTTCCGGATTCCCCAGCCCTCCACTCCCCCCCAGGAGGTCGAATTGGGAAACTGATTATTTCCAGTTTATTCGGATCGGGTCCCTGATGCTCCTGCCAAGTTTCATCGTCCTAGCACATCTGGAAATACCCCAACTCGAAAAAGTTTGACAAAAACTACTTAATTTTCCGGATTCCCCGGCCCACCACTCCCCCCCAGATGGTCGGATAGTGAAACTGATTATTTCCCGGTTAGTTGTATCGGGTCCCTGATATGCCTACCAAGTTTCATCGTCCTAGCACATCTGGATGTACCCCAACTCGAAAAAGTGTGACAAAACTACTTAATTTTCAGGATTCCCCGGCCCACCACTCCCCCCCAGATGGTCGGATCGTGAAACTGATTATATCTAGGTTAGTTATATCGGGTCCCTGATACGCCTGCCAAGTTTCATCGTCCTAGCACATCTGGAAGTACCCTAACTCGAAAACAGTGGACCGCCCGACCGAAAAGCGATCGGTATATGGCACTTGAGCGGAGCTGCAAGTGCCATAAAAACCTATCTACCTACCAAAACCTAGCCAACAGCTAACATAACGTTTTAAGTTCTAACAATTTATTTATATTATTTAATCTATTTATCAACAACAAAATTTTATTTCTAGAATCTTTAATTTCCAGAGCTTTTTACGGTAGATCAAATGGGAAGTAGAAAACGATTCTCAGAATAGATTTCCTGCAGTTTTCCAGGAATGATCTTCACTCACTGGAAAGCCCCTTAGAAGACAACCGAAAGCTCTTACTTCTTTTCTTCATTGATGTCTCTCAGCCGCCTGCCACTCAAGTCCCTGCAGGCTTCTCTGTTAGTAGTCTTCTCGATCTGAGCCCCAATGGCCCTCAACATAGATCCAAATCCTTAAAGCAGACAAAATATAATAAATATATAACAATAAAACAAAAGCCAATAAATATAATAACATGAGCTAAAGCTCAAATGGCACTTGTATTTTTTGTAGAATAAAGTATAACAAGCCCAATGAGGATGTGTATTGGGAATTATTGTAGATTATGGGACTAGAAGGAAAACGACTTCTGCTGCTTCCAGCACTTCGAGCTCTAGTAGCCAGTGGACCATCGCCGTCGAGCCTTCATTACTACTTGTTTGACTTCTGTTCAAGCACACTAATCAGATAGGGTCTAAAATTTTAGACAACAAACTTAGGGACATAGACAATTTCAACAGAATATGTGATCTAGGTTTTCAAAAATGAACATGAAGTTTGCAGGTAAATAGCCTACATGACACAGTCTTACTTAATAAATTTATTGTTTGTTGCTTTAATATCACGTGTAAATGTTACGTACATCTTCTCTGATTTTGACTATCTTTTCTAGCTCTGAGCATTTTTGTTTAATAAACTTGTTTGATTGATCAAAAAGACAGACAGGAAAGGTGTGGTCACCTTTTACCTCCCAAAACATGCATCGATCCAGGCATGTAAGTTCAAGTATGCCCAATTCCAAATGGCCACTCATCGACAAATAAAAAAAAATAGAGAAGAGATTATATTTCCTAACATCTCTGATGATAGCAGGCAGATCAGGTGAAAACACAGACAGAATAAAAACAAACCTCCTTTTCCTCCCTGTAGTCCTATCCATGGCTCGAGGATTAGAAGACCACCTCCCTCTGGAAATCTGTCATGTGCACCAATGACTTTGCCCCCAACACTGAACTTCAAATCACACAGCAGATGGAGAATGTCATCCTAAAAGAAACAGTTATGAACATTTTTTGCAGAAAAAACCACTGTTTATAAAAAAAAAAAACACTGTTTTGACGAAAAAATTGACTGATTTTAAGAAAACCCGACTATTTTAAGAAAAAATCAGCTACTTTTGTGAAAACCGACTGTTTTGAAGAAAAGTCTACTGTTTCCAAGCTGGAAGCTCTAGAAACATCAACCCTCACACAGCAACATACCAGGCAAATTTTTCAGCATAATACTTGCCAAAAATGTTAGGGGCCAAAAAAAGGGGCCGACAGAAGAGAGCAAATTACAAAAAGATGTCTCCAAATGCTGTGAACGCTACCTAGCATTGACATGCGCAATGAAATGTGTCAAACAATACACATGCTGTGATCGGTGACATGGCGGATCGCCATGCTTTGTTTGGCGCCATCTATATTTTTTTTGCACTAACAGCCTGCACATGTCAACGCTAGGTGGCGTGCACAGCATTTGGCGCCATCTTTTTGTAATTTGCTCTCTTCTGTTGGCCCCTTTTATGGGGTTAGGAGCTTCAAGAAATTTGAAAATAAATATGAAAAAAAAGCTCTCAAGCAGGGTTATTTATTGGCGGTATCGATAGACCTGACGAAGCAGTCAGTAAGCAGTAATTAATTTTGATTTAGAAAATGTAGTAGACTGGTGGACCTCTGGGGAAGAAGGGGTAAACATACGTATGAGTACCCTACTCACACCTGGGGGCATGCCACCCCGTTTGTGAATGTGTATCAAAAACGGGCCTAGTGTACTAGACTGGGTTAACCCAGTCTACCAAAATCCCTGATTTTGGTAAAGCCTACGCCAAACGCTGGGTATATCTAGCGTCTGGTATACCGTATGCCAAACGATGGATACACTATGCCAAATGCTGGATACTGGGGTCCAATCAAATATTGATGATTTGAGTGAAGCTCAAAATTCAACCAATCAGAATTCACCTGTAGTGAGGTAGGTCAGGGTTAAGGTGTCAACAGCTATCCTGCGTTTGACATGGGTGTCAAGGGTTAAGCATAGGCTATGCCAAACGCTAGGCATATCCAGCGTTTGCCATAGGGTATAAAAAAATCAGGGGTTTGTGGTTGACTTGGTTAACCGACTTACGGAGAAAAGGCAAAAAACGCAACTAATCACATTTTGATCTTCAAAAGCTCAGGTTTTAATTTTTTTTTTAGTGGCTAGGCTACCCTATTCACTCTTTTATTCAAAATTTTGGTCAGTCTGTTAACTGCAGAGAAACAATGAATGGGAGTTCAAACTTAATTGAATTTCTATCAAATTTTGTGCCACGATAACCCTGAAATAGTTGGCTATTGGTTGAAATAGATAACCGTGAAATAGTTGGCTATTCTTACTAATAGGCTATTATTAGTAATAATAGCCGACATCAATTTTTGTTCTAGGGTGCCACTACCAGTAAGCGGACAGTTAATTCACTTCCAGTTCTTTCACCTTCTGTAACTCCATCAAATTTCAAGCTATCCCAGAGTATTTGGTCACGTTTTGTTCCAAATTTAAAATGGCCGCCAATGATGAAACGCCGGAATCCGACAGTGTTGTCAAACGAACACAAAAGCTTACGACGCGAAGTCTGTACATTAGTCATATTAAGCGTCCAAAAAAACTGACGAGTCAAATAGAGCGGACATGTCGTCATGAATAGCGGACAAGGTTTGAATGCACTGACAGAATTGATTAAAAAATTGTGTATTACAGTATGAAACTAACTACAAATCACAACTTGAAAGATCTTTGATCATAATTATCACAGGGTATAATAACTTTGAGTATTGACTATTAATGACGAGTGATAAATAACCGACGTAAAAAGCGGACAGTGTGACGTCATTAAAAGAGTGAGAAGATGTCATTTTCATTATTTATATTTTGTTCAAGCAATTCTGCTCATGAAATTGTGTGGCGTGGCAATGCTGTGGAGGTTAACGTCAACTGAAGAAGAAAAGTTTAGGGTTTGTTATTGTTTAGGCACATTTATCCTGTCAGGTTGTACTTTGTCCGCTTTTTACGTCGTGTCCGCCTACTAGTACTAGTAGCGGCACCCTACTACTGTTTACTGACACTGTACTCCTGCATAGCCAATCAGCTTACCTGCTCTATAAGGCTTCTGTATGCATCAAGTGGTGTTCTACAATAAGTAGGAACTGCCTTCAGTTCTAAGGATGGATAAATCTTAGCAAAAATCATTTTCACTTGTTCCTGTTGGCTGGACTTGGCTTGGCTGTTTGTATATAAGTTTCTTCTCCTTCTTCTGACGGTTGAGACAAGATCCAAACGAAACCACAGTGTTCACACTTTTATGCAAGGGAAAGACGAGCAGGGCTGCCATCTAGAAAGTGAAAACGGACGAAATCGTGCCCTATTTCAGCGATAAGAGTATTAAAAGCATAATCATTGTGTTTTCCCAGTGTTTTCCAATTCCAAGGTGTTTCTTTTCTTTTCATTTTCAAATGGAAAGAGTAAAGGTGAGTTTAAACGGTACAAAAGGTTTTAACAGTATTTAGTTAAAACTAGCTTGTTTAACTGAAAAGCCAACTTATTTGTGTGTCATTTAGTTGAATACACTGAATTATTTGGATTCTGCAAAGGGATTTTTTTGTTTTCCACTATCTGCTCTAGTTATGACGTTCAGAATATCTCCGGATGTCCCCACAGCGAAAATTCTACTATGACGCAGGAAATTCTTATCGAAACACAAACAAGGCTTTTCAGTGGGCAGTGGCGATATTGGTGATGATTGCTTAGTGCCTGAACAAAAAAAAAAGTCATAAATCTTTCTTGTAAGGCATACAACAAATTAGAGGTACCACAAATCACACGGAAATTCCACTATTTGAAAATCGATTATTCCTGAATAGCGGAACAACAAAGTAACGCATTTTCAGCAGGTCTTCAAGCAAATTCAAGTGAATAAGTGATGGGTAACTAGATTGCCCTATCCCAGTCCTTTTCGGTTAAACTTTAACGTCATGCCGAACTTAGCCTACTGAATGATGGAAGCATTGTCTGCAGGAGTGCTCATGAGCAAAAAGTAGATTTTTCAAATATCAGTTTTTGAAAACTTTTCTTTGTTTACCTTACCGGGCGATTTTGTGAAGTTACACAGACAAAGAAGTCCAGTATCCTTACTCGTACTTTTTGGAGATGTTTAAAATAAATTTCTGATACCAATATTGAGTTTTTTGGATACGACAGATTTTGAAAAAAGGCCGTCTATTGACTTGGGATTATGAATTTCTGCTTACTCAGTAATGCAGTAGAGCAGTGAGTGGAGCAAGAGCTACGAGCTCATATGGCACTTGTTAAGAGTAGGCGGTACAAGAATGTCACAAAATATAACCACCATCCAAAAATGCGGTTCGGACCTAGGAATAGATATGCAGTTTCAATCAAGTTTGAGCATTTCCGGCCCAAATTTCAGCCCAATTAATCCACTTGTTTGATCCCTAGACGTCCCACGCTATTTCCGGTACCACCCTCCAACTCCCCCTACCACGGCCGAATCTGGTTCGGACTCAAGAATGGATCATCTAAAGCATCTTCTCTTACAACCTATTAAGTTTCACTCGAATCTAGCCTTTTTTTTTTTAAATTCCGGTACCCCCCCCCCCATTCTCCGTCAGAACCGGTTCGGACCCTAAAATACGTCATCTAGGGCAGATGCTCTGTCTACATCCCAACGCTGCACTCGTTTTACCTCTATGTGAGCCAAAAAATTTCCGGGACTCCCTCTCCAACTCCCGCTACTGTGGCCGAAAACGACTTGAAAACATGAAAGTCGCATCTCTGACACTCCTCTTCCCGTCCATGAAGTCTGACCACTGGAACTGGAGAATAGTTTATCTGCAAATATCCGGTTCCACCCTACCGTGGCCGGATCCGGTCTGGACGCCAAATAACAAATCTAGGCCGCATAAACTCGGTAGCCGACTGTCCAACTTCCATCCCGTTCGGTCCATCCGTCTGGTTTTTGTGCATGTCATAATTTTCCGGACCCCCCTCCAACTGGCTCCAACTCCCCCAACCGTGGCCGCATGTGGTTCGAACGCATGTTTTGCAAGTATAGGTCATCAGTTCTTATCACCCACTAAGTTTCACTCGAATCGGACCATCCGTTCAATTTACGTAAATTTCCGATAGTCGGGTCCAGGAACAGAAATTTCTCTAGGGAATTGTGTCGAATTAGCAAGTCAATTAGGTGGGGTCATCAATATGCCTGCAAAGTTTCATCGCCTTAGCACATCTGGAACTATTCTAACTCGCGATCACAGGAATTCCGGAAAAAAAACCTCCACCCACAGAGCTCCGAAACGATCTGGCTCCGTCAGTTACGTATCTAGATCTAATACTTGTTCCCCCCACCAAGTTCCATCCCAGCCCTTCGACAAAGTATAGGATCCAATGCCGACTTGACATAGAACATCTGAGACAATAGCTCTTCCCACTTGCCAAGCTTCATTCAAATCGGAACCCCTGTCAAAAGTTGTTCATTCAACTAGATTCCGGATTCCTCATCCCTCCACTCTCCCTCGATGGTTGGACCGGGAAACGACTACTCTCAAGTCAATCTGTTCGGGTCTCTCACACGCCTGCCAAGTTTCATCGTCCTAGCACATCAGGAAGTACCGTACTCGCGGGATCACCAGAAATCCGGACCATGCCCCCAGCTCCCCCAGAGTGCCCGGATCCGGTCCGGTTATAATAATGAATTATCTAGGACCTGTGCTTGTTCTCCCCACCAAGTTTCATCCCGATCCCTCGACTCTAAGCGTTTACCAAGATTTCCGGTTCCCCCTCCAACTCCCCTCAATGTCACCGGATCTGGTCTGGATTTCAAATGGGACGTCTGAGAAACGATGGTCTTTCTATAAAATATCAAGTTCATTCAAATCCGATCACTCGTTCAAAAGTTGTGCATGCCACTAGATTCCGGATCCCCCCCCCATGGTCGGATCGGGGAAACGACTATTCTCCAGTCAATCTGCTCGGGTCCCTGATATGTCTGCCAAGCTTAATCGTCCTAGCTTGTGTGGAAGTGCCCAAACTAGCAAACCCGGGACCGAAAGACCGACGGACAGAAATTGCGATCGCTATATGGCACTTGGCCGAAGGGCAAGTGCCATAACAATGAACATGAACAAAAAAGAAAAAGTGGGCCATAACTTTTCAAAGTAATTGCATCACCTGAATAAGTCTGGCAAGGACGCACATCTGCGAATTTTCGAACAAAATACATACGGAGGCATTTCCCGTGTTATTGTTATTTTCCGTCTGGGGAGTCCCAACAGAGTGACTCCCTCTATTCTCGCGGTTCTGTTCGATGTTCCCAAAGGAGTCCCCGGGAAACAGCGAGAGAAAGAACAGCTCAGTCGTTCGTAAAGATTTTCGTATATTTGTCGTCGCTCAGACGAATAGTAAAATTAACCCTATGAAAATTCTGTACGGAAAATCATACTTGAAAAAAATTCCTCAACTTATTTGGCCTCGACGCAAGATAATCAAAAACTGTACTTGCCAGAAAGGTTGATAAACGATATATGAAAACAAAAATTAAAATACCCAATCCTGTTTCTAAAAAGTCAACGTGCACAAGATTTATCACACGAAACGTGTACAAAAAATAATAAATTAAGGCCTATTTACAAATTTACACAGAAACAGTTTTCAGGTTAGGCTTTGGTGATCTTTGATTTCAACTGCTTCCTTTTGCAGCTGTAAAGGTTGCAGTTTCCACTTCGAGCGTTTTTCAGAAGGGTCTGGACGGATCCAACCCCTAAGAACTCAGCAATCTGGTCAGGAAATCTGAAAGTTAAGAAAAGTCGGTTATTAGCGGGATAAAATACACCTTTCCTAAAAATCTGGAGTGATCCGTACGTTCTTGCATCGCACCACGTGTTTCTGCACCGAATTCACACCACTGCGTTATATGAGACACAATTTTTCATCGATTTTCCGGCAGATGACAAAATCGCATGGATGTTCACATCTCACCGCAGACGAAACAGGAAACTGATCTGTTTTGTTTTTTCTTTACCATGACAATGAAACCCTTGGGTGACGACTTCTGAAGAATCAGGGGAAAATCCATTACCTCGGACTTGTCAGTTAAACTTATATGTCATCTCGTTCAAATCGGGTTAAATTAATGTTTACTCAGACTTCGAGTTCAACCCCCATAAGACTACAGCATTTCTTTCTAAGGCAGAGCAACCTTCAGCCTTGGAATGTAAGCTGACCATCTTTTTCGTTTCTTTCCACCGGAAAAACGCATGCGTTTTTTTGGACCATTTACAATATTTCAACGCATCCGACACAACGGCAAAACGCACAGTTCTGCGTTGCTTGTCGCACAGTTTGTGTCGTATGTCGCCAAACACAGATTTCGCGCGAAATTGCAGCAGTGTGAACCAAGGGCTGTAGGACAACTTGTTTTTTTTGTTGACGGTTTTAGTCCAAAATGCCGCCCGGTATATTTGATAATTCAACCCAGCGCGACTCGTGTGCATCTAGTGGATTTGAACTCGCTATTTAGTGAAGTATGTAAACTTTCCCTCCCATGTTGTGTTACCTCGAGTGTCACAGACAATCACAAAACGGGAGCATATCACGAGAAAAGTTTTCACGAGACAATCGGCTTTTGACAATTCTCACTAGGCAAGTCCGCACGAGGCAATTGAGCATTAGAAAAATCTTCGAGAGGCTAGTATTCATTAGGCAACCCTTTCACGAGACAACCCGGATTAAGAAAAGTAGGATTAAGACAATCAGCTTAAAGTGAGCTAACGTATATATAGTAGAGGGTGCAGATTAGGAAAGTACTCAGTTTTGACTTTGTGAATAGAATGTCAACCCAAATCCAGTTAGAAATGGTGAAAACTGCAAGAGACGGGACTGCAGTTCATACTAGTGGTTACAAGTTCATTCGGCTTTCAACATCTGCAGAAAGCACCTTCTACAGATGCTCTGACAAAGGCCGTCCAGTACGAGGAAAAGAATGTAATGGAAAGTTTACTCTAACTTCCACGGCCAAATGACTGGTAATTTATGACTATAGTTCAGTTTTGTGTGTGTGTATAGTTCAAATAAAATTTGAACTTGCCTCACGGGAGTTTTTCTTGAGACGACTTGCCTCGTGAAAATTTGTCTCCTGGTAATTTTTCTTGGAAAAAATTGCCAAATGACTGACTTGTCTCGTGAAATTTTGTCTAGAAACTTTTTTCTCGTGATAGACTTTTCTCGTGAAAACTTGTCTCGTGATATGTAGCCTCACAAAACAACCCCTTTGCTCGTCGCCAGGGATGGTTCTGCGACGCCACGGAACTTCACAGACATTGCGCGGACTTCAGAGTTTCGGGTACAATAGTTGTGTTTTTGATCTGAATTCTCAGTTATCAGTTCTCGCTTCTCATTTCTGGATTCTCGTAGAAAATACCGTTTCGCTCTTCTCGCTTTTCAGTTCCCGCTTCTGACAAAAACACTAATTTAGCCACCCGTTAATACCTGTTTATCCGTACTGAACATCCGCCCTTTGTTGATCAATGAGGAAAGAGACGGAAGGAGTATGGAGAACGAGAAGTGACTACCGAAGCAACTTCTCGATTCTGCAGAATTGCGAAGCTTTCGCCGTTCTCGATTGACAGAAACGCAAAATGAGAATTGACTTCGTCCCAATAGTAAACAAACGCGAAATAGGAGAATTAGGACGAGAGTTGCGATAAAAAACGCAACTATGTTGGCATTCAAAGAAGTTGAAATTTGCTAGGTCGCCGTATGGCTGAACGAAGATAATGAAAAGCAAAAGGTCCTCCTACAGAATTGTGAACTCGAGAAAACAGAAGGGATAATTATGCCAACTTACAAGCTGGAGAGATGCCATAGAGACTTCTGCAAGGCGTTAGCTTCAGGCTTGTCTCCAAAGCCGATGATGTCACACAAGTACTTTTTCTGGCATTCGGGATCCTCCATGCTTTCGAATCCATTGGCGGCTATCATTTTCAAAATGGGGAATGACAGCTGTTGACTTATTTCTTCTTCTTCTTCCGCTGCTCGCTTCCGGCGACCACTACGAAGCAAAACGGTTGTTACGGATACGCATATATACCTATAGAGTTCACGGCTAAGGCCTGACTTACCCTTTTTTACTGAAAGGATGATGCCTCGGATGTAATATTATGTAAAATAGTGAGTAAAGTATATATATACATATATTTGTAGTAAAACACATACTTCGAACGCCCAAAGAACGCGAGTATTTTTTGCTAGGCTGTGAGGAAAATACAATGCACATTGCGAGTCGGCGCGAAGCAAATTTTACGCAACGGCGTAATGGCAAACGCGAAGGCGAATCGCGTTGTTTGAGGTGCAGGACTTTAGACTAGGAACCGACCCTCTCTCTGCGTCCTGCCATCACCCTGATTAGAAACAACTACACGTAAGCCTTTCTATTTGAGAGGTGTCTTTCTTTACTGGAGGAGTACATGAGAAGTGGCCAACCTCGAACTACATGGCCTCGAAATTGGCCTCTAACTGTCAAGAGGCTAAATCAAGAGACCTATGACCTAGGACTGTACAGAAATTTCCTTTTAACATTTTAAAGGCCAATTTCAAAGCAGAGAGAGATTTTGAGAGATTGAGAGATTGCTTTATTTTTAAAAAAGAAAAAAAATCAACAGATGAATTCCGGAACTTTTTCCAATATGCCAAAGGCTCTAAACGGCCAGTTCAGGAATTCAAAGTAATGTGAAAAAAGGCTATGTGAATTGAGGTTGGCGACCCCTCCCGTAATGGTGCAAACAGTCGATAGTTTCTGAAACTCCATTTCCTCCATTGTCATTATCAACACTTGTGACAGAAAATATGGACCCATAAGGTACTGAGCAGAATTATTTACTTTCTACTCTAAAAACAGTGCAAACCTTCCACTGCTCGGGAAGCTGATTGCAGGTTTGTGGATCTATTCACGATGTCTGTGGGACAATGGCGGACTTTCAGTAACCAAACTAGTCCACTTGGAAGCGTTGAACTGGAATATGGCGAGTTACCGAACTTTCTCCCTGCTGTTGCGATTTCTACGGCAACAAAACAGGATAAGAGCTAAACAGGGTAATATAAACACAAATAAATGGGAGTTTTAGTATTAGTTACATGGTGCAGCACCTACCTTGCGGAAACAGTGATAATGTTAGGCACAACAGCGGCTAAGAACAGTCCAATTGGTAAGAAGGCAGTGAGTGCGTGAATAAAACCACCAACTTTTTCGTCCCTGAAAAGTCAGCTTCATTAACGATAACGCTTTGTATTTCATAAATTGCAAACAGACGGTAAGGAAAAACAGAAATAACGACAATCTGAACGAGACGACCGTCGTAGACGACGTAAAATTTCGTGAAAGAATGCTATAAAATTCGTTATCAGACTTATGCGAATTGGTTCGTAAACTAATACACAGTGTATCGGTCCTTTTCGTATCTGAAAAGTCAGCTTCATTAACGATAACACTTGGTTCGTAAACTAATACAGAGTGTATCGGTCTTTTTTTACTCAGAAAAGTCCTAATTAACGATGACGCTTTGTATTTCATAAATTGCACACAGACGCACTATCGGAAGTTTCATAACAGATAACAAAGGATGCGCGGTTTCAACAGACAATGCGTATTACAGGTAACACTTGGGATGTTATCTGTTGTGATTGAAAACGTTATGCACGAAATGTTATGCATAACAGGCTTTGCTAGGAAGAGCCAAAATCTACTGACTTCATTGTTTATCATCATGATGTCGGAAAGCTCAGCAGATGCTTTTTGGCGGTTTTTCGGCTCTTCCTGACGGTAACGCTTATTATGCATAACATTTTGAAACACAACAGATAACACCCGAAGTGTTATCTGTTACGTATTATCCGTTGAAACCGCGCATCCTTGTGTTATCGTGTTATGAAAGTTCTGACAGTGCGGTAAGGAAAAAAGGAGAACAACAGCAATCTGAACGAGACGACCGTCGTAGAAAATTGTGGTGTGGTCTTTGGGATTTCGCTGTGGCCAATTTCGAGATATCAGAACAGTGTTCTATTTTTTTTATTTTTTTATAGCAACATACTGGAGGAATTTCCGAAGGGGGAGGGGCATCCTCTTCTTATCAGGTGATTGCATACGGATCCTACTGCTACTAGCTGGTTTAATGGTTACTGCAGCATTGCCGAAGCTGTTAAAACTACATAGCAAACAACTACATGGTTAAACCAGATAGAATGTGCCATAATACTTATATAAACCTGTTTTTGCCACACAGCGTTCTGTCGCAATGTTCACTCCCGTAACCCACTTCGGATATATTTGTAGGGCAAAGCCATAAAGTACACACCATTGACACCAGATGGTCAATGGGCATTAGCCTACCCCCCAGTTAGAAAGTGTGGAAGCCTTGGGGAAAACGAAAGCGATTTGTGAGTGTGTCGGTTGGAGTTGTGGGAGCAAAGTTTATTCGGTTCATTTCTATGCAAAACCCCCAAAACTATGACTGAAAATCTCAATGTCAAAGGATTCAATACAAAATTGTTGTATCGGGTTTGTCAGAAACCTTAAAACACAAATCTTACTAGAAATGATCTCTTCAAGATGGAATGTCTCAGAAATATCGTGTACAAAATAAAATACCGTTCTTTTCCAAAAGGAATTAACGATTTCCTTGTTAGCGCTTGTCGACTCTATCCAGCCTCCCTCTTTGAGCCTTGAAATGCGCCTTGGTTAAAAAGTGGGAAAACCAAGCAGAATAGAAGGTAGAAGGTAGACTGATGGTGCACCAAATGAAAAACAATTCTTTGAAGCTTCGCATGTGCTTATTTGTGAAAGCGAGCATTTCAGAATCTTATAATCCCATGAGGGAGCTAGGGATACTATGAAAGGCAGAATAAGCAAGAGGGGTCCTTTAAGGCGAGAAGGACTTTTTGAATGTGTGTGTTTGGAGGGGGTGCGGTATCAGAACCATGATTGTCAGCGTCAAGAAGGTTGGCGCGGAGAACTGCGAGCCGAATGGAGGCTCTGAAGCACGTCCCTAAAGCCCCTGGACGACATTTCATTTACCCAGTACCACATTACCCAAAAGAAAAATTTTTCACACGTTCCGATCAGTGGGTTCGGCCAACAATTGACGTACAAGCGTCCAGCATCCCATGGGACTAGGTCACACAGGCGTTAACCGACTTCTCTTCGTCATCCTGTGTTTCTTCTGTGAACTCTGTCGATGATAAGCTCGAGGCAGCAGTGCGCGGGTGGCTGCTTTGCAACCTAGTCTCACGGGAAGCTAAATCTCGAGCAAGTCTGAAAATATGTTGCTTATACGATTCAGAGGAGGAAATCCTTAATAAAAAGAGTTTCAAGGAGAGTGTGTGTTTGTTTAAGGGTTAGAAGGGAATATTGGTGAGACGGGGACTTACCAAGAATATAGGTAAAAGTGCATGCTACGTAAGAAACTGGGAAAGTGAGAAGGTGCAGACCACTTTTGTTAGTCACATCACGACACAGCACACAGATTTGCTTACTAGTGCTTTTCGTAGCCTTTGAATTTGCTATAGCCAGTTTCCGGAAACACGACTTTCCAGGCATCCTTCCAGGGTTTGGTTGTCAGCTTCCAAAATACTTTAAACGGCTGAGTGAAGTATTCAATACCATCGCTATAGTCGAGATCATACGAGCCATCGTAGTTCCCATAGTTACTACCGTAGACTTGACCATTGTAACCATTGTACCCATAGGTAGGGGCGTAGCCAGCAGGTCTTCCTGAAGAGCTTCTGTAGAGCTTCTGCTTTCCATAGGGTTGATACTGACGATATCGACCATATCCATACCCACCAGGCTTTCCGTACCCGCTGGGGTAGCCATAACCATTTGCTCCAGGTACGGTGTTGGAACCCATATTGTTTGCATAATTGCCATAGCTCGATCCATAGTTAGAACCGAAGGAGCCGTAATTAGGGGCGAAGTTTCCACCTGACATGGCAGAAGGTGTACCGACCCCTGCATTGCCAGTTGGGGGGATGATATCGGCGGGGGCATAATCCTGACGTCTGACGGACCCACCTGTATAGGGGGTCGCAGAGCCGAATGAATTCAATGACTGAAGGATCTCCTTGCCAGCATCCGTTGTTATTTGTCGAGTCTTAAGTGTCCTCTCAGTAGCAGTTACCGCCCCAATATTACGCGCCAGCTTAAGGGAAGGGGGTAGGGCAGGAGGGTCGTAACTAATCGGTTTGGAATTGACATTCAATGATACTTTTGACTGGGCAGTAATTACTGATGGTTGGCTTAACTTTCTTAGAGGGGGAGCGGGGAGGCCTGAAGAAGGGGGAGTGAATGATGGTGTTTGAGGTAAGAACTGAACTGGCGGCATTAGATAAAGCTTAGGAGCAACTGTTGTTGTTATTGACTCGGAATAAAGCAGGGGCGAGGGTCTGAAAGCTTCTATGCTTCTTTTCTGCTGGTAAGCAAAAGGTGTTTCAAAATTGTCATGCCCGTATTTGTCTCCGTGGCCACTCTTGCGTTGTGGCTGCTGTTGTATATCATACCCATGTCCTCCTCCGCCACCGCCATATCCGCCGCCGCCGCTGTATCCACCGCTGCCGCCATACCCCGAAGCCTCGGCATATTCGCTGCTCGAAGGGTGACTACTTGGAGCATAGTCGCGTTCGTAGTCTTCTGTTGAAGTTTTGCCAGCACGACTTGCAAGGCGGTCGTCGAGGTTATCGTCGGCAAGCTTGAAGTCCCCCGAGCGTTCTTTACTGTAGTATCCCGCTTTGGAGAACATGTTCCAAGGGGACCAGGGTCGCTCGCGCTGTGCACTGACTGACACAGCGCAGACCATGAAGACGACCACAGCGTATTTCATATTTCTGCAAGACAGAGAGATATTTTTTTGATGAACGGTTTAAACAAATGACGATGCTGATGATAATTTTTTCCCATTTGCAGGACAAAAAATCGCCTTAAACGGAATACAAGAAAGTTAACGATAGATTTACATTTTTAAATACATAAAACAAAACAAGGAAAGGAAAAAAAATACACCAACAATCGATTTTCCATTTGCAAAATAACAAAACAAAACATCATAGCATCGCATCATAGCATCATAGCCCACAGTAAATAGTCGTAATGTACATTAGCTAAACGTAACATCAACAATAAACACTAAAGCAAATCATCCCCAAACAAACAAAAACACTAACCTAAATTAGTGAATAGCCTTCAAGGAAATATTTTTGAGTGTTTTGTGATTATTTTTAATTTCTTTATAATTTTCTGCTGCACTTATGCCCTTGGGCAGTGCTTTGTAAATCCTTCATTCATTCATCCATTCAAAGCTTAAATATTTTAAAATCTATATTTTTAAAATCAATCGTTTAAATATTTGACAGTGCGAAAACGGATAAGTCAGCTGAAATTTATTGGAGCTATATTTCGGCCCTTCTTGGCATGGGTCCTCTTCAGGCTCAAAGCCGCTCAAGGTGGAAAAAACATGGTGGTTATCACAAGTTTCGTTTTGATTCGCAGTCAGCTTGGGCTGAAGGAATATTTAATTGTTTAAACAAATTTTAGTTCAGAATGTTGACCTCGAAAATGACCGCAGCTTATTACATATTTCTGCAAAAAAACGGAGTTACCAATTAGCTGTAAGGAAAAGCCGTTAATGAGCAGATAATTAAAAGACATGCATGGTCTTTAGAAGTGTTGAGCATCTTGTTCAATGTGCAAACCTAACTGTAGCTTTGCTTAAGGCTACGGACCAAACACGTCCACTTTTTAACTTTAAAACACTTCGGATGTATTTACTGTTTTTCTTGGATTTTCCGTTGGTGATAGCTTAATACTGATTCCCAGGTGTGCAGCAAAAAATAAAATAAAATACCAACTGAAGATCTTCGGGAGATGGTCTTCGATGTTTATTTTTATACGATAACTTATGATGTTGGTCATACGTGACAGATTGATGATTTTACACACTAGACTGAGCCGATTTCACAACGTATCAAGTGCACCATCAGAAATCCATAAAAAGTTATTTTGGTCTAAGCAAATGGAATACAAGTACCGTGGGAAACATGGAAAGCTTGTAAAATACAATAAGAGGAAATAAAGAAGCTTAAACCACAGACGACACCTTTTCGAAGATTTGACAGATTTATTTTGGGAAGCCTACCCTCCCAAAAATTATTGGCATAAGGCGTATTCTCGCCGTTCCCCGAGGACTCCTTTGAGGATTCCCCGCGTTTTTGTTTGTCCAGGGGACTCACTCTCCGTATTCTCGCGAGTCCCCACGAACGGGGAATGCACCGACAATCATCAGCATCATCAAAAAAGGACTCCCTTTCAGATTCGGTGGGAAATCGATTTCGGGAGTTGCATGATCTAATGTTTTGGAAAAACGGATGTTAGGGATGGTTTAAATGAATTTCTGAGATCAGTTTTGAGTTTAAACTCAATAATTATTTATGATTTGAAACTGATTTTGAGAAAAATAAATCTATTCATTGTGATTACGATTTTTGTTTGTACATAATAACAATGGAAAATTAAGTTAAAAACGATCAGGTCAGAAAAACAGAAATCAAAATAAAATAGATAAATAAAATTAACAAAATCGAATACGGAGGCATTCCCCGTGTTCTCGTATTTTTGGGATCCGAAAACGTTAGTGACGGATACCTATGACATCGCAAAAGTTGTCCGTCTGTCCGTCTGTGCGCACGATAACTCTCGAAGGCATTGAGATATTTTGATGAAACTTGGTGGGATAGTCCTTCAGGTCAAAGTACAAGTCAAGTTCGAAGATGGGCTCTGTAGCCCTACATTTGAGGGTGGGGGAGGGGTTTCAAATTAAGGGGTAAAAAAATATTTTTTGAAAGCTATTTAGATAGTTGATTTAGGGGTAAGGAGACACGCTGAATCCGAATATGAAAGTTATTTTTCTCGCCGGACAAGTAGTTCGCCCGGAATCCGGTTCAAACCGGAAAGTTTGTAAAAAGTGAAAGTTTTATTTGAAGTTGATTAGATGTTTGATTTAGGGGTAAAAAGACATGCTAAACACGATGGTGAAAACTATTTTCTTGCAGGACAAGTAGTTCGCCCCGAATCCGGCGAAAACCGGAAAATTTGATAAAAGCTGAATTTGTATTTGAAGTTGATTAGATGTTCGGTTTAGGGGTAAGAAAACATGCTGAAGGCGATGGTGAAAACCATTTTCTCGCCGGACAAGTAGTTCACCCGGAATCCGGCCAAAACCAGAAAATTTGTCAAAAGCAAAATTTTTATTTGAAGTTGATTAGATGATAGATTTAAAGGTAAGAAAAGACGCTGAATCTGTATATGACAATCATTTTTAACCGGACATATAGTTTCGTCCGGAATCCGGTTGAAACCGGATTTTTTTTTTAGAAGTTAAAGTTTTATTTGAAGTTGATTAGATGTTTTTTATTGGGATAAGGATATACGCTGAGTTCGTTTCTGAACTATCTTTTGTTTTTGCTGGGCAAGTAGTTTGCTCGGAATTCGGCCGAAACCGGAAATTTGGCAGAAGTAAACCAGGAAGTTTCGATCAGTATCGTCAAAGTAGATATGGCTTATACCGGTATATCTGAACTTGTTGAAATTTATTTTAACAGTAAAAATCTTCAAGGAATCTGACGAAGACTGAATGGCGAAGACAAGACCCAATTGTTTGGATCAAATGTTAGATTTTTGGGATCCCATCGAAACCTTTGGTCTTGTTTCAGTGTGGAGTTTTATTTCATCAACCCCGTTTCAACAATTGCATTAAATCGCTTGATCAAACAAAATAAATGCAACAACGAAATAGCAAGGCAAGTGCTAAATAACTTAAATAGTAAAACCAAATGTTATTCAATCCAATTCCATTCCGATTTATTCACCAAAACATAAATGCATAGCAATTGTAACGTCGGTACGTCGACACTACAAAGAAACAAGAAACTGTGAAAGATATTAAGCGCTTGTCGTTACAAAAATTTGTAACGTTTTTAAAAATCGCTTAGATGGATGGGCACGAGGCTCGACGAATATTTGATACCCCATATACCCTATTTAAATCACGAGAAACAATCCTTACGGAACTGATATACCGGTCTACCTACACATTACTCCACAATAGAAAAGCTGTAAAAATTTTAGATTTTGTTTTTAGTTTGAAAACTAAAAGGATTTCCTGACGAAAATGAGCCCATTTTAACTCAAATCAGACTAATGATGATGAAAGTTATGATAACTGTATTTGTTAATCATCACAAAGCACAAGGAGACGGAGGAAAAGAAGAGGAAAGAAAAGGAGAAGAAAACACTATAGTAAGAGGAAAGAAACACAATACGGCATAATTACATACTCTACATAAGTAATCGATTGAAAAAGTAATTCCCTTCTCTTCATGGTTTACATTACTGTTGAACCTATGTATAACATGTCCAACAACTCTTAGCCGTTCTATAATTTTAGAAGTCGTGATTATCTTATTATGGGTTCAGGGAGGGGGCCGAACAGGTATTTACGAAACGAAAATAAATAGAAAAAAATTAGTTTTTTGTCGGTGTAGTTAACATTCGCCAGAATGTACGGAGGTAATGAAAACTAACGCATTATCACATACACTACCCCATCCACGAAATAAGTATTGTATGTAAACTTACAGTTAATTGCACGAATCAAAATTTGGGAACTATAACCACTTCAGACCACCAGTAAAGTACTGAAATCTCAGATGCGTGTGCTACATCAACTGTTCACTGTATGGATAAACCTGCTGCTGTGATTAACCTATTAGTTGACGCAACCGGTGATATGTCAGTAGCTATGTATGCTTTTTTAGCAGTTGATTAAATAGGCTAATACCAGTAATGGGCCGTATCAGAATAGTAGGCGGTAGGAAGTTGTGCATGGGTTAACGCAAAGCCAGACGGAATGAAACATCTTTAAATATCGAGAAACGGGACGATAATTATGATCCTTATCTTTCCTTGAGCTGAAGAAGTCTCAACGTCAACATTTCTTTTTTTGTCTTGATATCTCGAGTAGCCTACCACAGCCCCAATGTTTGTTGATGAGTGCTAGGCTTAATAATGCTGTATCGTTGGTATTTGTTGTATTTTTAATTTTCGGTTCGTAATTCGATATATATACATAAATATACATATTTATATATGGATTTCTAAAGATGAGGAATTGATAATTATGTCAGGAATTGAGAATTATGACATTATATTTAGGAATTATGTCAGGATTTGAACCAGAAGCGTATAAGTTTTTAATCTTTTCCTTGTCTCGTCATTTTGGCGGATTAATTTTTTTTCAGTTAACTTCACGATCTGTTTCTCTGTTTACTTCACTAGTTTTAATTATCTTGTGTGCCTTTAAAACTAGTGAAATAAACAGAGACACAGAAACTGCAGTTAATAAAAAAAACTAACCCGCCAAAATAAAGAGACAAATAAAAGAAAGTTCAAAACAGGCTTTTGTCCTATATAGCAGGAACTTTTGCTCTACCGAAAACCAAGAAAAAAAACACACACACTTTTTCTTTTTTTTTTGTGTTTCTTTCGCTTGTGTTTTATTTTTTTTATAATCTTTAAGTTGTAATTTAGCTAGGCCTACAAAAGTTTCTTCTCCTTGTAGGACAACAAACCAAGTTGTCCAGTGCTACATTATTTCTAGTACATAAACAAATAGCCCACTTTAATACTTGAACAAGAATTATATCACTTACAGTGTAGATGGTCTGATGCGTAATCCAGATCACAGCTTCCAAACAACTGATGTCGATACACACATGAGCACCAGAATTGGCTGTAGTTTCAAGAATGAGTCCATTTTCATCCTTTTTCCGTACTATGTAGGGCAGGAACAGGGAAAAAGTATCCGGAAAAGAAAAAGTAAAATTGATGGGTCTTCACTAGCCCAAACGAAATGAGGAAGTGTGAGGGATGCTAGTGGAAATAAAATGGATGTTTGAAAAGTGAAACAAAAGCAGGTTTTTTAATAGAACATTGATATATTAGGTCAAAATGATGTATATTATTTTAATAATATTGGTGGTATCAACTGGTTTCGGCTTGTCTAGTCACGTTGTCACGTTGTTTTTTTTTTCTATCGAGGAGGCTACTTGTTAATTGTACCTGTTTTTGGGATCCCAAAACGGAATTGGAGGGATACCTATGCCATCGCAAAAGCTATACGTCCGTCCGTCCGCCTGTCCGTCCGTCTGTGAGCACGATAACTCTCGAAGGGAATGAAATATTTTGAAGAAACTTTGTGTGATGATTCTTTGGGTCAAGATAAGGTATGATCGAGTTCGTAGATGAGCTCTGTAGCCCTACATTTAGGGGTGGGGGAGGGGGTTTAAATTAAGGGCAAAACAAAATATTTTTAAACAGCTAATGTGATAGTCGATTACGGGGTAAGAAGATATGCTGAACACGACGATGAAAACCATTTTCAGACGGACGGACGGATAGCTTTTGCGATGGCATAGGTATCCCTCCAATTACGTTTGGGATCCCAAAAACAGGGGTAAGAAGATATGCTTGTGGTTTATGGGGTAAGAAGATATGCTACGACGATGAAAACCATTTTCTCGCCGGACAAGTAGTTTGTCCGGAATCCGACAAAAACCGGAAAGCGTGTTAAAAGTAAAAGTTTTATTTGAAGTTGATTAGATGTTCGATTTAGCGGTAAGAAGACATGCTGAACACATATGTGAAAAGTCTGTCATCTAATCAACTTCAAATAGAACTTTTGCTTTTACAACAAATTTTACAGTTTCCGCCGGATTCCGGGCTAACTACTTGTCCGGCGAGAAAATGGTTTTCACCATCGTGTTCAACATGTTTTCTTACCCCCAGATGGAACATCTAATCAACTTCAAATAAAACTTTTACTTGCAACAAATTTTCCGGTTTCGGCCGGATTCCGGGCTAACTACTTGTCCGGCGAGAAAATGGTTTTCACCATCGTGTTCAGCATGTCTTTTTACCCCTAAATCGATCATCTAATCAACTCCAAATAAAACTATTGCTTGCAACAAATTTTCCGGTTTCGGTCGGATTCCGGGCTAACTACCTGTCCGGCGAGAAAATGGTTTTCACCATCGTGTTCAGCATGTCTTCTTACCCCATAATCGACTATCATATTAGCTGTTTCAAAATATTTTGTTTGTCCTTTAATTTAAACCCCCTCCCCCCCCTAAATGTAGGACTACAGAGCCCATTTACGAACTCGACCTTACTCTTGACCGAAAGAATCCTCACACCAAGTTTCATCGAAATATCTCATTCCCTTCGAGAGTTATCGTGCTCACAGACAGACGGACAGACGGACGGACGGACAGACAGACGTTTTTTCGATGTCATAGGTATCCGTCACTAACGTTTTGGGATCCCCCAAAAAAATAGATAAGGACTCAAATACCGATATCATGTTACACATATCCTAAAGTCCAAATTTTTTTCATAACTAAAAATTAAAAAAAAATTAAGTGGTAATTATATTCTATCGAAAATGAAAACTCAAAGAAATAAAACAAATGGGGGAGGGGGGCTTCGCCGCTAGACTTCACGTGTTCTGTACATAGGATAGTAGCCTATGTTATTTTTGCTGCTCCTGAAATATCAACCGAATTATCAAGAAACTTTCACGCTGACCCATTGACACAACAACCTACAAGGAAGTATGTAATATGAAGAATCTAATATATGCAACGGACCGGTAGCGATTCAATAAACACGAGCAAACCAACCCCGCGTGAAAGACACTAAATCAAATCCTCATCAATGTAGTTAAACAAAACAGCAACAGATCAAACACTAAGTCAATGTGATTTGACGCCAGAAAGGACATAGTCCATGTTAAATATTAATAATATAAACGCTATACTGTATCTATGTACTGGCAATAATGGTAGACGCCGCTGCCATCGTACCACACACAGAAAGTAAGAAGAGCAGATGGCGCTTAAAGGACAAGTACTCCTTCAACTGGATCAAATTTTATAGTGCAAAACGGATACTTCAGCTGAATTTTGTTATAGATATTCTTTCAGCCCAAGCTGAAATTTTATTGGAGCTATATGTCGGCCCTTCTTGGCAAGGGTTCCTCTTTAGGCTCATTTTCCGTTTGGTTTGTCAAATATGATTCGTAGTCAGCTTGGGCTGAAAGAATATCTTCGGCCCGTCTTGGCTAGGGTCCAGCCGCTCAAGGTGGAAAACGAACTTGTGGAAAAACCACAGGTTCAAGTTTTTTTGTTTTTTCCACAAGTTTATTTTCCAGCTTGAGTCAGAAGAGGACCCTTGCCAAGAAGGGCCAAAATGCAGCTCTAGCATTATTTCACAGAGGATCCAGTACTAACAAGGATGGAACTCGACTGTGGAACTACTCCTGGATGTCAGGGCCAGTGTCCTGATTCAAGTAAGTAAGTACAAGTACAAAATTACAAGTACCTCGCAACATTTATCTATTTATTTTATTCAATAAAGGAGTAAGCCATACGTAAGCCAACTTTACCTTTTTATGTTCCAGTATTCTAAAATAGTTGAATATTTTCAAACAAGGCTCTGCTTTTTGCAAATTACCCACGGCTTTGGCTGTTTTAAGCCTTTCTCTAGGCCCGTTGACTTCTAGCAAAACACAGGAAAACTCAGATAGCCTGTGTTCTGACGAGTCACCTTCTTGCAAACAATCTTCGGGAGCATGATACGCATGGAAATAGCGAAACGCAGCAAGTGGGAAAATCAGTGAGGTGTCGTTAAGGGGGTTGAGTTTACCGTACGGAATTCAGACAATTTCGGAAGTAGGTTGCAATATAGGTACTGTCAACTTGGAGGGAAGGAGGCATGCTGAATCCATATTTGGACTCGTTTTCGCAAGAACAAGTTGTTTGCCCGTAAAAAAGTTAGAAGCAAAAGCTGTCGTGATGATTGTGGGTGCGGGATACTGAAGTTAATTTGGGCTTTGAAGCTGACAATAATTTAACACATGGATTGGCCAAGAAACTGGAAAGACGGAAGAGAAAAGTTAGTTTGTCGAAGTTGGTTAGGTTGTCGGAATAGGGAACAAGCTGGATCCGTAGGCTATAATTTACTTTCTTTTCCTACCAGACCGGCCGGAATCCGGAGTAAAAACGGAGATTTGGTATTCGTTATAATTCTTGACCAATTAATTTTTCAAGGCGATGCTGGGGCAAGTTGACATCTTGAATCGACCTACCTGCTTTGTGTTCCTGCTCGGTTGATATTATGGACGGTACTTCCTATTCCTACGAAGTCAATCCACGTTATCTCTAAGCGGCCTGAATGAAGCACTGACGAAGAACTGCTGGACGATGAGGATTTTTGGACTTGCTCTTCTATTGTAAAAAATGTTTCGAATTCCATTCGGTTTGGTTATGGGCGGCTGGTCCCAAATAGAGGTAAATATTCACGTAAGGCGCTCGGTAGATTATATAGTGCGTTTTGCGCCCCATATGTTCACTATTGTTCAGGAATTTACCATATACTGAGGAAAAAAGATGTAAATAATCTGAGAAGTTGTTTTTTTAATTATTGTAAATTTTTGATGTATCTCCCAAAATCATTCCGTAATCGTAAATTAGTTTCACAGTATAATGTTCAGGATAGCATCAACACACTTCTTCATTGTCATTCCAATCTGCTCACCCTCCACCAACATCCTGCCCTGCCAGCCCACGATATCATTAGCCAGTTTTTTATCCCTGAAACCGTTTAGTGCAAGCGTCAAAATTTTAAGTGTAATAAGTGTGTGTTTAAAAGTCTATTTGAAGAATGTAGCTATGTTTATTTATTTTGTTTTGTCAAGTGTTTTAATATGTAACTTTTACTTTGTTATATTGTACTCCGCTATAACCAAAAAGCGGGTAATAAATAAATAAATAAATAAATAAAATGCTTCGGTCAGGTTCCGGCGAGACAGGAAACTCGTTAGCTTATAAATGATGTCTTTGTTCAGCTATCCTTGTCGGTACAGGCTTAATAAGAATGAATCCAGCGATCCGATTTGTTTAACTAACGGGTTAATGGTACGATCAGAATTCCTTGTAAGCTAAGCCGGAAATTTCGGAAAAAAAACAGAATCCTCCAATAAAACCTATGTTAAAGTGTATATTAAGGCTAAGACACTCTGGATCAGACAATTTTACGAGCTTTCAGCTGGTATTGACATTCCAGTCGAAACTTGGCCTATGCTGGGAATTAAAGACAGAAAGAAATAACTTGGAAGATCTGGCGACGCGGTTGATCGGGGATAAATAACATACTTGAGGGATCTGGCAAAGACCGGAAATATATACGACCTGATCTTGTATAGCCACTACTTGATAACTTGATGTACTATTCTTGTCCATCACAACCTTTTTCCTTTTTTCACTAAAAAAGCGCCCTGATGAGTTTGTTTATTTTGAGTTTAGTTTTTTCCTTTGTATTTTATTGTCGATTTAGTAGGCTAGTTTGTTTTTAACGGTCAGTTGTTTGTCTGTATAGGCTACTATCTTTGTAAGTGTGTCTGAGTTTAATTGACATGCTGTTCTTTCTTTTTATATTCCTCTTCAATTCTGAAGGATCCAAATAAGTAATAATAATTATCAGTAATCACACTTTGACGTTGAATGTTTGACATTGTTCAGATTATTTCAGTGTTATCACTGAGCGGAGGAAGGAGTTGTGTGAACTTACAATCGTTCTTTCGGAAGTAAGAACTTAGTTGTTATTTAAAGAAAGGCGACGGGGAATTCCCTTAGCGACTGAAATACGCACACTATGGGAATACCCATAAAACAACTAAAGAAGAAATTCGCATCGTTCCGACAAACATCAACAGGATAGTCTGCATAGAAAATCATGGGCGCAGTAATTGCCGAACATCTGTTTGTTGTCCGAGCTCGGGAATCCGTGGCAGTCAGTGCTTTCCAGCAGGACATAACGCAAAAATATTTTTTGTTCTCAAAATGTAAAGAGGCGGTCTCGAGAGAAACACGAATTCTGTGATTTAAAGGTAAGGTGCACAAGTTCAAATGCATCCAGACATTTACTGGATCAGATGATAAGATAGTTAGTGTCAGACCTATTCTCTCAGTTCTGGTCTTACCAATTTAATCTTCTTTGCATCTAGAATTCCAGTCTGGAATGTTTTCTATTATTTTTAATCGTCTACATCACAATGATTTGCAAAAAGAGATACAAATTTTTCGATTCCATCAAGCAAACGGTTGAGTCAGCTGCCAGGTCAAATTGGTGTTAGTAACCTTTGTTAATTGGAGAAAAAATGACAAAAAAGAACTTATTTATTTCGTAAAACTGATGAACGTCGCTCTCAGGCAAGGTCAGGGTTGCCACGGTGGCACGAAAGAGCTACTTTTGACACTTTATCGTAGAAGTAGCACTTTAAGGAAAAAACTTTTTCGTAGAACCGAACAATTTTTGCTCAAAAGAATAATTTGTGTTCTGTTCCGACTGCGTTGTGCTTTCAAAGCATAAGAAAACTGGAGAAACTCTCGATACATTAACTTTATCTGTTTTGTACATTATTGTTTCAAAGCAATTTTCTTTAATTAAAATAACCCTTTTTCAAGAAAATAAAACTTGTTTTCGCTCTATAGTAGCACGAATTATTTCGCTGGAGTGGCAACGTCAATAAACGGATGCAGCATAACCCCTGCTGCAATGGCTGCGAAGCAGCCGAAGACACAAAAGACAGATGGAGTCTTATTCTTTCCGGAACTTTGTTAGCTCAATGTTCAGGCTTTTGGACTTTTCAAGGATACTTATGATTTTTTTCATAATTCACACACCTGCTCGAAAACAAACGAAGGAAAGGAGCCTTGTTATATTGCACTTCTACTTATTCTTCCTTTAGAACTCGAAATTTAGGACGATCCGACCCTTCTTTGCAATGTTAAATTCACTGACCTTCTGGAATTGACTAATTTTTTCAATGTTCTGCTTTAATTCATTTCATACGCTCGGAACCGTAGAAAGGCGAGCCTTCTTAGTGAATTTAATTTGTAATTACGTTATTAATAACTGTTTTTCTTTAATTTTCAGCCTGAACATTTGAACATGGCAACGCTTGTGCAGCTAGCGTTCCTTCTTCCAACTACCATCCTACTCATCTTTGCAAGCAACTCACTGATGACCACTTCAACAACAAATAAAACGACTGTCTCTTCCACACCTCTAACAGACACCGAACTATGTCCCCTCAGTGAAATGATACCAGAGGGTCACAGAAAACGTCTTCCATGCGAGTTCGTCCGCCATAACAGAAGGAACACCCTTTTTCTGGGAAAATCGATGGAGTTGAAGAACTTGGATCGAACTAGGTTGCTTCATAACAGACCAACACTTTGCCAACACGACACTGACCTGCTAATCTTGATTATATCATGGGTCAGCGCCAAGGAGTGTAGGGATGCAATGAGGAAGACGTGGTTGAATACCCCACTATTTGACGTAAGAAAGTTTACCGCAATCAGACCCCCTTTTGATACCGTGGAGAGAGTGGTCAGTAAATTCATCAGTTGTAGTCTAAAGCTAGGTGCGCACAGAAGGCGAATTTGCGTTCGCTTAGCGAATTTGGCAATGCAAGCGGAAAAACGCGTCGTCAGGCCAATAGAATTCGCACCGCACCGCTTTAAATTCAAATTTTATTCGCGTTGCGTCCCAATTCATAAGCAGAGACGATTCGCGATCTGGGGGCACCAAGCTTAACGAAACAATGAGCTAGAGTTAGAATACTGATTGTCTTAGAATTCTTTGGAATATTTGGTCTTTGCAATAATAATACGAGAATTCATGAACTAATTCTTCGACTCGGTACTCAGTAATCAGTCGCACTTTCAGCATCGCTTAAAAAACAAGTCGTGGCAGATATAGTTGAAATTCCAATATTTTAACATGTGACCCCTTCATAACTCTTCTGTGTTTATCAAAGATCACAAATCCCTCCCGGCTGTTCTCAACTTCATATGGTCCCCTTGGTTTTAATGAAAAAGGGAACACTGGCAAGTTCATTTTCTAGAATGAGCGGCTTGATTAAGCCTGTAGATGACCCTTGCCAAGAGGGTCCCAAATATAGCTCTAATCAAATTCAGCTGACGTATCCGTTTTGCACTGTCAAACTTAAAGCGGAAAAACTTCATAACCTGAAATAAGCGAGCCTGATCAGCTCTGAACAGAGCGAGACAAGGCAGATACAAAAATCAGCGTAGTGCCGTTAGGGTGGATAAGAAATTGTAAGTTCAAAGTTTGGAATTGGGAAGTTCGAGATGGAACGATTATGGACGTAGAATGAATTAGTAAAATAGGTAAGCTACTATAAGACCTTTTGGATTGGTAAGCCGTACCAAATCATTCAACATTTTTGCAATTTAATTCAAGGCAACAGTCGAAAACACAGGTCTGCATGATGTTACGAGCTTCAGACAGGTCTAAGAAACGAAGCTAGGTTTGTCCCAAGACTCCGCAATTCTCAAGCTCAAGATGTTTTTTTTTACTGGGTAGGAATCCAGCAAGAAGAAAGGACCGAAGATTCGCTATACATTCCTTACCGGCATGGGTACAGACCAACACAACCTTGAGGTAGCCGCTGAGATCAAACTGCACAACGACATCATCGTCTTCGACTCTTACGACCGTGACCATTTCGACTTGACCTCCAAGACCGCCGCAGCTCTGAACTGGGCTGGGAAGTACTGTCCCAATGCGAAATATGTCATGAAGACAAACTGCCAGCTGATGGTCAATCCATTCCTCTTGAAGAACTTTGATAAGTTCATGGGTACGCAGAGGGAAGGCGTGTTGACTGGCATCGCAGGAACCAAGCCTCCAGCAGAAGGTTTGAATATTTTCCTACTACACTTGTTTCCTGCATCGTCGGCCTTCCAGCTCATCCTGCGAGGAACGCGGACCACATCAACTACCCTACGTTTCCCGCAGTTGAAAATACGCTGCATCACTTATGCAAAAGAGGTAGTTTTCCTTACGTAAATCCTAGCAACTAGAGTCTAGAACAGTAACACACAAATCATCGTTTTCTGGGAACGGTGCCCCAACGTATGGACATGCCCCAACGTATGGGCGGTGCTCAGACGTTGGGACAAGCAAGGGATGGAACCCCATAAAAATCTGTTTAAAAAGTAAATTCCATTTCAGATTCTCAATTCAACAGATTTTCACGGGGTACCATGCCCTTGCTGCAGGAGATGGTGCCCCAACGTACGAGCACCAAGCCCATACGTTGTGGCATGTCCCAGAGACCTCATTTCGCGAAAACCTAGGGGATGCAGTGGCTTAATTCCACATGACGCAACTGCCTGTCAAAATGATATCAATCACTTCTTTCCTAAAGATTTTATGATCTTTCATAAGCAGCAGCCCCCCCCCCCCCCCCGGGTGGTGGCAAATAACACCTCTGGCATGCTCAGACGTTAGGATAGGCACGAGAGTAGGATAGGCAAATTACTGACTCATCCTTTTCAGCCGGCATATTTTCAGTGCCAGACAAGCTCTGGCCTTGGGCGTTATACCCTGAATATCTGACAGGAGGAACATACACTTTCGACCAACAAGCTCTTAGCTCCATCAACAAGGTTGTCAAACAGCTCCCATACTTCCCTTTCGACGAAGTGTTCTTCACCGGCATAGCAGCTCCACTGGCCGATGTGGGGTTGGAACTGAACAATCGGTAAGAACATATAACGATGTGCCGAACAAAGCACGCCTTTGTGCTGTGCAAATGCTGAGCACGGGCTTAACGTAATGTTGACAATCTGTTTGAGAAGGGCGTTCTCGGCGCAATTAGGTTTAACTACAGCTTTCATACTCGGACCTGAAGTGATATGACATAAATTAGGGCCGATTTTCAACTTATTCAGGGCATATAGGCCCAGGTTTCCAGTAAATAACGAGTATCCGCAAACAACGAGAGCTAGAGAGAAGAAGTTAGGCAAACGTGCAGTCACTGGGGTTAGTCTCTTTTTGTGTTTCCTCTGCGCGTATCAGAGTATAATTGTGCCTCACCAATAGACAACATATTTAGACGCAGCCCAACTCCAGAAACACCCCCAAGCAAGAAAAGTCAAGGTCAAGCAAATCAAAGATGAAACAGAGATCAATGTTTCTCCTAAAAAACAACCCCTCTCTCAGTTTCGTGATAGCTCAAACCATCTCCTTCTGCAAAGTGATCATGAAAACTGACACGTTAATTCCTTGCGGTTGCTTGCCTACCCCTTTGATCGCCTTCTGAATACAGTTCTTTCAATGCGCATAATATCGTCGTATAATGCGTCATCAGTGAATAGTTAGCGACACCATAATCTGAGAGTTTTAAATAACAGCCTGTAATACAAACATTACGAACGCCTCCTTTCATTTTTATTTATTTTCTTGCTCGGAACGTGTAGCTATATAAGAGAAGAATGTTTCGTGCCTTCAATCTCGCCTGGTATTGACAGTGACATATCAGACTCTGATCAGACCCTCACTGACAGGGTAGTTTTGTATTAAGCAGAACCCAAGAACAAATCTTAATCACGTTATTTATTCTTGCAGTAAAACTGATCCGTTCTTGTTTTCAACTATGACAATTACTGCTAGTAGGAATCTAGCACGGGATCGTCCAGAAGAGGGAACGGAGCAGAATGGCACGGTGCATGTGGAATGAGCACGAAAAAGAGGAATGCGTTCATAAAAGAGGAAGGGCATACTTAAAAGAGGATCGCTGCACTAGGAGGCTGGCTACTAAACTGAGCAAAGACGCACCTTCCCCTTTCTCATTTTAGTCGATCGCTTGGGCACGAGCTGGGCTCGATAACTCTTGCCCAACCAATCGACTAAAATAAGAAAACGAACTGCTAAGGTCGGGAATGGTGTAATTGCGTAAACAAATACTTTCAGATTTCTCGAGACTTCATTCAAAAAGGATTTTTGGAAGAAAAATTCAACGCTGGCACATATCTCTAGCAGCAGCAAAACTATGGTAGACGAATGGAACAATTTCTACGAATGACTGCAGGGGATTTCCAAATGGAGACTCTATTGAAAGCTTTGTAATTTTATTTTATATTAATGTTTTTTTTTGTCAGTTGCTTTTTTCAGATACAACCGCTATTCATATGTCCGTTTTGTTCAAGACAAAGGATTAAGACGAGTTGCTCTGTGTTCTTGGAAATAAAAAAAGAAAGAAGAAATAAAAGATTTATAAATAAGAAAATAACATAAAATTCGTTTTTGCCTCCTTCACTTAGTTAAATGATCATCTGGGGCCACGTACGGAGGTGGAGTACAAGGCTTAAGGGGGGAGGGGTGATCCCAGTGTGTCACCTTAACTTAACAATGTGCTGAAAGAACCTGACACATTTTCCTTGTCAAAAATTCAAAGATACTATTTTATTTTGGTATAGGACAACATTTTACCGAAGGTATTTCGTCTGTTGTGTCTCATGCCTGCATGAGTCCGCATAGGAGTTGCACAAGTTCGAGAGAAACTGCAAGTATAGAGGAAGTCACTTCGCGGGGATTCCTTGAGGCTCAATAATGAGAACATGAGGAATGGAACCGTGTGGATTTTGTTCGAAAATTTGCAGATGTACGTCCTCGCTAGACTTATTCAGGTGATGAAATTAGTCTGTAGAGCTTATGGCCCACTTTATTTTTCCCTATTTCTACTTATTCATACAATTGCATTTTCACAAAAGAAATTCAGAATCACAAAGTCAGTGATATCTAGCAAATATAAGGAAAACAGAAAATCCTTGTAACTATCCCAGAGCGACTATTTTTCAAAAACCAACGATACCAGCAACTCCCTAGATTGACTCCTATCAAGTCTGTTTTTATGGCACTTGCCTTCCGGCCAAGTGCCATATACCGATCACTTTTCCGTCGGTCGGTCTGTCGGTCTGTCGGTCGGTCGGTCGGTCGGTCTGTCGGTCGGTCGGTCAGTCCGGTGATCGCGAGTTAGGGTACTTCCAGATGTGCTAGGACGATGAAACTTGGCAGGCGTATTAGGGGCCCGACCAAACTAACTTGGAAATCGTCACTTGCCCGATCCGACCATCGTGGGGGGAGGGAGGGGAGCCGGAATCCGGAATTTAGTGACATGCATAACTTTCGAACGGGTAATCGGATCTTAATGAAACTTGGTATTTGGAAAGACACCATGTCTCACATGTCCCATCTCAAGTCCGGACCGAATCCGATGAATGTGGGGGGGGGTCAGAGGGGGGAACCGGAAATCATGTTAAACGCTTAGAGTGGAGCGATCGGGATGAAACTTGGTGGTAGGAACAAGCACAACCCCTAGGTACATCATTGACAGAACCGGACCGGATTCGTGCACTGGGGGGGGGGGGGAGTTGGAGGGAAGTTCAGGAATTCCGGTCATACGGAGTTAAGATACTTCCAGGTGGGCTAGGACGATGAAACTTGACAGGCAAATCAGGGACACGACCAGATTAACCTGGAAACAGTCAGCTTCCTGATCCGATCATCGTGGGGGGAGAGGAGGGAGGGGGAATCCGGACTCTTGAGGCATGTATAACTTCCGAACGGGTGATCGGATCATAATGAAACTTGGTATGTAGAAAGACCATATGTCTCGGATGTCCCATTTCAAGTCCAGATCGGACCCGATGAAGCTGGGGGGGGGGGTCGGAGGGGGGGGGGGTCCGGAAACCTTGTGACATGCTTGGAGTGGAGCTATCGGAATGAAACTTGGTGGGAAGAACAAGCACAAGCCCTATGTAGATCAGTGACAGAACCGGATCGGATTCGAGTATTGTGGGGGAGTTAGGGAGGGGGGGTCCGGAATTCCGGTGATCGCAAGTTAAGGTACTTCCAGACATGCTAGGACGATGAAACGTGCCTTGAAAATTAGAGACTTGACATGATTGGTTAAGAAATAGTTAGTTCCCAGATCCGGCCATCCCTTAAAGTACTAATGCTAACCGCAAAGTACAAAAAATACTTTTAAGCAATAGATACATTTTCGTTATCCCTATGAGCCCATGATCATTTTTGCCTCAAGGGTTTTGCTTACAACTGAATTCCTTAAAGTACAAACAATACTTCTGAGTAAAATATACATTTTCGTGCTCCTGGTGATCATCTTTTTTGCTTCAAGAGTTTTGATTACAGATGATTTCTAGCGCCCTTAAAGTGCGCACAGCCAAATGCATTGCCAAACGATACAATCTCGTGATTTTCAAGGACCCATGATCATTCTTATATCAAGGGTTTTGCTTACAAATGATCAAAAGAAACCCACGAATTCCTACTTTCATCCTCTGACCTAGCCTTGCAAGTGCCATATGAGCTTCCAGCTCTTTTTTTTATGACGGTGATAATAAGCGGAACATTTCCTGTCCATGGGAACTCATTAGAATGCGAGGAGTGAGTTTCTGGAGCAAACAAAACGCGGGGGCTCCACTGTGGGAATCCTACGGGACGGCGGGAATCCGCCTAAGTCAAGTCTAAGCTCATAAAAAAGTGGATGTCCTAAAAGAAAGAACGGAACGGATTGAGGGAAAGTGTGAAGAACAGAACAGAGGTCTTCTCTTTTTAGTAGCTCGCCTCCTGGTATAGTGTTCCCTTTTTTTGCATGCATTCCTCTCTGTAGTACTCGTTCTGAAAGCACCGTGTCTTTCCTTCCGTTTCCTCTTTGAGACGATCCCCACACCAAGGCTTTCTAAAGTGACACTATCCATCTTCTGAAAACAAATCCGTCATTCTTTCTCTGTTGACTCCAGGCTGGGCATGATCTCTGTCACCCTTCAGTAAACCAGCAGGAGACATGTGATACTTGTGGTTTCGCCTTTCACTTCATGGTTGTTGGGTTCACCATCAATTCAGCCAGGAGTGTCGGTACAACTATGTTTTTCTTACGAACGATCTTCACCTAAAAATACTACAACCCTACGCATACGTCAGGGGTGTGTCCGATTTGACTCCCAACAGTGTTCAAGTGTTTTTTTCTTTGAGCAAGACAAACATTTATTCTTCTTTTCCAACAACGAGTTTTCATAACTATATTCAGTCACCCCGAAATCCGGGGAGTGTGAATACCGAGGGTCGGTTACAAAGCAAGTTTAAAAAAACAGAAGCGCTGCTCCTCCTCAGTACTTAACCCGACTCAAACAAGGAACACGATTAATCGCTCACAGGGATGATTTAGAACTCGTGCCCAAACAAGCTACTAAAAGAATGAACGACGGTGCATCGTTTCCCTTTTTCGAAGTGTTACTCAAGTTTTTGGTATTTGTTCCTTCTGCATCGTCCCTTCCTTCTCGTTTCAAGTCAATCCCTAAGGATCTATTAATCACACACAGTAAAGCGGGATCGACTAAAAACGGGAATGGAACGGAATAGCAAGTTAAAGGAAGAACGCGTACTAAAAACGAGAAGGCATATTAAAAACTGGAACAACTTACTTAAATCGGAAAAATTAAGGAACAGGAGCCCTGCCCCCCCCCCCCGGGGTTAACTCGACTAAAAGTAGGAACACGACCATTAGAACAGGGATCGTGTAAGACTTGGAGCTCGTGCCCAAACAAGCTATTAAAAGAAGGAAGGACAGTGCGTTGCTCCCCATTTTAGTAGTGTTTCCTCCTGGTAAAGCGTTCCCGATTTTAGTCCGTTTTCTCGTTAGCAGGCGTTCCCACTTTAGTACGCGTTCCCACTTTAGCACGCGTTTCTCCTGCACCGTGTCGATCCGTTCCATTCCCGTTTTTAGTCGATCCCCAGTAAAGCGTCCTATAAATCTGTTTACGCTATCGAGATATTTACTCCAGAAAGTCTGAGTTCCATCTCTATTCTTGCGGTGCTGGACAGTACGCCTTCAAACCCCCATTACGGCTTCCAAACCCAAACCGGGAAAAATCGTGTGAAGTGTCCCTAGATTCACACTGCAGTGTATCATGTTTGTATAGCTCCAAACTGCGAATTAAGAAAATAAGACATACTATTAGATTTCGGCTTGGGTGAATAGTTCTGCGCCGGAATATGGAGAAAACCAGTAACTAGGTTTAGAAACTGAAAAACTCTTGATCTGACTGACTGAAATGTAAGAAGATTTTTACATCTTTGCTTTGATTTCTCATCGGTCCAATGGTTCAACCGGAATCCAAAGAAAACCGCAAATTCGGTAGAGCCTACACAATTCTTGAACATTTGTTGGATTTGCTGATATAGGAAGGAACAACATGCCATATGCTTAGTATGGGTAGTTTTCTAACCGGACAGCTGATCAACTGGAATCCGTCACAACTGACGCGGGCCTCAAGGATAGCCTGCAGTTCATGCAAGGCAATCGGTAAATTTCCTTTCCGTTCCCCGCAAAACCGATCTTGATTGGACACAGAACATGGAGCATTCCCGTATTAAATATGATTAGCAGGCAAATAGGTCATTTCATTTTTAGTCTTTAATTTCTGGTGTAGCCCAGATTACGACCGGAAGATCCACGTTATAGAATATATAACAGAATAATATTCTGATTTGTCACATTTTTATCTATATATATAGGCTACACCACACAATAAATTTTATCGGAGGATTTTGTTTTTATCCTGATAAAAATAAATTTCCCTCGAAACAGTTGGTTTTGTTGGTTTAAGAAATGACCACCAAGAGCTCACGTAATTTCTGGCCGATGACATGGTAACGACGGGCAATACAGGCAACTTCTAATATAATAATAATAATAACTTTATTTTTCACCCATCAAAAAGCACATGGCACCGACGGAGTAGAATAAAGAAAGAAAAGAAGAAGGAATATATGATCACACAAAATATCAGACCTACTCAATAGAAGACTAGTATCCACATACCCTTACTCGTAAAATGTTCTGATTCAACGTGTTTTGATCTTCATCCATACAGCATACTGTAGGTTTTACAGGAGGATATTTTATTTTCAAAATCAAAATTAATTTTCCCTGAAGCCTTTAGTCTCGTTGGTTACGGAAATATTCACAAGCAGCTTACGCACTCTAATTTCTGACCGATGGGCAACAGAGACACGGTAACGCCGGGCAAAAGAGCATGTTCATAGTTCAGAAAGATCACACTTACTGAGCAGGAGACCAGTAACCACATACCCCCCTCCCCGCACCCTCCACAGAAATGAAGACCTACTCAACAAGAGATCAGGGTCACCCCCCCCCCTCATCCACACTCAGAACGAACATGCTCTCCTTGCGCAACTTAAAACTAATAAATTACGGTTCTGATCAGAAGAGTCTCTTAATGACTGAATGCCTGAGAATCTGGGCCAGGTAGCTAAAAAGTCAACAAATTTGGCAGTAATGTCTAAAATGCATACATGAGTAGTTGAACCGTAGCAGAGAAAATCGTACTTTGAAAGTGTGTACGAAAGGTAATTGTTTTGCAAATTTACACAGTCGTGGTCTAAGGCGCAATCGATTTATGTTGACTATGGACAAGTTTGGTTTTTAACAGTTGAAACGCGCGGTACAGAAAATCATGAAAGTGTGTATGCAAAACACATTTTTTTGCAAATTTATATGGTCATGATCTAAGAAGTATGGTTTTGAGCAGTTGTACGCAAGGTAAAATTTTTGCAAATTTATAAAGTCGTGGTCTACGGCGCACACAGTTTATGTTAACTGTCTGTTAACTGATGACAAGTATGGTTCTCAGTTTATGAGCCTAATCTTCCAGTCCAGCTTCATCGAGACCAGAGCTCAGATGGCAGTAGCTAAAAGTCACGTTTCTCTGACGGTACCAAGTCAAAGAACACAGTCCTAAATCCGATAGGGGATTTAAAGATTAACTGGAATATTAAACCACTTTCTCGACTGTGGCTTGCAAGTAGCTGCGTTTGAAATTAATTTAAGCTCTGTCGTGTAAGCTCTGTCACATAAAAGGTGATTTTTATTACAAGCACATGGTATATAACATAGAAAATCATGGAACAGACTTTGTCTATCATAGATAGTCCAGCGAGGGGTCAGCAACTAAGATATTTCAAGTCCACCATTTCCTTCCTCGTTTTAGTCTTTAAAGGACCACTCTTGCTTTCCACTGTTTTCACACACCCAGTGGTGACTTACGTGGTCTACTGGCCTCTGAAATTCCCCTCTTTAAAAAATCCTTGTGAATAACTTTATTTGAATTTTTCATTTTTCGTGTGTATCGTAGATATAAGCAAATATGTGACTAGAGGATTTAGTCTTAGGAGTGAAAGTTTAGCATAGTGGTTGATAGAGGTGTAGCTTACTGGTTTATTTGTAAAGTGAAACGTTTAAAACTTGTATGGCCTTTTGGCTGAATAAACAAGCGTTATTATTATAGCCGTGATTTTTCTGGGTTGCCAGACAATAACTTTGTTTTGTCGTGAGCGAATTTTGAAAATCCCTACATCCGGACAATTTTACCGCGAAAAAGCTATTTCTAGTATGAGCTCTGCTTAAGATCAACTGGTTACCATGTTTGTCACCGTCGCCTCTTCATCAGCATTCATCAATCAGAGGCCAGAAATCAGAGATATTTTTTTTTTTTTTTTTTTTTTTTTAATGCGAGATCCCTTGGGCTTTAAGCGGATATATTATTTTATATCATATCGTCAATCACATAGAGATTTAACAACATATCCATAAGTTAATGAAAAGACAGATAAGCTTTCACTTCTTAAACTGAAGGGTAGTGCAAAACTCCCAAGGTCAGGGAGGTTCGCACTTCTGCTGAGTAAGTGTAATCAAACACCTACCCTTGCAGATTTTTACTTAAACACTGATGATGATAAAGATCATATAGGGCTAAAAGGAATTAGACTGCACTGTGACTCTGAAGGAATTTTCGGAAACAACCATGTTGATAGGTTGTGAGTAGGTTAGGTTCAGGTTCAGCGCTCCAATCGGATTCGTCTGTGTATGTCTCACTCGCCTCATTATCAGCTTTCATCACACAGATTTAGTACGACGGATAAACTAATGAATTAAACACATATCCTGACAGTTTCAGTTAAGTATTGATGACTGCGTTGATCATAGGGGGCTAATAGGAGCTAAACTGCGTTTTAACTCTGAACTGGAACTTTCGGAAGCAACCATGCTGATAGGTTCTTGAAGCAGAAAGAGGAGAAAATTAAGATCATGACTAATCACATCTGCTCAACAGAGAGTCGTGTCCTTCGGACATCCACCGCAATTATGCTCATTACATTCAAAGTGATTTCACCAGGGCTTTTACATTTTTATTTATTTATGATGTCTTAATTACTGTCTTCATTTGTCAGGGCTTCAGTGTCTTGCTTATTTATAATAAATTAGATTTTGTCCCACTATTTCTGTATTTCCAAGACAGCAGTCAATCGCGAAAATCAGCAAAGTTCCACTAATTCTAAAACTGTTGAATACTTTAAAAACAAGCTCTGCTTTTCACGAATTATCCACGGTTTTTGCTGTTTCAAGCCTTTCTCCTGGCCCACTGACTTGAAGCAGAAACAGGGAAAAATTTCCGTAATCGTTTTTTTCACGAGCAAGCTTCTCTTAGACAGTCGTCGAGAGCATGCTACGTAGCGAAAATAGCGAAACAAGGCAAGTGTAAAAATCACCAAGTCGTCGTTAGGGGGGTTAGAATATACTGTATTAAACATGCATCTCCGGGTTTAAAGAATGGATGGGAGATTACGGAAGTAGGTTGCTAGGGCATTATATGAACGGCGGGTCCTTTAACGGTTTAAAAATATTTGGAAGAAATATGGCCTTACACCTGCAATAATTCGTTTCTAATTTCCGTTTCTTCTTCCTCTTCGTTATTTATTTTCAACTTTTCGTATTTATGATATCTTTTCAGCTTGGTCTCATCATATATGGTTTGGGTTTGCGTGTTAATTGTTTGAAATTTGTTTATACCTTATTTTATTCGAGTTCTGAAAATAAAAATTCTGAGAATAAAAATGTGTTTTTTAAATTATTGGTGTTAAACCGTTGATGTATTTATGTAATTTTTGTTGCCATGGCCCTCGGGCTTTTTGTAAATATTTTCATATTCATACAGACAAAGTGGGTTTACATAATTTACTGAATTTATTTACATCAACAATTTTGTAAACAAATACATTCAAACAAATACAACTGGAGAAACTAAGGGTGAAGACAGGGGATCGACTAAAAGCAGGAAAGGAAAGGAAAGAGAAAACCCAGGAAAGGCAAGCCATGGTGCACGAGAAAAGCAGGCAAGATACTAAAACCAGGAAAGGCAAGAACAAGACGGGTAAAGAATTTACCAGAAATCGAGGATTCGAAAAGTGGCAAGCTGCTCCGTGCCTTTCCTCTGTTTAGTATCTCGTGATCGGTCAGCAACTTACATTTTGTATAAGTACACCTTTTCCTCCTTTTAGTATCCTGTTGGTAGGCAACTAAAATCATACGAGTCCAGCGAAGGGTCGGCCAATTAGATATTTGAAGTACACCTTTTCCTGCTTTTAGTATCGTGTCGGTAGGCGACTAAAAGCATGCGAGGGGTCGGCCAATAAGATATTTCAAGTACACTTTTTCCTGCTTTTAATATCCGGTCGGTAAGCGACTAAAAGCAGGAAAAGATGTACTTGAAATATCTTATTGGCCGATCCCTCGCACGCTTTTAGTCGCCGACCGATAGGATACTAAAAGCTAAAAGCGTTTTGTTCTTGCCTTTCCTGGTTTTAGTATCTTGCCTGCTTTTCTCGTGCACCATGGCTTGCCTTTCCTGGTTTTCTCTTTCCTTTCCTTTCCTGGTTTTAGTCGATCCCTGAAGACAGAGGGTCTGTATTTTAAAACCAAATCAACAACCGACCTGAATCTGACATAATCGACATGAACGGTGTCAATCAGTTTACGTAAAATACCGTAATCTGCAATAGTAGTATATGCGGTATGATCGGATTTTCACCTAATCAGCCCCTGATCCCAGCACTCAGATACCATTTGACCTGAATCTGACAGAACCGAAATGAACAGTGCCAAACTGTTCCTGCAAGACTTCACTATAGTAATCAAATACAATTACAGGGTGCTTGATTGATCGGAGCTTATTTTCAGGAAATCAGAATCTGATTTTCAGCACACGAGAAAGCCGACCTGAGTCTTGACAAAATGAAAAGTATGCACTTCCACAAAACATCAACACTTAACTAATAAATAATGAAGAGCTAAATATGTAAAGGCTAAAGAGATGTGGTGAGGGTGGGAGGATATATTTTTCAAGGTGGAGTTGTGCGTTTTACGAGTTATGTGTTTTTGCTTATATTGTTGCCCTGGCCTTTTGGCTTTTTTTATTATCAAATTAGATCTATCTACAATCCCAGTGTGCTTGACTAATTTGACCTCACTTCAGGAGATGGGCGTCCAATTTTCTCGATTTCCAGCACCCAGACATCCGACCTGACTCGGACAGGTTAACCGACATGAACAGTGTCAATCTGCTACCACCCTTCAACAAAATTCGCTACAGTAATTATATACAATTGCAGGGTGCTTGATTGATCAGGGCTTATTTTCAGGAAATCAGCTTTTATTACACCGGATATAAATCCATGGTCATGCTTGAGTGAGGAGGAAGTGAAAGTGACGAGATTCGGCCATGGCTCCTGCGTTAGTGACAAAACAAGCCATGTGAACGAAGCAGACAACATGCAGGAAAACTAAGATTATTACTGGATATTTAAAAAAAACACCTATTGTAAGTAGCCTACCGATGTTTATACTTCAGTTTGACCCAAGACCTGGAAATGTATACTTCTAGCCAATAACCGCTGGTGTAATAGTTTTTCAATGAAATATTGCGTTTTCGATGTCTTATTGATGTCTTATTTGTAACATTATTTGTGTTTGTTCTAATAGAAAAAAGCAAGATGAGCCTTTCTCTCTCTGAATAAAATTTTCTGCGGAACTGTGTAGGTAAAACGTGGAAAAAACAATCCGAATCAAAAACATAACGCGAAACGGCGCATAGACAAAGAATTTAATAGGGAATGATGTGGTTTAGGGCTATACTTAAGCCTTGTTTTCAATCAAGATAACCGTTTTTTAAGCTTTGGTTTGACGCGTCAATCTTCATATAGGTTGTGGTCAGAAAAACATTATTTAAATCAGGCGTTTGGTTGTGGTCAGTATGTCGCTTAATTAATTGGACCTTGTTAAGCTTCAAATCGAAATAAACGTAATTGACTAAAATGCAGCAATACAATGATTTATATTTGTGTACTTTACTTTTTGGTATTGGTGAAATTCCTTTTACATACGAATCCTAGGGCTGCGAAGACACTTTTCGAGTTGCCCCTCCCCCACCCTCCTCGTTCATGAGCAACTGAGCCCAGAATGCCCATGAGTGAACTTCCTGAACCGAGGTAAATTCAAATCTTGTATACTTGCGGGCATACCGGCCTAGACGTGCGTTTGGGAGGGTCCCGACCCCCCCCCCTTTCCGGTTCAGGATGGGCAGTTGGGATGGGCCACTTCGTAGCCTTGCGAACCATGACTGATATCAAGGTGAAATTTGGAATACTTGTTATGGTTTGGGTCTAGATGTGTCTGTGGAGAGTCCCATCTCCCACAACCAAACGCTCTAGGGGCAACTGAGTCCAGATTGCCCGGTGACTTTAGTTCAGTTGGAGTAAACATGATGAAATGTTTTGTGTTAGATCTTTGAGTCTGGGAATTATTATTAAAATTACAATCCCACCAGTTTGTGGGCAATTGGGCCCAGATTGCCCAATGAGTTAAATTAGTGACATTGCAACTGGTATAAGTTCAAGTTGGGTATTCTCGTGGGCATTGTGACCTAGATGTGTGTTTTGTGGGTCTAATCCCCCACAACCTTCCGGTTCAAGGTCGACTGGTTCTTAATTAGGCTGTTTGTATACAATATTTGATAAAAGTTTTACATTTACACTCCTAGTTAGAGCACTTGCTTGCTTTATTTGCTACTAATTATAAAATAAACTATGTAAGCACACAACCGCCCGGGGAAGGCTCAAACAGCCTGATGATGGACGACTGCGATCCTCTGACTCTCAACCTTTAAACAAATTTCATTTAAAAAAAAAGAAAGAAAGGACAAAAACACTCTCACTCAATTAACCTTTAATACCAATACTTGTTGTTCTCGCACAACCACTTCGACTGAAACACCGCGTTTTCGTTATGAATGTACTCTCTACCCAGGGCTGCCAGGGCAAAGAAAAATAAATCACCCATTCTTTAAGAAAATCATGAAAAGAAGAACGCGGACATTTTTAGAGAATTTGGGTAGTTGTCGAAATTGGTGATTTATTAGGTTTGTTTATTAGCTTTGTGGCATTTCTTATGTAAAAATTACCAAAATTTATTGACTTCGTGATTTAAAATGCAAATAAATAACGAAATTTGGTGATAAATAGATTACTGGGAAAACAGTTCGTTCTTATTTTTTCCATTCTTTGAGCGGAGCATTCCGAAATGACAATGGTACATCTGGTATATGCATCACACCTGGTGTCATGTGTTTGAATAAATGGATTTCATGCTGAAATTTAAGTATTACTTCTTTAAGGTTTAAGCGTTTATAGGCACGTATTTCGACAGAAAAAAAATTATAGCTTTTGTTTCACTTTCACTTTTTATAACCTATATTTTTACAGATAATCTTGAAGGCTAATTGTGTTAGATTTGTATGTGATGGCACTAAAAGGATAAGTTAGCTGAGATTTACTCTGGGGATATTTCGGCCCTTCTTTGTCAGGGTCCTCTTCAGGCTCAAGCTAAAAAAAACGAGCCTGCTATAAAATACATGAAACTTCTAGGAAAGGAATACTTATGTGAGAATTTTGTATCGTAAGTGTGTAGTGTCGCGGTCATGTTATTATTATTTTCGTAGTTTACTCGTTGATTTCAGCAGAGAAAAAAAGAAGACCCTATAATAATGAGTAAATATAATACACAAATAAAGGGCGACTAAAAAGAGGAACGGCATGGCGCAGAAGGAACGAGTAATAAAAAGAGATTAGCGGATAGTTCAAGTAGACAAGTAAGTGAGAGTTAGTAACTCAAGAGCCTAAAAGAAGGCACATTATGACATTGTCCCTGCCCCTCACTCTAAAGTCTGAAAGGGCCCTTTTAGTTTTTGTGCCTCTTTTTAGTACTCGTGCCTCCTATACTATTCCTGATGAAAAATTTTCGAGAATAAGTTGTATAGAGTTTTACAAAAAAGTAGCATGCAGTAGTAATTGTTGCCACTGCATGCTACTAATCGCAAACTGGATGCTACTACAGCAAGATTGGATGCTATCGGATACTACTACTCAAGATTAACCCAGTCGGAGACATGTTAAATCAAAGTATTCCATACTACTACATTTCAATACATGCAACTTTTTCGTACGACTACCATACAACTACACAGTCAAAGAATTTTTCATTGGGTTTTGTGCCGTACCGTGCCTCTTTTTAGTTGATCCCGTAGATAAACAAGAAATAAATAAAATAAATATCCCGAGAAGAAAATCGCCCATGAGACCCAATTCTTTCTTCGGACGTTCCGGCTGAAAAGTCCGTTCCTTTAATTTTTGTTGCAAAACCGTGAACCGTGTATTCTTACATACTGTGGTCAGTCAAGTGCGCAGATCAAGTTTTCGAAAATATCAGTTTCAAATGATTTTCGTTCTAGGAAATGAAGACCGCAGCGGCCGTTTTCTTCTTCGTTTGTATCACGACGCAAACAAAATGCAACGGCATCGCTGACAGAGAACCTCAGTCCCGAAGCTTAATCAACACCAAGCTTCAGAACGCTTTACAAGGAGCTTCAAACCCTTTCGCATATCGGCCATCCCCCAAGCCGAATACGGTCGACCCACAGATTCAAGTTGATCAGAACATTACTTTCTACAATATTGGATGTGTGGTTGGGCGGTCTTGCTCTCACATAATTCAGCCAAACATTTCGAGAGTGGCCAAACCCACCTTCAAACCGTATACAAGAGATGATCACGAACACTACAAAGGTAACAAGAGCAAAGGTTTCGATGGGATCCCACAAATTTAATATTTGATCCAGACAATTGGGCCGTGTAGATATCCGCTCTTCGCCAGGATCCTTAAACATTTTAGTGTTAAAATTTAAAAAGACTAATGCCAATAGCTAATACTCTGAGAAAACCAAGTTCAGATACTGGTTTAGCATGTGTGTTTACCCCTCTGTGTCATATCTACTTTTACGACATTGATCAAAACTTCCTGCCTTACTTCTGCAAAATTTTGCGTTTTCGGCCGGATTCCGGGCGAACTATTTGTCCGGCGAGAAAATGATTTTCTCTGACTAACTCATATATGAGGTAAACATGTCTTCTTACCCATAAATCAACTATCTCATTAGCTGCTAAACACTATTTTGTTCGCCCATTAATTTGAACCCCCATCCTTAAATGTAAGGCAACACATTCCATCTATGAACTCGACCTATCCCTTCACCCAAAGAATCCTCACACCAACTTTCATCAAAATCTCTCATTCTCTTCGGGAGTTTTCGTGCTGATAGTCGGACGGACAACTTTTGAGAAGTCATCCTTACGTTTTGGGATCCCAGAAACATAATCGGTTCCAAACAAACCACGGGCCCCTTCACTAAGAATGTTCAGTGGTTGGACACAAAACAGCTGTAGGTCTCTACTAAACTGATTTTCTTCAGCACATATCATTCTGCTTCTTCTCGAGCAAGGAACTGAACTGAAATTCACAATCTTCCGATTTGTTCAGTCTGACTTAATGTTAAGTCTAACTTAAGCCAGCGATTATAATTAGTAACAATCAGTCGCCAAATTGTTGTGCAGAGATTTGAATCCAAAAACGTACCCTTATCGTGAAATCTCGATAGACGTCAACATCCACTAAGACTAATGAATATGATAGTCAATTCAATTTTTCAGCAGTGAAGTTAAAACACTTTTTGTTGTATTTTTGCTTGACATGCTTCTGACTTTCGGCTTCACTAGACACAAGTATTCCTTCAGCCCAAGCAGACTGCGAATCATCTGCTTACTATTATCTTAAACAAGCTTAATTTCAGGTACCCTGGACATGCTATACCCCCCACGAAGCAATGGAGCTCAACCCCCGCTTCACAGCCCTTCGATGTCTTCGTTCCTATCAAAAATCGCCGCTACAACAACTCCAAAGCCTTTGACAGCCCCGATTCAAAAGGAGAAACAAACGCCTTCACCACAGAAAAACATTTGGGTGGTGAAACCCACGAAGAAACCATTGCCTTCTTCAAAAGAAGACAAGAAGACAGTCGTTATCAACAACTTACTGTCGATTCTGAGTGAGCTTGGACCTTACTATTCCTCCCTCTCAGCCAAGAACGATTTCAAGGTGGAAAAGACTAACCAAGACCTGATGACTACGACGTCAACTGCTGTCAACACCGTTAACTTTAAACCAAAGCCAACAAAAAGCCCAGAAAACAGTGTTGTCTTTTATCGAGACCCACCAAAAAATATATTCAAGAATAAAATCACTGTTACCGAGAGCAAGGGTGACGAAAGCCTCAAGTATAGCTACAGTGCTGACAAGAAGCGACCAATTGGGTTCCAGAACAACCAGCCTGTGTATTCCTTCGTCAATGAACCAGTCTCGTCTACAACAACCAAACCAGGCTTCAACATTAAGCTTGAAACTGGTCCAACTTGGTACCAGGCCTTGCTTGATGGTGCCAACCCCAAAGTCACCCAGAAACCAAAGAAACAATTTGACTTCAATAATCCCTGGACAAAATTCAATACGCCTGTTAAGCCGTCAACTACCGAAAGACCTGAATATGATATACCAGTGTCTTCGTACAGTATAGATGTTGCTAGTGACATTCAGCCGCAAAGACTCTCGAACAGGCCGTACGCACAGGCTAGCATCGAAAAGGTAGTGCGGCCATCTAGCTCTTCAGCGGTAGAAAAGCTCCAGGACAGACCCACGGAAAATTTGAACAGACAACGGCCGCAGATCATCACAGCACAAGATATAAGACTGAAACAACAGGCGGAAGAACACGCGGCAAAGCAAGAGCTACTGAAGAAACAACAGGTTATGCTGAAACCGTTCGTCGTCAGTACCTCCTTTGGTTTTGACTCGAAACAGGGGAGGTCGATTGACCTAGACAGAAAAGCTTCATCTGACCCGGGCAGAACTGTCTCACCTGCTCGGGACGGGACGGTGTCAGCTCAGTTAAGTGTGCTACCATCTCGCGGCCGTTCTCTCGTACGCGAGGTGGGGGGCCATGCCATCGAAACGGACTATGACAGTACAAATCTAACCGCACTGATATTTCAACATGAGCGTGAACGCGCAAGAAGTCTGAGAGATCAGACGAGGACATTCAAACCTCATCCAATGGGCAGCCCCACCCCTCCTGAGAACAGACGTGAAGGAATGGGGAGAGGTTTCATCCCTCTAAAAGAGGTGAATTATTACAGACAGCCAGTGTACCAAGTCCCTATGACTCAACATTATTTGCGCCCAGTGATTGAAAGATAACTAATGAATATTACTACAAATTATTTATTTATTCAAAGTTTACATACATACGGTCACATTTTCGAAACAATCTTGTCTGTCTAATAAAGTTCATCGAAATTATGGTTAAGATCGCGAGGATGGCTCGAAGTTTCTGCTCAAGACAAATTGCATTATTCACTGCCCAACTACCTTACACTTGCCTTTTTAGAAGCGTTCACTTAACTTAAGTTAATGTAAATAAGGCAGTTCAGAGTAAACAGCCTAAGGGGCATTCAGTCGTTATGACCGTAATTTAAATATTTTCCTAGCTAAAATTTCGTTCACTAATCCGTCGTTAAGCGCTCCTAGCGTTCAAAGTCCGATTGGAAACTGCTACTTCGAGCTGAAGCATAAAACATAGCACCAAAACAAGAATGAAAACTCAACAAATGGTAAAGTTCAGCTTAGATGATTGCTAAATGATAAATGACAATGACCATAACATCAGGATACGAAAACCTAGTTTTATCGAAGAGTTTCAGGCGCCAATCCGAAGTAGCGTTTCCAATAGTAGTTTGCTACTAAAATCGCGATTTTACCAAGCAGAGAGTTTGGCCGTTCAAGTCTTACCGGAATTATTTGGCATTTGTATTCCTATCGGTCAGGTGTTCACATCAAGTAAAGCTGAAACAGCAAAGTAGGCCTACACGGTTTCACAAGGGTTGCTTCAAGATTTTCATGCTTGATCCTGGAGTCGATGGTTCAGTCCTTTACAGGCCACGATAATTTGCTGAAATAAGCTATGGCGATAAAGAGGTCGAAGGTAGGAACATATTCTATGAAAATGAGATGTTAGCGACTGAAAAGAGGCGACGGAAGCTGGGCAAAACGTTGTATTAATATGAAGGCTGGAACTGGTCCTTTAAGGTCCGTTCAGACTCAAATATCTCTTACAGATTTTTCCCACAGAGACTCTTAGTTACGTCGACGAAAAAGCTTACTTAGTTCTCCGTAACGTAAATACTTTGCGTACATCCAGGGTTGAAATATGCTCATGTAACAAAAAGAAACGTAAAGCGACGTAAGACGCGGAAGAATAAATTAAATAAACAGATTTGCTTGATTCGAAGATCTGTCAGATTGTCCAGGATATACTTTAAACTGAGGAAAAAAACGCAACAATAATAATTTGCAGGTAATAATGTTGTTGTTAATTAATAGTTCAATTGTGATCGGTGAACACGAATAATAACTTGCCTTTGACAAAAGTGACGAAAAACTAAGAAGAAAAGAGAAATTCCAAAACTTTACGTTAGTACCCCAGTCTGCAGGGTCCGCTGTAGCTGTAAAAGAGTCAACGTAACGAAAAGGATTACGGAAAGAGGCTTGCCTGGAGTATCATAAGATGTTTTCGGGCAAAAGGCGACCAGCGTCACCGTCAATTTCGATCCAAAGTCCAGGCGAACGGTGGAAAAGGAAGGGTACGAAGTTGAGCAAAACCATGAGTTCGTTACGAAGTCACTTACTGGCAACGAGCCTTTCTTCGGGACTTTCGGCTAGACCCCAGCTCTCAAAGAGATCTCACCTTCGTCACATTTGCAGGGTAACTAAGTTTGTCTCCTAGGGTTATTATAACTCTTGCTAACGAGCCAATAGCCAAAAATATTAATAACACGCACGCCGAAGTTGACCAGGCTATTTGCCCTGTCGCTGCTCTCTTGAGCTCTCATGTGGGGGTTTTAAGTTTTAACAGAAATGAAGGTAAAATCACCAGAGTTTCCGGACCGCTCCTTCCTAAAAAGAGCCGGCGACCGATAATGGGTCGTAAACTGTTCACAAAACTTGCACAAGTCTTCCACAGAGTGAAGAGTACAAAAAATAGATTAAGTGAAGAGTTGAAACTGAACAACCAAAGGCCAACACAAATACTTCATAAGCATAAGACGCACATCGTTCATACAGCATATGTATGCTTCTTGAACGTTACAGTTAACTTTCTCGGGTTAGTTAACTTTGAACTGTGCCATTTTCATCCACTTGCCGTCATAAAAGTCAAGTAACAGTCAGCTGAAGTAGCTAATTAAGGGCCCTAAGAATACCTCAATTAGTGTTTTGGATCTTAATTTTACCCTTTAGCCCATAACTGCACTGTTTAAAGTTAGTTAATGTTCAAAGAAGTATACTCTATCTTCGTTGATCGTTCGAATCCAAAACACGAGTACAAACCTCATTTTTATCATCCCGAACAACACGAACGTCCATCTGCCATGTGACGATTCTGCCCCAGGTTTGACATCTCCCAACAACGAGTCCGTTGGTTTCGTCTATCATCAACCAAAGCCGGTTGGCAAAGAAAGCTAGGCAATCAATCCAATTGAGGTAAAACGTATTAAAAGTGACTAGTGAGAGTTGATGCAACCCAAAATGTGAGTATGCGTATATGGGCCATCGACTCAGTGAAGAAGCCGCTGTGGCAAGTTAAACAAGGAACTTTGAAAGGAAAAGTGATCAAATCGCTGCATACACCATCGCACACAATTAAGGTAAACAGTTGATTAAGTGGACGTCTCCCATCAGATTAGATGTTAATCATATACTAACTTAGATAGAGGACAACTTGACTCTTAACCCTATTCAAAAGTATAGGTATAATGGAAAAGTATGAACAAGTTTTAATTATGTAGTGTGATGCGAGGCCTGATGTCAGATGTTATTATGAAGATTCATATTTTGTTGTTTGCAAATGGCCCTTAGGCGTGAAATACATTATTACTATTGTAATATCTATTAACAATTCCTACTCACTAATTCCGTTTTACCCAAGTTGAAATACCTTTGAAAAAAGTTTGAAAAATACAAACAAAAAATATAGATCAAGTTAACTATACAAGGAACAGACAAAGTTTCCGGCCGATGTATAATCAATGTATATTTGTAATCAATGTATTTTAAAACTGAACGAAGCGTCGAAGGTACACGAAATAAATAATAAGAGAATAACTAGAAATAAACCAAGACTCGAGACAAGATAACTAGATAAGCTTAATTACAGTTAGTCCAAGCTGACTGCGGATCATATCTGTCTGCACCAAACGGACAAGTCGGCTGAGATTTATTCTAGCGAGAGAACTAATAGTTTCTTCTAAAGTTGATTAGTGATTCGATATAGGAGCAAGGAAATATGCTGAATTCATTTCTTCGGTGGTAAACAGTTGGCCCGGAATCCGGAAAAAACGGAAATTTCGTAGAAGTATAAACAGATTCTAAAGTCGATTACTGATTCAATACAGGAGTAAAATACATGCTAATTCAACATCTGGACAATTTTCACTGGATTCCTGGCCGGAATCCGACAAAACCCGAAAACTCGATAGAACCGAAATTTAATTCTGAAGTCGTATCATGGTTTCATTTAAGGGCAAGAATGTATAGATAAACCCACACTCTGTTCAAAGTTTTATCAGCGGATCATCCCTAATCTGCGGAAAACCAGTACCTTCAACATGTCTAATGAATCTCTCCGTCAGTTTATTTCTGTCGGTATTAACATAATAAGAAGGAATTCATCTATCTTCTTTTTTTTTTACTACGGATAAATGGTAGAATCAGAATAGTATATGAACCAGAAATTTAGGAAAAAACAAAATCCTCCGATGAAATTGATAAGGTGGTGTATCTATAGACGTCATAATCTGACCACAGTTTGGGTTATCTGTCCTGGGGAAAAACAATATGTTTGGGGATCTGACGAACAGAAACTCTACAACACCTTCTTGTCTGGATGAAGAAGTCCAAAAATATTCACCTTTGGGATCCCATCGAAACCTTTGGTATTGTTCTAGCTTGAGCATGAAGCCAAGAAAGGACCAAAATGGCGATAAGATAAGCTTTCTAGACGATCAGTATATATTTTTCCAAGCTTAAATTTGTAAAGGACCCGTCTGACATATATAACTGATTCACTCTACGGCTCTCGTTTCAATTATTTTGAACATTCTCTGTCATTTCTGTACAGCCACACGACATTACGTTGATTTTTACATTTGCCATGTCATTCCCGTTTTTGGTACTTGTTACTCCTGCACACGGAACCAAGTATTGAAAAACGCCTGTCATTTCGTTTTTAGGACTTGTTCCTCCTGAACATGGAAACGAGTTTTAAAGAACAGGAGCCATGTCCCTTGCCGTGCGTTGGTTAACTCGACTAAAAGAAGGAACACGACTACTAAAACAGGGAACGAGCACAGGAATGATCTGGAGCTAGCTCCCAAACAAGCTACTAAAAGAAGGAAGGACGGTGCATTCTTCGCCCTTTTAGTAGTGTTCCCCTTGTGCAGCGTTCCCGGTTTGGTATGCGTTCCTCCTGCACCGTGTGAATCCGTTCCATTCCCGTTTTTAGTCGATCCCTTTTTATACAATTTTAATTTACTAAAGCGCATTTGTTTCACAGGGATATTTTTTTAGATGATTGTTGTATTTATTTAATTTTACATCCTTCTGTCTTGAAGGGTGTACAGATAGTAGTGATAGTTATAAAAAAAAATAAAATAACTGTAACTATATTTAGGCATGATCTGTTATATTGCGCAGGTATTGTTAATTACTCCGACAGTTAGAACCGCCTAATTACAACCCTTTGAAAACAAAATTCGCTAGCGCGGCAAATGATGATACAGAGTTCCCGTTGGTTTCTCTCGGCCAACCTACCACAGATTCAATTTTAGTCACAATATCATCGCCAACGAAAATCGGGATCAATCTAACAATTAAATACAATCAGAAGAGCAACAGTGGCAAACGACTGACCCGAATTAAAAACGGTGTTTTCGAGAAAAAGTGAAGTTGATTTCTGACATCGATTTATGGTGATCAGATGAAAGCAGCATTGCATAATCGTGACAGACAGATCATGCTGTTATAAGATATTATTCATTGGATACAGTGAAAAAGGAGTAGCATCATTGTGACAAACAAATCATGCTGTTATTGAATATTATGCATGCGTCAGAGTAAGAAACCAGTAGCTGTTACACATCCTCAATGAATATACACGTAACAGAGAAATTTATTCTGTCAATGCATAAACTGATGAAAAGGACTATTTAAAATAGCTGGGTTGTTGGCAATTCCTAGTTTGACAAGGATGCACCCCCAGAGGAATAAATAGTGGACTATTCCGTAAGCCCACGAGTGGCAACGAACTTGTAGAAGTGAAAGACGTTTCTGAAGAAAGAACATTATGAATTCTAGTGTAACATTATGGATTCTAGTGTAAATGTTCTATGGGATTGAATAGTGTGTGTTTAGGGGACAGAAAGTACTGCCGATGTTGTGAAATTATCATATAAACTGCAAGAAGTGCCAATTTGTGAGAGATAGTACAGAGACGGTGGGAAAATGAACTTATGTAACAGCTGCAGAGTTTTTCAGAGTTAAAATCCGTAACATGCTTGGCAGATGCTATTTTTACAGAGAGATTTATATCAGCAACAATTAGCATACACGGTGAGAACACAAGCGCATTGTGATTTTTTTTTATCAATATGCCATAAAGGTTTAATAAGAAAAGCTTAATCGATTCTGAACAAAACAAGACCAGAGGTCTAGAGAAAAGGGACTATTTACGAAACTTCTTGAACCAGAGAATCGGATCTTTTAGATTTCCGTTATTTGCCAGGACCGGTAAACATGTTGTTTTATCCCATTTCGAACTCGAGACCATACCTAGTTATAGGTAACTATTTTATGTTTAATTTGCGGTCAGGGCTTTATTGAGACCGGATTACCACTACGACTAAAAAACCAAGAGAATATCCTTGTCCTTTATGTTTACGGTTATACACCCCCTTCTTTTCGAAGAGAATTTCCTTCTTTTCGAAATTTACGGTTTCTATCAAATCCGAAATTTTTTCGGAAGGGAATAGGTTCCCCTACTTTGTCACAACACCAACACGAACAACTTGACATTGTTACTGGTACTGTTAGGACCACCGAATGCAGGCGAACTATCGAACTGGTAGGAAAACACAGCTGGAAGATAAGTTTGCATGTCTTCTTACTCAACACCGAAACTAAAAAACATCAGCATAAAGACAGAACTTGAGGCCAACCAAATTTCCAGTTTCTGCTGAATACCAGAATCATTTATTAGGTCAGATATACTGTATATACTGGTCGACACATGCAGCAAAACAGGAAAACAAAGCAAATGGATCGAATCAACACATTTCCAATATTCTGCTTACTGCAGGGCATAGGCATACATTATCGAACATCTAAACGGCTCGATCAAGAAATTACTGTCACTATGTAACTTCCGGTGCTCACCGGATTCCGGCATGAAAACGAAGCAAAAATATCGATCCCTGTTTCGACACTCTAACCGGCTTTAGACAAAACTTGGACTTCTATCATACTTCCGGTTTTGGTCGGCTTCCAGGCGAACTACTTGTCCGGCGATACAAATAATATCCAGGCATGTCTACTTACACCTAAATCAACAATTCATTTACAAATATTACGCTTACTTTCAGGTACTTGACTCAAAGGGCTTTCACGAAAACTGGAAAAGTATACCTCTAAAGATGTTTATTAATCGAAGAACGGCCAGGCAGAAAGACGGACGGGCAACTTTATGAATTTCAAATTCCCAAAATAATTAGCAATGTGACAAATCTCAAATCTCAAAAGACAAATTTGTTTAGCATCACCAAACATGCCTCTCGGTCAGCTTGGGAGGAAGAAACACAAATGCCTTTAACTATTTTTTTTTTTTTTTACAGGGTTCAGCATGTTTTCCATGAAGCTGTGGATGAGTGTATCACTGCTTGTTGTTAGTGCCCTAGCAGCACCCTCTGTGCGAGTAAATGGTAAGTATCCTTCCATGTAAAAAGCTCTTTCAAGCTTCTTCCTTCGCTTAAAAAGTCTCTTATAAAACTTTTTGCTTCACTGATCAACATGGTGCGCTACACCCCAAGATTATGCATTGTTGGAATTTTGCCTGTCAGTCACGCAAGATCTATCGAGTTAGATGAAGCGAGCGCAGGACAAAACATTTCAATCAGTCGAGTCATGTCTGAATCGCCAAACCCAAATCAAGAACAATTGAACAAAATCGAAGACACGGGTTTATAGGAATAAAGAAGCGTACTTATTCTTACTGTTTCGCCAGAAAACTTTTTTCCTTCTAGAATTTTCGACAAACAATTCGAACCACCTGATAAAAATCAGCATCAGCATGCGAGCGAGCTTTTCGTTCAGAGCGCTGCAGCGCACGGTCAGGAGGGAAAACCCCGAACGTATATAACTGCAGCAAGGAGACCAGGCTTTGTTCTTTAATAGCCTGAACACAGAAAATAGAAGAAAGCTATTTGTCGATCCTGAAAAGGGGGCCGACAAAAAAGAAGGAATGGAAGGGTGCACGTGGAACAAGTTCTAGAGAACCATACTAAAAAGAGGAACCATCAACCAGGCGGCAAGCTACTAAAAAGAGAAACGATGCACCCTCCCGGTCCTTCTCTTAGACGAACTTTGCCGAGTTCAAGAACATCCCCGCACATGTCGAGGGGCAGGACCCCTGTCCGTGTGTTCAACCAATTCATGACCAAGCTATCGTCTAACAGTACCTTAACATAGCTCATTAGTAGCTTGCATCCTGATGCGGCGTTCCCCTTTTTCGTATTCCGTCCCTTTGTTTAGTAACCGTTCCTCTTTTTAGGTTCCTTTTCCTTTTATCGAAGTCCTCTATGTTCTGGATATCGTGACCAAGCGATCATATGAAAGTTGCTAAACGTAGCTTGTTATTAACTTGCATCCTGGTACTGCGTTCCTCTTTTTAGCATGCCATTCTCTTTTTATGGCACTTGCCCTTCGGCCAAGTGCCATATAGCGATCGCAATTTCTTTCCGTCCGTCGGTCCCGGTTTCCACATAAGCTAGGACGATGAATCTTTGCACACGTATCAAGGACCCGACAAGATTAACTTGGAAAAAGTCCCTTCCCGATCCGATAATCTTGGAGGGGGGGTGGAGAGAGGGGGAATGTGGAAATTTGAGGTATGCTTAACATTCGAACAGGTGATATTTGGATACTGGAAAGGCCTCGTGTCTCAAACGACCCAGTTCAATTCCAGACCGTATCCAATGACTTTGGGGGGGGGGGGAGCTGGAGGAGGGAACAGGAAATCTTGGGAAACGCTTAGAGTAGAGGAATTGGGATGAAACTTGGTAGGATATATATCGCTGACATAATCGGACCAGATTCGGGCACTTATGGCGGGAGTTGAACGGGGGGGGGGCGGAATCCGGCGATCCCACAAGTTCGGTACTTCCTGATGTACTAACTAGGAAGATGAAACTTGGAAGGCATGTAACCTGAACAGATTGACTTGGGAATAGTCGTTTCTCCGATTCGACCATCTTGGGGGGAATGGCGGGATGGGGAATCCCGAGCCTAGTGACATGCATAACTTTTGAACGGGTGATCGGATTTAAATGAAACTTTGCAACTGGAAAGAGCTATCGTCTCAGATGTTCCATCTTAAGTCCGGATCGGATCTGACACTTGTGACGGGAGTTGGAGGGGGGCACCGGAAATCTCGTGGAACGGCTGGAGTCGATGGATTGGGATGGAACTTGGTTGGAAGAATAAGCATCAGTCCTAGATACGTAATCGACAGAACCTGATCGCATCAGGGCTCTGTTGGGGGAGTTGGAGGGGGTTTCCCGGAATTTCCGGTGATCGCGAGTTAGGATAATTCCAGATGTGCTAAGGACGATGAAACTTTGCAAGCATATTAGTGACCCGACGAAATTGACTGGACGACCCGACGCGTACCTGGGTCTAACCATTTTGGGTGAGTTGAGGGAAGGGGAATCCGGAAATTACTGACTTCCGTGAGTTGCAAACGGTTGGTCCGATTCGAGTGAAAATTTATGGGTGATAAGAACTGATGACCTAGACATGCAAAACATGCGTAAGAACTACATGCGGCCACGGTTGGGGGATTTGGAGGGGGGACGAGGGGGTCCAGAAACTTTTGTACATGCACAAAAGCAAACGGATGGACCGAATTTGATCATGATTGACAGCACTGTGTTTACGCGGGCTAGATTTAGTATTTGGCGTTCGGATCGGATCTGGCCACGGTAGTGGGGGGGGGGCTGAAGCGGGAATCGGAAATATGCAGATAGGCTTTGCTCCGATCCCAGTCAAACTTCATTGACGGGAAGTCTAGATGTCAGAGATGCGATATTTATGTTTCCGAGTCGTATTCGGCCATAGTGGGGGGATTTGGAGAGGGAGTCAGTATTTAAGTACCGTCAAGTACTTCTATCTTTTACTTAAGTACGAATATTAAGTACGAATATTTTTATACTCAAGTAGAGTACAAGTACTACGATATTTTACTTAAGTATTTCCCAACACTGGTCCAAACCAGATTTAGCCACGGTTGGGGTAGTTGGAGGGGGTACCGGAAATCGTGTGGCACGTCTACGAAATAAACGAGTGGATCTATTGGGCTGAAACTTGGAAGGTAGAAAGTCATTTTCCCTAGAAGATCGAGGTGATGCTGGCAATGCTCAGACTTAAGTGAAACTAGATACCGTATCCTTTTTCTAGGTCCGAAACACAGTTTTGGATGGCGGGTGTATTTTGTGACGTTCTCATCTACTTTCTTGTATCACGTACTCGTAACAAGTGACATATGAGCTCGTAACTCTTGTTTAGTATCCGTTTCTTCTTTTAGTTCCTTGTGCGTCCTCTCCCATTAGAACTCCGTCATCAACCAATCGCCTGAAAGTAGCTAGTTAGCAGCTTGCATACTGGTGCAACGTTTCTCGTTTTAGTATGCCATTCCCTTTTTAGTATCCGTTCCTCTTTTTAATACTCCTTTTGTCTCACCTGTTCTTCCATTCCGCTCCTTCTTTTAGTGGACCCACGAAGTCCAGAATTTGCGTCAATATACGGCGTTTCCCGCCCCCCTTTATGCTAGATCGAAAATAAATCTTCTTACTGACAATGGTTGGCTAAATTGACGCTGCAACTGAGAACAGTTGCAGCAAATTCAGCAGCAGCCATTTCGAATAGCAGAAATTCCCTACTGCTCCACCAAAGGCGCTGAAATGTGATAAATTTTGTTACTTTTACCCCGAACAACTGCGAATAATATTTGACTGTGTTAAACGGATAGTCAGCTCAGATAACTTCAGCAATACTTCGGCAGGTAATTGCAAAATTCCTCTTCTGGCTTAGCTAGAATATATATAAATGTATATATATATACAGGGCCGTATCCAGGGGGGGGGGTTAGGGGGTTCAACCTATATATAATATATATACAAATAGCTAAATTTGAATCTACTTCCGCAAAAAGCTCGAGACCCAATGGCTAAAACCAAAAATATAATAAAAACACTCACAAATTCAAACCATAACATTACAAAAACGAAAAGATAGACCACTGTATCTCCGCTCCTTAGCCCAAGAAATGCTACCGTCGCTCCATAGCCTACCCAAGAAACTTCCCGAGCCAACAAAGGTCACCAACTTTTTTATTTCCCATATTTCTTTCTAAATCCGCCTCTCCCATCGTATATGTACATACGTACATATGTAAATCCACACAAATATTGTTTTTGTTTATTTCAAAATTTAGCCCACTGGGACCGCTACATACAACTTAATTTAAATACACAAAAAAAATTTTTACATATTATATATATGTAAAACAGTTTACATATATAAGCAAGCATATTTATGTATATATGTTTAAACGGCCAGTTGATGTTTCTACACTGTAAAAAGTTTCTCCGAGTAGGGATCGAAGTTAACTGTAGTATTTGCTATTGGGATTAATCTTATCTCAGTAGAGACATATTAATCCCAGTAGCAAATACTGCAATATTTTTTTTACAGGGTAGCTACAGCCTGAAAATGACATCTGCGAAGTGGAGTAAAATATCGCTGAAAAAAATCTCAGCTGATATCCGTTTAGCACCACCAAACATTGACAAAAGTACTTCCTAACCATTATTTTTTTTCAGGTGACAAAAGCGCTGAGACACCATTGCCGCAGGACATTCGCAGGTTTGACGGCGTTGTGGCCATAGAACCAAAGCCAACGTCGAGAAACGGCATAAAGAGGTATAATGGCCAAAAGCCCTGTGGGAAAAATCAGGGATTGGGTATTCTGATGATCCATTCTAACACTTCTAAAGCTAGTATTATTAACGATGGGGGTGGTAAGAGGTTTAAGAATATTTTGTCGGGACAGGATAAAAAGTTAAGTGAAACTCTTATGTCAATGGGATCTCCGTGGTTGAGGGAAACGATTTTTGTATTTTATGACTTCGATAACGTAAAGCAGGTACATATCATTAAACACGCTATGTCGGAAAGTATGCTTTTCGATAGCAATAATGCCACCGAAGTTGAAGAAGTTTCAATGTACAAGGTACGATGGCTCAGAAGCTTTGTTGAGAGCTTGAAGAAACTAAACTGCGACAGCGATCTCTTGGTTCTGGCTGATGACTTAACGGCGATCAAAGACGGCTGCGTAAGTTTAGTGGAAGAACTTGCTGCCGCATTGGTGGAAGCCAAGTGCAAACAGAAGGATAATCATGTAATAAAGAGATCGGTAAATACAGAAATGCACAACCAACTCCTGGAAGTTAACAATGCTCTCGGAATACTTACTGGAGAAGAACAAGGAGCACTGCCCGATTATGCAGGATTTAAAACCAATGACGCAAGTGGCGCGTATTATAAGCTGGTAGGCTCAAGTTCGACAGACAAAGATAATGAGACAAGCAACTTCAGTACCACTACTTCTCCTCAAGATTCTCTCGCATCAAAAACGACAGAGCGAGTTAACAAGCCACAGAATGAAGTGGAAGAGAGACCTGCCGACCTACACACTGATAAACAAATTCTTCTGCTAAGCACAGTACAAGATGCCCTTACTTCTTCAACCGTGGCATCAAGACTAAACTTATCCAAAGCTGACCAATCTAGCGGACTTTCGAAGAGCGGTGAAGACCCTACCGAGGAAGAAGTCGAAGACGAACTTGAACAAGACGAGAGCCACGACAGCCTGCCAAAAAAGCACGAGATAACTGTGATAATCATCCACGACAATGGGGCGGTCGACACAGAAGAATTTGACGGTTTACTTCCTTCTCTCGCAGAGGCCGCAGATAATGAAAACAAACTCACAGAACCGACCGTGAACCTGGTGAAGACAACGAAACCCCTAGATAAAGTCAAGAACGCCATTCAAGCTGGAATCGAACTTCCCGAGTTGAAGCCTCGATGGCGAAATGCTCTAAAAGCATTCGGACTCAGTGCAGTACCTGCCGCTGCTGTCGCTGCGGCCTTGACCTGGCCGGCACTGGTACCAATATTAGCTGCTGCAGCAGGCAAGAGAAGAAAGAGAGACCTGGGTTCTTCAACCGGAACTCTGCCCAAAGACGCCTTGGAAAAGATTCTGCAACAAATAAATGATCGGCAGGAGCGACCGATGCGAAAATGGTTAAGCACTCGGCGTACCAAACCACCCATAATTGTTAACAAAGTTGGATCGAGAGCACCAGAAGAAGAAGTGAAGAGAGATGTTTTACAGCAGCTCATTTACAGTTTGAAAAAATCCCTCGACTCTGTCAACTACCCGCACTATAATGACTATACAATAGTAGCGAAGAAAAAGCCACTGTCATATTCTCAGCAGCTTCCTGACGCTCAGAGTAGAGTCCCTCAGAAAAATAATCCTGGGTCTTCTTTTCATGTCTTACCAGTTTCACAGAAAGGCGACTTCGACATAGTTGCCGACTTCGTCCAGAAAACTTACAACAAATTCCTTGATGGAACCAAGTCGCTCAAAGATGAAGTATTTGTACTTAACAAACCAAACTTCGGTAGTTCCAGTACTGGCGTTGCTGGACAGAAAATTGACTCAGCCGTACTTATTACCGATATAGATTCGCCAAACAAAGGTGTATCCAGCAAGGTACCGGTCAGTCAGAGGGTGACCCAACAAAGAGTTAAAGGCGCAGCATCCGAAAGCCCTATAACTTACTTTAAAGTGAAACCGTTTGTACCTCCATCTAACCTTACGGAATCCCAGCTACAAGACCTATTATCCAGGATAGTGAACGGAAAGAATGGTGCAACAACAGAAACGAAGACATCATCCGACAACACTAAAGAATTTCTTACTCAACTTCTTTTTAACAAGGGCAATTTCAACCTAAGCGAACCGACAAGTCTCTCTCCAACCACACCCCCAACACAGCTAGCAACAAGATCAACCCGATACCCCATAAACCCTGCTTTCTTCATTAACCCTGCCGAAGTTCCTTCTTATATAAGAAATAAGCCGTATGCTCGCCCACAAAAAGTCCAGACTTTTCAAAACGTACAGGGACCAAGACCAATACTGACCATCGACGATTTCAAGACATCGGAAGTACCTTCGGAGTTAACCGTTACCACATCCCCGTTTCCTGTGGAAATTCCCAGTTCTCCCCTTCCGCAAAGGCCACTAAGTAACATGGAAACAGTGGAACTGTTCAATAAAATTAAGCAGTCCGTAAAGACCAAGAAACCCTTGACGACTTTGTCGTCCCCGTTGAGTCAACAAGAAGAAGACGAAGAAACCCTATGGAATACAGAAGATGAATATGATGCCAACTGGGAGGAATACGAGTACTATAATCAAAACGGAGACGGGGCATATGAACCTCCGAGTCCAGATGTTTTCAATAAAGTGTCAGACATTCCACAGACCAGCTCTGTGGCTAGTAAGCCCAGCACTGAGATAACAACCACGTCTAAGCCAAGCAAATTCTTTATCAATAACCTTCCCGTGTCGATTGCATCTGCAGCCGTTACTGAAGGCCTGAAGGCTGTTATGACGTCTATACAGAATCCCAACAACACCAAGATAAACACCAGTCTTCTGTCGGCACTTGCAGAGACTCTGGTGACAACTGTGGACACAGCTACACAGCCATTACCAGTTCTAAAGGATAGCCTGATTTCGCCAACGACAACGTCCCCAATGGATACCAATAAAGAACAAGTTTTAGGAAACCCACCAGTTTTGGTTTATCGAAACATCACCGGAGCTACAGCAAACATGACAGGGCTCTCGACACCAAGACCCTTCAGAATCCCAACTACATCAGGAACAAGAATTACTACGTTCAAAGTCGAGAGTATTCTGGATCTGTCTGGAGAAATAACAGACCAGTACGAGTACATTAATGACCTGGATTCGACCGAAGAAGGTAGTACGTCCATCCTAGGGTTGAACGAATCAAGTCTGATCGCCGACAGCCCTGGTGCAGTAGCAATCGAGCCTATCTTGGCTGAAGACGATGCAGTTGTTATTGAAGCTGTGCCGTCTTTGGCCCAAGTAGTACCTGCCCAAACAGCTGTCGCTGTAGTGAACGACGACACAAGGTTTATCAACCTTAACAATCCAACGCAGAACTTCGTGAACTCTTTCCCTGGTTCTTCGAGCTCGTCTTCAAGCTCGAGCTCTTCAAGTAGTTCTTCTTCGAGTAGTTCTAGCTCACTCGGTTTCTTCAGCTTCGGATGGCCTCTTGCCGTTTTCCTAGTTAGTGCTGCCATCTATACAATGGCAGCACTGGTCCCGATTATGGCCATGGGGGGCAGGAGGCGAAGACGGGCGGTCGATGACACCTCTTTCCAGAATACAAGTTTTTTGTCCCGGGTTCTGGGCAGGGTAAATGAGTTGCAAGATATTTACAAGTAAAATATAACTTGGATAGCCTATGTGATTTATGTAAATACTGTTGTCAATATGTATATATACCTGTGTATCTTTGAAGTGATCTGATCAATAAACGTTACTTGTTGCGATCCTAATTTTCTGTGATTGTATGAGAAAGATCATAGCGATGAAGAGAGATTCTGGGTTCGAGTCCTGGCATCATAGCGGAAGTGATTACGCTCCGGGACAGAACTTCAGGGTAGCAGGGATCTTTTTTCAGATTTCGAAAAGCATACAACAAATGAAGCGACGAAGCCTGCATGGTAAGTATACCGCAGCAACAACAACAAAAACTGGTAAGCAAGGTAGCCAAAACCTAACCTCCGCCATGCAGGGGCGTCACTATGGGGGGGGGACTCCCCCCCCAAAGGTCCTGAGAAAGTACTTTCGTCGGGCGAAGCCCGGCGAAAGTACACTTGTTTGTCGGCGCGGAGCGCCGGCAAACAAAGAAGAAATAATATTTTACGTGCTTTTGTCGGGCGTCGGTCGACTCGTCTGCACATCGGGTTCTTTTCATACGCAAGAAATCAAATTTCGCACACATTTGTCGTGTAGAACACAGGAGAAATCGAATTTTGTATCCTTTTGTCGGGCCCTCGATATACTCTTCGGCACATCGGGTTCTTTTTATACATAAGAAACACAGGAGAAAATCAATTTATATGCTTTCGTCGGGCGTCTGTAGACCAGTCGGCACATTGGGTCCTTTTATACGCAAGAAATCGAATTTGACAAACATTTGTCGGCCAAAAAAAAAAGAAAAAATTCTCGTCGGCATATCGGATTCTGTTTATCTGTGATAAATCAGTTTCAGAAAACATTTGTCGGGCGCACCCGGGAAGACCCGTATCGTCGGCACATCGGGTTCTTTTTATACTGAAGAAATCAAATTCTGTAAACATTTATCAGGCGCATCCCGAAAGTTTAAGTTTTGTCGGCACATCGGCTGCTATTTACACGTAAGAAATAAAGCCCTTTACAGTCTTGTCGGGCAAAAAAAAGAAGAATTCGAGTTCTGAATGCTTTAGTCGGCAGTCGGTATTCTTGTCGGCCCATCGGGATATTTTTATTCTCAAGAAATCGAATTCTTCAAATATTTATCGGGCACACCCGGAAAGTTCAATTCCCTTCGGAAGATCAGAATCTCATTACACGTAATAAATCAAATCCGTAAACTTTTGTCCAATCCCGAAAGTTTATGTCTCGTCGGCAAATTGAGATTTTCTACACACAAGAATCAACTTTGTGCCTACTTTCTTATGGATGGCCACTACTTTTTTAGCAGAAAAATCAGTGATTTCACACAGATTTCACACTTTTATTTGGGATCGCTCATCAGCGTTTCCACAAAATTTCGCCTGCGGCGCGTTTCGTAGTATTTTCTATTTGGACAAATGGCGTTTCATTTAGTTGGCGTTTTAGGATTGAAATTCTTGGGGGTTGGGAACACATTAAAAGCTAGAAACTGTAAAGTATGGGTATAGAATGGCCTTAAATTTTCCAGAAAAAAATACACATTAACAGAGTTTTGCCTGCGGCGCTTGATTTAACTTGTTCTGGGTTCAGTCGTTGGAAAGCTTCGCTTTTTAGCGAAAGGTGAAAAGAAAAGCCGAATATGTAAATTTAAATATAGGATTTTACATTAAAGGAATACTCTCAACTAATGCATTACAGTTAGTTTTACAAAAAAATTTCGCCTGCGGCGCATTTCGTAGTATTCTATATTTGGAAGAACGGTGTTTCATTGAGTTGGCGCTTTAGGATTGAAATTCTTAGGGTTTGAAACACCTTAAAAGCTAGAACTTGTAAGCTAAATTTTCCCAGAAAAAAAGGCAGATTAAAAAAACTTCGCCTGCGGCGATTAATTTAACTTGTTCTGGGTTTAGCCGTTGGAAATTTCGAAAATGTTTCTAGACAAAAAAGGCAGATCTAAAACATTTCGCCTGCGGCGAATAATTTGACTTGTTCTGCGTGAAGTCGTTGGAAGCTTTTTGGCGAAAGCTGCAATGTAAACCCGAATATGTGTATTTAAATTTCGAATTTACATTAAAGGACGAATATACGCCGTTGCCGCATCGCGGCAACGGTGTTTTTCGTCGGCACAAACTGGCCGTCCCCCCCCCAAAGGTAAAAGGCTAGTGACGCCCCTGCCGCCATGACACAGAACTGACAGAACCAACACCATGGTTGCCACATGTCGCACGATAGTTCGAATTGTCGCACTATTTTTTTGGGGCACTCTTGTCCTGCGTAGGACATACAATTCACTCCAGATATTCCGACCAAAACGGACTGTTTCACGTTTTTTCATGAAATAGAATTAAGATCTGTCATTTTTGCAGTAGTGATTCCGACCAAAAGTGATAATTTCACATTTCTTCATGAAAGTAAAACTTCACTCCCAATTCACTCTCTGTTTTCGGCCAAATGTCAATCTCTAAATCTTCTTGATGTGGCAACATTGATCAACACTTCATCTCCTTCTGTATCGGTAATAGCATCAGCCAGAAATGATAGTTCGGAAAGTTTACAAGAATGGCGTGCAAGAAATTGACCGCAAGGCTTAAAGGACCCGTATTACCTATAACAATAATTTATTTTATTGATTATGACTTGTTTATTTGTAATTACCCATCGTAATACGGAAATTGTAAAGAAGGAGTACAAAAAAGAGAGAGAAAAAACAATATAATGCTACCCGACGATTGTTGCGAGAAGCTCATTCGTCAATGAATATTCCTTCAGCCCAAGCTGACTGCTAATCATATTTGACAGTGCAAAACGGAAGCATAAGCTGAATTTTATATTTCGGCTCTTCTTGGTAAGAGTCCTCTTCAGGCTCAAGCCGCTCAACCTGGAAAATGAATAATTTTCCAGCCTGAGCGTCAAACAAAAATCAAAGCAAAAAAAAAATCACATTCGTCAGTCTGTTGTGAAAATTTTCCGTGACTTTTTCTAGAAAATAACTAGTTCTAGTTCAAGTTTTTTCTAGTTCAATTTCTATTTTCACATTCACAAATAAAGAAATAAAAAAATAACACTTTCGCGCTTGAGGAAAAACCTATGAGGGTTTGCATTCGCGCGAAAGTCCACATAATTTACTTACCTATAATAAATCCAATCTCTCTCACTCATCAAAACTCAACTCTCCCTCCCCCCTCCCCAGCCCCACCTTCCCTCCCTACCCACCCTTACCTCCCTAGCCCACCCTTCCTCCCCACACCACCCTACCACCCATAACAAAATTCAACGAGCCTAAAAACAGCCATAGTCGTCGATAATTTTGTAAAAGCAGAAACTAGTTATAAAGTATTCAACAATTTCAAAAAATTTGAACATTAACAGTAAATAGTGCGACGGGTCCTTGAAACGTGTACAAAAAACTTGTTGGCCCCTAACGTGATTGGAGCTTTACTAGTTGATCTTTTTCAGCATTCTTAGCTCTCTATGGGGACGGCTCGACAGCATCTTCGACAAACCTTCCATCGACAACTTCGCCAGAGAATATCTTCGACTCAGCTTCATAAACGACAATAGCCTCTCGAAGAGGTCAAACGACGAGCTTGTACCCGTCATTCCAGCAGAGAAACGTCCACCCGTTGACCTGAATAGTTTCCCAGAAAGAGCTGTTGACAACACGGAATCAGCACCAACTTTTCCCGCCCAGATCTTGGATGAAGTCCTAGCCCAACTGTACGACCCAATATTCGAGAGCAAGAACAGCATCATCAAGAACAGAGGAAAACGAGAGAGTATTTGGTTCAAATCCCTCAAAAGCCTAGAAGAGAACGAGGAGGCCCTGAACATGGCAAAGATCGTCATCGACAAAGTCGAGAACTTTTTCACCGAAAAGATGCACTCAAACGAAAGAAGCCTTGTTGGCTACGTTGTCAAGAAAATGATCGAAAGTGACAACGAAACGGCACGACAGAACAATCCACTTGTTGGAATGATCCTCGAAAAAATTAAGCATGGACTTGTTGCTCATTTTTTAAATGGTGACAGGAAAACTGATGACGGACCGAAAGAGGATGTCGGTACTGCCGTTGCCTCCAGTGTGCTCTTCACTGCTTTCAACCTCCTTTCTAGTATACTGAAGGGAGTTCTGTCGAACGCTGGAAACTGATGACCTGTTCTGAATTATTTGATATTTACCTCTCATCTTAATTTATTCTTATTTATTGTTAAATAAATGTTTTATGTCCAGCTTAGAAGGAAGCAGGTTATTATCAGTATAGTTTCTCGATTTTAGGGCAGGCTAAAAGCGTCCTCAGGAAAGTATCTGCCGGAAACCAAGAAGGTTACAACACCAAGAAGGCTACAAGACTATAGGACAGGCTTCGTTTTCCGCGCCCATAGCTTCCTTTTCCTTCTCCCTCATAACGACGCGAACCAATGCGAGAGGCTAAGTCTCCCACCACCAATCAGAAACTTCTAAATGTTACTATTTCTTACTTAAAACGTTACAGTTTCTTACTTAACGTTACTTACGACAATTAACACATTTCTGTTAGCTACTTTTCTCTATTTCATCTTTATTTATAATTTGAAACCCATTTCAACTATAGCCATAAAAAACGAGACTTATCAATCATATCTCTTAAAAAAATTACAGGTTTTAGGAAAATGAGCTAAGACAGTTTCCTGTTTCCACAATAACCCACTACTGTATTTGACAGTGCAAATCGGATGAGTCAGGATTTATTGGAGCTATATTTCGGCCCTTCTTGTGGATCACAACTTTCGTTTTTTCCATCTTGAGCGGCTTCTAGCCTGAAGAGGACCCTTAGCTGCAATAAATTTCAGCTGACTTATCCGTTTTGCACTGTCAAATATGATCGCAGTCAGCTTGGACTGAAGGAATATTAATCCACTACTTGTTAATAATTTCGAAGCAACCAGTTTCAGAACCCAATTGCGAGGATCCTGGAACTGTAGGCTACTAGTAATGACCTTCTTGACTAGACAAGCCAAGCGACCATGGTCAAATCGGTATTTCTTTCGCTGCAATCCCAATCTTTGATTATCCTTATTGATGCTTCTCAATTTTTTAACACCTCCCACTGCATAGCGTTTCTTCTCAGATGTCCTGAGACGGTTGATGACTTTACAACTCAGCTATGCATGCAGGAAATTACACACTGCTTCGGCTTTTTTTTTAGCCTCTTTCCATGCCCCTTGCCTTGGATGAAAATCTTGGCAAAATGTACATAACCGGTTTGCAAACGGAGACAGCTCCCCGAGACCAATGATCGGGCGCCTAGTACGTCGCGCAAAGAGAAAAAATCGTGGCAAGCGTGATAATGATGATGCAATTTTATTAACGCACTAAACAAGGAGAAGGAAATAGCGCAGTATAAATAAAGAAAGAAAAAATTACAGTTTGGAAATTACAATGAAGTAGAATGAACTACTATCATAAGTATGACGTGACTTTTACTATCAAAAGAGAACAAATTCAGACCAAGCATTTTACAATCATGTCAGGGCCAACGTCATTAAAGGAAATTGATCGTCGCAGATTGTACGTACGATGCGGCAATAAAGACGAGAAGCTACTTTCTACCCTGAAGGAATATTGTTATTAAGGCATGAGAAAACACGGGTACTCCCCGCAGATGTTTACTTATCGAAAGGTCGCGCTGAGATTCCGGATATCTGCAAGACATTTTGCTTTAAATCGATGACGTCACGAGATTATCTGAATGGAAAGCAAAGCGATCAAAATGAACGAAGATGTCACTGAACTAAAGTATTAATTAATTAACATCCCGAATGACAGCTCCACTATTCCAAAGAACCCGCCACAAAAAAAAATGTCAACATGTGCATTTGTTTTTCTGAGTGATAAAAATGCTAAAAATATTACTGAAAGCCGAATTTGTTCGCCGAATAGCCAGCAAGGCTTGCCGAATCGCATGCGTTAGTATTGGTGATCGTACACGCAAATTACCGTCCCACTCAAATTGCACTTTGGTTTTGGACACAACATCGGTTTAGGACACAAATCAATTATAAAAAAGACCGGAAGTGTCTTGGAATGTGAAGAAGTGCGATTATTAAAATTGTTATTTTCTCTAGGGGAGCTGGAACAGACCAAACGGGTAAGAAAAGTCCGGAAGACGAGTTGCACAAACCGAGTAAGTTTCGTTTTTAGTAACATGCTCAGGAAAGTAGAAAACTAAACATTCCCAGAGCTTACAATGCCATCTAGAGAAGCGCCATCTGAACGCCATCTAAAGACGAGGGTGTGTTACTGTATACTTCAGATGTCGCTAAGATGAAGGACTTGAATCATCCATCTATTTAGAATCAATAACCAATGGTTTGTCTTTAAAGGAAACCTCGCACTGGGAAGTGTTCCTGCTAAGATGTTGTGAGGCAGTTGGCTACTTTAAAACGTAGCTATGCTTACACAGGCTTCGGCTGTATTGACCCTCTTTCCTAGCCTCATTGCACTGGACGACAAACTTGGCAAATTTTGCACAACCGGTCTTCGGACGGATAAACATCTCGGAAAAAATTATTCGAGAGCCTTATACGTCACGTACAGGGAACAAACATGGCAATAGTCGTTATAATGCCAATAGAGAAGACAGTACACACTTAATGCAGTATAGAATCTCGGGAACGAGAATGAATGGGAATAGTACTGAAGTAGAATGAATTGCTACCATAAGTACGACGCGTCACTTAACGCTGCCGAAACACTGCCGTCGTACAGCCACTCTTCCTCACTAGATGTATGGGAATGGGAATGATAACCAGAGCAGAGACCGACATAGACAACATGTTTCCAGCATGCCGAGAAGGAGTAGAATCACCGACTGATGATGTCGTTTCATCTAAGTCAATTCGGATCCCCTAAACAGATTTTTCGTGAGATGAGTATCTGTACCAGTTTAATGTCGGATTCTGGCTAGATTTTTCCATCCGAGTCAAGCACTAATATACATTTCCTATTCCGCGCATGCTCTTACCCCTCTGTCAACCTTTCAGTCAATTTGGTCGGATAAGCGTTTGTCGACTCACAACTTGTACGCGCCTCCCCACCTGTAAATGTTGAGATAAAACCAGGGACCCATAAATTTCGTGTAATGACTCGCCATTCAGGGTGCTTGTCATTTCCTATGCTTCTATGTTGCTATGTTGCCCGAGCCTCACCTATAGTTTCCAAAAATTCCACTTGGGTGGAATCGGCGTTCTTGCTCAGATAGAGCAAATCCCGGGCCTCCTTGAACGTGAGATAAAAGAGACTCCTCCCTCAAGGCAATATTTTATCCCCGTGGGTATTTCTCGAACTATCTGAGGATCGGTCAAGAGCGCATCAGAAATCTCTTTTTGACAAGCCCCCTGAATGGCGAGTCATTACAGAAAATGTATGGGTCCCTGATAAAAAGCGTATCAGCAAAATCGGCATTTCTCTTGAGACACAGAAAATCTCAAATCAGAAAATCTCACAGAAAATCGTTTGGCAATTGGCAGTAACGGTGACCATAGACAAACGCCAGATACTAATTTACGTATAGGTATCCCGTACTTCCATTGGGTATCGCAAATTATTGCGACAATCTAGAAGATTAAAGCCAAATTTATTTATAATAATAACAATTAAAACTCAGAAGCACGTACATGACCTTGCACTTTACATCGTTATTGTATATTTATTATACTTTATATTCCTAGAATACTTTTTTATTTACGTTCTTTTTTTAAATTCCGTTTGATCCTTTAACCTGGCTATAATTCAACACTAAATTATTTGTTTAATATTATTTTATAAACATTTTCTTTCGCTTTCCTACTTTTTTACTTTATTCCAGGTTCAGCTCAGAGCCTAAAGCGTGACCAGCTAATACTACGCCAGATAACTGGAATGCGTCAGTACAGCGAAGCAGCTCAGCTTCTCCTCCTTAAAATGGTGGAGAAAAACGAAACCTTCGGTGCCACCGTCCTTGCAGAAGCAATAGTGAAAACCTTAGAAGACGCCGACGACTACGAAACGACGAAAAACCGCATTGAAAGCGGCAAGTTCGAACCCCTTGTCCTAATACAGAGCGTGACGTTTAGGGATACGGAAGGGCGTACGAAAGAAAGCAAAGCAACAAAGGAACAGTGGATTGACGCCATTAAAAGCAGCTTGTTCCTCGGCTTTTCCAAGGTGGCGTCCGAGTCGAATGTTCCCTGGGACAATGTCCTTTACGAGCCAGACGAGGACTTGATGGGCATCGACCTCGCTCACCAGTTTGCCCGTTGGGAGCTTGGTTTCTCCCTAGCCCAATTTCTGTGGTCAGCAAAGTTGCGAAGGAGAGACAGCACGGTTGTCGATACAGCAGTCAACGAAATAAGCGAACGACTTGAAGCCATGTGTTTTGATGAAGCGTCCCGAAACCTTACTATGGAAACCATCAGCTCTCTGCAACTCCTGGGTAGCAACGAAACACTCTTTTCCGACTTGACCCAAACCGGATTCTCGGACGAGATGATAACAGGTGTTTTTACCCTCATGCAATACGCATCAGCACTCGGCAACGCTGGTGAAACTGTCAACCCCTACACCAAAGGCTCGGAAGTATACGAGAGTCTAGAAAGGGTGTTAGGGTTTGAAAAGAAGAAGGAAAACGTATCGGAAAATACCGATTTTTTGGTCCGTAAATTTCAGAAACTGATAGCATTTGGTTCATCAGAAGCGAAAGAGGTATTTAAAACAATCTCGGATGATACTCTGGCAGTGATCGAACCCTACTTCGTAACCTGTGCAAGTCTGAACAAGTCGAAACTCCGCGACGTTGTAGTGCAATCACTCGAGCTCTTTGCTAAGTACACCGAGGTATCCAAGAAGTACTTCATCTCAGTGTGAAAAAAAACTGATCTTTTGTTCAAATGTTACCATTGGAATCTAATCTAGAAATTTCTCACCGGTTCTGCACCATGTTTGCTGTTTGTTCCTATAAATAAATCCAAAGAGCGCATGACCAGAACGACGCCTTCGACTAGTTCTCCATGTCTCAAGAGGTATCGTAAACTTTGCCCTGCAACATCCTCTCACTCAACCTATCCCTTGAAATTAGTTGTGCTACTGACGATTTAAAGTTCAACCAAAGAATGGTGGTATACAAAATTCTAGTTACCCATCAGTTATCCTTTCGGATTTGTCATCCGAAAGTTATCAGTAACAAAAGCTATAAACAGTTATGCTTTCGGATTAGTCATCCACGAAAAAAATCCTTTCGGATTTGTGGTACCTCTTTGTGCTTGTACCTCTATGCTTGTACCTTCTGTAGTAATTTATTCTGTTTGTTGAAATTTAGTGATTGTGGAGATCGATGTGGACCTGGAGGTGAACTATGAGGATGGAGCGGTAGGTAAAAAAAAAAAAAATTCTTCAAACGTTCTTTCTTTATTTTATTGCAATAGTGGAAAGACTCGTTTTTTGTTGATTATTTTGGTATTAACCCCTATGTAACGGGCCACGGAGCTTTGTAGGGGGCAAAACTTATTTTGTTCATTTATCTGAAGTTAATAAGATTGAACTGAACTGAACTGAACTTGAAATATTTAGCAACTACAACTGTAAAGGATTGCCGAAATTTAAATCTATTTTGCGTCAAATGCAATAGCGGTTTTTGGGATCCCAAAAACGTAAGTGGAGGTGGAGGGATACCTATGACTTCGCAAAAGTTTTCCGTATGTCTGTGAGCACGATAACTCTCGAAGATATTTTGATGAAACTTCGTGGGAGGATTCTTTGGGCCAAGGGAAAGGTCGAGTTCGTAGATGGGCTCTGTAGCCCTACATTTAGGGGTGGGGGTTAAAATTAAGGACAAACAAAATATTTTCAAACAGCTAACGAGATAGTCGATTAAGGGGTAATAAGACATGCTGAACAAGAATATGAAAACCATTCTCTCGCCGGACAAGTAGTTCGCCAGGAATCCGATTAAAAGCGGAAAGTTTGTCAAAAGTAAAAGTTTTCACTGCAGTTGATTAGATGTTCAATATAGGGTTAAGAAGGCATGCTGAACACTTAAGTGAAATCATTTTGTACCCGGATAAGTATTTCGACCGGAATCCGGCCCAAACCGGAAAATTTGTTAAAAGCAAAAGTTGTATTTGTAGTTGATTAGATGTCCGATTTAGGGGTAAGAAGAGATGCTGAATCCGTGTATGACAATCATTTTTTAGCCGGAAATTTTATAGTTCGTCCGGAATCCGGCTGAAATTGAAAATTTGTTGTAAGTTAAGTTAAATTTTTTAATTGAAGTTGATTAGATGTTGAATATAGGGGTAAGGAGATAGGCTTAATTCGTTTTTGAGCTTTATTTTTTCGCCGGACAAGTAGTTCCAGAATTTCGCCGAAACCGGAAAACTGGCAGAAGTAAGGCAGGGTCGTTTCGACCGGTTTTGTCAAAACAGATATGACTTATAGGGGTAAACACATGCTAAATCCGAATCTGAACTTGGTTTTCTCAGATGATTAGATCTTCCACGTTGGGGAAGAAAAAACCTGTAATAAATAACTGAAGCTTCTACCGACTATATTATTCAGGGAAATTACTTTTAAATACCACTGTAAAGAAAAAACTAGTCTTGAAATTCAATTTTTGACACGGCCGCTGTTTTTGCTGCGCGATCTTGGCGATGACAGGGATATTTTTTTCTGCATTTTGATCAGTTTCAATTTGTTACTAATCGCGGACTGAAAGCCTAAATTGTATTCGAATAATAACCCCGTCCCACATTTCTGGTAGGGAGTGCTCGCCTGGACCTATTACATTTAAATATCATTGTATGGAAAAACTAGTGCTGAGATTTAATTTTTGACACGGCTGCTCTTTTTGCTGCACGATTGGGGCGTCGACAGGGTTTTGACTGAGTCCAAATTTTCGTCCATTAATAACCCCGTTCCACGTTTCCGGTAGGAAGTACTCGCCCGTGTCTCGGTTTATGCCTCCTCGGTTTTTGTTTCTCAGCTGCTTCTTGAATAGTTTGATGGAGTCCGGTTTTAAGACCGAGTCCCAACGTGGATCCTGAAGATTGACAGCCTGACGAGGACGCTTGCAAAGAAGGGCCGAAATATCGCTGCCAAAGCATCGTAGCTGACGTTGCCGTTTTATGCGTTATTTGAATATCAGATGATTAGCTATTTGGCCTTAATCTGTTTCCAAGTTTTAAAGGACACCTGAATGAAGAGTACCAAGTATCATCCGTATCTGTATGACTTCCGTTAACATTGCCTGCAGAAAACCCAATCCAAATACGAAATAGTGTTTCCAAGCTATGATTTTTGCTCCATTTTGCATCTGTCCTTATTTCAGTACCGAACAATTTTAGAAATGAACAAATGTCTATCAACCCTTCTCCTAGAATATTTTTTTAACCAGTTAAACCCAAACGTATATCTAGAAGAAATTCCAATACGATCCGGCCAGCGCTGTACAAGATTGTATTTAATTGCGCTTTTTGGGATCCCAAAACGTTAGTGACGGATACCTATGACATCGCAAAAGTTGTCTGTCTGTCCGTCCGTCCGTCCGTCTGTGAGCACGATAACTCTCGAAGGGAATGAGATATTTTGATGAAACTTGGTGTGAGCATTCTTTGGGTCAAGAGTAAGGTCGAGTTCGTAGATGGGCCCTGTACCCCTACATTTAGGGGTGGGGGAGGGGGTTCAAATTAAGGGACAAGCAAAATATTTTGAAACAGCTAATGTGATAGTCGATTATGGGGTAAGAAGACATGCTGAACAAGAATATGAAAATCATTTTCGCGCCGGACAAGTAGTTCGCCCGGAATCCGGCCGAAACCGGAAAGTTTGTTAAAAGTAAAAGTTTTATTTGAAGTTGACTAGATGTTTGATTTAGGGGTAAGAAGCCACGCTGAACACGAATATGAAAACCATTTTCTCGCCGGACAAGTAGTTCGCCCGGAATCCGGCCAAAACCGGAAAGTTTGTTAGAAGTTAAAGTTTTATCTGAAGTTGATTAGACGTTGGATGTAGGGGTAAGAAGACATGCTGAACAAGAATACGAAAACCATTTTATCGCCGGACAAGTAGTTCGCCCGGAATCCGGCCAAAACCGGAAATTTGTCAAAAGTAAAAGTTTTATTTTAAGTTGATTAGATGATAGATTTGGGGGTAAGAAGAGATGCAGAATCCGTATATGACAATCACTCTTTAGCCGGACATATAGTTCGTCCGGAATCCGGCTGAAACCGGAAAATTTGTTAGAAGTTAAATTTTTATTTGAAGTTGATTAGATGTTGGATATAGGGGTAAGGAGATACGCTGAATCCGTTTTTGAGCTTTAGTTTTTCGCCGGACAAGTAGTTATTGAAGTTCACCAAAACCGCAAAATTCACAGAAGTAAGCCAGGATCATTTCGATCGGCTTATAGAGGTAAACGCACATGCTGAATCCATATCTGAGCTTGGATTTCTTAATGATTAGCTGTTTGGCCTGGCGAAGATTTTTGGGATCCCATCGGAACCTTTGGTCTTGTTGTCTTGGAGTCTGCATGTGCAAACCTCCAGAAACGAACATCCCTATTTTGAAAACGTCACGCTCAGGAGAAGAATGCTCTCCGTGGCCATGTCTGTAAATGCATTCTCCATGGTGTGTTCAAGTATGGTTTCATTGTTCAGGTGTCCTTTAAGACTAAAAATGTTCAAGGAGTCTGGCGAAGACAAAACCTAACTGTCTGGATCAAATATTGAATTTTTGGGATCCCATCGAAACCTTTGGCCTTGTTTCAAAGTGACCTCAGAATCTGGAATTAAACATTGAGCTTCGTTTCATTAGCCATCCGCGTCGGGATGAACTTTGTCTTGTCGGGCTGGCAAGTGTATATTTTGAACATCATCGTTACAGCCCATGGTGCAAAAAAGCCCATGGAGTACAAATAATCCAGTGCAGATCCAGTGTACTAAAGTAGGGTGATTTGACATGTTCATATTCCCATTCTTTATCGAATTTGGTAATTCATCCAACTTTTGTTCAGTCCGCATGATTTCACCGCATTCAGTCCGTCCCTTCGTAAACTCGGTGATTTAACGTGTTTCTTTGGTCTCATTCGTTACCGAATTCGGTAATTCACCGGGACTTTTCTCAAGTCCGTATCTGCTCTGTCGCATTCGGTCAGTCCACTTCATAATTTGGCGACTAATCAGATGTATTTGGTTTTGACTCGTTGCCGAATTCGGTCAATTCCCCCGACAACAGGAATTTTTGTTTAGTCCGTATCTATTACCAGACTTGCCACATTCGGTTGTTTTATGTGGTTCTAACACGAGTTTTATTCCATTACGAAATTCGGTTGTTCTATCGCTCCCGATTTGTTCCTTATTTTTTTTTTTTTAGGTAGTATGAATTCATTATTTCGTTCACCCCAGTTACTGAGTTCCGTAATTTAAGTGGTATTTATTTAGCTCCTGTTCTTTACCATTTAACGGTAGCTTCAATATTCGACCCATCACGGTCAACCTATCACGTTTCTCCTACTCCAGTGGTCCGGACTACTTGTTTTGAAAGGTTTTCCGTGTTTCTTATCAAACAAATGGCGGCCAAAAGGGCTGCCAGAACAGAAGCCAAAAATCGAAAACCAATCTTCTGAAAAGTCCAGCATTCTTGAAAGACTCATGGATAGTGAATACTGGACCGGAAACCGCATGTACGGCGAGATCCCTCGAGGGTGTAAGACCCAAAACATAAGGATATAATTCCTTACCTTTCTCTGTAAGAGCTCAGAACTTATCTGTCTTTCGATTTCACATGTACACCCACGGTTTCTACGTTTAATTAAAAATTACTTTTACATTTTTAATTTAAAAAAGCATATTTGTTTGTCACGGATATCTTTTTAGATGACTGATTGTACTTATTCGATTTCATAAGTAACAATGAATATAAGTGACAATTATAAATGAAAACACATAACGGTGATTGAAATATATTTAATTTACGACCCACCAAATGCACAAGGTGATAGTGGAGTATGAAAAAACAACATAAGTAAAATATCAACATAAATCACGACAATTTAGACTGAATTACTAACATAACTGTATTCACGCCTGATCTATTATAGTGTGCAGTTTTTTTTTTTTTTTATTACTTCGACAGTTAGAACCGCCTAATTACAAACTCTTTGAGAACAAAATTCGCCAGCTCGGCAAATGATGACACAGCGTTCCCGTTGGTTGCTCTAGGTAAACCTACCACGGATTCAATTTTAGTCACAATATCATCGCCAACGAAAATCGGGATCAATCTAACAATAAAATACAATTAGAAGAGCAACAGTATAGCAAACGAGTGATCCAAATTAAAAAATGGTGTTTTCGAGAAAAAGTGAAGTTGATTTCTGACATCGATTTATGGTGATATGATGAAAGCAGCATTGCATCTTCGTGACAGACAGATCATGCCGTTATTATATATTATTCATTTAATGCAGCGAAAAAGGAGCAGCATCATTGTGACAAAAATGATGCTGTTACTGAATATTATGCGTGCATCAGAGTGAGGAAGCAGTAGCTGTTACACATCACCAGTGAAAACAGACATAACAGAGAAACTGACGCTGTCAATGCATAAACTGACGAAAGGATAATTTAAAACAGATCGGATGTTGGCAATTCTTAGTTTGACAAGGATGCACCCCCAGATGAATAAATAGTGGACTGTTCCGTAGGCCGACGAGTGGCATCGCCCTTGTAGATGTGAAAGACGTTTCTGAAGAAATAACACTATGGATTCTGGTGTAAACTATGACTGTGGGAAAATGAACTTGTGTAACAGCTGCTTAGTTTCTCCGAGTTAATATCCGTAACGTGCTTGGCAGATACTATTTTTGCTGAGAGATATTTATATCAGCAACAATTAGCCTACACGGTGAGATTTTTTTTTTCTATCAATATTTTATAAGAATTTATCAGAAAACCTTACGTGATTCTGAAGAAAACAAGACCGAAGGTCTAGATGGGTACCGAAAAGGAATATTTACGAAACTCTTTGAACCAGATAATCGGGTTTTGTAGATTTCCGTCATTCGCTAGGACCGGTATACATGTTTATCCCATTTCGAACTCATGACCATACCTAGTCATAGTTAACTATTTTATGTATTTAACTTACGGTAATGGCGATACTGCAACTGGGTTACCACTACGACTAAAAAAAAACTCAAGAGAATATCCTTGCTCTTTATATTTACGAAGCCACAGATATCCCGTCACTTACCTTTCAAATCCCCAGTCAAAAATTAACTATAAGGTAGCGCGTTACCAATATGGTGTCAACAACAGAATGAGTCAAAACGAAAACAAAGGAAGGATTCAAGACAACTTGATGTTTCATTCCCGGCAAGCGGGTCTGCGCAAAACCTTCAACTTGTTTGGTGGTGCTAAGCCGACTGACCACAAGATCATACTTTTCCCTACGGCCTGAACAGAACCCTTACCAAGAAGGGCAAAAAAGAATCTCAGTAGACAAATCTGTTTAGCATAACCAAACATTCCTCTCGGTCAGCTTGGGAGGGAGAAATACAAATACCTTTAAAGTTTAACTGAAAAGCCAACTTATTTTTGTGTCATTTATTGGAATACACTGAATTATTTGGATTCTGCAAAGGGATTTTTTTGTTTTCCACTATCTGCTCTAGTTATGACGTTCAGAACATCTGCGGCCGTCCCCACAGCGAAAATTCTACTATGATGCGGAAAATTTTTATCTAAACACAAACAAGGCTTTTCAGTGGGCAGTGGCGATATTGGTGAAGATTGCTTACTGCCTGAACAAAAAAAAAGTCATAAATCTGGCATAAAACAAATTAGAGGTACCACAAATCACACGGAAATTCCACTATTTGAAAATCGATTATTCCTGGATAGCGGAACAACCAAGTAACGCATTTTCAGCGGGTCTTCAAGCCAATTTAAGTGAATAAGTGATGGGTAACTAGATTGTCCTATCCCAGTCCTTTTCGGCTAAACTTTAACTTTATTTTTCAGGGTTCAACATGTTTTCCATGAAGCTATGGATGAGTGTATTACTGCTTGTTGTTGGTGCCCTAGCCGCACCGGTGCGAGTAAATGGTAAGTATCCTTCCATGTAAAAAGCTTATTTAAGCTTCTTGCTTCACTAAAAATATCTCTTATAGAACTTCTTACTTCACTGATCAACATGGTAAGCTACCCACCTCCATTGTTGGAATTTAACCTGTCAGTCACACAAGATCTACCAAGTTAGATGAAGCGAGCGCAGAACAAAACATTTCAATCAGTCGAGTCAAGTCTGAATCGTCGACCAAATCAAGAACAATTGAACGGAATCGAAGACACGGGTTTAAACGAATAAAGAAGCATACTTATTCTTACTGTTACGCCAGAAAATCGAACCAAAAATCGAACCACCTTATCAGCACGAGCTTTTCGTTCAGCGCGCTGAAGCGCACGGTCAAGAGGGAAAACCCCGAACGTATAAAATTGCAGCAAGAAGAACATGGTTTTGTTCATCTGCGAATATTTTCTTTCAAAGCCTGAACAGAAAAAATAGAAAAAAATCTATGAAGAAGAATTGGAAGGGTGCAGGTGGAAAATGTTCTAGAGAGAGGAACGGGTTCTAAAAAGGGAAAACCATACTAAAAAGAGGAACGATCCACCAGGAGGCAAGCTACTAAAAAAGGAACGATTCACCGGACCGTTCCGTCTCCTAGACGACCTTGGTCGAGTTCAAGAACATCCCCGCGCACGTTGAAGGGCAGGACCACTGTTAGGTGTGCTCAGCCAACTCCTGACCAAGCGATCATCTACCAGTAACTAAACGTAGCTCATTAGTAGCTTGAATCCTGATGCAGCGTTCCTCTTCTTATTATTCCGTTCTTTTTTATAATCCGTTCCTCTTTTCAAGTTCCCTTTCCTTTTCCTCCATTCCTCTGCGTTCAAGATATCTTGACCAAACGATCATCTAGAAGTTGCTAAACGTAACTCGTTGGTCGCTTGAACTCTGGCGCAGCGTTCCTCTTTTTAACATGCCGTTCCCGTTTTTAGTGGAGTCTTCCTTGGAACAATCCACCATTGCGAGCGCTGTAGCAGCTTTCGTCTTTCGGTTTCCGGTTTTCACCGTATTTTGTGGAGCTCATAACTCGTGAACCAGTGCAGGTATCAAGTTCAAGTTTGGTACACTTGTGGGATTGGGTTCTAGTTGTGCCTTTTGGGGGTCCTACCCCCCCCCCACACCCACCCAGTTCAGTGGCAAATGGGCCCAGATTGCCCAGTGAATAATGTTCATAACTTGACCAGACCTAGACATAGGACGATAAAATTCCTTGTACTTGTAGATCCTAGGGCTGAGAAATTACTTTCAAAGTTACACCTCCACCACCCATCCCATTCACGTGCAACTGGGCCCAGATTGCCCAGGAGTAAAGTTAGTTACCCGTGACAGGAATCAACAGGTATCCAGTTGAAACTTGATAGGTCTGTGCGCATTGGAGTCTCTTTTTCCTTTTTGCGGGCCCCAAACCCCACCCCCGCTTGGTTCAGGGGCAATTGGGCCCAGATTGCCCATTTTTTTTTATGATTTTTAACTTGACAATAACTGGAGATAGGGAGATGAAATTCCTTTGTGCTTTTGGATCATCGGGTTGGGAATACATATATGTAGTTGAACCACTCCCCACCCTCCCCGTTGATGGGCAAGTGGGCCCAGTTTGCCCATTAGTAAAGTATTTGACCCGTGACTGGAATCAAACTCTTAAGTTGTTATAGTCGAGGAATTTAGGTCCAGATAGATTCCGATAGATCCAGATTTCCGGTGAGTGAAGCTCGTGCATGACACGTCTCAAATTCAACTCTTGTATACTTCTGAGTTGTGGATATTTAGGTATAAATGCGGATTTTGGTGTAACAGCAACAAATAAGACCACGCGGCATACTTCGATTATCAGTTGGAAACTGGACGGTTTTGTCATATTGATCCATGATATTATCTTAATGAAGTTGTGACAAGGGGTGTCAGGTAATAAAACGATTTGGTTTGATTACCCTTGTTATTACCTTGCTAATCGAAAAGAGGTTTAAAGTGTCAGACTGGCTAGCAAGATCCTCTTTGGATACGTAATGCGGTTTGTTTAAGCTTTTAAACTTGGATGATTTCAAATTCAAATATTTTTTGGTTAGTGGGGATGTGAAACGTCTTGGTTCTAACGCTGTTTGCACATAAGATGTGACTAACATTTTACTTTCACACTCCACGTCTAAGCGCTTGCGCACTTGTTAGTATCCGTTTCTTCTTTTAGTTCCTTTTGCGTCTTCTCCCATTAGAACTCCGTAATCAAGCGATTTCCTGAAGTAGCTCGTAAGCAGCTTGCATCCTGGTGCAGCGTTCCTTGTTTTAGTATGCTATTCCCTTTTTAGTACCGTTCCTCTTTTTAGTGCCCCTTCCGCCTGATGTGCCCTACCATTCCGCTCCTTCTTTTAGTCGATCCACCACTGACAAACTTCTAAAGCCTACGAAGTCCAGAATCTACGTCAATATACGGCGTTTCCCCCCTTATGCTAGATCGACAAGAAATGTTCTTACTGACCAGGGTTGGCTAAAGTGCCTCGTTGTTACTGGGAACAGTTGCAGCAGATTCAGCAGCAGCCATCTCGATCACAGAAATTTACTACTGCTCCACCAAAAGCGCTGAACTGTGACATATTTTTTTTACCTTTCCCCCGAACAACGAGAACTAAGCCCATGACTACTGTTTAAAATTTATACAAGTATAACTACTCCTTCATCCTAAACTGACTGCGAATAGTTTTTGATGGCGCAAAACGGATAGTCAGCTGAGATAACTTCAGCGATACTTGCAGTTACTTGCAAGGTTCCTCTTCAGGCTTAGCTAGGAATATGAGCCTGCATATTTTGTATACAATACATATTTATTTTACCATTCTTCATTTTTAATCACATTTTTAATCATACACGTGTATACAAATAGTTTAATTTGGATTTATTTCCGCAAAAAGCTCGAGAGACAAGGGTTGCATATATGCAACCCTCACCGAGGTCACCAACTTTTTTCTTTTCCATATTTCTTTCCAAATTCTTTCCCATATTTCTTTCCTTCCATCGCATATGATAATACATACATGTAAACCTACATAAATATTGTATTTATTTATTCCAAAACATAGCCAACTGCACTGTCAGAAGTTTCATAACAGATAGCGCATAACACTTTCAAGAATAACACCTTTTCAATTAGAAATAAAGTGTATGACCAATTAAGTTTACACTTTTTCGTGCTTTTTCGTTCGTGCCTAGATCTCCAACAACACCTTCAATTGGTAAAAATACTAAGGGGAACGAAATAAACATAAACAGATAACGTCCCAAAGTGTTATCTGTTGAAACCGGGCATCCCAAAGTGTTATCTGTTGAAACCGGGCATCCTTCTGTTGTCGTTATGTAACTTCTGACAGTGTAGTATTTTTACCGATTGAAGGTGTTGTTGGAGATCTAGGTACGAAATAGTGTAAACTTAACTGGTCATAACACTTTATTTCTAAGTGAAAAGGTGTTATTCTTGAAAGTGTTATGCGCAATCTGTTATGAAACTTCTGACAGTGTGGGGATGCTAACAACTCAATTTACATACACTTAAATGGTGTTACCTGGGTGTTAAACATTATATGTATGTAAAATAGTTTCCATATATATGTGTCCATGTACCTTACCTTAGACCTTAGACCTTAGATCCTCCTGTGCCACCAGAGGCACCCAGGGCATCCACGAATAGGCGCCAGTCTTCCCTCTGGTGGGCTGCCGCCAGGACATCTTCCCACTCAGGTTGCAGACTTGCGTGGACGTTTGCAAGGTCCCTCTGGTAGGTGCGACGGATCGTATTTCTCGGTCGTCCCCTTCGACGTCTTCCTTTTGGTTGCCAATGGAAGATGTTGTTTGGCAACCTGGATTCGTCCATGCGAAGGACGTGGCCCAAGTATCGCCATCTTCTTTTTCGGATAACGTCTGTTATCAGCGGCTGGCCAGTGAGACGGCGTACCTCCTGGTTTGATACTCGCTGCTGCCAAGTTATGTTGAGGATTCTCCGGAGACAATTCGTCTCGAAGGCAAGAATCCTCTTCTCCTGCTGCATGTTGAGCTTCCAACATTCACTGTGACACAGCAGAATGGACAGGACATTACTGTTCAGCAGGCGCAGCTTCAGCTTTGTGGAGTATTTCCTGGATCTCCAGACGGGTCTCAAGCGGTTGAAGGCTCCGCTTGCTTGGCCAATGCGAAGTTGAATTTCTCTGGCGTTTGAGCCGTCCTTTTCCACGGTGCTTCCTAAGTATCTGAATTCCAGGACTTGCTCGATGTCCTTTCCCGCACATCTCAGATTTAAAGGGGAGTCGCTGGTTGCCATGCTCTTCGTTTTGTCGGAGTTAATCCGGAGACCCAACTGGCTGGCTTTCTCTTCAATTGTGTTCATCAACTCCTGTAGCCTTGTCTTACTGGATTCCAGGAGTCCAACGTCATCGGCGAAATCAAGGTCAGCGAGGCGTCGGTTGTTGGAAAGCTCGATTCCGTAGCCAGTGCAGTCCCGTAGGATGAAGTCCATGACAAGAACGAAGAGGAATGGGGAAAGAACACACCCTTGCTTGACTCCTGACATTATGCGAAAGTATCTTGTGTTGCCGTCTTCTAGTCGCACGCAGCACTCCGTGTTCTCGTATAGGGCCATGATGAGCGCCACAAGTTTCGGTGGGATTCCGTAGAAGCCGAGGATCTTCCATAACGTATTGCGGTCTATGGAGTCGAAAGCTTTCTCGAAGTCGATGAAAGCCATGTAGATCTTATGGTTCCATTCGTTGGACTCCTCTATGATCATGCGCAGGACGTATACTAGGTCAGCACATGACCTTTTGGGTCGGAAACCATGCTGTTCTTCTCGCTGTCCATGCTGTCCATGTATGCAAGCATATTTATATATTATGTATGTAAGCATATACATGTTTAGACGGCCAGTCGATGTTTCGAGCTACAGCCTGAAAAAGGCCTCTACGAAGGGGAGCTAAATATCACTGAAAAAATCTCAGCTGCTAACCGTTTAGCACCACCTAATATTGACAACGTACTTCCTAACCCTTGTTTTTATTTCAGGTAACAAAAGTGTTGAGACGCCACTGGCGCAGGACATTCGCAGGTTTGACGCCGTTGTGGCAACAGAACCAAAACCAACGTCAACAAACGGCATAAAGAGGTATAATGGTCAAAAGCCCTGTGGAACTGATCAGGGCTTGGGTATACTGATGATCCATTCTAACACTTCTAAAGCTAGTATTATTAATGACGGGGATGGTAAGAGGTTTAGAAATATTTTGTCGGGACAGGATAAAAGGCTAAGTGATACTCTTATGTCAGCCGGATCTCAATGGTTGAAGGAAATGATTTTTGTGTTTTATGACTTCGACATCGTAAAGCAGGTAGATATCGTCGAACAGGCAATTTCGGAAAGAATGCTTATTGATAAGGAGAATGCCAACGAAGTTGAAGAAATCACAATTTACAAAATACGATGGCCTAAAAGCTTCGTTGAGAGCTTGAAGAAACAACACTGCGACAGTAATCTCTTGGTTCTGGCTGACGACTTAATGGGCATCAAAGGCGGCTGCGTAAATTTAGTAGAAGAACTTGCTGCCGCATTGGTGGAAGCCAAGTGCAGAGAAAAGGATAATCGTGTAATAAAGAGATTGGTCAATACAGAAATGCACAACCAACTGCTGGAAATTAACAATGCTCTTGGAATACGTACTGGAGAAGAACAAGGAGCCCTGCCCGAGTATGCAGGATATAAAACCAATGACGCACGTGGCGCTTATGATAAGCTGGTAGGCTCAAGTTCGACAGGCAAAGATAATGAGACAAGCAACTTCACTACCACTACTTCTCCTCAAAATTCACTCGCATCGAAAACTACAGAGCGAGTGAGCAAGCTACAGAATGGAGAAGAAGATAGGCCTGCCGACTTAAACACTGATAAACAAATTCTGCTGGTAAGCACAGTGCAAGATGCCCTTACTTCTTCAACCATGGAACCAAGACTAAACTTATCCAAAGCTGACCAATCTATCGGACTTTCAAAGAGCGGTGAAAACGCTTTCGAGGAAGACGTCAAAGACGAACTTGAAGAAGACGAAACCCGCTACAGCCTGCCGAAAAAGAACGAGATAACTGTGATAATCATCCACGACAATCGGGCGGTCGACACAGAAGAATTTGACGGTGTACTTCCTTCTCTCACCGAGGCCGCAGATAAACTCACAGAACCGACCGTGAACCTGAAGAAGACCACGAAACCCCTAGCTGAAGTCAAGAACACCACCCAAGTTGGAATCGAACTTCCTGAGCTGAATCCTCTGAGGCAAAATGCTCTGAAAGCATTCGGACTCAGTGCAGTACCTGCCGCTACTGTCGCTGCGGCCTTGACGTGGCCGGCACTGGTACCAATCTTAGCTGCTGCAGCCGGCAAGAAAAGAAAGAGAGGCTTGGGTTCTTCAACCGGAACAATGTCTAAAGAAGCCTTGGAAAATATTTTGCAACAAGTAAATGATCGGCAGGAGCGACCGATGCGAAAAAGGTTAAGCACTCAGCGTGCAAAGCCACCCATAATTGTTAACACAGCTGAATCTCGAACACCAGAAAAAGAAGCGAAGAGAGATGTGTTACAGCAGCTCATCTACAGTATGAAAAAAACTCTCGACTCCGTCAGCTACTTGCACTATGATGACTATACGATAGTATCGAAGAAAAGATCACTGTCATATTCTCAGGAGCTTCCTGATTCTCAGAGTAGAGTCCCTCGGAAAAATAATCCTGGTTCTTCTTTTCATGTTTTACCAGTTTCACAAAAGGGCGACTTTCGCATGGTTCCCGACTTCCTTGATGGAGCCAAGTCGCTTAAAGATGAAGTACTCGTACTTAACAAACCAAATTTTGGTAGTTCCAACACTGGCGTTACTGGACAGAAAAACGACTCGGCCGTCATTATTACTGACATAGACTCGACCAAAAATAGTGCATCCAGCAAGGTACCGGTCAGTCAGAGGGAGCCACAAGAAAGAATTAAAAGCACAGCATCCGAAAGTCCTATAACTTACTTCAAAGTGAAACCGTTCGTACCTCCATCTAACCTTACAGAAGCCAAGCTACAAGACCTATTTTCCAAGATAGTGAACTGGAAGAATGGCACGACGACAGAAACGAAGACATCATCCGACAACAAAGAATTTCTTACTCAACTTCTTGTTAACAAGGTTAATTTCAATCTAAGCGAGCCAACAAGTTTCTCCCCAATTACACCCCCAACACAGCTAGCAACAAGATCAACTCGCTACCCCATAAACCCTGCTTTCTTCATCAACCCTGCCGAAGTTCCTGCTTATATAAGAAATAAGCCGCATCCCCGCCCACAAAAAGTCCAGACTTTTCTAAACATACCAAGACCAATACTGACCACCGAAGATTTCAAGACGTCGGAAGTAGCTTTTGAGTTAACCGTTACCACGTCTTCGTTTCCTGTGGAAATTCCCAGCTCTCCCCTCCCACAAAGACCACTGAGTAACATGGAAACAGTGGATCTGTTCAATAAAATCAAGCCGTCCGTAAAGAATGGGAAACCCAGCACTGAGATAACAACTACGCGTAAGCCAAGCAAATTCTTTATGAATAATCTTCCTGTGTCAACTGCATCTACAGCCGTAACTGAAGGTCTAAAGGCTATTATGACGTCTATGCAATATCCCAACAACACCAGGATAAACACCAATCCTCCGTCAGCCCTCGCCGAGACTTTGTTGACAACTATGGACAAAGCTGAAGGTCCCACATCGACACAGTCATTACCAGTTCTAAAGGATAGCCTGATTTCGCCAACGACAACCTCATCAACGGATACCACTAAAGAACTAGTTTTCGAAAACCCACTCGTTTTGCCATATCGAAACATTTCCGAAGCGACAGCGAACAAGACAGGGCTCTCGACACAAAGACCGGTCAGAATCCCAACTACACAATTAACAAGAATTACTACAGTCAAAGACGCCGACAGCGCTGGCGTAGTAACAATCGCGCCTGTCTTGGTTGAAGATGATGCAGTTATTATTCAAGCTGTGCCGTCTTTGGCCCAAGGAGTACCTGCCCAAACAGCTGTCGCTGTTGTGAATGACGGCACAAGGTTTGTCAACCTTAACAATCCAACGCAGAACTTTGTGAACGCTTTCGCTAGTTCTTCGAGCTCGTCTTCAAGTTCAAGCCCGATCTCTCCAAGCAAGACTATAAGCTTCAGCTTCGGATGGCCTCTAGCAGCTTTACTAATTAGTGTTTCCATGTATACAATGACAGCACTGATCCCGAATTTGGCCACTCGGGGCAGGAGGCGGAAATGGGAGGTCGATGACCCTTCTTTTCAGGAAACAAATTCATTGTCCCGGGTTCTGAGCAGGGTAAATGAGAAGCAAGATATTTACAAGTAAAAATTAACTTGGGTATGTGATTTAATGCAATACTGCTGTCAATATGTATGTATACCTGTGTATCTTTTAGTGATCTGATTAATAAACGTTACTTCTTGCGAGCCTAATTGTCTGTGATTGTATGAGAGAGATCATGGAGGTGACGAGAGATCCTGGCATCATACCGGAAGTGATTAACGCTCTAGGGCAAAACTCCCGGGTTGCAGGGTCTTTTTTCAGGTTCGGAAAAGCAGAAAACGAATGCAGCGACGAAGCCTGCATGGTAAGCATACCACAGCAACAACAACAAAAACAGGTAAGCGAGGCCGAAACCCCAGCTCCGAAATGACACCGAACCATCCGTTCATATCCTTCTTTACCGAGCATCAACCAGCAATGATAGTTCCGAAAATTCACAAGAACGGCGTGCAAAAAATGGAGTACAACGCTAATTCGTTTAATTCCATGTTATCTTTTTACAAAAATAGTGGTGGATAGTCACATGGTCATAGGCTATATGGTCACATAGTCTACCGAAAGAGAACAGATTCAGACCAAACATGTTACAATCATGTCAGGGCCAACGTCACTAAAGCAAATTGATGACGGAAGACTGTGTGTAGGTAAACTCATGCGGAAATAAACAGAAGCTCCTTTCTACTCTGGAGGAATCGAAAATTGGTGTTAAGACAAGAGAGAAACACAGGTACTCCTCGAAGATGTTTACTTCTCGAAAGGTCCTGGCGATATTCGGTATATTACGCTTTAAAACTATGGGGGTCCCGTCAGTACCACCACACGTCAGTTCACACAAACGTCAGTTCACCTCAGAATTCCGTCAGTACGCCCAAATTTTCGGACAGTTCACCTACACGTCAGTTGACCCGCAAAAATCTGTCAGTTGACCCGCACGTCAGTGGACCCACCGTCAGTTCGCCTACCGTCAGTTAACCTACACGTCAGTTCGCCCACACGTCAGTTCACCTAATCCCAAATTCCGACAGTTCGCCTACCGTCACTTGACACAAGCGTCAGTTGACACAAACGTCAGTTGGCATAAACTTTGGTTCACCCAGATTTTCCGACAGTTCGCCCACACATCGTTCTCGACAGGATAATTACGGAAGCTCTCTGAACTAATTTTACCCTCATCAATACGCGCAAATGTCGGCTTCGTTTTATTAATCCCCTGGGTTCGACTTCGTGAATCTTTGGGCGTAGTGATGGATTTTTCAGGCGAACTGACGAAACCTTCGGTGCCACCGCCCTTGCAGAAGAAATAGTGAAAACCTTAGAAGACGCCGACGACTACGAAACGACGAAAGATCGCACTGAAAGCGACAAGTTCGAACCCTTGTCCTAATCCAGAGCGTCACGTTAAGGGACACGGAAGGACATGTGAAAGAAAGCAACGCAAAAAAAAGGAACAGTAGATCGACGTGATTAAAAGCAGCTTGTTCCTTGGCTTCTCCAAGATGGCGTCCAATTCGAATATTCCACGGGACAATTTCCTTTACGAGCCAGACGAGGACTTGATGGGCATCGACCTCGCTCACCAGTTTGCTCGTTGGGAGCTTGGTTTCTCCCTAGCCCAATCTCTATGGTCAGCAAAGCTGCGAAGGAGATACAGCACGGTTGTCGATATAGCAGTCAACGAAATGAGCGAACGGCTTGAAGCCATGTGTTTTGACGAAGCGTCCCGGAACCTTACTCGGGAAACCATCAGCTCTCTGTAACTCCTGGGCAGCAACAAGACACTCTTATACCGACTTGACCCTAACCGGATTCTCGCGCGAGATGATAACAGGTGTTTTCACTCGGCAACGCTGGTGAAACTATCAACCCCTACACCAAAGGCTGAGAATTATACGAGAGTCTAGAAAGGATGTTAGGCTTTGATAAGACGAAGGAAAACTTCACGGAAAATTCCGATTTTTTTTGTCCGTAAATTCCAGAAATACCATTTGGTTCATGAGAAGCGAAAGGAGTGTTTAAGACAATCTCGGATGATTTTCTGGCTGTGAATGAACCTTACTTCTTAACATGTGGAAGTCTGAACAAGTCGAAACTCAGCGATGTCGATCTCTTTGCTAAGTACACCGAGGTATAAAAGAAGTACTTTACCTCAGTCTGAAAAGCTTTTTTGTAAGCTTTCGACCATTAATTCTAATGATGAAATTTCTCACCGGCTCTGCAACGTGTTTGCTGTTTTGTCTAAATAAATTTTAAGAGCGCAATTTTTGTATACAATTTAAAGAACGCATGACCAGAACGACAGCTTTTTACGATTTCCCATGCCTCCTTCAAATAATTATTTGTCCAGCAAGTATGGAATAGCACGCCCAAACCTGCAGTTCTAGAACCTATCCTAACTCTGCGCATGCTCTACTTGGTGTAATTCCTAGGTTTATTTTCTGCGTTTCTTGTGTTTCTTTTGTTGCCAGTAATGGTCCTTTTTTTCTTTTCTTACTTTATTTATCTTCTCTACTTAATCACTACGTCTTTTGAACGGATAACTGTAACAACTACGACGTTTCTTTTAAAATGGTTCGTTTTCTAGCTATAGTGATCCTGAAGAGGAACCTTGCCAAGAACAGCCGAAATATCACTGACCTATTCATTTCGCGCCATCAAATATGATTTGCAGTCAGCTTGGGCTGAACGAGGCGTTGCCCACTATCGATTTTAGTGTCCGGTGCGGCGGGGCACGGTCGGTGCCGGCACCGCTTGCTACATGTATTAAATCAGCATGTTTAGAAGCGGAAATCGCCTAAGTTATGGCCGGCACTACTGGTTTTTAGTCGGTGCCAAGAAACGGTGTACAGCAGGTGCAGGGGATTGGGTAACACCTCGGGGCTGAAGGAACACAAACTACACAATTGCTTGATAAGAGCTGCGTGAAGTCCACCTAACGGTCGAGTAGACATATGAAGAAAGCATGCTGTTTCTCACTCGGTCTCGTTTACTCGCTTTGTTCGACTCGACCAGCCATCCGCGACTGGTGATACCACCCTCATAAAGGAGAAAATTGATTTTTTTTGTCAAAAATATCGACAATCTTCTGCCTTTCAAAACGATCCTTGACCCAGAAACTGACTGTTTTGGTACGTGTGTAATCTCAGTTGCCTGGTAAGGCTTAAACAACATAAACAGTTCTTGAAAAATGATCATAATAGTGTGCCTTTTAGCGACCAAGGTTGTTAGTGGAGTGCCGGTCGTCAATCAAAGGTATCTTACGAAAGTTTGTATGTCTTTAGTATTTTATAGTCCGGAACCTTTTAGTTACGAAAGAAACCGGTCCTAGCGTCACAGAGGTTCGCTAATTGAGGGCCTTTAAACAAAGTTTACATAAGCCTCGAAAAAAGCCCAGACACCTGCTTGGGTCTCACTACATACACTGATAATAACAATGACAATATCTGTACTGAAAAAAAACGAAGGTCATAAACAATGTCGGTAAAAATTTAATAAAAAATAACTGAAGTGATGTATGCGCATAGCTACGAAAGGAAGGGAACACTAACTATTAGTGATGTGGTTCCCGTAGGGAAAAAAGGTACCCGGATTCCCGTAAAGGTGTCCGGAATTTTGGAACAACATTCCGGGCACGGAAAACGTAACGGAACGTTACGTTTCCGTTCAAGGAAATCCCAGCCATCCCCAGCCGGGATGGCTGGGGGGTTTGTTTCCCGGAATTCCGCGTTAAACTGCGGAATACCTTTTTTCCCTACGGGTTAGTAGGATACCAAGAAGAGCAAGGAGCGGACAAGAAGAAGCAGACAATTATGGTAACTAAAGAAAAGTTAACATTTTTCAAGGCGCCATACGAACAGGTCAGCCTATCCATTCTTGCGATATTTCGCCTCTATCAAGGGTCCTCTTCCGGACCATTTCCGAGTTTCTAGCAGTCCCCTGTTGAATAGGAACCCTGAAGGAGACCCGCGCCACGAAGGGCCGATATATCGCAAGAATAAACGTCAGCTGACTCCTCTGTGCAGCATCATCTGATTCGCTGTCAGCTTCTACTGAAGAAATACTTATCAATAGATTAGTCCAACCAAAAGTCATTTGAAGGAATTCCATGCAGTCAAAAAACGATCAGATGACATACATGACTTTCTCAGTTTTTGCCATTTATCTTCTCATGGGTGAGTGCGGTAAGTCAGTGTAGAAATTTATTTCGGGGGGGGGGATTGCCCGCGGGATTTATTTCGGGGGGGGGGGGGTTGCCCACGGGTCGGCCCAAAAAGTACAAAAAATACATACATCAGAGGTTAAAGCCTACACAAAACTATTACTTTTGTGGGTTTCGGGGGGAGGGGTCGGACCCCCTAACAGCCCCCATGGATACGGCCTTGGGTATAGTATAAAATACTGGCTGTGTTCTATGCCGTCGGAGTACTCGCTAGTAATATTTGTTTTTCTTAAAGGGTGTTTCTGGATTCAATCGTGACAGCTCCTTAGTGTGATGACCCGTTTTCGGACTCACCAGTGTCTGCGTTTAACTAATCAATGCGGACTAACCAGAGCCTGGTCGGGAGGCAGGTTCTAGTTAGAAGTCATAGGCAGATGGTGATACCCAAAAACTACTTACAGAGGAAACACCAGACAATAACAAGAGCTGAAAGCTCATATGGCACTTGCAAGCTTTTTTGCTTGTATTCAAGTTATCGTAGTACGATGTGAATGGATAGTAGTGCTCCCCTCCCTCCCCCCACGATGGTCGGATCGGGCAAGTGACTATTTCCAAGTTATAGAAAATCATCTGTAATCAAAACTCTTGAAGCAAAAAAGATGATCATCAGGAGCACGAAAATGTATTTTGCTCAAAAGTATTGTTTGTACTTTAAGGAATTTTATTGTAAGCAAAACCCTTGAGGCAAAAATGATCATGGGCTCATAGGGATCACGAAAATGTATATTTTCCTTAAAAGTATTTTTTTGCACTTTGCGGTTAGCATTAGTACTTTAAGGGATGGTCGGATCTGGGAACTAACTATTTCTAAGCCAATCATGTCAAGTCTTTGATTTTCAAGCCAAGTTTCATCGTCCTAGCATGTCTGGAAGAAGTACCTTAACTTGCGATCACCGGAATTCCGGACCCCCCCTCTAACTCCCCTACAATGCCCGAATCCGGTCCGGTTCTGTCACTGATCTACATAGGGCTTGCGCTTGTTCTTCCCACCAAGTTTCATTCCGATCGCTCCACTCCAAGCACGTCAAAAGGTTTCCGGACCCCCCTCCGACCCCCCCCCCAGCTTCATCGGATCCGGTCCGGACTTGAAATGGGACATCCGAGACACGTTGTCTTTCTACATATCAAGTTTCGTTATGATCCGATCACCCGTTAGGAAGTTATACATACCTCAAGATTCAGGATTCCCCCTCCCTCCACTCCCCCCACGATGGTCGGGTCGGGAAGCTGACTATTTCCAGGTTAATCTGGTCGCGTCTTTGATTTACCTGCCGAGTTGCATTGTCCTAGTCCACCTGGAAGTAACTTAACTCCGTATCACCGGAATTCCGGAACCCCACTCAAACTCCCCCCACATAGCACGAATCCGGCCCGGTTCTGTCAGTGATATACCTAGGGGTTGTGCTTGTTCCTCCCACCAAGTTTCATCCCGATCGCTCGACTCTAAGCGTTTAACATGATTCCCGGTTCCCCCCTCCGACCCCCCCCAGCTTCATCGGATCCAGTCCGGACTTGAAGTGGGACATCTGAGACACGTTGTCTTTCTACATATCAAGTTTCATTATGATCCGATCACCCGTTCGGAAGTTAAACATACCTCAAGATTCAGGGTCCCACCTCCCTCCACTCCCCCCACGATGGTCGGATCGGGAAGCTGACTATTTCCAGGTTAATCTGGTCGCGTCCCTGATTTACCTACCGAGTTTCATTGTCCTAGCCCACCTGGAAGAAACTTAACTCCGTATCACCGGAATTCCGGAACCCCATTCCAACTCCCCCCACAGTGCACAAATCCGGTCTGGTTCTGTCAATGATGTACGTAGGGGTTGTGCTTGTTCCTCCCACCAACTTTCATCCCGATCGCTTCACTCTAAACGTTTAATATGATTTCCAGTTCCCCCCCTCCAACTCCCCCCACATACATCGGATTCGGTCCGAACTTGATATGGGACATCTGAAGCATGACGTCTTTCCAGATATCAAGCTTCATTAAGATCCGATCACCCGTTCGAAAGTTATGCATGCCACTAAATTCCGGATTCCGGTTCCCCTCCCTCCCCCCACGATGGTCGGATCGAGCAAGTGACTATTTCCAAGTTAGTCTGGTCGGGTCCCTAATACGCCTGCCAAGTTTCATCGTCCTAGCACAGCTGGAAGTACCCTAACTCGCAAACAGCGGACTGACCGACAGACCGACGGAAAAGTGATCGGTATATGGCACTTGGCCGGTAGGCAAGTGCCATAAAAACAGAAAACTACTAGGAGTGCGACGAACAACGCGACTATAGCAGCTTTGCATCGCTTGCAAAACGAGTAACACTTTGCACATTCTAGTGAGGGGACCGCCAACAGCCAAACGACAAAAGAGGGCCACAAAGGTCGCCAGAGCTATGTCAACGTAGTACCACAAATCAAATCGCCAGGCGTCATCGTAGAAGCAAACGGTGACATTCGCGTCCTAAAAACAGCAGACGATGAACTCATGGACCAAATTCAAGCGCTGATACCCCACCTTTTTCAAGAGGAAAGTTCAACAACACCAACAACAGAGGAATCCTTAGCGACGAAAAAACAGAACAAGAACAAGAATAAAGACAAAAAAATAGATCCTGATCTATACATCCGAGAGCCAGTCAGCATCCTGCAACGCTTCAGGGAACAGTCAAACAGCCAACATCACTTCATGAGCCCAAATGCGGAAATCCCTGGTTACCAAAGGTGAGGCCAAGTTTCAACAAATGTCATCCGTCGTAAGGGTCAGTGTAAATATTAATTTGTTTCGGGAATTAGATAAATATGTAAAATGTAAATAAGTATTCGTGTTCTAGTGTAAATCGTAATTTTGATATTAGTTCGTATCAAAACTTCGTAGTTGGTAGTACAATAACATTATCTGTCTAAGACCTAATTTATCACCAAGACCACAAGACGCAATCTGTACGAACATACCTTATACCGTTCGGCGCTCAAAGCGGATTAATCTGTGTTTGTCCCGCCTCTCGGCTTGTCATCAGCATCCACCATACAGAGGTAGTTAGAGAGTCAGTGAACAGAAAAAAGAAATTTCATGAAAGGTAGTGCAAAACTAAGGATGACCCAAAGATGAAATAAAGTGGTATAAAGATTGGAACGAAGGCGATAGCTTTTAGTAATGATTGGTAATAACTGAATAACTGTTTCAAGTTAACAAGGAATGTTCATGTTTAGAATCTATAACACCAAAATAAGTATGTGGCGTGCGTGAAACTGTGTTAAAAAAAACATGCGTCCGTCTAGCAGACTTTCAACGTGCATAATTGGGATGGAAGTTTAAGAAAAAAATACTATAAACTTGTTCAGTCACTCACCACATTCTTCCACCTGTCAAGACAGCTTACACTACCAAAACATAACGGCCACTGGGCCGTTAAACTTTCCAAGAACAGGCAGATCAAAAGTCGAGTCTCCTTGTAAAATGTTATACGAATAAAAGAAACAATCGCACGGATTTTGCTCATTAAAATGACGAAATAATCTATGACTTTTTAAATATATATATAGTAAGGGTATTTCCACATTTTCCCATGGAACATCCCAAAAAAGCAAAATGTCTCATACGTTTTTATTTATCTCTGATCCGAATGATGCTTAGCAGACACACCATTTCTCCTTGGAAATTTGGCTGAAATGATGGAAAAATCTCAAAACAAATCATCGAAGGAACTAAATAATACCAAACATTTTGCTTTATTTTTGAGTTTTTGTTAATATACCAGGTAATTTTGTTTGTTTTGTCTGACTTTCTTGTTCGGGCTGTTTTGATCTTCCCAAGTGGGCACTTCGGATCGGGCCACTAGATGGTCTCACGGTTTTACAGAGTTCTGATTGGAACTGACGACATAGATCAAAGTGATAACAAGTGCTAGAATTCTTCCGCGAACTCCTTGAACAGATTAAAACTCCTTCAGCCCTAGCTAACTGTGAAACATATATTAAACAATAGCTCAAAACGGAACAGACATTTCTTCGTTCTTTGTGCCATTGATCAGGGCATAAGCACACATTCGCTGGTATAGGCACTTTGCCAACAGATGACAATTCAAATGCCTAACAACGCACCATTGAAGCAAAAGTTTCGACTGTCATACCTTACGGTTTGTAACATAAATTTTTTTAGTCTTATTTTCAAAAGTAAAATTACAGTACATCAGATAATTCGAGTTGTCCCCCCCCCCCCCCACAAAAAAGGAACTAACAGTTTACACGATACAGAAAGAAGAGCTATATTATAGTATGTGGCATCAGCGGGTCGGGGCAAAAAAAAGAGAAATCAACTGTTACCAACGGTTCTTGCAAGAAGAGTTCAGTGTAAATGTTTCTCTTAGAAGTAGTTCTCTCACAATGACTAGACCACCTACTCCCACGCCACTTTGATCTAAACTAAAAGGACTCTCTAACTGATTCAAGTTACTTTTTTTTCCAGATATCCGTTCGAAAAATATCATCAAATGCAACAGGAACAGCTCAAACTGCGTCCCATAGCCAAGCCACCACGCACACCCACTCCCACGACTACTACCACCAAACCACCCCTAGACATTAGTGATATCAAAAGTCTCATACAAACCATCCAAGCCTTGATACCCTACCTTGTCGCGAGCACACCAACAAGCACGACGGGCACCACAACAAAGCTACCATTGTTGAAGACACGCAAACCGGGCAGGGATGGTGGTACCCCTAGCGATTCAAAACCAAATGACTCCCAGACAACTTTTATACTGTACTCCACGGCAGGAGGACAGGAGAGCAATCCGAAAGACATCCTGACATCAATTCTGGCCTACCTTGCCCAAAAGGCCCAAGAAAAGCAGGCTCTTGAAGCCCACCAAGTCCCGCAAGGCCCAATTCCAAATGGACAACACTACCCCGGTTACCTCCAAATCCAAACCCCATTGAACTTTAACCTACAATTCCCTTTTGCGTCAGCCACATCCAAAACAGAAGACCCGCTGCAGTACCTCCTTCAGCGATTTACGGAAGGAGCTGGGTACCTTACACCAGAAGGTCTTGAGCACAGAACTATTCTCAACTCCGACAGCTATCCAGACGACTTTGCTGATTACACGTATTCCGATGAAGACGATTATGAGGATTTCCAGCCAACGACATCTACCGAGAACCGACTTGACAGGCAAGCAACAAGCACTACTGCAGCAGCGACAACTATCACTACAACGACTTCAACCGAGAGCCCACTTGTCAGGCAAGCAACCAGCACCACCACAGAGGCGACAACGATCACTACAACGACACTACCGCCACTGTTGGCGATGAGCACAACTCCGTTTTCAGTCGGAAAGTATGTCCGCGAGGCAGCAGCACCAGCGGTGAGATTCGGTCTGGCGATATTCGCAATAGGCACGATGCCATTCTGGCTTCCATTCTTTGGAAGACGAAGAAGACGTTCGACTAAAAGCTCAGACATGAAAGAAATCGGCAACTTCCTCGGAAGTGTTGATGCAAATTTGCCTCTTTTTAGTGAAATCGTGTCTAATCTCAGTGAAGGGAGATTAAGAGGTTTGGACGAATTACTGAACAAAATTATCCCCATATTAATGCAACATTAGTGCTACACGACCTTGTAAACACTGACGACCCTCCATCTTAAACTAAAGGGCGAAACTACATGTCGATTGAACTGCAATTTCGCCTACGTGGTACATTCTTCACCCAAAAGAAACAAATGAGCAAACTTTTACGGATCCTTATAGCTGGTTTATACTATTTCCCATTAGAAACTACATGTAAATAAGACAATGTTTTTCAGGGTTTAGTTTGCCTCAGGGGTATCGGTATTTAACTGCTATGTAAATATGTACATAAAAAGATGAAGATTAAAAATATTGAAATTCACAACATGGAATTACTTACGGTTTCATCCCCTGCTCCAAGAATAATCAGATGACTTCCTCCTCCTTTACAGGAAATGGCATCCCCCCAAACATCACCCTGCCTGAGCCCTATATCGTGTACAGAAAACTTTAAAGTTTACCCGAAAAGCCAACTTATTTTTTTGTCATTTAATTGAATACACTGAATTATTTGGATTCTGCAAAGGGATTTTTTTTATTTTCCACTATCTACTCTAGTTATGACGTTCAGAATATCTGCAGCCGTCCCCACAACGAAACTTCTACTATGACGCGGAAGTTTTAATCTCAACACAAACGCGGCTTTTCAGTGGGCAGTGGTGAGATTGGTGGAGATGGCTAAGTGCCTAAACAAAAATAAATCATAAATCTTTCTCGTAAGGCCTACAAAAAAAATATAAACGCATAGAAGTACCACAAATCACACGGAATTTCCACTGTTTGAAAATCGATTATTCGTGAATAGCCGAACAACGAAGTAACGCATTTTCAGCGGGTCTTCAAGCCAGTTTTAGTGAATAAGTGATGGGTAACTAGATCGTCCTATCCCAGCCCTTTTCGGTTAAACTTTAAAGTTTTAGGCCTAAATTAAATTAAATTTTATTTTATTTACAACCCAGCTAGGTAAAGACGGAGTATGGTAAAAAAAAGAAAAAAAAAGAGAGAAACAAAAGAACAACAACCAAAGAACATAATAAACCGGAACATTAAGGAGCTCCATGGGTGGGTACAATTTTCCTTCATCCTCCTGATGGATCTCAGGACAGCCGCAGACGGACCAGCTATATGGAACCTTTCAATGAGATGGCTGTTCCTTGTCCAGGGGGGGGGGAAGGGGTCTTTCACAAACCGAAAGAAAATGGAACGAATTTGACGAAGATCTTCGTTGCTAAATCCGTATTAAAACCTGGACTTGCTACTCTACACTTTAACTTCTGCTTGATACAAATCTACCCTCGCTTGTGAGTACACAGCAAAACGCTTCGAAGAAGAAATAAATAAAAGTTAAAACATTCAATAGAATTTCCTTACGTTTTTTTGTTGACAGGATGAAATTCGTCAGGGTGATACAATACACAAAGGATTTTCCATTGTCCTGTGACGCCGGGATTTCCTAATTCCTTCCACTAACATAATGAATCATCAGCAAATGATTAGTATTATTATGTTGGTGAGTTTCACACATCGTCAAGTAATCACTCTATTCTCATGAACGTTTAGAATGTCATTTTTTTTGTCCTTCTAGCTCGAAACCAGTTGCTATTTAGGATGGGAGTGTTTGGTCTTGTCCACTGGTCACACTAGAGGGTCGGCAGAAGTCGAAGGTTAGAATAGAATTAAGACGTCTAGGTTTCGATACAGACTTTGAGGATTTACAGTCTCTGCAATGAACAGCCAGAAGGGAGCGATTGCATTTGCAGTTCTATAACTTTTAGTAGCACCAAATAGGGTAGAGACAATTTTAAATAGGAACCATGTCCTTTGATGCAAAACACTGCAATCATTAGTTACCCATCACCTGACACCTAGTAAGCTTAGCCTGACAACCTATTTAGAGTGCTAACTAATCTGGACCGACAAATCAGAAAGTTAACATGTCATTCATCATACTAGCTATGTCACATCATGTATCATAATGTCCAAACAAAAATTTACGAAGCCGTTATGCCGTAATTTCAGATGCACCTCTATAGAGGTGCATCTGGTATACCAGATGACGCCGAAAGTAACATCATCACGGGAAATGCAATATCAGTAATCAAGCTTACTGTGTTACGAGATGCATGTGAGAAACTGCTACAGGACTTGCCTAATGAGGTTATCCACTACTGTGTCAGATAATTATGGAGTGGTTGGGTACACAGTTAATGTGAAACGAGTTTAATGATCTAAATGGAGACGGTGAGGGTTGCACTAATTCTGGTGTTAGTGAGTGTGGTGGATGGTGCATCGATATTAATAGGACCACGAATTCGTGTCACATCACCACCACCGTTGGTGCAAAGAGGCCGCCATGTAGGAGCGGTTGGTGAAACACCTGAGCTGGCTGCAAGGACAGGCGATGCAAATAGTGCAATACCAATTGATCCTGCTGTTGCAGTAACGACAGGATCTGATTACAGCCAGAATCAACTACAAACTGCCTCGAAAAACGAAGACTATGGAAGAACTACTGAAACTTCATTGGTCCTGAAGAAACAGAACACGCCCCTAGTGAACGTTGCTAATGTCAATACAACTGTGGAGAAATATCTCAACCCAAGGGCAACAATATCCAGTAAACTGGAAGAGAGTTCGTCCACTTTCTGGGAGTATGCAACCTCTATGGACAGCAAAAGTGAAGCGCTGGTAGCTGAATATGAAACTAGGCTTGATACCAAAGACAACCGAACAACGGCATTTTACAGTGACAGTGATGACCACTCCATGATTGGTCCTACCACAGAAAAAGTAACTTTTCTACAGGATAAAAGTAACTTTCGGAGTAACGAGAAAACAACTCCATTGCAAAGTGATCTTATCCCAAATGCTGCAAGCCGAAATACCACTGGTAGTGAACCCGCTTTACCGAACCTTATTTTAAACATATCAACTAATTTCCCTCACGATAAAGACGTTCACAATGTCGACCAGTCAATAGTATTTTACAGTGAGATTGACAAGGTGAAAAATACAGAAAGTAATTTACGGGACAACAGTGTATTTATTGCGCGAAAACATGCACTGGAAGGAGTAGAAAGTCAGCCTATCCTAAATGCTCAAAGCCCAAATGACACTCACAGTGAACCCCCTATACCTAACCCTCCCTTAGGGGACATGGTAAATACTGAAGACAACAGTGATGTCGATCGGTCAACAGTATTTTACAGTGATACTGACAAGGTGACAAACACGTCAGACGAAGTAACAACTTTACAGGACAACAGTGAGCCTATCCCAAACGGTGAAAGCCCAAATGACGCCGCTAATGAACTCTCTCTACCTAACTCGAGCTTAGGGGACATGGTAACTGTTACAACACAGACCGGACACATTACAAATGTTGCGCCCACAAGTGACACTCGTGACGAACAATCAACATCTCCTTCCATAGATAGCACAGTAAGTGCTGACCTGGATGATAACGATGTGCAGAACTGTGACCATTCAACTGCACTACATGGCCACCAAACCTCAGCTAGCACAGTCACAAATGAAAGAACCGTTTCTACAAGCCCTATGGAAGTTTCAACATACCCTCATCTCGTTCATGAAACAGCAGCAGATAAGACAATTCATCTAACTCTTACAACAGTACAGCAGAACCAGACGGCTTACCAGGAAGCAACAGAAATAGCCCAAGTCGAGACACAACCGAAGGTCACAGAACCACTGTTCAACGTCATTAGTATCCCCATCGATGAATACGATGACAATATTTTAGGAAGCGTTACTGAGCTCATAAATGCAGAAAGACTATCAACGATTAACTGTTTCAGCCTAGATGAATGTTTAGACGTAATCGATATTGCAGAACGCCGTGGCAGTCTAACTCCCGTGACGATCAACTGTCTTTTCAATGACTGCGAAGTTGTCCTCCGAGGCCATCTTGGGGTGACTATTGTAAATTCAACCGCACCACCTGATACCTTACTACGCGAGCAACTAAATCTCAAAAGCACAAACCTTGGACCAGCACTAATAACAACGATGGATAGCCATGTTTCCAATGAACCGACTCACAAGACAACAGCAACACTGAATCATAATGTCTCAAGTAAGTCATCTGCCAGTACAGTGGGCCGAATTGAAGCATTAGGCAAAGCATCTGCGGTACTGCACCTGCATCTCAGTGATCAAACGGGCAGTACGCCAACAGAGGAGGAAATTACAACAATAACGTCTGAAATACGCAAAATGGAAGCACCAGCTGCAATCGTCGGCATTTCTGAAAAGCAAACCTTGCCAAGAGAAGAGGATACCATCAATCTGGACGACTTCTACGACGATTACGACGAAGACTACCAACTGACGACAAACACTTCTAAAGGAACAGCACTGAACATAAATTGTTTCTCTTTGGGAGAATGCCTACAGCTTATCAGCATCTTGGAAAAACAGCAAGTCCAACAAGTCCTCAGCATAAGCTGCCTATTTCCTGACTGCGAATCCATTTTAAATAAACACATCCAGAATATTCAGGTCACGACTATGTCCACAGCAGAACAAATCCAGAAGCTCTCGCAAACAGTCAACGAGCTCCGGGCAGTTCTGGAGCGTAATACTGCTTTAGCCTCGCTTGCTGTGACACCCAGTGCAATGGACAGCCTCCACCACCTAGCCGCGTCTAAATATACCCAACTGCTCAAGGAAGGCATCAAAACTGTAGGCAGTACTATACTAGAAGGACTACCGTTACTACCGGCTGCTGTATCAAACGGACTGAACCAAATCAGCGTCAAACTTGCTGACCTGAACCCTCCCGAAGCCTCACACCTAGCAACAACATCTCCGGTTGAAACCTTCGACTACGAAGAGTACGACCTGTTTAGCTTGACGACTAAACCTCCCACCATCGCGACACGTATAAGGACAACCACTAGTCCTACCACAATAATAATCTCAGACCCGCAAATGACGTCGACCACGACAAAACCAGCTGTAACATATCAACCAACCTCACAAACGACATCAGCGCCGTCTGTGGTAAAAAAGAAGCAACCGGTGATCAACCTAGTGAATTCCGTTTCTGCAACCGTAAAACCCCCGATTATAAATATACTGACGCACGACCAACCTGTACATTCGACAAAATCTGGCCCTAAGCCTCTTTACATATACAGGCCGAACCCAACTCGGGACATTGTGGTCCAAGGGGACGACACAGTGACAGCCAGTGATCACAACGTTAAGACATTAACAGCCACCCAGGTCTCTAGCTTAACGACTTCCCTTCAGAGCTTAACTAGCCAACATAAAATCATTGCTGGTGTGCTTGCTATAATTCTAGTCATCGCCTTTTCACAAGGAGGGGTCGACTCCAGTCTAATTGTACCTCTGATTGTTCTCCTGCCACTGGTGTTTTATGTGATTTATAACAGTAAGACTACACCTACAGCTAAAGGCAGAAGCCGTAATGTGGACGTCTCGAAAACCATCCTTGAACTCATTGACTCATACCCAGGGAAAGTAACTGAAATGAGGCGAATGAAATTTTTTAATCTTCGGTAAAAATGTAAATTTTTACAACGCAACGTAATCTGAGAGTGTTGACCTGTTAGCTATGTTTTGTTTACTTATTATAACCGTTATAAAACAAAATTGGTGTACGCCATGATATGTTTTTGGCCAGTGAACAGTTTTATCTAGTTACCATACTGAGTGTGAAATGGACAGCAAATAGCGATCCATCGAGATCTACAGTACCGGACAAATGGGTTGAAACAAATGCCAGGCTTAGAAACGTGAAACAAGGCCAAAACGACTGGAAGTCCGGGGCGTTACCCCTCCCCCAGAATCTGCCCCTCACCCAGAATCCAGAAGGTGTAAATTCACATCAGAGACAAAGCAAATACGGGAACGGATCGAGCAGGGGAGGGGGTGGGAGTAACTGACGGTTGGGACTAGGAGGCAAGATCTATGCGAAGCGGACACTTACGATATGTTAAAGAACAGTGAAATTAGGTACATTCCTTTTCCTGGAAATCTGGAAGAGGCCTTTACAGTACGGAAGCGACACATTTTTTTTAATCAAGGAGGTGAATTCGGGCCTCTGCAATATACTACTCTCGATATCTACGCGTTCGACATCGACAGAGCTACTACCTCCTCCCAAGGTCCCATGCGGGGATGTTCATAATCATTTACCGGGGCCTTCCAGACGGGAACGTCGAAAGATGTCTCCGAAACAGAACATCGCTCTAATAAATGACAGATAGTAGAAAGGCCCACTCGGATAACCAAGTTCGTAACAACTTGTCGTGGACCCCCTCTTTCTATGGAGGATATCATATTTTTCGTATCGTTCGTTTTTTTGTTGTTTATCAAAAGAAGCTATCATCTCCCCTCCCACCCACCCGAAGGTTCGGGGTGGTGGATTCGAGGGTGCTGGTCTCAAACCCAACCTCTGGTGGAAGAAAAAGAGTAAGGAATGCATTACCCGACAGTCTAAAAGGGAGGAATATTTTCCCCTGATATTTATTTTTAAAATAATTTGTCAAAAACTTGCGACTCGTAAAAACAAAGTTTAAAGGACCCCTCTTGCTTTTCATTGTCTTCACACATCCAGTGGCAAATTACGTTGTCTAGTGACGTGAATCTCCCTCTTTACAAAATCCCTGTGAATCACTTTATTTTATATTTGACGATGCAAAACGGATAAGTCAGCTACATTTTATTAGAGCTAGATTCAGCCCGACTTGATAATTCCCTTCTTAATTTTCCAGCTTGAACGGCTTGAGCCTGAAGAGGACCCATGCCACGAAGAGCCGAAATATAGCTCTAATAAAATGTAGCTGACTTATCCGTTTTGTATCGTCAAATATGATTCGCAGTCAGCGTGGGCTGAAGGAATCTATCACTTTATTTGAATTTTAGCTCTTCAGTGCTAGCAGAGATTTTCCTGGGTCGCCAGACAACAGTGTTGCCAGATTGGCGGATTTTACGCCATACTGGCGGATTTTGTCGGAGGCTGGCGTAAACATTTTTCCAACTGGCGTGTGGCGTAGAATGTGGCTGTTTTTCTTTTTAACTGGCGTTTTTTTGGCGTGAAGTAAAAGATTAACTATATTTACGAAAAACTGACCTTTTTTCTGAAAAATGAACTATTTTTACGTCGTTTCAATCGTGTTTTGGGGTTCTGTGTTGCCCCAAAAACTTTGTCATTGAGTTTTTGGGACGTGTAAAGTTTGCTGGCGTATTTTTGCGTCTTTTTCAAAGACCACGGCTCATTTTTTTGACAACTATATGGCAACATTGCCAGACAATTACTTGGGGCGTTGCCAAAGATAATTTCGGCCCCGGCGAGGCCTCTCGGCTCCAATGATTTCTCAGTATTTTAACCACGGCAAGCAATTGTTTTAATTTTCTGCCAGAAAAGCCTAGTATGTTTGCACGGCAAGCGCTAACAATAGAATCACTTTGAAGAAAATTTGCTAAAGTTTGCTAAATTTCTGAAAGACACTACTTCCGGACCATTTTATTTATTTATTTAACTGAATCAACGGCCAACAAGGGCCATGTAAATCTTCAACCCACACTATAATACATTACTCAAAAACCGGGGAAAACTTGCAAAAAAGCACTTCCCCCACGACAACCATATTTGGAGCGTCAGCCTCATGTGCGGCCCACTCAGGACAGCCAGCAATGGGTTCTGAGACTCAAGAATTTTTGAAACATTCTACTTCCGGACCATTTTACCGTAAAAGGTATTTCTAGTAAGAGCTGTGCTTTGAAGCTTCTCGGAGACGGGTCAGGTAATTAAATAATAAATAATTAAACTGTCAATTGCTGACCAATTTGAAGCTTCGGCTCTCTCCGTGGTAAAAGTGTCCACAGAGAGGCAGAAGTAATTCGTATTAAAAAGCTAATTTCGGCGTCGAACTGTTGCTATTTTTGACATTCTCTAGTCTAGGGTGACAACCGACGGCCGACGGGTAGGTGTATAACTCCTAAAGCCAACAACCATTAGTGAGCCATTTTAAGCAGAACGCGTTCAACAAAGCATGACAGCTGTTAATCAAACCTATGTCCGACTAAAAACGACGAGGCGAAAAGCAACGGTACAGAAATCAAAAAAGATTTATAGATTAGTGGATCACTGTTAGTGTGATGATGCGGATGTAATCTGAAACCAAAGTTTGATGGATAATGTGATGCCTGTTTGACCTCACTGAGTGTAAGTTATGATTTCCTTCTCTGGTTTAGCCCAAGCAGGGGGAGGGGGCTTGGTTTGTCACAAAGACTTAGCATTGACGCCAGCGTTTGTACGCTACAATCATCATGGCAAAATATCTACTTGGGTTACCACCGTGGCATTGAACTTTAAATGTCACGCGCGATTTCGGAATTACTGACCCGACATAGGGTCTGAGGGAGTAGAAAGGCAAGCTGCTTCACGGGTTTAAGTTTATGGCTACGCTGACCCGCCTAATGTTCTAGTAATTAAGTGTATCTAGGCTAGTCTTGAATCATTGAGTTTTTTGTGCTTGTTTTTGTTGTTCTTTTTTTACTTTGTGCAACTCCGTCTTGTACTGGGCTTAAATTAATTAATAATACTATTTTATATTATACTTCATGGCGCTGAATGTCAACTGAGAAAAGTCGCCGGTTAATCCGTCTAGCGTGAGCCTGAAGGGGATCCTTGCCAAGAAGGGCCGAAATACCGCTAAATAAATCTCAGCTAATTTTACAGTTTAGTGCCCATCAAATGTGATTCGCAGTTCGCTTGGACTGAACGGATACTTATACATGTAGCCTATAGAATATATCTGTTGCAAAAAGCCAATTGGCCATAAGTAGCAACATAATAAACACAGAAAAAAAAGAAAAATCGCATAACCAGAAAATTTATATTAGTTAAAGTTCGCACGATCTTTATGAGCCGTCCTATCCACTTAGGGCCATTTCTATACAGAATGGCAACTGTTATTGTCAGCCAATAAAATTTCGCAGATGAGAATAAGTAAGCCACACTCAACTTTGACTAAATATCTAAGTAAACTTGATTCAGATTGCCCCGCACAGCTTCATTAATGTACGCTATGATCAATGTTTGGCTTTAAACTAGTAAATTATATTCTATCCTATAAAAATAGTGCGAACCTGCCTGATAAGTTTTGCACCAAAAACTGAAAGATTTTCTTTTCTGGTGATTATTTTCTGGATCTGTTGTACTAGTTGCGTTTTTGATCGAAGTTTGAAGTTGCCTTCAAACTGTAAGATCTCTGTTTAAATACCGTTTTTGGTCGCCGGTCACAGTTTCTTTGTCCTTCAAACTCTGACCGTCGAAGTCGTCGAACTTCGTGAGCTAGCAAGTTCGAAGTTTGCTTGAGTCGTCGAAGAAACGTCGACCGGGCAAGGATCGCGGAGTCGTAAAAAAACTAATAAAGCAAACTTCGAAGGCGTTCGAAAACGGAAATTAAGCAACCGGCTAAGCCAACGGCGAACAAAACTTCGATCAAAAACGCAACTACTGTCTCTGTGTGATGGATGCTGATAATGAGGCAAATGGGGACAAACAGAGACTAATCCACATGTAGCGCTGAGCCGATAATCGGCCAATTGAAAAGCGTGGGCCTTGTTGTTTCCTGAAACTCCGCCACCAGCTTTCTTGACCATAAGCAACCTTTTAACATCCTAAACCTACTATTTCAGGTTCAAGAGATGAAGAAGTGCATTTATCTACTAGTCCTCCTAAATGTGACGGCCATCTCCAGCACAAGCTCAGAGTATGACGACTACTACGAGTCCTCAACTGAATTCGACGACGCACCTGTTCCCACCCCACCCCGCACGGAGAAAAAAGAGTACAAACCCCTTAACCATTTAACCATCTCTGACTATTTGAAACATTCCCGGGAGCAAACCACCCGCCCCTGGTTCAAACCTTCCAGGGCGAATCCCGAAACAAGGAAGGCCAAACCAGTCAACTACCTACCGTCCGAAGAGTTTGAGGGGAGCTCCGACGTGGACCTCTTCAATGTCTTTGGACTTTTCCAAGAGGCCGCTGAGGGCACGACAAGACAGACGAAGACGACTGAAGCGCCATCCCCGAGCATGAATGTAACAAACACAACGATTATATGGCTGCACACCACCCCTGAAAGGAAGGGGGTTAGCCCCACTCCGTCTCCCGCACTAATGGAGGCCATCAGCAGCATTGCCGAGCAGATCAAGCTCAACCTGCACACTAAAAAGTCAACATTGGTCAACACAGAACCACCCCAAAGTTCGTTCAAAGAAACAACGCGATTAAGTTCGATCGTTGGAATAACGCAGCCTAATCAGAAGCTCCCTCCGAAAGAGTTATCACCGCAGCAGTTACAAAAGAACACAGAAGTTCTTAGTGGCGTAACCAACTACTTCCACGAACGAACCTCGACCACTGAGGCCTGGTGGCCAACAAAGTTCGTCTACGCCCAACCAACAACAAACCAGCCAGAGGAACAAACATACCAATCACAACCTGCCAAGTACTTGGCTACCAAAATCTCAACAACAACGGTTAAGCCAACACGACGGTCGCCAAACAATCAGCCACCAAGCTACCCGCCGAATTTCAACCCTTTCGGCTGGGAGGCAAAAACAACGAAAACAAACGATTTCGTGTCATACTCGCCTTTTCTGGTCACTCCAGCAAAGATACAGCCGACAGCTACACCAGCGACAATCGTTAATGGACCAACAACGAAAGCGACAACACCAAAGCCGAAAATCGAACAACAAATCGTGAACCTGTTCAACCTTGTTCAAACAAGAACGCCACCAGTGGTCCAAACGACAACCACCGCCACTACGACAACCACAACCACAGCAACTACCACAACCCCGACAACACAACAGCCAACAAAGCGACGAAGAAGAACAACGACAGCAGCAACACTGGTAGAAGCGCAGAATGACGGCACTGCCAACGAGATCGAAGAGTTCGTTTACGTCAATATCTGGAACCTCGTAAACGGTAAATTACGCCTGACTGGGCAGCAGAAGATCCCAGCCAAGCTCTTCGGAAACACAGCCCTTAAAGACGGAGACACCTTCCAGCCCAGCGACATTCCGGAGGCGGTGATGTCCTTAGTCACCGCAACCGAGCGACCTATTACTATTCAAGTAACCTCTTCAACAATTCAAGTCACCGAGTCCTCAACAAGATCACCGACGCTACTGGGTGTCGGCAACATTAGGACACTTGCACCATCTACTGTGGTTCAAGGTGATGTAAGCATCTCTGTTGACAGCCCTGAGCAGTCCTTCATAAGCGGGGTGGTTAACAATGGTCCGCGACCACTTCTGGTTGTACGACCGAATGGCGTGCCGTTCCCGCAAAGCCAAGCAGGTCCAACGAGCACGAGAAGGCCAAGACCTAAGAAAAGGACTACCACACCTAAAACTGTAACTGAGGCACCAGTTGCAGAGAAGCAGCACTTCGGAATGATGCATGCCATACCACCCAATGAAGTGCCAACTAAAAAGCGAACCACCAAACCCAAGACCAAGAGAACTACAACAACCCGGGCTCCAAAAAAAACAAAGCCGACACTAGCTCCAGCACCCGCACCCATCCTGCTTGGCTTTGCGATCGACAGTTCGCAGCAAGCGCAGCCGCCTGACTCCATCCACGCCGCAATCATCCAACAACTCAGCAGACTAAGTACTGTGGAGCTCCTCCGACTTCTGCAGAATCCGTCCCTATTCAACGGGACCCACTTAACCCTCCAACCGCAGGAAGAAATCGCTGACGAGCCTGGCATCTCCAGTCCTTTTCTCCAATCCATCGGTGACGAGACTGAAGCCTCGAAGCTACTAGCGCTGCACAACATCCAAAGCCTAACCAGTTTCATGGAGACGAGCGCTGCAGAGGAGGCTGCACAATCAGTGCCACTTCGCGCGGCACAATCGTCGTCCGTCAAAATCCAGCAGTCAAACGGGATCATGCACAGGGTAACCAGTACCATTTCGAATCTAGGGTCAGGAAACAAGGCCGCCCTAGGTTTTGCTGCCGTTCCAACATTCGCTCTGGCGTTCCCTTACATTGCTCCGATGCTGGGACGTAAACGTCGCGAAGTGGACCGAAAGCAGGTTCTACGTCATGCGGGATTCAAGACTATCAACATCGTTCCTAGCGGCTACGCGGATCTGTTAAAGCAAGTTCTGAAGCGTGAGAGAATTTCCGGTTCGCCGACTGCACGAAAAAAACGTGAGGCGGAAAGTGCGAATGAAGCAGACAAAAGACAGTTTGATTACTACGACGACTACGATAACGAATCAGAGCAAAACCCATCGACGTCAACCGTGTCAAGCTTGCTCAGTCCGTTTTTATCCCAAAAAGACAAAACGGGACAGCAGCCAACTACGCTCATCCCCATCAAGCAAGCACAAGCTCAAAGGCCGGTCGCGATAGACTTAAGCCCGTTTCTGTCAGCTCGAAACATTACTCAGAAGCAACTATACTATCAGCTTCTACTTCAAAACTTGCAGAGCGGCGGTCAGAAAGAGGGCCTTGACTCTGTATCAGTGTTTGCCGATGCGAACGGGCCTGCAGGCCCGGGAAAACCCCCTAAGAAAAATTTGACACGAACTGGTTCTTCAACTTCCACTACCAGCATTCTAGCGTACTTCCCCTATTACGCTATACCACTGATTGCCCTAGCGGCCCCGTTCGCCCTTCTGGGGTTGGGGAATGGTAGGAAGAAAAGGTCTATCAACAGTAATGAACAGACCAAATCAGAGACCACTAATGAGCTTAAAATTCTTCACAACTTAAAAAATTTCGATAAGTATAAATAATTATGAGATTTTTTTTTCCGTTGTAAGTTGCCATAAATAATCCCAGAATGTAGTGATGGAATGAAATCGATTCTGTCTGTCTTTCGAACTCGACGGACTGTAATGAAACTTGACAAAGTTGTCCTTTCGCTCTACTCTCCGTTACACACACACAGATTTCAGATTTCTATTTTCAGTGGTGGAAAGCTAGGGTAAACAGGGGGTCGTTGTATCCCAGAAAAGTGATGCAAAAAATAAGAATATTTTCTGTCTTCCAAAGCAGGGGATCGAGGGGACCACAAGAGCTCAGTCATGCTTTACTTCGAATTTATAACCGCTTACAACGCAACACTAAAAAACAGTCAGAACGAGGAGTGCACTTACATTACCTTACCTTATATTACCTTAAATCACAGCTTGGAGTGAAACAAGAATTCACTACCCTGTTGCATGCCTAGTTGGTTAATTGAGTGGCTTGAACTTACATGGTCATACCTACCCCGTGCCTCCCATATTCACACTACAGGCAAGGTTATGTGGACGATATTTAACTTCGGAAAGACTTCTTCATCTACTTGCTGTGACAAAAGTCGACTTTTGGTGAGTTGAAGAAGTTCTGAAGTGACAAAGTGACTGACTGGTGTTTGATCCTCTATTCGGCCAGAAACTGCACATTCCAAAGTAAATGAAATCCAAAGTTATAGGACAGTCTACATTTTTGGGAAAGAATATTAAACCCTGGTTGTTACCGTACAGTTTACGCAGGAAACGTGTGGGGTGGTGATGGTATTACCTATGTTTACAGTACAAGCAGTTCTGAAGTTGTAATTTTCTTTAAAGGACCCGTCTCATCTATATTACTGATTAACTCTGCGTCCCAAATCGTTTCATTCATTCCCTTTCCTGAGATCCCGACCTTCAAATGTAATGTTTGCCAACACTAGCGGCCGTCATACTGATTCTTGCATTCTCCGTGTTCGGCACTTTTCGAGCCACATCAGGCTCTCGCGTATCACTTCCGCGGAGCTCATTGGTCAGTAATAACGGTCATGCACGCCTCTCTGTCTCTCATCGAAACAAAGGGCTGAGCGTGAGGCTGAAAACAGCCGAGATGGGTTTGTTGTCACTGCGAAACCCTACAGAGTCTCAAAGGGGTCGCGTATGTTTGAATACTGGAATGCAAAATGTACCTACTTGGGACTTGTGCTTTAAAATATTTGCTATTTATTTAATAAAACGTTATTTGTAACAAGTTGTACCACAATGACAGATCAATTAACACACAAACGCGCACTGGTATCATTTACGAAAGGCATCCAGAAATCTTACCCCATAGCGTTATACGTTACCGTTACTTACTGAAAACAGCTCGTTACGAAACGTTACCGTATTACTGCATAGTAGGCATAGCAACAGCTGCCTGGGTGTGAGTAACGTCTTGCTCTCGCCACATTTGGGTGACGGTTTTCGTTTGAGTGTAGAAGTTGATGCCCTGAGATAATATCGTTTTATAGCGAATTAAAACCTGTATACTTCAACTAAATACTAGACTGTTAAAGAAGAAATATAAGGATACTGTGGGATTCTTAAGGCTCTTAACCTATGATTTTTGCTCCATTTTGCATCTGTCCTTATTTCTGTACCGAACAATTTTAGAAATGAACAAATGTCTCCAATCAACCCTTCTTTTGGAATATTTTTTAACCAGGTAAGCCCAAACGTATATCTAGAAGAAACTCCAATACGATCCGGCCAGCGCTGTACAAGATTTGAATGAATTGCGCTTTTTGTCTTGGAGTCTGCATGTGCAAACCTCCAGAAACGAACATCCCTATTTTGAAAACGTCACGCTCAGGAGAAGAATGCTCTCCGTGACCATGTCTGCAAATGCAGTCTCCATGGTGTATTCAAGTATGGTTTCATTGTTCAGGTGTCCTTTAACACCTCGGAGGGCGATACCAAAAATTATCGCCATCCTGCTAAGGCGATACGAAAAGCGTTGCCCTCTTACCCCGGCCATGACTGTTTGAATTATCACTCTGGTGACTAAGCTACCTGGGATAATATTGTTTCCCTACTTCCCTTTTTCCCGACTTTAAGATGAAAGGGCACTCAACATCCCACGTTGATGCCCTGAGATAATATCGTTTTATAGCAAATTAAAACCTGTAAGGATCCTATTCAACCAATTCCTAGATTGTTGAAGAAGAAATAAAGGGATACAGCGGGATTCTTAACACCTCGGAGGGCGATACCAAAGATTACCGCCATCCTGGGGGCGCTATCATAATTATGATTTGGTATACGAGTTTGATAGCGAATTACAACCTCCAAGACCATTTTTCAAATAAATAGTAGATAGTCGAAGAAGAAATAAAGGGATGGATGCTGTAGGATTCTTAAACTTGATTTTCCACACCTCGGAAGGAGATACCAAAAATTATCGTCATCCTGTTAGGGCGATACCAAAATTATGGCCCTCTTACCCCGGCCACGAATGCTTGAATCCTCAGACTGGTGACTAAGCTACCTACCTGAGATAACATTATTATCATAAAGTTCCAGTTCCTGCACAAAACAGAGCTAGATTTCCTGAACCCAATGAACCTGCATTTCGCTTAAAACGAAAAGAACGTCACCAACGACGAGGACACTAGGACGCAAGTTCAAAGGTTCCAAAGTTGTCCCCCGTACCTGCAACACATACGCGGTACCAGAAAAGCTTCGTTCCGAGTTTCACAAAAATTTATAATGATGGCGGTAGCTGTCTTTGATATTATTCCAACGTCCGTGTTTTGTTTTTGGTTTTTATTTGTATACTATAATAGGTCTGTGATGACGAATTGATGATTAATTGTATACATTATAAAATGTGCATTATTACTTGACGTAATACCCAAATTTGGCATTGCCATGATAGTGTTTTTTTTTTGAAACAAATTCGTTACATACTTACTTACTATGAAAGCGCTAAAAGGAAGATACTCTTGGGACAAGGATCACGGCAAAAAGGAATAATGTGTCAACAGAAGATGCAAAAAGGAAATAACAACTTTCAACTTTTTTCTGTCAACCATGTTTCTTCAAGCATCTCCACCCATAACTTACTCCCCTCCCCCTCCTCCTAGGACATAAAAGAACGAAGCCCCAAAATATCCCCCGAGTAGTAAATCCGAATTCGGGCTTTAGTTCCTCCCTCGTTATTAATTTGTTTGACAAATATTATAATAGTAACAAACTATTTCGTAATTCTCTTATTCCTTTTTTTATTTACTCTCTCTTTTAACATTTTTCCTTTTAATCGACGTTTGTATTCTGATGAATTGCATGTTACAATCGTGAATTGTAGAAGCACACAGCTTTTAAGAGGTCCACTGTCCACTGCTTCAACTCGTTCATTTATTTAGTGTTTTATTTGCTGATACTAATACCCCATTATTTGGTAGCGCGTAAGAAGTTCACCCATTCAATAAGTTCAATACTATAGTTGCCCACTTTGTTGCTCTGGGCAAGAAAGATACCACTGACCATCTTTAAGGACAGTGAGAAGAGCCCCCTTCACTGGGTGCAGTTAGAGTGGCTGATGTTGTTCTCTTCCCTGCACTGCCAGAAGTTTCATAGCAGATAACACAAGGATGCGCGCTTTAAACAGATAACACTTAGGATGTTAGCGTTGCGCATTAAAACGTTAGGGATAACAAGGATTGCCAGGAAGGACCGAAAGACTGCCGAAAAATCATCTACCAACTTTTCCGATATCAGGATGACAATTTGTTCGGTGGTGTTTCGGATCTTTTGTATGTTTTGTATGCGTTTTAAAACCATAACAGCTAACAACAAAGTGTTATGTGTTGAAACCGCGCATTCTAGTGTTATTTGTTATGAAACTTTTGACAGTCTGGTCAAAAGTTTCATAGCAAACTGTTACTTATTGAAAGAACAATTCGCGAGGTCGTTTTTTTCGTGTTAACTGCAAAGAAGAGAAGAAAATAGTTGGCGTTTTTTATAGTTTGAATTTTGTTGGCGTCTCAGGCGTCTGATGTATGGCCGTATTTGGCTTTTCAGTAAATTATTATTATGGAGCGCAATAGTCGACATCGACATTCGACTGCGTAGCTCCTCCCACAGGGCGGGGCCAAAGAAACTCCTCCCTTAAGGCGGAGACTTGGCTCAAGCAGCCAATCACAGGGTAGAAAATTCATACCTGCTTTCCATAGAAGTTGGCATCACCAAGGAAGGATCCTCTGGAACCAGTGAAGGAGAACATGGGCAGAGGCACAGGGATGGGAACGTTGACACCGACCTGTAAAGGAAGGAATAAATTGTGGCTGCTTTCACAACACTTAGAGCGTGTTCCACCCCACTTACCATAGTTACTACTCATGATGTCACGGATCCTGGCTGGAACGAACGAATTTTACTATTCTCGGCAAAACATCCTGCCGCGCGCTGGCCAACCAATCGCGTCACAGAGATCGTGGTTACCACGCTAAATATGCTCCCGAGCGTAGTAATCAAATAGCTACTACTGTAGTTACTATTCCGAGAAGGTTGGGACGGTCAGCGTAGTAACTTTTCATGAGGTTGCTACGAAGATAGTGACTAATAATTACAATTGTTAGAAGGGTGGAACACGCTCTTAAGGTGTTTTTCCGCGATCCCATGAAATGTTTGTTCAATTCAATCCATTTATTTATATCCGCCAAAGCTGGCGCGGAGAAAAAAAATATAAATAATAGGTCTACAACTGACCCATAATTACACCATGTAATCGGGTCGTTTGTGGATCGACAAGAGTGTTTCCGCGGTCTTTTGTGCAGCCCACAAGTGTGTTTCCACAAACCCACACGATTTGTGTGGCTCAAATTCGGCAAACAACTGCAGAGGCACTTTCGATTTTGTGGCTCGATTCATCTGGCGGGAAATTCAAATCTGGTACCAAAATAAGTCTGAATAATAAATTTACTACTTTATTAAGCATCTAGACATAAAACTAATCATTTTTGAACAGAATGGTAAGGACCTAAGCCTGAAGTTGTCTGTATTGAGATTTTATCTGAGTTTTATTCTTATTGTCAGACATTCGAAATTACCGCAAAAAAAAAAAAAAGACAAAACGGTGTTTCCCCGAGTTTCAACTTGTGGCTCGACACAATCGTTCTTCCACGGCAAAAACTCAGAAGTGTGTGGCCCACACTTGAGTCGCGGAAAAACGCCTTCACAGATGGCCTCACAATACGCTGTTTTTACTCGAAACAAAATCCCATCTGTTTCCAGTATTTGTCTCTGAGTCATAGCTCGCTCCAGCGTTTTGTTCAGAATACTCTATGTGACTCAGTCTGAAAAACCGCCGGTGATCCTAGGGAAGAACAAGAAATGTCACCCAACCAAATCCTCGAAACTGACTAAAATCCTTTGTAAACCAATCAACAACATTTGTTGTGGTGAAGTTTTTGAATACGCTGTTTTTACTCGAATCTAATCTGTTTCCAGTATTTGTCTCAGAGTCATCGCTGTCCAGCATTTTGTCCAGAAAACTCTGTATCACTCAGTCCGAAACACGCCGGTGAGGAATAATAAACGTCACCAAAACAAATACTCAAAACTGACTCAAATCCTATGTAAACCAATCAACAGCATTTGTTGTGGTGACGTTTCTGGTTCTTCGCTAGGCACACGGCGATTCTCTGTTGTCAAAAAAGAGTTGGTCATCGCGAAATCCCACCATGGACAAGACAACGACTACCCACTCTTTGAGAGCCTGTTCCGCTCTTCCAACAACAGTAACTATTAGTTAGTCTACTAATTCCGTTCCAACAACGTGAAAAGTTACTATGCTGACCTTTCCAACCTTCTCAAAATAGGAACTAATAGCGACTATTTGCTTACCACGCTCGGGAGCGCAGTTAGCGTGGTAACTAGGGTCTCTGTGACGTGATTGACCCGATCAGCCCTCGGCACGATATTTTGACGAAAATAGAAAAGGGCGTCCCAGCCTTGACGCTAAGAAGCCAGGATCCGTGACGTCATGCGTAGTGACTATGGTACGAAGGGTGGAACACGCACTGTTATATTTATGACGCTGAAAACCAATAATCAGCAGTGTTCGTCGCATATTCTGATAAAGTGAAACCGAACATATTGGTCACAGGTGATAGAGCTATGTGCCGGAATGAAAAGAATTTGGGAATATTTTAAATAAAATAAAGACGAAATGACTGAATCTCTGAAAATAGGCTAGTGGTGATGATGTGGGACTACTAAGAACTACAGCGCATAATGGCACTGTGGAATATTGAGAATCAAGCGCGACTTACTTGACCGACATCTATTTCGTTTACGAACTTCCTTGCAGTTGCTCCATTTGTTGTGAAGATGGCGGTACCGTTTCCATACGGATTTTTGTTGATCAGTTGGATAGCTTCGTCCATGGTATCAACCGAGAGGATAACCAGGACCGGACCAAAGACCTCCTCTTTGTAGCAGGTCATATCAGTCTGAAACGAGAAAAAGTAGTTCAAGAAACGACGCTCCCCTAATCGTCGTCTAAGCAGTTGACCTTTTCCCTCTCCACTGTAAAGATGCCAAAGGAGTGCAAAGACTTTAGCAGCATACTAACGGGAGATCGCCGACTGGGCAGTACAACCAGTGTTGCCACTGGTCGCAGAATTCTGCGATTTGTCACAAAGTCTCGTTTCTTCGACAGAGCGAGGAAGAATTCTGCGTCCGGTAAAAACATAAATAAAGCAAAAAAGTTGAGGCAGATAATTATGAAGATAATAAAGCGAGATCTCTCGTTGTTGGTAAAAATGACTACCTCCATGACTATGGAGAACGAGAATAGAGAAGTGACTAACGGAGCAACTTCTCGAATCTGCAGTATCGTGAAGGTTTCCCCGTTCTCGATTCTGACAAAGACGCAAAAAAAAGGAGAATTGGCTTCATCTCAATAGTCGTAAAACGCGAAATAGGAGAATTTGAGAGGATCGTAAATCGCAAGGAGAATTGAGATCAAAACAGCAACTAGTGTTATCCAATGTTATAAGTTAAAAGAACCCTCGGAACAAGACAGTCATCGAATCACCCGCGTCTAGACTTAAGCCTGTGCGCCTAAGAAAAAGAAAAGGACATAAAAACAAAGTTAGTGCAGGGCCATAGAAAATTATAAAGTATCATAGAATATACGATTATTTTTGTGAAAAAAAAAAAACGTGCCGTACGAAATTCGGGTCTCCAAGTTTAAGAACTGTTGGAGCGATTACAAACTAGGTTGCATAGGCACTATGGGCACCACGAGTCCTTCTAAGCTTCACCTGAGGCCACTTACCGTAACATTCGTCAAAATGGTGGGTCCGACGAAATTTCCCTTTTCGTATCCCTTAACGGTGACATCCCTGCCATCTAAGATACACTTGGCTCCTTCCTGAATACTCTTGTCAATGATGGAGGTGATCCTCTGTTTAGCCTGAGGTGAGATAACGGGTCCAACATCGGTTCCCGGTTCGTGTCCTGGAAAAAAGGTTTTTAGTCGCAGCAAAAAGTGTCTGCCGTGACCAGGATTCGAACCTGGGTTACGGCGGCCACAACGCCGGGTCCTAACCACTAGACGATCACGGCTAGCAGACACATGCTAGAGGAAAGCCAACAACCACATAACGTAGCTCGATCCGTTCATACTTGTCAATAGGCTTATCAGTAGTGTTGGGCGATATTCAGGAATATCGAAGTATCGATATTTCGATATTTTTAAATTCGATAATCGATATTTCGATTATCGTAAACCAATATTTGGCGTACTTGAAATGTTTATACTGCTACCTTTTTCATGAAAAAAAAATCAACAAAAACGAAACTGAACTAAAAGAACAAAATCAAACATTCCCATTAAGAAAGAGTACGCATGTCCGCGTTTTTTCTTCCCAGCCGTGTTTCTCCTCACTGATCGAACTTAGTTTGAGATCCCTATTCGTTCTTTTAATTCCGAAAATCCCGAATAATATAAAATTGCACATCGGATTGCAAATATCGAGAATATCGATATCTGAAAAGTCAATATCGAAATATCGATATTTTTCAGTAATATTGATATTTCGATTATCGTATCGATTATCGCCCAACACTACTTATCAGTTGGAAACCAAACCTTGGCTTATCATCTACGACCCGTGACGGTTCCGTGACGTCATGAAATAAATAGAGACATTCGATCACATTAATGTTGCAGAATATGTTTGTATCTATACATATAGAACTTCCGGAATCTGGGCTTCCAGATTATTCTTTGACTTCTTCTGTAAATTGCATCTGGAATATGAACCGGTCTGAAAGTACACCAAAATAATCCGGAAAAAAGGGGCTTTTGAACTTCCAGATTTCCGGAATTTTTCAGTATCGCAGAAGAAATTCAGAAAAAATCACGGAGAATCTGGGAACCCAGATTCCGGAAGGTGAAGACCCGACTTTACACTTATAAACTGTTCTAGGGACTACCAGTTCCGTTAGTAAATGGAAAATCAACTGTCAAGCTGGACAGGAGACCCAGGAAGTGACGATGCTCAAGTGAATCTCGTCAGGTCCCTTACGAGGGGTTGCCCACTCTCAATTTTAGTGTACAGCAAGTGCCCGGTGCCGCGATGCCCGGTCGGTACCGGCACCGGCTGAAACCTGTCGGCACCGGGTGTCACGTGTTGAAACATCAAAATAAGCATTTTTGGAAGCGTTTGAAAGATGAATTGCTCAGTTTATTGTCGGCACCGGTGCCGGCACTGCCTATTTCGGTTGCTGCCGGCCGGTGCCGAGAAAAGGTGTACAGCAGGTGCCGGGGAGTGGGCAACCCCTCGGTCCCTTATTTGCTCGGCAAGTTTCATGGACCTAGCCCATCTGGAACAGTCTAGTACATTCAGACCCTTTTTGATAACCATGGTGTTGACTAAACTTTAGCCCATTAATGCCGGCTCGTGACGTCACAGGAAAAGTTTATATTTTCCATTTACTAACGGAACTGATTGTCCCTAGAACGGTTTACAAATGTAAATGCGTCCGGCGTCTCACTGGCCGCTTGGCTCTATATATATACAGATACAAATATATATACTGCAACATTAATTCAATCAAATTTCTCTATTTCTTTCACGACGTCACAAAAACGTCACGGGCCGGCAATAATAAGCTAAGGTTTGGTTTCCACCATAACCATGCTCAAACGCTGGGGCATGCTGGAAGGGGTGGCTCGGCTCGCCTGATCACATGAAAGGATTTCGTATATTCGACTGAGTCAGAGTTTTTTCAAACCTGGCAAGCCTCTTCGCCCAGTCTTCCTACTTCCATGCGTCTCAAGAATCGACTGGACCTCGCCCGGGTTGCTCCCGGGTCAGAATAGTAATATATCCCGACCCGAGACCAACTCGGCCGAGATGTTTAATTATATGGGGAGAAGGAAGCCGTGAGAACACCTTCCTTCCACTCCTTCCCACTATAGATCACAGCCCTCCCGGCACCCATTTCCTTCCTACTCTACCTTTTCGCCATACCCATACCCGTAGCTGGGGTATATCGGCTCTGCCTCAGCTCTGAAATGGCCCGTTTCACCTTCATCATCACTGAGCATGATTCGGCTTGGCCTGATCATCAGAAAAACGGATCGCCTAAGTCAGAGCTGGGCCAGTGTTGCCACCGGCAGTAAATTTTTACTAGATCTAGTAAAAAATATTAAATCTAGTAAATATAGAGGATCTAGTAAATTTCATTTTAATCTAGTAAAAAATCCCAATTTCTAGTAAAAAAGATGGTCCAACCCAGAAGTTGTCATTTTTCATAGATTCTGAGGAAATGTACAAAAATATTAGGATCCATTCTTGCTTATCACTCCATAGTTCTTAATTTTGTCTGTAACCAAACCAAGTATCGGAGCTCTTTGTCCATTGTGTTAAGTCTTTTGTCCCTGATGAAAACGAACGAACCAATTGCTTTGAGAAAAATCGACAGTTTTTAAAAGAATTTGGCCTGTTTTAAGAAAAAATTGACTGTTTTTATGAATCCAGTACAGGTAGACAAAATGCAATGCACGTGTCGCGGCGACAGCCGCGAAATTTTTTTTTGAGTTAGTAAATTTTATAAAAATCTAGTAAAAAAATTCTCCGGAATTTAGTAAACTTAATTTTGGTCGGGTGGCAACACTGGCTGGGCTCTGTCGGCTCTACCTCAGTCCTAAAATGGCAACCCCTCGCTGTATACGGTACAGTATGGCAAAACTGCAAGTGCAATAAACAAGGACGTCGCTAGCCAAAATTCGGGGGGGGGGGGGTGGCAGGGCAAAATATCGTGCCGCTGGCTGATCGGACCTATCACGTCACAGAGATAGTTATTTCCACGGTAACGACGCTCCCGAGCGTGGTAGGCAAATAGTTACTATTTCGAGAAGTGGAACGGTAAGCATAGTAACTTTTCATGGGGTTGGAACGAAAATAGAAACTAACAGTTACTATTGTTAGAAGGGTGGAACACGCTCGAGGTGTCGGACAACAAGATTCCGGATTCTAGAAAGGTGTCATAGAGGCAAGACATCTGAGAGATACAACAAATATTGAAGTAAATGGGGTAGTGGTACAATAAAAAGAAGCAAAGATTAAAAAAATGTAGTAGTCAGTCATTAAAAACGTTCCACAAGATGGCACATGAAACAAGGTCAAAGGTTTCGATGGGATCCCAAAGCAAAGGTATATTGGATATTCAGACAATCGGGTCCTGTATATGTTCTGTCTTCACTAGATCCCGTAAACATTTTGTTTTTCCCAGCTCAGATTAACCAAGTCACAATTCCGCACGGAGCACAAATGCTAGTCGAAAATCATAAGCTCTTCTGATCGATCAAGTTCTTTATACAGATACATCACCTTGCAAATTATATCAGAGGCCTTGTAAATTATATCAGAGGACTTAGCTCATTCTGAAATTTATAAGGTTTTCCAAACGCAGAGTCGACACCTACCTGCATTGACTTTCAGGGCTTTAGTCCTCTGCACCAAATCTGGGATCCACGCGTTTGCTTCACCGACAAACACGGCTGTGCTTAGCGCCATGCACCTCTGACCAGCTGCACCGAAAGCTGCACCAACAAGCTGGTTCAAAGTGTTTTCTTTGTTGGCATCCGGAATCACTACACCGTGATTTTTGGCACCCATGTTGGACTGAACTCGCTTGCCATTGAGGGATCCACGTTCATAGATATATTTACCCTTGAACAGATCAGATTTGACTTAAAGTTTAACTGAAAAGCTATAGCTTACTTTGGATTTGAAGACAAGGAATTACTTTGACCAAATTACTTTGATTTTTCTTCTTTTTTTTTTACCTTGGGCTCTAGCAGTGACGTTCAGAATATGTACTGCTGGCCCGGCGAGACATAGTTCACCCCGACGCGGAAAATTTGAATTTCAACAAAAGCGTGCATTTCAATGGCTAACAAAGCGAGTCTCATGAAATCTCCGATTCCAGGTTTTAAGGTCACTTCTGAAATAATTTACCGTTGTAGTTGCTAAATATTTCAAGCAGCGAAAGAAAAAGTTCATTAGATGGAAATCTATCATATGAATGGCGGAACAACGAAGTAACTCATTTTTAACGGATGTTTCAGTCTCATTAACGGACACCTGAACAATGAAACCATACTTGAACACACCCTGGAGAATGGATTTACAGACATGGCCACGGAGAGCATTCTTCTCCTGAACGTGACGTTTTCAAAATTGGAATGTTCGTTTTTGGAGGTTTGCACATGCAGACTATAAAACAAAAAGCGCAATTCATTCAAATCTTGTACAGCGCTGGCCGGATCGTATTGGAATTTTTTCTAGATACGTTTGGGCTTAACTGGTTAAAAAATATTCCAGAAGAAGGGTTGATTGGAGACATTTGTTCATTTCTAAAACTGTTCGGTACCGAAATAAGGACAGATGCAAAATGAAGCAAAAATCATAGCTTGGAAACACTATTTCGGATTTGGATTGGGTTTCTGCAGGCAATGTTAACGGACGTCATACAGATAGGGATGATACTTGGTACTCTTCATTCAGGTGTCCTTTAAGTGAATTAGTGATGCATAACTAGATTGTCGTATCTTCGCCCAATATGGTTAACTTTAACGTTGTGCTCAGAAATGTGCACAGGCGAAAGCCTGTATACTGCACATAATGTTATTGTTATCATTAAATCAGACTTACAGCTTGATCAGATCCCACGAAGGAGATGGCCTTGATATCGGGGTGATCGCAGATGAAGTTGACAGCGTCGTGTGCACCGTGGATGCAGTTAACAACCCCTGGGGGCATGCCAGCCTCCTTGAGCATGTCTAACAAGAGCATACAAGCTCCGGGATCCCTTTCGGATGGCTTGATGATGTAGGTGTTTCCGCAAACAGCGCCGACGGGGAACATCTGAAAACGAGCATGGTTAAATCTCCAATTCAGGCAAGACGTAACATTTTTTTTTTCATTTCGACAATTTGTTTAGTTATAGCACTGCCAGAACTTGGATAGCATATATAACACACGTTTGCGCATCATTCTGTCAAATATTATGAGAATCTGTTATATCCCTTTCAAATATTAGTTGCGTTTTTGCTGATACCATGGTATCTGATATACGGTCTAAAGTCGTTTTTGCAGTTATCGTGGTATCTGATACCACGGTCAAAAGGCGTTTTTGCAGTTGTCGTGGTATATGGCCAGTTACCGTGGTAACAGATATTCAGATATCACGGTCCGACCGTGGTATCTGGTCGTGGTATCTGGAAAACTCATCTCACTTTCATCAAATTTTGTTAAATTGGTGAGAAAGAAGTTCAGCACTTAGTGATGTAACTGGATGTCAAGTTTTTATTTTGGGATGACGTCTAAAACTGCTATTTCGGCAATAGTCGTTTTTGCAGTGGACCGTATATCAGATACCACGGTAGCTGCAAAAACGACGAATTGCAGATCCAGTTACCGTGGTAACAGATACCATGGTATCCGCAAAAACGCAACTATTATCTTCGCCAAACATAACACTTAAAAGGCATATACTAATAACGTTTAACCGAAGGATGCACAAACATGTCTCAAAACATATACAAAACTTCTGACAGAAAGCCTTGTATCATAAATATTCCTTGAGCCCAAGCTGACTTTTAAACATATATCCGAACAATGCATAAAAGGAATACGGATTTTTTTTTTTTTTTTTTGTAGTACTTTTTCTCCTCTGGTAGTACTTCTTTGCTACTTGGGTAGTGCATTTTATTATAGTCAAGTGGCAACCCTGATGTGGATCAGCACGAATCCCTGGTCCAGGGCCTGGACCCTGGCTTTGAGCTTGAACTTCAATCCCTGTGAAGGCGTAGGCCAAAGCATCGCAGCTGACGTATCCGTTTTATGCATTATTTGAATATAGCCTATTAAACGTTATGAGAATATATTTTTTTGAACCTTTCAGATACCATCTTTCCGCAAAACATAACACTTAAAATGGTCATAGGTGTTATCAAAGTTCTGACAGAAAGCCTTGCATTAAACGTTATGAGAATAGCCTATATATGTTATAAATCTTTTAAATATTATCTTTTCGCGAAACATAACACTTAAAAGGGTCATAACAGCGATATTCTGATGACGTTTAACAAAAGGATTCGCATATATGTGTTATATGTTAGCAAACTGCAAAGTCTCACACTTCTGACAGAAAGCCTTGCATTAAACGTTATGAGAATATATCTGTTATGAACCTTTTAAATATTATCTTTTCGCGAAACATAACACTTAAAAGGGTCATAAGAGCGACATTCTGATAACGTTTAACAAAGGGATGCGCAAATATTGTTATCTGTTCGCAAACTGCCAAGTCTCACCTGTATAATACCAGAAATTGTACTTCCAACTGAATCGCAAAACTCGGCAAAGAAAATGTGAATCTCTTCATTTGCGATTAATTTTCAGTCGATTATTAACCACAGTCCATAGCCTAATCCTGGGTGATATACAGTAATGGCGACAAGCTAAAGCTTAACGCCAATGTAATAATAAATGAACAGTAAAAGTTTGTACAAAAGTTGATTAAAGGTACGGTGTATTGCCGTATGAGTTAAGAGATATGATGAATTCATTTATGAACGTAATTTGTTGCCAGATAAGTAGCTCGCCCGGAATCCGACCGAAGCAGGAAATTTGGGGAAAGTAAAGTTTTTTTTCGGAAGTCGATTAGAGATAATATAATGTAGGGGTAAGGAGACATGCTGAATCCATTTTTGAACTTTATTTCTTGGCGAATAACCAGTTTACTGAGAAACCGGCCAAAACCGGAAATTTGGTAGAAGTTAAATTTTCGGGAATAACACAGATCCCGTAACAAATACACGAGATCCGACGAAGACCGGAAAATTAAAAGGCCGGATTGTCTGAACGAAGAAGTCAATAAATATTCCCCTTTGGGATCCCATCAAAGCATTTATTCGTGTTGTTCGTCTATTCTACTCTTTGCTTTTATTTCAAGTCTTCGGTATTTATTTAGCAGGGCACGGGTAAACACATGTATATAACACTATAGTTGCGTGTTCTTTCAGCATTTACCTTTCCCTTTTCGCCTTTAGCATTTAGCCTTTTTCAAGCCCTTTTTGCTATTTTGAAAATCACCATTTTAACTAAGGACTTTAAAGTTTAACCGAAAAGGGCTGGGATAGGACAATCTAGTTATCCTCACTTATTCACTTAAATTGGCATGAAGATCCGCTGAAAATGCGTTACTTCGTTGTTCTGCTGTTCACGAATAATCGATTTTCAAATAGTGGAATTTCCTTGTGATTCATGGTACGGAATTTTTGTTGTATGCTTTACGAAAAAGATTTATGATTTTTTTTTCTGTTCAGGCACTAAGCAATCTTCACCAATCTCACCACTGCCCACTGAAAAGCTGCGTTTGTGTTGAGATTAAAATTTCCAGCGTCATAGTAGAATTTACATTGTGGGGACGGCCGGAGAAACTCTGAGCCTCATAACTAGAGCAGATAGTGGAAAATCAAAAAATTCCTTTGCAGAATCCAAATAATTCAGTGTACCGTATCCAGTTAAATGACACACAAATAAGTTGGCTTTTCAGTTATACTTTAATCTCCGGGATTAAGAACTAACGAATGATGTTACGGTAGTATGTTGCATTGGCATTATGGGTACGACTACTAATAAAAAGGGGAAATTATCCAACAGCCTCAGGACCATTTGGTGAAACGCAAAAAAGGTAAAGACCGGTAAAAACGGCAAGTGAAAAGGAGAACAAAAACGCAACTATTGCTTACCCAGAGGGGAATCATAGCTGGGAAGTTGAAGGGGGTGATTCCCGCGCAGACGCCAAGGGGTGCACGAATCGTGTAAGTGTCCATGTCCTTTGAAATGCCAGTCATCGTTTCACCAAGCTGCAGGTTCGTAATGCTACAAGTGTGCTCAACAACCTCTGAAAGAAGAAACAGCAGAAATTAAAGACGGCCTCAAAAAACGCTGTTTCTGTTTAACAAACAGCAAAGATATCAGAAACACCATGAAAAGAGCAAGCAACGGTTGCAAAGCAAGCAACGGTTGCAAAGCAACCGCAGTACCAGACACCACGGTAGCCGCATAAACGACAAAATTCCGAACCAGTGAACGTAGTACCAGATACCATGGTATCTCCATAAACACAACTAATGATATTTAAATACCAGCATGCGACAAGTTCATCCTCACAACTGTTCTGAATGTCTCCTGTACTTTTTATTTCTGTTCGTCCTCGAGACGTGTTTCTACGTAGAACAAGAATGTTTCATGCCTGATCCCTTGGTATTTATGAATGAATTAAGTATTTTATTACCCATAAAACAGCACAATGGAAAAGAAGATGAAGAATGTGAAAAGAAAGAAAACAACAATTATGAAAAACAACATTATTAACCTAGATCCAGAATCACAAAACAAAAAATCTAATCAAAAAGGATGCCCATCCAGGGGTCCAACGTCCTCATAATTAAGGTTCGCGACCAGTTTTTCAACGCTAAGCATTATGTTGCCACACAAGAGAGGCAGGTCCGTATCAGAACAAAATAACACTAGAGAGTAGCGCCAAGACTTGAAAAAAGTGACACACACTCGAATAGCAGCGACACTAGCACCACTAACGATAGTGAACGTCCCTATTGAAACTCAATCGGTCGTGCAACAGAGCTAGATCCAAAAATTTCGTATTTTGGACACAGCAAAAAATGATACAAACTCCCGTTTCCTCGATGTGAGCAGACCGCATCTTAGCTTTACTAGAAATTTAAGCCCGCAAGTTTGTCTCGCTTTAAATGTCGCAAGCGTAGTGGGCGCCTGTAAGTATGGCCCGTTTGCGAAGCAAGGAAAGCATAGGTCTTGACGCTACTCCCTAGTGTTATTTTGCTCTGGTCCGTATCAAGCAGAAGACGAAGATTGAATCGGAACTAGTCTTTCCAGGTCTGGGTCCAGTACTTGATCATATTATTCCAGCATACTTCCCAACAAAAACTCCAAGACACAAAGTCGACTGAAAGAAAATCAGCCTCCCCAATTTACCTGTCAAGCAGGCCCGTATCCAGGAATTTATTTCGGGGGGGGGGTTGGGGGTTGAACCAAAAAGAGCAAAAAAGGCACAAAGACGTTAAAGCCTACAAAAAAAGATTACTTTTGTGGGTTTCGGGGGGGGTTGAACCCCTAACCCCCCCCCCGACCCCCCTGGGTAAGGCCTTGCTGTCAAGCCACCTTTTTTGCATATATCAAAGCAAGTTGTCGAGATTCTGACGGAGCCCCCTCGAAAATAGCCTATCTAAAAAACATGTCCGTTCTGAATACTAAATTTCATCCCTTCCCCCAAGCATTCGGCACTAGGGAGTGAGACAAGCTTTCGCGGTAGTCCCCGTCTCTATCCCCCCCCCCCATGTCGCCAGATTCGCTCCTAACCTGTAAACGGAAGGTCTATATCATATAACTGTAATCTAAAATGGGATTCACGTCGAAAGTTTTTCAATACAAGCCTTTCCCTCTACTGCCGTTTTAAACCACTTGTAAAATTTCTTGTCCTTTTCCTCCAAGTTTATTATAGTTTTATTAGACCTATTCTTGAGTACGCTTACCTGCTTGGCAATTTGGACTCACTTCAAAGCACATTTACCGTAATGAGCATATTCGAAAAGGTCCCTTATTATCATTAACACTGAGGGTAAGGTACCTCACAGACACCTACTAAAAGGTTCCAGCTGTCTACCCTGGAAGAGAGACAAACCCACATTAGCACGGTTTCACTGTTAGAACCCTCTCTGTTCTCCCGCTACGTAATTTCAATGGGTAGTGAGGCGATCCAAAGCGTCCCTCCATCAGATAATTTTTTGGTATGAGAATTTTCTTGTCAGGAATGCCACTGATCCGCTTTTCAGCTGCCATCCTGTGAAAAGGGCACTCCTCAGGCACGCGCCCATAGCGCGTTTCAATGTTTGTTTAAAGTTTAACCGAAAAGGGCTAGGATAGCACAATCTAGTTACCAATCAGTTATTCACTTAAATTGGCTTGAAGACCCGCTGAAAATGAGTTACTTCGTTGTTCCGCTACTCACGAAGAATCGATTTTCAAATAGTGGAATTTCCTTGTGATTTGTGGTGCCTCTATGCGCTTGTATTTTTGCTGTATGCCTTACGAGGAATATTTGTCAATTTTTTTTTGTTCAGGCACTAAGCAATCTTCACCGATCTCACCACTGCCCACTGTAAAGCCGCATTTGTGTTGAGATTAAAATTTTCCGCGTCATAGTAGAATTTACGCTGTGGGGACGGCTGGAGATATTCTGTGCCTCATAACTAGAGCAGATAGTGGAAAATCAAAAAATCCCTTTGCAGAATCCAAATAATTCGGTGTATCCAATTAAATGACACACAAATGAGTTGGCTTTTCAGTTAAACTTTAACTTTATTTGTGTTTTTGTGTGATATATGGCCTTTGGCTGAAATAAAGCTTATTATTATTAATATCGTATCTCCTCCTTATTTCCCTATATGTATTGGACCAGAGCGAGAAATTTCTAAAAGAAATCACCCAAACAGCCGTGCACGCCCGTATCCAGGAATTTGTTTGGGGGGGGTTGCCCTTCTGGTGGGGGGGTGCCAGCGGGTCGGACCAAAAATTATAAAATAAAAAACATAGATCACATCTTAAAACTACAAAAAACGATTCATTTTGTGGGTTTCGGGGGGGGTCGAACCCCCTACCCCCCCCCCCCCCCCCTGGATACGGCCTTGCAGCCGTGGCCTGTTTGTTTTCAGCAGTTTTTTCTACAAAAATGTTAACGTGATTTAAGTATTTGGTATTTATTTTGTATAACGTGAAGGTCAAATTCAGCGGTAACGATGTGATAGTTTGGTCAATAAAATTATATTCTATTCCATATAGAAATCTATCAAGTTTCATCCAAATCGGATCTCCTGTTTGCAGTTACGCAGGCGACAAGGTTCCTAACTCCCACGCCCACGGATGATTGAGTCCAGAAAAAAACGAGTTCAAGTAAATCTGGCCAGGTTACACCAGGTCTCTAATATGCCTGCCACCATCTTTTCAGGCCAGCACGAAGTACCGCGCGATGAACTGGCAAAACTGTACCCCAAGGCTTCTACTAGAATAGAATACACAACAACGCATAAAACAAGTAGACCACTCACAGACGAAGGATTGTTACAATTTGGAGACTGGCTCAGTAAAGAACAAGACCAAAGGTTCCGATGGGATCCCAAAAATTGAATATTTGATCCAGACAAACAGGTTTTGTTTTCGCGAGATCCAGTGACCCAACGACCCAACAGACCAAATGAAAGTCTGGAATTGCATCCGATAAAACCACAAACGCTATTTGGCTACAATATTCACGACTAGAAACGAAGCCTTTATTTAGACCATCCAAAAGTTCCCGGTTTCAGCCGGATTCCAGACGAACTATATATCCGGCAAAAAAAAATTGTCATATACGAATTCAGCATCTGTTCTTGCCCCCAAATCGTACATCTAATCAACTAATACAAACACAACTTTTGCTTTCAAAAATTTTCCTGTTTCAGTCGGATTCTGACCTAAAAACTTGTCCGAGTAGAAAATGCTTTTCATATAAGGATTCAGCATGTCTTCTTACCCCTGAAACAAACATCTAATCAACTTCAAATAAAACTTATACTTTTAACAAACTTTCCGGTTTTGGCCGGATTCCGGACGAACTACTTGTCCGGCAAAAAAATGATTGTCATATACGGATTCAGCATCTCTTCTTACCCCTAGATCGAACATCTAATCAACTTCAAATAAAACTTTTACTTTTAACAAACTTTCCGGTTTCGGCCGGATTCCAGGCGAACTACTTGTCTGGCGAAAAATAACGTTCATATTCGTGTTCGGCATGCCTTCTTACCCCTATATCGAACATCTAGTCAACTTCAAATAAGATTTCTACTTTTAACAAACTTTCCGATTCTGGTCGGATTCCGGACGAACCACTTGTCCGGCGAGAAAACGGTTTTCATATTCTTGTTCAGCATGCCTTCTTACCCCTATATCGAACATCAAATCAACTTCAAATAAGACTTCTACTTTTAACAAACTTTCCGGTTTTGGCCGGATTCCGGACGAACTACTTGTCCGGCGATAAAATGGTTATCATATTCGTGTTCAGCGTGTCTTCTTACCCCATAATCGACTATCACATTAGTTGTTTAAAAAATTTTGCTTGCCCCTTAATTTAAACCCCCTCCCCCACCCCCAAATGTAAAGCTACAGGGCCCATCTACGAACTCGACCTTAGTCTTGACCCAAAGAATCCCCACACCAAGTTTCATCAAAATATCTCGCTGCTTTCGAGAGTTATCGTGCTTACAGACAGACAGACGGACGGACGGACGGACGGACGGACGGACGGACGGACGGACGGACGGACGGACGGACAGACGGACAACTTTTGCGATGTCATAGGTATCCCTCCACTTACGTTTTGGGATCCCAAAAATGGGATGGGGTGTACGCTACTGCTAGCCCTAGCGAGAAGGCTAGTCTTTTTCAGGCTGAACTGCTTCAGAAATATCAGACCTGCTTCCCGGAGAAAACCAGGAAATTTTTTTCGTCGGACAGACCTTACATCACGAAGCCTATCAAAGACATGATATACGAAAAAAGACGTCTTTTCAGTCAAGGCAAGCGACATCAAGCCAACATTTTAAAAAATCGTATAAGGAAAATGACTCGCCAAGCCGCAACGCGTCACTATGAAAACAAAGTCGGACACCTTTTGAAAGCCAAGGCTAGCCAATGGTACAGCAATATCAAACAGATGATTGGCAAGACCGAAGTGGGACTTGATTTTAACTTGGATGAAGATGCGGCTGTCACAGCTAACAACTTAAACGCCCATTTAGCACACATCGTTCAGTCACTCCCACCTCTATCCAAGGAGGAAATCCCCGCTCCTCCTCCCACATTCAATGGTTTTCCCGAGATATCAAAGACAGAAGTCAGAACAAAGCTGGAGAAACTAAAGCGAACAAGTATCACTCCAGTTGACATTCCAGTCGACTTGATAAAAGCTTTCCCTGATTACTTGAGTTCACCTTTAGCTGACATCTTCAACCAGATAACCAAAACAGGCGAATATCCGTCCGTGTGGAAGAATGGATTCATCACACCAATTCCAAAGAAGGACTCGCCGAATGACTTCTCAGGGGTTCGGCCTATAACAATGACCCCGATCTTCAGTAAAGTGTATGAAAGTTTTCTTTGCACTTGGCTGAAACATCACATTCTGGAAAGCATTGATCCCGGACAATACGGTAACATGCCACACACCTCAACTTCACACTATCTGATCAGTTTATTGGATAAAATTCTCAGTCACCTTGATGAGCCGGAACGTTGGGTCAATCTGATAGCGATAGATTTGAAAAAGGCATTTGACCTTATTTGTCATAGTGTTCTCCTGAAAAAACTTCTTGCAAACTTTAATGTTCAACCTTTCCTTGTAAGAATAGTTGCTAATTTCCTATCAGATAGAACCCAACGTACCAAGTATAAATCGTGTTACTCAGACCCTTTACCCATATTTTGCGGGGTTCCGCAAGGAACTCTGCTGGGTCCACTATTGTTCCTAGTAATGATAAACGATCTGGCAAATACCATACCAGATCGCTGGAAATACGTAGACGACCTGTCCGTCACTGAATGCTGCTACAAAAACATTCGAAGTAGTGCAGCAGCACTGATGAGTGACATCTGTGAGGAAGCAGCAATTGATAAAATGATAGTCAACCTCGAGAAGTCAGTTGTTCTGACCATTTCATTCCTCAAAAGCAGCCCTTCCTTCTTCCCAGAACTTCCGGATTCCTGCCGGGTAAAAGAGATAAAACTCCTTGGAGTATACCTTACATCAGACCTAAGATGGGATAAGCAAATTGAGGCTATGCTCAAAAGGGCGAATATGGCCATAGCGTCCCTGAAACTTTTATCCCGCCATGGAGTACCACCTAAACACCTTCTTCATGTTTACTTTTCATTCATACGATCTTCCCTAGAGTACTGCAGCCCTGTGTGGCATTTCGGACTTACACAGGAGCAGTCGGACCGGCTTGAGAAGATCCAGTATAGAGCCCTTCTAATTGTGTCTAAATCTCCGAAAGTTCCCTATTCCTCCCTACTCAGTGATTTCAGATTAGAAACTCTGGCAACCCGCCGCCTCAACATATCCCTCAAGTTTGGTACAAGTATTCTGGCCAACCCAATCCTAAGAAAAATCCTGCCACCAGATTACGAGACGACACGTATCCGACTTCCGCGATCAGTGGCTCAGCCAGTGCCAAGGCTACAACCGGTTGCATGTTCCCACACCCGGTACCTAAATAGTTTTGTCCCTTCTTTCGTCAAGTTTTTTAACAATGGATTTACAGTTGATTCCTAATATCTTCCCTTAGAATTTAAGGTCATTTATAGTTTGGTTATTTTAGCGTAATTTTGTTAATTGTAAATAATATGAATTTCGACACTAAGATTCAAGCGATATTAATAACTGTAATTTTATTGACAAGTTATGTGACTTGACAGACAAATGGCCAGTTATAGACCATGGTGTGATTTAGCTCGATAGGCTACATGTTATTCAGTTCCAAATATTACAGTTTCAGTGTATACATTGTTGACGTAAAATCAACCAGTCGGCTTATCGCCGTTTAAAGATTTTTAATGAATAAACTAAATTGAATTGAATTGAATTGAAAAACAATCGACAGATAAATAGCAAAAGCGACCAGTGTACGGCACTCAACCAAAAGCTGCAAGTGCCACAAACTGATAACAGTTTGACAAGAACCTCAACAAAACTACGGTTAATAATTCTGCATCTTTATTCTGACCATCGTTACGGCACTGTCTGCCAAGAACAAAGTACTATCAGCTTAAGTTTCAAGACGTAGACACAAACAAGTACATTAGTTAGTCTAGAGCACGTCCCGAATGTCACCGAACAAAAATAATTGGAAACTATGACTTACGAAGTCCTCTTAGAACGTCTCCTTCAGCATCGACCAAAGTCTTGCCCTGTTCCGTGGTGATGTTTTCGGCCAACAGTTTCTAAAAGGAAAGATCTTTAGTTGCGTTTTTGGGATCCCAAAACGTAAGTGGAGGGATACCTATGACATCGCAAAAGTTGTCCGTCTGTCCGTCCGTCGGGTTTAAATTAAGGGGCAAGCAAAATTTTTTAAACAGCTAATGTGATAGTCGATTATGGGGTAAGAAGACACGCTGAAGACGAATATGAAATTCATTTTCTCGCCGGACAAGTAGTTCGTCCGGAATCCGGCCAAAACCGGAAAAATTGTAAAAAGTAAAAGTCTTATTTGAAGTTGATTAGATGTTCGACATAGGGGTAAGAAGGCATGCTGAACAAGAATATGAAAACCGTTTTCTCGCCGGGCAAGTAGTTCGTCCGGAATCCGGCCAGAACCGGAAAGTTTGTTAAAAGTAGAAGTCTTATTTGAAGTTGACTAGATGTTCGATATAGGGGTAAGAAGGAATGCTGAACACGAATATGAAAGTTATTTTTCGCCAGACAAGTAGTTCGCCTGGAATCCGGCCGAAACCGGAAAGTTTGTTAAAAAGTAAAAGTTTTATTTGAAGTTGATTAGATGTTCGGTCTAGGGGTAAGAAATAATGCTGAATCCGTATGTGACAATCATTTTTTTGCCGGACAAGTAGTTTCGTCCGGAATCCGGCCAAACACTGAAATTTTGTTAAAAGTAGAAGTTTTATTTGAAGTTGATTAGATGTTCGTTTCAGGGGTAAGAAGACATGCTGAATCCTTACATGAGAAGCATTTTCTACTCGGACAAGTGTTTAGGTGGAATCCGGCTGAAACTGGAAAATTTTTGGAAGCAAAAGTTGTGTTTGTAGTTTTGATTAGATGTCCGATTTGGGGGCAAGAACAGATGCTGAATTCGCGATATGACAAATTTTTTTTTGCCGGATATATAGTTCGTCTGGAATCCGGCTGAAACCGGGAACTTTTGGATGGTCTAAATAAATGCTTGGCTTCTAGTCGTGAATATTGTAGCCAAATAGCCTTTCTGGTTTTATCGGATGCACTTCCAGACCTTAACACTGGATCTCGCGAAGACAAAACCTATCCGTCTGGACCAAATATTCAATTTTTGGGATCCCATCGGAACCTTTGGTCTTGTTGCAATTGCCATGGTATCCGATACCACGGTCTATTCGCCGTTATACCACGATCAAATGGCGTTTCTGCATTTACCGTGGTATTTGGCCAATTACCGTGTTAACTGGTCGTGGCATCTGAAAAAATCATCTTACTTTCTTCATCACCAACACATGAGCATGGGTGCTTTATGGCATTTTTTCATGCAATATCCGACTATCATTATAATTGTTATCGAATATAACTCAGTAGCTTACCATGTTATTTCTGATGATGTGCTGGTACTTGAACATAACTTGCTGCCTTGTTAGAACAGAAGTCTTGGACCAGGAGCTGAATGCAGTTTTTGCCGCCTCAACTGCCCGCTCCATTTCAGCAGTGGTTGACTTGGGCACTCGGGTCACAACCTAAGAAAACTTACGTTATTTTAAAAACTGGATAATTTCCCAACTAACGAAGAACAAACACTGTACCATATGGGTTTCAAGCAGGTGAACCAAAATCCCCTCCATTCCATGTTATCGCGGGTTTAGGCTACGTACAGCTTCCTTAAAGTTTAACTGAAAAGCAAGCTTATCCTTATATCTTGGATTTTGAACACACTGAATAATTTAAACTCTGCTAATGGATTTTTTCATCTTGAGCTGTAGTACTGACTTCAGATTATGCAGTGGTGGCCCGACAAGACAAAGTTCATCCCAACTCGGAGGATTTGAATTTCAAAAAAGCGTTCATTTCAATGGCTAATGAAACGAAGATCAGGAAAGGTTCAATACCAAATTAGAAGGTCACTTCTGAAAAAAGACCACTATTGTGTGTGACCCCAAAAAGATTAATTTTTCGGCAATCGTTCTAGTTGCTAAATATTTCAAGCATAGAGGTACAAGCACATAGAAATCCGAAAGAAAAAGTTCATTCGATAGAAATCGATTATAGGAATAGCGGAACAACGAAGTAACGCATTTTCATAAGGTCTTCAAGCCTATTTAAGTGAAGAAGTGAAGACTGTCGTAACTTTAAAGTCCCAGTGACTTTTAGTGGGCTAACTCCTACTCAGTCTTCACCTGTGCGTGTTGTTTCTACTATAATTCGCACCAATTGAATTAAGAAAGTTTTCTCTAAAAAGCAGATTGCGGAGACTCCTCGCTGTTTCTTTCGAAAGCTGTGCAGAGCAACACCACTACAGAGGAGTTGCTCATTGCGAAAATAGATGCACAATAGGTGCACGGTGCCCAGTCGGTGTCCATAGGAGGAGTAGCCTACACTGTTTTCCACCAAGTTGGAAATCCCTTGACCATGATGACGTAGCCTCAAGTTGCTACAGTGGAATTCTGAGAACGAATCTGTCCTGTTTGCTCTCAAGTTTCAGTCAAATCAAAATTAAATGTATCATAGTAAGTTTATCTTTTCCTTCAGTTCTATGCTAAGATGCTGATCTTGCTTGTATTCAGCCAATCTCGTGTACATTATGTAGCCTAGAGTCTAAAGAAAACACACAACTAAGTTAGTTCTAAAATATCCAGCCACTAGAACTAATCTTCAGAAACTTGTATCACAGAGACGGCAGGGGTTTACATGAAAAGTAATATTAATCTCAAGTTGTCATAATGGAATTTCAAACATCTTAAGTCAAAAGCTTGCCCAATCTTTTGGTAACAAAATATTTCCTAGAACCAGGGACCCATAAATTTCCTTTACAGGGGGCTTGTCATTTCCTATGCTTCTATATTGCTATGTTGACCGATCCAAATCTAGTTTCCAAAAATCCCCACTTGAGTTGAATCGGCATTCTTGTTTAATTGCCTCATTGGACGTGCGCGCCAAAGAGACTCCTCCCTCAAGGCGCCAGCAGCCAATCCCAAATTTTGTTTATCTGGCCATTGACGTGATTGGACCGTGGGTATTTCTTGAACTATCTTCCGACCGGTCAAGAGCGCATCAGAAATCTCTAATTGACAAGCCCCTTGTAAAGGAAATTATGGGTCCCTGCTAGAACCATATTCACTGGAATATCCTCCCACCTCAACATCAGCCGGCATTGGTATGCAGAGCCGGTGCCGAAACTCCTCCCTGTGACTGTTTTAAATGCTCAATATGAGCAAAGCTGTGTGTCTTCATCTGTCAATGTTTATGCCGGGTCCACATTGTAACCAAAGTTTCTATTTGTCAATTATACATACTTAATTATTCTGGAATTGTTGACTGAATGATACTGTTATAGGCTGGTATTGACACTGGTAGTACTACAAATGGTAGCCTACTAAGTCGTAAGCTCAAAAGTAATGAAAGTCAAACTTGCCTCATTGGTAGCAGGGTTGTGAACATCAATCCACTCATTGGTTTTCGACTCAACCATCTCATTGTTGATGAAAAGCTTAGTAGTTGGAGCTGCAGTATGCTGGCCCCGAATGGCCTGCAGTTGCTTTGGGCATCCCTAAGGTGAAAGGTATTAATAACATGTAAAGCAAGGAGCAAGAACAATTATTCACACAGACTCTCTTTAACAGAGAAAACAGGGTTGTGGTTTTCGTACCCCGAAAACAGGGTTGTGGTAGCCTACATTAGAGGAATGCATCTTTGAATATTTTTCTAAATGTTTCACTACCCCTGTTTTGTTTCTTGCTAATAGAACAGTCAAATGGAAAGGAAAATAGCAAACTAGACATCAGCTGACAGCCAAGTGTTTCAGCTTTCTTCTCGCACAAGCAATGAGCATGAATCTTTTTTTCTCAACTTTTGAACATAGTTCTTTTTCCTTTGGGGTATGCTGTTTAGTTTGAATTTCTCCTTCTGTGCTAAATTATTTGCTGCTTAGCACAAGCCAGTCACACAAATCCTCAATTTTTGGGCACAGTGCTCTAATGTTAGGCCATGCCCCAGCATATGAGCACAGTACACAGTGCCATGTAGCATGGGCACAGTACCCCCACGAAAATCTGCAAATCTCTATAAACTGTACTGTGCCCTTGCTCCAGAGCATTATGCCCTAATGTACAGTAGAGGTATGCTTACTTGAACACCTCTCTACATTTTTCCCTAACTCTGTCCTGTTTCTTGCTTATGAAACAGTCGAATGGAAAGGTCAAATAACAAACTTGATATCAATTAACAGTCAACTGTTCTGTTCCAGCAATCTTTTGGTACAAAAAGCAATTCGAGAATATTCTGCTTTGAAACTCTTAAATTTAAAAAATGCTCCTTCTTCCACATCACTGATTTAAAGGATCAAGTAGGAAGGTCAGGAAATTTGGACAGATGCATCTGTCAATTTGAATGCCAACTGATCAATCTCATCATGCCGTGTCAGCTATTGACACTAGTATTTTCTTTATTTTTAACCACTAGGTGTTGTTATTTGAATGGTGGATACCTCAAAGAAGAAACAGAAGGAAATTTAGAGGAATATTTGAGTATATTTTTCCTCTTTGTAAATAGACTGTCGAAATAAACATTTTCTGCAAGTATTTTGCGCCCGGCATACAGGAGAGGCTGAGGCATCACATATGGGGCAGGTATGACCCCCAAAATATGGAGGGAGGTTCTGGAATTCCGGTCATACGGAAATAAGATACTTCCAGGTGGGCTAGGACGATGAAACTTGGCAGGCAAATCAGGGACACGACCAGATTAACCTGGAAACAGTCAGCTTCCCGATCCGACCATCGTGGGGGGAGAGGAGGGAGGGGGAATCCGGACTCTTGAGGCATGTATAACTTCCGAACGGGTGATTGGATCATAATGAAACTTGGTATGTAGAAAGACCACATGTCTCGGATGTCCCATTTCAAGTCCGGATCGGATCCGATGAAGCTGGGGGGGGGGGTCGGAGGGGGGGTCTGGAAACCTTGTGACATGCTTGGAGTGGAGCGATCGGAATGAAACTTGGTGGGAAGAACAAGCACAAGCCCTATGTAGATCAGCGACAGAACCGGACCGGATTCGAGTATTGTGGGAGAGTTAGGGGGGGGGGTCCGGAATTCCGGTGATCGCAAGTTAAGGTACTTCCAGACATGCTAGGACGATGAAACTTGGCTTGAAAATTAGAGACTTGACATGATTGGCTAAGAAATAGTTAGTTCCCAGATCCGGCCACCCCTTAAAGTACTAATGCTAACCGCAAAGTACAAAAAATACTTTTAAGCAATAGATAGCCCATGATCATTTGTGCCTCAAGGGTTTTGCTTACAACTGAATTCCTTAAAGTACAAACAATACTTCTGAGTAAAATATAGATTTTCGTGCTCCTGGTGATCATCTTTTTTGCTTCAAGAGTTTTGATTACAGATGATTTTCTAGCGCCCTTAAAGTGCGCACAGCCAAATGCATTGCCAAAACGATACAGTCTCGTGATTTCCAAGGACCCATGATCATTCTTATATAAAGGGTTTTGCTTACAAATGATCAAAAGAAACCCACGAATTGACGAATTCCTACTTTCATCCTCTGACCTAGCCTTGCAAGTGCCATATGAGCTTCCAGCTCTTGTTTTTAAATGGTTGATTTTCTTAGAAACAGTTGATGTTTTTTAAAGATAGTCATTTTTCTGAAAAACAGTCGGTTTTAATGAAAAACAGTTCTTGCCCAAAATATTCTTTCAGCTCAAGCTGACTGCGAACTATAATTGACAGTGATAAATTGACATGTCCACTGAATTTTACTAGAGATAGCCTATATTTGGCCCTTCTTGGCAAGGGTTCTCTTCAGGCTCAATTTTCCAGCTTGAGCCTGAAGAGGACCTTTGCCATGAAGGGATGAAATATAGCTCTAATAAGATTCAGCTGACATATGCGTTTAGCACTGTCAATTACTTTCACTGATTCAAATATGCATACCACAACTACTGTTGCGCTGTATGCTCATACATTGGGGTATGCCCTAACATTGAAGCTACACTCTGATCACCTTGCGAAAAAATGAGGATTTGTGTATGACTGCAAATGGCCAAATGGTGTAGGCCTAAAATTTATAGGAAAAAACAGAAAGAAGTTGACTGTTACTGGACTGTACAGGTTTTGGAGTTTTCTTTGTCTTTGTAGTTTGACAACCATTAAATGTTGAGCAACATATAAATAAGCCAGGAGGGGTATCATCAGAGCCGTTACTAGCCAAAATGTTTGGGGGGGGACAAGGTATTTACCGACTGGCTGGTCATTTTTACTGACTATTTAGCGGATAAAAACGACTATTATAGAGAAAAAAAGCTGTGTTGACTGTTGACGAAAAATCGGCTGATTTTACGAAAAAATTACTATTTTTAAGGAAAATCAACTATTTTTACGAAAAACCGACTACTTTTGATTGTTTTTAAGAAACAATGACTATTTCTAAGAAAAAAATCGACTGTTTTTACTAAAAATCGCAGCGCTTCGCGCCGACTCGGCAATGTCTTACAGAGTGGCAGACAACATTGGGGGGGGGGCATTCCCCCAGTAGTGACGCCTCTGGGTATCATACCTCGAATTTGTACAGCCTCGAACCTACGGCTACAATGACTGAAAGGAAAATTTCAATGCAGTCCTATCAATGATCAACATCCTAACTGTTAAGAAGGAAGCCCTGAATCACCCTGAATGCCCTAGGACCTGTTCTGGACTGCACGGAAGTTTCCTTGCAAGATTTGTAGGCCAAGTTCAAGGTTATGTAAGTTTGAGATTGAGGCTGGATACCCCTCCTGTAACTCTGCTATAGACTATAGACTGAGCCTCCTAGTACAAAAGTTACAGCAACTAGAATTTCTCTTAATCCCAATGTTTCTAGATGAAAATAATATTACCTGCTTCACTACTTTAGAAAGATTCTGTAACATTTTCAACAAAAATTTAAGTAAATGCCAAACGTTTTCTTCCTAAAGATATAACAGCCACTTGGTGCGACAGCGTTTCCACTGCCAAAAATAAAATAAAATAGCACGAGCTCCGAAAACATAAGAAAAATATGAGGTTCGACAATTTGTCAAATGATCAATAATGATCAGGCTCTCAAAGACCTATTGCGAGTTCCACTGGACGAGAAGTCACTTGAATGTCAGCAGCGTTATCAAAACAAAAATTCCTTTCTATAAACCAGTAGTTTCTGCAAAAAAGAAAATAAAAGAAAAGTCAAGCCCACTTTTGTTGCATACGTGGCGTGACCCACGTGTCAAATTATAGCCAAAAGGGAACCGCAGTCTTCACTAGAACAGGACCTTAGCCTATTCACACTGATTCTCTACCCAGTGAAATTTGACAATTCAACAACAAAAAGAATTAATAAGAATTTAAACGGTTTTGATGACACTTCACCCTAACGTTTCCGTTCGCCCAAATTAGTTGATAAATTAGCTAGGGCTGGGATAAGACAATCTAGTTACCCATCACATATTCACTTAAATTGTCTTGAAGACCCGCTGAAAATGCATTACTTCGTGGTTCCGCTATTGACGAATAATCACGAATGTTGTATGCCTTAGAGAAATATGTATGCTTTTTTTTTGTTCAGGCACTAAGCAATCTTCACCAATCTCACCACTGCCCACTGAAAAGCCGCGTTTGTTTTTAGATTAAAATTTCCTGCGTCATAGTAGAATTTACGCTGTGGGGACGGCTGCAGATATTCTGAATGTCATAGCTAGAGTAGGTAGTGGAAAATAAAAAAATCCCTTTGCGGAATCAAACAATTCAGTGTATTCAATTAAATGACACAAAAACAAGTTGGCTTTTCAGTTAAACTTTAAGACAAATTTAGCAAGAGGCATGCTTTCCCGTATTTTCGCAAGTTCCCGTCTGGGGACTACTTTTCCGTGTTTTTGCGGTTTTCGTACGACTTCCCGGGGAGCCCCGGGGAATCATAAAAGTGCACGTTTAGTACTTAATAGAAAATACAAAATTCGATAGGGTTTCTCGCCAAAATTCTAATCACTAGCTAGCTTCGGGTAAGACAACATGCAAAATTAATCTTCCAGCAACGTTTTCCTACAGGATAAGCGGGAATCCAGTGCCGGAAAAAAATCCTTTGATAAGACATATTAGATGAAGCTGTCACGCAAAAGTTTAACCGAAAAGGGCTAAGATAGGACAATCTAGTTACCCATCACTTATTCACGTAAACAGACTTGAAGATCCGATGAAAATGCGTTACTTTGTTGCACCGCTATTCACGAATAATTGATTTTCGAATAGTGGAATTTCCCTGTTGGATTTGCGGTACCTCTATACACTTTTACCTGGGTTGTAAGCTCGGCAAGAACTAATTACTGATAATTTGTGTTCATGCACTAAGCAGTCTTCACAAAGCTCACCACTAGCTACTGAAAAGCCGCGTTTGTGTCGAGTTTCTAATTTTCCGCGTCATAGTAGATATCGCGTTGTAACGGCGGACGTGAATATGCTGAACGTCACTACCAGAGCAAATAGTGGAAAATCAAAAAATTCCCTTATCAGAACCCAAATGATTCAATGTATTCTGTCAATTGAAACCAAAACAAGTTGGCTTTCCAGTTAAACTTTAAGGGGTAGAGTGACAGTTTTTGTGAAAAAGAGTTATCGGTACTAGGGCCATGGATCTTAGCTCCTGCACCTACTGTCAATTTTTCAGAGCGTTGAGTTTTCAGACCCAAAATACATATCAGACCACAAAGACGACAAGTAAACTAAATTTGAAGTGGACACGCGTTGTCTGATCCGGTTACTCACTCGGAAATCTGGGCCCAGTTGCCCATGGACGGGGACTGTTGGGGAGGTGCAACTCGAAAAAGAAGTTCCAGATCCTAGGATCTATAAGTTAACTAAATTTCATCGTCATATCTCCAGCTTTGGTCAAGTTACAAGTATTAATCACTGGGCAAACTGGGCCTGGTTGCCCCTGGACCGGGCTGGTGCGGGGGGTGGGACCCCCCAAAAGCATAAATAGACCCCAATGCCAACACGTATACCAGTTTCAGCCTTGATACCAGCTCATACCTTGATACCTTGACGCAAGCCGTTCCGAGATACATAGTTGCTCAAAAGATCTAACCACCACGAGAACGGTCAAAAACAACTAAGCGATATAAAAATCATTGGTTAAAAAGAATATTTTTAAATGTTCTTGTCTTCTATCCACTGTAAAGAAAGATGTTATACGACATGAAAATCGTCAAGATCGGTTGAAAAATAGATTCTTAAAACGTATTTTTCTTCTCTGAACATTTTGAAAAATGTCGCTTGACCCAATGCGTGACAGCGACGATATTCACATAAGTTACACGCTGAAAAGGGATATCGGGAGGGGGGGGGGGCAAGTAAATCGTCTGTGCTAAAGAAAATTTGCGGCATTCAGAATCGTCTCTTTTTCTTACAGAATGGCCGACAACATTTGGGGGGATGTCCCCCTTCCCCAATAGATGACGCCTTGAAGAAAATCTCGACTCATAGCGATAACGAGAGTGATAATCCCGCCAACAAAAGAAAGAAAACGATCACCTTAGTCACGTGAAGTTGAAAATCGATCTGGTTCTTGCAAAACCGTTTTAGAGACCACATCGTCACAAAAGAGCCGAACATTTCATTAATACTATTACTACTATTAATTAACTAAAACCTAAATACTATTTACCTATACCAATTTATTTTAAATATATAGGCTACCCTGTATTTTTTGTTAGCCTTATCAAGTTTGGAACTCGATAACACGGAATTTCTTTTGGATTGTGATCAACAACTGTTGCACTTTCCATTTCAAAAACCTTAGACACATTTCCAAGTGATTTGTCAATAGTGTGTCTACTGGAAATTTCAGCTGCTAGTTGTTTCGTTGTATCTTTGTTATTTCGAGATCCATTATTTGACAAGCATCTCGTTGTACCCTGGATGCAACTGGTCTTTTCTACGTGTTTTAATAAACCACGATCAGTGGCAACACTGGCGAAGATACAATGTTCAAATGTAACAAGCTCGTAGCGTTATACGTGATGTTTACGTCTTATTATATACGCCATTGTTCAAATAGAGACTCAAAGGTTCTTATCCATCCGACATTCTGTGTTGCCACAATGATACAATTTTTCGAGCTCCTAAAGGTTGGAAAAAGACGTGTTCTTAGTATCGAAGTACACATGAACAATCCAACGACCATTATGTCTTAAAAACTACTAAATTAACGCATGGAGGGCACTGTTCCTTGAACTAACAGTAAGCAGTCGTAACATAGCAAAACGTGTTCATTCGAAGAAAAGTTGTTGCGTCAACTTCCAACAAAGTAGAACTTCTGTGCTCCCGGTGACCGTGACAACCTGGCGAAGCTCCTTTTTCCTCGGCCCGCTGGCAGAGCCCAACCCTCCCGGAACTTCCGGAATCTGGGTTTCCAGATTATTCTTTGACTTCTTCTGTAAATTGCATCTGGAATATGAACCGGTCCGAAAGTACATCAAAATAATCCTGAAAAAAGGGGCTTTTGAACTTCCAGATTTCCGGAATTTTTAAGTATCGCAGAAGAAATTCAGAAAAAATCACGGAGAATCTGGGAACCCAGATTCCGGAAGGTGAAGACCCGACTTTATACAACTTCTCACAGCAAGCTCCGAGGAAAAGACGAAACTGTATAGCCTAATGCTTCAAAGTCGGAGGTACTATTCTTCAATGATCGAGAAAAAATGAGCAGACCAGTCAAGCTTGGTAGTTCTATGCTTAGTCCGACTGAGTCGATTACGTACCTCGGTGTCCCCATAGGAAGGACCCTAAAAGAGACTCGGTCTCTCCTTTTACAAAACGCAGAAAAGAAGCTTCGAATCGCTTACGCGTCTATCGTGACAAACAAGGTCCACTTCGCACGCAGTCTTTTGGCTAAACTATACAACGCGGTGGCGTTACCCCACGTTTTGTATCTAGCTCCATTCTGGAAATTATTTACAACTACCGAGCAGTCTCGTGTCCGTTCGCTTTATTTTCGATATTTAAAATACTTGCTAAAAATGCCACCCTGGACACGCAACAGGTACCTGGTAAGAAAATTTAACCTGGTAGAACCCATCGAGGCTGTAGATAAGCTAGTTGACAAAGTCCTCCGTACGGCCGCACACCCTTGGCTACCAATACTCTGTGCCCAATGGATGAGTACTAATTAACTCGCCTTTTGTGTTTTTCGTCATTTGTAGTGCTGTACATATTTGTAATTGGTTAACAGTGTTTTCTCTTTTGTTTTTCTTTTTCTTCCATTTACTCCGTTCTTGTTCATTTGAATGTAACGGGTTACAAAGAATATACAACATACATACATACATACAACTATAGAGCTTTGTTGATGTCGGAAAAAGGACCGAAGTACGCGGTAAGAATTTTAACTCGCAACTATAGAACTTTGTTGATGTCGGAAAACGGCCCGAAATACGCGGTAAGAATTTCTACAAGATGTCCGTCAGTCCTAAATCCTCGAAGGAAATCCTGAAGACTAAATATCTTTCCGATACGAAAAGCTGGAACATTCTTTCCAAAGTGAAGAAATTCTGAACTAAGTATAGCAAATAAATAAAATGATATCAATAAAAAATAACAGAACTAACACTAGAACAGAAAACCCTTCCAGGGGTGACTCGAAGGTTTTTCTGACATCTTGGAAAAAAGTTTATCCGCAGCACCAAGAGGCCATTACTAAACAAGTGCGAAACTGGAAACACCAGCAAGGATTTGTGAACGGAATCAGGTGAAACACAAACACAGTACCTCGAGCCACTGCGACAGATAAAAATTCTCAATCAAACCTGATTTTGCAGTCACATACGGAAGACAAAAAAAAACTGGTTTTCTAAGAGCATTGAGCTCATCCAAATATTCGCACCCAAATCTTCCATCCCAACAAAGAGTTAACCTGTTTTTAAGCAGAAAGAGTATATTTTTAGTCAGTTACCAAAATACAGGCGAAACTGGAACAAGTGCGCAAGAGCTCAAACGCGGGATGTAAAAGTAAAACATTTATCACATCTTGTATAACTCTAGAGCTTAACAGCTAGAGCTTTGTGATGTCGGAACAAGGCCCGAAATACGCGGTAAGAATTTCTACAAGATGTCCGTCAGTCCTAAATCCTCGAAGGAAATCCTGTTGGGCTATATAATTTTCCGAAATTGAATTTCTTATCATTTTATTCTGGCCAGTTAATGAAGAGAAGATTTATTCACCTCATCAGTAAATTGAGATGTATAAGAATAATCATACTACATCAACAAAATGCCAATATCGGTCCAGGAACCAGTCGCCATTGAACCGGAAGGGGAGGGGGGGACCAAAAAAAAAATACTTATCAGACCACAATGCCGACAACTAAACGAAATTTGTACAAAGCGTTGTCAGATCCGGTTTCTCACACGGAAATCTGGGCCCAGTTGCCCACGGACGAGGACTGTTGGGGAGGTGCAACTCGAAAAAGCAATTCCAGATCCTAGGATCCATAAGCACGCTATTTTTGTGCAAAAAATCATGGACAACTGGGCCCAGCCAGCGCATGACACTCTACATTTTTTTCTGGACGATGAATGAAAAATTGTGTATTGTATTTGTGTTGTTGTGTTATATTTAATTATTTTATTTTAAATACTCCGCTTTTCAGATGGCGGGTTAGAAATAAATTACTTACTTACTTACTAAATTCCATCGTCCTATATCCAGGTTTTGCCAAGCTACGAGGATTAATCACTCGGCAATCTGGGCCCGGTTGCCCCTGAACCGAGTTGGTGCGGGGGTGGAACCCTCCAAAAGCATAAATAGACCCCAATGCCAAAACGTATACCAATTTCAGCATTGGTACCAGTCATTGTTCGCAAGTTAGGAAGTGGGCCCATTCCAGTTGCCAATGAAGAGGAGGCGTGGGAGGGGTGGGGGTCGGGACGTCATCAAACACAAACCTAGACCAGCTTGTCCGCAAGTATGTCAAAATTCGAATTTGATACTTGTCACGGTTCGAGAACTTAACTCATGGGCAACCTGGGTCCAGTTGCCTATCAATGGGGAGGGTGGGGGAAGTGCAACTCCAAAAGTATCTTCTCGACCCTAGGATCTGTAAGTACAAGAAGTTTCATTATACTGTCACCAGCTGCGACCAACTGAGCAATCTGGGCCCACACTGTCAGAAGTTTCATAACAGATCGCGCATAACACTTTCATGAATAAACCTTTTCACTTAGAAATAAAGTGTTATGACCAATTAAGTTTACACTATTTCGTGCCTAGATCTTCAACAACACCTTCAATTGGCAAAAATATTACACTGTCAGAAGTTACATTACGACAACAGAAGGATGCCCGGTTTCAACAGATAACACTTTTGGATGTTATCTGTTATGTTTCTTTCGTTCCCGTTAGTATTGTTACCAATTGAAGGTGTTGTTGGAGATCTAGGCACGAAATAGTGTAAACTTAATTGGTCATAACACTTTATTTCTAAGTGAAAATGTATTATTCTTGAAAGTGTTATGCGCTATCTCTTATGAAACTTCTGACAGTGCAATTGCCCCTGAACCGGGTACACTTTAGAAAAATAATCTTGCAGTATTTGCTAATGGGATTAATCTTATCTCTATTGAGATAATCTTATCTCTGATTCGGATTATCTTATCTCAGTAGAGATAAGATTAATCCCAGTAGCAAATACTGCAGTTAGCTTTAATCCTTACTCGGAGAAACTTTTTACAGTGTAGATGTGGGGGGGTGGGACCCTCAAAAGGCACAGCTAGTCCCAAATGCACAGAATTACACCAAGTTTCAACTTGATACCAGTCGTAGTTCACGAGTTATGAATGACACTAAACGGTGTAAACGGAAAATAGTAAACTGAAAACCGGCTACCGCGGCCGTAAGAGTGCATTTTCACAAATAACCACTCCACTAAAAACCAGTCTGGATTTCTATGAGGAAATGGAACCATCTGCGAACTTACATGACTAAAAAAATAACAAAATACTGTTATGCTGTGCTCTGGTCGAGCCATCGTAGCAGCTAAATTTCGCAATCGGACCTGATTTTGCTGTCACATCCGCAAAACTGAAGAACTGGTTTTCAGTTCAGTTCAGTTTTATTCATAAAAATAATAAGCACCATTAACACATTATGACCCCGCCATAAGCCCTAACATAAGGCCGGGCAATGGGTGGGGCTTGATGGGTGGTAGGGGGAAATGCTATTCATCGAACATTTATGTGTTCGAAGGGGGTCCGATGTCGGCGGGGAGAGTTAAAGGGGGTACCGTAAATCTTATTATATGGTTAGCTTCTGAACAAGTAATCCCATCTAAGTGAAACTTCACAGTTGAATTGATCCGGCGACTATTGGGAGAGTTGGAGGAGGGGTACCGGACATCCTGCGGCTCTCTAAGGCCGGAAGGTTCGAGACGGAGCTTGGTGTTCTATTTATAAAAGCCCTATGAGTACATTTATAAATCCGGACCGGATCCGGACATTGCGGGTGGAGCTGGGGGCCTTGCAGGGAGGTTCCTGGACATCACGTGACATGCAGAACTCTCGAAAGCGAGATCCAATCCGGGCGAAGCTGCGAGAGCACATGTCCCAGATGTTTATTTTATTATGTCGAGACCGCATGCGACACTTAGCTGAAACATGCTAACTACCCTTGCAAGCGCCATATGAGCTTTCAACTCTCGTTCACTTGAAAAAATAATTAAGAAAACATATTTCGTTCTAATTTGATCTCTTGAACAATTTTTTTAATTATTTTTTTTATTTAATCCCTTCTTGGATTATAATGCAGACGCCAGACTTCCGCGGTAAATTCTGCGCAGGAAAAACTACTGTGACAAAATTTTGAAATACGGACGGAAAAATCGATTGCTGACACGATTGTCAGCGCAGTCAATAATGGCGGATTGATGCGAGCCTTAGCTGGACGGCCACGTCCGCCCGTGGCCGTCCGAGGGTCGCTGGTTCGAGTCTCGGTGGTGCCTCCCCGTAAGACAAGCCAAAAGTCCACCCAGCTTCAAATCGGTACCTAGAGAAATCTAGGGAAAAGCACGGGAGGCGTCGGATGATTTGCCCCCAACCACGCATTGCAGGCCGAGGGTTTGCCGGGTGCCGACGGTTTGCCGGTTTGCATGCGAAAGTTTGCTTTGTTTGCTTAGCTGAATATGTGCTAACTATCCTTGTAGTGCAATATGAGCTTTCAACTCTTCTTCACTGGAAACATTTTGATATCTAGAAAAAAAATTATCCTTTCTTGGATTCTCATGCAGACACTTTGGCGCTAAATTCTGTGCAGAAACAAACCTGCTGTGACAAAACTGTGAAATACATATGGAAAATTGACAAGATTGTCAGCGCAACGGATAATGAAGGATTGATGACGGGTCGCTAGATTCAGTGAAGCTGCAAATAGGCAGGTGTTATTCCAATATTTATGGAAACTTTGACTTTACTACAGCTAACACCGTTGTCAGTGCAGCCGATACCGCGCAGCATAAAAAAAAAACAATAGCTACGAGCTCATATATCACTTATTACGGATGGTATGGTCAGTTTGTGGAATCGCTCTCCTTATTTGGTCACTACGCGTAACGAAAAATTCGGTACCCCCCCTCTACCGTCTACCGAAACGGCACGGTATTCTAAGTTCGAACTACTTCAAACCACCCAAGTTTCATCCCGATCAGCCAGCAGTATGTCAAGCCATTCGAGCCCCCCCCCCCCTCTAACTACATTAACCATGGCCAGATGGATGGCATGCGGTTGTGACAGACAAGTGGCGTGTCAATAGCATTGCTAGTGCCATCCATCAAGTTTTATAAAAATCGCAGCACTTCCAAAAAATTTCCCTTACCCCCTTCAACTCCCCACCGAAGTCGGATCCGGCCCGTGCCTCAAAACAGCATAACTAGCGCCCATAAACTTCAGACGGACAGACGGACAACTTTTGCGATGTCATAGGTATCCGTCACTAACGTTTGGGATCCCAAAAAACTTGTAGCTCCTCAAACTGATCTTAAACTCCCAGTCGTACGGGTAGGCTATCTACGATTCCGATGTTGCTAATATAATGTGGCTGTTTCTTCCTCCCACAGCCTATAGGGCTCACTTCTTGCTTTGATAATTTGCACCGTGTTGCACGGCAGGGAAACACGATATTAGTCCGGCTGCAATCCGACAGGCGTTATTCGCTATATTCATGGCGACTACTTTATTACTGCTCCCACACGTTGTTTGGCAGCTAAGTCGGCTTTTATCCCTTCCTCCTCCCTTTTGACGCAACCTATGGCACGCTCTGTCGCTTCTTGATCCACGAACCTATTTTACACCATGGGAATCCAAGCTAGGTGCACGACAATTCGGATGCCAAGAGGTCCGCAAGTGCATTCATGCTAGATTACAAAGGAGTCAGTGGCGAGATGAAGGTATTTGAAATCAATAGGGGAATTTCGGTATCCTGAAGGCCTCCGGTCGTATTGTTCATGTCGTTACCTTCTTCAGATAATAAATAGTATCAAAGGCGTGTCTTAAAGTATCAAGACAACTTGTGGCTTAAAAGGATGAGTCAATAAGCTGTCTATTCCGAGTGAAGCGATTGTAGATACAGAATTAATATAATGATAATGCCAAGAATCATTGACTATTTATGTTTTCGACGCTCCCGATTACTGGGGGGGGGGGGGGGGGGCAGTGGCGCTGTCCCATGCCCCCTTCGAATTTTTTAACATAAATCTTACATACGTTGGATCGAAGGTAACTGAGTTAACAAAATATGAACGAAAAGTAGGCTAAACAATATTTTCACGAAAACTCGTGGAACAAATTTAATATTTCGTAAAATGAGTTTATACATATTCGGCTTCGCGCCTCGTCAACTAGGTTTTGCAGTGTGTTTTTTTCATGGGTAGCTCTGGGTCGCTTCTCGTCGCTCTTTAGTCCTAACTCGGAGAAACTTTTTACAGTGTATATCCTTCTACCTCTATTGTAGTGGTTTGCAAACTATGTTCACAAGCTCCTATATTATATTGCTCAGTGGTGGAGCACTCGCATAGAAGTCGGAGGTTCTGGGTTCAAATCTCGTCTGATGAGCATTTTTGTCTTTCAGATTACTACTTGTAATGTTTCCATCTCAAGGGCGTCTCCCCCATCAAATTAAATCTATTTGTTTTTTATCATGATGCTGCGCTACGTGGGCCCTTGTCTACGAGCTATGATATTGGAGTCCTAGCTAGACGACTACATTCAGTTTAAAACAAATATTTCTGGTGTACTGGTCACGGTACAAATCTCTTGGATAACGGAATATCTACAGTGTCGTCTTTTAATTTTGGTGGACCCTAGGCAGGCCTGTATCCAGGAATTTATTTCGGGGGGGGGGGTGCCCACGGGTTGGACCAAAAAGTACAAAAAAGATATAGATCAGAGGTTAAAGCTTACAAAAAATATTACTTTTGTGGGTTTCGTGGGGGGGTGGTCGAACCCCCCACCCCCTGGATACGGCCCTGACCGTATGTCATCAATGGGTTTTTGGCCCCAATTCATGAGTCAAAAACGTAAAAATCTGATTCTTGGTGTAGTAACAATTATAAGACCATTGCAAAATAAAAGCATTGATCATTCATCGACAGTTTAGTACTTTTGGCGGCATTTCAAAGCCAAAATAATTAATTACACCATCCATGCCAATCGAGTTCACAACAACGTTTTCTTTCTCAACCATTTACACCTGCCGTTTGGCCTCTCGTTTGCCCCCCCCCCCAGCACCGGCCTAAGGGTGAAGACGACACTGAACATCTATGACTTTGCCGCCTCAAATCATTCTGCATCCCACGGAGCGAAGCCTTATCGCATGGCACGCGCACTCTACGCACCGAAAAACCATAACTACTATACCGAAGCAATTTTTTTTTAGAAATGTGTCTTCGTAACATTAATCTATATATTTCAAGGGACTACATATGCAACATTTCCGGCACCAATACGTACTTTAAGCAGCCCATGTCTGGATAATGACTTAAATTACAACAGTTCCATGCAATTTCCATCATATTTCTTTGACGACAGCGCACATTATTTTCCAGGTGGTCAGTGTATAATGCTATACCTCCTAGTGACAGCTTCGTTTTATGAATTTCGGTTTGTTTAGTATAAAGAAAACCTGTTGTGTACTGGCTATCAGCTATTGCACGTCCCTCCCGGCGCAGCTTACGTACCGAAGTTCAACGAAAATACCTGATAACTAAACGACAGTTGCTCGAGTAAGCAGATGTTTGGCAGACCATCGAGCATGGAGACTGCAAAAACGTGGACGCAGTTGGTCACTGAGGGGTCCCTCACTCTGCTTATTTTAGTAATCCCACTACCCAGCTGCAGACCCGCGGGTCGGACCAAAAAGTACAAAAAAATACATAGATCAGAGGTGAAAGCCTATAAAAACGAGTATTTTGCATGTTTCGGGGGGGGGTTGAACCCCCTACCCCCTTGGATACGGCTCTGCCCAGCTGCATGCCCTTTGGATGACCTGACTAGCCCCTTTTATAGTTACAACTCACGGCAGTAACCTGATCAATTACTTTGAATCTTCCGATTTTGCTTAAAGGTTCACCGGAAAACTTATTGTTTCAATCTCACCACTGGCATGTAATTGTTGCATCCCAGTTCAAATTTTCAAAAAAAAAAAAAACAGATCATCTCCCATGCTTCAACTCTTCGCATTATGAACTTAAACGTCACATAAATCACACTTATAGTTACTCAACGATCACTCATTCTGTGCATGGACTGAAAATAAGAATCCGGGCATCGCCGAACTACTTCCACACTGTAAAAAAAATAAAAAAAAATCTTGCAGTATTTGCTACTGGGATTAATAGTAAGGATTCTTCCTTACTTCTGACCCATGTGTGGAGATATGAATTAGTGCGTGAGACATACTACGTGCGAATGTAGGGAATTGAATGATTTAAGCAGATAAATATTTGGAGTAAATGAGTGTGATCAGGAATGAATGGAGCGAATGTTGAAGAGTGAATGTTTTGTCACTATAAGGAAAGTGGGCAGATTCCTCAAGTTGTCTAGGACTCATACAGAATTTTTCTTGTAGATTTAAGCGTTTGTTATAGTGATGTTGTAGGTTATGTATTTCTTTGTATTGCCATGTCCCTTGGGCTTTTAGCGTAATAAATATCATATCATATCATATTGTCTCTATTGAGATAAGATTCTTTATATTCGGATTAATCTTATCCCAATGGAGATAAAATTAATCCCAGTAGCAAATACTGCAGTTAACTTTAATCCTTACTCGGAGAAACTTTTTACAGTGCAGGCGGTTAGCAACGGGATAAGCCACGTTCGACTATCAACCTACAGGAAGTGTTTATGGTTGCAGCCTTTACGCACTTGCATGGAAGGAAAATGTTGCTGGCGAGGGGTTGCCCAGTCTCGATTTTAGTGTATAACAAGTGCCCGGCCGGTGGGGGTAGTGTTTAGCGCCACCGTGATTTTTCGCCACTGTGTATTTTCCTCCACTACAGATAACTCAGCAGGTAAAGAAGGGCAAACACCGATTATAGATAAGTCGTGGAATTAGCGAAAAGATCTCAGAAGGGTTTTGCGCCACTCCTCGCTATTAATTATAAAGGATTGGCTCAGAAAAGTATTAGAATAAAAACTACTGATTTTATGCCATCTCATTCTGTCTTCTCTTCAAAACCGATAAAAATACGAGCTGCAAACAAAGTACAATTTACATCGTGTTTTGAAGTACTGTTGTTTGTGTAAATATGAAGTGAATGCTTATATTCAAGAAATTTTCTCGCAAGGGCATAATAAAATCAAACGATTTTGCTTGTTGAACGGCTAGGCTAATTGGATTATTTAATGAGTTATGAGTGTGGCAAAAAATACTAGGTCACTAATCCCACCAAGCCTTCAGGGAACTACACCGTCAGTTGCGTCATTAGGATATGGGTCGAAAACCAGAGTGGCGATAAATACCCACTGGCGGAAAATCCCAGTGGCGCTAAAACTGCGGTACCGGTCGGTGCCGGAACCGGCTGACACTAGCCAGCACCGGTTAACACGTGTTAGAACCGAGGGGCTACCCACTCCCCAGCACCTGCTGTACACCCTTTCCCGGCACCGACCGAAATAGGCGGTGCTGGCACCGGTACCGACAATAAATTAGGCGATTCATCTTTCAAACGCTTCTAAAAATGCTTATTTTAAATGTTTTAACACGTGACAACTGCTACCGGCTTGTTTCAGCCAGTGCCGGCACCGACCGGGCGTCGCGGCACCGGGCACTTGTTGTACACTAAAATCGAGGGTGGACAACCCCTCGGTTAGAACATTAAACTCAGCATGTTTAGAAGCGGAATCACGGGAATCACCTTATTTATGGCCGGCACCGCTTGTTTCGGCCGAGAAAGGGTGTACAGCAGATGCCGGGGAGTGGACAGTCCCTCGGTTGCTGGTTTACGCGAGGTATTACGATAAACAGAAAAACGTTAGCTGTAAGCAGAAATACCATGGCTCTCTTTAAGTTCTGTTCTGACAGACTCAGTCAACAAAATAACAGCCCTGCCGCCCCCGAATCGCCAGCTCGACTAATTCAAATATTTCCACGGAACTTCTCCCCAGATCCCTTCGACCGCTTTGACTACGCCACTAGTCTCAATACTTCCTACATACTTATAGGAATCCGAAAGACAAGTTCGGATCAATACAGATTGGATGCGGGACACATTGTAATAATGACTTTTCTATTGTCATTTAGCCCCTGCATATCTCTCCCGAGGGGACTCCGGTTAAAGTTCCAAGGGTTGAGCATTGGTAAACAGCAGGTGAAAGAAGGGACAGTATCGAAAATGTTTTATACTGTGTTCTGGAAAGAACAGATAATGTTAAAGGAGTTGCATCATAAGCATTCTAGCACTTGCAACGTCTAGAACTCCCTCACCCAAGACCCAAGATGAAGCCACGACTCGATCCGACCGCTGGGTCATCTAGTGGCGCGGGTCGGAAGTGCCCGACATGGGGAGGCTGGGATCATAGTTTGACTATGGATCTAACAAAATGTTTTTATTGTAGCAGGCATATGGAAAATTTGTAGAAAAATCAAACTAATTATTTGCATTATCGATTTCTTTAAGTATTTTGTTTTTTGTTTTTTCTTGTTATTTCCCGTAAGTCCAAAGAATTAAGGATGTAAACTATATCACAATAAACAGACGCCGTAAATTCTACAAATTCGTTATAGTGATTTCTTAGAGATTATGAAATTGAGCTAAATAATATTCAGCTTCCGAGACCAACAATTGTCAAACTGGCCGATGATTCCTACTTCTGACATGTCTAAACGTTCACAGGGTGATGTACTTCGTTGTTTAATCCTCTTACACGCCCCTCGATCTTCTCGAAGATTTTAGTATACGTCTGACCTGCGTCGGGAGATCAGTGAATAGTTAATTAGCAATGGCATTTTGCTTTCAAGAGTGAATTGTGCTCAAGTAATTTGTGGATAAGCTTGGATGCCCAGAGGATTTTGAAGAAAACAAAGGTAACAGTGTGTTCGCAGAAATCCGACCCATCGAAAAATGATGGTCTCTTCCACCTTCTCGCCCCCATGAATCAAATACTTTAAAGCACACCTCCCACTGTTTATGTTCCACTATTTAAAAATGCCTAGTTGAATATTTGAACTAGACTCTTCTTTTAACGATTAAGTCTTTGCCCGAAAGGTTAAGCCTCGCCCGTTGGTTCGTCCTGGGCGAATGGGTTAGCACGCCGAACTCAAAAGCGAAGGGTCGCTGGTTCGAGTCTCGGTGGTGTCGACCATTTCTATTTTTTCACCTGGGGCTCTAGTAATAACGTTCAGAATGTGTGCTGCCTGGACCACAACCAAAAACTCCACCAGACGCGTAGAATTTGATTTCAACAAAAGCCTGCATTTTCACGTGTTAAAGACAGCTCACGGCTGTAGAAAGTAAGAAAGTTATGACAAGATCTGCCATTGTTATTTTATTTTTTTGCAATGGCTTACCTTGGAAGTTGTTAAATATTTCAGTACAGAGACAAACACACTGAGGTACCACCACGAATCCTTAAGAATAATTAAATTCGATGAAATCGATTATCTGTGGATAGCTGACAGACAAAATAACGCATTCTTATCGGGTTTATAGGCCTATTTAAGTGATGTGTAACTTGACGTCGGATCTCACCCCTATTCGGCTAAACTTCAAAGCTAGAACGGATCACAATAGATGGTGGGGCTGTATAAAGCAAAAGCTAAAGATAAGATTAGGATTTAGAAGCCTAGGTTTGGATACGTACTTTAAGTGTCATCGATGACATTCATGAGAATCATAGCACTCCACCTACATAGCGGTTGTCCCTCAAAAGCATCAGCAATTCGACAAATTTACAAAGTAGTCAAAATCTTTATCGGATGCCGGTTTGCTAGTACTTGAAGCCAGCAAGTTTTGGTGCCAAAAAATGTTTTCACTTTCTCTGATAAAACGAACCATTCGCTCCGGTCTCCTATGGTCATGGCGTACGTAATGTTAATGACACGGATAACGAATTCCCACTTTGTTCAGTAGAAAGAATTTCGACTTTTGTGAAATTGCTGAAAATGTGAAAAGGTGAAGGTCTGATATGGATTTATTTTTCGGTTTCATTATTTAGTCGCGTCAGAATCGAAGAATAGCGGAAATGAATTCAAACTTGTTTCATACAAATATTTTGACTTTAGGTCAAAATACGAAAAGATGAAGGTCTGATTAAGAAATATTTTTCGTTCCATGCTATACACTCGTGGTGAACAAAGAAACTTTTTTAAATAAAAGAATTTACGGATTACTAAAACATGTGAAAAGACAAGGGATAATAAAAAAGGCTAAGGAATCATCAAAGAGAAAGTGAAAGTACGACAAAGTACTTACCCACAGAAATGGTACATGATAGATCCCAAAGCCGCATCAATAGGGCCTACTATTTTCTTGGTGCCGTCTGACTTTTAGGCCAAAATACGAAAAGATGAAGGTCTAATTAAGAAATATTTTTTGGTGCCGTCTTCCGGACCTTTTGAACTGTAATTTCAGAATTTTGGTGCTAAACTCGCGGTATATGTACATTAATAACACAAAATGCAGTAATTACTTCTTCTGTCCAAATTAACATATACCAAACGATGAAAAATATACAACGAAACATTTAAACAAGCCAGAAGCCAAGAAAAAGCACGGACAATCTTCTTCTCAGCGCGAGTGCACCTACAACTTTTTAGCGCTTTTTCGGCCTAGCCGAAAGTCACGCAACGCAAACTTCTCCGAACGCTTCCAGGTCCATCAGCAAATTTTTTACAAATAAGGAGATGCGAAGCTTCAAAGTATTATTTGTCATTTTGGTAGACAAGGTGGACCATCAGGTATGCTTTCCATTTGGGACCTTTTTTTTTGCATGGTTTTCCCACTTTTAACAAGGCGTGTTCGGTTTTCAAATATTTTGCGTCAAGCCACCACGTCGGAGAGAGGGAGGCTCGATAGAGTCGTCAAGCACGAACAAGAAAATCGCTAGTTTCTCGTGTAAAGTAACGGTATTTTTGAAAACAATTTTTCTGACCTATTTCATCTTGAAAAGATCATTTCTAATAAGAGTTGTGCTTTAAATAAATAAGTAAGTAATGCCTCAAAATAGAGTCAGCTACCATGTTCGTCGGATGACGAGCTACTCTTCACCAGATGCCAGCTTCAGGTGTTTATTGTCTCTCATTCATAACCGACGACTTATAATTGTGTCTCTCAAGTGTATTGCAGTCTGGGGTGTTCATTTCCAGGTTCTTCCAGATCCACCTCGAGATACGAATCGAAGTCGGAATCCGGAAGAAAGATCCGGAACGTGAATCGTCCGAGCACTGACCTGGGTACCTTACCAGGGGTAAACAACGAGAGAGACGAAGTAGTATCAAGAACAAATAATCTGATAGAACCTCCGGTTGACGCGCTGTAGAGCGGGCTCTCTGCGCCTGCAAGGAGTCCTACGGTTTTCCACTTCGTATGAGCAACGGCGTAGAGGGAAGTAGACGGGTATCAACTCGAACCTCAGAGCATGTACCTCTAGGTCCGCTCAGTTTTATCGGGGTATCCATAGTCGCTGCATGCGACCAAAGACGGAGGTTCTCAGATTCTTTGTTCTTGGCAGTACTTAATATGATATTATGCTGGTTTTACCGACAAGGCTGGTATGATCATAGAAAACCGCAGGAGCATATACAGGGTCAATCAAGCTTGTTCTAAATGTTTCCAGATTTCCATCTTTACATTAGAAGATCGGAGCAGAAGCAGTTCAGAAGTATAAGCATTCCTTTAGCCAATGCTGACTATGAATTGATTTTGGTGACACTACACCAATTAGTCAGCTTGGATGATTATCTGACGATGTTTCGGCCCTTCTTGGCAAGGGTCATCTTCAGACTGTAGCCAAAATATAAACTTGCGATCTGAGCCGTTTAGCACCGCCAACCGTTTGATAAATTTGGGTAAAAATAAAAATAATTAATTTTTAGTCGAGGATGTGTTTTGGTCTTCTTGGCAAAGATCTTCTCCAGGCCACACCTTCAAATATTTTCGATATTATACATTTAGGTATTACAAAACACCCATTTAGATATACGAAATATATCAAAAGTTGTTCTAAATAAATTGAAAAAAACTAATTGCAAAGTTTCAGCTTCCTTTTCATTCTGGGATACTTCGGCTCTTCTTGGCAAAGATCCTCTCTAAGCCATATTTTAAAGTACTTGCGATCAAGGCCGTATCCAGGGGGGTTTAGGGGGTTCGAACCCCCCCCTCCCCGAAACCCACAAAATGAATCGTTTTTTGTAGGCTTTAAAATCTGATCTTTGTGTTTTTTGTACTTTTTGGCCCAACCCGCTGGCAACCCCCCCCCCCCGAAATAAATTCCTGGATACGGGCCTGCTTGCGATCGTACCGATCTAACGCAATATGAGATATTATAAAAACAAATTCTTTGCAAAATTTCCATTTCATTTTTATTCGGGGATATTTCGGCCAATCTTGGCAAAGATCTTCTCCGGGCCAAACCTTAAATACTTACATCTAGCAAAGCAAAAGGTAGCAAATGCTAAATTCAATAAACTTCGGTAACATTAAAACTTCTTTGGAAAATTTCCGGTTCATTTTTATTCGGGGATATTTCTGCTCTTCTTGGCAAGGGTGCGCGCAATAGCTTAAACTTTGCAGTTTTAATCGTTTGGCACAGCCAAAGACATCATAAGTTTTGTGAAGTAACCTTCGTTACTAAACAAAAAAGTTCTTTCAAAATGTCCGGATAGTTTTATTCGGGGATATTTCTGAACTTCTTGGCAAGGGCGCCATTGCTTAAAATTTGTGATCTTAACCGTTTGGCACAACACAAAAACATCATAAGTTTTGATAAATAACCTTCAAAACAAAAGAAAAACTTGATTACAAAACTTGCAGTTCATTCACGCCTTCCGGATCCCAAATTCGCAATTAGAATACACGGCAAAAACACAGACTCTTTGCCAAGTGAACCAACCGCGGTCACTGCTCGATCAAATAAGTGAAGGACGGCGAAAAAATTATTTGCTTCACGAAAGGTATGATTGTTATGCGGGCGATTGGCGTTCGAAATAATCCAAAACAAGGTTTCCAAGCACGTCGCATTCTAAGACTGACAAGCAGTTAGCGACCACAAAAATTTTTCTGGGACCAAAGCTCCTTGACCTTAATCCCACCAAATTCAACCTCTGATAGCATAAATACGGGAATTCAGCTGCGATGTTTTTCAGCGATATTTCGGCCCTTCTTGGCGAGGGTCCTCGTCAGCCTGTAGCTGAATTAGAAGAAATGAACCTGGAATCAGGTTCGTTTTCAATCCACCTGCAATCAGGTTTCTTCTAGTAAAACAGCCCGACAAGGACCCTTGCTAAGAAGGGCCGAAATATCGCTGACAACTCCCGTAGCTGACTTTCCATGTTTAGCCATCATTTAATGTATGTTTCCCAGTCAGCTTGGATTAAGGAGTGTTCAACCTCTGCTTCTTAGTAACCCACCCTCTGCTGATGCCTATGATCACGACCAGACAAAATTTCAGTCATCAGCCATTCCCATTTTAAAAAGCTACTGGTTTCGAGCAAGGAAGATAATAAAAATGAAAAAGACATTCAAAATAATCATAAGGGTGAAGTGTTTAAAATGTGATATCGAAAATTCATAGACATTGCGTTAATTAGGTATTTACTGATGATTCATTGTGCTGATTGTAGGAGTTTGAGAGTCATCGCCTTGCGGATCAATATAATGGTATTTGACAAAGCAAAGCGGATAAGTCAGCTACATTTTATTGAAGCTATATTTCGGCCCTTCTTGGCAAGAGTTCTCTTCAGGCTCAAGACTGACATATAGCTCCAATAAAATCCAACATTACTGGTCCTTTAACCTCGTGTTCGCACTATAAGATGGATTATTTTCTATTGCATGGCCACACATCGGACAAGAGAAACGACCATCCACTACACCAACTTTACTTAGATATCTAAGTCGTTCTCCAAGTGGTATGAAATACCCAAACCAGTTTTTTGCCAAAGAACCTCGTAAAAGGTTACACATTCTCGGAGCGTCACTATATGGGAGCAAGAAACTTGCTTTTCTAATGCAGTTCTTTGCCTTGCACGACTTCTCGTCGAGTTGTTTTCTTAAAGCCATCACATCATCTACGTTTCTTAGGAAAACAGGGCCTAACTGATAATGGAATGTTGTCGGGGAAATCCCCGATAGAAATCTTATTTTGGAGTAGATACTTAAGTGGCAATTCAATAAAGCTGATGGGATGGATCCGAAAGCTGAAGAACATTTGGCATAGACGTCACTTGGGGGGGGGGGCAACGCAGGGGGAAGTAGAGAACCCTTAAACATTAAAAGACCTCAAAATATTATATTCCTGTTAAAAACTAACCCTCTATTTGAGTATTCTATTAAACTTCTCCATTCACCCAGATGAACAACCATTTAGTTTACAGATTTTATTATTAATTTATCACGCATCATAATGTATCAAGTACACAAAAATGGAGTAGGAAAAATAAGGAAAAACGACAACAGTACACACCACTACGTATCTACAACAAATTATCTTCAACTATTTCTGTAATCTACATATATCACTTGCCGGGTCGAATCTGCCTATCCCGCAGTAAAGGATCCTGCGCAGCAATTACGGGCTGGGCTACTCCATACTTCCTCGATAGGCTACGCTAATATTACTTGACCATAGCGGTTAAATAATCTCCACGTCAAGTATCTCTCCACAGATATTTCGCAAACTTATAAAAACACTTAGTCTACATAATGATTTAACATATGACTCAGTAAAATAATATACACCAAAACGGTGCTAATGCAAGGAAGTGGAAAAGAGCGAACGCATTATACACTTCACCTAGAGTGCTTCTACAAAACTAGACCTAGTTTTTCTGGACCTATCACCCTAGTGGAACATCTCCATGCCCGGATACTTTGTTCTTGCAATAAGCCCTGGATCCAATGTTGCCACTTTTCACCGGCGGTACCGGTGACATTTGGCCAAAAAACTGTGACATTCTGGCGCCTATGAAACTCATTTTTTTTTAACCAAATATTGGCTTTTTCAGCTTCATAATAGTGCGCTTTTGCTTGTTTTTGGTCTTCCGGGTGCACAACTCTGGCTCGCTTTGTCGACGGAGTCGAAAATCTGTGACAAATCGCAAAATTCTGCGAACGGTGGCAACACTGCCTTGATTTCCCGTCTGTGCGACCAAAGGTGACTGAAGGAACAATCAGCATCTGTTTGTTTAGTTAAAGGACACGTCGTACTTATGATACTAATTCATTCTATTTCAGTAGTATTCCATCCAATCTTGTTCCCGAGATTCTACATCCTATCTTCTCTATTGGCATTATACTCATCTATCACGCTTGCCACGTTTGCTCTTTTTACGTTACGCATCAGGCTCCCGATCGTCGTTTCCGAGAAGCTTACTGGCTCCATCGGAGATTGATTATGCTCGCCACGTTTGTCATCCAGAGCATAAGAAGAGGATAAAAACAGCTGAAACCTGGTGTAAAATACTGTAAGGCTACCTAAGTTCTAAAGTAGTCAACTATCTCAGAACATCTTAGCCGAATCACTATGTACTGCGAGGTGTCCTTTACCGTTTTTGTTTTGGGTGTTATTGTTCATAAGTTTGTGTTTTTCATTATTGTATAATTCTCCGCTAGTTATCTTGCAGTGCAGTGGGTCAATACAGTTTCCATTCATTCAAGGTGCCTTTAAACTTTAACCGAAAAGGGCTGGGATAGGACAATCTAGGACAATCTATGACCCGCTGAAAATGCGTTACTTCGTTGTTCCGCTGTTCACGAATAATCGATTTTCAAATAGTGGAATTTCCTTCAGATTTATGGTACTGAATTTCTGTTGTGCTTACGAGACAGATTTGTTTGTTCAGGCACTAAGCCATCTTCACCAGTCTCACCACTGCCCACTGAAAAGCTGTGTTTGTGTTGAGATTAAAATTTCCCGCGTCATAGTAGAATTCACGTTGTGGGGACGACCGCAGATATTCTGAACGTCATAATTAGAGCAGATAGTGGAATATGAAAAAAATCCCTTTGCAGAATCCAAATAATTCATGTGTTCAATCAGATGACACAAAATTAAATCGGCTTTTCAGTTAAATTTTAAGAATCACACAACTGCAAATGCATTACTCAGCCACTCACTAAACTAAACCCTTTGTTTATCACCGTCACTGCTTTGTATGGTTCCGTGAAGCTGGGGTTGTTTAAATTCCCTTCTTGAGCATTAAGGCGGCTTCACACTGCCACTTAAGAACTAAAGTTAAGTAGCAAAAGTTACGTTTAGTTAATTAAGCCTTTCACACTGTACTTAGGCCTTTCACACCAAGGAGCTGAAGCTAAGTAAATTTTATTCATTTCTTCCGAGATTTTCACCCTTTTCATCATCAGCATCAGTGATAATGCATGATCAGCTGATGACCTTAAGTTGCCTTAAGTGCACTTAACTTTGAGTGTTGAAAGTTGAAAAATTTTCAACTTTGAAAAATACTAAAGTTAAGTGAGATTTCTCACGTTAAGTGCGACTTTAGACGCATAAAGTACACTTAAGAGGCCTAAGTACTCCAGTGTGAAAGGGGTCTTAAGTCAGTGTGAAGCCACCTTTAGAGTAATCATAACATAATTAGCGGTCGCATATATGTAAGTTCTTGTAAAAAAAATCTCCCCTGTTCCGCTTGTTACAATTTATTGTAACGTAGCACGCAAGTTTTTCATTCCCGAATTTTTCTCGTCTTGATGGTGGCCTAAAATGAGGGCGGGTTTGTATGAAGCAGGCCGACAGCTTTAACGTCTGCTGACAACTCGTTCGCACAGAAGGGCATGAGAAGCTTCAAAGTGTTGTTTTTCATTTCAGAAGACATGGTAGGCCACCAGGTCTATCTTCTTTTTTGGACTTCTTTTCTTTTGCTTGGTTTTCCCATTTTTTAACCACGACGCATTCAGTTTTCAAATATTTTGCGTCCAGCCGCCGCGTCGGAGAGCAGGAACGCTGGACAGAGTCGACAAGGCTACCGAGGAAATCGATAATTTCACGTGGTGAGTAATGATGCTTCAAAACACGACATTTCTGAGCCATTTCACCGCGATAAAATCATTTCTAATTAGAGTTGTGCTTTAAAAAGTCAACGTTTGGATACGGACATTGATTACGGGTCCTAAGCAGAGAGTCGAACGGATTACCCGCTAAATCTGAAGTGCAGAAGACAAGGCCAGGAGCAGCAATCAGGTAAATTGCGGCCTGACTGATTTCCATTAGTGTCACCGCTGCCACCAGAATGAAAGTCTAAATCGGGAACTACTTCACGCCTCAATCCTGTTTTACTCTTCTCTCGCCTCTTCCTTCCAGTGCCAGTCCTACACGGCTATCGAGCAAATACCTGACTGATTTTGTAAGCAAGACTTTTTCAAACAGTCTTATTTCTTTGACAATTCATTAAAGGGGTCGACCAACACAGGGGAAAATGTAGGTGAAAACATTACCAGTCTTTATAGTCAGTAAATAGGTTTGCTTTAAGTAAAAAATCGTCATGGGCTCATGAGTAACATGAATATGTATTATTTGGACAAATTTTGTTTTCGTAGCACACGTGAAGAATGCTATCTTGCTGCCCCCTCCTCACATGAGCAGTATTTGAGAGATGTAATGGTGCAACTTTCCTCTAGTTAGTATGCTTGCCTCCTGGTGCAGCTTTTCCCACTTTAGCACCCTTTCCATTTTTTAGTAACATTTCCCACTATCCATTCCTTTCCCAGTTTTAGTACCCTTTCCCGTTTAGAAGTATTTCCCCATGCACCATGCCTATACTTGCCTTTACCGTTTAGTACACTTACCTATTTTCAACGGTCTATCCCCCTGCACTATCCCTTTCCTTTCCTTTACCATTTTTAATATACCTTTACCGTTTTAGTATTCTTTCCCGATTTAGTAGTCTTTCCCTCTCTACCATGCTTTCCTTTCCAGTTTTTTCTTGATCCCGACTTCGAGCAGTCTTGCCAGATTGTGTTCGCAGAAAAAAGCCCTGGGATTCTGAAAACAAGCCCCAACAAGACCGGATCAATTTTACCGAAATATTTGTTGATCAACTAAAGCTGATTTCAGTGAAGTCATTCGGGGGGAGGGTGGCTCTTAATTTAAGCCTAAAAAAGAGTTAATAAATTTCGAGTCTGTGTGAAAATCTCGGGTTAAGACTTTGTAGAGTTGCCAAAATGCTCTTTTAAGAGAAGACTAAAAGATTTTATAATGGAATCTGCTTGCAAGAACGGTTGGTAAAAGTTGATTTTATTTTATTTTTTTATTTTTTTTGGCCTCACTCCACTTATGTCACACATTAGATTAGATTAGATTAGATTTTATTTATTGCTAAATTACATAATAATCCATCATGATAGGTAACCGCCCATGAGAAGACATAAATGCACTGGCACTGGGCGGCTACCACAAACTACTTCAACTTAACTTTATTTCATTCAACACTAATTAATCAAAATAATTTTTTTTTTAATAAGGAACAAAAATTAAATGTAATAAGAAAAATGAATAAATATTAACTTATCACTTCATCCTCTGAATCGTGGCTCCTCACCCCTCCAACAAAAATTTCTTTAATCTTGTTTTAAACAATTGTTGGTGTTCAGCCGCCTTAACACTATCTGGGAGTGAATTCCATACCGCCTGGCCCAAATGTTTAACTAGACCTCCGTTGCCTGTGCAACGGGAAGTGTTGCAGCAACTGTGCCCTATGGGACACAGTTGCGGAGCAACAGTCTCCATTATGTCCTTCACAGGACATTTTTCTAATGCGGCTTCGATTGTTATCTTGAAGCATCTTTGATATGGTTTTATTTCGAGTTCAGATCCCCCTAAGCCATGTCTAGGACCCTAGGACTAGTGTAAAGCTTCCATTGTTTCTAAAAATAAAAGAAACAGTAAAAATCGAAAATTTCAGAAAATTAGACAAAAAATTGGAACGAGAAGAACTTTTCCGGAATTATTTCCGAGAAGAGCTACGGAGTTTTATGCTCCAGTTCTCGAAGAGATCTGTAAAAGTTCTTCATGGATCCAGCATTAATTTATTTCTAAAACGTTTACTTCCGAAGCTAGGGCCATCTTAACTTGACGCCAATTCGAAGTTTTATGTTTCGAGACACACATTTCGGGAATTATTTCCGGGAAATCTGAAAGAGATACGGAAAAACCAAAATAAAGTTTTCTGCTTAACTTCTGATGGACTAAGCTAGGAAAATATAAAACAAACAAAAATTGGCAAAAATTGGAAATTGCTCCGAGGACATGACAAAATTTCTAAATAGAAAACCTACAGAAGGAATTTTATATCCGGAAAACTATTGCAAGTTCCGGTCTTATGGGATCGAGATCTGTCGAACCGCGTTGGAAAAAAAATTCTAGCTGGCCCAGAACCGAAGTTACCTCTAGAACGTCGAAACTTCGGAAATTATTTCTAAGAGAACGAAGCAACTTGGTATAAAGAACACTTCACTTCTTCTTGCATAACTTTCATAGCACTACTCGATAAAAATAAAATAGACATCAAAATCGAAAATTTAAGAAAATTCCAAAAAATCGGAACGAGATGGATTTTTCCGGAATTATTTCCGGGAAATCTGTAAGAGCTACTGAATTTCATGCTTCAGTTCTCGAAAAGATCAATAAAAGTTCTATATGAGTTCATAATTATTTTATCTCTAAAACGTTTACTTCCGAAACTATAGGGCCGTCTTAACTTGACGCCAATTCGAAGTATTATGTTTCGAGACGCACATTTCGGGAATTATTTCCGGGAAATCTGAAAGAGATACGGAAATAACGTCTTATAGTTTTCTGCTTAACTTTTGATGGTCTAAGCTAGGAAAATATAAAACAAACCAAATTCACCAAAAAATTTAAATTGCCCCGAGGGCATGACAAAACTTCCAAATAGAAAACCCAAAGAAGGAATTTTATTTCGGAGAAACTATTGTAAGCTCCAGTTGTTAGGAGGTCGATACCTGTCGAACCGCGTTGGAAAAAAAATTCTAGCTGGTCCAGAACAGAAGTTACCTCTAGAACGTCGAAACTTCGGAAATTATTTCTTAGAGAACGAAGCAACTTGGTATATAGAACACTTCACTTCTTCTTGCATACTTTTCATAGTACTACTCGATAAAAATATAAGAAACTTCAAAATCGAAAATTTGAGAAAATTCCAAAAAAATCGGAACGAGATGGCCTTTTCCGGAATTATTTCCGGGAAATCTGTAAGAGCTACGGAATTTTGTGCTCCGGTTCTCGAAGAGACAAATGAAAGTTCTACATGAGTTCAGCATAACTATATTTCTAACAAGTTTATTTCCGAAGCTAGGGTCGTCTTAACTTGACGCCAAACATCGAACGCAGAGTTTCTAAGAAAAAAACGGTTTTATTTTTTTTTCTGGAAAACTGTTAGAAATTTTAGGAACTTCTCTGGAACTTTTTTACTCTGTTTCACGTTTCCCTTCCCTCTGAAAAATCTCAAATTTTTAACTCTTACCACTTCGGAGCTACAGGTCGCTGATCACGGTGAAAAAAAAAAAAAAAAAAAATACGAAAGCAGTAGTGTTGCTCCGCAACACAATTAAAAAACCAGCTCGTCTACCACTCCTATACTCCGTCACCAGGTTAGTAGCATTCCTTGTAAAATAATCATGGAAATCATTATTTTGTCTATACAAATCTAAAAACACAGACGGACATACTTCATGCAAACACTGGTAAGTAAAAACCGCAGCCTGGTAATCACGAACTTGGCCCACATCCATCACCTTTAATTTCCTAAAACATGCTACTGTATTATTAGTATCTTTTACGTATCCACCAATCAAACGGACTGCCTTATTCTGTAAAATCTGTACACGCTTAAAATTACTAATAAAATTGCTAGCCCATAACACACAACCATAAGATATATAGGGGCTAATAATCGCATGATAAAGAAGTATCAACACCCGAGCTAGTACGAAGTGCTTCAGCCGACGTATGATTCCAAGGCCTCTTGCAACTTTTGATGCCACAACATCGCTGTGACGATTCCAAGACATTTTACAATCTAGGTAAAATCCTAGATACTTCACCAGGTCCACCTGTTCAAAGGATTTCTCTTCTATCTTTTTCTGTTATGTAAATTGTTTGTTCCTTCTGTGTGTTTTTTTTTTCTGTAACTACGAGGATAAATATTATTTTGTATCATTGCCTAGTAGTCGAGCTTGTCTCCCCATTTGGGCAAGTCAAATTATTTGATATCATATGATTATTCTTCGAAAATAAATCTGAAAAAATAAATCTGAATCTGAATCATAATAGATTTCAAAAAGTAGTGACTTAAGTTTAGTAGAAAACTGCTCGAAAGATACCGCAAAAAGAAACATAATAGGTCATTCTTAGAAATAATAGGTTTGTAACAGTAATTTTCCCCCAGTTCCAAGAATACGCTCAAAACAAGCCGTATTTTCAAACAATAAGCCCACTTTCCCGCCCATAGCCCATCGCAAAAATTCTTCCGCCCCAGCCCTCAGAAACAAGCCCACGGGGTGGGAAATAAGCCCATCTGGCAACACTGACTTCGAGTCTAAAGCAAAATTTTGAGGACATCTGCTTAAATATATCGCATCTTGTCTGGCGGCTATTTAAATACTGCCCTCTTGGGCTTTTCGCTAAATACTTATAAATAGGACACCATACCATGTCGTCGGTACTATTAATAGCAGATGTTTCATCCGAAGTTTCTAGTCGTGACGAACGACGGCTGATTGAAGACGACATTCGAATTTTCAGGAATAACGGTTCAAAGGAAATCGCCCATATGGTATTCAAATCAGTAAAACATTATTGCATTGTACAATGACACTACATAAATTAAATGAACGTACTGCTTTGACAAACTGGAACTTTTCCCCCAACAACTGATAATATTTGCGTGTTTGCAGATACCATGGTATCTGTCACCACGGCAACTGGATCTGCAATTAGTGGTTTTTGCAGTTACGGTGGCGTCGGATGCACGGGGCATACAACGACTATGGCCAAAATTGCACTTTTCATCCCAAGCCATCCCAAAAAAACAAGACCAAAGGTTTCGATGGGATCCCAAAAATTCAATATTTGATCCAGGCAATTAGATTTTCTCTTTGCCAGATCCAGTCTTCGCCAGACTCCTTCCACATTTTTACTCCTAAAATTTAGAAACAGATTAAGGTCAAACAGCTACCCATCTGAGAAAACCAAGTTCAGATATGGATTCAGCATGTGTGTTTACCCCTATACGTCATATCTATTTTGACGAAACCGATTGAAACGATTCTGCCTTACTTCTGCCAGTTTACCGTTTTCGGCCAAACTCCAGAACTGCTTGTCCGGCGGAAAAATAAAGCTCAAAAACGAATTCAGCGTATCTCCTTACCCCTATATCCAACATCTAATCGACTTCAAATACAAATTTAAGTTATACAAATTTTCCGGCTTCAGCCGGATTCCGGACGTATTATATGTCCGGCTAAAAAAAAATGGTTGTCATATACGGATTCAGCACCTCTTCTTACCCCTAAAGCGGACATCTAATCAACTACAAATACAACTTTTGCTTTTAACATTTTTTCGGCCGGATTCCGGGCGAACTACTTGTCCGGGTAGAAAATGATTTTCACATAAGTGTTCAGCATGCCTTCTTACCTTTAAATCGAACATATAATCAACTTCAAATAAAACTTTTAATTTTAACAAAGTTTCAGGTTTTGGCCGGATTCCGGACGAACCACTTGTCCGGCGAGAAAATGGTTTTCATAGTCATGTTCAGCATGTCTTCATTGAAAATTGATTATTCGTGAGTAGCGGAACAACGAAGTAACTCATTTTCAGCGGATCTTCAGGCCAATTTAAGTGAATAAGTGATGTAACTAGATTGTCCTATCCTAGCCCTTTTCGCTTAAAGGAACAGTAAACTTGACTACGAAACTTTCGGCCATCGAATCGCCCGGGGGGGGGCTTAGATACATATACAGGGTCTTATTGACGACAGGCCCCCCCTTCTTTGTTATCTCGAACCGTCTCGAACCCCCTCCTTAGTGTTCCAAAAGCCAGCTGGCAGGCCCTTGCCCCTTATGCACTGTAATTATGCACTTATGTACTGTGAAAGTTCGCCTTTTTACATGTAGACCACAGAGAAACGACCTCCCCGACAAGGCGGCCGGGGTTCGATTCCTAGTCGCGGCATACAAACCTTTTGCTTTTGCAAACCTTTTGCTCAAAGTCGAATTCTCGGAAACAGCCCGGAAACTGCAATGGTCGTAACGAGAATTTTTCTTACTCTCAATATCGACTCAGGGTACATTCTTGATATGTTAGCTAGCTCCCCGAGTCAAGTTTGAGTCAAGTTTTATGTTCCTTAAACTTTAATGGAATGATGCGTGAACAGTCATCGGGAGCATATATATATATATATAATCTGTATTCAAAGCCAGAGGCCATATACATGAACAAGTTATGCACTAATTAAGCAACTAAATTAAACAAAATATAACTAAAATTCAACTTCTATTCTCACGAAACTTCGCTCCTTCTTCGAGAAATCTGCACACTTTGCATATTACCTGTGCCGATGTACACTCCAAGATGTCTGGAAGCCGCAAATCCCTCCCAAGCAAAGACACCCTTAAATCAGAAAGCTCATGACACTTCAGCAAAAAGTGCTCCAAGTCATCATTCCCTACATTACATTGAGGGCAAGTTGTCACTATACTCGGTTCTCCATTTTTTCTTTTTAAGAATTTATTTTTTCGATGTACTGGTAGGCAATTCGCTCTCAACTGAATCCAATATCTGAGGTACTTATTAGGCAAATTTAATTTAAAATAATACTCAGCTCCAAATATAGATTTCACGGATTTATATGACACTAGCGATTCTGACCTTTCAACCACGCCCCGCCATTGCTGGATCTCCTGGTCCTGCAAAATCTCAGTCACCTTTTTAATGATTCCGCTGTGATCCGTTGTTGGTCCAAGGCCATCATTCCACACAAATGACAGTCCTACTTCATCCAGTAGTCCTACTTCATGGCAAATACTGAATCGTGGCAAGTGCAAATATTTGTAGCCTGGGTATCGTTAACGGGCTTCGAATGTAAAATGGCAAATTTGGGTCTCCGGGCTTAAGAGTTAATGAATGTAGTCATGGAAATAGGCTGCTATATTCATATAATATATACAAAAACGGATTCGTCAGCTGTGAAGCTTATGAAGCGATATTTCGGCCCTCCGTTGCAAGGCCTGAAGAGGACCCTTGCCAAGAAGGGCCGAAATATCGCTTCATAAGCATCACAGCTGACGAATCTGTTTTTGTATATATTATATGAGTATATGAGTGTAAATCAGCTTGGGCTCAAGGAATATTATATAAATAGGCTGCACTAGCATTAGAGACACGACGTATCTTTTAAAGCTTAGCCGAAAAGGACTGAAATAGGACAGTCTAGTAACCCATCACTTAATCGCTTAAAGAGGCTTGATGACCCGATGAAACAGTGTTACTTCGTTGCTCCGCTATTCACGAATGATCGATTTTTCATAATTTGGACTTTTACTCCCGGATGGTACGTATATGCGCGTGTTCCTGTGTTGATGCTTGACGAAAATTAGTTACGAAAAATAATTGTTCACGCAGCGCTGTTCACTTCAGCGTGCTAATCATTGGCCACTGAAAAGCGGCGTTACTATTTAGATTTAAATTTTTCGCGTCAAAGTAGAACTTTCCGTTGTGAGGACGGCCGTAGATGCCGTCATAATGCCGTAAAGTAGTTAAGTTTGAAGAGTTTGCATGTGCATTTGAGTAGCCGGAACGGAAGATTGAAATTTGTATATAGCCTATAATGAAAATAATTTTTATGTTTTATCGTGTTGTCTTTTGTCCTTGTTTTTGTGCCAGTAAAATAGCTGGGGTTGATGACTTTGTGTGTGAAGAGTGTCTAACTGGGGACTTTTATTTTTTATTTAAGTATTTAAATTCTTTTATATATATTTATATAATTTAGATTGAGTTGTTTAAAAAAAAAGTTGAAAAATTCAAATGAGCGAATTAATTTCCAAATATTAGGGGGAAGAAGAGTAAATAAATATGGGTTTATTTTAAAAAGTTAGGTGACGTGAATAGTTAAAAGTGGGTAAAAATAGATTAAAATTAACGTCACTCAGGGATGGAGGAGTAGCCACAAAAAGTACGAAATGTGATTTTTTGTATTTCAAATAATATAAAAATAAGTTAAATTACGAAAGATGCTACGGGAAAAAAATAATGCAGTGTAATCAGTTAAATGAAAATAAGTTTGCTCTTCAGTTGAACTTTAAGTTTAACTATGGGGGATTAAGACAATGTTGAATACTCAATTTGTTGTGTGTTCAAACTCCAGCGAGAATGAAAGGCCTAGCAACATTGATAAAAGAGTTGCGAGCGTGCGATAATTCACCCAACACAACAACAGCAATCTAATTTGCAGATGCGTGCAGACGTCCCGATTGGGAAGAAACCACAATCCTATAAGAGAAGAGCGTTTTTTGGAAGATAAGCCGTCACGTGATCACTATCTCTAAAAAACAGATTAGAGAGAAGGAGGATGAAAACTGATATAATTATCGTAAATTTTCTGGTTTTAGTCTTCCCTGCATGATCAAGCTACTTCAGCGTATGAAGCTAAGAATCAATAATCCAGTAAAACAAGAAAAATCGGCAAATAAATCAGTTGCACCATCAAGTTTTGTCGAATTCCTACTAGATGCTACGACCGAGGTTACGACGCTCGTACTGACTCCCGGTTTGAAATCGCGATTTATATACAGGGTAACCAATGTGATTTCATAAGGTCATTGCAAATGCTAGAATGCTTCCACTTAATCTTCAACTCGAATTCTCTTACTGTCTGATTTCCGGCCATTGAGAGTCCTAGAAGTGTTCTTCCAGTCCAAGCTGACTGCGAATCATAGTTGCTGCGTGAAACACAACCGTCATTAGATTTTATTCTAGTGGTACTTCCTCCCGTATTCAGGGGCGGTTCGAAGTGCTTGGGCATGGGGGGGTGACGACCTCAAAACATACGACTAGGTAATCGGCAATAATATGTCGATTTAAAACAATTGAAATGGAAAATCACAATACCACAGGTTCAAGAAATATAAACATAGATTTTTAAAAGGTTATGAGTTTCAGCATGACGTTCATCTGAACTTTCGTAGGAAGCAGTCAATCTTCGGTACCAGTTTGTGACGTCTGTGCTCAAGACAAAATAAACTGAGCGCCGCAGGCGAAATTTTGTTAATTCGAGCACAATTCAACTGCTTTTTCCCCTACAAATTTTAGCTTTTCATGTAGCTCCGAGATCCCAAAATCCCAAGCTTAAAACTCCACCCAATTGACGCACCCTTAACCAAAATATCTAATAGGACACTACGAAAGGCGCCGCAGGCGAAATTTTTTTGATCAGCCTTTTTGATTGCAAAATTCAACTACTTCCCATTTAAATTTTGCTTGTAACGTGGCTAAGATCCCAAGCAGCAGCCTCTAACGTATTTACAAAAGAAAAACTAAGCGCCGCCGGCGAAATTTTTTAAATCTGACTTTTTACTGGCAAAATTCAACTACTTCCCATCCAGTTTATAGTTTTTTAATGTTGCTCAAACCCACCTAAATGACGCACGCTTCAAGTAAATAGTGAAAGGTTTGCTACGAAAGGCGCCGCAGGCGCAACTTTTTAAATCGGCCTTTTTTCTGGGAAAAGTTCAACTACTTCCAGCACAAATTATAGCTTTTAACGTGGTTCAAATTTTATGCCTAAAACGGCACCTAAATGACGCATCCTGCCACTAGATAGAGAATAGACTACCATGAAAGGTGCCGCGGGCGAAGTTTTGGAAACATTTGTGGGTCTTTTTGGAACCCAAACAAAAGTAAGTGCTACATATGATATCACAGATCTGTCCGTAACCCCGATAATTCTAGAACGGAATAGGATATCTTGCCGGAAGTTGGTACACGGCAGTGCTTCCACTTAACCCTTTCCGAAAAAAGGGAGTGGCCATCCACAGTAAAATAGACGCAAAGTAGATTTGGTTTGAATTAACAGTATGGTGCGATCATTAGGCCCGTCCTTGCAACGCGTGCATCTCCGGTTTATGGTCAAATCTTACCCCGCAAGCCAAAAATCGACCTGTTTTATTCTAGAATAAGGATCTTTTGCAAAAAAAAATAAAAATCAGCTACTTGTTTTCTGCTAAAATACAGAGGTTTTGGTGCAAAACCAGTTGTGTTCAAACTGTGCACCACCGGGTGAAAATCACGATTCGTTAACTTCTGACAGGCTCGAAACATACGACTGTCATTCTAACAAGCTCAGTCAAAACATACGATTGACTCGTGACATGAGTTATAGAAAATCTATACGTAACCATACGACCAAAAACAGGTCATCTGCGTCTGAAATTTAGGGTTAGGTGCCTTATCTGGCAAGCTCAAAGCTTACGACTGTCTCTAATACGACTAGAAAATATGTCCGTAAATGCGACAAGGAACAGGTGATTTGGGTCTGGCGAAATTCACGATCTGGTGTTATTCTGGCACGCTAGAATATACGACTATCATTCTGACAAACTCAGAATATACAACTACTGTGGTTGTCTGTGAATCTGATAGACAAAACATACGACTAGGAAAGCTCTTCGTAGCCATACGACTAGAAAATGTCATTTGCTGTCAAAATTCACGTTTTCACGTCACCCCCCACGCCCCCCCCTCGAACCGCCCCTGCCCGTATTGGCAAAATACCGTTAGGCCTAATCCGTCTTTATCGGCCAAAACTTCGGTTACGTACATCGGTGCGAAGTGGTGCGGAAATTTTCGTTCTCAGCATAAAATGTTGGTCCAGAAAAGTTTTTCATACTTTCTGCATATCTCGAGCCCCCCCCCCCCCGAGCGACAGAGGCGCCTGGATCCCAGACTACATAATAAAATCAGCTGATGCACCCCATGATCGCAGTCAACTAAGAGTCCCACATTACAGTAGTCTTCTTTTAGACACATATGAAGTTAGCGTGATAGTCTACGAGTCAAATAACATGTACAAGTCATTTGGTAGCTTCTCCATATTAGCCTATAAACATGTTCGCTCATCGAAGATTCTGTTAGCCCTTTTCGCTTATTTGTCATTCCAGTTATCTTCATTATCATCTTCATTAGCCGCATACGTAGCGTCAAATTAGCAATCTATCGTTTTGATAAGGAGCCAATTCGCCTTGAAGCTAGGCTTGCGAGCGTATTTTGGTGATTTTGCAATCGAGATAAAAACGCAGTGATTCGGACAGACTTAACTGTAATGCAACTACTGCAGCATGTCAACGCGGCAAATGATGTAAAGATGCAGGAAATCAGAAGAGGAAGTAGTAGACGGACGGTATTCAGTGTTGCGACAAGACAAAAATAAATCACCATTTCTTAAAATAAATCATCAAAAAGGACAAATCGTTACGAAGCAGCGCGGAAATTTTTCTTTTATACAAAGTTCTTCTCCAACGTCCAAATAACAAAAGAATATTCTGAAAAACCACATTCATTCCTCTTTAAAGGGAAATAATTCACCTGAAAGAGGGGAAAATATACAAACGAATTTGTAACTACTGTGTATTCGTGTACACTGAATAATTCAAACCAAACAACTTTCTTCCGTTTGTTCTTCAACTGTTTTTAAACGTCGTCCGTATAAAATTATAAATGTAAAGTTGGTAAAAGAAAAAAACTTCACTGCAAATTTTCCAGAGATCACTTTACATTATAGCCCCTTCACTTGACCCTTAAAATACCCCCCCCCCTACACACACACACGCAATCGGCCAAGCGCCCCTTTATCGTCAGTAATCCCGAGATGGCATCCCTGCTAACAGGTCACCCTCTAGCATCTCTTCATTAGGCAAGTTTCATTTATAGGTTTTCCCAATCGTTCTATTGATTCCTCCAAGAACTCCACGCTAGAACGAGAACTCTTCTATGCAGATGATTTATTTTAGAAAGAACTCAGAGCCGTTGCGCTCTCAGCAACACACGGTCGTGGAAACACCGTGCCTTCCGCTCTCCGAGGAGACATTATTCGAAAGGTGCATCAACAGTTTCGCCGTATTCCGGTAATAGGTCAGAAGGATGCGTAATAAAGTTCGCAACTCCTTGCGAACTAACCTCCTTGAGGATGAGGTTAGTCGCGTCCCTTAAAGTTGGGTCTTCACCTTTCGGAATCTGGGTTCCCAGATTTTCCGAGATTTTTTTTTAATTTCTTCGGCGATACTTAACAATTCCGGAAATCTGGAAGTTCAAAAGCCAATTTTTTCCGGATTATTTTGATATACTTTCGGACCGGTTCATATTCCAGATGCAATTTACAGAAGACGTCGAAGAATAATCTGGAAGCCCAGATTCTGGAAGTTCTGGGAGGTGAAGACCGGACTTAACTCGCTTTCGGTGTCCCTCAAGTCGGTATGACTACAAATCTTTGTCCAATGGGTGAAACCGCTAATAGAGATATTGGTCAGTAGGATGCGTATTCAAGTTCACAACTGCCTTCGGCAGTAAGCAAGGGGTAGGCCTTGAGGAGGAGGTTAGTCGCGTCCACTTTCGGTGTCCCTCTGCTCGATATGGAGCGTGTGCCACCCCTCTACCAATAGTAACTATTAGTTACTATTTCCGTTCCAGCCTCACGAAAAGTTACTACGCTGACTGTTCCGACCTTCTCAAATAGTAACTAATAGTAACTATTTGCTTACCATGCTCGGGAGCGTAGTTAGCGTAGTAACTACGCATCTCTGCAACGTGATTGGTCCGATCAGCCCGCGGCCTGATATTTGACCGAAAAATTAAAAAAGCGTTCCAGCCTAGCGTAGTAACTACGGTAAGTAGCGTACTAACTACGGTTAGTAGGGTGGAACACGCTCATGGCTACAAATCTTTGTGCCATGCTGGCTGGAATCGAACAGTTTCGGCAAATTTATTTATTTATTTTTCAATATTCAGAGATATTGGCAAGAGGTATGCGTAACATAGTTCGCGACCTCCTTCAACAGCAACGCAAGGGGGAGGCAATCCTTGAGGAGGAGGTTAGTCGCGTCCCAGAACTCGCTTTCGGTGTTCCTTTGGTCGGTATGGCTACAAATGTTTGTACCATGCTAGGTGGAATCGATCAGGGTGTCAACAGTTTCGCCGAGTTCCGCTAACAGAGATACTGGCGAGAGGGATGCGTAAAAAAGTTCACAGCCACCTTCAGCAAGCAAGTGCAACGGGGAGGCAATCCTTGAGGAGGAGATTAGTCACGTCCGAGAACTCGCTTATTTGGATTTCAGTGTCCCTCTGCTCAGTATAGTCTAGCATACTAAGCCCCTTTTCGGGGTTCCGATTACCCCCCCCCCCGGTACCGAACCCCACCTGGCGACCCCCCCCCCCCTCCGGGCACCAAACCGCCACACACGCAGCATTAATAAAATGTAATATGTTTTTATGAAAAGTATATATAGAGGCGAGCGGTCAGCGAGCCACCGTCACGCGTTTACGTTCAACTTTCGTGTCTACGGAAAATCCTTCATTGCTCGCGGTCCAAACTGCAGCTTTAATTTTCTAATTTCCTATATATTTGCATCCGGGAGATGGGGGCAGGGGTTTGGGGGGCTTCTTCTTTAGTACCTTAAAGGACACCTCTCAGTATATAGTGTTCCTGCCCAGATATCCTGAAATAGTCAACCACTTTACAACTAAGCTACGCTTACAGGCAAAATTTGCATAAACGGTCTCCGGACGAATAAGCTCCTCTGATTCAATGATCGGGAGCATGTGTCACGTAAAGAGAACAAAAGTGCCAAGGGTGATGATCAGTGTATTGCTAATAGAGGAGACAGGATATACTTATAGAGTGAAGAATCTGGGGAGCGAGAATGGATGGAAATAATACTGAAATAGAATGAAATACTATCATGATTACGACGTGTCCATTAAGCCTGCCATCAACTTTCGCGTCGAAGATGCAGTCACGTAGCTAGGAATCATCAGAATGGGCAATGTAAAATGAAAGGTCAAAAACAATCTCTGTTCTTCTGTACATTCATGCTATGATGTCCAGGAAGCTTTCGTACGAAAATCCTGTCATGTAGATAGGAACTATTAGAAGAAATAGTAGAATAAAATAGAATTTTATTGATCACTAGTAACTATCACAGCACAGCGTTATCGCAAAATTTGACCTTTTCGTCATAAAAAATAAATAAAACACATTTAAATCTCTTTACCGCTAATGTCAGGACTAGCTTATCGGTTATTGTAGAACTAAACAATTGCTAGAACAAAACTCCTTCAATATCTTTCATGTAAACGGTCACGGGTGTTAGTCTGGGGATTAATTTTGGGGGATTTTTTTTCGCTGGGGTCTACTACGTAGGGGGAAGGGCAACATACCTTGAACGGAAAAACGTACATAGGAAATCTCTGTTCTCCCATATAGTACTGCCACTTCGGAGAAACGCTTATGCTGCACGCTGACGATGCAATCACGTAGCTACGAACATTTTACTCAAGGACACTAACTCTGCCGTAAAGGTGAAAGCTTTAAAGGACCCCTCTTACATTTGCCCTTTTTGTCACCCCTAGCTTCCCTATGGAATTATAATCTTCAGAAATCCCCTCCTTTCGTCATTGTTTCGTTTAGTACCCACAACTTTTTAGCACTTATTGTTTTTTAGCCGAGTTTCGCCAGTCACGCAACGCAAACTTCTACGACAGCTTCAAGATCCGCCGATAACTCTTTCACACATAGGATATGAGAAGCTTCAAAGTGTTTCTTATTTATTATTTTGAAGATTTGGGTGGCCATCAAATCCATCTTGCGTTTTGAACTTCTTATCTTTTGCTAGTTTTTCCCCCTTTTTAATCACGGCGCACACAGCTTTCGAATATTTTGCGTCCAGTCGCCGCTAACAAGAAATAAATAATTTCAAGTGGCACACTGTCAGAAGTTTCATAACAGATCGCGCATAACACTTTCAAGAATAACACCTTTTCACTTAGAAATAAAGTGTTATGACCAATTAAATTTACACTATTTCGTGCCTAGATCTCCAACAACACCTTCAATTTGTAAAAGTACTACACTGTCAGAAGTTACATAACGACAACAGAAGGATGCCCGGTTTCAACAGATAACACTTTGAGATGTTATCTGTTATGTTTCTTTCGTTCCCGTTAGTATTTTTACCAATTGAAGGTGTTGTTGAAGATCTAGGCACGAAATAGTGTAAACTTAATTGGTCATAACACTTTATTTTTTAACTAAAAAGGTGTTATTCTTGAAAGTGTTATGCGCTATCTGTTATGAAACTTCTGACAGTGCAAGTATTGGTATTTTCGAAACACCATATTTCCGAACTATTTCACAGAGAAAAGGTAATTTCTAGTAAGAGCTGTGCTTTAAGCTTCACGTTAAGGATGCAATCACGTAGCTATGAACCATTGCACTTATGAATGCGAACATTCTTCGCTCGGTAAATTATTTATTCTTGTTTTCGTATACCTCGGGGACAGAGTGACGCACGGTTATCGTCATTACGCGTCATGTGTGTAAACAGTCTCGCGGTGATCTTTCACGGTTTGTTTGGTGGAATTCAAGAGTAAAGAGATCGAGTAGTGAAACTATTTGGGTGGGGATTCAAAGGGATGAAGCCTATGCACAGGGGTCTCGTCGGAGGCCAATGAGGGGCGCCACCGTCCCAACACCCAGTATGTTCGCGAGGGGTCTGCGACTCTCCCGGAATGGTGTACACGTCCCGAAGGAATAATCCGGAATGGTCAGGAATAATCCGGAATGGTCACTATTATTCCGTTATTCCGGAATGGTGTACTCACTCGTCACTTACTGTACAGCCATTTTGGGATTGAGAAACCCCTCGCAAAACATAAAATGACACAACATATGAAAATAAACCACCCGTTCTTAAAAAGATACTACAAGAAAATCATAAAAAGAAGTCTCGTGGAAATTTGTGATTCTTGTCGCATTTTTAGTGGAGTGTTCCTTGGAACAATCCACTATTGCGGGCGCTCTAGCAGCTTTCGGTTTTCTGTTTTCTGTTTTCGGTTTTCACCATATTTTGTGGAGCTCATAACTCGTGAACCAGTGCAAGTATCAAGTTCAAACTTGGTACACTTGTGGGTATTGGGGTCTAGTTGTGCCTTTTCGGGGTCCCACCCCCACACTCACCCGGTTCAGGGGCAAATGGGCCCAGATTGCCCAGTGAAGAATGTTCAAAACTTGACCATAGTTGGACATAAGACGATGAAATTCCTTGTACTTGTAGGTCTCAGGGTTGGGAAATTACTTTTAAAGTTGCACCTCCCCCACCCATCCCATTCATGGGCAACTGGGCCCAGATTGTCCAGGAGTAAAGTTCGTTACCCGTGCCAGGAATCAACAGGTATCAAGTTCAAACTTGGTACATTTGTGGGTATTGGGGTCTAGTTGTGCCTTTTGGGGGTCCCACCCCGCCCCCCACACCCACCCGGTTCAGAGGCAATTGGGCCCAGATTGCCCATTTTTTATGTTTTTAACTTGACAATAACTGGAGATAGGGCGATGAAATTCCTTTGTTCTTTTGGATCATCGGGTTCGGAATATCTATGTGCAGTTGAATCACCCCCCCACCCTCCCCGGTCATGGGCAAGTGGGCCCAATTTGCCCATGAGAAATTTTTTTGACCCGTGACTGGAATCAAACTCTAAGTTGGTATAGTCAAGGATATTAAGGTTGAGATAGGCAATTTGACGCCCCCCCCCCACCCTCCCGTTCATGGGTAAGTGGGCCCAGATTTCCCATGAGTTACATTCGTCTATGACATTGTCTCGAGTTCAACTCTTGTATACTTGCAACTCTTGTATACTTGTGGATATACATGTATATATCCTCTGGCCACGAAGAACATCTTGAGACTGAACCTCCCCCACCCTTCCCGTTCATGGGCAACTGGGCCCGGATTGTCCATGATTTGAGATTTTGCAACGGGGCCCAGATTGCCCATGTGTTAAGTTCGTGAACGATGACACTCGTCAAAATTAAAACCTCGTATAGTTGTACACAGTATTTTTCGTAAGATGCGCATTGCGTTTGTTTGGTTTCATGTTTCGCAAAGGGTTTGAGCTGTCAATTAGACACAACATGTGTTTTCGCGGAAGGATGGGAATGATGAAATGGGATCTGAAACTTTATGACTTTGACATTGCAATAATGTGTTGAACAAGTATAATAAACAAAATGCATTTCAAGATTGATGAAAGTAATGTCAGTAGTGTATTGAAACAAGCCTACGGGGTTTATACGAAGCAATACTGGAAAGACAAAGATGGACAATACTGTGATTGGAGACCGAATTACGACTGACGCGAAGGGATTGTGTTTCCAAATGAACTAACATGTGTTCTCACGTGGAAGGTGTCAGATGAGACGCGCTTATGAAAATTTATGACTTTGACATTAGGGTGTTCGAGCCTGAGCCTGAGTCGTGTTTGGAGATTCTTTGAGAGCTCAATTGTTGGTTTCACGAATAACTATGAAATACGAATATTAAATGATACGGGAAATTCAACGTTACAATCCAATTAATTCTTTTGCACTCCACGTCTGAGCACTTGTGCACTTGTTATGTGAATATCATCAAAATCCACCCACCACCCACCCACAACTCCCAGAAGAACAGATCGTCGAGAAAATCAAACTTCTTGGCGTACACATCTCGGCGAATATGAAGTGGCAGGATCAGGTGGAAGAGATGCTCAAAAGAGGTAACTTGGCACTCGTGTATCTGAAACTGCTGGCAAGGTATGGTGTCCCTCCAGAACATCTGCTGCGGGTATATCTATCTTTTATCAGGCCGATACTGGAGTACTGCTGTCTTGTCTGGCACTTTGGCCTGACGCGTGGACAGTCGGACTCGTTGGAGAGGATACAGTACCGAGCTCTTTTAATCGCTTCTATATCCCCAAAGGTGCCGTATTTAACCCTTCTTGATATGTCCCAGCTAGAGACTCTTTCCCAACGCCGCGAAACTTCATCTTTAACTTTGGAAAAAAAATCCTAGAAATCAAGCCCTGAGATCCATCCTTCCTCCGGATTTCTCCCCAGTTCGAGCTCGGCCTGTTAAAGCAGTGGCACAGCCAATACCGGTAATACAACGAGTTGCGAGCTCTCTCACCCGGTATCAGCGTAGCTTCGTGCCCTCGTTAAAGTTTGTGAGCCGGATCAACAACGAAGCGGGTAAAGACCAAGATTGATATTCCCGTTGTAATTTTCGTTTTTATTTTTTACTCTTATAAAATTTCGTTGTATACATATACCCACGTATCCTTCAGATTTTATCACCGTTTCGGTTCGTATTTTGACTGCTGTTGGCGTTTTTCGTTTTGAAGTATTTTTGTGACCTGACGAAACGTATGTATTATATTTTTGTTATATCCGTGGTTGACAAGAGACAGAAAATTCGGCAAGTCCGTAAATGGTTTTGAGAATAAATTGAATTGAAATTGAGTCCCAATTCAGTCACCAAAGTTGGTGATAAATCACCGCCTTTGGCAACCCTGCTCACGCAGCTTCTGCTCTTCTTCTGAGAGAAAGCGTGTTCAGATGTCATAACTTATGCGTCCTCCAATCCCAGCACGACTTTTTTCTCACACAGTTAGTGACAGCGGACTACGTGACGTATGCCTATCGATCCAAAGAGAATCATTTACTTATACAACAATACATTAGTGACTGCCTTGTATTTAATTTGGGGCAACTCGAATAAAGCCGTTTTCGGTCTGTACCCGACATAGGGGAAGGGTTGTAAGGTTCTACGGTTACGATTTGTACGGTTGTGAGCTTGACTATAAATTTGAATTCAGGGGCTTTGGAAGGTGCTAACTAAAACTAAAACTAACCAAGAAAAAATAACATAATTATTTTGTCCGGAATACATTCACCGTGAACATTCACACATCCCGGCGTGCAGGCATGCTTGAAGTCCGTATTAAAGCCTGGACGTATTAATCGTACTCCAGCCAAGCCAATATTTCAAGAATGAAACATTTTTCCCCTACATAGCAACACGTGTCGATCAAGAAAATAAATACAAATGAAAGGAGACGTTCGAATGTTAGTAAGGATGAATGACATGCTGGTACTCAAAACTCACGGATTTTGATATTGCTAACTATTTACTGATGATTCTCTATGCCCATGGAAGGAGTTTCAGAATCACGGCGTCGCCGACTGTATTCAGAGGGCGAGCAAAGGGATTGGAAACTTGCAAGTAGCAACCTAGAGGAGATGACAAAGTGCTGTTGTGTCGGCGATTATAATACTTTTGAGGAGGAAGAAGGTTGTAGGTATCATGCAATACATAGTATATTTTGAGAGTATGTTTTCTTTTTGCCATGGCCGTTGATTCTCAGAGCAAATGACATGTTATCTTTTATATCTTATCATACTGACAAAGAAAATACACACGTGGCTGACCTAGTCCTACGGAACGTGCTGTCATTTTTTTCATGGCTTTGGTAAAGATTTTTCAGTGATTATGTCTGGATAATTTATTTAAAAAAAAAATATTTTCTCGAGATTAGCATTCCGAACATTGGCTAGAATATTTGCAGGGAATGGAAGGTTGCCGAGTGAAAAATGGACGTGTAGCGACACGAGGAGAGTGTTGAATCGAAAGGATTCTTGCATTTATATTATCCATATTAGTCTCCGAAGCCGCGCCGAAATTCGGCGGCGCGCCACCGAAAATAACTCAGCGGGCCACCGCCTAAAACCATTTCGGCGCGCCGGAGCGCCGCCGTTGGGGTCGGCGGCGGCGGCCTGCCGGTTAAATTCTGACGCCAAATCTTTTTAGGTGATATGTTTCAGATTCTCTTTCTATTGGTATATCTCCCAAAGGCTCCAGGTTTTTTGTTCTGTTTTTGTCGTCAGCAAGTGAACTAGCTGAAAGAGTCTTCGGTTGTGGTGGCAGTGCAGGAACGACAACTTTTACCAAAAAATGTACTTCCACCAAAGTAGTTCCGGAAAATTCACGGTACTCCAACTCCTCGCAACGAGGTCGGACCCACTGAATACCAGAGCTCGTACCAGAGCTGGTGGACTCGGGACTCGTCTCGAGACGCTTTTTTCAAGGACTCGGACTCGTCGCGGACTCGTCCTTCACGGAGCTGTCCGTCCGCCAGAGCTGTGGACTCGGACTCTGGCCTCGTCTCGAGACGCCTTTTTCAAGGACTCGGACTTGTCTCGGACCCGGATTTTCTAGACTTGCAGCAGCTCTGCTGACTACTGTATTAGGGGTGGGATGGTGGGACAACAGTCGATTCACCTTATAAATATTGTTGGCTGGTGCAAGAATTTTACAGAAGAAAAATGTACCGTATCGTTTACAATAATCACTCCTGTCGACCGGCGAGTCTTTCTCCCCTTTTTGCCGCCATATAAATTCAGTATTTTAAGTTTAAACAGTAGACGAGGTGGGGTAGCCCTGTACTGTCAGAAGTTTCGTAACAGATAACACAAGGATGCGCGGTTTCAACAGATAATGCGTAACAGATAACACTTCGGGTGTTATCGAAAGCGCGATTCCTGGAATGACGTTCCACTTTCCCGCTGGACTGATCGCAAACGCACGGAAAGCTGATATCGCCGGGAAAATGCTGAATTACAAACTTTTTTCGAATAAATGTGGTTCAACTTAACGGTTCTTTGATTCGCATACATTCCATCGACGTCACCTTAATAACGCTTGCCATTTTTCTTTATTTATTACTGATACTTGCACTTTTTTTTTTCCACACCTTTGAAATTCTCGTCGAAACATTCAACTTTCCGCGGAGCTTTCCACTAATTTCGTGGAATCACTTTCAGGAAAAGCTGCTTCGGTTTCCAAAGCGCGAAAACAGATTCCGACTTTGCTTTCCAGCTTGCGAAAACCCTCCTTATATATAGGCTACTTGATGTATTTGCCGTGGCCGTTGGCTTTCAGAGCAAATTAAAGCCTGTCCTTATCATACTGACAATGAAAAGGAACACGTGTCTGACCTGGTCCTGGGCTATCGTGTGAGTGCTATCAATCTTTTTGGCTGTGGTCAGCAGTCATCAGCGATTATAATTCATGGATGGTCTTCTCACGCAGTAGTCACACAGCTATGATCACTTTACGGCATTTAAGCCATGAAAGCTGGCTTTTGGCTTTACCAAGAAAGAACTCTACGAAAATTGTCAACATAGTTCTTGTCGGCTCCAACATGTTCATCAAGTGTATTTTTGAATGCGTCGACCGATTCGGTGGTCCAGATATTTCGGAGAAATTACCAACGCTACACAGGAAACTGTCGGATTCAGCCTACTCCCGATTTTCGCCACGCTTACCCCCGTTGTTTGTGGACTAGTACATCTGTTGCCTATGTATATATACACCTATGCCTATACATAGGCAACAGATGTACTAGATGTACTATTTTAGTGTTTTCTTCATGTGTTTCTTTCTTTATTTGCTCCACTTGTTTTTCCTCAGGAATTTTTGGGTAATAAATAAATTAACTAATAAAAGAGGGAGTTGCAAACCAAGGCGTGACAAGAAGTCTGTTTAATGCCCTTGTGTAGCACCCCTATTGAAAAAAAAAGCATTTTGTCTTTGTTTTCCTCTTCTTTGTTACCGTATTTTATCATTTTGTTCGTTGCTCTGCCTTTCAAAATCGGCGGTTTAAAATTAGATGACATGCTTACAGTTGCTACTTACTCTTACAGTCCTTAGTCTGTACTTGTCCTTACTCTCATAATACCAGAGTTCTTGGCAGGTTTCCATAGCAACAATCCCGAACACTGGTCCTTACAGCAACCTGAAATAATTATGTAATAAACACTTTTCTTGATGCTTTTCGATGGGCTGACAACGACATGGGACGGAAATGGTTCCACGTTTGAATTGCGATTTCCAAACTTCCACCTGCCTGCGTCTTTCTCGAATCGCTGAGAGCTAAGCTTGAACTTTTCTAGCTAAAACCTGAAGATGACCCTCGCCAAGAAGGGCCGAACTATCGCTGGAAGAAATCTTAGCTGATTAGCGTGAATAGCGTCGTCCAATATGATTCGGAGCCACGTTGGACAAATGCCCGGGCCCCACTATAGTCACACCTGGTAATAACGCCGGTAATAAGACCGTCTTACGGTCGAAATTGAGAAGAAAAGACGCTGAAAACGTAAAATAGACGAGATGGAAAAATCCATCTCCGCCATTTTAAAACGTAACTTTGGACCAATCACAGACCACAGTCACTGACTTTAGCTAGTTTTGTTTACATATGAGTGATGATGGTGGGTGTGACCAGGTGTGACCAGGATGAAACGTAAGAGTGGGTAATAACCAAATTAACGAACCAAATTACGTACAAATGTGACTGAATGTTGCCCTTGCATAAAGGATATTTGCTTTAACGAGACCGTCTGTGTAATCAAGGACCCAATTGTCGCAAAATGAGGATGATCCGCAATTCGTTTGTTCTTGAAGTTCTGAGGATCCGAAGTAAAGTAGAATTCAATTTCTGCCATCGAAGATGAAACGGAATCACTTTTCATTATGAAACCTTATTCCTTCCTTGGAACTTTGCCTCAAGAGAAGCCAATGTCTTTGTTATGTTTTCGTATCCCAGGGAATAATTTTGATTCTCAAACCACCGATGGCTTCTTGGAACAGGAAGCGAGCTTCCAATAGCTTATTATAGTCCGATGATATACCTGGGAAGTCGGAATGCGAGAGTAAGAAAACAATCAGAATCGGCCGAAACGTGAAGGAAGTAACGCAATCAATAGAGCTGGTGAAGTGGTGACAGCACTGGCAGAACTCGGCAGAAGCAACGATTTTGATTCTCAAAACCATCGACGGCTTCTTGGAACAGGAATTGAGACTCGAATATCTGTTGCAGACACTGGAGACTGATCAGATACCAAGGAAGAGGGAATGCGAAAGTAAGAAGCCAACCAGAATCGGCCAAAAGTAGCAGGAAGTGACGCAATCAAGAAATGAAGAAGAGAAAGAAATCAAGAAGTGACGCAGATGAAATGATTTGGAATAGAAAGTTAGCTTCCAGTAGTTTATTGATGACATGGTATACCGATGAGATACAGAGAGAGTCGGGATGCGAGAGTAAGAAAACAATCAGAATCGGCAAAAACTTGCAGGAAGTGACGCAATCAAGAAATGAAGAGAAAGAAATCAAGAAGTGACGCAGAAGAAATGAATTTGATTCTCAAAACTACGTTGGCTTCTTGGAATGGAAAATGAGCTTCCAGTGGCTTAGTGTAGACATGGTATGCTGATGAGATACCAAGGAAGTCGGAATGCGAGAGTAAGAAACAATCGGAATCTGCCGAAACGTGAAGGAAGTAACGCAATCAATAGAGCTGGTGAAGTGGTGACAACCATGGTAGAAGCAACGATTTTGGTTCTCAAAGCAAACGATGACTTTTTAGAGTAGCAAGCGAGCCACTACAGTTAAGCCAAGCCACTACAGTATAAGCAAGATATACCGCAAGATATACCAGCGCAGTCGGAATGCGAGAGTAAGAAAATGATCAGAATAGGGTAAAACTGGCAGGAAGTAACGCAATCAATGGAGTTGGTGAAGTGTTAACAGCCATGGCAAGCAACAATTTTGATTCTCAAAATCATCGATGGAAAAACCCTCTAAACCATCGATCTTTGAACAGGAGGTGAGCCTCCAACAGCTTATAGTAGACCGATGATATACCAAGGATGTGGGATATTGCATAAATTAATTTTAAGCCCGGAAACCCACATTTCATACGTCACATTATGAACCCGCCAACGATACCTTTCTAATCTTTTGCACTTGCCACGACTCACCATTTCTCATTCGTATTATGCTCCCCACGAGTGTTCGCGCATCATGCTATTGACGCGTAACACCGGTTATCCGAATTTGGCCGAGTTTTTGCTAGAAGTCAATGGGCTTCGGAAAAGGCTTAAAACAGCCAAAGCCGCCATAATTTGTTAAGAACATAGCCTAGTTTTACGGTATTCAAAATGCTGAATATTCGAACATAAACAGTAAATAGTGCGAGGGGTTATTATGGGCCTATCATTGCATGTCCAACGGGACAAGATAAAATGAGAGAAACTGACTCTCAATTAAGCGGCTGCAGTAATTATTAGTATCAGAACAATTTTCTGCCCCAGTGCGCTTGTGTGCGATGATTTGGAACTTAGGTGACCGGAACTTGAGTGCGAATTTACACGCACTAACTATGGCAACACCAACTTTCTACTGAAATAATTACCATCTAGTCGTCACACCGAGCGTCACACGTTCTCGTATCTTCATGACTACAAAGGCATGAGTTTCTACATTTCCGCGTTCCTGGGAGGCTGAAAGCCAACTTCCGGTTTTTGGGTGAGCTTCAAGCTGCATGTAAAACCCGAATCGGTAACACGGGAGTCAGGTTTCGCTTTGATAATGAATTCTTCCTTTCCCCTTCCTTTTTGCTGTTTCTCTGCGACATCAGTTTTATCAGACAAATAGAAGAAGTTTGTCCCTTATCAACAGCTTTCAGCAGCGAGACATCAGAAGGATTAAAAATGATTTCAAAATTTGCTCTTTCTGCTTAAAACGAGCTCTAATCTCTATTTCTTTTCTTGTCACCTGTAACTCTTCCTTCCACCAAAGTGGTGCACTGTGATGACAAAAAACAGCGAGTTCATCCACTTCTTTCAGTTGATAATACTCTTGATGACTATCTCTCCTTGCCGATGCAAAATCTCCGGCCACCCCGGGTACCTAGTGGAAGAAATGCAGAAGTGGTATCACAGCTGCTCCCAAAGATCGCCGTGGTTGTTTGACACAGGATTTGAGTTGTTGAGTTTGAGTCGTAACGGAGACGTTTACTCCTTCTTCCTGAGGATCACTGGCGTGTTTCGGTCTTAGTAATAAGAGTATTGCGAAGTCTCTACTCCTCTTGCTCAGCGCTTGTCACTCATTTCGAAAGAGTGATGTCAGGATTCCTAAATTCCCTCCATAGGCAGTAAAAATCATCTGTGAATAATTACCAGTTGCATATTTGTGATTTTTAGATGTGAACTTGTAAACAGTTAATGCTTGCCAAATTTTGGATGTCTTCTTTCATTTCGTTTTGTGTCTTCAAATGGGTTGCTACTGAGGACTGGAATGTTTGATACTTGAAATCTTGTTTTGCCATGATGATGAACAGCAGATAGTTCGAGTTTTGTCACAGCAGGTGGGTGAAAATGGTACTGTTCAAAGTTAACTAACGATCAAAGAAGAAAAGCCTATACTGTAGTTTCAGGGAAAACTTTACTGACAGAAATGAAACAAGAGGCCTGCTCTTGTCCAAGCCATAAGGAATATTCCATAGATGGCGTTGGCAAAGCAGCTGAATCTGCCCGACGTATTTATACAAAGCAACTTACTTTTGTAACAAATTCTTAAACCCAGAGACCCAGATTTCATACGTTAAATTCTTACCTCACTAATCTTTGCCACGATGTGCTAGTTTCCATGCGCATTATACTCCCAGCGACTGTTCCGCTGTTGATGCGTGAAACCGATAGAAGTCAATGTCTGGGAAACGGCTTAAAATAGCCAAAGCCGTCGATAATCTGTTAAAAGCAGATCTTAGTTTTACATTGTTTAGATAGTTTTGAATGTTGAATCATAAACAGTTAATAGTGCGAGGTGTGCTTTAAACGTTCATTTAAAGCCGTACACAAACATGAACTTCTCAGGTCCAATCTCAACATCAATCATCATTTGTTGTGTGACAAGATTTCAGGCATCATACATTTTGCCCTCATTAGCAACTCATTCGATGAAGAAAGAATTCAAAATGAAAGAAGACGTATCAAATTAGCATTAAATGTTTACAAGTTCATATCTAAAAATCACAAATATGCAGTTGCTAATTATTCACAGATGATTTTTACGGCTCATGCAGGGAAGTTAGGAGTCCCGACGTCATTTAATCGTTCGAAATGAGGTTAGAGACTCTGCAATTAGCAAATGAAGGATGTGGATGTAATCGCAGGTTATTCTACATTGTGGAAGGAGGAGCTACAGGCGTCAGGAAATAGATAATGTTTGTTTTAAGCAGAAAAAGCGTAATTGCAGATCATCGTTATAAAGCAATTCCTTTTTTGCGCCTATCGCCTCAAAATTGCTTCCTCTTCGGTGCCTCCAGGGAGTTCGAACCGAGGGGTTGGCAACTCACCGTCAGGGTGTACGAGTGCCACACAAGTGCCACACAGTGCCACACACTGCCATACAGTGCCAAACAAGTGCCACACAGTGCCATACTGGAGGGTGCCACACAGTGCCACACAAGTGCCACACAGTGCCACACAAGTGCCACACAGTGCCACACAAGTGCCACACAGTGCCATACAAGTGCCACACAAGTGCCATACTGGAGGGTGTACGAGTGCCACACAGAGTTGCCAACCCCTCGGTTCGAACCTTTTTATAAGTCAACGGCCAGTTCCATTGCTCAGTGGACACAAAGCATGATTGGGTTATTTATATTCATATTCTTCAGGTTATTTATTATAGATATATAGATCAGTGTATTAAGGGCTATATACACAAAAGAGCAACAACAATAATATAACTTAAACACTCAGACTCCTTAATTCTAAACATTTATCTATATTCATGCCCAGTCGGGTTGATTCGGGTAATAACGGTACACAGGATTTCGGGAAGTGACAAAATTACACCATCCAGATAACTTTTTCTTAAATCAGAAAGCTTCGGGCATCTACGGAGAAAATGGTCAAAATTTTCTTCCTCCTCCTCACGGATTGGGCAAGCATACCTCCCATCAGGGACCACACTACCTCTCTCAAAAACCTTCTGCCTGATCTGAACTGGAAGGCAGTTTCAGTTTGCCCTTAGTTGGATCCAACGACTTAGAACTTTCCCGGGTGTAATGTTCTTGCACATGATGTAATGTATGTGTTATACATTACATGTTTAGGGTCGTTTTCGTCTATAGAAGGCTGCTTCTACGTATCACTTACGTACGGGTGGAAGAAGGCTTTACCAACAACCACGCAAAAAAACGACAAAGTGAGGATCCCTGTTCTTTTGCTTCCTTAACTCAGGATCCCTGTTTTAAGGCAGTGATCTCTGTTCTTTTGGTTTTGTTCTTCCTTGAGTCAGGATCCCTGTTCCGAGGCAGGATCCCTGTTTCGGTTTCATTCAACGAACCCGGGGTGAACTTCGCGGACCTTCTAACCCATACTTCCGTACTCTCTACTAGAAGGATCAATCAGGAAACCATCCTGAACTTTATTCATCCCCGAAGTAATCGAGTTCTAACGGAAGAAGAGAAAACCGAAACTTCCTTAGGGCATCGAGAAAAGTGTTTATTGGAGAAGTATTTCAGGTTGCTGGAAGGTGCAGAGTGTTCGGGAATGTTGCTATGGAAACTTACCAAGAACTCTCAGATTATGACGAGTAAAGTATGTCATCCATTTTGGCGCGCGAATTTTGAAAGGCGGAGTAACGCAGAAAATTATAACAAATAAATACGGTAGCAAAGAAAGAGAAACAAAATGCAATTTTCAGAACAGGGATGGTACACACGGGTAAATATCCGTACAGTCCTTAAACATACTTTTTGTCAAGCCTTAGTTTGCAACACCTTCTTTAATTTATTTATTTCTATACTAACCACAAATTCCAGAGGAAAAACACGAGGAGCAAACACAGATGGGCGAATCCGGATTCGGATTCAAATCCAGGATTCGTCCTTTTGCCCGGATTCGAATCCGGATTCGAATCTTCTGCTTGTCACCCTGGATTCGGATTCGGACTCGGATTCCAAACCCTCAGTCTTACGAATCCGGTCAAATTTCTTGACTACATTCTTCCGGTTTCCGTTTGCCAATTTTTAAACAGTAGGTTTAGGCAGTCCAACTTTTTTTTTGTATCTCCACCACCAACCATCCTCAGTAATCTATCACGTTATCCGATTACCTTGGATATCAGTGCTGTTTATCACCCCTGATTTTCAAACTATGACCTATGTATATGGTTTGATTTTTTTTTAGGTCGGATTCGAACAGGATTCGAATCCGGATTCGAATCCTCAGCATGAAATGGTGGATTCGGATTCGGAATCGGATTCGTGCCTATAGCCATGGATTCGGATTCGAATCCTTTCATGGTCGGATTCGCCCATCTCTGGGAGCAAATAAAGAAAAAGATAGAAAGAAAATACTAAAAATAACTGTACATATAGGCTAAAGATATGCTAGCACACAAACCGGGGGTGAGGGGGTTGGTGTGGCGAAAACCAAGGTAGGCCAAGTCGGAAAATTTCCTGTGTAGCATTGCTAATTTCTCTTGAACAACGAACTTACGAATATTCAAATAACGCGTAAAACGGATACGTCAGCTACGATGCTTTTGCAGCGATATTTCGGCGCTTCTTGGCAAGGTCCTCGTCAGTCTGTCAATTTTCAGGGTCAAGGTTGGGGAGGAACAAACCTGTAAACCTGATTAGCTGAAAACCTGAGTAGCTGACGTGTCCGTTTTTGCGTTACTTGAATATATGCTTCAAAGTCTGCTTGGGCTCAAAGAACTTACGAATAATAATTCTATTCAGATCCTACAATGATAATTCTATTCCGATCCCAAGGGGGGGAGGCAAAGAAGATATCAACAGTAACGAAAATGTTTTTCAGTCTTTCACCCCTAAATAAGTGCCAAGGGGCCCAAAACCAAGACTCGCGTAGTCCAGATCGACTTGCGACCTGAATCTTGACCTAATAATCCAAAACGCTTGAACAACTTTGACAGTATCATGCGCTTACAGACAGACGGACTGAAGTAGGATGCTGTTCACAAAAAAGTGTCGGCGGCATCGACATTTCAGGTCATCTTTCATTTCTATAAACTAAGTTATTGATGCTTCCCGAGAATCCCAGAGTGCTGGGCGAGTTCCCATAGTAACAGTCCCGAATATTCTGTTCCTCGAGCAACCTCGAATAATTCTCCCATAAACACTTTTCTTGGTGCTCATAGGGAAACTTCGGCTTTCCCTTCTTATTCCTACGCGGATGAATAAAGTTCAAGGTTGAGTTCTGATTGATCCGTATAAACTGAGAAGCTGCTGCCAGTGACTTGACTTGCTTGCCGACAGACCTAGCAACAACAAGAATGAGCGCAAGCAGTAACTTTTGCCAAGAACAAATGATCCAATAGAACCTCCGTCTTTGGTCCCATGCAGCGACAATGGATACCCCGAATAAACTTGCCACTTGACTACTTGACCACCCCATAGTCCGTCCGTGGCCGAATGGTTAGCGCGTCGAACTCGCAAGGGAAGGGTCCCTTGTTCGAGTCTCGGTCGTACCTACTGTTTGGTTTCGAGGGGGGGTTAGTGGCGTAACTCTGTAAGAAAAGTTCACCCAGCTTTAAATGGGTACCTGGAGAAATCCGGAAGGTGACAGGAAGGGTTTGCGAAAGCACAGGATGGCTGGCCCCCAACCCCCCCCCCCCCATTGCACTTCCTGGCTGAGGGCCGAGAATCGGAGATCAGCACCGCCGGCTTGGCCTGTATAGGCTGATAGCTGACACCTTTACACACCTGTACTTTTTACCCATAGTTGCTGCATGGAACCAAAGACGGAGGTTCTGTTAGATTATTTGATCTTGCCCCTACGTAACGCACAGGAGCAGTACGAAAGATGCTTCATTGTGTGTTTTCAAACCCGAAAGTAGCAAATTCCATCGTTGTTTTATTATTCCTAATAGCGTGTTCCACCTTTCTAACAATAGTAACTATTAGTTACTATTTCCGTTCCAACTTCACGAAAAGTCACTACGCTTACATTCTCGAAATAACAACTAATAGCAGGGGCCCATACATTTTCTTTACAGGGGGCTTGTCAATAAGAGATTTCTGATGCTATCTTGACCGCACGGAAGATAGTTCGAGAAATACCCACGGTCCAATCACGTTCAAGACCAGATAGACAGAATTTGGGATTGACTGCTGGCGCCTTGAGGGAGGAGTCTCTTTGGCGCGCACGTCCAATGAGGCAAACAAGAACGCAGATTCGACCCAAGTGGGATTTTTGGAAAGTAGGACTGATTCGGTCAACATAGCAATATAGAAGCATAGGAAAGGACAAGCCCCCTGTAAAGAAAATGTATGGGTCCCTGCTAATAGTAACTATTTTACTTACCATTATGGGGAGCATAGTAAGCGTGGTAACTATGGATATCTATAACGTGATGGGCTGGATTACCCCGTGGAGTGATATTTTACCGACAGTTCCAGCCTTGACGTCAACAAGCCAAAATTCGTGACGTCATGCGTAGTAACTAGGGTATGTAGGGTGGGACACGCTTTAAAATTTCTGTCAATGTCTGAATTTAACTGGATATTTTGCATTCTGACGAGGACAAATATTGATTAAACCTTTGCTACCGTGAAAACTGAACTTTTTGAGAATAAAATACTAATCGGATGAGAGTAAACTTAACCTTGTCCTTTTCTAAAAAAAAAATTCTATTTTGTTTGTCCAATGATCTTAGGCCCGTGACGTTTTTGTGACGTCATGAAAGAATTGTAGTAGTAGTGAACTGAAAGGCAAAAATGCTCCTCAGCCGGGATTTGAACCCAGGACCTCCCGCTTACAAGGCAGGCGCTCTACCAACTGAACTACCGAGAGGCTTGCGAACAGAGTTCGCAAACCACTACTATAGTCTGGTACAAGCTGGCCATAGGAACAGTGATCCCGGCCGAAGGCAAATTCATCTAATCAGTTCACATCCCCAAGTCACGGAAATTATAATACATAGATGGCGCTTTATACAAGGGACTTTTACCATGAGACCCCGCCAAGTGGGTCCTGGTTTGTCTACGTGGCTCCGACATTGGAGTCCTAGACTTATACACTAAATTCAAAAAAGTCGCTCCTGGTTCATTAGTCACGGTAAAAGTCCCTTGTATAAAGCGCCATCTATGTATTGTGTCATGAAAGAAATAGGGAAAAGGATTAATTTAATGTTGCAGAATATATATTTGTATTTATATACATAGACCCGAGCGGCCAGCGAGGCGCTGGAAGCGTTTACATTTATAAAACCGTTCTAGGGACAATCCACCTTATTCTTACCATCCAGGGAGATACCCTTTGTCCGCTTCAAAGCGGCCTCAAGAACCTAAGTAATCGGCCAAGGTTTAGCCGACATCGATCAGCTGAGGAAGGCCAGCCAATTGCCTCTCTAATGTTGGTGTGTGTGTGACTACAAGACGTTTTCACTTTGTGTTACTACATTTACAGCTTGATAATATAGGGTTCAGTCGAGACTTACAGACACGACTACAATATTTAATTTATTTTGAATGTTAATAGGCTTGAAGACCCGATGAAAATGCGTTACTTCGTTGCTGCGCTATTCATATAATCGAATTTTATCGAATGAATTTCTTCTTCGGAAGTGGGGTACCTCGATGCTCGAAACATTTAGCAACTACAACGGTAAAAGATAGCCGGAAAATAAATCTTTTTTTGGGTCACAGAAGTGACCTTCCACTCTGGAACTGAACATTTCCTGAGCCTACCTTCATTAGCAATTGAGATGTACCCTTTCGTTTAAATTTGAATTCTCCGCGTCTTGAAGAGCTTTTCCTTGTCGAGCCAGCAGACACGATCTAAGATCCTTTAGTAAAGTTAAAACAGTTAATTACATTTGAATCCAAGATATAACAAGACCAAAGGTTCCGATGGGATCCCAAAAATTCAATATTTGATCCAGACAATTAGGTTTTGTCTTCGCCAGGCCAAACAGCTAATCGTTAAGAAATCCAAGCTCAGATATGGATTCAGCATGTGCGTTTACCTCTATAAGCCGATCGAAACGATCCTAGCTTACTTCTGTGAATTTTGTGGTTCTGGCGAAATTCAAGAACTACTTGTCCGGCGAAAAACTAAAGCTCAAAAACAGATTCAGCGTATCTCCTTACCCCTATATCCGACATCTAATTAACTTGAAATAAAAATTTAACTTCTAACAAATTTTCCGGTTTTGGCCGGATTCCCGGCGAACTACTTGTCCGGCGATAAAACGGTTTTCGTATTCTTGTTCAGCATGCCTTCTTACCCCTACATCAAATACCTAATCAACTTCAGATAAAACTTTAACTTCTAACAAACTTTCCGGTTTAGGCCGGATTCCGGACGAACTACTTGTCCGGCGAGAAAATGGTTTTCATATTCGTGTTCAGCATGTCTTCTTACCCCATAATCGACTATCACATTAGCTGTTTAAAAAAAATTTGCTTGCCCCTTAATTTAAACCCCCTCCCTCACCCCTAAATGTAAAGCTACAGGGCCCATCTACGAACTCGACCTTACTCTTGACCAAAAGAATCCCCACACCAAGTTTCATCAAAATATCTCACTGCCTTCGAGAGTTATCGTGCTTACAGACAGACGGACGGACAGACGGACAACTTTTGCGATGTCATAGGTATCCCTCCACTTACGTTTTGGGATCCCAAAAATAAGCTTGCTTTTCAGTTAAACTTTAAATTTTGTCTAGAAGTGTTTAAGCTTTGCAATGTGTTTTATTGCGAATGTTTTGCATGGGAATTATTGCACGGGTGGACTTGACCCGATGGTGATAAGTAAAAAGGAAGCTAGCCAAGCAGCGAACCCGGATGTAAGACATGCAATCGTGCCAAATATACTAGAGGTATTTCTATTTCATTGTAGTTTACGATGCGTCGAGCACAGTCGTATCCAAGAACTTGTGGGAGTAAGCGAGGTTGAACCCACTGCATTTTCAAGAATCGTGCAATACGAATACCTGGCGTTAACAACAGTTATTAACGGACACTCGATGTTTATGATGGTCATTGGCGTGTTTACTCTGTCGATTTCTCCTTACTGAATCGCACCCGCTGAATATCTTGTGCCTCTTCTGGCAATGATTTTTCGGAAAGATGAGAAAACGAAGCCCCAGCCTTGAAGAATTTGGAAGTCCCCTGTCGAGTTTCCTTTCGACAGAACGAGGATCAAAGGAAGAGCTTCTAAAACCACGCTAGAGTGAACATCGCAAACCCTTATTCGACAAAGCTACGCCAAATCCTCCCACGATCCGAAATGTTAACCGATTATAGTATTGAGTTGACTGCGACTGATCTGTTGCGTGAGAGGAACTTGAGCACATCTACTTGTCGTTCAAAGCGGAGCTACAACACGACTTGATCATTCTATATTAAGAGCTCGGAGACGAGCTGCTAGAAATTTGTGCGAGTGCCCATTAACCCGTATACTCTATATGGCTAAGTCCAAAACACGCCAGTGATCCTCAGGAAGAAGGAGTAAGCGCCTCCGTAACGACTCAAACTCAACGACTCAAATCCTGTGTCAAGCAATCACGGCGATCTTTGCTGTGATACCACTTCTGCCTTTCTCCCGCTGGGTACCCGGAGAGGCCGGAGATTTTGCAGCGGCAAGAACAGATAGTCATAAAGAGTATTGTCTATGGTGACTTCCTCACCAATTAGACAGCACGGGTAGATGCTCTGTTGTATGTATGTATATGTGTTACGATCATTTTTTTATTTTCTTCTTAATTTTTATGCACTCCGTGTTTTCAATTTGTTGTTCACGGGCAAATAAGTTAAATAAAAAATAAAAATACAAATGCTTGGTCACTTGTTAACCATCTACCGCCTTTGTTCTTATTCCACTCAGTGAACTTCAGGTCACAATATACACTAATCTGGATCCTTTCACAGTCTGCCGTGGCCCCACCCCCCTAGCGCAAGTTCGAGCGATGCGATCCAGTTAGCTACTAAGAACAAACGAAACAATTAAAATATATGCAGTATATTATAATACTTACACATACATTATAGTGTGCAAGATTAAATGCTGGTTTGTACGACAACAGCATTCGGGCAATTTATACAAAGCAATAACATAATTCGATAATAACAACTAGACATCCGAGAGCAACAACTCCCTAGAAGATTTCACTAATTTTAAGGGATGGATCTCGATTTCGAGCGCTCTGGGCCTCAATATATTCAGGGAACGAAAATAACGATGAAACAAACGGCTCATAACAGAAAAGGTAAAGCCATACGTAGCACTGAAAACTCCCGTTTAAAACTAAAACGCAAACAAAAACCGCAGAAAGTCAGGCAGTATAATCTATATAACAGCGTTTCGCCAGATGAACTAAACTGGCGACTAGAAAACTCATTTACAAAACGTGGCCTAGGCTCTTCATTCATCGGGAAAGATCGGCGCATATTTGAAGTTAAAATTTGATTAAACAGTCACGCGACTTTAAAAGATCCGAACATAACGAACGCTCCAAGCAAGTCGAGTAAATCTACTTAAGGTAATAAGATGACCCAACAACACGAAGAAACGGGTAACCAATTCAGCAGATTTAACACAGCCTCAAATGAGGAATCTACCACGGCGTTGAGTACCGTTTGGCGGGCGTACTGTCGCGTACAGTTCGAGACGGGTTCTGATTACAAGTTGCTTTCACTTTTTACCCACGAGCTTGGCACTGGACACGCAAAAAAAGAGAAAACAAGAAGATTGCACTATCTGTCACCAGCCAAAAGATGGCAATCCTTAATATCCGATCAGGACGCAATCGTTTCTGGACAAATAGGCTCGGGTTGTGAGCATCCTAACCTTTAGTGAGACACCGCGTATCACCTTGCGAGCGTCTGTCAAATAAGGCAGTAGGTCACTTCAGGCCACGATTACTTACACACACATGCTGCTCAGTAACGAGCCTTAGAAGTCTTAAGGGGATGGTGAAGTAGTTCTTCTCGATAAGGCAACAAGATTACTCTCGGGTGAATTCGGCAAAGTCGTCACTACTGTCCCAGCATTGTGGTAATGGAGGGGCAGCGGGTTTCTGATAAAGAGTTGACACCGTCAGGGTTGCTAGCCTTGACGCAAACTTCAGCACTTCTTTTCATGCACCTTACAAAACCTTAAGGCATTGTGATTAAGACCTCTCAAAGCTTGCGGGAACTGGTCTTTCGGCTTTTTCGAATCACTTCTACTTTTTGCCAAAGCAAGACAAACCGAACTTCCTGCTCTGCAGTAAAGGGGGGTTTTCAGACCCACTATAAAGTCGCATCACAGACAAACCATTTGCTCCCACCGAGTAAAACTAACTCTCCATTGATGTCATAATACCATGGAAAACAGCGTTATGTAAGTCGCAGAACATCGAGGACTGTGCACACGACAGAGTTCTTTCCACAGACTCAAATTCATTCGGGGTCACCGCCACTACAGTCGTCTCGTTATCGACCCGTGGTCGCTTTTCTCCGGATTCATCACTCGATTCCTCTCTTGGCCGTTTCAGGCTCTCAGGAGCCTTGACCTCCGACAAAGTTATTCTCGAGGGAACAGGACTGACTAGTTGTTCTAAGGTTTCCTCATCGGTTAAAGTGCGTTCGAAAACAGGTTCCGGCACAGGGATGGGAGGAACGGGTGATTCCTTCTGCATTGGACGGAGGGCAAGCTCAAGTACCTCATCTTCTTCCAAGGAAGAGATCATGCGTGGTGTGGGTGGCAGGTAGAACTCGTTGAAGTTTAAAATGTCAGTATCGAAGTCAAGGTCGATCGTGGAAGGTCTCTCCGTCCGTGAGCCGCTTAAAGACGATGAAGGCGTGGCCGACGGGATCAGTCGTGATTCAAGCTCACTTTCTTTCTGGAGTTTCTTCAAAATATTCGTAACAAGCACCGATCGAAGAAGACAGGAGTCTCGGTCTTCGATTTTCTTTATTTTCGAGAGGCACATTGACATGATCCGTTTTCGCTCATCCCGATTTTTCATCTTCGGCGTCCAGAGTTGCAGAGAGTTCCGACGAGGAGTCATTGCTTTTCTTGAATGGGCTGAAATGAAAAAGAATGTCAGGATGCGGGATCTGATCGCGATGACAAGGAATGACATGAGCGACAGCTGAAGGACTTATTAGCCAGTTTATACGTCAATACTAGAATGGGAAGAGTAAAGATTTAGGAAGCCTGAATAGTAGCCGAAAAAGCAAAACATCTTGCTTAATTCGCTCCAAGAGGGGAAGACAGGTTAGGCTGAAGACTTTAGTGGCGCGCACAGAAAACAGTTACGCCTGATATTTCCTGTATAGATTTAGATTCCTCATTTCGATTACGATACAGAACATTCGACCGGGAAATTCTGATTCTGTGTCGTGGGAAAAAGCGTGAATCAGCAGAACAATATTTAGAAGTCAAATCTACTTGCAGAAAAAATGGCTCTAGACTATCATATCACCAACTTTTTCAAACGACTAAACTTGCCAAATCGACCAAAAAACTAACAGAAAACAATTTATCCGAATTCTTCAGATTCACGCCGCATATTGTTTTTATTCAAAGACCCTGAAATAGTTCTTTTTGGGCACAGTCCAAGCTTTTTGTAAACATGCATCTCACCGAGCACAGGACGATCTTTGGCGATAATTACACATATAGAAAACAACGGAATCCGGCCAAAATAAACACTGACAGGGAGCTGAAATCCTTTGGAAAAGAAGTTTCTTCATTATTTTCGGAGATATTTTCTAACCAGGCATTTATGCATATTCAGATCAACTGTGCGGAGGCTATGGGGTGTCTGACAAGGAATGAAGAACGACATCTTTGAAGCAGTTATTCATCTCGTTGTTTTCGTTGAACAAATTCATGGATACTAAACAGAGAAAAGACACGGTGCAGCTTTTTAGTTTTTCGCATCCTTCAGTTCTGGTTTAACTTTCATCGGTTTGTTTACCATCCCTGCTTTTAGTGGGCTTTCGTGCTTTAGTAACCTTGCCTCGTGCACCATGCCTTTCTTTTCCTGCTTTTAGGCGATCCCGAAACATTTCCTGAGATCCACCTTGGGATCGGAATTTGCAAGTCCCCGTCCAAGCCTCGAGGTCGAGAATAAAAGATATTCATAACGAAGGTTCCAAGGATGTGTCCCGCCCCTCCTGTGCAGCTCAATGTACCTCTACAAGGTTCACGATCTTCCGACTTCGACAATGGCTCCCTTGCAAGTTTCACCATTCCCTAAACGCCATCTCTCGACAATTATTTGCCGTCAAAAGACAGAGGTAGAGAGTAAAAATTTTCTGTGTTTCAGATTCGCCAAGGATGTGTCCGGCATCTCCATCCCACCTCAACGTTCCTGTTTACTTTACCAGGATCAGAATCTTCCTACTCCGACACTGTTCCTCTTCCGACATTTCCTCAACCGTCTCACAATACACTCGAGAATAATGGCAAGAAGGGATGTCGCGGTCACAGTCAGCAGTTATGAAGCGCCTCGTGACTACATTGGCAGCTGCGAGCTATTCGACAGGTGATATGACCTTAATAGCCTGTGCCAAAACTTCGACTGATTATGTAGCGCGAACGCGCGGTCAAATGCGGACATTTTGTGCCTGCTTCTGGGTACTGGCTGCAGGAGTCCATGTATGAGGATCTCAAGTGAAAAGTTGCAACTGTGTTCTTATGGATCGGGTTTTAGGGTTATAAAGGATCGGGTTTTAGGGTTACAAAGGTCAAGCATACATATCCGAAACGTCAACAGATTTCTTCACGATTTTCCCGCCTTTTCTAGCAAATGGGCCGACGACGATTTGATGAATAGGAGAACGCAAAAGATGACTTCTTCGATCGATCATGAAGCTTTACGAATTCACCGGATTTTCAGACACCACAACCTCTGGACCATTGAGACTTGCAGCATGAAAACCAACATACAACTTGGGTCATGCCAGTCCATCAGCAAACAATCCATTTTCTTTAACCAATGGCTTAGGCAAGTCGCCATGATGGCGGCAAGCCGCCGCGAAAAACGAGCAAGTTCCCTGTTATAATTTTCTTCTTTTTCTTCCTTAAGACAGGACCCCGGTTCTAGTGCAATTCTTCGTGCTTGACGCTAGCAAGGCTAGCAATACCATATTGTCTCGCTGTCCTTCCCGACTCCCCCATAACCTTCCTTCACCATAACCTTCATTGGCTCCAACGACAAAAGTAGTTCGTGCATTATGTCAGATAGAAAAAAAGGTTCCTTCAGCTCAAAATGACTGCGAATCATAATATTTAACGGCACTGCCAGTACGTGGTCGGAGTAATTGGGATATTAAGAATCCAAATAGTAAGCGACAATGCCCCCTGTGCTTTAATACAGAGGAAGAGGGCCATTTTCTGGTAGAATGCGACCAACTCTCAGACCCCAGTAGACATTTTCTTAATTGGTCAAGTTCCCCGATGTTCTTGAAACAAAAAAATACAGCTAAGATACTTAAAATATGCCAATGTTTAAAGAGTGTATTAGTTAAATAAAGATAAGTATTGAGTGATGTAAAGTGTATTGTTACCATTGTGTATTTTGTACAGCCAATTGGCAATTAAATATTCATTCATTCACAAATCTCAGCTGGATTTAGTGCTATCCTGTTTAACGGACTTTCAAGCTGGAACGCTTTTATTCTATCTGACAAAGAAGCATACCGCAGCCAGCATTGCATAAAAGTAACACGTGAGAGAAGTCAATCTTTTCATCCAAGGATAAACTTCGCAAGTATTTTCTTCCTAACGTAGTTATGAAACAGCTTTCTGTGGAAACGTGTTTTGACGACCTTGACCCAACATCAGAAACCCTCTCAAAGAACAACACTTACCTCTGTTTACCATGGAGCAGACTGTATCAATAATAGTCGCTTGCACCTTCAGCTTATCGGATACGAATGACATCGGAAAACAACCAGGGCTACCAGGATTCGCAACGGACGTCTTTTTATCTCTTATCAGCGATACAACCGTCTGAGCCAATAAAGTAAAACCACCCTTGTCTACAAGGGGGCTCGGGTCGGCCCCTTAGGTGGTTAGTCACGTCGTCAGGATGCTAAGTGGTGTCTGATCTGAACGGGTTGCTCAAATTTACGATATGGCATGAAAACATATCTTTACTGAGATGGAATCTCCATGATAGGACTATGGGTCAAAAGGAGAGAGGCATCCCTGATTCTACGCTGTATCGACGCATGAACGTCGGTGCAATCTAGCTGTTGACGTGGAAAGTAACTACAAGGTTGTTGTTGGCTTAAAGAACATGTCGCCCTGACAGTACGATACCGATAAACTAGAAATGTTTTCATCCAATTTTTTTGCTTGAAACTTTAGACGTTGAACGAATTTTTTCCTCGGCAGTCGGCACTGACGACAAATCCCCGACTTTTACTTGTTTCACCATCAGCTCGTTTCGAGAACGTTTGGTCTCACAACGTGACCACGAGCAGGGGCGTCACGACTGGGGGGGAGGGTGACGCCCCCCAATATTGTCGGCCAGTCGGTAAAAAATAACCGAGTCGGGACTAAGCACCACGATTTTTCGTCAAGAAAGTGATTTCACGAAAACAGTCGTTTTTTCAAAAAATCAGTCGATTTTTCGTCAAGACAGTCGGTTTTCCTGAAAATCAGTCAATTTTTTTCAAAACTGCCGTTTTTTCTTGAAAACGGTCGGTAAAAATTACCAGCCAGTCCGTTAATACCTTGCCCCCCCCCAAACATTTTGGCTAGTGACGCCTCTGACCACGAGCATGTCTTTTAGCTTTGTGTTCCTTTTCTCTATGAATAAGTAGGCTTTTATTACAGTTCTCCGAGCCGTGTCTTACGTTCGGGAAAGAGTTCCTGTAAAATGGCTAGGCACGCTGTTTCTCACGTCCTGACTGAATGCCACAGATGGTCGGTGCTTATTCGCCTTGAAAGTTGAGATCTATCTTTACTAGTCTGCTTTGCTACATACCGACAGGAAAAAACGTTTCTTCCAACTATACAGCAAGCTCATCTCGGACACTCATCCTAGATGGGCTTTACAAATCTACAATGACGCAAATCGTCTGCACCTGCCGTGCTAGTAATTTAATTACTAAAGATAAAAATTGTCAAGTTTTCATACTGGACACATTTTTTTTAATACATAACCTATTTTATGCATGATTATGTATATATTTTCGTATTCGTTTGTATTAGGTACAATGACGGAAAATTAATTATCAATTGTGTCCGGCTTAGGCATTAAAATGAATCAATGATTGACTGATTATCTTTCAGAGTCTCGTCTCAAAGCTTGGGATGTCTGTATACTAGCACGCTTTGCCATATCCCGACAGAAAACACCGTCAGCCAAACTTATGCCTGCCGGGACCGCGACGACTACATTTTTTCAAACTATTTAGCAAGTTCATCCTGGACACGCAATTTGTGGAGGCCTAACACGTCCACAATGACGCAAGTTGCTACTACCGTTCCTGCCAACGGAGAAAAAATGCTTTCGGAAACATATCCAACTAGTGGAGAGAGAGGTTTCCAACTTTCAAGTTTCTCAATTCTTTGTGAACGAAACATCACATAGAGCTTCAAGGTAGCCAGCATGGCTAAACAAAGAGACACGGGGACGATCGATGCATCATCAAATTGAAACGAACACATATTTCGCTGCAAAGATGTCTTCCTAATGGTCGTTGAGGACGTAAAAAGAGTTGACAGAAGGAACTCGACCACTTGAAGAATTCGTGGCATTCTTTGCCTAGGTACGAATTCAGACAGGAGGTTTTTTCTATCTAAACTTGGCAGTATGGAGTGGTAACGTTTAGTCTAGGCCTCCCCAGTCACCAGAGGCTAAAAGAAAATCGTAAGTACCCATTCTAACCCAAAATGGCGACACAGCCTTCACTTGACTTCAGGTCCAAGTTCTTGTTTCCAGATAGTTCCCGAAGTGGCTTTACTAATTATCATGCGGCCGGAAGGCCCGAAAAATATTAAAGTAGAACAACATCTAAAACAGAAGGGTCACCGAAGATATAAAAAAAACTTGACTTTCATCCCCGCTTAGCCTTCTGTTTTCTTTGTTTATGTTTTAACGCCTGTACGTGAATAGCTGAAGTTGATGTTTTAGACGAGGTTGATGTTTTAGATGACGACAGTCCAGACACTAGTGGTATTGTTTACTGCTGCAATACCGTCCTGTGTTGATTGGTTTGACTTTGGTTGAGACACCTTAACCATCCTCTGTTTTCTTTCTTTATTTTTGGACGTGTGCAGGCGGACAGCTGAAGGTAAGTTTGAGATGGCTGTGGCGCAGAAATTTGGTCCTCTTTACTTCTGCAGTATAGTCGCATAATTTTTCTGTTGATTCATTCGTCTACTAGCTTACCAGGACTACAAAAAATCACCAAAAAAGAAACCAAGGCGACGCCACGGGGAAATGTAGAGTAAACTTGATGACATTTTGTAACCGTAGACACATTTGTTATATGAAAATCACAAGCAATTTCGTAATACAAACAGAAAAATATCTCCAAATTTCGTGACAAATCACCACCCCTTGCAACCCTGCCCATGCCACCTGGACCGCCACAGAAGCCGTTGGCTCATCTTTGTTCGTGTGGTAGGGTACAACCACTACCTACCTCAGATCACTACCCTCACTATTGCAAATAACGCCCCTACTGTGAAGTGCAAACAAGCTATCCTAAACCTGCGATTAACCCCTAGAACCATAAACAAATGACAGAGGATCACAAACGAAAGGTCAATGCATGGATGGAGACTCGGAGGAGTACGTACGTGACAGTCAGCAGCATTTAGTCTCAAGGGAATTGCCACTTCTTCAGCGCGGACAGATAAAAGTGCTTGCGCGGTTGTTAATTTGTGTATGGATTGCGATCCTAACTCCTGTCAGGTCTAGGGACAAACACATTTTGTTTAGCTACTTATCTTCCCATGCTGTAGCAAAAAAAGTCGTAAAGCGGTGCTCTCGTGGCTAGGAGTGAAGAAGGTGCCATTTCTTCTTACGCAACTAGCTTTCCGTTTAATGCGTCAATTAATAATAATAATTTTATTTTTCACCCATCAAAAAGCACATGGCATAGACGGAGTAGAATAAAGAAAGAAAAGAAGAAGGAAACACTAGAGTAAGAAGAGACCAAACAAACATAGAGACTACTACAACATTATCCTATCTACAAAACTACCCTATTGTCGAAGAATGCTTTCCCAGTCATGCTTAAGGTTACTATTGTACTTCTGTATAATTTTTCCAACTGCTGTTAGTGGGTCAGTGATGTTGTACGTAGTGACGATTTTACTATTTGGTGTCCAAGGAGGGAGGCGGAGCAGGAATTTACAAAAACGAAAATAAATAGAACGAATTTGTTTTTTATTAGTGTTAATTGCTTGTACGTTGTTTCATTTTTGCTTGTATTGGGATTCTAACTCCTGTCCTGTCAGGTCTAGAGGCATTTTTTTAGCCATTGATCGTCCCATGCTGTAGCAGAAAAAATGTCGTCTTTCTAGGGCGGTGCTCGTGCAGCTAGGAGTTGAGAAGGTGACTATTTCTCCCGACGTCACTAATTATGTGCGTCGAAGAACATGTTACACAAGCGCCTATCATGGAGGTAGCCAAAGGCAAGCAAATACCAGGACGACATTAAGCTGACGATGTCGCTACCTCCAAACTGGTCTTGTTTTTCGCCGAGTGCGTTATGGCTTCCATCCAGAAAATAGCCACAACGTGAAAAGCAAAACCTTTTAGTCAAATTCGAAAAAAATAGAGACAAAAGAGCAGCCCAGGGCCTACACAAACAAGAAAACGAGGGGTTCCCAACTCGAAAAGTCATGTACACCCATTAGCCTATCCCCGCGACCAAATTTAGGTTGGAATGTGTAAACAGATATTTCTCTGTACTGGAGGACGGAGTACTATCCTACACCTTTGCCCTACCCTACCCGAAAAAATGTGTTCTGGAACGAAAAGAAAGGTGATCAAGAACATTATCCGTTCAACAAGCCTTCTTACGGGCAGCCTATGTACAGCACACGAGTGTCGTTGGCGCCGTATTTTTAAAAGGCCAGCGATCTTTCGACCCTATTCTTATGATGACAGATAACGCCAAGAAGCCGTCTACATCAGAGTACTGATCTTCCTGATCAAAACAACCATCTTCGAACATTCGAAAAACAAAGGGCGTGACGTGACATCCTCTCACCTCCTCTAGACAAACATCACAGGAACACCACCCTCCTCTATCCACAGACTAGAAAAGCGAAAAGCCAACCCCAAATACCCCCACGTAATTATTGCTGGAAAATGTGCTACGCATCAATCACGACGGTAAGCGCTCGACAATTCCTTTCCAGTGGAATTCCAGACCGGCTCGTGCTCTCTCCAGGATCTCTGGAACCGAAGAGGCAAAAAGACTGCGGAAAGTGAACATGTTACTCCAAAGCTGTTATAAACGGTGGCGATGCGTCAATTTTCGCCGGAGTAGAGAAGTAAGGGGTGAAGCATACGTCCGGTGAGCTTAAGCTGAATCAAGGAAACTGACGCCGAGATGGGGTAATAGGTAAGGTATAGAGGTAACGGTAAGTGTATAATAGATAGGTAAGTGGAATCTGTAAACAGGGACTGTGCTTCGCCGAAGCGACTGGGTCTGTTTGACTTGCTATAAAAGAAGAAATTAATGCAAGAAACAGAAGTCAAGATGGAGGGCACGGAACAGCAAACGTGCTTCATCGAAGACTTGACTTAAGAGAACCACGAAGAAGAACTAAATACAGGAAAAGATGTCGAGAGGGAGGGAATGAAGGGCAAAGCAAGACTGTAAACAACGAACGCGCTTCGCCAAAGCCACTGGCTCTGTGTGACTCGACAGGACCACGAAGGAAATAGATGTCCAGGGTGGAGGGGTACGAAGGGTGAGGGGTGTCAACGTCAACGAGGATCGCTATAGTTTCTTGTTGTTATAAAAGCAGCAGCCGTCGTTGGTAACGAGACGGTAGCCATCCTGTTACTGTGCTTATGACCGTCCTGACATATACCGATTTCATCCCTATCGCTTTATCTGTTCGGTAGGCTGTTCAAAGAGGCTGTGCATGTATCCATAAGATATCTTCAGCTGCGTTGTGTTAGCGTCAGCGACGTATGTGTCAAAATAGATGAGTGACAAAAGGGCAAAAGGACACAAAGAAACAAGGAGACCTATTTCTTCCACTTACTGTCATGGACACGTATCTAGGCTAGTCGTCGTTGACATTGATCCACTCCCGGTCGACAGAAAATTAGACGCTTAGTTCATCAGCAAAACGTGTCAAAGAATCTGATAAGAGATTTCTTTCCTACGCCGCAGACTTCTAGCGCACCCGAAGTGGACTCAACTCCAAGATATACAGGTGTTCTGTCACTACTCCAACAGATGTTTTGCTATAATGCTAATTAGAAATCCCATGGTGTAAAGATATGCAACGTAAAGGGTAGCGCGAGTTGGACTAATGGTGTCTGGGGTGATATGAAGAGGGTGGCAAACTTCAGACGCAGACAGTCTGGAAGGGATATTATGGAGGCATGCAGACGGAACTTGCGGTTGTTACGTGTGGAAATGATTGCGGAAGCAATGAATGAATGGAATGGAAATGGATAACAAAACCACAAGATGCGAAAAGTAGAAAGGGTCGGTAGGGCAAACGGACAAGACTGCACGGTACAAGAACAGGAGGATGGAGTTTTTGGATGGCCAAACTGTAGTGACGTTTCATTATGATCGAGTACGAAATTAAGATCCCAGCATCACCCTACCATCCAGGTGATGAGCAAAGGGGCTGATAACAAATGACGAGCCACTGACACTACCCCTTGCAATAGTTGCAATGGAAGTGAACGTATCCGGTTTGTCGAGGGGTTGCCCACTATCGATTTTAGTGTACAGCAAGCGCCCGTTGCCGCGATGCCCGGTCGATCCCGGCACCGGCTGAAACCTGTCGGCACCGGTTGTCACGTGTTAAAAGATCAAAATAAGCATTTTTACAAGCGTTTGAAAGTTGAATCGCCCAATTTATTATCGGCACCGCCTATTTCGGTTTGTGCCGGGAAAGGGTGTACAGCAGGTGCCGGGGGGTGGGCAACCCCTCGTGGTTAGTTCAGTGTTTATCACACTTTTATGGAGAGAACAGGCTGCTAACCCGATGACAAATTCTTTGACTGTGTAGTTGTATGGTAGTTGTATGAAAAGTTGCATGGAATGATATGTAGTAGTATGGAATAGTTTGATTAGTGATATGTAGTAGTATGGAATACGGTTCATCGGGAAGGCACTCTCGGATGGTCAAGCTCATAACAAATGATATGACATGATTTAATTCCAGAATAAAGCCCATCAGCAGAACAAAAAGTCGACACCAAAACAACCGAACAACCAACACATTTAAATCAATAAAAATATAAATAAAAAATATCTTCATGAACCTCCTTAATCCTCTCATTTCCCCCCAAAAAATTGCCCCGTTATTTGTGTTGTTGGTTTTAATAAAGCAAACTCGGCTAGATTCATTCACGGAATTCAGTGAGAAAATGCTCTCCTATCAAATCCGACTTATTTGTTAAACAATAGGCATCCTACCCATTACAATTTCAGTGCAATCTCCCGGTGATTTGGTATCTGATACATATATTTCGAGGCCAAGGCTGCATGATCGGTTTGTCACGATTTCCGAATTGACTCTCGTCCAATCGCCTATGGGTATTCACAGTGAAACGGACTAATGGATAGGATGCTGAGGAATTACACAGCACCTTGGGCATAAACTATTACTTTGGCATCTTTTCCCAAATTTTGGAAACAGCAAAGCTCGAACAGGAAAGCTAGACTGAACAGTTTTTTTAAAGGAATTTTTGATGCCATAAGGACGCACTTAGAAGGGCCTGTAATTGTTCCTAAATGTGTATGCGACACCAAGGCCCTATCGATCGCGCAGTACATTTTGTTTTGTGAAACAGCGCCTATTTCAGGAACAAAAAAAAAACTTTTGTGATCAAAGAGAGAACTGCCATGATTAAATGGGCTACGGTTGAAGTAGTCCTTCAGCATAGCTCCTGCCAATCATTTTTTGTTGTGCTAAATGAACTAGTTAGCAAATATTTTATTTCGGCCCTTCTTGGCTTGGGTTCAGCGAGATCAACTTACTCGAAATTTTGGCATATAAGCCAAGATACCCAGAGGCAGGGACTCATATACACCTTACAACACAAGCGAGCAGCCCCTCAGGGTTCACTTCAGGACGCAGCTAAAGGTGTAAAATAAACTGGTTCATGTTTCAAACTACTGTCTGAAGAGGCCATTTTCATGTTGAAACATGATCTAAGCTGACGAATTTATTTAGTGTCCCGAAGCACAAATAAACAGACCATAGATAGCTTAAGGCGATTTGTCTGAAAAGGAACTGAAAAGAGAATGGAAAAGATTTGCTTGCATATACTGGTTAGATTTGTTTTAGTTATCTGCAATCTGGTTGATTTTTGCAGTAAAATATGAGAAAACATGTAAAAAGAAAACAAACATAACATGTTTTACAACATTATTGTATTCTATAGTTGGTAAGAGTTTTACAATCTACAGTTCCTGTTTTTTGTGCCATCCTTGTCTGGCTAAACCTGAATCATCTTTCCTTTCAGTCAATCAATAAATACTGCCTGTCCAAAACTATTTCATAAAATGTTAGCAAAAAACTGAATATTTGTTTTCTTGTCAGGCATATTATATCCAATTATGTACATATATTATTCACCCTTTAAAGCCATTACCATGGCGAGCCGAGGGGTTACCAACTCCTCGGAACCTGCTGTACACCCTTTCCCGGCACCGGCCGGCACCAACCGAAATAGGCGGTGCCGGCACCGGTGCCGACAACAGATCGGGCGATTCATCTTTCAAACGCTTCCAAAACTGCTTATTTTGACGTTTTAACACGTGACAACCGGTGCCGGCACCGACCGGGCATCACGGCACCGGGCACTTGCTGTACACTAAAATCCAGAGTGGACAACCCCTCGTGACGAGCTTATAAGCATATTTAATCCTACATATTTGTCTAGAATAACGTTCCCAACTTCCGGAATTGAGTGTGACATGGAGTTCTTCCACAGACAGAAAGGGTGCTGAGATTACAGCGCTGAATCTGTGGTCTCCTTGCGACCGCAGATTTTGCGGTAATCAAACAGAGAGGGTGATAAGTTTGGTAATAGCACTAAGTACCAGCAGGGACCCATACATTTCCTGTAATGCCTCGTCATTCAGGAGGCTTGTCAATAAGAGATTTCTGATGCGATCTTGACCGACCAACCGGTAGTTCGAGAAATACCCACGGGGATAGAACACGCGACTATCCAGATAGACAACATTTGGGATTGGCTGCTGGCGCCTTGAGGGAGGAGTCTCTTAGGCGCTCACGTCCAATGAGGCAAACAAGAACGCCGATTCGACCCAAGCGGAATTTTTGGAAAGTAGGAGTAGGTCGGGCAACATAGCGACATAGAAGCATAGGAAATGACAAGCCCCCTGAATGGCGAGGCATTACAGGAAATTTATGGGTCCCTGGTACCAGTGCCATTTACAAGGCTAATTCCTTCCCATACTCGATACTCTTCATCCGTTTCACTACAACAAATTTCCTGTTTCGTATTGCTTCGTTGACACGCAAAAGATTTCTGTATACTCAGAAGTAACCAGAATGTCGTTTGATTGCGGACAGCTAGGTGCTCAGTGAAAAGCTTTTTTTTATTTATTTCTACGCATATCAAGGATACAGTTGATAGCTTTTCTTATCCTAAGATCCATTAATACAAACTTAAAGCAAAATCGCAGTAAATACAGCTTCGGTTCCAATATTGTAACGTATCTAATTCCTTTTAAACTGTCAGTGAGACCATTTCGGTAAACCTTCGAGCTACGATACAGAGACTCAAAAAATTTAATTTGTAAATTAAACGAGAACTTACCAAGTTTGAAGTTTGATTGTAATTCTACTCCAAAGATGGAGCGCCAGCGTAGCTGAGAGTTTAACTGAGTTGATGTTTTGCTTTCGCCGGGTTTTGACCGAACAAATTTTGAGTGATAAAGAAGAGTTAGTGGTTGGGGTCTTGGATAGTCTATGGATTGTAGATAAGAGAGATTTTCTGTCGAAAAGAGATAGTATGTGGAGATCTTTCTGAAAACAGTCTATGGATTATCCGAGACCCCAATGACTACAATTTGTGAGGAAGGTGCGAAACAATATCGCACGTTGTAGGAAATTCTACAGTGATTGTGATACAGACCGATCCACGGAGCATGGCTCTCCAAGCCCCTACGATTTTCGTCTTCGACATAGCTCTCGGAGCCTTGATGAGTCTCGGACTCGACATAGACCGCTCTAGGAGCATCAGAACTCGTTCTAGGAACGTTAGATTTTGCCCTCGGAGCCCCTCTGTAACTCCAGAAAATTTAATTGCTCTTTCAGGGTTACATTTAAAGTAGTTTTCGAACATGTCTTAAAGTAAATTCGTTGCGTCGCATTTTGTCTTTTGAGACCTATTTAGCGGCAAAAAAAAATTATCACCATGCAGGACGATTTTGAAATCTAGAGAGGCATGCCCAAACCCTCCCGAGTGAAAAAAAGACAGCGAATTATTGATAGACCATACCAAAAAGCACATGCTCACATCCTAAATTCCCTGAGTGCTTTCTATGCCCCGGTCTACGCGTCCTATGTTTTATCTTGCACTGGTTGAACTGTTAGCGAATCCTACCCAATATGTAAACGTTCCTAGGTATGAGGGGAATTTTTATCCATGTACCAGTCACTGGATTGCAAAGACGTCAGAAGACAACTTGTGTTCAAATGGTTTTCCATAAGTATATATGCACCAGCCTCGACTCCCCAAAATGGTGCTCCTGTAAGCTCTGCAGTATTAAAAAAAAAAAAAAATTACAAACCCATCCCAAATCTTTTAGCCGCGCGCTCACCCGCGCATCTTACCCCTACCACAGTCGTGTCTCATCGGCTTCCATCAGCTCAATCTAACACAAAATTTCCAGCTCCGATTCCCCTATTAAGATATCATTTCACGAATTAGGTCCAGGTCATCACCAGCAAAGTTCTCCGCGCGGCGTTTCTTCCTCAGTGGAACAAAGGGACCACCGAAGTTTCACGTGTCCTTACGGTTGGAATCGATAGTCCGAGTCTCGTGATGTACAAATCTTTGAACGGAAGCATAAGCATACAGACGCCTTATAAATGCCAAAGACTGACTGATGTGCTAATCTGACAGAAACAGAGAAAGAAGAGTTCGAGTGTACTTGTACCGGCCGTTTCTACTCTCGTGGTCGGCACGACGATGAACAGAACTAAATAGTAGGAATGTAGGCTACCAGAATGAATTTTCTTCAGTCAAAAACAGGGTTGCCACGGGTAATGATTTATCACCAACTTGGCGTTCGAGTGCACTTGGACCGGGCCATTTCTACTCTGGTCGGCACGACGATGAACAGAACTAAATAGTTGGAATGTAGGCTACCAGCAAGGCCGTATCCAGGGGGGCCTGAACGACTGAAAACATTCGTAGACAGACGAAATAGTCTCTTAACTATTCGTCATTTCACTCGCACGACTAAACTTTCAAAGGTAGACCTAGACGAAAAAGCTAGAGAGAGAAAGGAAGAGAGAAAGGAGACTTCAGTCTGGGCAAGGAACCTTGGCTATCGTTACCATGCGAACGAAGTCGAGCCACTGGATACGGACATCAGCTGAAAGGCTCTTACGCAAGTCAGTGAGCGGAGATGCAAGTGATTTAAAGAAGCGTTCAAGTTAGCCTATCATCAAACTAGAGTGGAAGGCATACCTGGCAAACTACCAGAAGATACCCCAAGTCCATAGACCTTAACGCTGCGTGAGGCAGGAATGAGTTTACAAGAAGATCTTTTAGAGTTCGCCACACTGGCCCAAAGAGTAAGCAATGGTGTATGAAAGCCCAAACCGTATACACTCATACCTCAACAAAGAACTGTTACGAACGTCGTAAAAACTTTATAAAGTAATACAGCCTTGAACATAGAACCCACCCGTATTCTGTTTCCACCCGCACTCCAGAGATAAAAGTTGATGGCGAGAGAGATAGCAACGTCTAAAAGGAAATTTTACAGCCTAGTAACACTAGATTTTCACCATTTACTTGTTGGTCAACACACTTTCAAATCGTCCTGTGCAAGCGGTCCCTAAATGTCAGCCAGCTAGATTAACAGAAAAGCTCGACATTTTTACTAGCTAGAACGCCCTTATGCTTACGCGGTTGCAGTAGCTAAGAAACATCTCTCATCCTACACACTCAACTTAGGGGTTACTCCCTCACAAATTAGGGTTACATTAAGTGCCCAGTTCCTAGCCGGCGCCCACGGGGGATGTGAAGAGGTTCCCACTAAGCACGCAACCCCTCTCACTCAACCCCAGCTTCAGGTCAGAAAATTAAAGTCTCATTTCAAAGTAGAAAATCGATAACAAACTGCAAAACGCGGACAAGGACTGTCCCGACTGGTTCCGGACATAGGAATCAAGGGCTCCTAAGCAGTTAACAGAGTCGTCCCCCTTTCCGGTGATTTAGAGTAAAAAACAAACTTCAATTTTATTTGCCTTGTTTATTTAACGTACTTTGACTAGGAAATAGACAAGCAGACTTAGAAATGAAATAGACCAAGTACCACCTTTATATTTGTTACACATTCAATTTTTACATTTACCACTGGGGCCCTAGGCAGGGAACTGCTAACCCCCACTTGATCAATTCTATACGATTTTTTTTTTCATGATGGATTTTATCTTTTTGCCCGGATATCCAGTCAGTGCGTCCAGTGCTTAAAACTTAAAGTATACTAGCCGACCAACAACTACTAACACTTTGCTCTTAGTTCGATCCATACACTCGCGTAAATTGAACAGGACTTTTCACTTACTTCTTGATCCGTCTTGCTTGCACATCTGATTACTCATTAGGTCACTTTAAATGTAATGATCTGCTCATCAACAGAGGTCAAATTGCTCTTTAAATGCTTTCTGGTTATGTCTCTTCCACAGCTTAGCACCTACTGATCCTTCTGTAGCATTGCTGAATACCGGAGGCTAGCAAACTCCTGGGCGGTGCAGTCATCGGAAACGCAACGCTAATTTGAGGTAACAGATAACGCAAAGTGGAGATTTTTATGGTTAGCTTTGGATTGTCATATAGAGCTCCATTTAGTAAAAACATAATAACAGAACGAAGTGATGACCAATTTGCGAAGCGTAATTTAGGACCAGGGAGCGGGAGAACGTGGGATAAAGCCAAGTGAAGATGTGTATGTTTAGTTCTGGATTGTCATTCAGAGCTTCATTTAGTAAAAACACACTGAATTGAATTCTCATATAGAACTCCACTTAATCAAACATAATAATCCTTCATGAAGTGATGACTTTGTGTGAAGCGTAAGTTGGGACCATGGAAAGTCGAGGGAGCGAGAGAACGGGGGACAAATCCAAGTTAAGATTTGCATGGTTAGTTTTGGATTGTCATACAGAGCTCCATTTAGTAAAAAAATAATAACAGGAAGAAGTGATGACCAATCTGCGAAGCGTAATTTAGGACCACAGAGCGGGAGAACGTGGGATAAAGCCAAGTGAAGATTTATATGTTTAGTTCTGGATTGTCATTCAGAGCTTCATTTAGTAAAAACACACTGAATTGGATTCTCATATAGAGCTCCATTTAATCAAACATAATAATCCTTCATGAAGTGATGACTATTGTTTGAAGCGTAAGTTGGGACCGTGGAAAGTCGAGGGAGCGAGAGAACGGGGGACAAATCCAAGTTAAGATTTGCATGGTTAGGTTTTGGATTTTCATACAGAGTTCCATTTAGTAAAGACATAACAACAGAAAACACCTTCACGAAATAATAAAAACCTTGCGAAGCGTTTAGGACCGCGGGAATCCAAGGGAGCAAGAGACGAGGGATAAAGCAAAGTGGAGATTCTTAGTTCCCTTTGTATGGATTTTATGGTTTGCTTTTGTATTTTCATAGAGCTTCATTTAGTAAAAACATAGCAAAAGAATATAGTTTCACGAACTGGTGACCATTTTGCGAAGCGTTTAGGACCACGACAAGCCGAGGGAGCGAAATAACGTAAGGTGCCGCAAAGTGGAGAATTGTATGGTTTGCTTTGTACTTTCATTAGTAAAAACATAGCGCAAGAATACAGGTTCATGAACTGGTGACCATTTTGCGAAGCGTTTAGGACCGCGGCAAGTCAAAGGAGCGAAAAAACGTGGATTGACGCAAAGTGGAGAAGTTTACGGTTAGCTTCGGACTGTCATATAGAGCGTCATTTAGTAAAATCACAGAAAAAAAAAATAGTTTCAAGAACTGGTGACCATTTTGCGAAGCGTTTAGGGCCGGGGGAAGTCAAGGAAGCGAGAGAACGTGGATTGACGCAAAGTGGAGATTTTGTGGTTAACTTTGGATTATTTATACGGAGATCCATTTAGCATACAACATAACAACAAACAGAATAGGCTACACCTTGATAAAGTGATGACCATTTAGCTAAGTGTTTAGGACCACGACAAGTCAAGGGATTTATGATGCATTGCAAATAACAACATTTCTTGGGATAAAACTATCCCGTTACCGGTTGGTTTTAGCCTGGACTGGTTCGATTTGGGGGATTTTGTGTACGTCTTTTGGCTATGACCTTTTCTCCAGAGTACGGCGGGTTCTGTTATATATTTTGTCGGATACCTGTTATGTTACTGAGTAGCCTACACGTTGTAATCCATTAAATAAGTTATGTTACGTTATTTAACATGAGTGTTTGAGAAACCTATTAGCATGCAGAGCCGAATTAAAACAAACCCAAGATCTAATAAAAGTGATGGATGAACTGAGAAACAATGAAGACAAATACAAATACATTATGTAGTACATACATTATGTATTATGTAACATTATAAGTAGGTCCTATCCCATCAAGTGGTCCCTTTATCTTCACTGCCATAGCATACCATAATTAAAAACAAAAAAGTTCTAGGATTTCTATTTTCTATTCAAGTTCATTCAAAAAAGGTTCTATCCAGTAATCAAAAGACCCAGGATACCAAACCCAACACTGCACCTTTCCATTACTGGAGATTAGATATTTAGATAGTGTTCTATGCCCACTTTTCTCCGCTATTATCCGATGGAGTGATAAGATGATTGTATCTTACCTTACTTGGACCCTTCCGGCGCGACTGACCTCCTTGGCATAGCATGCACTATAACCTTTTGAATGGACTTTTATGTTGCATCCAGCTTTGTGAACATGGTGCCAATGAAACGAGACGACCTGAAATGGGACACCCGTCTTAACACTGTCTCGCTAGCATTACAAATGAGTTTCGAAAGTTCACTTCGGTGCACTCACCTCTGCTTTTGATTATGTTACAAGTAGAAAATAGAACTGTTGTTACTTAAACATGGGCTCAAATTCTGATGTTTCTGTTTACTGTTCAGTCTCAGGTTCGGGTCCCAAGTTCGTTTCTTCTTCCATTCCCCTACGTCGACCCTGACATTCGACAGCCTGACGAAGACCCTTGCCCAGAAAGGCAGTAATATCGCTATCAAAGCCTCATAGCTGACGTATCCGTTTTATCCATTGATTGAATGAATATATGATAGGGGGTTCGACCCCCCCCCCAGAAACATACGAAAGGCTGTGATTTTATTTCACTGTTAGGTATGGACTAGGCTAGGTATGGTCAGGTATGTTAGGCATGGTCAGGTATGGACCTGAGTGGAGATACCCCCCCCCCCTCCCATAATAAATCCCTGGATACGGCCCTGCAGCAGCAAACATGCTTACTACCGCAAAAAAAAAAAAAGAGCGTACATTCACTTCCTTCAGTTTGTTACTCGCAAGTGCTAACTTAAATTAAATTTTATTTATAACCCGTGTAGGTAAAGACGGAGTATGATAAAAGATGAAAAAACTCTTTGTTACCTCTTTGCTATTTTGATGTTTGGCACCAGTCGGTCGTCTGTGCTAAACGGATATGTCAGCTGTTTGAGTGGATATGTGGTTAGGTGACGCCGGGATTCTTAACTTCCTTCCACGAGAATAATGCAGCATCACTGAATATTTGTCGTTGAGAGTATTACATGACTTAACTTTTACGGCATTTCATAACTCGATACACCTTTCGTCGCGAAAATTTCACCGACACAATTCTGCGTTCTGAGAACCCCTCCTGGTGGTGATGGTGAGTTCTCATATGCGGATCAGTTTGCCAATTTGGAGCTCGGGACACCTATTGAATCGTGAATTCTCCCCAGGTTGATGTACCTATTTGTTTTTGTTATGTTGGTATAAATTTTGATGTAGGCTATTTCGACAAACGCGTTAGGCAACAGAACCCGAACGCAACATCTATGGATAGCAAAAGCCTTTCGAAAAATGTTTTTAGGATTACGGAAACCACATGGGAGTAGGCAGGTAGCCGAAGCTGAGGTTTTGAAACAACATAGCCGGACAAATCACACTAATGCAATACTAACAATAGTAATAATTTATTAGCTCAAAAAGCAGGGAGCCATGGTGATGATGGTAACAAAAATAAAAAGCTCTTAGTCGAAAAGAATCATTGTGATCACAGAACTAAAGAAAACTTTATTCGTGGGCCAAAGCTACCTTCAGGGGGTTCTGGCGAAAAATATCCGGCGACAATATCCGAAGTTGTGTCATTTGAAATTGTGAACCCTGGTGTCAAGTGTTTCAATTTTCTGACAGTGTGGTAGTTGTCTCGGTACCTTACAAACTGCCTGTAAATTTTCAACTGATTTGCGTGACAATTTTTTCAAAAGCTCTTTTCCTTGGATACTTTGGTTTAGTTTATTCTCTACGATTCAAACACTGAAGTTGTGAAACCCTTGGAACTTCCAAAATGGTATATCCCACACTGTCGGAAGTTTCATAACAGATAGCGCATAACACTTTCGAGAATAACACCTTTTCACTTAGAAATAAAGTATTATGACCAATTAATTTTACACTATTTCGTGCCTAGATCTCCAACAACACCTTCAATTGGTAAAAATACTAACGGGAACGAAAGAAACATGACAGATAACATCCCAAAGTGTTATCTGTTGAAACTGGGCATCCTTCTGTTGCCGTTATGTAACTTCTGACAGTGTAGTATTTTTGCCAATTGAAGGTGTTGTTGGAGATCTAGGCACGAAATAGTGTAAACTTAATTGGTCATAACACTTCATTTCTAAGTGAAAAGGTGTGATTCTTGAAAGTGTTATGTGCGATCTGTTATGAACCTTCTGACAGTGCAAGTAAGGTTTTTCTTAAAAATGATGAGACGTTGCTTGGTCAACTAGTCAAGCTAATGTTCTGTGATGAAAAACAAAACAGTTGGAATTATTTTGATGTTGCTAAAATAAAAAAATAACTCTTTGTGACAATGGGTCCGCAAGCCCGCCCGCTCACAGTCATGGATTATTCAGTGACTTAGACAGCCTACGGTAAGGTAGTGGAGACACCGTTCTTCTTGAAATTGTGGTTGATTGTTAGTCAGAAATGACACAAAACCTTAAACCAAATTACGTAAAGGAGGAAATACTGAGAAAAATGTACCAAACTGTTTTTAGTTTTTATTCATAAACCAGCTTATTATTTTTATGGCACTTGCAGCCTCTGGCTCAAGTGCCATATACCGATCGCAATTCCGTCTGTCGGTCGGTCTGTCCGAATTTTTTTATCCAACATGTTCGAGTTAGGGTACTTCCAGATGTGCTAGGACGATGAAACTTGGCAGGAAAATCAGGGACCCGACCAAACTAACCTAGAAGTAATCAGTTTCCCAATCCGACCATTTGGGGGGGAGTGGTGAGCCGGGGAAATTCTGAAAATTAAGGAGTTTTGTCACACTTTTTCGAGTTGGAGTACTTCCAGATGTGCTAGGACGATGAAACTTGGCAGGAGCATCATGGACCCGATCGACTAACTTGGAAACATTCAGTTTCCCAATCCGACCACCCGGGGGGGGAGTGGAGGGCTGGGGAATCCGGAAAAATTGGAGTAGTGTGTAACTTTAGAACGGGTGATCGGATTGGAATGAAACTTAATAACTGAATAAATGGCATACTTCTGATGTCCCGTTTGAAGTCCGGACCGGATTCGACAGCTATGGGGGAGTTCGGGGTGGAGACCGGAAATTTCGAGAAACGGTTAGAATATAGGGATCGGAGTGAAACTTGCTGGGAAGAACAAGCATCTGCTCCAGATAAATTGTTTATACATTTGGACTGCATCCGACCACCCGGGGGGGAGTGGAGGGCTGGGGAATCCAGAAAATTGGAGTAGTGTGTAACTTTTGAACGGGTGATCGGATTGGCAAGAAACTTAATAACTGAATAAATGGCACACTACTGATGTCCCGTTTGAAGTCCAGACCGGATTCGACAGCTATGGGGGAGTTGGGGGGGAGACCGGAAATTTCGATAAATGGTTAGAATAGAGGGATCGGAGTGAAAATTGCTGGGAGGAACAAGCATCTGCTCCAGATAAATCGCTTATACATTTGACTGGATCCGGACACTAGCGGGGTGGAGGGCTGGGGAATCCGGAAAATTGGAGTACTGTGTAACTTTCGAGCGGGTGGTCGGATTGGAATGAAACTCAATAACTGAATAAATGACATACCTCTGATGTCCCATTTTCAACACCAACAGCCAGGATTCAACAGCTATGGGGGAGTTGGGAGGGAGATCGGAAATATCGGGAAACGGTTAGAATGGAGGGATCGGAGTGAAACTTGCTGGGAAGAACAAGCATCTGCTCCAGATAAATCGTTTATACATTTGGGATGGATCATGACATTAGGGGGGGAGGTGGAGGGGAGTTTCCCGGAATTCCGGTTATGGCGGTTTTGGGGATTTTCACGACGAATCTTGGGAGGCGAATCAGGCCCGATGAAAAATTCTTTGACTGGGTAGTTGTATGAAAAAGTTGCATGGAATTATATGTAGTAGTATGGAATAGTTTGATTGGCGATATGTAGTAGTATGGAATACTTTGATAAACATGCCTCCGACTGGGCTAATCTTATGTAATAGTATCAAATAGCATCCAGTTTGCTAGTAGTAGCACGTAGTAGCAACGTTGCTACTACATGCTACTTTTTGTACTACTCCATACGACTAATTCTCAGATATTTTTCATCGGGGGGACCCGATCAAACTGACTTATAAAGAAAAATTTACATGATCTGATAGCCGTGGGGGGAGTAACGGTAGGGGGAATCCGGAATATTGAGTAATGTGTTACTTTAAAACGCCTGATCGGATTTTAGTGACATTTGGTAATTGAAGAGAGGACATGTTTCTGTTGATCTTTTTCATGTCCGGACAGATCCGACAGCAATTGGGGCGAAAATACGTGACCGACTTAGACTGGTAAGATCGGGATGGAACTTTGTGGGAATAACAAACAGATGCTCTGGATAAACACTTACGGAACCGGATTGGCTCCGGCGACTGTGGGGAAGTTTGAGGGAGGGGAAGGTCCGGGATTCCGGTGATCACGATTTAAGGTACTTCCAGATAATCTAGGACGATGGAACTTGGCTGTAATATTAGAGATTTGACAAGATTGACTAAAAAATGGCCAGTTTCCAAACCCGATTCGTTAAAGTACTAATCTTGACTGCAAATTTAGAAAAATACTTTTAAACCAAATTCATATTTTCATGATCCCCATGAGCCCATTATCATTTTGCCTCAAGGGTTTTGTTTACAAATGACGTTCTAGCTCCCTTAAAGTGTGAATCTGAACGGCCAGGTCGAAAAGTACTTTATTTCAAACAATACATCTCAACCCATGATCATTTGTGCCACAAGGATTTTGCTTAAAAATTTATTTCTGTCACCCTTGAAGTGCGTATCTGAAATGAAAAGCGAACAAAAACTTTTGACGAAACGGTATACATCAAGGATCCCTAAGGGCCTGTGATCGTTTTTGCCTCAAGGGTTTTGCATACAGATGCATTTCTAGCGCCTTTAAAGTGCGCATCATTACACCCAAGTTAAAAAAAAAAATACTTTTTATCTAGCTCCCTTAAAGTGCGCATTTTAACCACAAAGTCGAAAACACTTTTGATCAAACAAAACATCTCAACACATGCAAGTGCCATATGAGCTTATAGCTCTTGTTCTTTTTGTCTGGTTTTCTTGTGAAAGGATCCCTCTTATGTATTCTGCCTTTTATATTATCTCTAGCTCCCTTATGGAATTCTATGCTTCTGATACCACCGCCTTTCGCCATTTGTTTCGTTTTGCTCCTACGATTTTTTGGCGGATTTTCGGCCGCGTGCTGCTTTTCGCCAGTCACGCAACGCAAAATTCGAATTTACAGTAAAACATGTTTTATAAGCTAATAAGATATTCATTGAAGGGGTAAGGAATAAGGAAGGCTGAATTCATATCTGAACTTGGTTTTCTTACTGGACAAATTATTCATCACGAATTCGGCCGAAACTGGAAATTTGGTTGAAGCTCAAAGTTGTTTCTCAAGTCGATAAGAGATTCGGTATCGGGGCAAGGAGACATGCTGAATCTATCTTTGAACTTTATTTTACCAATACAAATCTTAAAGGAATCTGACGAAGACTGAGTGGCGAAGACAAGACCCAATTGTTTGGATCAAATATTAGATTTTTGCGATCCCATCGAAACCTTTGGTCTTGTTCTTTTTCGAAGACAGAGTAGACCAACAGGTCCATTTCCTATTTAAGACTTCTTATGTTTTGCTTGTTTCCTACTTTTTAACCACGGCGGGTTCAGTTTTCGAATATTTTGCGTCCAGCCACCGCGTCGGAGAGGGAGTGGCGTAGATAGATTCGACAAGCGCTAACAAGAAAATCGCCAATTTCACGTGGCAAGCAATGGTAATTTCGAAAACGATATTTCTGAATCATTTCATCGTGAAATGATCATTTCTAGTAAGAGTTGTGCTTTAAGATATATTTTAAAGGACCCATCTTGCTTACTCTGCATTTTGTAATATAGCTACCTTGCGGAATTACAAGCTTCTAAAATCCCCATCTTTCTCAATTGTTTCATTTTGTGCCTACGAATTGTTAGTAGTTTTTTGGCTGTACCGCGTTTTGCCCGTCACACAACGCAATGTTCGCCGCAATATCAGTGTCCGCTGACAACTCTTTTACATATAAGGATATGAGAATCTTCTGTTTTTGACTTCTTTTATTTGCTTAGTTTTCCAACTTTTTAACTACGGCACGTCCAGTTTTCAAACGTTTTGCGACCAGCCGCCGCGTCGGGGAGCAGGAAGGCTGGATAGAGTCGACAAGCGCTAACAAGAAAACCGCTAATTTCAACTGGATAGGCATGGTATTTCGAAAAACTTTTTTTCTGATCCGTTTCGTACGGAAAAGATCATTTCTGGTAAGAGTTGTGCTTTAAGCTTGCCCATAAGTGTGCTTCCGGGTCCTCCTCTAGGTGATCCCACGGTCGCACCGAGTCCTGGTTTTAACTCGCGACCTGGATGGGGGTGATCTAGACATCGCAAATGCTAGATTTTACTAGACTCCATATGGCCTGTTAATTGTCATAGAAGTAATTAAGTCACCGTCGGGAATGTCCCAGCTGCACGCACATACGGTATGCTTCCGCGATACACTGTAAAAAGTTTCTCCAAGTAAGGATTAAAGTTGACTGCAGTATTTGCTATACTAGGATTAATCTTATCTCTACCGGGACAAGATCAATCCGAATTAGATATGATCCTATCTCAATAGAGACAAGATTAATCCCAGTAGCAAATCCTGCAAGATTTTTATTACAGTGTATGTATAGAGATTGTTATGGTTCCTGAAGGTGGTTTTCCTTGGGGGAGGGGAGGGGAGTCGCCGGGTTTCTTTCGCCGGAACCCCCTGAACGTAGCTTTGGCCCACGGATAAAGTTTTCTTTAGTTCCGTGATCCCAGTGATTCTTTTCGACTGGGTACTTTTTATGGCACTTGCCCTTCGGCTAAGTGCCATATAGCGATCGCAATTTCTATCCGTCAATCGGTCTGTCGTTCCCGGTTTTGCTAGTTCAGGCACTTCCAAATAAGCTAGGACGACGAAAATAGACAGGCGTATCAGGGACCCGACCAGATTAAATCCGAAATAGTTACTTCCCCGATCCGAACATCTGGGGGAGAGTGGAGGGAGGGGGAATCCGAAAAAAGAGTTATTTTTAACTTACGAACGGGTGATCGGATCTTAATGAAACTTGATAGTTAGAAAGACCTCGTGCCTCAGACGTCCAATTTTAAATCAGGACCGGTGTGACATCCGTCCGTGGCCGAATGGTTATCACGCCGAACTCACGAGCGAAGGGTCGCTGGTTCGAGTCTCGGTTGTGCCGACCGTTTGGTTTAGGGCGAGGGTTAGTGGCGTTTCCCCGTAAGACAAGCCAAAAGTCCACCCAGCTTCAAATGGGTACCTAGAGAAATCTAGGGAAAAGCACGGGAAAGCGTCGGATGACTTGCCCCCAACCACGCATTGCACCCCGGCCGAGGGCAGAGAATCAGGAGATCGGCACTTGCGCTACGCGAACCCTAATCGGTTTGCATGCGAAAGTTTGTGTGACATTGGGGAGAGTTGGAGCGGGGAACCGGAAATCTGTGGAAACGCTTACAGTGGAGGCATCGGGAGGAAACTTGGTGGGAAGAACAAGCAGAAATCGTAGATACATCATGGTCGGGCACTGCGGGGGAGTTGGGGGGGGGGGTTCGGCTTCTAGTGATCACGCGATTTCGGTACTTCCTGATGTGCTAGGACGATAAAACTTGTTAGGCGCGTCGGGACCCGAACAGATTGACATGAGAATAGTCGTTTCCTCGATCCGACCATCGTAGGAGGACTAGAGGGATGGGGAATCCGGAATCTAGTGGCATTGGCAGCTTCTGAACAGGTGATTGGATTTGAATGAAACTTGGCAAGTGGAAAGAGTTATCGTCTCAGATGTTCCATGGCAGGTCGGGGGAGGAGTGGAGGGTTGGGGAATCCGGAATCTTGAGGTATCTATAGCTTCTGAACGGGTGATCAGATCTTCATGAAACTTGATACTTGAAAAGACCCCGAGTCTCAGACTACCCAATTCAAATCCGGACCGGATCCGGCGACTTTTGCGGGAGCTGGAGAGGGGAACCGGAAATCTTGGGAAACTTTCAGAGTGGGGGTTCGGGAAGAAACTTGGTGGGAAGAACAAGCGCAAGTCCTAGATACATCTTTGACATAACCGGACCAGATTCAGGCACTGTGGAAGAGTTGGGGGGGGGGGGAATTCTGGCGATCCCGCGAGTTCGGAACTTCCTGATGTTCTAGGACGATGAAACTTGGAAGACGTTTCCGGGACCCGAATATACTTATTTGAGAATAGTCGTTTCCCCAATCGTCGCGGAAAGTTTTTGACATGCACAAAAACGGATGGACAGAATGGGATGCAAGTTGGACAGGGCCAAGTTTATGCGACCTTGATTTGTTATTTGGTGTCTGGACCGCGGATCCGGCCAAGGTGGGGAGGGGGGGACTGGGGAGGGGAGGCTCAGCTCCGATTCCAGTCAAACTTGATGGACGGGAAGAGGATAATCCAGAGATGTGACGTTTATGTTTCCGAGTCGTATTCAGCCACGGTGGGGGAGTTGGAAGGGGAGTCCCCGAAATTTTTTGGCTCGCATAAGGGTCAAACAAGTGAAGTGATTTGAATGAAACTTGGAATGTAGAGAGATCATATGCCCTAGATGACATATCTTAAAGTTCGAACCGGCCGACCACGGTGGGGGGGGGGGGGAGATTTACCGGAAGTTCTCCAAAAAAATGGTCAGATTCAAGTGAAAGATAGGTGGTAAGAGAAAATGCTTCAGATGATCCATTTAAGAGTCCAGACTAGATTCGGCCAAGGTATGGGGAGTTGGTAGGGGGTGTCGGAAATCTTGGGCACGTCTAGGGATATAGCGAATGGATCTCTTGGGTTGAAACTTGGAAGGTTGGAGATGGCTTAGAGGTGACGTCGGAAACGTTCAGACCTGAGTGAAACTATAGATATCCTGTTTCTAGGTCCGAACCTCACTTTTGGATGGCGGGGTGTTTTGTGAAGTTCTCTTCTACTTTCTTGTAACACCTACTCGTAACTAGTGCCATATGAGCTCGTAGCCCTTGTTACTTTTGTTACCGTTATCACCATGGCTCCCTGTTTTTTTGCTAATAAATTTTTACTGTTGGATTAGACAATTACATACACTGCTAGAAGTTCGGCACCATTTAATACTAGGATGTACAGCTTCAACAGACACCATTTCGGATGGTATCTGTAAGCATTAGGCTACAGAATATTTTTGGTTACGATCATGTTACAGTTTCAACAAACACCACTTGTATGTTATTATAAGCATTACAAAACATTACAGATACCACTTTAGATGTTATCTGTGAGCATTACAGAATGTTTTTGATTACGATCATGATACAATTTCAACAGACACCACTTCGGATGTTATCTGTTACTCGATTTGTAAGCATTACAGAATATTTTGGGTTATAAGTAAAGAAATATAATGTTGACGAAGGCTTTCACGCCTCTCACTTCACAAAATAAAAAATAAAAAACTCTTTTATGTTTCATTATATTTGTTTATGTTTCATTGTATTTTGTCTATCTGTATCATGAGTTAAGCTCATGATCAGGGCCGTATCCAGGGGGGGTTAGGAGGTTCAACCCCCACCCCCACCCCGAAACATACAAAAATGTCCTTTATACAGGCTTTAGCCTCCGATCAATGTCTTTTTTGTACTTTTTCGTCCGACCCGCGGGCACCCCCCCCCCGGAGTAAATTTCATGATACAGTTCCAACAGACATAACAGACAAGACTTCACTCATTAAATATTCCCACTCTATACCAAATAATTTCGATAAAGAAAGACAATAAAAATGAAATAAGGAAGCCAAAAATGTTCGTCAGAATGTAGTGACTACAAGGCGTTTGATATCAAATCTCTTATTATGCTAATGGCAGGAATTTGGTTATACCTTAATTCCCGATGAAAAATTATCTCAAAATAGTAGTATGAAGTTGTACGAAAAAGTAGCATGCGGTACCAACTGATGCTACTACGTGCTACTACAGCAAGACTGGATGCTACTGAAGCAAGGCGGAATGCTACTGACTACTGCTGCTTAAGATTAGCCCAGTGTGAGGCACATTAAATTAAAGTATTCTGTACTACTGCATATCAATACATGCAACTTTTTCGTACAACTATCATACGACTACACAATCATGCTACAAATTTTTCACCGGCTTTGCAGAACAACGGAAAAGAATGACAGGTGTGCAAAGGGTTAGAGACTTTACAACCTGAAGGACGTGAACAGGGCCGTATCCAGGGGGGGGTGGGCTTAGGGGGTTCGAACCCCTGCGAATTGTACAAAAAATATCGTTTTTGATAGGCTTTAACCTCTAATCTATATCATTTTTGAACATTTTGGCATGGACTACACTGTCAGAAGTTTCATAACAGATAGCGCATAACATTTTCAAGAATAACACCTTTTCACTTAGAAATTAAGTGTTATGACCAATTAAGTTTACACTATTTCGTGCCTAGATCTCCAACAACACCTTCAATTGGTAAAAATACTAATGGGAACGAAAGAAACATAACAGATAACATCCCAAAGTGTTATCTGTTGAAACCGGGCATCCTTCTGTTGTCGTTATGTATCTTCTGACAGTGTAGTATTTTTACCAATTGAAGGTGTTGTTGGAGATCCAGGCACGAAATAGTGTAAACTTAGTTGGTCATAACACTTTATTTCTAAGTGAAAAGGTGTTATTCTTGAAAGTGTTATGCGCGATCTGTTATGAAACTTCTGACAGTGTAGGTCTGACCGCCGGGTAAAACCCCCTCCGAAATAAATTCCTGGATGTGGGCCTGGACGTAAATGTTTGTGAAGTAGTGTCATTGCTTATGACACTTGATGTACTTACTTACTTACTTGTACTTGTGTCAGGACGCAAGCTGTGCAGCTCTCCCTGGCGACAGCAGCTGACGGACCAAGGCGTGCCATGAATCTTGGTCTTCTCTGAATGGCATCGAAATTTGAAACGAGTAGGGATTCCATCTCCTCCCATGGCGGCGGAAGCCACCGATTGGCTCGAGGTCTTCCTTGAGGGTGCTCAACCACGTTTTACGTTGACCTCCCCGAAGTTTCTTCCAACCGGGCATTAGGGTGGCCAGCAGAGCTTTCTTCGCCAGGGTGGAATCTTCTCTTCTGCTCACATGGCCGAACCAGGACAATCGACGTTTCTTCGCTAATGAGGCTGCATCGTATTTTTGGGAGGACCATCTCCTTATTTCGTTGTTACTGAGACGGTCTCGGAGTTTCACTCCCAAGATTTTTCGGAGGCATCCATGGTCGAACACATTAAGGGATTGGGCTTCGGCAGCTTTTATTGGCCATGTTTCCGACCCGTAAAGAAGGGTAGATCTGACCATGGCTTCGTAAACTCTAATCTTTGTGTTTCGACCTCGGTTTCGACTGATGCCTCTGCGATTCTTTTCTACGATTCACCGATTCTACGATTCACCCTTTTTTATGACACTTGATGGCTTAAAACCGGTTATCTGAATTTGCCGAGTTATCTGAATAAGCCAATGGGCCTGGGGAAATGCTTAAAAAAGCCAAAGCCGTGGATAATTTGTTAAAGGACCCCTCTTGCTTATTCTGCTTTTTACAATATATCTTGCTCCCATACAGAATTATAAGCTTCTAAAATCCCCACCTTTCTCCATTGTTTCGTTTCGTGCCTACGAAATTTTAGCGCTTTTTTGGCCTTGCCGAGTTTTGCCCGTCACACAACGAAACGTTTGCCGGGATCATCAACGTCTGCTGACAACTCTTTCACACATAAGAGTCTGAGAAGCTTTTGTTTATTACTTCTTTTATTTGCTTAGTTTTCACACTTTTTAACCACGGCGCGATCAGTTTTCAAATGTTTTGCGCCCAGCCGCCGCGTCGGAGAGCATGAAGGCTGGACATAGTCGACAGGCGCTAACAAGAAAATCGCTAATTTCAGATGGAAAGTAGTGGTATTTTCGAAAATGTTTCTTCCTGATCCATTTCATAAGGAAAAGATTATTGCTAGTAAGAGTTGTGCTTTAAAAGTTTTAACAAAAAAATTTAAATAGCCGTCGAGATTGTTATTCCGATCGATATCAACCGAGATGGAGGTATGCAGAACGCTTTTCAATTCGTCACACAGGTATAAAAGTATGGAATTCATTGCCTGAAAATGTTCGAGTGTCCGAAGATAGGAAAGTTTTTAAAAAAGCTGTAAAAAGGTTTATGTTATCTAGCAATTATATGTCTTCTGTCTGATTTAATTGATTAATTTTCGTCTGTGGTTGAAGGAAGCAAACCTTTGTTGTTTTTCATTTTTTCTTTAGTTGTAAGTCTGTTCTCGTAAATTCTCGTGTTGGTATTTGTGTTTGTTTAGCTAATGATTATCTTGTCTTAAAATTTTAGTGTTGATTAATAATGTTTACAAAAGAATCTGAATTAGTTACGCGTCGTTTTTTATGCCACTGGCATGTCTGATGCTTTTAGAACATGATGTTTCTAAATATTTGACAACAAAATTGTACCTTACCTTACCTTACCTTAGAACAGTATCCAGATGGTTTTGAATACTGGATCGTAAACAGTTAATAGTGCGAGGTGTGCTTTAAAATGTATTTCCCCGTTTGGGATAAATTCACTGATTTGCACTTTGCCTTCTGAGACCTATTTAGCGACCAAACAATATCACCAAGGAGGAAGATTTTGAAATAAATGGGAGAGGGGTCATTCCACCCCTGACTGTTCCTATTTTGATTTTATCTTATCTTATCTTATCATTACACGGAAGAATGTATTGGTCCGTTGTATCCAGCTTCTGGACCGAATTTGGTGTTGGTGGTGGGAGAGGGAAGAATTCATGACATCATACCCCTGACCAAGTCCGAATTTATCTGGAGGGGATGCCCGCGGGTCGGAAGAAAAATTACAAAAAAGATACTGATCAGAGGTTAAAGCATATAAAAACGAGTTTTTTTTTCTATATTCGAGGGGGGCGAACCCCTAACCCCGCTGGATACGGCCCTGACCTGACCCCCCTCAAATAGCGCCCTTGACTCCCTGAGTTGAAGCCGTCTGAAACAGAGCAAAATAGATTGACTCTGTGTCACTTTTTCAAAGTTTGCGCGGTACTCTCTAGAGTTAGTTCGCTAAAGTATAATAGCAAGAACAAATAACGAGACAGAACTGCTGTCTCCCTATCTCGGTCATACAAACATACTGAGTCGAGCAAAATACGACCGACTCCCGATGCAAACGAGCGGCTTCGCGCCATGTCACATTTCGTTTCCTCTATAAATAGCTAGATCGCCGGTAAGTTGCTAAAGAGGAAATCTAGAAGTCAACGCTGATTGGTTCTACTGACGAGCTCCAGAGCGGATCAGCGCGCGGAGTAGCCTACTCCTCCTGCTCGCCTTTTTCGACATTTCTTTTCTTGTGCGATATGCAACGGTGAAGACGGAAGAGGAGTAAACGGGTATCAACATCAGCTCAAAGTTAGAGTAAATACCTCCAGGTCCGCTCAGATTTGTCGGGGTTTTCATAGTCGCTGCATGCGACTAAAGACAGAAGTTCTTACCGATTATTTGTTCTTGATAATAGGCATAAATTATCAGCGTCTTTCGCACACAACAACCCAAAGAATGCCCTGATAAGTGTCCAATTGCCCTCTTGGCTAGTGCGACCCGGATGTTTCCACTTTCTTGCTGCCCGATCCGTCTGGTGCTACAAGGCAGGTGCTCATCCAGAGTAGCTCAATAACATTGTGCTTCCTGTGTTAAGTAAAGGCATGTGCCACAGCTTTAGCAATACAATATGCCCCGAAGGTGCAAACTGTGAGATACGTTTTCAAGTAGCACAGACGAGTGCCGGTTGGGAAAATGGGTTTAATACTGTGGACAAACAAAAGTTGCGTCCAGGGGTCGACGACTCTCATTTTTTATATACACCATTCCAGAATAACGGAATAATCCTGACCATTCCGGATTATTCCTGGCCATTCCGGATTATTCCTAACCATTCCATATCCTCCCATTCTTTATCGAGTTTGGTAATTCACCAACTTTTGTTTAGTCCGCATTTATTTCACCCCATTCGGTCTATCCTGCGGCGAACGAGGGGTCGACGACTCTCATTTTTATGTACACCATTCCGGAATAACGGAATAATCCTGACCATTCCGGATTATTCCTGACCATTCCGCATTATTCCTTCGGGACGTGTACGCCATTCCGGGAGAGTCGTCGACCCCTCGAGTTGCGTTTTTGCAGATACCATGGGTATCTGTTATCACGGTAACTGGATCTGCAATTAGTCGTTTTTGCAGTTACCGTGGTATCTGATATACGTTTGCTATGCAAAAAACGACAATTGCTGAAATTGCGCTTTTCGAGGTCATCCCAAAAGAAAAACTGATATCCAGTCACATTACTAAGTGTCAAACTTCTTTCCCAACAATTTGACAAAAATTGATGAAAGTGAGATGACCTTTTCAGATAACACGATCAGTTACCACGGTCGAACCATGATATCTGAATATCAGATACCACGATATCTGGCCAGATACCACGATAACTGCAAAAACGACTTTAGAACGTGGTATCAGATATATATATATATATATATATATATATATATATATATATATATATATATATATATATATATATATATATATATATATATATATATATATACCAAATAGCAAAGATAGCTAGCAAATGTAAGTCAACATAACATAACTGCACATCTGCAGTTATGGTATCTGCAAAAACGCAACTAATAAAAAAGCACTGGACAGTGTTACCAGACTTTTCGACAAAACGAACTTATTTGTCTGCGATATTAAAACAACTGTATTGTTCTTATTGAACTTTTAAAAACCTTTCTCAATGTACTTGTGACGACGGGGCTATTAGGCTGCTAAGATTAGGTTGAGTGCAATTGTTGTTAGCTTCCTAATCGAAAAGAGGTGTAAAGGGTCGGACTGATTGACTGACATTCAGTACTCAAATCGTGCTCGCAAGGTTTGCAAATCGCATTTTTTGAATGTGGTTTATTTACAATCGAGGTTTTTAATCTGCCTGAAAAACTTCCGCTTTTAGTTAATGGGTTGTGAAGTGTCTTGGTTCTAAGGCTTTTCGCATTCAAAATACGATAAAAAGTTTTACTTTTTAACTCCACGCTTGAGCGGTTGTGCACTTGTTTGTTTGTGTCAATTCTAATGGGACCGAGATCTCAAAACAGATACAGCATAACCCATAGAGCCAATTAGAAAAAAAGTACCTGTTGCAATTAAGTTGCACTTGCTGTTGAGTTTACACAGATTACCGTTCGGTTCGACCTGCCTTTTGAGACAAATTTCCACCCAAAAGTGACTCGTAAGGCCTAAAAACTCCTTTTCCTTGGTTTTCCTTTTAGGCTTACCCAGGGACCCATACATTTCCTTTACAGGGGGCTTTTCATTTCCTATGCTTCTATGTTGCTATGTTGACCGAACCAGTCCTACTTTCCAAAAATCCCACTTGGGTCGAATCTGCATTCTTGTTTGCCTCATGGACGTGCGCGCCAAAGAGACTCCTCCCTCAAGGTGCCAGCAGCCAATCCCAAATTTTGTCTATCTGGTCTTGGACGTGATTGGACCGTGGGTATTTCTCGAACTATCTTCCGTGCGGTCAATATAGCATCAGAAATTTCTTATTGACAAGCCCCCTGTAAAGGAAATTTATGGGTCCCTGGTTTACGCAAATATCACTCTAAAACCGATGTAACCAACAGGGCAAGTCAAAGAAACAAAAATAATGTACTTGTTACTGTTCCAATTACGTTGCAGTCAAATTATTTTCTTTTTGCAAATTTGACTCTTAGAAAAAACTGGGTCTCGAGCAAAAACTGCATGTGACCTTATGCAAAGATGGGATTTATACAAGGGGTAAGACATAGCCTAAGCTAGACCTGGAATAATTTTGAACTGAATTTAGAAGGCTAGGACCAGGCCCGTATCCAGGAATCTATTTCGGGGGGGGGGGTGCCCACGGGTCGGACCAAAAACTACAAAAAAGACGTAGATCAGAGGTTAAAGCCTACAAAAAACTATTACTTTTGTGGATTTCGGAGGGGGGGTTCGAACCCCCTAACCCCCTCTCCAGATACGGTCCTGGCTAGGACTCCAATGTCGGCTCCTCGTAGCCTCATGGAGAAAACTAAATATTTAACTGAACTGCCGTAGTTCAGTTTCACGAACCAACTGAGCCGACTAACTCGTTGATTTGCACAACGGCAATTCAAGCCTAAGGTTTCGAGTTCACATCCCTCTTGAAGTGAGTTACTGAGGGGTTGCCCACTCTCGATTTTAGTGTACAGCAAGTGCCCGCGGCCGGTGCTGGCACCGGTTGCCACTTGTTAAAACTTTAAAATAAACATATTGAGAAGCATCTGAAAGATGAATCGCCTACACGGACGGCACCGTTGCCGGCACCGCTGATTTCGGTCAGTAGCGGCCGGTGCCGGGAAAGTGTGCAAAGCAGGTGCCTGGGAGTGGGTAACTCCACGATTGTTACCAGAGGCGTCACGTACGGAGGGGAAACATAGGCTAATCGTAATAACATAGGCTAATAATAACAGTCGATTTTTTCCTCTAAAATTTTGTTTTCCTAAATACAGTCGATTTTTCTGGAAAAATAATATTTTTTTTTCTTCAGAAAAACAGTCGGTAAAAACTAAAAATACCACCGAGCCGGTACACAACCACCCCCCTTCCCCGCATTCTGGCTAGTAACGCCTCTCAGGGCCGTATTCAGGGGGGTAGGGGTTCGACCCCCCTCGGAAACATACAAAAATAATCGTTTGTGTAGGCTTCAACCTCTGATCTATGTATTTTTTGTGTTTTTGGTCCGACCCTCGTGCAACCCCCCCCCCCGAAGTAAATTCCTGGATACGGGCATGATGCCTTTGATTCTAACCAAACTTGCAAATTTGTTCTGACTTTACTACATTTTCCGATATAAAATCTCTAATCTCTCGTACTAATGTCACAAAACATGCATCGAGAAGCGTGACAAAGAAAGTTTGCGAAAAATACTCCGCACTCTGTCAATAGTCGGCGAATCCCAACCAAGCGTGTGTCGTAGCACGTACTTTATGACGTCCGAAGCTTTTTGGCAGGTGTCCGAATTACAAGCTTTACGCGCCAGTAAATATGCTAGCAAGCAGAGTGAAAGAGTAGCAGAGACGAAACCTACAACCGAGGGGATGCGCACTGCCCAAACCCATGTAAAGCCGGGTGCAGGTGCCGTAAATGAGTGTACACCGGGTGTCGGAGAGGGAGTACCCCCTTGACTACAACATGGAGCTGTGAGCTCCATTTACACAAGTGAGTCTATCACTTGGTAAAAGAAGGAATCAATAAAATTCTAATTTATTTTTACCAAACAAACACATTCCTAAAAGAAGGAAAGAGTCTAAAGAGGAATAACCACAGATGTCCGCTTTATTTGGCGGGAGGACCATATCGAAGGCAACAGCCTGACAAGGACCGTTGCCAAAAAGGGCTGAAATGTTGCTGCAAAAGCACTGTATTTTAGCTGACGTGTCCGTTTTATGCATTGTTTCAATATACGCAGGATTGCCACGGGCAGAACGGAAGTGCTACTTCTTTTAAATAGTACTTTAAGAAAACGTCGCACTATTAACTAACTTCCTATTAAAAGTAAAAAAAAATCCTCCGGGGAACACTTTTTGTTCTGTTCTGACTACTTTTTGCTTTAAAAAAACCCAACATTAATTAGAGGAGCAGTGCTCTCCATATGCCGATTTTACATTTGCTGTTTTTCACATAATAACTAAATAGAGGAACAGTGCTTTAAATACGTCAATTTAAGTTGTTTTGCACACGATGATGCATCAGACTGTTGTAACGCCGAATTCTGTCTAGAAAAAGTTTTTCCGATTTTTTATAGCACGACCTCGAAACCCTGGACCAGCGGGCAGCATTGACCCCTGTGGCAATGCTTAGAGTCCCCCTAACCAGGTCAGGTTGCGTCTGGGGACCTCCGTGATATCTTGACGTCCACTAATTAATTATAAAGTGATACAAATGGTGGGAAATTACGTGAAGGAAAATATAAATAGGAGATTATCCAGTTTACCAAAAATCCTTAATTTTTGGACACCCTATATACATTATGTCAAATGCTGGATACTCTACTCTAACCTAATAAAATAGTGAAACACAGAAAATAGTGAAACACAGAAATCAACCAATCAGAATTTCCTTTATAGTGGAGTAGGTCAGGGCTAGGGAATGAATAGGTATGTAGCGTTTTGGCATATTGTACCCAGCTTGAGGTACATGCTAAGCCAAACGCTAGATATAGGCTACCCAGCATTTTCCATAGGGTATCGAAAAATCAGGTAGTTATTATTGTTTATGTCCTATGTAAAAAAATATGTGTCTGGTCCACTCGTGGATGAATAAAAACTTTTCGGTTGGAAGGACTAAGGTCTGGCCTTTATTGTATTGCTTGTTGTCTTGTGTTGCAAGTCGGTTGGCTTCAATAAACTGATTCAATCAATCATATATTATCTCAGAGAACACAACACGGTGTCAGACATGAGATATAAACCCATGCCTTCTTTCGAATTTTCACTTCAGATTTTAAACTATTTTATCTACGAGCAATACAATATCCTACAAATAAACACTTAATTGGCTTATTTGTTCTTGATTTTAAAAACAAATTAGAACAGCTAATGAAGCCATTCAACCACAAACGTAACTGCAACCCTTGTATCACATTCATGTATTTCTTGATGACGTCTAGGACAAGACCAAAGGTTTCGATGGGATCCGAAAAATTTGTAACGTTTATTGAACTTGTTGATACAGACCATAGCGGCTTTTAGAGATCTGGTCTTCCGTCAGACTCCTTAAAGATTTTACTATTTATCACGAATCAGCCGTTGGAAAATAAACATAAATAAAACAGTAGTGGTGTTTTATCGAAAAATTACGGCCAAACGGCTCAATCCAGACAAAACTGTTGCTTTTAGCAACTTTTCTTCGCTGTTTTCCGGGAGAAATATTTGTCCGGTGAGAAATTGATTTTCATACACGGATTCAGGATGTCTCTTTACCCCTAAATCGAACGTCTAACCAACATTCTACTTTCAACAAATGTTCCGGTTTTGGCCGGATTCCGGGTGAACTGCATGTTCGGAGGGAAAATGATTTGCACATACGGATCCAGCAAGTCTCCTTGTCCCTGTACCGACCTCTTAATCAACTTCAATTCAAACCTTTAAAAAAAAATCCGGTTTAGGCCGGATTCAGGGCGAACTGTATGTTTGGGGAGAAAATAATTTGTAAATGCGGATTCAGCATGCCTGCTTACCCCTGTGTCAAACCTCTAATCAACTTCAAGTTAAACCTTTACTTAAAAAAAAAATCCGGTTTTGGCCGGATTCCGGTCGAACTGTATGTTCGGGGGAAAAATAATTTATATATACGGATTCAGCATCTCTCCTTGCCCTTGTATCGAACCTCTAATCAACTTCAAGTAAAACTTTTACTTTTAACAAAATTTCCGGTTTTGGACGGATTCCGGGCGAACTATTTGCCCGGTGAGAAAATAATCATCACATGCTAATTCAGCATGTCTGCCTACGCCTAAATATTAGTCATTTGCTTTAAAAAAAAAAAATAGAAGGCCCCTTAATTTGGACCCCCACCCCTAAGTGCGGAGCCCATCCACCCTGTCCTTTAATCCATATAGAGTCCTCACACCAAGTTTGAACAAAATATCTCATTGAGAGCATATCACGAGAAAAGTTTTCACGAGACAATCGGCTTTTGACAAGTCTCACTAGGCAAGTCCGCACGAGGCAATCGAGCATTAGAAAAATCTTCGAGAGGCAAGTTTCATTAGGCAACCCTCTCACGAGACAACCCCGATTAAGAAAAGTAGGATTAAGACAATCAGCTTAAAGTGAGCTAACGTATATAGATAGATAGATAGATAGATTTAATGCATAAAAGCCAACAAGGGCCATAGTAGAGGGTGCATCACCAGAGAAGCAGATGACATGTTATTTGTCAAGCAACTGGAAAATGGGGGGGCCCACGTGGCGCGGCGGAAAAAAATGGATTGAAAAGGATCTTAAACTGCAGCAACTGAAAGATCGGGTCCTGGCTCCAAACAGCTCCATGAACTTGGAAGATTTTGTTAATCAGGCATCCCGGTTCTCTGGCATTTGATCTATTTCCATTTTAATTTCCTAATTTATGTTATAGTTCAGTTTTGTGTGTGTGTATAGTTCAAATAAAATTCAATAAAAAGTCTTTATGCCGCACTTGCCTCACGGGAATTTTTCTTGAGAATTGCCTCGTGAAAATTTTTCTCCTGGTAATTTTTCTTGTGAAAAATTGCCAAATGACCGACTTGTCTCGTGAAATTTTGTCTAGAAATTATTTTCTCGTGAGAAAATTTTCTCGTAAAAACTTGTCTCGTGATATGTAGCCATCTCATTACCTTCCTGAGCTATCGAGCAAGAGGGACGGACAAACGGACAACTTTCACGAAGTCACGGCTATCCCTCCCTTTTGGGACACCAAAAACTATCAAGTAACAGGTACTGCATGTCTTGCTAATAAGGACGATTTACATGATTTAAAGAATGAACAGTGGCAAACCAGTTTAGAAACTTTTAATTTCGTTCGTGACTGAGCGATCGATTAACAAATGATCAAAACCTGAAAGGCCTGAAAAACCTGAAATTTGTTCACATGGTAGGCAACTGTAAGCAGGGTAGGGCAGGGCGAGGGCAGGGCTAACCTAAACTGGATAAAACGTCTGATTTACATGAAAGCAGTGAGCTTTGAGGTTTTCTAAATAAATACGATTTATAAACCGACGGTGTTTTTCAGAAAGGCGGCAAGTTATATTTTTCTCGACACTGAATTATTAGCAGTGCCTTCTCCGCTCTTATCCTGCATGTCTGCTAGAAATTCCAGACAAATCGGAGCAAGCGCTACAAAGGGTTTTTCTTCGATTTCGTCCCCTCTTCCTCTTCTCAGTAAAGCAAGTGTGGTACTACTCTTCATTTTTTTTTGTTTCTAAAATCTTAATATTGTTATTACTTCTTATCTTGACTTAACGTTTTCCTTCATATTCTCCCCGTAATTTTTTTTTATAGTAACCAAAAATATTAAAATGAAAAGCAGTCAAAACATTACCATAACATGAATAACAAGTCAAACGCGAAACTTTTAGCTGTTTTCTTTCTGGGATGTTTAGGCCTTTCCTGGTCTAAACGTTGTTCCTTGTCCTGTAAATCTGAGAAATACCAGTTACAACCTTTTGAAAAACACAATTGTCTGCAAATAATTAAAGAAAAGTAGCCGAGTGTAGCGATCTCCAGCCACGTTTCTTAAAGGACCCCTCGTGCCTATAATGCCAATACAACCTACTTCCGAATAGCATTCAGTAATTCTTAAACCTGGAGACCCAAATATCATATGTTACATTCTAAAGCTTTAGTAGTTTTTGGTATGAATTTATTGGAATGATATGTGTATTTTATTTATTTATTTTTATACTCCTCTTGTATAATTTTGAGGGAAATAAATATTAAAAAAAAAAAAAAAAACCCGCCAACGGCACCACACTTATCTTTGCACTAGCCACGATTTACGATTGCCCATGCGCATTATGCTCCCGACGAGTGTTCGCGTATCATGCTACTGGTGCGTAAAACTGGTTATCTTAATTTGCAGAGTTTTTGCTAGAAGCCAATGTGCCTGGGAAAAGGCTTAAAACAGACAAAGCCGCGGGCTAATTTGTTAAAAGCAGAAACTAGTTTTGCAATACTCAAGTATGTTGAATCTTGGAACATAAACAGTAAATAGTCCGAGGTGGGCTCTAGCGATTATTGAAAACAGAACGTCACTTTTATATTATCTTGACATGATCTATGGCGTGAGTACAAGCTCAGTGCAGATTTGATTTATGACTACAAAAGCCGCCATACCGCGCTGGCGACAGTTTTTGCCTAAAATGGCAGTGGCGCGTTGGTCATCGCCGACACGGTGCCATCGATTCAACAATATGAGGAACAACCTGAACTTCTCCTGTTCCTAGCCTTTAACATTTAAGTTGTTCTACATGTCTCCGAATTCCATTTCCTCTGCAGCTAGGTCAGAAGCAGCAAACGTGAAATTTATATTACCATGGCGCTTCGAAAAGCCCTTGCAAAATATAGAGGTAAATGTAATTATTTCGGTCGATAGAGGTAGCGTAGTTCTTTCGGTCTATCGAGGTAGTGTAGGCTAACTATTTCGGAAAAATGTGTGCCGTTGGCTTTCCGAACGATGAACGCGATTTCTCCACATTCCATAATTAGATTTCATCATCATCATGAAAATCCAAAAGGGTTGGCTTATCCCCGATGAAAAATAATCTCAAAATAGTAGTATGAAATTGTGCGGAAAAGTAGCATGCAGTACCAACCGATGCTACTACATGACTGGAGCAAGACTGGATGCTACTGGAGCAAGGCTGGATGCTACTGAATACTACTGCTTAAGATTGGCCCAGTGTGAGGCACATTAAATTAAAGTATTCTGTACTACTGCATATCAATACATGCAACTTTTTCGTGCAACTACCATACAACTACACAGGCTACACAATTTTCATCGAACTGTACGCAAGCTCAAGATATGTAGTGAAAGCCAAGGTGAAGCCTGACCTTAAAGGACTAGTAGATATGGACCAGATTCCGGAAAATCCGAGACCGAATTTGCACTTTCATCAGTATCTGTATGTGAACGTTGTACAAAACCAATATTTCGGTGAAAACCCAAACGGCGTAGATTTTACTCGACTTTTTGATCCAGATAATTAGTTCGTAGATTTCCGGTCCATAGAGATAGTTTAGCTCTTTCGATAGAGGGATGGCAAAAATTCTCGCAAATTTTTACCATGGAGTAACGACAAAATGTTGCCTACAACGCCGGCCTTACCATTACCTTACCGGCCTCATCATCTGTTGTCCTAATCGAGTCCTAAGGACCGGCGCAGTAAACAGTCAAGTTGAAAGCATAAGAATAAGATATCAAAGGGATTACAAATCCTGCTGGATCTTTTTAATCCCCATTAAAAGCGAACAAGACAATAGAGGACCATCCAACCAAACAAGACCAAAGGTTTCGATGGGATCCCAAAAACTTAATATTTGATCCAGACAACTAGGTCTTGTCTTCGCCAGATCTAGTGTTCGCCAGGCTAATCATCTGTGAAAACCAAGCTCAGATATATCCGTATAAGCCATATCTATGTTGACGATACTGATCGAAACTTCCTGCTTTACTTCTGCAAAATTTCCGGTTTCGGCCGAATTCCGAGCGAACTACTTGCCCAGCAAACAAAAAGATAGTTCAGAAACGAATTCAGCGTATCTCCTTTTCCCTATCTAATCAACCTACATCTAATCAACTTCAAATAAAACTTTAACATATAAAAAAATCCGGTTTCAACCGGATTCCGGACGAACTATACGTCCGGGTAAAAAATGACTGTCATTTACAGATTCAGCGTCTCTTCTTACCCTTAATTCTATCATCTAATCAACTTCAAATAAAAATTCTGCTGTTAACCAACTTTCCGGTTTTGGCCGGATTCCGGGCGAACTACTTGTCCGGCGAGAAAAAGGTTTCACATTCGTGTCCAGCATATCTTCTTACCCCATAATCGACTATCACATTAGCTGTTTCAAAATATTTTGTTTGCCCCTTAATTTAAACCCCCTCCCCCACCCCTAAATGTAGGGCTACAGAGCCCATCTACGAACTCGACCTTACTCTTGACCCAAAGAATCCTCACACCAAGTTTCATCAAAATATCTCATTCCCTTCGAGATTTATCGTGCTCACAGACGGACGGACGGACAGACAGACAACTTTTGCGATGTCATATGTCTCCGTCACTTACGTTTTGGGATCCCAAAAACCAACAGTAACTGGAGCATAACAGATCCATCGCGGAACTTATTCGCTCCGAAGTTCGACGGTCCGAATCGACTATCTCATTAGCTGTATAAAAATATTTTGTTTGTCCCTTACTTTGAACCCCCTCCCCCACCCCTAAATGTAGGGCTACAGAGCCCATCTACGAACTCGACTTTTCCCTTGACCCAAAGGATCGTCCCACCAAGTTTCATCAAAATATCTCATTCCCTTCAAGAGTTATCCTGCTCACAGACGGACAGACGACAGACGGACAACTTTTGAGACGTCATAGGTATCCCTCCACTTACGTTTTGGGATCACAAAAATCCGTTTGTTGGACTTGTTCCATCTAGACAGCCTGTATGCTACCAACTCTTTTGCACGGTAGGAGAATAATAATGAGAGTTTCTAACAAGGAGTTTATTAGTTCACTAAAGTCCAATAGGTGTCGAAGAGATTTCATGACAAGTGGGTGTTAGCAGGACTGAGAAGCGTCGCGATGTAACGTGACAAAATACAATAGTTGTAGGAATGACAAGGTGGAAATAAGGCCTGGGAAATACCAAATGCAGTTGAAGCTGCGCCTGCGGAAAAACAATGTCCTGTCTATGCTTCTGTTCAACGGGAATGCTGGAAGGTCAACAAGCAACAGAAACAAGACCACAGGTTTCGATGGGATCCCAAAACTTGAATAATTTACTGGACTTCTTGATCCGGACTCGTCATGTAGATTTCCAGTCTTCGCCAGACCCTTTCAACATGTTACTATTATCCTTAATCAACCGCTTGAAAATGTACAAGAAATGATACGTTTTCGTGTTCTTTGACAAATACGACCAAACAACTAACCATATGAGAAAACCACATTCAGATCAGGATTCAGCATGTGTGTTTACCCACACATCGCATCTCTGGCTGCATTTCAACGACTAAACTGCAGTCAGAGCGGCCATGAATGGCAAGGGATTGTTCTTTGATAATTTTTGAATTATTAGTGTGATTTTCTCTCTGTGTTTTGCTTTTATTTTTTGTGTGATATTTTTGTCCGTGTTTTCTCTACTTCCCTCCTTATATACTCCATCATTTTCTCTTTCTTGTACGTGAAAAACAAATATTACATTACATAACCGGCTTTATAAAAGTCTTTTACTTTGTAGGATAAATATTCCTTCAACCCAAGCTGACTGCGAATCAACTTTGACCATATTCCTCGTTTTAAGCCGCACAAACCAAATGGTTTGATAGGTTAGTTGATCCCAAGCTGACTGAGAATCATATATTCAAACAATGCATAAAATGGATACGTCAGCTACGATGCTTTGGCAGCGATTATGCCCTTCTTGGCAAAGGTCCTCGTCAGGCGTATGAACCAATGATGTTATTAGTTATGTTATTACTCTTTAGTTCGAGGTCCCGCGATGGACCTTTCGTTGCCGGTTCAATGTCGATACTCTGACCGAGAGCTAAACCCGACTTGCGAACATAACGGTAGCGTGCGAACGGGGGAATCGTTCAACTCTTCAAAGGCGTATTTGGGATCGTAGTCTTTCGTTCTGTGGTTCGAGCTGACTCGAAATTGTTTGAATATAGGGTAAACTGTTATTTAAATTTTGTATTAATGTCACTGAGTTGGAGGTGCAACCTGTTTAGTTCGATCTAAAGCAAAACCGAACGGAAAAGAAAAAGAACCTGCGCGGAAAAAAACGGTAGGCACCACCAAGACTCGAACAAGCCATCCTCTACTTGTGAGTTCTGCGTGCTAACCATTCGTCTAGGACGTTTAACAGCCTCCGCAGAATCCTGCATATACCTAGCAGCAGCGTGTATCGAACCTGGAAGTTCGCTGTCGAACTTGCAAACCATTGAAGAACGAGGTTATCAGGAACAGGAGGTGTCGTCACTTAGGCCAAGTCCCCCAGACGGAGGCAATGGAGGACCGCACGGTAACAAACTGATCGGCGTGATGAAACAAGCAAGAGGAATAGTAAGAACTACAACTTTTTCTTCTTTCTGATAACTTTCTCTTCGTTGATCTTTATTATTTTCTCCTTTTTTTTTACGAGCTCCGCGTGGAATGGCTTAATTTCTAAAACTGTACGTCCACCGTCCATTCTGTTAATCAACTGCTTCCTTTCGCACCCCTCGCTAGATGGCATAGTTATCACACGGAGGCCCGTACATTTTGAACACGGTTTCAGTAGCTAGAGGAAAGTGAGCGTATAGCTTGAAATTCTTGCTGTAAAATACTTTTTCAGCCCAAGCTGCTGGGAATCACAATATTTAAAAACAAAACAAAAAACATGTGGAAAAATTATGATGAATTTACTTGCTGCTTTAAGGATCCGTCTTACGCACATTTCCTAGTCACACTGCACCCATGATTGTTCAATCCATTCTCATAACTTCCTGTCATTTGTATACACCCTTACGGCACTACGCTGATTTCTGCATCTTCCGTGTATTTCTGGTTTTTTTGTTGTTTTTTCCAAAGGAAGACCGAACTCTCGCTTCTTGCTTTCGAGGAGCTCACTAGTTGGAAGGAAAGAAGACACCATCGAGAAGAAAGATCTCATCCACCAAGACAGTACTATGATCCTCGTGATCGAAATCGCGAACAGAGAGTCGACCGTCGAGATCCTGATCGTGAGAGGAGTGGAAGATCATCCCACAAGCACAGTAGCAGACGAGAACGAGAACACGGAGAAAGACATCATTCGGAGCGGGAGCACCGCCACCGTGAGCGAGATCGAGACCGACGAGATCGTCATGGTGATCGTCGAGATAGAGGGGATCGAGAAGACCGTACAGATCGATCGTCGTGGTAGAAGGCGTGATATTGCTGATGAAATCGCCGAAGCCAATGCCCTCAGAGCTAAGTTGGGCATGGCTCCTTTAAGAAAAGATCTATCTCGTGTATTATTTTTATTGGAAATTTACGTGACGTTTATCAGTAAAAACTTTGCTATCTTCTGAAGAAAAAAACGCAAATTTTTCGATGTTTCTGGAAAAGCCAAGGGGATCGAGCGAGGCTAAAAAACATCGGAACATTCAGTCACGTATGGATAGTCACATAAATTAAAATATTGGGACAGAAGCGTATCTTGTCTTGTCTGGTGCGAATGCTCTCGGCTTTCGCCCTAAACGCTGCCAAATACAAACTTTCAGTCAATTGTCCAACAGTACAGTCTCTTACTTGAGGTTAACAACGTACTCGTCAATATCCTTAGATTACAATCTTGCAGTAGGGCCCGAAGCAAACACATCTGGATAATGCCTCAAGCGCTCGTAGATCCGCGTGTTTACCTAATGTCTCATAACCAAGTAGCAAAGATGAAGACAGGGCTAGCTTTTGTGATTCCACCTTACGAATCAGCTGGCTCCTTTGAGTACTATCTTGGGCATTCGGACCTTTGATTCAGATAAGATAGGCCCGTCCAAGAACACATAATCTGATAGAACCTCCGTCTTTGGTCCCATGCAGCGACCAGGGGCGTCACTAGCTTTTTACCTTTGGGGGGGGGACGTCCGGTTTGTGCCGACGGACTAACAAATGTGCCGACAAAAAACGGCGTACATTTCCCGCCAGCATAGAATAGTAACCGGGATAAAACTAACTATAATGCATCAGTTGAGGTTATTCCTTTAATATAATCTCGTATATTAAAATTCACATATTCGGCTTTTCATTTCAGTTTTCGCTAAAAAGCGAAGCTTCCAATGATTGTACCCGGAACAAGTTAAACTATGCGCCGCAGGCGAAAATTTTCAAATCTGCCTTTTTTCCGGAAAAAAATTAGCTGTACCTACCATACAAGTGTTTCATACCCCCAAGAATTTCAGTAATAAAATGCCAACTAAGTGAAACACCATTCTTCCAAATAGAGAATACTACAAAATGCGCCGCAGGCGAAATTTGTGTAAAACTAATTGTAATGCATCAGTTGAGATTGTACCTTTGACGTAAATTCGTATATTGAAATTCACATACTGGGCTTTTCGTTTCAACTTTCGCTAAGAAGCGAAGCTTCCAATGACTGTACCCAGAACAAGTTAAACCAAGCGCCGCAGGCAAACTTTTTTTAATCTGTCTTTTTTCCGGGAACATTTGCACCGACAAATGTTTGCAGAATTTGATTGCTTACGTATAAAAAGTACCCCATGTGCCGACAAGAATATCGACGCCCTACCAAAGTATTATAGAATTCGATTTCGTCTGTGTTTTACCCGACAAGACTGTGAAGAACTTTATTTCTTACGTGTAAATAGAAACCGATGTGCGGACGAAACTTAAACTTTCAGAATGCGCGCGATACACGTTTACAGAATTTGATTTTAACGTTTAAAATGAACCCGGTGTGCCGACGAGAATACCGACGCCCGACAAATCCATACAGCCTTTGATTTCTTCTGTGTTTTGCCCGACTAGACTCTACAGAATTTGATTTCTTACGTTTAAAAATAACCCGTTGTGCCGACGAGACTTGAACTTCCAGCGTGTGACCGACAAAGTTTGCACAATTTGATTCCTTACGTATAAATAGAACCCGATGGGCCGACAAGTAAACCGAAGCCCGACAAAAGCGTACAAAATTTTATTTCTTCAGTATATATTCCTGATGTATAAAAAGAACCCTGTGTGCCGAAGAGATGCCGACAAAAGCATGCAGATTACAATTTCTTCAGTGTTTTGCCCGACAAATGTTTGCAGGGTTTTATTTCTTGCGTATAATATACCTGATGTGCCAACGAGTCAACCGACGACCGACAAAAGCATACAAAATTTTATTTCTTCTGTGTTCGCCGGCGCTTCGCGCCGACAAACAAGTGAACTTTCGCCGGGCTTCGCCCGACGAAAGTACTTTCTCAAGACCTTTGGGGGGGGGATTCCCCCCCCCCATAGTGACGCCCCTGGCAGCGACTATGGATACCCCCGATAAAACTGAGCGGAGCTAGAGGTACATGCTGTAAGGCTTGAGTTGATACCCGTCTACTTTCCTCCGCGCCGTTGCTCATACGAGGTGAAAAACCGTAGGATGCCTTGCAGGCGTGGACAGCCCGCTCTACAGCGCGTCACACGTGAGGTCAGTATGGCAGACAACCAATCAGCTGCAAAGGACGACTTAAACGGCATTCGGATTCTTCTACAGCTGTTTGTAGAGATAACAATTATGACTATCTGCGTGGCTCCTCCTGCGCTCGTTTGCATCGGGTAGGGAATCAGAATATATTCGATTCTGCATGGTCGTATCACAGAGATAGGGAGACGGAGAGCGTGTTCCACCCCTCTACCAATAGTAACTATTAGTTACTATTTCCGTTCCAGCCTCACGAAAAGCTACTACGCTGACCGTTCCAACCTTCTCAAAATAGTAACTAATAGTAACTATTTGCTTACCACGCTCGGGAGCGTAGCGTAGCGGGAGCGGGAGCGTAGGGGTCCAATGGCCCCCAATGGAACAGAAACTATACGTACTGCGACTTTTGTTAACTATTGACTTCTTGATTATGAGTCATGATTTGTCATTCTTCCAGCCTTAGAAGTCGAACCGGAGTCGAGCAGTATCTTCTAACGTCAAATCTCTTGAAGTTTACAGTGCCTCGAAAATCCCTTTTCCTTGAACTGCAATCCGGTCTCCTAGTCTTTCGGCTGGGGATGTATTTGTTTTTGATGAAAATTGCGAAGACCCTCCCCTTGTGGCGATCAATACATAGAATTGAGCGGCTAGAACGTATCAGAGGTAAATAATCGGGGAAGAAACTTAGTTTCTTCGGAAACGAAAAATTTCTCTTTACAGAACCTTGTTTCAATTAGGCTTATTCTCTACTGACATTTTACTTGATCTAATTTTGTGGTATTTTCGCATTCTGATAAGAAGATCTTAAGGCACAACTCTTACTAGAAATAATATTTTCCCTATGAAATGGATCAGAAAAAAAACATTTTCGAAAATACCATTACTTTCCATCTGAAATTAGCGATTTTCTTGATAGCGCCTGTCGACTATGTCCAGCCTTCCTGCTTTCCGACGCGGCGGCTGGGCGCAAAACATTTGAAAACTGATCACGCCGTGGTTCAAAAGTGTGAAAACTAAGCACATAAAAGAAGTAATAAACAAAAGCTTCTTAGATCCTTATGTGTGCAAGAGTTGTCAGCAGACGTCGATGATCCCGCAAACGTTTCGTTGTGTGACGGGCAGAAAAGCGCTAAAATTTAGTAGGCACAAAACGAGACAATGGAGAAAGGTGGGGATTTTAGAAGCTTATAATTCTGTATGGGAGCTAGATATATTATAAAAAGCAGAATAAGCAAGAGGGATCCTTTTAGGATTATTTCAATGTGCGACGTTATAGGAACTGTTGCTTTCAAACTTTTAGCGGACGAAGTTATCCTCGATCACACAGGATATGACGTTGATTCCCACCCTTTCTTACTTGTGTCAAGAGGCAAGTAAGTAAGTGTGTGAATAAAATGCTAGTAAGTACAAGTAAGTATTCACACAACTCAGAAGCAGCCAATGAAAAAGCATGACATGAGTCAACCCAGAGATGGATTTCTTCTCCACGCAAAGATATTTGAACAACAGACATTACGATCGCTACATGGACCTTGAACAGGAAATCTTTAAAGCACACCTCACACGATTTAATGTATATATTCAAATATCCAAAACTATCTGAATACTGTAAAACTAAGCTCTGCTTTAACAAATTATCCACGACTTCGGCTGTTTTAAGCCTTTCCACAGGCCCGTTGGTTTCTAGCAAAAACTCGGGAAGATCCAGACAGTAGCACGATATGCGAACACTCGTCGGGAGCATAATTTATTTATTTATTAACAGAAAATCTCCCTACACATGAACTATTGTTTAACAACACTGACTATACACTGCTACCATTGTACAAACAAATCAAAATTAGTGAAGCGTCATTTCTTATGCCAGTGGCATGTCTGATGCTTTTAAGAAACATGAGGTTTCTTTATCTTTGTCCAAAACTGTACCTTACCTTACCTTAAAAATAGGATACACTAAAAAATTATTTACATACGCACTACAACTGAACGGTGTACGTTGCTTGAACGATAGTAAATTTGGCCGGAAAACGGTCTCCTCAGGTAGACCGTTCCACGCCTGGCATGCACGGTAACAAAATGAACGTTTACCCATTTTCCTGTTTAGTTTTGGCGGGTATAGCCAAAGACAATAAAAGTGGGTTTCAAAAAAGACTTTTACTGTCTTTGGGTATAGCATCAGTGAATACTGACAGAGTCACAGGTAGACTGACATGAACTGAACTAAAAAAAAAAAATTGAATGCGCATAGAAAATCGTGAATCGTGGCAAGTGCAAAGATTAGTATGGTGTCGTTAGCGGGTTTTGAATGTAACACATGAAATTCGGATCTCCAGGTGTAAGAAATAATAACAGCAATTCGGAGGTACCTTGTTTTGGCATTATAGGCATGACGGGTCATATAAGTGCCATATAAATGCAACAAAGAAAATGCCAAGTCGGTCGTAACAGGTCCGGAGTAGATTCTACGCTAATGAAAACGCATACTTGGTCGCGGGCAGTTGTCAATTACAGAATCTAGTTGACCGAGCATGTCGAGAAGGGTCATTATTCAGTCCGCTTGACCATGCGATGTAGGTTCCCAGTCCCTACATCTAACATGGATGTGTTCTAGTTCCTACGATCAAAGACAAATAAGCACCAAAACGTCCTTCTCCCTGTCTCTGTAATACGACCATGCGGAGTCGAACAGCTATACCCTGCCCGATGCAAACGAGAGGAGGGTAGGAGCTTCGCGGAACATCACAATTCGTTAACAATACAAACAGCTATATCGCACTAAAGCACCGGAGAAGAAATTTCCAAAGTAAAAGCCGATTGGTTGTCTGGACAAGCTGCAGGGCGGGTCAGCACGCGTCCTGCACTTTTTCCTCTGCGATACGCAGCGGCGAAGAGGGAGGGAAGTAGACGGGCATCAACTCGTAGCTCAACAAGTACCTCTAGCTGAGCTCAGTTTTGTCGGGGTATAGTCACTGCATGGTACCAAAGACTAGACTAGACTACTATTGGCTTATTTGAGGGCGTGATGGTGCTTCGGTTGGAATCTGGTCGTGTTAACTTTTCAATCGATCTGTGTGCTTCGTTTCCCTGCTTGGTTGATAAGGTGGATGGAATCAGGAGAAACCAGGTTGGCAGATGCCTCTATCGGTCGTTTGAAGTTTGATCTATCAACTAAGCTGGTACAGAAAATCTATGTCTAAGACGTCGACAATCTGGTCGGATTCACCGGAATCCGGGGAAAACGGGAGATTCACGATTTCAAACAAATCTCTTTGTCCAGCTGTTCCTGTTGGTATAAAGCCGCTTTCACATTGGCCCGGCGCAAGCTGTGGGTCGAGCTTGCGGTGACGCAACGCAGAGCTTACGTAGACAAATAAAACGCAACGCAAGAATAGAACCAACTTCAGACCAAGTTCTATACTGCGTTGCGTCGACGGGTACGCATCAGATTTTTCAGTGTTTTTGAAGAAAACTTACCAATGATGAAGAAAAACTTCCTAATGATGAAAGAAACGAAAATTCAGCAGAAGAAACCGAGAAAGGAAAACGCATCTATCACGAAAGCTTCTCGCGCAGGTGTGAGAGATAGGCTACGCTTCGCACCTGTACGCAACTCAAGATCAACGCATACACATCGCTACAACGCGTCAGTGTGAAAGCGGCTTAACGATATGTAAACTGAATCCAACTTATAAACCAACAATCCAACTTTGTTTACTGTGAACCGGAGATTTCGGAAAGAACAAATATAAGTGCCGGTTTATAAGTAGATAAAGAAAACATGTTGGCTCAGCATATTCCACGAGTTAATCCGGTTGATAATAATTAATAATATGTTTTTGAGGTTCGGCGAAGACCGTAAACCAACAAGACTCTACTGGCTGGCTGAAGAGGTGGAATAAATACCTCGATACCCCCCTTTTAAATCCCATCGAAACCTTTGGTCTTGTTCATCATGGGGCGGAAGGTACCGATATGCAGTCAAGCACAAAATATCCTACAAACATTCGCTCATGAGAACCGAACCCGTTCTATCGAGCAAAATACGTATCCTGGCCCAGTTGTGACTTGTAATCAGATATATCCAATTATGGTGGCCAGAGCCCACACATCCGCCAAGTTATGCCCGTGTCATCAACCTCCGGGTGTAAAAGTTCTGCAGATGAAAACCCATGCAACAAAGAGCTGACTGCCAGATTATCAGCTACGATATGCTCAGTTAGTTGGCAGCTAACAAAACAAAAGCAATTGTGATGCTCATCGATGCATAAAAGGTTATACAGTCAGGTGGCAAAGTTGCAGCAGCCACGTGTTGACAAGTTGAATCTGATGAGATTCTTCTCAGCTAGGAAACACAGCAAGAGGAATAATCACTTCGGAATAAAGATTTCACCTTCCAGGATAAATATTCCTTCAACCCAAGCTGACTGCGAATCATATTTGACAGTGCAAAAACGGATACGTCAGCTAAATTTTATTCGAGCTATATTTCGGCCCTTCTTGGCAAGGGTCCTCTTCAGGCTCAAAACCGCTCAAGTTGGAAAAACGAAACTTGTGATAACAAGTTTCGTTTTTCGTTTTATCACAAGTTTCGTTTTTCCAACTTGAGCGGTTTTGAGCCTGAAGAGGACCCTTGCCAAGAAGGGCCGAAATATAGCTCGAATAAAATTTAGCTGACGTATCCGTTTTTGCACTGTCAAACACCTTCCAGGTTTCCCCCAGACATTGGGGTCTAGAAGGGTATCACAAAGGCAACTCCTAGCCTCCGAGGCACAAAACATATGCAAATACGTGGAGTCGGGGGCAACAAAGTGACTTGTATCAACCTTGACCCAATCCAGCGTCTCCCTGAGTTCCTAGTACACACTCCACCTCCTCCCTTCCAAATTTCATGACAAAGTTGATTCTAGCGTCTCCCTGAATTCCTAGTACACACTCAACCTCCTCCCTTCCAAATTCCATGACAAAGTTGATTCCAGCGTCACCCTGAATTCCTAGTAGGCTACACACTCAACCTCCATCCTTCCAAATTTCATGACAGTTGCGAGTGATCTACAGGCAAAAGATATCTGAAGTGGCAAACAGTAGTGATATTAGCTATCATCACTCACATGAAAATCCGGAAGGAACCCTCCGTAGGCCCCGGATACCCGGAAATATGTAGGGTGAAACCTTACTTTAAAACCTAGTGGAACCGGACCAGATTTCTGCTTGCCACTGCCAGACTTCCTGGCTGTTCGCACTTACAACATGTTCTATACGAAGTTAAACAGGACCAAAGGTGAGATCTCAGAGGGTAATTTTATTGGAGTTCTGGATCCAGATGACCAGCTTGTAGGATTCCCGGCCTTTGTCAAACCTCGTAAACATGTTTGATCCTTTGACAGTTTAATTTTGATAATTGGATAATTCTGTTTTGACGATCGGATTGTCATCGAGGGCAGAAAAAAATTGTGTTAGTTTAAAACATCGTCTATCTATATATATGTATATATATATATATATATATATGTGCGTTAAAGGAGTTGCATCATAAGCATTCTAGCACTTGCAACGTCTAGACCCCCCACCCAAGACCAAAGATGAAGAAACGACTCGATCCGACTGCTGGGTCATCTAGTGGCGCGGGTCGGAAGTGCACGACATGGGGAGGCTGGGATCATAGTTTGACTATCGATCTAACAATTTTTTTTTTTATTGTAGCAGGCACATGGAAAATGTGTAGAAAAATCGAACTAATTATTTGCATTATCGATTTCTTTGAGTATTTTGTTTTCTGTTGTTTCTTGTTAATTCCCGTAAGTCCAAAGAATTAAGGATGTAAACCAGATCACAATACACAAACGCCGTAAATTACACTAAATTCGTTATAACGATTTCTTAGAGATTATGAAACTAAGCTAAATAATATTCAGCTTCCGAGACCAAAAATTGTCCAACTGGCCGAGGGTTTCCACTTCTGACATATCTAAACGTCTACAGGGTGATATACTTCGTTGTTTTAATCCTCTTACACGCCCCTCGATCTTCTCGAAGATTTTAGTATACGTCTGACCCGCGTCAGGAGATCAGTGAATATTTAATTAGTAATGGCGAGTTGACGACCTTGTTTTCAAGAGTGAAAGTAATTTGTGGATAACCTTGGACACCATGAAGATTTTGGAGAAAACAAAGGTAACAGTGTGTTCGTAAATATTCGACCCATCGTAAAATGATAGTGTCTCCCACCTTCTAGGCCCACATGACTCAACTACTTTAAAGTTAAAACAAGACCAACGGTGAGATCTCAGAGGGGAATCCAGCGTTTCTCCTCACCCCTAAACTTGGATAAAATATTTTTTTTATACCTTAACACACCTCCCCCGCTATCAGTTATAGGGCTACGTTACCCACTCTCGCCGCAGTTCTAAGTTCTCAGCCTTGGGCAGTTACCGCGCTAACAGTCATAAATATAATTTTTTTGAAGTCATCGGCATCTCCTCAGTTTCTTTGGGATCCCACAAAGTTCACTTCAATGTATGGGCGGAAAACGACGGGAGCGACAAACCAGCCGGATTCCCGGAAAACTTCCCAGAGATTTACAGGAAGAACAGGCTATCCAACGAAGTTGTCGGTGCGATTAATAACTGTCAGGTTATTGGCAGGGTATAAAGGCGCCATCCGCAAATCTGGGACTCGGTCTGCATGGTGTAGAAAAGGAAAGTACAGATAGACGGTCAGAGTTCGAAGGCTTTCCTGGTGAATCCAAAAAGATAGTCACGCTAGTTGACATCTACGGAGATGACAATCACTATTTTTATTCTTGGTCGTGTGAACGGCCACTAATATATACAGCATGATACCTTTTCAGCAAACCTTAAGGTGGGGCTAAAGATCAATTTTGGGCCCCGATTCAAGGTTTACTACACACGAATCAAAATTTAATTACTCTTTTTTAGGTAAATTTAAAGTAGTTTTCGAATCATTACGTTGCCTTTTGCCATTCTGAAACCAATCTAACGGCCAAACAATATCACCAAGGAGGAAGATTTTGAAATATTGGGGGGTCATGGCCCCCTTTCCCACCCTCAACTGGCACCCCTGATGTATAGACAACCCACAAATCTAGGGTTTACTTTGAGATAAATAGATCCTCAGTACTGCTGTTTCCTTTGACCGCGGTCGCTCAGTGCAGTCTCTGTATCACCTCCGATGCAACTTGCTTTTCTTGACATCCCTTTATCCTCTCATTTCCTTTCTTTCGTTTACTAGCCCCCCCCCCACGTCTATACCCTTCGACTTCCAAAGGCCCACTAGTAGCTTTAGGCCTTTTCTAAGGATTCAGTCAACAGTGATCCTTTCTTTCTACTATTATTTGTCCCTTAATTTAGTTCTACTTTTTGCAACAATACCTTTCCTGGCGGTCAAAAATGGAACACCAGGGGAACCGTTCTGCCGTCTCTTCTCCTCCTCCTAATTGCATATGGCTCATTTCTCTGTTCATGATCCGTTCCTTCTCAAGACAACAGCAACACGTCTTGGGATGAAATGCGACGAGAAGATATTCCCAGCCAAGATATTCCCGGCTCACTCGCCCAAAAGCTATCTGAATTATCGAGAACTACAATGAAAACTTGTTAAATCGTAATTTTCTTATGTTCAAGGTTCCAGTGCCATTCTATTAATATCTGGTCGATATTAGGAAACCCATTCCTATTCCTATAGTCCTATACCTTCCATCAGTGGTCTTAGGTAAACATCCTTCTATTATACCCCGCTGTTGTGTTTTTCCCAAACTTCACCCTCCTTCACAACTTAACTCCTCCTTTGAGGTTTTTTCAAAGAGCCCGTTCCTTCTTGACCTTTTTCCATCAGTTTGTCGAGTTCTCCCATTCCTCCCTTTGCGGCTCCTGTAGCCAATCCTTTCCGTTTGTCGTAAACCAAACTACCAATTACCCTTCTGTCCTTTTCCTTTGTTTAGTAGTTAGTTCGGTTTATAGGGCACACTCCTCCAAGAATCCGCTCTTTCTTCCATCAGTGAACCTTACGCAAACTTTCTTATCAATACCCTTCTCCTGTGTTCTCTCCGAGTTCTCCCATTCCTTTATGGCTTCTTTCCTTGATCCGTTTCGTCTTTTGTACACTTGTGTGGTGATGCATGTAGTCTACTCAATCTTGTATGGCCTTTTTGCTTAAGAAACATACGTTACTATTATTATTATTTTGCTTTTTTAGCAGTCGTTCCGGATTCCTTTCTTTCTTTTGTTTTCCTTTTCATTTCTACTTTAGCTAACATTTTCCTTCTTTCAGTCCTCGGTCTCTGCCTTCGCTCCTACTTCCACAGACCCAAGTCGTCCCAGTGCGGAATATCAACGATCCTTTCAGCAAACAAAACCTGCTATCGGTTTCCCTTATGAATAGACTTAAGGTCATATCTCTTCTCCCATTTCCATCACTTCCCCAAATCAATACAACAGGGACCGGGTGACCATTCCGAATAAGTAAATTGGACTGATCCTACGGGAAGGACCGAAAATTAGAGAACGCTCAACATTCATGAGTTGGATGGAAAGGCAGCGCTAGAATGGGAAGGCGGCGCTTTGACGCAATGGCAGCCATTCTTACTTTTGTTTTAGGATTTAAATTAAGCCACGGCAGTACGGGTTTCCTAGACTGGAAGGACACCCTGAACGCGGCAGATGCAGTTTTTGGGATCCCAAAAAGTAAGTGGGGGGATATCGCAAAAGTTGTCCGTCCGTCCGTCTGTAAGCACGATAACTCTCGAAGGGAATAAGATTGATGAAACTTGGTGTGAGGATTCTTTGGGTCAAGAGTAAAAGGTCGAGTTCGTAGATGGGCTCTGTAGCCCTACATTTAGGGGTGGGGGAGGGGGTTCAAATCATGGGGCAAACAAAGTATTTTTAAACAGCTAATGTGATAGTCGATTATGGGGTAAAAAATAAATGCTGAACACGATGATGAAAACCTCGCCGGACAAGTAGTTCGTCCGGAATCCGGCAAAACCGGAAGGTTTGTTAAAAGTAAAAGTTTTATTTGAAGTTAATTAGATGTTCGATTTAGGGGTAAGAAGCTATGTTGAACACCTATGTGAAAAGCATTTTCCAACCAGACAAGTAGTTCGCCAGGAATCCGGCCAAAACCAGAAAATTTGTTAAAAGCAAAAGTTTTATTTGAAGTTGATTAGATGACGACAGATTTAGTGGTAAGAAGATACGCTGAATCTGTATCTGACAATAATTTTTTACCCGGACATATAATTCATCTAGAATCCGAGTGAAACCGGATTTTTTTTTTTATGAGTTAAAGTTTTATTTGAAGTTGACTAGATGTTCTTTATAGGGATAAGGAGATACGGTGAACTCGTTTCTGAATCTTCTTTTTTTTCTGGACAAGTAGTTCGCTCTGAATTCGGCCGAAACCGGAAATTTGACAGAAGTAAAGCAGGAAGTTTCGGTCAGTATCGTCAAAATAGATATGACTTATAGAGGTATATCTTAATATGATTAGCCTAGCGAAGACTGGATCTAGCGAAGACAAGACCCAATTGTCTGGATCAAATATTAAATTTTTGGGATCCCATCGAAACCTTTGGTCTTGTTGGTGTTGAGTTGTATTTACTGTAGTTCCGGACTTAGCATTTTTCCGAAATTAGCTGCTATTAGAAAAAATATTCAATTTTTGCTGTATTTGTTTTTCTTTTTAACCTTTATTTTCTATACTCCGCTTTCCGAAAAGGCGGGTGAAAAAAAATGTACTTACTTATACTTACTTTTTACGGAGCGAATGACTTTATCGCTCTGGAGATTTGATTGACGGGGGAAAAAGCTTGGATCTCGGGTCATTCTTGCTGCTCGTGTTGGGGCCAATTTTTTTTTTAGTTTTTTTTAGTTCAATACTCTTTATTAGACAAACCAATTTACATATACTAAACTACATGACAAAACTTTTTATAATACTCTTACCATTCTTTGTACATGTAGCCATACCTCTGGGCTCTGACTGCAGGAAAGCCCTAATGGGCCTGTGGGGGCAGTCAAAAAGAAACTTCACTTTACATTAATTTTCGCACACTTCGTCAAAAAAGAGAAGAAAACTGAAAGAGGAAGAAAAAAAAAAGAAAAAACACAATAAGTGGGATACCATGCCGTCGTACCAAAAACAACCACTCATCAAAACAAATGAAATAAATTTTTATTCTGTCAATGATGGTCTGTCAAGAAATGTTTCTTTAATCGGTCCCTGAACTGTGGTAAACTTACCGAATTCTGTATTTCACATGGAATCGAATTCCAAACTGTAGTTCCCATATGCTTTATTACGAATCCTGAACGTGTAGTTTTTCTCGCTTGGCTTGCCAGTAGTTCTGCATTTCTTGTGTTATACTCGTGACTGTTTATTTTAAATAAGTCCGAAAACACTTTTGGTCCAAGTCCGTTCAAACACTCGTATACAAATGTTCCAATCTGGTAATCTCTAATTTGTCCAACATTTAAAATATTAAACTTTCGAAATATAGATTCTGTACTCACAACACCTCCTTCATACTTACCTATTGCCCGTAGAGCTTTGTTTTGCTGTATCTGTATTTTCTTATAATTACCGTAAGGGAAGAATCTTTCTTTGAGCGTTCGTAAAGAAATCGTACCAGCACCATATAAATGTCAATTCTTTGGAATATTTATAGATGGTTTCAGGAAACGAATCAATCAGAAGGCTCCGTTATCAAGTTTTCCAAATTCAGAACACGGACATACGGATATTTAGTCAGAGCGCCAAAACTCAGCAAAAGCGACCATTTTAAACCCGCTAACGACACATCAATAATCTTTGCACTTGCCATGGTTCACTATTGTCCATGCGCATTATTCTCCCGACGAGTGTGTCATCATGGTATTGATGCGTTAAACCGGTTATTTGAATTTTTGCCAAGTTTCTGCCAGAAGTCGATGGACCTGGACAAAGGCTTAAAACAGCCAAAGCCGTGGATAATTTGTTAAAAGCAGAGCCTGTTTGATAGTATTCAAATAGTTTTGAATATTAGAACATAACCAGTAAATAGTGCGAGGTGTGGTTTAATCCTTCATAAAGGATCGTACCATCGCCACATAAACGTCAATCCTTTGGAATCTTCATTGAAGATTTCAGAAAAAAACGAATAAATCAGAAGGCTCCATTATCAAGTTTTCCGAATTCAGAACATAAACACACAAATATTTAGTCAGAGCGCCAAAACTCAGCAATAGTGAATGGACAAAGCGCAAGCTAGTTACAACCAGTAATGATATATTTCGAGGTTGTGTTTAAAGCATAATTCTGACTCTTTTCGCGACAGAATGGTTCGGGAATATTGTTTTTCGATAATGCCAATACCTGTCCCGAGAAATATGCGATTTTCTTATTGCGCTTTCGACTCTAATACTCTTGATGACTAACTCTTCGAGCCGATGATGAATCGCCGGGTGCCCAGCGACGAACCAGAAAAGTCCCGACAACAAACGTTGTTGACTGGTTTACACCGGATTTGACAATTTTGAGGGGTCATTTGGGTAGCGTTTCTGCCCGAGGTTCATTGGCGTGTTTCGGAGAATCATATACAGTATCCGGACTTGCAATCTCCGACGCGGAGGCTCGACGCAAACTATTTGAAAACTGCGTACCGTGGTTAAAAACTGGAAAAGTAAAACAAATGAAAATAAATTCAGCCTTCAAATGCGAACACCGAAGAAGGAATTCAGGCAACGGTGTATCCAGAGCAAAACAAGAGCTGTAAGCTCATATGGCACTTGCAAGGGTTGAGATGTATTATTTGATCAAAAGTAATTTTCGACTGTGCGGTTAAGATGCGCACTTTAAGGGAGCTAGAGAAAAAGTATATTATCGTTGAACTTGGCTGTAATGATGCGCACTTTAAAGGCACTAGAAATTCATCTGTAAGGAAGACCCTTGAGGCAAAAACGATAGCAGGCTCTTAGGGATCATTGACATATACGTATGATCAGAAGTAATTTTTTTTCCACTAATTTGCGCACTTTAAGGGTGCAAGAAATGATTTTTTTTTGCAAAAACCCTTGTGGGACAACTGATCATGGGTTGAGATGTATCGTTTGATAAAAAGTACTTTTCGACCTTGCGGTTAAGATGCACACTTTAAGGGAGCTAGAACTTCATTTGTAAGCAAAACCCTTGAGGCAAAAATGATCATGAGCTCATGGGGATCGTGGAAATGCATATTTTTCTTAAAAGTATTTTTCTTAATTTGCGGTCATGATTGGTACTTTAGGGAATGGTCGGATTTGAAAAGTGGCGATTTCTAAGCCAATCTTGTCGAATTTCTAATATTCCAGCCAAATTTCATCGTCCTAGCACATCTGGAAGTACCTTAACTCGCGATCACCGGAATTCCGGACCCGCCCCTCAAACTCCCCCCACAGTCGCCGGAGCCAATCCGGTTCAGTTTGGACTTGTTTGTTATTCCCACAAAGTTCCATCCCGATCTCTCCCGTCCGATCCGGTCACGTATTCCCCCCCCCCCCCAATTGTTGTCGGATCCGGTCCGGACATGAAAAAGATCACCACAGGCACGCCCTCTGTTCAGTTATTAAATTTCACTCGAATCCGATCACCCGTTCCAAAGTTACGCATGGCTAAATATTCCGGATTCCCCCTCCCTCCGATCCCCCCACGACTATCGGATCAAGTGAATTTTTATTTACAAGTCAGTTTGATCGGGTCCCTGATACGCCTCCCAAGTTTCGTCGTGAAAATCCCAAAAACTGTCATCACCAGAATTCCGTGAAACTCCCCTCGACCTTCCCCCCCAAAGTGTCCGGGTCCAGTCCAAACGTGTAAACAAATTATCTGGAGCAGATTCTTGTTCTTCCCAGCAAGTTTTACTCCGATCCCTCCATTATAACTGTTTCTCGAGATTTCCCTCATAGCTGTCGAATCCGCTTCGGACTTCAAATGGAACATCAGAGCTATGTCATTCATTCAGATATTAAGTTTCGTCCCAATCCGATCACCCGTTCGAAAGTTACACAACACTCAATTTTCCATATTCCCCCGCACTGCACCACAGATACAAACCCCTTTGACCCTCGAATGCACTAGCTCTTTCCAATGTTAACAGAGTGATCCGATGCAAAGAGTGACGTCACGCCGCGCGCAGACCTACTAGTGTAAAGAAAGGGGTAGGGGTTTTACAAAAACTACTAAATTTTCCGGATTCTCCCGCCCTCTACTCCCTCCACGGTGGTCGGATCGGGGAAGTGATTATTTGCAAGTTAGTTTGGTCGGGTCCCTGATATGCCTGCCAAGTTTCATCGTCCTAGCACATCTGCAAGTACCCTAACTCGCGATCACCGGACCGACCGACCGACCGACCGACAGACCGACCGACGGAAAAGTGATCGGTATATGGCACTTGAGCGAAGCTGCAAGTGCCATAAAAACTAGGGAGTCGCGCCAAGACCTTCTGCTTTCCATGCTTTGCAAACGGGCCATACACGTAGCGCAGCCAACTACGCTTGCTGCACTTAAAGCGAGACAAACTTGCGGGTTTAGACATTTCTAGTAAACCTAAAGTGCGGCCTGAACACACCAAGGAAACAACGAAGACTGTAGCATTTGTTGTGTCTATGTATAGAATATGAATTTGTCGGAGCCAGCGCTGGTAAACGACTGACTGAGTTTCAGTAGGGACGTTCTCTATCGCTAGTGGTGCTAGTGTCACTGCTATTCGAGTGTGTGTCAATTTTGTCTAGTCTTGGTGCTACTCTCTTGTGTTATTTTGCTCTGCTTCCTATTAAATTGATTGCGTTTCCAACGTGGCAGGGCCCAGTCCCAACTTGAAATAAAACTAAAACCCAAACGATTTCTTGACTTAGCTGTACAGCTTCAGGGTTTAACAGTTTTCAGTTCAGTTCAGTTCAGTTTTATTCATAAAAATAATAAGCACCATTAAATCATTATGACCCCACCATAAGGCCTAACATAAGGCCTGGCAATGGGCGGGGCTTATAAAAGTTGAAGCAAGTTGGCAAGTTGAATTTCAACTTGCCAAGCTTGAATTTCTTGGTCATCCATTTTTTTTTTATATCCCTGTAGTTTTACCTAAAATCATCTTTACAGCATTATACAATTGCGACTCTGCAGCATTTCATTTACAATAGAAAGCAAGGAAGTCTGGTTCGTCCAAGAAAACAAACATCAGATCGATATAAGCTAAAGAAGGTCGACGAAAGCCCACGATCCCAAGACGGAGGCCATCAACTTTCTTTGCTCATTCAGTAGACATGGCCCCCGTGAAGAACCAGCACCCGTCAAAATAGAAATCCACTCCTTAATTAAATTAAACATACAGTTCCAGCTTGTTAAATAATTAAAGGGCCCTTGGAAATCTTTCCAGAGAATTTCCAGCGGTTATGGTAATTTCTGGAAACTTTTCGTTTCACGAGGGGCATTAAGCAAAGCGGGAAAGGACTGGAAATACGCACCCGGGCAAATCGATGATGGTTGGGAACATGTTTCCTGAGAGATAGAAGTTTTGCTCCAATTCCAGGAAAGTTGGAGAAAAGACGTAGTTGACAATTTAGAATTTGTGCAATTCATGCGTATTCTGTTTCCTGAAATCTTGAAGGGCACTTCTCCGAAAGTAATCATTTCATATAGTAAGTAGTACTAAAGTAAAGGTTGATCGGTGCTATTTAGTTTTAACTATGAAGTGTGATGTCAGATGTTATTATGAACATTCATATGTTGTTGTTAGTACATGGCCTGAGACCGGACAGTCTAGTTACACATCACCTATTCACTTAAAGTTTAACCAAAAAGGAATGTAATAGCACAATCTACGTACCCAAGGCCGTATCCAGGGGGGTTAGGGGGTTCCAACCCCCCCCCCCGAAACCCACAAAAGTAATAGGTTCTTGTGGGTTTTAACCTCTGATTTATGTATTTTTTGTACTTTTTGGTCCGATCCGTGGGCAAACCCCCCCCCCCGAAATAAATTCCACAGGCAAACCCCCCCCCCCCCCGAAATAAATTCCTGGATACGGGCCTGTACGTACCCATGACTTCTTCACTTAAAGAGGCTTGAAGACACGATAAAATGCGTTACTTCGTTCTTTAGCTATTCACGAACAATAGATTATCAAATAGTGGAATTTCCCTGTGATTTGTGGTACCTCTGTCTGCTTGTGTCTGTGTTGTAGGCTTATTGTACAAATATGGCTCAAACCACGCCAGTCGCCTTTGCTAGGAAGATAAAATTTAGTGTTGGACGATATTCGATATCGATAACGATATATCGGAACAAACATCGATATCGAATATCGAAACGTAAATATCGATGTCGAAAACGATATTTGTTGAGTCATAATTATTGTAAATAATCCAAACAGAAGCTACATTTATATATCCGAAACTGAAGAAATATGTCCTTCGTAATTCATGTTTTTATTATTGAAGGTTGAGTTCATGCCTCGGTTCATGCAAGATACTTTCTGTTTCTTACGACAATTTTGCTCTTAAATTTTGGCGAAAGGACGCGTATACTATAGCGAAACATGGTACCGAAACATCGATATAGAAAATACCGATATATCGAAAAACCCAAATATCGCCCAACACTAGATGAAATTGGCCCAAGCGGATCTGTACTCTGCCCACTTTTCTCTTGAAACGTCACCCGCGCTTAACGGAATCCGAAATCCTCTCGCCAATGTTTTGACTCTCTTTATTGTTGTATGATCTTGTCAAGTCGCCAGATATTTGAATGGGCTTTGTAGTTAACCGCATTCTTTCATTCAGCACTGACGGATATCCAGCTGAGATTTTGGTTTTGGTCGCTCTAATGATGGTGATGTTACAGAATCACTTGGTATTTCCATCATGTTTTCAATCTAGTAATAAAATTATCAAACTTTGAATGTCCCTGTGATATTTCAAAGTTGTCCAAAAAATGATAGAAGTATCTTGAACGAAAGATTTTTTCCCAATATTTTTCCTTCTGACCTATCTTAATAGTATTCCCAGATTAGTAAAAGTACAATAACGGCTCTAATACTTCAGCTGAGATATATTTTCGTCATGGCAGATCTTACTACTGAAAATTCTGATTTCTTGTTCAAAACACTCTTATCTCATTGGCTACTTAAAAGTCTTGAACCTGATTGGCTGGTTTTCATCTGGGGTCAGCCATTTTTTACATCTCAACAGCAACATTTTCAGCATCATCATCGGTACCACGTGTTAACCAAATTACGTACGGCACATGTACGGAATTAAAAACAGACGCAAAAAGTGGGTGATCCTGTCTAAGTCTTTCTTCAGCCCAATCTGACTGCGATCGTATTTGATGGAGATAAACGCTCACGCCAGTTGGGATTTATTTTAGCGATATTTCGGCCCTTCTTGGAAAAGGTCCTCTCAGGTTCTACCTCGAACCTGCCATAGGTGGAACCTGTGCGATCGGTATTCTCGCCAGAACCTGAAGAGGACCCTTGCCAAGAGTAAACATTCTTTCAGCCCAAGCTGACTGCGAATCATAGGTGACAGTGACAATTAGGTAAGCCAGCTGTAACTTTACTATGGCGATTTTTCGGCCTTTCTTGGCAAGGGTTCTCTTCAGGCTCAAGCCGCTCAAGCTGGGATGCTTGAGTAAAACGCAAGTCGCTGAAGCTGGAAAGCTTAAGTAAAAGCGTTCAGTAAAGCTTGGGCCTGCAGAGGACACTTGCCAAGAAGGGCCGAAATATCGGTTTAATAAAGTTCAGCTGACTCTTCGGTTCCACAAAACGATGATGAGATTGGTTTCTGGTGTGACAGTCTCGAATCCAGCTTAAATGTGTAAAAGAAAACAAAAATTGTGCTATTGGCGTACGTACTATGCGTTGCCGATGCACTTGATGGTAGGAAAATTCGTTTCTTCGTCTATCACAGAGAAAGATTTATGGGTAAGTAAGTAATAAGTAAGTAATTTATTTACAACCTGCCATTTTTAGAAGAAAACCTCCCCTGTTTTCTCGATGTGCAGACCCCATCTCGGCTTTACAAGAAATGTACAAGCCTACAAGTCTGTCTCGCGATAAATGCCACAAGCGTAGTGGGCGGCGTACGAGTACGGCCTGTCAACGAAGCATAACTAGGTCTGCGCTACTCCCTAGCGTTATTTTGCTCTGCCTCCACAGCATTAATAATAATAATCATATAATGGAAAAAAATAGGCCACTGGCCTATTGTGGTGCTCCATCAGAGCACAAGACATGTGCTGACAAAAGGTAAGTCCACTATTGAACAGGATAAAGTTCAACTGGTCGTAAAATCGATTTTCGTGTTCAGGTCATCTTGAGAAAGTGGAAAAGAAGTTTAGTCCATTCGTCCATCGTTTATTCCACAATTCCGTTCGACTTTCAAGTTCCAGAGGACCCTTTCAAAGGCTATTGAGGAAACTGACTCGGCAGATCCCGGTTTTCCGGAAACTAATAAACGGCGAAGAAACTAAAGCAAAGTATCGCTTCGCAAAACATTCGTCGCCGAAGCGACCACACCTAGTGTTGCCCAGGTAACGTAGGCACCGGTGCCAGCACCGCTGATTTCAGTCGGTGCCGGGAAAGGGTGTATATCAGGTGCGGGGGAGTGGTTAACACCTCGCATCTAGGCTGAAGTTCGCTACTGATCTCAACAAACCAGTGCCATTTGTCAATCTCAATAATTTCAGCCAACTGCACGTGTTTGGCAGTGCTCACCATTGCCACTCGTCGTATACGCCACCATTTGATCCGAAAGAGAAATTGCTCAGCTTCAGGTTGCTTAAAAACTGGAGCACTCTTTGATCATGAAAACTGTTATCGCGGCCTTCGTCGCGGATGACTTCACGAGCACGAAACAAAAAGGAAGTTTGAACATTAAGGTCACAAATAAATGATGTTTACATTTTTCAGTCATTTACAGGTTTAATGGCAGTCATTACCCCACGGAAACAAAAACACGGAGAAAGGAGGAACAAGATAAGAAGGCAGCTGGACGCAGAATATGGTAATAGTAGTGAATAAGAAAGAAAATAAATTTAAAAGACGATTTGCTAATCAAAAAACACAATATAGCACCATTTTACTGAAACAGAGTTCAAGAAGGGAAGGAGGCAAAGTGGGTCCTAGGAATCCTAGGCACTGACTGTGGTTAAGGTTGACTCCATATCCTTTACTAGCACTAGCGGTCTGTGCATGGGGGGTATAAATACTGAGGGGCGGCCCATTCTCGATTTTAGTGTAGGCTACAGCAAGTGCCTGTGCTGGCATCGGCTGATACCAGCTGACACCAGTTGCCACGTGTTAGAACATTAAAATAAGCATGTTTAGAAGCGTTTGAAAGATGAATCGCCTAACCGCACCGACGCCAACACCGCTGACATCGGTCGGTGTCGGGAAAGGGTGTACAGAAGGTGCCTGGAGTAGGTAACCCCTCGATGAATATGTCTAGGTGTTCGATAAAGATCAGAAGACATGCGGTATCGTAAGTTCGGGGAATGGTTGTAAACGTTATCAAGCGATAGACAAATTACAAAAAGATATCCTCATGTCAGTCCCGTTTCGAAGGCGAGGCAGCCCAGACAGACAGTCCGTGGTCATGTACTATTATTATGAACAGATAATCATTAGAATATCCGTCTCCCTATCTCTGCAATACGACCATGCGGAGATTCTGATACTCTACCCGAGGCAAACGAGCGGAGGAGGAGCTACGCAGAACATCATAATTTGTTACCTCTACAAATAGCTATGTCGCAGTAGAACCCCGCAGAAGAATACGAACGCCGGCTAAGTCGTCCTTCACAGCTGACTGGTTGTCCACCATTGTGAAGTCACGTCTAACTCGCTACAGACTGGGTTCTCCACCCCTGCAGACATCTATAGCTTTTCATCTGGTATGTGCAGCAAACCTCACAGAAAGTACCACTAGCCCCGCTCAGTATCGCCAAGACGGAGGTTCTATTGGATGATTTATTATTGCTATTATAGAGACGAGAGGATTCACACTAAGGTACAATACCGGAATCGTGGATGCTCCAAAGCAAACGTCACTGTAGAAGTTTCTGTTTCTATATTTTAACGTCCCTGCCTTCGTGGATTTTTTTTTGTAATTATATTATAAACCCATCCCAGCTATGTTATCAACGCGCGTCCGCCTTGGCTTTGACGAGAAACACGGAGAAGACTGTGTTACTTATGTTTATGACCGATGAGCTTCTTGGAAGCAACAAACGGGAGCCTGATCTGCTTTAAAAAGCAGACACGAAGCTCGTTGCAATGCATAGGAAGGTGTCCTAGAAATCTTAGAAAAGAGAACAGATGAAACCAATGGCACTGTAGAGTGGATCGACAAAATAGATGACGACAGGTGTCTACGTGTACACTGGGAGCATACTGGTCTTCTACAAGGTTTAAAGCCAAGTTGACCATTCATGATGCAAGAACAAAACGAGATTTTCGGGTGTTTTGTTGACCAGCTAATTATCCCTCTGAGATGTTATGGGAGGGATAAACACAATTTCGGATATTTTGGTTGCACTTCTTAGAAGTTATCATGAAGATTTATATTTTGTTATTTGTATATGGTCTTGAGGCTTTAAATACAATATTATTATTATTATTATTGTGTTGTTTGTTCGCTGGAAGTTCAACTGAGACATTTGAAAGTTTATTTGTCCCTTGCAAAATAACTTACGAGGAAAATTAGCTGATCAACAGACCCCTGAAAATATCATTTTTGTTCTTATGATGGTCTTCATTTTTCATGACTGATCATAAAATGTATCTACTGTCATGCGAAGATGGGGAAGGAAACAGTTTAGGCTTCAATTGTACCAAGCGTCATAATTATAGTGCCCAAGTTCAATTATAAGCCGACAGAAGTGTTGGCTTTATCGGTTATTCGTACTTTGACTCGCGTATGCAAAAACATTTAACCTTGGTCATGTGGGCACACCCACAGGAAGGAAATATTTGAAGAGTGAAACGCAATAGGATGGCAAGGAGCAGCCTGTGGTTTCCATCCATAAGATGACGCCTTTATCTTTTCACCTACCAATATCCACTAAGAAACCCTTTAAAGGACACCTGAATGAAGAGTACCAAGTATCATCCCTATCTGCATGACTTCCGTTAACATTGCCTGCAGAAAACCCAATCCAAATACGAAATAGTGTTTCCAAGCTATGATTTTTGCTCCATTTTGCATCTGTCCTTATTTCAGTACCGAACAATTTTAGAAATGAACAAATGTCCCCAATCAACCCTTCTTCTGGAATATTTTTTAACAAGTTAAGCCCAAACGTATATCTAGAAGAAATTCCAATACGATCCGGCCAGAGCTTTACAAGATTTCAATGAATTGCGCTTTTTGTCTTGGAGTCTGCATGTACAAACCTCCAGAAACAAACATCCCTATTTTGAAAACGTCACGCTCAGGAGAAGAATGCTCTCCGCGGCCATGTCTGTAAATGCATTCTCCATGGTGTGTTCAAGTATGGTTTCGTTTCATTGTTCAGGTGTCCTTTAAAAAAAAAAAAAAAAAAAACACTTTGTTTCTTTTTCCATTACATTCAGTACATGAAACCCTCTTTGTAGTTTTGTCGCCTTATGCGCCACTACACGTGGGAAGACCCGTCTAAGCAAGAACAAATAATCAGATAGAACCTCCGTCTTAAGTCCCATGCAGCGATTATGGATACCCGGACAAAAATGAGCGGAGCTAGAGGTACTTGCTCTAGATTTGAGTTGATACCCGCCTTCTTCCGTCTTCGCCGTTGCTCATCGCAGAGCAATAAATGCAGGAGGCATGCTGATCCGCTCTGGAGCGCGTCCAGAGAACCAATCGGCCTTGACTTAAAAAGTTTATTCTACGCGGCTTCACTGCGATATGGCTATCTGTAGCGGTAACGAAATGTGATGTGCCGCGTAGCTCCTAACCTCCACTCGTTTGCATCGGGCAGGGCACGGAGAGATATTCGACTCCGCATGGTCATATTACAAAGACAGGGAGGCGGAGGTTCTAAATAAGTGTCCTTTGCAGGACCTGTAAGCTTCTTGTATCGCCTTCGCAGCTTCAGATCTCTCTGCTCTCGGTCTGAACAGGAAAAACAATACTTTCTATAAATTAAAATAAACATTTTATGCTTTATTTGTTAGGGCGTTGATATCACGGTTCATTCTTTTTTTGTTGACGTTAAGGTCCGTAAACAAACATGGACTTCTTAACCCCAATCAAATCTCCAGCTTTTGCTTCGCACAACCCCACCCTCTGTTGTGGGTCACCGTCAAGGTGAGACAGGAGCATCAACAACTTTTTCTTTTTTTCGTTTTTCATCATCAAAAACTTTTTCGTTTATTTACTCAGTTGCAATACATTTCGATCAAAACAGAAACAAAAATGAAAGGAGACGTCCAAAATATTCGCTAGGGTTTATTGTATAGTAGTATATAAAGGGGGGAGCTAGACCACCGACCCCCCAATTTCAAAACCCCATTTTAACATCAATTTCTCAAGTTTTAACATCCTTTTTTCCAAATTATCCCCTTTTTTAAAGATATTTGTATTTTCTTATTTCCCAAATAAAGGTCCTAAGAAATATGAAATATTACCCTTTAATACATATAAACTACTGCAATATACACTAAAATACTACTTCTTTTTTTAATTTTAATTTTTGTATTTTTCATTTTTTATCCAAATATAATACAAATTCTGAACCACATTTCTGCTAAATCAACAGCTGCTCAGAATTTTTGTTTACCCGTGAAATAGGTTGATAAATAAGATTCTTCTCTAGACCAACTCGTTATCCATAGAATAGGAACAAATATATCACACCTTAGCACCATATTTTCTAAGCAATTCTCATATTATAACCCAGCATATCGTCCCGAGTATAGAAAGGGGGGAGCTGGCCCAAAAGTCCCCCCAGTTCAAACCCCCATATTAACACCAATTTCTTAAATTTTAACATGATTTTTTCCAAATAATCCCCTTTTTTATAGATATTTTTATTTTCTTATTTTACCAAAAAAGGTCCCAAGAAATAGGAAATATTACCCTTTAAACTACTACTTTTTCATTTTCTACTGAGTAAACAGTTCTACATCAACATATTGGTCAGAGTTCTTATTCACCCTCATAATAGGCTGCAAAACCAGATTTTTCTTTAAAAGTAACTCATCAGCAATTGCATTATATCTCTGTGGTATAAACAAATCACAGGCTTTGTTATTATGATTAATAACAACAACCAGCTTATCACCATATTTTGTCTTGGCCATTCTCATTTTAACGATGCTATATTTCAATCCTAGAACTAGTTCTTCCTTTCTGATTGTATCATTGTATTTATTCATTTTGATTGTTGACAAGACTTCTCCCATAGACTCCATTTATTAGCGGCTGATTTTATTTAATAAAAATCCAAACTCACAAACTCACATACATATTTTTATTAATAATATCAAGTGTAGCTTTTCTTTCATAATATATAACACAATAAACATTATATGGTACGGGTATATCATCTTTTAATGTTAAACTTATTTCAATATCAGCAGTTGTTCCATTATAAATATTTGACTCGTGTTTGGAAACATCGAAACAGAATAGTGGATACACTGATTTAAATTCTTCTATACTAACAACACTACCAGTATCAAATGCTAATTGTTTATAACCCAAATGTATGAACCTATTGTAAAGATTAGAGTATTTACATTTCTCATCGCTAAAGTCGCACTTGAGTGGTTCTTCAGGATATTTATCCCCATTAGTTCTAAGTTCGATATCTGTTAAATCCATATGATCAAATACCATATTATTCTTTTTTTGGTTGTTATGCTTGTCATTTTTCTGTAACATCACAACGATTTTCGTAGGACTATTTCTCTCAGACACAACTTTCCAGGTGTGCTCCTTATTCTGACTAACATCACTTTTATAAGTAGTACAAGCTTCCCACATCAAATTATACTTTTTATCCTTAGCCAAACCTTTTTCCAATTCACTCATCACTTCAATACTAGGAGCTATGATAGGGATTTTCCAGGATAAATACTCAATGACCACTTTAAAATTAGTATCCCCATTTCTTACAATCATATTATTATCGTCATTTCTTCTTAGACAAATTCTATGCGATGCACCTCTAAAAAATCGTTTGTTTCCTTTCAAGAATCCAAACAACTCTGACAATGGTAAATACATATTTACTAATTGGCTGTTTTTAGTTCTATTATATCTCTTTTCAAAACCCTTATTATAATTTGGATTAGATTTAGAAGTGACATTTACATTTCCTGCTGCTGCTGTAGGCGCGGTAAATGAACATATTATAGGGTTGATATCTGTTCCTTGATTATAATCCTTATACCAGAAATGATTTCTGGCTGCGCTTCTAGAATAATCATCGGAATATTCAATCAACTTTGTAACGGTAGTTGTAATACCAACATGATTGATTTTTTCAACCGATTCATCATTTATTACATACTCAGCGGTACTGAATAAATTAAATCCATTATTAGTTAAAGTAGCAACATCGGTTGCAGCTAGGTTAGTTCCATCCTCTTTTACAATTCTTACACTAACATCAAGATAACTTTCACTTGGATAGAACCAGGAATCTAATTTCTTCGTTACGAATTCAAACTCTTGTTTATTGGAAACATTCACATCTGTTTCTCGAATTTCTTTAAATTCATATTTAACCACTGTATCATCAACAAGCGGCTCATCAAAAATTTTCCATTGCGGACTGATAACTTTATTTACTGCCATTTATATAAGAAAGAAATTATTCGATAAAAATTATTTCAGAATCTTTAAACCACTTCCAGTTATTATCGTGTTGATCAAGTCCTGACTTTTTTTATTTAAAAATCTCTTATTTGTACCTATAAGATCCTTCATCGATTTCTTCTTTCCAATCACATCTATGAGTTCTTTCCTGTTTACATCAATCAGATCTTTTCCGTATTCTATTGCTCTGTTTTTCAACAACTCGAATCTCGGTTTAATAATATTATTATACATTGATAATGCCCCATCTTTTATTTGTTTTGCTGACGTTTGAAATAACTGGGAATTGGCAATATTTTTGAATATACTACCGATTCCACTTCCGTACTGCTTTTTATAAAGTAAGCGCTTATTATTAATCAACATTTATAGGTAAATAATTTTATTTCACTAATCCTTTAAGCTTTTCTTAAATGTAGAACGTATCCAACGTTATCACCATTCAAATCGATAGGTCTTCCCAACTGATCAGTAATTGTCATTCTCAAGGAGTAAATAAAGTCTTTTGTGTTAATAGGAAGATATATTAATTGTCTAGGATTCTCAACAATTTGACAACCTGGTTCTGTATTCGGAACAAATGTCCAAATGACGTCTGATTTACTTTTGTTTACGATAGAACTGTTTACAAGAGAGCAGTGAATTTGAATTTTATCAACACTTCTTGTAATATTTGGAAGCCTTGTACCTTCATTGATTTTCTTAGATATCTCACTATCCTTCTCAAACCCTAAAATCTGACACAAGTCACTGTTAAATCTAAACACATATTTTTCTTGTAATAGGATGACAAATCTCATAGATGCTGGATTGGATGAGATTACAATTGGACATTTATCTTTGGGGGTATCAAAATACTGACACAAAAAATAATTCAAACAATCGTCGTTATACATCCCATTAGGAATAGTAACATTCACCCATCCCCCCTTTTCATCTTTCCTATACTGAAATGTATTATTTCCAAATTTGTCACTTATATTATGCCACGAATACCACAAAGTACACTGATTCAAACCTATTTCATAATCCGAATGACGATTCAATTCAATTGGTTGACTAAATGTTATATCAATGATACTTTCATTACCTTCAATGTTTAACAACACCATTTATTAGAAATATTTTTTATATATTGAATTGTAATCTCTCTTCGTAAGAAATTTATTTCGCATTAACGAATCCAAAATATCAATAGCTTCATTCCTCACCTCATCAGATGTATTCCCGTTTACTCTACTACCTATTAAAGTGTATAATTTTGAAATCATTTCATTGCAGTTCATAAATATTCCAGTTCCTTGTTGTTTGACTAATCCCATATTATTTTGAATGGTTCTTAACCTATCCTTGTAAACTCTTATAAATTCAATAATTTGATTATGGCTAGAGTAACCTTTACTCTTTGTCCCACCATAACTTTTACTTATAGTTGTTAAATGATCCAGAGCCTCCTCTATATCCATAGAATTATTAATGTAATACATAGGCATTTTAAAATAAGGATCATTGCCATCCCAGGATTCTGCATGTTTTGAATTAATCTGATTTAAAAACTCTTGGGTAATACCTTTATTCATTTCAACGGATAATGAGCCTAAAGCGGGAGTTGGTTCTAAAGCAGGATTTGGCGCTCTACTCGATTCCTCTGAAGCAGTGATCTGGTATGGATGAGTTGCTTTAAATGCATTACCTAATCTTTGAAACCGTCTGCTTGAACTTTCATCATTCTTCTGTAATTTCGTCATGATCGCTTCAGTGTAATCTTTTTGTGCCGTAATGTTTTCTCTTTGTGCTGTAACAACTGGAGCGTTAAATTCTGAAGCCATTTCCCGAAATCCTGCTTTCTCCATCTCATATTCTTGAACCTTTCTTCTCTGAATTTCTCTGTTCTTCACTATACCCGATAACATATCACTCAAGCGTCTTGAATCCATTTATATACAAGTAATTTTATTTCATAATAAATTTTGAAAGTTCTTTTTCATAAAACCCTCCTTGAATTAATTCCCCACTTTTGTCAGATACTTCATAAGTGATTGGGGTGGTCGGTCGAATGGTTGCTATCTGGAATACTTCATTTGTGTAATTTGGTAAATATCCTTTATCAAAAATACTCTTTTCTTTTTTTATTCTGACTAAATCTCCTACTTTATAATGTCCTGTGATTGTGTAGTCATCAGCTGGAGGAAACAAAGCATTGTAAACCTTTTTCTGATTCATTTTTTTACTAGCATCAACGGGTTTCATGTGTATTGAACGATGATAAGAGTTATTATAATTACTAACAAATAAAGGTAAAATATCAATCCATTTATTAGTGTTATTGTGAGTAAAATATTTCCATAACTTTTCTTTCAGTGTTCTATTGAATCGTTCAACAATTTGCGCTTTCAATTCACTTTCAGATGCAAACCAGTGTATCTCATTATTTTTCAAAAAAGTTTGAACATTTCTCATTACAAATTCTTTACCTTTATCAGTTTGTAGTTTCTTAGGAATTCTTTCTTTAAATATATGACTGAATGCCTTGATAATTTCAGCACCCGTTTTATCTTTCAAAGGGGCACACCAAGCGTATTTACTAAAGCAATCAATGACAGTTAAGATGTAATTTGTTTTATCATTCACTTTTTTATATTTCTGCATGTCAACTAAATCAGCTTGCCATTGCTCATCCACATAGTGAACATAGACTCGTCTCCTTTCAAAGTTATGATAAGAAGGTTTGTGTAAGGTATATACATTCTCATTTTGCAACACATTTTTTATTTTATCTTTAGAAACGTTCACTCCATTTTCTTTTAATTTTCTATGAATATCATCCACACCTGAATAATTAGAATAATACGTATTTAAAATATCTTTTTCTGCGTCGAGGTTTTTTTTAAAAACAGATTTTTCCTTGATCCGCAAAAAACACAATTACCTTTTAGCATTGGAACATTATTTTTCTGTGACACTGCCTTAAACATTGCTTCAGTGTCAGTTTTCTTTTTACACTTCATACAATAAATATCCATTTATTAGAAAACAATTTTTATAAACGAAAAGCTACCAACTTCATTTTGCGCTGAATGTAGGAAATACAGTGAAATCCACAGTTTAATTCATCTATATTTTGAACAGCAAGATTTTCATAAGCTATTTTTTTCTTTGAAGTTTTAAGATATTTAATTATTTCTTTTCCTGGGGGTATCCCGAAAGAATCGAAAAATTCTACATAGGGTTGATCAGGTAGATTACAATACGCTACCCAGTGAGTTCCAGGCATTCCGAGTTTATCATAGTTAATGACACCACATTCTAGGTTATTTATTTGTTTAGGTAACGTATCTATAGAGAAAACACCCCTAAAATGTGGTATATCCCCTAATGAATCCATAATATCAAAATTGGTTAGAGGTCCTACTTTACTTTTGCTTCTTTTTTGACTTCCCCGTTTTTTGACTTCCTAGGCCTTCCCCGTACCCCATGACCAACCACTCTTTGTGTTCCAGGAAGTGTAAGTGCACCGCCTGTGTTGACATCATCGGTTATCTTCTTAGGCCTTCCACGTCCCACAACTTTTTGTGTTCCAGGAAGTGTAAGCGCCCCACCTGTGTTGGTTATGTTATCAACCAATTTCTTACCAGCGAATGTACCCAAAGCAGCAGCACCACTTGTTAAAGCTGCCTTACCAAGCGTAATTGCTAACGGTATTAGGAAAGGAAGTAATCCACCCTTTTGAATCGCTTCTTTCATCTGTTTATATGATACATCAATGTCACAACCCTTATTATTCATTTTACATGTTTCAATTTTATCAATTTGTCGTTTACTTAAAAGTAACTTTACTGGTTCTCGTTCATTTTGCCTACTATGACTAACACGTATCTGGCATTTTTGTTTAGCACCAAAACATTTCTTCAGCTTTCCTTTCTGAAGCTTTGATAAATAAACTGTATACTCCATTGTTTCAACCATTTATTAGAAAATTAATTTATCATATAAATTTTATTTCTTTAGTTTAGTTTTCATAAAGCCTTCTGTTTTCGTAACAAAATCTTGATCAACAGGTTTTTGCTCTGAAAGTCTTTTTAAAATGTTTACGACTGCTCTCTCAATACCATTGATATGGGCTTCTTGGTCAAAATTATTTGTTCCTATAGCTAAACTAATGTTTTCGAGCTTTTTGTCCATACTTTTGCTAAGGTCAAGAACCTTTTTGTCAATACTTTTGCTAAGGTCAACAGCCTTTTTGTCAATGATTTTCCTAAGGTCACCAATCTTTGTTTCAATACTTTTGCTAAGGGTTTGTTGGTTAAGAAGCTTTTCGTCATATTTTAAAAGGTTTGTTGTTAACGTATCTAAATTAACAGCATCCTTTTTGTTTCTAGGGTCTTGAACATTTGTGATTACTTTATCCCCAGCATCAATTTCTTTATCAGTAACTTGAATTGTTTGTTTCACAAATAATCCTCTATCTATAATCCTTACCAATGAATTATCAGGAGAATCATCTACCGCAGTTAATCTGTTGATATCTTCGCTAAAATATTGATTGGTTTGCACTTGTCCCGCAGTCATTTGTTCTTTAAATTGATTCAAAATCACAGTCATAGATCTTAAGCTAATAGCATCCTGATCTGTTTTCGCATCACCTAAATTTATAATTCGTCTATCGTGTAGGTTAATGTTACCATTTTCGTCAGTAACTTTCGATTCGTTAGCAACCTTTTTTCCATTACTACCAAATTTATTCATTTATTATAGAAATAAATTATCCAGTAAATTTTTCAAAGTTTTTCCTGTACTTCAGGGTTTTATCTTTTGTTTTTAAATCTATGAAGAAAAAGCCGTAGCCCTTAGTTGCAGCCTCGAATTGTTTGAGAAATTTTTCATTGTCTATACTGGATACATGGCTTTGTCTAATTAATTTTACTTCTTTTGGATTAGAACACTGAAAGAATGCAAAATAATTACACTGAAGTCTTACCACCTTTGGCGTTTTATGATAGCTCTGAGACAAGTAAACAATTGAAGCATTTTTCTTTCTTCCTCTTATGAATAAATCTTCTATTTTCTTCTGATCTTTTTCAGTGACAAAATCGTCAAAGATAATCAAGTTCTGATACTGGGGGTCTAGGTCGTCAACATCGATAATATCATTAAGGTCATTACTTACGGTTAAAATATTCGTTTTACATTCGGATTCCAAAGTGTTTAAATTGTCTATAAGGTCTTTATATTTGTCTTCTTCAAGATCTTTTGCATACAAGTATATTCGGTTGAAACAGATGTATTCATAAATTAAATTCAAGAGTAAATTGGTTTTCCCTGTTCCTGAACTTCCACAAATTAATAATCTAAATGGTCACTGAGGTGCAAGTTCGTGTTTGTTCTGATAGTTATTCTTTTCGCTAAAATCATACACTTTTATTGGTGCCTTTTCATTCATTTATTTAGGAAGAATTTTTCATTATAAGATTTACTGAAGTAGGTACTTGAATTTTTTAACTAGGTACTTGAATTTTTTAACTAGGTACTTGAATTTTTTAACTAGGTACTTGAATTTTTTAACTAGGTACTTGAATTTTTTAACTAGGTACTTGAATTTTTTAACTAGGTACTTGAATTTTGAAGTAGGTACTTGAATTTTTGAAGTAGGTACTTGAATTTAATGTTTATAGCCTAAAGGTAAAGTTGTGTATTTATCGCTTGTTACTATCCTTTTATCATCCTTAGGATCTAGCGCTTTCTTATTCTGTTCTTCTAGAAACATATGGTGCTTGTATGATCTTAAGTTATACTGGGTTACAGATAGGTTTTCAATTTTACCAAACAGTACATCCTTATAGTTTTGAATCGTAATTTTATCTTTCACTATGTTTGTTTTTATTCCTTTCAGTTTTTTGCTAGCTTTTGAAGGGTCTTGGTTGTCCTTATCATAAGCATATACTTTTGATCGTAATCCAACAAATTCTGTCATAATTTGTCCTGCTAATTCATCTTTCATCATTCCTATCACTTTCTTATTTACACTAGGAAACAAATATGGATTATCTTTTGCATAATCAGATGTATCGAACCTCTCATTCAAATCTTGTTTGATATCTTCATAGAAATCCTCGGTTCTTATGTCATATATGAACGAATCTGTATCCATATAACATAAATCTATTTTATCCTCATATTTAGGTTTCATATAATCATAATGGAATTCATACATCAAGAGCTTGGATAGTTCCAGTACAGCAAAACCGATATACATTGGTTTATCTAGTTTTATCTTTTCCTTGGACATTCTTGCCACAGAAAAGTTTTCACTGAAAATAATTTCAGATTTAAAGTTGGGTTTCTTTATTATTTTTTCTCTTGTTTTATCATCAGTTATTATTTCCATATCAGCTCGTTTCCTTACGTTCTCCATGGTTTTCCCAAAGCAAGCGTTATTCATCAGTTTAAAAAAATCCTTTTCAAAATCGTTAGTACCTTTAGTTCTTAGTGCTGTGTTGTGGTCTATGTATCCTTTTAAGTAAGCACTCTCAGTGAATCCTAGTATTCTATGTACTTTTTTCAGTATCAAACCTTTTTGTAAATAGAATTCTAGGTTTCTGTGGTGAACTACGTAGTTATTTTTATCCAGTAAGGTCGTACATAGTTTTCCATTGAAATGTTCTGGTGCTAATGGAAGATCTTTATGTAACTTGTGTAACTCTCTAGGATAATCTAAATCAACTTCATAAATTGCCCCCACATTTTCCAAACTCATTTCTGTTTGAACATGATTTTTTAATAGTTGATAATAATCTAAAGAATTAATTTCAGTGTTCTCTTTCATTTCATCAGGTACTGGAATGAATTTAAAATCATTCGCTGGTAATTTTTGTGACATCGCCCACCCATACAAATTATTCTTATCGAAATACATTAAATAGTTAGATGGCTTATTTTTGTCATAACTGCTCATATATTTATTATTTGCCTTAGCATATCTTTTTATACATTGTGATACACCGCCTCTTATTCCCTTTTCAACGAATGTATACATGTCTTCCTTTAAGAATAACGGTAGCTCTACTTTCGAATGCTTTAGGAAAGAATCCCATGTTAGTCCTGGAGCTGAGAAGTAATGTAGTGGATCCAAGTCATAATTATGTATACAGACATTTCTGAAATTCTCTACAACATCAGACAATATTAACACATCACTTTTTAGGTACAACTTGGTATAATCAAGTAATGTTTCGCAATTAAATTGCTTCCATATAGAGACCGCTCTCTTATAGTCACTTTTGCTGATACCTTTTCCCGTTAACCTAGAATAAAAGCTTTCTATGGGTGGTAACTTTGTACAATCCATTTTACTGAAACTGTCTACGAATTCATAAGGATACACCCCTTTTTTAATTATTTCTTTGAACTCTTCATCGTTTTTGAAACTATTCGATGTGTACTTGAAATTCTCCCTTAGATGATTACACGATTCTTTGCAATCGCATTTTGCTAAATTTGCTGATAGCTTGTCCAAAGATGAAGCCATGAATCTGATGGAATCTATGAATCTTATTTCATATTTAATTTCCGTATCCTGTTTTGGAATACTTATTGATTTCGAAAACGAAATGAAACTTTCTGCTGATTCAAATATTCCGTTATCTGGTACCAATTCTTTCACAAATAGATGGGAGTCATACTTGGATAAGTTGTGTAGGACTACAGGGATATGCTTGGGAATCCTGTATTTCATGTTACATTCAGCGTGTGTGAAACCTCTGTCTTTTCCGGTCATGTGGTCATGATCAAAGTGGGGATTTTCAGTGATTTCTGTGTTACAGATATGGCAAGTCTTGTTCTTTAGGGTCTTCCATTTTTCTGCAATTTCTACAGCTGTATAAGTGTGATTTCTCTGCCTGTTTTCATATTTGTTTGCAATTTCTGTGGATACTTTTGTAACGGTTTTCACAAAATGTTTTGCAGCATCTTCACCGAAATAATCGTAGTACTTGTTCTGGTTTGTATCAAAGGAGCAACATACCTGAAATCCGTACGCAAAAGGTTTCTGTTCAGCTACTTTTATTGTTTTCTTTCCTTTTACCTGATTGTATTCTTCGTTATAGGACTCAAAGTCAGCTATTATACAATAAGGTACTTTCATCTGTTTTGCAATATTTTTATACTGTATACTTGAACCTTCAGGAGGCATTATGATATCGGGGTCTTCACAATTATTTTTAAGTTCGTGTTTTTCAAATTGTTCTTCCTTTTTAAAATGCCTTCCACAAAAAGTGCAGAGATATGTCTTTGTTTTCTTTTTAGAGATTTGAGTACCGACTAATTTGCTCAGATCTTTCACAAGTACATAGTGATTATCAAAATATAGTAAATTAATGATATGTTTTGCTGTTTTCCCATTAATTGTACTTTTTAATATATGACTTCTGATTATTTTCTCTTTATCAATTTGGAATAAGCAAATCTTAATGTTGTATCTATTTTCAAATTTGTGGATGTCTTGTGTATCCATCGGGAAGTTGGTAACCCCTTTGAAATCAAATTCGTTCTCATATTGTTTATAATTTGATAGTCTATCAACATGATCTTTAGCTGGGTGTAAATGTGCTAAGATACACCAAAGAAAGCATTTTTTATCTTTATTTTTTATATTTATGCACGCTTTTTTATTTTTTACGAAATCTGGTAGTATTTTAAACGTTCCTCCCATATAAGATTCGATTCGAGTCATCCTATAATCAATTCCTTCATACCGACTAAATTGTAGCCCCGACCGAGGGGTATTACTTAAAGAACTCAGTCTCTTGTTATTATCATCTAAATGACTATGAGTAAGTATGCTATTTTTATTTAAAATCCAAGAAGTACTGTTATAAAATACTACAACTTCTTCATCATTTTCCTGTCTATAGAATATAACCCTGGTCACAAATTGAACTCTGTAATGATTTATTTCGTTCATTCTTCGGAGTAAATCATTAAAAACAAAAGCAATAAGATTATGTTCATCTCTTCCATTGCTTTCAATTGAAACGTTTACGGTGTACAAATTTTCAGTTACCCTAGCAATAGTAGGTTGTTGTTCTTCTTCCGTTTCAAATAAATGATCAGGAATTATTTTTTCTTCTTTAATTTGTTTCTTATTTATGAAGAGAGTTGATAAATCGATTGCTTTGTGTCTATTTTTATCACCTCTTTCTGTTTGATCTCTTATGATATCTCTATTTTTATCAATAATTTCTTTCTGCTTATTAATTATCCTACCATAGTAATCCGTAACACGTTTTGAAACTTCATCTCGGTTACCGCGAGTGGGTAGGTTTTTGTTTTTTAGAAACCTTTTTAATTCACTTGTATCCTTTTCGAGTATCCTTTTCTCCTCTTTTTTTATATTTCCAATAGTAATATTATTTTCTTTGATTTCATCTTCCAAAATCTTCCTTAATGCTGGCTCTGGTGTATAAATGAATGGTCTGTTTTTGTTCTGAATCCTTTCGTTTCTACGCCGAATATTAATTGTATCTTCCGCGAGCAAAATATTCCTATTAAGTTGCTTTATAATCTTATCGGTTATTTCATGTTTCTTTGTTCCATTTGTTTTGATTTTATTAATTTTCGCATAAGTCCGCAGCTCATTATATGTGTAATTCGGTAATCTTTGTATAATCGATTTGTTATTCGATATAACCTTTTTACAAAGCTGAATAACCTCTGCAACATTCATCATTTAATAGGGGAATATTTTTATTAATGAATTTCTCCTGACTGCGTTTTCTCAGCCGTAAAGAAAATCATTGAATTTCTATTACCTTACTATACTCTGCGAGAAAAATGTGTACACGGGTTTCGTACATTCTTCACTACTCTTCATGTGACAAATGTGTGTGTAGTCGAATCCACTTTTTGTTACTACTCTTCATGTGAGAAATGTGTGTGTAGTCGAATCCACTTTTTGTTACTACTCTTCATGTGACAAAAATCATAAATTTTTTTAAACTTTGACTCACAAGCTCGAAAAAGAGGTAATCATACTGTAAAATTAGCCTAGTTGGTGGGTGGGTGGAAATTCGAAAAAATCTTCATTCAGTGAAATAATTTTTCAAACAATTTTATTGAGTAATAAATGGATGAGTTGGAAAAACGGTTATTTGTTCATAGAAGGAGTTACAAATACTACAATCATATAAGTAATAGCTTACTTTTATCCAAATTCCTCTTTTCAGCAGCAGGAATGTCTGCGTTTCTAGTACTGCCTTTAGCTTCTTTAAGTTTGGGTGCTGTTATCATTGAAATAATCGAAAAACATCTAAACATTGCAGAAAGAAAATCAGAGCATAAAACCGCTTATAATTTTTACACTGAATTGTCAGTGATGTTAAAATGCGGACAATTAACGGTTGAAGAGGTCATTCAACGCGAAGGGGAAATGCGTAAAACATTTAAATTCTTTCCTCGCGAAAAATACATAAAACAAGTTCGCTTAAATGGATATAAATATTGCAAGAACGCATAAATAGTTCAAAAGAATGGTTCTCAAGTTTGAAACACTCGCCTCTTTTCATACATCATCCACCATCTGTCAAACCAACATTCAGACATCATTTCGCAAACCACGCGGAATAATGCAATCCTTTGCGCCAGACGCAATGATTATGAATCAGACGTCCGCTTAGCAACCAAGATTGTGACGCATTAATCTAATTGAGTTCTGTACAGAACTCAAATAGATCACGGAGAGTTGAGTTCTGCGCAGAACTCAAATCTCCACCTCCAGCCAGCCGCTGACGAATCAGTTTCAACTCAGCTCTTGCGCGCTCAAGACATGTGCTAGGATTGGCGCAAATCTTATCTGCAAAGCTTGTTTGTTCATAACGCTGGAAACTTGTTTTTGAGGGATTTGCTACTCTACCAATAATTATAAGTTTTGGATTTTATTAAATAAAATCAGCCGCTAATAAATGGAGTCTATGGGAGAAGTCTTGTCAACAATCAAAATGAATAAATACAATGATACAATCAGAAAGGAAGAACTAGTTCTAGGATTGAAATATAGCATCGTTAAAATGAGAATGGCCAAGACAAAATATGGTGATAAGCTGGTTGTTGTTATTAATCATAATAACAAAGCCTGTGATTTGTTTATACCACAGAGATATAATGCAATTGCTGATGAGTTACTTTTAAAGAAAAATCTGGTTTTGCAGCCTATTATGAGGGTGAATAAGAACTCTGACCAATATGTTGATGTAGAACTGTTTACTCAGTAGAAAATGAAAAAGTAGTAGTTTAAAGGGTAATATTTCCTATTTCTTGGGACCTTTTTTGGTAAAATAAGAAAATAAAAATATCTATAAAAAAGGGGATTATTTGGAAAAAATCATGTTAAAATTTAAGAAATTGGTGTTAATATGGGGGTTTGAACTGGGGGGACTTTTGGGCCAGCTCCCCCCTTTCTATACTCGGGACGATATGCTGGGTTATAATATGAGAATTGCTTAGAAAATATGGTGCTAAGGTGTGATATATTTGTTCCTATTCTATGGATAACGAGTTGGTCTAGAGAAGAATCTTATTTATCAACCTATTTCACGGGTAAACAAAAATTCTGAGCAGCTGTTGATTTAGCAGAAATGTGGTTCAGAATTTGTATTATATTTGGATAAAAAATGAAAAATACAAAAATTAAAATTAAAAAAAGAAGTAGTATTTTAGTGTATATTGCAGTAGTTTATATGTATTAAAGGGTAATATTTCATATTTCTTAGGACCTTTATTTGGGAAATAAGAAAATACAAATATCTTTAAAAAAGGGGATAATTTGGAAAAAAGGATGTTAAAACTTGAGAAATTGATGTTAAAATGGGGTTTTGAAATTGGGGGGTCGGTGGTCTAGCTCCCCCCTTTATATACTACTTTGTATTCAAAACGGTGTCTAAAACTGACATAGCTGCCATTGCCTATTATTCACATTCTTCTAACGGGAGGAATTTAAGAACCCCGAGCATCGCCGAATTAGGCGAAAGATTGACAAGTGAAAAAGGGTTCGAGACAATAGCGGGTGAAGGAAGTGAACTCATTTACAGTTTTGTCACACTATTATGACAATTTTGTGGACGGAAAATTAGTGAGTGAGTGGTTTTAGGAAGAAATCTCGTATTCTGAGGCCGCCTTTAAAATACAAAGGAAATTGGATCCGTCCAGGACTTGAAGTGTGACATCTGAGACACGAGGTCTTTCCACATATCAAGTTTCATTAAGATCCAGTTACCCGTTCAAAAGTTATAAATACGTCAATATTCCGGATCCCCCCTCCTTCCACTCCCCCCACGGTGGTCGGATCGGGGAAGTGACTATTTCCAAGTTAGTTTCGTCGAGTCCCTGATATGCCAAGTTTCATCGTCCTAGCACACGTGTAAGCATCTTGAGTCGGGATCACCGGAATTCCGGAACCATCCCTCCGACTCCCCCACAGTGCTCGGACCTGGTCCAGTCTTGTCAGATATGTAGCTAGGGCTAGTGCTTGTTATTCCCACCAAGTTTCATCCCGATCCGTCCACTCTGAACATGTCACACGATTTCCGGTTTCCCCCCAACTCCTCCCAAAGGCATCGGATCCACTCCGGACTTCAAGTGTGACATCTGAGACACAAGGTCTTTCCAAATATCAAGTTTCATAAAGATCCGATTCCCGGTTCAAAAGTTATATATACGTCAATATTCCGAATTGACCCTCCTCCCACTCCCCCCACGGTCGTCGGATCAGGGAAGTGACTATTTCCAAGTTAGTTTGGTCGGGTCCCTGATATGCCTGCCAAGTTTCATCGTCCTAGTACATCTGGAAGTGCCCTAACTAGAGAACAGTGGACCGCCCGACCGACCGAAAAGTGATCAGTATATGGCACTTGAGCGAAGCTGCAAGTGCCATAAAAAGCAAGAAGGAGTCACAAAATTATGCACTTACATAAAAACATCACTCAATGTCTCTTAGTAGCTTACTATATTAACACCCTCGCATACATGTGCTAGTAGTAAAAGATATGGATCAACCTTAAATAGTTGATGATTTGTTGTTGATTACGCAGTGTTGTGCATTGTTTCTTTTTCCTTATTTTTTCCTGCTCCATTTTTTGTGTATTTATACATTATGATGGGTAATAAAACTATAATAATAATAATAATTAATCGATTCAAATAAAGGGGCTTCCATACCAAGCACATGTGTGAGTGTGTTTTTTGTATAGTTCATACTCTTATTTGTCTCTTTTTTTCAAATCGTCTCTTTTTTTCCTGGCCCAATCTCCAGTTTCTGCTGGACAAACACCTCTCACCATAAATACCAACCAAGATTTTAAGAACTTCAAATTCTTGTCCTCCAGCATAGCAATCAATTTAGAGCAAGAATAGAAATAAAAATTAAAAGAGACAATCAAAATAATTGCAGAAATGAACTTTCTAGGGACTCTCGGTATGAGTCCGAGTAGGCATGCAAGAAAACGATATGTCAAAAGAAAACGTATGAAAAATAAAATTTGTTAGAAAAATTCAATGTGGGCGCCAAAAAAAAAGTCTGTCTTCCAAAACAAGTAACATGCCTGTACTACTGGTACATTATTTATTATTGTTGTTGTAACTGTATAATGTTGTTCTCTTTCGAAACCATGTACAGTTTATTGAACTATTGAGAATTACTGTTCTTATCATTATTTATATGTGCATTTGAGTCTATTCCGTAAGAACACGATTGGAATTTACCGGACGCTATGCCAATCGCCCTATTTTCAAACCTTCTTTGCATTTTATGATAAGGAGCATGTTTACATTCCGAGCCTTTTTGGCATCGATTTACAAATTTTCTAAACTCGCCACTGGTAGCTAGCTCTTTAACCTCCTGGCATGTATAATTTAATGCCCCTTTCGACAGCTTCGGTGCAAATACAAATCGTTCGTGCACCTAGCTGAAATACGCCTCGGAAATGCAACTTTTTCCGACGAGATAAAGTCCACAGCTCAGGCCAAAAGTATGAGTACAGTTCGATTCTCAGTGTGTTTTTTAATGCCTTTAGCAATCCACCCAAACTTCAGAAAAATACGGATTTCGTATGCTCTGCGCGCCATAGCTGTCTTAAACACATTCACGATCTCGTTACAGAATCGCTGTGCAACGGACAAAGTGGCATGCGCTGAAATTACAGTGGCGGAAGCAGAATAACGGAAATGCACTCTGGACAATCAAGGAGAGAAAATTGGAAAGGTTAGAGTGAAGGGGATTAGTGACAATGATGCGAGATAAAAACAAATTTGAAGGACACTTACATTCTGATGGAGTGAAGCTGGGATTCCCTTTGGAATGGCGAAGCGGGGATCGATCGTGTCTGAAAAGAAGTGTAGGCTACATGAGATCGATAAAAAAAATAACATATTTGACATTCTTTTGAGGAGTCACCCTTTCAAGGCGTATTATAAAGCAAAAAGAAGTGTATTATTTTCGAAGTTGTCAATTTGAGTCTTATTTTCTTAACTTGAAAACCAAACCACTGTTTCCAATCGAAAACAACTGAAAACGATTGGAAAAGGTGTTCAAATGTACGTGAAAAAACTTTACAACTGCTTACAGTTGTTCTGTCTATGAAACCAGGCCAGTTTCCGATCGAAAACAACTGAAAAAGATTGGAGACAGTTGTTTAAATAGGCTTGAAAAAAAAACTGCAATCAGAAACAATTGGAAACAATTGTACCCAATTATAGTTTTATGACTGTTTACAGTTATTTTCTTTGCACAATCAAAACAACTGTTTCCGATCGAAAGCAACTGAAAACGTTTGAAAACAGCCGTTTAAATAGACTTGAACAAAAACACTTGTAAACAGTTGTAAAATTGATATTTGGAAACAATCGCATCCAATTGTAATTATAGTTGGTGTTTGTTTACAGTTGTTCTGTTTACACAATCAGAACAACTGTTTCCGATCGAAAAAAAAAGAAAACGATTGGAAACAGCTGTTTAAAAAGACTAAACAAAAACAATTGTAAACAGTTGTAAAATTACAATAGGAAATAATTCTGCTAAGAAAAAAAACAGTGTCTTTTTCCCCGTCGCTCGTACTTTTCCTCCACCAGAAGGTTATAAATTGCCTATTTTTAGTTACATTATCATTACCACCATTAAATTATGATCCAATTTCAAATACATTCACTTCCACCAAGTTTCTAATGGCCTAATACCCTTGATGACTAACCATCCGTGCTGATGAAGAATCGCCGTATACCTAGCAGAAGAGCCGGATGCGTCACCACAGCTGTCCCCAACAAACGCCGTTTATTGATTGACACAGGATTTGAGTCATCGTTAGTCGACGTTTCTCGTTCTTCCCGAAGTTCACTGGCATGTTTTGGATTTAGTCATATAGGGTATCGCTATCACCTGTCATTCTTTTTGTCGGAATTCCTAAATTCCTTCCATATCGTATTGAGTAATCAAATATTTGTTAGTTTTAAAATATAAACTTGAAAAGAGTTAGTCCTTGCTAATAGCTTGAACTACTCTTTCATTTAATTTTCTTTCTAGATGCAAATTTTAGCAATGTAGGCTAGGACACGAATGTTTGATGCCTTAAGTCTTTTCTCGTCGTGGAAGTGGACCACTAAACAGGGAGGATTCATAAGCACCAGCAGCTACAGATTGGGTTGTGACAAGAAAGTTCAGGTTTGAACACGGTCTTCAAAGGACTCATCTCAGAATAATCCATAATCATTACTCCTTCGATCTACGTTAATCGCTCCACCCATTCTCATTTACGACGTTTGACACTTGCTGTGTATTTTTTATCCACCCCAGCGGCACTACGCTGATTTTTACATTGGTCAGAAATACCTGTTTTGCAAGTGCTGTTTCCTACTGTTCCTAGCTACAGTATGTAATTTTGAATTATTCCTTTGTATTGACGTAATTTTTCTGTGAATTGAGTGCTTTTATTTAAACGCCAACATTTAAATAGTGACCTGTCGATTTGATTGATAGTAAGTGTCCTTATTTGAACTGACATATCCAAAGCTATTTTTATACATTTAAAGATATTGCGGATTAAATCATCATTATTATTAAGTGGTTCAATGTTTCTCGTCAAAACAAGGGGCCGAGCTGGGTTCAAGCAGCCGGGAACATACAGTCTTGACGTACTATACAGTAGAGAGGTATGCTTATTTGAACGTTTGTTGACTTTGGACTTTGCCATTTTCATGCATTTCCTGTGACTAAAGTCAACTATGAGTTAGCCGAAGTAGGTAACTAAAAGCCTCTGAAAAGACCTGAATTCAGCCCAAAACTGCACTGTTCACATTGAAAAGTTATACGTGCCTCAAGGGGGGTTTTCACCCGTTGAGAAGTTATACGTGCCTTAAGACTCCAGATTCCCCATCCCTCCCCTCTCCCACGATGGTCAGATCGGGGAACTGACTATTTCTAAGCCAATCTTGTCAAGTCTCTAATGTCAGGCCAATTTTCATCGTCTTAGCACACTTTAAAACGCGATCACGGGAATTCCCCCCCCCAAATGCCCGAATCCGATCCGGTTTTGTCGCTGATGTATCTAGGGCTTGTGCTTGTTCTTCCTACCAAGTTTCATCCCAATCGCCCTATTCTAAGCCTGTCACGAGATGTCCGTGTCCCCTCTGACTCCCCCCTCATATTCATCGGATCCGGTCCGGACTTGAGATGAGACATCTGAGACACGAGGTCTTTCCAAATTTAAAGTTTCATTAAGATCAGATCACCCGTTCAAACGTTATACTACGGATTTCCCATCCCTACACTTCCTCCGCGGTGGTCGGATCGGGGAAGTGACTATTTCTAAGTTTGGTCGAGTCCCTAATACGCCTGCCAAGTTTCATCGTCTTGGCACTTCTGAAAGTACCCTAACTCGAGCATAGTGAACAGACCGACCGAAAAGTGATCGTTCTAGCCTATGGCACTTGAGCGAAGCTGCAAGTGCCATAAAAAACGACTCGACGAGGACTGGCGCGGGCAGCCACGGAGAGAGGACCAGAAGCAGTAACCAGGAAATAGCACCATGATCATCCGCAAGCTATTCATCGGGATACAACATCCTTATTGCTTGCAAGTGCAATTTAAGGTAAGTATCTACGGCTTTGGCTGTTTTAAGCCTTTTCCCACGTCCATTTACTTATAGCAAAAATCGGCAAAATTCAGAGAGCCGGTTTTACGCGCCAATAGCATGGTACGCAAACACTCAACGGGAGCAGAATGCGCATGGAAAATAGTGAATTGTGGCAAGTGCAAAGATATCGTTAACCGGCTTAGAATGTAACATATGAAATTTGGGTCTCCCGGGTAAAGAATAATGAATGCAATTACGGAAGTTGTTCGCGTCGGCATTCTAGACACGACGGGTCTTTTAAAACTGAACGAAATCCATATTATATGCTAAGTAAATTCTGTTGAATGAAGACTGTGATATTGACGTGTCAGACAATCTAATTTCTTGATGTTGCTTCAAGTTCAGCTACCAGACGACTCTATTTTCATGTTTACAAAAAGATGCTTATAATATCAGCACATTTTATATTATACAAAACGAACCTTGCGATTCCGGGCAGTCGATACACGTAGTCCATACAAGCATAATAGTTACCATCTTTATGAAATATTTAGGATGATAGGGTTTATCTGAGGTTTATTGTTGAATGAACAGGCGTAGGCCACCTATTGTTCTAGTTATGTGCAACACAAGGACCACCCTATCAGAGGTTTTTATGACATTTCTGGCTAACAATCAGCCAAAATTTCAAGAAGGAAAGGTGTATCCTCTAAACTGTATCTAAAATACCAACAATTTTAGCTGGTCAATAGAGTAAAGAGGCAATACGCCACCTGCACTGTCAGAAGTTTCATAACAGACTACACAAGGATGCGCGGTTTCAACAGACAACACGCAACAGACAACACATAGGATGTTATCTTGTCGCGACAAACGTTATGTTATGCAAGGTTATGCATAACAAGCATTGCCAGGAAGAGCCGAAGAACGGCAAAAAAGCATCTGCTGAATTTTCCGATAAAAAACATAAACAAACATAAAAGTCAGCAGGTGCTTTTTTGGTATTTTTTTTTGTCGCGACAACAGATAACATCCCAAGTGTTGTCTGTTGAAAACGCGCATCCTTGTGTTGTCTGTTATGACACTTCTGACAGTGTACTCCTTGTGTTGGGGCATTTTTTTTCTATCCGCCAAAATCGGCGAGTACATTACAGAGAAAAAGTACAAAACCATGCACATAACTAGAACAATAGGTGGCCTATGCCTCTTCATTCAACAATAAATCTCATATAAACACTATAATCCCAAATATTCCATACTGATGATAGCTATTATGCTTGTATGGACTGCCGGAATCCCAAGGTTCGTTTTGTGTAATATAAAATATGCTTAGCCTATATTATAAGCAGCTTTTTGTAAACATGATAATAGAGTCGTCTGGTAGCAGAACTTGAAGCAACATCAAGAAATTAGATTAGTTGCGTTTTGCAGAAGCCATGGTATCTGTTACCACGGTAACTGGATCTGCAATTAGTCGTTTTCGCAGTAACCGTGGTATCTGATATACGGTTGCTAGGCAAAAACGACAATCGCCGAAATTGCGCTTTCGAAGTCATCCCAAAAGAAAAACTGATACCCAGTCACATTACTAAGTGCCAAACTTCTTTCCCACCAATTTGACAAAAACTGATGAAAGTGAGATGACTTTAGATACCACGATCAGTTACCACGGTTGGACCGTGGTATCTGAATATCAGCAGGGACCCATAACTTTCCTGTAATGACTCGCCATTCAGGGGGTTTGTCAATAAGAGATTTCTGATGCGCTCTTGACCGAGCGTCAGATAGTTCGAGAAATACCCACGGGGATAAAATCGCTACACTGGAATGAAACTATCCTACCTCCAAATGGGCTCCGATTCAAACTATTCTATGTCCAAAACCGCTACTTTTCAGGAGAGCTATTTGAAGTTTGCAACATAGTATACTTTGCAACATAGGATAAGAAAGAAAAAGCAATTTGGAAGGCATCTAGCGTGTGCCAATTCTGACTGCAAATTCGGATTCAGCACACAATTTCGCACAAGACAGACTACTAATCCATTTTTTCCGTTTCTGGACATCGGATAGTTTCAACCGGAGCACATTTGGAGGTAGGATAGTTTCGATCGGAGCGCATTTGGAGGTAGGATAGTTTCAATCGGAGCCCATTTGGAGGTAGGATAGTTTCATTCCAGTGTAGCGAAATATTGCCTTGAGGGCGGAGTCTCTTTGGTCTCACGTCCAAGGAGGCCCGGGATTGGCTCTATCTGAGCAAGAACGCTGATTCGACCGAAGTGGAATTTTTGGAAACTAGGTGAGGCTCGGGCAACATAGCAACATAGAAGCATAGGAAATGACAAGCCCCCTGAATGGCGAGTCATTACAGGAAATTTATGGGTCCCTGATATCAGATACCACGGTAACTGGCCAGGTACCACGATAACTGCAAAAATGCCTTTTGACCGGGGTATCAGATACGCCGATAACTGCAAAAACGACTTTAGACCATATATCAGATACCATGATATCTGCAAAAACGCAACTAATTATCTCAAGACCCCCAACGGATCGTGATCCTGTGGGACTTCGAACAACACAACGACACTGCCGCGTTATCTATGAGCACAACGAAAAACAATTAGTCCAGGAACGACGACACTAGATGTCGCACAATCTCTCAACAAAAATCGGAAGAGATGGCGCTCTTCAGCGAACTGATATACAGCCGAACGATATGGACGAAAGGATATCTCTCGTTTTCTACACGAGCAAAGGATCCCTAAAGGAAAGGAAACGACGCAGGCCCGCTTTCCAATACATGAATTGCTGGAAGCAGGGAGAGATCGACAGTTAGTCAAGTTTCAAATATGACTTCTAACGGTTGCAAAGGTTGAAATAATGGTGTACGAGTGAGAATTAAGGGGATTTATTTGAAGAGAGGATCGGAGAAGGATAGCGAGAGGATAATGGAGAATATGCACAAATTGTTATATGCGGCTATGCTGCTATTATTACACGAAGGTAATTATTTCCCGTCGCCATCACTATCATATTTACAAACAAATGCTCGTAACGATAGAATAACGGATAGTGTTAAGTAGTCGCTACTAACGTTTTAATAGCACAATATTTAGAGCTTATAGTTCTATAGAATTGTACCCTCCGAAACCACGTACAAAATTATGCCAGTGCTCATTCGTTAATAGGATAACTGAGCCTTGGAAAGTTTACCAGTAGAAGCATTATATTTAGGCAGTGTCTAAATGTTTAAGCGTGGTATAGTCGACACCAAATTTTACTCAGTAGCTTTTGTAGTGTGATTAGTCTGTCTATATGTATAGGCTAGTATAATGTATTCTGTATGTATTTGTGTAGCGATGGTGACAATCAAATTTTATAAATGAATATATAAATAAAATTGCAAATATCTTTTTGTGAATTTTCAAGAAGAAACTGAGAGCAGGCGAGTAAGGCTAAATTTCGGTACTCCTGAAGTGTCAGAGAAGAAAAAAGGTAACAACTTTCTGACAAAAAAATAAATAAAATGCAGCATTAAATGCAGCACTAAAAAGCTTTCGGACACGTTCAAAGAATCGTAGGTGACGTATCCGTTTTTAGCCATAAGTCCATCTTTGCATACGAACAAATCACACAGGGAACAGAAGTCATGAAACGCTGAAAGAACCGTTAACTTCCCAATTATTCATATTCCATTTTCGAAAGGCCGACCTGGGAGACTTAAATAACGAGAAATTTTGCTAATATGAATGTCGTTAATTCCAACTAGACCCTCGAGCTCACTTCAACTTGCGAAATTTATGGCGTTTTGCCTAGTCCTAAGATCGTTTCCGAGACTCTCTCATCTTTGATGTCCAACTTAGGAATATTCCTAGAACTTTTAATCACTGCTTTGGCAGAGTTCCCGGAAGTCTAGCTTTCTGAAAAGAGTGATATCTGTATTTTTACCTTGTGTCCGCAATACCCTTGATGATCAATTCTTCGTGTCCACGAAGAATCACCATGTGCCTAGTGTGCTCTCGGTATGCAACAAACGTTGTTGACTGGTTGCCATAAGACTGGAGTCAAGTCTGAGGATTCGTTTGAATGACGTTTCTCGTTCTTCCGAGGTTCACGAGCGTGTTTCGGACTTAGCCGATGAAAAATTTCCAAGAATTAGTCGTATGGAGTAGTACGAAAAAGTAGCATGCAGTAGTAACTGTTGCTACTACATGATACTACTAGCAAACTGGATGCCATCGGAGACTACTACATAAGATTAACCCAGTCGGAGGCATGTTTATCAACGTATTCCATACTACTACATATCACTAATCAAACTATTCCATACTACTACATATCATTCCATGCAACTTTTCCATACAACTACCATACAACTACACAGTCAAAGAATTTTATTGGATACAAGAATCCAATAAAGAGGAGAATCTTTGGGGTATGAGCCTCTTGTTTTATAGTCATATAGAGTAAGATAAAAATATTTTATTTCTACCCAAATCGTGGACTAGTGGAGGGTTTTCACGAGATCCTGCAATCACTTTCCAGCGATCGACGCAAATCGCGAAAACTGTGGGAATCCGATTTGTTGAATTTCTTTCTACTTTCCTGTTAAACTGATCGCACAAACACATAAAAACTGAAATCGCCAGAAAATGTCGCATTCCAAACATTGACCTTAAATCATCAGAAAATGACCTTAAATTTGACCTGAAATCGGCAGAAAAATGTCGAATTCTAAATTTTTCAGAACACTTGAAATTCCTTCCATTTTCATATCTTCCGACGAAGTCATCCTTAATGACACTTGCCGCGTTTTTATCTACACTTTCAAAATTCCCGCCGAAGCATTCCACTAACTTTCTGAAATCACTTTCAGAAAAGCTGCTTCGGTTTCCAAAGCGCGAAAACCGGAAAGTTAGACAACTTCCCGAAGCAACGCAAAAAAGGATTGGAAAGTGATCCAAACTTTGCTTTCCAGCTCGCGAGAACCCTCATTAACCAAATAGGTACGTAGGCTACATACAGTGAACAGTTACTACCTACCTAACATACACGATTTCGGCTTTGAAAATGAAAAAAAAATTCAACACTTGAACAAATGCACTGTAAGCATCAACACTTCTTGGGATGAAACTATCCAGGTACCGGTTGGTTAAAAAGACCCGTCGTAAGTATAATGCCAATGCAACGTCCTTCCGTAAATGCACTGTAAATTATGCCGGACTCTCCGTTAACGGTCGGGTTTGCACTTGCCACGATTCACTAGTTTCCATAGGCGTTATGCTCTTGACGAGTGTTCGAGTAGCATGTGATTGATGCGTAAAACCGGTTTTCTAAATTTGCCAAGATTTCGGTCGATTTCAATGGGTCTGGGAAAAGGCTTTAAACAGCCATAGCAATGGACAGTTTGTTAAAAGCAGAGATTACTTTTGTAGTATTCGGATTCAGAACGGTTTTAAAAATCACCAGCACGATACGCGAAGAGTCGTCGGGAGCATAATGCGCATGGAAAATAGCGAATTGTGGCAAGTGCAAAGATTAGTCAGGTGTCGTTAGCTGGTTTAGAATGTAACATACGAAATGTGGGTCTCCGGGCTTAAAGGCAAAGAACACTTGACTACGCAATTTTCGGCCATCAAACCGATCTCGGGGGCTTAGATAAATATACAGGGACTTACTGTCGACAGGACCCCTCTTCTTTGTTATCTCGAACCCCCTCCTTAGTGTTCCCAAAGCTAGCTGGCAGGCCCTTGCCCCTTATGAACTGTAATTATTCACTTATGCACTGTTAAAGTTCGCCTTTGGCCGTGTTGACTAACACACCGGGATAGTGTGTTATTATGGCACTTGCCTTCCGGCCAAGTGCCATATACCGATCACTTTTCCGTCGGTCGGTCTGTCGGTCGGTCGGTCGGTCGGTCTGTCGGTCGGTCGGTCAGTCCGGTGATCGCGAGTTAGGGTACTTCCAGATGTGCTAGGACGATGAAACTTGGCAGGCGTATTAGGGGTCCGACCAAACTAACTTGGAAATCGTCACCTGCCCGATCCGACCATCGTGGGGGGAGGGAGGGGAGCCGGAATCCGGAATTTAGTGACGTGCATAACTTTCGAACGGGTAATCGGATCTTAATGAAACTTGATATTTGGAAAGACACCATGTCTCACATGTCTCAACGCAAGTCCGGACCGAATCCGATGAATGTGGGGGGGGGTCGGAGGGGGGAACCGGAAATCATGTTAAACGCTTAGAGTGGAGCGATCGGGATGAAACTTGGTGGGAGGAACAAGCACAACCCCTAGGTACATCACTGACAGAACCGGACCGGATTCGTCCACCGGTGGGGGGGAGTTGGAGGGAAGTTCTGGAATTCCGGTCATACGGAGTTAAGATACTTCCAGGTGGGCTAGGACGATGAAACTTGGCAGGCAAATCAGGGACACGACCAGATTAACCTGGAGACAGTCAGCTTCCCGATCCGACCATCGTGGGGGGAGAGGAGGGAGGGGGAATCCGGACTCTTGAGGCATGTATAACTTCCGAACGGGTGATCGGACCATAATTAAACTTGGTATGTAGAAAGACCACATGTCTCGGATGTCCCATTTCAAGTCCGGATCGGATCCGATGAAGCTGGGGGGGGGGGTCGGAGGGGGGGTCCGGAAACCTTGTGACATGCTTGGAGTGGAGCGATCGGAATGAAACTTGGTGGGAAGAACAAGCACAAGTCCTATGTAGATCAGTGACAGAACCGGACCGGATTCGAGTATTGTGGGGGAGTTAGGGGGGGGGGGTCCGGAATTCCGGTGATCGCAAGTTAAGGTACTTCCAGACATGCTAGGACGATGAAACTTGGCTTGAAAGTTAGAGACTTGACATGATTGGCTAAGAAATAGTTAGTTCCCAGATCCGGCCATCCCTTAAAGTACTAATGCTAACCGCAAAATACAAAAAATACTTTTAAGTAATAGATACATTTTCGTTATCCCTATGAGCCCATGATAATTTTTGCCTCAAGGGTTCTGCTTACAACTGAATTCCTTAAAGTACAAACAATACTTCTGAGTAAAATATACATTTTCGTGCTCCTGGTGATCATCTTTTTTGCTTCAAGAGTTTTGATTACAGATGATTTTCTAGCGCCCTTAAAGTGCGCACAGCCAACTGCATTGCCAAACGATACAGTCTCATGATTTCCAAGGACCCATGATCATTCTTATATCAAGGGTTTTGCTTACAAATGATCAAAAGAAACCCACGAATTGACGAATTCCTACTTTCATCCTCTGACCTAGCCTTGCAAGTGCCATATGAGCTTCCAGCTCTTGTTGTGCGTTCGATTCCTACTCCCGGCACACAAATCTTTTGCTTTTGTGGACGATCATGAGTGCCCTCTTCTGTGTGTTTTCATAGCCGGGTCTGATCTTTGGTCAAGCTCTGATGCCACATAAATGAAGCGTATTCGACGAGAGGTCTGACGAAGGACGTATATACTTTCAAAACGTCTTCTTTGTGGATACAATGCTCCGAGAGGATTTTTAGCAATTGTATGCCGGCGTTTGATGTTTTGACGACTGCTGTTGTGTTTTCTCCCAACAGTTGTAAACCAAGGCTCGAACCCAGGGGAGTTTTAATCTCTTTGCAATCATTATACCGGGATTTCAGGCGCAAACTGCGGTGGATTTTTTTGGAAAAACAAGGAAAGATATAAGGGCTTTCGCCTCTAAATAACTCTGAGAAATTGGGAGTAATCATACTGAGCAGAATTAAAAATCCTATCTATAATACACTTGAAACCATATCTTTTTACAGTACACTTGACACTGTTATATATTATATATGAAACTATGATATGGGCCGGATAGTCGTTTGTGAGATGTTCACTGACATAATCAGCGCCGTTTGCCTGCTCCTGTGGCGGGTGCGAATTGGGGTTCTTGACAGGACTTCCGGTAGCATCGCCAATTTCACAAGACGAATTTCCGGCCAGAGAAAAACTGGTGGTATTCCGCATCAAAAGTCTGCTAGATCGACAGGTTGGAGTTTGGCCAAAGTTGTGAACAAAGTCAAAAGTTGTCCGGGAAAACAAGTTGTGGATGTGCCAGCTGAAATCTTAGTGATGAAAAAAGAAAAGAAAAAACACACACATAAAAAACAGAAGTTGGTGCTTGGAATGGTAGACCAACCACAAATTTATGGTGAAATATGAGAACCACAAAATATCATAGCTTTAGGAGCAGGGTTTCTAAAGAATGGAATGCGTTACCTTAGGAGATTTGCTTTGTCGGAAAACACAGTTAAGTATATTAAAGTTTAACGCAAAAGGGCTAGGATAGGACAATCTAGTTACCCATCACTTATTCACTTAAATTGGCCTGAAGACCCGCTGAAAATGAGTTACTTCGTTGTTCCGCTATTCACGAGTAATCGATTTTCAAATAGTGGAATTTCCTTGTGATTTGTGGTGTCTCTATGCGCTTGTATTTTTGTTGTATGCCTTACGAGAAACATTTTTCATTTTTTTTTTTGTTCAGGCACTAAGCAATCGTCACCAATCTCACCACTGCCCACTGAAAAGCCGCATTTGTGTTGAGATTAAAATTTCCCGCGTCATAGTGGAATTTATACGCTGTGGGGACGGCCGGAGATGTTCTGAGCCTCATAACTAGAGCAGATAGTGGAAAATAAAAAAAATCCCTTTGCAGAATCCAAATGGTTCAGTGTATCCAATTAAATGACACACAAATAAGTTGGCTTTTCAGCTGTTAAACTTTAAAGTACAATTTTATCTAAAGGGGAATGTGACAATTCCTGGATAAAAGCACCAGAGATGTCATGAACTTTCCTGTCACCGCTAAGTTGGCGCCCTGGTAGATCCAGGGCGAAATAAAAGTCAGTCGAGTCACAGTAACAGACTTAGAAGAGATTTATTTCTTCCTTACTGTTTTGAACAGAAGGAGTGAAGAAAAGGAATTTTTTTATATATTTATGTCGCAAGAATATGGCACGACACAGTGCCATAAAATAATTGACGAATTGTTAATTAACTTATTTTTCCGTTCGACTATAAAATCCTAAGCTAAGAGACCAATCATCAGAAAAAAAACCCAATAAGGATCAGAACAAAAAAAAAAAAAAAGAACATCACGAACATTTTATAACATCAATACAGAAGTTCAGAGAGAAAAACACCAGACTTATGCGAGAAATAACATGGAATTAACTCTTCTCTCTTCTGATAGTCTTTTGATATTTAACCAGTTTCTACTTTGGTATTTACGTAGACCCATTTCGGCAGCCATAAGCCGAAGTTAGTTTCCTTCTCCGAAGTTTAACCGTCTAGTGCCCCTCGTACATATACCGATCTAAACGGCTTAGCAAAGTTTGATAATAACAAACAAATAAAACTATGTGAGGAGCCATTGAGATGAAAAACAACGCTCAATCCATTCCTGGACGCCGAGAACCAGAATCTTTACGTTTGGAAATAAAACGCAGAGTGGTCACTGCTCCTACTCTCAGACACAGCCTTACCTCGCAAAAAACAAAAAAAATAGCCCCTACCTTTTGTCTTAGGGATTCCTACCTAGACGTAATCTTGCACAGATTTTTAACACTGTTGCTCTTCCACAGACTTTGCTTGCATCTTCTTTTTTACCTTTTTTAACGTTCATTAAAACTACTTTTTTTTATTTTGGGAAATTCTTATGCCGGTTTTCTAAATTTCAATCTAATTCTTTTATGATGGAAAGTTTTGGTTTAAAAAAAATCATTGATATTTTGAAAAAGAAACGGGAAACGTTTTTTCAAAAAATTTAACCATAAAGCACACTTTTTCTGATGCGTTGCGTTGACTGATTGATGACTGTATTTTGGTTGAAGTTTAAGGTAGACATTCATTTAGGCTAGTGTAATTTTTAAAAATAAATTGAATGTAGAATTTGTGAAAGTGTATGGTCTAATTGTTGGTCAGTTGTGGACCGATTATTTACATTTTGTTATATTTTTCTACTCGCCGGCTTTGGCGGACATAAATAAATGAACTGAATTGATATTGGGATGAATGTGGAAGGGTCATCCACATGAATGTTATGCACACGCCAAAAAACCGACCCAATTTTATCCCAAAAGGGACTGTAATGTGTAGACAAATATTAATTCAGCCAAGCTTACTGCTAATCATAGTTCACTACGCTAAACAGATACGTCAGCTGATTTTATTCGATCGATAGTTCGACCCTTCTGGACAAGGGTCCTCTTCATTGGAATATGGAGAATCCTACACCGGGAAGAGCAGCCGCGACTACAATGATTTTCCGGCCCGAAAATCCGGGCAGAAATTCTAGTCTGCGACGACCCTGATGGTCTGTTCGAAAAAAACGACCCAGTTTTATACCAAAAGGGACTAGAAGATGGAGACAATTATTCCTTCAGCCGAGCTTACTTCTAATCATAGTTCACTACGCTAAACAGACACGTCAGCTGACTTGACTCGAGCGATTTTCGGCTTGACAGTGCAAAACGGATGCGTCAGATAAATTTTATTCGAGCTATAAGTGGTTTTTCCACAAGTTCGTTTTTACAACTTGTGCGGTTTTGAGCCTGAAGAGGACCCTTGCCAATAAGGGCCGAAATATAGCTCGAATAAAATTTAGCTGACGTATCCGTTTTGCACTGTCAAACATGATTCACTGTCAGCTTGGGCAGAATCTAATGATGTAGATCTATGGTAACTGGAAACTTCGTTTTGTTTTATCGCAAATTCATTTTTTTAGCACCCTTGCCAAGAAAGGCTAAAATATCGCCGAAACAAAATTTTAGCTGACTAACTCGCGAACAGACTGTTTTATTGCCGATAAACTTATTTTGAATTAGATTCGCACAAGAATATCATACTATTATGCCTATTTAAGCAATTCTGAAGGGCGGTTTAATAATAAACTTAAGCACCATTTTCGGTGTTTGCTTATGATTTTTTTGTCTTTTCTGTTATTTATTATTTGCATAAGTGTCATTCGTTGGCAGTTTGTTTTGTTCAATATTCATTCGGCCCAAGCTGACTGCAAATCATATTTGACAGTGAAAACCCGGAAACATCAGCTAAAACTAAGTTAGTTTTTTTCCACATGTTCATTTTCAAGCTTGGGCGGCCTGAACCTGAAAAAGACCCTTGCCAAGAAGGGCCAAGTAAAATTCAGCTGACACATTTTGCACTGTCAAAGATGGCAGTTAAAAAAAAATAAAAAAAATAGCAACAATTAATAACCAACATGCTTATGCTTTCCCGTTTGTGCAAAAATCACTAATTTCGTATAATTAATAATAGCACTATCTCGTTTTTGGGATCCCAAAACGTTAGTGACGGATACCTATGACATCGCAAAAGTTGTCCGTCCGTCCGTCCGTCCGTCCGTCCGTCTGTACGCACGATAACTCTCAAAGGGATTGAGATATTTTGATGAAACTTGGTGGGAGGATTCTTTGGGTCAAAGTACAAGTCAAGTTCGAAGATGGGCTCTGTAGCTCTATATTCAAGGGTGGGGGAGGGGTTTCAAATTAAGGGGCAAACAAAATATTTTGAAACAGCTAATGTGATAGTCGATTATGGGGTAAGAAGACATGCTGAACACGATGGTGAACCATTTTCTCGCCGGACCAATAGTTCGCCCGGAATCCGGCCAAAACCGGAAAGTTCGTGAAAAGTAAAAGTTTTATTTGAAGTTGATTAGATGTTCGATTTAGGGGTAAGAAGACATGCTGAACACGATGGTGAAAACCATTTTTTGACCGGACAAGTAGTTAGCCCGGAATCCGGCCCAAACCGGAAAATTTCTTCAAAGCAAAAGTTTTATTTGAAGTTGATTAAATGTTTGATTTAGGGGTAAGAAGACATGCTGAACACGATGGTGAAAACCATTTTCTCGCCGGACAAGTAGTTAGCCCGGAATCCGGCCAAAACCGGAAAGTTTGTTAAAAGTAAAACTTTTATTTGAAGTTGATTAGATGTTCGATTTAGGGGTAAGAAGACATGCTGAACACGATGGTGAAAACCATTTTCTCGCCGGACAAGTAGTTCGCCCGGAATCCGTCCGAAACCGGAAAATTTGTTAAAAATAAAATTTGTATTTGAAGTTGATTAGATGATAGATTTATGGGTAAGAAGATACGCTGAATCTGTATATGACAATCATTTTTTACCCGGACATATAGTTCGTCCGGAATCCGGTTGAAACCGCATTTTTTTTATAAGTTAAAGTTTTATTTGAAGTTGATTAGACGTTCTTTATAGGGATAAGGAGATGCGCTGAATTCGTTTCTGAACTATCTTTTTTTGGCTGGACAAGTAGTTCGCTCGGAATTCGGCCGAAAACGGAAATTCGGCAGAAGTAAAGCAGGAAGTTTCGATCAGTATCGTCAAAATAAATATGGCTTATACAGGTATATCTGAACTTAATTTTCTCAGATGATTAGCCTGGCGAAGACTGGATCTGGCGTAGAGAAGACGTAGTTGTCTGGGTCAAATATTAAATTTTTGGGATCCCATCGAAACCTTTGGTCTTGTATTTTTCGCTGCACAGTAATAAGTCACTGTCCCTCCAGCCGTCCAGTTCCATCGATTCCTTAGCTAATCCTTCCTCATTCTTCAACACCACTTGCGCGCCCCCCGCTATCTCCCACGTAGTCCCGAGCATCTTCCTGGAGACCATTTCCAGAATCCTGGACTCGTTCCAGTCCCCTCATTTCCAGTGCCAATATCTTCATAAAACCAAATAGTGCACGTCCCTAACACCCCCCTCGGTGATTTCAGAAGGAGATTAACTAGCCCAGAGCAACGAGACTTTCCCACACAGCAAAGGACGACGAGCAGATTGTCTAAGAGTTGCCCCACTTGAATATTCAAGGAATCCTTGTTTAAAGGACACGACGTACTTGTGATGGTAATTCACTCTACTTCAGTAGCATTTCCATACATTCTCGGTCCAGAGATTCTTCACTTCATAAGTGTATTTCCTCTCTTGGCAATACACGGATTATCATGCTTGCCACGTTTTTCCTCTTTGCGTGACGCATAATGCGCCCGATCATTGTTTCCGAGGAACTTATTCGTCCGGAGACCGGTTATAAAAATTTTGCCAAGACTGAAATACCGAGCAAGAGACATGGAAAGAGGCTAGTCGAAGCCGTATGTAATTTTCTGTAAGCATAGCTCATTTGTGAAGTGGTCAACATCTCGAAACATCTGAGCAGAAACACCATGTAGTGCGACATGTCCTTTAAGGGGAATGCAGTACTTATAGTAGATGTCTTTTTTCGCAGTTGCCTGGTCTACATGATGTGAAGCAAACTTTATAACTTCTTCACTGTGAGAACTGCCACACTGTCAGAAGTTTCATAACAGATAACACAAGGATGCGCGATGTCAACAGATAATACTTAGAATGTTAGCTGTTACATTTGTTAAACTTTACGCATTAAAACTTTATGCATACAAACTGAGCCGAACCACCATCGAAAAAAAAAACATCATTCTGCTGACTTTTTTGTTTGTCATCACATTGTCAAACATAACAGCTAACATTCGAAGTGTTATCTCTTACACCTGTTGCCTGTTATCTGTTGCAAGATGCGCACATTTGAATATTACTACTAGAGCCTCGAGTGAAAAAATACAAAATCCGTTACAATAGTCAAAATAATTCAGTGCATCCAAATATCAGATGTAAAAATAAGCTGCCTTTTCAGTTAAAATTTTAAATGCTAACAAGGCCTACTTTCGTAATCTCTCCACCCATCCACCCGGAGACTCGAATTTAATACAGCATATTCTACCCCCCCCCCTAGCGATAATTTTCGCTGATTTTCGCATTTGCCTTGTTTTGGTGTTTTCGCAAAACTTTTATCCAAAAGCTGTAGATAATTTGTTAAAAGCAGAGCTTGGTTTCAAGGTACCGGTATTCAACAATTTTAGAACAGTGGAGCGAAAACAATAAATAGTGCGAGCTGCGGTTTGTACTAGGAGAACCGACTTCGTACGGTACATTTACCCCCCTCGCGACACCTCACTGACTTTATAAAACTTGCCATGTTTCGCTATTTTTGATGCGTGCTCCCCAGAATTGTTTGCAAGAACCTCACTCGTCAGAAAATAGCGGTTATCTAAATGTTACCGTACGAATGAGTGAATGAATTTATTACGTGATTCAGCCTTACGGCATTTCACAACTAACAAAGAGACAAAACTAAACATCTAAAATAAACTACAAATCACATCATTTTGTAGGCTATACATTCAATCTAAAAAAAAAAAAAAAAAAAAAAATACACTGCGAGTTCCATTATCAGACATAAAAAAACACATGTATTTAGTTTTCGATAGAGGCCAACGGCCTGAATTTAAAGTATTTAACAGTTTTCTGTTACTGAAACATAGACATTAAATAGTGCGAGGTGTCGTTTAATCTTCAGTTTCGTTTCAGTAGGGAGCGGAAAAATAACAACATCCCCCACAGGGAACAATCTAAAAGTTGGAAAAAGATTTAACATTTTCCTCGAAACTTGTTTTTCTTTCCTTGGGACACGACTATAAAATCCCAGAAATTAACAAGGTTTTCCATTTTTAAAAGTATAACAAAACCAAAACACTTTCGTATCCCCTAACTTGGTAAGACAGATCTATTATTCTCTGGGTTTTAAATCAGATATGAACTTTCTTGGCAACATTTACAAAATTAGCGACCTATTTCCGCCGTTACAAAAGACTTCTCCCAGCAGCAGTCTTCGGCGAAAGAAATCGATTACATTCGGTCGAGTGGTTCCAATATTATTTTTCCAATAGGAGGCTTTATATCCGGACTAACTGATTTTCCAACACGGTTTTGGATAAGAGGATTCTGTAATGATGTAAAATGCTTGGGAATTGGACGTGTCGAGAATCGACACAAGCTTGTCATAGACATAGAAAGGAAGGAAATACTGGATAAAAAAGACGTAGAATCAGAGTATAACATTGTTATGAGGAGTTGTTTTGAAAATTCACGTGGGTTTACTGGCAAAACTTTACAATGCTGATGTACAACCGGTATAATTGCTATGCATTTATATTAAGGCGAACGAATCCGGATCGAAATGAACGCTGTGCGGCCACTCACATCCTAAATTTGACCCCATTTTGTAGATTGTTCTCCATCACTGCAGAACAGTCTCGGTCACTTTATTTTCGGTACGTACTTGCTAATGCTGCTTTCACACTGACGCGTTTATCTTGCGTAATCTGATGCGTACGCGTCGACGCAACGCAAGAATAGAGCCGCTTTCATATTGACGCGTTTATCTTGCTTAATTTGATGCGTACGCGTCGACGCAACGCAAGAATAGCGTTGCATCGACGCGTACGCATGGGATTACGCAAGATAAACGCGTCAATGTGAAAGCGGCTTAAAACTGCCAACCTTGAACGCGTAACAGGCAACTAATTAGAAAATTCAGCCTGGCAGACCTTAACGAGGCTAAGAAAAGCTCTTTCAAAAAAGAAAAGCTCTTTGTGGAAAAAATTAATCTTGAATTTGTGGAAAAATTGAAACCTTGCATTTTTCCAAAAGTTCATTTTCCAGCCCGAGCAGACATAGGTTTTTGGGATCCTAAAATTTCTAATCAAACTTGATTAGATGTTCGATATAGGGTTAAGAAGATATGCTGAACATGGTGGTGAAAACCATTTTCTCGCCGGGCAAGTAGTTCGCCCGGAATCTGGCCAAAACCGGAACATTTGTCAAAAGCAAAAGTTTTATTTGAAGTTAATTAGATGTTCGATTAGGAGTAAGAAGACATGCTGAACACGATCGTAAAAGCCCTTTTCTCGCCTGACAGGTAGTTCACCCGGAATCCGGCCGAAACCGGAAATTTTTTTAAAAGCAACATTTTTATTTGAAGTTGATTAGATGGCAGATTTAACGGTAAGAAGAGACGCTGAATCTGTATATGACATTCTTTTTTTTACCTGGACATATAGTTCGTCCGGAATCCGGTTGAAACCGGATTTTTTTTTATAAGTAAAGTTTTATTTGAAGTTGATTAGATGTTCTTTATAGGGATAAGGAGATACATTGTATTCGTTTCTGAGCTATCTTTTTTTGCTGGACAAGTAGTTCGCTTGGAATTCGGCCGAAACCGGAAATTTGGCAGAAGTAAAGCAGGAAGTTTCGATCAGTATCGTCAAAATAGATATGGCTTATACAGGTATATCTGAACTTGGTTTTCTCAGACTATTAGCCTGGCGAAGACAAGACATAGTTTTCTGGATCAGATATTAAATTTTTGGGATCCCATCGAAGCCTTTGGTCTTGTTAACCAAGGCGCGTTCAGTTTTCAAATATTTTGCGTCCAGACGCCGCGTCGGAGAGAGGGAATGCTGGATTGAGTCGACAAGCGCTAAAATGGAAATCGCTAATTTCTCGTGGAAAGTAATAGTATTTTTTAAATGATATTTCTGAGCCATTTCATCACGAAAAGATACTTTAAGTAGGAGTTGTACTTTAAAGCACACCTCGCACTAATTAATGTTTATGTTCCAATATTCAGAACCATTTGAATACTGTAAAACTAGGCTCTGCTTCTCAGAAACTATCCACGGTTTTGGCTGTTTTAAGACATAGGTCCATGGATTTCGACCACAAAAATCGGCAAAATTCAGATACCCGGTTTTACGCATACACAGTACTTAGTCCTTACTTCTGTCCGATGTGTGGGTGCATGGATTAGAGTGTGATTCACTGATGTGTGCGTATCGGTTAAAACGAATTTTTAGGGATGAGTGTTTTGCTGATATAAAGAAAATGGGGCGATTTCTGAGGCTAGCGATGGAACACAGAAGTAGATTTTTTGAATGAATAAGTAAAACAAATTAAACGGAAATTATGTTCAAGTATTATTAAATGTTAGTGTTTGTGTTTTTCTGTTTTTTTTTGTCTGTTAAATTTTTGCCAAGGCCCTCGAGCTGCTTATAGCAATAAACTATCTATCTATATATCTATCTACGCGACCACACAACGGTAGCATAATGGGCATGGAACGTAGTGAATCGTGGCAAGTGTAAAGATTAGTGAGGTATCGTTAGCGGGCTTAGAATGTCACATAAAATATTTGGGTCTCCGGGCTTAAGAATTAATGAATACAGTTATGGAAGTAGGCTTCATTGGCATAATAGAAACGACGGGTCCTTTAAGAGATAATTTTTTATTTTTAGATTTTGTCCAATGTGTTTTGATCGGAATATGATATTGACTTTTTCAGGAGTTAACACCGTCCGTATCACCAGTATGCACGTTCCACATGTGATAGAAAACTCAACACTGAACAACGTCATGTTAGACTGTGACTATACCTTAAAACAAGGCGAAGGGGATGGCCTGGTTGTGAAGTGGTATTTAAGAGACTTGCCTAAACCAGTGTATCAGTGGATTCCAGGAAAAAAGCCCCAGGACCTTGGACCATTAAGAGGAAAGGTCAATTTGGATTTCAAAATTTCAGACGTAAGTGAAATACATGACTCTTTCATTTAAGCCAATCATTCTGTTGCCCAGGGGTGGCCAAGTTTGTTGCCCCACGGTCGAAGCTTGGTAGCACTTAGCCCAAAGATTCGCAATTACACTTCCGATGGTATCTGTTACAGAATGTTTTTAACACTATACATGGGCAATGTTACATTTATCGAAAAAAAAGCAAGACTTAAAAGGTCATAATTAAAATTATTATAAACTACCGAAATATCATCTAGGATAAACACGACCCCCATGCCGCGCCCCCAAATGGCACCTCTGTTGTTAACTGGAAGCAGTAGACTGAAACGATATTTTCTTGTCCTTCCCCCAAAGGCCAGGAACCGTCACCTTAGGCGTTTTTCCGTGCTCTCACAAACAGTTTGTGGCTCGAAAGGAGTGTTTCTGCGGTCTTTCGTGCGGATCATAAGCGTGTTTTCGCGACCAACAAGATTTGTGTGGCTCGATTCTGGCGGGAAATTCAAATTTAACAGCAAAATAATGTCAAAACAATAAACTTCACTACTTTCACAAGCTTGTAGACATAAAACTGAGGATTCTTTTTTTTGCACAGGATGGAAAGGAAGGACAAAAGCCTGACGATCTATTTATTGAGATTTATCTGAATTTTCTTATCAGACAATTGAAATTACCGCCCAAAAACAGACAAAACGGCGTTTCCGCGAGTCTCAACTGTGTGGCACACAATGGTGATTCCGTGCCCAACACTCGACAGAAGTCTGTTGCACACAATTGTGTCGCGGAAAGATGCCTCTTGTTCATCGTCAGAAAACTCCCGATTTTCCTTCAAAACTTGCGTAGCTGGTGCTCATCATCGATTAGGAAAAAAAAAAATTCCTCGGGCGGGATATGAGCCCACAACCTTTGGCTTGAATTGGCGTAGCGCTAACCAACTCAGCAACCGAGGGGCTTGTGAAAAGTGTTGGCAAACCACTACACTGTCAGCACGTTATTCTTACCACCTAGGGAGATACCCATTGTTCGCTTCAAAGCTTCCTGTTAGATTATTTTTGATTGGCTGCTATCTATATAGAGCCAAGCGGCCAGCGAGGCACCGGACGCGTTTAGCCTACACTTCTGAACCGTTCTAGGGACAATCAACAGTGTGACAGGCCGCTTTGAAGCGAACAAGGCGTATCTCCCTGGATGGTAAGTATTAGCTGCTGTCATGCCCGGGCCCCACTACGGACACACCTGTTCGTAATTCGGTTTTTAGACGTTTTTAAGACCGGTTTTTAACGGGATTTAGGCGTTCCTCTGTCAACCCGTTCATAAAATCTGAGATGGAATAATCCACCTCCCGTTTTTAATTTGTTATGAACAACCAATGAGAGAGGAGCGTCCTAAACGTCTTAAAAACCGGTTTTAAAAACGTGTGTCCGTAGTGGGGCCCGGGCATGATGGACGGAAACGGAAGGAGGCGCGGTTTCAAAAGACGATGCATAACAGGCAACACTTCGGATGTTGTCTGTTGTGTTTGAAAATGTAATGCATAATAAGCGTTGCCATCAGGAAGAGCCGAAAAATCGCCCATGAATTTTTCCGACATCAATACGACAAACAAAAAAGTCAGTACAGTAGATGCTTTTTTTTCTGTTTTTTGTTGCTCTTCCTGGCAAAGCTTGTTATGCATGCTATTTCATGTGTAACATCTTCCAACACAACAGATAACATCCCAGGCCGTTGAAACCACGCATCCTTCTGTTGTCTGCTATGAAACTTCTGACAGTGGAGACAGAAGCAATCTACAGGATAAATGATAGCTCTCGAGTCTTGTTGTGCTTGTTGTAAGGTACTCTAGAGTCTAGACAGTACAATTCGCCGTGTCACGGGGTCATTACGTGAGGACGGAATACGCTTGATGACTAACTCTCCTTGCCGATGCAAAATCGCCGGGTTCCTAGCGGAAGAGCCGGAAGCGCTACCACAGCTATGCCCAACGATCACCGTGATTGGTTGACACAGGATTTGAATTGAGTTTGAGTCGTTAGTGATATGTTTTCTCGTTCTTCATGAGGATCACTGGCGTGTTCTGGACTTGATCATGTAGAGTATTCACACAAGGGACTTTTACCGTGACTAATAAACCAGATAAAGTTTAACTGAAAAGCCAGCTTATTTTTATGTCTGGATATGCCTACAAACATTCCTACACGAAATATTCCGACCCTGCTAAGGACTTTTTTGTGTACCTTGAGCTCTAGCAGTGACATTCAGAATCTGCACTCCTGGCCCGACAAGACAAAGTTCATCCAAGCGCGGAGAATTTGAATTTCAACAAAAGTGTGCACTTCACTGGCTAATGCACCTCAATTCCGGATCAGGTCACTTCTGAAGAAAGCAAGCTTTAGCTCAAAAAGATTTAATTTTCGGCAATACTTCACAATTGTAGTTGCTAAACTTTTCGAGCATAGAGGTGCAATCACATAGAGGAACCACAAAATCCGAAAGAAAAAGTTCTTTGGATTAAAATCGAGTATATGAATGGAGCAACGAAGTAACGCATTTTGCTCGGGTTTACAATCATGTTCAAGTGAATAAGTGATTTGGTCGAGAAAATAAATTCCATATCCGATTTTAGCATATCTCCTTACACATAAATCGGCTATCTTATTAGCTTTAAAAACATTTGTTCGCCTCTTAATTTGAACCCTCCTCCCCCACCCCTAGATATAGAGGTACAGAGCTCATCTACGAACTTAACCTGCGTTTTGGCCCAAAGAATTTAGCTCAAAAAGATTTATTTTTCGGCAATACTTCACAATTGTAGTTGCTAAACTTTTCGAGCATAGAGGTGCAATCACATAGAGGAACCACAAAATCCGAAAGAAAAAGTTCTTTGGATTAAAATCGAGTATATGAATGGAGCAACGAAGTAACGCATTTTGCTCGGGTTTACAATCATGTTCAAGTGAATAAGTGATTTGGTAACTTGACTGTCATATCTCAGTCCTATTCAGTTAAAATTTTAATAAATAAATAAAGTACCTTGCACAAATTCCATCCTAAACCAAAACATTTTTTTTTAACATCGTATCTTCCCTATCCACAATTTCGACTCTTAGCCCATTCCTCCATTCCAGGACCCACTCAAGATGCACAGGGCCATCTTAATCCTTCGACCCACTACGGAGCTTTCGGGGAAATATAAGTGTAAAGTTTCAACTTACGTAGATGAAGACGAAGATCACAGAGAGATGATCGTGTTTGGTAAGTTACGCCCTTAAATTGCAGGGGATAGGTAAGTGTGAATGAGACGGGGCTTAGGTTTTTATAGATAAAGAGTAATTATGTTTTAAATTTTTAGTTGATTATTTTGATCTTGAAGTGTCATACTGTATTTTCTTAACCAGATAGTGAGCGTTGTCTCTTCCTTTTATAGTGTGACGCGAGCGCATATGGTCAGCCGTGTTGACCGAAGTGTCAGTAGGGGGCTGAAAATGGTAAGGAGTAAATATTAAGGATTTTTGCTGTGTAGTGTTCATGTTTATTTGTTTCTCATTTAAGTCATAGGCTAGGTGGATAATTATAAGTTGTTGTGTTTAATTGTTTACTTATTAGTTACAAATAGTAATAGTAAATTGAAGCACAAGTCCTTAGGAATTTCTTTTTGCTGCAACAGGATATTAGTCATGTTACTCTATTTTATTTTCAATGTTTTGGTTAAAATTAAAAAAAACCTACCTACCTGCCTACCAACTAACCAACCAGTTACGACAATAGTGTGTTAAGCGGCAACTCCACTGGCAATCGTAAGACCGTCGTAACCATGCTAGGCCAGATATATAAAGTTAGCACACATTCATGCAACCAAAAGGAACAAAAAAAATGTAGATGGAAGCAGGAAGCCTTGCATATTTACTGCGCACAGCTTTTTTAATCATCTTTGTGTTTTAAATAATTCTTTGCGTTTTAATTATAGGCTAGAACGAAGAATATTTCAACAGGTGTGATGTGACGACGTATCCGACTAAAATGCTTATATAATTGTCTACTAATGCCGAATAAATTACCTTTAAAGTACGTGCACTTACAGCCAATTTCGCAGTCGAATGAGAATTTCCACCTACGCTCCGAAGTTTGACGCATCGCATGCAAGTTTCCCCATAGTGACGAGAATTTCGCATGAGTATTTTCGCACGCGAATCTTACTGAATTTTCTCATTGAATTTTGGCAAAGTCTGATGTAATTTTCCTAAACTATACACATTATAAACAACTTCTAGTCCGGTCAGAGAATTGGTTTCAGATGTGGATTCAGAATGTTTCCTCAGCCAGAGGCGTTACTAGCCAAAATGTTTGGGGGGGGGGGCAAGGTATTTACCGACTGACTGCATATGGTCATTTATACCTACCGTTTTTGCAGAAAAAAATCGACGGATTTCAAGAAAAACCGACTGATTTAAGAAAAAATCTACTACTTTTACGAAGAAGCGACTGTTTTGAAGAAAAATCGACTGTTTCCAAGAAAAACTGACAGTTTTACGAAAAATCGCGGCGCTTCGCTCCGACTCGGCTATTTTTTACCGACTGGCCGACAACATTGGGGGCGTCCCCCTTTTCCCCCCATATGGGACGCCCCTGTCCTCAGCTTATATCTCGACTGTCTGTTTGGGTTTTAAAACTTCCTGGCAGATTTCCGGTTTCGGCCGGACTCCGGTGAATTAGGCTACTCATCCGTCGAGAAAATAAATTCCATATCCGATTTTAGCATATCTCCTTACACATAAATCGGCTATCTTATTAGCTTTAAAAACATTTGTTCGCCTCTTAATTTGAACCCTCCTCCCCCACCCCTAGATATAGAGGTACAGAGCTCATCTACGAACTTAACCTGTGTTTTGGCCCAAAGAATGTTTGAACAAAATATCTTGACCTCTTGGAGAGTTATCGTGCTAACAGACGGACGGCCGGACAAACTTTACGAAGTCGTAAGTATCCCGTCACTAACGTTTTGGGATCCCAAAAAAGAGAAGAGAATTAGAGGTACTATAAACTTTCAAAATAGATAACAATAGGCACACAATCCAAAGCCTAGCACCAACATACAAACCACAAAAAACACACCTTTCCAATCATGGGGGGGGGTCTTCGAATTAACTAATCACTGAGTTTATCTGTAGCGACTATTGGCTCCGTGCCACCATAATTATCGCCTAGAAACATAGAAACATTTCGGTCCCAATAAGGAACTTGCAATTGACGCTAACTTGTGTTTGAGACGGTATATGGCCCAAACTTGGCCGAATCCAATTCATTCCATTTAGTACAATACTGAGCTTGGAATAATGAGCCCCAAACTTTCTCCCTCGTGGAAGAAGGAACTGCACTTTTCCTGGCCTCGGAAAAGTGACTAAAATACGCCTGAAAACAAATGCGCCCCACCAGATTACAAAACTCAGTATTTTATTTCCCATTTAGATTGTTAAAGGACATCTCGTACTGCATAGCCTTTCTGCTCAGATGCTCTTGCGTAGTTGACCAAATTAAAACCAAGCTATACAGAAAATGACACAAGACTTCGGTTGTTTCCAGCCTCTTTCAATGTCCCTTGCCTTGGACGACAATCTCGGCAAAAGTTTGCATAACCGATCTCCGGACGAATAAGCTCCTCAGAAACAATGATCAGGCGCATGACATGTCACGTAAAGAGAACGAACGTGGCAACCGCGATAATTAGTGTATTGCAAGTAGAAGAGATAATAACTAGCTGAGTTACGTCGATTACATGGAAATACCTCACCACAACCATACCATGCTATAAAAACCTCAACAAACTTGGTTGAAAGAAACTTTTCTTTCTCCTTTGTTTTTGGTTTGAAATATTTTACATGCCCGTAGTTCTAAATCACGCCACTAGGCTTAAACTAGCGCCCTGAAATTTCTGTCTTTCTGTTCCAAAGTGCTCATCCACCGCTACTGAAAATGGAATTCAATGCCATCTGATAAGATTCTTCATCTTACTTTGTGTTTTATTTACTGGAGCACCCAAATTTGTTTTATTTCATTATACAATCGTTATAGTCTTCTCAATATTTCTTCCTACATTTCTTTCTACTTCATTTTTTTCTTTCACCATCATGAACATTTGGTCTGGTTCAATATATGGTCTGTTTTTTCCTCTCTATATATTTAATGTATTCGCAAGCATATTCATACGCATTCGAAGACACAAGACGAATGAAAAGATCTTTATTTTCTGGTGGGGTAGGTCCCTAGGGAACTACAAAGGACATATGACAAGAAAAACAAGACCCATAACTGAAGAGAGTATCCCACCAACTGACAACAAACCTACTTGCAGTAAATTTCCCCCGAGTCTAGCCCCATATGGCCTAATGGAATTGTCCTTTGTCCGGTCAGAAGGGACAAGGCAAGATCTCGGCATGGACGACATCGACGGGGGGAGGGGGGGGGGCAGTCGTCCTCAATAAAACTCGAGGAACACTTTTTATTTATCTATATCCCATTAGAAGTTTGACAATAATGTTTGCTTATTTAGCAGAAAGGCTATACGAGAAGACGTGTACCACGTCGTAAACAATGAACACACTGACATAAGCTAAACTAAACGATCTGTTCGAAGTTTGAGCGCTGAAGTACAAACTTCAAGATGAGGTTGGGGTTTGTAGATTTCGGGATACTGGGAAGCAATACCATTGGTAATAGGTAACATGTAAGTTAAATCACGTCCTTAAATTTGCTTTGTTTTAACCTGCCAAGATGGGAAGAACATCGAGTTTTACGAATAAAAAAAATAATAATATAAAGATACGAAACAAATGAGATCAATTCTATCTAGATATCACGCGTCCTCTTGAAGTCCGTATACACCATGGACTTCATTAATCCCAATATAATCTGAAGTTTGTGTTTCACTGTTACGTATCGTTACTTTGTTACGTATGTCGATCAGTATTACGTAAACTCGGGTCGGATCAATATATGTCCTGGTAGCGTGTCCGACCGTTTAAACATCTCCCGTTACCCTAACTCGCGTGAACGCCTTCGTTAGAAAAATGGTGTTGCTTTATTTACAAGACTAGCCTAATAATAAAAGAGAAATATACTCAGTCCATTAGATACTATGTTAATCCCAGGTCCTAATACGACGCGCAACGACCGCTCCACTCCATAGTCCAAACTCGAAATGAATTCACTTTCAATGAATTCTCGCGCTCTCAAATGAAATGTCAATTCTTTGCGCTCGCCAGATCGGGTCTCGAGCGAGGGGGTGAATACTCGTGACACCCCCCATCTTCACAACGAACCGTCCCGGTTCGACCTTAACTTCAACCTCCCCCTAACAGCACTACCTCCCCCTAAAACGGTTCACAATCGGAGTCCTACAGAGCACAATCATTGAAATCTACAACCCACAGAGTTCAGGCTTCATAGCCCGCGGGTTCACACGCATAAGCACGGTTTGTCCACCGAGATGTTATTTAACTACAATGAGTCTAACATTAAATTCCTGTAAAGCAAATCCGCGACACCACTTCCACACAACCTCCACGAACCTTAGCCACACGAGTCCATACTCTTCCAGTGTCCACTCGCTCCACCGCTCACTCACTCCTTCACTCCTTTACACCAACGCGTCGAAAACTTCAAGCGTGCAAGTTTCGGGCACACTTCCTAATCTTGAACGTAAGTCAGTTAAAGTTCATCTGAAGAATGCATCAGAAGAATTAACGCACTGCACCTGCGCCGTAACTGCTCCAAATGTCAGTATAGCCGTTGATGAAGCACCAAGATAAACATCCTTTGCCGGTAGTTTCCAGCAATCGTAGTCACAGTGATTAGAAGAGCCAGCTATGTCGTATCTGGCAAGCTCATCACAGGAGTCCAGCAGCAAACACATATACTGCCATCTATAGTGCTCATGGCAATATCAGTTCAGGAGTCCAAATGTGCCACTTGGTGATGTGGGCACAAAACAAGTCGAATTGCAGTTAGCTACTTGCCGAAGAATGTTACGGCAAAAGCAGCGTTTCACGAACAAGTCTCTCGAAACGTATAAGTGTTTCAATTCAGGAGTCCAAATATGCCACTTGATGATGTGGGCACAAAACAAGTCAAATTGCAGTTAACTACTTGCCGAAGAATGTTACGGCAAAAGCAGCGATTCACGAACAAGTCTCTTAGTCGCTTCACATGGAGTTGCGACATGGCGAAGAAGTCTCTGTGTTGCTCAATTTAAATAGCAGGATAGCAAGATAGGCAACAAGTCGCTCAAAGTTGGCATGCGACAGTCGATACGTTCAGTTGCTCAAATGAGGGGATAACGGCAACATGGTACTTAACGAAACTCGGCTTGGCGGGGTGCGTATTTCAGCATCGTCGAATCAGGTGAGTCATACGTCGCGACATGGGTGGGTAGGCGATCCTCTAGTGGTTATACTGGTTATATCTCGCATGGCATCGGGAACGTGATGGAAGTGCTTTGGCAATGCCGGGACCTAGAACGGCATCATGGGTGATTAGCTCAGCTCGCCAAATAATATATCAGACTCGAGAGTCATTCGTAGTAGACAACGATAAATGGAAATCAACACTCAAACACTGTTGATAACTAAATAACTCTTTCCCGAAATAAACACATTTTCATGGCAGAACAACGCCGGTATAACAGTCATAAAACACAAATACCCAATAACTCAAACGTGGCGAAATCAAATCGCGATCTTTGAAATTAGCTGATCAAACCTAAGTTTGATCAACCAACTTCGAGAGAATATCTAGTATCCTCGACTTATTATCATTACTCGCAGAAAATACAGCATTGGCCCCTCCCAACTTGTCGTAATTCAACCGAGGTGGCGCTTTCAAACTTCTCTGCGGCCGTAAAGCGGGGGGTCTTGGGCTCGGAGAATCTTCCGTGGCATCATCCTCGGTGGAGTAATGTAGGGAAAATTCCGCCTGCCCCTGGCTTTCCTCAGTTTCAAATAACGCGCGCGGACTGATTCTTGAATTTGATGCAGATCGGAAAGAAAAGTCAGAAGAGTGATTTGTCGAGCTTTCACACTCCAAGAACGGCGTGCTTGTCACTAAACTACGGGTATTCGGTGGCGTACAGGGCGTGCTAGTCTGAGCGTTGTCAGTCGGGACGTTCACGACAGTAGGTTCAGTTTGTGCCGTAAGTGCTTGTGCAGTATCAGGTAAAGTCGCGTCAAAGTCAAAGTGGTCAAGTAAGTCGTCTTGGTCAGTACTGTCAGCGTTTTCAGGAGCTTCTTCCTCCTCCTCACTTTCAGAAGGACGCTCCTGCGGCGTTTCATAAGACCAAGGCGAACGCTCAACGGCAGGCTTGAGGCGATTATAATGGACAGTCACGGGGTGGGATCGTCCATCAACTTTCCGGATTTTATAATTTACCTCATTCAATTTCTCAATGACCCGGAATGGGCCATCAAACTTTGTTACCGCTAACTTTTGGCCTTTACCTTTTACTTTAACTCTCAAAAATACCATATCACCCGGTTCGAAAGGTTTGTGACAACCCTTCTTATCATGTTGTGACTTCTGGGCCACTCGGGCGCACGTAATATTCTCTCTGACCGACTCAAATGCTCTTTGCGAACGTGCGAGCATTTCCGACTTATACGACACATCCGTAGAATAAGAGACACTCGTTTTCATCAAATTATCAACTGGCAACACTGCGTCTCTCAAAAACATAAGGAAGAAACTGTTGTCTTTCGTAGTCTCATGCTGGGCAGTATTCATAGCGAAAGACACGTAGGACAACCATTTATCCCAATCATCACGGTGCTGCTGATCGACGAACTGGGACAAAATGTTACCCAGGTCCTTGTGCCTCCTCTCAAGGACTCCCACGGTTTGGGCATGTTCAGGGGTCGCGAATAAATGCTTAATGCCCATTGCGTCACACCACGCCTTAAATTCAGCATTTTTGAAGTGGCTGCCATTATCGGAGACAATAAAAGTGGGGAATCCGAATGTATGGCAGTACTGCTCTACGAACTCTTTTAGCACAGTATTACTCTTGGCATCTTGCAGCGGTATCAAGTGCAAGTGTCTAGTGAGATAATCTGTGACGGACAAAACGTAAGTATGACCTGAACTAGTCCTAGGGAATGGTCCAACCAAATCGAAAAATATAGTTTCCAGCGCGTTTCCTGGAATTGGAATATCCTGTAGGGGCGCGTTCGGCGTATTATTCTGCGGTTTGCGCTTAATACACGACTCACAAGAAGCGCAATATTTCTTACACACCGTATACATATTCTTAAAATACACGTGATCTCTTAACCTAGAATACGTTTTGAACGCTGAAAAATGACCTGCGTAAGGCGAATCATGGAAATGTACTAACACTTCTGGGACCATATCATGGGGTATAACTGGCACAATCTGGTGGTCCCTCTTGCGACATTTTCCTGACGGCACCGAAATGTGGCAAAGTATGCCGTTTTCAACCACAAAATTATCTATCTCTCTTATGACACTCTTCTCAATTTCGTACGGCATTGACTTACCACTTACCAAATAGCCCATAATACTAGAACAAAACTTATCACGGCTCTGCATTTTCTTCAACTTTTGAGGGTCGATAGTGGGAGGTAGGGTAGGTTCGACCTTTCCCTCCCCCACTGCATTTACAGTAGGTAGGCGCGTCAGCGCATCGCTCACTTTATTTTGACTTCCTGGCTTATAAATAATGTCAAAATCGTAATCCATAAGACTTAAAGACCAGCGCGCGAGTCTGCCAGTCGGATCTTTCACTGTCATTAGCCAACGTAGGCTTTGATGGTCCGTCTCGATTCGGAATTTAGTACCATAAAGATACTGCCGGTAGACTTTGGTGAAATACACAACTGCCAAAGCCTCTTTTTCCGTGACTGAATAATTCAACTCCGCCTTATTCAGCTTGCGCGATCCGTAATGAAGAATAACTTCTCGGCCATCTTGTACCTGTGAAAGCTTTGCGGCAATAGCTGTTCCTGATGCATCCGTATTCAGAATATACCCACCTTGTCCTACTCTTGCTAGACCTAGGATCGGTTCCGAAATAAGCTTTTCTTTTAACGTATCAAACGCCCTTTTCTGCTCCTCACCAAAAATATACTCAACTCCCGACTTGGTCAAGGCGGTAAGGGGGGCGGCAATTTCGGAAAATCGAGGTATGTATTTCCGGAACCATGAAAATAGCCCATGTGCGGATCTTAACTCAGAGATATTTGATGGATAATCCAGATCCTTCACAGCACGGATTTTATCTGGATCCGGACGGATGGTTCCATTTTCTAGCACATGCCCCAATATACTTACTTTGGTTGCTAGAAACGTACACTTCGAAGGTCTGAGCCTAAGCTTCGCTGCTCTGATTTTTGTAAACACGTCGCGTAAAACCGTAAAATGGGAGGGTACAGACTTAGTATGCGCTGTCACGTCATCCAAAAAACACTCAAGGCATTTATACAAAAAGTTCCTAAATACAGTCTCCATCAACCTCTGAAACGTAGAAGGCATGTTACATAGACCGAAAGGAGCGCGTATAAACCTGAACAATCCGTAAGGGGTAATAAAACCTGTTTTGTCTCTGTCTGCCCGCTCCACTAGGACTTGGTAAAAACCGGCAAAAAAGTCCATGGTGCTGAAAACCTTGCTGAGACCCATTCTGTCGAGAATATCTTGCACTAACGGAAGCGAATAACAGTCTTTAACGGTGCTACTGTTAAGCCGTCGGTAATCAATTGCCATCCGTACTTCGCCGTTTTTCTTCTTAAGCAATATGACAGGCGAACTGTACGGCCCATTCGACTCTTCAATAATATTAGCCTGCAGCAACGTGTCCAGCTTTTCCTTGAAAACAGTGCGCTGGCTATGCGGAACATTATACGGCGCACTTTTAAACGGTGGGGCATTACCGGTGTTGATAGAATGCGTAATGACGTTACAAGCATCCAAATGCGACTCGTGTGTAGCAAATATATCCTTAAACTCATAAGTCAAATCGACAAGCGCACTTCGGTCACTCCCAGACTCGATGTGATCTAGCTTAAGTAGACCTGTAAACTCTTCCTTCGACATATCTTTGGGCGCTTTAGGCTGACTGGGGTCGCAAACGGTTGGATCTTGCGGTGCATAACTTTGGGCGGAAACAGATCCACTAACCATATTAATCACGTGATTCGCGACCTCACCCGGGTCTGACATAAGATCCTTTTCATCTACCGGGTATACGACGCCTAACGAAATTTTTCTAAGACGTATTTCCTGGTCCGTCGGGTTGGTAACTAATAACGAAAACAAACCATCGTCGCTAATATCCACTAACTGATCCGATATCTCATACTTCGCTGCATCACTACTCGTAGAAGCAAAGTAACCTAGCCTCGGTAACCTAATATTTACATTATCCCTAACAGACTTTTTATTTACAGCTACGCGGACTCGAATTCTTTTGACCGAAAATGACGGTAACATACAATGCGCGTCGGAAACTCTTGCGTCGAAACACTCGTCATCATTAGTGGGGGCACTACCGGAGGTATTATTTACACCACCGCAAACATATTCTCCATTCAAACCAAAACCATTTTCAGTTACGCAACAGCTCTGCAAACGCTCGTCTTTAAATGACACATCACAACTCTCAGCATCGAAGACTAATCGATTATTTTTCATACTTTCAAAACCGAACACCATGGGGTATGGTAGAGACGGGCATACGTATACCATCACACGTACTTTCCTATCCCCTAACCTAAGGTTAATTTTCGCCGTGGCACTATACTTCAGGGGGTTATTCGTAATGGATTTGAACTCACCTTCCATTATTTCATAATCACTCACACACGACGTAGGTAATTTACGAAAAACACTTTCCCGTATTAATGACCTACTAGCCCCTGAATCATACAACACAGTCATAGCACGACCTTCTATGCTAAAACAGTGAACTATCGGTAAATCTGCCCACGACTTATCGTAAACCTCATTCAAACTTAGCTTAGCTGTTGCAGGTGCCTCCACTTGGTCGCCAGTATTTCCTGCGTCTACTTGCGACCGTTGGAGTTTAAAACTCCAACCTTATTCCGACAAAAACGCATTATGTGCCCGACGTGTCCGCAAGAATTACAAATCGGTTTACCGTCGGCCGAATACCGGTTGGTTTGCGCCCTTCTGTCCGATCCACTTACCATCGTATTCGCTTTAGGAGTTACCGACCCCTGATTTGATCTACACGCTTCCTTACCGTTTCCAAACTGACTCTGACCTTGGCCGCCGTTACTACCGCTGTGAGGGGTAGGATTACTTGTCTGGCGTCCGTGATTACCAAACTGACGAAAACCGCGAGCGTACGTTTTAGGCTTATTATCTGCACTTACCGAATTAGCCTGTCCATCGGAAATAGACATATACCGTAACGCCGAATCAATCTCGTCCGCTTTTGCGAGAACTCCAACAGCACTCGCGAAATCAGTAGGCTCTTTTTGAAGAATTAGCCTCGCGTAATGTTTCGGTAGGCCGTTACACAACTCATGCAACATAACTGCATCTGTGGCTGCGGCACCGAATTTTTGGACGCACGAATCTTTTACGAGACCACAAAAAGCGACAATACTCTGGCCGGGTTTGAAATGTAGACGCTCGTATTTCAACTTACGAATATTCGTCGTCTCGGCAAAGCGCACCTCGAACGCGTTTTTAAACACATCAAAATCAGTGAAACTAGGCTTACCCGTCGACCAAAAAGAAAAAGCATCTTTCTCTAGCTTTAGGCCTAAAAATGTGGACAAATCATTCCATTCAACAATTTTTGTCACTATCTCAACTTTCTGGATAAATTCGGACACATCAGACGTTCCAGAGTAAACAGGCAACGATTCGAGCATTTTCAAAATCAACTGCGGCTTTTCCACGTCGTATTCAACCTTGGGCGGCATTTTTACCCAAAATATCAATATCACAAAAAAAAAAAAAAAAAAATAGGCCTAGCCGGAAAAATAAATAAATAGCAACTCAACGGGAGGGAGGGTGGGAAGACCTCGCTAAGCCACCATTGTTACGTAACGTTACTTTTGTTATTACGTATGTCGATCAGTATTACGTAAACTCGGGTCGGATCAATATATGTCCTGGTAGCGTGTCCGACCGTTTAAACATCTCCCGTTACCCTAACTCGCGTGAACGCCTTCGTTAGAAAAATGGTGTTGCTTTATTTACAAGACTAGCCTAATAATAAAAGAGAAATATACTCAGTCCATTAGATACTATGTTAATCCCAGGTCCTAATACGACGCGCAACGACCGCTCCACTCCATAGTCCAAACTCGAAATGAATTCACTTTCAATGAATTCTCGCGCTCTCAAATGAAATGTCAATTCTTTGCGCTCGCCAGATCGGGTCTCGAGCGAGGGGGTGAATACTCGTGACATCACTCAAATCCACCACACGTTATGGGTCCTCAAGCAACAGGTCCCAAGTCCGCCCTTTACTGCCTACCTATATCTACCCTATTTTACCTCGGTCATGCGCATGAAGACTCGGGGACGTTTTGCCATGGGGACTATTTGTCATGTATCAGGCGCCCGATCATTGTTTCCGAAGAGCTGCTCGCGTCCGAAGGCCGGTATTATGCACATTTTGCCAAGATTCTCATCCAAGGCAAGGGGCATGGAAAGAGGTTTAAAAACGGCCGAAGCTGTGTATAATTTTCTGTAAGCACAGCTTAGTTGTAAATTGGTCAACCATCTCAGAACATCTAAGCAGAAACATTATGAAGTGCGAGGTGTTCTTTAAGGATCAAAATGAGTGACAAGCAAGAAAATGGGCCTGGGAAAAGGCTTAAAACAGCACAAAGCCGTGGATAGCCTAGTTGCACAACTTTCAGATAGCGATGAGCAATGGGCCTGGGGAAAGGCTTAAAACAGCCAAAGCCGTGGATAGCCTAGTTGCACAACTTTCAGATAGTTTTGAATATTGAAACATAAATAGTAAAGAGTGCGAGGTGTGCTTTAAGGACAGGCTTAAAAAACGATACTCCAGTCAACCACAAACCCCTGATTTTTGGATACCCTATGCCAAACGCTGAACATGTCTAACGTTTGGCATACCCTGTGCCTAACGCTGGATATATTCCAGGTGCTGGATACTGTAACCCGGGAAAATATTGATGATTTGAGTGAAGCTAAAAAATCAACTAATCATAACTCTTTCATATTGAGGTAAGTCAGGGTTAGGTTACCAGCAAGTAGCCAGCGTTTGGCATACGGCATCCAGCGTTAAGTATAGGCTATGCTAAATAACCCAGCATTTGGGTATACAAAAATCAGGGATTTGTGGTAGACTGCGATATTCCTCCTTACACCCAACTACCCTCATTTCCCAATACGTGTAAGCTTTTTCTCACATTCAAAGTTCCATGAACTACAAATGTCTTAACTTCTTTCAAGTTGCACCTTTTTGCGATTACGGCCGTGCACCCTTTTTGCTTTCCAGGTTTTTTGCTGGCTTTGCACTTTTTGGGATCCCAAAACGTTAGTGACGGATACCTATGACATCGCAAAAGTTGTCCGTCTGTCCGTCCGTCCGTCCGTCTGTCAGCACGATAACTCTCGAAGGGAATGAGATATTTTGATGAAATTTGGTGTGAGGATTCTTTGGGTCAAGAGTAAGGTCAAGTTCGTAGATGGGCACTGTAGCCCTACATTTAGGGGTGGGGGAGGGGGTTTAAATTAAGGGGCAAACAAAACATTTTGAAACAGCTAATGTGACGATTATGGGGTAAGAAGACATGCTGAACACGATGGTGAAAACTATTTTCTCGCCGGACAAGTAGTTTGCCCGGCCTCCGGCCAAAACCGGAAAGTTTGTTAAAAGTAAAAGTTTTATTTGAAGTTAATTAGATGTTCGATTTAGGGGTAAGAAGACATGCTAAACACGATGGTGAAACTCATTTTTTGGCCGGACAAGTAGTTAGCCCGGAATCCGGCCGAAACCGGAAAATTTGTTAAAAGCAAAAGTTTTATTTGAAGTTGATTAGATGTTCGATTTAGGGGTAAGAAGACATGCTGAGCACGACAATGAAAACCATTTTCTCGCCGGACAAGTAGTTCGCCTGGAATCTGGCCGAAACCGGAAAATTTGTTAAAAGCAAAAGTTTTATTTGAAGTTGATTAGATGTTCTTAATAGGGATAAGGAGATGCGCCGAATTCGTTTCTGAACTATCTTTTTTTGGCTGGACAAGTAGTTCGCTCGGAATTCGGCCGAAACCGGAAATTTGGCAGAAGTAAAGCAGGAAGTTTCGATCAGTTTTGTCGAAATAAATATGGCTTATACAGGTATATCTGAACTTAATTTTCTCAGATGATTAGCCTGGCGAAGACTGGAACTGGCGTAGTCAAGACGTAAAAATATTAAATTTTTGGGATCCCATCGAAACCTTTGGTCTTGTTCATTTTATTTTTACCAACCCTGTTTTTTGCGTGTCGCGATGCTTGCGTATTCATTTGCTGAAACCCAGGACCCTAAAAGTCACTCGACACTCGTAACGGACCCCCTTTTTGCAACCTTTTCTCCCTGCTATTCCTCTCCTTAGTAAGCCTTTTCTGTTTTTATTACACTTCACCATGCCAGTCTTTTACTTGATCCCAACGGAGCCTACTTTAAACTCATGTGTCCCCAAGGGAAATTCATGAAAAAAAAAATCTGTTTTTAGGTGGAAGCTAGGATAGGCTACCGCAGGCCTCTAAAACTTGCAGAAAACGACACATTGCCAGCTGGTGCTTTAAAGTAGAAGTGAAGGCCTCAATTATCCATTTTTTTTTATTGTCAGTCTGATTAGGACGCACTCCTCAACACGGCCAGACCTGGACAAATAATGTAGGCTACTGGATAAAGCATCGTGAGGGATTTGTGGGAGTCAGGTTTTCTCTCTTTGATATCGAGTTTCAGCCTGTAATTTTTACTTTATTTTGCTTTCCCGCCAAACAACTTGACAAAAATCCAGCCACTGATATTTGCAAATTAAGTACAACACGAATTCAAAGGGTTTGAACCATTCGATGTTTTTATTCTCTCCGGTTCAAACCCTGAAATAATTGTAAGTGCAGAGTATCGTATTTTTTATGTTTATGTTTCAATTAGAGTTAAAAATAAAAAAAACTTGAACTGAAAGGTAGACGCTACTTAAGGACATAGGGAGATGGGCTTTCCTCAACCGGGTCGTCGACGGTGTGAGCAAATCCTGTCGACGTGATTTTTAAAAAGATTGACAAGCTCTTCAAAGACCATCGCAGCCACCAACAGTTTGAATTTAGCACAAAAAACCTACGTGGCCACGAATTCAAGGTGCAAGGTAGATGCTATAGTACCTTAAGGCGTTTTTCCGTGACAATCCAGATTGACGATTCACAATCCGGATTCTCCAAAATGCGTTTTCCCTGACAATCCAGATTATGAAAAATCGTTTTCTGTGACAATCTGACAATCCGGATTCGTGCTTGGATTGTCGATTCGAGAATCTTGCAACGGAGCAAGATCGTCGGATCGTCGTTTGTACAATCTGGGATTGTCGATTCGCTGTTTCTCTGAAGAATCCGTGATCTTGGATTATAATCCGGGATTGTCGCGGAAAACCGCCTTTAATTACCTTAATTTGCACTTTCGGAGCAAATTAAGATCCGTAGATCTGTTGAATGCTCCTGAGTTGAATCGGTGGTATCTCATAGCAGGTATGAGCAAGACGGGATGTCCCACTCATACTTCCAGTCTTTCGTGGCCCACTTTTAGTCCAGTGCCTTCTTGAATTCAAATTCAAGCTTGAGGGGTGGGGGCTGACTGAGACTGTTGCTTCGCGCAGTTATTCCAGAGGTTGACGACTCTAATCACAGCTTAACTACTAGGCAGTTGCGCAAACATTTTTCAAAAGCAACACAAAGCTATCGTCGCGACACTAATTGGCGCTGCGACAAACCTAGACACTCTCGCAGTTCGAAAATTGATTCCGAAGAGGCAACATGTGCGGCGTGCGCAATAAATGTGAGACCTCCACTGCTTTCTTCTGATAACATTACGCACCCACGGTGGTCACAACAGAAATTTCTGTTTTCACTCACGGAATAGACCCTAGATCTTTCCGCGCTGATTGGCTGTGGGAGCGCCGGAGGTTAACGCCTACTCTAAAGATGTGTGTTGAAATCTTTCTATGGGCAAGATACGACTCCGCGCAACTGCCTAGTAGTTAAGCTGTGACTCTAATGGTGAAGAAACTTTTTCAGGCCCTGGTTTTGACTGACTGTTGAGCAGCTTCTTTGAGTGTCCTCTGGCGCATTCTGGGAAGGTTGGGTAGCTAGGCAGGATCTAGGCTTCCCCAACCGAGCCGTCAGCAGTGTGAGTAAATCGGACACACGTGATCTAAACAGCTTGACAAGGTATTTTGAAGACCATCGTGGCCGCAGAAATTTTCAAATCTAGTACAAGACGAATTCAAACTGCAAGGCGGAAGCTATTTCACGGAGATCGGAAGATGGGCTTTTTCCAACCGAGTAATCGAAAAATGGAACAGACTGCCATCGAAATAGTAAACAGCAAGGATGTCACTGCCTTCCAGCAGATGTTCGACCCTTACCATATACAGTTGGCAAGACAGTAGGGGTGTGCTTATTTGAACGTCACCGAACACTGGACAGTCGCCAATGAAAACACTTAATACATATACCAAGCAACTTTTACTGCAAAACGCTTGTCAATTTTTTTTAATTTATCAGTTATATCTCACGCAGATTAACGTTTAAATACCTTGCCATCATTTTCTATTTTTTCTTCTTTAGGGATTCATTCGTTCACAGATTGACATCTACCGGTTTGAAACTAAATACACTTTTTTTTCAATAGGCGATGCCACGAAGAAACTTATTCGGAGTTTTTTCTTTCACCGAACAGGTAGCGTTCAATCGGTTCAAACCGGCAGACGACTCGATCTGAATTTCTTTACCTCGTTGCTAGTTCATTCAAACCAGCGAACGGGATGAGGAGGACCGAATAGTTTATGAAAACACAAATTTTCAATTTACTTTGGTGCCAGGAAGATTGCTGAAACAATTGGCTGTTCACTGATACAAGGCTATTTTCCCTTTCTATTTGACAGCTTTATGCTCGGTTTTACGAGCGTTGAGAGTTGTTAAAAATAAGATGTACTTGCCTCCACTCGTGTACTTGATATGTTTTTTAATACTTTTTTCGTCTAGTATTGTAAGAGGCTTGCGCCTATTCTTTTTGTATTATAAGCCCCTTGACTACCGGAAATAAAATTCCATCACATACAATGCTGTCGGGATATCCTAACAGCCTGTCAACCAAAAGCCGTCATAGCGACACAGGATTCCCGGCTCTCCCCTTGTTATTTTCTTTCCGTAGGGACTGAGAGAGCTACCGTTTTTTCCCTGATCCTCGTTAAAGGCAACTGCTAATTAGCCAAGGTTCCCAGGTCGTCATTAGGAATTGCTGTGCTAGTACAACGATGCCTTGAGGTCGATTTTATTTTGAGGAAAAGATAGCCTTAGTTACTCCCGGGGAACGACACATGAAACAAGACCAGCAGCCTCGATGGGACCGCACACACTTCGTACAATCTATAAGTATTGTTGATTTTCTTATGCTGTGGGATAGGCCACAAGACACTGGCCGAAACTAAGGCCGCAAATGGCCCATTTGTCTCAATTTACCCCCCCCCCCCCCGAAAACAACAACAACAGTTGGTGGCAAGCCATCACTCGATACACAACTAATGAAAATACCAAAATACCATATTGTTATCGGGTATTTCCAAATTTAAAAGCTGTCCGAGCTTCCCTTTTCTCATAACAGCATGAGGGTTCAAACTCAAAATATTATTGAATCAACGGCCAACAAAGGCCATACACATCTTCCAACGACAACAACAAACACAAATTAACAACAGCATACTAATACTAACACTATACTCAAACTGGAGGAAAATTGCATAAAAGCAATTTCCCCCACGACAACCCGATACCCGGTTATCAAAAGGTCGTAGGATATCTCCAATTTTGGGGCAAACTGAGTTACCCCCATGGTTAGATTCTCCGGCCAAAACTACGCATCTCCGTGGTCCCGTCAACAATATACGACGATCTAAGAGCCATCTAGTCTAGCCATACGAGTCTCTGATCAAAACTATTTGACATGCGAGATATATGATTTTCCGATCTTAATTTGCGTCTCACGTAAAACTGACTAATGTGAAGATACGAGATAGCCGAGTATCAATATTGGGAACGTCAGCCTCATGTGTCGCCCAGCCAAGACAGTCAGCAACTGACAGCAACGGGTGTTCAAACTCAACAGCTCAAATCCTGTGTCAACTAATCACGGCGATCGTTGGGCACAGCTGTGGCACCGCTTCCGGCTCTTCCGCTAGGTACCTGGCGATTTTGCATCGGCAAGAAGAGTTAGTCACCAAGGGTATTCTTTTATCATTTTTATCCGCAGTCCCGCATGATAAGAAATTAGCTCCTCCGCTTTTATCATTTTTGTTCCACAAGAGTTACGGTCGTTACGATTTGCTTATGATGGTCGGAGCACCGTAAGTGATCATAACTATCTATTCAGTAGCAATTCCCGTCACAACGGCAACGTCTGCCCGCACTATTATTCGTTCCGTTCCAGAAACTGGGAGAAATAAAGAATAAATGGGTTTATTCCAACAAATAAAAAACAACCAACGCTTCAATGCCCAGAGGGTAACTTTTGAGGGACTACATAGGGGAGAGTGGTATATGCAGGGACGGATTTTGGAAAACCTCCAAAATGCATGGTTAACATTGGAGTAGAAAAATTGTTTATATATGGCCCAAATGAAAGCCCCGGAACTGCTGCATAAACTGTGATTTTTCCAGATTTTTCTTGTATAGCTAGAAGAAAAAAAGGGGGGTGTCCCTGCTTATACCATTTGTCCCACTAAGTACCGGGGGTGGTATATCTTGGGACACGAGGTGGTATACTCTGGGACATAGTAAAAAGATTCATGTATTGGTAGAAAACTTCGACTATTCATCGTATAAAAACTACATTAAAATTCGACTTTAAAAGTAAAAATATCTTAGGCACAAGACTAGACTACCAGTCAGCAAACACGAAGTTTGACGCTGCTCTGGAAGCTGTACCGGGTGCTGGGGTAGGAGGCGACAACTTTTTCAAAATGTCTTCCCTTGGATAAAATATTGAGTCTTCTCGGTCAGGCCACTTCCACTTTCTTAGACCGGCCATGCACATGACACTCACTGCTCTGACACTGTTCTCGTTTTTCTCTTGGACAGACCCAGAAAAATACATGTAAATACATGTCCCACTACATACCACTTGTCCTTGTCCCAGTATATACCATGCGACCTCTACTTGCAAATTGTGTCCGATTTTTTTTACTGTTGTTTATTTTTCCACCAGATGGCCACACGACGTGGCCTGATGTTTTAGCTGTCGTTTGCTATCTTACACACACAATTTCTGCAAACCGTTACAACTATTGCCCAAATATTTTTTGGGGGGTATAGCCGAAACTTTGAAGTCGATTTTCTCAAAAACGAAAGTAGCAACTTACCAAAATGATAGAACTGTCATGTCCGCCATTGAATGAACTTTACTAGGTGGCTTTATTGGATTTTTTAAAGAACGCTAGATGGCAGATAAGTACCGTGTCCCACCTTATACCCCGTCCCTGCATATACCACTTACCCCTAACTTAAGTTTATATTCCATAAGGGAGCTAGGGTTAGTATAAAAGGCAGAATAAGCAAGAGGTGTCCTTGAGGGCCATGGATGCCATACTGAGAGAGATTGCAGCCTACCACGAAAACTGACTTTTCTATACGATCATCAAAATGAGCAAAAAACAAAAATATTGCGTGCTAAAGTGAATGAGCATCCAAATTCTGATGTTACGCCTGATTTCGGAATTCTTGATCCGGACACAATGGGAGGCGTAGGGAAGCAAGCTGCATCACGGGCCTATAAGCGTTATTTTGGCAAAAATTTACGCTCGCTAACCCACCTAATGTTTAGTGTTAATCAAGGGTTGTTTTCAATCACTATGTGTTTTTTTTTAACTTCTTTTGTTGTTTCTTTTTTCCACTTATCTGTTACTCCGTCATATATGCATGGCATTAATAATAAAAAAAACATAACAGGGTTTTCTGCTTTGAGACTTAAGTATGCCTATACGTTTGGTAACTACAAAGAAAACGGTTTTCCGACACTTTTTTTTTTATTGTCTCATCGCACATTACTGGTGTAAAGTGTAACACTCGGTTTTGAGTGTAAAATGTGGTATGGTACCAGGGCAAACAGACGGTTTGCATTTGCTTTCGTGTCAGTAACCCCTCACCAGTGTTGCCACTTTTCTCTGACGGATCCTGCGACTCTTGGCGGCAAAAACCTGTGACATTCTGGCGCCTATGAAACTGATTCCTTTTTGCCACTACTAACGAGAAATCTCGCTTTATCATCTTCATAAGCATATGCCTCAACTTTTTTGCTTCATTTTCGTATTTACTGGCAATCAACCGGTCGCAGAATTCTGGCTCACTTTGTCAAAAAACGAAAATCTGTGACAAACTGCAAAACTCTGCTACCGGTGGCAACACTGCCCCTCACCCCATTCTTCAATTTTCTGAAAAGCTCAATTTAGGTCGTCATGACAGCTCGCTCAATTGTAGTTTCAATTTCCTTTTTCATTGCAGCTCCAGCGAAGGTTTTCAAAATTTGGCCTTACAAGCCGGTGCCAAATAAGGTCAACGTGACCTGCCTGGCAAGCGGAGTGTTCCCAGAGCCAACTTTGGAACTATATAGCGGCGTTAAGGCTCCTTTAAAAAAGTAAGTTCCATAAGAGCTACGAGTCTATATTTTTTACGCACGCTAGGGGATATGAACTACTCTTGCCGATGTATGGAGAGGCGGTAGAAATCCGGAAAAACGATAATCCGGTAAGACCATGCGTAGTCGAATATATTATCGATACCAAGCCCGATGCAAACGAGCGGAAGGTAGGAGCTATGCGGAACATCACAATTCGTTATCTCTACAAACAGCTATATCGCAGTAAAGCCCCGGAAAAGAAATTTCGACAGCAAATGTCGATTGGTTGTCTACCACTGTGACGTCACATATGACGCGCTGCAGAGCCGGTCAGCACCTCGCTACATTTTTTCCTCTGATATGCGCAGTGGCGAAGAGGGAAGTAGACCGGCATCAACTCTAAGCTTGGAAAGTACCTCTAACTCAGCTCAGTTTTGTCGGGACATCCATAGTCGCTACATGGGACTAAAGACGGAGGTTCTATTGGCTTATTTGTTCTTGCTATGACAAACGTTGGGTATAACCGGTTCCCCTATAGACAATTCGGGAATTTTTAGTCTGCACCTATGACACCCTTCAACCTACCATGTAGGTTCTAGGTTTTCCCACCACCGGCATCGGGCGCTAGTGCAGATCCCAGGCACTTACAGACAACTGACAGATAAACATAATCTTTTCCCCAAGCTCTGTTTTTTTTCCCGTGACGAAAAATATTTCCATCTCAACTTATTACCGGAGATACCAGGCTAAAGCAATTTTTACGCCAAATCCTAGCGACACCATCCCTTATTAAAAAAGTTTAGACCAATGTCAGAAAAAGCCCCCTTCCGCTTTCTGCCAATTTCCCTTTATTCCTAGCAAACCGCCTTCAATAACCTTCCCTAGAGAATTTTCCCTTCGCTTTTCTAATAGGACCTATAATCCGGGACGTTTTCCACAAAATGATGGTCAATTTTTCTATGAAAAGGGCTCATAGTGATGGAACAGATAAGAATAGGTCTTGTCACACAGCTCACAGGTCGCAGCCCTTGCTAGAAATACATCATTCACGATAAGATGGTCCGGAAGTAGTGTTTTTCCAAAACACTCTTGGTTGCCAGTACAAATTAGGGATTCTCTTGTTAGCGCTTGCCGACACTGGCCGGGCTGGAGCAAAAGTACTTGTTTTTTCTCGCAAAAAAAACACACAACAAAAACAAAAGCGCGCCGTGGTTAAATGCTGAGAAATCATGGCGAACCGTTTAACAGCTCAAACGATTGGTAAGGAGCTTATCTTTCTAATGAAATATGGAAATATGTAGTTTGCTGGAAGTTTTTCCGAAAAAATGACAACTTAGAACCTCCGGAAGAACGAGAAACATCACCTAAATGAATCCTCAAATTTGATTCAAATCCTATGTGAACCAGGTTTTTTCGCGCCAGTGACGTTTTTTGCTCTTCGATAGGCACACGACGATTCTTCAACACTAAGAGCGTGTTCCACCCCTCTACCAATAGTAACTATTAAGTAGTAACTCCGTTCCAGCCTCACGAAAAGTTACTACGCTGACCGTTCCAACCTTCTCAAAATAGTAACTAACAGTAACTATTTGCTTACCACGCTCGGGAGCGTAGTAACTATACGCATCGCTGTAACGTGATTGGTCCGATCAGCCCGTGGCCTGATATTAAACCGAAAAAAGCTTTCCAGCCTAGCGTAGTAACTACGGTGACTAACGTAGTAACTACGGTAAGTAGGGTAGAACACGCTCCAAGAGTTAGTCTTCAAGAGTATTAAGCATAACTTTATCGCAAGACATGCTAGACTCAAGCGCGGGAGAAAGTCATGACTACTATACCAAACAAAGTTTCGGAAATTTCTCTGCTATTATATTATTTTAGTTTCTAGGGATTAAATGTGCAACTTGTCAGGTACCAATACGTACTTTAAGGGGTACAAATTGTTGTTTGGACAATCAAAAAATGAACTGAAGAAAAAAGTACAAAAAGTTGCCGAGCATTTCGCAGCTATTTTCGACTTTGGAAAACGTTGCACCTTTTCTGGATATATTTTCAGAAACCTAGTGGAAATCTCCGCGAAAAAGTTGCAAATAATTAAATATAAATTAGCAAACAACAAGAAGATTTTTTTTTTTTTACCGTATCAATAATGATAATGGTATCCATCCTAATTATAGTATACTAGTATTCATAAACATAATAATAATACAATAGCGGAATAAAAATGAAAAATGGAATCGCAGAGTGGCAAGAAACAAGGTCAAACCTCGGGTCAAACCTCTCTGTTCGAAAGCACGACCTTCTTTCGGTAGCTTTTATTTGCATCGCAGATATGACAAAACAAGGGTAATTGACGAAAAAAAATCGAAAGCACGACCTTCTTTCGTTAGCTTTTATTTGCATCGCAGATATGACAAAACAAGGGTAATTGACGAAAAACAGACGGAAAAATAGAAGAGATACTTATACAATCAATTCGACAGGCAAATTAATGATGACCTTACTCTTTTAATTCCAGGGCAGATATTTCGAATTCTGAACGGTTTGTCAGACAAAGCAGAAACTCATATGAAGTACTGATCTACAAGTTTTACGATGACAGCGAACTAGAACCCGATACAGTCTTCGAATGTCGGCTAGGAATACCAGGAACAGAATACCAAATCAGAGAGAATTCTGTTTACTACCCTGGTAAGTAGCTTTCACGACCACGCAAGAACGAATAAGCCTATAGGAGAACAGATGGGTTTTTTTCGCGTTGTATCTTTTAACTCATTCCCGTCCAGTATGAACTAGCCCGGTGAATACGCTTCAACGTACCCCCGGTAACGCCAACGGTCTTAAAACCTATTTTTTTTTTTTTCGAGCGACTTAGCTAATTAGCGTCACCTAAACTATCCTCTATCTCTATTTTTTTATACAATTTTAGCTCCTTTCTCTTACCCTTATTTTTCCTCAATTTTTAAAAATGGCCTTTTCACGATAAATTGGTCTGGAAATATTGTTTTCCAAAAATACTCATACTTGTTTAGTGAAATTACGAATTCTCTTGTTAACGGTTGCCGAATTAGACCAGGCTTCGCGCAAAAAATACTCTTTTTTTGGCGAAAAATTCAAAAGAAATGCGCGCCGTGGTTAAGTGCTGCACGAATGCAGAGAAATTAGGCATGACACCAAGAAAACTGCTGTCTCCCTATCTCGGTCATACAAACATGCTGAGTCGAGTAAAATACGACCGACTGCCGATTCAAACGAGCGGCTTCGCGCCATATCACGTTTCGTTACCTCTAAAAATAGCTAGATCGCCGGTAAGTTGCTAAAGAGGAAATCTAGAAGTCAACGCTGATTGGTTCTATGGACGCGCTCCAGAGCGGATCAGCGCGCGGAGTACGCCTCCTGCTCTGCTCGCCTCTTTCGATATTTCTTGTGCGATAGGCAACGGTGAAGACGGAAGAGGAGTAAACGGGTCAACATCAGCTCAAAGCTCGAGTAAATACCTCCAGGTCCGCTCAGATTTGTCGGGGTTTTCATAGTCACTGACTATTTGTTCTTGATGACACTATCATTTGTTAGACGACAGCTTGGGAAACCCATTAAAATCTCGGATAGCACTGAAAAGTGAAAATGTCAACTAAAGTGATTCCCACGGATTTTAAGAGGGAGATTCGGAGGTTAGTAGACCATGTACGTCGTCACTGGGGGTGTGAAAACAGTGAGAAGCAAGAGGGGTCCTTGTCAGGTAGGTTGGAACGCAACTGTTTTACATTTCCGAAACAACTATTCATCATGACGCACATTCACACAGATATCTCAAATTGTCGTTCAGACCACCACACATTGGGCACGAGTGAGGACCGGACCGAAATTCTTGTACACGCACAAATCGAGTTGTCTAGCCCTTGTGATCTCCTTTCCACTAAGCCTAGGAAATCTTGACGAGGAGTGTCGAGAGGTCATTAAAAAGAAGCCTTAAAGGGGAGGGGTCTCAGGTTTCCTTAATCACTAGAAAAATAAGGCCCTTGGGCTCAGCGACTCAAGGAAGAAAGTCTTACGTTCCCTTTTTTTGCGAAACAGGCCCGGATTTAAAACCACTTACGTGGAAGCTTATAATGAGGGCAACTTTGAAAGACGCTTCTAAGGGACCCGTTGTGCCTATTATGCAATTGCAACCTAGTTCCGTAATTGCATTCATTAGTTCTTAACCCCGGAGACCCAAATTTTATATGTTACATTCGCCATACCTTACTACTAATCCTTGCTCTTGCCGTGATTCGCTATTTTCCATTCACGTTATGCTCCCGACGAGTGTTCAAGTAGCCTATCATGCTATTGACGCGGAAAATCGGTCATCTGAATTTTGCTGAGTTTTTGGTAGAAGTCAATGGTCTTGGGAAAAGGCTTAAAACAGCCAAGCTGTGGATAATTTGTTGAAAGAATAGCTTACTTTTACAGTATTCAAATAGTTTTCAATAGTGGAACATAAACAGTAAGTAGTGCGAGCTGTGCTTTAGGGCCCTGAAACACAAGCATGTGGTTCCAACTCCGGGCGAACTGTCTCCCATTACGAAGTAGGAAAAAGGTTTTTGAAAAGAATAGGTCTTTGCCGGTGGCCGAGTATGCTTGCCGATTTTGTGGTGTTTTTGTGGTGCGATTTTTTGTGTTTGTGTTTTGTGTTTGCGATTTTGTGGTGCAGATTCAGGAGGTCAGGTAATTCAGTCTGTATGTGAATATTTTAAGTGTATACTGGAAGTTTAGATTGGAGGTAATTTGGTTAATAGTAGAAGGGTAAAAAGGAGTAATTTTTGTGTATGTAATATTGAAGGTCAATTTTGTTCGTTAAGTGCGAGAATGAATGCTGATGTATGGCCCTTTGATGGCTTTAATAAAGTATTATTATGAAATGGTTCACAACATGACCATATCAAGGGGGGGTAGGGGGTTCAACCGCCCCCGAAAAATGCGAAAATAATAGGTTTCGACGTGAGGGCACCCCCCCCCCCGAAATAAATTGCTGGATACGGATCTGGCTTACAACCAGCTGCTTTACTCGTACCCAAGTTCAACCGTGAAGCTCTCTTAATATGCAATCTACTGTCTAGTCGTGATCACGATACGAAAGCTGAAAACCTGCCTCAAAACTTACGCCATTTTTGCAAAAATACAACAAAAACTACACTATAAAAAAAAATCTTGCAGTATTTGCTACTGGGATTAATCTTGTCTCTATTGAAATAATCTTATCTCTACTTCGGATTAATTTTTTGTCAGTAGAAATAAGATTATCCCAGTAGCCAATATTGAAGTTAACTTTAATCCTTACTCGGAGATACTTTTGACAGTGTAGCACAGTCACGCACAAATCCTGAGTTTTTGGGCAAGGTGCTCCAACGCCTGGGCATGCCCTAACGTCTGGGCTCCATGCCCTCTTACGTCAGGGCACCATGCCCTTGCTGCAGGGATCTGCTTAAAAATCTGTTTGAAAAGCAAATTTCCAATTCAGATTTTCAACTCAACAGTTGACAGCAGATTTGTGTGGGGTACCATGCCCTTCTGCAGGACATGGTTCCCCAACGTATGAGCACCATTCCTGTACACCACGCCCAAAATTTGAGGATTTGTGTATGACTGGTGTAGCATATCCAAGGACTTCCAAGACGACAAAGGCTCTAAACGTACGGGAACTCGGAAAGAACTAGACCAAAGGTTTCGATGGGATCCCAAAAATCTTACATTTGATTCAAACAATTGGGTCATCTCTTCGCCAGATTCCTTGAAGATTTTACTGTTAAAATAAAGTTCAAAAATGGATTCAGTATGTCTCCTTGCCCCAATATCGTATCTCTAATCTATTTCAGAAACAACTTTGAGCTTCAACCAAATTTCCAGTTTTGACCGAATTCGTGACGAACCATTTGTTTAACAAGAAAACTAAGTCCCTACCCCCTCAATGAATATCTTCTTAGCTTATAAAACATACATGTTTTTACCGTGAATTCGAAACCTCTCCTCTGCCTCTAAAGAAAGGGGGTTCCGGCTAAAACCCCCCCGGACAAAACCCCCCCGGCTAAAACCCCCCCGTTACCAAACCCCCCCGGACCAAAACCCCCCCGGTACCAAACCCCCCCCCCCCGGTACCAAAACCCCCCGGTACCAAAACCACCCCGCATAAAAAAAGACGGGTATGCAAGAGTAGAGTAACTGGTAGGTAGAGAGTAAGAGTAGAATAAACTTCTTTCGCAAACTTGACTCTACAAGAATGTCTGAAGTCCAGTGGGTATCAGAACAATGATAAACAAAGGGAGTGTAAGGCCAAGGTGAAGGTTGATGGTGACAGACTAATTGCTGAAGTCACCAACACCCGCATTCAACTGAAGCTGTTGTCAGTGAGATGTTAAATGTGAATGATCAAATCAAAGCCAGTTCCGCTTTGTGTAACGATCCCCCCAACAAATCCTTTCCCAATGCCTCACCCTTCTTGGCGAGGAAGCTGCAGTTACGTTGCCACCCATTGGTGCAATGTGAAGCCCCCCTTGCCTGATTGCTCTTAGTTATCCCTGATTCATACCAGAAACTCGAAGATGGGCAATAAGCGGAGGGATACCTATGACACCGCAAAAGTTATCCTGCTATCCGTCTGTGAGCAGGATAACTCTCGACGGGAAGGAATATTTTTATGAGACTTGATGGGAGGATCCTTTGGGTCAAGGGAAAGGTTGAGCTCGTTTTGTGATAGCACTTTCAAGATAGTCCCAGAAATATTTTACCAGCTCTTCACCTTACTCGTGCTTGTCAATGGTAAAACGATCACATGGTTGTTCGTTTTGTTGCCCAGTAAATCCCAGTCTTAATATGTGTGAGTGTCTAAGGATTCGGGGGGGGGTCGCCGGGGGGATACCGGGGGGTTTCTATTCTTCTCTTTCTCTCTACCTACCAGTTACTCTACTCTTACATACCCGTCTTTTTTATGCGGGGGGGGTTTGGTACCGGGGGGTTTTGGTACCGGGGGGGTTTTGGTCGGGGGGGTTTTGGTCCGGGGGGTTTTGGTAACGGGGGGGTTTTAGCCGGGGGGGTTTTCGCCTAGACCCAAAGAAAGGACCCGTCTACGAACTTTACCTGTACTTTACCAGTGAATCCTCATTGAACAACATCCTCGGTTGAACAACATATTACCACGTTCTATATATCAACCACTTCGACCTTCGATTACACTAGATCTCTCCTACGTCCGAAGAATAAACAAAGCATTACATCATCCACGGGCAGAGCTATACTGGTTTGAGAATAAAGGGGAGGGACTGCTATAGCCGAAAGTTGGTCCACAAATTTTGTGTCCGGTTTTCGCCGGATTCTGGGTGAACTACTTGTCCGGCAAGAAAACCACTTTCAGCATGTCTCCTTACCCCTAAATCAACTATTCCTACATCTAATCAACTTCAAATAAAAATGTAACTTAAAACAAATTTTCCGGTTACGGCCGGATTCCGGGCGAACTAATTGTTCGGGTAGAAAATGGTTTTTATATTCGTGTTCAGCATGTCTTCTCCCCCCCCCCACCCATAAATGTAGGGCTACAGAGCCCATCTACGAAGTCGACCTTTTCCTCGACCCAAACGATCCTCCCACCAAATTTCATCAAAATGTCTCATTCCCTTCGAGAGTTATCGTGCTTACAGACGGACGGACAGACGGACAAGTTTTGCGATGTCATAGATATCCCTCACTTACGTTTTGGGATCCCAAATCAGCGCAAAGATTTAGCAGTTTGTCAATTTTCGTTTTATCTTTTATTTAATTGGTTTATGGTGCTCTTCAGATTGTGCATGTTGCTTCCAACGACCTAGAACTGATCAGTTACGAGTCAATTGCAAGGTATATTACACTACAAATTTTAACTGCAAACAATACATTTATGAAGCAACCGGTCCTATGTCCGATCTTTCCTGAATGTTCCCACATCTGTAATGCACACTCTGAATTAAGTTGTTTTACCTCGACAATGCACCTGAAGGTCGAGGCGAACTTAAAAATCTATGCTTGGGGACATTTTGCCGTGGGGACGTTTTGTCACGGGGACGTTTTGCCACGGGGACGTTTTGTCACGGGGACGTTTTGCCACGGGGACGTTTCGCCAGGGGACGTTTCGTCGGTAAGCCGAGCCGACAAGCGCTAACAAGAGGATCCCTTATTTATTTATTTTGTATTTAACTTTTTGGTTACATATAAAATAAGACGAAAAAACAATGATCATTACGCACGTACATACATAAAACAAAGCATTTACCCGTGTTGTCTAATTGGTGAGGAGTCACCATAGACAATACGGGTTAATGGGGTACTCGCACAAATTTCTAGCAGGTCGTCTTCGAGCTCTTTTTTCAATTTTTTCCAGACGTAGTGCGGGGTCAATAATACGATTACGGTTACAAACTCAAGTATTTCTAACCCAGAATGGAAATCTCAGAAGAAACTTGCATATCTGACGTGGCAAGTTTGAGTACTTTTGAAAAAGGCTAGTTCCGGACTATTTTGTCGTGAAAAAGATAGTTCTAGTAAGAGCTGTGCTTTAAGTATGTGAAAACTTCAATTTCTTCTGAATGTTTTGAATCTTGGAATATCATTAAAGTTACCCGTTGGCCAGAACAATGCATAACGCTGGAATTTTCTCGCCAGTGGAAAGGACCAAACCGAACACATGCATACTCAAAAGCAGGTCCACGTGAGGAAATCGCTCAGAAAACTAGTCTGAGGAGAAAAGGACTACTGATTATTATGTTGTTTCATAAGCCTTTGTCTCTGGCTTCCCCAAACAAAAGAACATCAATTTTATCACAACCAGTCATTTTAGCCAATACCATGGCAGATTCGCATTCCGTTTATTCTAATGATAATGAACCTCATTTGACTTGGCATGGATTACTGTGACCAAATTGTCCGTAGAACGTCTACTCCAAGGATATCCCCCAAGAAAGGTCCCCGACCAAAAACGTCCCTAACAAAAAGACTCTGAGAGAGACGTCCTGAAAGACGACAGAGGCTATAATAGGATCCACTAACAAAAAGAAGCATAACAATAGCCTTGTTTTCGAATATCAAGCTTTTTCTCAGACTAAGTCCTCGAAATTTCTTCGAAGCAGACATAACGTAGAATTTTGTTGTTATAGACTCTGAAACGAATTCCAGCTAATCTGCATCAAAAACAAATGAATGACTAAATCTATGCTTGGGGAGTTTTCTCGTAGGGACATTTTTTCATGGGGAGAATTATGTGTGGATGCCTTTTAAATTGGGGGCGATTAGTTGGGAAAGTTTTGCTGCACTGTTAGAAGTTTGATAGCATTTTACATTAGTTTGAGCATCACCGTGTTGAATATTAGCACAAATGAATATAAAGTTTATAGTTACGTTGCAGCAGGAGGGAAGGTTGACAAGGGCATGAGCCTTGTTCTGATTGACAGTGAAAGGGACAGTTACTTCTTATTTTTATATATCATAGTTAAGTACTTTAGTTATGTTTTATATTTTCGGTCAACATACCTCTTTAACATTTATGTTACTTCCGGCAAACATAAGGTTCTGACCGACTTGTATGTGTTATCTCTTCCAGAAGACTAAAAGAAGCTTTTCAAAATGGGTTCCGGCTACCCCCCCCCCCCCTGGACATATCCCTCCCACACACACAGTGTTGATAAAATGCAATATATTTTTATGAAAAGTATCAATAGAGGCGAGTGCCCAGCGAGCCGTCGTCACGCGTTTACATTTAACTCGCGCCTCTAGGGAAAAGCCTTAAGTGCTCGCGGTCCAAACTTTAGTTATTATTTTTTCTACTTTTCTCTATATTTGCATTCGGGCTTTTTGGCGGGGGGAGGTACCCAGGGAGTTTTAGCCAGGTTTTTTTTGGGCACGGGGTGGAGGTCCGCCTAGACCCTTTCAAACTTTAACACAGGGCTGAACATCTTGTGCTGAGTGTAATCAAACTTCCGATAGCGTGGGACGTTTTCTTGAAGGGGAAGTTTCACAACTTGAGCGGGAGTTATTCCGTAAGCATTCTAATTCAACTCCTATGACTGTTGGTCCTTTTTTCAGGCTTGGATGTTCAGCCGTCCATTTCAGCAGGTAGCTATTGTTTACGATTAATTGCTTATTCTGCATGTGCTTGCTAAGGTATTGGAAAGACAGGACTGAAAGAATTTTTATAGAAGAAACGCACAGCAAGTTTTCATCACTTATTTTTACTTTTTTTTTCTTTGAATGAGCGTGTTTACTTCAGTCATACACAAATCCTCAATTTTTGGGCACAGTGCTCAAACGTTAGTGCATTGCCCTACAGATAGCGGACAATACCCCCATGACATTTGGTTGAACGGAAAATCTAAAATGAAAATTTTTCTTTGATAGAGATAGTACATAGTTTTTTTCAAGTCAAGTATAACTTTTTTTTAAGTTTGTTACTTCTATTACATATTTTAAAACTAAAATACAAAACCAAACAATTTAAAGCACTGTTATTATTCTTTACACGTGCAGTTGGTGCGGGTGATTCCCAAAACCACCATGTTCTTATTGCCCCCTCTCGGAATTCCCATGCTCAGAATGTCCATGCTCAAATGAGAATGTCCATGATCTTTATAGTGGGCATTATGAGTCGTGGGCATTTTGATGGGGGGCTTTATGTTTATGTTTATAAAATCGAGGGTTTGTTTACGCTGGTTAACTTTCCATCTTTAAAGACGGTCTAAATATGGTACGCTTTTTCTGCTTAACTCTACTCTGAATATTCTGACATCTGTACCATTCCCTTTCACCAAGTGCCACGGTAGTGTGACAAAACTGCACAGCCATTCACTTCCTTTTGTTCTTAATTACGTAGTCTAGTCCAATCCCTTTGTTTTCAGTCAGTGTTTCCAGACGACTTGGCCATACCGGGATTTCTAAATTCTCCCCAAAAGCTGGATGAATCATCTGTGAATAACTAGCAATGGTATATTTGTAAGTTTAAGATACCGTCTTGTACACAGTTCATCCTTGCGGATATTCTGAATGTCTTTTTTTCTCAGCCTTTCTATGCCAGCCTTATTTTGAAACATTTACTCTCACTTTCTCTCTATTTCTTCTTTAAAATTTTGCATCTTTTGCTAAACGCCGCTTAATTTCACCAAATCGACGGCGTTCAAACCAAACATCATACCCCAACAGAAGAAGAAGCATTTTAAAGGAAAAAAAAATATAAAAAGTATAATTCCAACTCAACGTTTACAGACGAAAGTTGAAACAGTTAGATGTTAGCTGATATCAAGTTTGTTAATTTTGCTTTTCATTTGACTTTTTAATGAGCCAGAAACAAAACCAAGGTAATGAAACGTTTGAACAAGTGTTCAAATACTCTTGATGACAACTTTACTCTCCGTGATTACGAATCGCCGTGTGCCTAGAGAAGAGACAGAAACGCCACCACAAACTGACCACAACAAACGTTGTTGATTAGTTTACACCGGATCTGGATCAATTTTGAGGATTCTTTTGGGTGACGTTTCTTGTTCTTCCCGAGGTCCACTGGCGTGTTTCTGACTTAGATGTGGAGTATGAGAATATTATAGCCCTCTCCACTTGCTCAGGCTGGACACGAATAGTCGGTTAAAAAGAAAAAAACTCAATAAGCTCGGAACATCCAATTCCTGGACAGTTACATATTTTATTAGTTCAAATAATTTAAACATGTCAATTTTTTTCAGGGGTCGCGGAAGATAATTCATCAGCTGGCAACGTTGCTTCATCGATTTTTCTATTTCTTGGCTGTGTATTTCTTACTCTGTGATCTGTTCAAATGGAATGACAATCATGTGATCTCAACCCATCAGCCGTGAATATATATGGAACCCAGCGAAGCAAGGGGTATTGGGACAAAATGTGCAAGTTTTGCCCATGGGCTACTCGGCTGTTAAAACTAAATAACACCGGTGGCATGCGTCTGCTCGGCTCAAATAAGACCGCAGCACAATCTGACGAGGAAAAATGAAATCACTAGAGGAGAAAAATCTCTTCAACCTCTGCAGTGTTTCGATCGAAGAAATGTGAAAGTTCGTCAACGAGACAATTAACCCCATCAGTTCCGTCCCCTACGTAAAACAAGCGATGTTCATTCAGTCGGCAATGTGGTCTGGTGAAACGAAATGACCCCATAAAATAATCAGAAAGGGACAAAGACTCCACGGATATAAAGACGGAAATTACAACCTCGTCTGACAATTTCAAGAGCAGGGTGAGGTCTCCTAAAGGCAAAGAACTGATCGAATAAATGAGTAAAGCGATACAGGCGGCACGTTGCTCTAGTGGCCAGTGGGTGAACTATCACCACTTTTATTTTAAGCAAGTTTAGAGGGCGATTCTGGCGGTCTGGAAAGCCCCGATGGCTTATCAGCCGTTCTTGTGACTGTGGCAAAAACTCCCTTCGCTTTCCAATACTGTTCTTTCGCTCTACTAGATTTGGAAAATGAATCCACTACAAACGTGGAAAGTGGATAACGTGCGTGACAACGGTCCTTTTGCTCTTGCGCTGGCGGATTCTCGCTTAGCTATTTGGAAAGCGAATCCGCGAAAACGCCAAAATCGCTCTTATGATAGTACATGACCAGAAATGGTGGAACCAAGGGAAAAGGTTCCGTCATGACAAGAACAAATAAACCAATAGAACCTCCGTCTTTGGTCCCATTCAGCCACTATGGATACCCCGACAAAACTGAGCTGACCTAGAGGTTATTGGCTTATTGCTGAGCTTGAACTGATAGCTGAGCTTGATACTTCCCTTCCGAAAAAGTGCAAGACAGAGTGCAGGGCGCACTCCGTAGCGCGTCACAGGCTGCGTCACAATGATAGACAACCAATCGGCGTTTACTTTGGAAATTTCTTCTCCGGGGCTTTACTGCGATATAACTGTTTGTAGAGGTAACGAATTGTGAGTTCCGCGTAGCTCCTAGCCTCCGCTCGATTGCATCGGGCAGGGTATAAAGGATCTATTCGACTCCGAATGGTCGATTACAGAGATAGGGAGACGGAGATTTGTTCTTGGTCATGGTAAAAGTGAAACTGCGGTGTGTTCGAAATTCGGAAATCGGAAAAGCGGCGGTCAGTGAGCGGAACCCGCCGGAAGTCCCTACCTGACAACCAGGGCTTCGATCCCCGGATTCCTCGGATACCGGGTCCTGGAGAAAGATCCTGGGTCCCTGAGACCATTCATTACGAAAATAAGATATTAAGAGGAAAATTCAGGTCAGATATGTTGCAATTAAAGCGTCAACACTAACTTACTGTACAATAAATGTTCATAAGACTTCTTTCAGACAACCACACTATCATAAGTTTCATAACAGGCAACATGTAATCTGTTGTGATATTTATAACATTATGCATGAAATGTTATGCTTAACCGAAAAAGCATCTGCTCACTTTTTTGTTTGTTGTCATGATATCAGAAAATTCAGCAGAAGCGGTTTTTCGGCTATTCCTGGCAATGCTTGTTATGCATAACATTTCATGCATAACGTTTTCAAAATCACAACAGATGACATCCCAGTGTTGTCTGTTGAAACTGCGCATCCCAATGTTATCTGTTAACAAACTTCTAACAGTGCAGTTACTCAGGTATTCTTACAGCACCGTCTGACTGTGAATCATGGTCGACGACACTAGACAGATTTGTCAGCTGAATTTCGTTCCAGCAATACTTCGGACCTTCTTGGCAGGGGCCCTAGGCCTCATTGCTCTCACGGTCCTGCCTGAAGAAGAATGCCCCTTTCTAATACACTTGATGGACTAACGATCGTTAACTTTTCCCAGTTCTACAATTGTTAACTTTTCACAACGATGCTCTCCGACCATCGTTACAAAATAGTTAACAATCGTTAACCTCTGGAACAGAAATCGTAGGTGGGCGGAGCTTAAATTTCGAAATCAGAAACCTGGAAGGCGAAAAGTTAACAATTGCTAACAATGTGTTACAATCGTTAAATTCTGGAACGCAACCTAACTCTCCCTGCCGATGCAAAATCACCGGGTACCTGCGGAAGAGCCGGAAGCGGCACCACAGCTCTGCCCAACGATCGCCGTGATTGGTTGATACAGGATTTGACTGTACAGTCTGAGTCGTTAGTGATACGTTTTCTCGTTCTTTCTGAGGATCAGTGGCGTGTTTTGGACTTAGTCATATAGAGTATTCGTAATGAGGACATATTCCAAACGGACAATCATTAAAGGACACCTCGCACTACGCAGTGATGCTGCTCAGATGCTCTGACTTAGTTGACCACTTTACAACTTAAGTATAATTACAGAAAATTACACATGGCTTCGGCTGTTTTTAGCTTCTTTCGATGTCCCTTGCCTTGGATGACAATCTTGGCAAAACTTGCATAACCGGTCTTCGTACGAATAAGCTCATCGGGAACAATGAGCGGGCGCATGATACGCCACGTAAAGAGAACAAACGTGGCAAGCCCGATAATCAGTGTATTGCAAAAAGAGGTGATTAGATAGCCTACACTTATGAAGTGAAGAATCTCGGGAGCGAGATAGGATGGAAATACTACTCAAGTAGAATGAAATACGATCATAAGCACGACGCGTCCTTGATCAGATATGGTGGCGCTTGACTGTTAAGTCAGCTAAGATTTTATGCAGCGAAAGTCCCAACCTGGCGAGGACCCTTGCGGAGAAGGGCCGAAATATCGCCGGAACAAATCTTTGCCGACTTATAGACTTATACTGCGCTATTTCCTTCTCGTTGTTTAGTGCGTTAAAGTTTAACTGAAAAGCCAACTCATTTGTGTGTCATTTAATTGGACACAATGAATTATTTCGATTCTGCAAAGGGATTTTTTTGTTTTCCACTATTTGCTCTAGTTATGAGGCTCAGAATATCTCCAGCCGTCCCCACAGCTTAAATTCTACTATGACGCGGGAAATTTTAATCTCAACACAAATGCGGCTTTTCAGTGGGCAGTGGTGAGATCGGTGAAGATTGCATACAACAAAAATACAAGCGCATAGAGGCACCACAAATCACACGGAAATTCCACTATTTGAAAATCGATTATTCGTGAATAGCGGAACAACGAAGTAACTCATTTTCAGCGGGTCTTCAAGCCAATTTAAGTGAATAAGTGGTGGGTAACTAGATTGTCCTATCCTAGGCCTTTTCGGTTAAACTTTAATAAAATTTCATCATCATCCTCATAGGTCTAGCGCCATCGACTATGATTCGGGGTCAGCTTGGACCGAAGGAGTTTTTATTTTTACACAGAGACGCAAACACGGCAGCTTCCGTCGTATTCTTACTGCAATTTCAGCCCCATACTATCTCCAGGCAAGTGATTAATCCGGTGCATAACGGTAACTGAATTAACATAGAGATTAACAAGGACCAACTCTAGAGGATATTTCAGAGACTGGAAGGAAATAATTCGGACAGATTTGAACAGATGAATATTCTCACAATTCACTCCTTTAAAACAAAATTCATTAAAGGACACCTGAACAATGAAACCATACTTGAACACACCATGGAGAATGCATTTACAGACATGGCCAAGGAGAGCATTCTTCTCCTGAGCGTGACGTTTTCAAAATAGGGATGTTCGTTTCTGGAGGTTTGCACATGCAGACTCCAAGACAAAAAGCGCAATTCATTCAAATCTTGTACAGCGCTGGCCGGATCGTATTGGAATGTCTTCTAGATATACGTTTGGGCTTAACTGGTTAAAAAATATTCCAGAAAAAGAGTTGATTGGAGACATTTGTTCATTTCTAAAATTGTTCGGTACTGGAATAAGGACAGATGCAAAATGGAGCAAATATCATAGCTTGGACACACTATTTTGTATTTGGATTGGGTTTTCTGCAGGCAATGTTAACCGAAGTCATACAGATAGGGATGATACTTGGTAATCTTCATTCAGGTGTCCTTTAACAAAAGAAACAAGAGCTGTAATGGACCTGGGTTCAGTATGGCCTCTCATCAAATGACCAATCCAAGTTTCTATCATGTCTTCAAAAGGACCTAGTTCCTCACCCTGGATCACCCCCTCCCTAGACTATTCCAACTCGAAATAACGCGGTGCAAGACCGAGAACTCGAGAGCGCGCAGAACTCAACCGAGGTTCGACAAAAATATTTGTATAGAGTTTTACATATATTCGACCGCTTCCGGACTCGTTCTTTCTACATTCGTTTTTGCACTCTTCTGAGGATGTCGGCAGCGCTTCAGGAGAATCGCGGACTTGCTCACAGACTAAGTCCATGCTTCCTTGCAAGACGCTGCTGCTTCCAAAGAACAGTGAGGCCCAAAACGCATCTTGTGGAAAAGCAAGGAAGTGCTACAGCAGCGATGCGGCTCATACGGCAGCACTATTGCAACAAAAACGAGGCTCGGGTTTGCGCCTTGTCACCTAGGCTCTATAGTCTTTTCTTTCATGTGCAGCTCTGGGCCCGCTTGAGAAGTCAGGGGGAGCAGCTGCCTCCCCCCTAAAAAATGGCTCGCCTAAGGATTTCCAGTTCGCGAGTACCAACCCTGATCGTCTGTTCAAGCCATAAAACAGTCTGCTGAAGACTGGCGCCGATTTTATTTTTCCGTTATCACAATAGCCTTCAAGAAACACCCATTTCGCGGTCGTATATAGTGGACAAAAAGTCATTCAGACCCCCCTCCCCCAACCGGAACCCTATTCGGAAGGGAAGCCTCGGGCAGATTTTCAGAATCGAACGTCCCTTTCTGACACTTTTCCAGCGGCGCTTCCGGCAATTCTTCTTACCACGACGGGAACTTCCAAGCTGAACTGCCTCGGCTTGGTTCCGCAGGAAACTGCTGGAATTCTACCTCCTGGAAATTCCCAAGAAATGCAAACGAGTGAGGATCTGCGGTCGAGATAATAACAAGATGTGAAAAATATGCTCGGAAAAACCTATGAGGTTGACGACAATAAAACGATTTTGTGAATGAAAAGAAAAGATGTAGACGGAAGACTACAATCGGGCAAACTGCACTGACGGCTCGATTGTGGAGTCATTCTCAACATGATCGTCTTCAAGCGTTGCCGTGACTTTTTGAAGTTTCCGCCAATGGAAACCATGGTCTGAAATTTGGGTCCCAAAATGCCCGAGGGGCGAGAGGTAGGCTATACACAAACGAAAAAAAAAAGAAACGGCTGTAATTGGACATCGCAAAAGTTGTCCGTCTGCGAGCACGATAACTCTCGAATGGAGTGAGATATTTTGATGAAACTTGGTGCAAGTATTTTTTGGGTCAAGGGAAAGGTTGAGTTCGTAGACGGGCTCTGTAACCCTACATTTAGGGGTTGGGGAGGGGGTTCAATAAAGGGGTAAGAAGACATGATAATGAAAACCACGCCGGACAAGTAGTTCGCCCGGAATCCGGCCAAAACCGGAACATTTGTTAAAAGCAAAAGCTTTACTTGAAGTAGGTTAGACATTCGATTCAGGGGTAAAAATACATGTTGAACAAGACTACGAAACCATTTTGTCGCCGGACAAGTAGTTCACTCGGAATCCGGTCAAAACCAGAAAATTTGTTAAAAGCAAAAGTTTTACTTGTAGTTGATTAGATTCCGATTTAGGGGTAAAAAGAGATGCTGAATCCGTGTATAATAACTTTTTACCCGGACGGCCGGACGCAGAGTTCGCCGGGGATCCGGCTGAAACCGGAAAATTTGTTATGGGTTGCGCTTTATTTGAAGTTGATTAGATGTTCGATATAGGGGTAAGGAGATACCCTGAATTTGTTTTTGAGCTTTAGTTTTTCGCCAGACCAGCGAATATCTAAGAGAGCTTATTAGAGTGCAAATAAGCTAGTTTAAGTCTAAAGTCCTTTTCTAACCCAGTTACGGCGCTTTTTGCCAAACCTGATATTAATTTCCAAACCGGAACAATTCTTTTTGTCGTATTTCATCTTCATCTTTCGCTTCCTACAGATCCACCATCTTCTGTGATGCCATGCCAAGACCAGACAAGATTTCCGCAATCCACTCTATCCTAGATACCAACTTGGAAGAAAACCTAATTATCCATCCCCAGACTGTTCATTACGCTTACAGAAGGAAGTTTAAGAATCTGGGCGTCCAGGAACGATAGAGCAGAACTGAGTAAAGGTGATAGGACTCGGTAATTTAAAACTTGATGCAAGCGAACGCATTTTCAGTTTTGTCACTTCTTACGATTTTGGCGGAAGTAAAAATTTTAAGGCTTGAGAAAAAGCGTATTTTCATTCCAACTTTTGAAAACTAGGGTCAACTCTGTTCTATTCCTGTGGCAAAGCAAGATATGTCGACGGTGATTTTTCGAAGGATTACAAGCGAAGTTTTTAAAATTTTACCGGAACAGCCAAAAAGAAATTTAATTTTTAGTCCAGGAAGGTCCTAACAGTCCTAGACAGAAAACTCTATATCTTCGTAGCTTGCTCTGATTTGACTGAAGCTATTACCAGACATGGAGGACACAGAAGATAGGGATAATCACTAAATGCTAATAACTAATATAATATAAATATAACAGATAACTTGATAATAACTAAATGCTATTAACCATGTCAAGGACTAAATTTCGAGAAAAGGTGGCTTATAACCTTTTCGAAAAACACCATCGAAATATTCTATGTATCAAACCATTAAATGTTAAATATTTGGCTGCGTCTCTTTGTTTAAATAATTTAATTTAAAGTTTAACGTCGTTTCTGCCTATTAATCAGCCATATTTTTTTTTTTTTTTATAGAGGAAAGGTGTGTCATGCCCACCAAACTTGTCAATGCTCTCCGACCCTCTGGATAATTAACGAGGTGACCAGAATAAGGCTTTTAGATTTCTTTACTTCTGTTATCTGCCATGACCCTTTGGAAAAATACCAAACGTTTGTACCAGACTATGTCACTACCAACAAGACCAAAGGTTTTGATGGGATCCCAAAAAATTTATATTTGACCCAGACAACTAGGTCTTGTCTACGCCAGATCCATTATTCGCCAGGCTAATCATCTGATATAACTGTATAAGCCATATCTATTTTGACGATACTGATCGAAACTACCTGCTTTACTTCTGCCGAATTTCCGGTTTCGGCCGAATTCCGAGCGAACTATTTGTCCAGCCAAAAAAAGATAGTTCAGAAACGAATTCAGCGCATCTCCTTATCTCTATAAAGAACATCTAATCAACTTCAAATAAAACTTTAACCTGTCATATACAGATTCAGCGTCTCTTCTTACCCTTAAATCTGTCATCTAATCAACTTCAAATACAAATTTATTTTTAAACAAATTTTCCGGTTTCGGCCGGATTCCCGGCTAACTAGTAGTCCGGCGAGAAAATGGTTTTCGCCATCGTGTTCAGCGTGTCTTCTTACCCCTAAATCGAATATATAATCAACTTCAAATAAAACTTTTGCTTTTAACAAATTTTCCGGCCTAACTACTTGTCCGGCAAGAAAATGGTTTTCACCGTCGTGTTCAGCATGTCTTCTTACCCCCAAATCGAACATCTAATCAACTTCAAATAAAACTTTTGCTTTTAACAATTTTTCCGGTTTCGGCCAGATTCCGGGCGAACTACTTGTCCGGCGAGAAAATGGTTTTCACCGTCGTGTTCAGCATCTCTTCTTACCCCATAATCGACTATCACATTAGCCGTTTCAAAATATTTTGTTTGCCCCTTAAAACCCCTCCACGGCCCATCTACGAACTCGACCTAACTCTTGACCAGAAGAATCCTCACACCAAGTTTCATCAAAATATCTCATTGCCTTCGAGAGTTATCGTGCTTACAGACAGATGGACGGACAGACGGACAACTTTTGCGATGTCATAGGTATCCGTCACTAACGTTTTGGGATCCCAAAAAGCAGTCACTGTGCTGTGACAGTATCTTCCTACTAAATCAAAGTCTCTAATCCCATTACAGAATATTCAGGGAATTTCTCAGCAAGAAATGCATTGATCACTGGCAACCTGACAGTTCCCAGGAAGGAAAGAGTAGTCCCCTTTACTTTCCTGATGATCCCTAAGAAATTGGATGGGATTAAAATATCTGAAACATCTTTGAATGGGATTTTTAAATCGGGGGGATTTTCTTGACGTGCTGTTTAAGTCTCCTATTATTTTATGCTCTACACAGCCTGTACATCCCGATAGTAGTTTTGCAGACGCTGTTTGTTCCACGGTTCTGGCATGTTTAATTCCATCTCCAACCATTCTTTCTATTCTTTGCAGCTGATTCAAAGTGACAAACTTGGAATATAGTTCCCAGCACAAAAGTTGCGTATTGCCAACTTCAGAATGCTAGACTCTTCTTAAATGCCGAGAAGACAATCCGTATATCAGAAAACAAATCGTATATTTACACCAGGGACTAGGAAATGAAACTTAAAAAGCACCAGCGCAAGCCCCGAAATACTGAATTGTAACAAGTTGTGATAATGAGGGGTACAGGGTCAAATGACGTCAATTACTAAAGATATAAATTTGGCCAAGGCAAGAAATTAAGCCTTTCGAAATTATTTTCGAAAATATTATATAAATTATGATCAAATTTGTACGATCTGTTGGAAGAACATCATCTCTTGAAAGTTAGGTCGCAACTTAGAAAGGTCCCCCCCCCTCCCGGGAATCCCCCAAGAAGGTCGAGCGTGGGTTTGGTGCATTGGTGCCTCTTGTGTTCGAAATACCTGAGAGGGTACACTTCTATGATAGAAGTTCTATCACGATATATTAAAAAAAAAAAAATCGGATATACACAGGTTCTGGATTGCGTAGAATCAAGATAGAATATACCACTTTACCAGCAGAATTTTAGATTTAGGGACTCCAATAGGTTTTTTGCCCTGAATTCGGCGACGAAGCGTCCACACTGAATAGAGATCAAACTGGAACTACAGATTTTCTGATCGTCAGACCGTAATGTTAAATATATAGTTTATGTAAATTTATATTTTATATAGCGTTAAAGGTTATTTCATACTCATAGTATTTCATAAAAAAATTAAACAAAACGGATAAGTCAGTTAAGATTTGCTCCCGCTGTTTCGGCCTTCCGGAAACCTTTCCATGTAAATGACCTAATCGAGCACACAAACAGCAGCCGTGTCCAAAATTAAATGTCAACACAAGTTTTCTCCTACTGCATTTTTTTTTTTAAAGCAAATCTTAACAGACTTTCCTGTTTGGCGTGATTTATTTACATGATTCGCAATCAGCTTATGCTGAAGGAGTATTTTTGTACTTTGATAACTAAAAGCTCTTTACCATTTTCCAAAATGCAATCTCGGGAAACTTAAAATGAAATCATTGGATTCCACACTGGACCAACAACTTTAACTGAATTGTCACAAACTGGTGAAGTTAATCTAAAACGCTAAGCTTGTTTGTGTAACTGTCGCTAAAGTCATCGAAGGTCAAATTCCCAAGAGAATCTGTGTCGCCGACCACAACTGTGACTAAAACACGCTTCATACAGACAATCTCGAAGAAATGGAAACTCGTTTTCAGCTAGGAATACAGCTGACGAACTGACGAATTCACTTCCCGAAAAGTAAAATTAACATCACCGCTCACAAAAATCACGCAAAGCGGTTTAGGCTATACAACTTACAACGAACCTACAATGGATAACTCTTATTTATTAGTTATTTATCACAGGTTCGTTTTTTCTGTTCCCCAATGTTGTCCATGACGGTCGACAGCCTGTGTGGACCCTAGCCAAGAAGGGCCGAAATATCGCTGGCAAAGCATATGTAGCTGATGTTTCCGATTTATCCACTGTATGAATGTGTTTCCAATTAGGTTGGGCTCAAGTAGTAATGCCTAGGCTTCCTTCACACCCATGCCTAGGCACAGATTTTTGGCCAGGCACGAAGTGCTAGGCTCTAGAATTCAGTGTCTGGCAAAGCCTAGGCACCTTTGCTTGGCTAAGCAAATATGACAAGATCAAGGTCCAGAGTAGATACTGCATACTGGCTGAAAACAGAAGCTACTCCTTCGCTGGTAGCTAGGATACTTAGCTCTGAAATGCTCTATTCATCATTATACGCATGTATCCACATTCACCACGGCCTCTGTTGTCAATTTGCAGACTTCAATGAGATAATCGTCCTCGTCTTTTTATCGCCTGCCGTAGGCTACTTTTTCCTTCTTTTTCGTATGGTTTTCAGACCACGCTACACGACTGGATTCCACATTTGTCCGATCTGGCTAGTCTGAGGCATGTGCACCTAGCAAAATGATCACTGTTCGGGAGGTAAAAATGACACCAAGTCTCCAACCCAGGAATCTGTGAAACTTGTGCTTCTCACTTAAAAGAGCTGGAATTCGGTGTCGAATCTTGTATTTACGAAAAAAAATCATGGCTATGAACAACGCAGTAAAAAGCAGTTTCACAATCGTTTTATTAGTCCTAGAAACTCCTCCATTTGGGCGTGTCCGCTACATAAACAAGTTCATGACGGAATTAGCGTAGGCCATGGCTTTGACGGGCGGGTGATCCTGAAAATAAAAACGGAATAAAACACAACGACTAACAGTTCCACATATTAATGTGTTCATTACTGAGTAACTTAAGCTGACGGGGATGTTATTGGTTTTACGGTTGTCTGCCCCTAGGGCTCAGCAAAGGCACATCTGTCATGAATAACAAACTGACCGCTTTTTGCTGTACGGATTAGAGTGTGCAGTGTGGAGAGGGTCTTTTTTCCTGCGTTACTGTAAGCGCTATCATCTCTGAAGGTGAGAAACTTCACCCGATGGGGGTTCAGGCTGGGGTTTTGTTATCACGGCAAAGAACAAAGGTTTGCCGAAAACCGCGCATATCGCCATCTGAGTACGGTATAGATATCAGCATCAGCTTATGCAATGGGCTGTTTGGGGCTAGCCATCCCAATGCTTTCGCACACCCTTCCTGTCACCTTCTTCAGATTTCTCTAGGTACCCTTTGAAGCTGGTTGGACTTTGGCTTGTCTTAAAGGATGACACCACACACCCTTCGCCCCGACCCGAACAGTAGGCACTGCCGAGGCTCCAAATAGCGACCCTTCCCTAACAAGTTCATCGTTTTAATCAATGAAGTAAATTCTGACTAGCAGGTCAGAAATGTAGGCTACTGAGGTCCCCAGCGCCCGGCATCCAACGAGCCTGTACCTGGAACACACACTTAGAATCTACCCCTTTCTGGTTTCTCAATTATTATTCCTTTCTTGTATGTTGTATTGCTAAGTTCGAGACAGCAAGAGACGGATAGGGCCTGTGCACTATTTTTTCGCCAGTGTTGGGTCCATAGTGGCACGGCACACACCGTTGTCGAAAATTTGCTTTAACTGGTTATTATTAAAAAAACCATTAGGGACCTCAAGGAAGTTTAAGGCCAATTAAACTTCATGAAATGTGACATCTCTTAGGAACGTAAAACGTCGGAAACAGCAGGTAGTTTCATGATCACTGAAGCTTCATAAAAAAAAGATTCATTTTTCTCTTTTCTTTAAGGGTGTCATTAAGAGCCATGTCATGGAATAAAAAATAAGCTTGGTAATACCAGGGGCCATAATAAGTTGTTCTGCTATTCTGCTATCTATCGTTTTACTAGCTTTAGGCTGAAGAGGGCCTTTGCCAAGAAAGCACGAAATATTGCAAGAAAAAATCTCAGCTTATGATTCGCAGTCTACTTGGGCTGAATGAATGCTTATATTGTATCATTTAATAAAGCGACCTCCCCCCCTTTACTTATTGCCGGGTATGGCACCGAAGGATATGTTAAAGCACCATTGACGGCAGTCGATTTCAATTCACCTGTAATACTACCCAATCAATATTTCTCTATCCAAGATGGAGCCAAAGGGCAGAATCTGCTTTTGTCGTACTTGCGCGTCATGTAACGAGAGTCTAAGAAACTCATTAGTGCGGAAGAAGATTGCCGAGAAGCCATGAAGAATCATATCGGAAGAAACAAGAGCTGTAAGCTGATATGGCACTTGCAAGGGTTGAGATGTATTACTTGATCAAAAGTAATTTTCGACTGTGCGGTTCAGATGCGCACTTTAAGGAGCTAGAGAAAAAGTATATTATCGTTGAACTTGGCTGTAATGATGCGCACTTTAAAGGTACTAGAAATTCATCTGTAAGGAAGACCCTTGAGGCAAAAACGATAGCAGGCTCTTAGGGATCATTGATATATACGTATGATCAGAAGTATTTTTTTTTCCCACTAATATGCGCACTTTAAGGGTGCAAGAAATTATTTTTTTTGCAAAACCCTTGTGGGACAACTGATCATGGGTTCATATGTATCGTTTGATAAAAAGTACTTTTCGACCTTGCGGTTAAGATGCACACTTTAAGGGAGCTAGAACTTCATTTGTAAGCAAAACCCTTGAGGCAAAAATGATCATGAGCTCATGGGGATCATGGAAATGCATATTTTGCTTAAAAGTATTTTTCTTAATTTGCGGTCATGACTGGTACTTCAGGGAATGGTCGGATTTGAAAAGTGGCGATTTCTAAGCCAATCTTGTCGAATTTCTAATATTCCAGCCAAATTTCATCGTCCTAGCACATCTGGAAGTACCTTAATTCGCGATCACCGGAATTCCGGACCCGCCCCTCAAACTCCCCCCACAGTCGCCGGAGCCAATCCGGTTCAGTTTGGACTTGTTTGTTATTCCCACAAAGTTCCATCCCGATCTCTCCAGTCCAATCCGGTCACGTATCCCCCCCCCCAACTGTTGTCGGATCCGGTCCGGACAAGAAAAAGATCACCACAGGCTCTGTTCAGTTATTAAATCTCACTCGAACCCGATCACCCGTTCCAAAGTTACGCATGGCTAAATATTCCGGATTTCCCCCTCCCTCCGATCCCCCCACGACTATCGGATCGAGTGAATTTTTGTTGACAAGTCAGTTTGATCGGGTCCCTGATACACCTCCCAAGTTTCGTCGTGAAAATCCCAAAAACTTTCATCAGCAGAATTCCGTGAAACTCCCCTCCACCTCCCCCCCCCAAGTGTCCGGGTCCAGTCCAAACGTGTAAACAAATTATCTGGAGCAGATTCTTGTTCTTCCCAGCAAGTTTTACTCCGATCCCTCCATTATAACCGTTTCTCGAGATTTCCGGTCTTCCCCCATAGATATCGAATCCGGTTCGGACTTCAAACGGAACATCAGAGATATGTCATTCATTCAGATATTAAGTTTCGTCCCAATCCGATCACCCGTTCGAAAGTTACACAACACTCAATTTTCCATATTCCCCCGCACTGCACCACAGATACAAACCCCTTTGACCCTCGAATGCACTAGCTCTTTCCAATGTTAACAGAGTGATCCGATGCAAAGAGTGACGTCACGCCGCGCGCAGACCTACTAGTGTAAAGAAAGGGGTAGGGGTTTTACAACAAGACCAAAGGTTTCGATGGGATCCCAAAAATTTAATATTTGACCCAGACAACTACGTCTTGACTACGCCAGATCCAGTCTTCGCCAGGCTAATCATCTGAGAAAATTAAGTTCAGATATACCTGTATAAGCCATATTTATTTTGACGATACTGATCGAAACTTCCTGCTTTACTTCTGCCGAATTTCCGTTTTCGGCCGAATTCCGAGCGAACTACTTGTCCAGCCAAAAAAAGATAGTTCAGAAACGAATTCAGCGCATCGCCATATCCCTATAAAGAACGTCTAATCAACTTCAAATAAAACTTTAACTTCTAAAAAAATCCGGTTTCAACCGGATTCCGGACGAACTATATGTCCGGATAAAAAATGATTGTCATATACAGATTCAGCGTCTCTTCTTACCCTTAAATCTATCATCTAATCAACTTCAAATACAAATTTTACTTTTAACAAATTTTCCGGTTTCGGCCTGATTCCGGGCGAACTACTTGTCCGGCGATAAAATGGTTTTCACCATCGTGTTCAGCATGTCTTCTTACCCCTAAATCGAACATCTAATCAACTTCAAATAAAACTTTTGCTTTTAACAAATTTTCCGGTTTCGGCCGGATTCCGGGATAACTACTAGTCCGCCGAGAAAATGGTTTGCACCATCGTGTTCAGCATGTCTTCTTACCCCTAAATCGAACATCTAATCAACTTCAAATAAAACTTTTGCTTTGAACAAATTTTCCGGTTTCGGCCGGATTCCGGACTAACTACTTGTCCGGTCAAAAAATGGTTTTCACTGTCGTGTTCAGCATGTCTTCTTACCCCTAGATCCAACATCTAATTAACTTCAAATAAAACTTTTACTTTTAACAAACTTTCCGGTTTTGGCCGGATTCCGGGCGAACTACTTGTCCGGCGAGAAAATGGTTTTCACTATCGTGATCAGCATGTCTTCTTACCCCATAATCGACTATCACATTAGCTGTTTCAAAATATTTTGTTTGTCCCTTAATTTAAACCCCCTCCCCCACCCCTAAATGTAGGGCTACAGTGCCCATCTACGAACTTGACCTTACTCTTGACCCAAAGAATACTCACACCAAGTTTCATCAAAATATCTCATTCCCTTCGAGAGTTATCGTGCTTACAGACAGACAGACGGACGGACGGACGGACGGACGGACGGACGGACGGACAGACGGACAACTTTTGCGATGTCATAGGTATCCGTCACTAACGTTTTGGGATCCCAAAAAGTACTAAATTTTCCGGATTCCCCCGCCCTCTACTCCCTCCACGGTGGTCGGATCGGGGAAGTGATTATTTGCAAGTTAGTTTGGTCGGGTCCCCGATATGCCTGCCAAGTTTCATCGTCCTAGCACATCTGCAAGTACCCTAACTCGCCATCACCGGACCGACCGACCGACCGACAGACCGACCGACAGACCGACCGACGGAAAAGTGATCGGTATATGGCACTTGAGCGAAGCTGCAAGTGCCATAAAAAACTGAACGGCATATCACGGGCTCTTGATAACAGGCCGTTCCGTGGCAAGAGATCAGGAAACGCGACTGCATTTGGACATACCTTACATAATTTATCTTCCCAAGCTCAACTACATCCAATAATACCATCACACAACTACAACACTAGACCTACAAAAGCAGTTCACACCTTACCCTGAGCATGTTAGCGAGCAAAATAACTAAACTCCCAGAAACAGTGCAAAACCAAAAGTCAAACGACAACACTGCAACCAAAGAGTAAAGACGTTCCCAGAGTTAGAGGAGTCGAATCAGAATTTGTTTTCATATAAGATCTCGTTTAGCCTTTAGCCCTACCCTCAGTTCAACCTTGAACCTCACATAATGCTGAGATCCTGCAGTTTAAACATCGATGACCTGGTTCCAACTTCGAACATTTGCTTCCAGTTCTACATAACACTTTATGAGGCTTTAAAAAAGCTAGTCTAAATATGACAGAAGCATTATTAGTTCCGTCGTTCTAAGATGTTTTTCGTTTTGTATTTTCTAAATCGTTCCCCATAAACAAGTTCAAAGGAGAACTGAAATATCTTTTTAACACAAAACGTTTTAAATCAGATTTTTTTTTTTATTACAAACAGTCGTAAATAGCCAAAGCATTATGTTTCATCTGGTTCGGCGTGTCGCCCATTATCGCCCGGCGGGGAAGGTGAGCTGATTTCGTGGAGGGGTGCGCAACTACCCTATCCAACTGAAACTTATGATAGCGCAACTTTTTTGACACCAACAAAGACAATAGATTTTACATATTTTTTTTCGGACACAGAAGTACTGCATAAAAAAATATAGACTTTCTTGCCGAACTTCAGTAACAACACTGCAATCACCGTTTCTCCCTGATTCAACTCATTTCCCGTTGTAGCATTTACAGTGCAAACCAAGCTTCTAGTATATAAAAAAAAAAAAAATTAACTTACCTTCAGATTGAAAACAAAGAACCACAAGTGATATCCAGCTAATCCAAGGCAAAAACCAGGCAAGCTCTCAAACCAGTGCAAACATAAAATCCAAGCAAAAGCTGATGTCATTGACAATGAACACATACTCTCAAGTAGCAAGGTTGATTTAGGTGTCCAAGAATACGCGAAGGTCATACGAGAAACCCAGAAATATAACAGAACTATAGTTTCGTTAGTGTTCCTGGGTCCTTTTAGTTTTCTGCCTATAGACAGGTTAGTGGTATCCTAGCCGGGCCTGGACTTCTGCTTCGGTTATACTCCACTGTTCCCTTTTTTGTGGCAGACAAATATAGGCTATACAAAAAAAAAGGAAATCCCAAATGTGATATTTTTTTTCTTTATCTTAATTTTTTTATCGGATAAGTAGTTCCGGAATTTCGCCGAAACCGGAAAATTCGCAGAAGTAAGGCACACATGCTGAATCCATATCTGAACTTGGTTTTCTTAATGATTAGCTGTTTGGCCTTAATCTGTTTCTAAATTTTAAGAGTAAAAATGTTCAAGGAGTCTGGCGAAGACAAAACCTATTTGTCTGGATCAAAAATTGAATTTTTGTGATCCCATCGGAACCTTTGGTCTTGTTATATCTGATATCCGACTAAACCGAAATATTTCAACTCATCTAAGGGATTTTGTATTTTTTCAACCGCGGCTCTAGTATTAACATTCAAAGTGTGCGCTGCTTGCACGACAACCTAACATTCACCTAGACGCGACGAATTTGAATTTCAACATAGGCCTGCATTTCCAGTGTGCTGTTAAGTACATGTTACATGTAAAGATATGTCTTGCAAGGGAGCGAAAAACTTTATTTCAGTTTTCGGCAATGGCTTACATTTGTGGTTGATTTATCTTTCAAGCGTAGTGGGACAAGCAAATAGAGATACCGCAAATCAGAAAGAATAAGTTGATAAAATCTATTCACTGTGAATAACGGACAAGCAAAGTAACGCATTTTGCGGGTTTTCAGGACTCTTTAAGTGAAACGTGCGGATCTCAGCCCTATTCGGTTAAACTTTAAGAATCATTAAGACAGTATAAAAGGAGCTACCGTAGTTCCCCAGATGCTCAGAGCGAACTGGGTATCTCGAAGACCAACTTCAGAATGCTAGACTCTTCTTAAAGTTTAACCGAAAAGGAATATAATAGCACAATCTAGACCCATGACTTACTCACTTAAAGAGGCTTGAAGACTCGATGAAAATGCGTTACTTCGTTCTTTAGCTATTCTCAAATAATCGATTTTCAAATAGTGGAATTTCCTTGTGATTTGAAGTATGCTTGAAGAAAACGATTTACGAAAAATAAGTGTTCACGCAGTGAGCCCCCTTCCTCGAGCTGATCACTGACCACTGAAAAGCCGCGTTTGTATTGAGATTCATCTTTTTCTGCGACATAGTAGAATTTTGCGTTGTGAGGACGGCCGTAGATGTTCTGAACATCATACTAGAGCAAATAGTGGAAATAAAAAAAATCCCTTAACACAATCGAAATAATGCAGTGTAGTCAGTTAAATGATACGAAAATAAATTGGCTTTTCAGTTAAACTTTAAATACCGAGAAGACAATTCGTATATCAGAAAACAAATCGTACATGTACACCAGGGAATAGAAAATGAAACTTAAAGGAACAGAAAACTTGACTCAAACTTGACTCGGGGAGCTAGCTAACATATCAAGAATGTACCCTGGGTCGATATTGAGAGTAAGAAAAACTCTCGTTATGACCATTGCAGTTTCCGGGCAGTTTCCGAGAATTCGACTTTTGAGCAATAGTACAGTCAATCTAGCGTCAAATATGACTTGACCGCAAACAAATTGCAACAGAAATGATTTTTACACCATCTTGTAGAGAAAAAAAAACTGTACAACATATCAAAAGTTGAGAAACCTACCGGGGTGCGAAATTTGTGTTTTTTAGCGTTTTAAATGTTATTTTTTGTTTTTCAGCTGAAATTTTCTATTTTGTTAAGGCTTAGTGTTTACTTCATGAGAAACATGTTTCTGGTGTAGTTTTATGTGCTGAACTCGAATATCACATCATATTTAAGATACAGTCAACCGGAAATGTTTCACATTCATCACCATCCAATAAATTCGTGATTCTATTATAGCACAGTCGTTTTACCGCAGACAAATCGCAACGGAAATGATTAAACCGTCGTGTAGAGAAAATGAAACTGTTCGACTTGTCTAAAGCTGGAAACCTATCTCAAGTAAAAGCTCGTGTTTTATAGCGTTTTCTCTTTTTCTTTTTCTTTTCCAGCTGGTATTTTCGATTTTCTATCAGCTTACCGTTTGCTTCATAGGATACATGTTTTGAAGGTAATTTTTTGCGGTGAATCTGAATATCGCCTCAGATTCAAGATATGTCCAACTTTAAAATGTTTCGTCCTCATAACCATACAAGAAGTTTCCTTGGAAGTCTTGTTATTTATCGTTTGGAAAATACCATGTCAAGTAGAATTCTTCGAATTGCCCTGTTCATCACCTCTCAGTTATTAATAAAACTTGATTCACAGGTAACAAAAATCACATTGGTAAAACGCCGAGCAGGTTTAGGCCTACCCCTTCCTTCCAGTCGAGTGCAAGCATATACACATTTTGTTCCCCCACTTTACTTACACATCATCTAGAGTGTTACCAGAGGGTTTTCGCGAGACTCCGGAATCACCTTCCGGCAAGCGAAGCGCATCTCGAAAACACTGGGAAAGCGATTCCTGGAATCACTGTCCAGTTTCCCTTGGACCGATTGCAAAAACGCATGGAAAGCTGAAATCGCCGGGAAATCGTTGAATTCTGGATTTCAACAATTTCAAAATTCCCGCCGGAGCATCCAATTTCCCGTGGAGCTTTCACCAACTTTCTGGAATCACTATCCGAGAAAGCTGCTTCGGTTTTCAGGCAGCGCGAAAACCTTTGGAAAGTGATTCCAGCTTTTCTTTCCAGCTCGCGAAAACCCTCCTTATATTTGGTCTCGTTGGAGACAAATATTTTCGATGGAGCAGCTCAAGCCTAGAATCCTAACCTTAGAATCCTTAGACGACAGGCAGGTTAGCAAAACCATCCGTCGTCTCGGACCATTCGAAATTAAACCATCACGATGATGAGACGATGAACACAACGAAAAATCGGCCTACACCAAGAAGCCAAGGAAAAAAATCTTCTGATGTAGCGAAGAGGATACCGACATACTGCGGATCACAGACGGAGAAGCAAGAGCTGACTGGGAGGTACCGAGGTAGACGGCGCAACATGGGGGAATCTGTTTCAGCTCCAAAAATTCCCCGCGGAGAGACCGCACAGTACCAGCAAGTACTGTCCAGACTCACCAACGAATGGAAACCGATGGAGCTAGAGCCCTGCAGAAAGCAACGACGGACACCGAGGCCCTAACCAACATCGCCAACCAGTCACCATGAAGCCCCAAATGGCTAATCTCCGTAACGACTAAATTGCAGGACAACCCACGACCTGTCCCTAAGAAGGATCTTGAGCCCCTTAAGACTATGAACGATATGAAAATAATATTTGAACTTAGCCAACATGAACAAGACCAAAGGTTTCGATGGGATCCCAAAAATTTAATATTTGACCAGACAACTACGTCTTCTCTACGCCAGATCCAGTCTTCACCAGGCTAATCATCTGAGAAAATTAATTTCAGATATACCTGTATAAGCCATATTTATTCTGACGATGCTGATCGAAACTTCCTGCTTTACTTCTGCAGAATTTCCGTTTTCGGCGGAATTCCGAGCGAACTACTTGTCCAGCCAAAAAAAGATAGTTCAGAAACGAATTCAGCGCATCTCCTTATCCCTATAAAGAACGTCTAATCAACTTCAAATAAAACTTTAACTTATTCAAATACAAATTTTACTTTTAACAAATTTCCCGGTTTCGGACGGATTCCGGGCGAACTACTTGTCCGGCGAGAAAATGGTTTTCACCATCGTGTTCAGCATGTCTTCTTACCTCTAAATCGAACATCTAATCAACTTCAAATAAAACTTTTGCTTCTAACAAATTTTCCGGTTTCGGCCGGATTCCGGGCTAACTACTAGTTCGTCGAGAAAATGGTTTTCACCATCGTGTTCAGCATGTCTTCTTACCCCTAAATCGAACATCTAATCAACTTCAAATAAAACTTTTGCTTTGAACAAATTTTCCGGTTTCGGCCGGATTCCGGGCTAACTACTTGTCCGGTCAAAAAATGGTTTTCACCATCGTGTTCAGCATGTCTTCCCACCTCTAAATCAATCATCTAATCAACTTCAAATAAAACTTTTACTTTTAACAAACTTTCCGGTTTTCGCCGGATTCCGGCCGAACTACTTGTCCGACGAGAAAATAACTTTCATATTCGGATTCAGCGTGTCTCCTTACCCCTAAATCAACTATCTAAATAGCTTTTAAAAAATATTTTTCTTGCCCCTTAATTTGAAACCCCTCCCCCACCCTCAAATATATGGCTACACAGCCCATCTTCGAACTTGACTTGTACTTTGACCCAAAGGATCCTCCCACCAAGTTTCATCAAAATATATCAATCCCTTCGAGAGTTATCGTGCTTACAGACGGACAGACGGACGGACAGACGGACAACTTTTGCGATGTCATAGGTATCCGTCACTAACGTTTTGGGATCCCAAAAACCTCATTAAGAGCGTAATAATCAGAAACAACACATATATTCCTGTCAAGGGACCAAGACATCCAGGGCTCAGCTCCTTAGAGCTTGAAACAACTAGAGGCCCTTAATTGCAGGATCGAAAGGGAAGCTGAGACTAAGATGGACGCAGCTTTCATACTACTTCTACAAAATAAATTTTTTCACAAATCTGGCAGAGCACGAAAAGGCTGGACCATGGATTATGGGTATGTGCGACTGATCCCGCCAGTGGAAACAGCCATCTTAAAGTTCCCTAATAAAGTAGTCTCAAAAGACGTCCGTAGGTTTCTGAACCTACTTGCTACAGGCAACCGTAGGCTGAAAGTAGTCGCTAGAAGAGATGCCGCAGGGTAACATGGCCCGACGAGAACATCAGCAAACATTGAACGAGGACGGATTTAACTATTTTAATAATTACAGATATGTAGGCTATAATATATATATATATATCTATTACAGGTTTAACTGTACGATATAACAATTAATGATTGCTGCTACCGGTAAAACTTGGTATTATATTGATTTATATCCTTGGATAACTACGATACCAGTTCAGGCTCACCCCACACATAGGGCTGAGTAGCCAATAAAACACAGCTCGTTTTATCTTAGAGTCAAAAACTGGCCTACATGAAAACAGATGGATTAGCCTACTTATATCGCAATTAAAATTCACCCCAAGTTATAGCCTACCACAGTATCTGCCTTCTCATGGTCCTATCTAAAAATAGTGCGAGGGACAAATAATGACTTTCAAATTAATGACGTCAACTAAATATAGAATAATTTGTAACTATTAATAATAAATACAGCACTTTTACTAATTAGCCATTCAACACATCCATTTGGGTCTGTATTCGGTCCTTAGTGCGAACAACGAGATAATGCAATAGAAATATGTATTTCTTGAAAACTGATGAATGTGAAACACTTCCGGTTGACCGTATCTTTAATCTGATGTGATATTCGAGTTCAGCACATAAAACTACATCAGAAATCATTTTTCCGATGAAGAAAACACAAAGCTATAAGAAAATAAAAAATATCAGCTGAAAAATAATAAATAAAATATAAAACGCTAAAAAACACGAATTTTGCACCCCACTAGGTTTCTCAACTTTTGATATGTTGTACAGTTTTTTTTTTCTCTACAAGATGGTGTAAAAATCATTTCTGTTGCAATTTGTTTGCGGTCAAACCTTATATTGACTGTACTAAAAAGGTTTGCAAAAGCAAAAGGTTTGTGTGCCGCGACTAGGAATCGAACCCCGGCCGTCTAGTCGGGGAGGTCGTTACTCTGTAGTCAACATGTAAAAAGGCGAACTTTTACAGTACATGAGTGCATAATTACAGTGCATAAGGGACAAGGGCCTGCCAGCTAGCTTTGGGAACACTAGGGAGGGGGTTCGAGACAGTTCGAGATGACAAAGAAGGGGGGGCCTGTCGACAATAAGACCCTGTTAAGCCCCCCGGGCGATTCGGTGGCCGAAAGTTGCGTAGTCAAGTTTACTGTTCCTTTAAAAAGCACCAGAGCAAGCCTCAAAATATTGAAATGTAGGTTGTGATAATGAGGGGTACAGGGTCATATGGCCTATTTAAGTGAACAGTTATGTGTAACTAGATTGTCGGATCTCAGCCCTATTCGGTTAAAACCGGACGGACTGGGGTATCTCGAAGGATCTAAGGTCTAAAGTTAGCATTACACAATCCGGTGATTGATTTACTATATTGCCCTTATTTTCTACTCGCCGGAGAAGCTTATAGCTATTACGCCAGGGCTCATGGTGCCTACAGATCTAGAATCGAGCAAACATCAAGAATAGTGAAATGGAGAATTAAATGCTCTGTACCAAAGTTTTTAAATAAAAGGTTTAATTTAAAAAAAAAAAAAAAAAAAAAACTATAAGCTGTTTCCAAGCGACCGGAGGTCCTTAAATTTTGTCTAAAGATCCCTCTATTTTCTTTGTGTCGTAAAGTCTACTAAACGGAGATCCTGGCATTTGTTCTGTAAATCTCAATAAGGCTCGGTCTACAGACAGCTTGTACGCTCGAAGACTTCTCAGGGAAATGAAAGACTGCGGAGTCTTGGAGAAATGCTGAATATAGACAGCTTTGATGTGATAATACCTAAAGCCAGACAAAACGCTTGAAGCTCTATGAAGAGGTCTATGCAGAGAGTTCAAAAGAATTTGTTCATCTTTGTCAAGCAGTACGCTCACTTCCCATTTCCAACAATCAGGCAAAGGCTACTAAAATTCAGGAGATTATAGGTAGACATGAAGATGTTTAACAATGCAAGAATCGAATCGCAAAGTAAAATTAAACCTGCACGTATTGTTCGGGGTAGTGATGTTACCCTGATTGTAGCAGCTTTCGTCTTTCGGTTTCCGATTTTCACCGTATTTTGTGGAACTCATAAATCGTGAACCAGTGCAAGTATCAAGTTCAAACTTGGTACACTTGTGAGTATTGGGGTCTAGTTGTGCCTTTTGAGGGTCCCACTCCCCACACCGACCCGGTTCAGGGGCAAATAGGCTCAGATTGACCAGTGAATAATGTTCATAGCTTGACCTGGATATAAGACCTGGACATATGACCTCAGATTGCCCAGTGAATAACGTTCATAACCTGATGAACATTGAATGTTCATAAGTGAATAATGTTCAGAACTTGACCTGGATATAGGACCTGGACATAGGACAATGAAATTCCTTGTACTTGTGGACCCTAGGGCTGGGAAATTACTTTCAAAGTTGCACCTCAACCACCCACCCGGATCAAGGGCAACTGGGCCCAGATTGCCCAGGAATAAAGTTCGTTACCCGTGACAGGAATCAACAGATTTCAAGTAAAAATTGGTAGGTTTGAGAGCATTGGGATCTCTTTTTCCTTTTTGCGGGCCCCAAACCCCACCCCCACTCGGTTCAGGGGCAACTGGGCCTAGATTGCCCTATTTTTTTAGTTGACAAAAATTTCTTTGTGCTTTTGGATCATCGGGTTGGGAATATGGGTCCCGGCGAAAACCCCCCCGCCAAACCCCCCCCCCGGCGAAACCCCCCCCCCCCCGACCAAACCCCCCCCGGTACCAAAACCCCCCCGCATAAAAAAAGGGTATGCAAGAGTAGAGTAACTGGTAGGTAGAGAGTAAGAGTAGAATAAACTTCTTTCCCAAACTTCACTTTACAATAATGTCTGAAGTACAGTGGGTATCAGAACAATGATAAACAAAGGGAGTGTAGGGCGAAGGTGAAGGTTATGGTGACAGACTAATTGCTGAAGTCACCAAACACCCGCATTCAACTGAAGCTGTTGTCAGTGAGGTGTTAAATGTGAATGATCAAATCAGAGCCAGTTTCACTCAGTGTAACGATCCCCCAACAAATCCTTTCCCAATGCCTCCCCCTTCTTGGCGAGGAAGCTGCAGTTAGGATGCCACCCATTAGTGCAATGTGAAGCTCCCCTTGCCTGATTGCTCTTTAGTTATCTTTGATTCATACCAGAAACTGGAGTAAGTGGAGGGATACCTATGACACCGCAAAAATTGCCCTGCTTTCCGTCTGTGAGCAAGATAGCTCCCGAAGGGAATGAGATATTTTGATGGGAGGATCCTTTGGGTCAAGGGAAAGGTTGAGCTCGTTTTGTGATAGCACTTTCAAGATAGTCCCAGAAATATTCTACTAGCTCTTCACCTTACTCGTGCTTGTCAATGGTAAAACTGTCACATGGTTGTTCGTTTTGATGCCCAGTAAATCCCAGTCTGAATATGTGTGAGGGTCTAAGGATTCGGGGGGGGTTTCGCCGGGGGAGGGGGGTTTGGTACTGGGGTGGTTTTCTGTTCTTCTCTTACTCTCTACCTACCAGTTACTCTACTCTTATATACCCGTCTTTTCTTATGCGGGGGGGGGGTTGGTACCGGGGGGGTGTTGGTCGGGGGGGTTTTGGTCCGGGGGGTTTTGGTACCGGGGGGGTTTTAGCCGGGGGGGGTTCGGCGGGGGGGTTTTGTCCGGGGGGTTTTTCGCCGGGGGGGTTCTCGCCTAGACCCCAACGAGGGTATCAAGCAATAAAACGATTTGGTTTTATGACACTTTTTCTTACCTTGCTAATGGAAAAGAGGTTTAAAGTGTCGGACTGGCTAGCAAGACATTCAGTATTGAAACATAGACCGTTCTTGCAAGATCTTGAAGATCTTCTTTGGATTTGGAACTGCGGGTTGTTCAAGCTTTTCAACTGGGATGATTTCAAATTAGGTTATTTCAATATTTTTTGGTTACTGGGGATGTGAAATTTCTTGGTTCTAAAGCTGTTTGTAAATAAGATGTGACAAAATTTTTACTTTCACCACTCTACGTCTCAGCGCTTGCGCATCTGTTCAATAGAGTATTCCGTTAAATATGATGAAAGTAGATAAAGGTGCGGAATTTAATTAAAATGTTGTCAATTTAAATATATAATGAAAGTATATCAATTTTAATTCAATTAAAATGCTGTGAATGAATCGAATTATTTTCATTTATCGATAGATTATCACGAGATCGTCGGACTTTATTTCCGACCACGAGAACTGAAAACAAATCTTGAATTCTGAGGATAAATCGGCAAGAGCTCAGTCAGAAGTTTCATAACAGACATAATACAGGGATGCGCGGTTTCAACAGACAACACTTAGGATGTAATCTGTTGTCGCGATAAAGGTTACGCATTAAATGTTATGCATAACAAGCATTGCCAGGAAGAGCCGAAAAACCGCCAAAAAAGCATCTGCTGACTTTTTTGTTTGTCGTTATGATATAGGAAAAATCGGCAGATGCTTTTTTGGCGATTTTTTGTAAAAGTAGTCGATTTTTTTCCTGGAAACAGTCGATTTTTCTTCAAAACAGTCGGTTTTTCGTCAAAATGATTGATTTTCTCTTCAAACAGTCGTTTTTCTTAAAATCAGTCGCTTTTTCGTCAAAATAGTATTTTTTTTCGTAAAAACAGTAGTCTTTCTACAAAAGCAGTCGGTAAAAATGACCAGCCAGTCGGTAAACCTTGCCACCCTAATATTTTCGGTAGTACGCCTCTGAACAGCAGGAACAATTGGCCTATCATACATGCAATATCGAGATCGAAGTTCTTGGTTGGATACATTGATTGCTGCATCAATTTTGTGTTTTTTTTTATTTTCCTTTCATTTATTTCAAAACACTCCAATAGACTCCACGTAGTTCAGTGGGTCAATAAGATTATCATTAATTCATGCACTCATGCAAAATTCTTGGAGATTTCCCTATTCAAATTTCAACGAGTTCTAGACCTTGTGAATTCCGTCAATTTTCTTCCAAACAACAGAGCTGTGTGTCGGGGAACCCTTGGCGTGCAGAGTTAGAAGGTTAACAGGCTATAGCAGAAATTTGGGTAATTAATTAAATTAAATAGAACGGAAACGGACGAACGAAGCTGGGTAGGGGGAGGAGGGGAAAAGCGCTTAGGGCTGAGAAGATGGTTACGGCTTTCACAGGAGGTATGTTCAAGGTTGGAAAATTGCACGGATCTCAGCTGAAGTAACGAACATCAGTTAGTTGATTCTTTATAAATGTTTTTTTTTTTTGCTAGACCAAGCATTATTATTTATTTTTTGTCTTGTGTAGGATTCTCTTCCTCCATTATGGCGGGAAAATAACAATATAAAACATAATATATTTTTTTTTGCATTTCTAGAGATGAAACAGAAGAAAAACTGGTCTTATTCTAACCAAAGACACCTTTCCGAACATAAAAACGAAGGTCTTAGTTGCTTCCGTAACCTTGAATCATGAACCATTCATTGGGTATAGAACTACTGAAGATAATTCCGAAATCCAATCCAAAAATACCATTAAACGTTCAATAACTAGATAATCTCTGAATTCCCTATCTTTCTACATAGCAAAAAAAAGCCTCCCCCTCCCATTTCAATTTATGATACATGAAACGAAAATGAAAACTATACAAAAGATTACACCTTCGATTACGTTTCTATTATTACGGTGTCCATTCGATCCGCGAATTCAAAAATACCCCTTTCTTTATTCAGCAATCAGATACCCCCCCCCCCCCCAAAAAAAAACACAGGAAAAATGCCCCTCGAAACGACACAACAACTAAGGACCTTCGATTGGCACTTCCACGTCGTCGGTCTTCATATAATCCGCCGATCCGAAAACCCTCTTTTCTCTATCCCATTCCCCCCCCCATAGTAAACAAAGCCCCATCCCCTTTTGAGCTAGAAAACATGATTTGTGGTCTCATTTTAAACCTTTGGGGAGCAGGTTCCGTCACATTACGAGCGAGACCGAAAACATAAGGCCGACAATCAGAAAACAATTCTATAGAAGGGAGCATGTCATAACAAGTCACGAAAGGTCATTAAAGGTAACTTACTAGGGATGGCAAAATAAGAGTATAAAGTACGACCGGTGGTCACGATACCGTCCACAAAGCAAGGGAGGAATTCATGTCAAAGAATATGTCATCTCGGGTGATTTATATGCAACGGACCAGGGGTCAATACGGCACCACCAATGGCATCATTCTCTGTCTGCGGTAGGTTTTGTTCAATTCCCTGATAAAGTAGAGGTATGCTTATCTCAACGTCGCCTAACCCTGGATCACTCTCCGATTTTCTCTTATTTTGTTATTTATATTTTTGTCTATCGATATTCCCATCTTTGTATATTTTATTTATTCTCTATATAGTTATTTTTGTTCAACTGTGACTGTGCCTTGGCCTTGCCTTCGGTTACATGTATAATTATTTAGCGGATGTGATATTATTGGGTATGATTCGTCTTTTTGAAGTTATTTTTGGTTTTATTTTTTTTCGTGTGCGCTCGAGCTCTGCTCTCAGCAGCGGAAAGTGTAAAATATACATTTGTTGTAAATAAAGATAACCTTGAAATTTGGATCGTCGCCGACTAAAACATTAAAACCCATACCAGGCAGGCAACTTGACTGCGAGATAGGGTAATTGACGAAAAGTTTATTTCAACAGCCTATTTACCACGGGGGAGGGAGGCATTTGAAATAATGCTATTAACTTCCTTCTTTCAAGTATTGTGCCGTTCACATAACGACAATCGACAACACATAGCCTAAAATCTAATAAACCACGGTATCGGTACCGGATACCAAGGCAGGCTAATGTATCTGAAACGATGGTCTAAAGTTGTTTTGCAGTTATAGTATCTGGTCAGCTACTTTCTGGCTACAGTCAATGTGAATGTTGAAGTTTTGAACGTTCAGCAATGTCCTTCGATTTCTACCCCAAGATCAAATCCAAGCGCTTAGTAGACGCCATTGCAAGATAAGCGTGAGAAAAAGCTTTGCTTAGTGTTGTGTGACGGAAAGGTGACAAAGGAACACACTAAGATGCCTGGGAAGCAAAAGTTTTCCAACAAGCTGTCAAGGCAAGCTAGATTAGACACCAAGCATATGAACATTCAACGAATCAACAGAACGAACGGTGCAAGGCTAACAAATAACAAGTAACCTTAAGCTGGTTCAGAAGTTCGTTGTGCAAGATGTCATCAGTCACTGGAGAGGACTAAAAACACCCATTCATCCAGCTCATCATCTACACGATGTTTTCATGACCTTTTTAGGCCCATTGAGTAATCCAGTCTAAGTTGTCGTGTTTTATGTTGATTTTTTCTTGTGTTGTTTTTCCTTTAACCCCACTGTCGTCTTGTGCATTTGGTGGGTCATAAATTAAATGTCGGCTACATAAACACATAGCCTACACAATAACTTGACAGGCTACATACTGAAGGCCAACAGCGTAGCCTACACGAGGAGGAAAGATGTCTCCTTCCGACAAGGGACAAAAATTAATCGAAGTGGTTACGTGAAAAAAATAATAAAATGTGTGTGCGAGTGTGGGTAGGTGGTGGGGGGGGGTAAAGAGGGACTCACCACTGCTTCGAAGGTTGTGAACGACGGCTCCTTCCGACAAGGAACACAAATTAACAAAGTGGTTACGTGAAAAATTAATAAAATGTGTGTGCGAGTGTGGGGTAGGTGGGGGGGGGAGGTCAAGAGGGACTCACCACTGCTTCGAAGGTTGTGAATGACGGCTTCATATCCTTTCCGTTCATAGTAATGAATGCACCCTTATTGCCAATTGTATCACTGAAAGAGAAACATATAAATTAGACTTTAAGGAATCGATGACACTAGTTTTTTTTATCGAAACGTTATTCATATTCATATTGTTTATTTATTTACTAAGAGAAAAAGAGGTTAAGCCGAAGCTTCTCTTCGTAGCTTTGTAGTTAACTCCGTAGCTTTCTCCTGAAGAAGACGCTAAATTACGCCGGTCCTATGTTAACACTTATACGAGATATTTGGAAATATGTGATTGTCATTACAGTGACAGCAGGGCCGTATCCAGGGGGGGTAGGGGGTTCGACCCCCCCCGAAACCCACAAAAGTAATAGTTTTTTGTAGGTTTTAACCTATGAGCTAAGTCTTTTTTGTACTTTTTGAACCGACCCGTGGGCCCCCCCCCCCCCCCCCGAAATAGATTCCGCGGGCAACCCCCCCGCCGAAATAAAGTCCTGGATACGGGCCTGAGTTACAGGATAGCCTACCTACGACTTAAGTTTGTCCATCTGTTAGCCCGATAACTCTCGAAGCCAGGGGTAGGCCACTATGTTCCAACGTTCAAAACTATTTGAATACTGTAAAACTAGGCTATACTTTTGACAAATTGTCGACGGCTTTGGCTTACTTTTCCCAAGCCCATTGACTTCTAGCAAAACTCGGCAAAATTCAGATAACCGGTTTTACGCATCAATAGCATGATGCGCGAACACCAGTCGGGAGCATAATTAGCATGGAAAATAGTGGACCGTGGCAAGGGCAAAGATTAATGAGGTATCGTTAGCGAGCTTATAACGTAACATATTGGGCTTAAGAATTAATGAGTGCAATTACGGAAGTAGGCATTGTAGACACGACGGATCCTTTAATGGTTCTTAGCTAAAGTGTGTGTTGGGGGAGTTGCTCAACTCGTAGAGTGAAAATGATTAATATACGCAAGATGTTTAAAAGGGCTTTAGCTAGATAAAATGTAACGGATGTAAGAAGTAATGCAAAGTGTAGTCTGGCCAACTGACTATTAAAATGGTCGTGCCACTAACAAGTGATTTTTATGTACTGTGTTGTATGGTCATTTGGCTAATACACACTAGTGGCGTTTTTGATCGCCGATGAAATTTCCCCGGTAGACGAAGGAAGTTTGCCGATTCGTGCTTATTTACTGTTTTCGATAGCCGATAGCCGTTGGAGGCAACGTCCATCGCCTATCGGCGAGTCCTAGGCCGATAGGCGATGGACAGGAATTTAGGCGATAGACGTTACCCGTTGAGCACAAAAACGGAAATTAGAAGAAACAGCTACGGCTATCGGCTTCCGGCGAACGTCAAAAACGCCAAAAAGAAACGGCTACGCTATCGCCGAACTAATCGGCAATCAAAAAGGCCACTACTGTCAACACATTATTTATATGACCCCGTAAAAAAACGGCGAAGGGAAATATTCCAGGAAAACGCTGTAAACTTTAGACACCCTCAAGTAGCCATATCCTGCAGTTTTAACGACCAATTTTCCGATTTCAGCACTGTCAACGAGTTACGGGGCAATTCGTCTTATTGCATGTTTCGCTCAAATCACGAAGAATATGAGTTTCATTACCAAATTGATTTTCGACAGTGGCTCTTGGAAAAACAAGGGAGCATCTTGCATGTTAGCGGAAATGGAAAGGAAACGAAATGTAAAACTTAAGATTGAAAATTCTATTTCTGTTTAGCTCAATTGCATCTTTAATCGCAGTAGCGAGCGAAGTTCCTTTGGAAGCCTGATTCATCATCATCGGGTCTGTTTTTACAAGACAAAAGAAAGTCAGCAGAAAAAGAAAGTCAGCAGATATTTTTTCGGCGGCGTTTCGGCTCTTCTTGTCTTTAAAGTTTAACTGAAAAGCAAACAGTCAGCGTCTGGTTTCCGCACAGTGAACTTGAATGTCAGTCAGTGAATGAATAAGAGCTAACTTATCAGCAGAGCCAAGTAGCAGGAAGCGGTATTCAGAAACTGGATTTACAAAGCCATATCCCAGGCCAAAGTGGGATAACACGAAAGAACTCTGCTCCCGGAGCGTACTATTGCTGGGAGAAAATCAGGTAAACGATTCGATTTATTTTTACGGAAGGAGTTGCAACTGGATAAGAACAGTTCGGAGGCAATATGACGGAAGCCCAATGCTTACAAGATATTAACCTCAAGCTAGCCCTTATTCCGAAAGTTTCAGAAGATGTATCAATATCCAGAGCAAAATCTCGGACATGTCTGTCCAAATTGCCCGTAGTGTTGAAGCAGGGGAGGCAGCAAAGGCCGAAATTGCAAGTCTACGTAGGGCCCTGGTCACAGCCGAGGACAGAATCAACCAATTGGAATTGAAGGACAAACGATTTAACCTGGTCTTGCACGATTTTAGACCAACAAGACCAGGCCCATCAGTGGCAGCAGATGTTATTTCCCTGCTGGACTATTGCTTCCCGTCTCTTAACATTTGTCGTTACGATGTAGTCGAAGCGTATAGACTACGAGCAGGCCCAGTTGTAGTTAAATTCGCATCAATGGATTTTCGTAATCACGTTCTAAGGAACGCAAAAATAATTCGACGAGAAAGTGTCGGTGTTAGCCCTGATTACTCATTCATTCAACGTGAAGCGCGCAGAGCCCTTAAGCCATTTTTAGAAAAAGCATTGGATGAGAACCGACGAGCGTATCTGAGGGGTGACAAACTGTTTGTAGACGGTGAACTATTCGTATATGAGGGAGCGACGAACAAACTTAAAAAAGTGGCATCTCCACAGGCTGGCGTAGAAGGGACTTTAGCGGCTAGAGACAGTCAAAGTGAAGCCCAAGGTAGTGTTATGGAAATTGAGCAATCATCTCAGACGAAGGAAGTTCCTGAGCATTCGGAACGGCCCAGTGGTAAGCCAGGGACTAGTACATCGGTGGAGTCAGAAACTGTAAGTCGTGATAGTGTCGATGCGCTAAGCTCAGATGGTAATGACAGTGATGCGACCACGGTGGTAGAGATCCCTACTAGGAGTTACAAACAAGCAGTGTCAGGAGGTCGTGCCAGAAAGAGTAGCGAAATCAGCCCTATAGAACATGAGAGGCACGCCCCCAAAAATCCTCGTGTGGGAAATAGAAACGTTGCGCGTCCAGGGTACCGTTCATTTAGGGAACGAAGCGACAGGTCTAATGGTGATTATTACCGGTTTAGCTTCGGTCCACAAGAGATTGAAGATTACTAGGGTAAAGAGGGCCATGAGCAGAGTCTAAAGATTGTGGAGTGGAACATTCAGGGATATAGTGATGTTAAGCTTGATAGTTTATTTATGTCAGGAAGTTGGGATATTGTTTGTATTGTGGAAAGTTGGAAACCTGATCCGATTATACGAGTAGATTATGATTCTTTTGGAGTATCGCGGAGGAGAAAACAAAAGCATACATAACAAAGATACGTCTAAAGAAACCGTGGGTGCTCCTTTTTTAACATAAACTCCACAACATCATTAATAAATATTCCAAACAGTTTCGGCGACAGGGTACAACCTTGTTTTACACCCATATTATAACTTATTACCTTAGATAGTTGTTTCCCTACCCTTACTATCAATCGTGTAAATCTATATATCTCTGCTAACATTAACACAAATGTTGCTGGTAGTCCTATACTTAACAGACTATCTATCAATAGAACTCTCTCTACGTTGTCAAACGCCCCTTTCAGGTCTACGAATGCCGCGTACAGTCTTCCATTTCTAGGCCTAGTATACTTATCAATCACCACTTTTAATGCGAAAATATTATCCATCGGTCCGTAACCTTGTCGGGGGTGTTTCTATTTTAGTTAAGAGTGGTATATTTAGTAAGTGCGTTCAGTTAAAATCGTCATCCGAAAATATTGTTTGGATAAAGTTGACATTAGGAAATGTTTCTCTGATTGTTTGTGGTGTATATATTCCGCCGGAGACTAGCAGCTATAGTGAAAAGGAAGATACGTGGGATATTCTGTTTAATGAAACTTACCAGTATAAGCGGATTCACAGAAGTTACCAGTTTGTATTTTTAGGAGACTTCAATGGGTATACGAGTAGTAAAATGGAAAGGACTTTTGTACCGTCGCTGCCGCACGAGGACCCCGACCCTGGATTTGTTGATATGAATGGAGTTTGTGTGGATGATCAACTGGAACGACCGGTAGAGAGGACAAGTAAGGACCGAGCTCGAAAGGTAAATAAATGGGGTGGAAAAATACTGGATTTTTGCGGGATTGAAAATTTGGTAATTTTAAATGGTAGACTGGGGAAAGATAAAAATATTGGTGATTTTACTTGTTTTGCGGGGAGGATGCCTAGTATAGTTGATTATATTTTAGTGGATATGTCTCTCTGGCCGTGGTGTACAGACTTCAGGGTGCTCTCGGTGGTTGGTTCGGACCACGTGCCAATAGAAGCGACAATAGACATTAGAATGTCCATTCGGGGAGTTAGGGATTCAAAAATTGGACTAGATTTGGATTCAAATGATAGGATGTTGGTATTCCCAAAAATTAGGTCAGAAAATGTAAGTGATAAAACGTTGAGTAGTAGGTTAGAGAAGCAATTAATAGAAGAGCGGATAGACAAATGTAGATCTACTATTGTGTCGGGTAAAACGGAAGATGGAATTGAAGCAATCTGTAAGGTTGTCAGGGAGGTAAGCAGAGGGGATGAAGATAATGATAAACAAAAGTATAGAAGACAAGGTAAGGACTTTTTTGATAAGGAATGTGAAGTGAAGAGAAGTAAGGTTAGAGCTGCCCTTCTAAGAATTAAGGATAGTATTTATGTTGATAAAGGATCTTTAGAGGAGTATAGGGAGCAACGAAGGGAGTATAAGCAGTTAATAAAGAAGAAAAAAAGTGGATTGGAGGAAAAAAGAATAAAAATGATGGAGGAGGATTATATTAAGAAAAATAAGAAAGAGTTTTGGAATGGAATTAAGGGGTCATTTCGACAAGAGGAGCTGGGGACTGGCCCTTCAACAAATGCGTGGACAGATTACCTGGAAGAGAAATATTCAAGTGAAGATAACCTAAAGGGAACAGCGCAGCGACTAAGGGAACAAGTAAAATTTCCCTTGAGAGAGGAGGACTACGCCCTGACGGATCCTGTTAGCCCAGACGAAGTGTGGGAGTCGATGAAGAAGATGAGGGGGGCGTCATCACCGGGACCCGATGGGATCCCTACGATTATTTGGAAACGGGTTAGAACGTTTCTACTTCAGACTCTGGCATTACTATTTTCAGGTATACTAAGCAATTTTGTGTGGCCGAAGCAGTGGAGTTTATCAATAATGACACCCCTGTTTAAAAAAGGTAATAGGCAGGAGCTTGGTAATTATAGGGGTATACACCTGGGGAATAGCATATCAAAGGTTTTTTGTAAGATTTTAGATAATAGGTTAAAGAAATGGTTAGATTCTAGGGAGGTTTTAAATCAGGTACAAGCAGGGTTTAGACAAGGTTACGGACCGATGGATAATATTTTCGCATTAAAAGTGGTGATTGATAAGTATACTAGGCCTAGAAATGGAAGACTGTACGCGGCATTCGTAGACCTGAAAGGGGCGTTTGACAACGTAGAGAGAGTTCTATTGATAGATAGTCTGTTAAGTATAGGACTACCAGCAACATTTGTGTTAATGTTAGCAGAGATATATAGATTTACACGATTGATAGTAAGGGTAGGGAAACAACTATCTAAGGTAATAAGTTATAATATGGGTGTAAAACAAGGTTGTACCCTGTCGCCGAAACTGTTTGGAATATTTATTAATGATGTTGTGGAGTTTATGTTAAAAAAGGAGCACCCACGGTTTCTTTAGACGTATCTTTGTTATGTATGCTTTTGTTCGCTGATCACATAGTTTTGTTAAGTGATAGTAGAAATAATCTGCAGATTTTACTTGATTTGTTGAGAGAGTACTTAGAAGGGAAAAAACTGGAGCTAAACACAGGTAAGACGGTAGTATTAGTATTCAGGAAAGGAGGAAATTTGAGGACGGACGATAAGTTCAATTATGGAGGTAAAGAAACAGAAGTTAAGGAAGAGTGGACATACCTGGGAGTAAGACTCAGAGCTAAAGGTAAGACATTTAGTAAACATATTGAAAAGAGTGTAGAGAAGGGTAGATTATGTTCGAATTTGATACTTAGGAGCGAAGTAAAGGATATTAGAAACCTTAGGGCCCATAAAGAAATATTTAGGTCTAAGGTAGTGGGGGTAATGCATTATGGGTCTGAAGTATGGGGGTATGAGAAGATAGATAAGATGGAAGTCGTGCAGTTAGGTTATTTTAAAAGGTGGTTAGGAGTAAGTAAATTTACAAATAGTGTTGTTGTTAGGGGTGAGTTAGGTTTAACTTCTTTAAGAAATGTAAGACTAGTGAGTATGGTTAGGTTTTGGGAAAGGATTGTTAGGATGCCACGCGTTAGACTATTAAAATCTGCATATTTAGAAGCGTTGAAAGAAGAGTCTCCTACTTCATGGCCATATCTAGTAAAAAAGATACTGGATGATTGCGGAGTTGGTGAATTGTGGAATGATGGATTAGGAAGGGAGGAAGGAGTGACTAAGGTAGTGAAGAAATACTTAAGAGCCAGGAAATACAGGTTTGGCACGCCCAGAAGGATCAATCGGAATCTTTGGGGTTTTATGCTACGGTAAGGGAGACATGGGGTGAGAATATAATGTTTAAAGCGGGTCTTAGACGGGATGAGTTAAAGATAATTATTGAACTGTTGGCAGATTGTCTACCAATTGGGGGTAGAAGACGTTATATTGGTAACTGTAAGCAGAAGTTCGGTCCTTACTTCTGTCCGATGTGTGGGTGCGTGGATGAGAGTGTGATTCACATGCTTTGCGATTGTATTGAGCTGAGTGACTGGAGAAAAGAAGAGTATGATGTACGCGTATTTGACGAAGAGTGGTTAAAACGAATTTTTAAGGACGAGTGTTTTGCTGGTATAAAGAAAATGGGGCGATTTTTGAGGCTAGCGGTGGAACATAGAAGTAGATTTTTGGAATAAGTAAAACAATTCAAACGGAAATTATGTTCGAGTATTATTATATGTCAGTGTTTGTGTTTTTTCTTTTTTCTTTTGTATGTTAAATTTTTGCCATGGCCCTCGGGCTGCTTATAGCAATAAACTATCTATCTATCTATCTATCTATAACTGAATACACTGTATTATTCGGATTGTGCTAAGGGATTTTTTTTTTACTTTCCACTACGTCCGTCCTCACGTCGCAAAATTCTATTATTACGCGTAAAATTTCGCATCTGAATACAAACGCGGCTTTTCATTGGCCAGTGATCAGCTCCTGGTAGTAGCTCACTGATTGGACACTTACTTTCGTAAACCGTTATCGTTAAGCATAAAACACAGGTACACGCGCATAGATGTACCACAAATCCACTAGTGAAATTCCACTATATGAAAACCAATTATTCGTGGATAGTGGAACAATGAAGTAACGCAATTTCGTCGGGTCTTCAAGCCTCTTCAAGTGAAGAAGTTAGGGGTAACCAGATGTCCTATCTCAGCCCTTTTCGGTTAAACTTTAACGTTTTAATGCGTAACGTTTGAAAAACATAATAGCTAACATCCTTAGTGGTATCTGTTGAAACCGCCAATCCTTGTGTTTATGAAACTTCTGACAGTGTCACAGTCTGTGACTCTAATTCGAAGTTATTTAACGTAATTTCCTTTTTGCACTGGGTCTACAGTAGAGGTATGCTTTTTTGAACACATTTCTAAATGTTTCCCTACCCTGGCTTTTTTATTTGCTTTTCAAACATTCAGATATTAAGGAAAAATAACAAACTAGACATCAGCTAATAGCAAACTATTTTAGGGTTATCCTGCGACAAACTTTCAGCAGAAATTCGAAATAAGTTTTGATGATTCTTCTATTCGAGCTGTCTGTTGACTCGAACTGCACCTTCTTCATTGAAGGTGCGTTCCTCTTAGCAAAATATTCAGATTGTGAAAGGAAAACCAGGTGGCAGTCGAGGGTGACTAACAGCAAAAAAAATGTGAAGCATGATGAAAACGTGAATGGAAAAAATGTTTTAGGTAAGTATTTTACAGTTAAAAGGCCTGGTTTGGGTTTTTGTTTTTTCTTCGGCCTGTTATGAAACTTCTGACAGTTTTCTTTTCTAAATCTTGTGCTCTATATGCTGACTTTCTTCTTCACCCTCTTACGGCTAGGTTGGCGTCCAAGGAAACGCAACTGTTTTGCGTTACTTTCGTGACTGTCCTAAGTATTCAAGCGAGAGGAAAAGAACATTTAAGAACATTTTTCTGTCTGTCAGAGTCAAAAGAAAACTTTGCTCTTAGCTCAAAGTTCATAATTTACCAAACCCATTTGACTAATTTCGGGTCGAAAAGGAAACCAAGGTGGGAAAAAATTTAAATGGGTGATTAAAGAAGCATAACTATACTGTATCCGTACAATCTATTTTTCCACTATAATTATCTTGACGAAGCGTCTGCATAACTCGGCATGTGTCCGTACATTGTTTTTCATCCAACACCATTATCTGGGCGCTGCCCCCAGTCCTTTCCCAATATTTTAACTGTTTTCCTACTGAGGGATCATTATCTCTGAAATTACGCACTATTTTAACTTTACTTTCAACGTAATAAATTTATTTGAAATCCTGGTTTTCCCCAGAGCTGAAAAGTTGAAACTGCTTTCCCCAGTATGACTAGCCTAGGCCGGACCCGTAGAGAGCGGACGGGGGTATAAATCTTCTTCAGTCGTTGGTTGAACGCCTCCGAGTAAGGACTCGCGTGAATTTGTGAATAACAAAAATGGATTTATGAAGGATTGTTGTTAAGATGATGGGAGCCGAGTTCAGAAATGGTTTTATTGTACGAAGCCTTGCAAGGGACGTCCCAAGAAGCGATTTTAATTTCGTTACAACCAAGATGGACGCACCGGAAGCCGACTTAGCGATGCTTGTAATGGCCAGGCTACCGAGTCTGATCAGGTAAATACGAGTTCATGCGGCTAAATAGGGATCTTGAATTGATCCGTGAGTGGGGGAGGATGGCGATACTTGAATCGTGAGCCAGGGATGGCAGGGCGGTCTGCCATTTGTTGGATGTTCCGTATGACAAGGTCCGTATTGAGACCGGGCTGTGATAATTGGCCTTAAGGGAGTTTTGGGCTTAAAAAAAAAAAAAAAATTGATATGAATGCATACACAAATAAATGCCATCGATCGATATTCTGGAAAGTAAGATACCGCAGGGTCCTTATTGAGACCATGCGTTTCGTCACTGGAAGCTAAAAAAAAATAAATAAACAAACAGTTATAATAAATAATTATACCTTCGAAAAATTAAGTACAAATTTCTTTTGGAGGCGTGATGTTGCAGAAAAGCCCGATTCGTTTGAGTGAATAGGCTGGAGGTTGCCGGAAAACCCGATTCGTTGGAGCGAATAGGCTGGAGGTTGCCAGAAAACCCGATTCGTTGGAGCGAATAGGCTGGAGGTTGCCGAAAAACCCGATTCGTTGGAGCGAATAGGCTGGAGTGTGCCGAAAAACCCGATTCGTTTGAGGGAATAGGCTGGAGTGGGCCGAAAAAACCCGATTCGTTGGAGCGAATGGAAAGGCAGCCCGGTTCGCTTTAAGCGACACGGCGGGGGTCTTGAGATCGTTTTTTGACGCAAATTTTTTTAAGATTTTTGCTTGGAGCGAATGGAAAGTCAGCCCGATTCGCTTTAAGCGACATGGCTGAGGTCTTGAGATCGTTTTTGACGCAAATCTTTTTAAGATTTTCGCTTGGAGCGAATGGAAAGGCAGCCCGATTCGCTTTAAGCGACATGGCTAGGGTCTTGAGATGGTTTTACGAAAATCTTTTTAAGATTCTCACTGTAGGTGAAGAGGCCGCAAAATTCTTAGATTTTGTGGAAGTCGTCCGATCCGAGAAGGGAAATCCGGGCCTCCCATCCTTGGTCATCGACCTGTACGGAAGTGCGGCGGATACGAAGATTGTGAGAGCGTTGGAGAAGTGTAGGAAGCGGTTAAGGGGTGGCACGCCACCTTATTTCGGCAAAAGCAGGCAGGGTCTTTGGTTTGTTTCCGTCGCGGTGAAACTGGACATTTTTCTTGTTAGTGTACGGGCAACTCGGAGAAATTAATCGGTTAAGGCCCCGATGGCTGGACGTAGAGATACAAATTTGAGACAAATAAATGCTATCTGGTGTGAGATAAAATCTCCAGTATTATGCCCCTGTGGGTCGTCCAGCGAATCGTGTTGATTAGTGTCAATAAACCAAGATATAAATGCTCCTTTGGGTTTCATTTTCTTTTCGGACCGCAGCTGGCTTCCCAGAAAGTGCATAGTTTGTCTGTTTGTCCGAGTTCATTTTCACGGTCAAGGGTGCAAAACGACCGCAGCTGGCTTCATTAAGGGGTATGCTTTGTTTGTTTGCTTTGCGGTTCATTGGCCTGCGTGAGGGTGAAAAGGGTTCAAACTATCACTAATTGGGATATGTTTTTGGGATTAGAATGCGCTTTGTGGGTGAATGCACTTCGAGGATTGCGTTATGAAGCAGTATGCCATGACACAGATTTGGCAGCGGAATGTTTTGAGGACCAAGATTCCTTTGATTCTGCGTTATCAGAGAACTCTTCGGAATATTTCGTAGCGGGGAGGTTGAACGCAGGTTCCAAGCCTTGGAAGCTTTGAGAGGAAAGTTGCCTGATAGTGATGATTTTGACGAAGGCCTCGTTCGGTGGATCTTTTAAGGATGTTTCGTACAAATGGTGATATCCCACCCCTGCAAATTTTCATAAATATGATTTTTTGAAGAATCACGCAGACTTTGTTACAGAAGCCCTTTCGAGCGAATTCGGAACGGTTCGATGTCTGTGTGAGGCAGCGGGGTGTGGTGTTGGGGGTAGAACCGCAAAGGGTAGTTTTGCCCTTGGGCTTGGAACCCAAAAAGCCTCGTTTAGTCTTGGATGCGCGATATGTGAATTTGAAAAAAAAAAAAAAAAAAAAAAGTTTGCCCTTGAGGGGTTGAGAGAGGTTCGCAAGATTGTGCGAGCTGGAGACTGGTTGGGCCTATTGGAGGATACAGATTTGCATACGATCACATTGCGTTGTCAAATGAGTTTAGACAATTCTTCGCCGTCATGTGGGACAAGGCTACGCTTTATCTGGGTTTGTGTATCAGATGCTTGGTAACATGCCAGTGTATTTGCTTAGAAAAAAGGCGCATAAGTATCGGACGTTAAATGGACGATAGTCTCGTATCGTCGTCATCAAAGTCGTCAGCCATCAAAAAGGCGGCGGCTGTCTACGGTATTATGGGATATAACTGTTCTTATTCCTACAACGTGCTTGCGCTACCTCGGTGTGATCATTGACACGTCTATACCTGCGTTCATCATTCCCCCCGATAATGTAGCAAAATTTTTGTCGTTGTTAGTGTCTTCTAGCAGACATGCGCCGCAGCCCCGTAAGAGAAATGCAGAAGTTTTCGGGTTAAGCGATTTGGTTGCAGTAGTCATTCCCACGTGACAGATTGCTCATTTCTGTGTGTTCCAGGGCTATCTCTTCTTGCGTGGACGGTAATATAAAATTAACCGATGCTTTACTGCAAGAATTGTCCTTTTGGCATTTTGTTGGTGACGCGCGTAAGGTCTTCCTTTGGGATAGTGAAAAGCACGTACTTATTAAAATGTTTACCGATGCTTCGGAGTTTTCTTGGGGAGGCCATGTGGCGATGTGTGGTGTCGAACCGCTCCATGTTCGTGACATCTGTAGTGTCGATGAACAGGATCTGGAAATTTGTGCAAAGGAGGCATTAGCCCTTACAATTGTTTTGGAGCTTGTTGGGGAGAGGATCCGTTATTGTACAGTCAGAGTTTTTGTAGAAAATCAGGCCTTAACAGGTAGATGGAATTCGGAAAGGGAGTTTTGAGGAAATGGAAAGAGCGATAAAATTAATATTTTCCTCTGTTGTCCGATTCAGTGTTCGGTTGAAGTTAAAATTCGTCCGCCCTTGCGACAATGTAGCGGATTACACGTCCCGCGTTATTGACCCAATTTGATGTTACCTTGTCTAGTCATTCGTGGCAAGGTCGAGGAGATTCGGTGGGAGAGGAAGGCACACCTTTGACTTGGTGACGTTGGTTTCTAACGCTATAAAAATTCAACTGGAAACGCCTTGCCGCATTTTTCACCGTTACCGCTACTGGGGTCGTCTGGAAACGATTGCTTTGCTAGTGACACCCCTGAAGGGAACGACTATGTGTTTCCCCCCTTTGCAATGATCCCGTAAGTAACAAAGGACTTGGAGAGTGGAGTAAATACTGCGTATAAAATGGGGGTACCCCTTGGACAAAAAAGCCGTTTTGGTGGCCAACAGTTTGCAAACGGGCTATTAGTTGGCTTTGGTTAGGTTCGCGAGGAGAGATAGGCCTTCTTCTTTTCCTATCAAAGTCGGGTTATGTTCCTCGAAAGTTGCCGTTTGTTTGTATGCCCTTCGTATGTCAGGACGTTTGTCTGAAGATTGAGTGTCATTTTTTCCTGGCATGTGAATATATAATTATTACCGATGTTCTATAATGTGATCCTTGGTTTGGGGGATCGTTGAGGCCCCATGCAAACAAGGCGTTTGCCTCTGCAGGCGCGTTCAAAGAGTACGAAGTACGGGAAGCAAAAGGAGGTTTTAAAATATGCTTCATCAGATTGTTGAAGTCATTCCGAGGCTCCAATGTAAGATTCTCGGACGCCAACCCTACAAAGATGATGGTGGTAAAACAAAAGCACACGATTTTGATCGTAGGCTTGAGGCCAAGGTCAGAAACACTTGCCCTTGGTCAGTGGGGTTGCATGTCGATACGGTTTCTTCCGTGTCTTGCGAGTTGTCTGCCATTTTTCGAGAGTAAGGGATAACGAGCGAGCATAGTTCCCAAACTGATTTTGAGAACCCCATTTTATCCGAAAAAGTTAAATCGTATCAGAAGTCCGTCAGAGACGAACAAAAGGATGCCATGACACCCGTCAAGCAGGCGGTACCGATGTTTTTGGCAGCACTAAAATGTGTCGCCGATCATTATGGCAGGTTATCTCGAGTCAACAGTTGCAAAACAAAGAAGTTTTAAGTTTTAGGAATAAGGCGTTTCGTTTATTGTTGCATTTTACCGGTGCGCGTTTTTTCCGATCTGAATAGATTGCCCAGCAGTTCCCTTTTAAAAGGGAAAGTAGGCGGGGGTTTTGTTCTAGTGCAATCTGAAGGTAAAACCTTGGAAAGTGTGACGGGCAGGATTCTAGGAATTCACGAGTTTTTGGGACAAGAATCTTTGCCCTGTTGAAGCCCTTACCGAGTATATACGTTTTGCAAATTGTCAGGTTTGCTACTACGGAAATCTTTTCTATTCCCAAATACATTGTCGGGAAATTTGAATGGACATATTCTATATGATGATAAATATTATTCTCAAGTCATTGGGTATTTATCAAGGAGAAACGCCTCACAGTATCCGTGCTGGGGCCGCAATTTCGCTTTTGAATTCCGGGACCGAGGCTGGTGTAGTACAATCCTCGGTACAATTTTCTGTTGGTTGAAAAAATTTGGTTATGTTAAAGCGGTAGGCCTATACAACCTCGGATCGTTTGATTCAGTTATCAGAAGAGCAACAACTCTGGTCTGAGGCGAGTACTTCGGTTAGGCGTCACGATCCAGCTTTGCATGACCCTGTTTTTTGAGGTAACCGTTGTCAGTGTCGTAGATATTTGATTTCAGTAAATTCGTAAGACCACCCCCCTTTTTGGTTGGTGTTGGGTTGGGGGTCTGTGTTAGAAAGTATTAATTAGGTTGTGATGAAGGGTAGAGAGGGATTTGCGGGCGTCCCCAGTTTAAACCCCGACCGTGAACGGAGAGTCCGGCATAATTTACTAGGCCGGACCCGTAGAGAGCGGACGGGGGTATAAATCTTCTTCAGTCGTTGGTTGAATGGCTGAGAGTTGGGAGTCAAAGAGAAGGAAGTGAAAGTGAAAGTAAAAAAAAAAAAAAAAATGGAGAGAAAAGTAAAGAAGGAAAAGTAGTGTGGTGGATTGAAATCCATTTTTGTTTCTGATCACGGTCACTCTTCCAGTCCGCGACCTCTTCGCGGGCGTCCCCAGTTTAAACCCCGACCGTGAACGGAGAGTCCGGCATAATTTACTAAGCAGATATAGAATCCCTGAAATCACGTAGTATTTTAACTTAACTTTCAACGTATGAATTTATTTTAAGTGAATTCGAATTTACTTAAATGAGTTCGAAAGCTGGTTTTCCCCAGAGTTGAAAAGTTGAAACTGGCTTCCCCAGAGTGTGACTACGCAGATATAGAGGGTTGTCGGCAAAACGTCCCCATTCGAAATGTCCCCTGGCGAAACGTCCCCGTGATAAAACGTCCCAACGACAAAAAGTCCCCGTGGCGAAACGTCCCGTATCGAGACGTACCCTGGCGAAACGTCCCCGACTATAGAATTTTTTGTCGTCGCTGAGGGATAGCTCGGCCTATGAGATTAGCCTACTGACTGCGTTATTGGTTATATAAGTTATTGGAATATAAACTTTTGAAAACCACGATGGGTTGACTACTTCAGCATTTAACCGACGGTCAAGAAATAAACCAAAGTGTTGACCCCAGCTATAGCCATTTCTTAAAGAAAGCGCAAAGTTTTAGTAGTTTGTCAGTTTTCGTTTTATCTTTTATTTAATTGGTTTACTTGTGTGTTAGTTTACGCTGCGATATACTATAATTCATTGATCTCGATTTTGTTCGATATTTAATTTGGTGATATTAATCATTAAAGGATTTTACTAAAGGACCAAACCCGTCTAACCTAGATTTACTATGTCTCTCTACCTAACTAATCGTTCTATCCGCTTTCGTTTCCTCGCATGTCAATTTTGTCCAGCATAACGGCATTACGCTTATTTTTGCATTTTCCTTGTTTGACTCTCTTTGGGCAACAGCGGGCTTCCCCTTTCTCTGAGGAGCATATTGGTGCTCCTCAGATTGTGCATGTTGCTTCAAACAAGCTAGAACCTTGCTAGAACTGATCAGTTCCCTGTCAATTGCAAGGCATATTACACTACACATTTTAACTGAAAACAATAGCCTACATTTATGAAGCAACCGGTCCTACATCCGATCTTTCCTGCTTATAAGGAATGTTCCCACATCTGTAACGCACACTCTGAAGTTGTTTTTACCTCGATAATGTACCTGAAGATCGAGGCTAATTAAAGATCTATGCTTGGGGACGTTTTGTCAAGGGGACGTTTTGCCACGGGGACGTTTCGCCGGGGACGTTTTGTCATGGGGACGCTTCGTCGGTAAGCCGATATAGAGACTATGACTATGAAGACGATAACACAAACAGCCTAAAACATGGCAGTATGGTAAAAAAAAGACCAAAGAATTCAACTGGTTCAAAGCTACCTTCAGGAACCTTGCCAGTCTCTTAATAGATGGAAGCCAATAACAACGCTACTTAACAACACTTAATCAATTCTTCTATTTAAACTTCAAACACGCTGGCCAATGTAATGCTTTAGGCTAGGATTTTATTTTTTACAAATCAATTAGTCAATTGACATTTTCCAGTAAAATTTTTACCTTAATGTCGTCAAATACTGTACGGACATATTGACTACATCACATTCGCGTATAGTTTAAGTTTCCTTTCCCAGCAATACCGACAATGACCACACACAGAGAGATAAAATGGTCCATCCCATTCATTTTGGTCTTGTGTAATTTGAGCTTCTGCACATAGCTATAAAATGTTTGAGCCCAATCATTCTGGTCTTGTTTCATTTGAGCTTCTATATTGAGCTATAAAATGGTCCGACCCATTTATTCACAGCTGAAATTTCTGTTTGGACTTTAACAGCCTTAGACACACAATGAAATGCAGGAACCGAGGCGCTCAGTGGTCTGGAACTGGTCATTCAAAAGCAGTAATACCATACAGTTACGTGACCGATGGACATTTCGGGTTCACGATTTGAAAGTAGGAGAAATTCAAAAAGTCGTATAGAAAGGGAAAGGATTCAATAAAGAAATAAAGGATAGGCAAGCAGATAGGGGAATGAATCATCTAAAAGGTAATTCCTAGAATAAGTGGAGGATATCCCTGCGCACGAGGTTGTTCGCACCCAGTGTTGCCAGATCGTTGTCCAAAAAATAAGCCGCTGCCTCTGAAAAATACGCCAGAAAAATTTACACCTCCCAAAAACTCTATGACAAAGTCTTTGTGGGCTTCTATGTTGACAATACAGAACCCCAACAAATCTTCGGCTTTCTGTCGCGACGACTAAAACGACGTAAAAACGGTCGACTTTTTTGAAAAAAACAGCCGGTTTTTGGTAAAGATAGTAAGTTTTTCACATCACACCATAAAATCCGCCTTTCTCCGACAATATCCGCCAGTTTGGCGTAAAATCCGCCAATCTGGCAACACTGTTCGCGTCTCAGAATTAGATTTTTTGTCACCGGATGCGATTGTGACTAAAGTTCTGTCAGGACAGAACCATGCTTGTTGTCATAGTCTTGTTGTCATGAATCATCTAAAAGGTAATTCCTAGAATAAGTGGAGGATATCCCTGCGCACGAGGTTGTTCGCACCCAGTGTTGCCAGATCGTTGTCCAAAAAATAAGCCGCGGCCTCTGAAAAATACGCCAGAAAAATTTACACCTCCCAAAAACTCTATGACAAAGTCTTTGTGGGCTTCTATGTTGACAATACAGAACCCCAACAAATCTTCGGCTTTCTGTCGCGACGACTAAAACGACGTAAAAACGGTCGACTTTTTTGAAAAAAACAGCCGGTTTTTGGTAAAGATAGTAAGTTTTTCACATCACACCATAAAATCCGCCTTTCTCCGACAATATCCGCCAGTTTGGCGTAAAATCCGCCAATCTGGCAACACTGTTCGCGTCTCAGAATTAGATTTTTTGTCACCGGATGCGATTGTGACTAAAGTTCTGTCAGGACAGAACCATGCTTGTTGTCATAGTCTTCCCAGAGGTAATACATGCTGAATTTGAATCTAAACCCGGCATGTAAAGCTATTGCTGATTGTAGGCCAGTACAGATCAAAACTGATTGGTGTGGTCCGGTAGGTTGGGCCAAGTCAACTTTGGTTTGACTAGGTTGCCTTAGGCTAAGTTAGAACAGGTTGGGTTAAGCTTTTAATCCTGTTTCGCCCAGCGGCTCGATATAGCTTTTCGGCGCAAGTGTCTCACTCTATAGACCACATTGGTTTTCACCATGAGACCCCGTCTAGTGGGTACTGGTTTGTCTACGTGGCTCCGACACTGGAGTCCTAGACTTCTAAATTAAATTCCCTTGTACAAAGTGCCATCTGTGTACTGGACCACATTATGCTTTTACGAGATCATAATCTGCCTTATTTAGCGCTACAAGCGGACTACTTTCTGAACATCTCCATTTCTCATTATCAACATATGTGAAAGAGAAACATGGATCCATAAGGTAAAGAGCAGAACATGATAGGTTTCATCTTCTACATCTCCATCTTTCGCAAAACTTCCCCGTAGGGAAAAAAGGTGCCCGGAATCCGTGGAAAGCCCCGGATTCCGGGAAAAAACACGGAATTCCGGGGTTTATCTACGGAATTCCTTGAGTGTTCAAGGATTCCGGGACCGACGTTCCGGAATTCCGCGCCGAGCCAGGAATTCCTGGTCATCAGCTTGGGTGTCTTCACGGAATTCCGTTACTCCACGATCTTTCGCGGAATTCCCGATCTGGAAAGTTTTTCTGAAATTCCAGACCCGGAATCCGGCATTTTGTCGACCTCTGTACGGAATTCCAGAACTATCAAATTCCGTATTAAGGAATTCCAGAGCAACTGCAAATAAAAAACTTAATCATGAAGATACTTTCAGTTCAAGTACAAAACATTCATGTCCTCAATAACGACCCATTTCGATCAAGACAGGAAACACAAATGAATGAAGACATCCAATATTTGTAGCAAACAGCGACTTAGCGAAAGTGTAAAATAAGTAACTGCGATCGGAATTTTGTTGCCATTATTAATTTGGCGACAGGAAAAGTACCGTTGCAGCTGTCAGGAAATACAGATTCAATTTGGTTTTAAGAATTAAGACAAACATCAAATGTTGGGGAATTTGATATTGTTGAATGTCCTCTTATAGGCGCTGCATATTTCTGTTACCATGTTAACAAGAAATGTATTCCTCCCCAAGCCCAAGTCCGAAATATTTAACTCCCGTAGCATGTCAGGCTTATTACAATTTTATTATAGATACAATAAACCTATTGTTATGGTTCTCTGTTTCTGGAAACTTGACCCATTGACTCTCCTCAATATTCTTCTTGAAAGACGACATTAAGCTCAGTATTTCTCCTGAGTATGTGCTTACTGTATTTTTTTTTTTCTGTGACCGCAGTTCGGTTCTCTAAAATGCGATTCTTTGGTTCAAGTGACTTCCGGAATTCCGAGCATTTGGCAACTTCTCAGGAAAACTTTAGTGTTTGATTTGCTACCTTGAACTGAAGACGAAGATGAGGTTTTCACAAAAGGTTCTTTACAAATCACCAATTGAGTCCGGGAGTTCCGAATCTTCCGTTCGACTTATTTCGATCACCAAACAAAATACCATATATTTACACCGGGCTTCACTTCCCGGAATCTGGATTATCTTGAAATATCTTCTCCAAAACTTACGGAAATCTGGAAGTACATAAGCTTCTTCGCACCGGACTAATTTTGCTAGGATTTTACGTCCCATTTTGTCTTTGAAAAAGTGGTCAACCCATAGCCTACTTTGCAAGCCCAGATTAAGTCCGGTCTTCACCTCCCGGAACTTCCGGAATCTGGGCTTCCAGGTTATTCTTCGACGTCTTCTGTAAATTGCATCTGGAATGTGAACCGGTCCGAAAGTATATCAACATAATACGGAAAAAGGAGCTTTTGAGCTGCCAGATTTCCGGAATTTTTAAGTATCGCAGAAGAAATTCAAAAAAATTCTCGGAAAATCTGGGAAACCAGATTCCGGAAGGTGAAGACTTAACTTTACAGACATTATAAGAGGTAAAGACCTCAACTGTTATTCGTGGCCTGCTCTTATTTTGTATGGTATTTTTTGTGTCCTGCTGTGTACTCGTAAAATTCTGTCCCACCACCAGTGTTAGAAAGTCAGCAAATAAAATTCAATGACACATCCGTTTAGTGCAGATAAATATGCGGGCTAAAATAATGTTTACATAAAACAATTTTGGATTTCTATTTAACTTTTCTTTGATAAAAAATGAAATGTCAAGGATTTTTAGATAACTAAACGGGATTTTCTTAAGACCACGTCGCGACTTGCTCCCGCGCAAATTGAACTTGAAACATCACATGGCAAACGCCAGACATTTGAAGGAAGGAAGGAGGACGTCTGATCTTTTCGGGAAATGGAACGTAGCACAGAGAGGGGAACGATCAAGCTCCTTCAAATGGATTCAACAGTTCTGTTCGTTGTCTACTATAGTTTTTCATGGACCATTCCATGTTGTGACAGAAGAAGCTGCGGCTGCCCGGATGGTTTATGGTCTAACAAAAAGGTATGTTTAAATCCACAGTTCAAGCCTGCTCTTTCTTACGGTATAGGTATGCTAATTTGACCACAAATCTAACTGCTTCTCTACTTGGGATGTATTTAACAGTCAGATTGAAATGAAAAAATAACAAACTAGGTTACTAGCCTACTAGGTTAGGTAGCCTATCGGTCAGCACTTTTATCAGCACACAGCTAACTTTCTTGGCACAAAAGTAAGTTGGAAAAGTTGTGTTTACTGTGAAAACAGATGGTATTTAAGCATGCTGTTTGGTTTCATCTTTCTTTTTGCAAACCAATCGGGGTTAGCTGGGGTTAGCCTACCTCTTTCAGTAATTCAGTTCGACTATACTTTTGTTCTGTACAAGTTTTAACGCGGCCACCTGAAAACATTCTATAAAAGCTTGCAATAAGAATCTTGCGATTTCTTAATGTGAATTTTTATACTTACCGAGGATCATGGCATAGGCTAATGTATGGAAAGTAAAATATTTGTACTGATTTTGGCAGATAAAAATTGTGAAAAACCTAAAATAGTTGTATGTGTCCTGTACAGGTGTCAACTACCAACGCCTGGTAAATGCCACACTATCGAGAAGAAGAAGTACTTATTTAAATTGCACATTTCTTGTTAGTGAATACAGTAGTGTATTTGGTATTTAGCGTTTTCGAACAGATCGGCCCTGTAAGAAAACTTCAAGTGGTGGTTTTATTTCTCGCTTGTGAAACAGTCAGATAGAAGGAGAATAACTTGAAAACAACACATTAGTGGCAGCTAACTGTTATGCAGTTTTTGTTTTTGGCAATAAAAGTAGGATCAACTGAAAAAGTAGTGAAGTAGAAAAAAGTAGTAAATTATTCTTCTCCTAACCACTGGTTTGAACAATTTAGCAGTGTGGTAAAGAATATTGTAGACAAAAGTCTGCAAGTTTTAACTATCTATCAGTGAAAGAAAAAAGTTTCTGTGTGGCTTGCATCACTTATTGATAACAGTAATTCTAATTTCGAACTGTTAGGTTATATGATTGGCAAAAAATACTAGACATCAGTGGCTAATACTGAAAAATCGATACAAATGGGAAAACTGGATATGCATTGTTTGTTTTGGGCAAGTATTTATTGGAAGGGAGATAGAAATTATTAATAAAATGCTCCTATATCTTTCAGAGAGATGAATATCTTACCGCATGCAGAGTTACTGATCGGGCATAGTTGGACACTTCCTGAATCCTGATTGCTGCAAAACTGTGGGTACGTAAGTAGAAACTTTGCTAAAAAGTGGAGGGATACCTGTGACATCGCAAAAGTTGTCGATCTGTCCGTCTGATATCACAATAACTCTAAAAGGGATTGAGATATTTTGATGAAACTTGGTGGAAGGATCCTTGGGCAACATATTTTTTTTTAATCTTTTGAGATAGTTGATTTAGGGGTAAGGAGACATGCTGAATCCGAATATGAAAGTTATTTTCTCACCGGACTAGTAGTTCACCCGGAATCCGGCAAAAACCGGACACAAAGTTTGTCAACCAATTTTCGGCTACCCCTTTTCTTCATGTAGTATAGCTCTGCGTGCAGAGCGCCTAATCAATTAGCGTAAGAGAGAGAGCTAGGGGGTAATCGAAGGTCGAAGGGGTTGGTATATGGGAAAAGAGTAGGTGGTTGCGGTCTATATAACAGTTGGAAAGTTTAGAGGGCTTGAAAACTTCAGTAGTAGGGTACACACTGAAACCAAAAATAGGCCAATCCCAATTGTGAGACAAGTAGGGGACTTCTAATGGTCTCAAATGCATGAATGAATGAATGAATTTTATTACCCGTAAAGTGAATGACACTAACCGGAGTATTATTATGGTCTGACAATAGGCTTTTAGACCATAATCATCTTCGGCAATGAGGGGTTAGCAGTTTTGTCTACTTGGTGTACTTACAATTTGTTTCATGTGCTTTATATAGTACGAACAATTTGGTACCACGTCTATCACGAAGATGTGGACTTGTACGTGAGAATCGGTTGCTAGAATCTTAAAAATCGCCAGGTGAATCTCTTGAAACTGCCGAGGGTACTATGTCAACAGCAGTATCTATTATTGCAGTATATAGTATTTTCAATATTGGAGCATAAAAAGTAAACAGTACGAGTGCGAGGTACAATACACTAGTCTGATTGTCAACTAGTAAGTACATCTCTGAATTCAAAGCTGCCGTAAAATCGTATAGTATAGTTCAGATGGAAAATCATTTCTGGGTGAAATATAGTTTCCAGTAATTTTCAAAATCCGAAAGATTACATGGGTCATACTCTAGAAATTATTCCTTTTCAGGTTTCCTGAAGTAGCCTACAAGTTCGAGGGGAGAGGAGCCCGAGCACTCTTTTCTGTTTTAAAAGAGGCGTGTCGGCAAGCGACAAACTCCACCACGAAGAAATGATTTTTTTCCAAGTTTTTGTGGTAAGATACTAATAAATGCTTCCTCCAAGTTGAGACAAACTTCGGGTCGATTTTTGTTTCGTATTTTCTGGAAGGAAATACGAGGCGGAAATTTTGGCGTAACTGGTACTGATTTCCGGTTGAGCAGTGACCGTTCTTGTCTGAGTATCCGGAATCGGTTCTTCTGCCCGAATTCATGGAACGGAACAAGAAACGGGCCCCGGAAATACATGGATCTTATTGCTGGAATTCCGAGTCCGGAAACTTGCAACAAGATTCCAAGCACGGAAATCCCGCTTCAGTAATTCCTGTGTTCCGGAATTCCCGGGTAAGGAAATTTGGAACAGCATTCCGGGCACGAAAAATGTTACGGAAATCCGGCTTCAGGAATTCCTGTACGTATGCCGGAATTCCCGGGTCCGGAAATTTGGAACAACATTCCGGACACGAAAAACGTTACGGAAATCCGGCTTCAGGAATTCCTGTACGTACGCCGGAATTCCCGGGTCCGGAAATTTGGAACAACATTCCGGACACGAAAAACGTTACGGAAATCCGGCTTCAGGAATTCCTGTATGTACGCCGGAATTCCGGGTAAGGAAATTTGGAACAGCATTCCGGGCACGGAAACCGTCACGGAAATCCCGCTTCAGGAATATCTCCGGATTTCCGTAACGTTTTCCGTGTCCGGAATGTTGTTCCAAATTTCCGGATTCGGGAATCCGGGCACCTTTTTTCCCTACGGGGATCCATTGCTCGGGAAGCAGATTACAGATTTTCCACTTATCAATTTGTAGATCTATTTAACTACACCTCTCACCAGAGGCGTCACGGGGTCCCGTCATAACCCCCACACGTCATAACCCCCACACGTCATAACCCCCACAAAATCCGTCACTACGCCCACATTTTCCGACAGTTCACCCACACGTCACAAGGCCCACATTTTCCGACAGTTCGCCTACACGTCAGTTCGCCCACACGTCAGTTCACCCACACGTCAGTTCACCCACACGTCAGTTCACCCACACGTCAGTTCCCCCACCGTCAGTTCGCCCACACGTCAGTACACCCACTCCTAAAATCCGACAGTTCCCCCACACGTCAGTTCGCCGACCGTCATAACCTCCACACGTCATAACCCCCACACGTCATAACCCCCACACGTCATAACCCCCACACGACATAACCCCCACACGTCATAACCCCCACACGTCATAACCCCCACACGTCATAACCCCCACACGTCATAACCCCCACACTTTCCGACAGTTCGCCCACAACAAAGACCCACCGCCAATTAATTCAGAAAACCCGACCGAGTCAACGGTCAAAACCCAGGGGACTAATTAGAAGGGGCCGACGTTTGCGCATTTTAACGAAGGCAAAAAGTTCATTCAGAATCGCCGGAAGCTTGCTGTCAGATCTGATAGCTTTGATTTCCTTTACGAAAAGAGAAAAAGACGAAAGAAAACACGAAGGGATCAGAGAAGGAGGCTTTCGGAATACTGTCTCGCTCGTTAAAGTACATACTACGACCTGGCGGGTTGCATTTCAATCCCTTAAAGGACAAGTCGTACTTATTATAGTAATTCATTCTGCTTCAGTATTATTTCCATCCATTCTCGTTCCAGAGATGCTCAACTTCATAAATGTATCCTATTTCCTCTATTAGCAACACACGATCATCACGCTTGCCATGTTTCTTCTCTTTGCGTGACGTATTAGGCACCCGATCATTGTATCCGAGGAGCATATTCGTCCGAAGACCGGTTATGGGAATTTTGCAAGATTGTCGTTCAAGGTAAGGGAGATGGAAAGAGGCTAAAAACAGCCGAAGCCGTGTGTAATTTTCTGTTAGCATAGCTTAGCTGTAAAGTGGTCAACTACATCTGAGCAGAAACACAATGTAGTTCGAGGTTCTTTTACATCTACATCTTACTAAAATTTTGCTTCGGTAGAGTAGATGTGATATTTCACTGCGTGAAGTCGAGCTTTCCATGCGATAAGGCTGCGCTTCATTTGAGGCCGATTTGAGGCTATGCACGATCGATTGAGGCGATAGTAAACGATCGAAACTTCACGAAAAAAGCTTAGATTTGAGTGAAACTTGATGGGTGGTAAGAGAAGATACCCTAGATGACATTTTTATGTATCCGAACCGGATTCAAGCACTGTGGGGTGAGTTGGACGGGGGATTCCGGAAAGTTTGTGTCACGCCTAGGGATCAAACGAGTGGAGCGATTGGGATGAAACTTGGAAGGTACAAAGGTCATATGTTCTAGATGGTTCATTATGGGGTCCCGTCCCGATCTGGCCTCTGAGGGGGCACCCGGAAATGCTCAGATTCGAGTGGAACTTAATTGGTGGTAAAATAAGATACTCTAGACGATGCATTTATATGCCTGAATGAGACACGGTAGGGGGAATTGGAGGGGGATTAAGAAAAATTTCTGGCACGCCTAGGCATCAAACGGGTGGAGCGATTGGATGAAACTTGGAAGCTAAAAAGGTCATTTACCCTAGATGTTCCATTTTTGGCTCCCGAAAGGATTTGGCTTCGGGGTGTCGGACATTACCTGGAAATGCTCAGATTGGAGTGAAACTTGATGGGTTGTAGGAGCAGATGCCATAAATATCCCATTTCTAGGTCAAAACCGCATCTTTCGACGGCGGGAGGTTGGAATGGGGGTATTTTGTGACGTTTTCATTTACTTTCTTGTACTGTCTACTTGTAGCAAGTGCCATATGAGCTCGTAACTCTGGTCGCAAAAGAACTTGAACTGTTCGAACAAGTTCGAGCTACAGTAACTTTTGTTTGTAGCCATTCTTAGAGTATAATTAGCAAAGCCGGAATAGGAAATTTCAACAGAAACAGGCAACGCTTGAGATTCGCCCACACTTGAAGTGCAGGAAAAGGCTTATGAGGTCAGAAAAAACATGCTGAACAAGATCGACCCTTACCTTCTTGACACAACTTATAAAGCAGCGTCGACTTGAAGTTTAGCTTATTTTCTTCTTCTCAGTTTTACTATATGTTTATATGACATGTTCCTTTCTGGGCTGGCCTTGATGTTAATGTCCAAAAGTATAGCCTACCGAGTAATCTAACACAAGAAAAACCTGAAGAAAAAAAGATTTTCTCCTCAGTTTCCCAGACCTGTTGTTGTCTTCTTCTCAATTTTACTATATGCTTATATGACATGTTCCTTTCTGGGCTGGCCTTGATGTTAATGTCCAGAAGTGTAGCATACCGAGTAATGTAACAACCAAGAAAAGCCTGAAGAAAAAAAGGGTTTTCTCGTCAGTTTCCCAGACTTGTTGACACAACCCGGAACGTACCCACCTCCCCCCCCTTAAAGGTAAACGGCTAGTGACGTTGGTTTTTATCCAGCGTAAAACCTTCACATTGAAACATAGCCTACAAACTGTAACTAGTCTCCTATCTGGGTATAGTACTGTACTGAACAACCCAGGACCGATTAGATTCGTCGCTGAGCATTAATTTCGGTTATTTTTGAAATACCCTTTCTCTAAGGTTCAGATAGAACATACAATATCTGAAGTCAGGCGAAAAACTACGCATCCATCTCCATTCCCGGTATCCTACGGCACTCAATGAGATTTATCGACACACTTAGGGCTCCGATGGTAGTTACGCCCCTGAATATATTAAGCGTTGTTGAAAAAAGAGTAAGAAAGCAGGCCCACAAAAGTTATAATTCTTATAATTTTTATTTCAATATGGAGTAGTCCCAACCGTCCACCTTCGTTACCAACTTGTTACAACGCCTTTCTCTTGCACATATTCTTCTTTTGTGTCCTTCCCATTTATAAAACAAACGAATCGAATCAATTAGCAAGCTTCTGACGATACTGAATTAATATTCGCCCTCATTAAAACGCGCAGAAGTCGACTTCTTCTTACGAATCCCCTGGGTTATGATCCCTTTCTTTTAATTGCATTCACTCGAGATTATCAAACTGGTGCTTGGGTCATATATGTGGGCGAACTGTCGGAAAATGTGGGTCTTCTGAAGTGTGGGGGTTATGACGTGTGGGGGTTATGACGTGTGGGGGTTATGTCGTGTGGGGGTTATGACGTGTGGGGGTTATGACGTGTGGGGGTTATGACGTGTGGGGTTATGACATGTGGGGGTTATGTCGTGTGGGGGTTATGACGTGTGGGAGAACTGACGGATTTATGAAGTGGGCGAACTGACGGTGGGTCAACTGACGGTGGGCGAACTGACGTGTGGGCGAACTGACGTGTGGGGGTTCTGACGTGTGGGCGAACTGACGTGTGGGGGTACTGACGTGTGGGCGAACTGACGTGTCGGCGAACTGTCGGATTTTTCTTGTGGGTGAACTGACGTGTGGGGTTTATGACGTGTGGGGGTAGTGACGGCGACCCGGCGTCATTACTGGAGAAGAGGGGGGACGCCCCCCCCCAAATGTTGTCGGCCAGTCGGTAAAAAATAGCCGAGTCGGCGCTACGCAATTTTTAGTAAAAACAATCGATTTTTTTCTTAGAAATAGTCGTTTTTAATCAAAAACAGTCGATTTTTCGTAAAAATAGACGTTTCTTCTTAAAATCAGCCGACTTTTCGTCAACACAGTCGTTTTTTTCTCAATAATAGTCGTTTTTAATAGTCGGTAAAAATGACCAGCCAGTCGGTAAATACCTTGTCCCCCCCCCCACACATTTTGGCTAGTAACGCCTCTGCCTCTCACCCAGCCTGTCACAAGTGTTAAAGCACAACTCTTACTAGAAATAATATTTTCACTATGAAATCGATCAAAAAAAACATTTTCCAAAATACCATTACTTTCCATCTGAAATTAGCGATTTTCTTGTTAGCGCCTGTCGACTATATCCAGCCTTCCTGCTCTCCGACGCGGCGGCTGGGCGCAAAACATTTGAAAACTGATCACGCCGTGGTTCAAAAGTGTGAAAACTAAGCAAATAAAAGAAGTAATAAACAAAAGCTTTTCAGATCCTTATGTGTCAAAGAGTTGTCAGCAGACGTTGATGATCGCGGCAAACGTTTCGTTGTGTGACGGGCAAAACTCGGCAAGGCCAAAAAAGCGTTAAAATCTCGTCGGCACAAAACGAAACAATGGAGAAAGGTGGGGATTTTAGAAGCTTATAATTCTGTATGGGAGCTAGATATATTGTAAAAAGCAGAATAAGCAAGAGGGGTCCTTTAATGAGAATAGGGAGACTGTCAGAAACTAGTCGGCTCGGAAGCGCCGAGGGAAGCGCTGAACTAGAATGTCGCCTAGAATGTCGCCTAGAATGTCGTCTAGTTCAGCGCTTCCAAGCTAACTAGTTTCTGAAAAGGCGAATCGGCCTTTTAGCTACAGGGGCTTTTGTTTCCGATGTGTGTTGCTATTTTGCGATAGCCCAATCATTCATCAAAGTTTAATTTTTGCAGACAGAGGAGAGACAACACAACACAAAGAAGGTCGAAAAAAAATGAAGGCTTTCGGCGACGCTTTAAAAGCACCCCTCACACTATTTACTGTTTATATTCCAGTATTTTAAATTAGTTAAATACTTTATAACTAGGCTCTGCTTTCAACAAGTTACCCACGGCCTTGGCTGTTTTAAGACTTCTTCCAGGCCCGTTGACTTCAAACAAAAAACAGGGACAAAATTTACATAACCATTTTTTATCTGATGAAGAAAACGCAATCAACCAAAAACAGCAAGTGAGGAAATCAGTGAGTTGTCGTTAGGGAGGTTGGAATGTGCCGTGTGAAATTCGGGTCTTCGGGTTTAAGAATAGACGGAGCGATTACGGAAGTAGGCTGCATTAGTAAGACAGGATACTATCACTTACCAGTAGGATTAGTAGTTACCAGTAGGATACTATAACTTACCAGTAGTTAGGAGCGGAGAATACTGTTATGCATTTTCCATCATGATTGACCTCGTAACCATCGGTCTTGACTTCATGACTTCGGATGACATATTCCAGGTTGTTGTCTTCCAAAAACCGAGAAGTAACGTCAGGACCGAACTGACACCCGACCCCCCGCTTGCTGGGGGCTCTACCGGGTTGAGGCTGGGGGTCTGACCAGAGAAGCTCGCACATTATTCCTGTAACAGAAAAAAGGGATAGAGGTACATTCTCACTTGCAAGCATTTGTAAGCCTTCCTTTGATACAACCCGTATGGAAATAATTAAGTCGTAAACAGTTGTTAACGATCGTTTACAATTGTTAACGATTGTTTGCAGTTGTTAACGATCGTAAACAATTGTTTACGATCGTAAACGGTTGTTCACGATCGTAATTTTACGATCGTTTTTTTACGATCGTAATTTAACGATCGTAAACAATTGTTTACGATCGTAAACAATTGTTTACGATCGTAAACGGTTGTTTACGATCGTAAACGGTTGTTTACGATCGTAAACGGTTGTTTACGATCGTAATTTTACGATCGTTTTTTACGATCGTAATTTAACGATCGTAAACGGTTGTTTACGATCGTAATTTTACAATCGTTTTTTTACGATCGTAATTTAACGATCGTTTTTTTTACGATCGTAATTTAACGATCGTAAACAATTGTTTACGATCATAATTTTACGATCGTAATTTAACGATCGTTTTCAATTGTTTACGATCGTTTTCAACTGTTTTCGATCGGAAACAAATGTTTTTATTTTCAAGACGATAAATACAGACTGATTTCTAACAACGGCAATAAGAAAGTTGATTAGTTTTTAGTTTGGTATAGCTAGGGGTAGGGTTGTTGGGATAGTGTTAGAATAGGATTAGGTTGAGGTAGTTAGGTTAACGGATCACTAGCGACCATTGCCAGGCGATCATACCTAACCAATTGATTACCTTTCCTTTTCACTTAACCACTATTATTCTACCTTCTACCCACTCTGAAAAGTTACGTATACCATTATTCACCCCTATAACTTGGCGCTGACAAGTTATATCGAAAATGCCTTCTTCCTATACAATGAATTCCCAGAGGTATGCTGACCTCACGTACGCAAAGCATGACCTGTGACTGCGCTCTGCAACAAGCCAATCAGCGCCGACCGCCTCAGACCGCGACCGCCTCAGGGAGTGACATTTCTTCGGGGTGTTGCGGATAAATGTTCCCTTCGTTAGTTTTTATTCGTTTTGTCCAAACAATTGAACAAATGTAGAACTGGCTGAGAAATCTGAGAATGATATCTTTTCTACTCTAGTGGGTGGCTTAGTGGAATCTTCATGTCTTCTTATGGTCGCAGATCTTTCAGGACCTCACCAGCTGGAAGTGGAATGCCTTCATGACAGCATATTTTACAAAAATCTGGAAATATCAGTTCTTAATTCAGTTATAAAAATGGAAGTGACTACATACAGTGTGGAAATATGCCCAATGCTCGTATTGAAAAAAAAATCTTAGAAATAACTGTTTTCGATAATAACGATCGTTTACTATTGTTTTTTTTTCAGCTTGAATTATCTGCCATAATCATACTGGAAATACGATTGGGAAACAAAACAATCATAACAAGAGCAGTAAGCTCATATGGCACTTGCATGGGTTGAGATGTAATGTTTGATCAAAAGTACTTTTAAGGTTACCTTTGCGGTTCAGATGCGAGATACGTACATGATACGTACTTTATAGGCACTAGAAATTCATCTGTAAGAAAAACTATTGAGACAAAACGATCACAGGCCCTTAGGGATCATTGATATATAGCCTACCGTTTGGTAAAAAAAAAATTCACTTTAGCCTACGGTTAAAATGTGCACTTTAAGGGTGATAAAATAAATTTTCAAGCAAAACCCTTGTGGCACAAATGATCATGGGCTGAGATGTATCGTTTGATAAAAAAAAGTAGTTTTCGACCTTGCGGTTCAGATTCGCACTTTAAGGGAGCTAGAACTTCATTTGTAAGCAAAACCCTTGAGGCAAAAATTATAATGGGCTCATGGGGATCATGAAAATGTATAATTTGCTTAAAAGTGTTTTTCTAAATTTACGGTCAAGATTGGTACTTTAAGGAATGTTGGATTTGGAAAGTGGCGATTTCTGAGCCAATCTTGTCGAATCTCTAATATTCCAGCCCAGTTCCATCGTCCTAGCTCATCTGGAAGTACCTTAAATCGCGATCACCGGAATTCCGGACCCCCCCCCCTCAAACTCCCCCACAGTCGCCGGAGCCAATCCGGTTCTGTAAGTGATTTTTCCAGAGCATCTTTTTATTATTTCCATAAAGTTCCATCCCGATCTCCCCAGTTGTTGTCGAATCCGGTACGGACATGACAAAGATCACCAGAGACATGTCCTCTGATCAATTATGAAATTTCACTCAGATCCGATCAACCGTTCCAAAGTTACGCATGACTCAATATTCCGGATTCCCCCTCCCGCTACTCCCCCCACGACTATCGGATCATGTAAATTTTTATTTATAAGTCATTTTTATCGGGTCCCTGATTCGCCTCCCAAGTTTCGTCCCCAAATCCCCAAAACCGCCATTACCGGAATTCCGGGAAACTCCCCTCCATCCCCCCCAGTGTCCGGATCCAGTCCAAATGTATAAACGATTTATCTGGAGCAGACGCTTGTTCTTCCCAGCAAGTTTCACTCCGATCCCTCCATTCTAACCGTTTCTCGAGATTTTCGGTCTCCCCCCCCCAACTCCCCCATAGCTGTCGAATCCGGTCCGGACTTCAAATGGGACATCAGAGGTATGCCATTTATTCTGTTATTAAGTTTCATTCCAATCCGATCACCCGTTCGAAAGTTACACACTATTCCAGTTTTCCGGATTCCCCAGCCCTCCACTCCCCCCAAGAAGGTCGGATTGGGAAACTGATTATTTCCAGGTTAGTCCGGTCGGGTCCCTGATGTTCCTGCCAAGTTTCATCGTCCTAGCACATCTGGAAGTACCCCAACTCGAAAAAGTGTGAGAAAAACTACTTAATTTTCAGAATTCCCCGGCCCACCACTCCCCCCCAGATAGTCGGATCGGGAAACTGATTATTTCCAGGTTATTTTGGTCGGGTCCCTGATTTTCCTGCCAAGTTTCATCGTCCTAGCCCATCTGGGAGTGCCCTAACTCGAGATGAGTGGACAGACCGACCGACCGACCGACCGACCGACCGACCGACCGAAAGGTGATCGGTATATGGCACTTGAGCGAAGCTGCAAGTGCCATAAAAAGTAATTTGTGGATTACCTTGGATACACGGAGATTTTGGAGAAACCAAAGGTAACTTGGTGTTCGTAAATATTCGACCCATCGTAAAATAATAGTGTGTCCTACCTTCTCGGCCCACATGAATCAACTACTTTAACGATCGTTTTTTTTACGATCGTAAAAATACGATCGTAAAAATACGATCGTTAACAACTGTTTCCGATCGTAAAAAAACGATCGTTTACGATCGGAATGTCCCATAATACGATCGTAAAAAAACGATCGTTTACGATCGTTTACGATTGGAATCGTTTTCCGATTGGAATCGTTTCCAATCGTAAACGATCGTATTTTTACGATCGTAAACGATCGTTTACGATTGGAAACGATCGTAAACGATCGTTTACGATCGTTTACGATTGGAAACGATCGTTTCCGATCGTAAAAATACGATCGTTTACGATCGTTAACAACTGTTTTCAATCGTAAACGACTGTTTCCAATCGTAAACAACTGTTTCCAATCGTAAAAAAACGATCGTTTACGATCGGAATGTCCCATAATACGATCGTAAAAAAACGATCGTTTACGATCGTTTACGACTTGAATTATTTCCATACGGGAAAACCATCCAGCTAGGCCTAAGAGTTCGGGATAGGCTATGTTAGAACTGGAAAGGCGCGAATAAGTTAAGCGCAATCTCAACCAGCACACACTGTAAATAGCGTAATTTAATAAGTTTTTATTATTTCCATTCATGTTCTTCCTTCTTTATTTGTGTTGCGAGAGCAACACTTTGGTTTTGTCGTGGTTTTTTTTTTCTAGCACCCTGATTTCAGCTTATTCCTAGAAAGTGGTAAGGGTCTAATGTCTGCGGTTTTTACGGAAAGTGTGGACCTTCGGCCGGATTGATGAATATGACATTACATTTCGGAAAGCTTCGTAGAGCTCTTGCCTGGGGCAAAAAAGGATGGTTCTCACTTGTGCACGAGCTACAGCCTACGGTGTGTGAAGTGAAGTGGAGTTGTATAGCCTATGTCAGAGAGGACTCACCTACCTCAGTTTAAAAAGAAATTAAAAGATTATTTTTTGGGGCATAAATGTTGAATTTTGTTATGGGTGGTAGGGTGGTGTGGGGAGGAAGGGTGGGCTAGGGAGGTAAGGGTGGGTAGGGAGGGAAGGTGGGGTTGGGGAGGGGGGGAGGGAGAGTTTAGTTTTGATGAGTGAGAGAGATTGGATTTATTATAGGTAAGTAATTATGTGGACTTTCGCGCGAATGCAAACCCTCATAGGTTTTTCCTCCAGCGCGAAAGTGTTATTTTTTATTTATTTATTTGTGAATGTGAAAATAAAACTTGAACTTGAAAAAAAAAAAAAAACTTGACTATCTGAAGTTGTGCAGCCAAGCTTTCGTTTCATCAAACCATGTTTCTGCTTTCGAGTGGAAAGCTCCGTTCTAGCAGACAAGCAGTCAGGCACCAGTATCAAATTGAAGATGGACTAAAATCTATAAGTGCTAAATATGTGCGGCAGTTCCCCGGCCCCACAGCCAATATATCTTCTTTGAGTGATAAATAGAAACATTTGCAGAAACAAAAAAGTGGCATTTTCCCACGGGTCAGAAAGTGCTGGTTTAGACCCACGGGTCTAAACCAGCAATTAAAGCCCATCCCAACCCTATGGCTACCCTCTACACCTTGCAGTAGCTAGAGATTAAAACTCTTAGCCCTCTTAGAGACCAAAGCAATATGACACATCCAATCCAGTGAAAGGGTTAGATCCGACAGGCCTAGGATACAGCTCGTTGCAACTGGGTGAGACCAGGGACCCATACATTTCCTTTACAGGGGGCTTGTCATTTCCTATGCTTCTATGTTGCTACGTTGCCCGACCCTTGCCTATTACGTTGCCCGACCCTTCCCAAATTTTGTCTATCCGGCCTTGGACGTGATTGAACCGTGGATATTTCTCGAACTATCTTCCGGTCGGTCAACATAGCATCAGAAATATTTTACTGACAAGCCCCCTGAATGGCGAGGCATTACAGGAAATGTATGGGTCCCTGGTGAGACCAATGCTTGAGCGGTCGCTGGGACGAGAGGGAAGATAAGGGTTCTGTCCGGAATTGTTTTCCGGACGTAAATTCGTCCGGTTTGCAATTCTCCCCCAGAAGAAAGTCGGGCTGGATTTTCTTCAAAAATAAGGTGTTTTCGAAGGAAAAGCAGAATAGAAATTCCTGTTTTGCTGTTCTCAACCGGAGCTTAGTAATTCGCATTTCGGAAGCGAATAAGGTCCAAGATGGATCTGTTGTGCTCCAGTTATTCGTTTCTGGTTGGAAGGTCTTCTATTGTCTTGTTCGCTTTAAATGCTGGTTCTGAGAACTGATTCAACAAGATGTATAATCACATTGGTATCTTATTGTTTTTTCCCACGACTCCTTATCTAGACGAGACCGAGGACGAGACCTGAACTCCGCCATGGATTCAGATAGTTCAAGCCAGTTCAAATCTTCACCACCCTTGTTGAGGAAAAATTTTGTTACACAGGTTTGTCCGCAGGCAGTTTCATCAGCTTCCTCGCATGTCATCTTGTGTTATGCTGGTGGGATGACAGAGAGAAAAGCTCAGGAGCGTGGGGGTTACGCATTACCTCCATGTGAGCATCATAACACTCCAAGCCGTTGGGGTTTTTAGGCTGGCCAGCCTGTTGGAGGAAGTCTACTGATGCACTTGGATGCCGTTAATTTGAATAATTTTGGATTCGTTATTTTGAGGTTATTTTTTGTTTTATTTTTTCGTGTGCGCTCGAGCTCTGCTCTCAGCAGTGGAAAGTGCTAGAGATGCATTTGTTTGCAAATAAAGATAACCTTGAACCTTGCCCGTCTTCTCACTCCTTCGACCATATTAATATCTTCTTTGTGCGAGGGGAAGCTACAGATCCCACAGTCGATAGAAGAACAGTAACATCTAGTAGAACTTTTTCTGTGTAAGCTTAATTTCGGAAGGAAAAAGGCTTGGTAGCGGAAATAGAACAAGTAGCTCTATATTCAGCTGTAGGAACACTGAAGCTGGTCTGCTGATATCATCTTCTTGAAAAAAAAACAGGGGAGAGAAAGTTTCAAACACTTGTCATCAACTTTTGAACGGACCATAACAAATCTTCGGTCGAGACCAGGGAGGGGGATACCGCATTGTTTCCTAAGTCCTTCCACTATAAGTAGTCTTCCGTTCCACGTCGTTGCCAGCCAATCAGTCGACGTTTTCAAAAATGCACTGGATGAACATGCTGGAACCGCCAGATACTGTTTAGATAATTTTGGTAGAATTTTGAACGGCTTGCACCTTTTTTTGCTATTATTATTAATAATAATAATAATAAACAAGCAAACAAGCCAACGGCACCGATCCACAGAAGAGATTGATCGCCTATAGGTAACCATGAACTTAGGAGCTTCGTGGGCATACCTGTCTATAGTCAGTCTATAAGTTCAGTGCTGATCAGTTGAACAATGGCCGAATTCTTAAATTAACTATATTCGTAAAAGAACGACTGAAGTAAGTTAAACGTCGCTGACCGGAGGAGGAGCTCACACAGAACAAAACCAAAGGTTTAGATGGGATCCCAAAAATTTAATATTTGATCCAGACATTGGGTCTTATCTTCGTCAGGCTAATCATCTGAGAAAACCAAGTTCAGATATACCTCTATTAGCCATATCTATTTTGACGATACTGACCAAAAATTTCATTTTTGCAAAATTTCCATTTACTTTAATTCTGCAAAATTTCCGGTTTCGGCCGAATTCCGAGCGAACTAGTTGTCCAGCAAAAAAAGAAAATTCAAAAATGAATTCAGCGTATCTCCTTATCCGTATAAAGAACATCTAATCAACTTCACATGAAACTTTAACTTTAAAAACTTTTGCTTTTAACACCTTGTCCGGTTTCGGCCGGATTCCGGGCGAACTAGTTGTCCGGGTAGAAAATGCTTTTCACATAAGTATTCAGCATGTCAATTCTTACCCCTATCAACTTCAAATTAAACTTCTGCTTTTAAAAAACTTTCCGGATTTGCCGGATTCCGGACGAACTACTTGTCCGACAAGAAAACGGAAAAATCAATATTTTGTTTGCCCATTAATTTGAACCCCCATCCCTAAACAGAGCCCATCTACGAACTCGACTTTACTCTTGACCCAGAGAATCATCACACCAAGTTTCATCAAAATTTTCTAATTCCCTTCGAGAGTTATCGTGCTTACAGACGGACGGACGGACAACTTTTGCGATGGCATAGGTATCACTCCACTCACGTTTTAGATCCCAAAAACATATCAAAGAAATTAGGAGAGATGGTACGGGGGTGAAAACAAAAGTTGGGAAAGGACGGGGGCTATGAGTGGAGCTTGCACACGACTCCATACCCTGATTGATTCATACACATTGCGTGTCTACGTCAACAAGCTGCGTTTCTGAAAACTTCCAGTCTGGCAGAACGTAATGCAATGAACAGAATCTGCGTGAAACCAGGGGAAAGAATTCAGTCGATCTCCCAGTCCCTACGATCTGCGACGAAGAAATACTAACATGATTTCAAGCCCCCCACCCTTCTATCTCTGGTTCTAAAGTCTTCACTCTGCCACCCCTCACTCGTAAAGCGTCATAAATCTGAAATCAAAACAGACGAAAGTTCGTCATATTTCCCAACATAAACTCTCGCAAACCCCAACCCTCTAACAGAATAACAACACCAACGACTGCTTAATATTCCAAAGCGGTCACCCCCTCCCTCCCCCCCAACCATCTGGGGCGTTTGATATGCAAAACACATGGAGCCAGTCGGGAATGGATTGATCTTTTCAGCAGCGATGTGTATAAGCAGAAAAGGAACTAGCTAGCTGAATAAATGCAAATGAAACGGATTGCGATTACCATAGTCCAGCAAATTTTTAACGTTGAAACTGAATGTTTCTACATTTGACACTACGACTTACTCACGTCCGGAAAGTAGAAAAACATGCCCCTCTAGAATGTTTGTTAAGTTTGCCTTCGTTTAAAAAATGGCGATTTTTCAAAACGTAAATTTAGCCCGACAAAATACGGACAAGTTGACAGACAACCGATTTCCCATGTTGCTGGTGTCCATCACTTCCGTCACGGATCACAAAAATATTTGCGTTCCATCAGCGGCAGAGGTGAAACGTTAATTTAACAGCAAAAATACGGCTGAAGTCTGCCCGTTCCGTCTAGCCTACTCTTGAAAATCTGCACATTTGCCCGTATGTCTGTCCCAAGAGGGAGAAATGGTTCCAGTGTAAATATATGTGTAAGTGGCCAGTGGCATTACTAGCCAAAATGTGTTGAGGAGGTGAAGGGCAAATATTTTAGGTTGGTCACTTTGGCGACTGTTTTTTCTTGAAACTACTGTTTAGAAAAAACTTTTTAGCTTTTCGAAAAATCGCCTGTTTTAACGAAAATTCGACTGTCTTTAAAGCACAACTCTTACTAGAAATAATATTTTCCCTATGAAATGGATCAGAAAAAAACATTTTCGAAAATACCATTACTTTCCATCTGAAATTACCGATTTTCTTGTTAGCGCCTGTCGACTATGTCCAGCCTTCCTGCTCTCCGACGCGGCGGCTGGGCGCAAAACATTTGAAAACTGATCGCGCCGTGGTTCAAAAGTGTGAAAACTAAGCAAATAAAAGAAGTAATAAACAAAAGCTTCTCAGATCCTTAGTGTGAAAGAGTTGTCAGCTGACCTTGATGATCCCGGCAAACGTTTCGTTGTGTGACGGGCAAAACTCGGCAAGGCCAAAAAAGCGCTAAAATTTCGTAGGCACAAAACGAAACAATGGAGAAAGGTGGGGATTTTAGAAGCTTATAATTCTGTATGAGAGCTAAATATATTATAAAAAGCAGAATAAGCAAGAGCTCCTTGAAGTGGCCAACCCGAAACAAGCAGGCTTCCGTATACAGATTGAACACTTACTGTACTGCCAGCACAACATATTTGAAAGTGGAAAACGGATACGTCAACTTGAGCGGCTATGAGCCGGATGAGGACCCTTGCCACGAAGGGCCGAAATACAGCTTTAATAACAAGAGCTGTAAGCTCATATGGCACTTGCAAGGCTTGGTAAGAGGATGAAAGTAGGAACTCACCAATTCATGGGTTTGTTGTGATCACTTGTAAGCAAAACCCTTGAGATAAGAATGATACGGACCCTTTTAAATCACGAGAATGTATCGTTTGGTAAAAAAACAGTAATTTATTTGTGCACTTAGCTGTGATGATGCGCACTTTAAGGGAGCTAGAAATACATCTGTAATCAAAACTCTTAAGGCAAAAATGATCCTGGGTCCTTTAGGATCATGAATACATGGTTTGGTTTTTTTTTTTGCTTTTCTGTGAAGATGCGCACTTTAAGGGTGGTAGAAATTTATTTCTAAGCAAAACCCTTGAGGCAAAAATGATCATGGGCTCATGGGGATCATGAAAATGTAGGTTTGCTTAAAAGTATTTTTTGTACTTTACGGTTAAGATGAGTAGGCTACTTTAAGGGATGGTTAGCTAATGTGGGAAGTGACAATTTATAAGTCAATCTTGTCAAGTCTCTAATGTTCAAGCCAAGTTTCATCGTCCTCATCTTGAGATAGCCTACCTTAAATTTCGATCACCGGAATTCCGGATGCCCCTCCAGCTCACCCCCAGAGTTACCGAATCCGGTCCGGTTCTGTTACTGATGCATTTAGGGCTTACGCTTATTCTTCCCACCAAGTGTCATCCCAATCGCTGTATTCTAAGCGTGTCACAAAATCCCCCCCCCCCTTCCGACTCCCCACATTGATCGGATCCTATCCGATCAATCCCACTTGAAATTGGACATCTGAGACATGAGTTCTTTCCGAATATCAAGCTTCATTAAGCTCCTATCACCCGTTCAAAAGTTGGACAACCTCAAGATTCAGATTCCCCCTCCTCCACTCCCCCACGATGGCCACATCGGAGAAACTACTGTTATTAAGTTAAAATTGTAAAGTTCCTGATATGCCTGCCAAGTTTCGTCGTCCTAGCACATGTGTAAGCATCTTAAGTCGGGATCACCGGAATTCTAACTCCCCCCACAGTACTCGGATCCGGTCCGATCTTGTTAACTATGTATCTAAGGCTTGTGCGTGTTCTTCCCACCAAGTTTCATCCCGATCCGTCCACTCTGAACATGTCACAGAATTTCCGGTTCCCCCCTCCAACTCCCCCCAAAGTCACTGGATCCACTCTGGACTGGAAGTGTGACATCTGAGACACGAGGTCTTTCCAAATATAAAGTTTCATTAAGATCCGATCACCCGTTCGAAAGTTATACTTGCCTCAAGATTCCGGATTCCCCATCCCTCCACTCCCCCCCCACGGTGGTCGGTTCGGGGAAGTGACTAATTCCAAGTTAGTTTGGTCGGGTCCCTAATATGCCTGCAAAGTTTCATCTTCCTAGCTCATGTGTAAGCATCTTAAGTCGGGATCACCGGAATTCCGGAACCCTCCCTCCAACTCCCCCCACAGTGCTCGAATCCGGCCCGGTCTTGTCAGCTATGTACCTAGGACTTGTGCTTGTTCTTCCCACCAAGTTTCATCCCGATCCGTCCACTCTAAGCATATCACACGATTTCCGGTCCCCCCCTCCAGCTCCCCCCAAAGTCACCGGATTCATTCCGGAGTTGAAGTGTGACGTCTGAGACACGAGGTCTTTCCAAATATAAAGTTTCATTAAGATCCGATCACCCATTCGAAAGTTATGCTTCCCTCAAGATTCCGGATTCCCCATCCCTCCACTCCCCCCACGGTGGTCGGATCGGGGAAGTGACTATTTCTAAGTTAGTTTGGTCGGGTCCCTGATATGCCTGCCAAGTTTCATCGTCCTAGCACTTCTGGAAGTACCCTAACTCGAGAACAGTGGACCGCCCGACCGACCGACAGACCGACGGACCGACAGACCGACAGACCGAAAAGTGATCGGTATATGGCACTTGAGCGAAGCTGCAAGTGCCATAAAAATTCAGCTGACGTATCCGTTTAATGCTTATTTTGATGTTTTAACACGTGACACCCGGTGCCGACAGGTTTCAGCCGGTGCCGGCACCGACCGGGCATCGCGGCACCGGGCACTTGCTGTACACTAAAATTGAGAGTGGGCAACCCCTCGTTTAGCCCGCAACCATATTCGAACAAGGAGATCGGTTCCTAACATCGCAGTAACCGTTTTACTACGAAATATCTTTCCTATTGCCGACCTGAAACGGCAGCCGGAAATCAAATCTCACCACTGATTCCCAAGGGCTAACTGACGAAAACTGTTGATTAAAAGTTGATATTGTTGTATTTGCAAGTTTAAATTTTTAGCACCAGATTTGAGGGCACTTATCGAGAGAAGTCCCAAGTTCTAAAAAATGTGGCAGAGTTATAGCGCCACCAGTAGTTTTCGCCACTCATGGTTTCGACTCCTTTTAACACGCTAAACGCTGTGCTGTTACGTTTTTCACCATTCTTATCACTCATTATATAATCCAATTGGCTGAGCCGTTCAAAATGTAAAACGGAATGTTTTTCTTCAAGACCGAACTTGAAAAACATACCCCTTGTGTGCTTCGGTCACCTTCATTCCCCCTTACTTCACAAAACCGCTCTTGTCCAACAGAGAATTCTGGGGCAGACATGGTATGGTACTTGTTTTCTTCATTCTTGAACGGAAAACACAAGTCCGTCACCCCCTGTGTGCTTTGGTCCCCTTCATTTCCCCCTTACTTCACAAAACCGCTCTTGTCCAACAGAGAATTCTGAGGCAGGCATTGTACGGTACTTGTCTCGGTACTTGTTTTCTTCATTCTTGAACGGAAACACAAGTCCGTCAGCTAGACTGAATTTTCTCTGCAGCTCGTAGTTTTATCTCGAGTTTTATTAACATCTATCTTTATTGGAAAACAAAATAACACGATATGAAGTTCGCATTTTCTTTAGTAATGCTTTTAATATGTCAATCATTTATAATTAGCAGAAAGAAGCGGCAGAAAATCCTCATGAAATGTTTCCCTAATTCCAAACAGTTTGTTTCTATCCGTCCTTGCCTGTTGCGTTACCTGCAGTTGCGAAAAATACCCAGTGGCAAAATCCCGCGGTGGCACCGGAACGCGTATTCCCTAAGAATTGGGGGGGGGGTACCTCGAATACTTGCTAATTGGCCTAACTTTCTCCTTCTCCCAAGATGTGTAATCGAATATACTGATGTATGGTGGTGGCAAATGAGAGACTTATGTCTATAGTGAACTTTTCGAGGGGCTACCCACTTTCAATTTTAGTGTACAGCAAGTGCCCGGTCAGCTGGCACCTGGCTTGCACCGGTTGCCACGTGCTAGAACATAAAATTAATATGTTTAGAAGCGGGAATCGCACCACTGGTTTCGGCACGTGTCGGAGAAGGGTGTACAGCAAGTGCCGCGGGGAGTGGGTGTACTCTCGGAACTTTTGGGAGGGTTGAAGGAAGAAGAATGGATATGTGCCATCATGGGATTGTTCGGATCCCGGGATTAAATCCCCGACGAGCCCTTTTTTCCGCAGCCAGTTTTGACTTTGCCTCGTGACTTAACGGAACGTACTTCGTAATTTAGTTTTGCATCGATCATCTGTCGTGACAGATCTAGTCATGACAACTCAAGAAGATTAGGCGTGGCCCGTTGGTCTAGGGGTATGATTCCTGCTTTGGGTGCAGGAGGTCCCGGGTTCAAATCCCGGACGGGCCCTTTTGCAAACTGTACCTTCAACAATGTGCCCTAATTCAGGCCAACGAGATTACAACGACGAATAAATTCAGTCTAATCGGCGAGATAGGGCCTAGCTCATATGGATAGGCCCCAGCAGGCGATTATATCACAGATGTATACACATTACGAAACTCCATGTTTGGTACGATGACGCTTTCGTTTTCAGTTCGTTCGTTTAAAAAAAGTTAAACTTTTTATTTCGTTTTCTTCTCTTTATGTTTTTCTTTCCCGTTTGAAGACTTCACTTTGTTTAGTATGTCCAGTTGGTGGGTCTCGGGGATAATAAATTTCATTCATATAATTTTTCAACATCCTATTTATTTGTTACATATTTACCAGGGCCGTGGGCCTTAGAGCAAATACATTTTACCTTCATTGTATCTTTCCATCTTATCATCGCATCATCATCTTCGGCGTTACTGCCACTGGCACAGGATGCTATCGGGATTAGCTATTCCCATATTCACCACATCCCATCACCCCATTAATTCCCTGTCCGCGTATTGGCGCAATTGGTGTGGCCATTTGAGTATGATTTATGATTCGTTCTACGTTTAGTTGCGTTTTCGATCGTTGTGTTTGCCCTTGTTTCACTCCGGCGACCCTTACTCGGTCACCGTTTCATCCACCTTGTAAGCAAACTACGAACCTTCTAGTAAACAAAGTTCGACATCCAAAGTTAAAAGAAGAAAATTTAAAAATAATGGCGGAAGATGAAGATACAGATCTTCGAATGTATCCATTAGACAAAAAGATTTTGAAATGTATCAAATAGAAAAAAAGGACTGCTAAAAAAAAGATTAGCCATTTAGTGCCAAAACGCTAAATATCTTGCTGAAAGTCGACACTATCAGCTAAGGAGACAAGGGAACAGCGACCGGCAACCAAACACGGTATTTGAGAAGAGACCTTCGAAACTGACAATAAACTCAGACTGCGATCAAAAATGCAGCTTCCTTCTTTGTTTGTTTTACTCCATGTGGAACTGCGGGCAGAAGTAAAACATTACTATTCTTTTTGCTATAGTGCGACTGTTACGCCGCAACAATTTGCTCTTGGAGTGATTAATGTGTCTGGGACGAACTACTTTAGCCTGTTGTCCGTACTATCGGAAAGTTGTGTGTTCCGCTTGAGTGCAGAGAACGAAATGGGGCCCTAAAACAACACATATCTCAGGCAGATACTAGACAGAAGGCAATTTGGAAACTCTCACATTCTGGAAAGGGTTTATTACTCGAAATGTGACTCTAATGAAGAGGATATTCCTTCCAGAACTCAATGATGCTTCAAAAAGGGCGCACGCAACCGTGGAAAGAGGTATCCAGCGAACCAGAGGAAGTAACCAGAAAATCTTCACTATTATCAGCAGCAAGCTATTCATCGGAATACAACACCCCTTATTGCTTGCAAGTGCAGCTTAAGGTAATTTAAGGTACGGTCGCTGAGTAAGGATTATGGAAATTCTTAGTGTTTCTATTCCAATATTCTAGAAAAACAGCAACTTTAAAACTCGGCTATATTTTCAACAAATTACAGACGGGTTCGGCTGTTTCCTCTCTCCAGGACCCTTCGCTTCTGGTACAAACATGGGAATTTCTCAAAATGTTCAGGAGAAGAGAACAGCATTTCAAAAATCAAACGGTCTTCGTGATTTTTAATAATCTTTCTTTACAGCGGATAAAATATTATATTTTTTGTTTTGTTTACCAATATACTAATGATTTTTGTGTCGGTTAGCTCTTTTCGACCGTCGTTCTCGTGTTGGTTAGGTCTTTTGAGCAATTCATGTATCTCGAGAACGGCTTACCGTAGGGCTCTGAAAACTTTACAGTAGACGCAGAGACTAAGACCACACCCCTAGTATTAATGACTCATTTTAACACAAAAATGTCGCTTAATGTGTGACAGCGACGATTTACATAACCATTTTTTCTACCAATCAGCTTCCCGGAAGTAATGATCGGGATCAGGACACATTAAATGAGCCAAACGCGGCGAGCGGAGACAGAATTTCGGACGAAATCCCGAATTCGGGAACAAGAATGTGTGGGGAGATCGAGTGTGCATTAGTATCATAGATACGAGTACGGCGGGTCCTAAACTCCTTAAAGTTTAACTGAAAAGCCAACTGATTTGTGTGTCGTTTAATTAGATACACTGAATTATTTGGATCCTGCAAAGGAATTTTTTTTATTTTCCACTATTTGCTCTAGTTATGAGTCTGAGAACATCTCCGGCCGTCCCCACAGCGTAATTCTACTATGACGCGGGAAATTTTAATCCCGACACAAATGCGGCTTTTCAGTGGCCAGTGGTGAAATTGGTGAAGATTGCTTAGTGCCTGAACAAAAAAAAAATGATAAATCTTTCTCGAAAGGCACGCAACAAAACACAACCGCATAGAGGCACCACAAATCACAAAGAAATTCCACTATTTGAAAATCGATTATTGGTGAATAGCGGAACAACAAAGTAACTCAGTTTCAGCAGGTCTTCAGGCCAATTTAAGTGAATAAGTGACGGGTAACTAGGTTGTCCTATCGTAGCCCTTTTCGGTTAAACTTTAAGGTCTTCCTCGTTAAAAGATGAGCTTATTATAACAGAAAAAACGCAACCCTGTTTGACCCAAGAGAGAAGTCCCGTTTTGCCCAGAGGTGACGGATGCATTCTCACTGGAACGGAATGTGAACTCGTTTTCGAAGTTTTATTCTGTACTATAAGCTCAAACAAAAGATGCACGAGGCTGGAATCGAAATTGAAATGTGGCTGTGTGGGCGAGTTTGGGGGGAAGAACTGTGCCCTACTGCGGGTTTGCTCCATCTTGATTTATATTATTTTGTTCCCTTCCTGATTGGGAGAGGTGTGCCTCCCACCTACAGTTTTTCGTGGAGTGTTCCTTTTAACATCCGCTCTTGCGAGCGCTGTAACAGCTTTCAGCTTTCGGTTTTCACCATTTTTTTGTGAGTGCAAGTACACTGGAGACCTGGACAAAAACGATGAAATTCCTTTTACTTATACATCCTACGGCTGGGACATTACTTTTAAAGTTGAACCTCCCAACCCACCCAGTTCGTGGGCAACTGGGCCCAGATTGCCCAAGAGTAAAGTTCGTGGCCCGTGACAGGAAGCAACGGGTATCAAGTTTGAAACTTGGTTGGCTTGTGAGCACTGGGGTCCCTCTTTTGCTTTTTGGGGCCCCAAACCCCAAACCCCACTCCCACTTGATTCGGGGCAATCGGACCCAGATTTCCCATTTCTTAATGTTTTTTAACTTGACTATAACTGGAGATACGGCGATGAATTCCTTGTGCTTTTAGATCTTAGGATTGGGAATATATATGTAGAATTACACCCTCCCACCTTCCACGCGCATGGGAAAGTGGGCCCAAATTGTCCATGAGTTAAGATTTTGACCCGTGACTGGAATCAAACTGTAACCTGGTATATTTGAGGATATATAGGTGTAGATACCCGACCCCCTCCCGGTCATGGGCAGTTGGGCCCTGATTTCCCATGAGTTACGTTTCTCGACGATAGGTCTCAAGTTCAACTCTTGTATACTTGGGGAGATATATGTATAGATGTGGATTTTGGTGTAACAGCAACAAATAAGACCACACGACTTGCTTCAATCCTTACTGAAAAATGATACGCCGCTCTTAATGAAGTTGTGACGAAGGGGGTATTAGGTTGCTACGATTTGGTTATTGCACTTCTTATTACCTTGCTAATGGAAAAGAGATATAAATGGTCGGACTGGCTGGCAAGACATTCATTGCTGAAAAACTGTTCTTGCAAGATCTTCAAGAACTCTTGGATTTATACATGCGGTTTGTTTGCATTAAAAGCTTTCAAAGTGGGACGATTTCAAATTAGGTTGTTTCATTACTTCTTTGGTTATTGGTGTTGTAAAATGTCTTGGTTCTAACGCTGTATGTATATAAGATGTGACCGATATTTTACTTTCACACTCCACGCTTCAGCGCTTTCGCACTTTTATTTTAGGTTGTATTTGTAGAAGCAGAGACCACTGTCAATTTTTGTTTTAATGAAATTAAATTAAAACTGAGAAACAGTTACAGGACAGCATTTTACCATTCTCACGGAAAGGAGGGAATACCAAAGGTTCGCACAGACGCGAAGGAACGCTCTCGGAAGAATGAACTCGTCGTCAGTAACATGGGATGTAGAAGTAGGACCTGCTGCATTCAGGAAAGCAAGTGGTCAAACAAATCGGCTAGGAGAGACGCGTAGGATTTCTTAGACCCTCCTTATCAAGTCCACCCGTACCACCAGACCAGCCGAGATATCACTGTAGTGTTTTAACCGCGAGCTACTTAAATTTAATTCGAATTAAATTTATTGGAACAAAAAGCCTAAAGCCATTGCATTTCTAACACAGCGAGAATTATTCATATTAATGGACCTCTAGGATTTATAGTCTCTTTTCTTATCAGTAACATGTTTGTCCGGGCCAAGAACAATGGCCACTGGTAAACTATTTTATTCCGCCTCATGGCTCTCTGGGGACATATTTCATGTCAGATTGTACTTATGCTGAAGGACGACTGCAAAAACTAAGCAGAATCCAGCAGGGACAAATCTAATAAAAACTAGAGTTGAGGAGCAATATAATTTGCTATCGTGACGTACCAAACTGACACGCCGATAAGGACACACATCCTCAATTTTAGGACGCAGTGGTCCAATGTTAGGGCATGCCCTAACGTATAACCACCGGCATGCCTTAAAGTTTAACTTAAAGTTACCCATCACTTATTCACTTAAATTGGCTTGAAGACCCGCTGAAACTGCGTTACTTGGTTGTTCCGCTTTTCAGGAATAATCGATTTTCAAATAGTGGAATTTCCGTGTGATTTGTACTACCTCTTATTTGTTGTATGCCTTACAAGAAAGATTTATGACTTTTTTTTTGTTCAGGCCCTAAGCAATCTTCACCAATATCGCCACTGCCCACTGAAAAGCCTTGTTTGTGTTTAGATAAAAATTTCCTGCGTCATAGTAGAATTTTCGCTGTGGGGACAGCCGCAGATATTCTGAGCGTCATAACTAGAGCAGATAGTGGAAAACAAAAAAATCCCTTTGCAGAATCCAAATAATTCAGTGTATTCAACTAAATGACATAAAAATAAGTTGGCTTTTCAGTTAAACTTTAAAGGACCGTTCGTGCCTATAACGCCAATACAACCTACTTCCGTAACTGCTTAAGCCCGGAGATCCAAATTTTTTACACTTCAAGCCCGCTAACGATACCCCTCTGATCTTTGCACTTGCCACAGTCAAATTTTCCATGCGCATTATGCTTCCGACGAGTGTTCGCATTTCATGCCATTGATACGTAAAACTGGTTATCTGGATTTGGCCGAGTTTTTGCTAAAAGTCAATGGGCCTTGGAAAAGCCTTAAAACAGACAAAACCGTGGATACTTTGTTAAAATAGCAGAGCCTAGTTTCATAGTATTCAAATAGTTATGAATATTTAAATATAAGAGTAAATAGTGCGATGTGTGCTTTAACGTTGGAGCACTATGCCCAAAAACTAGCATGACTAGTACGGACTCCAGATCATGCAAAAAGGCAACAAAATAGCTCTCAAGGGAACAAACTGACTATTGGTTTAAAGTTCGCAGGTTGGTGTGTGTTTTTTGTTTTGTTTTATTTCACTGCAAACGAGTTCCAAGTTTTTTTGTTTTGTTTTTTGCCACCACAGTAGAGGTACCCTATGGCGGAAGGGCACCTCTCGGTGTGGGTTGTGCTCCTTGATGTTTTCATTTTATTTTTATTCTGTGTTTTGACTAATTTTTCATGTTACAATAATTTTTTGAAAATACTTTTCGTTGATTTTAATATTTAATAGTTCATTTATTGTAAAAAGTAAAGGTGAAAATATTAAGGAAAAAGTTAAATTAAGATTACAATAGTAAAGAAAATAGAATTTTAAAGTAAAAATACTCGAGTAGGTGTCACACTTGTGTCACTGAGAGGAGGAGGTGAAACAAAAAAGGAAACAAATTGACCTTTGGACCACCAAACGGGCGACTGTAGGACAAACAATTTGTTCCTTTACTAACATAGTCGGAAAATCGATCCCACACTTTCAATAGACAGATAACGTTTAACATATGGATGATCGATACGCTGCCGTATCAAGGGGGGTTAGATTGTTCGACCCCCCCCCCCCCCCGAAACGTACAAAAATAATCGTTTTTTAACCGCTGGTCTATGTCTTTTTTGTACTCAGGTCTATTTTGTACTTTCTTTTTTGTCTTTTTGTATGTCTTTTTTGTACTTTCTGGTTCGACACCCCCCCCCCCCTAAATAAAGGACCTGGTTATGGCCTTTTGAGTGTCATCTTTTCATGCTAAACATTTTAAGCGGAAAAATAACATTTTCAGGACCACTTTAATAGACAAAATGTGAAAATGACAGCTGACTTATCCCTTTAACAACCAGCATTAAAGGGCAAGTCTAACCTATAAACATTAATGCAACCTACTTCCGTAATCGCTTCATGTGTTTTTAAACCCGGGGATCCGAACTTCATATGATCAGGGACCCATAAATTTCCTTAACAGGGGGCCTGTCAATAAGAGATTTCTGATGCTATCTTGAGCGCACGGAATGTGTTCGAGAAATACCCACGGTCCAATGACGTTCAAGACCAGATAGACAAAATTTGGGATTGGCTGCTGGCGCCTTGAGGGAGTAGTCTCTTTGGCGCGCATGTCCAATGAGGCAAACAAGAATGCCGATCGACTCAAGCAGTGATTTTTGGAAACTGGATGGTTCGGTCATCATATCAATATAGAAGCATAGGAAATGACAGGCCCCCTGTAAGGAAATTTATGGGTCCCTGATATGATACAGTTTCGCCCCCCTAACAGCCTGGAAAAAGGCAAAAATAGCCAAAGACGTGGGTAATTTGTTGAAAGCATGGCTGGGTTTAAAGTATTCAAGTATTTAAAAAATACTGGAACATAAACAGTAAAGAGTCTCAGGGGTCCTTTAACACTCAGACCTCCGAACAGTTATTACGTTTCCGTCCCGAAAAGGAAGCTGACTCGAGTCGCCGATCAATAGACAGAAACTTGATCTGGAACACGCTTGTTTTTTCCAAAACTACTGTGATCTTGGAAAACCGTAAAAACATAATAATAACAATTAAAGCAACAAAAAAGGCTTTCGACTTGAAAGAAAAGTGAGAGTAATGTCCCATCAAAAGCAAGAATTTAGCTGAAGGAACCATAATCGTATGATTTACTAACCTAACCTGAGCAATAAATCTAAAAAAAAAAAAAACTATACTAAACAACACACAGTAAAATAATTCCAATAATATCTTTAGTTTCAAGATAGTACTGTCCCCTACACTGTAAAAAGTCTCTCCTACAGCGGACTAGTAATTGTGCATCACCGAGATCGGAGATATTTAGTCCGATTTCGGAGAGCTAAAATCCGATCGAGGATTAAAGCGCTAGAATGCAAAATACTGCAGATTAATTTATCCGAAAGCGCGAGTTCTTTTTACACTGTATTATCTTTTTATCTTTGAAAACTGTACAAGACCTTACATAAATCCGATTTGTGATTCGTCCCAGGATGATTAGGGCATCCCCCTCATTTGTGGGCATTTTGATAGTGGGCGGTTTGAATCGTGGGCATTTTCAACCGTTGGCATTTCCATCGTGAGCAAGAAAATTGTGGGAACCTCTCGGTCAAATTACATTTCCGCCAAAAAGGGAGCTGACTCGAGTCACTGATGAATAGGCAGAAACTTGTTCTCAAACACGCTTATTTATTCTTGCTTGGAATCCCACGAGATTTCGAGCCAGAAAAAGAAGCCGAGGAACTGTATTATGCTAGAACAGTTAATTAGAACCTGTACATGACGAATTAATCTCGCACGTCATAATAAACATATCAGTTATCCCGAAAGGCAGAACTAAAATATTAGTTATGACGGAAGGCGGAATAGACAGTACCTGCCCCTAGAGGGCTAATAAAATACTGTCCGAATGAGTGAAAAGACGCAAGTACGAACAAAGGTGTCAGACAGAACTCGTTCTCTCGGAATTCCTCGCGAAGGTTAACAATCCAGAAAATGGTGAAGTGCCGTAGCCCTATCTGCACTGCGAAGGATGGGGCTTTCGGAAACTCCAGTGCAGGCTCTTAGCGTTTGCTATTTTTGTAGCAAATTTTTGCTATTTTTGTACTGTGTTTCCATGAGGAAAGCAATGGGGAATGGAGGCACAACGATAATTTTAGCAAAATGTTAAAAATCAACAGGAAGGTGAACAAATTAACATAGTTTCACTTTTAACAATAACCAATTCAATCCTGGCAGGATTGAAGTGTTTCGCCACAACAGCTCGCCCCATCAAACATTTACCACAGCCTTTGCCAGTGGCGACATCTTGAGAAATCTTTTATCCCTCGCAGAGGTAATTGTCTTCGGGATGATTGTGTTGTTTTCCGTGTTATATTTTGTTTTAACCTATGGTCTCTAGACCACAAACAAAATAATTGATTGGCTTAAACATATTAGTTATTTCAAACCAATGGAACGCATCTTCATTTAGTGGGTTGTTGCGTGGAGATTCGAGATTTGAGAAGGGAGATTTTTGGAATTTTTGGGTGATGGAAGAGGAGGATTTGGTTCAAGTTATGTGGAAGAAAAATTTCGGTGACACTGGTCGGCTCGGGAAGTTTCTCAAGCAGGATATGGAACAACGTGAGGGTTTCTGGGGGTGACGGCTTCCTTCTTTGGTGTTCATATCGAGCTTGAGTGTTGTTTTATTTTATCTGTTTTCCCACCATACACCCGAAGAGCTGTTTTGGGATTCTATCCATTCATTCAAGCTCGCAGGTCCCTCTTACGGTTACTTTTACAACCGGCTTCCGTATTCAGAAGCTCACTCATGGCCAAGGCCGTATCCAGGGGGGGTAGGGGGTTTGAATCAACCCGAAACCCACAAAAGTAATAGTTTTTTGTAGGCTTTAACCTCTGATCTGTCTTTTTTGTACTTTTTGGTCCGACCCGTGGGAAAAACTCCCACGAAATAAATTCCGCGGGCACCCCCCCCCCCCCGAAATAAATTCCTGGACACGGGTCGGCTCACGGTCAAGATTTAAAAAATCTATTTTTCCCTATTTGCCCACAATCAATGGTTTCCCCCTACAACTATGTTCTCAGATTATCTATATTTCACGTGTGCTTAACGGTACGAAAGAATATCGAGGCAAAAATTAGATTACCTGCAAGTTTATCCGCTCCGGGAAAAACTTGTCGAATAAGCAAATCGTCGGAAAATTTTCAGCTGAATTTCTCGCGGGACTGGTTTTAGACTAGCGGCAAATTCAACTTGTTTTCCTAATGCAATTTTTACCACTCCTCGTAATCACGTAGGGGAAATACAAGTAGTTATCGCACTAAAGAGTTGACGAAAATTGGTATGGAAAGAGACGTCAGAAACGTGTCCGACGTGATCACAAAACCAAACATCTTGAGGTCTCAGCTCTGAACGACTGTCTTCCAGAGCGAGGCTGAATAATTGGGAAAAGATCCAAATACTGGACACTGCCCTCTTTGAAAAACAATCAGTGCCGACACTGTGGACTGTCGACAAGACCTGAGCTTACGAAGTGCTCACTCGATCGTCGCCTTAGCAGGATCATAAATAGTTGACTGCTATATAAGGTTTGAAGCCAGGCTGACCATCCATTGCAAAAGAAACAAGACCAAAGGTTCCGATGGGATCCCAAAAATCTTCGCCAGGCCAAACAGCTAATCATTAAGAAATCCAAGCTCAGATATGGATTCAGCATATGCGTTTACCTCTATAAGCCGATCGAAATGATCCTGGCTTACTTCTGTGAATTTTGCGGTTTTGGTGAACTTCAAGAACTACTTGTCCGGCGAAAAACTAAAGCTCAAAAACGGATTCAGCGTATCTCCTTACCCTTATATCCAACATCTAATCAACTTCAAATAAAAATTTAACTTCTAACAAATTTTCCGGTTTCAGCCGGATTCCGGACGAACTATATGTCCAGCTAGAGAGTGATTGTCATATACGGATTCTGCATCTCTTCTTACCCCAAAATCTACCATCTAATCAACTTAAAATAAAACTTTTACTTTTAACAAATTTCCGGTTTTGGCCGGATTCCGGGCGAACTACTTGTCCGGCGATAAAATGGTTTTCGTATTCTTGTTCAGCATGTCTTCTTACCCCTACATCAAACGTCTAATCAACTTCAGATAAAACTTTAACTTCTAACAAACTTTCCGGTTTTGGCCGGATTCCGGGCGAACTACTTGTCCGGCGAGAAAATGGTTTTCATATTCGTGTTCAGCGTGGCTTCTTACCCCTAAATCAAACATCTAGTCAACTTCAAATAAAACTTTTACTTTTAACAAACTTTCCGGTTTCGGCCGGATTCCGGCGAACTACTTGTCCGGCGCGAAAATGGTTTTCATATTCGTGTTCAGCATGTCTTCTTACCCCATAATCGACTATCACATTAGCTGTTTAAAAATATTTTGCTTGTCCCTTAATTTGAACCCCCTCCCCCACCCCTAAATGTAGGGCTACAGGGCCCATCTACGAACTCGACCTTACTCTTGACCCAAAGAATGCTCACACCAAGTTTCATCAAAATATCTCATTCCCTTCGAGAGTTATCGTGCTCACAGACGGACGGACGGACGGACGGACGGACAGACAGACAACTTTTGCGATGTCATAGGTATCCGTCACTAACGTTTTGGGATCCCAATAAAAAACCGGATTTTCGGAGTTTTTCTCCATCAGCCATTTTTCCTTCTAATTTCGACAGTTTGCCGGAAGTGCAACCAAATTTCCAAAATTATATTCATCGCTCGCATATGATCTTAGAGGGGACTGTCGGCAAGACCCCAGCTCACAAAGTGCTCTCCCCCTCGTCGCATTAGCAAATAGTTGACTGTTATATAAGGTTGGAAGCCAATAGTCCGACCGCCAGCTCGGCAAAAGTCGCTTAGTTTCGAAAACACCGGACCCGAAAGGTACGTCGGTCTGATGACACCATTTTGTAAACCAGAAAATGCTGATTCAGAATATGGTTGGAACGCTGGGATCCGACCCTGGCTTAACTCCTGAAACACTTTTTCTTTTTGCTTATACTTACTTTTTGGGAGCCTTAGACCCTCGATAAAATAGTGTCCTGTTTTCAGTAACGGTAGTGCGCACATGCAATTATCGCCATTAACCCTGCCTACCTGCGATAAGAAAGAGAAGCGAAGACAAATTCATCAAACATGGACCAAGGAAACAGAATTTATATTTTGTAGCTCCCAAGGGGTAATTCACAAGAATAATAGACTGTTACGAATGATAATGATTATAAACATAAGATGACAATATTGTCTGATTTTGTCTCTTCTTTCTTTGAAGTCTATCCTAGAATCCTAGCTGTAATAACTATGCCTAAAGTCCTAAACATCTTTGTCTCTGACGACTTCATCTCTTCTTTCTTTGAAGCTTAATCGCTCCTGCTAATAGCCAGGGACAGAGGGTAGCCAAAAAAGTTCCTGACCAATGGGACCAGACCACTCTTTTCTCAAAAGTGGTACAACGTATCCGAAATCTGCATAAACCTACCACAGAGTCAAATAGAAGAAATGGGCAACGTAACTTCCGGATCCCAGGAACAAAACTGAAACAAAATATCCCCGATATTTTTGAAACGAAGACAGGACAGATTTTTAAAAAGGGCTTTGGCAAAAAAAAACGTATTATGTGATCTAAAGTGTAGTTTTATTTTACGCGATTTGTACGATCAAATAGCTATTGAACTATACATTCAGTCATAATTAGATTTCGTACTCCTTTCAAAGTGCAACGGGCTTGCTGGTCCTCAATCAATTCAGTTATTTTTCTTTTTGCTTTATTTCACTTGTGTTTATTCCAGTATTGTCTGCAGCTAGCACAGATTTACTCCTTCGCCATCTTTTCAGGGCCAACATAACAAGTCCTCCTCCAAACTAATTTTTTCCCCTCAAACTAAGCTCAATAAGAATTAAAAGTCAATCCCAAATAAAAAAATTCCCAAAACTACTTTTTTTGCTTCCTTTTGGAATTTTGAAATCAAATTACTTTTTTGTTATTTCTGAATTGCTTTCAGGATACCGAAACTTACACGACGAGATATCGTAGTCTGTTAACACGATATATCTCCAGGAAGCTGAAGCATTTTGTAACAAGGATCACTTAGGTCAAAATGAACCTCTTTAGCCTATCTTGAGGCGTAGCGAAGGCGGTTCCAAATTAAGTCGTGAAAAAACGACATCCAAGATAATCAGTCTGCAAGTTAATGCTTAAATCCGCCTGTTGGGGGCGCACAGTTCGTGCCTCTCAGCAGCCAGTCCCAAGCCTGGGCAAAGAAGGAGGGTCAGGCAACGGACTTGCAATCCGTTCCCGGGAACCAGAGGAGTCCTCTTCTGGGGAAATATTCTCTTGCAACAGAAACGTTAAAGAGGAGCCTCGGATCTGAACCCCTACAGACGACGACAATTGCATGCCCCCGGACCCGCCGCAGAGGAAGACACTCCATCGTACCAGGGACCCATAAATTTCCTGTAATGCCTCGCCATTCAGGGGGCTTGTCATTTCCTATGCTTCTATGTTGCTATGTTGCCCGACCTACTCCTACTTTCCAAAAATTCCGCTTGGGTCGAATCGGCGTTCTTGTTTGCCTCATTGGACATGAGCGCCAAAGAGACTCCTCCCTCAAGGCGCCAGCAGACAATCCCAAATATTGTCTATCTGAATAGTTGCGTATTCTATCCCCGTGGGTATTTCTCGAACTACCGGTTGGTCGGTCAAATCGCATCAGAAATCTCTTATTGACAAGCCCCCTGAATGGCGAGGCATTACAGGAAATTTATGGGTCCCTGGTCGTACCTACAACAAAGACCTGCGGCACCTTCACGCCTCAATACAGCCGGAGTGGGAAGACATCGTCGCAGCGACGCAGCCGCAAGTTTCAGAGACGACTGGAGACTCTTCTTGGACGCCCTGGGTAGTACTTCCACTCGGAGCACTCTCAAAATAAGTAGGCTCCTCTTAAAAATAAGTATTTTGTAAGCAGAAATTTTTACTGAACCTGTCACAAATTTTACAGACAATTTTAGCTTTAATTTCAATTATAATTTTTTTGAAACTTCAACGAAACATTGCTGAAACTATGCGCCGCAGGCAAAAATTTCGAAATATGTCTCTTTTAGCTAAGATACAGAGATTTTATAACTTTTTATAACAAATGACTCTTTTCAGGAGAAGATATAAAGGTGGCTGGAAAATAAGTTGGAAAGTAGATTCGAAATTCGGTCAAGTTGGAAAGGCTGAAAATCAGTATTCTACTCCCCAAATAAGTAGAAGGGGAAGAACTGGCCCAGGGCGCCTCTGAAAGCACAGGAGGTTCTAAGGTCTACGGTAAGGTAAGTTAATGCTGACTCCGTATCCGAAGTTTCTATTTTCGCCGGGCAAGTGGTTTGCCCGGAGCTCGGCTAAGAAAGACACCAGTTAGAGGTAAAAGTTCTGAGGGCGATTATTAGTCCTAGAAGCAGATGGAACAAGTTTATACGACTCGGCTGCGGAAGCTAGGCGAAGGTCAGTAAAAATAAATACGGAAAACGACCAGCTTGGGAAATGACCAGTCTCACAAACCCCTTCATTTCCGGAACTTCCTTTCTCAATGTACACCTGTTCGCCCGTCGTATTTCTTCCCCGAACTCGCTCTATCCGGCCAAAAACTATTTTCATTACAGCAGTAACGCCTAAAAGGATCTACTGGAACTTTTTGTGGCGTCAGCAAAGGAAGCTCTGAATAGGACGCTAACTGCTTTGATTGAAAGACAGGGGTAAGTCGTAAGAGAGCCCGGATAATGAAGGATTTTCGACCAACACTTTTCCGAGCACTTTTCCGGATTTCCATTGTCGGCTAAATAACGATCTATCGACTCCACGGCAACTCAGTAAATCCCACCGGCTCGGAAAACATCGGCATGGGAAATAGTAAGAAGTTCAATCACTCTGGACATATTGCCGGGAAATAAAATAAAATCTCAATTTTTCCCGTAACCAAAATACGGCAGTGTCGCAAAAACCAAGCAAAGGCTCCACTGGTCTCCCGCCGCAGCTACTTTATTCTGCCACTTGTCAATTCAACGGATCGTTATTCAGCAAAGTATCCATCTTATTTACTTTCTATCATTCTACTCTCATTTTCATTTTGTTCAAGTATTTTGTATTGTTGATGTTTTACAGGTATCCCTTGCAGGTTAGCCTCTCCCTGGGCACTGAAGGATTCGTTTTTTTTTTGTTAAATAAACCCGTTCATTCTCTTACAGCATTTCTCTCTATTTAGAGGACTAGCTAATCTTAAACTGTTTTTCCACAAGATAATTTTCCAGCTTGAGCCTGAAGAGGACCCTTGCCAAGAAGGGCCGAAATATAGCTCTAATAAAATGTAGCTGACTTATCCGTTTTGCATCGTCAAATATGATTCGCAGTCAGCTTGGGCTGACGGAATCTATCACCGAAGTATGGAACTTCAAATCGCTCATACATGCCACCGACAAACATCCATCTTAGCTGGGAAGAAGAAGAAGAGACAGATGACTCTAACACCAAAATGCAGAAGAATCTCTACCCTTTCGTCGACACAATCGAACAGCAAAAACAGCAGCCACGTCCAGAACGAAATCACAGCACCAGCTTTAGCTCCAACCAATTTTCAGAGAAGAAGTTCACAGAATCAGATATTTTAAGGAAGAACCATAAACTGTTTTTCCACAAGATAATTTTCCAGCTTGAGCCTGAAGAGGACCCTTGCCAAGAAGGGCCGAAATATTGCTCTAATAAAATGTAGCTGACTTATCCGTTTTGCGTCGTCAAATATGATTCGCAGTCAGCTTGGGCTGAAGGAATATGTCAATTTTTTTTTTAGTTGGAATTTAAAAGATTTGAACGATAAATTTAGAATAAGTTTATATTTTACATTTATTTATTAGGGGGAAGAATAGTAAAAGTAATATGGGCTTTATTTTTTAAAGTTAAGTGACGTAAATAGTTTAAAATTGGGTAAAAATATATTAAAATTAACGTCACTCATTGAAAAAAAAAAGACATTGGCAGGAGAAAGTTTCGAAACCACATTTTGGAGACGTGGAACCGACTTCCGTCCCACGTCGTTGCCAGCCCATCAGTCGACGCCTCCAAAAATGCACTTGACGACCATGTTGGAAATTGAAATTTCTGTTTTAGAAATGAGACCCCGCCAAGTGGGTCCTGGTTTGTCTACGTGGCTCCGACATTGGAGTCCTAGACTTCTACACTAAATTCAAAAAGTTGCTTTTGGTTCATTAGTCGCGGTAAAAGTCCCTTGTATAAAGTGCCATCTATGTATTGAAATTTCTGTGTTCGGAATTTTCGTAGTTTTGTGGGGACTTCCGCCTTTTTTTGTTTATAATAATATTATCACGTATTAATAGTAATATTATTGATAATTATAATGCTAATGGATAGCGCGATGACTCACATCATAACTATTGCACTCTAATTTCTTCCCCCAACTCCTTTCCCTCCATTTCAAATAGACTAAATCCCCCATGAAGCTGCTAATTATTTTGTCTCCGGTCGAATGCTTCAAGACAAACTCGCTCTACAAATCACCCCCCTTCTTCCTTCAAGTCACAAAAGGCTACTTTGACAATACCTTCAATTAATCATTTCGATCAATAACAGTAACTTCATTAGAATTTGCCTGATAACTGAGCACATAAGCTTGTTTATCCCCCCCCCAAATGGTAGTCACCGTTTGAAGACAATCGTTCTCACTTCGAAAGGCTACAACCATACTTTTGGGGTGACTGTTCATCACTTGACGGAACTGGTTGGTTTAAATGTGAGCAAAGCCTTTTTTGTACTTACTACTAGACACGTCTCTTCATTTGGGAGGAAGCGTTAAAGTTTAACCAAAAAGGCAGGTTCTGACCAAATTTTCGGTTGCATTTATTGGTGCGTTTCTGCTTTCAGCCTCTCTTAGATCCCTCCACTTGGACGACAAATTTGCGTAACCGGTCTTTCTGACCAATAAGCTTCCCACGAACAAGTAAACGGGAGCCAGAGGCATTTCAAAAAGGGTGTCAAACACGACAAGCGTGAAAATCTCTGATGTCAACAGAACAGAATAGACTTAGGAAATGCACTATCTCGGGAATACGACTGGATGGAAATAATAGGTACGACACGTCATTTAAAGGAAACGTCCTACTTATTATAGTAATTCCTTCTACTTCAGTAGTATTTCCATCCATTCTCATTCCATAAGAGTCTTCTGCCAAGTTTCTACTCCTTACGTGGAAACTTGTTTTCGTGTGCGCTCGAGCTCTGCTCTAAGCAGCGGAAAGTGTAAAAGATACATTTGTTGTAAGTAAAGATAACCTTGAACCTACGTGGTGTACCAGGCTCCCGATCGCTGTTTCTGACAAGCTTGGTGGTCCAAAGACCGCTTATGCAAATTTTGCCAAGGTTGTCATTCAAGGAAAGGAACATGGACAGAGGCTAAAGCAGCCGAAGCCTTGTGCAGAAACATTATATGGTACGAGGTGTGCTTTAAAGGAGCAGATTTGGAAGCATTCTCGCATTTGCCATCCCCTGCACTGAAGTCTCTAGTTCAGACCAGGACAAACGAGAGTACGATCGTGGCATTATATAGGGGCACGTTTGCGAAGTACATCACTGATGTCTGACAGCCATCGAAGAGGAAGAAAAACATTTACCTGGTATATGAAACAAGAGCTGGAAGCTCATATGGCACTTGCAAGGCTAGGTCAGAGGATGAAAGTAAGAACTCGTCGATTTGTGGGTTTGTTGTGATCATTTGTACAGAAAAATCAGTAAAAAACATGACGAACTCATCGGGAGCACGAAAATGTATATTTTGCTCAAAAGTATTGTTTGTACTTTAAGGAAATCACTTGTGAGGGATCATAGGGATCACGAAAATGTGTATTTTGCTAAAAAGTATTTTTTGTACGTTGTGGTTTCGATTAGTACTTTATAAGGAATTATTAAGGAATTCAGTTGTAAGCAAAACCCTTGAGGCAAAAATGATCATGGGCTCATAGGGATCACGAAAATGTATATTTTGCTTTAAAATATTTTTTTGTACTTTGCGGTTAGCATTAGTACTTTAAGGGATGGTCGGATCAGGGAACTGACTATTTCTAAGCAAATCATGTCAAGTCTCTAATTTTCAAGCCAAGTTTTATCGTCATAGCACGTCTGGAAGTACCTTAACTTGCGATCATCGGAATTCCGGACCCCCTCCCTCTAACTCCCCCACAGTGCCCGAATCTTGTCCGGTTCTGTCACTTACGTACATAGGGCTTGTGCTTGTTCTTTCCACCAAGTTTCATTCCGATCGCTTCACTCCAAGCGTGTCACAAGTTTTCCGGTTCCCCCCTCCGACCCCCCCCCCTTCATCGGATCTGGTCCGGACTTGAAACTGGGCATCCGAGACATGTGATCTTTCTATGTATCAAGTTTCATTATGATCCGATCACCCGTTCGGAAGTTATAGATACCTCAAGATTCCGGATTCCCCTCCCGTCACTCCCCCCACGATGGTCGGATCGGGAAGTTGACTATTTCCAGGTTAATCTGGTCGAGTACCTGATTTGCCTGCCAAATTTCATTGTCCTAGCACACCTGGAAGTAACTTAACTCCGTATCACCTGAATTCCGGAACCCCCCTCCAACTCCCCCCACAGTGCACGAATCCGGTCCGGGTCCGTCAATGACGTACCTAGGGTATGTGCTTGTTCCTCCCAACAAGTTTCATCCCGATCGCTCCAGTCTAAGCGTGTCACATGATTTCCGGTTCCCCCCTCCGACTCCCCCCCCCCCACATTAATCGGATTCGATCCGGACCTGAATTGGGACATCTGAGAAATGACGTCTTTCCAAATATCAAGTTTCATTAAGATCCGATCACCCGTTTGAAAGTTATGCATGCCCCTAAATTCCGTATTCCGGCTCCCCTCCCTCCCCCCATGATGGTCGGATCGGGGAGGTGACTATTTCTAAATTAGTTTGGTCGGGTCCCTGATATGCCTGCCAAGTTTCATCGTCCTAGCACATCTGGAAGTACCCTAACTCGCGATCACCGGACTGACCGACCGACAGACCGACAGACCGACCGACCGACCGACCGACCGACCGACCGACCGACCGACCGACCGACGGAAAAGTGATCGGTATATGGCACTTGGCCGGAAGGCAAGTGCCATAAAAAAAAGCAAAAGATCCGGATCTAAATCAACTCCTTCAAAGAACCATAACACGAGACACTCACATAATTACCAACAAAATAAATGAACAAAGAATTCTTGAAACTCAAATGAAGTTAAACCAAATTAAAGATCAGAATTCTCCAGAGAACACGATAAGTATAACATAATATTACCCTGACAGAAGATGCGAAAATTTCTCGGTTGCAAAAAACAACCAAGGGACGCTGTGAGTGTCTAACATCTGCTTTTCTAGCCTTTGATATTTACAAACGCTTTGCCCCAAAAAGTAGGGAACGGTCTCAAAGGGAATTCTGCGCTCCGGGAAAACAAACACAGGTTAAGCGAAAGGGAAGCGAGTAAGAGACCTGACAAAGTGCCGCTGAGGTCTTGAACAGTCCTTGAAGACTTGGTTAACCAGTCCTCAACAGAGTTTTTGCTCCCAGCAGAAACAGCACGCTATCTATCGGTGCAATTTTAGCCATTTCATCTGTGATTGGTTCGCAAGACTGATAGGTAGGTAGGTACTTTATTTGCGATTGAACGTAGAAATTAACAAGCGAAAGGGAAGGGAGCGTTGAACTGACTAATGGTCATTAGGGCCGAAATATCGCTTCATAAGCATCACAGCTGACGAATCCGTTCGTATATATATTATATGAATATATGACTAATTGCCACCGAAGTCACGGATTGTCCTTGAAGAGTTGGATAGCAATCCTAGGGATTTTTTTCCTCAGCGAAAACGTACAATTCAGTACGTTAAGGACCGTTCAAGCTTACGTTTAAGGCGCAGAATTTCTGAATTATAAATGCTATCCGCGAATGTCTGTGGTAAAACTTACATCGCGCCAGGCTTGCTGTGGTAAAAATTATTAGGAACGGGTTCTATTTTGTGTGGTAAAAGTTATACGGTACCAATCACGGCGTGCGTTTCCGTCACGTGACTGTTGAGGAAGAAAGTTAGAAACGTTTAAGGATAGATATTTGTAAATAATTGAAACTGAATGAGCTCTTTGAATGGAAGCTCAGTCATACTAAACTATACTACTGATTGTGTTTAGAAAAATACAAGCTTTTACCTTATCAAAAATAATTAGAGCAATCCTGGTAAGCTCAAAACTAAATCTAGGAATTTACATTGGTCCAACAGACACAGCAACAGATATTATACTGAAATGTCACAAAACAGCTTTTACCTTATCAAAAATAATTAGAGCAATCCTGGTAAGCTCAAAACTAAATCTAGGAATTTACATTGGTCCAACAGACACAGCAACAGATATTATACTGAAATGTCACAAAACCGGTCGAAGCTGATCTAAATCAGAAATTTCAGGATGGTCATTGTCCCTATAGTCATCAAAGGTTATGTTCTCTTGGGATTCATTGTCAGGCTTCAGGCTCCGTTTTGAAAATCTGCGCATACGTCGGCGTAGAATTTGATTTTCAAGTTGAACGGGAGAGGAGGATAAGGCTTACAAGGCGAAGTATTTTTATACATGTTACAACACAAGCGTGAACGGTCCTTTACTCTATCGTTGTACTCCATCCTCCGTGAACAATATGCAACGTCTTCGACGTTTATCGGTGAGAAAGGGTACGCCCATCCACAAAACAGGTACCCGGAAAATCCGTGGGGATTTTTAAGCGTGAAACCGCGCAAAGACTCATTGGCGGACGGGACTATCCACCTTCCATGCGCGCCCTTTAGGCCCAAGAAGGCGCGAAATTAAGCTCTTCTGAACCTACCTTCATCTGGTGGTTGTCGATTCCTCTCGGTCTGCCTGATGTCATCCAGCTTAACTCCGTCCTTTGCGAACAACCCACCATGCATCACCTGCAACAAAAACAGACTGAATGTTTGTGAAGTTTACTGAACTGCTAAATTCTGGCTGAACTTCCATCAAGTTCGTGAACGAGGCTAAACATAGATCCGATAAAATTAAAGGCGTTAATTCATATGGCAGGACATGGGGAGAAATCTATCTAACAGACGCGAAAACACCTTTCGCCTCTGTCTCACGACCCTTTCTTATATTTATTATTTTACTATTTATTTAATTCTTCCAAAACCGAAGAGTGATGTATAAAACTTTAAGCAACAACATATCAGTCAAACTCACCCACACTTACATTGATATACACAGCTGTCGAAGCCTAAAAACAAATCAGCCTAATAAATTACCATCCAAAAACCGTACAAAAGAAGATAAAAATAAACAACCTCATCAGTGTACTTTTTTTTATGAAACATTTATTTCAGGTCATAACTTGTAAGTGTATTAGTTAATTTGCAGTCATTTTTGTGTATTTCGTAAATATTTTACTCATCTTCTAACTTTGTTGTTTGGAAGTAAATTTGATTGACTGATTGATTGATAAAGTGCTCAACTATCTCAGAACAGTTGAGCAGAAACACTACGTAGTACAAGAATGTCCTTTAAAGGAACACTAAACTTGACTACGCAACTTTCGGCCATCGAATCGCCCGGGGGGCTTAGATAAATATACAATGTCTTATTGTCGACAGGCCCCCCTTCTTTGTTACCTCGAACCGTCTCGAACCCCCTCCTTAGTGTTCCCAAAGCTAGCTGGCAGGCCCTTGCCCCTTATGCACTGTAATTATGCACTCTTGTACTGTGAAAGTTCGCTTTTTACATGTAGACTACAGAGTAACGACCTCCCCGACAAGACGGCCGGGGTTCGATTCCTAGTCGTGGCACACAAACCTTTTGCTTTTGCAAACCTTTTGCTCAAAAGTCGAATTCTCGGAAACTGCAATGGTCGTAACGAGAATTTTTCTTACTCTCAATATCGACTCAGGGTACATTCTTGATATGTTAGCTAGCTCCCCGAGTCAAGTTTTTGTCAAGTTTTCTGTTCCTTTTAACTTTCGTAAACTCATTAAGGATTGTTTGCTGGAATCAACTGTTTTTCGTGACAATCCTCGTTAAAACCTAATTACTTTCCTCGTTATTTGTTGGCGTACATCTCATCTTTATCTCCTCCCTTTTTACCATCACTCATGATACTGGAAAACTGCAAGTGGTACATACACAAATCGAGGCCATGTTTTACATGAACGAAACTCTTCTGCATATCAAAAAGACTTATTATATCAGCGGGTCATCACACGCCATCTACAAATAATCCGCAAAGCTCATCGTCTTCAAACAACGACTGCATACCTATGTGGCAGGTACATGGCAAAAATCCCGTAATAGGCCCTTTCTGCAGTCCAATGACGAATTGCCGCCCGATGCGCTAGAGAAACAATAACAACAGAGCAAAATAACACTAAGGAGTAACGCCCATAGCAAAATAACACTAGGGAGTAGCGTCAAGACCTATGCTTTCCTTGGTTCGTAAACGGGCCTCTCACTAAGTTTGCTGCATTTAAAGCGAGACAAACTTGCGGATTCAGAAATTTCTAGTGAAGCTCGAGGAAACAGAGGATGTTGTGTCTTTTTTTTTGCTGTGTTCAAAGTATGAAGTTATTAAAGCCAGCACTTGTGCACGACTGTTTGAGTTTCAGTAGGGACGTTCACTATCGCTAGTGGTGCTAGTGTCGCTGCTATTCGACTGTGTGTCAGTTATTTCAAGTCCTAGCGCTAGTCTCTAGTGTTAGTTTGCTCTCGTAGCGCCAAGACTTGAAAGAAGTGACACATACTTGAGTAGCAGCGACACTATGTAGCACCACCAGCGATAGTGAACGTCCCTACTGAAACTTAATCAGTCGTGCACCAGCGATATGTCTCCAATAACTTCATATTCTGGATACAGCAAAAAAAAAGATACTACCTCCACTGTTTCTTCGATGTATACAAACCGCATCTTAGCTTTACTAGAAATTTATAAACAAACAAGTTTGTTTACCTTTAAATGCCGCAAGTGTAGTTGGCGGCGCTACGAGTATGGCCCGTTTGCGAAGCATAAAAAGCATAGGTCTTGGCCCTACTTCCTAGTGTTATTTTGCTCTGAATAACAATAGTTGCGTTTTTGCAGATACCATGGTTCAGTTCAATTACATTTAAGAAAACCATAGTTGCGTTTTTGCTGATACCATGGTATCTGATATACGGTCTAAAGTCGTTTTTGCAGTTATCGTGGTATCTGATACCACGGTCAAAAGGCGTTTTTGCAGTTGTCGTGGTACCTGTCCAGTTACCGTGGTAACAGATATTCAGATATCACGGTCCGACCGTGGTATCTGGTCGTGTTATCTGGAAAACGCATCTCGCTTTCATCATATTTTGTCAAATTGGTGAGAAAGAAGTTCAGCACTTAGTGATGTAACTGGATATCAGTTTTTCTTTTGGGATGACTTCGAAAAGTGCAATTTCGGCAAGAGTCGTTTTTGCAGTGTACCGTGTATCAGATACCACGGTAACTGCAAAAACGACTAATTGCAGATCCAGTTACCGTGGTAACAGATACCATGGTATCCGCAAAAACGCAACTCATGACACGACAAGCCGACTAGCAGGTTTCGTGTCACATATAGAATAGATGGTATCTAGATGGTATCTGGTATGCGGTCTAAAGTCGTTTTTGCAGTTATCGTGGTATCTCATACCACGGTCAGAAGGCGTTTTTGCAGTTGTCGTGGTATCTGGCCAGTTACCGTGGTAACTGATATTCAGATATCACGGTCCGACCGTGGTATCTGGCCAGTTACCGTGGTAACTGATATTCAGGTATCACGGTCCGACCGTGGTATCTGGTCATGGTATCTGAAAAGTCATCTCACTTTCAGCAGTTTTTGTCAAACTGGTGAGAAAGAAGTTGATCACTTAGTGATGTAACTGGATATCAGTTTTTCTTTTGGGATCACTTCGAAAAGTGCAATTTCGGCAATAGTCGTTTTTGCACTGGACAGTATATCAGATACCACGGTAACTGCAAAAACGACTAATTGCAGATCCAGTTACCATGGTAACAGATACCCTGGTATCTGCAAAAACGCAACTAATCAAACATAAGATCTTGGTATAAAGTTATCTGAAGGGGGAATAAGCGATTAGGCTTTTGGTTCATCCCAAGTCGCGCATTGGCCCCGTGGAAAAGTCAGTCAGCACTCAAGTCGGAATCCAGAATTGACAACTTGACAAACTGTAACAGAGTTGGGTAGAGCATAAATAGAGGCAGAGGCATTTTAAACAGTTTCAAACAAACCTGGTTAAATGTCCGCCAAGGAGTAACGTGTCGTCTTTTACAGAAGGAATTTTAGGAAGGGCGTATTCCGAGTTTCACTTTATGCAGTTTACAGCTTCAGCCAAGAAAGATCGCAAAACACCTGTTTTTTTTTTGTCGTACCTGCAAGTCACCTCGAGAAAGGGGAGAGGAGCTACTGGAAAGCACGTCAGATATCTAAAGGATTTATATAAAGATAGAGCAGAATCAGGCAGAGAGGAAAGTTCGTTAGTACGTTATTTCATAGAAGATAGCAGTGTGTTCATACATAAGAACATGTACGTGGATTTGGTTTGGATATGACTACGGTATTATTTCTCATACTGTGTGTAATTCTTGTGTTTAGTGGGAAGTCTCCCCTAAGCTATGCTTCCGGAGAAAGTTGCGTCCTCCTGGGACCCCAATGCCTTAACATACGCATACTATGTATACGTATATGTATATGTATTTGGTAGTTAACGAATGGAAATGGGTACCAAATATTCCTTCAGCCCAAGCTGACTGCGAATCATATTTGTCATATCTGACAATGCAAAACTGATACATCAGACGTATCTGACGTATCCGTTTTGCATTGTCAGAAATGGGTAGGCTACCATCACCAACGCATTATTAAAAGTATTTTTTTTTACCAACAAAAACAAGTCTCGCACCTTACTAGTCGGTTTTTGCGCCTTCGGAGGCAAATCCTTTTTTCAATGGTGAGTACTGCCAAAATTTACTCAGATCCGTTTTCGTTCGATAAATCGCACTTCCTCAATACTGACTGTATGGTCGGAGGAAGGGCCCACGCAAGCCCCCCCCCCCCTTCCTCGGTTACAGAAATCCGTTTTGGGTGTTAGGGTACTTACCAAGACTCTACCATTAAGGCAATGTGAAAGTGGCAGCCAGTTATACACTTCAGTAAACAACTCTGCCATCTGAGCGTTGTACTTTGCTTTAACCTCACCCTCGAAGCCATACATCTGATTCATCGTTTGGCTTTCATGGTTGCCTGGAATCCAGAAGGCATTGAGTTAGATTGATTTATTAGTTATAATAATAATAATAACGTTTATTTCCTGAATAGCTCATATAATTACTCGCTAGCATCGGATCGTCACACAATTATTAACACGGCTAAAACTTAATAATCACTTCTCAATAATTGCCTTAAAATATTTATATTATATGTAAATATGTAATATGTTTATATCTATTTTTTATCAGAATTAAAATAGTTTACGAAATATGGTACAAATGACGAAAGATACCGGGCAGTACAATTTACAATTAATAACGAATACATCACAGTTCAGAATTAAAACAGTTTACAAAATATGGTACAAATGACGAAAGATACCGGTCAGTAGAGTGGATATCGGGGCGAACAAGTCTAGTACCATTCCAGGTTGCAGCGCAAAGCCTTGTTTCAGGTCGAGTCGGGTTTGGGGCTTCAATTATACTTCATCCACTGAATACACTATCCTATTATCTGTTAACTGGGGTTTCAAGGGTTAACTACAGCGGTTCCCATTTCGTGAACGAAGACCTCCGCTGGGGTCACAGACCTAATATAGCAGAGCTGCTGCGAGTCCAGCAAATCCGAGTCCGAGTCGTTGAAAAAGGCGTCTCGAGACGAGTCCAGAGTCTGAGTCCACCAGCTCTGGCGGACGGACAGCTCCGTGAAAGACGAGTCCCAGTCCTTGAAAAAGGCGTCTCGAGACAATCTCGAGACGAGTCCAGAGTAGGGGCGTCACTACTAGGGGGAGGGGGGGGACGCCCCCACAATGTGGTCGGCCAGTCGGTAAAAAATAGCCGAGTCGGCACGAAGCGCCGCTATTTTTCGTAAAAACAGTCCATTTTTCTTGGAAACAGTCGATTTTTCTTAAAAACAGTCGGTTTTTCGTAAAAATAGTCGTTTTTTCCTAAAATCAGCTGATTTTTCGTCAACATAGTCGTTTTTCTCTCAAGAATAGTCGTTGTAAACAGCAAAACCAGTCGGTAAAAATGACCACCCAGTCGGTAAATACCTTGTCCCCCCCCCCCAAACATTTTGGCTAGTAACGCCTCTGGTCCAGAATACGAGTCCACCAGCTCTGTAATATGGTAGCGTAGGCCGGACGAGGGGAACTTCGGTTGCGGTACTAAACCCCTAATGTGTAAATACTATTGAGTAATCCCTAATGTATAATACTAAATCCCTCATGTGTTGTATAGGACGGGATAAGGTAAATACAACTAACTATATTAAATATAACTTGCATCATAATAAAGGCATAAATAAAGGAATTCAGGGTGTTACACTGTCAGAAGTTTCATAACAGACAACACAAGGATGCGTGGTTTCAACAGACAACACTTGGAATGTAATCTGTTGTTGCAACAAACGTTATGCAGAACAAGCATTGACAGGAAGAGACGTGAAACCGCCAAAAAAGCATCTGCTGACTATTTTGTTTGCAGTCATGTTATCGGAAAAATCAGCAGAAGCTTTTTTGGCATTTTTCGGCTCTTCCTGGCAATGCTTGTTATGCATAACATTTCATGCATAACGTTTGCCACGACAACAAATTACATTCCAAGTGCTGTCTGTCGAAACCGTACATCCTTGTGTTATCTGTTATGAAACTTCTGACAGTGAAGAACTTGGAAACTTTGAACTATTCCTATACCTCACTTACCTCGTGCCATGAAGAAATGATTGGGGTATAACAACTTGAAGCCAAACAATGTGAAAATGCACTCCACTGAAAATGATCCTCGGTCAACGAAATCGCCGTTAAACAGCTGAAAGAAATTTCCGTGAAAAATGAATAAACCAATTCATCAACAATAAGTTTAGAACATACGAGACTAGACGGGCTGCTACAACTGAGCTGGTTAACGAGAAATGAAATGACGTAATGTGAAGATTTTCAGCTCCTCTTTGCAGCTGAAGCGGCGCAAAACGCGTGATTTGCGCTAGGCGGTGCAGTGTCCGCGCATATCAATTCTTGTAATGGATCCGTCTAAAACAACTCAGATGGCTCGGCCACGTCCAACGCATGACCGCTCAACAGCTCCCCAAATGCGTCTCGCCTAAGCACCCTTCATAAATTTTAATGACGAATTTCCGCCAAATGCGCTAGAGAAACCATAACAATCACACACTGATCACACATTAGATCTTAGAATAAGTTATCTGAAGGTGGAATAAGCGATTAGTCTTTCGGTTTGTATCGAGCCGAGCATCAGCCCCGTGGAAAAATCAGCCAGCAGTCAGCAATGAAGTCGAAAGCCAGAACTGAAAAACTTTAGAACAGAGTTAGGTAGAGTAGGCTACACATAGAGGCAGATGCATTTTACAGAGTTTTAAAAATCAACAGCCCCTAAGGCCTAAGAGGAACTGGAAATATCCAAACAAACCTGGTTAAACGTACACCAAAAAGTAAAGTAACATGTAATTTTTTTACTTTTTGCTAGCGCATCTAGCGGCAAAAAAAGAACTAATCTGTAAGGAACTGAGGAAATGCAACCTACTTTCGTACCCGCTCCATCTATTCTAAAACTCGGGAAACTCGAATTCCGCACCGTATTTAACTGAAAGGACTGTAGTAACTGTATTTAGATATTCCTTGAGCCCAAGCTGACTTTGAAACATATATTCAATAACTCATAAAACGGATACGTCAGCTACGATGCTTAGGCAGCGATATTTTGGCCCTTCTTGGCAAGGGTCCTCGTCAGGCTGTCAATCTTCACGGTCAACGTTAAATACCCCTGTAATTTAAAAGTAATTTCCCTTAGCAAGATATTTATAGTCGGTAGAAGCTTCAGTTATTTATTACAGGTTTGTTCTTCCCCAACGTTGACCGTGAAGATTGACAGCCTGATGAGGACCCTTGCCAAGAAGGGCCGAAATATCGCTGCCAAAGCATCGTAGCTGACGTATCCGTTTTATGCATTATTTGAATAACTGTATTTAGGTTAACGTACTTAAGTAACGATTGACACATCTCAGCCCTTTTCAGTTGAACATGGATGAGCAAACATGTGTCAACTGATATCAAACTTCTGACAGAGCAATGACTGGAGAAACATGACCTGGAAAGTCAGCTACCATGCACCGGCGATGCCAACAGGCATGCCTTGTAGCTAACAAGTGCGATTTAAGCTATTTTTTCCTATGGTGGTGTTAATATAATTTTTTCATTCTAGTAGCTTAACTTTTCTACTTCTAAAAATTCGCGATTTCAGCTAATTTACAGTACAATGGGCAGACCAGACTATCAGAATGCCATGTAACTAGACTGCAAGAATTACCGGTAAGTTTCGAAACTTACTCTTACCGAGTAAGTTACCGGTAACTTTGGTAAGTTACCGTAAGTTACCACCAAAGTGGTAAGTTTCAGATGTTAATGTATTTAAGGAGTTGTATCCCCTCCCCTTTGAGAGAGTATTAAAGAATATTCATATGTTTGTATCATTTTTATTGAATTATATGCGTATCAAAAGTGAGAAAAAATTGAACAAAATGGCACTTCAGGTTTCAGATAATATAACTTTCGAGGGGTTGCTCACTCGCTGGGCACCACTGTACACCGTCCCTGTGCACCGGCTGGGCACCGGCTCTCGCCCCGAAATGAAAATGTAAAAAGTGCCATCTATGATTTTTTTTTGTGACTGATGAATCGATGAGCGTGACGAAATTTATAATAGAAGAAGAGTAAAAATTGTTGTGTTGTGAAGCTTGTTGCTTCTGATAACTCCTATTCACATAATGGAAGCCACTGTGGAAGCTCTAAAAAGTTCCCTTCTTGAAACTCACAAAAATCTAATATATGATGCTGATAGATCAATACTCTTTACTTGTAATTTTTAGAAACAGATCAAAGTTTCAAGTTTCAAGCCCCTCGCGAAGCCTTTCTAGCAACCGATTCTTACTTACAAGTCCATCTCCCCGTGATAGACATGGTGCTGTATTGTTCTTACCATGAAGTACACTGGCAAAAAATAAAAGCTATACCAACTAGCAAAAGTTGGCACCCCTCATCACCAAAGATTCTAGCAACCGATTCTTACTTTTGACTCCATGTCCTCGTGATAGACGTGGTACCAAATTGCTCGTACCACATAAAGCACAGAAAACAAATTGTAGGTACACCAAGTAGACGAAACTGCTAACCCCTCATTGCCGAAGATGATTATGGTCTAACAGCCTATTATTAGATCACGAGACCTATTTTTGGTTTCAGTGTGTACCCTACTACTGAAGTTATCAACCCCTCTAAACTTTCCAAATGTTATATAGCCCGCAACCACCTGCTATTTTCCCATATACCAACCCCTTCGACCTTGATCGCACTAGCTCTCTCTCTTACGTTTTTTCTGCGCAGAGCTATAGAGAATGCACCCTACACGAAGAAAACGGACGGGAGAATAACAAAAAAAATAACATTATTTTTGTACACGAAAAACTTAAACTTACCACTTGTGAGAAACTTACCGGTAAGTTTGACCTGAAACTTACCATTACCGGGTAAGTTATCCAGCGGTAACTTACCATGTGGTAACTTACGTCTTGCACTCTACATGTAACTACCCCCCAGAATGCAATATTACCTAAAGAATTTATTTTCGCATGTGTATCGTTAAGGCGCTTTTTGCTGCCTGCCATCCTTCAACTTACAGCCCTGACAAAAATAAGCGGAGTTTATTTTTATCATCCATTCGTTGTTATTATACTAATATTATCTGTATTCTTGACAAATAATTCCACTGATAGTATTAACCGACAATATCTTGCGCATTCTGGTCTCTGCTGCAAGTAACTCTGTTATATTTGTACATTTTTTGCACTTCTATGACTTCACATCCGTAAATCAAAACTTTTCTTTGGTACTTAAAAAAAGAATTTCGTGAATCCGTCCGATAGCATTTGAGCAATCTGCCAGCTACAGAGACTGTTTATTTTAGTAGTGCATGACAAGCGATAACAAGAAAACGGACTATTTTCGAAGCGCTGCAATGCCTAGTGTAAGTCGGAAATTCTTGTTTGCAAAGCATTTCATGAAAAATAAAAGTACGATTGGTGCCCATTGTGCTTTGACTTACGGGATTCCAGAAAATCACAAGAAACAATGCTTCCACTTACATACGGGTTTGACTCGGAAGGTATACCGTTGAGATCAAATATGTTCATCAGGTCATAGAACTGGCCGTGGATATCTCCGCAGACTGTGAATTTCGAGTCATTCGGGATGGGGACGTCCACCAGTGTTGGCTGCTTCATTAAGTAGTCCTTGATATCTAGCAGAACCTAAAAAAGACAAAAAGAATTAAGATCACACACTGAAGTTAAAGTTTAACCGAATAGGGCTGAGACCCGACAGCATAGTTACACATTAACTTGAATAGGCCTGAAAACCCGACACAAAAGGGTTCGTTTATCCGCTATCCACAGATAATCGATTTCATCGAATTAACTTATTCTTTCGGATTAGTGGTACCTCTATGTGCCTGTACCTCTATAGGCGTATTCTCGCTGTTCCCCGAGGACTCCTCGGGGAATCGAAGGGAACGGCGAGAATCGAGGGAGTCACGGCTCGCGTCCTATTGGACATTACATTTCAAGGAACGCGTCATAGCTGACCAATAGGACGCGACTTCCTCTTTGCTTACAAACTTTGAAGCCTTGAAACTCTCATAAAAAAGAACATTAATTTGCAAAAGTTGTATTATTCCAACAAGAAGAAGCCAGATAACAATTAGAACAACTCTCTGACTCACAGCAGCTATCCAAGGCCGGTAATTTAGTCTCAAAGTCGAAAGTCCTATGCTTCCTAATGTTAATTTTTTTTTTTATTCTCCCGTCCGTTTTCGTCAGGTAGGGTGCAATCTCTCTATTCTGAACATGCCTCGGGTGAAAAAAACCCTACGAAATCCCTTAGATGGGTCAAAATATTTCAGTATACAAATATCCGATGTAAAAATAAGCTGCATTTTCAGTTAAACTTTATAGTTCTATGTTATTCTTATAGAAGAAACGCACGAAAGCATACCGAACTCGTAAGGGAAGGGTCGGTGTTTCGAGTCTCGATGGTGCCTATCGTCTGGTTTGGGGCGGGGGTCTGTGGCGTAGCCTGGTAAGACAAGCCAAAGTCCACACAACTTTCAAACGGTAGGTTACCTAGAGAAATTTGGGAACGGTGAAAGGAAGGGTATGAGAAAGCAGGCTTGGAAGGCTTGTCCCCAACCGCCCATTGCACTTCATGGCTTGCGTTTTTTATTTTACATTAAATTAATCGTTATCTGATACTGGAAATTCAACAGCAGGAAAGTTCTCTGGTAACTCTGACTATTTGAAGAACATGGACAAAGGTATCGTTACGTTAGGGTTGCGGCAGTTTTCAAATTCAGTTTTCAAATTACCATACACGTTGACTAAACCCATCGCGCAAACAACTCGGCTTTAAGCCTTTTAGTCGCAAAATATGCCAAACCTATGCTCATATGCCACTTGCAAGAATAGGTAGTAGCTAAGGGTACCAGCTAAGATTCCCGCCGTCTCGAGGCAAAAATGATTATAGCATCTTAAGTTGGGAGTCATGAAAATATACTGTTTTATAAACAAGAGCTGAAAGCTCATATGGCACTTGCAAGCTTTTTAGCTTGTATTCAAGTTATCGTAGTACGATGTGAATGGATAGTAGTGCTCCCCTCCCTCCCCCCACGATGGTCGGATCGGGCAAGTGACTATTTCCAAGTTATAGAAAATCATCTGTAATCAAAACTCTTGAAGCAAAAAAGATGATCATCAGGAGCACGAAAATGTATTTTGCTCAAAAGTATTGTCTGTACTTTAAGGAATTTTATTGTAAGCAAAACCCTTGAGGCAAAAATGATCATGGGCTCATAGGGATCACAAAAATGTATATTTTCCTAAAAAGTATTTTTTTTTGCACTTTGCGGTTAGCATTAGTACTTTAAGGGACGGCCGGATCTGGGAACTAACTATTTCTTAGCCAATCATGTCAAGTCTCTAATTTTCAAGCCAAGTTTCATCGTCCTAGCATGTCTGGAAGTACCTTAACTTGCGATCACCGGAATTCCGGACCCCCCCCCCCCCCCCTAACTCCCCCACAATACTCGAATCCGGTCCGGTTCTGTCACTGATCTACATAGGGCTTGTGCTTGTTCTTCACACCAAGTTTCATTCCGATCGCTCCACTCCAAGCATGTCACAAGGTTTCCGGACCCCCCCTCCGACCCCCCCACCAGCTTCATCGGATCCGATCCGGACTTGAAATGGGACATCCGAGACATGTGGTCTTTCTACATACCAAGTTTCATTATGATCCGATCACCCGTTCGGAAGTTATACATGCCTCAAGAGTCCGGATTCCCCCTTCCTCCTCTCCCCCCACGATGGTCGGATCGGGAAGCTGACTGTTTCCAGGTTAATCTGGTCGTGTCCCTGATTTGCCTGCCAAGTTTCATCGTCCTAGCCCACCTGGAAGTATCTTAACTCCGTATGACCGGAATTCCGGAACCTCCCTTCAACTCCCCCCCCCCCAGTGCACGAATCCGGTCCGGTTCTGTCAATGATGTACCTAGAGGTTGTGCTTGTTCCTCCCACCAAGTTTCATCCCGAAAGCTCCACTCTAAGCGTTTAACATGATTTCCGGTTCCCCCCTCCGACCCCCCCCCCCCCCCACATTCATCGGATTCGGTCCGGACTTGAGTTGGGACATGTGAGACATTGTGTCTTTCCAAATATCAAGTTTCATTAAGATCCGATTACCCGTTCGAAAGTTATGCATGTCACTAAATTCCGGATTCCGGCTCCCCTCCCTCCCCCCACGATGGTCGGATCGGGCAAGTGACGATTTCCAAGTTAGTTTGGTCGGGCCCCTAATACGCCTGCCAAGTTTCATCGTCCTAGCACATCTGGAAGTACCCTAACTCGCGATCACCGGACTGACCGACCGACCGACCGACAGACCGACCGACGGAAAAGTGATCGGTATATGGCACTTGGCCGGAAGGCAAGTGCCATAAAAACGACTGAGTAGCCTACCTACCATGCCAAATTTCAATTCCTTAGTTTCCCCCCACCCCCCTCATATACCCATTGACAAACCTTGTATGCAAACTTCTTATGCAATTTCGGCTTCGGGGACTAGTTGCGGAACGAAGCATCATAGCCGACCAATAAGATGCGAGTCTATTTTCATTTTTAAGCCTTCAAGCTCTTATTTCCAAGGAAACTTTTTAACAAAAATGTGATTATACAATAAAAAAAAATCAGATTACGTTTGGCCCAAAATAATTACCAAACATCAAGCTATCCGAAAATCAGGAATTTGTGGTAGGGAGTGTAATACCATGCTAAATTTCAATTCCTTAGCCCCCCCCCCCCCTATATACCCTGCCGGAGACAAACCTTGTATGCAAACTTCTTATGCAATTTCTTCTGTGCCTTGAAGTGCGCCATTAGGTCCTTCATGAACTGCAACGTGACTTTTCCCTCTTCTAATCTCGGACCAGAATAGTCAGCTTCAACACCTAAAAGAAATACCGGTGAAAAGGGGTTTAAAAAAAGTGAAACATAGTTTTAATTTTAAAGTTGGGTTTGTTCAGAAAGAGCAGGTGAAGTAACCTTGAGGGTCATATTTAGGTACGACAAGTATATTTCAGTTACTCTTGGTTTATTTACCTTTAGGAACCACGGACAGACAGAAGGACTGATAGGCTACTTCTTTTTTCCGTCAATAAATCTGCACTTAAAAAAAAATTACCCGCCCCACTCCAACAACAATGTGCGTGTTGCACAGAGTCCGAAAACAGGTTAGCTTAACTTAAAGAATATAACTTCACCTTCAAAAGTTCTAGCAAAATTTAATCTTCGCACTAACAGTCTTTTCACGACTAAGGCAGCGTTTCCAAGTAGAGGAAAACTTTAACAGAATCCGGCCTTGGTGACAAGATTATGTTTACACGCATAGGGTAAAAAAATATGTTTTCAAGTCAGAGAATCTGACGAAAATAAATTCACTAGCCAACAAAAAAACGTTTTGATAGCATTTATGACATCAGTACTGATAACAGCTGTTTTCAAAAGTTAGCTAGACCTTTTTTTTAATCTTTTCACCAGCACCACCGACGAGATTTCTTTCAAGTAGACCGGAATTTCTTTCATCTTGAAAGAAATTCTCGTCCCGCTAGACTTTTACCTAGTCGTCTTCACGAACGGAATCCTTTCAGGCCGACAAGAATTCCTTTCTACTCGATGGGATTTCTTGTCCGTGTAAACGCTACATAAGCTCCTCTCTCGTTTCGTTTTGTGATTGGTTCAATCGGAGGTTCGGACTGCGCAAACCAATCGGGGACAATCTTTGTTGCGATGTTAGTCAAGAGTTGCGTTTTCGCAGATACCACAGTCTAAAGTCGTTTTGGCAGTTACCGTGGTATCTGATACCACGGTCAAAGGGCATAGAATAGAGGGAGTCACTCCCCGAGTAGGAAAACAGCGAGAACACGGGGAATGCTTCCAAAATGGATTTTGTTCGAAAAAAGTATGCAGTTGACTTAGTCTGGATCGACTTTATTTTTAGTTTTCTTTATTCTTTTTGTTTTTAATTAATTTTAAATTGCACCCACACCAGCAAAAATTGATTCCCCTCCGAATCTGAAAGGGAGTCCTTTTTGATAATGGTGAAGATAATCGGAGCATTCCCCGTCCATGGGGACTCGCGAGAATACGTGGAGTAGGAGTGAGTCCCTGGGACAAACAAAAACGCGGGGACTCCTCAAGTGGAGTCCTCGGGGAACGGCGAGAATACGCCTTAGGCCTCACCCGAAGCAAGAAAAGAACAAAAAGAGACTCAAGCTTCTTCCTCTGCCAAAAAAATCCTTGGAGTAGTAGCCTATCTGAAGTAATGCGCCCCATATTTTATCAAACATTGTGAGTATGTAAGTATATTTTTTACCCACAAAATCTTTTACAACAAAAGAAAGTGGAGTAAAGCTAATTGAGGAAAGAAAAGAACCTTTTATTTTCGTTTCACATCCTGTGTTTGTTCTTGTGTCCCTCCAATAAGTATATTTTTTACCCCACAAAATCTTTTACAACAAAAGAAAGTGGAGTAAAGTTATTTGACGAAAGAAAAGAACCTTTAATTTTCGTTTCACATTTTGTGTTTGTTCTTGTGTCCCTCCAATAAGGATATTTTTAACCCACAAAATCTTTTACAACAAAAGAAAGTGGAGTAAAGTTAAATGAGGAAAGAAAAGAACCTTTAAATTCGTTTCACATTCTGTGTTTGTTCCAGTGTCTTTCCAATTCTTGCCCATTTTAACCCCCAGCATTATTGGAGTTACAATTACATTGACAAATTGTAAATAATATGAACTGCACAGATCCTTTGACTGGCCAGCTGGAACTAAATACCCCTCGAGCTCAACATATATTAAAACAATGACTAGAAACCAAAAGATATGCTGTCAAACTATAATGTTTGATGTCTGACAGCATATAGATAGATAGATAGTTTATTGCTATAAGCAGCCCGAGGGCCATGGCAAAAATTTAACATACAAAAAAAAAAGAAAAAACACAAACTATGATAGCAGTCAAACATGATAGCTGACTTTCCGTGCTTGGCCATTGTTTTAATATCAGCTGGAACTCATGACCTTCTGCCAGCGACTCTTTTTTTTCCAAGGTAACCTAGGCCTATAGAAAATAGTCTAGCAGACCCGGCTCCCATATACACCTCTTTTGAAGACCCGTTGACCTTCCACAGTCTATAAAACAAAAGCTAAACAATTGCCCTAAATAGTGTTCCTAATAGCAGGAATAGCAACTTACAAATCGATTCCAGGTCAATGGACTCAGCTACTGACTTCTTCAGTGAATCCACTGATATTGCTTTTTCAAAAGCTAGCTTCTTCACTATTTTACTACACTCGCTGTACTTCAACTTGGCATCCTTGTCATTGGGCCTACACTTTGAAACAGCCTCATAGTCTCTAAGGGCTAACTTAGGTTTATTCAGGGCCATATAAGCTGACGCTCTGCGGTAGTAGCCTTTGATGAAGTTCTTGTCAATTTCAATGGCTTTTGACGCATCAGATAAGGCATAACCGAAGCATTCCGTCTTAAGGTATGCAAAGCTCCTGTTTGAGTAGTAGGCAGATGAGGTTCCATTTAGTTCAATGGCTTTTGTGTAAAGCTCAATAGCTTTCTGGTAGTCTTGGTCTGAAAAGAAAGGTGAGATTAGTGCTGTAGGCTACTCGCACAAAGAAAAATAAATAAAACCCTCCCTAAATTTAAAACCATAAAGTGTTATCTAAATGCAAGGCCTCTAGAACTCACTTGTTTTCCTAGCAGATAGGATTTTCTACTCAGGGGAGTTCTATAGACTGGAAAAATACTGAACCACCAACTCATACTAGAAATGATCTTTTCACGATGAAATGGCTCAGAAATATTGTCTTTCAAAAATACCATTAATTTCCACGCGAAAATAGCGGTTTTCTTGTTAGTGCTTATCAACTCTAGCCAGCCTTCCCTCCCCTGATGCGGTGGCTGGATGCAAAATATTTGAAAACTGAATGCACTGTGGTTAATAATCGGGAAAACCAAATAAACAAAAGAAGCTCAAAACAGAAGATAGACCTCATGGCCTACCATGTCTCCCGAATTGAAAAAAAATACTTTGAAGCTTCTCGTCTCCTTATGTGTGAAAGATTTGTCTGTGGACCTTGAAGCTTTCAGCACAGTTGTTTTGCTTGAATGGCAGAACACAGCTCAGCCGAAAAAGTGCTACAAAGCTGTAGGTACAAAATGAAACAATGCCGAAAGGCAGGGGTTTCAGAAGCATTTTATTCCATAAGGGAGCTAGAGTTAAATATAAAAAGCAGAATAAGCTGGAGGGGTCCATTAAAGACACAGAGAAAAAAAACTAAAGCTCTCCCTGAACTTTAAAACCAGAAAAGTCTATAAAATTTTCAAAATAAGTGCAACCAGGCATCTTTGTTTTTAACTGGCGCCAGGCTGGAATCTTAACCTGACTATGAGATTCCTATTTGACAAAGCAAAAGGGATAAGTCAGCTACACTTTATTTGAGCCATATTTCTTCTTTTTTTTTCTAAAAAGAACAGCTGTGTCCAAAATGAAACCACAGCACCCGCTTTAACTCCAATCAGTTTTCCGGCAAGAAGTTCACAAAGGTCTGATCTTTAAGGAAGAATCTTTAAGTGTATTTTCTACAAGTTAATTTTCCAGCTTGAGCCTGAAGAGGACCCTTGCCAAGAAGGGATGAAATATAGCTCCAACAAAATGTAGCTGACTTATCTTTGCTTTGTCAAATATGATTTGCAGTCCGCTTGGGCTGAAGGAATATCTATTTGAGATTTCATAGGCATTAGGCCAACATTAGGCTACTCAGGTCCTGAGTCAGGAAAATATAGGAGGGCACCACATTTTTCAATGATAAATCTCATGTCTCCAGTCTCCATCAAGTTGTTCTAAGCCTCTAGGAGATATGTGACTTTAACCATTAATGTAAAACACAAGTAAACAAAACCTAAGGCGTTTTTCTGTGACACAACTGTGGGCCAGACACTTCTGAGTCTTTTTCGCAGAAACAGGATTGTGTGTATAACAGTCGAGCCACAAGTTGAAACTCACAAAAACGCTGTTTAGTCAATTTTTTGGCTGTACCATAATTTCAAATGTCTGAATATATAAATAAAAATCATGTAAAAATCTCAGTAAATAGAACTCCAAGCTTTCGTCCTTCTTGCCATTCCGTGCAAAATGGATCTTCATTTTGTGTCTACACACTTCAGAAAGTTTTTAATTTTGTTGTTTAGAACTTTAGACGTTATTTTGCTGCTAAATTTAAATTTCCCGTCAAAATCAAGGGATATCCACTATTCAGCCACTGTCAAATTTAGTCGTTTATAATTAAAAGAAATGTATGTAGCTGATCACATTATACTACCAAAAGTTCGTAGCCAGTTAGTTGGCTACTGAGGGTGTTCCCTATACAGAAAATATTTGTAGCCAGTTAGTTGGCAACACCTGTTCCCCCAGAAACACTCTCAGTAGCCAACTAACTGGCTACACTTGTTCCTCTAGAAACACTCAGTAGCCAACTAGTTGGCTACACTTTTTCCCCCAGAAACACTCTTAGAAGCCAGTTAGTTGGCTACACTTGTTCCCCCAGAAACACTCTCAGTAGCCAACTAACTGGCTACACTTGTTCCCCCAGAAACACTCTTAGAAGCCAGTTAATTGGCTACACTTGTTCCCCCAGAAACACTCTCAGTAGCCAATTAACTGGCTACACTTGTTCCCCCAGAAACACTCATAAAAGCCAGTTAGTTGGCTACACTTGTTCCCCCAGAAACACTCTCAGTAGCCAACTAACTGGCTACACTTGTTCCCCCAGAAACACTCATAGAAGCCAGTTAGTTGGCTGCAGACATTCCCAGACAAACCTTTTTGGATCGAGTTAATTCACTACGAAGCTGTTTCTGGGGGAAACTTCTCCTTCTTCAGCAAGCATTCTTGTTGAATATAGCCTACCCTAGATGTCTCTGGAGTGCATTTAAATATCCTGAAACTCTTTGCATTCTGGATTTCTCTGCGCAAATTCTAAATTTATTGTTGATTGTTAAATTATCTTGATTATTTATTTTTATTTATGAGCTATCGTTTTAGTTTTTCAAAAAGTTGTTTTAGCTTAACAATTAATTTTTTTTTGTTTTTCGGTCTCTTTGGACAGAATCCGCAGCGCCATTTTCTATCAATTTCGAAAGAGCAGCCATCGAGATAAGAGGTCAAAAAAGGTCCCTTGGAAAGCCAGGGTGCAGATCCCCCCTACCAAATGATGCCCCTGGAGATCGTACGCAAATGCTTTAGGCGTTTTTTTTTTAACAACCTGAACAGAGAACGAGTTTGAAACTTGTTGAAAAACAAGACCAAAGGTTTTGACGGGATCCCGAACATTTAATATTTGATCCAGACAATTAAATTTTTAATGATTAAAATTTAGAAACAGTTCAAGGCTTATTGTTGTGGTTGAAACCACCTTCGAAACTTATAAAAATAATCCTGTTTTATTGATTTTAACTTGTTATCTGTATCTTTTTAGTAGAGTTTGGTATTAGGACCGATCCGCATGAAAGACCACCTCCGAATATAATTCCTCGATACGGACCTGGCCTATAGTCTGTGTCACAATAGGACCCTTGCGTAAAATTAAATTGACTTATCCCTCGGCTTATCCGCTTTTCATTTTTTGTTCCTAACAATATTCCCAGAAACATCTTTGTAGCGAAATAACTGGCTCCGAAACGGTTTGTATAGGAATGACTGCAGCCACCTAACTGGCTTCTATGAGTGTTTCTGGGGGAACTAATGTAGCCAACTAACTGGCTACACTTGTTCCTCTAGAAACACTCAGTAGCCAACTAGTTGGCTACACTTTTTCCCCCAGAAACACTCTTAGAAGCCAGTTAGTTGGCTACACTTGTTCCCCCAGAAACACTCTCAGTAGCCAACTAACTGGCTACACTTGTTCCCCCAGAAACACTCATAGAAGCCAGTTAGTTGGCTGCAGACATTCCCAGACAAACCTTTTTGGAGCGAGTTAATTCACTACGAAGCTGTTTCTGGGGGAAACTTCTCCTTCTTCAGCAAGCATTCTTGTTGAATATAGCCTACCCTAGATGTCTCTGGAGTGCATTTAAATATCCTGAACCTCTTTGCATTCTGGATTTCTCTGCGCAAATTCTAAATTTATTGTTGATTGTTAAATTATCTTGATTATTTATTTTTATTTATGAGCTATCGTTTTAGTTTTTAAAAAAGTTGTTTTAGCTTAACAATTAATTTTTTTTGGTTTTGGCACGCAAAATTACATCGGATCCGGTCTCTTTGGACAGAATCCGCAGCGCCATTTTCTATCAATTTCGAAAGAGCAGCCATCGAGATAAGAGGTCAAAAAAAGGTCCCTTGGAAAGCCAGGGTGCAGATCCCCCCTACCAAATGATGCCCCTGGAGATCGTACGCAAATGCTTTAGGCGTTTTTTTTTAACAACCTGAACAGAGAACGAGTTTGAAACTTGTTGAAAAACAAGACCAAAGGTTTTGACGGGATCCCGAACATTTAATATTTGATCCAGACAATTAAATTTTTAATGATAAAAATTTAGAAACAGTTCAAGGCTTATTGTTGTGGTTGAAACCACCTTCGAAACTTATAAAAATAATCCTGTTTTATTGATTTTAACTTGTTATCTGTATCTTTTTAGTAGAGTTTGGTATTAGGACCGATCCGCATGAAAGACCACCTCTGAATATAATTCCTCGGTACGGACCTGGCCTATAGTCTGTGTCACAATAGGACCCTTGCGTAAAATTAAATTGACTTACCCCTCGGCTTATCCGCTTTTCATTTTTTGTTCCTAACAATATTCCCAGAAACATCTTTGTAGCGAAATAACTGGCTCCGAAAAGGTTTGTATAGGAATGACTGCAGCCACCTAACTGGCTTCTATAAGTGTTTCTGGGGGAACTAATGTAGCCAACTAACTGGCTTCTATGAGTGTTTCTGGGGGAACAAGTGTAGTCAGTTAGTTGGCTACTGAGAGTGTTTCTGGGGGAACAAGTGTAGCCGACTAGTTGGCTACTGAGTGTTTCTCGGTGAACAAGTGTAGCCAACTAGTTGGCTACTGAGAGTGTTTCTTGGGGAATAAGTGTAGCCAACTAGTTGGCTACTGAGAGTGTTTCTGGGGGAACAAGTGTAGCCGACTAGTTGGCTACTGAGAATGTTTCTGGGGGAACATGTGTAGCCAACTAGTTGGCTACTGAGAGTGTTTCTAGGGGAACAAGTGTAGCCGACTAGTTGGCTACTGAGAATATTTCTAGGGGAACATGTGTAGCCAACTAGTTGGCTACTGAGAGTGTTTCTAGGGGAACAAGTGTAGCCGACTAGTCGGCTACTGAGAGTGTTTCTGGGGGAACAAGTGTAGCCGACTAGTTGGCTACTGAGAATATTTCTAGGGGAACATGTGTAGCCAACTAGTTGGCTACTGAGAGTGTTTCTGGGGGAACAAGTGTAGCCAACTAGTTGGCTACTGAGAATGTTTCTATTTTATAAGGCTAACAGTAAGATGTCCTAGCTATTTAATATTATTTCTTAAAATTCAATGTAAATTTAGATGTAAAAAAAAGTAGCTGAACTTGCCTACAAAAATTTGTTGATACTAAGGAGGAAAAGTCAGCAGCCTATAGCAGCAATAGGTCTATTGGATTGTAACCTTGATGATCATATTCATATTTTCTCATCTAACTCACTTGCTGGGGCTCCCATGCACTCAAAACCAGCTCAAAATCACCCAGTTTCATAGAATTTCATTGAAGCACATAGTTTCAAGCTGGTCACTAGATGGACAAAACCCTAAAGTCAATGGATGAACATAGGCATTTTCTTATGTAAAATACTATTTTCTAAAGAAGATTTAAGATGCTTAGAGACAAGATAGAGAGGTAATTTTGGCCTCAAATCAAAGCTAAAAAATAGGAGAATCACTTTCTGATCTTCAAAACAAAAGCTCAGGTTTGATTATTTGTTTTTTTAGTGGCTACCCTACTTAAAATAGCTGAATGGTGGTGTCCCAAAATCAAGCCACAAAATCGACAGCTGTTTGTCGAATTTGAGCCAGAAAGCGAGCCACAAAAATCTTGTCGGTCGAGAAAACTCAATTGTTTGCAGGCCGCACAAAAAATACTGCGGAAACACTCTTTTCGAGCCACAATCAACCCACAACATGTTTGTGGGAGCACGGAAAAATGCCTCTAAATTTTAACTCCTAGCTAGGAGCCTCTCTTTCAAACGAGTGACCTGGCATTTGGACCAGTGTCACACACCATGACTGCTGTTTAACTAGTTTAAGCCTGTGACTGTGTGTTTGTCTTGCTAGGCTATTGTCCAGTAGCGTATATTCCGATTTGTTTCGGGAGGGGCGACAGCTCAGTGAAAATATGCGGCCGAATGCCCCCCCCTTTGCGATTTTTTCATTTTTTGACCATTTTTAACACTAAAAATTCGACTTCAAATGACGATTTTGTTAAAAACGAGGTGCAAACAACACCTTTTAATCTTGTAATCATTCACATTACGACTCAAAAACTGTTTCTGACTCAGAAATTTTTTTACAGCACGGTTCAGTAATAGATCTCAGAATCTGAGATCTATTACTGAACCGTGCTGTAAATAGTTTCGATTTATCTTCTCAATTTGTATTTTAGCGTACGTTTTTCCCGTAAAAAAACTCCTTTTCCGATAATTTCGGGCGAGGAGCACCCCTGTCGCCCCTGTTTTTCACACGTTTTTCCCACTAAAAATTCCTTTTTCAAGAATTTCGGGGGGGGCGATCGCCCCTATCGCCCCCCCCTAATATACGCTACTGCTATTGTCACTATTGAGTTTGACTGAATGACCTGCTTACTTTTGAAAAAGGTATTTGCTTCTTCCTTAAGCTGTTCTGCTTTCTCCAAATCACTAATGCCGTTCTGGATATGCCCCTCCTCACCCATTTCACACACTTAACACACAAACTAAAACAACCTAACCACACTTGTAGAAATTTTAAACCCTCTCCCCGGTATCTGCTTTTCTTGCCTTCGTTCAAAAAAGAGTAGAATTCAACGGCGACGACGGCGAGAGCCATCTAGGTGTAAGCAATTGTAATCCCAGAGATATTCGGAAATCGTCGGAGACGTCGGAATCGTCGGAGACGATTTCCGCTCCGCTTTGATTGCATCGAAGCTTTGATTGCAGGGGTCCAGACCCGTTTTGACTTTTGACCAGTCGGACGCTCCACCGGGTCGCCGTCACTACCCCCACACGTCATAAACCCCACACGTCAGTTCACCCACAAGAAAAATCCGACAGTTCACCGACACGTCAGTTCGCCCACACGTCAGTACCCCCACACGTCAGTTCACCCACACGTCAGAACCCCCACACGTCAGTTGGCCCACACGTCAGTTCGCCCACCGTCAGTTGACCCACCGTCAGTTCGCCCACTTCAGAAATCCGTCAGTTCTCCCACACGTCATAACCCCCACACGACATAACCCCCACATGTCATAACCCCACACGTCATAACCCCCACACGTCATAGCCCCCACACGTCGTAACCCCCACACGTCATAACCCCCACACGTCATAACCCCCACACGTCATAACCCCCACACGTCATAAACCCCACACGTCAGTTCACCCACAAGAAAAATCCGACAGTTCACCGACACGTCAGTTCGCCCACACGTCAGTACCCCCACACGTCAGTTCACCCACACGTCAGAACCCCCACACGTCAGTTCGCCCACACGTCAGTTCGCCCACCGTCAGTTGACCCACCGTCAGTTCGCCCACTTCAGAAATCCGTCAGTTCTCCCACACGTCATAACCCCCACACGACATAACCCCCACATGTCATAACCCCACACGTCATAGCCCCCACACGTCATAGCCCCCACACGTCGTAACCCCCACACGTCATAACCCCCACACGTCATAACCCCCACATGGCATAACCCCCACACGTCATAACCCCCACACGTCATAACCCCCACACGTCAGAAGACCCACATTTTCCGACAGTTCGCCCACATATAAATCATATAATGACCCATCCACCAGTTTGATAATCTCGAGTGAATGCAATTAAAAGAAAGGGATCATAACCCAGGGGATTCGTAAGAAGAAGTCGACTTCTGCGCGTTTTAATGAGGGCGAATATTAATTCAGTATCGTCAGAAGCTTGCTAATTGATTCGATACTTTTGTTTTATAAGTGGGAAGGACACAAATGAAGAATATATGCAAGAGAAAGGCGTTGTAACAAGTTAGTAACGAAGGTGGACGATTGGGACTAGTCCATATTGAAATAAAAAATTACAAGAATTATAACTTTTGTTGGCCAGCTTTCTTACTCTTTTTTCAACAACGCTTAATATAGTCAGGGGCGTAACTACCATCGGAGCCCTAAGTGTGCCGATAAATCTCATTGAGTGCCGTAGGATACCAGAAATGGAGATGGATGCATAGTTGTTCGCCAGACTTCAGATATTGTATGTTCTATCTGAACCTTAGAGAAAGGGTCTTTCGAAAATAACTGAAATTAATGCTCAGCGACGAATCTAATCGGTCCTAGGTTGTTCAGTACAGTACTGTACCCAGATAGGAGACTAGTTACAGTTTGTAGGCTATGTTTCAATGTGAAGGTTTTACGCTGGATAAAAACCAACGTCACTAGCCGTTTACCTTTAAGGGGGAGGAGGCGGGTACGTTCCGGGTTGTGCCAACAAGTCTGGGAAACTGACGAGAAAAACCTTTTTTTTTCTTCAGGTTTTTATGGCACTTGCAGCCTCTGGCTCAAGTGCCATATACCGATCGCAATTCCGTCTGTCGGTCGGTCGGTCGGTCGGTCTGTCCGTCCGAATTTTTTTGTCCCACATGTTCGAGTTAGGATAATTCCAGATGTGTTAGGTCGATGAAACAGGGACCCGACCAAACTAACCTGGTAATAATCAGTTTCCCGTTCCGACCATCTGGGGGGGAGTGGTGGGCCGGGGAATTCTGAAAATTAAGTAGTTTTTGTCACACTTTTCGAGTTGGGGTACTTCCAGATGTGCTAGGACGATGAAGCTTGGCAGGGGCATCAGGGACCCGACCGGACTAACCTGGAAATAATCAGTTTCCCAATCCGACCACCTGGGGGGAGTGGAGGGCTGGGGAATCCGGAAAACTTGAGTAGTGTGTGTTTCGAACGGGTGATCGGATTGGAATGAAACTTAATAACTGAATAAAAGGCATACCTCTGATGTCCCATTTGAAGCCTGGACCGGATTCGACAGCTATGTGGGAGTTTGGGGGGGGAGACCGGAAATCTCGAGAAACGGTTAGAATGGAGGGATCGGAGTGAAACTTGCTGGGAAGAACAAGCATCTGCTCCAGGTAAATCGTTTATACATTTGGACTGGATCCGGACACTAGGAGGGGGGTGGAGGGGAGTTTCCCGGAATTCCGGTAATGGCGGTTTCGGGGATTTTCACGACGAAACTTGTGAGGCGAATGAGGGACCCGATCAAACTGACTTATAAATAAAAATTTACATGATCCGATAGTCGTGGGGGGAGTAGCGGGAGGGGGAATCCGGAACATTGAGTCATGCGTAACTTTTGAACGGTTGATCGGATTTGAGTGAAATTTGATAATTGATCAGAGGACATGTCTCTGGTGAAATACGTGACCGGGGTCAGACTGGGGAGATCGGGACGGAACTTCGTGGGAATAATAAAGGGATGCTCTGGATAAATCACTTACAGAACCGGATTGGCTCCGGCGACAGTAGGGGAGTTTGAGGGGGGAGGGTCCAGAAATTCCGGTGATCGCGATTTAAGGTACTTCCACATGTGCTAGGACGATGGAACTGGGCTGGAATATTAGAGATTTGACAAGATTGGCTCAGAAATCGCCACTTTCCAAATCCGACATTCCTTAAAGTACCAACCTTGACCGTAAATTTAGAAAAATACTTTAAGCAAATTATACATTTTCACGATCCCCATGAGCCCATTATCATTTTTTTGCAAATGAAGTTCTAGCTCCCTTAAAGTGTGCATCTGAACCGCAAGGACGAAAACTACTTTTTTTTTATCAAACGATAGGCTACATCTCAATCCATGATCATTTGTGCCACAAGGGTTTTGCTTAAAATTTTATTTTATCACCCTTAAAGTTCACATTTTAACCGAAAAGTAACAAAAAAATACTTTTTACCAAACGGTATATATCAATGATCCTAAGGGCCTGTGATCGTTTTGTCTCAGTAGTTTTTCTTACAGACGAATTTCTAGCGCCTATAAAGTGCGTATCATTACAGCCAAGTTCTAAATCAAAATACTTTTTCTTTAGCTCCCTTAAAGTGCGCATCTGAACCGCAAAGGTAACCTTAAAAGTACTTTTGATCAAACACTACATCTCATCCCATGCAAGTGCCATATGAGCTTACAGCTCTTGTTCTTGGTTGTTAGATTACTCGGTAGGCTACACTTCCAGAGATGGGCGAATCCGAATCCGGATTCACTCAAATCTAATCGTTTTTCGTGAAGTTTCGTTCCCCCATCAGCACAAGTGTTCGGATTCGAAAATTCAGCATCTAGGGCATACGACCATCCTATATTCCAAGTTTCGTTCCAATCGCTTCTACCCTATGCGTGCCACAATATTTCCGGGACCCACCCTCTAACTCCCCCCACAGTTGCCGAGTCCGGTTCAGCTACATAAGTAGATCATCGAGGGCATCTTCTCTTACGACTCATCAAGTTTCATTCCAATCGAATCACCCGCTCGCAACTTACGCATGCCGCAAGCTTCCGGATTCCCCATCCCTCCACCCCCCGACGATGGTTGAATCTGAGAAAAGAAAAAATCCTAGAGCATTTTGTCGGGTCCTTTATATGTGTGCCATGTTTCATCGTCCTAGTTTATGTGGAAGTGCCCGAACTAGCAAAGCCCGGACTGACCGACGGGCGGACAGAAATTGCGATCGCTGTGTACTTGATCGTGTAGAGTTCGTTCTTGAGAGGACCAGACAAGAAAGATTAGAAACTGGAACTGTGTGTACCGGTACATTGCGATATTATTTCAATTTTGTATACCTTAAAGTTATATTTGGAAGCAGAATGCGCTTATATATCGCATGGAAAGCTCGACTTCACGCAGTGAAATATCTTATCTACTCTACCGAAGCAAAATTTTAGTAAGATGTGGATGTAAAAGAACCTCAAACTACATTGTTTTTCTGCTCAGATGTAGTTGACCACTTTACAACTAAGCTATGCTAACAGAAAATTACACACGGCTTCGGCTGTTTTTAGCCTCTTTCCATCTCCCTTACCTTGAACGACAATCTTGGCAAAATCTGCATAACCGGTCTTCGGACGAATAAGCTCCTCGGATACAATGATCGGGTGCCTAATACGTCACGCAAAGAGAAGAAACATGGCAAGCGCGATGATCAGTGTGTTGCTAATAGAGGAAATAGGATACACTTATGAAGTTGAGCATCTCTGGAACGAGAATGGATGGAAATAATACTGAAGCAGAATGAATTACTATAATAAGTACGACTTGTCCTTTAAGGGATTGAAATGCAACCCGCCAGGTCCTCGTATGTACTTTAACGAGCGAGAAGGACGAGCTTCCTTCTCTGATCCCTGCGTGTTTTCTTTCGTCTTTTTTTTTCTTTTCGTAAAGGAAATCAAAGCTATCAGATCTGACAGCAAGCTTCCGGCGATTCTGAATGAATTTTTTGCCTTCGTTAAAATGCGCAAACGTTGGCCCCTTCTAATTAGTCCCCTGGGTTTTGACCGTTGATTCAGTCGGGTTTTCTGAATTAATTGGCGGTGGGTCTCTATTGTGGGCGAACTGTCGGAAAGTGTGGGGGTTATGACGTGTGGGGGTTATGACGTGTGGGAGTTATGACGTGTGGGGGTTATGACGTGTGGGGGTTATGACGTGTGGGGGTTATGACGTGTGGGGGTTATGACGTGTGGGGGGTTATGACGTGTGGGGGTTATGACGTGTGGGGGTTATGACGTATGGGGTTTATGACGTGTGGGGGTTATGACGGTCGGCGAACTGACGGTCGGCGAACTGACGTGTGGGGGAACTGTCGGATTTTAGGAGTGGGCGTACTGACGTGTGGGCGAACTGACGGTGGGTGAACTGACGTGTGGGCGAACTGACGTGTAGGTGAACTGACGTGTGGGTGAACTGACGTGTGGGCGAACTGACGTGTAGGCGAACTGTCGGAAAATGTGGGCCTTGTGACGTGTGGGTGAACTGTCGGAAAATGTGGGCGTTGTGACGGATTTTGTGGGGGTTCTGACGTGTGGGGGTTATGACGTGTGGGGGTAGTGACGGGACCCCGCTCCACCTTGAACAAGACCAAAGTTTTCGATGGGATCCCAAAAATGTAATATTAACTACGTCTTGTCTTCGCCAAATCCAGTCTTCGCCAGGCTAATCATCTGAGAAAACCAAGTTCAGATATACCTGTATAAGCCATAACTATTTGACGATACTGATCGAAACTTCCTTGTGTACTTCTGCCAAATTTCCGGTTTCGGCCGAATTCCGAGCAAACTACTTGCCCAGCAAAAACAAAAAATAGTTCAGAAACGAGTTCAGCGTATCTCCTTATCCCTATAAAGAACATCTAATCAACTTCAAATAAAACTTTAACTTCTAAAAAAAAAATCCGGTTTCAACCGGATTCCGGACGAACTATATGCCCGGTTAAAAAATGATTGTCATATATAGATTCAGCGTTTTTTCTTACCCTTAAATCTATCATCTAATCAACTTCAAATACAAATTTTGCTTTTAACAAATTTTCCGGTTTTGGCCGGATTCCGGACGAACTATTTGTCCGGCAAGAAAATGGTTTTCACCATCGTGTTCAGCACGTTTACTTACCCCTAAATCGAATATCTAATCAACTTCAAATACAAATTTTGCTTTTATCAAATTTTCCGGTTTTCGCCGGATTCCGGGCGAACTACTTGTCAGGGAAGAAAATGGTTTTCACCATCGTATTCAGCATGTCTTCTTACCCCTAAATCAAACATCTAATCAACTTCAAATACAACTTTTATTTTTAACAAACTTTCCGGTTTTGGCCGGATTCCGGGCGAACTACTTGTCCGGCGAGAAAATAACTTTCATATTCGGATTCAGCGTGTCTCCTTACCCCTAAATCCACTATCTAAACATCTTTCAAAACATATTTTTTTGCCCCTTAATTTGAAACCCCTCCCCCACCCTCAAATATAGAGCTACAGAGCCCATCTTCGAACTTGACTTGTACTTTGACCCGAAGGATCCTCCCACCAAGTTTCATCAAAATATCTCAATCCCTTCGAAAGTTATCGTGCGCACAGACGGACAGACAGACGAACAACTTTTGCGATGTCATAGGTATCCGTCACTAACGTTTTGGGATCCCAAAAAGGCATATGCCAGCAAAGGCATCGCAGGGGGGGGGGGATCGGGTGCACGGTGGACAACCCCTCCAACTTTTTGAGATTCAGTAAAATTCGTCGGAATGCCGAAAATTTCACTAAATTATTCGATCATTTTTTATACCATAATTATTCGGTCTACTTAGCGGGGTTCGGTAGTACCGTAATACAGAATTCAGAATAGGCTATCGGTCCAAAGTCATGTGTTACAATGGCCGGGAGGCGGAAATTTAATGCAGTATAATTGCGAGGATTCGGCAGTATCACGAATCCTGAACTTCGGTCAAATTTTACGAATGTGTTCGGTATAATTGTGTTTCAGTAGCTGTACAGAATACCGGATAGGCCATCGGTCCAAATTTATGGTATAAAGATCGGGGCTCGGTAATTTATTCGGTATAATTGCCAGGATTCGGTGGTTATCATGAATCCCGAACTTCGGTCCAATGTCGACGAAATTTTACGAAATTATTCGGTATAACTGCGATTCGGTAGTTATACTGAATCTCGAATAGGCTATCGGTCCAAAATTATTCGGTATAACGATCGGGATCCGGTAATTTACTCGATATAATTGCCAGGATTCGATAGTTATCATGAATCCCGAACTTCGGTCCAATTTCGACGAAATTATAACGAATCCGAATATTTTCCATAATTATTCGGTCCAGAACTTTTCGGTATACGTATACCGAACCCCGAATATCGGTCCACAACTATTTGGTTAATTATTATCGGTATTCGGTGATCATACCGAATCGCAAATATAAGTCAATAATTTTATTATTCGGGTATATATACTTATCCCAGAGCTTATCGCTAATCCCGAACTTCGGTCCAATTTCGCAGTCAATCCAAAAATCCGGTGACTCACCCCCCATGTTTTAGAGAGTCCTAGTCGCAAGAACAAATGAACTTACAGAACTTCCGTTTCCCTATCTCTGTAATACGACTATGCGGAGTCAAATAGCCTACTTCCTCATACCCTGTCCGCTACGAACGAGCGGAGGTTGCTTCGCGCCACATCACGTTTCGTTACCTCTACATACAAATAGCTGAATCGCTGTCAACACGCGCTGGAGGAAAACTAAGAGTCAAAGCTGATTGGTTCTATGGACGCGCTCCAGAGCGGGTCAGCACACGGAGTACGCTTCCGGGCCAGCATCCTTCACTATTCCTTGTACGATATGCAACGGCGAAGACGGAAGAGGAGTAAACGGGTATCAACATGAGCTGAAATCTAGAGTAAATACCTCTAGGTCCGCTCAGTTTTGTCGGGGTTTTCTTAGTCGCTGCATGCGACTAAAGACAGAAGTCCTATCTGATTATGTGTTCTTGGTAGTCGTATGATTTGAGCTTGTTAGAAAACCAGTTGAATGTTTAGAGCTTGCTGGAATGACAAAAAGGTAGTTACCAACCCTAAGTTCGCAGTAGGGTTTTGTACCCAAAATCTCTCTGTCGGAAAAGAGGTGCTTACTTTCAACACTATTAAAGTGCAAAATCTCTCTGTTGGAAAAGAGGCGCGTACTTTCAACATTATTAAAGTGCAAAATCTTTGTATTTTACTGAAAAGTAGGTTTCAAAATAAATCCTACAGGGCAAGATTTGAATATAAATCGGCTTTTTCAGCGTTCAGAGAAGATGGTCAAGTGAAACATAGGTCACAAACAAACGGAACTATCTATGATTTCATCGGTACGGTAGCCTTTACTTTTATTTGAGATCCCAAAGAGACGTTCTGATCCAGAGCAAATAACACTAGGGAGTAGCGCCAATACCTATCCTTTCCATGCTTCGCAAACGGGCCATAGTAGTAACACCACCCATTACGCGAACGGAATTTATAGCGAGATAAACTTGCGGGTTTAGAAATTTCTAGTAAAAGCTAAGACGCGGTTTGCACACGTCTTGGAAACCGGGGAGGTTGAATCCTTTTTTTGCTGTGTTGAGAATTGTAAATTATTGGAGACAGCGCTGGGGCACGACAGATCGAGTTTCGGTAGGGACGTTCACTATCGCTCCTGGTGCTAGTGTCGCTGCTATTCGAGCGTGTGACACTTTTTGCAAGTCTTGGCGCTACTCTCTAGTGTTATTTTGCTCTGGTTAGGTCGGAACTGGAACCAAATTTTCAGTGTAGCAGGATCTTATTCTAGCCTAAAATAATATTCAAACGCCTCTGCTTGCAGCTGGGCACCTCGCTGGGCACTGAGCTACGTGTACGTATCCTTGCGTTGGGAAATACCCCCCACTCCGCATGAAACTGAGAAAGGCTTTATTTCTCCTGGTTTGTTGACGGTGGCGTAGCCTATCGTCCTTCACGCTCCAGAGCGAAGGGATACGTACTGGTGTAAAAGTCCTGGACCCTCCGGGCAGAAGGGGGTCGTTTGAATGAAGAAGTCATCAGAAGGGTGAATTGAATGAATGAATTTTATTACCCGTAAAGTGAAAGACACAAAATACGGAGTATTTTAGAAAGACAAAACGATAAACAACGAAAATAACAAAACAAACAAACTAACACAACAACAAGAACAAACTAACCAGCATCAATAAGAAAAAAGGGCCGCAGAGGGTCGTAAACGTGAATCAAGTTGATAGTCTTCTTACACAGGTCGGCACTCAAGTCTGAATCCGAGAAGGTACGTCTATGAGTCCAAATCGAGCAATGACTTTTCTGTTTCGGTGCCATCTAGGGAGCCGGAGGAGGAATTTACAATATTTGAAATAAGATACCCGCAGTGCAGTGTCTGGCGATCTTTCTTACGAAACAGATGAGCCATGCCGACTAAAAACAGAAGCACAGGGGCACAATAAGCGTTATAAAGCATACAAAAACCGTTGCGGTTATAACGGCTTTTGTTTGGCGATATTTTCCCGTAAGCCACGCGTAGGCTTTTTACGGCTCTATTGACTAGGGATGAACACGTCGTGGAAAGCGTTGGGCCGAAAGACAGACCAAGCCAGCTAACGGACGAAGAACATGGTAGAGCTGCTGCTCCAGCAACAAGTGGAGCGACCGTATAAGGGCTATTAAAACACATAAACTCACATTTAGACGCATTAACTGATAATCCAATCTTATACAGTTCATTAGACATTGTTTGTTGGTGTGTTTAGAAAATGGTTAATTTTTACTACTGCACGCCAGCAAAAACGTAATTTTGTCCATTAGTGAATTTCCATTCCATTAGTTCCAGATTAGTTCCATTAGCTTTTCGGTCGGAGCCTGGTCCAGTCTTAGACCCGGACCGAAAAGTAATCAGCCCCATCCTCCGTCGACTTGAGGGCTGGATACACCGACAACTGTCGCGTAAGAATCTCATAGGCCCTTGGGATCAACCTGTCAGCTTGTTAGGTCATAGCTTCCGCACAATAGCTCGCTAATGAGTTCAGTCTTTTCCCCGAAAGCAAAACAATGACCATTGAAATGTGGGTTACGCACTTGTCCAGTTATACAAAATGGAGAGAAAATTTGGTTCGTACGTGACGAGAATAAATTGGATACTGTGGATAATTGGGTTTGTTGTAACCCCAACTAGCCATCAAGGTAAGATCTTTCTGTTTGTTTGATTTTTACCTCAGTCCGCAGAAAAAGCAAAACCTGAGACTTTGAAACAGCTACAGCAAAAGCAGCGCCATACAAAAACAGGGAGAGGCGAAAAGTACAATGGAAATAAAGCGGCGGTCAACAAACTCGTCAACAAACAGCGAAAGCAAAAACGGCGCCATGCAAAACAGGGAGAGGCAAAAACAGCGACGATTAAAACAGCTAAATCAACAAGACAAAAAGTTTCTTATGGGACTCCAAAAATTTAATGTTTGATCAAGACAATTGGGTCTTGTAAATATCTGGTCTTCGCCAGACATTTTTACTATTAACATTTAGAAAACTGATTAAGGCCAATGGCCAATCATCTGAGAAAACCAAGTTCAGATATGGATTCAGCGTGGGTGTTTACCCCTGTACGTCATATCTACTTTTGACGAAATGGTTCAAAACTTCTTACCTTACTTCTGCCAAATTTCCGGTTTCGGCCGGATTGTGGGTGAACTACTTGTCCGGCATGAAGCTCAAAAACAAATTCAGCATGCCTCCTTACCATCGTCCTTACCACTACATCGATCCTCTCACGATGAAAAATTATTTGACTGTGTAGTTGGATGTAGTAATATGGAACCATACTTTGATTTAACTAGTCTCGGACTGTGTTAATCTTAACTAGTAGTATCCGATAACATCCAGTCTTGCTTTAGTGGCATCCTGTTTGCTAGTAGTAGCATTTGGTAGCATGCAGTGGCAACAGCTACTACTGCATGCTACTTTTTCGTACAACTCATACGACTAATTCTCGAAAATTTTTCATCGGGCAATCAACGTCAGATAAAACTTGTACTTATAACAACTTTTCCGGTTTCAGTCGGGTTCGGGGTGAACTATGTCCGGGTAGAAAACTTTTGTCATATGCTGATTCAGCATGTCTTCTTACCCCTAAATCGAACACCTAATCAACTTCAAATAAAACTTTTACTTTTAACAAACTTTCCCGGTTTTGTCCGCGTTCCGGGCGATTTATTGTTCCGGCGAGAAAATAATTTTCATATACGTGTTCACAGAGATAAGCGAATCCGATCATGAAAGGATTCGAATCCAGGGCTAGGTACGAATCCGAATCCACCACTTCATGCTGAAGATTCGAATCCAGAATCGAATCCGGATTTGGATACGAAAATCAAATCATGTAAATAAGTTACAGTTCAAAATTCAGAGGTGACAAAAAAGCACTGATGACCAAGGCAAATGAGACGGGTAATTGGACGATGCAAACCATATTTCTAGGTGTTCATGTGTGCTTGTTATAGCATGGTTTTCCTTCTCGGCAACCACGGATGAATCTGGGGCTCGTTAATCACAATAAGTTAAGCACAGTGTGTAAAAATTATAAACTGGAGTGGATTCGTAAGTTTCAAGGTTTGAAATCCGAGTCCGAATCCAAATCCAGCCTGACAAGCAGAAGATTCGAATCCGGATTCGAATCCGACCAACAGGACGAATCCTGGATTCGAAATCCGGATTTGGATTCGCCCATCTCAGCGTGTTCGGCATGTCTTTTTACCTCTGAATCGACCATCTCATTGGCTGTTACAAAATATTTTGCTCGCCTCTTAATTTGACTCCCACCCCTAAATGTAGAGCTACACGGATAAAGGACTTCAGCTTCAATTTGATTCCAGTTTTAGTTAAAAATAAAAATAAAATTAGCGGGCAGATTTCAGTTTGAATACTCCTTCAGTCCATCTCAGCTATGATATTCGTTCTTCTAGAAGACATATTGACACTACTTGATACAAAATTGTAATGAAAATGCTTTTTTCTTTGTTTACATTTCAGGACGATAGCCAGAATAATTTGAATTTGAATAATGAACCGTTTCCTATCCGTTTCGCCATGTAAAAACTGATTTCTTTCAGCTTTTCGCCTCACTAACAGCTTTGGCACTGTCATCGACCTGGTCCAGAGAGGTCTGTCTCACACGGACAACACTGTTAGAAACAGTCAAGACCTCTGGCCTTTGGGTGTCCTAAACCGAGATGATTGGATGAGACCATACTACTTGCCTAATGGCGGACAGGTGGCGCAATGGCCCCCCATAGGTCCTTGGAGTGTCAGATTCTTACTTTTCACTCGGTAAGTTTTTTTTCCATATCTCAAACTAATCATTCACACATTGTGGTCGTTGGTCGAATTGAAATTTTTCACTAAGAACAAAATCTGTTTATTATGAAGTATTATGAAGCATTATTTAATAATACTTCATAATAGGCCGACTCGGTCGCCCCTTAATATGAATGCCCTTCCCAACCCCTAAACGTAGTGCTGCAGAGCCCATCCACGAACTGGACCTCAATCCCCTACACTACACCTAGCCAATGCGTTCGATAAGGTTCCCCACAGGCGGATCTGTCTTAAGCTCCAAAAGTCAGCTACAATGTTCGTCAGCGATAACCCTTCTTGCCAAGGGCCCATTTCAGGCTGTTGTTGGACTGGAAGAAACGAGATTTCAAACGAACATGATTACAGTTTCGTTCCTTCTCCAAGGAGATGACGAACATATACATAATATCGCTGACGAACATCGTCGCCGACTTTCTATTTTTTAGCATCTGTTTCCCAGTCAGCTTGGGATCAAGGAGTATTAAGGTGGTTTATAATCCGTCTCTTTCTTGACGCAGGAGGAATGCTAAAGTACCACAGATATACACCGTGTATACCCTACATAAGCTCTTCAGCCCCTCGTCCAAGTTCAACCGGAAACAGCCCTCCAAAATTCTGTTTCCAGGGCTAAGTACAACTCCAGACATAAGGCCCTTGGTGCAACTGAGAAATGGTAAGTTCGTTAATTTTTAACCGCGTGACATTGGGAATCGAACGATTCCCCTTTATCCGTTGCAACCATTGTAAGCTAACGCCCCCAATACGGTTGTCTTGGGAGAAGTTGCTGTTTTGCAATTTTCCCCCGGTTTTGAGTACTGTATAATAGTGTGCTGTTGTTTTTGTACCTTATTTCACGCAGTATTTTAAAGGACACCTGAATGAAGAGTACCAAGTATCATCCCTATCTCTATGACTTCCGTTAACATTGCCTGCAGAAAACCCAATCCAAATACAAAATAGTGTTTCCAAGCTATGATTTTTGCTCCATTTTGCATCTGTCCTTATTTCAGTACCGAACAATTTTAGAAATGAACAAATGTCTCCAGTCAACCCTTCTTTTGGAATATTTTTTAACCAGTTAAGCCAAAACGTATATCTAGAAAAAAGTCCAACACGATCCGGCCAGCGCTGTACAAGATTTGAAGGAATTGCGCTTTTTGTTTTGGAGTCTGCATGTGCAAACCTGCAGAAACGAACATCCCTATTTTGAAAAACGTTACGCTCAGGGAAAGAGTGCTCTCCGTGACCATGTCTGTAAATGCATTCTCCATGGTGTGTTCAAGTATGGTTTCATTGTTCAGGTGTCCTTTAATTCTAGCTAAGTCAAGTTATATTTTAAGTTGTGCGAATAGATAAATTGTTTACTTGTGTAATTTTGAATGTGTTATTTGTAAAATGACGATCCAATGCTAGCGTGTACATACAAGCTATTAAGGAAATAAAGTAAATTTATTATTTATTATTGTTAATTTTGTTTTCTGTAGTTGTTTGAAGATTGACGGTTGGCCGTTGATTTAATTGAATAAATAAATATGTAAATACTGTAGGCGCATAACCTACCATCGACAGTTGATAAGGAAGACACTTGAAAGGTGCGTCGACGGTGCTAGGCCATGCGATCGGCACAAAGTTATTCAAAGTCATCCAGTAACGGACCGAAGTCCGATTGGTCTTGATCTAATAAAAGCCCCCCATCCGCAAGGTCGGGGCGAACCTTTTTAGTGAACTTGCCACTTGTCTGTAGCCCACTTCTGTAGTAGCAAGAACAAATAATCCGATAGAATCTCCGTCTTTGGTCCATTGCTGCGGCTATTAAATTAAAATTAAATTTTAATTATAACCCGTCTAGGTAAAGATGGAGTATGGTAAAAAATGAAAAAGAGAGAAACAAAACAACAACAACCAAAGTAAGTAATATTCACTAAACCGGAAGATCAAGGAGCTCCGTGGTAGGTTACAATTTTCCTTCATCCTCTTGATGGATCTCAGGACAGCCGCAGACGGATCAGCTATGTGGAACTTTTCAATGAGAGGGGGGGGAGGCGTAGCAAATATTTGGCAAACCTAAAGAAAATGGAAAGAATTTGACGAAGAATTTCGTTGCTGAAGACGGTCCAGAAAGGGGAAAGATACAAAACGTGTGGAAGAGCAGTGGCATTGTAGGAGTAGGCAAGAATCTGTCGGTTAAATCGCAACTTTCCGGAAACAGTACGGGCTAAGCTCCACTGATGCGCTTCAGCAAATGGGCGATCAGCAATTTTCAAGTGGTTTTAATTGAAGCTTAAAAAGAATAAGTCGGCCGGATCTGATGGAATCTGCGCTCTTCATCTTTTCAATGGGAGTGAGAGTCTTCAATTTTTGAAACTGAACTTTTTCTGACCTAAAAAGTGTCATTTGTATGAAGTGGTGTTATTTTCATAGAAAAAGTGTCATTGTGTCAACCAGAGTTCAAATTGTCAAAAAGCACCAAAAGTGACAGAGTTGGCAACGCTGCAACTGACTGCTCCCTTAAGGTCGGGCTTCACTACCCAGATTTTTCGCCCGGATTCTGGGTTCCGTTTTCTTTGATATCGGTATGGGTAGTGAAGACAGGTCTGAAACGGTCTGAAAACACCCTGGACGCGTCCGGGAATCTGGTAGAAAAATCTACCAGATTCCCGGATTCTGGGTGAAAAGAAGCGGGAATTTGAAAGTAGTTTTCATTTGACTTGGAGAAATTATTGTGCTGAGGTGGTAAAATCTAAGAAAATGATAGAAGTGCTGAAAAATACCCAAAAGTGGACTGTTGAAAAGACATTTGATTTGATTTCTGTTTGGGACCGTCTTCACGTAATCAGGACCCCAGATTCTGGGGCGTCTGGGTAGTGAAGCCCGACCTTTACCCAGTTCTCTTTTGTAGCTTACCTCGAAATTACGGAAGTGAATGTGTTCGTCATTGAATGGGTTTTCGAAGCCTTCACCCCAAGTTACAGGAAAGTAATGGAGAGGGGTCACAGAATCGCATCGTTGGTCGTACAATTGGTAGACCGGCTTCCTCCTGCCGAGGAAGTCCACATTCTGGGTTGTAGCTTAGCCAGTCATATGGCAGGTCGTGTTGGAAAGAAAGCACGAAGAAAGGTTGACAGAATCACAGGTAAGCGTCTTTTCTTTGGATATTAAAGTTTAACTGAAAAGCCAACTTATGTTTGTGTCATTTAACTTAATACACTGAGATTTGGATTCTGCAAAGGGATTTTTCTATTTTCCACTATCTGCTCCAGTTATGACGTTCCGAGTTTATACGGCCGTCCCCACAACGAAAATTCTACTATGACGCGGGAAATTTTAATCTCAACACAGACGGGGCTTTTCTGTGGGCAGTGGTTAGATTGGTGAAGATTGCTTAATCATGAAAAAAAAAAAAATTACATAAATCTTTCTCGTAAGGCATACAGCAAAAATACAAGCGCATAGAGGTACCACAAATTCCACTATTTGAAAATCGATTATTCGTGAAGTAACGCATTTTCAGCGGGTCTTCAAGCCAATTTAAGTGAATAAGTGATGGGTAACTAGATTGTCCTATCCCAGCCTTTTTCGGTTATACTTTAAAGTTGGACCGAAAGGGGCTGGTATAGGACAAACGAGCTACCCATCACTTATCGGCACATCGGGTTCTGGGAATATTTGTCGGGTGCACCCTGTTTCGTCTTAAAGTAGTTGATTCATGTGGGCCGAGAAGGTAGGACACACTATCATTTTACGATGGGTCGAATCCAAGTTACCTTTGGTTTCTCCAAAATCTTGATGGTATCAAAGGTAATCCACAAATTACTTTCACTCTTGAAAACAAGTTCGTCAACTCGCCATTACTCATTAAATATTCACTGATCTCCTGATGCGGGTCAGAGTAGAATCATCGAGAAGATCGAGGGGCGTGTAAGAGGACCCGATGAAAATTGGTTACTTCGTTGCTTCGCCATTCACGAGTAATCGATTTTCATGTCGCGGAATTTCCGTGTCGGATTTGTCGTACCTCTGCTGCGTACCTGTGTTGTATGCTTGACGAAAATTTACGAAAAATAGGTGTGGGCGCAGTAAGCCACCTTCCGCGAGCTGATCCGAGAGCTGATCACTGGCCACTGAAAAGCGTTTGTATTGAGATTCAAATTTTCCGCGTCATAGTAGAATTTTGCGCTGTGAGGACGGCCGTCGATATTATGCACGTCATACTAGAGTAAATAGTGAAAAAAAAACACAAACCAAATAATGCAGTAAATTCAATTAAATAATACAAAAATCAGTTAGCCTTTCAGTTAAACTTTAAGGTAAATAAGTTCATTTAACCTTTAAAGCCATGGATGGATGGGCCTATGTTAGGTTTTTCTGTTAAAAGGAACCTCACACTACATAGTGTTTCTGCTAAGATGTCAAAAGATAATTGATTGCTGTAAAACCTAACTTAGCTACACTTTCAGAAAATTACATTCGAATTACATTCGGAGATTCGGTAGTTTCACAGAATCCCGAATAACCTATCGGTCCAAAATTATTCGGTATCATGATTGGGATTCGGTAGTTTATTCGGTATAATTTCCAACATTCGGTAGTTACCACGATTTCGACGAAATTATACCGAATCCGAATATTATTCGGTAGTCTAACGATCCTAAAACAGTTCGGTATAATAACCGGGATACGGTAGTTATACAGAATCCCGAACATGCTATCGGTCTAAACTTTTTCGGTATAATAACTGGGGTTCGGTAATTTAGTCTATATAGTTACCACGAACCTCGAAACTCGGAAGAGGTCGAGTGAAGCACTGATCTCAGACAAAAGGACTGATCTATGATTTCATCGATAGTCCCAAAAAGTCCCAAAAAGAAGATCTAATCATAACTGTCTCGAAAATTCCGCCTGCGACGCTTTTCGTAATATTCTCTGTTTTGACTGGGGTTTTAAGCCAGTTTTTAGGATTGGGATTTCGAAACATGAAAAGCTAGAATCTAGACGGAAATGGTTAAATTTCGCAGGAAAAAGCTAACTCGGTATTTAACCCACGGTAAATAATAGAATTTGTAAGAGAAGAGTTAAATTTTAGCATACAGAACCAAAAATTCGCCTGCAGCGCTAGATTTAATTTTCTCTTGGGTATAACAGATAGAAGCTGTTACTGCAATCGAGCCCGGCATTATATTCTCCAAGTGGGCTTCGCCAAAACGCCACCTAATAGTTGGCTTATCGTCTTTCATGCTGCCCTTTAATGCTACTCTTCCTACGTAATCCTTTCATGTTCCATAATTTAAAGCTCTAATTCTCAGTTTCTAGGATTCGGTAAAATTTTTGAAGAGATTCGGTAAAAATTTGGCTCTGCACCCGCCACCGAAAATGCACTTGCGACGCCCCTGCATGCTTGTTAGCATTCTTTACTGCGTAGTCTAGCAAAATACTCCTATGCTTTTCTGTTGACAAGCACTTCAAGAGCTGAGCGCACAAAGGTGATAACGAGGGTGATAACTCGCCTTTCTGGCAAATTGAGTTAAGACACACATGTTTGCGCTCTTTCTGCCTGTGCTATCAGAATATTCGTCAAATCACTCCCTGCTGAGATACTCAGTCGACAGAGGTGATAACTAGCTTTCGATATACTAACTTCCCAAACTTTAAACGCGATTATCTCGAAACTAGCAAAAAGTGAGTTATCACCTTTATACACTCAGCTCTTCACTTTATTCCATACGTCTCTATACTCGTCGTGCTCTATCAGCTTCTCTTCTATTTAGTGTTGGGCGATATTCGATATCGATAACGATATATCGATATCAGACCAAATATCGATATCGAAACGTAAATATCGATATCGAAAACGATACTTCTTTAGTTATAATTATTGTAAATAATCAACAATAAGTTACATCTATATTTCCGAAACTGGAGCAATATGATCTTCGTAATGCAGTTTCTATTTATTCAAAGTTTGGGTTCATGCAAAGTACTTTCTTACGACAATTTTGCTCTTAAATTTTGGCGAAACGAGACCTATAGCCTACTATAGTGAAACATGGTACGGAAATATCGATATCGATATATCGATTACCGAATATCGAAAGTGAAAATATCGATATATCGAAAAACCCAAATATCGCCCAACACTACTTCTATTATAGCTCTTGACCCAGCCGGTCCGGTCTACGACTTCTTAGCGCCTAGGGAGCGCCTCCACTACACCGACGCCATCTTCGTTGACGTAATCCACACCGATATGGGTATTGCACAAGATGGCCACTTTGGGACTTTCAAGTCACTCGGACATGTGGATTTCATTGTCAACGGGGGGCAGCACATGCCGTCTTGTGGGGACCCGGAGAAGAACAACCCATTTTCAAATACGTTTTGATCTTCCATAAATTCAGTAAATTAGCATTTGAATGATAGTGTGGAGTCACGATACGAAAAGAATTGTTTTACAGTTTTCTATCGTAAGATGAACAGTTGCAAGTTGTCGAACACGTTTCATGAGTGAGTAAGCAGGATTAGTCAATCGAGTGACTGAAGCACTCCGATCAGTCGTGCATTATTTGGATTGTTCGGGGTAGTCGGAATTTCCCGACAAATTTTCGAGCCTCAAATTACTTTTAGTTACTTTTTTAATTATAGTTGCTTTTAATTGTCAATTATGTATTTATGATATGCATGACGAAAAATCCATTGTTTGGCTTTGTCCTTGAGGGTATTTGCATATGAATTGGTTTCGAATGTTTTTTCCAGAACTTGGTTAATTCCGAGAAACGCGATTGGCCGTTGCATGACTTGGGTCCTCCTTATGGGAGGGTGTCCGCTAGTGACAAGTGACAGCTTGTCGACCTTGGAGGAGGAGCTTACTGTATCACAGTTCCGGCGTCCAAGTTGCCAAGGTCAACTAACATCTAACAAGTCAACTACGCCGGCCAGAGGCAGAAGTCGTAATTATCATGTGTAAAATAATATAGTTGGTACTTGTCTATTGAGTCTGCTTGTCTTTTTTTCAATGTCAAAGTAGCCTACGTTAAAGAAATAAGAAAATAAAAGTAAATTTTTTTTTGCCAAACTAGCAAAATTGGGGCTCCGACCATGTTAACTGCGAAGGGACCCCGAGTCTTTACGTCCGGGCCTGGCCTATTGACTTTCTAGGTAATACTTATTTTCTTGATTGAATTATCTTACATCAGCTTTTTTGCAGATTATTGCAGTCACTTCATAGGAATAAGCTACTTTGCTGATACCGTGAGAGGACGGAGCTACACGGCTTTTCCATGTAACAACGGGCGGTCTATCCAAACCGCAGACACGTTTCTTACATTCGGAGAGCATGTTCCGCGCAAGTGAGTCCCTCTTGATTTTATTTGAATAGTTGTGTATTTGCCTATACCGTGGTATCTGATGCCGCGGTGACTGGATCTGCCTTTTGTCGTTTTTGCAGTTACCGTGGAATCTGATACAACAGAATCTAATACGACGCTTTGCAAAAACTACAATTGCCGAATTCGCGCTTTTAGAAGTCACCCCCCCAAAAAAAATAATTGAAATTCTTGAATATCAGAAATCACGGTAACTGACCAGAGACCCAGTAACTACACCGTGGTATCAGATACCACGGTAACTGCAAAAACGACTATAGACCGTGTTATCAGATACCATGGTATCTGCAAAAACGCACCTAATGAACAGTTTATTGCGCAAGAATATAATATGTCTGTACTCATTGCCAGTAGCCAATCCTTTGGCTGAACTTTTAAATTTATTTCTGATGTGACCTATTGGGCTACGATGTCGTGGGGTTTACGAGGGCCTCTGCTAAGAATTCTTGAGAATGGGCCTGTCCGTCATAGCCGAATGGTTAGCGCGCTGGCCTTCGAATTTTCCTGACGCAGGTTCGAGTCTCGGTGGTGCATACCGTTTGATTTGGGGCGGGGGTTAGTGGCGTGACCATGTAAGCAAACGATAAAGTCAATCCAGCTCCAAATAGGTACCTAGAAAAATCTGGAAAGGTGAAGGTTGTGCGTGAGCACCAGGATGGGTTGCTTCCAACCGCCCATTGCACTTTCTGGCCATAAGGCACAGCTTAATCATCTAGCAGTTCTGCAAGCTTGATTTCTTTCTGGGACACAGTGGCTTGGGAGCAACAACCATGCGAAGTGCAGTGACGTCGTGAATAGATAGGTAAGTTGAAGCAGCCAAACAAAATTGCGCTCCCGCCTATGGTGTTGGGGTAGGATCTACGGAGGTGCCAAGTTCAGAGCTGTGTACCAAAAGCTTCTCATGGGGAAGATAGGAGCTTGCTTATTGCCTAGGTACGTAAGCTGTGCCATACGGCCTGTCAGAGCTGACGCTGAGATCTTTACCTTTCTTTTTCTTTTATCATCTTTCAGTCAAGAAAAGTTCTCTTTTTAGCGCGCGCGGTGACTACTGCCTCGTCATCAACCGCCCGGAAGACCATAGTCCTACGTCACTTATTAAAAACCGACTGTTCAGCCTTCCACCCGGTCTGGACCTGAGGCCTATTATATTCTAAAATTATCTGTGAATTATTTAATATATATTTATAGCCTCCCACATTACCCGATTATTTGTGTAGTATCATAAACAGGCGCATGTTGCAGATGCATCTCGATGACGTTATATCCTAGCCAGACTTTGATTGGGCGACAGATGTTTTCTCGATGATATAATAGCAAGGGACGTCACGAATGGTATGGGCCTTTGGGTCTTTAGTCGCATGTATGCAGCGACTATGAAAACCCCGACAAATCTGAGCGGACCTCGAGGTATTTACTCTAGCTTTGAGCTGATGTTGATACCCGTTTACTTCTCTTCCATCTTCACCGTTGCCTATCGCACAAGAAATATCGAAAGAGGCTAGCAGGAGGCGTGCTCCGCGCGCTGACCCGCTCTGGAGCGCGTCCATAGAACCAATCAGCGTTGACTTCTAGATTTCCTCTTTAGGGACTTAACGGCGATCTAGTTATTTGTAGAGGTAACGAAACGTGATGAAGCGCGAAGCTAGTAAACTCTCGATCGTTTGCGTCGGGAGTCGGCCGTATTTTACTCGACTCATGTAGCGTTTACACAGAAAAGAAATCCCGTCGAGTAGAAAGGAATTCCGGTCGACTTGAAAGGAATGTCGTCGGCGCGCTGGCAAAAAGACTAAAAAAAAGTCTAGCTAGCTTCTGAGAGCAGCGGTCATCAGTAGGCTACTGATGTCATAAATGCTATCAAAACATTTTTTGTGAATTTTTTTTTGGCAGATTTGCTGGTTTAAAGAATTATTTTTTTCCCTCTGCGTGTAAACATAATCTTGTCACCAAGACCGGATTCTGTTCAAGTTTTCCTGTACTTGTAAACGCTGCATCAGCATGTTTGTATGCCCAAGATAGGGAGACAGCAGTTCTATCTCGTTATTTGTTCTTGGTAAAAGTTACCAGCCTGTCGGTACATTTTGGTTATTAACTCTTCTCGTAATAGCCTTGTTTGTACACACGATCAGGGTCGGGTGCTCCCGGACTGGAATTCATGGCCGGATTTTCGGCCCCGTCATCACTTCCATATGGAAAAAGTTAAAATTTAACTGAAAAGCCAACTCTTTTGTGTGTCATTTAATTGGATACACTGAATTATTTGGATTCTGCTAAGGGATTTTTTGATTTTCCACTATCTGCTCTATTTATGAGGCTCAGAATATCTCCAGCCGTCCCCACAGCGTAAATTCTACTATGACGCGGGAAGTTTTAATCTCAACACAAATGCGGCTTTTCAGTGGGCAGCAGAGGCGTCATTTCGCTGAAACCTAAGGGGTGGTAGTGGCGGCGTCCCGAGCCCCTTTCGGGGACCCATGACGCACGGGCGGTTTGAAGTGCCTGGGCGAGGGGTGAATGCCGCAAAATGTTCTTGTTGGGAATCCAGCACGGCTGAAGAGCGGTAAACTAACTGGAACTCGCTGGAGAGCAAGCTTCTAACGAATTTTTGGCCCAAAAATGGCAATTAGCGCCGCAGGAAAAAAAAATTCTTGAATTTGCATCGTTTTCTAACAAAATTTAACTACTTCCTGAACAAATTTTAGGTTCTAAAATGGCCCATCCTCCAAACTGTAAGTCCAAACCTCAAAGTAAACAGAGCATACTACAAGCGGCGCCGCAGGCGAAAATTTAGGAATTCCTTATGATCAGAGGGCCTTTTAGGATCACAAATGAAAGCACGGGCCACGACTCATAATGGTTGGTCACGACACATTTCAAACAGTGTGAGACATTAAACTGAAAACTGGTACATGATGGTGCTTCAACTCGATCCTTTCCAAATAAAATAACCTTCCGAAACAAAACTGAAACAGGGTAGCCTTTGCTGCAACACACGTTAAACGCAGATTTAAAACTCTTTTTACCAATTTACAAAATAAACAAGCTGGGGTTAAGTGAAAAGGCACTTAGTGTTTGTTGACCCTCTCCCCTTCCTTCTCTTATATTTTGTGCTCCGTCGGGGCGGTGCCCCGACCTGAATTTCCAAGGGAGCCCTCAGCTATCCAGGAATCCAGGAACAAATCATAATACGATACTGAAAGCCATGTTACAAAAATAGTGTCTCGCTCTTCATGTTCAGAGTTCAGATACACAACTGATCCAGCCTCGAACACGCCTTGAGACATTCGATCCTCGAACAATGGGATTAAAAAAGGTTCGATTTTCATCAGTGACATGAGATCAACTGGTATGACGCAACGAGATGTCACAATTGTGATGAAAAACTGACTTTTTCAGGCTATTTTCCTGTTTTTCCTGGGTAGCTCTGGGCACCCTTGGACGGCCAAGGGGTGGCAGCTGCCACCCCCTGCCCCCCCCCCAAATGACGCCTCTTGTGGGCAGTGGTGAGATCGACGAAGATTGCTTAGTGCCTGAACAAAAAAAAATGATCAATCTTTCTCGTAAGGCATACAGCAAAAATACAAGCGCATAGATGCACCACAAATCACACGGAAATTCCACTATTTGAAAATTGATTATTCGTGAATAGCGGAACAACGAAGTAACTCATTTTCAGCGGGTCTTCAAGCCAATTTAAGTGAATAAGTGACGGGTAACTAGATTGTCCTATCCTATCCCTTTTCGGTTAAACTTTAAGATTTTCTCAACTTTATGATGAAAGTGAGGAAAATCCGGCGGGGAAATTTTGATCGCATGTTCGCGTTATGAGGCAAAAGGAATTGGAAGGGAACATCTATACGAAATGTTGAAGAATAGCAAAATTATCTATCATCATTATCATGAAATCTGAAAGGTTTGGCTTTTCTGTGATGTAATAGCCAGGCATTCACCTTCCAGATTTTTCTTCCGGATTCTAGACAGCTGTTTTTGTTCCGGATAACTGGAAGGTGCCATAGAGGCAACTTGTTCGAGAGACACAACAATATGCAAATGTAGGAAGAAAAGGGAAAGTGATTGACAGCTATAACTGGGATGTAAGAAATATTTAAAGTGTGAAGGGGACATCAACGAAATGTTGAAGAATAGCAAAATTAGCTGTCTTCATTATCATGAAAATCTGGAACGGTAGGCTTCACTATGCGGAAGCCTCGGACATCTGGGAATCTGGAAGGTGAAGCCTGGCTTTTACAGTTTTGGGTGAAGTGAAACACAGTGCGATCTAATGTGGCCTTTGACATAATAATAACAATTTTATTTTTCACCAATCAAAAAGCACATGGCGTAGACGGAGTAGAATAAAGAAAGAAAAGAAAGAAGAAGGAAACACTCGAATAAGAAGAGACCAAACAAACATAGAGACTACTGCAACATTATCCGATATTTGAAAATGGGACGTTTTTTTCAGCCTTGGGACGATTCCTTCGGGACTTGTGACACCCCAGTATACAAAGGACTTTCGTCAGGCCCTGACCTGGTCAGCAACACGTAATTAGTCTTTCACTAATAGCGTAGGACAAAAGTAGCATTGCTACACGCTGATGTTTCATGCAAGTGGATTTTTAGCGATGACAGCTTACTGGATTATTTTATGGTCTGGACTGTGTTTTCTTCCTACGAACAACCAAGGTACAGAAACATTACTGTTTATATCACATTTTCTTTATCTAGTGTAATTATATAGAAAAGTGTTTTTTTTTTTTAATTTGCTGATTTTTGTGGCATTTTAATGTGAATATTACAAAAATTGACGAATTTTGTGATACAAACAGACAAACATCACCAAATTTGAATTGAAATCACCATAACACCTCAGCCTGTCTTAAGCTACCTAAACTAGCCTACTGATTGTTTCCATCCATTCTCGTTTCCGAGATTCCTATGCCATTTGTATCCGCCAATGCGACACTACGATGAGTTTTGTACTTGCCGTGTTTGGCTCTTTTGGGAGCGGATCAGTTCCATCCTACCGAAGAGCCCATTGGTCCGAAATTCCGATTATATAAGTTTTTCCGTTTTTCTCATCAAAACGAAGGGTGCCGACCGAGGCCAAAAACAGCCTGGTAATCTTTTTAAGGAATTGCGTGGAGTTTCAAAAAAAATCACCTATGTGAGAATCAAGGCCGTATCCAGGGGGGTTTAAGGGGTTCGACCCCCCCCCCCGAAACTCACAAAAGTAATCCTTGCAGGCTTTAAAATCTGATCTATGCATTTTATGTACTTTTTGGTCCGACCCGCGGACAACCCCCCCCCAAGGGCACCCCCCCCCCGAAGTAAATTCCTGGATACGGGCCTGGTGAGAACATTGGAATTGAAATTGTCTCTATTACGACTTGTTCTTTAACTTTAGAAAATCGGTATGACATGTCAGCGTTTTTGAAGGACCCCTCGTACACGTATCCTGCCTTTTGTATTATCCCTAGCTCCCTTATGGAATTACAAGCTTCAGAAATCCCCGCCCTTTGCCATTATTTCGTTTTGCACCTACGACTTTTTAGCGCTTTTTCGACCGAGCCGAATTTTCCAGTCAAGCAGCTTAAAGGACACCTGAACAATGAAACCATACTTGTACACAACATGGAGAATACATTTACAGACATGGCCACGGAGATCATTCTTCTCCTGAGCGTGACGTTTTCAAAATAGGGATGTTCGTTTCTGGAGGTTTGCACATGCATACTCCAAGACAAAAAGCGCAATTCATTCGAATCTTGTACAGCGCTGGCCGGATCGAATTGGAATTTCTTCTAGATATACGTTTGGGCTTAACTGGTTAAAAAATATTCCAGAAGAAGGGTTGATTGGAGACATTTGTTCATTTCAAAAATTGTTCGGTACTGAAATAAGGACAGATGCAAAATGGAGCAAAAATCATAGCTTGGAAACACTATTTCGTATTTGGATTGGGTTTTCTGAAGGCAGTGTTAACGGAAGTCATACAGATAGGGACGATACTTGGTACTCTTCATTCGGGTGTCCTTTAAACTTCGCCGAAAACTTCAAGATTGACAACTCGTTCAAACGCACTTCCACTGTGGAAAAAAGGAAATATCTAGGGAAAAATAGGGTGCGTGATGGCCCTTACTTCTGCCCTATGTGTGGTGAAGTTGACGAGAATCTTTTACATTTTATGTGTGAATGTGATAAGTTGGGGGAACTAAGGAGGAAATGTTTGGGATGGGTGTTTTAAGGGAGGAAGGGTCAGGAAGGGATGACAAATCTGATTAGAGATAAGTGCTTTGCAGTAACGAGAAATTTGCCGGTGTTCGTCCGGTTATCAGCGAAGCATCGGGAGGATCTGATGTAAGCGGTATTAAGCTGTATTTAGGATTTTCGTTCATTTTTATTTTTTAAACATAATTTTGTTTTGTATGGCCAGTTGGCTTTTTACAATAAATATCTATCTGTATCAAAATATGAGGATGCTTGGACCAATAGGTCTAGCTTCTGTTTCGAACTTCTTTTTTTGCTTGTTTTTTCCGACCTTATAACCACGGCATGCACAATTTTCAAATATTTTGCGTCGAACCTCCGCGTCGGAGAGCGGGAAGTCTGGACAGATTCGACAAGCCCCAACAAGGAAACCGCTAATACTCTTGATGACTATAACTCTCCGTGCCGTTGAAGAATCGCCGTGTACATAGAGAAGAGCCAGAAACGTCACCACAACCAAGAACAAATAATCAGTAAGAACTTCTGTCTTTCGTCGCATGCAGCGACTATGAAAACCCCGACAAATCTGAGCGGACCTGGAGGTATTTACTCTAGCTTTGAGCTGATGTTGATACCCGTTTATTCCTCTTCCGTCTGCACCGTTGCCTATCGCACAAGAAATATCGAAAGAGGCGAACAGGAAGTGTACTCCGCGCGCTGATCCGCTCTGGATCGCGCCCATAGAACCAATCAGCGTTGACTTCTAGACTTCCTCTTTAGCAACTTACCGGCGATCTAGCTATTTGTAGAGGTAACAAAACGTGATGTGGCGCGAATTAAAGCCGCTCGTTTGCGTCGGAAGTCGGTCGTATTTTACTCGACTCAGCATGTTTGTATGACCGAGATAGGGAGACAGCAGTTCTGTCTCGTTATTTGTTCTTGCCATAACTGACCACAATAAACGTTGTTAATTGGTTTACATAGGATATGAATCGGTTTTAAGGATTCGTTATTGTGATGTTTCTTGTTATTCCCGAGGTTCGCTGGCGTGTTTCGGGCAAAGACATATAGAGTATTTCACGGTGTGATGATACAAAATGCTTTGACAAAATGCTTTGATAAAAAAAAAAAAATAATAATAATTTGCAGTTCCAACTCTTACGGGGTTCACCAGCTGGATGGACTTGATTGGGAGGGGTCTCACACACGCGGATAATACGATGAACAACCGCCAAGAACTATGGCCCTTTGGAGTGCTCAATCCCGACGGTTCGAAAACTAGCTACTTATTTCCCGGTGGGGATCGTTTCGCTGACCGACCCCTTTTCAACCCGAGAGTTGTTAGATTCCTACTCTTTACGCGGTAAGTGGAAAGAAGTTTTGTTGAGTTTTTATGCTCCTTGTAAACAGGCAAAAGACTTTAGTAACATCAGGGACCCATTAATTTCCTGTAATGACTCGCCATTCAGGGGGCTTGTCATTTCCTATGCTTCTATGTTGCTATGTTGCCCGAACATCTCCTAGTTTCCAAAAACTCTGCTTGGGTCGAATCGGCGTTCTTGCCTGCCTCATTGGACGTGAGACCAACGAGACTCCTCCCTCAACGCGGAAGCTCTTCTCCAGCAGCCAATCCCAAATTTTGTCTATCTGGATAGTCGGTGTTCTGTCTCCGTGGGTATTTCTCGAACTATCTTACGTCCAGTCAAGAGCGCATTAGAAATCTGTTATTGACAAGCCCCCTGAATGGCGAGTCATTACAGGAAATGTGTGGGTCCCTGGTAACATCAAGAAGAAAACCTCCGTCTTTGGTCCCATGCACCGACTATGGATACCCCGAAAAACTGAGCAGAGCTAGCTACTTGGTGAAGAAGAAAAACTGTATCAGGCGTGCATGGACCCGCTCTGCAGCGCGTCGCATGTGACGTCACAATGGTGACGTCAAAATGTTCCGCGTAGCTCCTACCCTCCGCTCGTTTGCATCGGGAAGGTATCGGGAATCTGTTCGACTGAGTCTAAGTCAGCTTGGGCTCAAGAAATATTTATCCGCATGGTAGTATTACAGAGATATGGAGACGGAGGTTCTTGTGCTTATTTGTTCTTGGTAACATAGATCGAAACTACTTTGCCCGAAACTGGATTGCTTCCGGAACGAATAGAATGAGAAACAGGTTTTGTCCTAGAAGGTTGTGAATAAACAACATAAAAGTAGAGTTTATTCAAACAATGGTCAAAAACAGAAAGTAACCTACGGTGTTTGACAGCGATATTTCGGCCCTTCTTGGCAAGGGTCCTCTTCAGGCTGTAGTTGGAAGAAACGAACCATAAGATTCCCAGTCAGCTCAGGCTGAAGGAGTATTCAGCAGCAGAGTATGTGTTGCAGAACAATTCTACACTGTAAAAAGTATGAAGGATTTTAGTGGTTGTGCGTCACAGATTTCGGACATTTTATTCCTAATTCGGAAATTAAAATACGAATTCGGATAGTAATCCGATACAGGAGTATACTGCAGTATTTTGCAGAATACTGCAGTATTTTGCATTCTAGCATTTTGATCCTGCATTGGATTATAACTGTCCGAACTCGGATTTTCATCCTCCCAATTAGGAATAAAAATGTCCGAAATTGGTGACGCACAACTACTAAAGTCCGATGAAGGAGATACTTCACAGTGTAGCTGTCTATTAGAGCATGTTCCACCCTTCTTATGATAGTTAACTATTGGTTACTATTTTCGTTCCAACCTCGTGAAAAGTTACTTCGCTGACCGTTCTAACCTCCACGAAATATGAACTAACAGACCTAACAGTAACTATTTGCTTACCACGCTCGGGAGCGTAGTAAACGTTTGACTAAGAAACAGGGATCCTGTCAATCCCGTTTTTAGTACTGGCTTCTGATGAAAATGGAACCGAGTGCTAAAGAACATGGGACGTGCATTCCCGATTTTCGCGTTCCCGTTTTTAGTACGCGTTCCTCCTGCCCCGTGTCGTTCCGTTCCGTTCCCGATTTTAGTCGATTCCGTAGAGATAGAGTAGAGTAGAGATACATTTACTAAAACAAGACCAAAGTTTCCGATGGGATCCCGAAACTTCGGTATTTGATCCAGACAATTAGGTTTCGTCTTCGTCAGATCCGGTCTTCGCCAGACTCCATGAACATTTATACTCTTAAAATTTAGAAACAGATTAAGGCCAAACAGCTAATCATTAAGGAAACCAAGTTCTGATATGGATTCAGCTTGAGTGTTTATCCCTATAAGTCGAATGAAACGATCCTGGCTTACTTCTGCGAATTTTCCGGTTTCTGGCGGAATTCCAGAACTACTTGTCCGACGAAAAACTAAAGCTCAAAAACAAATTCAGCGTATCTAGTTACCCCTATTTCCAACATCTAATCAACTTCAATTAAAAATTTAACTTATCACAAATTTTCCGGTTTCAACCGGATTCCGGACGAACTATATGTCAGGCAAAAAAATGATTGTTATATACGGATTCAGCATCTCGTCTTACCCCTAAATCGGACATCTAATCAACTTCAAATAAAACTTTTACTTTTAACAAACTTTCCGGTTTTGGCCGGATTCCGGGCTAACTACTTGTCTGACGAAAAAACGGTTTTCATATTCGTATTCAGCATGCCTTCTTACCCCTATATCGAGCGTCTAATCAACTTCAAATAAAACTTCCACTTTTAACAAAAACTTTCCGGTTTTGGCCGGATTCCGGGCTAACTACTTGTCCGGCAAGAAAATGGTTTTCATATTCGTGTTCAGCATGCCTTCTTACCCCTAAATCAAACATCTAATCAACTTCAAACACAACTTTTACTGTTAACAAACTTTCCGGTTTTGGCCGGATTCCGGACGAACTACTTGTCCGGCGAGAAAATAGTTTTCATATTCGTGTTCATCGTGTCTTCTTACCCCATAATCGACTATCACATTAGCTGTTTAAAAATATTTTACTTGCCCCTTAATTTGAACCCCCTCCCCCACCCCTAAATGTAAAGCTACAGGGCCCATCTACGAACTCGACCTTACTCTTGACCCAAAGAATGCTCACACCAAGTTTCACCAAAATATCTCATTCCCTTCGAGAGTTATCGTGCTCACAGACAGACGGACGGACAGACGGACGGACAGACGGACGGACAGACGGACGGACGGACGGACAGACGGACAACTTTTGCGATGTCATAGGTATCCCTCCACTTACGTTTTGGGATCCAAAAAAACAGACACTAATCGCCTTTCGCCTGCCAAGAAAGGCAATGAAGCTTGGAGGGCAAGCGTGAAGCTTGGAAGGTAGATCGTGTGACGCTATTGGCGGGACTAGCACGTCGTGGCGCGATATTTTGCCGAAAGTAGACAAAAATGCGTTCCGGCCTTGACGCCGTCACGCCATGCGTAGTTGCTGTACGATAAGTAGGGTGGAACACGCTCCTAAAGGACCCGTCGTACCTATACTACCAGTGCAACCTACTTCCGTAACTGCATTAATTCATTCTTAAACCCGGATACCAAAATTTCGTATGTGACATTCCGAACCCGCTAACGACACCTTACTAATCTTTGCATCATGCTCCCGACGAGTGTTCGAGTATCATGCTATTGACGCGTAAAAACGGTTTTCTGAATACTGACAAGTTTTGCTAGAAGTCAATTGGTCAGGGAAAAGGCTTAAAACAGCAAAATCAGTGGATAATTTGTTAAAATGGTTTTACAGGATTCATATAGTTTTGAATATTGGAACATAAATAGTAAGTAGTGATAGGTGTGCTTTAATGTTTCTTATTTTTAAGGAGAAACCCGTTGGTACCTGAGGTCTACGACATCTTCACTTTTCACAAGCTTCTAAGTCCAGGGATGTCAAGCTTCAGTCGGAATCATCCGTCAAAGATTATATTTCCGCCACTGAACGGTAATCCGGACCTGATTCCTCTCAAGGAGCTGAGAAATAGTAAGTCGAATCAAGGGTGCATAATTTTTTTTTACCATCGCTCGCGTTTTTTCGTAATAGCCTGACAGTTTCTCTTGTGTGTAAGCAGGGACCCATACATTTTCTTTACAGGGGGCCTGTCAATAAGAGATTTCTGATGCTATCTTGAGCGCACGGAATGTAATTCGAGAAATACCCACGGTCCAATGACGTTCAAGACCAGATAGACAAAATTTGGGATTGGCTGCTGGTGCCTTGAGGGAGGAGTCTCTTTGGCGCGCACGTCCAATGAGGCAAACAAGAATGCCGATCGACTCAAGCGGGGATTTTTGGAAACTGGATGGTTCGGTCATCGTATCAGTATAGAAGCATAGGAAATGACAGGCCCCCCCCTGTAAAGAAATGTATGGGTCCCTGGTGTAAGGTATGAGCAAGGGTTTGAAATTTTATGTTTTTGTCCTTAGTTTAGTTCAGGTTTATGAAACTGGAAACTGATACCTGCTATTCACTAGATTAACTAACTGGGCAATTCAAGGCCGTTGCACATGAACGGATAGGGTGAGGGGAGGATGCAACTCCAAAAGGCAATCCGAGACCCTACGATCTATAAACAGAAGAAATTTCAGCGACTTATGACAGCTGTCAAGTTACGAACATATGCTATTAGGTAACCTGGGCCCAGTTGCCCAACCGGGTAGATGTGGGGAGAGGGACTACCTAAAAAGGGACATCTAAACCCCAGTCCAACAGATTAAGGAAATTGGAAACTGATATCTGCTATTCACACTAGGCAATCTGGATCTGGGCCAAGTTGCACAAGAACGGGTAGGATGGGGGAGGTGCAACTCGAAAAGGTAATTCAGATCTATAAATAGAGACGAGTCAAGTTACAAACTTAAATCACTGGGTAACCTGGGCCCAGTTGCCCCTGAACCGGGACGATATTGAACTGTCGGCATTTTGAGCCGCCGGCATTTCGGACGATTTCGACTTCGGGTGTTCGACCTGAATTGTGGGCATTTTGAGTCGTGGGCATTTTGAACCGTGGGCATTTTGATCGTATACATTTTGAACTGTGGGCATTTTGATCGTGGGCATTCTGAGCGTGGGCATTGTGAGAGTGGGCAAAAAGATCATGATGATTTTGGGAACCACCCTTACAATTTGCTGTCTCAAGTCCGGACATTTTCTTTTCAGCATTCGTGAAGTTTACTCAAGCCAACGTCTTTGTCGTCTTTTGGGTGACCGAAGCCCTTTCGATCAGCTACAAAAGAGTCATGGTGAGAGGGAAGAAAATCGCAGCAGTCGTCGCCCGATTGGTCGATCACCTTCCTCGAACCCAAGAGGTCCACGTGCTGGGTAGCAGTTTGGCCTCGCATTTGGCAGGGTTTGTTGGCAAACTGTCGAGAAGGAGAGTGGACAGAATCACAGGTGAGGCTCAGTAGCAAATACCGAACAGTAGCTGCGTTCGTTGTCCAGTGAGTGGTGACTGCTAACCGTTGCTTCCTATTCCTAACTTTAAACGATGAAAGTGAGATAAACAAACAAACAAGAGCTGCAAGCTCATATGGCACTTGCGTGGGTTGAGATGTGTTGTTTGATCAACAGTACTTTTCGACTTTGCGGTTAAGATGCGCACTTTAAAGGGTGCTAGAAAGAAATGTTTAAGCAAACCCCTTGTGGCACAAATGTATCTTTGATGAAAAGTACTTTTCGACCTTGCGGTTAAGATGCGCACTTTAAGGGAGCTAGAACTTCATTAGTAAGCAAAACCCTTGAGGCAGAAATGATAATGTGCTCATGGGGATCATGCAAATGTAGGCTATATTTTACTTAAAAGTATTTTTCTTACTTTGCGGTCAAGATTGGTACTTTAAGGAATAGTCGAATTTGGAAAATGGCAATTTCTAAGCCAATCTCGTCGAATCTCTAATATTCCTCATCGTCCTAGCACATCTGGAAGTACCTTAACTCGCTACCACCGGAATTCCGGACTACCACCCTCAAACTCCCTCCACAGTCGCCGGGGCCTATCCGGTTCTGCAAATGATTTATCAAGAGCATCTCTTTGTTATTCCCACAAAGTTCCATCCAAATCTCTCCAGTCTAAGCCGGTCACGTCCGGACATGAAAAAGATCACCAGAGATATGTTTTCTGTTCGCAGTTATTATATTTCACACACTCCAATCATCCGTTCCAGAGTTAAACTCCCCTCCACCCCCCAGGGTCCGAATCCAGTCCAACTGTGAAAACGATTTATCTGAAGCAGATGCTTGTTCTTCCCAGCAAGTTTTACTCCGATCCCTCCATCTAACCGTTTCTCGAGATTCCGGTCTTCCCCCCAAGCTCCCCCGTAGCTGTTGAATCCGGTCCGGACTTCAAATGGGACATCAGAGATATGTCATATATTCAGTTATTAAGTTTCATTCCAATCCGATCACCCGTTCCAAAGTTACGCATGAATCAATTTTCCGGATTCCCCCGCCCTCCACTCCCCCCCAGATAACGTGCCATCCCCCCTGTTCCCAGATTACGTGCCATCCTCCCCGAACTCTACACACCCATCCGCAACAGACCACAACGCGACAAGGCTCAAAAAGTCCCCAAATTAAACCCAGTCCCCACAAAACATGAACGATACCGAAGGAGTTTTGTTCCAAGTTTTGTTGAGTTGTACAACAGCCAGTAAACATAGTCACTATTTTTGTTGAATTGTTAGTTTTAGCATTTGACCCTAGAATATATTTTATTTTGTTTTATAGCGTATTTTAGTGATTTTATTTTTGACGTAAAGATTAAAGTTTGACTTTGATCGAATTTGGAAAAAAATCTTAAATCATTTTATCAGAGTGATTTTTTTTTTGTGTCAGAATTTTCTGGCAAAAAGTTTTGCCGAATGAGTCTATCTTATAAATTGTGGTAGACAAGTTTTGTATCGACTGATGGCTTTTTACGAATTGTGTTATAATTATTATTGAATTGACAAATTGACTGAGTGTATATTTATGTTTGACGTAGAAGTCCAATTCGGCGTTTACGCTGTGAAAGCTACTTTTTAGAAACAAAACTATACTCTACTCTACACTCTACTGAGATGGTCGGATCGGGAAACTGATTAGTTAGTTTGGTGGGGTCTCTGATATGCCTGCCAAGTTTCATCGTCCTAGCACGTCTGGAAGTACCCTAACTCGCGATCAGCGGACCGACCGACAGACGGAAAAGTGATCGGTATATGGCACTTGAGCGAAGCTGCAAGTGCCATAAAAACGCAAACAATCAGTGTCGGAGAAGTACAAGTGCCGCGGTACTCGCTTCCGTTCGGGTCTCTTCTTGACCCTATCTCTACTAACCGGAAGCTAATGTAATTCCGAGCGGTATCCTTCGAAGGGTTAGGTTCGTGTCTGTGGAGGGGGAAGCTCGTACGGTTGTCCTGGGTTCTACATCTGGTAAACACTGTTTTAGAAAACACACAATTATTGGTGAACTCGGCATACATTATTTACATCCTGATTTCCAGTCACTGATTATACTCTAAGCATTCAACTCCTCCAAAGGTGATCCTGGCCAAGACTGCATCTTACCAGGGAACCATAATTTTCCTGTAATGACTCGCCATTCAGGGGGATTGTCATTTCCTATGTTGTCAACCTCTCCTAGTTTCCAGAAATTCCGCTTGGGTCAAATCGGCGTACTTGCTTGCCTCATTGGACGTGAGGCCAAAGAGACTCCTCCCTCAAGGCGCCAGCAGCCAATCTCAAATTTTGTCTATCTGGATATTCGCGTATTCTATCCCCGTGGGTATTTCTCGAACTATCAGACGTTCGGTCAAGAGCGCATCAGAAATCTCTTATCGACAAGCCCCCTGAATGGCAAGTCATTACAGGAAATTTATGAGTCCCTGATCTGGCTAAGAGAGACTAAGAATGACTAAGAGTTCTGCGAGTCCCAACTCCTGGCTTATATCTTTCCTTGATCCCGGTTGTGCTTACTGCCTTAATTGTCGAAACATTTAGCAATCTTGCAAAATACGTGAACCCAATATTGCTTACCTTGATTGTGGAAGCATTTTGCAATCTTGCCGAGGGAGTTGTGACTCGCAGGTCATTACATACTAGTTATGATCATTCATTGAACAACTTGCTAAATCAAAATCAACATTCGTTACACAGGAGGATTTGTAATTTAAGACTTTTCCCAAGCCCAGTGACTTCTAGCAAAAACTCGGTAAAATTCAGATAACCGCTTTCACGCGTCAGTAGCATGATACGCGAACACTCGTCGGGAGCATAATGCGAATGGAAAATAGTGAATCGTGGCAAGAGCAAGGATTAGTGAGGTGTCGTTAGCGGGCTTAGAATGTAACATATAAAATTTAGGTTTCCGGGCTTAAAGCACAACTCTTACTAGAAATAATATTTTCCCTATGAAGTGGGTCAGAAATTTTTTTTTTCGAAAAAACCATTACTTTCCATCTGAAATTAGCGATTTTCTTGTTAGCGCCTGTCGACTATGTCCAGCCTTCCTGCTCTCCGACACGGCGGCTGGGCCCAAAACATTTGAAAACTGATCGCGCCGTGGTTAAAAAGTGTGAAAACTAAGCAAATAAAAGAAGTAGTAAACAATAGCTTCTCAGATCCTTATGTGTGAAAGAGTTGTCAGCAGACGATGATGATCCCGGCAAACGTTTCGTTGTGTGACGGGCAAAACTTGGCAAGGCAAAAAAAGCGCTAAAATTTCGTAGGCACAAAACGAAACAATGGAGAAAGGTGGGGATTTTAGAAGCTTATAATTCTGTATGCGAGCTAGATATATTATAAAAAGCAGAATAAGCAAGAGGGGTCCTTTAAGACTTAATGAGTGAAAATACGGAAGTAGGCAGCGAAGGTAGGCTTACGGAAGTAAGGATAATAGGTGAGACGTGTCCTTTAAGTGTTTTCATAGTTCTGACAGAATAAAAAAAGCTAATAATCTGTTGTGTATACAGCCTTGGATGCCGCTGGCCCCATCTACGAATTCGTCTCTCCACGCGAACGCCTCGACCGCACTGACGCCATCTTCGTTGACGTCATACATAGCGACATGGGACTGCCGAAAGATGGCCACTATGGAATCATGAAATCTATCGGCCATGTTGACTTTATTGTTAACGGAGGGCAACATCAGCCTGCTTGTGGACCAAGAGAGAAAAACAATCCGGCATCAGGTATTTCGTTTAACCCAACTTTATTTCACATATCAAAGCAACGAAGTGCTGAATTAAATTTTCTTTCGATTTGTGGTACTACTGTGTATTCACGTATAAAAAAAAGGGGTCACATGACTCACATGTGTGGTGTTTGAATACTGGAACACAAGTTGTACCTACTGCAACTCGTGCTTCTAGGTTGCTGGTTGTCCTGGCTGGTCCAATCAACCACAAACCCCTGATTTTTGGATACCCTATGTCAGACGCTGGGTATATCTAGTATTTGGCATAGCCTATGACTAACGCTGGATACCTGTTGGTACTCTAACCCTGACCTATCTCCCTATCAACCAATCCAAATCACTATCAACGAATCCAAATCAACCAATCCGAATTCACCTATAGTTAGGTGAATTCGGATTGGTTGATTTCTGAGCTTCTGTCAAATCATCAATACTTTGATCTTTACTTTGATGATTTGACAGTCCGAATTCACCTCTTGCTTATTCTGTCTTTTATAATATTCCTATCTCCCTTATCGAATTATAAGCTTCTAAAATTCCCACCTTTCTCCATTGTTTCGTTTTGTGCCAACGAATTTTAGCGTCGTCTGTGCCGAGTTTTGCCCGTCACGCAACACAAGGTTTGCCAGAATCTTGAGCGTCCGCTGACAACTCTTTAACACAATATGATATTAGAATCTTCTTTTTTTTTACTTCTTTTGTTTGCTTTGTTTTCCCACTTTTTGACCACGGCACGTTCAGTTTTCAAATTTTGTGCGCCCAGCCGGCGCGTCGGAGAGCAGGAAGGCTGGATAGAGTCGACAAGCGCTAACAAGAAAACTGCTAATTCCAGGTGGAAAGTAATGGTATTCTCAAAAATTATTTTATGATCCATTTCATAGTGAAAGGTTCATTTCTAGTGAGAGTTGTGCTTTAATGCGTTTTAATTGTGTAAGGTCCTGTTTACTTCACATGGCTTTCGTCCTGTTTTTCAGACATCTGTAGCCACTGGCAGTCCGTTCTTTACTACGCCGATACCGTGAGGGGTGTGACTTACGCCGCAGCCCCCTGTAACAAGGGGGGAGCCGTTCATACTTCCCAGATGCTTATCCCATTCGGTGAACATGTCCCTAGATAGTAAGTGTCTTTCTTGTCAATTTACACTTATTTAGTTCCCAGCACCTTCTTTCACGATGAAAACTGTGCAGCCTGTGCAGTTGTATGGTAGTTGTACGAAAAAGTTGCATGTATTGATATGCAGTAGTACAGAATACTTTAATTTAATGTGCCTCACACTCAGAGGCGTTACTAGCCAAAATGTTTTGGGGGGGGACAAGGTATTTACCGACTGGCTGGTCATTTTTACCGACTGTTTTTGCGGGTAAAAACGACTATTATTAAGAAAAAAGCGACTGTTTTGACGAAAAATCGGCTGATTTTAAGAAAAAACGACTATTTTTTGGAAAAAATCGACTACTTTTACGAAGAACCGACTGTGTTTAAGAAAAATCGACTATTTCTAAGAAACATCGACCATTCTTACTAAAAATTGCGGCGCTTCGCGCCGACTCGGCTATATTTTACCGACTGGCCGACAACATTGGGGAGGGGCGTCCCCCCCCCCCAGTAGTGACGGCTCTGCTCACACTGGGCTAATCTTAAGCAGTAGTATTCAGTACTGCATGCTACTTTTTCGTACAACTTCATACTACTATTCTGAGATAATTTTTCATCGGGTTGATTCTTTTTTGTGTTTGGAAATAATTTTTCTGCTTCTCATTATTTTTGTTTTCTTTATATCTGCTCCGGTCTTTGTGCCTTATAAAAAAAAAATCATCATATTTTCAATCAAGTCTTATCAAGGACCCATGCTAAATTGTTCGTAGCTTAGAAAATGCAGAGCATCTCATGAATGTCTGCGAAGAATTAATTCAGCTACAGGTAATTAAGTGTTTGGAGTGGAGGCTGGGGAGAGGGAATGGCTGGTCAGGGATTTGTGAGCCAAATATATTGTAGGTACGCAAAATTTGTGAAAATCTTCGAAATTTTTAAGAATGTAAGTGCGCTAAAACAGAGGTCCTACAACTAGTCGTACCGTTTTTTTTTTGTTTTTTTTTAACATTGGCCGACAAAGCTTTGGCGTAAATAGACATACTTACTGGCCTCATACGGGTAGAAACTTAATATAGCTCCTGGTCCCGTTAGACATATCAGTTTGGCAAACGACCACTTTTATCTGCAACCAGTTTTTTTAATGCCAACTGAAGGGCTTACCAATCCGCTGGTGTGGGGTTACAAAGTGCGTAAAATTCAAGCGTGTTTTGAAATCCGAGCGTATTTTACGCACCTATTTGGGCTTGAAAGGATATCTAGCAATACGGACGTATTTGAGAAATCGGTCCGTTTCTTATATAAATACGTCCGTATTGCTATAGATCTTTTCAAACTCAAATGCGTGCATAAAATACGCTCGGATTTCAAAATAATCTCGAGTTTTACGTAGTGTGTAAACCCACCATAAATCATGTGCCTAATATCTCTACGGGGACGATTAGTGTTGGGCGATATTCGATATCCATAACGATATACCGATATATCGGACCAAATATCGATATCGAATATCGTAACGTAAATATCGATATCGAACACGATATTTGTACGTTTACAATTATTATAAATAAGCTACATTTATTTATCCGAAACTGGGGCAAAATATTTTTCGTAAGTCAGTTTTCATTTATTCCATGTTTGAGATGATGCAGGATACGATTTTACTACAAGCTGTTCTTAAATTTTGGGGAAACGAGACTTATACAAAAGCAAAACATGGTACCGAAATATCGATATCGATTATCGAATATCGAAAGTAAAATATCGATATCGATTATCGAATATCGAAAGTAAAATATCGATATATCGATCCTAATATCGACCAGCATAGAGTGTAGGAACGACTCCCACCACCGTTGACTTTAATTTTTTTTTTAGCGCGAGAGGGGACTACTGCGTTATCATCGACAGTCCAGAGGATCGCAAACCTACGTCAGACCTCCTGGCAGGGTTTTTATCACTCTTCCCTGGTGGTGATCTTAGAAAGCTCGTGAACTAATTCGAACGGCATGTTTTCGAACGTTTAATAAATATTTATTACTTCCAAATGTCTGAGTACTAGGCGTATCACAGAAATGAAACGTTCCAGAGAACCGACTGTTTTGTTACCGCCAAAGGGATAGAAGAGATGCGCTAATGCAGTTGATCGAGTTCAAGTGGAATTTTAGAAAATTTAAAAGCCATAATAAAGTAAGAAGAAAATGACTGACTTGTCCTTCATTTTACTTTGAGGTTTTTATCAAATCACGTAGACAGTTTTTACTGTTCATTTACTGCTTGGTTTCATTCTCCTTTTTCCTTTTCTCCCCTCTTTCTTCTTTACTCCGTTCTGTTCTGAGTCAAAAATAAGGGTAATAAGTAGGCTACGTTACTTACTTACTTAATTATCGTTCCGAGAAAGAGACATATCTGTTCCTAAAACGTATCTGTAATAGCGTAATCAGCGAATCTAACCTTTACGTCGAACATAACTCGCTGACATGCGTATATGAAATAAGTCAAAACATTTTTAAAAGGATCAGAAAACAAAATCGAAGAAATCCAAAAACACTAGTGACTATTTTGACAGCTAAACAAAACTTGGAACTTGATACTCATGGAGTTCCGTTGGTCCATAGCTGACTCCAATCAAGACTGCTGCGTTACTAAGTATTCGTTATTCTACTGACAGCAACAGCCTATCTATTCGCCGAATGGATATTCTGGGTGCGTCTCAGCCCTAGAAGAAAAACAGCACATTCATTCTAGTTCTTTCGATTAAACGGCGAATCTCCACCACTTACCAAAAAATAAGAAAATCTAAGTATAGTTGCGTTTTTCATCGCCGTCCGCCACCGCTTTTGGCGTGTCAAGTTATTTGAAGCACAATGGGCGGATCAAACTAAAATGATGTCATATTACCACCCTCTAGAATACAATATTACGTCTGAAATCAGCCAGCTCCAAAAAAAATATTTTCGCCAGTATTTTGCTACCTGCCATCCTTCAATTTACTATAGGTTTGACAAATATAAGCAGAGTTCCTTTTTTCTTATCAATTCGTTGTTAGTATACACCCCCAATTATCTGTACTATTGACAAATAATTATATTAATGGAATTAACTGAGAATTCATTGTAAATTCTGGACCAGAATCTTACTGAGTTTCAAGTAAGTCTGCTCTATTTGGCACTTTAATCACTTCACATCCAGGAATCAAAACTTTTCTTTGGTACTACAAACGACAGAAGTCTAATCAGATAGCATTTGAGCAATCTGCCAGCTACAGAGACGGCTCATTTTAACAGCCACGACACTCATAATCATTCAGCTCTATAAAATGATTATTTGTCGTGCGTTACCTGTTTTTTTTTTAATTTCCGCGCTTTGCAAGTCGAATCTCCGAAATCGTCTCCGCCAAGACGCCGAAGAGATAATGACAAGCAATAAGAAAACGGTTTTTTCGAAGCGCCATTTCGGGAATGTCAGATTTTTTTTGTTTATGAACCATTTTATAAGAAACAAACCATAATTATTGTACTTTAACTTTCCTTCCTATCCATATCACCTCTTGACGAGAGCTATGCAAAATTTGGGTACATTTTAAAAACCCCATCGAAACCGCCGACTCTTTTAAGAAATCCGACAGACCCCAGATAGAGCTCCTTGCCACCCGGTCAGTTGGCTATTAATGAATTGATGAATGATTTAGCTATGAGGATCATCCAGACAGAGGCAAAGACGGATTGTATGTACCAACCATCAATGAGTATTTCTTTAGCCACTTGTCTGCGAGTTTGTAAGGGTGTTGCAGCATGCACGGTTAAGTAAGTTTTCTGTAAATATTGTCTGCACCTACCCCTTAAAAAATGTCCAGTCGTAGGTCCGTCCGTTTCTTCCTTGGTCCAGAGAGTCGAGACTCGACACGTCATCGTCACTCAGCTCGAAATCGAAAATCTGAAAGATAATTATGAGATACTTTTACCAGAGGACCCCGTGGACCTTCGGAATGTGGCCAGATCGCTTGCCTTGGCTGGCCATGACAACAGTTGCGTTTTTGATCGAAGTTTTATTCGCTGTTGGCTTAGCCGGCTGCTTATAATTTCCGTTTTCAAATGTCGTCTAAGTTCATCGTTTGCTTAATTAGTGTTTTTACAACTCGGGCGATCCTTGCCCGGTCGGCGTTTCATCAACGTTTCTGGCAAACTTCAAACTTGCTAGCTCACAAAGTTCGGCGGTCAGACTTTGAAGGACCAAAAAACTGTGACCGGCGACAAAACGGTATTATTGACAAACCGGGATGAACACTCTTGATGACTGAACAGAAACGCCACCACAACCTTGAATCAATTTTGAGGATTCGTTTTGGTGACGTTTCTCGTTGTTCCCGAGATTCACTTGCCTGTTCGGACTTAGTCATACAGAGTATTAGCAGGGACCCATAAATTTCCTGTAATGACTCGCCATTCAAGGGGCTTGTCAATAAGAGATTTCTGATGCGCTCTTGACCGAACGTCTGATAGTTCGAGAAATACCCACGGGGATAGAATACGCGAGTATCTAGATAGACAGAAGTTGGGATTGGCTGCTGGCGCCTTGAGGGAGGAGTCTCTTTGGCCTCACGTCCAATGAGGCAAGCAAGAACGCCGGTTTGACCCAAGCGGAATTTTTGGGAACTAGGAGAGGTTCGGGCAACATAGCAACATAGAAGCATAGGAAATGACAAGCCCCCTGAAAGGCGAGCCATTACAGGAAATGTATGGGTCCCTGGTATTAGACTGATCAGTGACCGGTTTATTCGACCTCGGCATAACAAACAGAGCGTGTTCCACCTACTTACCGTAGTTACTATGCATGACGTCACGGACCCTGGCTTCTTGGCGTCAAGAATTTTCCTATTTTCGGCAAAATGTCGTCCCACGTGCTGATCGGTCGGGCCAATTACGTCACAGAGATCGTAGTTACCACGCTAACTACGCTCCCGACGTAAGCAAATAGCTCCTATAAATTACTATTTCGAAAACGTTTGAACGGTCAGCGTAGTAACTTTTCATGAGGTTGGAACGAAAATAGTAACTAAAAGTTACTATTGTTAGAAGGCTGGAACACGCTCATAGAGTATTAGACTGACCAGTGACCGGTCTGCTTGACCTCAACATAACAAACAACTGTGAGGCACGAAGGCGAGTGCGAGGGGTTAGTGCCTTAGGCAAATCGCAGGGAAAAAGGCAGTGCTGGGTCCAACATTTCCCGTAAGGATCGGCTGGCGTGGGATCAATTCGCTACCGAATACGTTTCGCGAATCCCCGGACTGCCAACATGCCAAAGGCTCCAACTGGCCAGTTCGGGAACTGGAAAAAAAATCTTCACATAACACTTCCGCGTCAGACGCGACACAACAGTTGCGTTTATGATCCGAATTCTCCTCGCAACTCTCCTATTTCGCGTTACTGGACTATTCAGATGAAGCGAGCTCTCCTTTTCTTGCGTTTATGTCAGAATCGAGAACGGGGAAAGCTTCGCGATACTGCAGAATCGAGAAGTTGCTCCGATAGTGAATTCTCGATTCTCCTCTCTCAGTTCTCCTCCCTGATTGGTCAACAGAGTGCGGGTGTTCAATATGCATAAACAGGTACACCGCGATGCAGACGAGCTGCCAAATTAGTGTTTTTGTCCAAAGCGAGAATGGAGAAGCGAGAAGAGCAAAGAATCGAGAATCCAGAAGCGAAAACGGAGAACTGAGAATTCAGATGAAAAACGCAACTAATCTCAAACAGTAGAAACCTATCAAAGTGTGGTGTCAAAAGTGCACACCTAAATTTTCGGCCACGTCATCGAAAGCTTACTAAACCACTGACATTCACAACACCAAGACACTGTATCGCCATATCAAAACGTAATTAGTTATAACATTAGCTACGTTCGTTTTCGTTGTTCGGTTCGCCGTTCCAACAGTTATTTTACTATAAGCGTTTTCTTTATAACGTCCACAACGTCGTTCGTGAACGGCGTTGAACTGCCGAGAATAAGGAGTTTTCTTTGTTCGGTTGAACCGCCGTTTCATTCGTCGTTCCTAAAACGACGAACGGAGGCGGAAAGTCAGTTTCAACATCTCAGTCCAGTAATTAAGCGCGAATTTCCAAAATTTTCGACAAAACAAATTAGAGAATAGAGGGAGTCACTCCACGCGGACTCCGCGTACGGAAAACGGGGAATACGGGGAATGCTTTTGAAATGGATTTTGTTTGAACAAAAATAATATGCCGTTGGCGAAATTAGTCTGAATCCACTTTATTTTTGGTTTTTGGCACCAATAGCAGCAAAAATTTATTCCCCTCCGAACCTGAAAGGGAGTCCTTTTTGATGATGGTGATGATAATCGGAGCATTCCCCGTCCGTGGGGACTCGCGAGAATACGGGGAGTTTGAGTCCTCGGGACAAACAAAAACGCAGGGACTCCTCAAGTTGAGTCGGCGACAATACGCCTATAGTTACACTTCCTGTTATGACGCAAGCATTTTCGGAGGTAAAGTATCTGTTCTCACTCCAAAGATTTCGACCTTCCTATGTCCGTTTTATCCACTCTAGCGGCACTAAGCTAAAATTTATAAGCCCTTTTGGAGTAGATCAGGCTCCCGCTTATTGCTTTCGAGGAGCTCATTGGTCAGAAACACCCTTTATGCAAGTTTTTCCGTGTCTCTCATCAAAACTAAGGGGGTCGAGCGAGGTTAAAAACAACCGGAACGAGTTTGTAATTTTTCAAAAACACGAAGATTCACGTATATTAGAGTATTGGGATAGAAACTGCATCTGCTGCAACTTGTCCTTTAAAGTACAAAAATTTATCCGAAAATATACCCTAATCCAGTACAGAACCGACGTAAGGCCCGACAATTTTTCGGCTTGAAAGGGGTGTTTGGATACTGAAATGTAAATAACTGTCTTCACGAACCTGGTAGTTGTCATTTATTCGCTTGGGGTTTGTGCTCTTTGGTATGACCACGAGTCGCTGCTGTGTTAGATATCGGAGCAGAATCTGTGCTGGTGATCGTTTGAGCTTCTCGGCTAGTTTAGTCACCACCTGATTTTGTAAGATGTCCGGTATCACTCCATCCCTAAAACAGGGCTCAAAATATTAAAAAACAAATTAAACAATCGTCTAGTATCCTTCAGATAATCTGTTAAGCGCCTAGTGCCATGAATAGGTTTGATTAATTGTGTAGTATTTAAGTATTTATTTATGTACTAGAAATAATACAGCACTGGACAACTTGGTTTATTGGCCTAGAAGGAGAAGAAACTTGTGTAGGCCTAGCTAAGCTACAACTTAAAGATTAGGAGAAAATAAAACACAAGCAAAAGAAAACAAGAGCTGTAAGCTCATATGGCACTTGCAAGGGTTGAGATGTATTATTTGATCAAAAGTAATTTTCGACTGTGCGGTTCAGATGCGCACTTTAAGGGAGCTAGAGAAAAAGTATATTATCGTTGAACTTGGCTGTAATGATGCGCACTTTAAAGGCACGAGAAATTCATCTGAAAGGAAGACCCTTGAGGCAAAAACGATAGCAGGCACTTAGGGATCATTGATACATACGTATGATCAGAAGTATTTTTTTTTTCACTAATTTGCGCACTTTAAGGGTGCAAGAAATTATTTTTTTTGCAAAACCCTTGTGGGACAACTGATCATGGGTTCAGATGTATCGTTTGATAAAAAGTACTTTTCGACCTTGCGGTTAAGATGCACACTTTAAGGGAGCTAGAACTTCATTTGTAAGCAAAACCCTTGAGGCAAAAATGATCATGAGCTCATGGGGATCATGGAAATGCATAGTTTGCTTAAAAGTATTTTTCTTAATTTGCGGTCATGATTGGTACTTTAGGGAATGGTCGGATTTGAAAAGTGGCGATTTCTAAGCCAATCTTGTCGAATTTCTAATATTCCAGCCAAATTTCATCGTCCTAGCACATCTGGAAGTACCTTAATTCGCGATCACCGGAATTCCGGACCCGCCCCTCAAACTCCCCCCACAGTCGCCGGAGCCAATCCGGTTCAGTTTGGACTTGTTTGTTATTCCCACAAAGTTCCATCCCGATCTCTCCAGTCCAATCCGGTCACGTATCCCCCTCCCCCAATTGTTGTCGGATCCGGTCCGGACATGAAAAAGATCACCACAGGCTCTGTTCAGTTATTAAATTTCACTCGAACCCGATCACCCGTTCCAAAGTTACGCATGGCTAAATATTCCGGATTCCCCCTCCCTCCGATCCCCCCACGACTATCGGATCGAGTGAATTTTTATTGACAAGTCAGTTTGATCGGGTCCCTGATACACCTCCCAAGTTTCGTCGTGAAAATCCCAAAAACTGTCATCAACAGAATTCCGTGAAACTTCCCTTCACCTCCCCCCCCCAAGTGTCCGGGTCCAGTCCAAACGTGTAAACAAATTATCTGGAGCAGATTCTTGTTCTTCCCAGCAAGTTTTTACTCCGATCCCTCCATTATAACCGTTTCTCGAGATTTCCGGTCTTCCCCCACCCCAATTCCCCCATAGATGTCGAATCCGGTTCGGACTTCAAATGGAACATCAGAGATATGTCATTCATTCAGATATTAAGTTTCGTCCCAATCCGATCACCCGTTCGAAAGTTACACAACACTCAATTTTCCATATTCCCCCGCACTGCACCACAGATACAAACCCCTTTGACCCTCGAATGCACTAGCTCTTTCCAATGTTAACAGAGTGATCCGATGCAAAGAGTGACGTCACGCCGCGCGCAGACCTACTAGTGTAAAGAAAGGGGTAGGGGTTTTACAAAAACTACTAAATTTTCCGGATACCCCGCCCTCTACTCCCTCCACGGAGGTCGGATCGGGGAAGTGATTATTTGCAAGTTAGTTTGGTCGGGTCCCCGATATGCCTGCCAAGTTTCATCGTCCTAGCACATCTGGAAGTACCCTAACTCGCGATCACCGGACCGACTGACCGACCGACCGACAGACCGACCGACGGAAAAGTGATCGGTATATGGCACTTGAGCGAAGCTGCAAGTGCCATAAAAAGAGGAAAGCACAAAAAAAGAGGAAGTGTCAGGACGCATGTTCTGCAGACCTCTCTGGCGATGTAGCTAGTGGACCAAGCTGTGCCATGAATTTCGGTTTTTCGTGAAGAGCACCGAGAGCTGAGGTCAGGAGGGATCCCACCTCCTTCCATGCCGGTTGAGACTTCAATGGGTTCGAGGTCTTCTTTGAGGGTGGCCAGCCACGTTTAACGTTGGCATCCGCGGAGTTTCTTGCAGCCGGGCAGTGAGGTGGCCAGCCGAGTCTTCGTCGCCAGGATTGACTCGTCTCATCCGCCCATGTGTTCAGATCAGGATTATGAGAGGATCGGTATCTTTTAACGCCACCAAGAACAAATAATCAGATTGAACTTGTCGCATGCAGCAACCACGAAAACCCCGACAAAACTGAACGGACCTAGAGGTAAGGTATTTAGTTCCTGACTGGTCCTGGGGCTTGTGGGCACCTACGGTGTCAGAATGTCTTCAGCCCACACCCCAGGAGCCTTAACTTCACTATCCTCGCCGACCACTCGTCCATCCCCATCCAGCTTTGAGCTGATGTTGATACCCGTTTACTCCTCTTCCGTCTATGCCGTTGCTTATCGCACAAGAAATAGTGAAGGATTCTGCCAGGAGGCGTACCCGCGCGCTTACCCGCTCTGGAGCGCGTCCATAGAACTAATCAGCTTTGACTCCTACTTTTCCTCACCGGCAGGTTCACAGCGATTTAGTTAGTTGTAGAGGTAACGAAACGTGAGTGGCGCGAAGCTAGTAACCTCCGCTCGTTCATAGCGGACAGGATATGGGGAAATATTCGACTCCGCATAGTCATATTACAGAGATAGGCTGACAGAGGTTCTGTCAGATTATTTATTCTTTCTAATACGCTGCCAGCTATTAGTAGCTGCCCAAATGCTGCGACCGTCTTTCCCGTCTCTACAACCCACCAAACTTTCGGTAGAAGGTTTTCTCACGTTGTCAAGAAAGACAAGAATTGCGTTTTTGCTGTTACCATGGTATCTGCTATACGGTCTAAAGTCGTTTTTGCAGTTATCGTGGTATCTGATGCCACGGTCAAAAGGCGTTTTTGCAGCTGTCGTGGTATCTGGCCAGTTACCGTGGTAACAGATATTCAGATATCACAGTCCGACCGTGGTATCTGGTCGTGGTATCTGGAAAACGCATCTCACTTTCGTCAAATTTTGTCAAATTGGTGAGAAAGAAGTTCAGCACTTAGTGACGTAACTGGATATTAGTTTTTATTTTGGGATGACTTCGAAAAGTCCAATTTTGGCAACAGTAGTCGTTTTTGCAGTAGACCGTATATCAGATAACACGGTAACTGCAAAAACGAATAATTGCAGATCCAGTTACCGTGGTAACAGATACCATGGTACAGAGCAAAATAACACTAGAGAGTAGCGCCAAGACTTGAAAAAGTGACTTGAAAGTCGTGCACCAGCGCTGGCTCCAATAACTTCATATCCTGAACACAGCAAAATAAAGATGCAACCTCCCCTGTTTCCTCGATGTATGCAGACCGCACCTTAGCTTTACTAGAAATTTCCAAACCCGCAAGTTTGTCTCGCTTTAATTGCCGCATGCGTAGTGGGCAGGACTTTGAGTATGGCCCGTTTGCGAAGCATGGAAAGGATAGGTCTTGGCACTACTCCCTAGTGTTATTTTGCTCTGCCATGGTATCCGCAAAAACGCAACTAAGACTTACTTGATATCCATCTCGTCAAACAGAACCTGTCGACCTGGTGAACCGAGGGGGGAGTATGCGCAGACTGTGATTCCGAACTCGGCGCAGACGGCACGAAGAGGCTTCTGCATAAAGTAGGCGTGAACTTCGACCTGTAATAAAGGCACTACTGAAGCTAGAGATTTATTAAAATTCTTGCGTCCATTCTTCTGGAATTCATCAAATATTAAAAAAAACAAAAAAATTCTACGTGTATCTCACGTTGCTCATATTCCTGTTTTGTTCTAGAGATTTATTTACTTTTTGTGCCGCTAAGAGCGGCCCGCTCTTTTCTTCATTATCCTGAAATCTCTACGCATCCCTTGTTTTAGTTTTGTCAGATTCCTGCTACCTTCCCCCTTAAATACCTACAGTATCGAACATTCTTATGTTCAAGACGTTACCCAAATGTTATATTAAATGTTAATTTATAATCATCGTTTATTCTTTTCAAATTAAGCGCTCCCTGCGGATTGAGTACGACTGGAAACGCTACTCCGAGTCAGGCAGGCCCGATGAAAATTTCCGAGAATTAGTAGTTTGGAGTAGTACGAAAAAGTAGCATGCAGTATAGTAACTGTTGCTACTACATGCTACTACTAACAAACTGGATGCAATCGCATACTACTACATAAGATCAACCCAGTCGGAGACATGTTTATCAAAGTATTCATTCTACTACAGATCACTAATCAAACTAATCCATACTACTACATGCCATTCCATGCAACTTTTTCGTACAACTACCATACTACTACACAGTCAAAGAATTTTTCATCGGGGGGGGGGGGGGGGGGGGGCGTAACTAAGAGAGGAGAGTTTCCCGCTGACATGGTCTGAGACCGAAATCCGTCGGCACAATTTTGTCCAAAACAAGCTTCCAAAAAATCAAGGTCTTGAATATAAATTTTTACGTTAGAAACCAGAATGGAGTAATAAATACTTAATAGAAATTGCGTGGATGAACGCTAGTCACCCGAAGCTTCCCCGGCAGGGTAAATAACAAAGGTCCTAATTGTCGCTAATCGTAGGCGGTATAATATACGAGCTCTTGGTCGGCTGTATTCAACTTTTTGCGACCATTCTATCTTTTACGTTTCTGGACTATATCCTCTTCTTAAAAAGCAAGACCTTCTTTCTCTCCGAAAAAGTTATTTTCGTTACTGTAAGTTCCTTTTTTACGGGATGATGTCCCTACGTCGACACGACACTACGAAGACACGACACTACATCGAAACGAAAAAACCGTCAGTACATCGACACGTCACTACATGGACAGTCACTACGTAGACACGACGCTACATGGACAGTCACTACATAGACACGACGCTACATCGAAATTCTTCGATTTTCGACGTAGTGACGGATTTTGTCCTCTGAGTGACGTGTCGACGTAGTGTCGTTCGACGTACCGTCGTGTCTCCATAGTGTCGTTCGATGTACCGTCGTGTCTACGTAGTGTCGTTCGACATACCGTCGTGTCTATGTAGTGACGACTTTTCGTTTTCGACGCTGTGACGTGTCTTCGTAGTGTCGGGCCTTCGTTTTTCTTCGTTCTGACGTGTCCATGTAGCGTCGTGTCTCTGTTGTGTCGGACATTAGTGTCTATTCCATTTGGAAATTCCAGCTTAAGATATTGTCCAGGATTTATTTTTGCCATGTTGAAGTACAAACTAACAATGAAGTTTCTGCCTCGGTATCCCTTTGAATACGCCAACACTTTTCTTAAAGTCAAGCATGGACGCTAGATGACACTTCGGTATCCCTTTGTATTCGTCAACACTTTAGCATGGACGCTAGATGACACCCCAGCCTTGTCTGTTCAAATTTGGCTTCGGTTTGTGCGTTCCAACGATTTTGGGCACTTGTACGAAAACGAGGACTTTAAAATTTGATACGCGAATAAGCTTAGGACCTGTAGAAGATTGAAACAATTCGGTTGCTATCCGAGCTTTGGGTTGGGGAGAGAGGGGGCTTTCCTCAGTTTTATCATCAGTACATAGATCCGAAATAATGGTCGAGATGTTAGCGTTGTGCCTCTTCGGGGTTCGAACCTAATCCGGCCTCTTTGGGGAGAGTGAATCTGTAAACTCTTGCCATCAGCCCACCTGATAGGAGCGCTGGCGGAATAAGATTATACGCGCGTAATTAGCGGGTAAAAATCCAAAATGATCCATGTACGTGTTTTTATTGCGGTATGTCAGTGAGGATTATAAATTCTTTGGGATATGATCCTTGATGACCCTGGGGACAAAGAGCAGATAGTAAATAAGGGTTTGCAAGCTTGTTCGAACGGGAACAAAATAAACGCGTAAACAGCGGTTGAACTGTCCAAACGACGGATTTAACTGTTTGGGGTTGACGGGAGGATGAAAAAAACTCCGAATAAATCAGAATACAAACAAGAGCTGAAAGCTCATATGGCACTTGCAAGCTTTTTAGCTTGTTCAAGTTATCGTAGTAGGATGTGAATGGATAGTAGCTTTGTCAGTGTGATGGGTTGTTTGGTACTACAGTTACGTGCAAAAGACATGGTCACTTAGTTATATTTGCTATTGTATAATATATTTGATCTACTATTTTAAATATTTTGACATCTTATGGAAAAATCAGCGAAATTTGCAAGCACTTCCTTTTCGACGGTGACGTTCGGGAGGTTCCATTGTGTTTTTTGTTTGTTTTTTTTGCGTAATAAACATAGTACTTGATCAGAAAAAATTCCTCATGTACACGTCATCCCGATCGCTCGACCGTAAGCGTGTCACATGATTGCCGGTCCCCCCCCCTCCGACCCCTCCCCCACATTCATCGGATTCGGTCCGGACTAGAAACGGGACATCTGAGACATGAGGTCCCTCCCACCAAGTTTCATCGCGATCGCTCCACTGTCATCGTGTCACATGATTTCCGGTTCCCCCCTGCGACCCCTCCCCCACATTCATCGGATTCGGTCCGGACTCGAAACGGGACATCTGAGACATGAGGTCTTTCCAAATATCAAGTTTCATTAAGATCCGATCACCCGTTTGAAAATTATACATGTCACTAAATTCCGGATTCCGGCTCCCCCCACGATGGTCGGATCGGGCAAGTGACTATTTCCAGGTTACAGAAAATCATCTGTAATCAAAACTCTTGAAGCAAAAAAGATGATCATCAGGAGCACGACAATGTATATTTTGCTCAAAAGTATTGTTTGTACTTTAAGGAATTTTATTGTAAGCAAAACCCTTGAGGCAAAAATAATCATGGGCTCATAGGGATCACGAAAATGTATATTTTGCTTAAAAGTATTTTTTTGCACTTTGCGGTTAGCATTAGTACTTTAAGGGATGGTCAGATCTCGGAACTAACTATTTCTAAGCCAATCATGTCAAGTCTTTAATTTTCAAGCCAAGTTTCATCGTCCTAGCATGTCTGGAAGTACCTTAACTGGCGATCACCGGAATTCCGGACCCCCCCTTTAACTCCCCCACAATGCCCGAATCCGGTCCGGTTCTGTCACTGATCTACGAAGTACCTTAACTTGCGATCACCGGAATTCCAGACCCCCCCCCCTCTAACTCCCCCACAATGCCCGAATCCGGTCCGGTTCTGTCACTGATCTACATAGGACTTGTGCTTGTTCTTCCCACCAAGTTTCATTCCGATCGCTCCACTCCAAGCACGTCAAAAGGTTTCCGGACCCCCATCCGACCCCCCCCCCCAGCTTCATCGGATCCGGTCCGGACTTGAAATGGGACATCCGAGACACGTTGTCTTTCTACATATCAAGTTTCATTATGATCCGATCACCGGTTCGGAAGTTACACATACTTCAAGATTCAGGATTCCCCCTCCCTCCACTCCCCCCACGATGGTCGGATCAGGAAGCTGACTATTTCCAGGTTCATCTGGTCGCGTCCCTGATTTACCTGCCGAGTTTCATTGTCCTAGCCCACCTGGAAGTAACTTAACTCCGTATCACCGGAATTCCGGAACCCCACTCCAACTCCCCCCACAGTGCACGAATCCGGTCCGGTTCTGTCAATGATGTACCTAGGGTTTGTGCTTGTTCCTCCCACCAAGTTTCATCCCGATCGCTCCACTCTAAGCGTTTAACATGATTTCCGGTTCCCCCCTCCGACCCCCCCCCCCTCAGCTTCATCGGATCCAGTCCGGACTTGAAATGGGACATCCGAGACACGTTGCCTTTTTACATATTAAGTTTCATTATGATCCGATCACCCGTTCGGAAGTTACACATAACTCAAGATTCAGGATTCCCCCTCCCTCCACTCCCCCCACGATGGTCGGATCGGGAAGCTGACTATTTCCAGGTTAATCTGGTCGCGTCCCTTATTACCTGCCGAGTTTCATTGTCCTAGCCCACTTGGAAGTAACTTAACTACGTATCACCAGAATTCCGGAACCCCACTCCAACTCCCCCCACAGTGCACGAATCCGGTCCGGTTCTGTCTGTGATGTACGTAGGAGTTGTGCTTGTTCCTCCCACCAAGTTTCATCCCGATCGCTCCACTCTAAGCGTTTAATATGATTTCCGGTTCCCCCCTCCGACTCCCCCCCCCCACATACATCGGATTCGGTCCGAACTTGATATGGGACATCTGAAGCATGACGTCTTTCCAAATATCAAGTTTCATTAAGATCTGATCACCCGTTCGAAAGTTATGCATGCAACTAAATTCTGGATTCCCTCCCCACGGAATCCCCTCCCTCCCCACACGATGGTCGGATCGAGCAAGTGACTATTTCCAAGCTAGTTTGGTCGGGTCCCTAATACGCCTGACAAGTTTCTTCGTCCTAGCACATCTGGAAGTACCCTAACTCGCAAACACCGGACTGACCGACAGACCGACCGACAGACCGACCGACAGACCGACGGAAAAGTGATCGGTATATGGCACTTGGCCGGTAGGCAAGTGCCATAAAAATTAACACATAACATCTTGTGGATGTGTCACAGCCAAAATTGAAACTGGATTGACCTAAAACTCACTTAAGTTTGACCTAATTGCTACCCTTGAAATGCTACCCTTGAAAGGCACATGCCGGCTGCAGAAGCAGAAGAAATCAATTGGCAATGACAAACCTTACTAGGTGTGTTTAGACAGAAATTGCAATGAACGGCGTTTTGGTCGATGGATCCTCATAATTTTACTCCTTTCTAGTCAGACCAGGGTTCCACACGTTGCAGCCAAAGAACTTATTTATCTCCTTATTTCTTCTTTTGTTTCTCATAAATACTAATGGCGGGGTCTTGTGGGCCATATTTGGGAATATCAAAACGTAGGTGAAGGCCCATGACTTCGCAAAAGTTGCCTGTCTTACAATGTCCGTATATCATCACGATCACACTCGAAAGGGATGAGATATGTTCTTAAAACCTTTGGTAAAAGACTTCTATAGGTCAAAGACAGACAGTTCCAGATGGGCTCCGTAGCAAATATTTAGGGTGGGGGACGGGTTCAAATAAAGGGTTGCAAAAGTTAAACATAATATGAATTTGATTAGAGGTTCGGTTCAGAGATAAGATGACATGCTGCAGCCATACATAAAATGCCAAATTACTTCCAACTGTACTTTCTTGCCGGACAAGTGGTTCGCCCTCAGTCCGGCCAGAACAGGTAATTCGATAAAATACTATCTTATATTTAAAACTGTTCCCCTTTATTTTTAAATCGATTAGAAGTCAGCTTCGGCCGATCATGGTTTCGCCCGACTTTCTCCTTCCCTTCCTTTCTACAGACCAACGATCCCACCTTCCCACTCCCAACCACTAACCCACGTCTACTCAAGTTCAAAGCCATGCAATCCTTCCGCAAACCTATAGCACCATCTAGTGTCTGTACGCAGAACATAAAATAGAAGCACTGGTTGATTTTCGACGTAGTGACGGATTTTGTCCTCTGAGTGACGTGTCGACGTACCGTCGTGTCTCCGTCGAAGCGGCTTCCGCAAACCTATAGCACCATCTAGTGTCAGTACGCAGAACATGACTACAAGCATGGGCGGACTCAAACCAAGAAGTAAAACCAGTCGAAGCTCGTCAAAATAGAAGCGCTGGAGAATTTCAACAGACTGGCGACACTACAGAGACAAAACACGCAGGCGACACTACAGAGACAGAACACGCAGGCGACACTACCGAGACACGACGCTACATCGAAATTCTTTGATTTTCGACGTATGACGGATTTTGTCCTCTGAGTGACGTGTCGACGTAGTGTCGTTCGACGTACCGTCGTGTCTCCGTAGTGTCGTTCGATGTACCGTCGTGTCTACGTAGCGTCGTTCGATGTACCGTCGTGTCCTCGTAGTGTCGGCTTTTGCTTGTCGACGTAGTGTCGGGAAATTTGTCTATGTAGCGTCGGATTTTGTCCACTCTGTGACGTGTCGACGTAGCGTCGTGTCGATGTAGGGGCGCGTTCCCTTTTTTACCCTTGGCATCGGAATGGAGTAATTATTCGTAAGTTCGGTGTTCCAGATATTTCGGAGAAATTACTAATGCTACACAGGAAGCTGTCGGGCTCAGCCTCCTCTCGTTTTTCACCACACCACCCCCTTACCCCCCTGTTTATGTGCTAGTGTTTTTTGTACGTATAGTTATTTTAGTATTTTCTTCCTTTCTTTTTCTTTATTGTGCTCCACTTGTCTTTCCTCTGGAATTTTTGGGTAATAAATAAATTATTATTATTATTATTATTATTATTAATAGGGACTGGCGTTAGAAATCAGAAGAGCTACCTGAAGGTTTGCAGGTTGAATCCTTGCCACTTTCATGATTCTTCGGATCTGTCTTTCATTGAAGTTGGAGAGCCCTATCGACATTGTTCGGCCGGCCTCGACCTGATCCTCCATACCCTGAAAGAAAATGAAATGCCCTAAACTTGGTTAAACGAATTGCATCACTGATCTACTCTACTTATCTCAGAGCAAAATAAGACTAGGGAGTAGCGCCAAGAATTGCAAAAAGTGACACACACTCGTGTAGCAGCGACACTAGCACCACTAGCGATAGTGAACGTCCCTACTGAAACTCAATCAGTCGTGCACCAGCGCTGGCTCCAATAACTTCATATTGTGAACACAGCAGAAAAAAGACGAAACCTTCACTTTTTCCTCCCTGGGTGCAGACCTCATCTTGGCTTTACTAAAAACTTCTAAACACGCAAGTTTGTCTCTGTTTAAATGCCGCAAGCGTCCGTTTGCAAAGCATGGAAAGCATAGGTCTTGACGCGACACTAGCACCACTAGCGATAGTGAACGTCCCTACTGAAACTCAATCGGTCGTGCACCAGCGCTGGCTCCAATGACTTCGTATTTTGAATACAGCAAAAAAAACGATACAACCTCCCCTGTTTCCACGATGTGTGGAGACCGCATCTTATCTTTACCAGAAATTTCTAAACCCGGAAGTTTGTCTCGCTTTAAATGCCGGATGCGTAATGGGCGGCGCTATGAGTACGACCCGATTGTAAAGAACAGAAAGCATAGGTCTTGGCGCTACTCCCTAATGTTATTTTGCTCTGACTTCTCTAAAACGCGATCTTCCAACTGAGCGCTCTAGGTGGATTAATACGATCAGAAACACTACTCCGAACTGACTCATGAAACTCTTCGCCAAAGCTAGGGCTTCTGACTTACGACTATACGGTTATTGTTATTTATAACAGATTATAAATACTAGCTTGTCACAGTTTTCTTTTTTTTCTTCTTTTTAACAATCATCTAGGCTAGGCTGAACTTGTGATCTCTGGACCAATCTTGTTTTGGGGGTGAGTTTCACGCGTCATCTCGGAGTAGCGTTCACAATCGTACTTTATCCGCTAGTAGCGCTGAATTGAAAAAGGGCGAATAGTTCAAACCATTTTACCACCCTTGCTTTCAATTATACGTGATACATAAAATACTTTATAACGCAACTGACTGATTTTTTGCTTGAACCGAGATAAACTCTTTCGGTACCTCTTTTCTCCTGTGGCATGCGTATCTTCCAAGCCATGCTCTGGGAAGAACGGGTTGCCTCAATGAAGCTAAAAAAATCTGAATGTTGAAAATACGGAATAATATCAAAATAAAAAGGGTTTGTCATTTGTTGGTCTCCTATTATATTGCACGTGCATCTTCATAGCCCTATGCTGGAAAAACGGTTCGTTTAGCACTGAGGCAAAAGAAATTTGAATGTTGACATACGCTTAGAACGGTCGAATGTACATCCTCAGCATGGGAGTGACGAACCCGTCTTTCCAAATATGCAGTTTGTTCGAAAACGCTCATAAACAATTATATTTCTAGATATTCCTTCAGCCCAAGCTGACTGCGAATCACATTTAGCAATGCAAAACGGATGCGTCAGCTACACTTCATTAGAGCTATATTTTTCATTTTCCAGCTTGAGCGGCTTGAGGCTGAAGAGGACCATTGCCAAGAAGGGCCAAAATATAGCTCTAATAAAAATGTAGCTGACATGTCCGTTTTGCATCGTCAAAAAATTATATTTCTTCTCCCCAATTTTCTTTGATTTTTATCACATTTCGTACTATTTGTGACCTTGAAATATTAAAAAAAAAAATTCTGATTGGTGGGTGAAGAGATTTTTCTTTTTCTTTCCATGTAGCCCTACGTACTTACCCTTAAATTTCCGTGCTGGTATTTGTGTTTTTTTTTTCGATGTTTATCTTGCCATAAGATTCTCGTGCTGCTGTTTGTTTTTGTTTTAATTCTTGATACCTTGGGCTAGGGTTATGTTATTTTGGGTACAGTACAAATCACTTAGTTAATTGACGAAGCGTCATTTTACACGCCACTGGCACGTCTGACGCTTTGTTAGTTACCTTTTTTAATAAAATTGTTCTTTACCTTACCTTAAAACAGAAGTTACAGAACCGGTGTTGTCTATAATCAGGCCCGTATCCAGGATTTTATTTCGGGGGTGGTTTGCCCTTCGAGGGGGGGTTGCCAGCGGGTCGGACCAAAAAGTACAGAAATACATAGACCAGATTTTAAAGCCTACAAAACGATTAAATTTGTGGATTTCGGGGGGGGGGGGGGGTCGAACCCCCTAACCCCCCTGGATACGGCCTTGTCTATAACTGTACGGCGCACCCAACAGGTAACGGGACGTTTACAGTTCTACAGTCTTGGTCGCGTGATGAGCAACTTATGGCAAGCCAATCATAAATACCTTCCAAACGCTCTCCAAATCCGTCGTCATGTCCCAGCATAAAGTTCCGTCTTCTTTAGCCGGGAACACGTTGTTGATGTTTGAATTGTCTGCCAAGATGCCAAGAGGTGCGTGGATGAGGTAGAGGTCGACATAGTCGAGTTTCAAGCGCTTCAGTGATTCCTTGAGGTATTTTTCGACGTCCGATTGGCGAATCCCGACCATAGGCAGCTAAATTAAAGAATAATATATTTAAGAGATAATAGTTGCGGTTTTAATCTGAATTCTCAGTTCTCGTTTCTCAATTTTCGATTGTCGTACAAATACCGTTTTCTTCTCGCTTCTCCGCTCTCGCTTTTGACAAAAACAAAGCAACCTGTCTACAACCCGTTAATACCTATTTATACGGATTGAACATCCGCCCTTTGTTGACAAATCAGGGAGTAGAACGGAGAACGAGAATCGAGAAGTGACTATCGAAGCCAGCTTTCCCCGTTCTCGATTCTGACAAAACCCAAGAAAAGGAGAATTGGCTTCATCTGAATAGTAAAAAAACGCGAAACGGGAAAAAGGACGAGTTGATTTTGTCTGGGTGTTATTATTTTGGTTGACGAGTTTTGTTTTTCTTCTTTCTTTGTTTATTTTTCCTTTATAAATGTTCATTCATTCATTCAGAGCAGTCCTCACCCACACAAATCCAGCCATGATGTTCTGTTCCATCAGTCTTCCAAACATCGAATTTATCACAATCGGCCAATCGGGAACCTTAGAGCACAGCGCCATCTGACAACATCAAACAGTACCCTTCAAGCGGTCCACTTTTTCGGCCGCTAGGCGGTTTAGAAGGACCCAGGCGATTTAGTCTGGAAACACATCGATGTTCTTACGTCAGCCCCAGTAACGTCTTGCATTCTGACGATTTGAGGTGAGTGAAGGATTTAATTTTGGGTATGGTTCAGCCTTCTTTCAGTAGTAGCCATGTGGTTTTATCCATGCTTGACCCCAGCCCAGAAACCGACAAGGTTTGGACAAGAGTGGTACATTTCAAGTCGAAAAACCGAAATTGATTATTTATATATGGTCAATCAAGCAGATGAATGGATAATGGTGGGTCACAAATCAAATACTTACTTACTTACTATTTCTTGGACACTCCTTCTTTTTTAAGGAGATAAGCCCATATGTGAATGGTCTGAGAAAAACCCGCACGTCCTTGCCAAAGTATTCTGCCCCTTTACCCATAATCTTCCACTATTACTTTCTTAACCTTTTTTCACAAACCATTTCTATTCTGCCAATTGTTTCCAGACACAAAATATATACTGAATTGAATCAAATCGAGATTTTAGAATTAATTTTAATGTTACCAATGATTTAAATACTTCATATAAACAGACTTTGACCCCCCCCTCCACCATTTAGCTTTCAACCTGAACTAATGTGCTGGAAAGAACAACAAGAATAACACTAACAAACAAAGACAGCCCTCAACCCACAGCATTCCTTATTCTTAATGAAATATGAGACACATCGGAGGAGGAGGGGAGGACACGGCCCAGGCTGATCAGACACGTCAGACAAAAATTAATCACCCGTTTTTAAAAAATTTCCTCTGAAAATTCGGGATTTTATGGTATTTCTGATGAGAAAATCAGAAAAATTGGGTGAAATACAAACAAATAAAAATTTGCTGATAAATTACTACCCGTGGCAACCCCGGACCGACCACAATATATGTTTTGTCTTCCGAAAGTGTATTGAATATGTAGTTAGTATTTGATTTGCATAAGGTTTTTGTACCATGGCCCGTTGGGCTTTCCATGTACAATACATACATACATACATATACCTGAAACTAAAAGGTCGTGCCCCTACCTTTGTCACGATGAATAGCTCCTCCCGTTTTACTTTCCCTTGGGTAATCCAGTCAGCAAGCACCTCACCAATAGCTTCTTCGTTCATGTAGGTAAAAGCCGTATCGATATGGCGATATCCAGCTTCTAGCGCTGCGTTTACAGCCGCACGCATTTCCACTGCCTTTGCCTAAGTAAAGCGGATAAATATAAAAGTCCGTTTCAAAACCTGGATACTCAGGGTTGCCAAGAGCTCGACTCATAAAGTGTCACAATATTGTATATGACTAAGTCCAAAACACGCCAGTGATCATCAGGAAGAAGGAGTCAACGTCTCCGTAACGACTCAAACTCATTAACTCAAATCCTGTGTCAAGCAATCACGGCGATCTTATGAGCAGCTGTGATAGCCGGGGTGATACCGCGTCTGGCTCTTCCGCTAGGTACCCGGCGATTTTGCACCGGCAAGGAGAGATAGTCATCAAGAGTATTGCTGACGAAAAGGTGCTTTTTGACACCTCGAATTTTTTGTGTGCATTCCGCAGCACAATACGCAAAATGCGAATAATTGGTAATGACTGAATTTGCAACAACATTTTTCATTTCTTAACTGTTACATTACAATTTTGTAACAAAATTTAATCGGAAATGAGCTTTATTTAAGGCTTCAAACTGTTTACGTGTACTAAATCAAATTAAAGTACATGTTTCGGCAGCGCTGTTGGGGCGGTAATCCGTCGCTTGAAAAAGTACTTTTTTGACCTAAAGTGTCATTCGCAAAAAAAAGCTGTCACTTTTAGAAAAAAAGTGTCACGGTGTCACCCAGAGGCAAAAAGTGTCAAAAAGCACCAAACGTGTCACTCTTGGCAACACTGGAGATACTAGTCCTTATCCGATCTTCAGCTTCTGCTTGAGACGAACCTACTGGGCCTCCGTCCATATCAGACAAGATTTCAGTCATGCAACTTCCTTATCCTACATAGCAACCCATTTCGAGCAAGAAAATAAATAAAAATAAAAGGAGTCACTGAATGCGATGATACAGCCTGGTGACGATCCTGGTTAAAAATGTTGAAACTGCTGTTGATGACGTGGTTACCGAGACATGAACGACGAAAAAAACACGTTTTCGGCTATCTGAAACATGTAGCACAAGGTCTCGCGGGTTAGCGAGCCACTAAGTTGCTACGTTGACTTGCGAAAAGCTTAAGGTACAGCACAAAAGGCTACTTTTGAAACTGAAATGCTTGGGTGTGAATGGACAAAGTTTAGCTTGGATAGAGAATTTTCTAACCTTCGCAGAACACAGCGAGTACGAGCAAGAACAAATAATCTGATAGAACTTCTGTCTTTAGTCCCGTGCAGCGACTACGAATACCCCGAAAAAACTGAGCGGACCTAGAGGTATTTACTCTAGCTTTGAGCTGATGTTGACATCCGTTTACTCATCTTCCTTCTTCGCCGTTGCTTATCGCAGACAAAAATAGTGAAGGAGGCTGGCAGGAGGCTTACTCCGCGCGCTGACCCGCTCTGGAGCGCTTCCATAGAACCAATCAGCTTTGCTTTTAGTTTTCCCCACCGGCGGTTTCAGAGCGATTTAGCTATTTGTAGAGGTAACGAAATGTGATGTGGCACGAAGCTACTAACCTCCAGCTCGTTCGTAGCGGACAAGGTATGGGAAAATATTCGACTTCGCATAGTCATATTACAGAGATAGGGAGACGGAGGTTCTGTCAGATTATTTGTTCTTGGTACGACTGGATAGCCAGCTTAGCACCACAGAGGTTAACGTTCTTAGCGGCGTACCACAAGGAAGCGTTCTCGGTCCCCTTCTTTTTAACATTTACATAAAAAATTTAACCGAACGTATCAGCTCTCTGGTTGCGACACTAACTGTACAGAGGCATAAAGGGACTGAATGATGCTAGTCTCTTCAAAAAGACCTTGACAAGATCTGCCAGTGGATGACTGAATGGGACATGGAGATTAATACTGATAAATGTCAACACCTTCGTCTTGGCCCCACGAACCTTGCATCAGTACACCTTCGACGGCAGGACGATTTGAATAGCCTCCTCTGAGCGTGGCCTCGGGGTAGCCATGGACTCAAATTCGAAATCCTCAATACAACTACAAGAATTGTGAATCTTACAGAAGGACATCTACGTTCAAGGACAATTCCCTGTTTCCTAATTTATTTTCCTTTACAACTTCTCGCTGGCTTGCCGAATTCGCTTTCTGCGGACGGAGTGGATTCACTTTCCAAAACTGGCGGAGCCCAAGAACAGCATCGGAAAGCGAAGCGAGTTCTAGCTACAGTCGCAGGAACACATGGCGGGTAAGCCAGCGGAGCTTTCCAGACCTCCAGACGGTACACACATGCCGCCAATCGCTAGTTGTACGATAAAAGAAAATAGTAAATACTGTTAAATTAAGCTACTTCTTACCGACCACGTTCCAAGGCCGATTATCGGCATTTTCTGTCCATTAAAAAACTCGACGTGATTAGCCATTGTTGATCTACTGACTCTCTTGTCCGCTCTGAAAGGATCCAAAATAAACACAGAATATGTATGATATGCTCGTCCTTATCGAATGACTAGGCGTTCGGAGAAAAGATAGAGGATTTCGGGACAGTTTTACTGCCAGATCACCTGACCACTTTTTACGAACAAATTGATGAGTGAGTGTGACTAAGCCCGTTCCAGCTGGCTTGCTACTAAAAAATGAACGTAAAGATTACACAGGGTCATGTCCAGGAATTTATTTGGAGGGGTCTCCCCGCGAATCGGACCTAATACTTACCTAACAAGTAAAATAAGAACGTAGAACAGATTCAGAGGTCACAGCCGATTTTGTCTGTATGTTTCGGGGGGGGGGGCACCCTAGCACCCCGAACCCCTTCTTGGATTCATCCGCGTGGGTATGGCTCATCTTGATAATTTTCTGTTATAGTAGCTTAGTACATTTTTGTTTTTGTCCTGTAATGGCCCGGTTTTCTTTTGATAAATAAATATGTTATGTGTTTTGTTGTGTATTTCTTGTTCTGCGTTTATTAGTCTTTTTTTGTGTATAGATTGTGCAAATGCCTAATTACTGAGCTGCATGTAACAAAAGTTGCGTTTTTGCAGATACCATGGTATCTGATACCACTGTCTTAAGTGGTCTTTGCAGTTATTGTGGTATCTGATACCACGGTCAAAAGCCGTTTTTGTTAGTTCTCGTGGTATCTGGCCAGTTACCGTGGTATATGATACTCAGATACCACGGCCCGACCTTGGTAACTGAAAAAGTCATCTCACTTCCATAAATTTTGTCAAATTGGCGGGAAAAAAGTTTGGCACAGTGATGTGACAGGATATCAGTTTTTCTTTTGGGATAACTTCGAAAAGCTCAATTTCGGCAATTGTCGTTTTTGCAGAGCAACCGTATATCAGATACCACGGTAACTGCAAAAACGACTAATTGCAGACCCAGTTACCGTGGTAACAGATACATGGTACAAGAAATACATTCAAGAACGAATAAGCCAATAGTCCGTGGTCCCATGCACCAACTATGAATACCCCGACAAAACTGAGCTGAGCTTTAAGTTCACGCCCGTTTACTTCACTCGTAACCGCTGCGCATTCAGGAAATGATCGTAGCAGGCGTGTATGGGTGTCGGCTAAACCTCAGTCGATTATGTGAGGCCCGTGACGTCACAAGAAAAGTCTATGTTTTCGATTTACTACCGGAACCACATCGGAACTGATTGTCCCTAGAACGGTTTATAAATGTAAACGCGTCCGGCGCCTCTCTCTATAGATCAGATAAAACTATATTTTCTGCAATATTAACTGAATCGAACTTTCATATTTCTTTCACGACGTCACTGGCCTCACACAGAACTAATAGTCTATCAAAAAATTTTGGAGCAAAATTAATGTGTTGTCCTCAGACCGTCCGTCTAATCCCCCCCTTTCCTCCCTTCGTCTGTGCGTCGGTCTGACAGGAACACTGGCAATCAATGTTCTCCATATCCGGCTAATTCCTCTTCCCGATTTTTACATAATTTCGTTCCGTCATTTATCTCGGGTGAAACTTTGTAAATGTATTAGTAAATTGTTCCGCTTTGTGTTTTGTAAATATTGTTGTTATTTTTTCCTACTCTAGCTTTATTTTTGAGCTATTTGGAAATAAATGTGATTGATTGATAACAGGCTGAGGTAAATATCACACCCGTGTATGACCCGCCTCTGCAGTACGTCACGCGTGACGTCATCTCCCGTGTTTCTCGTCGAAACCAAGGACGCCACATAAACCTGAACCCAGCTGGGACGCTCTTCTGAGAAATACGACAGGGTTTCAAGTAGGCCCGTATCCAGGAATTTATTTCGGGGGGGGGGGGGGGGGGGGGTTGCCCACGGGTCGGACCAAAAAGTACAACAAAAAACTATTACTTTTGTGGGTTTCGGGGGGGGGGGGGGGCGAACCCCCTAACCCCCCCGGATACAGCGTTGGTTTCAAGGTCACGCCTTTAGAACACAGGACAAGAAACTGTAACTTGTTTTAAATCTGGCTCCTTCCCGAAACTTACGGAATCTTTTTGCGCGTCCACGGGCTCTTTTTTAGTGGCTAGGTTCCAGGGGTGTCGACTAAGTTGTATCGGAATTCCATACAGTCGTGACGGATATAGTGACGTCAAGTGATCGAGGACGCAACATAGATTTGATTGTCCCTAGGCTTTATAAACGTATACGCGACCGGCGCCTCGCTGGCCGCTCAGCTCTATGTATGTATTTTAGAACATATATTCACCGACAGGAATGAACTACAATTTTTCGTTTTCTGAAGTAAAATTTAAATGGCTGTGACGTCATGCTTGTATGGAATTCCGATACAACTTAGTTTAGACCGTTCCAAGACGTTGGAAGGGATTTGATACTCAAAAGTCAACTAACCTACGAGTCGTCGGCCCAAAACGACCTCGTACGAAAATAAAACTTTTCCAGGAAGAGGCAAAGGCACTTATGCGACTAGTTGGCTCCTCCCGCAAGGAGCCAGTGGCCAATCCGGGTCAGCGAAACTTTTCCTTTTTCCTAAACTTGAGATATTTTAAAACCGGGATTGGCCCTCCCGGTATAACTGGCTCCCCTTGTGGGCGGAGTCAACTAGTGAAACAAAACTTTTGGTCTTGGACAAGGAGAAAACCCTAGAAAACAAATAGAAAAGGCCATGGGCCACTCGGTTTAAAAATCATACAAAAAATGCGTTTATTCGCAAGCGAGAACAGGTGCAGAGCGGGAAACTTCTTTCTCGTGTTGGAATAAATACTTCGTTAATCTCTTCTTAACGCATCTTGTACTCGTTCTTCTCGTGGAGCTGACTCAGCTCACCCTAAAACAAAAAAAATCGTTAAAGGACCCCTCTTACTTATTCTGCCTCTTATGTTATCCCAGAGTTCCCTTCCGGAATTATATGCTTTTGAAATCCCCGCCTTTCGCTATTGTTTCGTTTTGTTCCTACGTCCTTTTAAGCACTTTTTCGACCCTGCCAAGTTTTGCAGTCTCGCAACGCAAGTTTGGCCAATAGTTTGATGATTCGCCGATACTCTATCACATAAGAAGCTTCATAGTGTTGTTTTTCATTTTGGAACTTCTTTTTTCTTGGTTTTCCCTTTTTTAACCATGGCGCGATCAGTTTTCGAAGATTTTGCGTCCAGGCGCCGCGTCGGAGAACGGGAGGACTGCATAGAGTCGACAAGCTCTAACAAGAAAATCTCTGATTTCACGGGGCAGTTAAATGTATATTCGAAAACGATATTTTTAGCCACTTCATCGTGAAAAGATCATTTCTAGTAAGAGTTGTGCTTTAAAGCACCATTCCAGGGAGGGGGGTTGTTTGGTTTAGTAAAAAAAAATAAGGTTTTTTATGGCACTTGCCCTTCGGCCAAGTGCCATATAGCGATCGCAATTTCTGTCCGTCCGTCGGTCTGTCGGTCCGGGTTTTGCTAGTTCGGGTACTTCCACATAAGCTAGGACGATGAAACTTGGCAGGCATATCATGGACCGGACCAGATTAAATTAGAAATAGTCGCTTCCCCGATACGACCACCTGAGGGGGAGTGGAGGGAAGGGGAATCCGGAAAAAATAGGAAAAATGACTTATTTTTAACTTACGAACGGGTGATCGGATCTTAATGAAACTTGATATATGGAAGGACCACTTGTCTCAGACCTTCCATTTTAAATCCAGACCGGATCCGGTGACATGGGGGGTAGTTGGAGGGGGAAACCGGAAATCTTGAAAATCACTTAGAGTGGAGAGATCTGGATGAAAGTTGGTGGAAAGAACAAGCACAAGTCCTAGATACGGGATTGACGTAACCGGACCGGATCCGCTCACTTTGGGGGAGTTGGGGGGGGGGGGGGGGGGGGAATCCGGATTTTTAGTGATCCCGCGAGTTCGGTGCTTCCTGATGTGCTAGGACGATGAAAATTGGCAGGCATGTCAGGGACACGAACAGATTGACTTGATAATAGCCGTTTTCCCAATCCGACCATCCGGGGGGGGGGGGCTGGGGGGGAGGGGAATCCGGAAAATGAGGTATTTTTAACTTACGAACGGGTGATCGGATCTTAATGAAACTTGATATTTAGAAGTACCTCGTGTCTCAGACCTCCCATTTTAAATCCAGACCGGATCCGGTGACATGGGGGGTAGTTGGAGGGGGAAACCGGAAATCTTGAAGATCGCTTAGAGTGGAGAGATCTGGATGAAGTTGGTGGAAAGAACAAGCACAAGCCCTAGATACGTGATTGACATAACCGGACTGGATCCGTTCACAGTGGGGGGGGGGGGTTGGAGGGATCCGAATTTCTAGTGATCCCGCGAGTTCGATACTTCCTGATGCGCTGAGACGATGAAACTTGGCACGCATGTCAGGGACCCGAACAGATTGACTTGATAATAGTCGTTTCCCGGATCCGACCATCCGGGGGAGCTGGAGGATCCGGTGACATGGGGGGAACTGGAGGGGGAACCGGAAATCTTGGGAAACGCTTTGAGTAGAGAGATCGGGATGAAAGTTGGTGGAAAGAACAAGCACAAGCCCTAGATACGTGATTGACATAACCGGACCGGATCCGTTCACAGTGGGGGGGGGGGGGGATCCGAATTTCTAGTGATCCCGCGAGTTCGGTACTTCCTGATGCGCTAAGACGATGAAACTTGGCAGGCGTGTATGGGACCCGAACAGGTTGACTTGAGAATATTCGTTTCCTGGATCCGACCATCTGGGGGGTGGGGGTGGAGACAGGGGGAATCCGAAAAGTGAGGTATTTTTAACTTGCGAACGGGTGATCGGATCTTGATGAAACTTGACCTGTAGAAAGATCTCGTGTCTCAGACGCCCCATTTTAAATCCGAACCGGATCCGGTGATATTGGGGGGGAGTCGGACGGGGGAACCGGAAATCTTGGGAAACGCTTAGAGTAGAGGGTTTGGGATGAAAGTTGGTGGGAAGAGCAAGTGAATAGCATAACCGAAATGGATCCGGTCACTGTGGGCGAGTTGGAGGGGATCCGAGTTTGTAGTAATCCCACGAGTTCGGTACTTCCTGATGTGCAAGGACAATGAACTTGGCATGCTTGTCAGGTACCCGAACTATTGACTTGAGAATGTCGTTTCCCCGATCCGACCGTCGAGGGGGAGTGTACAAAAGGGGAATCCGGAATCCAGTGGCAAGCTCAGCTATTGAACGGGTTATCGGATTTAACCGAAACTTGATATTTAGGAAGGTCTCGAGCCTCAGACATCCCATTTTAAATCCGGACCAGATCCGATGACATTGGGAGGAGTTGGAGGGGCGAACCGGAAATCTTTGTAATCGCTTAGAGTGGAGGGATCGGGATGAAACTTGGTGGGAAGAACAAGCATAAGTTCTAAATATGTCATCTAGAGCTTTCAGGTTGAATGAACCTAGATATCCTAATTCTAGGTACGATGCGCATTTTTGAATGGCGGGGTGTTTATTGTGAAGTTCTCTTCTACTCGTAACAAGTGCCATATGAGCTCGTAGCTCTTGTTGTTGGTTGTAATAGTGGCTGCGATGGAAGGGGTGCCCTATGCCGGAAGGGCACCCTGAGATATCGAAGTGCCGTTTTTTTTTTTGGTTTTGGTTTGCCCTATTTTTCGTTATTAGACTATAGTTTGACTGCCCAAAAGGTAAAAATTATCTTAAAGTTAAATTTGAGTAAAGGAAAAAGAAAGTAAAGAATGTCATTGAGACGAGTGGAGGTGGGTTTAATACTAGTAGATTTGAATTATAAGTATTTTAAAATTTGAAAATTAAGTTTTAGTTTTAAAGGACACCTGAATGAACAGTAGCCTACCAAGTATCGTCCCTGTCTGTAAGACTTCCGTTTATATTGCCTGCAGAAAACGCAATCCAAATACGAAATAGTGTTTCCACGCTATGATTTTTGCTCCATTTTGCATCTGTCCTTATTTCAGTACTGAACAATTTTAGAAATAAACTATAGTCTCCAATCAACCCTTCTTCTGGAATATTTTTAACCAGTTAAGCCCAAACGTATATCTAGAAGAAATTCCAATACGATCCGGCCAGCGATGTACAAGATTTGAATGAATTGCGCTTTTTGTCTTGGAGTCTGCATGCGCAAACCTCCAGAAACGAACATCCCTATTTCGAAAACGTCACGCTTAGGAGAAGAATGCTCTCCGTGGCCATGTCTGTAAATGCATTCTCCATGGTGTGTTCAAGTATGGTTTCATTGTTCAGGTGTCCTTTAAAAGAACAAATTTTAAAGGAAGGGATTTATTAAGGTTGTAAAGACAGGATGGAAGTGTAAAGATTAGAAAGAATGAAAAAAAATAGAAATAAGAAATTAAGAAAATAAACGTAGAGATAGAGGAAAGTGTAGATGAGGCTAAATAGATAGGCCGGTCACGCGTGATCACGTTTTAAAAATTTAAGATTGATAAGACCGTTGGCGACACCGAGGGTAAGTGGAAGCGTAGTCAGCTGGCCAATTCATATTGGACTGGAAGAACAGAAAAGATACTACGCGGCAAAAAAAAGCACCATTCGTACTTGGGAATATTAGCCTGCCTTCTTTTCCTGGGCACTTCTTCCATTCATTCACAAATTCTTCTGCCGTGTTTGACGCTACGTGAAATAACAGGCTCCAGATTACTTTAAGCAAGGTCGTTGGTCAGAGAACGGTTGTCGAATCGATTTGTATTTTGCTTTTAAAATCCAGTACATAACGTAAGAACATTGGAATAATATACGGAATAAAATTGCTAAGACAGTCTTTTGACAAATTGGTGGAAAAGAAATTTGGCACTTGTGGTGTGACTGGATGCAAGTATTTCTTTTGGAATGACTTCTGAAGTTCTACTTGTACATTTGCTGTCATGTACTTGACACTTAAGTACATATTTTAATTAAGCTGAATCCAGTGCGACTTGACATTTAAAGAGTTTTAATTTTAAATAATCAATCATAACCATTCAAGCGTTTTTATTTTAAATAGTTAATAATGACATTAAAAGTTTTAATCTCAGTTAATTAAAGACATTTAGAGTCGAAGAGTTTTAATTTTAATTATTTAAGGACATTTAAAGAGTCGAGGAGTTGTTTGGTTGAAGAGCTTACCTCGAAGTCGATCTGAATTTTGAAGTCCAAATCACGCCTGTTTCGGTCATTGGGTGTCATCTCAAAAATGCCAGTCATCTCCTCGCCCTTTTTAACGGTAAGGTAGTCCTAGAAAAATAAAGATTTCAAAATCTGGCACACAGCATCCAAATCACTGTGATACCACACGGTTGATGGATTCACAACACTGATGCCCGCAGCATGTTCCTTACATGAAATTGCCACAATCATTGAACAATCGCACATACATCCACTTCCGTCATGTTGCTACGCGCAAGTGTCTAACCCTTTGCTCAACACCTGGATGCAGTTCGGCAACACTAGTATCCTTAAAGCACAACTCTTACTAGAAATGATCTTTTTACCATGAAACGGTTCGGAAATATAGTTTCTAGAAATACCATTACTTTCCAGGTGAAATTAGCGATTTTCTTGTTAGCGCTTGCCACTCTATCCAGCCTTCCCGCTCTCCGACACGGCGGGTGGACGCAAACTATTTGAAAACTGAACGAGCCGTGGTTACTACTTCTAAAAAGGCTCGCGGGTACAAAACGGGGGTCATCAACTGGAGCACTCCTTCAATTCTATGTGACTTACATAAGACCGAAACTGGAATACGGAATGCAAATAGCCCAAACATGCGCTAACGCCCACTGGGACACACTGGAAACAACCCGGAATGTCGCCCTACGCATACTACTTGGTTTACATATGCACACACCATCAGCAAAATTCAGAGAAATGGCGGGCATACCCACACTCCGTGAAAGGATCAAATATCAACGCATCAGGTATTTCACCAAAATACAAGCGTATGGAAGGGAGCACATTGAGCGTGTCCGAAAGCTTTCAGGACTGTAAATGCTGGATTTAATGCTGCATTTTTCTTTTTATTTTTGTCCGAAAGCTCTTACTTTATATGCAGCATTAAATGCAGCATTTACAGCACTAAAAGCTTTCGGACACGTTCTTTATTTCTTCTCTGACACCTCTAATTCCGAAATTTAGCCGTAATCGCCAGCTCCCCAGTTTCTTCTTGAAAATTCAGCGTAAAATTTAGCATCTTCGCTGAATTTTTCGATGAATTTTATGCTGAATTAATGCTGCATTAACTGAGCGAAAATTTAAGTCCGAAAGCGAAATGCTGCGTAAAATCCTGAATTAATCAGCATTTTCGTTCGTTTCCGAGCTTTCGGACACGCTCATTGTGTACGAAAGCATCCTGTCAAATCCGACAGTCAGAGGGAATTCCAGAAGCTCGTGGCCAGTATGGAGATGGAGAGAAGACTTCCTAGAAGCTTACCATTTGCAGATACACCACCATAGAAAATGCCACGGAAAAACGCCTATGGTACTTTCCTTTAAAGAATCGAAAATAGACTTACTTGTAAGTAGAAAACGGTCTGCTTCCAATGAGTATACTGAGACTCTGGTCCTGTGCTGAAACCTACTCGCTTGTGACATTTAGTGAACTCAATTGTGAAGTAGGCTACGATGGCCTGAACGTAGTCATTGCGGCGAATCTAGGAAAAAAAATCATACAGATAAAAAAAACTCAATCAATCATTTATTTATACCATATTATCCACTCGATAGCATAGGCTGACAACAAGATAGACGTTCGACAACAAACTGCCTAGATCTTTCAGCCTTAATCGTCTCAGCTTATGATGTGTTTACCAAAATGCTTCCAAGTGAAACCCAATCCTTATTGCTATGACTTTATTATAGTAACAAAAAGTAAATATATATATATATTTAATTTATGACCCACCAAATGTACAAGGCGACAGCGGATTAACAGGAAAAGACCACACAAGTAAAAATCAACATAAAGCACGACTATTTAGACTGAATGACTAAGTGGAACGAAAAAATTCATGAAAAACATCATTTAGTGAGTGTGGTGTTCCCCAGTTGCTTCTACAAACTTCGCGAAATTCCATTTATTTTTCAATAGTGCCCTTGCCGTACTAATAAACAACGACTCCAACAGTCTTTGGCCAATGTAAGTTGCAGAAAATCCGGACGTGCAGAGAATCCGGTCGGAAAACCCTGACAGTCTGTCCGCACCGAAAACTATCACAGGTAAGGTCCCTCTTTTTTCATGTTGATCGGAAGGGGTAGCGCCTCCTTTTAATTGCAGAAGCACAGATACGTATGGGTGTCCTGCATACTCAAATAGTAATGATTCCTCACCTGTAGGTTGAATGGTGCACTGAAGGGGATAGTCTCCTTTGTAATTGTGTACAGATCTACCTCCCGGACTAGACACGAGTTCGACACGACCTGAAAAGAATCATTCTTGAAAGAGCAGTCTAGTAAAATAATTGCCTTTTTGCAGATACCATGGTATCTGATATACGGTCTAAAGTCGTTTTTGCAGTTATCGTGGTATCTGATACCACGGTCAAAAGGAGTTATTGCAATTGTCGTGGTATCTGGCCAGTTACCGTGGTAACTGATACTCGGATATCACGGTCCGACCGTGGTATCTGAAAAGTCATCTCGCTTTCATCAAATTTTGTCAAACTGGCGAGAAAGAAGTTCAGCACTTTGATGTAACTGCACAAACGACTAATCCTTTCTCCATTGTTTCGTTTTGTGCCTACGGATTTTTAGCGCATTTTTGGCCTTGCCGAGTTTTGCCCGTCACACGACGAAACGTTTGCCGGGATCATCAACGTCTGCTGACAACTCTTTCACGAATAAGAGTCTGAGAAGCTTTTGTTTATTACTTCTTTTATTTGCTTATAGTTTTCACACTTTTGAACCACGGCGCGATCAGTTTTCAAATGTTTTGCGATCAGCCGCCGCGTCGGAGAGCAGGAAGGCTGGACACAGTCGACAAGCGCTAACGAGAAAATCGCTACTTTCAGATGGAAAGTAATGGTATGTTCGAAAAACTTTTTTTCTGATCCATTTCACGGGGAAAAGATCATTTCTAGTACGAGTTGTCCTTTAAAGGACCCGTCGTGTCTATAATCCCAATGCAACCTCATTCCGTAACTGCCCAGAGAACCAAATTCGGTATGTTACAATCTAAGCTCGCTAACGATACCTCGCTAATCTTCGCACTTGCCACGATTCACTATTTCCCATGCGCATTATGCTGCCGACGAGTGTTGCGCATTATGCTACTGATGCGTATAACCGGTTATCTAAGAATTTTGCCGAGTCCTTGCTAGAAGTCAATGGATCTGGGAAAAGGGTTAAAACAGCCAAAGCCGTGGATAATCTGTTAAAAGCAGATTTACAGTTTTCAAATAGTTTTGAAACTGGAACATACATAGTAAATAATGCGAGGTCGGCTTCAATATATCAGGCTAGGCTTTGAGCGTGTTTTCACCCTTCTAGCAATAGTATCCACGCTCGGGAGCGTAGTAAGCATAGTAACAACGATATCTACAACGTGATTGGCCTGATTCAACTCGTGGCACGATATATTGCCGAAAAATAGAAAAAAGCTCGCCAGCCTTGACGCCAAAAAGCCAGGATCCGTGACGTCATGCGTAGTAACTACGGTAGGTAGGTGGACTGACACCACAGCCAAAGTCGTTTTTGCAGTTACCGCCGTATCTGATATCTAGATACCACGGTCCCGACCGTAGTACTGACCGCGGTATCGGGAACAATAAAATAACTAAAATAGTTTTTTGTCAAATTGGTGAGAAAGAAGTTTGACAATTGTGACTTCTCAAGTATTACTTGCACATTTGCTGCCATACTTTTACGTACGTACAAAATCTGGAAGTACAGTAGAGGTATGCTTATGTGAACAGTTACTTTAATGTGAACACTGCAGTTCTGGTCTAAATGGTAGACTGAAGATCCAAAATATCTGTACTGGTGTCTTCAGCTGCCCTTCTTACCTACTTTGGCTAACTGGTAGTTAGCTTTAGACACAGCAAGTGCGTGGAAATGGCAAAGTCCGAAGTCAACAAACGTTCACATAAGCATACCTCTACTGTACTTGATCCTTACGCACAGATTTTAATTAATTTCGTGAACCTGGCGTGTACTCCCTTTTTAAGAACCTCCGCGTACAGTTAAATCAAAAGCGAAACTAATTCGTATTACTCTGAATGACAGACGCACATCCTGAAGTGTTCGAACCCTTTATTCCCGGGCCCCACTATAGTCACACCTGGTAATAACGCCGGTAATAAGACCGTCTTACGATCGAAATTGGGAAGAAAAGACGCTAAAACGTAAAACAGACGAGATGGAAAAATCCATCTCCGTCATTTTGAAACGTAATTACAGGCCACAGTCACTGACTTTAGCTAGTTTGTTTACATATGAGTGATGATGGTGGTAATATCTTGAATTTCTTCGGTCCAGCTCTGACCACGATGAAACATAAGAGTGGGTAATAACCAAATCAACGAACCAAATTACGTACAGATATGACTGAATGTGGCCCGGGCATTACTCACTCGTTGTGTCCCGTGGATAATCCGTAATCACGTCCGCACTCGTTGGTCATGTGTTTTGATTTGGCACTACGTAATCACGTTTCATAGTTGTGTTAAAGTGCCACTGGGGTTGACTGAGTCCGATGTTTTGTCATTCTAAGCGTTCAAACAGATGATTAGGTCGGCTGAAGAAACACAACACATTCTTTTATATGTTGTGAATGGCAGAACAATCAGACATACCTGCTTGGGGTCAACAACGTCGACTAATGGCTCAGCGACTGCCACTTTACGAATGGAGGACATGTTGAAGCCGTAAACATCATCCCACCAGTTGATCTTGTCGTCTTTGTACTGCCTATCCTCAATCGCCTAAAGAATGAAAGGTTCAAGAGGGCATTCTATTGCTAATTCATCGGTACATTATTATCAACCGCAGCCAAGACTTGGCCTACTTGGATGCAGAATATTTTAATCCAACAAGATTCACCTCTATCCAACAACCCATTCGGCACTTCAATCAATAAATCAAATTTATTAACCAAATATCTTGAAGGGCAGGTCATACTCATGACAGTAATTCATTCAGCTTCAGTAGTATTTCCATTCATGTGTGTAATATCTTCTCTGTGAGCACTACACTGATTATCACGCTTGCCACGTTTGTCTTCTTTACGTGACTATCAGGCTCCCGATCATTAATCCCGAGAAGCTTATTGGTCCGAGGACAGGTTATGCAAATTTTGCCAAGATTGTCATCCAATGCAAAAAGACACATAAAGAGGCGAACTACAGCCGAAGCCTTGTGTAAGCATAGGTAAGTTTCAAAGTGGTAAAATATCTCAGAACATCTTAGAAGAAATGCTATGTACTGATGTTTGTAAACAAATTATGTACCACATGTTCGTAAAAAAAATCAAGAAACTGAGAGGATGAAATGCGCAGGACATGGCAAAAACCGATTGCCAATGCTCCTCTCGGAAAGCGATACCCAGACGACTTATGCATGCCGCACATTTCGGGGACCCTCAAACTAAGGGTAAAATGTTCCCGGTCGCCCTACAGCTAGTCAACTGACCGTTTCCTAAATTATAACGATTTTATTTTCATCCATAAAAAGGATAACAAAAAACGTATAAGAGGAAAGCAACCAAGACACTACGAGAACATTACCTACCTACATAACTAAACAATTGTAAAGGAAAGTTCTTCCACTGATTGAGTTTGTTATATCGTCGTATATAATCTGTCCAACTTCCGTTAGCGGTTTTTGAGCCTTATAAGGCTCGGGTCGGATTTCTTACCTAGTATAATTGCTATTCAGGTTTCCGCCAGCACGTTTAGGACTACAATAAATCCTATCATAACAGCTCAGATTAAAGGTGCTTTAGCACTGTTTTAAGTGGTTACATGACCCTTTCAAACTTGCTTACGTAAAGGACGTGTTTTTTCTGTCTCGTAACGTAAGGATGTAACAAATTCTGCGAATACATTCCATTCGTAAGACTAGCTCTAATAAGGTATGGGTGGATGTATATAAATTCCCGATAAAAATACCCAAAGACGGAAATATTTGGGAAAATGGTGAAGGGGGAGGAACTGTTTCAACAAATACTGGGAAGCAGAAGTTTTAGGGATACAAGAAATTTGGGAATATTCCTTAAGGTGGCCACGAGCACAGGGAAAGCTTTCTGTAAATAGGTGATGAGGTTATAGATTTGTTTGGTTATTCCTATCGCCCTTTAAGCTTTTACGGAATAAATCTTATCTTATCTCACTTGCGGAAGAGTTTAAATATGGAAGTTTTAGACGAAAAATCGTTGACTTTATTACAGAAAAGGACTTTCTTTTCAATCCCAAGCATGACGACCAAAAACAAAAATGATAATGAATCATTCTCTAGGCAAGTGATATGCCCGACTCAAATTCAGCCTCGCACTAGTAAGCATAGTTACAGAGCTGCTGGAACTGTCTAGACCATCCTTTCAAAGGCTCTCGTATGGGGCGGGGGACGCCCCCCCCCAATGGTGTCGATAAAGAAAAATTTAGTAGACGCGTTGTGCCACTATCTTTCTTCAAAGCAGTCGATAATTAAATACAATAGACGGTAAAAATTACCAGCAAGTCGGTAAATATCTTGCCCATACGAACATTTTGGCTAGTAACGCCTCTGAATTATAAACTTACCGTTACGTAGAGTGAGGCGCGATCCGGGAAGAGCATTCCATTAGGTGCTAGCCACTTGTCGCGGGCGTACAAGACAGTGTCCAACATGGATTCGTAGAAAAGGCAGTAGCCCATCCACTCGGAAATGATGATGTCCACCTACAAGAACACTGGAGGTTGAAACGGAAATACAAAATTTGGGAGATACCCTTTGTGGAATAAAATCCTTTTTTAATGTCTCTATCTCTTTTTTTTTGTCGACAAAAGCGGACAGAGTGAGATTCGAATAACTAGTGCGAAGCGAAATAAGTAGTTGCAGTTAGCCATTATCAATTTCTGTGCTTTCAAGCGAATGATGGAGGCCATCATCTCATTATCAACACATATGACAGATAGAGTGAAACAGATCCACAAGCTGATGAGTAGAAAATCTGCAATCTGCTTTGCACTGTCTTTAGAGTAGGAAGTGAAGCTATTATTTTCTTTTCAGTACCGTAGACCCATATTTTATTATCTCTGTCACTAGTGTTGATAATGAGACAATGAGGGACTTCCAGAAACCAATGCACTTCGAGCGCTGACTGAAATAAGGCGAATTCTCTGCACTTCACTTCACCGTTATTTTATTTTACAGTTACAAAACATGAAAGCTTCTCAAAACTTAGCTTTTGAGCGACACATCAACTCAAAAATGTGGAAAAAATAAGAACTACCTGCGAAAAACAATGCATTTCCAGTTTTTAAACATTTCTAAACGTAACGGAAAGAGCTCTTACAGAAACGGCACACTGGCAACGGAAGTGTACATTCCATCGTTATCCAAACTGTTTCACACGCAGCGCCCTAATCGCTAAATACGGAAAACAAGACCATCTGCCGAAAAGATAGAAAAACATTTCTTGGAGAGTCACAGTGATAGACGCGAGTTGATTCATTGACTTCAAATGATCAAACAAACAATTTTAATTGCAATTATTGGGCTAGCTTTGGTCTGGAGTTCGCCAGTAACCCAGGTAAATAACTTTTTTCTGATTTCCGACTAGGTGAGGCATATTAATATACCTGTGTTTTAAGGTCGATATGAATTTCGAATAGGCTCAATGCTGTTGGTGCAGACTAAAACCCATTTTCCGAATCCGACTGAAGAATTTCGGAACAAGAGCGAAATTAAGACCATGTACGAACCAAGCTCCAGAAAAGGCAAACTACTAAGCGTAAGCTACAAATAGGGTACGCAAGGGTTGTAGCAAACCGGGGCAAGTACAGAAGAACAGCTTTAGGAAAACTTCACGCTTCTTTTTGCGATCCGGCTGTGCTTTTCTCAGTTAGTCTGTTTGACATTTTTGATAAACGGGATCCACCCAAAATAAGGATAGATTATTTTCGTTGCAAGTTTCTTCTGTATCTACCCGGTCCCATAGTAATTCTAAGAGCATTACATTTTACGGAGCTACCAACCATTTGGCTCGGCTGCAAGAATTGTACACCGATTTCCGTCAGAAACCTAGTCTACGTCTGTTGCCGCATCACCGACTGATTAGACTTTTTTTTTATTGATAGTGTAGGCCTATGTTATGGTCGTAAGCTATTCTTTTGTTGTTAAACATTTTGTGGGTTATAAATATGCTTACTTACTAATTTGGCAAAAATGCTATTCGATTGTCTAGAAACTAAGTAATAGAAATTAGCTTTGATCGAATTTTCTATTAGGACGATGTCCGTCAAACTGAATCCAACCAATTAGACGAGCCTTCAACCCCTTCATGGTGGCAAAGTGTCGTCCAAGCAGTCCGTAGCTGGTTTAAACCAACGACATCGTACTCTCTCAACCTCACCACAAGACGACCATGGTATAATGATGTGAATTTGGTCAACAAAATTGGAGAACCAATCAAACCATTGTTTACATGAACCAGACATTAAACTTTGGATATGACCCTAACTGTAGCCTACAATAGTTTGCAAATAAAAGGAAGAAATCTTGTCATGACATGACCGAGGGGATACTCACTCACTGGCAACTAGTGTACACCCATTCTTGGCACCAGTTGTACACGTTTGGGGATCGAGTATCCCCATGGACATGACCCTAGGGGCGATTCTGGCGGTCTGGAAAGCTCCGCGAGCTTATGCGCCGGCTATTCTTGCGACTTCGGCTAAAAGCCACTTCACTTTCAAGAGCTGTTTTCGCGCTCCGCTGGTGTCCGCGAGAAGTTGTAAAGGTGCAACTGAGGAGCAACGACTTTTTGCTTGTTCTTGCGCCCTGCGGATTCTCGCTTTGCTGTTCGGAAAGCGAATCCAAGAGATCGCCAGAATCGCCCTTAGCTCAGAACGAAAGACCATTAGGGGTTCTCTTTATGCTAGCCACATGGTTCCATGAAACGTAGATGTCTACAAGCTATGGGTGTAAGCAGCCGCTCAACATTTACTGAAGACGTTCGCAAATTTTAGGCACAGCTGTTGAGACAGAAGTTCTGAGCATTATCCGTTCTTCGCGAATTCAACTCACAAGCAGTAAATACAGGCTAAGAATGACATGTGGCAGGTACACTGTCCTGACTGTGTGTCATAAGGAAAGACTAGAGAAAAGCTCATGACCGACTACCACGGAAGCAACATGGATACTAAAAGTTCGAACGAAAAGCATAATAGCCCCAATTAACATACCCACTAACACTAACCACACTAATAGTCATGGAACCCTGCATCTAAGTCTTTTAATATCTATATTGGCACAATTGCATTCACCATCAGGAAATACGCCACCAAGCTAAAAGCTTAACGCCAAATCTAATAATACATAAAAATAACAAAATTAAAAGGAAAGAAAGGGTTTCAAGTTTAACACAAAACTATGACACAAGTTCACGCAAACACACTGCCTTACCTTTTCGATGCCATCTGGAAGGGTGACCTCTTCCACCTTTCCTTTCAGAATTGTGACTACGTGGCTGAGATGGTTCTCCTCCACAATTTTAATGGCATTGTCGACAATGTTAGACATGTCGATACCAATGACCTTAGATGCTCCTGCTTTGGCTGCAAACATTGACAGAATGCCAGTACCACATCCAACATCAAGAACGATCTTGTCCTGCAGAAAACTTAGTTGAGAAAAAAATCTAATGTTGCAGCTTCATGACTTCCCTGCTGAGCCTTTTGCGAGTCTGGATAAGATTCAACAAAAGAAGCCTTTGGGCCACAACCACAGTTAAGCAACATAAAAGATAATATTATTACTTCAAGAATCCTTGGCAAAAAAATCATCTCATTCTAACTTCTACCAATGGCACATACTGTATGGTTAGCATCACTTTCAAGGATAGATTTTTGTTAGGTGCTGTGGATTACCAAGTTATGAATAATGTAGCATAAAATAGCCTTACCAAAAACTTTGCCAAGAATCAGTGATAAAGAATAAAGGTAAGCATTGACAAATAATAGGAGACAGGTAAAGAAAAAAGACAAGAATGGCAAAATAACAGAGACCACTTAACCCCGACTTAGACAGATATGTGTTCAAATGACACTAAACTTTTCTTTCTGAAGAGAAGGTAAATTCAGAAACAGCACAAGTATCAATAGAGTAAGGTAAGGTGGAATTTTACTGAAATAGAAATAGTAGTGAATAAAATGCCGGACTTGCCAGTGGCTTACAAAAATGGTAAGTAACAAAGATCCTGAACAAAATTACCTTGAAAAGATGTTTGTTGTGGTACATTGAGTTTCTGTATGTCAGAGTTCTGACTTCATCCTTCAACATCTCTTCATGGATGCCAAAGTGTGCATAGCTGTCAAAGTAGTAGTCCTTTGATGTCATGTCTTTTGCATTATCAGGAATGACAGGTGCAGGATCGGTCATTTTTGCTTTTGCCAAAGGAAAGGGTACTTGAATCTGAAAAATGGAAATAGCTATAAAATCAGACAATTTTTTTTACTTAGCCACTTAGGGCTTCTTCCCTTCATGCCATGCTGTGTCAGCAGACCAGTATCTAACAGAAACCAGCAACATTGTTGAGCTGGGAGCTGACCTTTGTTTTACTTTATGTGTGTTCAAATCTCCAACCAAAAACTACAACTATCCTTAATACAGGCAAGTCTCAAATCTCACGTCCAAAAAATGAGACAGAACAATCTAGACGAAAGCTCTTTTTCTAACCCTGACAAAAGTGCACCCTCAATTTACGAAACTGGCACTGCTTAGCAACACATGCAAAATTTGAAGAAGAAAATTAAGAGCCAATATTTCAAAGTCCAGCTGGCATAGCCTACTGTGTTTACAGTAAACTACTGGATATTGAAATAGACTTTTTATGCAAGCATTTAGTAGACGGTTCAAAGCTGCCTAATGGGCATCAATTTTATTGTGTTTTTTTTAACAGCCTTTCGAAGCCTACCCTACACAATTTTTATGTCTCTACTTTGACAACTTTGTAGTAACTGAGTTCAGTTTAACTAACTGGAACCTGGACCCAGTAGCGTATATTCCGATTTGTTTCGGGAGGGGCGACAGCTCAGTGAAAATATATGGCCAAATGCCACCCCCTTTACGGCCGGAAGGCAGAAAAATTTTCGGCGATTTTTTCATTTTTTGACCGTTTTTAACACTAAAAACAGACTAAAATTCGATCCAAATGACGATTTTTGTTAAAAACTAGGTGCAAACAATACCTTTTAATCTTGTAATCATTCACATTACTACTCATAAAACTGTCTCTGAGATCTATTACTGAACCGTGCTGTAAACAATTTCGATTGATCTTCTCAATTTGTATTTTAGCGTACGTTTTTACCGTAAAAAACTTCTTTTCCGGGAATTTCGGGTGAGGATTGCCCCTGTCGCCCGTGTTTCGCACACGTTTTTCGATCGCCCCTGTCGCCCCCCCCCCCTAATATACGCTACTGCCTGGACCTCAAATCAAAATGAGCTTGGAACAGCTCAAACTGCCATGAAGATTTATTTAGAACTTTTTTTTTAGGCCGACTGCAAGGATAAATAAATACGGTTGACAGCATCTCCTGTAGTAGGTCTGACTGGTCTATGACTAAGGCTAAGCAAATTAAAGTTTAACCGAAAAGCCAACTCATTTGTGTATCATTTAATTGGATACACTGAATAATTTGGATTCTGCAAAGGGATTTTTTTATTTGCCACTAGCCTATCTGCTCTAGTTATGAGGCTCAGAATATCTCCAGCCGTCCACACTGCGTAAATTCTACTATGACACGAGAAATTTTAATCTCAACTAGCACAAATGCGGCTTTTCAGTGGGCGGTGGTGAGATTGGTGAAGATTGCTTAGACATAGTGCCCGAACAAAAAAGACCTGATAAATCTTTCTCGTAAGGCATACAGCAAACATACAAGCGCATACAGGCACCACAAAACACACGGAACTTCCACTGTTTTAAAATCGATTATTCGTGAATGGCGGAACAACGAAGTAACCAATTTAAGTAAATAAAAGATGGGTAACTAGAATGTCCTATCCTAGCCCTTTTCGGTTAAACTTTTAAGGGCACAATAACAAAACTTAAATTATAAATAAGAAGTGACAAGAGTCAATCATGCGATTTTTCAGATATCATGAGTGGCGTTTTGATCGCCGATTAGTTCGCAATAGCGTAGCCGTTTAATTTTATGGCATTTTAGACGTTCGCCGGAAGCCGATGGCCGTAGCTGGTTCTTCTAATTTCTTTTTTGTGCTCAACGGCTAATGTCTACCGCCTAAATTCCGGCCGATAGGCGATGGACGTTGCCTCCAACTCCAACGGCTATCGAAAACAGTAAATAAGAAATAAGTACGAATCGGCAAACTTTCGTCTACCGGGAAATTTAATCGGCGATCAAAAACGCCACTATGGTCAAAATCGTTCGCTTACAAGATTCCAACACTTCTAGGGCTAGCAACATGACAGGAAAATGCAAAAATACTGAAATAACTCACGTGGTAGGCAAAGTGGCGGTGCGGCTTTTTTGTAATTGTGATGAAAAGGATGAAACCAAATAAGACGACCGTGACAGAACTGTTTTTATCCGTAACAATTTTCTTCTTTCTTACTGGAGAAGAAGAAGAAGATCTAAAAAGAAAGGAAATTTAGAAATTCCTCTCAGCAATGATATAAAAATGGTTAGTATTCCTAGCCTTGAGGCCTAGTTGTGAAGGGTGGTGAAGGGGCCTGTTAGTTAGTGTTGCTAATTGTCCCAGCAGCGAAGCCACAGCACTTGCAAAAAAAAGAATACCCAAAAGTTGCGATGCTAACTTAAATAGGGTGGCCACAAAATCACCTAGTGGCAAAAATTGGCGATTTTTTTGTAATGATTGCAGGAATTGCTGTGAATTTTCCTGATCAGTTTTACCTATCTAAAACATCTTCAAAAAATATTTTGAAAATACCATTGCATTGCATTCAGGACAAAATTGTCTGTTTTGTAAGGCCATCAGTAAGATGTCCTAGCTATTTAATATTATTTCTTAATATTCAATGTAAATTTAGATGTAGAAAAAAGTAGCTGAACTTGCCTACAAAAATTTGTTGATACTAAGGAGGAAAAGTCAGCAGCCTTTAGCAGCAATAGGTCTATTGGACTATAACCTTAATGATCTTATTCATATTTTCTCATCTAACTCACTTGCTGGGGCTCCCCATGCACTCAAACCAGCTCAAAATACCCAGTTTCATAGAATTTCATTGAAGCACATAGTTCCAAGCTGGTTCCAAGCTGGTCACTAGATGGACAAAATCCTAAAGTCAATGGATGAACATGGCATTTCCTTATGTAAAATACTGTTTTCTAAAGAAGATTTAAGTTTTGATAATGCTGTTATATTTTGACCAGAGAAAATTCCAATCAAAGGTTAGTTTTTGATTGTTTCTGTAAAGCAATAAATTGCTAGGACAGGAAAAGGCCAATATTTCTGTTGAAGAGGGTTAACATATCAAAGTCACTGGAATTCGTAAATTTCACACTGGTTCCGAAATCAGATCTGGGAATGACCATTATTCAAATACTTTTGCAAAAAATCTTTAGGCCACTCGTACACAGGGGCGTCGCAAGGGGGGGTACGGCAGTCTAGTACACTAGCCCCTTTTCAGGCATGGTGCTCAAACGTCTAGCACCATGCCTGGGTGCTGGACGTTCAAGCACTGTACCTTGGATTTCATGTATGGTGCATGGAGTTCAGTACACAGTGCATGCATGAAAAACACAGTTTCTCTCATCACTATTGTGCACCAGCTCGGACAGGGCTGAAATTACCACCATGAATTAGAGAATTCAAAGACAATCCTATCCATATTTTTCATAGCAAAAACAAAAGGACGCGACTGATGATGGAGATGAAAAATCTGAGAGCACCCTATCTATTTTCCATGTAGTCTGCCCCAGGCAGGCCCCAGGAGCCAATATTCTGGTTGGCTGCTAGGTAGAAAAAGCTGAGGCACAGGACACTCTACATGAAAAACCCTTGACTATGTAGAAAAGGAAATGAGGTTTTTCATCTCCATCATCAGTCGCGTCCTTTTGTTTTTGTTATGAAAAAAATGATAGGATTGTCTTTGATTTCTCTAATTCATGGTAGTAATTTCAGCCCTGTCCGAGCCGGTTCTCAGTTGTGATGACAGAAACTGTGTTTTTCATGCATGCACTGTTTACTGAAATCCATGTACCCTACATGAAATCCAAGGTACAGTGCTTGAATGTCTAGCACCCAGGCATGGTGCTAGACGTTTGAGCACCATGCATGAAAAGGGGCTAGTGTACTAGACTGGGGTATGGGGGGTGCAGCACCCCCCCAACTTTTTGAGATTCGGTAAAATTTTGGGCCTAAAATTGTTCGGTATTTCTTCGATCGCAGAACTATTCGGAATATTTATGGGGATCGGTAGTTATACAGAATCCCAAATAGGCTGTCGGCACAAATCTGTTCGGTATAACGATCGGGATTCGGTATAATTGCCAGTATTCGGTAGTTATCACGAATTCAGTGAGAGAATTTCCTGAAATTATTTGGTAATTTTTCGATGCCAGAACTATTCCGTATATTTATGGAGATTCGGTAGTTACACAGAATCCCGAATAAGCTATCGGTCCAGAATTATTCGGTATCATGATTGGGATTCGGTAGTTTATTTGGTATGATATCGAAGATTCGGTAGTTACCACGAATTTTCGACGAAGTTATACCAAATCCGAATATTATTCGGTAGTCTTTCGATCCCAAAACAATTTGGTATATAGGCCTACGGCAGTTATCCAGAATCCCGACCATGCTATCGGTCTAAACTTTTTCGGTATAATAACTGGGATTCAGTAATTTGTGCGGTATAGTTGCCAGGATTCGGGAGTACCACGAACCTCGAAACTCGGAAGAGGTCGAGTGAAGCACTGGTCGCAGACAAGAGGACTGATCTATGATTTCATCGATAGTCCTTACTTTTATCTTGGATCCCCCCAAAAAAATCGAATCATAAATGTTTCGAAAATTCCGCCTGCGGCACTGTTCGTAATATTCTCTATTTTGTAGAAGGGTGCGTCAATTAACTGGGGTTCTAAGCCAGTTTTAGGATTGGGATTTCGAAGCTAGAATCTGGATGGAAATAGTTAAATTTGGCAGGAAAAAGCTAACTTAAAAAAAGTAGTAGTAGCTGCTGTTGCCAAACTTCTTAGAGCCAAAAACGCCGCCTTATAGTTGGCTTATCGTCTTTCATGCTGCCCTGTAAGGTTTTTCTTCCTACGTAATCGTTTCATGTTCTATAATTTAAACCTCGAATTCTCAGTTTCTAGTATTCGGTAAAAATTTTTAGAGATTCGGTAGAATTTTGGCTCTGCACCCCCCCCAACAAAAATGGACTTGCGACGCCCCTGCTCGTACATGGTATATTACTGACTTCGACAGCATAAACCTATTCGGACAACTGGACAGGGTGTCACTAGCCTTTTACCTTTGGGGGGGGGGACGTCCAGTTTGTGCCGACGGACCAAAAAATGTGCCGACAAAAAACGCCGTTGATGCTTCGCGGCAACGGCGTTCATTACCCGCGAGCATAGAATAGAAGTGGTGTAAAACAAATTGTAACGCATCAGGTGCAGTTATTTCTTTAATGTAAATTTGCATATTCAAATTCACATATTCGTTTTTTTCTTTCACCTTGCGCAAAAAAAGTGAAGCTTTCAACGACCATCCCCAGAAAAGGTTAAAGTAAGCACCACAGGTGAAACTTTTTAAATCTGCCTTCTTTCCAGAAAAATTTGGCTATACCTACCATAGAAGTTCTAGCTTTTAATGTGTTTCAAACCCCCAAGAATTTCAATCCTAAAACTCTAACTAAATGAAACACTATTCTTCCAAATAGAGAATAGGCCTACTACGAAATGAGCCGCAGGCGAAATTTTTATGTAAAGCTATCTGTAATGCGTCAATTGAGCTTATTCCTTCGTAAATTCAAATTCACATCTTCGACTTTCCGTTTCATCTTTCGCTAAAAAGCGACACTTCCAACGACTGTACCCAGAATGAGTTAAACTAAGTGCCGCAGGTGAAATTTTTGAATCTATCTTTCTTCAGAAAAAAATCTAGCTTTTAATGAACAAAGTAAAATTGTTCTGAATTACGGCAAAAGAAATATTTTCATGTTAAAAAGACATGCTTAATACTGTGCATCTCCATTGCACACCTTTATTTACTCTTCCTGATTATGAGCACACCAAGAATCGACCAAGAAAAGAAAGAAGCATGTGCAGCCAGATTAACCAAAAAGGGCAGTTTATGTGTATGAACAGATAAACGACCTACAAACAAAATAAGGAGAACAGGTTTGCCGAATTTCGACGACAAGGAACGGAATGGAACTAAAAAGTGTTTTACGTTGCATTAAAAAACAAAAACGGTTTAAGGACGAGACCTTAACTTTCGGGATTGGCCTGACAAAAGTTCTGCCGACGAGACTTTCAGGTTGCGCCCGAGTAATGTTTGCACAATTTGATTTCTTATGCATAAAAAGAACCTGATGTGCAGACAAGATTACCAACGCCCAACAAAATTATTCAGAATTCGATTTCTTCTGTGTTTTTCCCGACAAGACTGTAAAGAACTTTATTTCGTACGAGTAAACAGATGTGCCGATGTGCTGACGAATCTTAAACTTTCGGTACGGTATGCACCCGATAATCATTTACAAAATTGGATTTTTACGTGAAAAAGAACCTGAAGTGCCGACGAGAATACCGACGCCCGACAAAACCATACAGAATTTGATTTCTTCTGTCTTGTGCCCGACAAGACTGTACAGAACTTGATTTCTTACGTTCGAAAAGAACCCGATGTGCCGACGAGTCGACCGACATCCGACAAAAGCATACAAAAGTGTATTCACTTTGTATTTCTTATGTACCAAAAGAACCCTAAGTGCCGACGTGAACACCCAAGGCCCGACAAAAACATACAGAATTTGATTTATTCTTGGGTTTTGCCCAGATAATGTCAGCAGATTTGTATTTCTTGCGTGCGAAAGAACCCGATGTGTCGACCGACGCCCGACAAAAGCATAAATTTTTTATTTAAACTAGCAAACTTTCGCCGGGCTTCGCCCGACGAAAGTACTTTTTCAAGACCTTTGGGGGGGGGAGTCCCCCCCCCCATAGTGACGCCCCTGCAACTGGATTGTGTCTGTTTGTGACTAAAAGCATATTAAATAATAATATTACCATTGGTGAATGTCCGATAGTTGTCCAGGGTGGTTATTCCCCTTCCAAGCCAGAAAGCTTCTATTTACGTAGCAAAAAAAAATTCTGGACAGGTGAAGAAAACATGCAACATTCTGGTCTTTCATTCAACATAATTCACAAAGATGTAAATGCAACGCTGTTCCTGTAAAGGTCAAAGAAGAAAAGAACTCTCGGAGTTTCGATGTTTTACGTTTTTTAGCCCTTAGTGACTTAGCCAACAATCACACCAGTTTGCCACAAACCCCTGACTTTAGATACCGTATGCCAAATGCTGGGTATATCTAGGCTAGCTAAATGCTGAAATGCTGGGTTCTTTGCAAGGGTCCTCTTCCCGATGCGAACCATTGACGTAAGTCTTTCTTTAAAGAAATTTCTTTCATTTTTTGGACTGCTGTGACTGTGAAGTGAGAAAGAGATGCCCAGAGCTTAAGAATTTTATTACTAGTTTGGAACATGATGGACCAACTTGTTGTGTGTTGATTTCTGGAGTTTGTCCCTGCTTAGGAGTGGGCACAAGAGCTTATAGATTTTGGATTTTGGTAACATTAAGCAAGACAAAAATCTTACATCCTACATGCTTTTATGAAATCACTCAGTGGGAGTCCTATGCAAAAATTTTTGAACATTTTACGACTCCCTTATGTATCACCGGCTCTTTCGAGGTATCAGCAGTCAAAGTCAGTCTGTCGATTTGATCCCCCACGAGTGTCAGGAACTCACCTTGCAGTAAAGCAGCGTCAGTAGCAGACTATATTTATTCTGAAAAATCTTTAAGAACCAGGAAAATGGATAAATTTGATAGCAATTGATTTTCGTAAAGGTTTCGATCTCATTAACCATAAGATTTTAATTGGTAAACTTTCTAGTCAATTCAATGTAAGCCCTCATATAATTAGAATAATTGCAAGTTTTCTTTACGAAAGACAACAAATGACTAAATACAAAAGTGTTTTTTCTGACCCGGTTCCCATTTTTTGTGGCGTACCTCAAGGTACTCTTTTAGGACCTCTGCTATTCTTGGTTATGATTAATGAAATTGCAAAGGATATGCCGGATCGGTGGAAGTATGTTGACGATTTGAGTATTACTGAAGTATGCTACCGTCATATTAAAAGTTCCGCAGCAGCAATCATTGAAGACATACAAAATGAAGCGTCTTTGTCCGATATGCAAGTTAACCAAGAAAAAAGCGCTGTTTTAACTATTTCTTTTTTAAAATCACCCCCGCAATTTGAGCCAAAGCTCATTGAGAATTTGGCTGTAAAAAAACTAAAACTTCTTGGAGTAGTTATCACTGAAACTTTAGACTGGGAAGATAATACAGCAGAAATACTCCGTAAGGCAAACTCAAGCCTGTACATGTTGAAGCTTTTATCAAAGCATAATGTCCCAAGTCTTCACATCCTCAGGATTTATACTTCTTTCATAAGACCATTAATGGAGTATGCATGCGCGGTGTGGCATTTTAGCCTAACTGCAGATCAAAACTCTCGTATTGAAAGAATACAAAAACGTGCTCTCCATATTATCCATAAAGGCCCAAAAGTACCCCACTCCCTTCTTCTAAGCACGTACAAAATTGATACCTTGGAGAAACGGAGACTGAACCTATGCCTCGAGATCGGTAAAAAACTTATTTCGCACCCCATCTACAATGAGTTTCTCCCTCCCCCATACAACAATGTTAGGGAAAGGCGAGAGCGAGCGGTCTCTACGAAGGTCCCAATATTCCAACCAGTAGCGGCCAAACACAGCCGTTACCAAAATAGTTTTATACCAAAGATTGTGGATATTTTAAATAGCCTTTGACCATTGTACGTATTTTTAAATGTATATGTTATGTTGACGAATTTGTGCATGACAGTACTCACCAATTTTGGTTTTGTTACCGTGAAAGTGTGAGCGAATAAATCATTATTCTATTTATTCTATTCTATTCACTATGATGCCTTGCAAGCCAAAACCGTACATTGTTTTGATCCCCGTGGCTACCCTGTACATTAGTTGCGTTTTTGATCTGAATTCTCCGTTCTGAATTCTCGATTCTGAATTCTCGATTCTCGTACAAAATTACCGTTTTTGCTCCTCTAGCTTCTCCATTCTCGCTTTTGACAAAAACACTAATTTGACAGCTTGTCTGCCACCCGGTATACCTGTTTGTGCATATTAAACACCGCACCCTGTTGACCAATCAGGGAGGAGAACGGGGAGAGGAGAATCGAGAATTCACTAGCGGAGCAACTTCTCGATTCTGCAGAATTCGGAGGCTTTCCCCGTTCTCGATTCTGCCAAAAACGCAAGAAAAGGAGAATTCGCTTCATCTCAATAGTCCAAAAATGCGAAATAGGAGAATTCGGAGGAGAATCGCGAGGAGAATTCGGATCAAAAACGCAACTATTACCAAGAGTGATAAGATTCGTACAACCTTGCTAAATCACCGAGTGAGACAGCCTTTGAGAGCTTGGGTGTTCCCAACACCCCCGTAAGTTCCCAAAATTTGCAAATGCCTGCCAGTGAGTGATATGCCAAAAGGTTGTAATTGTATTAATTAGGCTCTTGTTTTCAGAATGACGATCCACCTTTTTTAAATGTTGGCACAGAAGTCAGTGCAAAGTACAAAGGAGCCTTCTGCGAAGCCAAAGTCCACAAGGTTGTCAAAATCATAAAATGTAGAGTTCAGTTTAAATTTGGACTCGGGAGTGCCGTTGTTTCAGATGAATGCATCAAAGGCCTTCTTCGGGTTGGAGCAGCGGTAAGTTGAATGAAATCATGAATGTGTTCTAACAATAGTACCTTCTAACAACAATAACAAGTTATTGTTATTGTTGGGTGGGGTAGGCCAGACAATCTAGCCGAAACTCAGGCCATAAAAGGCCCATTGTCTCAATCCCCCAAAAAATACAATTGATGGCACACCATCACTCTAAAATACAATTGATTAAAATCACTCTATACAAAATTGATGACATCATCACTCAAACTCCCGCTCTGTGTCGCGTTCTTACCTTAAAATCTGTCTAACCTTCCTGTCAGCTAAAGGTACCTGGACAGTTCTCTTAATCTGGCTTTCCTAATTATCTCCTGGAGGTCGACCTTCAGGGAGTGGAATGCTTCCAGTCGTTGCCTTGTCCAGGCTGGGCACTCTTGAACAAAGTGTGTGTTTGTCTCTTCTTCTATTCCACGATGGGTACATATTGGAGACTCCAACTAGTAGTTCCCTATTTTCGTTCCAACCTCGTGCAAAGTTACTACGCCGACCGTTCCAACCTTCTCGAAATAGTTACTATTTGCTTACCATGCTCAGAAGCATAGTTGGCGTGGTATCTGTGATCTCTATGACGTATTTGGCCCAGTGAGCCTGCGGCGCGATATTTCTTCTATCAGTAGATATTCCTATAACAGTATACAAGCCACAGCGTTGATTCTGAAAAGGTTATTAAAGTTTAACTGAAAAGACAGTTTAATTTTAGATCTTGTATTTTATATATATTTTAATACAAAATTGTATCTTTTATTTGTTGGGATGTATGAATATGCGTAGGCTACCTATTGCTGTAATTGTTTGCGTAGGCGGTTCTTGTGTTTTTTGGGATCCCAAAACATAAGTGGAGGGAATTATGACATCGCAAAAGTTGTCCGTCTGTCCGTCCGTCTGTGAGCACGATAACTCTAGAAGGGAATGAGGTATTTTAATGAAACTTGGTGTGAGGATTCTTTGGGTCAAGAGTAAGGTCGAGTTCGTAGATGGGCTCTGTAGCCCTACATTGAGGGGTGAGGGAGGGGGTTTAAATTAAGGGACAAACAAATATTTTTAAACAGCTAATGTGATAGTCGATTATGAGGTAAGAAGACATGCTGAACACGATGGTGAAAACCATTTTCTCGCCGGATAAGTAGTTCGCCCGGAATCCGGCCAAAACTGGAAACTTTGTTATATATGTAAAAGTTTTATTTGAAGTTGATTAGATGTTCGATTATGGGGTAAGAAGACATGCTGAACACGATGGTGAAAACCATTTTCTCGAGGGACAAGTAGTTCGCCCGGAATCCGGCCAAAACCGGAAAGTTTGTTAAAAGTAAAAGTTTTATTTGAAGTTGATTAGATGTCCGAATTAGGGGTAAGCAGAGATGCTGAATCCGTATATGACAATCATTTTTCGCCGGACATATAGTTCGTCCGGAATCCGGCTGAAACCGGAAAGTTTGTTGTAGCCTAAGTTAAATTTTTATTTGAAGTTGATTACATATTGGATATAGGGGTAAGGAGATACGCTGAATTCGTTTTTGAGCTTTATTTTTTCACCGAAAAGTAGTTACGGAATTGCGCCGAAACCGGAAAATTGGCAGAAGTAAGGCAGTATCGTTTCGATCGGTTTCGGCAAAACATATATGACATGTAGGGAAACACACATGCTGAATCTATATCTGAACTTGGTTTTCTCAGATGATTAGCTATTAGGCCTTAGGCTAATCTTTTTCTAAATTTTGAGAGTAAAAATATTTAACAAGAGCTGTAAGCTCATATGGCACTTGCATGTGTTGAGATGTAGTGTTTGATCAAAAGTACTTTTAAGGTTACCTTTGCGGTTCAGATGCGCACTTTAAGGGAGCTAGAGAAAACGTATTTTGTTTTAGAACTTGGCTGTTATGATACGCACTTTATAGGCGCTAGAGATTCATCTGTAAGAAAAACTATTGAGACAAAACGGTCACAGGCCCTTAGGGATCATTGATATATACCGTTTGTAAAAAGTGTTTTTTTTCACTTTTTCGGTTAAAATGTGCACTTTAAGGGTGATTGAATAAATTTTTAAGCAAAACCCTTGTGGCACAAATGATCATGGGTTGAGATGTATCGTTTGATAAAAAAAAGTAGTTTTCGACCTTGCGGTTCAGATTCGCACTTTAAGGGAGCTAGAACTTCATTTGTAAGCAAAACCCTTGAGGCAAAAATGATAATGGGCTCATGGGGATCATGATAATGTATATTTTGCTTAAAAGTTTTTTTCTAAATTCACGGTCAAGATTGGTACTTTAAGGAATGTCGGATTTGGAAAGTGGCGATTTCTGAGCCAATCTTATCGAATCTCTAATATTCCAGCCCAGTTCTATCGTCCTAGCACATCTGGAAGTACCTTAAATCGCGATCACCCCCCCCCCCCTCAAACTCCCCCACAGTCGCCGGAGCCAATCCGGTTCTGTAAGTGATTTATCCAGAGCATCTCTTTATTTTTCCCACTAAGTTCCATCCCGATCTCCCCAGTCTGAGCCGGTCACGTATTCCCCCCCCCCCCATTGTTGTCGAATCCGGTCCGGGTGACAAAGGTCACCAGAGACATGGCCTCTGATCAATTATCAAATTTCACTCAAATCCGATCAACCGTTCCAAAGTTACGCATAACTGAATATTCCGGATTCCCCCTCCCGCTACTCCCCCCACGACTATTGGATCATGCAAATTTTTGTTTATAAGTCATTTTGATCGGGTCCCTGATTCGCCTCCCAAGTTTCGTCGTGATGTCCCCAAAACCGCCATTACCGGATTTCCGAGAAACTCCCCTCCACCCCCACCCCCCTAGTGTCCGGATCCAGTCCAAATGTATAAACGATTTATCTGGAGCAGATGCTTGTTCTTCCCAGCAAGTTTCACTCCGATCCCTCCATTCTAACCGTTTCTCGAGATTTCCGGTCTCCCCCCCCCAACTCCCCCATAGCTGTCGAATCCGGTCCGGACTTCAAATGAGACATCTAAGGTTATGCCATTTAATCAGTTATTAAGTTTCATTCCAATCCGATCACCCGTTCGAAAGTTACACGCTACTCCGGTTTTCCGGATTCCCCAGCCCTCCACTCCCCCCAGGGTGGTCGGATTGGGAAACTGATTATTTCCAGGTTAGTCCGGTCGGGTCCCTGATGCTCCTGCCAAGTTTCATCGTCCTAGCACATCTGGAAGTACCCCAGTTCGAAAAAGTGTGAGAAAAACTACTTAATTTTCAAAATTCCCCGGCCCACCACTCCCCCCCCCAGATGGTCGGATGGGGAAACTGATTATTTCCAGGTTAGTTTGGTCGGGTCCCTGATTTTCCTGCCAAGTTTCATCGTCCTAACACATCTGGAAGTACCCTAACTCGAACATGTGGGACACAAAAATTCGGACCGACCGACCGACGGAATTGCGATCGGTATATGGCACTTGAGCCAGAGGCTGCAAGTGCCATAAAAACACTTCTGGCGAAGACTGGATCTGGCGAAGACAAAACCTAATTGTCTGGATCAAATATTGAATTTTTGGGATCCCGTCGAAAACTTTGGTCTTGTTTTCTTTGTAATGTACTCGCCAATTTTGGCGGATAGAAATAAAATCAAATAAATACACTGAATTATTTTGACTCTGTTGAGGGATACTTTTTTGTCACAACAGGCTCTCGTAGTGACGTTGAGAATTCAGACCTCGTTCTGATCAAACTCACAGTTAAACTGCGCAGTTTGAATTACAGTGAGGACGTGCTTTTTGGGATCCCGAAACGTAAGTGGAGGGATACCTATGACATGGCAAAAGTTGTCCGTCCGTCCGTCTGTCCGTCCGTCCGTCTGTGAGCACGATAACTCTCGAAGGGAATGAGATATTTTGATGAAACTTGGTGTGAAGATGGGCTCTGTAGCCTTACATTTAGGGGTGGGGGTTCAAATTATGGGTCAAGCAAAAAATATTTTTAAACAGCTAATGTGATAGTCGATTGTGGGGGAAGAAGACATGCTGAGCACGAATATGAAAACCATTTTCTCGCCGGACAAGCAGTTTGCCCGGAGACCGGCGAAAACCGGAAAGTTTGTTTGAATTAGTAAAAGTTTTATTTGAAGTTGATTAGATGTTCTATGTAGGGGTAAGAAGGCATGCTGAACATGAATATGAAAACCATTTTCTCGCCAGACAAGTAGTTCGCCCGGAATCCGGCCAAAACCGGAAAGTTTGTCAAAAGTAAAAGTTTTGTTCGAAGTTGATAAGATGTCCGATTGAGGGGTAAGAAGAGATGCTGAATCCGTGTATGACAATCATTTTTTAGCCGGACATATAGTTCGTCCGGAATCCGGCTGAAACCGGAAAATTTGTTATAAGTTAAATTTTTATTGGAAGTTGATTAGATGTTGGATAAAGGGATAAGGAAATACGGTGAATTCGTTTTTGAGCTTTATTTTTTCGCCGGACAAGTAGTTATGGAATTTCGCCGAAACCGGAAAATTCGCAGAAGTAAGGCACACACATGCTGAATCGATATCAGAACTTGGTTTTCTTAATGATTAGCTGTTTGGCCTTAATCTGTTTCTAAATTTTAAGAGTACAAATGTTCATGGAGTCTGGCGAAGGTTGGATCTGGTGAAGACAAAACCTATTTGTCTGGATCAGATATTGAATTTTTGGGATCCCATCAGAATCTTTGGTCTTGTTCCTTCTATCAAAAACAAATGCCAAGAAGAAAATCAAATGCCTGGCCGCAGTTGGAAGAGTCCCAAAATGCAGAGTAGCAAGTTTTTTTATTGACAGCATGCAATTTTGTGCTGTCGATGATCCTGAATATTTGAAATTAGGCTACATAGAGGTACAATAAGGTTGAAAGATCTTTCACACGAAGAAGCTAACAGTATTCGGCGGCAAAAATCGAGGTAGTGTAAAAACGAGGACAAGTACCCCTCACTAAAAAAAACGCCTAATTTAGGTTGAAGCCAAACATCCAGAGAAGAATCAGTTCCTAGAAGCTGTTGTCAATAAGATTCAGGACTGCTCTCAGTATACAGTCGTTTTTGACGATGGCGACATCACGACCCTCAGGAGGACTGCTCTATGCTTGAAGTCCGGTCGCCATTTTGCCGAAAGCGAGACGCTTGACCAACTCCCTCTGACGCATCCAGAACATTTTGGAACTCCCGTGGGAGGGAGCAGGCGGGGAAGGAGGAGCCAATTGTTGTAAGTTGATTATTTGATTATTATTATTTTTTAGCTAATGATAATTAAATAATTCTTACCTACATCTATCATGACGTCATTCGATGTCCCGAGTCCGATTCTTATATCCTCCCTAACGCTACGCTGAGTTCGTCTGAGTTTTCAGATACCATGGTATCTGATACCACGGTAACTGGATCTGGATTTTGTCGTTTTTGCAGTTACCGTGGTATCTGATACTACAGTTGCTTTGCAAAAACCACGATTACCGAATTTGCGCTTATAGAGGTTGTTACGGTGATGCCATCTGCATTCCGTACGTTTTAGTTATGCCGCCGGTAGGCAGTGTTAAGCCCCGTCTGCATTACCGTAAACCGACCGTTTTACGGTCGACCGTTTGACCGTTACGGCAGTGAAGACGGGTCTTTCTCTACGGACGGCCGTAGCCGTAAAACGGCGGTACTGACCCGGGACCCCTCCGTAACCGTAAAACGGACGTAGTGGAGACTGCTTTTTTGTCACAGTCCCATGTAACTCTTTCTCAACTGTTTTTCAAGTCACATATAAACTGGTTTTTAAATTTCAACACAAGATTCGCCTATTTGGGACTAAAGTAGACCACATTTTTGCGGTTACGGACCTAATGAAGACCACATTTTTGCGGCTACGGACCGTCCGTAAAACGGTCGGTTTACGGCAATGTAGACGGGGCTTTACTCCCTTCCGTCGCCTGTATCTTTTATACTGTCGCGGCCACTCTATATTATCTGTTAACTCTTTGGTCATTGTGACTCACGCGGTGTGAGTCACCTTCTTCTAGACACTTCTTTCCGGGCTTTTGACCGGCAAACACCTTTTACCTAAGGTCGTTTACTTTATTTTGTAAGTACCTCTGTCAATAAAACCTTATGTTTATTTACGGACCATAGGTCACTTCTATGAGTCTCGTTTAAGCTCCTTAGAGTGGGCTGGCCTGTAAGGCCTAGTGTATGATGGGTGGTTGATAACCTGTTGTGTGTTCGGTATGCAAACCATGGTGTGAATCGACCAGGGGAATCCATAATGAACCCGTGAAGTTCTGCACGTGTAGTGGGCCACCAACGCCCTAGGCCATCCTGACTCCGATGATTGTATACCTGGACATTTACCATCTTATGTCCGGCTTACTACACCCCTCGCCATAACATCAGGTTGAGAGTGCAAACTCCATATACAAATACAGTCATCGTAACAAGGTCATCTCAAAGGAAAAACTTATATCCACTCATATTACAAGTGTCAAACTTCTTTCCTACCAATTTGACAAAATCCTAGGCTCTTCCATCAGATACCACGGTAACTGACCAGATACCACGATAACTGCAAAAACGCCTTTTGACCGTGGTATCAAATACCACGGTAACGGCGAAAACGACTTTATACCGTGGTATCACATACCGTGGTAACAGCAAAAACGCAACTATGGTGTGGTGACTGGAGCTTTAGTGCTACGGCACACTTACGCCATACACAACTATCTCCTTGTGTGATGTCTTTGGCAACGGAAGACTTCAGAGATAAGTCGTTTAGGTACTGTAGACGTGTGTTGCCTGTGACGGTTATTAAAGTTCAGTTACTGCGTTTTTTAATAAAATGTAAAGAAAAACACTACATAGGAGACCTTGAAGTACACGTCCCACTTTTTACTGTTTATGTTTCAGTATTCTAAAATAGTTGAATACTGTAAAACGAGGCTCTGATTTCAAAAAATTAATACACACGGCTTTGGCTGTTTTAAGCATTTCTCTAGGCCCGTTCACTTCTAGTAAAAACAGGGAAAAATTTACATAATCGATTCTTGTGACGAGCGAGCTCATCGTTAGCAATCGTTGAGATCATGTTACGAATCGAAAATAGCCAAACAATGCAATTGTGAATATCAGGGATGTGTCCCTAGAGGGGTCAGAATACACCGTATCAAATTCGGGTCAATAATGGGTGGAGCGATTACAGAAGTAAGCTGCATTGGCATTATTCAATTCAATACTTTATTCCGGTGACAAAGACCATAAATAATCACTAACAAATTAGAAACAACAGAAATAAGAAAAGGAACAATCACACATTTAACCGTTCTCGGTGGGCTCATACATATTCAACCAAACTGGAAGCGACAAACGCAATAGCGGAGAACTAAGCGATAAAATCAACTGGTTTTCAGATGCTAAAAGCCTTTCTCGCAAAGAGACTCTATTAGCGGTGATGGGTTATAGTTGGGATGGGTTCTTTAAGAAACAACTTTGACTCATCAGAAGTTGAGGTTTATTGCTCGGTTTATTGCAGCGTCTGGATGAAAATGTCACTGTCCAGAGTTGAATAACGAGAGTAAGAAGCGTACCTCTACTGTTGTTTGGCGCGTGTTGTAAGTGTCTCGAGGTGAGGTGTTCAAACAAGAAAATTTGCTTAAAGCACACCTCGCACTATTTACTGTTTATGTTCCAATATTCAAAAGTATTTGAGTAGTTTAAAACTATAGCCTCTCCTTTTAATAAATTATCCACTGCTTTGGCTGTTTTAAGCCTTTTCCCAAGCCCATTGACTTTTAGCAAAACTCGGCAAAATCCAGATAACCGGTTTTACGCATCAACAGCATGATACGCGAACACTCGTCGGGATGCAGCACAATGCGCATGGATAATAGTGAATCTTGGCAAGAGGGAAGATTAGTGAGGTATCGTTAGCGGGCTTAGAATGTAACATGAAATTTGGGTCTCCGGGTTTAACAATTAACGAATGCAATTTACGGAAGAAGGTTGCATGGGCGTTATAGACACGACGACGAGAACAAAACGAGATTTTCGGGTTTTTTTTTATCGATCAGTGGATTATATCTCTCTAAGATAGTATTCGAGAGATATGAAGAAAAATCGAATATTTCGGCTACACTTCCGGTAATCGTCCTCAGCGAAACAAAATCTTACAAATCCATAATGCAGAAAACAAACACGAGCAGAACGATACGAGGATAAAATGTGTAAAAGACGACGCTAAGAAACCGACTGAAAATAACGACAATCAAATGCGTAAAAGAACGAAATTAAAACCACATTGTGTGTAAAAATAACATTCAAATTTGTGTATATACAATTAATTACCTGTACCATTTTCCCGGAAAAGCGCAGAAGCTTTTATCCGGTATGCAACCCCGAAAATCTCGTTTTGTTCTCGTCGTCATGGACGGTCAGTGTGGCTTCAAACCATATCTTCGTTATAGACACGATCCTTTAAGAATTTTGGATTTCTCCGTCCAGAGTCAAATGACGTACAAAGCAACATAAATGCCTCCTCTGTTGCTTTAAAGGAACAGTAAACTTGACTCAAACTTGACTCGGGGAGCTAACTGACATATCAAGAATGTACCCTGAATCAATATTGAGGTTTAAGACAAATTCTCCTTACGACCATTGCAATTTACGGGCAGTTTACGAGAATTCGACTTTTGAGTTACCTGACAAAAAAAAACAAAAAGCAAAAGGCTTGTGTGCCGGAAGTAGGACTCGAACCCACGACCTTTTGAATTTTCTCCAAATATGTTAGTCAAACACAGAAAAAGGCGGACTTTTACAGTGTATATGTGCATAATTACAGTGCATAAGGGGCAAGGGCCTGCCAGCTAGCTCTGGGAACATTAAGGAGGGGGTTCGAGATAACAAAGAAGGGGGGTCCTGTCGACATTAAGTCCCTGTATATTTATCTAAGCCCCCCAGGCCGGTTTGATGGCCGGAAGTCGCGTAGTCAAGTTTACTGTTACTTTAAAACTTAAATGCGTCCTCATTTAGAATATGCTTCACCGGTATGGCATTCTCTTTCTGGGAAAATGTCCAAAAAAGAGAGCAGCGAGAATCATTCTGGGTGATCATAACATTTCGTATGAAGTGGCTGTCATTAAACTGGGGGTTCCTAGATTAATTGACCGCAGAAATGCCCTTTCATAAAAATTCGGAGCAAAGATAGTGTGTTGTCCCCAGGTGAGCCGTCTATTCCCCCCTCCCCTCCCGTCGTCCGTGCGTCTGTCCGAGAGGAACACTGGCAATCAGTTTTTGCCGTATCCTGCCAATTCGTCGACCCAATTTTTACACAGTTTCATTGCAACATTTATTTCAGGTCATATCTTGTAAAGTGTATTAGCTAATTTGTGGTCGTTTTTGTGTATTTCGTAAATATTTTATTCACCTTTTGTAGATATTCCTTCAGCCGAAGCTGACTGCGGACCATATTTGACGATGCAATACGGATACGTCAGCTACATTTTTCGTCCCTCGCCAAGAAGGGCCGAAATATAGCTGACGTATCCGTTTTGCATCGTCAAATATCACCTTTTGTAGCTTTTACCTATTTGGAATTAAATTTGATTGATTGATTGATTGAACTCTGCCGTGGTACAAACAACGCAAAATTTTGGATAGTGGATGGCCAGGCTTTCTATTTACATCCCTGCAGCCATGTCTGTGACGATCTAAGTTACAAAATGCTATATTTGTTTATTAACCAATTCACTACTGAAATAAACAGGCGCCATTCATTCCACCCGCTCGCCCCTAGGCGGTACTCAGAGATTATCAACTATTTTGTGGAAAGAGAGGTGGTATTCATTACAATGTCGTTTTTATAGCGATGGTGAGAGTGACGACGATGACCTCGACACTTCCTCGAAAGATGGGAGCCAATCAGGGGAGCGTGAAGCTGACGTGGGGAAAGTGGTTTGCGTCGAGATGGGTGAACGCAAGAAGGCAAAGGATAACTGGTTCCCTGGTTTGGTGGTCGCACCAACCGCCCAGGACCAGGTGCCAATCAGGGTGAAGGAGGAATACCTGGTTCGCTCCTTCAAAGACGGACGATAGTAAGTTGGTTTTCTTTATAAAAAAAAAACTAGGGGGACATGTTACGGAGCTACGAAACCAAGGATAATTGGTTTCTTGGTTTGGTGGTAGCACCAACCGCCAAAGACCAGGTGCCAATGAGGGGGAAGGAGAAATACCTGGTTAGGTCTTTTAAAGACGGACGATAGTAAGTGATTTTATTAGTAATTTCTCCTTGTTTTGCTCTATCAAAGGGTTCTAATTTTTACGAAGCCATTCCCGAACCCGTAAAATCCGTATCGCACGCCTTCTAGTCCTGAAAAGTAAAAGACTCCTTCGTCTCTCGGCAGGGTAGGGTAGGTTTGGCGTTGCTGGGTACTTGTCCAGTCTGAGTTCCGATTATCGACCAGTCACAGATGAAGTGCGCAAATCATCGTAAATTTTTTAATGCTGTATGGCACACTTCCTTATTCTGAGCAATACTGTGCTTTAAAGGAACAGTAAACTTGACTACGCAACTTTCGGCCATCGAATCGCCCGGGGGGCTTGGATAAATATATAGGGTCTTATTGTCGACAGGCCCCCCCTTCTTTGTCATCTCGAACTGTCCCGAACCCCCTCCTTAGTGTTCCCAAAGCTAGCTGGCAGGCCCTTGCCCCTTATGCACTGTAATTATGCACACATGTACTGCAAAAAGTTCGCCTTTTTACATGTAGACTACAGAGTAACGACCTCCCGACTAGGCGGCCGGGGTTCGATTCCTAGTCGCGGCACACAAACCTTTTGCTTTTTGCAAACCTTTTGCTCAGAAGTCGAATTCTCGGAAACTGCCAGGAAACTGCAATGGTCGTAACGAGAATTTTTCTTACTCTCAATATCGACTCAGGGTACATTCTTGATATGTTAGCTAGCTCCCCGAGTCAAGTTTGAGTCAAGTTTTCTGTTCCTTTAATGTCAGTTCTTCCGACTGAACCAATCACAAACGATGAGAGGGGTGGGACGTAATTGTGAAAAGGTTCTTCATGGGAAGAGTAGGTTTGGCTAGGGAGCAAAAGGATAAAAACAATTGTTGAAGGAAAATCGGAAGTAGGCGGACTGGTGATGAAGCTTGTTATTGAGAAAGAAAACAATGGAATAGTATCAGGTTTTAGTTCTGCATTAAAAGGATCTTGGAAGGCTTATCGTCCAGGCTTTAACAGGGCCTAATTTTTGTATGTAATGTTTGTCAACTGCAAATTAGCCAAGAGCTACGAAAGTTGTCTAATAAACCGCTCTCTCTCTCTCTCTCTCTCTAGATCTGTGGACACAAAAACTAACAGGCTGACACAGCTATGTAGAAAAGGGGACAAAGCTTAGCCGAATAGAGCTGAGAAACGACAGTCTAATTACCCTTACTTATTCATGTGAATAAGCCTGAAGACCCGATGAAAATGTGTTGCTAAATTGCTCCGCTATTCACATAATTCATTTCATCGAATGAACTTATTCGTTCAGATTTGTGGTATACCCTTGAGCCCAAACTGACTGGGAAACATATATTGAAACAATGCATAACATGGATATGTCAGCTAAGATGCTTTGGCAGCGATATTTCGGCCCTTCTTGGCAATGGTCCTCGTCGGGCTGTCGAACTTCAGGGTCAACGTTGGGAAGAAAACGTTTGGGAAGAAAGCGTTTGGAACGCGAAACGTTTGGGAAAAAATACAACGTTTGGGGAAGAAAGATATTTATTGCAGGTTCGTTCCGTCCCCAACGTTGACCCTGAAGTTCGACAGCCTGACGAGGACCCTTCCCAAGAAAGGCCGAAATATCGCTGCCAAAGCATCGTAGCTGACATATCCGTTTTATACATTGTTTTAATCTTTGTGGTACCTTTATGTGCTTCTACTTTTATGCTTGAAATATTTAGCAACTACAACGGTAAACTATTGCCGAAAAAGAAATGTTTTTGGGGTCACACGCAGTAATGGCGCCATATCAGTAGCGTATATTAGGGGGGGCGACAGGGGCGATCGCCCCCCCCCGAAATTCTTGAAAAAGGGATTTTTAGTGGGAAAAACGTGTGTGAAACACGGGCGACAGGGGCGATCCTCACCCGAAATTCCCGGAAAAGAAGTTTTTTACGGTAAAAACGTACGCTAAAATACAAATTGAGAAGATCAATCGAAATTGTTTACAGCACGGTTCAGTAATAGATCTCAGAAACAGTTTTTGAGTCGTAATGTGAATGATTACAAGATTAAAAGGTATTGTTTGCACCTCGTTTTTAACCAAAATCGTCATTTGGATCGAATTTTAGTCTGGCTAGAGGTGTTTTTAGTATTAAAAACGGTCAAAAAATGAAAAAATCGCCGAAAATTTTTGTAAAGGGGGTGGCATTTGGCAACATATTTTCACTGAGCTGTCGCCCCTCCCGAAACAAATCGGAATATACGCTACTGCGCCATATATTCATATAATATACAAAAATGGATTCGTCAGCTGTATTGCATATGAAGCAATACATATGCTTATGAAGCTTCATAAGCAATACGGCTGACGAATCCGTTGTTGTATATTATATGAATATATAAAAAAAATAGCTGGGTTTTCAGTTAAACTTCAAACATCCGTTTCTTTACAGTTACACGGTCCCGAAAAGTGAGGCAACGGAGTTTTCCTCGGACTGCTACTCAAAGATCGAGAACGCCCAGCTCAAGCAGGCCGTCGAAAATACCATAACGTTCCTCGAAAACGACCATTTGCCACCGCATTGGGACCGGAAAATCCTTTTTGGCGTTGAGCTAGAAGCCGAACATACGGAAACGTCCGACGATTCGGATTCCGAAGACGATTCACCGGAAACGAAGGACCATTTCGTCGCCCAGTTGTATAAGCATATGGACGATCGGGGAACGCCGATTAATAAAGAGCCGATGATTGGAACGAGGGATTTGGATCTCTATAGGCTGTTCAAGGTTAGTTTTGTAGTTTTTCTAATTATGTTAATTTGCAATTATTTCTTTAGCTTATTTGGAAAGAACAGCACAGATCGAGGCCGGACACAATGTAGTTCGACGCGTTCTTTAACCTTTCTGTCGGGTTTGAAAGCCAAGCCAATCAGTCTATGTCCCCCATTTAACCTTCGAAAACAAATCCTACAAGACCCAACCCTACGCCCCATCCTGCCCCCTGATTTTGCCGCAATTCGAGTCAGGCCTAGCAGAGTAGCTTCGCAACCGATTCCGGTAATACAACCAGTCACATGCTCTCGTGCTCGGTATAAGTGTAGCTTCGTGCCCTCATTCGTGAGCCGGCTCAATTCCTAAGCAGTTTGGTCAACAACAGTATATTAATATATGTCTTAAGTTTTCTTTTGTTCTCTAAATTTTATTAATATATATTGCGGTCTGAGCTGTCTTGTTGGTGTATTTATTCGTTTTATGTTGGACGTCAGTTTATCTTGATACAGTTTGTATTTATTCGTTTTATGTTGGACGTCAGTTTATTGGCACAGTTATTTTTGTTGACAAAAAACCGAAAATTCGGTTTGTCCGTGAAAGGTTTGGAAATAAGATTGAATTGAATTGATTGGAAATCGTCGGTGCCTTTTACCTTAATTACCTTAGTTCGCACTATAACTTGGTGTGAGGATTCCCTGGGTCAAAGCAGACTTTAGTTTTCCTTAATTCGCACTTCGGAGCGATTAAGGTCCAATGGATCTGTGTTTAGTGATGATGGCTGACATCTGTTACTGATCTTGTCCGTCCCAGCAGTATTTCCAGTCCTTACATGACCACTCGTTATCCAGTGATTTCTTGAAAGCTTCAGGAGAAGTTGCTGACACTGTGGATTCGGAAAGGGAATTCCAGTCATTGATCACTGTTTCGGAAAAAAAGTTTTGTAGCACTCATGTTGTCACGTTGCATTTTGAGGGTTTCCTGGGGTTGAACAGGCCTTTACCTGCAAATTACGTGCAAATTTGCAATTGCAGGCGAGTAGGATTTCTCCCAGTATACGCCTTCATGGGTGCTGTCTTGTTCAGGTTTCCAGTTGAATCTCCACCGTTTGCCTGACCACTCCTTGTCCAAATGCTGTTTGAAACTATTTGTTGTTTGGCAGGTAACCGTGGAGTCTTATAGTGCGTTCTACAGGTTGATTGACCTACTTGTGAAGAAGATCTGTGCATGCCGCTTCAGTTGGCTTTTGCTGATCCTCATTTATTTCAGGTGGTCCACAAGTTGGGTGGTTTCAACCGCGTCACCAACCAAAACGCCTGGCGAAATGTCGTAGCCAAAATGGTACTGGGTGGCAATGTAAACGCCATAAGCTCCCAAATCAAGCAAGCCTACAAGAAGTACCTCCTTTCTTTTGAAGACTTCTACCGAAAGCTTGGTGTCACTCTGCTCAACAGCCCGAAAAGTAACAAAGCTGGACGGAATAGGCCTGGACGGAGTCTGATCCGTGGTTTGCCCAAAAAATTATTAACTGATAAAACGCCCGAGAGGGTGGAGATTCTGGTGGAGCAGAAAGTGGAGGCCGGGCCCTCAGAAGTAATTCGCATTGAAGAAACACCTAAAATCAGCGTTGCGGAGGCGAAGGAAATTAAAACGCCAAAAAACGAAGGCGAAGAGAAAAAACGCCCGAAATCGGCCAAAAAAGTTGCAAAAACTTCCAAAAGTGAATCCGAGCCCCGGAAGAGAACGCGGTCTCTGAGCGACAGACGCACACCCAAAAGTGTGGGCGGTAAGAAAACGCCCAAAACCGCTGAGTCTGCCCCTAAACTATCTGAAGACGTTGAAGCTTCGCCTAAGTTGAAAAAAGTCAAGTCTGACTCCAGATTAGCCCAAAAAACGTCGGAAACGGAGAAACCAAAACCCTTGGAAAGCCCAAAAGTCGAGGAGCCGAAAATCCCACCGCGGCGTAATTCGCCGGTTAAAGTACCACCGAAACGTAGTGAGTCGGACGATGAAAATGATGATACGCCGCGAAAGCGCAGGTTGCTCCAGAGAAGCTCGTCAGCGAACGCCCTTGACTTGGCTGAGAAAAAGAAGAAACCAAGGCGAAAGGCGGTAAGTAAAATGTCCTTGATATAGTAATAATAATATGAATGATAGATAGATAGATAAATCTTTTTATTGACCAAAAACCTTTCATGGCTTACGCCAAATTTGTTTGGTATAGTCAGTAGCCTATGAGCATACAGATAAATCATAATAGACCTATATAGGGTTACACCAGTCATAAATATCGTTAAAAATTTAACAAGCAGCTCAGTTTACACTTCGTTGTACAACCTTAGAAAAGAGGGAACACAACACACGTGTTCATGAATGAATGAACACGTTTACTTCAGCAAATTGCCATAAACAACAAAGTCACGAAGAAAAGAAAACAACAACAATCATGCAGACTATTTCTGCTGCTGCGTTGCAGCAAGAAGAGACTGCCATACAGGCAGGCAATCAAAAATTGGCTTAGTAGCAAATTTCGTAGCCTCAATATTTGAATCAAAAATACGGCACAGAAGTGCCGCTCTAGCATTACGGCGAATTTCTTTAAAAGTGAGGCATCTTTTCGAGAGGAGCGCCGGTGATACACTACAAATACGCGGTAGCTTAAAGGAACAGAAAACTTGACTCAAACTTGACTCGGGGAGCTAGCTAACATATCAAGAATGTACCCTGAGTCGATATTGAGAGTAAGAAAAATTCTCGTTACGACCATTGCAGTTTCCTGGCAGTTTCCGAGAATTCGACTTCTGAGCAAAAGGTTTGCAAAAAGCAAAAGGTTTGTGTGCCGCGACTAGGAATCGAACCCCGGCCGCCTAGTCGGGAGGTCGTTACTCTGTAGTCTACATGTAAAAAGGCGAACTTTTTGCAGTACATGTGTGCTTAATTACAGTGCATAAGGGGCAAGGGCCTGCCAGCTAGCTTTGGGAACACTAAGGAGGGGGTTCGGGACAGTTCGAGATGACAAAGAAGGGGGGGCCTGTCGACAATAAGACCCTATATATTTATCCAAGCCCCCCCGGGCGATTCGATGGCCGAAAGTTGCGTAGTCAAGTTTACTGTTCCTTTAAGTAAACGCCGGACCACACGGCTGTAGCTTATAATAATGTAAGCTACAGCCGGCTATGGTACTTATAATAATATACAGTATCCAGATCTTTGCCTCTTCATAATTTGAGGGAATTGGGAGTAGTCATACTGATCTGAGTTTTAAATCTTGTCTATAATACACTGAAACTGTTAATTAACTCAGCATTAGCCGCAACTTCGGTTCGCAACAGGACCAACCAACCAGCTAAACTGCACTTATACACATCCTTGCGGAATCGTGATTTTGCAAGCTTGAGTGCGTGCCATATGTGATGACGATGATTGCTGAATTTTCTGATATCGGTCACTTCATACGTTGTCTTAACTTCCGTTGGTTAATATAAATGTCTCAATAAAGTCTCCTCTAAAATCCAAGCTTGAGCGCGTGCATGTGATGACGATTATTGCTGAATGTCATAACATCCGTTGGTTAATTTAAATGTCTCAATCAAGTCTCCTCTGAAATATCATCATCATCATCATCATTTTATTTATAACCCGTCACTTAACAAAACTGGGCGGGGCCCAGAAAAGACGGAGTAAAAAACAAGAAAAACGAAGAGAAAAGAAAACAACGGAAAGGAAAAACATACTTCGATAACGACGAACTCGGAACAAACAGAAATGACCAAAGATGGAAAGACTCCTGGCATTCAGTAGAAAAATCACTAATACGCTTCTCAATAACTCCCGCTGGGTTTACCAATCGATACTTTCTCTGCAGAAAAGAATTGCTTGTCCACGCTGGCAGTCCCGTCAGATACTTTGCAAATTTAAAATAAAGGCGGTGAACTTGTTTCCTCTTACCACAGTTAAAAAAAGACCAGACAGGAGCAAGAGCTAGTAGGTGAGGAACTGTTAGGCTATTATATAACTGAGATCGGTGTGCTCTACTCAGATACGAAACGTTTGAAGCCAGGGATGCATATGCGGCCCGATCTTTCGAGCATAATTTTTCAGTGCTAGGTTTGCAGTTTCTTTCAGATTCGCTCCAATAGGCATACCCAGGTAAGTAAGACTGCTGGCGAAAGGTACTTCAGGGCCGGATAGACTTATTGAACGTCTGTTTCCTTTGTAGTTAAACGGTAGAACAACTGTCTTATCAGTGTTAAAGCTCAAACCGATATGCTTATACTCTTCTTGGAGACGCTCAAAAGCCGAAGAACATCCTTGGAAGGTGCAAGAGAGGTTCAATAAATCATCCGCAAACGTAACTAGCGATAAATCAACTCCTTTGAAGATAAAAGTGCAATTTAACTTATCCTGTGCACCATTGACACAATTATTGAATAAAACTGGAGAAGTCAGAGCTCCTTGGCGCACACCTTTCAGGATTTGGAATAGCAGACTACCGTCTTTAATTTTAGCTTTCAGGTTTCTGTACATATATCTTAGACAAATAATTACCGCAGCATCAACACCTTTCTTATGAGCCTCAAGCAAAACCTGCGCGAAGATACATGAGTCGAAAGCTCTTGCGACATCAAGTGCACATAAAATCAAAAATTCACCTCGGTCTTCAATGTCCTTTAGCACATTTATAAGTAGAAAGAGAGCATGCTCTCTACCTAAACCTCGCTGGTACCCGAACTGGCGAGGAGGGGCGGAACATTTTTCTTCAATGTCTCTTATCAAGAATGACTCGAAGAGCTTGAACGTAGTACACGAGACAGTAATGGGGCGATAAGAACTGCACATAGAAGCGTCTTTTTTGCCCTTTTTAAGGATGGGAGTTATTTGTCCGACACAAAATTGCATAGGGACCACACCGCGAACCAGGATCATCTGAAACAGTAGTGCTAGATGTTGCTCGATTCAAGGACCTGCAAGTTGTAGGTGCCTTGCTGTAATAGAATCAACACCAGAAGATGATTTTTTCTTTAATTTTGGAATTAGAGAGTGAACGACACTTGGAGAGACAAACAGGTGGGATTTCAGCTTATTTGAAAGAGCATGGTCTAGCTGTTTTTCAAAAAACTCCTCTGTTTTTCTAAAAACTCCTCTATATATATGCGACGGAGAAAGACACAACTTGAGCCGCGTTCGATTTGGCCTTGTCTCAGTCCTGTCATCCAAATATCGTTTTATTTAACTGCCTTGTCTCCTTAAAGTATAACTGAAAAGCCAACTTATTTTTGCATCATTAAACTAAATACACTGCATTATATGGATTGTGTCAAGGGATTTTTTTAATTTTCCATTTTTAGTTCTATTATGACGTTTAGAATACCTGCGGCTGTCCTCACAACGCAAATTCTACTATGACGCGGCAGATTTAAATCTCAATGCAAACGCGTTTTTTTAGTGGCCAGTGACAAGCTCGCGGAAGGTGGCTCACTGTCTGAACACTTCTTTTTTCGTAAAATGTTTTTGTCAAGCATACAACAAAGGTACAAGCTCATAGAGGTACCACAAATCACAAGGAAATCCCACTATTTGAAAATCGATTATTCGTGAATAGCGGAATAACGAAGTAACGCATTTTCAGCGGGTCTTCAAGCCACTTTAAGTGAATAAGTGATCGGTAACTAGATTTTCCTATCCCAGCCCTTTTCAGTTAAACTTTAATGCCGTTTTATTTGTCCTGACAGTTGGCAGTTGTCAATGCCCTGTCGGACAAGACTCCGTGAATGATGACTTGATCCCGGAGCAAGTTTCGGTCCTGTCTCAGGCAGATTTCTCGGCTGCGTTTTATTTGCGATATTTGTCCGCGGAGTCATTCACCTGACAAGGGTGAATAAAACAACTTTAAACCGTGACAAGGCAGTAACAAGGAGACAAGACCAAGACAAGGAGGACTCAGATCGAACGCAGCTTTGGGTAGCTTGTAATGTGTGTAAATATGAGCCCTGCGATGAATGACATGAATGAATATACACCAAAAAGGAGGGAAACCTTACTCCAAAAAAGCTCGCGATGCTTTATAGCCTGCTTGAGGAACCTCCCCCGCCGACGAAGGTCTCCAAAAAATTTTCTTCCCATAATCTTAACCAAATCATCTTCCTCCATCCTTTCATGCCCAAAAATCTCTGTTCGCAAACCTTTTAGCTCATCGCGCAACTACCAACCAAATGAAATATATCTTCCCCAAGTGAACCACACATAGGGCCCAGAATATAACTGAACTTTGCGTAAAAACTTTCTTCTCTCCCCAATGGGAGAGAATCCGCCCGCAGACATACCATCCATTTTAATTCCTCAGGTCTAAGCCCCGCTTTAAAAAACAGTTCCTCCCCCCATGCCTCTTTAGCCAAGGTCACATACCACTTCAGAGAAGACAAATTCTGTCGTAGCGGTTATTTGAATTGGAACGCAATATGTTTCTCTATGAGCGTGTTCCAGCCTTCTCAGAATAGTAACTGTTAGTTAATATTTCCGTTCCAACCTCACAAAAAGCTACTACGCTGACAGTTCCAACCTTCTCGAAATAGTAACTAATAATAACAATTTGCTTACCGTGCTCGGGAGCGTAGTAAGCGTGGTAACTACGGATCTTTGTAACGTGATTGGCTGGATTACCCTGTGGAGTGATATTTGGACGAAAATAGAAAAATGCGTTCCAGCCTTGGCGCCTAGAAGCCAAAACTCGTGACGTAGTGCGTACGGTAAGTAGGATGGAACACGCTGTAGGTCGTGCAAAGTAAGAGAAACTCCGATCATATCTGTTACGTGCAAACAAAATAGTACCGTACATAGTAGAAACTGTGAATGAGAAGATCGAAAACCGGACCAGTAGTTCATATTCTAAACGCCACCACTAGATCCCAAGGTGAGAAAAATAAAAAGTCCATTAGCAGAGTCAAAATAATAATATTTGACAGTGCAAAACATGATTTTTCCATCTTGAGCGGCTTTGAGCCTGAAGAGGACCCTTGCCAAGAAGGGCCGAAATATAGCTCTAATGAATTTCAGCTGACGTATCCGTTTTGCACTGTCAAATATGATTCGCAGTCAGAATGGGCTGAAGGAATATTTTGTCAAAATAATTCATTTATTCAAATCCAAGATGTAAAAATAAGCTATTTTTCGGTCGATGGGGGTTAACTTGATGAGCAGTAAAGCTTTAAACTAGAAATTCTAACGAAACTCAAACGCGAACGGCGAGAAAAACGCGATTGGTCCAAAATCTCATGTCCCTTCATTCAGTAATTTGTTTTTCTTTTGAGTTTGATTACTTTTCGTTCGTTTCAGCTTGTTCCTGATTCCGATACGTCAACACCTGAGGTATCGGATCAACCTCGGAAAAAGCTGAGGCGGTCGGACCCGCCGCCAGAAGAAACCGGTGCGCCACCAACCGAAGAGGAGGCGGCGGCAGCGGCTGAACAGAGAATGAGGCGGCCCAAATCGAAAATGGATGGCCAGAAAAAAGACGACTCTGATGGGTGAGTAACACTTTGTTTGTCTACCTCGTGAATAATAATAATTATACAAACTTTCGCTTTCGCCTCTAAATAACTCTAAGAAATTTTGAGCAGCCGAACTGATCAGAGTTATAATACTCATCGACAATGCACTTGAAACTATTGATCGAATCAGCAATAACCGCATCTTTGGTAAGGCCGTTCCAAGGATCAGCAATTCTGTTACCAAAACCCCACTTAAAAACGTCCTTGTGGAATCTTGGGTTGCATTCCAGAACTTAACGGTTGTTAACAAATTGTTAACTTTTGCGTTCCAGGTTTCTGATTTCGAAATTTAAGCTCCGCCCACCTACGAAATCCGTTCCAGAGCTCAACGATAGTTAACTATTTTGTAACGATGATCGGTGAGCATCGTTGGGAAAAGTTAACAATCGTAGGATTGAGAAAAGTTAACGATCGTTAAACGTGCAGTTAGTTCCACCCCGAAATAAAGTTGACAATTGTTAACAATCGTTAAGTTTCTGGAACGCAACCATAGAGTATTGGGAAAAGTTAACTATCTTTACAGCTGCAGTTAGCTCCGCCCCGAAATAAAAGCTGACGATTGTTAACAATTGTTAAGTTTCTGGAACGCAGCCTTGATTTTGCAAGCTTGTACGCGTGCCCCCGATGATGACGGTTAATGCTGAATCTTACTAAATCAGTGACTTCAAAATTGTCATAACTTCCATTAAATAATTTGAATGTTTCAATCACGTCTCCTCTAAAAAAATCTGTAGGGTAGAAGGGGCCACGATCGGCAGGGCCCACGTTCGTCTTTCTTATTTTATAGGCGAGCCATCTTTCGAAAAATTCCGAAAGTACGGCTTGGACATTGTCACAATGTCAATGTTCCGGATGTTTTGATTGTAACTTCGATGCTCTCTGTTAAATTTCGAAAATTTTGCCGTTAAATCGAACATTTTTGGATCCACAAAAAGTTGAAAAGTCGACATGAAATGTTTGAAGGAGAAAAAACTGTGAACGGTGTCGAATACGGATAGGCTTGATCTTGTGCGTTTTGTTGTCGAGATCAACGGCATCTTTTATTTTCGTCCGAAATTAATTTTTTTCCAAAAGGTGGCGTGAATCCCAGGTTCGGCACCTAATCCAGGCCCTCGTTCGGCATGCAATTTTCCATGCAATCTTCCCCTGCCGAACGTGGGCTCCACATGCTGGAATAGCATAACATTAATGTGCATCGGTTACATGATATTTTCAAGTTCTATGTTTGTATTTCATCCTTTAGCGGGAATAAAAAAAATAGACAGCTTGTTTTTGATGCGGATACAGTGTAATATACTAATGTTCGTAAAACTAGTCCTTAGCGTAATTTCAGCAATGTCCGACCTACTTTTTTTTACTTTCCAAAGTACAAGCTTCATTTTCACAGTAATAGACATTACAAGACCACTTAAAACATAGTTCGTCATTGGTCTTAGTACTGAAATAATGACATGCCGAACCTGGACCATTGAATGCCGAACGTGGACGGGGGTGGGGCAAGTTCGGCACTTTTGACCAGCTTCAGGAAAATCTCTTTTACTCACAGCAGGATAGAAATCGGAAGGATCTTTTTTTTCCTAAGCTAGGCAAGACATGAGCAAACAACATTGTATCACTAAACTTCAAAAACACGCGGAAATGTGCCCTGCCCATGCATACTTGTCCAAAAAAGTGCCGAACGTGGGCCCTTCTCCCCTATGCAGTGGAGTAAAGAAACAGAATAAGAATTGTGAAAGGTTAAGACGAGAAATGTGTGTTGTCATTTGCAATGGGTGAGCGAAGTTGTGCACTCCCGCACAGGACACGGTTGTGCCCTTCTTGGGAGCGTTATGTATGTTTTTTGTTTGTTTAAAGTTTAACTGAAAAGCAAACTAATTTTTGTGTCATTTGATTAAATACACTGAATTATTTGGATTCTGCAAAGGGATTTTATTTATTTTCCACTATCTGCTCTAGTTATGACATTCAGAATATCTGCGGCTGTCCCCACAGCGTAAATTCTACTATGACGCGGGAAATTTTAATCTCAACACAGACGCGGCTTTTCAGTGGGCAGTGGTGAGATTGGTGAAGATTGCTTAGTACCTGATTACCTGAACAAACAAAAAATCATAAATCTTTCTCGTAAAGGATACAACAAAAATACAAGCGCATAGAGTACCACAAATCACAAGGAAATTCCACTTTTGAAAATCGATTTAAGTGAATAAGTGATGGGTAACTAGATTGTCCTATCCCAGCCCTTTTCGGTTAAACTTTAACGATTGGTAAAATTAAAATTAATTGAGGGAAGGCACAAACTTGGCTAACCTCATTTGGTAGGGAAGATCGCGCAGATCTGGTATAAACTTCGTAGCTGAAGGAATAAATATTCCTTCAGACCAAGCTGACTGCGAATTCTAGTTGACAGTGCTAAACGGATACGTCAGCCGAATTTTCCTAGGGCGATATTTCGGTCCTTCTTGGCAAAGGCCTGATAATGCAATAGGTCTGAAGAGGGCCCATTGCCAAGGAGGGCCGAAATATCGCTCTAATAAAACTCAGTTGATGTATCCGTCAACTAAGTCGTCTACCTTTTTTACTCCTAAAATATTCCTTCAGCCCAAGCTGACTGCGACTTCTAGTTGACAGTGCTAAACGGTCCGTAGATCCGTAGTCGCTGCATGGGGACCAAAGACCAAGGTTCTATCAGATTATTTGTTCTTGGTGTTATGCAGTGTTTGAATAAGTGTCGTCTGTGCATTGACTTTGTTCTTTTGCTAATATGCATGTATTTATTTTGACAGAGAAACAGAAACAGAACTTCCTAAGCATGTGGATGTTCAATTCGGAGATAAACTGCGCGTGTTTTATGGCACGACGCAAGGAACGGTTTACGAAGCCAAAGTCACTGACATCAGAGTTGAGAATGATGTGGAAACGTATCATGTTCACTATACTGGGTAAGTGGTATTTCTTGACATAGAGGGGGGGGGGGGGGGGGTCGCCTTTGAGTAAGTTCTGAAACAAAAAACACAAACAGGTTGTGGGTCGATTGTGGCTCGAAAAGAGCGTTTCCGCGGCCTTTTGTGCGGCCCACAAGTGTGTTTCCGCGACCAACAAGATTTTTGTTGCTCGCTTTGTGGCTCAAGTTCGACAAACAACTGCCGAGGTGATTGTCGATTTTGGCGGGAAATTCAAATTTAGCAGTAAAACAACGTCAAAACAATAAAATTAAAAACTTTCTCAAGTATGTAGACATAAAACTGAAGATCCTTTTTGCACGGAATGGTAAAGTTACGAGTTCTATTCATTGGGATTTTTACATGACTTTTATTTATGTATTCACATTTGAAATTTACCGCCCAAAAAAGAGACAAAACGGCGTTTCCGCTAGTTTCAATTCTTGTGGCTCGACTGTGTGGCTCACAATCGTTTTTCCGCGAAAAACACTCAGAAGTGTTTGGCCGACAGTTGTGTCACGAAAAAACGCCTTTACCGTAGTTACTATACGCATGATATCACGGATTCTAGCGTCTTGGCGTCAAGGCCGGAACACAATTTTATATTTTCGGCAAAATATCGTGCCGCGGGCTGATCGGGCCAGTCACGCCACAGAAATCGTAGTTACCACGCTTGCTACGCTCCCGAGTGTGGTAAGCAAATAGTTACTACTTCGAGAAGGGTGGAACGGTCAGCATAGTAACTTTCACGAGGCTGGGACGAAAATAGTAACTAGCAGTTACTGCTGTTAGAAGGGTGGAACACGCTCAAGGAAAGCTGGTTTGCCCGTGTGAACGATTTATCGGCAAAGAACGGAATTGAAAGCAGAAGTGCTTGACGACGCTCTTACCCAAAATATGTCCTCATTTACCAACGAGACTTATGACGGGGCGCACTTGGAGTAGAGTTTTATTCAAAAAGTTAACTTTCACAGCGCATGCGCCGAATTTGAGCTCTACGTCAAACATAATCGCACTAAAATATATATATAAATATAATCAGTCATTGATCATTCCAAAGTAATCATAGTACAATTCATAAAATGAATGAATGAATGAATGACTGTATTTAAAGCCATTTTTCAGACGGTATACAAACATATACAACAACAAACAACTACCAAACAAAATCGTGTAACACTCAACTTTCGAATAATAAGACCTTTCCGGACAAAATTTCCAACTGCTACTATATTTACTTTCGACGTCGACTTCAAAATTCCAAGAAGGGGCTCACAACCACCATCCCCAAGAAAACTCCCTCTTACCTCGCTTAGCCCCTGACACCTGAAAAGGAAATGGTCCAACCCATCAAAATCACCGCAGATCGGGCAAGTATACCGCATTTCCGGGTAACACCTTTTTTTCCAAACGCTATAAAGAGGGAGACAGTTTCCTCGCACCTGCATCCACGACCTCAGGGATTCTTTTGGAATCCCTAATTTGAAATAAAACTCTTCACCATATTTTTCTTTCACCTTGTAGTAAGAACTTAAGCTTTCCGACTGGCTAAGGTCGCTCCACCATTTATGGATTTCTTGATCTTCCAGCCTTAATTGGATCTCTGACAGAAAAAATGTATCATTGGCCTCTGCAGAGCTCATCTAAAACAGTACTCAATGTAAAATCTTTTGACATACAAATTGTCAGGGAATCCTTGAAAACATTAATAAAGTCACTTCTTAGTAAATCGATAAAAACAAGAAAGAAAGATATTTTTTTTTCTTTCACGTCATGTTCAACGAATTCATCCTTTAGGTCAAACGTATTTTCATTGGAATACTTATATAAAATAAACTTAAATATAGTACTTAAAGGGAGCGTAACAGTTATTGTATGATATGATATGTTATTTATTTACATTAGAAGCCCAAGGGCCATAGCAAACAAACAAAAATAAATAAATATAAATACATAAAAAAAATCTAACATAGTACTACATCACACTAAACACCAGTCAAACACTTTTCCCAGTGTAGACTTGCCACTCTGAGGAACCTTGCCAGGCTTCTCGGACTAAGAAAAGACCTACTCCGCATATTTTTTACCAACCATTCCCTCCCACTAACTCCTCCCTTAAAAATTACCCCCCTTAAATCGTCCAGTTCATAACAGCGACACATAAAATGAACAAGACCCTCATCTTCCTCTCCGCACATTGGACAAATGTAGGGACCAGATTTTTCCCTAACACTACCCAAATACTTTCTTCTTTCCCAAAGTGGCAGGTTATCTGCCTCCAAGTTTGTAGTCGATTTCACCTCCTCTTTATTTGAACCCGCTAAAATTTCTTCCCCCACAACACAAGGATGCACAAACGTGGTTTATCTGTTAAAGGACCACTCTTGCTTATTCTGCTTTTTATAATATATCTACCTCCCATACAGAATTATAAGCTTCTAAAATCCCACCTTTCTCCGTTGTTTCGTTTTGTGCCTACGAAATTTTAACGCTTTTTTGGCCTTGCCGAGTTTTGCCCGTCACACAACGAAACGTTTGCCGGGATCATCAACCTGAGCTGACAACTCTTTCACACATAAGGATCTGAGAAGCTTTTGTTTCTTACTTCTTTTATTTGCTTAGTTTTCACACTTTTGAACCACAGCGCGATCAGTTTTCAAATGTTTTGCGCCCAGCCCCCGCGTCGGAGAGCAGGAAGGCTGGACATAGTCGACAGGCGCTAACAAGAAAATCGCTAATCTCAGATGGAAAGTAATGGTATTTTCGAAAATGTTTTTTTTTTCTGATCCATTTCATAGGGAAAATATTATTTCTAGTAAGAGTTGTGCTTTTTTTTTCGAAGAACCTTTACATTTAAGCAGGATGGTTTGTTCTCGCTTCTGTTTAAGTCGATGGTTCGACCGATCCTTGAATATGGCCACACCACAGTGAGGCCGTATTACAATTGTGACATTGAGGCGTACGAAAAAATTCAACGGAGAGCTACGAAGTTTGTACCAGGTCTGCGCGATCTTCCCTACGAAGTGAGACTAGCCAAGTTGTGCCTTCCCTCCATTGCATACAGGTTTTTTAGAGGAGATCTGATTGAAACATTCAAATTAATGAATGGAAGTTATGACAATTTTGAAGTGACTGATTTAGTAAGATTCAGCATTAACCGTCATCATCGGGGGCACGCGTACAAGCTTGCAAAATCAAGATTCCACAAGGACGTTTTTAAGTGGGGTTTTGGTAACAGAGTCGTTGATCCTTGGAACAGCCTTACCGAAGATGCGGTTAATGCTGAATCGATCAATAGTTTCAAGTGCATTGTTGATGGGATTTTCAACTCCGATCAGTTCGACTACTCAAAATTTCTTCGAGTTATTTAGAGGCGAAAGCCTTTTTCTTGCTTTGTATTATTTAATAAGTTTTGACAGTCGAGTAATTTACGTTATAACGTCCTACGTTCTCTCGTCTTCTATCGCAGAATCCGGTTTCATGGATGCTGACGTCATTCGGCCGTCACAGCTTGTCAGTCGTGTTGATAAAAAGCAGTCAAAACTGGACAGGGACAAAGCCATGGTTTAATATATGTTTAAAAGAACAGTAAACTTGACTACGTAACTTTCGGCCATCGAATCGCCCGGGGGGCTTGGATAAATATATAGGGTCTTATTGTCGACAGGCCCCCCTCCCTTCTTTGTTATCTCGAACCGTCTCGAACCCCCTCCTTAGTGTTCCAAAAGCTAGCTGGCAGGCCCTTGCCCCTTATGCACTGTAATTATGCACTCATGTACTGTAAAAGTTCGCCTTTTTACATGTAGACTACAGACTAACAACCTCCCCGACAAGACGGCCGGGGTTCGATTCCTAGTCGCGGCCCACAAACCTTTTGCTCAAAAGTCGAATTCTCGGAAACTGCAATGGTCGTAACGAGAATTTTTCGTACTCTCAATATCGACTCAGGGTACATTCTTGATATGTTAGCTAGCTCCCCGTTTGAGTCAAGTTTTCTGTTCCTTTAATGCTGCAATGGGAAATATAAAAAGTGCGCTAATGTGATTTCTTGGGTTACCCAATGAACGAATTAATTGTTTTATTTACTCATTTTAAACACGAAAGTCTGACAAATGGAGTATAAAGAATAAAGAGAAAAGAAAAAGGAGGAACCATACTAGCCTAACAGCCTACTTTAGAAATGCCTAATACAGGCTGTGCTTGGGATCCACGATCGCAGAAACTTTTCCCTACGGATGTGAATAACATCCAAGGAATCGAGAACACTATATAAGAGAAACTGAAGTATTTCTTGTCCAAAGAGGTACTATAAGCAGAAACTTCGCAAATTTGAATTACTCATGACTTTCTTTTCCTTCAGTGTAAAAAGTACCCAAAACGGAGACAAAGCGAGTGTTGAAGAACTAGAACGGTATAAAGTGACGGATTACCAATACCCAGAAATAGAGATCTGGTGCAATCATTGAAATTTGAATTATCGAATGACTTTCTTTTCCTTCAGTGTAAAAAGTAACCAAAACGGAGGCAGAGCGAGAGTGTTGAATAACTAGAACGGTATAAAGTGACGGATTACCAATACCCAAAATTAGAGATCTGGCGCAATCATTGAACCGGCCTGTTTGCAGGTTCATTCCTTCTTCAACGTTGTCCCTGAAGTTGACAGCCTGACGAGGACTCTTGACCAGAAGGGCCGAAATATCGCGGCCAAAACATCGTAGCTGTTGTATCCGTTTTATGCATTGTTTGAATATAGTATTTTCTCCTCAGGTGGAACACCCGCTACGATGAGTGGGTCCCACGCCAACGTATCGCAAAGAACCTGTCCTGGGTGCCGAACCGGAAACGGATTCCGATTCCCCAAATCCGGTCGGATTCCGGATCTCGTCGCGGTCGTTCCTCTTTAGCTGGACGATCGCCACAGCCTGGCTCGCGCTCAGGCACACCAAGTAGCATCACATCCACTACTAGTAACCAATCAGCGATGGATAAGCAAAAGAAGGCTGAGTTTATGAAATTAGCCGATGAGCGGAAGGATGAAACAACTTCTGGTAAGTAGGCTAGATCCCCCACCCCTTTCCGCATATCTTGTGACAAGCTTAACTCCCGAACGCGAGATCCGATCCGGATGGAACTTGATCGTTGGCGAGAGCACTTGTTTTAAATCTCCTGTTTGTATTTCCGGACTCCAGACGGTGTAATGATAATAATAAAATGTATTTATTACCGACTTACATCAAAAAGATAAATAGTGGAGTAGAAACTTGAAGAAAAACGGAAAAAAGACGTGCGACAAAAAAGACACAGGTACAATAACATTAGTAAAACAAACATACATATATACAGTATACTGTCGCCGTGCCATATGATTGACTGATTGATTTATAAAGCGAAAAAAAAGCAACTTACGAATCACGGAACTGCCAACTATAAACGGCCAGTTCAGGAGCTCAAAAACGACCAACACTTCTCTAAAAAAGAAAAATTACGTCTCTATAGAAAATCAGTTGTGATGACTCTTCCGCGTCAGACGCTACAGCAATGTCATAAAGAACAACAAACAAGAGCTGTAAGCTCATATGGCACTTGCATGGGTAGAGATGTATTATTTGATTAAAAGTAATTTTCGACTGCGCGGTTCAGATGCGCACTTTAAGGAAGCTAGAGAAAAAGTATTTTATCGTAGAACTTGGCTGTAATGATGCGCACTTTAAAGGCACTAGAAATTCATCTGTAAGGAAGACCCTTGAGGCAAAAACGATATCAGGCTCTTAGGGATCATTGATATATACGTATGATCAAAAGTATTTTTTTTTTCGCTAATGCGGGTAAAATGCGCACTTTAAGGGTGCTAGAATTTTTTTTTTTTTGCAAAACCCTTGTGGCACAAAAAGTTGAGATGTATCGTTTGATAAAAAGTACTTTTCGACCTTGCGGTTAAGATGCACACTTTAAGGGAGCTAGAACTTCATTTGTAAGCAAAACCCTTGAGGCAAAAATGATCATGGACTCATGGGGATCATGGAAATGCATATTTTGCTTAAAAGCATTTTTCTTAATTTGCGGTCATGATTGGTAGCCTACTTTAGGGAATGGTCGGATTTGAAAAGTGGCGATTTCTAAGCCAATCTTGTCGAATTTCTAATATTCCAGCCAAATTTAATCGTCCTAGCACATCTGGAAGTACCTTAACTCGCGATCACCGGAATTCCGGACCCGCCCCTCAAACTCCCCCCACAGTCGCCGGAGCCAATCCGGTTCGGTTTTGGACTTGTTTGTTATTCCCACAAAGTTCCATCCCGATCTCTCCAGTCCGATCCGGTTACGTATTCCCCCCCCCCCCCCAATTGTTGTCGGATCCGGTCCGGACATGAAAAAGATCACCACAGGCCCTCTGTTCAGTTATTAAATTTCACTGGAATCCGATCACCCGTTCCAAAGTTACGCATGGCTAAATATTCCGGATTCCCCCTCCCTCCGATCCCCCCACGACTATCGGATCGAGTGAATTTTTATTTACAAGTTAGTTTGATCGGGTCCCTGATACGCCTCCCAAGTTTCGTCGTGAAAATCCCCAAAACTGTCATCACCAGAATTCCGGGAAACTCCCCTCCACCTCCCCCCCCCAAGTGTCCGGGTCCAGTCCAAACGTGTAAACGATTTATATGGAGCAGATTCTTGTTCAGCAAGTTTTACTCCAATCCCTCCACTATAACCGTCTCTCGAGATTTCCGGTCTCCCCCCCCCCAACTCCCCATAGCTGTCGAATCCGGTTCGGACTTCAAATGGAAGATCAGAGATATGTCATTCATTCAGGTATTAAGTTTCGTCCCAATCCGATCACCCGTTCCAAAGTTACACAACACTCAATTTTCCATATTCCCCTGCACTGAATCACATATACAAACCCCTTTGACCCTCGAATGCACTAGCTCTTTCCGCTGTTAACAGAGTGATCCGATGCAAAGAGTGACGTCACGCCGCGCGCAGACCTACTAGTGAGAAGAAAGGGGTAGGGGTTTTACAAAAACTACAAAATTCTCAGGATTCTCCGGCCCACCACTACCCCCCAGATGGTCGGATCGTGAAACTGATTATTTCCAGGTTAGTTATATCGGGTCCCTGATATGCCTGCCAAGTTTCATGGTCCTAGGACATCTGGAAGTACCCTAACTCGAAAACAGTGGACCGCCCGACCGACCGAAGGACAGACCGACCGACCGACCGACCGAAAAGCGGTCGGTATATGGCACTTGAGCGGAGCTGCAAGTGCCATAAAAACAGAACTAATCACACCAGCTCTCATAACTCGAAAATACATTTTTTCAAATTTTCCGGAAATTCGAGCTCAAAGACACCGATTCTTTTAGACCTCTCGGCAACGTGATCCATATTTCTATGCAAACATATTGCAACGAAAAAGCTCCTCGACGAGTATAGCGTATTTGCGACAGTGGTAAAGTTATCTCAGAAGAATACTCGATGTACTAGTTGCATTCTGAAATATTTGTTCTTAACTTCCCTCTATTTCTTCTTTCAAATTTTATGTTTGTTGCCGAGCATCGCGTAACTGCACAAACAACATGGCGTTCAAACTAAATAGCATACCCATCCTACCTATCCAACAATGGAAAGGAAAAGCATATTTAAAAGGTGATTTGATTGAAACTTTTAAAATTTGCCATAGTTATTATGATAACATAAGGCCTGATGATGAATGAATGAATGAATGAATTTAATTCCAAAAAAGCCCAAGGGCCATGGCTGAAAACATAAAAAAAATAACAAAAAACAAAATATCATACACTCCAAACAAACCAAAAATCAACTTCTATAGAAATAGTTCGCGGTGGGTCATAGCTATCTTCAGGAATCTTTCAATGACAACGGTCTCAGAGGACACAACTTGAAACTGAGTGGCAAGAAATTCCGAAAAGACGTTGGAAAATGGATCTTTAGAAACCGAATAGTAGAACATTGGAACAATCTCCCAGAAAGTGTTGTGAATGCCGAAAATATCAACCAATTCAAAGCAGGTGTCGACTACCACCTGGCTGAAATTCAGTTTAGAGTGTAGAGTGTCCCGAGAAATTTATAGAGGCGAAAGCCTTATTATTGCAATTATATTATTATTATTATATTTCAAGTAAAAAATAATAATGAAGAATTAGGATTGCAGCGTGCTGTTATAGTGCCAGAAGAATTTATTTTGTCCAAAATCAACATTATTGTTATATCTGATTAACAGGGGCACAGCATGTTGATCAATAGTTGGTTACTCTTCGTTTCCGTTGACTGTTTTAAAAGCAAGAAACAGAACCAAGGTCCTGAAATTATTTAGAGAAGGGGTCAACTAAGCATACCTCGACTCTATCAACGAATGCTGTTATTTTGTCGTGTGACAAGCGAGTAGGCATACCACTGACTGTGAACAAATATACAATAATTCAGTACATGAAAAAAGCTGTGGTATTACTTAGAATAACCAATTACTTAAAGTAACTAGCAGGGAAAAGAGTAATTGGTTTGGGGGAACTTTCGAGAAATCCCTTCTGGCTTCGGCGTCCTATTTATTTATTTGTTTAACTGAATCCACGCCCAACAAGGGCCATAGATAGATAGATAGATATTTAATGCATAGAAGCCAACAAGGGCCATAGCACCAAAAACAAAAAAAAAGAAAACATACAAAACATGAATACTTTGCCTATATTTAAAACTACAAGGATATACAGTTTTGCCTGTGTGCTAACCTGGTCAGGAGGAACCTTCCAAAGAGTTGAATAGCCTGGAAAATATTCTTTCATATATAATTCTTAAAATATTCTTAAATATTCTCGATAATCCATCACTCCCACGCGCTCTCACTCCAAACAACTCATGTCTCAACCCATTCTCTTCCGCAAACTCTCGCACAAAATGACTCATAGCCTACTTTCATTCTCGCATCCACGTATAGGACAAGAGTACGGACCAGTTTTAACCCTAGCTTTACCCATATATTTTCGAGGTAAACATCTTAAAATAAAAAAAAAATAACATCAGCACACTAATATACACTTTTCAAAGCGGGAAAAAAAAATGCAATACAGCATCTTCCTCCACGACAACCATATCAGGAGCGTCAGCCTCGAGTGTGGCCCAGCCAAGATAGCCAGCAACGGGTTCTGAGACTCCACAGTGCTCTTCTGCAGAGAAAGAGTAGAAAAGCGCCTAGTTTCTGGAAAAGAGGGAAGGGCTTTACCACTGCGCATTGACGACGCACTGCAGTTACTGGAACCCACGCAACCAACGGAAAGAGTTGTTGTATAGGACACGAAACCTGCGTTTGGGTCTATTTGTTTTACTCTAACTTATTTATTTTTCTTTTTAGCTGCTTCGGACTCTTCAGACGATGAATCGAATCTTAGCGCGTCCGAGTCGGATTCGCGAGCAGGAACGCCGCTCATCGACGAACAGCGGACCAACGATTTCGACCTCCGCAAAATCCACGCTGATTTGAAACTCACACCAAAGCTTGTCCGAACCGAACCGCCTTTTCACTTAGAGACGTCGCCATCGAAACCAGACGAGCAGAAACCGGGACCGTCCCAAAGTCCGGCAGAACCAACTCCCAAGGCTCAGACCGCCAGGCCTGTGTTGACCCGAGCGAGTCCGCGTCGCAGTACGGTTCGGAAGAAATTGCTAGAAGATCCGCTGCCACCAACCCCGCAGAACCCAACTATATCAAAAAACGATTCGGAGGATATCTATGAATTCTGTGAGCCGGAGCCGTTTAAACTCGAAATCCGTACAAAACGTTTATCTTCGCCTATTTACGACGAGAGAAAAACAGCCTCATCCGGTGGGGAACCGGAAATCGGTGGTACGCCGGAATCACAACCAAAGGCCAAACCGGCAGTGGAAAGATCGAAAAACTCGTCTCCGAAGGTTGAAGTGAAACAAGGACCGGTAGAGTTCAAACTTGAACCGTATCAGCTTTTCCGACATGGGCTTCTGCCCATTCCAAGACCGGAACCGCAAAAAGAGGCCAAACACACGGTTCTGCGGGTGGACTACTTAAACAAGGACACGAGACCATCGTCGTCCGATGTGAAGCCTCCAGCTGATGTTAAGCCGGTTTTCCGGCCGTTTGTGCCCAACCCGTCGGATACTAGGCCGCAATCTTCACCGCATCTATCAGCATTCTCAGCTGTCCGGCCGGATTTGAGAGACGTTAAGCCGTATCCGGTTGATCCGGTAGTTCGGATTGAGCAGTATGTCTATCCGGCCCGGGAAGCGATCCCGCGGGAGCAGGCCGTTCCGGTTTTGATGAAGAACGAAGCTCCTGCGCTTGCTCCTAAACCGGTTATAGCGCACCGAAGCATAGCCCCCCTGTGCCCCATCAAATTCGAAGAGCCATCTGGTGTGAGCTCAGGTTCTCTTTATCGTCCGTTTGAGGTGAAACCTACCACCCAACCTGAGCCAATCAGAGTTAATCCTTTGTCCGAAGCCCTCCCGAAACTCGTTCCTCCTAATCTGAAACAGGAACAAGTCCGAGTCGAGCAGGAGGTCAATATTCCGGTCCAAGTTCCCGAGCATAGGAATCCAGAACCGGAAAGAAAATTGAATGCCAGCCCTGTTCCATCAGTTGAGAGGAAGCCTCAAGTAAGCCCGGTTATAACCATGGAGAAGAAACCTCGTGAAAGTCCGGTTCCTGTAGTGGAAAGAAAACCGGACGTCGGAATAGTTTCGGAAATTGTTAGGAATCCGGTGGTGAAAGCCGAAAAAGTATCGTCTGTGAAACCGGAAAGCCTGATGGATATCCCGCTAGTTACGAGCTTGCTTCCTGTGATAAAGCTCGAAGTCGAAGTTGAAAAGGTGGTAAATGTCGTGAAACCGGAAATCAAAGAAGAAGTTCCGGAACCAAAAGTTCCGGAACCAAGTTCTGTTCCACCGGACAATGAACCAGCTCCGTCTGCAACTACGACGCGAGCAGAGACACCTGTTATGAAAAAGGAACCAACAGTGCCGTTACCACCGGAGCCAATTTTGAAAACTGAATCCACTCCACCACCCTTGAAGACTGAGCCTTCGCCGACACCGGATTCCGGCGAACCGCCTAAAAAGAAGCAGCGGAAGAGGCCCCATAGGAAGCCGGTTCGGAGTTCAGAGTATATTGAGTTCAGCAACTCGGACTCGGATTCTGATGATAGTTCGGTCAAGCTGACAATAGATATCCGAGAAGATTCGGCTCAACCGGATTCGAAACCAGAAACCCCGCAAATACCGGAATTCTTTGCAGCAGCTGCTCTGCTGTGCGAGGAGACCATTCCAGGTTTGTTTGTTGATATTGTTCAGTTTTCATAGAAGTACGCAGTTGCCTAAAAGCCGCGATACTCTTGATGACTAACTCGTCGTACCGGTGAAGAATCGCCGTGTGCCTAGCGAAGAGCCGGAAACGTCACCGCAGCTGTCCCCAGCAAGCGTTGTTGATTGATTCACATAGGATTCGAATCATCGTTCGGGTGACGTTTCTCGTTCTTCCCCAGATTCACTGCCGTGTTTTGGATTTAGTCATACTGAGTGTTGGCTTAATATAAAATTTACAGAAGGAAGAAAAGAAAATGTTAACAGCTGATGGAAACTACTTTGGTATTCCAGCCTGACCTCAACGAATTTGAATTTTCTATTATTATTATTCACAAATACTGAAAATGCACTAACCCCTCCACTCGTTGCCCACTCCCCAAACCTCAGTATCAAGCATTTTTCTTTAATCCCTCACAAGATAACGTAAAGCGGAGCAGACGATCTTTAAAGACACCAAACATCTTGACGGGATGGACAAATCTGGATACATCTCAATAAATAAAACATCAGCTTACGCCCTTACCAATCTGTATTAGAAAGATCCTCAGTTTTATGTCTATCTGCTTGATAAAGTAGCAAATTGTTTTATTATTTGGACTTTATTTTACCGCTAAATCTGAGCTTGTTACAAAAACCTTGTTCGCCGCGGAAACTCACATTCAACATTCATTTTGAGCCACAGGCGAGACACGGGCTGTTTTTAGGATCGCGGGAAACGCTTCTACTGTACTGGACTACTCTCGATCGTATCGGTTTCAACGTGGCGATCTGATCGAATGTACGAGATTGGTTAAGGAAACTACGATAACGTGCCAACTACGCCGCACGATTCTCAACTTTCAAGCTGAGTGGCTGGCTGTTTTCTAAGGACATTGGTAGATGGTCTTCTCGAATCAGAGGGGTGGATTGTTTGAACGTCATTCCATCTGAAAGACTTTCGAGTGACCCCATCAACGCTTTCAAGGTTTCTTCGGACAGTCTGTACGCCGAAAAAAAATGTGTGATGAAAAGTCAGTTAGACGACCTCTGTAGCGGCCAATGCCTATTTTTTCGTTATATCATTATTAGTTGCGTTTTTGCAGATACCATGGTATCTGTGGTAACTGTATCTGAATGTCAGATACCACGGTAACTGGCCTGATACCACGATAACTGCAAAAACGCCTTTTGACCGTGGTATCAGATACCACGATAACGGCAAAAACGACTTTTAGACCGTGGTATCAGATACCAGGGTATCTGCAAAAGCACAACTAGTAATCATTACTGAATGAGGTCCTTTTTAATCGAAATCTTTGTTTTCAAGGAAGCCCAGCCGCAGGCCCATCTCATGAAGAATCGGTGTCCAGTCAGAGAGAACCCCCCAAGCTCTTCCCTAGTCTTCCATCCACCTCCCACGAAGACACACCCACTCCTGTCAAAAAGTCCGGGCCTAAACTCCGACCCGTTCTCGTTGAGGAACGGCCAAAACCGAGCCCTAAGTCGGAGGACAGGCTAAAACCGGTCTCAAAGTTGGCCCTCGGAGAAGAGAGGCCGAAACAGGGACCAAAGTTCCGCGCGCGACCGGTCCTGGTGGAGCACTTTGTGGCTGGACTCGGGCCCAGCTTAGGACAGAATACTCCGCCGACCAGTCCGGATACAAGTGCCTCCACCTTATCGTCGCCGAAGTCTTCGCCTAAGAGGTAAGTGCGACTTTAAACACGACTAATAATAATTTTTGTTTATTTCCATAAACGAACAAGTTAAAATATCATACTTTAAATTTTCAAAATTTCTTCTCGTTTTCTCTTATAATAGTTTCCGGTTTCAGCCAAAATGAATTAGTACTAACGAAAAATATGTAAAAATTTTCAAAAAATGCTTCTGAAGCCTTCCAGAGCCAAAACCTGTACCTAGTCATTCAGAAGTGAGAAATTTAAGATGTTGAGAATCAGAAATTGGTTGTGTATTTCTGTCACCTTTCATATAGTATTACAGTATTGTTGAATGGGTAAATTGATTAAGGTATATTTTTTTGTTCATATACTATATTACTCCTCAGTTTTGAGGGATAGAAATAAATAAATAGTAGCTAGCATGGGATCGTCAACTGATGCACACACATTATTAAACTCTCGGGTTTCTGTCATTATTATGGTACCACAGCCTTGTTTGAGGCTGCGAAAGGTTAGGGACTTCGTAGGAATGCAAGACTGGCCGGTGATGCCCGAGAATCTTTCCATTAACTAGTTTTATTGGTTTCACAAAAATACACCCTTACTCTAGCCAGAACATTGAATTTATTTATCTATAGATCGTACAAAATTTAAAGCTTCTGAGAGAGAATGGATCGATAAATTAGGGAGGAAGTATTACCGATCGGTAGTACAAGTACTGTACTGCAAATCATTAGTGACCTCCAGTTAGCAAACAAAGCAAACTTTCCCATGCAAACCCGTTAAGGTTCGCGTAGATCTCCTGATACTCTGCCCTCAGGGGGGGGGGGGGTGATGCGTGGTTGGGGGCAAATCATCTGACGCTTCCCGTGCTTTCCCCAAGATATCTCAAGGTACTCGTTTGAAGCTGGGTGGACTTTTAAAGTTTAACCGAAAAGGACTGGGATTGGACAATCTAGTTACCCATCACTTATTCACTTAAATTGGCTTGAAGACCCGCTGAAAATGCGTTTCTTGGTTGTTCCGCTATTCAGGAATAATTGATTTTCAAATAGTGGAATTTCCGTGTGATTTGTGGTACCTCTAATTTGTTGTATGCCTTACAAGAAAGATTTATGACTTCTTTTTTTTTCAGGCACTAAGCAATCTTCACCAATATCGCCACTGCCCACTGAAAAGCCTTGTTTGTGTTTAGATAAAAATTTCCCGCGTCATAGTAGAATTTTCGCTGTGGGGACGGCCGCAGATGAACGTCATAACTAGAGCAGATAGTGGAAAACAAAAAATCCCTTTGCAGAATCCAAATAATTCTGTGTATTCAACTAAATGACACAAAAATAAGTTGGCTTTTCAGTTAAACTTTAAGCTTGTCTTACGAGGAAATGACACTAACCCTCAACCAAGCGGTCGGCGCCACCGAGATTAGAACCAGCGACCCTTCGCTTTTGAGGTCGGCGCGCTTTCCGGCTAGGACGGAGCCTACAGTTAGAATTTAGTTTTTCTTAACTTTTCTTTTGTGCATTTTCAGTGACAGCGGAGATGCAGTGGCTTTGGAATTTTCCTCACGCCACGAAGACACAGACCTTCTCTCCTCCAGCAGGCTAAGGGAGGAGCTGGCGAAGAGACCTGCAAGTCAGAGACGGAGTTACGCCTCCCCCGCCTGCAGTTCGCAAAAGAAATTTTCTAGAAGTGGCAGCTTGGGGCCGGGCAGGAGCCCGAGACGGACAGGTATGATCGACAACGGAAACCTCACATAATATTTGGTCTAAGGTCAACCTGTTTATGGTCAAGTTGGTGTAACAAATGATCTTTCAGCCACTCGGCAACAGTTGACTCGTAAATTTTGCTGAAAACAGACGTTAAAGTGATAGGTGTCACACCTGTTTTGGGGATAGGGGTTACAAACCCAATTTACCAAATCTTCGGATATTGCCCCATCGCAGTTATCGTTTAAAATATTGTGAAAAGGCGCCGAAAGTTCACTCGGGAAAGCTTCGGTTAAATCAACTGGGATATCGTATAGTGTGGCCGAAAACCTTTTACCCGTCGGATTTTAAGTTCAATTTAGTTGGTTTTTTTTTCTCAGGCAAGTCCTGAGCAGGGGTGGGAGAACAACAAGAATCATTGGAATCAAGAGTCGGGCATGTCTGTACAATGTTTGTTAAATGTGCATTTTGTGCATTAGTCGTTACCTCGGGTGATTCATTCAGTTGAATATCTACACTATTGCTCGCCTTATCCGTCATTTCTTTGACTGTATGAAAGAACTTCGAAGACCTACAGAGGCACCCGGGGCGTCGAAGAATTGTCTCCAGTCGTCTCTGAAACTTGCGACTGCAACGATGTCTTCCCGCTCCGGTTGTATCGAGGCATGAAAATGTCGCAGGTCATTGTTTCGCGGCCTTAGTTTCCTTTTTGATTTAAATTGTTCAGATCTTTGCCAGATAACGTTTACCAATGCTGAGCAGGTACATTTTACTCTTAAATGGTGTTCTTTTCAGGAATAAATTCTTCATACTTTGTTCTTACTTTGGTAAGGAATGCCCGAGCTTTATCGTGAGAAGCTTTATTATCCTCGTTGCCCTTTCCTGAACTGACTCAAGACATTGGTGGATGGTCTTCCAAAACATAATGGTGGACTGTTTTTTCTATCTGAAGTAGTTTCAAGTGACTCCATTAATGCTTTCTAGAATTAACTGGATTCCTTTAATTTCTTTGTTAATCTCATAAGATCCTTTATGATGAAAAGGTTTTATTCATGTATTGACTCGTGTCAAGGTTATATCAAGAATAAATAAGGGTTTTATTCATCTATTGACGTGCCCGCGCTAGCTAACGCTGTTTTGAAAGTGATGTAGATAGACGAACACTGTGGAGGCCCGCAGTGGCTTATTTTTGTGTATTATAGGATTATTATAGTTTATTGTAAATGTGCTTGCTGCGGTTGGCGCATTATATTTCAACTGTATATTTATCAGTAAAACATTAAAGAACAAGACCAGAGGTTTCGATGGGATCCCAAAAATTTAATATTTGATCCAGATAACTGGGTCTTGTCTTCGCCAGATCCAGTCTTCACCAGGCTAATCATCTGAGAAAACCAAGCTCAGATATACCTCTATAAGCCATATCTATTTTGACGATACTGATCGAAACTTCCTGCTTTACTTCTGGTTTCGGCCGAATTCCGAGTCCGAATACTTGTCCAGCAAAAAAAAAAAGAAAGTTCAGAAACGAATTAATCGTATCTCCTTAATTATCCCTATAAAGAACATCTAATCAACTTCAAATTAAACTTTAATTTATAAAAACAAGAGCTGTAAGCTCATATGGCACTTGTAAGGCTTGGTAAAAGTATGAAAGTAGGAATTCGCCAATTCGTGGGTTTGTTGTATTCATTTGTAAGCAAAACCCGTGAGATGAGAAAATCACAAGAATATATATTGTTTGGAAAAAAAAGTAAATTTTTGCAGTTGGCTGTGATGATGCGCACTTTAAGGTTGCTAGAAATTCATTTCTAAGCAAAACCCTTGAGGCAAAAATGATCATGGGCTCATGGGTATCATGAAAATGTAGTTTTTGCTCAAAAGTATTTTTTGTACTTCGCGGTTAAAATGAGTAGGCTACTTTAAGGGATGGTCGAATCGGGTAACTGGCTATTTCTAAGCTTGTTAAGTCTCTAATGTTCAAGCCAAGTTTCATCGTCCTAGCACGTCTTGAAGTACCTTAAATTTCGATCAGCGGAATTCTGGACCGTCCTCCAGCCCCCCCCCCCCGAGAGTGACCGAATCCGGTTCGATTCTGTCCCTGATGTATCTGGGGCTTACGCTTGCTCTTCCCACCAAGTGTCATCCCAGTCACTATATTCTAAGCGTGTCACAAAATCCCCCCGACTCCCCCACATTGATCGGATGATGTCCCCACTTGGAATGGGACATCTGAGACATGAGTTCTTTCCGAATATCAAGTTTCATTGAGATCCGATCACCCGTTCAAAAGTTGGACAACCTCAAGATTCCCGATTCCCCCTCCCTCCACTCCCCCCACAATGGTCAAATCGGAGAAACGACTGTTCTTAAGTTAAAATTGTAAAGTCCCTGATATGTCTGCCAAGTTTCATCGTCCTAGCACATGTGTAAGCAAATTAAGTCGGGATCACCGGATTCCGGAACCCTCCCTCCAACTCCCCCCACAGTACTCGGATCCGGTCCGGTCTTGTCAACTATGGATCTAGGGCTTGTGCTTGTTCTTCCCACCCAATTTCATAGCGATCCGTCCACTCTGAACATGTCACACAATTTCCGGTTCCCCCCTCCAACTCCCCTCAAAGTCACCGGATCCATTCCGAACTTGAAGTGTGACATCTGAGACAAGAGGTCTTTCCAAATATCAAGTTTCGTCAAGATCCGATTACCCGTTCAAAAGTTATAATACGTCAATATTCCGGACCTCCCCTCCCTCCACTCCCCCACGGTGGTCAGATCGGTGAAGTGACTATTTCCAAGTTAGTTTGGTCGGGTCCCTTATACGCCTGCCAAGTTCCATCGTCCTAGCACATGTGTAAGCATCTTAAGTCGGGATCACCGGAATTCCGGAACCTTCCTTCCAACTCCCCCCACAGTGCTCGGATCCGGTCCGGTCTTGTCAACTATGTATCTAGGGCGTGTGCTTGTTCTTCCCACCAAGTTTCATCCCGATCCGTCCACTCCGAACATGTCACACGATTTCTGGTTCCCCCCCCCCTCCAACTCCCCCCAAAGTCGGATTCATTCCGGACTTGGTGTGTGACGTCTGAGACACGAGGTCTTTCCAAATATCAATTTTCATTAAGATCCGATTTCCCGTTCAGAAGTTATAAATACGTCAATATTCCGGATCCCCCCTCCCTCCACTCCCCCCACGATGCTCGGATCGGAGAAGTGACTATTTCCAACTTAATCATTTAGGGTCCCTGATATGCATGCCAAGTATTCATCGTCCTAGCTTATGTGGAAGTGCCCGAACTAGCAAAACCTGGACAGACCGACCGACAGGGCGACGGACGGACAGAAATTGCGATCGCTAGATGGCACTTGGCCGAAGGGCAAGTGCCATAAAAATCCGGTTTCAACCGGATTCCTGACGAACTATATGTCCGGGTAAAAAATGATTGTCATATACAGATTCAGCGTCTCTTCTTACCCTTAAATCTGTCATCGAATAATCAACTTCAAATAAACTTTTGCTTTTAACGAATTTTCTGGTTTTGGCCGGATTCTGGGCGAACCACTTGTCCGGCGAGAAAATGGTTTTCACCGTCGTGCTCAGCATGTCGTCTTACCCCATAATCGACTATCACATTAGCTTTTTCAAAATATTTGGTTTGCCCCTTAATTTAAACCCCCTCCCCCACCCCTAAATGTAGGGCTACAGAGCCCATCTACGAATTAGACCTTACTCTTGACCCAAAGAATCCTCACACCAAGTTTCATCAAAATGTCTCATTCCCTTCGAGAGTTATCGTGCTCACAGACGGACGGACGGACAGACGGACGACTTTCAGGTATCCCTCCACTTACGTTTTGGGATCCCAAAAAGTTCTTCGCTGTAGTGAAAACCCGCCAGCCGTAGTATCTTATCTGACAATGTTTTTGTAGGATTCAGCGAAGACACTCCTGAGGTACCTGAGTCCCGAGTCTCTCGGTACAACTTCGTCGTTGATCTGGCGTCGGAATTGGATTCGAGCCAACGGATAAATATCCTCCAAGAAAAGATGAAACAAATCCGGAAAGTCTATGCAGATCTGAAAGCTGAAGTGGCAAATATAGATAGAAGAAGGAAGAAAATTAAGAAAAAAGATAAGGCTTCGAATGTGTAAAAGAGTGGTAAAGCTGACAAAGAAATCAGGATTTGGATATCTGGTGAAATTGGTTTTATCCTTGTCAGTTTCTCGGAAACCCGGTTTCCGGTGAATGTTCCGGAATAGTCGATTTTCGGAGAATTTTCCGGAATCGTTGCTTTTCTGCTACTATAAGGCGATTCTGGCGGTCTGGAAAGCTCCGCGAGCTTACGCGCCGGCTGTTCTTGCGACTTCGGCTAAAAGTCGCTTCGCTTTCCGGAGCTGTTCTCGCGCACTACTAGTTTCCGCCAGGACTTGGTAAGCGAATCCACTTCGCTAGTGGAAAGTGGTTTTGGTAAGTCAGCAAGAAGTTGTAAAGGTGCAACTAAGGCGCAACGACTTTTTGCTTGTTCTTGCGCTCAGTGAATTCTCGCTTTCCTTTTCGGAAAGCGAATCCAAGAGCCCGCCCTTATGTTTCGACTGATTTCGTCTGATCTGTCAAGTGCAAATGCAGCAACGTTCACACACATTTCGCTCTCTTCCAGTTCATCGCCCCTAGCGGTTGAAGTACGATTGGAAACGCTGCTTGAGTTGACGCCTACATGAATGATAAAAAAGCCAAATAAGCAACAATGAATAACAGTAATCGTAAGATTAGACTCAGGCGCTCCAGCTTTGGCGAAGAGTTTCTGGTGGCGAAGGCAGGGTTTCCAGTCGTACTTAATCCGATAGAAGAGATAGAAGAAGGAAAAAAATAAGAAAAAGGATAAGGCTTCGAATGTGTAAAAGAGTGGTAACTGACAAAGAAATCAGGATTTGGATATCTGGTGAAATTTGATTCCAGTTTTATCCTTGTCCCCGGAAACCTGGTTTCCGGTGAATGCTCCGGAATCGTTGATTTTCGGCAACTATGTTTCGACTGATTGCGTCTGATCTGTCAAGTGCAAATGCAGCAACGTTTACAGACATTTCGCTCTTTTCCAGTTCATCGCCCCTAGCGGTTGAAATAAGATTGAAATAAGATTGGAAACGCTACTCTGAGTTGACGTCTACATGAATTGTAAAAAAAAATCCAGATAAGAAATAGCCATAGCTTTGGCGAAGAGTCGGTGGCGAAAGCAGGGTTTCCAGTCGTACTTAATCCAATAGAAGGGCTCAGTTGGAAGATCGCGAAATTCTTTCTCATGTCTGTCAATGTAAAGAAAAGCGATCATATTGGTTCCAGTTGACTGCTGTGTAAGGCTCAGTTCCGACAGCATCCGAATATGGCATCCGGAGTCGAAAATTCGGCTGTTGGTCTAAATTATTGAAGCATCGAGGTCGTGAGAAAATTCGCATAAAAAATCGCGTCGACTGGGGATTTTTTTTTTGTTGCGAATTCAGTGACCAAAGAATTATCGAATCGTGTGTATGGCGCTTCATTTATTTAATTGTTTTTTTCTTAACATCGTATGGTACGCCTGTTTGTTTTGTAGTTGTAACTGTGGTGGTAATGTACTGGTTACTTAAGATCTTTAAAAGTGTATTATGTGTAGCGGAAATAAAACTAATTTTTTAGTATTTCATTTACACCCACTTACTCTATTCACTATTTTGATCAAGTTCATTTATTTAAAGTAGAGCTAAAGGCTGAATTACCCCGAGTCATCAATCATCATGCTGTATCCCCAGTCAATCTAGTGTGTTCGCCAACTTTATCGTGCAACGCAGTGTTACTAGTTGCGTTTTTGATTGAAGTTTGAAGTTACTCAAAGGCCTCTATTACCGTTTTTGGTCGCCGGTCACAGTTTCTTTGTCCTTCAAACTCTGACCGTCGAACTTCGTGAGCTAGCAAGTTCGAAGTTTGCTTGAATCGTCGAAGAAACGTCGACCGGACAAGGATCGCCGGAGTCGTAAAAACACTAATTAAGCAAACGGTGAACTTTGACGGCGTTCGGAAAACGGAACCGGCTAAGCCAACGGCGAACACAACTTCGATCAAAAACGCAACTACTGTCTGAGGACCTAATGGATGATGGCGTGGCTACGTCACTTAGACCAATCCCATAATCCGTTTTCGACACTAATTTCAGGAACCGCCCCGTTCGGTGTCACTCGCAAGAGAAAAGACAAAAAACGGATTTTTATTATGTTAAAGTTTAACCGAATAAGGCTGAAATAATACGAAGGTCTAGGTATCCCTCACTTATTTACCTAAGTAAGCTTGAAGACCCGATGAAAGTGCGTTGCTTCGTTGCTCCGCTATTCATTTAATGGAGTTTCATCGAATTAACTTTTTTCTTAGGATTTTTGGTGCTTCTATGTGCTTGTACCTCTATGCGTGAGGCATTTAGGCACTACGACGGTGAACGATCGCTGATAGTAAATCTTTCCGGATCACACGCTTTAGAAGTGACCTTACAACGTAAAACTGAACAACTCGTGAGCTATCTAGGCTTCATTAGCCATTGAAATGCCAGCTTTTGTTGAAGTTCAGAGTCTCGATGTCGGGATGAATCAGCAGCGCATATTCTGAACGTCACTACTGTAGTCCAAGGTGAGGTCCCATACGGAGCAAAATAATACTAGGAAGTAGCGCCATGACCTTTGCTTTCCATGCTTTGCAAACGGGTCATACTCGTAGCGCCGCCCACTACGCTTGCGGCATTTAAAGCGAGACAAACTTGCGGGTTTAGAAATGTCTGGTAAAACAAAAGTGCGTTCTGCCCACACCAAGGAAACAATGGAGGCAGTACTATTTTTTTTGCAATGTTCAGAATATGAAGTTATCGAAGCCAGTGCTGGTGAGCGACTGAGTGAGTTTCAGTAGGGACGTTCCCTATCGCTAGTAGTGCTAGTATCGCTGCTATTTGAGTGTCAATCTTGTCAAGTCTTAGCGCTACTCGCTTAGTGTTAGTTTGCCCTGGTCCCATTAATTCAGTGTAATCACATCCAATTAAGATGTAGCAATCAGCTGGCTTTTCAGAAACACGTACGCATCATTTGGGAAATACCGTTCTAAGCCCTTAAGACGACCTTTAAGACGGACCGATGTTGAAAATGGATAAGTCAATGAAAAGAAGAAACGAAAATTCAGTGATATGTTTGTATGGTCTAGTCGAGGTATTATTACCCCCCCCCCCCACATCGGCATTGAATTAGTGGCTATAGATAACAAGCCTGGATCAATACCGTAAGTACAGGCTACTGGATTTGGCACCCATCCTCCGTCTGTATGGCAGATGAGTTTATGTGTTAAAATGCTGTGTGTAGAAGTTTGAGTGTCTCATCTAGGTGGTGTTTTAAAAAAAATGGTCCAGTTTTTGACGAGTAAATTTACGGTCCTGATTGGTCTTCAGTTAGAGCGCGATTGTGTCGCTTTCCAAAAAGCAAAGTCCGCCGAGCGCAAGGACTAACGAAGAGTCGTTGCGCCAATTACAACTTCTTGCCGAATCCACTTTCCACGTACAGTTCCACGTACGGAGTGAATTCATTTTCCAAAACTAGCGGAGCGCCAGAAACAGCCTCGGAAGCGAAGCGAGTTTTAGCCGCAGTCGCAAGAACACACGGCGGATAAGCCAGTGGAGCTTTCCCGTCCGCTATAACTGCCAATAGTTCTTCTGCGAGACCGAATACAGGGTTGCTATGCCAGATAACATTAAATCAAAGAAGGTGATTAGTTCACTAAGCGTTTTTGGGGAATTTGGCGTTTCGTGGCTGAAACTTACCAAAAGCTGCAAAAAGTGAGCAATTTGGTCATACAAACAGTACAAAATCAACCAATTTGGTGATAAAACACCATCCGTTGCAACCCTGACACTGACAGACTGGTCTAGCATAGCAACGCGTATTCAATCGTCGGCATCATTGAGAATGAAGCATTGGTAGCGAGCGCTTTCTAGCGCTGTTCTTTGGATGCAAGCCTGCGGAGGTGTTGGCCGCCAGGGCACAAGCGCAATAGTTTCAAATGTCAGTGATCGCGTGTCTTGTATGCATGAAGAAAAATACATGTGAACTGCTAGGTTCAATTTGATTGAACCATTCGATCCCTAAGAGTGATGAAGAAGCTTAGATAGTAGGTTAACCTATTTTAAAATACTAGGGAAGGTTTCCATGAGCAGTAATGTAAAGGCAAAACCGGAATCCTCTCTGGCTCTGTGACTGTCTCTTTTTTTGACTATTTTAGCAATTCTGCCTGAACTCCTGAAGCAGCTTGCAACTTGCAAAGGTGTGCATAGTATATTTGATAATATACTGAGTTCCCGATGAATTATCTTCACCGCTACTGTCACTGTCTCAGTAGTTGTGTTTTTTGCCTTTTCTCCGTAGGTTGGTTAACCTACCTATTTGCCACTATTGACCGTTTTTCGTCTCGCCGGTTGGTTCGACTGAGCTCTAAAAAATGGCTTATAAGAAAATATGGCTTCTTCCCGTCGCTGGCACCTATCTCTCCAATGAGAATTTTGAATTTCGCGCCGTGCCAAGAGCATAGATCGGTTGGATGGAGCTCCCGCCTCAGTCCACAGGTCGGTTAACCGAGTGGCGAATGGAGCCAAAAAAACGGCTTGTAAAAACTTAGGTCGGTTAACCAAAGGAAGAAAACGACTTATAGTGGGAAATCTTGTAGGTCGGTTAACTGGATGAAAGCAAAAAACGCAACTAGTTACTGTTACTGTCGCTGAACTGTCATCACATTTTTTGCCATTCTGGGATGTTGGAGATTCTCCTGAACATAAACGCCTAAGGCCTGCCTGAGGCTGAGTCCGGGAACCTTCTAGGCTACACCTTGTCTACACCACAGTATTGGTGTCTCTGGCAAACCGAATTCTCCTAAACAAGGGATTCTTTTTCCCTTGCATAGGTCATGACTCTACTCCTCAGGATAAGTCTACATAAATACTGATGCCCAACTGACTGTAATAGGGGAAACACAAATGCATTGTTGGTTTGGCCTGCTCATCAACTGCTAAACCGGCTGTTTATCCTGGCTTAGTAAACCACATCAGCAACTTCTTTGTTTCGAAATTTGGTGTCACAGTATTTTGTCACATTCTAGCACCAGAAGTATCTGCTCACACCTAAATAAAAATTAATTTGAGGCAAAGTGGAGGAATTTTTCCTCTAAGTTCTACACCCGATACTGGCCCATCACCTTCCCTGAATGTCAAGATACACTAATCCGGCCTGCCGCCTGACTAACACAATCAGCTCCATTCTGGAGCTCTCATGATCATAGACAAACAAACAGTCAAATTTACATTTAATAGGTAGCCCTAACTTTGGTTTGAGATGAAAAAACCAACAGCAGATCCTTCATTTGTCTCAGTGTATGTTACAAATTATGGATCTGGCAGAATTTTCAGAGAATGGGTACTTTTTCTGCTATCACTATTTCTGTGTTTTTTTTTTGGGGGGGGGGGGAAATCGAGAGCAATAGAATTTAGTACCAACTGATGCCTTATGCAACATTCATCCAATTATTCCTAGTAGCCAGTGTTATCATCTAATGGATGCCCTTTGTACCGTAATATTTTTCGTTATGTGGGAAAAGTGCTATAAGTTCAGACCAGCCTACTCGAGAGATGTGGGTATCCAACACATAACCCTGATTTGTGTTCTCAGGTTGGGTCAGTGGCCTTCGAAATATTTGGGATTTCTGCAATACCAGAAGTGTCATATCATTTAACATAGGATCCACGCTTTAGAAAGAAAACCTTACGACCAGCAACTGGTATAGAGAATGCAGTGCCGTCTTTACCCTTGGGCCGGTGCTGGGGGGTCAAGGGGAAACGAGAGGCCAACACTGTCAGAAGTTTCATAACAGATAGCCCACAACACTTTCAAGAATAACAGCTTTTCACTTAGAAATAAAGTGTTATGACCAATTAAGTTTACACTATTTAGTGCCTAGATCTCCAACAACACCTTCAATTGGTAAAAATACTAACGGGAACGAAAAAAAAACATAACAGATAACATCCCAAAGTGTTATCTGTTGAAACCGGGAATCCTTCTGTTGTCGTTATGTAACTTCTGACAGTGTAGTATTTTTACCAGTTGAAGGTGTTGTTGGAGATCTAGGCACGAAATAGTGTGAACTTAATTGGTCATAACACTTTATTTCCAAGTGAAAAGGTGTTTTTCTTGAAAGTGTTATGCGCGATCTGTTATGAAACTTCTGACAGTGAAGCAGCCGGTGTAAATTGTTGAGAAATTAGGCTAAGATTGCTAACCGTATTACCTTGTGCAATGCGATCCAGGTGTGACCAGCTACGTTGCTCAGATGTGACCATGGTCTGTGCTCGTCCAAGACTCTATGTGCTAATGTGCTGGCGTTTTTTTCGTTTTTGACTCATGAAAGGGTCCAAACCCGTGTATGGCCTAGGGTCCACCAAAACTAAGAGGCGGAACTGGGAAAATGTGTGGTATAACCATTAAATACTGTGCGTAGACGGTCCTATGCGTTTTTCCGCGATCCCACAAAGTGTTTGGGGCTCGAAAAGATGTTCCTTCAGCCCATGCTGACTGCGAATCATATTTGAAATACTGAAATACAAATACTCAGAAAGAGTATTTCCGCGGTCGTGTGTGTGGCCGACAAGTGTGTTTCCGCGACCAGTAAGGTTTTTGTGGCTCGGAAATTTGAATTTAACTGCAAATTCATGTGCAAATAATAAAATTCGCTACTTTATCAAGTAGATAAACATAAAAATTAAGGATCCTTCTAGTACAGAATTGTAAGGACGGAAGTCTGACGTTCTGTATATAGAGGTGTTATCTCGACTTTATTTTTGCAGTCAGACATTCGAAATTACTGCCAATAAATAGGCAGGCACGTTATCCAAGGTTAAGCTCTCAAGTGAGACCTCAAGTTTCCTTGTCACCTTTATTGCCTCCATAGACCTTGTTTTGTTTGCAGACGGAAAGACAAAAGTTGAAGAAAGCCTGGAGACACGCTCTGGTGCTTAAAAGAGACCGGTCACGGATCTTCAACATTGCGACAGGAGCTCGAACAGGAGATGGCTAACGGAAACGGTCATAGAGAAAGCGGGTTCAAAGCTCAGCTGGTCGACGGTTCAGTAGCTTGGAGACTGACCCCTATGACAGTTCTACAAAATGGAGGATTGGAGTTCGGGAAGATCCGGATCTAACGGATTCGGAACTGGAAACCCGCGAGTTTCAGAATGCATTGCGCAGGTTGCTCCCTCCTGCGAGTAGACCCTTCCGAGTGAGTTTAACTTGTTATTGTTTTTTCGGTTATTTGGTAGAATAAGGAATAGTACAATAGAATAGTCCGTCGTAATCAATGAGTCGAAACTTCCCTTAGAGCTCGCCGACATCGGCACGTAGTCATCACGGGTATTCGATGCCGTTCCCCGCATAGTTGTGCTATCTCTATGGAGTAGTCTTCCCCATGTTCCGGCGTAGGTATTGTTCCGCCAATATTTTAAGTTCGTCACCATAGCAACCACTTGTGTGATGCTTGGTTGGTATCCACAGTTTGTCAGTCAGTTATGAATAAGTGAAGAGTAAACTCTAACTTCCTTGCACGACAACGCCTGGTCGAAAAGATTAGAAATTGGAAGAGGTCGCTAACATTTCTACATCTAGTCGTTTCAGTTCACTGTTACGCTTTCGTTTAAATCGGTAGTGAAATCTGTGAATTGGTGATTGATATTAGTGGTGAGTCTGTCTGAAAGGATGCACCGCTAAAGAAGACATCATCTTTTTTTGGCCTCCAGGTTTGAAATCCTCAGCATCTAAGGACTGCTGCACCGTGGGGGGATATTGCTTCATAAGGGAAGAGGTGTCATGCATGGGGGAGGGAGGGGAGCTCCCTCTGATATTTGTTCAAATAATGCATTAAAGGGATACGTCAGCTACGACGTATGCGTTTTATGCATTATTTGAATATGTATTTCAAAGTCAGCTTAGACTCAAGGAATATTTACCCATCGGTAAATAGGACAAAGCTCTGAGCGTGGATGATATCATTCTTTGTTTAGGAACGTCGGAGGGACTTGATGGGTGTAATCGAAGGTCGAAGGGTTGATATTTGTTGTTAAAACTTCATATGTTGTTCAAACTGCGCAAAATCGGTATATTCGTCGGTAAATATATAAACAATTTCCATCGGACAATCGGTAAAACAAAAAGTCAGTCGGCGCGAAGCGCCACGATTTTTTTTTAAAAACAGTCGATTTTTCTTAAAATTATCCTTTTTTTCTTAAAACCAGTAAATTTTTCTTAAAAACAAACAATTTTTTCCTTGAAACAGTCGGTAGAAATAACCAGCCAGACGGTAAATACCTTTGTGCTAGTAACGACTCTGCATAGAGATGGTACAACTATGCGGGGAAAGACCGCATGTTCCGAGTTCCTAATAGACGATTTGATTAGTAATGTTCTGATGAGGAACTTCCGACACTTGTAAACCTAAAAGGTTTCATTCAGTCATTCATTTATATTAGTTGCGTTTTTGCTGAAACCATGGTATCTGATATACGGTCTAAAGTCGTTTTTGCAGTTATAGTGGTATCTAATACCACGGTCAAAATTCGTTTTTGCAGATGTCGTGGTATCTGGCCAGTTAACCTGGTAACAGATATTCAGATATCACGGTCCGACCATGGTATCTGGTACGTGGTAGCTGAAAAGTCATCTCACTTTCATCAAATTTTGTCAAATTGATGAGAAAGAAATTCAACACTTAGTGATGTAACTGGATATCAGATTTTCTTTTGGGATTACTTAGAAAAGTGCAATTTCGGCAATAGTCGTTTTTGCAGTGGACCGTAGCCTATATCAGATATGACTTAGAAAAGTGCAATTTCGGCAAAAGTCGTTTTTGCAGTGGACCGTATACCAGATACCACGGTAACTGCAAAAAACGACTAATTGCAGATCCAGTTACCGTGGTAACAGATACGAATATACGATGGTATCCGCAAAAACGCAACTTATAGCTCTTACTTGAAAATAATCGAAAATACCAATACATGCGCCGTGAAATTAGCGATTTCCTTGTTGGCGCTTGTCGATTCTGATTTGCCTTCAATAGTTGCGTTTTTGCAGATGTTTTGGTATCTGTTACCACGGTGTAAAGTCGTTTTTGCAGTTATCGTGGTATCTGATACCACGGTCAAAAGACGTTTTTGCAGTTATCGTGGTATCTGATACCACGGTCAAACGGCGTTTTTGCAATTATCGTGGTATCTGGGCAGTTATCGTGGTATCTGATATTCAGATACCACGGTCCGACCGTGGTAACTGATCGTGGTATCTGAAAAAGTCATCTCTTTTGCAGTTATCGTGATATCTGATACCACGGTCAAACGGTGTTTTGCAGTTATCGTGGTATCTGGGCAGTTATCGTGGTATCTGATATTCAGATACCACGGTCCGACCTTGGTAACTGATCGGGGTATCTGAAAAAGTCATCTCTTTTGTAGTTATCGTGATATCTGATACCACGGTCAAACGGCGTTTTTGCAGTTATCGTGGTATCTGGGCAGTTATCGTGGTATCTGATATTCAGATACCACGGTCCGACCGTGGTAACTGATCGGGGTATCTGAAAATGTCATCTCTTTTGCGGTTATCGTGATATCTGATACCACGGTCAAACGGCGTTTTTGCAGTTATCGTGGTATCTAGGCAGTTATCGTGGTAACTGATCGGGTATCTGAAAAAGTCATCTCACTTTCATCAGTTTTTGTCAAATTGGTTGGGAAAAAGTCTGGCACTTAGTGACGTGACTGGATATCAGTTTTTCTTTTGGGATGACTTCGAAAAGCGCAATTTTGGCAATTGTCATTTTTGCAGAGCAACCGTATATCAGATACCGCGGTAATTGCAAAAATGACTAATTGCAGATCCAGTTACCGTGGTAACAGATATCATGGTATCTGCAAAAACGCAACTAATATTTATTTTTGCCTCCAGTTCTTGTATTCTAATTCAGAGCCACCATGCTGTTTTATTCTTATTAGTCCCCCAGTCATCACCGTCATCAACGTTTTTCTTTTTTCTACGTTTGCCCCCCCAAACTACGAACTACGATTACTCCCCCCCCCCCAGGCAAGTTAGAAGATGTACAGTGTTTAGAGACAAGGGACCAGCCCGTTGGAATTCTAATGAAGTTCATTTGATACACCATCAGTCAAAGTTTGAATATGTGTTATTGGGTGAAAATCGGGTTGTGCGGGTATGTCCCCAGAAATTGAAGAATGGCGAGATAATCTTGTAAAACCTAATATCTATTGTTCATACTAGGATCCGGAACGCAAATAGACCGGGCAGTTCCCCTCCTCTTCAGTTGAAGATACACTGCGCAGGGAGTCAATGGAACGGACCGACGACAGGTTGATGAAGTTCATTTACTACAAGGAAGAATGATTGATGGATATCGTCTGAGACGTTGAAGTGCAAGTCAGAAGGTAGGCCTTTAATTTTTCATTACCTTTCGTTACACAGAAGGCGCAAGCCTTCAGAACGGTTATTAGGTATACCACAAATCACTGTTTTTTTTTACACACTACATGCCAAACGCTTGTTACCCTATGTCAAGTGCTAGGTCCCCTAAACGAAGAAAACAAAAGTTGAAATGGTTGTTGTCGGGATTTACATCAGTATTTTATTGGGTTCGGGTACCCAGCATTCGGCATAGGATAACCAGAGTTAGGTCAATTTATGGTGGACTTGGTTACCCTGTGCAAAATGCTGGTCACTCTCACCAGTAAAATATTGATGATTTGGCTGAAGTAATTCCGTTAGAGTGGAGTAGGTCAGGGTTAGGGAATCCAGCATTAAGCATAGAATATCACAAAATCAAGGATTTGTGGTAGACCGATCTCAGCTCCTTCTAATCGAGATGTACCTCGTCTTTTCGACTTTCACATGCCTACAATGTCAGAAGTTTCATAACAGATCACACAAGGATATGCAGTTTCAGTAACAGTCTAGATGTCATCTGTCATGATTTGCAAACAATCTGCATTGAACGTTATTCATAACACGAACTGCAAAGCAGAGCCGAAAAAGCGCCGAAAAGGCATCTGCTGACGCTTCCGATATCATGACGATTAACAGAAAAGTTAGCAGATATTTTTTCCGCGGTTTTTGGGCTCTTCTTGTATGAATAACATTTGATGCGTAACGTTGGAAAAATCATAACAGCTAACATCTGAAGTGTTGTCTCTGTCGAATCTCTAAATCCTTGTGTTATCGGTTTTGAAACTTTTGACACTTTACGCCCGTATGGAAATAATTCAAGTCGTAAACGATGGTTTTTTTCCAATTGTGTTATGAGACGTTCCGATCGTACACAATTGTTTTTCTACGATTGGAAACAGTTGTTAACGATTGGAAACAGTTGTTTACGATTGGGAATAGTTGTTTACGATTGGAAGCAGTTGTTAACGATGAACGAAAAGCGTCATGGTAGCTTACGATTTGAGAAAAAAGTTTTATTATTCCTGAATCAAACAATCGTATACTTGGTTATTTTCTCTCGGCCTGCAAATATTCTTTATTCTTGTTCTCTCTTCATAATATAAGCACATGTATAATAAGTATTCTTATTCCTTCCCAAACGAGTTCCTACCACACACATTTCTTGCCCTGTCAGCCCATGTTATTCAGTTCTTTAGTGACGAAATGTAGTTGTTCGAAATTTAATGTTCTACATTTTTTTGTTTGTATTATAGAATAATATGCTCTGTCCTTACGTTCGCGCCTTTTTATTCTGTTACTATTGCTACTACTACTAATTATTACTGTATCGTTGAGACTGTATTTGAGAAAAAATAGCCACTAGTTCATTCATTGTACCGCATGCAGTTTTAATATGACTAGCGTAATCTATAAACAAAACTAAACTGTTCCTCACAACACTAAATCGTATACTCGGTTACTTTGGTTATACTTTGCCGTATTTATTTAGCTGGATTCATTTTGACGTAGATGTCCTGAGGCTTCTCGTAGTCGAATTTGGTGCTCCATTTGTAAGTGTTCCTCTTGTCTTCGAACTTGTATCGAACCCGAGTTCTCAATGGACAATCCTTAACCCTGTCCCCCTTCGGGTCGATGAATATCTCCATGTCGAATTCTGTCCCTTTGACCTGAGTCTTGCTCCCTGCTGGTCCTGCTCTTTGGAGTACGAGTCCGTCGATGCAGTTGTGCTCGCGAGGCGGCGTCAGGTCGCGCTGTAGTGTGGCGGTGAACTCGTGCGCGCCGATGAAGAAGGAACCGAGTTTTGTCTCAAGCCCAGGACTATTGGTCGGTACGAGAGAGGCGGATGAGGTCCAATTAGCTGTTGGCGCGTAGTGGAACTTCATATGATTGGCGTAGGAGCGAAGGCACTCGCCGCAGGCGGAGTGGCATGCGCCTGTTCCACTCAGACTCATGTCCATAACCTTCTTCAGTAGTTTGCGACCGTCGAAGGGACCATCAGCGACAGTGGAAGTGATCCTGTCCAGGTCTGTACAGTTGAGCTTCTCGAGGTCCAGGTTATCCAATATAGTGTAAAGCTCTTCTGTTGTTATCTGCTCCTCTTCGGTTTGTGCTGTCTCCAAATATTCAATAACGGTGGTGGTGGTGTAATCGGTAGTCATTTCTTTTTCGTCTAGGTATTCAAGGAATGGCTTGACGGGAAGTACTTTAGCGAGTTCGTCGATGTCGTCTCGCTTTAGTATTTTCTGAAAGACCTTATCCGCGAGCTTTTTGGTCCTTTCGGCTTTCCGCTTGGCTTCTTTCCTCCGCTTGACAACCTCCGTTTCCTCTGTTTCCTCAGTTTCTTCCGTTTCCTCTGAGGTCGTGGTGACTGTAGTCTTCTCTTCTGTCCTAGTCATTTTCTTCAGTTGTTTGATGAGCTTCTTCGCAAAGTTCGGGGAGGCTTTCTGTACAACTTCAGTTTTTTCCGTGAGGATGTCTATGATCTCTTCCAAGTCGTTGTCCAAAGCGGCGTCGAGAAGTGCCTCGACGTCTTCTACCTCAGTCTTGCCAAGGTAGAGGAACTCCAGCATGGATTTGACTCCTTCGGGCTTATGAGGGACATCGATGATGAGCTTATTGCAATCGCAATAAGCAGTTTTACCTCCTTTTGACGGGGACGTTTTCTCCAGCTGTAGGTCCCCTCGCTGCAGGGCTCGGATCACTTGCTGCTCTTGAACGTCGTCGAGTTTAATTGGAACTTGTTGCTGCTGATTCAGCTTTAGCGGTGCTGGGATTTGTTGTTGTTGTCCGAGTTCATCTTCATCTTCTTCGACTACGAGCTTCTGAGATTGTTGTTGTTGTTGGCCAATGTTGAGCTTTGGTGGTGTCTGTTGTTGCTGGCCTAGGTCAAGCCTTGGCGCGGCTTGTTGGAGCTGGCCGATGTCTAGTCGTGGCGCCTGTTGTTGCTGTTGCCCTAGCTCAACCAGAGTGGCAGTTTGTTGGATTTGTCCATGTTGTTGAAGCATTCCGAGGTCAAGCCTTGGAACTTGTTGTTGTTGCTGACCGAGCTCGAGTTTGGAAAATGACTGTTGGATCTGTCCTAAGTCGAGACGTGTAGGAACTTGTTGCTGTTGTTCAAGGTCGAGCTGAAACCTAGACTGACCTTGTTGGGTCAAGTCCAACCGACGCACTTCTGGCTCTACGCTCAGGTCGAAATCGGGGAAGTCGTCGTCTGGAAAATATGGGATGGATTAGGACAGTTCAGCTGTAAATAGTGACGGAAGCTTCCCCTTCCAGATTTTTCTTCCGGATTTCGGATATCCGTTTTCGTCGAGATGCTTTTGCAAGATGAAGCCACACCAAAAACGGGAGTGTCAGGGAGAATGCTACCAACTGGGTGCATGATAAGAGAATTGTACACTTTGTACAGTATAGTTACTCCCTGGAGTTTGCAGAGATTCCATTGGAAGTCCGGAGCGCCCCAGTTTCCGGAATCTGACGGGATGTCATAGAGGTAACACATTTGAGGGACATGATACGTAACAAATGGTTTGGGTAGGAAAATAAGGAAGAGTCATTGACAAGTTTGGTTGAGAGGCAAGAGATGAGCGAAGGAGACATCTGTGAAATTTTGATTGATACCGAAATTAGGTATCATCATTCTTGTTAGTTGCGTTTTTGCAGATATCATGGTATCTGATACCACGGTCTAAAGTCGTCTTTGCAGTTAGCGTGGTATCTGATACCACGGTGAAAGACGTTATTGCAGTTGTCGTGGTATCTGCCTAGTTCCCGTGGTATCTGATAGTCAGATGCCACGGTCCGACCATGGTAACTAATCGTGGTATAAGCTCGCGGAGCTTTCCAGATCGCCGGAATCGCCCTTAAAGGAACAGAAAACTTGACTCAAACTTGACTCGGGGAGCTAGCTAACATATCAAGAATGTACCCTGAGTCGATATTGAGGGTAAGAAAAATTCTCATTACGACCATTGCAGTTTCTGGGCAGTTTCCGAGAATTCAACTTTTGAGCAAAAGGTTTGCAAAAGCAAAAGGTTTGTGTGCCGCGACTAGGAATCGAACCCCGGCCGCCTTGTCGGGGAGGTCGTTACTCTGTAGTCTACATGTAAAAAGGCGAACTTTTACAGTACATGAGTGCATAATTAATGTGCATAAGGGGCAAGGGCCTGCCAGCTAGCTTTGGAAACACCAAGGAGGGGGTTCGAGATGACAAAGAAGGGGGGGCCTGTCGACAATAAGAACCTGTATATTTATCCAAGCCCCCCCGGGCGATTCGATGGCCGAAAGTTGCGTAGTCAAGTTTACTGTTCCTTTAAGCTGCGTAGACGATTTTTTGACTCGCTAGTGAAGCTTTCGGCGAAGTTTGCGTTGCGTGCTTAAAGGACACCTGAATGAAGAGTACCAAGTATCATCCCTATCTGTATGACTTCCGTTAATATTGCCTGCAGAAAACCCAGTCCAAATACGAAATAGTGTTTCCAAGCTATGATTTTTGCTTCATTTTGCATCTGTCCTTATTTCAGTACCGAACAATTTTAGAAATGAACAAATGTCTCCAAATCAACCATTCTTCTGGAAATTTTTTTAACCAATTAAGCCCAAACGTATATCCAGGAGAAATTCCAATACGATCCGGCCAGCGCTGTATAAGATTTGAAGGAATTGCGCTTTTTGTCTTGGAGTCTGCATGTGCAAACCTCCAGAAACGAACATCCCTATTTTGAAAACGTCACGCTCAGGAGAAGAATGCTCTCCGTGGCCATGTCTGTAAATTCATTCTCCATGGTGTGTTCAAGTATGGTTTCATTGTTCAGGTTTCCTTTAACAAAACTCGGCTAGGCGGAAAAAGAGCTAAAAAGTCATTGGTAAAAAACGAAGCGATGGCGAAATGCGGGATTTCAGAAGCTTGTGATCCCGTAAGGAGCTAGGTATAAACTAAAACGCAGAGTAAGCAAGAGTGGTCCTTTAAAGTGCCGTTTGCAGTAGATACAGTTTATGTATGATTGGTCTCTGAGCTGCTATATCGGCAGTGTTTGGAAGTAGTTCAAGTAGGCTACTAATTAATTTCAGTATTTGGGTTTTTGTGAAGTAGAACATTACAGGAGTACTTAATACATATATAACTAGTTTCTTGAGGCCTCAAGTACCAATCAGTTTTCAATTAGTGTTTCAGGTGCATTCTACTTGGATCACATAGATTTGTATATGGAAATTGGTTGCATTTATCCAGCAATTAAAGCCTACATAATAAACATATGAAATTCGGGCAGTCTGTGAGTGAAGTACTCTGCACCCTTGGTAAGTGTACTACTTTATGACGGAGTTTCTGTCCAAAGCTGCAAAGGCCATGTTTTCTCAGCGTGCAGTACTTAAATCATGCTGTACTTCAGTTACTACCCAAGTAAAAGGCATGTACTTAAATCTTGAGTACTGTACTACTCAAGTACATTTGTATCGTACCGTAATACTCAGTGTTGTCACATGTAGGCTACTTCATATATCTTCTTCCAATCCGGGATTACCCTTCTTCAAGTACTCCCTCTCATAGATTCCTGTTCTTCAAGAAGTACCCTTCTTCAAGTACTCCCAAATTTTGTATTTAAGTATGAAGCATTAAGTACCTGACAAGAAATGTACTTAAAGTTTAACTGAAAAGCCAACTTATTTTTGTATCATTTAATCGAACACATTGAAATATTTAGACTCTGCTAAAGGATTTTTTTATTTCCCACTATCTGCTCTAGTAGTGACGTTCGGAATGTCTACAGCCGTCACCACAACGCAGATTCTACTATGACGCGGAAAATTTGAATCTCAACACAAACGTGGCTTTTCAGTGGCCAGTGGTGATCTTTGTGAAGACTGCTTAGTGCCTAGACACAAATTTTTCATCAAGCATACAACACAGATACGAACGCAGAGAGATACCACAAATGCGACGGGGAAATTCCACTATTTGAAAATCGATTATGCGTGAATAGCAGAGTAACGAAGTAGCGCATTTTGTCGGGTCTTCAAGCCTATTTAAGTGAATAATTGATTGGTAACTAGACTATCCTATCTCAGCCCTTTTCAGTTAAACTTTAAGTATTACTTGAGCTTTAGGTACATGGCTTTTACTAAGTAGTAATTCAAGTGCTAGACATTTTAAAGGACCTGTCGTACCTGTAATGTCAATGCAACCTACTTCCGTAACAGCATCCATCAGTTCTTAAACCCGGAGACCCAATTTTATGTGTTACATTCTGAACCCGCTAACGACACCTCACTAATCTTGGCACTTGCCGCGATTCACTTTCCATGCGCATTTTGCCCCGGTGAGTATTGCGTAAAATAGGTTTTCTCAATTTTGCCGAGACTATGCTAGCAGTAGGCCTGGGAAAAGGCTGAATCCGGGCAAGGCTGTGGATTATTTGTTAAAAGCAGAGCCTAGCTTTACAGTATTCAGATAGTTTTGAATAATGGAACATAAACAGTAAATAATACGAGGTGTGCTTTAAGTACTTCGCGTCGAGAGAACATAGTCTTTGTAGGTCTGAATGGAGCTCCCGCCATCTTGTAGCATGTTTACCAAGGGTGCACTGTACTTCACAGACTGACCAAGTTCCATCAACTTTTTTCTGACAGCTTTTAATTGTTGAATAAAGCTGCCAAAGAAGCATTTCAGTATTATGTGATCTTAAGCAAAATGTACTTGAGACTAGACAGTACTTGAAAATTGATTGGTACGTTAGGCTTCAAGCACTTAGTTATTTTTACTAAAGTAATAAGTATTTTAAGTACTTTATGAAAGTTTCAGATTTGTACTTAAGCATTACTTGAAGTACAAGTACTTGAAGCACTAGTACACTGACAGTGGGACCAGGAAAGCTCGCACTTACTGTTGTCAAGCCCGTCATATCTGTCGCACCCTGCGGCTTTAGGCCAGACGCACGTTTGCGACGCTGGGTTAAAAGCTGTTCCCGGGCCACATGGACGCTCCGTTGGGTTTTCGTGGACGCATTGGATGTACATGTCGCAACGGGTTGGATGTGGGTATAGTTTTGCGTCCGCATGTCCGGCACATTTTACTCCCTGCACACCTAAAAAACACGGGTCAGACGAATGCATTCTGCGGTGGGCTAATGAGCTCTCTTCAGAGACTCCGATTCGGATTTCTGTCATTCCCGGTAGACGGCTCGTAGGGTCTGCGATATGCAAGGAGGGGAACCGAAAAGGGCTGGCATAGAACAATCTAGTTACCCATCACTTATTAACTTAAATTGGCTTGAAGACCCGCTGAAAATGCGTTACTTTGTTGTTCCGCTATTCACGAATAATCTATTTTCAAATAGTGGAATTTCCTTGTGATTTGTGGTATTCTATGCGCTTGTATTTTTGTTGTATGCCCTGCGAGAAAGACTTATGATTTTTTTTTTGTCGCGTCATAGTAGAATTTACGCTGTGGGGACGGCCGCAGATAATCTGAACGTCATAACTAGAGCAAAAAGTAAAAAATAAAAATCCCTTTGCAGAATCCAAATAATTCAGTGTATTCAGTTAAATGACACACAAATAAGTCGGCTTTTCAGTTAAACTTTAACGTTATCCGTCTGTCTGTTTATGCTTTAGCACGATAGCTCTCGAAGGAATCGAGGTATCGTCTTTATTTAGTATGAAGATCCTTTGGGTCAAAGTAGCCTACAGATCAGGTTCAGAAATGGGCTCCTTAGCCTTATATTTAGGGGTGTGGAGGGTGTTTCAAAGGCGACGGGATTCGATCCCGGCTCAGCTTACCTGCTAAAAGCTTGCTCGCTCCACCACTGCTGAAACTGCTTCCACTTCTGAAGCCACCGCTACTGCTTCTTCCTCCACCGCTGCTGCTACTACTACTGGACCCGCTGCTAGAAAAGCTCCTGAACGTCTCCGTCTGCTTTGAGTATTTCTTCTTCTCGATACTCCTCGTCTCTCTTTCCACCTCGATCAACTCATAATCTTCGTCTGGATTTTTCCCGTTCTTCTCTTCTTCTTCGAAACGCCTGGCAAAGACAGGGGATTCGGCTGCGAGGACAAGTCGATGCGCTGGGAAGCGCTGGCCATCTGGCGTCCGGAGGATGACGTCGGTGAATTCATTCGCTAAGCGCTGCTGGTTGAGGGCGGAGTAGAGGGAGCAGCGGTCAGCCTTGGATTTGATGCTGACGCCATGTGAGGAAAGCGCAAATCTGAAAGAAAATCAGCGTAAGCCAAATACTCGCAGAACCAGTGGGGCCATTGGTCGTGAAAGTTTCATGTTTTCAAGTTCAAGTTTCAAGTTCAATTGGTTTATTAACAAATAAAACATAAATCGCACATAATCAGAACACTCAGTCCATTCCTGGACGACGAAAACTTTACATTTAGACATAAAACGCAGAGTGGTCACTGCTCCTACTATCAGACACAGCCTTACAGTACCTCTCAAAAAACAAAAAAGGTAACCAAACTGTGAAATTCTTCACAGTTTATCGATTTCTTCGACAAAGCGAGATAGAATTTTGCGACCAGTTCGTTACCAGGAAATACAAAGTCGAAGCAAAAAAAAATCTAGGCCTATGATAATGAAGATGATAAAGCGAGGTTTCTCGTCAATAGTTGACACAAAGGAACTAGGTTCGTAGGCGCCAGAATGTCGCAGGTTTTTGCGGCCAAAAGTCAAAGGTTCCGAGGGGTTCCGTCTGGGAAAAGTGGCAACACTGTGCAGGACGCAAAGGTTAGTCTCTTGCGGTCTCTTGGTGACGCGGAGAGCATTTGACCTGGAGTTGGAATGGCGCGAACAAAAAATTTCCGCCAGCCGAAGCCAGATTCGCCCGCGCAAACGCGAATCCGGGGTCTGTCGGCAGAAGCTGTCAGGCTTCACTGCAGTCTTGTGGACTGACGACGGCTTACCAACGAAACTTCCCCATGACAAAACGTCCCCGGCGAAACGTCCCCGTGGCAAAACGTCTCCGCGACAAAACGTCCCCGTGACAAAATGTCCCCGTTACAAAACCTCCCTATGACAAAACGTCCCCATGACAAAACGTCCCCACGGCAAAACGTCCCCAAGCATAGATTTTTAAGTTCGCCTCGATCTTCTTGTGCATTATCGAGGTAAAACAACTTCAGAGTGTGCATTACAGATGTGGGAACATTCCGTATAAGCAGGAAGTTTCGGACATAGGACCGGTTGCTTCATAAATGTATTGTTTGCAGTTAAAATTTGTAGTGTAATATACCTGTAAATTGACTTGTAACTGATCCGTTCTAGGTCGTTTGAAGCAACATGCACAATCTGAGGAGCGAAATACTCCTCAGAGAAAGGGGAAGCCCGCTGTGGCTCAAAGAGAGTCAAACTAATAGGAACAAGCAAAAATAAGCGTAGCGCCGTTATGCTGGATATGCTTTAATAATATCAGTAATAATAAATATCACCAAATTAAATATCGAACTAAAGCGAGATCAGTGAGTGATATCGCAGCGTAAACTAAGACACAAATAAACCAATTAAATAAAAGATAAAACGAAAATTCAAAAACTATTAAATCTTTGAGCTTTCTTTAAGAAATGGCTATAGCCGGGATCAACACTTTGGTCTGTTTCTGACTATCGGTTAAATGCTGAAGTAGTCAACCCATCGTGGTTTTAAAATTTTCTGTTCCAAGAACATTTTTTGTCTGAACTGATGACGTAATCAGTAATCTCATAGGCCTAGTTATCCCTCAGCGATGAAAAAAAAAATCTATAGCCGGGGACGTTTTGTCATGGGGAAGTTTTGTCACGGGGACATTTCGCCGGGGACGTTTTGCCAGGGGACGTTTCGAATGGGGATGTTATGTCGACAACCCCTGACGATAACCAGGATTCGCAAGACCTACACTTGCGCTGTACAAGGTCTCGTGTCACACAACGCCCTTCCATTACGGTATCTTCGGAATTCCGAACTAATTTCTAGGCGAAAACCCCCCCGGCGAAAACCCCCCCGCCAAAACCCCCCCGGCTAAAAACCCCCCGTTACCAAAACCCCCCCGGTACCAAAACCCCCCCGACCAAAACCCCCCCGGTACCAAAACCCCCCCGCATAAAAAAAAGACGGGTATGTAAGAGTAGAGTAACTGGTAGTTAGAGAGAAAGAGAAGAATAGAAACCCCCCGGTATCCCCCCGGCGACCCCCCCCCCCCCCCCGAATCCTTAGACACTCACACATATTAAGACTGGGATTTACTGGGCAACAAAACGAACAACCATGTGATCGTTTTACCATTGACAAGCACGAGTAAGGTGAAGAGCTGGTAAAATATTTCTGGGACTATCACAAAACGAGCTCAACCTTTCCCTTGATCCAAAGGATCCTCCCATCAAGTCTCATAAAAATATTCATTCCCGTCGAGAGTTATCCTGCTCACAGACGGATAGCAGGATAACTTTTGCGGTGTCATAGGTATCCCTCCGCTTATTGCCCATCTTCGAGTTTCTGGTATGAATCAGGGATAACTAAGAGCAATCAGGCAAGGGGGGCTTCACATTGCACCAATGGGTGGCAACGAAACTGCAGCTTCCTCGCCAAGAAGGGTGAGGCATTGGGAAAGGATTTGTTGGGGGGATCGTTACACAGAGCGGAACTGGCTTTGATTTGATCATTCACATTTAACATCTCACTGACAACAGCTTCAGTTGAATGCGGGTGTTGGTGACTTCAGCAATTAGTCTGTCACCATCAACCTTCACCTTCGCCTTACACTCCCTTTGTTTATCATTGTTCTGATACCCACTGGACTTCAGACATTCTTGTAGAGTCAAGTTTGCGAAAGAAGTTTATTCTACTCTTACTCTCTACCTACCAGTTACTCTACTCTTGCATACCCGTCTTTTTTTATGCGGGGGGGTTTTGGTACCGGGGGGTTTTGGTACCGGGGGGGTTTTGGTCGGGGGGGTTTTGGTACCGGGGGGGTTTTGGTCCGGGGGGTTTTGGTAACGGGGGGGGTTTAGCCGGGGGGGGTTTGGCGGGGGGTTTTGTCCGGGGGGGTTTTCGCCGGGGGGGTTTTAGCCGGAACCCACTTGACATATCATTTTCTTCATAGCATGGTTAATTCGACCTGGGGGAGCTGAACAGCGTCCGAGCGTCCCAACCTTCTCGAAATAGTAACCGTTTGTTTACCATGCTCGGGAGCGTAGTTAGCGTGGTATCTACGATCTCTGTGACGTGATTGGCCCAATCGGCCCGCAGCACGATATTTTGCCGAAAATAGAAAAATGCTTTCCGTCCTTGACGCTAAAGAGCCGGGATCAGTGACGTCATAAGTAATAACTACGATAAGTAGTTGGAACACGCTCAAAGAAGCCGTTTGGCCAGATTTAGGGGGGACAGAATACTTTCAGTTTTTTCTTCTGATCGTTTTTGCTGCCGGAAACGATGGTCCAGTTGCAGTCCGGAAAAACAGTTTTTCCGGTCGTGGGCAGTTTTTTCGGTCGTGGCTCGTCGTGGGACCGGTACCTGGAATCCAAGCACATCCCGGACTGGCTGGAGATCCGAGCGAACCTCCCTGATGATGAGAGTTTTGCACTACTCTTCACATTAAGTTCAGTTTTATTTTACCACCGAAATACATTTAACTACGATGCAAGTACCCGCCCCAAGAAAGGTACAAAAAAGCACTTGCAATTGGGCAAGTGCCTTTAAAACATGAAAGCTTCTCTTTTCTGTTCATGAACTTATTGATCTGTTATACCATCTCGAATACTGAGAATAAGATGAGGAGGGAACAAATAGTGACTAATTCGCTTCGAGCGCTTAAATGATTTTAGGCCAGTTGACAGGAACAAAGTTAAAAGGAAACACAGTTCGGGATCTCACCCAAACCTTTTGTCTTTTTTTGTGTGTCATACCTGGGCCCCACTATAGTCACAACTGATAATAAAGCCGGTAATAAGACCGTTGTACGGTCGAAATTGGGAAGAAAAGACGCTGAAAACGGAAGATACTCAAGATGGAAGAATGCATCTCCGCCATTTTGAAACGTATCTTTGGACCAATCACAGACCACGGTCACTGACTTTTACTAGTTTTGTTTACCTTTGAGTAATGATGGTGGTAATATTCTTTGTTCCAAGTGTGACCAGGATGAAATGTAAAGAGTGGGTAATAACCAAATTACGTACAAATGTGACTGAATGTGACCCGAGCATTGTGGCTAATTAGCCTCGTTTTCATTTAGCCGCTGGAACCGGATTTGTCTTTATCCCTCATCGCCTCGTTATCAGCATCCCTCACAAAGATACAGCACACAAAATCATACGGTAATGACAGTAAAGAGAAGTTATCACTTTTTACATTGAAAGGTCGTCAAACTCTGATCGTGAGCGAGGTGGAGCCAGGGAGGTTTGCATTTTTTCTCCTGGAGGAATAAATACATATCTTATGTAGCGTTTACATGGACAAGAAATCCCGTCGAGAAGAAAGGAATTCCGACTTGACAGGATTCCGTCCGTGAAGACGACTAGAAAAAAAGTCTAGCGGGACGGAATTCCTTTCAAGATGAAAGGAATTTCGGTCTACTTGAAAGGAATCTCGTCGGCTGGTGAAAAGTCTTAAAAAAGTCTTGCTAGCTTTTGAGAGTAGCCTACTGATGTCATAAATACTATCAAAACATCTTTGTTGTTGGCTATAGTGAATTTATTTTTGTTTTCTGGCTTGAAGAAATATTTTTTCCCTCCGCGTGTAAACGTAATCTTGTCACTAAGACCGGACTCTGTTCAAGTTTTCCTCTACTTGTAAACGCTGCATTAGAAGGGTTTCAGACGAACTTTGATGATGGTGATGATGGGTTTGGAATAATATGGAGTAAACTGCATGGTGCTCTGAACTGGAATATGGATAATCTTAAAGTTTAACTGAAAAGCCAACTTAATTTTGTGTCATGTAGTTGAATACACTGAATTTTTTGGATTCTGCAAAGGGATTTTTTTTTGTTTTTCACTATCTGCTCTAGTTATGACGTTCAGAATATCTGCGACCGTCCCCACAGCGAAAATTCTACTATGACGCGGGAGATTTTTATCTAAACTCAAACGAGGCTTTTCAGTGGGCAGTGGCGATATTGGTAAGATTGCTTAGTGCCTGAACAAACAAAAAAGTCATAAATCTTTCTTGTAAGCCATACAACAAATTAGAGGTACCACAAATCACACGGAAATTCCACTGTTTGAAAATCGATTATTCCTGAATAGCGGAACAACCAAGTAACGCATTTTCAGCGGGTCTTCAAGCCAATTTAAGTGAATAAGTGATGGGTAACTAGATTGTCCTATCCCAGACCTTTTCGGTTAAACTTTAACGAACTGTTCTAACCTTGCAAGATTGACTCACCCCGCTAAAATTAATGCACTCCAAAAAGTCTTCATCTGGTTTTTAAATCCATTAACAGCAACGTCTCGACTGTCCAATTTTTATTCTTTCCCTTCCAATGAGCAGCTGAGCGTCGCATCTTTTCTTATCTAAGGTCGCCGGGTCAGAGTTGTTGGCTTGGAAAATCCGTATCGCCATGGCCTGAGGGACGAAGACTTGTCGGGGCACGTAATTCTTGAGTTTTTGCGAACTTCACGTTCCATCTTTCATTGTGTTGGAATTTCCGGGGTTATCTGCCTAATAATAGCTGTGTTTTTGCAGATACCATGGTATCTGATACCACGGTCCTAAAGTCGCGTTTGCAGTTACCGTGGGACACGTTATTCTCGAGTTTTTGCAACTTCGTGTTGCGTCTTTCATTGTGCTGGAATTTCCAGGTTTTGCAGTATTTGATACTTGTCAAAGGTCTAGTCAAAAGTAGTTTTGGCAGTTGCTGAGTATCTGGCCAGTTACCGTAGTATCTGATATTCGGGTCACGATTTCAGATACCGATATCTCTTGAAGGGGTAGAGATATTTTCTTCAAACTTGGTATGAAGATCCATAGGGTCAAAGTTCAGGTCAAGTTCGTAGATGAGCCCTGTAACCCATATTTAGGGGTGGGGGAGGGGTTTCAAATTATGGGACGAAAAAGATGTTTTAAAAAGCCAATGAGATAGTCGATCTAAGGGTAAGGAGACATGCTGAATCCATATCTGAAACTTATTTTCTCGCCGGACAAATAGTTCGCCCGGAATCCGGCCAAAACCTGAAAATTTATTAAAAGTTAAAGTTTATCTGAAGTTGATTAAAGGTTCGATATAGGGGTAAGGAGATATGCTTAGTTCGTTTTGAGCTTTAGTTTTTTGCCGGACAAGTAGTTCACCCGGAATCCGGCCGAAACCGGATATTTGACAGAAGTAAAGGCAGGAAGTTTCGATCAATTTCTTCGAAGTAGATATGACGTATAGGAGTAAACACACATGCTGAATCCTAACTTGTATTTTTTCAGATGAATAGCCGTTGACATTAATCTGTTTCTAAATTCTAATAGTAATCATGTTCAAGGAGTCTGGCGAAGACCGGATATCTACAAGACGCAATTGTCTGGATCAAATATAAAAATTTTGGGATCCCATCGAAAACTTTGGTCTTGTCTCTAGAGACGTCGTCCCACAAACAGGGCCATGCCTGATTTCTCTGCTTTCGTGCAGCATTTAACCACGGCGCGCATTTCTTTTAGATTTTTCGCCAGAAAAACCGAGTATTTTCGCTCGAAGCCCGGTCAGAGTCGGCAAGTGCTAACAAGAGAATCCATAATTTCACGAAGGAAGTATGAGTATTTTTGAAAAACAATATTTCTGGACCACTTTATCATGAAACGGCCATTTCCAGAAAGAGCTGTGCTTTAAAGGACAAAAATGTCCCATGCCCAAAATCTTAACTGGTATAATATTGTATGTTGTACCAGGGACCCATAAATTTCCTTACAGGGGGCCTGTCATTTCCTATGCTTCTATATTGATATGATGACTGAACCAAATCCATCTTCCGAAAATCCCGCTTGAGTCGATCGGCATTCTTGTTTGGCGCATTGTACGTGCGCGCCAAAGAGACTCCTCCCTCACGGCGCCAGCAGCTAATCCCAAATTTTGTCTATCTGGATATTCGCGTATTCTATCCCCTTGGGTGTTTCTCGAACTCTCAGACGTTCGGTCAAGAGCGCATCAAAAATCTCTTATTGACAGGCCCCCTGAATGGCGAGTCATTACAGGACATTTTATGGGTCCCTGGTTGTACTGGTATGTTGGCCCACAAAAGAGCGTGGTAGGTCTCTGTAAAGCAGAAGCTGAAGACATTATCCTTCAGGATAATATCAGATATTTTATAAAATATATATTAGATAATATATAATATTCATAATATTCAGGATAAGGATTTGGGTGGATGCGGACTTATCGCTGCTGGTCCTAATCCTGCTTGGTGATTGTGTGTCTTGATTTTGTGAATTGATTGTGTGTCCAGGCATTCTTGCCACGTGTGTCCTAATCAGGCCTATCGATTGCCACGTGTAGCCCAAGCCTACTATGTACGATGATTGGTTTGCCACATGTGCATTGAGTGGCAAGTGCTGGACGTAAATCGTGATATGGTAGGTTGCAGAAGGTAATCACGGAGGAATCAGTTTTAGATTAACCCCGATTGTGCCGATGCCCTGTGCGTAACCTTCCATTCATTATAGTAACTGTTTTCGGGATCCCAAAGCGTTAGTAACACCAAGAACAAGTAAACCAATAGAACCTCCGTCGTTGGTCCCATGCGCCGACTATGGATACCCCAACAAAACTGAGCAGAGCTAGAGCTACTTGCTGAACTTTGAGTAAACGCCCGTCTACTTCTCTTCGTCGCTGCGCGTATCAGAGGAAAAGAACGTAGCAGGCGTGCATTACTGGCTCAGTCTAGTTCTAGATTGACCCCGATTGTGCCGATGCCCTGTGCGTAACCTTCCATTCATTATAGTAACTACTTTTGGGATCCCAAAGCGTTAGTAACACGCTTTGGGATTTTACTAACGCGCAGCACATGTGACGTCAGAACGGTATATAACTAACAGTTTGTTACTCTCGACATTTCTTCTCCGGGGCTCTACTGCGACGTAGCTGTTTGTAGAGGTAACGAATTGTGATGTTCCGCGTAGCTCCCAACTCCGCTTGTTTGCATCGGGCAGGGCTTCTGGAATCTATTCCCCTATCCGCATGATCGCATTTCAAAAAGGATCTTGTGCTTGTGCCTTGTAATACCTATGACTTCATAAAGCTGTCAGCACGGTCACTCTTGAAGGGGTTGAGGTATTTTGTTGAAAATTGCGCGAGTTTTCTTTTGGGTCAAAGTAAAGGTAAAGTTTGTAGATGTGCGCCCCACATCCCTGTTTTTAGGGTTGGAGAGGGGCTTCAAATTAAGGGGTGGAAAACATATTTTTGTCAAGCTTCTTAGACAGCCTAGTCGATTTAGAGGTAAGGAGGCGAGGAACTTCGGAAAGGGCAACACTTGCATCATGAACTTGGAACTTGTCCGTTAGCGTTTGGTTGTGGCATAGTCTTGAGAGATGGAACAGATGATTTGCACGTTTAAAGTAGCACGATGCACGATCTTATCTTTTTTAGTTCCTTCTTTTGCAGAACATGCAGCGTTACCCCAAAACGAAATAAAAGAGGAGCGCAGAAAGTGCTCTATATTTAGATTAGATTAGATTAGATTTTATTTATTGCTAAATTACATAATAATCCATCATGATAGGTAACCGCCCATGAGAAGACATAAATGCACTGGCACTGGGCGGCTACCACAAACTACTTCAACTTAACTTTATTTCATTCAACACTAATTAATCAAAATAATATTTTTTTAATAAGAAAAAAAAAATAAGAAAAAAAAATTAAATGTAGGCTAATAAGAAAAATGAATAAATATTAACGTATCACTTCATCCTCTGAATCGTGGCTCCTCACCCCTCCAACAAAAATTTCTTTAGTCTTGTTTTAAACAATTGTTGGTGTTCAGCCGCCTTAACACTATCTGGGAGTGAATTCCATACCGCCTGGCCCAAATGTTTAATTAAAAGGACTTGTAATTGAAATGCCAGCGATTTCGTTCATAAGTGGCCGGGACCATTTAATTATTCACAGCAGAGTCACGAGCTGTACATTTTCCAGTCCATCAAGTTCGCACGGACTTTTTCGGAATTCTCGTATGGGGCTCTTGACAGTAGCCTAATGTCTGCAAATTGTCGGAGTTTCGACGGCTCATTCCTCAAAAGAGCCAGCGATAGATAAAAGGGTCGTAAAATGTCTTCAAAATTTGCACAAGTCTGCCACATAGTGAGCTGGGTCTTTTTTGAAGGACACCAGCAGCGTTCTTTGATAGTGTAAAAAAAAATGCCGCAGGGAAAGTCTGTCCGAGAAATTGGCCTTACTCCACTTCAGCACTCCAAGCCTCGTTATCAGCATCTATCACACATATATATTATTGTAGATCAATAAGTTCGGAAAAGAGGAAACTTTCGGCAACACATTTTCTAGCATTGTTTTAGTCAAACGGTGATGATCATTGGGGGACTAATAAAATAGGAACTGAACATTATGGTGGCTCAGACCCGGAAAGCCCTTTAGTTGACTTAAAGCCGCGAATCTTCAAACTCTACTGTATTGTGGGTTCTCACCAGGTTCATTTATATATCTTTCGATTTTTTTGTCCCCTTATGTTAGTGTTTTTGTTGTTTAAAGTTTAACCAAAAAGGACTAGGATAGGACAATCTAGTTACCCGTCACTTATTCACTTAAATTGGCTTGAAGACCCGCTGAAAATGAGTTACTTCGTTGTTCCGCTATTCACGAATAATCGATTTTCAAATAGTGGAATTTCCGTGTGATTTGTGGTGCCTGTATGCGGTTGTATTTTTGTTGTATGCCTTACGAGAAAGATTTATCATTTTTTTTTTGTTCAGGCACTGAGCAATCGTCACCAATCTCACCACTGCCCACTGAAAAGCAGCATTTGTGTTGAGATTAAAATTTCCCGCGTCATAGTAGAATTTTCGCTGTGGGGACGGCCTGAGATATTCTGAGCCTCATAACTAGAGCAGATAGTGGAAAATAAAAAAATCCCTTCGCTGAATCCAAATAATTCAGTGTATCCAGTTAAATGACACACAAATAAGTTGGCTTTTCAATTAAACTTTAATGATGTTTGACCCCGATTTATCGTATTTTGTCTTAAACAAATTAACTATATTGTTTAAAAGGCGTGCTGGAGTCGTAATTAATTCTGCGTCTCCGGCAACCTTGCCACATGAAACCTAAGCTTATCAGAAAATCTTACCCTGGCCGATGATTGTTTTGCCACATGGACTTTAGAGTGGCATAAGCTATCCTATTGATAATGCTATGCTTATCAAGCCGAAAGGCCGTACAGCATAAACATATCAAATTTGGAAAGATTCTTGCGTTTCTGGGATGAAGTATCTCGGCAGGAACAGATGTTGATGATGAACATCAAAGCACAATTGGCACTAACAATGCTTTAATTTTTATAAAGTGCATCACGCATACACGTTTCTGACTTCCACTAGAGAGCGCTTAAAAAATAAGCCATTTTCTTGTTGTCGCTGTGTTGTCGCTTGTCATTAGGAGGGTTTTCGCGAGTTGGAAAGCAAAGTCGGAATCACTTTCCAGTGGTATTCGCGCTACGTCGGAAAGTTGCCGAGCTTTCCCAACCGGTTTTCGCGCTTTGGAAACCGAAGCAGCTTTCCTGGAAAGTGATTCCACGAAGTTAGTGGAAAGCTCCGCGGAAAGTTGATTTTTTCGGCGGGAATTTCAAAAGTATGGAAAAAAAACAGTGGAAGTATCACTAATAAATAAAGAAAAATTGCAAGCGTTGTTAGGATGACTTCGGTGAATTGTATGAGATTCAAAGAAGTACTAGATTGAACCATATTTATTCGAAAAAGCTAGTAATTCAATATTTTACCGGCGACGTCGGCTTTCCATGTGTTTTCGCGATCAGTCCAGCGGGAAAGTGGAAAGTGATTCCAGGAATCGCTTTCCCACAGTTTTCACGATGCGCTTCGCTCGCCGGAAAGTGATTCCGAGATTTCGCGAAAACCCTCCTATTGACTCTTCGGAGTATCGACGGAGACGATTTCAGAGCATGGTACTGCAAGGCGCGGAAATTCAAAAACTCTCGACCATGTACGAAAATCAATCATTTTGAGAGTGCCATGACTGCTAAAATAAACCGTCTCTTGTAGCTGGCAGATTGCGCTAGTGTTATCTGATGAAACTTTCTGCTGTTTGCAGTACCAAAGAAAAGTTTTGTTTTGTGGATGTAAAGTTATAAAACTGCCAAAAATGTATAAATATAACCGACCTACCTGCAGCTGATTCCAGAGCTTACAAGGAATTCTCAGTTAACACCGTTAATATGAATATTTGTCAACAACACAAATAATCAGGAGTGTATAATAACAACGAATTCATAAGAAAAAATAAACCCTGCTTATATTTGTCGAAGCTAGTAAATCGGAGTATGGCAGTCAGCAAAAAACGCCGGAACGATATGAATGAATGAATGAATGAATTTAATCCCAAAAAAGCCCAAGGGCCATGGCGGGAAACATAAAACAATAACAAAAAACAAAATATCATACACTCCAAAACAATCCAAAAATCAACTTCTATAAAAATAGTTCACGGTGGGTCATAGCTATCTTCAGGAATCTACCCAGCCTTCGGAGATCACCAAAACACTTACTACCCATAATCGAAATCAATTCCCTTTCATCCCAAACCTCCCGGCCAAACACTTCCTTTCTTAATCCTTTCAGCTCCTCGCAATAACACATCAAATGTACCGCATCCTCCCCCTCAACACCACACATCGGACAAAAATAAGGACCAGTACCTTTCCTCTCTCGACCAATATATATGTTATATATATGTTAGCGAAAATAAGTTGTCTAGGAATCTGTTGATTTCTGACGTAACATTGTATGTGGCATCATGATTGTTTGATCCGCCCATTGAACTTTAAGGTTATTACGGCGCAGAGCTCTGGAGGGAAGGGGCAGGAGACTTCAGTCGCTTCAGGCAGCCCTGGAAGAGTATAATACTCTAGCCTACATGAGAATGCTGTGCTGAACACACCGGTGACCCTTAGGAGGAACGAGAAACGTAACCAAAACAAAATTGACTCAGTCCTATGCAATACCAATCAATAAAGTTTTTTGCGGTGACATTCCTTGCTCTTAGCTAGACACACGGCGATTCTTTGTCGGTACGAAGAGTTAGTCATCAAGAATATTGGACGGACCTCACCACTTCTGCAGTTTGTGCCTTTGAAGGAGATCTTGCGGTTTATTCGTTAAAGGAGCCAATTCAGAACATTCTTGCTTTCGCAGTGGTTAGATTGCCCACTTTCAACGCGCTAGTACAAAGCAGGGTTCGGACACTCAGATACGACTGTGCGATTTGGAAACTATACTGCTGAGCACAGACGAAGAAGTAGAACACAACAATCTAAGAGAAATAAAACTATTTAGCTGGTACATAAACGAAATTTGACATCGTTTACGTCTTTCATTAAATTGATACGAGATAGTTTTTAGTGGAGTGTTCCTTGGAACAATCCACTATTGCGAGCGCTGTAGCAGCTTTCGGCTTTCGGTTTCCGGTTTTTGGTTTTCACCATTTTGTTGAGCTCATAACTCGTGAACCAGTGCAAGTATCAAGTTCAAACTTTGTACACTTGTTGGTATTGGGGTCTAGTTGTGTCTTTTGGGGGTCGCACCCCCCACACTCACCCGATTCAGGGGCAAATGGGCCCAGATTGCCCAGTGAATAATATTCATAACTTGACCAGACCTGGGCACAGGACGATGAAACTCCTTGTACTTGTAGATCCTAGGGCTGGGAAATTGCTTTCAAAGTTGCACCTCCCCCACCCACCCCGTTCAAGGGCAACTAGGCACGTCTCAAGTTCAACTCTTGTATACTTGTGGATATTTATATATGTACAGATGCGGATTTTGGTGTAACAGCAACAAATAAGACCACGCGGCGTACTTTTCTCTTCAATGATGAGTTGGAAACTGGACGGTTTTGTCATATGACCGATGATATGCCGATCTTAATGAAGTTGTGACAAGAGGGGTATCAGGCAATAAAACGATTTGGTTTTATTACACTTGTTATTACCTTGCTAATGGAAAAGGGGTTTAAGTGTCGGACTGGCTCAGCGTTGAGACATAGACAGTTCTTGCAAGATTTTGAAGATCTTTTTTAGATTTCTAAATGCGTTTTTTTTTAAGCATTTAAACCGGGATGATTTCAAATTAGGCCATTTCAATATTTTCTGGTATCTTGCTGTGTGTATATAAGATGTGATAAACATTTTACTTTCACACTCCACATCTGAGCGCCTGCGCACTTGTTACACTTTTGCTTAGAAATCTGCCACATTTTCAAGAAGAAAAGTTGCGTCCGCAAGTGTCAGTTACTAGTAGCCCTAATGAACGTTTAGTGAGCCGGCGAGAAATAGGGACGAATTGCTGTAAAGAGTCAGAATTGGTTTCTGTAATTTGTCACGATTCCTGCTCCACTGTGGCACTGCCGTCGCTCATTTTACTATTTCCTCCTCCACATTATCCCCCCTAGACTAGAGGGAAGGGTCAAGCCAGGAATCTTACCAGCTTTAGCTGACCTTTAAAGTTTAACTGAAAAGGCAGCTTATTTTTACATCTGATAAATGAATACACTTAAATATTTTTACTCATCTAAGGGATTTTGTATTTGTCCCCCCAGGGGAATACGAACATTCAGAGCGTGAGCTGCATTTCCAGTCTGACAGATGCGAAGCTCGGAAAAGTAACGCCTGTAAAAAGTAGGAAAATGATGATAAGATCTGTCTTGCAAGGAATCGGCCATTTTTATTTTAGTTTTTGGCATTTATAGTTGGTAAATATTTCAAGCGTAGAGGAGCAAGCACATAGAGGTACCACAAATCATAAAGAATAAGTTCATTTGATGGAATCGATTACCTGTGGATAACGGTCAAACGAAGTAACGCATTTTTCATCGGGTTTTCAGGCCTATTAAAGAGAATAAGTGATGTGTACTAGGCTGTCGGATCTCAGCCCTATTCGGTTGAACTTTAGTCATGGCTGGTTCTTATCCGGGTTTAAAGTTTAACCGAAAAGGGCTAGGATAGGACAATCCAGTTACCCATCACTAATTAACTTAAATTGGCTTAAAGACCCGCTGAAAATGCGTTACTTCGTTGTTACGCTATTCACGAATAATCGATTTTCAAATAGTGGAATTTCCTTGTGATTTGTGGTGCCTCTATGCGCTTTTATTTTTGTTGTACGCCTTACGAGAAAGATTTATCATTTTTTCTGGTCCAGGCACTAAGCAATCGTCACCAGTTTCACCGCTGCCCACTGAAAAGCCGCATTTGTGTTGAGATTAAAATTTCCCGCGTCATAGTAGAATTTACGCTGTGGGGACGGCCGGAGATATTCTGAGCCTCATAACTAGAGCAGATAGTGGAAAAAGAAAAAATCCGTTTGCAGAATCCAATATAGTTCAGTGGATCCAGTTAAATGACACACAAATAAGTTAGCTTTTTAGTTAAACTTTAAGAGGCTTTTCCTTCTTCTTTCTTTAAGACGCTTCGGGGACTCAGAACTGATCCAGTAACCTTGACACGTGTGATCTGATCCTGTCAAAAGATAGGCTTCTTGCCACGTGTAACCTAAGCCTACTTTGTATGATGATCGTTTTGCCACATGCGGATTGAGTGACATGAGCTGTACGTGAATCGTTGTATGGTATGATTCAAGGGGTCTAGGCTAAAACCCCCCCGGCGAAACCCCCCCCGCCAAAACCCCCCCGCCAAAACCCCCCCGGCTAAACCCCCCCCCGGCTAAAACCCCCCCGTTACCAAAACCCCCCGGACCAAAACCCCCCCGGTACCAAAACCCCCGGACCAAAACCCCCCGGTACCAACCCCCCCCCCCCGCATAAAAAAGACGGATATGTAAGAGTAGAGTAACTGGTAGGTAGAGAGAAAGAGAAGAATAGAACCCCCCCCCCGGTGACCCCCCCCCCCCCCCCCGAATCCTTGGAGACTCACACATATTAAGACTGGGATTTACTGGGCAACGAAACGAACAACCATGTGACAGTTTTACCATTGACAAGCACGAGTAAGGTGAAGAGCTGGTAGAATATTTCTGGGACTATCTTGAAAATGCTATCACAAAACGAGCTCAACCTTTCCCTTGACCCAAAGGATCCTACCATCAAGTCTCATAAAAATATTCATTCCCTTCGAGAGTTATCCTGCTCACAGACGGATAGCAGGACAGCTTTTGCGGTGTCATAGGTATCCCTCCGCTTGTTGCCCATCTTCGAGTTTCTGGTATGAATCAGGGATAACTAAAGAGCAATCAGGCAAGGGGAGCTTCACATTGCACCAATGGGTGACATCGTAACTGCAGCTTCCTCGCCAAGAAGGGTGAGGCATTGGGAAAGGATTTGTTCGGGGGATCGTTACACAGAGCGGAACTGGCTTTGATTTGATCATTCACATTTAACACCTCACTGACAACAGCTTCAGTTGAATGCGGGTGTTTGGTGACTTCATCAATTAGTCTGTCACCATCAACCTTCACCTTCGCCTTACACTCCCTTTATTTATCATTGTTCTGATACCCACTGTACTTCAGACATTCTTGTAGAGTCAAGTTTGCGAAAGAAGTTTATTCTACTCTTACTCTCTACCTACCAGTTACTCTACTCTTGCATACCCGTCTTTTTTTATGCGGGGGGGGTTTGGTACCGGGGGTTTTTGGTACCGGGGGGGTTTTGGTCGGGGGGGTTTTGGTACCGGGGGGGTTTTGGTCGGGGGGGGTTTGGTAACGGGGGGGTTTTAGCCGGGGGTTTTGGCGGGGGGGGGTTTGTCCGGGGGGGGGTTTCGCCGGGGGGGTTTTAGCCGGAACCCGATTCAAGACCTGGGGATCGTGATCACGAAGACTCTGCGATTTTACAACATGCTTGTTGCATTTATTTTGGCGTGTGTTTGCGGTTAATGAAAGAAAAATATCGTATTTTTGGTTTTCATCATGGCCAGGGCCGTCACTACTAGGGGGGAGGGGGGACGCCCCCCCCAATGTTGTCGGCCAGTCGGTAAGAAATAGCCGAGTCGGCGCGAAGCGCCGCTATTTTTCTTAAAAACAGTCGATTTTTTTCTTGGAAACAGTCGATTTTTCTTTAAAACAGTCGGTTTTTCGTAAAAATTGTCGATTTTTCTTAAAATTAGCCGATTTTTCGTCAACACAGTCGTCTTTATCTGCAAAACCAGTCGGTAAAAATAACCAGCCAGTCGGTAAATACCTCGTCCCCCCCCCCCAAACATTTTGGCTATTAACGCCTCTGATCATGGCACATGTAATTTCGTAACTTAAAGGACCCCTCTGTCTTTTATTTTGTCCCAGCTCCCTAATGGAAATAATAGCTTCTGAAATCCCCGCCTTTCCTCTTTGTTTCATTTTGTACTGTGTAGCGCTTTTTCGGTTTTGCCAGTTACGCAACGCAAACATCGCAGATAGTTCAAGGTCCGCCGACAACTCTTTCACATATTAATGGAGTTGCATCATAAGCATTCTAGCACTTGCAACGTCTACACCCCCCCCCCCACCCAAGACCCAAGATGAAGACACGACTCGATCCGACCGCTGGGTCATCTAGTGGCGCGGGTCGCAAGTGCACGACATGGGGAGGCTGGGATCATAGTTTGACTATGGATTTAACAAATTGTTTTTATTGTAGCAGGCACATGGAAAATGTGTAGAAAAATCAAAATAATTATTTGCATTATCGATTTCTTTGGTTATTTTGTTTTCTGTTTTTTTTTTGTTATTTCCCGTAAGTCCAAAGAATTAAGGGTGTAAACCAGATCACAATAACTAAATTCGTTATAACGATTTCTTAGAGATTATGAAACTAAGCTAAATAATATTCAGCTTCCGAGATCAAAAATTGTCAGACTGGCCGAGGGTTTCGACCTCTGACATATCTAAACGTCCACAGGGTGATACACTTCGTTGTTTTAATCCTCTTACACGCCCCTCGATCTTCTCGAAGATTTTAGTATACATCTGACCCACGCCAGGAGATCAGTGAATATTTAATGAGTAATGGCGAGTTGACGACCTTGTTTTCAAGGATTTGTGGATAACCTTGGATACCATAAAGATTTTGGAGAATACGAAGGTAACAGTGTGTTCGTAAATATTCGACACATCGTAAAATGATAGTGTCTCCCACCTTCTCAGCCCACATGAATCACCTACTTTAAGGACATGAAAAGCTTCAAAGATTTTTTTTTTTTTTTTTTGAAGACACGGTATCGACTCTATCTTCTGTTTTGACTTCTTTTATTTTGCTTGGTTTTCCCACTTTTTAACCATGGCGCGTTTAGTTTTCAAATATTTTGCGTCCAGCCGGAGAGAAGGAAGGATGGATGAAGTTGACTAGCTCTAACAAGCAAACCGCTAATTTCCCCGTGGAAAGTAAAGGTATTTTCGAAAAGTGATATTTCTGAGCCAGTTCATCGTGGCAAGATCATTGCTAGTAAGAGTTGTGCTTTAGAGCCAGTAATTTCTTCTTTTGTTAGTATGAGGGTTTAGAATTTTTCGGGTGTTCTATGATAACCAGTAATCGGACCTGCCTCTCCACTCTGAATTTTGTAAACAAAATATAATTAAAACCCCCAAAAACACAACCAGCAAGATGTGAAATGCTGATGAACCCGAAATTTATTTCAGTTTCCGCAAAAAAATGACCAAAGGTTTCATTGGGTTCTAAAACCGAGGCTTTGAATGTCGAAGAGCTTCGACAGGCTTTTGAATGTTTCATGTTAAGTGATATTGTTTTGTATTCATATTAATATTGATACCTAGTCAGTTATTAAACCAAGACGATGAGGGGTCAAAAATAGATATCTTATCACTTTCATATTGTTGACGAAGATATAAATGAAGTTTTATCGGAATTCTTAGCCTTATAAAAAGAATTAAAATATAAAATAATATAAATAAGACGATCAATAATGACCTAACTAATAAAAGTGGTAAGCCCGGCAAGAGGAAAAAAAAAAGACTTCGTTTGTCTTCTGAGACCTGAGACTCAGGAACCCTGTGAAGGCTCATGGCATTCATAACCACTAGCGGGGTATGCGATCTGGATAGAATAGTAACTGCTCATGTCATGATCTACCGTTTATAGGTAGGACCAGACATGTTGTGGACCCGGTCCATATAAATATAAATACATATAAATAGAACCCGATGTACCGACGAGTCAATCGACGCCCGTCAAAAGCGTACCAAATTTTATTTCTTCTGTATTCCTTGTGTATAAAAATAAACCGATGTGCCGACGACAATACCGAGGCCCAAAAAAAGCATGCATTTTTCGATGCATTATTCCCCCCTCCCCCCCATAGTGACTCCCCCGTATCCCAAATCAAAGCCATGAGATATTTTGGCTTTACCCCAAATGCCAGAAAAACCGTGTGCTCGAACCTGCCTAGCACTTATTGCCTGCGAGATTGACCCTTTTCCTCAGAAGAGGGGTGCCACTTATCGCGAGGCTGACATCGAATTCGGCTAATCATCTGTTGAAGTGCGAACATACGACAAGGATTTCCCGGCCGGATTTTCGTCACTTTCATCATGAAGTTGAAAAAATTTCAACTTTTCCATATGGAAGTGACGATGGTGATGAAAATCCGGGCAGGGATTCCAGCCCGGTGTCTCCAAGGCATTAGAGTACCGGACGAGGTTGTCAGTGATGTCAGTGTATGAGTTCAGTTGTTGGAAACTCTGTATAAGTCCGAAAAACGCCAGTGATCCTAGGGAAGAACGAGAAACGTCTTCTAGACGAATCGTCAACATTGACTCAAATCCTATGTTAACCAATCAAGAATGTTTGTTATCAATCTGGCGGTAGGCACACGGCGATTGTTCGTGGACACGGAAAGTTAGTCATCAAAAGTATTGGATTAATCTATTTCACTTGATCGCCTCATATCACTTGCGTAGATAACTGTACAACCTGAACAGAGAGTAGAGTCCACGTAATCCCTGTGAAAATCCAGACCTTGTGTCTGAATTCTTGTTGCGCGGTTGTGGCGGTTAAGAACCGAGTTTCCTGTCTGGATTTCAACACCACCATCAGTTCCACCGAAAGGTTAAGGTTTGTCTTAACCAAAGAGAATGGAAATGATGTAAGTGCAGAAACCGATAGGAAATCCTGGTTGTCTGTTTCCACGATTAACGGTGTGGAGAGACGGTCGTGTCCGGATTTTGGTCATGGAGGGGAATATTTTCAACTTATCCGCAGTGGAATTGTTGATGGTACCGAAATCCATGCAGTATTTCTAGTCTACGACGGATTGTCCATCCGAACCGTACGAGATTGTGGGCTGAATTTCCATCAGATATCCAGGATTACTTTCACCCGGGAATGGCTGAAATGCAATCAGAGGTTCAGAAAATTAATTTCCTGCGAGAATGACTGATTAGATGGAGTGGGTCAACTGAAATAAGGTGGTACTAGGAGGAAGTCAAAGGGGTAAATGAAGGAAGACGAGCCTCGTTTGACATTGCCCGTCAAACATCCTCATTGCCTGAGTCAGCTTCTCCCGTGGACACTTTGACTAGGCTAATTGGTAACATTTGTAAGATTATAATTCAGAATATCACAAAAATACCCTCTCAAGCAATCGTGTTCACCATCCATACATCACTCACGTATAACGTCAGATCCATGCTCACAATTTTTGTCCCTAAGCCCATTTGCTTTTAATTGAGGGTGATACTTGAAAACATCTATTCATGTCCTCTCTCACTATACTCTTTACTTGCACGCTAATTGTATTTCTCAATTCTCATCTAAACGATTTCGTTAATCTTGATGTTGATCGCGTTCTCCTTAGTGGTGTCGATCTTGGTCAACCACTTGTAGACGCTGGTGCTTGGGTCAAACTTGTATCTGAATCGGTTGAACAGTGGGCAGTCTTTCTCCTTGCCCTTCTCGACAACCTGCAGTTCGATGTCGTACTCGCGGCGCTCGATCTTGGACGTCTTGCCGCCAATGGGAGGTATATATCGGAGCATCAGCCCGTTGAGACCAATATGCGGCGCTTGAAGTCTGTCAGCTCGTTGCAAAGTGGCGAGGAACTGGATGCCACCGAAGCTGAAGCGACCAAGAGGGTACTCGAAGCCTTGGATTTGATGGGGGAGAAGCGTCTGGCTGGAATTCCATCCTCGAGCCGGGTCGTAGCGGAAGGTTTCGGCAAATTGGTACGCGCGCTCGCAGTCAGCACAACCAGAATAGCAAGGACCCTTGCCGTTTGTTGACAGATCCATGATGCGCTTGAGGTACACCTTAGCGGCCTCGGCGAGCTTTGGATCCTGGCTATCCCCCAGCTCGTCGGCGATCTCTTTAAGTGAGGTGCAATTCATTTCCTCAACTGGGAGTTTCTCTATGATCTCAGCCACTTCTTCCGGTGTTGTTGCGGGATTGTTGGGAGCTTCCTTTAGCCATTCTGCAATTGGCGCGGCAAGCTCATTGGGCTCTAATTTGGTCTTGTCAATGAACTTCTTTAGGAGCTTGGGGTCGAGCTTTTTGATTAAATCCGTGGCTCTTTGCTCGTCGAGTTTCTCGACATTGAGGACCTGTTGGACGATCTTTTCTTCAACTTCTGGTGATCGTGGTCGCTCTGTTGTCGTGGTAATGATTGCCACGAGTGTCTCGTCAGTCACAGTGGGGCCGACGAATTGTTCCACTAAGGTATCGACAAGCTCTGTAAGTCCAAGTTTGTTGGCCGTAGTTAGAAGCTGACTGACTGTATCGTTGTCAACAGTGATCTTGCCAGAATATGTATACTCAAGGGCGTCCTCCATAAGCTTGCCGTCGACTGGAAGCTTGACAAGTAACTTCTCGCAAGTACACGGCTTTCCCTCCTCTGCCTTCAGTATGAGGTCGCGCAACTTGTCAGACTTGGCGGCTAGTACTGCTTTATGTCCTTCGAAACGTGTCCCATCCGGTGCTTCGAAGATAACATCGACGAAGGTTCCTGCCTTTTGAAGGTCGTTAAGTTTGGCGAGCTCCGGACAGCTCTCGACGGTGAGCTCGACCAAGCCGGAGGCTGTCCTGGAATAAAATGGAACAGAGTTAGCTTATCCAGGGTATAATTTTCAGCATGAAGAAGCATACAACCCGCCGCTTCTGATGATTCTAGCGACGGGGGCCAGCACGTGTGATCGGTGGTGTTAAGAAGGTAGAGGAAAGAGTATCGTAACTATCTGCGCATTCCTTGGGCTTGTGCTCCGTTTAAGATAGACGACGTCTTACACTTTCGCCTCGGAATTATTAGTTTTAGCGCGGACTCTTGCATGGGCTGGATTATGGCAGACATCTTTGGTAAAAATAAACCAATGAAACTTGGACGAGGGGGTGGATAAGAACAGCGACAAGCTAACACCCATCAACCATCCTCAGCTGTACTAGCGATTCCAAACGCTCTTAGACGTTTCTGGGAATACTGCGAAAAGTAGCGTATGCGCCGAAGCTCAACAGACCCGTCTTGAAGAATGCATAGACACGAAGGATTTCTGAGATCTGGGACTGGGAACATGTATCACTACATCTTTTCTTTTTCCCGAATATTAATTCTGGCTCTGTCCTGCTTATCCGCTGTCCTGGCCATATCTGTCTAATCAGTTTAACCCAACTGACAGTGGACAGAGACACTTGCAAGGAGTGTAAGCCATACTAAAAGTAAATGTTAGTGGTCGACACAAATGTTAGTCGACCAAGGTGACAGAAGACTCGCTCCGATCGATAACAAACACCTAGCGGCGGGTGACACCTAGGTTTCTTGGTGTCTCTCTCTTGTTAGCCGTTAGACACAATCTCTGTTAGTGCTTGAGCTTACGGACTCGAGAGAAGGCCGCAAAGGAAAATCGTCGTGCTGTAGCGAGGGAAGATTGGAACTTGAGGCGAATTTTCAGAACTTTTTGTCAAAGATGGTCCCATAAGGAGCCGCAAAATGGGAATCCGTCGTTTGACCTTTAGAGACAAACAGATTTTTAGTCAAACTTACCATGGTTCTGCGATTAGAATCGCCAACAATCCTATCCACCACCTCGATGACGTTCTCATTGTTTTCACTACGCGATCTTGACTGAATGTTTATCTGCTTTTTCTGGACTGCGTGATGGTTGCTGGCGGCGATACGTTCCGGGTCACCACCAGCGAAGCTTATCTGGGTTGACCCCGTTGACCTCCACCGCGTGTTATCGCGTTGGAGTGACATGTTTCTGCGGAATTGCGCTCAAGTGTTTTCCAAAAGTACTCCTACGTTCACGGGCTGGACGAACCAGTTATTTCTGCCTGTTTTAGCTGAAGGTCATGCTAGGCTTGCTCCCACACTGTCAGAAGTTTCATAACACATAACACGAGGATGCGCGGTTTCAACAGATAATGCTTAAAGTTTAACTGAAAAGCCAACTTATTTTTGTGTCATTTAGTTGAATACACTGAATTATTTGGATTCTGCAAAGGGATTTTTTTGTTTTCCACTATCTGATCTGGTTATGGCGTTCAGAATATCTGCAGCCGTCCCCACAGCGAAAATTCTACTATGACGCTGGAAATTTTTATCTAAATACAAACAAGGCTTTTCAGTGGGCAGTGGCGATATTGGTGAAGATTGCTTAGTGCCTGAACAAAAAAAATGTCATAAATCTTTCTTGTAAGGCATACAACAAATTAGAGGTACCACAAATCACTCGGAAATTCCACCATTTGAAAATCGATTATTCCTGAATAGCGGAACAACCAAGTAACGCATTTTCACCGGTTCTTCAAGCCAATTTAAGTGAATAAGTGATGGGTAACTAGATTGTCCTATCCCAGTCCTTTTCGGTTAAACTTTAACAGATAACACTTCGTATGTGTTCTGTTGTGTTTCAAATGTTATGCATAAAAAGCGTTGCCATCAGGAAGAGTTAAAAAACCGCAAAAAAGCAAATGCTGAGTTTTCCGACATCATGACGACAAACAAAAAAGTCAGTAGATGCTTTTTTGGCTGTTTTTTGGCTCTTCCTGACAAAGCTTCTTATGCATAACATTTTATGAATTACGTTTTTAAACATAACAGATAACATCTGAAGTGTTGTCCGTTACACACTATCTGTTGAAACCGCGCATCCTCGTGTTATCTGTTATGAAACTTCTGAGAGTGCAGTCCTTGGCAGGGCCGTCACTACTAGGGGGGGGAGGGGGGGGACGCCCCCCCCCAATTTTGTCGGCCAGTCGGTAAAAGATAGCCGAGTCGGCGCGAAGCGCCGCTATTTTCCTTAAAAACAGTCGATTTTTTTCTTGGAAACAGTCGATTTTTGTTAAAAACAGTCGGTTTTTCGTAAAAATAGTCGATTTTTCTTAAAATTAGCCGATTTTTCGTCAACACAGTCGTTTTTATCTGCAAAACCAGTCGGTAAAAATGACCAGCCAGTCGGTAAATACCTCGTCCCCCCCCAAACATTTTGGCTAGTAACGCAGCCTCTGGTCCTTGGTAACATGATATCGTTACCCAGCGTCGATAAATCCTGCAGAAGACACGCTTCACATCTCCACTTTTCACACTGAATTACTTTGTATCTGTTAAAGTGGCTCTGATTCGTGAAATCCCGGTAAAAAGGGCCTCCGGATTGGCTCACGCATCACTAAATTTCTGCAGCGAATACCCACATGTGCTGGTCTGAGTCTGTCTTGGAACAAATCCAGGCTGGACTGCTGGCTTATAGAACATCCTGTCCCAAGTTGAGTTAGCTGTTTGGATTTTTCGCCATTCCTTTTGAACACTGTACTGTTCATGCTGGATGTAACTTCGTCTGTTAGTGCGGCTCTGAATCCTGAAACCCTGTTAACAGGGCCTTGATTTGACTCACGCATCGGTTAAAGCACAGCTCTTACTAGAAATGATCTTTTCACGAAGGAATGGCTTAAAAATAATCTGTTTTCGAAAATACCATTACTTGCCACGTGAAATTAGCGATTTTCTTGTTAGCGCTTGTCGACTCTATCCAGCCTTCTTGCTCTCCGACGCGGCGGCTGGACGCAAAATATTTGAAAACCGAACGCGCCGTGGTCAAAAAGTGTGATAACCGAGCAAAATCAAAGAAATCCAAAACAGAAGGTAGACCTGAACTATACCATGTCTTTCAGAATGAACAACAATATTTTGAAGCTTCTTGTGTCCTTGTGTGTGAAAGAGTTGTCGGCGGACTTTGAAACGTTCGGCAAAGGTTGCATTAGTTGGGTTTTTGCAGATACCATGGTAGGCCTATCTGATATACGGTCTAAAGTAGTTTTTGCAGTTATCGTGGTATCTGATACCACGGTCAAAAGGCGTTTTTGCAGTTGTCGTGGTATCTGGCCAGTTACCGTGGTAACAGATATTCAGATATCACGGTCCGACCGTGGTATCTGGTCGGGGTATCTAAAAAGTCATCTCACTTTCATCAAATTTTGTCAAATTGATGAGAAAGAAGTTCAGCACTTAGTGATGTAACTGGATATCAGTTTTTCTTTTGGGATGACTTCGAAAAGTGCAATTTCGGCAATAGTCGTTTTTGCAGTGAACCGTATATGAGATACCACGGTAAATGCAAAAACGACTAATTGCAGATCCAGTTACCGTGGTAACAGATACCATGGTATCTGCAAAAACGCAACTAATGTGTGTGACTGTCAAAAATCCCACAAACCCGAAAAAGCGCTAAAAAGTCGTAGGTTCCAAACGAAACAGTGGCGAAAAAGAGGGGATTTCAGAAGCTTATGATCCCATAAGGGAGCTAAGGATATTACAAAAGGCGGAACAAGCAAGAGGGGTCCTTTAAAAGCTACCTTTATTTTAGTCGGTCGGTGAACCTGCAGATCCTGTGTCGTTACTCGAACGCAGGGCCAGCAGATTTCAGAATTCCGGCGCCTGGTCCATCGGTGGCTGAAGTGAACCTTAAAAATTTGCCATATTTCCATTTTTCGTGATAATTTATTCTGTTTTAGTACCTCGCTGGGTGACTTGAAGATGGAAGACCCTGGGAAAATGACAGACGAGGACTACTTCAACCAACTCATTACTTTGTGTCAGAGTGAGGACTTCGAGGGACTTCTGACGCATCTTGACCGTTATGTGAGTTGTGATTATCTTTCGCACAGAAACGCCATTTCAGCAAATCTTTGGGGGGGGGGGAGCATGGTTCCCGTGTTTTAGGTTTATTACTCAGAGTCGAAATTTGTTTGCACTTTTTTTGCGTAAATTTGAATTAGCTTTCGAAAATGCCTTTACGTATTGTCATTGTTTTTTATTTTGCCTTTTTGAAAACCTATTCAGGGGCCAAAAAGAAGCACCAAGATGGCAGATTCTGTGCCACCCCCCCCCCCTTCCGCAAATAGACCTCTGCTTTCGTAAACGCCTGTTGTGGCTTGCTAGTTACCGTTTGTCCAGAGGCTACTAGAAAAATAACACCTCGCCACCTTTTTTTCCAGGTTCAATGTTATTTTTGTTTACAAAATAAATATATCTTAAATATCGAAAGAGTAAACAAACTTCAACATAACGAATCACACTAAGTCAAACTTTCAAACCTTATGAGCGTGTTCCACCCTACTTACCGTAGTTACTACGCTAGTTACCGTAGTTACTACGCTAGGCTGGAAGGTTTTTTTAGTTTTTCGGTCAAATATCAGGCCGCGGGCTGATCGGACCAGTCACGTTGCAGAGATGCGTCGTTACTACGTTAACTACGCTCCCGAGCGTGGTAAGCAAATAGTTACTATTAGTTACTATTTTGAGAAGGTTGGAACGGTCAGCGTAGTAATTTTTCGTGAGGCTGGAACGGAAATAGTAACTAATAGTTACTATTGGTAGAGGGGTGGAACACGCTCTATATTAATCATATATACTAAGAGCAAGGCCAAGGCACGGGCACAATTAAACATAATTAACCATATAGCCTATAGAAGCAAACAAAAGTAGAAAAAATATGGGAATATCGATAGACGAAGATATAAAAATAAAAAGGAAAAAGCAAAATAGGAGAAAGCCCAAAAGTGAGAATCACTTACCTAACTTTTGTTATTCTCGATCAGCTGCCTTCTAAGCCGTGATTTTGTAGCAGTCATTCATACTGTCAATCATTAATTAACTTCAACAGGGAAGTCATACAGATAGGGATGATACTTGGTACTCTTCATTCAGGTGTCCTCTAATAATTTTAGTAGCAAAACTACTAGCCCATTATCGGTGGTCTAACGTCTTGTTCTTCAGAAGTCTACAGCTCCGGTTCGATGGCGTTGAGGTGGCCCTGCTACGTCTCATGCTGGTGAACCTGGAGCAGCGTAAATGTAAAATTAGGTATGCCTTTTGTTCTGTGGGATATGACCGTTTTCTACGATTCAACGGATTCCTTTTTGGAATCCTAGAACGTTAGTTACGGGATACCCACAACTTCGCAGCGTTTGCGTCTGTTACATTAAAGGGCACCTGGCACTACCTAGAGCGTGTTCCACCCTACTTACCGTAGTTACTACGCTAGTTTCCTTTTTGGTGTTTTTTTTTTCTCTTTTGTAACAAGACTATAGAGTGAGAGAGTGTTATTTTATTCGTTTTTGTAAGACGAAAAGGTCAAATTCTGTGCAACGCAACGCTGTGACAGCTACTTTTGAAAAATAAAATTCTATTCTATTCTAGTTACCGTAGTAACTACGCCAGAGGCGTTTTTCCGTGACACAATTGTGGGCCACACACTTCTGAGTGTTTTTTGCGGAAACACGATTGTGTGCCACACAGTCCAGCCACAAATGAAACTCGCGGAAACGCTGTTTTGTCTATTTTTGGGGCGGTAATTTCAAATTTCCGAATATATAAATAAAAATCATGTAAAATCTCAATTAATAGAACTCCAGGCTTTCGTCCTTACCATTCCGTGCAAAAAGGATCTTCAGTTTTATGTCTAAGTACATGAGAAAGTTTTTAATATTGTTGTTTTGACGTTATTTTGCTGCTAAGTTTGAGTTTCCCGCCAAAATCGAGCCACAAAATCGACAATCACCTCGGCAGTTGTTTGTCGAATTTGAGCCACAAAGCGAGCCACGAAAATCTTGTTGGTCGCGGAAACACGCTTGTGGGCCCAACACTCTTTTCTAGCCACAATCGACCCACAAACTAACTGTTCGTGGGAGCACGGAAAAAAGCCTTAGGCTGGAGCGCTTTTTTATTTTTTCGGTCAAATATCAGGCCGCGGGCTGATCGGACCATTCACTTTGCAGAGATGCGTAGTTACTACGCTCGCCACGTGCGCCACCCGGTGTACACCGATTTTGAGAGTGGGCAACCCCTCGGATAAGATACACTTGTAAAGTGAAGAATTTCGAGAATGAAACGAATGGAAATATTATGAATGAATTAGTATTACAAGTACGACGTGTCCCTTAGGGACAGTCTCGATGAAGAATTCCAATTAAAGTAGTTGATTCATGTGGGCCGAGAAGGTAGGACACACTATCATTTTACGATGAGTCGAATATTTACGAACACACTGTTACCTTTGGTTTCTCCGAAATCTCCATGCTATCCAAGGTAATCCACAAATTACTTTCACTCTTGAAAAAAAGTTCGTCAACTCGCCATTACTCATTAAATATTCACTGATCTCCTGTTGTGGGTCAGAGCTATACTAGAATCTCCGAGAAGATCAAGGGGCGTGTAAGAGGATTCGAACAACGATGTATATCACCCTGGGGACGTTTAGATATGTCAGAAGTAAAAACCCTCGGCTAGTTTGACAATTTTTGGTATCGGAAGCTGAATATTATCTTGCTTACTTCGAAAATCTCTAAGAAATCGTTATAGCGAATTTAGTATAATTTACGGCGTTTGTTTAATGTGATCTGGTTTACATCCTTAATTCTTTGGACTTCGGGAATTATCAAGAAAAAAACAGAAAACAAAATACTCAAAGAAATCGATAATGCAAATAGTTAGTTTGATTTTTCTACACATTTTCCATGTGCCTGATACAGTAAAAACAATTTGTTAGATACAAAGTCAAACTATGATCCCAGCCTCTCCATGTCGTGCACTTCCGACCCGCGCCACTAGATGACCCAGCGGTCGGATCGAGTCGTGTCTTCATCTTGGGTCTTGGGTGGGGGGGTTCTAGACGTTGCAAGTGCTAGAATGCTTATGATGCATCTCCTTTAATAGTATCATGTATGTAGTAATTAATAAATATAATGGAATGGGATCCCATCAGAACCATTGTTCTTGCTTTTTCTAGCCTTCGTCGATCGACCTGTCCGACGTTACCCGAAAGAACCTCCTCCACTACTGCGCAGAGGTTTCCGACAATCGACTAGCGCGCCATCTGCTTCGGGTGAAACCAGAACTGATCGACGCCAGAGACTCGGATCGCTTTACCCCTCTTCATTTGGGCGTCATCGCGGGAAATTTGAAATTCGTAGATTTGCTTCTTGATAATGGCGCCGATGTAGAGGGATGTGACAACGAGCAGCACACAGCTGTTCATTGGGCAGTAGGTAAGGAAAGCTATTTATTGACTGGCAAGGCCCTCAGCCGCTTGCGAAATTGTGCGTGTTCCACCCTACTTACCGTAGTTACTACGCTAGTTACCGTAGTTACTACGCTAGGCTGGAACGCTTTTTATTTTCGGTCAAATATCAGGCCGCGGGCTGATCGGACCAATCACGTAGCAGAGATGCGTAGTTAATACGCTTACTACGCTCCCGAGCGTGGTAAGCAAATAGTTACTATAAGTTACTATTTTGAGAAGGTTGGAACGGTCAGCGTATTAACTTTTCGTGAGGCTGGAACGGAAATAGTAACTAAAGTTACTATTCATAGAGGGGTGGAACACGCTCTACATAATCGTTGTATGTAATGCATTGTTCAAATTGGTGCGATAAGGCTTAAAGTTTAACCAAAAAGGACTGGGATAGGACAATCTAATTACCCATCACTTATTCACTTAAATTGGCTTGAAGACCCGCTGAAAATGCGTTACTTGGTTGTTCCGCTATTCAGGAATAATCTATTTTCAAATAGTGGAATTTCCGTGTGATTTGTGTTACCTCCAATTTGTTGTATGCCTTACAAGAAAGATTTATGACTTTTTTTTTCTTCAGGCACTAAGCAATCTTCACCAATATCGCCACTGCCCACTTAAAAGCCTTGTTTGTGTTTAGATAAAAATTTCCCTTGTTATAGTAGAATTTTCGGTGTGGGGACGGCCGCAGATATTCTGAACGTCATAACTAGAGCAGATAGTGGAAAACAGAAAAATCACTTTGCAGAATCCAAATAATTCAGTGTATTCAACTAAATGAAACTTTAAACTTTAAAGTTTAACTGAAAAGCCAACTCATTTGTGTGTCATTTAATTGGATACACTGAATTATTTGGATTCTGTAAAGGGATTTTTTATTTTCCACTATCTGCTCTAGTTATGAGGCTCAAAATATCTGCAGCCGTCCCCACAGCGTAAATTCTACTATGACGCGGGAAATTTTAATCTCAACACAAATGCGGCTTTTCAGTGCGCAGTGGTGAGATTGGTGAAGATTGCTTAGTGCCTGAACAAAAAAAAAATTGATAAATCTTTCTCGTAAGGCATACAGCAAAAGTACATGAGCATAGAGGCACCACAAATCACACGGGAATTCCACTATTTGAAAATCGGTTATTCTTGAATAGCGGAACAACAAAGTAACTCATTTTCAGCGGGTCTTCAAGTCAATTTAAGTGAAGAAGTGATGGGTGACTAAATTGTCCTATCCTAACCCTTTTCGGTTATACTTTAATACGGCGTCTGCAGTTTCTGCTTATACTCGGGGTGTGCTGTTTGTTCTGCAGAAGAAGAACGGAGCTTGATCCTATTTTGTGTATGCAGAGCCAATCAGATCCCTTGTTTTGGTTCCGTCATCGCGCCAAGGCAAGAAAGGAACATCGCCAGGGTTGCCAAGGGTATAACTTTGTTTAAAATTGACTAACAATCTTTCTTCGAATGAACACGTTTTGTTCTGTACCGACTGCTTTTTTTTAGTTAGAGGGACATTGCTTTCCGTACGTTAATTTTAGTTGTTTTGCAAATTGTTGCGACGAATTTATTTTTATTATATAGTAATTTTTTTGTAGAAAATAACAGTTTTCCGATCTTAAGTATTTGAATCATTCTTGTTCCTTTATATTTCTTGAATCTTTGGTTCATTCATTCTTTCATTCATTGATGCACTACACATAATACATAACACACATAACCAGAGACAATAGCCCCTGAAGCTATCTTGTTGGGGAATCCGCACTTCCTGTACACTACCTACATTTCGATTTTTCCACCTTTTCTTTCAGTTTGTGGAGACTTATTCGTCTTACGAACCCTTATTGACCGTGGGGCGTGTCCTTCTTCTCCCGACATCCATGGGGCACACCCCCTCCATTACGCAGCCCAGATGAGCACCAGTAGCACCGACGGACTTGGAATATTGAAGTATTTGATACAAGCAGGTGCTGACCTGAATGCTTTGGATAATGATGGAAGAAACCCAATACTTTGGGCTGCAAGCTCAGGTAGGCCTAACATTTATGTTTTTATTGGGTAGGTTACTTCTTGCTGTTTAAAGTTTAACTGAAAAGCCAGATAATTGTTATATCTTGGATTCGAATCCGAGATATGCACCTGTCATGGCGCACGCGGAACCGCTACCTGGTCCGCCGTTTGTTAATACTCTAGATGACTATCTCTTCTTGCCGCTGCAAAATCTCCGGCCTCCCCGGGTACCTGGCGGAAAAAAGGCAGAAGTGGTATCACAGCTGCTCCTAAAGATCGCCGTGATTGCTTGACACAGGATTTGAGTCGTTGAGTTTGAGTCGTTACGGAGACGATAACTCCTTCTTCCTGAGGATCACTGGCGTGTTTTGGACTTAGTCATATAGAGTATTCCGGACCCGTTACCGACGCCTGAAAACCTCTCCTCTAATTTGAGTTCTGCGAATGTAGACTCACCTGTTCACGACCCCACCAGTGTGATTCGAAATTCATGAATAAAGTCAGGTCTTCACCTTCCGGAATCTGGGTTCCCAGATTTTCCGAGATTTTTTTTTAATTTCTTCTGCGATACTTAAAAATTCCGGAAATCTGGAAGTTAAAAAGCCTCTTTTTTCCGGATTATTTTGACGTACTTTCGGACCGGTTCATATTCCAGATGCAATTTATAGAAGAAGTCAAAGAATAATCTGGAAGCCGAAGTTCCGGGAGGTGAAGACCGGACTTACCCTTCAGGGTTTTTTATATTTCTTTGTCCTTTTTCCGCTCTTATGCCCTTGTGCAGAACGTCATAAATTCTTCATTCATTCATTCATTCACATTAATTGTTTGACTCTGCTAAGTGATTTTGTTATTTTTTCATCTTGTGCTCTAGTAGTGACGTTCTTAGTAAATACTGCTGACCCGACATGACAAAGTCCAGTTTCAACAAAAGCGTGCATTTCAATGGCTAATGAAGCTCAGGAAATGTTCAGTTCCATATTGAAAGGTCATTTCTGAAGAAAGCTCGCTATTGCCTGTGATCCCAAAAAGATATATTCTTTGGCTATATAGGTATATTCCGTTTTGTTGCTAAATGTTTCAAGCATAGAGGTACAGGCACCTAGAGGTACAATAGGTCCGAAAGAAAAAAGTTCATTCGAATGAACTAGTAAAGGAGTTCCGATTGGTTGATTTCTGATTTTGGCTCATCATCATCATTTTACTGGGTCACGGGACACATCATTTGGCATGGGGTATCCAGCGTTAGGCATAAGGTAGGGTTTGGGGTAGACTGATAGTCGACATCGATGTGTGGCCGGTCCACGCTACGTTCATGTAAAAAACTGCTATTTCCTAAGACATGTCAGTAGTGTTTATTTGCTTTTCTTTTTAGGCTGCAAGGACGCTCTTATCGATTTGTTCAACGCTGGATCGGTTGTGACAGCCCCAGACAAGGATGGATTAACTGGTAAGCTAAGCTTCATCTTGCAAGCGGCTAGTCGGGGGGGGGGGGGGGGGGCTGCTAAGGGATTTATTTCGAAGGTGGTATTTTTTTTTCTCTCAGAATTTTCCGTTACCTCGAGTAAGAGGACGGAAGAACCCGAAGTAGGACCCTAAGGCCCTTCATGTCACACCTGATTGCTGGAATGGAGGTAGAGTTAAGTCTGGCAGCGGTGTTAGGCACATCTTTTTTCTGCCCCAGTCAACTGTGCAGTTGAGGTGAAGTTGATTTTTTAACGACCGGGATGAATTGGGATTCGTCCCGTCTTTAAAGTTTAACTGAAAAGCCGATTTAATTTTGTGTCGCCCAATTGAATACACTGAATTATTTTGATTCTGCAAAGGGATTTTTTTTATTTTCCACAATCTGCTCCATGCAGTTATGACGTTCAGAATGTCTGCGGCCGTCCCCACAACGTAAATTCTACTATGATGCGGGAAATCTTAATCTCAACACAAACGCAGCTTTTCAGTGGGCAGTGGTGAAATTGGTGAAGATTGCTTAGTGCCGGAACAAAGCAAAAATCATAAACCTTTCTCGTGAAGCACACAACAAAAATTCAGTAGGCTACCATAAATCACAAGGAAATTCCACTATTTGAAAATCGATTATTCGTGGACAGCGGAACAACGAACTAACGCATTTTCCGCGGGTCTTCAAGCCAATTTAAGTGCATAAGTGATGGATAACTAGATTGTCCTATCCCAGCCCTTTTCGGTTAAACTTTAACAAGTATAAAATTGGGAATGCAAAGACCGAGTAGAACGGCGTACGTGTAATAAATATCATATCATATCACAAGGAAACACCAGCAACATCACAAGGAACAAGCAAATAAGCTGATGAAGTCCCGTCTTTGCATGGACGTGTATAAATAAGACCAAAAATTTCGATGGGATCCCAAAAATTTTAAATTTTATCCAGACAATTGGGTCTTGTAGATATCCGGTCTTTGTCAGTTTCCTTAAACATCAATGTTCATCGGGGCCTTTTAGTATTAAGATTTAGAAACAGATTAAGGCCAATGGCTAGTCATCTGAGAAAACCAAGTTCAGATATGGATTCAGCATGTGTGTTCACCCCTATACGTCATATCTACTTTGACGAAATTGATCAAAACTTCCTGCCTTACTTCTGACAACTTTCCGCTTAGGTCGGATTCCGGGCTAACTACTTGTCCGGCAATCGGCAAATCGAACATCTAATCAACTTCAAATAAAACTTTTACTTTTAAGAAATTTCCGGTTTTGGCCGGATTCCGGGCGAACTACTTGTCTGGCGAGAAAATAATTTTCATATACGTGTCCAGCCTGTCTTACTTCTCAGTTGACCATCTCATTAGCTGTTAACAGATATTTTGTTCCTCCCTTAATTTGAACCCCCTCCCCCAACCCTAAATGTAGGGCTACAGAGCCCATCTACGGATTCAACCTGTTAATCCTCACACCAAGTTTCATCAAAATATTTCATTCCCTTCGAGAGTTATCGTGCTGACAGACGGACGGACAGACGGACAACTTTTACGAAGTCCTAGGTTACCTTTTGGGATCCCAGAAAGGGTTAGAAGCAGAGTTGTTGACGCCTATTCGACAGTCATGCAGAAGAGGCGGTTCCATCTGAACGAAGGAGATAGTAGACGAATATTTAGATACTCCTGAAACGCGTAGGCGAAAGTCTTTTTGCGTCGCAAGATATAATTATTACATAAAATTTGACATTAATTTAGACTTTTCGTTATTTTCGTCTTTCCTTTTTACTTCATTGTCATCATTTTTAAGCTCTACATTGTGCCGCTAGTCGGGGGTACACCGATTGCGTCGACGCTCTGATTGGTCTTTGTGGCGTCTCCGTGGATCCCCCCGATCACCAAGAAGCCACGCCCCTTTTCTATTCAGTCAGTCTTGGGCATTCAGACTGTGCGGATGCTCTTCTTCGCTATGGCGCAGACCCGAATTTTAGAGACTTGAAAGGACGAACGTAAGTACTCATTTTCATCATTTAGCTCCCTCTGCAAAAATAAGTCAGTGTATTCAAATACGAGATACCAAAATAAGATGTCTTTTCAGTTAAAAGTTAACTTAAAAGCCAACTTATTTTTGTATTATTTACGTCGGTACACTGCATTATTTGGATTGTGTTAAGGTTTTGTTTTTCACTATTCACCCTAGTATGACGTTCAGAAAATATACGGCGGTCCTCACAACGCAATTTTCTACTATGACGCGGAAAATTTAATTCTCAATAGAAACGCGGCTTATCTTTCGCGTGAACACTTAATTTTCGTAAATCGTTTTCTTCATACAACACAGGAACAAAATCCGACAGAGAAATTCCACTTCATGAAAACTGATTATTCGTGAATAGTGGAGCAACGAATTAACGTATTTTCCTCTGGTCTTCAACTCTCTTTAAAGTCTAACTGAAAAGCCAACTTATTTTTGTATCATTTAGTTGAATACACTGAAATATTTGGATTCTGCTAAGGGATTTTTTGATTTTCCACTATCTGCTCTAGTATAGTGAGGTTCAGAACATCTACGGCCGTCCCCACAGCGCAAATTCTACTATGACGCGGAAAATTTGAATTCCAATATAAACGCGGCTTTTCAGTGGGCAGTGATGAGCTTGATGAAGACTGCTTAGTGCCTGAACACAAATATTCTGTGAATCTTTTTCCTCAAGCATACAACACAGGTACAAGCGCATAAAGGTACCACAAATCCTGCAGGGAAAGTCCACTATTCTAAAATCGAGAGCAACGAAGTAACGCATTTTCATCAGGTCTTCAAGCCCCTTCAAGTGAATAAGTGATGGGTAACTAGATTGTCCTATATCAGTCCTTTTCGGTTAAGCTTCAAGTGAATAAAGAATCGGTAACTAGCTTGTACTATCTCAGCCCTTATATAATATATATTATAGCGGAGCAACGAAGTAATGCATTTTCATCGGGTCTTCAACTCTCTTTGAGTGAATAAGTAATCGGTACTCGTACTATATCAGCCCTTTCCGGTTGAACTTTAAACTAAAATAAGCTTGTTTTGTAGACCCGCACACTACGCCTCTTGTCGAGGGCGCCTCGAATGTCTGCGCCTTCTCCACTTCTACGAAGCCGACTTGTGGGCCCCCTCTGAGAAGGGTGACACCCCCTTCCTCGAAGCTGTGAGTGGGGGAAAGTATGACGTCATCGAATGGCTACTCGAGCTGAGGCCGGAAGGGGTGAGGAGTAGCAATTCGGAAGGGCGGAGCTGTCTGCATCTTGCGGCGCTTTACAACAATTTGGATATAGCCAGGGTAAGTTACTTTATCTGGCTTTAGTACGCTGAAGGGACGAGTGGTGGCTCTTTCTGAATGCCCTGACTCTGAGCAAAATAACACTAGAGGCGTATTCTCGCCGTTCCCCGAGGACTCCTCGGGTAATCGAAGGAAACGGCGAGAATAGAGGGAGTCTCTCCACGTGGACTCCGCGTACGGAAAACAGCGAGAACACGGGGAAGGCTTCTAAAATGGATTTTGTTCGAAAAAAAAATATATGCAGTTGACTAAATTTATTTGGATCCACTTTATTTTTGGTTTTGCTTATCCTGAATGTTTTTAATTAATTTTACATTGCACCAACACCAGCAAAAATTGATTCCCCTCCGAATCTGAAAGGGAGTCATTTTTGATGATGGTGATGATAATCGGAACATTCCTCGTCCGTGGGGACTCGCGAGAATACGGGGAGTGAGTCCCCGGGACAAACAAAAACGCGGGGACTCCTCAAGTGGAGTCCTCGGGGAACGGCGGGAATACGCCGTAGGGAGTAGCGTCAATACTTGAAAAAAGTGAGACAAAGTCGAATAGCAGCGGCACTAACGCCACTAGCGATAGAGAACGTCCCTGCTGAAACTCAATCAGCCGTGCGCCAGCGCTGGCCCCGATAGCTTTATATTCTAAATACAGCAACAAGAAAAAGATATAACCTCTCCTGTTTCTTCGATTTGTGCGGACCGTATTTTAGCTTTACTAGAAATTTTTAAACCTTGCCTCGCTTTAAATGCCGCAAGCGTAGTGGGTGGCGCAACGAGTATGCCCGTTTGCGAAGCATGGACAGCATAGGTCCTGGTGGTACTCCGTAGTGTTATTTTCTCTGCCCTGACAGCCACTAGCGACACAGGAGGAAATTGACAAACATAAGGTTTGAAGCCATACTGCCTATCCATAACGAAATAAACAAAAAACAAGATTTTCGGAGGTTTTCGTAATCAGCTCTTTACCCCTCTAAGATATTAAGCTTCAATAAGAGTAAGGAAAAAAAAGATTTGATGTACCATGACGCTTTTATTTATGACCTGAGAGTGGTTAAAACATTAAAAAATCGAAAGGTTTCAGTTCTGGATTAAATCATTATTTTTAACCCATGCAGACCAGATCGTTTTTCGAGCAACAACTTTCGTCTCAGTGAAGTGTCGTTAACAGGAAAAACATGCCATGGACAAAACCGATTGTTCGTGTTATGCTGTCATAAAAAGCGACGTTTATAAAGCCAGGTTAATGGCTACGTCGCAAACCAGTGTTGGAGCCCCCTCCTAGTATCTCAGACATGAAGGATACCTGTAAAGTGGCGGGAAGCTTCGAGCGACCATAGCCCCTCAACCACGCACTTTTTTTCTGGCCAAGTGAAGAGGGGCAGGACCCTTGTTATTGTTTTGGGCATTTTGGTGAGCTTTCAGAATTTCTTCTCTTTGTCCAAGTCTCCTCAGTTCTCTTTTCTCTTCTTTGGCCTGGAATGAAACTTGAATTTGATTACATTCCTTCTTCCTCCTCTTCCTCCTTCTTCCTCCTCCCTACATATTACAACAAACATCCCTCCTATTTCAACTACAACATGTTTACATACACCTAACACACATTTACAGACACCTAACACACATTTACAGACACCTAACACACATTTACAGACAGGACCGTTTTCTTTTACTTCGCCTTTCCCCATTTGTAAACCACGGTGCGCAAAGATTTCAAATATTTGGCTTCGAAACTCCGCTTCGGAGATCGTGAAGCCTGGACTGAGTCGAAAAGCGCAGAGAAGAAGGTTGCTAATTTGGGGAGTAAGTACTGGTACCCTATTTTTGGAAAAAATAAAAAAATACCGTGTTGTCAAGAAAAGATCATTTCTAGTAGGAGTTTCGTAAATTTATTATTTCTTATGCGTTCTAAAACCACGATGTTTGCAAACTTTTAATTAAATATCAATGAAGAAGTGAATGAATGAATGAATTCCATTGACCCACTGCACTACACGAAAACCAGTGGAGTATGATACAAGAAACTGAAAAAAGAAAAAGAAAAGCACAAAGTAGGCCTCAGGGCCGTATCCAGGGGGGTTAGGGGGTTCGACCCCCCCCCCCCGAAACCCACAAAAATAATAGTTTTTTGTATGGCTTTAACCTCTGATCTATGTCTTTTTTGTACTTTTTGGTCCGACCCATGGGCAACCCCCCCCCCCCAAATAAATTCCTGGATACGGGCCTGGTAGGCCTACATGAACAAAAACAATTACACTTACCCATAATAGAAAACTTACTGAGCCGATTCGAGAAAGAAATTGATGAATGTTTATTTCCCAAATGTGTTAAAAGTTTACTAAATGTTTTAAAATAACTTTGTAGAGGCTTTGTGGCCTTATTGTTTTTGCAATATATTATTATAAACTGTAGTTAATCGGATGTTGATCATTTCCTGGCCGCACAGAATGAATGGTTAATGCCCGAGCCACATTCAGTCATATCTGTACGTAATTTGGTTCGTTAATTTGGTTATTACCCACTCTTTACGTTTCGTCCTGGTCACACTTGGAACAAAGAAATTGAAGACATATCACCACCATCATCACTCGTAGGATTTACGTTACGTTTCATGGTTTGATGTAACGAAAGCTTGGCTGCACAACTTCAGATACTCCTCTCTGACATAGGCTATACAACTCAACTTCACTTCGCACGCCATAATCTCTGGCTCGAGGATAAGCAGAAACCATCCTTTTTGGCCCCAGGCAAGAGTTCTACGGAGCTTTCCTAAATGCAATGTCATATTCATCAATCCGGCCTAAGGTCCACACTTTCCGTAAAAACCGCACAGGTTACACCCTTACCAGTTTCCAGGAATAAGCTGAAATCGGGGTGCTAGGAAAAAAAATTTAAAAAAAAACGGGACAAAACCAGCAACACAACTGGAATCTTTGAGATGATTTTTTCAGATACCACGGTCTTTTCTTCCGAATTTCGACCGTAAAACGGTCTTATTACCGGTGTTATTACGAGGTGTGACTATAGTCTTTATTTCAGTTGTTGTTGGACCGCGACGCTGACGTAAACGCAGTGATGCGTGGCTCGGTTGTCAGCAGCTTCTTGACACCCCTGGATGTCGCTTTAAAGAAAGGCCATGTGGGATTGGCCAGATTTTTCCAAGAGTACGGAGGCGTTCCAGCTGCCAAGGTTACGGATTCCAGAGCTGTTGCAAGGTAAGAAGATGAGATCCACTCATAAAGTGCGAACAAACGATCAGGATTTCCCGGCCGGATTTCCTACACTTTAACAGTTAATAATTAACAATTCTTTGTATTTATCCATAAATATCTTTTAAAACAAAAAATAGTGCTGGACAGTTCATTACAGTTAAAAAGATCAACCAAGGGTTATATTTACAACTGTAGCCTACGATATATAGATACAATTCATGCTTTAAAATACAATTCATCAAAATACGATTACGAACGCGAATTAAAATGACAAGTCTTGAAAACAATTACAAAAATTATTCGTCAAAAGTTCATTAAGTTGAAATAAAATTAACTTTTCGATATGGAAGTGATGATGGAGTCGAATATCCGGGCAGGAATTCCAGTCCGGGAGCTCCCGATCCTGATCGTGTGTCCGCACCTATAGAGTACGTAACAGCACATCTCATAGAGAGATCTGAGAGAGATCATTTCTCATAGATGAAAGAATTGTAAATTCAGTATGTGTTTATTTTCAAAGTTAGGTAACGTGAATAGTTGAAGTGGGTGAAAATAGATTTAAATTAACGTCACTGAGGGAAGGAGTAGCCACAAAAAAACAAAACGTGATTTCTTAATTTTGTTCTAAATAATATAAAAAAAAGTTAAATTTCAAAAGATCTACGGGATAAATAAAATAAAATCGAAGTCCCTGTCATCTTGCAAGGTGCTGCCAAGATCAAAAGTTCGGGGAAGCGTCTTCCGGAGTAGTATGGGTTTATTTTTAAAGTTATAGGTGACGTGAATAGTTAAAAAGGGGGTGAAAATAGATTAAAATTTACGTCACTGAGGGAAGGAAGGGTAGCCACAAAAAGTACGAAATGTGATTTGTTAGTTTTATTTTAAATAATATGAAAATAAGTTAAATTTCAAAAGATGCTACAGGGTTAAAAAGTAAATAAAAAATAAAGTAGAAGTCCCTACCATCTTGCAAAGTGCTGCCAAGATCAAAAGTTTGGGGAAGCGTCTTCCCCATCAGTTTGAATATTTCGTTTTCTTTGTTTTCTCCATGAGGTTCCAGCATGTCTATTAGGCGGGGCTTATTCTCCATAAGGCCCCGCCCTGCCTACGAGGCGGGGCTTATTCTTGATAAGGCCCCTCCCTGGACTGTCTACGAGGCACCGACATTGGAGTCGTACACTTCTAAATTTTTATTCAAATTTATTTCTGGTCATTTGTCCTGGTAAAATCCCTTGTCTACCATTCCGTCTTTACGTAATATGATCCAACCCCGTGACATGAGGATGTGAATTGCTTAGATGAAATTTATCTTCGGCGGGATCACTATTCCTGTTGTCTGCGTCTATCTTACTATTGTAGTAGTTTGCTAATTATGTTCGGAAGCCCCTCTATAGCTCGGTGGTAGAGCAGTGGCCTTGTAAGGCAAAGGTTGTGGGTTCAAATCCCGCCTGAGGAGATTTTGTTTTTCAGTTCACTACTTATAACGATTTTATCTTTGGTTTGACGACACAAATCTGGCAGCAATGTGCAGTTTTCTGCCTCAAAAATACACTTATACAAACTTACGAGAAGTCCTGGGGCAGATACCCCAGTCTACTTATAAGTATCTGCCCGCCCACAGTGGCCTTACTCGTTTGCTTTAGTTTCTTGTTCATTTTGTTTTGTGAAGTGTTTGTTTTGTTTCTTTTATTGCTACTCCGCTTTGATTTTTTGTAGCGGGTCAAAAATAAATTATTAATATTATTATATATTTTGAATAGGGGATTTCTTGTTGAGGCTTCTGTCCGAGCTTCTGTCATGAAATTTATTAATAGATTTTGCTTTTAGGATTTTGTTGATTTTACTTTGCATATTTAGTTCAAGCATGGACTGGCACGGCTCATCCCTACAGCTCTTCTAAGGTAGAGCTTAAACCTCTGCTCAACTCAGCCCATACTTTGTGTTGAGATACACTTCACATTAGTCGCGTTTTTTCTCATCCCTCTACCAAGGCCTTGATTCATTTTCCCGTTTTTGGGATCCCAAAACGTAGGTGGAGGGATACCTATGACATCGCAAAAGTTGTCCGTCTGTCTGTCTGTCTGTGCGCACGATAACTCTCGAAGGGATTGAGATATTTTGATGAAACTTGGTGGGAGGATCCTTGGGGTCAAAGTACAACTCAAGTTCGAAGATGGGCTCTGTAGCCCTATATTTGAGGGTGGGGTAGGGGTTTCAAATTAAGGGGCAAAAAGAAAATATTGTTTGAAAGGTATTTAGATAGTTGATTTAGAGGTAAGGAGACATTCCGAATCCGAATATAAAAATTTTTTTCTCGCCTGACAAGTAGTTCACCCGGAATCCGGCAAAAACCGGGCACAAAATTTGTCGATCAATTTTCGGCTACCCAATAGTATAGCTCTTCGCATGGATGCCGCGCAGATTGCGGAATCTATGCGAATGTCGGACAGAGCTAGTGTGATCGAAAGTCGAAGGGGTTGGTATATGGGAAAAGAGTAGGTGATTGCGGGCTGTCCCAAAATATTTTTAAACAGCTAATGAGATAGTCGATTATGGGGTAAGAACACATGCTGAACATGAATATGAAAACCATTTTCTCGCCGGACAAGTAAGTAAAAGTTTTATTTGAAGTTGATTAAATGTTCGACTTAGGGGTAAGAAGACATGCTGAACCCATATGCGGAATTCGTTTTCTACCCGGACAAGTAGTTCGCCCGGAATCCGGCACAAACCGGAAAATTTGTTAAAAGCAAAAGTTGTATTTGTAGTTGATTAGATGTCCGTTTTAGGGGTAAGAAGAGATGCTGAATCAGTATATGATAATCATTTTTAGCCGGACATATAGTTCGTCCGTAATCCGGCTGAAACCGGAAAATTTGTTATAAGTTAAATTTTTATTTGAAGTTGATTAGATGTTGGATATAGGGGTAAGGAGATACGCTAAATTCGTTTTTGAGCTTTATGTTTTCGCCGGACAAGTAGTTCCGAAATTTCGCCGAAACCGGAAAATTTGCAAAAGTAAGGTAAGATCGTTTCGATCGGCCTTTAGGGGTAAACACACATGCTGGATTCATATCTGAACTTGGTTTTCTTAGATGATTAGCTATTTGGCCTTAATCTGTTTCTAAATTTTAAGAGTAACAATGTTCAAGGAGTCTGTCGAAGACTGGATCTCGCGAAGACAAAACCTAATTGTCTGGATAAAATATTGAATTTTTGGGATCCCATCGGAACCTTTGGTCTTGTTGCACCAAGCCTTGGTTCGTTTTCCCGTTTTGCACCAAGCCTTGGTTCATTTTCCGTTTTTTGCACCAAGCACCATCCCTATGTCCTTCCGACAAGAACTCCGAGGTGAGTCGACCAATCTGCCCAGGAAAACTGCGCCAGACTTATATTCGTACAGTGGATCTAATCGGAAACGTCAGCTACATATGCTTTGGCAGCGATATTTTTGCCCTTCTTAGCAAGGGTCCTCGCCAGGCTGTCGAACGTCAGGGAAAATGTTGGGGAACGGAAGAAACTAACCTGCAATCTTTTCTGGCACCAGAACCCTCTCTACCAGAAAACGGTCAAATTAGCAGAAAGGATAGAGGACTTTTGGCGATATTTCGGCCCTTCTTGGCAAGGGTTCTCGCCAGGCTGTCGAACAAAAGGGACAACGTTGGGGAACGGAAGAAACAAACCTGCAATCTTTTCTGGCCCCAGAATCCTCTCCAGAAAACGGTCAAATTAGCAAAAACGATAGGACTTTTTGGTGATATTTCGGCCCTTCTTGGCAAGGGTTCGCAACAGGCTGTTGAACGTGAGGGACAACGTTGGGGAACGGAAGAAACTAACCTACAATCATTTCTGGCGCCAGAACCCTGGGGAGAGAGGCATGTGATCTCTTTTGACAAAAAACGCGACCATACTATGTTTTAAAGTGGCCATTTGCTTTCCGTCTTCTTCTTTTGCATTTTGTTAATATCCTTGAGATATTCCGTCTTTGTTTGCAGTTCTGTTCTATCGTGGGGAAGTATCTGTAATGATAGACAAATTAATTACCAGGAAAAGGTCAGGACGAGTCACGAGCTTTCAAAAGTTTTATCTTTCAGGGCCCTCCAGCTCCGGAATATCGATGAGAGCTTCAGTCGGTATGAGAGCGAGTTCAGAACATCCGTTCAGTCTTATTCGAGTCTTCAGCATCACTCTATCGAAACGGTATGTACAAGAGTTGGGGAAGCGTCTTCCCCATTTGAATATTTAATTTTCTTTGTTTTCTCCATGAGGTTCCAGCGTGGCTATGAGGCGGGGCTTATTCACCAAGGCCCCGCCCTGTCTACGAGGCGGGGCCTATTCACCATAAGGCCCCGCCCTGTCTACGAGGCGGGGCTTATTCACCGTAAGGCCCCGCCCTGTCTACGGCGGGGCTTATTACAAGAGTAGTCTTGTCTCTCAGAGAGACAGAAGTCCTTCTCGGTCAGGATATAATAATAATAATTTTATTTTTCACCCATCAAAAAGCACAAGGCATAGACAGAGTAGGAGAACAAGAAAGAAAAGAAGAAGGAAACACTATAATAAGAGGAAAACAGACAAACGTAGAAATTACGACAACATTACCTATCTACAGAACTAACCTATTGTAGAAGAATCCTCTTCCCTTCGTGGTTAACGTTATTGTTAAACCTCTGTATAAGTTGTCCAGTAATATGTATGATATCTCTCGAACATTGCCGTTCACAAGAAATGGTTGTGTTTACCATTTGTGTAGTATAATAGTGGGTACGCCTTAGCCTACCGGTAAGAGTGTACGGAAATTCCTTGACCCCCTTGCCACTGGGCGGGGGGGGGGGGGGAACAGAATGGCGTTGAAGTTTCTGGATTGTGTCGTTAAGGGACCCTGTGTTAAAGTGCAAACGCTAGGCCTCCCGTTTCCGCGGCATTTAAATGCGATTGATTGATTTATTTATAAAAATGAAAAAAAAATCAACACTAATCCCGGAACTGCAAACATGCCAAAGGCTCTAAACGGCCAGTTCAGGAACTCAAAAAGAATTAATACTTTTCAGCATTCGACCCACAAGTTGAAACTCGCGGAAACGCCCTTTTTTCTTCTCTTTTTTTGGCGGTACTTTCAAATGTCTGAAAATAAAATTTCAGTAAACACCAGGGTTACGAACTTACCATTCTCTACTAGAAGGCAGAGGCGTTACTAGCCAAAATGTTTGGGGGGGGGGGGGCAAGGTATTTACCGACCGGCATGTCATTTTTACCGACTGTTTTTGCAGAAAAAAAAATCCGATTTTAATTTAAAAAAACGACTGTTTCGACGAAAAATCGACTAGTTTTAAGAAAAAACAACCGTTTTTAAGAAAAAATTGCCATGTTTTACGAAAAACCGATTGTTATAACAAAAAAATCGAAGTTATTCGTCTATCTGCTTCACAAAATAGCTCATGTCAAAAATGAGCCGTGTTCCACCCTACTTACTGTTTACTACGCATGATGTCACGGATCCTGGCTTCTTATCGTCAAGGCTGGAACTCTTTTTTCTATTTTCGGCAATATATCATGCCACGGGCTAATCAGGCCAATCACGTTGTAGAGATCGTAGTTACTATGCTTACTACAACTCCCGAGCGTGGTAAGCAAATAGTTACTATTTTGAGAAGGTTGGAACTGTCAGCATAGTAACTAATATTTACTGTTGTTAGAAGGATGGAATACGCTCTATGTGGTCTTGGACAAAACGATGATCTACCGCAAAGTTTGAATTTCAAGCCAGATCGTAGAAAAGCCGTTTTATCTCCTTTTTGGCGGTACTTGCAAATGTCTGGAAATAAAATCTCGGTAAACAGAAAACCGGGGTGATGACCCTACCATTTTCTACAATTCTTCGTCTATCTGCTTAACAAAATAGCTCAGGTCATTATTTTGTCATGGATAAACCGCTGATTTATCGCTAAATTTGAATTTCCCACCAAATTCCGAGCCTCAGTTTGAAAATCACCTCGAGAGTTGTTTGTCAAATTTGAGCCACAGTACTGGCCACAAAAACTTTGTTGGCCGCATAAACAGACTTGTAGGCCACACAAACGATCCTGGAAACACCCTTTTCGAGCCACAGCCATTTTGCGGCATAGCGGGAAAAAACTGACTGCTTTTTTTCCGCGTAGCTTCGTTTTCATGTGTTTTTTGCTTTAGATCGAACTAAAACAAGTGGCTACGTCTCCACCTCCAACTTCAGTTCAGTTTAATTTGATTTCATCAATCCTTAAACAGACAAAAAACATACAGAACGCTCCCAAGAAGGGCACAACCGTGTCCTGTGCGGGAGTGCACAACTTTCACTCACCCATTACAAATGACAACACACAATTCTCGTCTTAACCTTTCACATTTTTTTTTTCATTTTTTTTACCCCCCCCCCCCCCCCCACCAAACCAAACCAACCCTGAATCACTAATAATAAACTATTCACCTTGAATAATTATTCCACACTCAGTGACGTTAATACAAAATTTACCTAACAGTTTACCCTACTTTAACATCGCTTACACTTTGTCTTAAACCTACTATCTTTTTATTCTTTATCAACTCTAAATTTAACTTCTCTTTTCAAACTTTTCATTTTCCTATTAAACATTCTCATAAAAACTCACTCCCTCTTTCAAAAACTCTTCCACCATAATGTTTGTATCTACTACCGAAATCTACCCTTTTTCTATTATTTTAACAATATTAACTTTTATACCTACCATATTTACAACCATTAAATATCTCTAAGAAGTATCCATTTTGCACTGTCAAATGTTAAACATTTCATCGGAAAAATAGTGACTGCTTTTTCGACCGAATTTATCGTCTCTGCATTTTCTCCCGCTTTTCCCTCTTTTGGACATGTATGTCGTTCCTGCGGGAACTTCCTAACGTAATACAGCGATTAGCTTACCACACTCAAGTCACGAACCAATTAGAGGCACCGCATTGCGTGACTTCTAGCGTTTGAAGCTTCCAGTCTTTGTTGTCCGGAGTTAATGAGCTTTCAAGCAGTTTGACCTTTTTCGAACACTGTTGCAATTAAAGCCTTAGAGATGGGGTTGCCGAAGAAAGCGCGCAAATCCTCAATCTGATGCGTCTGTCGCAATCAACGTCTCTCTACTTAAAACACACTATCTATTACCAAGAACAAATAATCTGATAGAACCTCCGTCTTTGGTCCCATGCAGTGACTATGGATACCCCGGCAAAACGGAGCTGAGCTAGAGGTATTTGCTCTAGCTTTGAGTTGATACCGTCTACTTCCGTCTTCGCCGTCGCTTACAGCGGAGGAGTACGTGCAGGAGGCATGGAGACCCGCTCTGGAGCGCGTCCAGAGAACCAATCGGCTTCTACTTCAAAAGTTTCTTCTACGCGGCATTACAGCGATATAGCTATTTGTAGAGGTAACGAAACGTGATGTGCCGTTTGCATCGAGCAGGGTATGGGGAAATATTCGACTCCGCGTGGTCGTATTACAGAGATAGGGAGACGGAGGTTCTATCAGATTATTTTCTTCTTGCTATCTCGCGCGATCTTGACTAAATTTGCCTAGAAACGCTGTCTCTGATTGGTTGGCTCAGTCCTTACCTCCGACTATCACAAACGAAGCGAGAGGCGGGGCTTAGTTGTGAAAAGACTCTCCATGGAAAGATTAGATTTGGCTAGAGAATCAAACCAAGAAAACAACTGCGAAAGGAAACTCGGAAACAGTCAAACTGGCTATGGAGCTTGTCAATGAGATTGAAATGGTATCAGGTTTCAGTTCTGCTTTAAATAACACCTCGTGGGCCAGCGTTAGCAAAATTTGTTCCATTTTTCCAGGCTACGCAAACAGACGATTCCCGGCAGACGAACAGACGGCGTCAGTACCGTCGGCGTGGTCCGAAGCCGACACTCGCCGATATGAAATACTCAACGCCACCTGGCGACGAGGAGCTACGAAGGCGGAGTATTCAAAGCTCTGGGGATGACGGAGGGACTGGGACATCTGGGAGGATTGTGGTCGTCGTAAAGAAGAAGTCGCGAGATGTCACGCCAGAACAGAGGTACGGGTAGAGCCTCCGAATCTGGTGCGAATACTCTTTATAGTCAATCGGGGAAGCGACTATTTCTAATTTAATCTGGTCCGGTCCCTGATATGCCTGCCAAGTTTCATCGTCGTAGCTTATCTGGAAGTACCCGAACTAGCAAAACCCGGACAGACAGACCGACAGACCGACCGACGGACGGACAGAAATTGCGATCGCTATATTACATATACGCTTCGGCCCAAGTGCCATAACAACAGTGGGAAGCTTATGTGTTGAAGTCTGAAGTTTATGTTTTATGTGTGAAAGAGTATCGGCGAACCTTGAAGCTTTCGGCCAAATTTGCGTTGCGTGACTGCAAAACTCGGCAAGGCCGAAAAAGCGCTAAAAGGGCGTAGGAACAAAGCGAAACAGTGGCGAAAGGGAGGATTTCGGAAGCATATAATTCCGTAAAGGAGAGGGATAATTTAAAAGGAAAAATAAGTAAGAGGTGTCGTTAAAAAGACCCGTCGTACCAACTATGGTAGCCTACATTCTAACCCCCTAACGACGTCTGGTTTTGATTTGATTGTGAGACACACTGATTTTCACACTTTCTTTGTTTCGCTGTTTTTGATGCGTATCATGCTCCCGACGATCGTTTGCGAGAAGCTCACTTGTCAGATAAACCGGATATCTAAATTTATCCGTCTAAATAGGCCTGGATAAAGGCTTAAAACAGCCAAAGGCGTGGGTAATTTGTTCAAAGCACAGCAAAGTAGTCAACTATTTTACAATATTGCAATAATACAAACAGTGAAGGGGTCTTCTAACCGTCATGTGCAACCAAGGTTTCGCGTATCCGAAAGACGTATGTATCCGTATCCAAAATATTGATGGATCTTCGTATAGATCCGATTTCTGGAAAAGACGTCGAATTCTCCGGTCCAGTTGGGAAATTCGGCCAGCTGCTCAGCTTATGTTAGGTGAATCTCTATTTTTAGTTGGATGTGGTTGGAAAGTGTTCGTATGCAAAAACCTATCTGTTTTCGAGAAAGTGGAAACTTCGGTGGAAACTGATCTTTAAAAAAAAAATGGATAAAATTGTCTTTTTTTAAAGAAGATGTTATCACTGCCCAATTTCCCCACCGCTTTTTTTTTGGGGGGGGAGGGAACCAAGAAGAAGTTTAGAGAATCTGAAACGGTGACTTTTTAACCGACATCACTGTTCTGCTCCTACACCCCTCATTTGGAATTGACTGATTAAAAAAAAAATTGGATTTTTTTTTGTGTAAAATGTGGACTTCGAACGGGTGACATGTGCTCACACGCTCCCACGTCATCCTCGATTGATTAATTAAAAATGCTTTATTCCGCCAAAATGACGAGATATGAAGACGAAAAATACAAAGGTTCTTCACTCGCAGTTCAGATCCTGACATCCTGATCCCAGAACAAATAATCATAAAATTCGAAATAAAATAGTACACGTAATAAATAGTAATCAAAATAATAGACTAATTTATTTATTTATTTATTCATTTGTTTCCCTCAAAACTGAGGAGTACAATATATAAATTATAAAACAAAACCATTCCTGAATCAACTATAATCCTTTCAGTAAAATGCTGTGAGATACTATAAAAAATACACATTATTTCAGCAACTAACTTACAATTACTTACGTATCATATTAATCACTTGTCAAGGAATGGGTACAGGTTGTGGGTTAGGAGGGCTTTCAAAGCTTTTTTATAAAAGTTTGTCAGCTTTTTCTACAAAATTAAAACTTGGTCTTTTACTTTAAAATCAGAAACTAACTGCGAATTACTAAAAGAAATCGGGAACCCAAGGAGAAATTTGGAAAATTTAAAATAGGATATTTTTATAGCAGAAATGTCGCAAATTCAAAAAATTTCTACAATTGTTGCAGCAAAAAGAACGTGAGGTAAAGCCATGGCAGTAAAAAATGACCCGAGGATATCTTTCCTGTATCGGCCACGAAAACGAATTAGGAGGCCAAATGCCTTACGAATTCTATCCTGAATATGGCTGACAATTATAGACTGGCTGACAATATACTAATATATACCCACAAATCATCCTCGATTGATCTGTCTTTGGCCTGTCTTTTCGATTGATGTGTAAAAACTTTTAAACGGATAAAATGACCATTCTATCTGCTCACTCCCTCTTCATCCTCGATTGGTCGATTGAAAGTATAAACATAATAGATAATATTAGCAAAATTAAATAATTCCATGTCGTCCACGGTTGACTTGTCTTTTGTTTTTTACAGACCCTTGGAGAATCGGCCTTGGACCAGCAATGATCAGGCCACTGAGCGAGATCAACCCGATTCGCTGAACTCAACCATTACCGAAATGAAAGACTCTGGAATAAGCGAAATAAATGTTCCCATCCGGACAAGGAATGAAATAAGAGGAGATAGACTTTCTGCTAGTGACGTAGACAGTGGTTGGGGCCGGTCAGAAACAGGGCGGAGACGAAGAAGGACTGACCAATTAGAAGCTTCAAAGGAGCGCCGCAAAGGGTCGCCTAGCCAATTGACATCTGACATAAACTATAAGCAGTCAATGTCGGACCAATCAGAAGCTTTGGGTCGGAGAAGCAGACCAGTAACAGAAAATTGTGGTGGAATTGTTCCCGGCGTGAACAAGCGGGGCAAAAATGTGCCCGACCAATCCGCACCCAGGAGTCGGAAAAATTCTCTTCAGGCGCAGACTTCGACGAAGCCAGGTAGTGCCAGTCCCTGCCAATCAACTGCTGATAATTGCGTGAGAAAAACGACTCCTGACCAATCAGATTTAGAGAAGAACCTTGACCTTTCCTACCAAAGCCAATCAGACGTTGGTAGACAAGAGGGTAAAAGGCGGTCCCCCAAATCAGCTATAGATGAAACCAGCGAATACTATCCTAGCCAATCAAACGGCGAGAAGTTGCAAAGAGAAAACATGTTTGACCAATCAGCAACTGCTGTTGGAGAGCAGGGCGAAAACCCTTCAGCTTCGTCTCTGACTGGTTCAACGTTGATTTTGCACGGAAATTCTGACCCTTTTCCTCGTGAAAACGAGTCTAGACATTCAAGTAGTAAGCAGAATCATAGGGAACTAGAGGTGGGGAGTGACAACCATGACACCAAGAAACTTGATGATTGGTGTGAAACATCTCCGCTGCAGAATTCGGAAATATCTGCAAATGGGGTGTTGGTGATAAGTGCTGAAGATGGTAGGATGCAAAGCAGTCCAGCAAACGGGACAGACAAAATGGGACTGACTGAAGTAGAGTTTGATTCTACCCATGAATCCAGACGAGGTAGCAGTCCATCTAGTTCGACGAGTATCTTGAATCAAAAATGTACAAGCCTTGATGAACTAAATAAGCTTGATTTCCGGCCGGGTTCCGGCTGTAGTGATACTACCCCGAACGAACCTGGGGCTGTTGACTTCCCACTAGTGGAAAAGTCGGAGCTAAACCTGGTTGGTTTAGAAGGGCACAGGGCCTCTTCGTCCCTGAAGAACTCTGATGAGGTGCAATTAGAGGACCCTGAGCCTGATTTTGAAAGGCAGGACCTTAGTTCATTTCTAGTTCGAAATTCAAGGTCGGGATCTGCAGGGGGGACACCGTATCGGAAACCTAGTAAAGCACTAGACCCGGTTGGGTCAGGTAGACCTAGTGCAACCTCTTCTCCCAGGAATTCGAACCGATTACCTTTTGAGGACCACGGAGACCCTGATGCAACGAGCCGTGGCCTTAGACAATCCCCGAATCCCAGTCCTAGATTGATATCTGAGATGTGTGCTGGTGAACCAAAGACTGAACTAGACCTGGAAGAATCAGAAAGGCCTACTGCCAAGTCCTCCCCCAGCAGTTCGAACCGGTTGCGTTGTCGGAGTGACCACACTACAAGTCCCCCATTCAGGTCGGAATCGCGACGTCCAAGCGGGACAATGGCTCTGGACCCTGGCAGTGACCGACTGAATGACCGGGACCTACTTTGTGAGCTTGAAACGATCGAGTTTACTGAAAAAGCCGTGGGTAGTAGGCGACGCCCCGCAGCAGCAACAACCCCTTCTGATGACGACCTTGGTACTGCCCTGAGTTGTACAGGTGGAGTGAATATTCGACCTGATAGTAAGGGCTCTCAGTCGATACACCAGGAAATTGTGGTGGCTCAAGTCCACGAAGTTGTATCCGATTTTGACAGTTCCTACCCCCATCGACACAGACGAAGTGGAAAACGTGACAAGCCCCATGCACAGAGTAATTTACAAAATAGTGATACAGAAGGGAATAGGGGGAATCACAGTGGTCGAAATGCGCGAAACTCCGTTAAAGAAGGGTTGTTCACTGCGAATTTTAACCCTGGTGGGCTTGAGCGACGAAGTGAGGACTTAAACTCTAACTTAAATGGACCAATCTGTGCTGGAGTGAAGGATCATGAGAGGCCCCATGACACTCTTCGCCGTCACACAAGTCCAGCTGCAAACCTGGAACTCGACTCTAACTGCCTCGGTGAAGTACCGAGAAGAACCAACAAGTTACAAAACCCTAACAGGAATCTGTTTCAGAAAGGTGATGAGTTGGACACTGTCCGAAGTAGAAACCCGAAAACCGGCTCGGAAAGTTTCCGCCGTAAGAACAGTCGGATTCCGGTTTCCAGGACCAGCTTCTTAGCCCGGAATTCGAGTCAGACAGTGCCTGCGATGTCAGTACGGAAATTACCAAAGCCTGGTCGGTCACAGTCGACAGATCCGGTTTTACCGGATTGTGAAAGAACGAATGCCATTGTAACGCCAGTGGAAAGAACCGGCCGGATTTGTGAACGGAAGGAGGGGATTCCGGTTTCCGTTACTTTGGCGAATCAGGCAGCCATGAGAAGGTGAGTATGGTTCTTTATGGCTGATGCGTGTTATCGTTGCGTTGCTTGTGGGAGGTGTAGCTAAATAGATCGCACTTGTAAGCCGGAAAACAAACCCAGTGGCGATAACAAACATTTTCGCCACACCCAGAACGACGTCTTAGTTTTCTCGGTGTTGTTTTTACAAGTTATAGACCGTAATTCCAGTCTACACTGACAATGATTCGCTATTATAGCAGCAATAACCATTCTTTGCCATTCTATGCCCATTCTTTTTCTTGATAGAAATCAGGGAAAGTCTTGAAAAATGTACAGGCAGAAAAAAAAAATGTCAAAATATTTGGACAGACCTGTGCAAAATTTACCCTGTGAAAGATACTTCTTATGAATAAAACTCTACTCTACTCTACTCTGCTCAAAGTCCTAAAGTACACCTCGCGGTATTTACTGTTTATGTTCCAGTATTCAGAAGTATTTGATAACTGTAAAACTAAGCTCTGCTTTCAACAAATTATCCACGGCTTTGGCTGTTTTATGCTTTTTCTGAGGCCCATCAACTTCTAGCAAAAGCTCGGCAAACTTCAGATAATCAGTTTTACGCATCAACAGCATGAGACGCGGACACTCGTCGTGAACATAATGCGCATGGAAAATAGCGAATCGTGGCAAGTGCAAAGATTAGTGGGCTTAGAATGTAACATATGGAAGGGTCTCCGGGCTTAAATTTAATTAACACAATTAAGGAAGTGGGTTGCATTGGTATCGTGTTCTTTAAAACAGCCAGAGCCATGTGCCATTTGTTGAAAACATAGCATATCTTAAAATGTTTAAATTATTTTAGAGTATTAGAACATGCACAGTATACATACTGCGAGGGGTCCTTTAAAGTCAGATCGTCGAATATTCTTATAATGTAAGCTCATCCAACTCGATCTCTCAGGTATCATCTAGAGCGGCGGATATTTCAGCAGCTTCTGGATCTGAAACATATGCAGATGAGGTCACACAAGGCCAGTGAGCCAGTTTTGGTCAAAAGGTTACTTGACGCCTTCAGCAAAGAAATACCCGCTGTTGGACAGAGGATGTACAACGGACCGTATTCCTTTAAACCGTTGGAAAAATATTTATTTGGTAAGTCACCTGATTTGTAATTTTTAGGGCTGGGTTTATTTTATTCCCGGACAAGTGGTTTGCCCGGAATCCGGTCAAAATCGGAAATTGGGTAAAAGAAGAAGTTATCCGAAGTTGATTAGAGGTTTGAATAGGAGTTTAGAGACATTCTGAATGTGTTTTGAAGTTAATATTCTAACCGGAAATGTATTTCGCCTGGAATCCGGTCGAAACCGGAAATTTGGTAAAAGGAAAGTTTTTCTGAATCGATTACAGATTCGATATAGAGGTAAAAATACATGTTTAATCCATAATATGAACTTTATTTTTGTGCGGCAGTTCGCACGGGATCCGGCAAAAAGTTATTTTTGGAGTTGACTTAAGGTTCGATTCGGGGGTAAAGAGATCTAGGCGAACAAAAAAAAACGGCGAAACCCCCTTCGGACATATCCCCCCCCCCCCCGCCAAAAAACCCGTGGTGAAACCTCCCGGGTACCCCCCCCCCCCCCCGAATGCAAATATATAGGAAATTAGAAAATCATACTAGAACTTCAGTATCGACGGTGTTCCCTAGACACGCGAGTTTATTGTAAAAACGTGACGGCGGCTCGCTGGTCGCTTGAGGCTACTTTACGTGAAAAAAATTTTTTTTATCTCCAAAATTTTAACACACGTCTAGACGTTTCTGGGGGGGGGGTTGGTACTGGGGATGGGGGGGTCGCTGCTTTTTTTTTACCGGACAAGCAGTTCGTCCGGAAGTAGTATTCGGCTGAAACCTGAAGCTTGGTAACAGTAAAAGATTTTTCTGAAGTCGATTAGAGATACGATATTTTGGTAAATGTAAGCTACATGCTAAATCCATATCTGAAATTGATTTTCTCAGCGGATTAGTCGTTTGGCCCTAATCCTCGAAAAGTACCTCTACCGTATAATTTTTTGTAAAATCTCAAGTGGTTGATTAGGGATAAATAACATGCTTAAGGGGTCTTGCGAAGACTGGAAATCTACAAGACCCCATTGTCTGAATGAAGTCCAGTAAATATTATACTTTTGGGATCCAATCGAAACCTTTGGTCTTGTTTGCATAATATTGTAATTGATACTAGTTTTGTTATTTATTCTTTCAGAACAGCTACGAGCCCTTCAAACGCGGCAAGGTCAATATGTCCTCGATAACTCCTCCTACCGAGCTACCGGCTGGAACTGCAGTCATGCTGCGCACAGAAGTCACCACGCGGCACATGCGTACGCCGGACTACCCTGCTCTATATTCTGTAAGTGTAGCGGTTTCCCTGATGTTTTTCAAACGATGGATAAACATAGATACGTCCAGAGGCGTTACTAGCCAAAATGTTTTTTTTTTTTGGGGGGGGGGGGGGCAAGGTATCTACCGACTGGCTGGTAATTTTCACCAACTGTTTTTGCAGAAAAAAAACACTGTTTTTCAAGAAAAAACGACAGTTTTGAAAAAAGTTGACTGATTTTCAGAAAAACTGACAGTTTCGACGAAATTCGACTGATTTTCAGAAAAAACGACTGCTTTTATGAAAAAAAATATCAACTGTTTTAACGAAAAATCACGGAGCTTCGCGTCGACTCGGTTATTTTTTACCGACTGCGGCCGACAACATTGGGGGGGGGGGGGGTGCGTCCCCCCTCCCCTCCAGTCATGACGCCCCTGGATACGTCAGCCACGATGCTTCGGCAGCATAGATATTCCTTCAGCCCAAGCTTGAGCCTGAAGAGGACCCTTGCCAAGAAGGGCCGAAATATAGCTCTAATAAAATGCAGATGACTTACCCATTTTTCATCGTCAAATATGCTTTGGCAGCAGTGTTTTGGCCTTTCTTGGCAAGGGTACTCGTCGGGCTGTCGAACGTCCCGAGCTGGGGAATAGAAGAAACGTACCGGCAAAAAAATCGACTTTATCGTAAAAACAGTATATATTTTTTCTTGAAAACAGTAGAATTTTCTTAAAAATATTCGATTGTTTGAGAAATAATCGATTTTTCAAAAAAATGGTCGATTTTTAGAGAAACAGTCGATTTTTGCAGGCCGTTTCTTCCATTCCCCATCTTTTTCCCCGTCGTTCGACATCCTGACGAGGACCCTTGTTAAGAAGGGCCGAAATATCGCTGCCAGAGCATCGTAGCTGACGTATCCGTGTTTATCCACCGTTTGAATACATGTTTCCCAGTCAGCTTGGGATCAAGGATTATTTATCTGTTGCTTTTAATATTCACAACTGTGTTTTTGTTATTATCTCAGGAATACACTTGATGACTATCTCTCCTTGCCGATGCAAAATCTCCGGCCTCTCCGGGTACCTAGCGGAAGAAAGGCAGAAGTGGTATCACAGCTGCTCCCAAAGATCGCCATGAATGGTTGAGACAGGATGTGAGTTGTTGAGTTTGAGTCGTCACGGAGACGTTTACTCCTTCTTCCTGAGGATCACTGGCGTTTTTTGGACTTAGTCATATAGAGTATACGTATCGTCTACCAATACCTAAACTTTGACTTCGTCAGCTCTCCATTCATTCCGTTCATCTCTAGGGGCATCACTATAGAGTCATTGCACCCTACCCGACGAAAACGGATATTTCTCAGTTATCAGAAAGGTAAAACGAAGACATGTAATAAAAGTAAATTGATGTGATAGAAATATGATGATGAGAGAAATATTAGAAAAAAGACATGTAATAAAAATAAATAACATGGCGAGGAGTAGGACATTAAACTTTGAGACTGAATTATGGGCGTTTGGTAAATATGCCAAGCTTGTGAGTCCCTGTATCTGTTTGTCCCACCATTCTTGATTGGTTAAACACAGTTTTAGAACTAAGTAAAATCGGAAATGTGTTTTGGGGGTCTTCAGATCTTTGCTACAAAAACATAAGGCTCGCATCCTATTGGTTGTTTGCAGAGATGTAGTCTTGAACCTTGGTCTTGGTCTTAAGACCAGTCTCAAGACCGATGCCGACAATCTAAGACCAGTGGCAAATTCTTGGTATTGGTGTTGTTCTTGCGCTCCCGGTCGTCAAGGCCTTTCCTGGTCTTCAAGACCTAGCCTGGTCTTCTGCAGGACCATAATTACAGCAGGATTAGTTTCGGAACTTTTCAAAACGTCGCAAATCATGAAAAGGTTAATTAAATGGATTGCATCATCAGGACAGATTTGAAGGTCAAGAGATTAGCGGATCAAAATTATTATTTGTAGGGGCTAATCATCGCGATCATTAATAAGTAAAGGCTTGATGTGAATAACTTCAGTTACAAAATAATGGCTGCCAAGGAGCCTTCTGTAGTTAAGTATGAGTTGTCCGCTGATTTTAATTTGGCAATGAAAAGAGCACTGACGGTAAAGGGGTTTCTTTTACTTTTGTAAGGTAAGCATGCAGTATGTACAGATACAGTTAAAATGTTTTGGTCATTGGCTGAATGACGAAGAAACTGCAGAATTATGAAAATAGAGTAAAAAGTAGGAAATAGTCACTTCCCCGATCCGAACATCGTGGGGGTGGAGGGAGGGGGAATCCGGAATCTTGAGGTATCTATAACTTTTGAACGGGTGATCGGCTTAATGAAAATTGATATTTGGAAAGACCACGTGTCTCAGACGACCCGCTTCAAATCCGGACTGGATCCGGTGACTTTGAGGAAGCTGGAAGAGGGAGCCGGCCTGGAAGAGTAGAGGGATCGGTATGAAACTTGGTGGGAAGAACAAGCACAAGTCCTAGATACATTGTTGACATAACCCGACCGGATTCGGGAACTGTGAGGGAGTTGGGTGGAGGGGGGGGGTCCGGAATTCTAGTGATCCCGCTAGTTCGGTACTTCCTGATGTGTTGGGGCGATGAAACTTGGAAGGCATATCGGGGGCCCGAACAGACTGACTCTAGTGTAGTTGTTTACCCGATTCGACCTCCATGGGGGGGGGAGTGGAATGCTGTGGGACTTGGAATCTAGTGGAACGGGTGATCGGATCGGAACTGAATGAAACTTGGCAAGTGGAAAGAGCTGTCGCCTGGATCGAGTTTTCCCCCCCCCCCCCCAGAAACTTATACACATACACAAAAACATTATCTGGAAAAATAATTTTGATTAAAAAAAAAAAACAGATGGACGGAATTGGATGCAAGGTGGCCAGTATCGATTTTCTGCGGCCTTGATTTGTCATTTGGCGTCCGGAACGGATCCGGGGGAGCGGGAACCGGAAATTTACAGATAGGCCATGCTCCGATTCCAGTCGGACTTTATGGGCAGGAAGAGGAGATGTCAGAGATGTGGCGTTTCTGTTGGGTTGAAACTTGGAAGGTAGAAAACTAGATATCCTATTCCTCGGTCCGAACCGCGTTTTAGGACGGCCGGGTATTTTGCGACGGTGACAATAAATCGGTTGACCAACCCTTTTTTTGAAACTATCACCCAGAACTTATTGGCAGCATTGGTTTATCTCAAATCAACAGAGATATTGGCATATAATTATGTAAATTTTATGTGCGTATTTATTGACATAATCAGCTTACTTTTCATTATTTCCTCACTCAATCTAGTAAAATAGACTTTCTTGGTCTTGGTCTTAAGACCAGAGCCAAATTCTTGGTCTTGGTCTCAATACTAGGGCCAAAATCTTGGTCTTTGTCTTAAGGCCAGTGTGAAAATCTTGGCCTTGGCCTTGGTCTTGACGTTTTGGTCTTGTTGACATCACTGGACTTGTTTGTGACGAAAAGATGATTTGACCAATAGGACGCAAGATTTAGTGTTGTCGTAAAAGTTTGGAGCCTTCAAAAACATATTTTCAGTTGAATTTTTTTTCCAAAACCATATGTAATCAAAAAAGAATCAGAACACGATTTCAAGTACCTACAAGCTTAGAATGTCAACCAAACGCCCACAATTTAGTCTCTAAGTTGAAGTCCTATGATGATGATAATGATTTTGTTTATAACCCGTCAAAATTAGCACAAAGCGCGAAGACGGAGTTAATAATAAGGAAAAAAGGAGAAAAAGAAAGGAAAACACGAAAGAGAATTCACTAACGAAATACACAATACAACTTTTGCCCTAAAACTAAACCAAAAGGATTTTCCAGTCGTGATTAATATTTTGACTATATGTTTCTATTTGTTTCTAAACTGCTGTTAGTGGGTCATTAATTTGATAACGACAGGAAATTTTCGAGTTTCTCGTCCAAGGGGGGGTATTAGCATTAAGGGGGGATATTAGTATTTAGCAAAACGGTAGAATATTGACCAGGATTTGTTTGTTGCCCGAGCTGGTGGAAAGTCTCCAAATTGGTGCAGTATACAGGATATGAGGTAGGGCGACTGAATGAGAACTATAGCCTACCTCGCTACCTAGACTTTTTCCGTTTTCATCGGGTGGTGCAACACCTCTATACTTGACTGTGGTAGCGTTCCAGTGAAGTTATTACAAGTTAAGATGATAAAAGGAGGGGCGAGCGCCGTATTATCGTAGTTATCACGCTCTCTGGAACGAATATAATAACAACGCGAACATACGTCATCGCTCTTACGGGAGTTCCTGCAGAACCGATAGTTATTATCACTTATGATGCTCGCGACCATCATAAGTATTGTAACGACCGTAACAGTCGTGGAACGAAAATAATAAGTGGGAGGAGCCAATTTATTTATTACGGCGGGCTCTGGAACGGCAACAATAACAAGAATAATAACGATCGTAACTAATACTACGTCGCAGGAACGCTACCTATGTACTTACCATAGACATGACAATCTCGGTAATAGAGAGAGGTGAGAGAGGAGTGTCCGGCACATCCCTCTCCCTTTTTAAAAAAGGTTGTGTCCGCTCACTGAAAAATTGTTTATAATCGCAATTGATATATCTACTCAGATCCAAAACACGTCTTGTACCTATTCTCACTGGAACGAAAATAATAACAGTGCGGACCGCGCATCCTAGTGCTATTTGTTATGAAGTTCCTGACAGTGTAGATCCCCGACAAGACAGCTTCAGGGGATCTTGTCTCTTGCCATTTATTTACGTTCTGTAGTTTGTGTAGTACGGAATAAATGAATGAATGAATGATTGTCTAGAGAGATAAAATATTTCCCCTGTGCTCACATCGGATCCTTCTGTTGAATGAAATTAACGTGGGCATATTTTTAGGTCGAAACGCCGATGTGGATCATACGCTACCTGTTATTCGATAAGTATTGGAATAGTACTTTTGATTACTGAAATTTGAGATAACTATTTTTTCTGATACTTTGAAAACTCAATTAATTAAACATAGTTCTGTTATTTTGAAAGTGCCGTATTTTATTCTTGTTTGAGTAGAAGAGTTTGGGTTAGAGAGAAAAAATCGAGTCACCGAGAGCATGAAGTTGGTCTACGGAACCATATGCGATGTCAAAGCAAATTAGTGCATTTTCACGAGCTAGATGGCAGCCAATTGGCAGGTAGTTAATCTCACGAGATTTTATGGGATTCCGTGTTTTGTTTTTCTGTGTCGGAAAGTTTTTTTTTGGTTGGACTTTCTCCATTTTCATCAGTTCGGGCCGTGAAGGCTGAAAGAAATCTCAACTGTACCTTAATTTGCACTTGGATCTGAACATCTGTTGAAATTCGCTCCTGAGTTGAGTAGGTGGTTCCTCATTGCAAGAACAAATAAGCACAAGAACCTCCGTCTCCCCATCTCTGTAATGCGACTCGTCTTCGGGCCAGTTAATTGCCTTCTTTTAATTTAAGGTCTGATAGCCCAGTAAATGTCATTCACTTTATAACAGTCTTCGGCATTCGGCATTAACAGTCTTCGGCATTCCAGCTAGAGCATCATGTGTTCCACACGTATGTAGTTTAATGTCCCTTCGTCCAGCAATCTGTACTGTGCCTTACTCTAATCTTAATCTTTACTTGACATGGTTCATTTACGTTGTTCGTCGTCATACGAATATCGCCTGAAGCATTACCTACCATATTCAAAGAAACTAAACTGTCAGAAGTTCCATAACAGACATCAGAAGAGCCGAAAAAATATCTGCTGACTTGTCTGTTAATTATAATTATGTTAATTATTGTTAATTATTAATTACTTATAATTATGTTAATTATTTATTAATAATAAAATTAGATACGTGCTTTTGTGCCACCGTGATTTTTCGCCACTGGGTATTATTCGCCACTACATGTAACGCGACAGGTAAAAAAAGGTCAAAAACAGATTACAAATAAGTGGTGGGATTAGCGAAAGAATCTCAGAAGGATTTTGCGCCACTCCTCGCTACGACTTATGAAGGATTAGCTCAGGAAAAGTATTAAAAGAAAAACTGCCGAGTTGATAGTATCTAACTCTGTCTTCTCTTCTAACCGATAAGGATGGAAATTAGTAAAACTACGAGCTGCCAAGACCGCTGGCAGATTTTTGTTTCGCTACAAGTCCAAGAATGGAGACAATAAGTACTATGTCTGCCCCAAGGTTCTCTGTAGGGCAAGAGGGGTTTTGCGAGCTACGGGGGAATTCGTGGTAACCAAACCACATGAGGGACACGGTCCTGATTGTGCAAAAATAGAAGTTCTTCAAGCAAAAGCGGCGATTCGGAAACGCGTTCGCGAAGAAGTAACAACGGCAGTAGCAACCATATTTCGAGAAGAATCACAGAAAGTTACTGATACAGGTAGGTACGTGCACGTATTGCACTGATCGCTAATACATTTTTGTCTCTGAATTTTAGGTTCTTCTCACTACGGCCAATGATGGAGATAGCTTAATTTAGACCTGTAATCGAATCTCATTGAAGGTTACATTTTTGCTTTTTGGGATCCCAAAACGTAAGTAGAGGGATACCTATAACATCGCAGAAAGTTGTCCGTCCGTCTGTAAGCAAGATAACTCTCGAAGGGATTGAGATATTTTGGTGAAAATTGGTGGGAGAGTCCTTTGGTCAAAGTACAGGTCAAGTTCGAAGATGGGCTCTGTAGCCCTATTTTTGAGGGTGGGGGAAGGGTTTCAAATTAAGGGGCAAACAAAAAATATTTTTTGAAATCTATTGAAATAGTTGATTTAGGGGTAAGGAGACATGCTGAATCAGAATATGAAAGTTATTTTCTCACCGGACTAGTAGTTCACCCGGAATCCGGCAAAAACCGGACACAAAACTTTCAACCAATTTTCGGCTACCCCTTTTCTTCAAAATAGTATAGCTCTGCATAATAGTATAGCTGTGCGCAGAGCGCGCAATCAATGAACATAAGAGCTAGTGTGATCGAAGGTCGAAGGGGTTGGTATGTGGGAAAAGAGCAAGTGGTTGCGGGCTATATAACAGTTGGACAGTTTAGAGGGGTTGCCGGGTTGGCAACTTCACTAGTAGGGAACACACTGAAACCAAAAATAGGCCGATCCCAATCGTGAGACAAGTAGGGGGCTTCTAGTGGTTTCATGTTCTAATAATAGGCTGTTATACCATAATCATCTTCGGCTATGAGGGGTTAGCAGTTTTGTCTACTTGGTGTACCTACAATTTGTTTCCTGTGACAATTTGTCACCCACACCTGGGATGGAAAGGAATTTCTCATTCTGGACCCAGTCAACCCGAGAAGTGGAGGACGAATCATAGCGTTTGCCTCGCGTCGATCACTTTGTGCACTTTTTGATTGTGAAACTGTACTTGGTCGGATCGTTCAAATCATGTCCTTCAGTATTTGGTCAGATTTACACAATTCATGGTGTAATAAAAGAAAGATCGGAAGCAAGTGAAATTCCGACTGTCGTTCCTCTTGTGTACTGTTTTCTACCCGACAAAAGCCAAGAATCGTACGAAATAGTTTTCGAATGTCTTTGTGCACAAAGCGGGATTTTGAATGTACCCATTCGTTTCAAAGTTTTTAAGTTGGATTTCGAAACTTCAGCTATCCAAGCTGTGAAGAAGTATTTCCCGAACGTTTTAGTTAGTGGTTGCAACTTCCACTTTAATCAGTGCTTGTTCAGAAAAGTTCAGGATTTGGGTCTTGCTTCGCTCTACTTGTCAGGAAGCCTGGAAGGGCAGGAATTTCGTACGTACATCAGAATGCCTGCCCCTGGCACACCTCCAAACTGAAGAAATAAAAGATGCCTGGCTAGAGCTGATGGAAAATGCTCCCGTGTCGTCAGCACAGTTCAATGACTATTTAGTAGATCAGTGGTGGACAACAAAACGTTCCCACTAAGCCTATGGAATTGCAGTAGTGTCACCCATCGCACAACGAACAGCGTGGAAGGTTGGCACCGTAGGATGAATGCAGCGATCGTTCACTCGAAAAGTGAAATCGACGTACCAAAGTCGGTCAACGACTAGAGCAACCTTTCTAAGGGCAGTGTCTCATCTAGTACACTTGGACTAGACACTTTGCAAGTTTTAACGATGTTTAGCAAGTTTTCGTGTTTATACTTTATTGTATTTTCTGCAATATGAACTATAAATGCTTATCTTCAAGAGATTTTCTGGCAAGGCCCTAACAAAGTCATACGATTTTACTTGTTGCATGGCTAGGCTAATTGGATTATTTAATGAGTTATGAGAGCGGCGAAAAATCTTAGGTCACTAATCCCACTTAGCCTTCAGGTAACTACATAAGGTTCAGATCCGTCATTAGGATATGGGTCGAAACCCAGAGTGGCGAAAAATACCCAGTGGCGAAAAATCACGGTAGCGCTAAAGCACTGCTACGAATAAAATAATCGGCTCTTGATTCTTGTTATGCATAACGGTTGCAACAGAGATAACATCCCAAGTGTTAACTGTTGAAGTTGAAACTGAGCATCCTTGTGTTATCTATATTGGATTTGAAAATTGTATTCTACACAACTTTTTCAAACAGATCAGTGAGTACATTAACGGAACACGTGTTAGTACGATTAATAATTTGTCACACAACACCAGCTACCTCCGATTTATGCTAATGACTCCAAAAGAGTTTAAAACAATGCGTGGGCCATCTTTCGGTTATGTTTATCAGACTGACAATGCAGTTCGTGGTAAATTAGTGGAAACTGCCCAAAATGAATATCACATCGTCAGCAGAATTAATCACGATATTTTTAATGTTCAACAATGGCTACCACCGAACGTTAAAGGGGGATTAAAGTGACATTAGCCCCTGCATTGTTCGTTCTAAGAACAAGAGCTACTAGCTCATACGGCACGAGTAGGTGTTGCAAGAAAGTAGATGAGAACGTCATAAAATACCCCCCTCAACCCTCTAGGATCGGACCTACAAATAGGATATCTAGTTTCACTCGAGTCTGAGCATTTCCGGCATCGCCCCGGACCGGGATAACGTAAAGGGGGATGCATCATATTTTCATTATCAATATTCCGCCAACAGATGATGTTTTATTTTCTTTTTCAAAGTAAACACTGACAGGTCCTGTTCAAAAAGGTCTTTATATAATTGTTCCAAACTCCAATAATTATGTTCCTTATCGGATAATTCTGTTCCTTATCGCTCTGCCAAACCCATAGAACCAGTTGTCCCACAAATAGTGCGAACACACGATAAGGATTTCCCGGCCGGATTCTCTTCATTTTCATCACAAAGCTGAAAAAAATCTCAACTTTTCCATATGGAAGTGATTATGGTGCCGAAAATCCGGGCAGGAACTCCAGTCCGGTAGCGCCCGACACTGATCATATGTTCGCACTTAAAGTATTTGATTCGTGTGGGCCGAGAAGGTGGGAGTCACTGTCATTTTACGATGGGTCGATTTTTTACGAACACACTGTTACCTTTGTTTTCTCCAAAATCTTCATGGTATCCAAGGTTATCCACAAATTACTTTCACTCTTGAAAACAAGGTCGTCAACTCGCCATTGCTAATTAAATATTCACTGATGTCCTGGCGCGGGTCAGAATAGTACTAGAAGCTTCGAAAAGATTGAGTGGCGTGTAAGAGGATTAAAACAACTATATCACCATGTGGACGATTAGATATGTTGGAAGTAGAAATCAGCGGCCAGTTTGACAATGTTTGGTCTCGGAGGCTGAATATTATTTAACTCAATTTATGAATCTTCAGGAAATCGTTATAACGAATTTAGTATAAGTTACGGCGTTTGTTAATTGTGATCTGGTTTACATCCTTAAAGGAACAGAAAACTTGACTCAAACCTGACTCGGGGAGCTAGCTAACATATCAAGAATGTACCCTGAGTTGATATTGAGAGTAAGAAAAATTCTCATTACGACCATTGCAGTTTCCGGGCAGTTTCCGAGAATTCGACTTTTGAGCAAAAGGTTTGCAAAAGCAAAAGGTTTGTGTGCCGCGACTAGGAATCGAACCTCGGCCGTCTTGTCGGGGAGGTCGTTTGTCTGTAGTCTACATGTAAAAAGGCGAACTTTTACAGTACATAAGTGCATAAGGGGCAAGGGCCTGCCAGCTAGCTTTGGGAACACTAAGGAGGGGGTTCGCGACGGTTCGAGATAACAAAGAAGGGGGGGCCTGTCGACAATAAGACCCTGTATATTTATCTAAGCCCCCCGGGTGATTCGATGGCCGAAAGTTGCGTAGTCAAGTTTACTGTTCCTTTAATTCTTTGGACTTACGGGAATTAACAAGAAACAAGACCAAAGGTTCCGATGGGATCCCAAAACTTCGATATTTGATCCAGACAATTAGGTTTTGTCTTCGTCAGATCCGGTCTTCGCAAGACTCCATGAACATTTATACTCTTAAAATTTAGAAACAGATTAAGGCCAAACAGCTAATCATTAAGAAAACCAAGTTCTGATATGGATTCAGCTTGTGTGTTTACCCCTATAAGTCGATTGAAACGATCCTGGCTTACTTCTGCGAATTTTCCGGTTTCTGGCGGAATTCCAGAACTACTTGTCCGACGAAAAACTAAAGCTCAAAAACGAATTCAGCGTATCTAGTTACCCCCATTTCCAACATCTAATCAACTTCAAATAAAGATTTAACTTATCACAAATTTTCCGGTTTCAACCGGATTCCGGACGAACTATATCTCAGGCAAAAAAATTATTGTCATATACGGATTCAGCATCTCGTCTTACCCCTAAATCGGACATCTAATCAACTTCAAATAAAACTTTACTTTTGACAAACTTTCCGGTTTTGGCCGGATTCCGGGCGAACTAATTGTCCGGCAAGAAAATGGTTTTCATATTCGTGTTCAGCATCTCGTCTTACCCCTAAATCGGACATCTAATCAACTTCAAATAAAACTTTACTTTTGACAAACTTTCCGGTTTTGGCCGGATTCCGGGCGAACTAATTGTCCGGCAAGAAAATGGTTTTCATATTCGTGTTCAGCATGCCTTCTTACCCCATAATCGACTATCACATTAGCTGTTTAAAAATATTTTGCTTGTCCCTTAATTTGAACCCCCTCCCCCACCCCTAAATGTAGGACTACAGAGCCAATCTACGAACTCGACCTTACTCTTGACCCAAAGAATCCTCACACCAAGTTTCATCGAAATATCTCATTCCCTTCGAGAGTTATCGTGCTCACAGACAGACGGACGGACGGACGGACGGACAGACAGACGTTTTTTCGATGTCATAGATATCCGTCACTAACGTTTTGGGATCCCAAAAACAATTTGTTAGATCCATAGTCAAACTATGATCCCAGCCTCCCCATGTCGGGCACTTCCGACCCGCGCCACTAGATGACCCAGCGGTCGGATCGAGTCGTGTCTTCATCTTGGGTCTTGGGTGGGGGGGGGGGGGGTCTAGACGTTGCAAGTGCTAGAATGCTTATGATGCAACTCCTTAATCTGCCAGAAAGGAAATCGGTCGGGTGGTCATCAGAAAACTTAAAACTTTTTGTTTATTTAGGATAGTTTGCTATCAGGATCATACACGATAAGGTGGACACAAGTATATACAGTTCAGATTTGCAGTTAGAACAAAGACGGAAGTGAAATGTTGTAGTGGATGCTGGAATGTCGAAGAATAATGATAATTTCGTTGTAAAGCCTACTAAAGGTATTGTATAGGTATAGTACATTCCCATTTCTTTCCTTAAAGCACACCTCACACTATAATAATTATAATTTACTGAAAAAGCCAAATACGGCCATACAACGACGCCTGAGGCGCCAACAAAAAATGTATACTCCTAGAAATGAAAAAGCAAACTATTTTCTTCTTTTCATTAGATTAGAAACGAAAAAAACGACCTCACGAATTATACTTATATTTGTCGAAAGAGAACCACCATCAACCATCCCAACTATACCCAATGTAGCTGTTGGTACTGACCTAGAAGGTGGTCAATGGTATCTTGCCCAGTGCAATACTGTTTCTGTTGCAATATTCAAAACTATTTGAATACTGTAAAACTGGGCTCTGCTTTGAACAATCTATCCACGGCTATGTCTGTTTTAAGGCCTCTCACAGGCCCATTGAGTTCTAGTAAAAACTCGGCAAAATTCAGATAACCGATTTTACGCATCAAAAGCAGAATACGCGAACACTCGTTGGGAGCATAGTGCGCATGAAAAATAGTGAATCGTGGCAAGCGCAAAGATTAGTGAGATATCGTTAGCGGCTTAGAATGCAACATATCAAATTTGGGTCTCCGGGCTTGAAAAATAATGAATGCCATTACGGAAGTAGGTTGCATTGGCATTATAGACACAACGGGTCCTTTAAGAATGAGAGCTCGCACTTTACTGATAAGCATCGCGAGTTTATTCCTGCACGTACAGCGCCGAGTTCCACAACTGTGTAAGTAGAGGTTCGATGAGTGGAAACACGAGCAGCAGTCGTGTTTGAATTATTTTAGTTTGACACAAGGTTAGCAAAGAGAAGATGCTTGGGAATTGGGGAGAAAGGCGCGTCATTCAAAGCATCAACGGCTCGTATGGAATAGAGTTTATTTCGTAAGTGCTTTCACAACTTTGAACACCGAATTTGGCTTTCAAGTTAACATCAAAATTACTTGCACATAAACTTAAACATTTATTCAACAGTGGTTACGCCAAGTGCGCCAAGTTAAGTCCTATTAATTAAAATCTCGTAACGGTATTAGTTTCTTAACCTTCTGGGTCAACGTTCGCAGAACCGTCAGCGGGCATAGTCTGTCCTATCGCATTCTTGAAGTTTAATGGGCGCATCAGCCTATCCAGTTACTCCGAACACCCTATTATTCTTGCAGTTTCAGTCGGCTCTGTTGGGAGCCTAGCGTCATTGTTCAGCATCTTATCCGTTGAACTCAAGCGGTTCTTGAAGAGAGATGACGCCACCATCGACAATGTGGTCTTCAAGCTCCATTACCGCGTCGGCGCCCCCCTTCTCATACTGATGGTCTGCCTTATGACTGCCACACAATATTTTGGGAAACGTATCCACTGTGATGGCTCACCACTACCCGTTATGGACAACTATTGCCTGATCGAATCAACGTATACAATCCGTTCCGGAAGACCTAGTTTGCCCTATCCAGGTCAGTGAATCAGTGTTGATACTTATATCTGACGGAACTTATGACATTCGCCGCAAAAAATCTATAATTATTATTATAGTTTATTGAAAAAGACAAATCCGACCAGATAACAGACGCCTAAGGCGCCAACAAAATTCATACCACTAAAATAACAAGACCAAAGGTTCCGATGGGATCCCAAAAATTCAGTATTTGATCCAGACAATTAGGTTTTGTCTTCGCCAGATCCAGTCTTCGCCAGGCCAAACAGCTAATCATTAAGAAATCCAAGCTCAGATATGGATTCAACATGTGCGTTTACCTCTATAAGCCGATCGAAACGATCCTAGCTTACTTCTGTGAATTTTGCGGTTTTGGCGAAATTCAAGAACTACTTGTCCGGCGAAAAACTAAAGCTCAAAAACGGATTCAGCGTATCTCCTTACACCTATATCCAACATCTAATCAACTTCAAATACAAATTTAACTTCTAACAAATTTTCCGGTTTCAGCCGGATTCCGGACGAACTATATTTCCGGCTAAAGAGTGATTGTCATATACGGATTCTACATCTCCTCTTACCCCTAAATCTATCATCTAATCAACTTCAGACAAAACTTTTACTTTTAACAAATTTTCCGGTTTTCGCCGGATTCCGGGAAACTACTTGTCCTGCGATAAAATGGTTTTCGTATTCTTGTTCAGCATGCCTTCTTAACCCTACATCAAATATCTAATCAACTTCAGATAAAACTTTAAGTTCTAACAAACTCTCCGGTTTTGGCCGGATTCCGGGCGAACTAATTGTCCGGCGAGAAAATGGTTTTTATATTCGTGTTCAGCATGGCTTCTTACCCCAAAATCAAACATCTAATCAACTTCAAATAAAACTTTTACTTTTAACAAACTTTCCGGTTTTGGCCGGATTCCGGGCGAACTACTGTCCGGCGCGAAAATGGTTTTCATATTCGTGTTCAGCGTGTCTTCTTACCCCATAATCGACTATCACATTAGCTGTTTAAAAATATTTTGCTTGTCCCTTAATTTGAACCCCCTCCCCCACCCCTAAATGTAGGGCTACAGGGCCCATCTACGAACTCGACCTCACTCTTGACCCAAAGAATGCTCACACCAAGTTTCATCAAAATATCGCACTCCCTTCGAGAGTTATCGTGCTCACAGACAGACGGACGGACGGACGGACAGACAGACAACTTTTGCGATGTCATAGGTATCCGTCACTAACGTTTTGGGATCCCAGAAACAGCTATCCCAACTATACCCAGTGAAGGAAGCTCTTGGCACTGTCCTAGAAGGGGGTCAATGGAATCTTGCAACAAAGTAGGTGAGTCGAGCGTTCCATGCGATAAGGCTGTGCTTCAGTCCCGAGTAGGAAATCAAAACAGGGATCCTACCTCAGAAAAGGGATCCTGACTTTCTCGTTTTTCGGCCACCTGACTCCTCCTGCGAGGCGTTAAACCAGTCACTTGTCACTATTTGACTCCTTCCAAAGGAGGAGCCAACTCATATCCATCGGCCAACCCGAGGCCTCGGAACTACCTGAGTCGACTAAGTCAATCTTGACTTTGCTCACGCATCTTGACTTTGTATGGACTTTGACTCCTGAAGAATGACTTTGACGCCTCAAATCACTCTCAAATCTAGAGCAGCCTCACCAAAAGACAATATTGCAAAATACATATTGCCTCCCCCCTTGGACCAGAAACTAAAAATTACCAGTCGTCATCAGATTACTGAACCCCCCCCCCCCTAACAATAGTTACAACAGTAACAATAGTTCGGCGTAGTAAAGTCGTAAATTTTAAGCTGCATTTTCTTATTGTTTATTTCGCAAATAATTTTTCTCTTTCGTGTTTTTTTTTATTTTCTGTTCCTTTCCTTTACTCCTCTTCGTGCCTTGTGCTTTTCAAGAATGAATGATTTATTTGCACATTAAAGCCATCAGACAACAAAACGGTACAAACAGATGTCCACTATAAACACAACTTCTCCATCAAAAGAAATCTTTCTGGTGTTTCTAAGATAACTTGAGGAACTCGTAACTCGTTATATTTATTCCTTCTATTTATTCCGTCTTCGTGCCTTGAGCTTTTCATGCCAGGTCACACATAAATCATCATCATAAAATTTATGAGCCGGATTCGAGATAAAATGAGCCTAACTAATCGTGAAGGGCAACCAACCCTTTAAAGAAAGATTCGCACGACTAAAATCAGGTCTTTGCCGCACTGTCAGAAGTTTGATAACACCTAACACATGGATGCGCATCCTTGTGTTATGTGTTATGTTAGATGCCGAGGATATTTCTGTACTTCACTTAAATAGGCTTTAGGACCCGATGAAAATGCGTTACTTCGCTGCTCCGCTATTCACATAATCAATTTCAATCGAATGAACTTTTTCTTTCGGATTTGTGGATTTGCGTATGCTTGAAACATGCAGCAACTACAACGCTAAAGGATTGCCGAAAAATAAATCTTTTTTGGGTCAAACGCAATAACGGTCTTTCTTGAGAAGTGACCTTCCAATCTAGAATGTGAACATTTCTTGAGCTTCGCTTCATTAGTCATTGAAATGCACGCTTTTGTTGAAATTCAAATTCTCCGCGTCTGGATGAATTTTATCTTTTCGGGCCGGTAGTGCGTATTCTGAACGTCACTATTAGAGCCCAAGATGAAAAAATAAGAATTCCCTTGGCATAGTCAAAATAGTAAAGTGTATTTGAATCAAAAATATAATAATAAGCTGACTTTTCAGTGAAACTTTAAATAATATGTTTCTCGAAAAGGTAACATAAAAAAGAGTCAAAACAGATAGGCCTATTCTATAACATTAACATAGGCGTTTTTCCGTGCTCCCCTAAACAGGTTGTGGATCGATTGTGGATCGAAAAAAGCCTTTCCGCGGCCTTATGTGCGGCCCAAAAATATGTTTACGCGACCAACAAGATTTTCGTGGCTCGCTTTGTGGCTCAAATTCGACAAACAACTGCCGAAAAACGACTGTCGACTTTGTGGCTCGATTTTAGCGGGAAATTCAAATTTAGCAGCAAAATAACATCAAAACAATAAAATAAAATTTTGCACGGAATGGTAAGGGCGAAAGCCTGGAGTTCTGTTTATTGAGATTTTTACATGATTTTTATTTCTATATTCAGACATTTTAAATTACCGCCCAAAAACAGACAAAACGCCGTTTCCGCGATTTTCAACTTGTGGCTCGACTGTGTGGCACACAATCGTGTTTCCGCGAAAAACACTCAGAAGTGTGTGGCCCACGATTGTGTCACGAAAAAACGCCTATAATGATGCACAGACTTGTATTATCCGTCATCAAACAGTGCGGACACCTGAAAACCCAGAAATTCCGCGTCAGCAATGGAGCCCCACTTCTGTGAAATTCCCGGCAAGAAGGGCTATTTTCCGGATCGGATTAAAAACAAATCCTAGATTTGCCTTCTTGTACCGAGCCAGCGTCCCTGTCTAATAGTGCGAACACACGATCAGGATCGGGCGCAACCGGACTGGAATCCCTGCCCGGATTTTCGGCACCGTAATCACTTCCATGTGGAAAAGTTGAAATTTTTTCAGCTTTGTGATGAAAATGAAGAAAATCCGGCCGGGAAATCCTTATCATGTGTTCGCACTATAATTAGTATTTTCAGGAGTTGGCACACCGGAGGATGCTGACGACATCAAGTACCACGACTACTACCTCTGGGTGCCTTACGCACTTGCCTTCCACGCACTTCTCTTCTCGATTCCGCGGAAACTCTGGAAGATCTGGGAGCAAGGAGTAGTCGAAAGTCTGGCGAAGGAGTTCTGTGACCTGAGAATGCTTAACTCCGAGAAGAAACCAAAGGGTGGGGAAGATGAGCTGAAAGAGCGGGCGAAGTCCCTCGTGAAGTTCATCGCGGACAGCCCAAAAGATCATAAAGCCTATGCCAACCGTCTGCTTATTTGCGAGGTTCTGAACCTGTTGGTCGTGCTTGCTCAATTTTTAGTAGCAAATATCTTGTTACACGGGGACTTCTTTGCCTATGGCACATCGCTATTGGAATATTTAACAACTGGAAATCAGACGATCAACCCGATTGATCGAATCTTCCCAAAAGTGGCAAAGTGTACCTTCAATACATACGGACCCAGTGGCTCGATTGAAAAGCACGACTCGATTTGCTTACTGTCTTTGAACATACTTATAGAGAAGGTATACATTTGTTTATGGTTTGGACTGATTATCTTAGGAATTCTGTCAGTCTGCGCTGTTGTTTATCGACTGCTATGCATGTTCAGCAAGAAAATAAGAATATCAAGGCTCGAAAGAGCTAGCTTTACCCCGAGTCAATTGGTCCTTGATAGCATGAGTCAGTGTTATGGGGAATGGTTTGTGGTGTTACTGCTATCGAAGAACATTGACGCTAGTGTATTTACGTATGTTGCACGCGCGTGGGTAGATTCTCAGGGATTGAAAGTCAAGCATCGATGAAATCATAGCCTATGCCACGTGATGCGTCGAAAATGAGGGCTCGGAAAGCAGTCAAGTATGTTGAGTCGTGACGTTAATACCAGAGCAAAATAACACTAAGGAGTAGCGCCAAGACTTAAAACAAGAGCTGTAAGCTCATATGGCACTTGCTGAGATGTATTGTTTGATCAAAAGTACTTTTAAGGTTACCGGCCTTTGTGGTTCAGATGTGCACTTTAAGGGAGCTAGAGAAAAAGTATTTTATTTGTGAACTTGGCTGTAATGATGCGCAGTCTAAAGGCCTAGAAATTCATCTGTAAGAAAAACTATTGAGACAAAATCGATCACAGGCCCTTAGGGATCATTGATATATAACGTTTGGTCAAAAGTATTTTTTTACACTTTTCGGTTAAAATGCGCACTTTAACGGTGATAGAAATAAATTTTGAAGCAAAACAATTGTGGCACAAATCAGCTTGGGTTGAGATGTATCGTTTACAAAAAAAGTACTTTTCGACTTGGCGGTTCAGATGCGCACTTTAAGGGAGCTAGAACTTCATTTGTAAGCAAAACCCTTGAGTCAAAAATGATAATGGGCTCATGGGGATCATGAAAATATAAATTTTGCTTAAAAGTATCTTTCTGAATTTGCAGTCAAGATTGGTACTTTAAGGAATGGTCAGATTTAGAAAGTGGCGGTTTCTAAGCTAATCTTGCCGAATCTCTAATATTCCAGCCAAGTTTCATCGTCCTAGCACTAATGGATGTACCTTAAATCGCGATCGCCGGAATTCCGGCCCCCCCTCAAACTTCCCATAGTCACTGGAGTCAATCCGGTTGTGTACAAAGATCAAGACATGACAACCAGAGACATGTCCTCTGTTCAATTATCAAATTTCACTCAAATCCGATCAACCGTTCCAAAGTTAAGCATGACTCAATATTCCGGATTCCCCCTCCCGCTACTCCCCCCACGACGATCGGATCATGTAAATTTTTATTTATAAGTCAGTTTGATCGGGTCCCTGATACGCCTCCCAAGTTTCGTCGTGAAAATCCCCCAAATCGCCATTACCGGAATTCCGGGAAACTCCCCTCTACCCCCCCCCCAGTGTCCGGTTCCAGTCCAAATGTACAAACGATTTATCTAGAGCAGATGCTTGTTCTTCCCAGCAAGTTTCACCGCGATCCCTCCATTCTAACCGTTTCTCGAGATTTCCGGTCTCCCCCCGCTACTCCCCCATAGCTGTCGAGTCCGGTCTGGACTTCAAATGGGACATCAGAGGTATGCCATTTATTCAGTTATTAAGTTTCATTCCAATGCGATCACCCGTTCGAAAGTTACACACTACTCCAATTTTCCGGATTCCCCAGCCCTCCACCCCCCCCCCAGGTGGTCGGATTGGGAAACTGATTATTTCCAGGTTATTCGGATTGGGTCCCTGATGCTCCTGCCAAGTTTCATCGTCCTAGCACATCTGGAAATACCCAAACTCAAAAAAGTTTGACAAAAACTACTTAATTTTCCGGATTCCCCGGCCCACCACTCCCCTCCCCCCCCAGATGGTCGGATAGTGAAACTGATCATTTCCAGGTTAGTTATATCGGGTCCCTGATACAGTCATGCACAAATCCTCAATTTTTGGGCATGGTGCCCCAACGTCAGGGCATGCCCCAAGGTATGGGCATGGTGCCCATACGTTGGGGCACCATACCCTGGAGCATGGGCATGGTACTAGCATGGCACCCCCATGATATTTGGTTGAACTGAGATTGATTACATACCTAAATAGGGCCTTCTTCCTCTCCTAGACCACAAGATACTTGATCTTATGTTCTATCTAACCTCTTTTTCCAATTTTAAAAATATAAGAGAACTTCCAAGAAATTTAGCCTTTAATGAAGACCACTTTTTCCTATTGGTTTACCATGGTTTACCTATCCATTTCAAGGGAAGAAGGGGAATTCATTCATTTCTTGGAAGCTCTCTAATATTTTTAAAATTGGAAAAAGAGGTTAGATAGAACATAAGATCAAGTATCTTGTGGTCTAGGAGAGGAAGAAGGCCCTATTTAGGTATGTAATCAATCTCAGTTCAACCAAATATCATGGGGGTGCCATGCTATAAGTACCATGCCCATGCTCCAGGGCATGGTGCCCCAACGTATGGGCACCATGCCCAAAAATTGAGGATTTGTGCTTGACTGCCCTGATATGCCTGCCAAATTTCATCCGTAGCACATCTGGAAGTACCCCAACTCGGAAAAGTGTGACAAAAAGTACTTAATTTTCAGGATTCCCAGGCCCGCCCCTCCCCCCCCCAGATGGTCGGATCACGAAACTGATTATTTCCAGGTTAGTTATATCGGGTCCCTGATATGCCTGCCAAGTTTCATCGTCCTAGCACATCTGGAAGTACCCTAACTCGACAAAAGTGGACCGCCCGACCGACCGACCGACCGACAGACCGACCGACCGAAAAGTGATCGGTATATGGTACTTGAGCGGAGCTGCAAGTGCCATAAAAAATGACACACACTCAAATAGCAGCAACACTAGCACCACTGGCGATAGAGAACGTCCCTATTGAAACTCAATCAGTCGTGCATAAGCAACCTCTCCTGTTTCTTCGATGTGTGCAGACCGCATCTTATCTTTTCTAGAAATTTCTAAACCCACAAGTTTGTCTCGCTTTCAGTACCACAAGCGTAGTGGGCGACGCTAAAAGTATGGCCCGATTGTGAAGCATGGAAAGCATAGGTCTTGGCACTACTCCCTAGTGTTATTTTGCTCTGCAGAAACCCAAGGGAGGGCCATGGCGTCGTGCCAGGCCCTTTTCGCATTCTTTAAGGCTTTATGGAATTGGCAGAGGTCCGACAATCGAGTTACTCATCTCTTATTCACTTTAGTAGGCCTGAAAACCCGACAAAAATGCGTTACCCAGTTTGTCCGCTATCCACAGACCAAATTTCATCGAATGAGCATTCTTTCGGATTTGCGATACCTCCATGCTTGAAATATTTACCAACCACGAAGGCATACGCCTGCCGGAAAATAAACGAAAAATAGAAGATTCATTGAAAGACATGTCTTAACATCTTTTTATTACTTTAACTTTTGCAAGCTTAGCGCCTTTAGCCATGGAAATACAGGCCTATATTTTTCTTTTTTTCTATATACCCCGCTTTTTGGGATTCGAAAACGTAAGTGGAGGGATATCTATGACTTCGTAAAAGTTGTCCGTCTTTTAGCACGATAACTCTCGAAGGGGTTGAGATATTTTGTTCAAATTTGGCACGAGGACTCTTTTGGTTAAAGTACAGATCAAGTTCGAAGATGGGCTCTGTAGCTCTATATTTAGGGGTGAGGGAGGGGTTTCAGATTAAGGGATGACACAAATATTTGTAAAAACTAACGGGATAGTCGATTTAGGGGTAAGGAGACATGCTGAATCCGAATATGAAAGTTATTTTCTCGCCGGACAAGTAGTCCATCCGGAATCCGGCTAAAACCATACAATTTTTGAAAAATAAAAGTTTAATCTGAAGTTGATAAGAGGTTCAATCTAGGTGTAAAGATACATTCTGAACACGCATGTGAAAATTCTTTTTTTTCCGGACAAGTAGTTCGTCCGCAATCCGGCCAAAACCGGAAAATTTGTTTAAAGTAAAAGTTTTATTTGAACTTGATTAGATGTTTGATTCATGGGTAAGAAGACAAGCTGAATGAGTTTATGACAAATGACAATAGTTGCGTTTTTGCTGATACCATGGTATCTGATATACGGTCTAAAGTCATTTTTGCAGTTATCGTGGTATCTGATACCACGGTCAAAAAGACGTTTTTGCAGTTGTCGTGGTATCTGGCCAGTTACCGCGGTAACAGATATTCAGATATCACGGTCCGACCGTGGTATCTGGTCGTGGTATCTGGAAAGTCATCTCACTTTCATCAAATTTTGTCAAATTAGTGAGAAAGAAGTTCAGCACTTAGTGATGTAACTGGATATCAGTTTTTCTTTTGATATGACTTCAAAAAGTGCAATTTCGGTAATAGTCGTTTTTGCAGTGGACCGTGTATCACGGTGACTGCAAAAACGACTAATTGCAGATCCAGTTACCGTGGTAACAGATACCACGGAATCCGCAAAAACGCAACTAATCATTTTCTACCCGGAAATATAGCTCGCCTGGGATCCGGCTGAAACCGGAAAATTTGTTCGAAGTAAAAGTTTTATCTGAAGTTGATTACAGGTTCGATGTAGTGGTAAGGAGGCATGCTGAATCCGTATATGTAAACTATTTTCTCGCCGGAAAAATAAATCACCCGGAATCCGGCCAAAACCTGAAAATTCATTATAAGTTTTCTCTGAAGTTGCTCAGAGGTTTGATATACGGGTAAGTAGAAATGATTGACAGAAGTAAGGCAGCTGGAAGTTTTGATCAGTTTCGTCAAAGTATATATGACGTATAGGGGTTATATACACACGCTGAATCCATATCTGAATTTGGTTATCTCCGATCATTAGCCATTGGCCGTTTTCTAAATTTTAATAGTGAAAATTTCAAAGAGTCTGGCGAAGACCGGATATCAACAAGATCCAACTGTCTGGATCAGATATGAATTTTTGGGGATCCCATCGAAACATTTGGTCTTGTTTTACTATGTCTAGTGTGGTGGGCCAATAAAATACAATTTAATCATTCATTATACGGCTTTACTGCTTTCGGTAAAAGTGAAGGATTTGCTAGTCTGGAAAGTGTCGTAAACACAACATATACCTTGTATTTCAAACGTGCGGATAATCTACGTACGACAAAGATAAACCGGACGGAGCAGTTCCAGCACAAAGGGCTTCTATTACATTCAGCATCGCAATATTTGAAGAAACTGAGAACAAATCTTTCTTAGCGATAACCTTATCTTGCTTTTATTATCCCTCTCAAATCTTTGAGTCTGCAGTGATCTGAAAAATCCACGACGTCGTTCCAGTTCTTCAGTCTCTTTATTGTGAGTCAATCTTTTCAGATATTGTCTAATTCAAGTGAGGAATTTTGAAAAAATGTTGTCTCTTTGTCAAGTGCCTAACTAAAGTGCAGAGCAAAATAACACTAGGGAGTAACGCCAAGACTTGAAAAAAGTGACACACAATTGAAAAGCAGCGACACTAGCACCACTAGTGATAGTGAACGTCCCTACTGATACTCAATCGGTCGTGCACCAGCACTGGCACCAAAAACTTCAGATTCTGAACACAGCAAAAAAAAAAGATACAACCTCCCCTGTTTCCTCGATGTGTGAAGACCGCATCTTAGCTTTACTAGAAATTTCCAAACCCGCAAGTTTGTCTCGCTTTAAATGCCGCAAGCGTAGTGGGCGGCGCTATGAGTATGGCCCGTTTGTAAAGCAAGGAAAGCATAGGTCTTCACGCTACGTCTAGTGTTATTTTGCTCTGCTAAAGTGGGTCCTCCAGTGGCAGTCGTAAGTTCGTCGTAACCGTGCCCATCAAGCGTGCTCTCACTGGCTGAAAACCGCCAAAATGGCCGCTCACGATACGTTACGATGGCTTCCGACAGCTTAAGATTGCCAGGAGAGGACCCACTTAACTGTATGTGCATAGTGGAAATTAATGCTTTTGATTCTGGCGTTTTCAAGAATTCGCTTTCCGAAAACAAAACGAAATTCGCTCAAGTCATGTTTCTCGGAGATTTCCTGATCGGGGAAACCTGGAGATGGCAAGAGCAATGCCGGATCGGATACGCTGACTAGAGTGATGAAATGAAAAGAATGGAAATTCGATAGTTTGAGAATGACTCGAGTCAAAATAAGCAAAGGGGGAGCATGGACGTTTTGGAAAGGAAAACTCGTATAGTGCATCGGGTCAGCTTTTCTCGGTATTGCAAGATGGAAGATGAATAAATAGAGACCATAAGTGAAGAGTATTGCAAAAATAATAAGTTTTTTTGTTGCAAAAATACTTTGTTTCCAAAATTAAGAAAACTGGAAATACAAGTACGTTTTACAAACTAAAACAGTAGTGGGTATATTGTTTCTCAAACCTGTGCCGTTTTGGGCTTAGTGTGACCAGGCTCAGACCCATCTTGCTTATATCCCCCGCCGTCTTAGGCATCTCAAGCGACGCGGGATGTAGCAGCACACTGTCAGAAGTTTCATAACTGATCGCGCATAACACTTTCAAGAATACTTAGAAATAAAGTGTTACGACCAACTAAGTTTACACTATTTCGTGCCTAGATCTCCAACAACACCTTCAGTTGGTAAAAATACTACACTCTCAGAAGTTACATAACGACAACAGAAGGATGCCCGGTTTCAACAGATAACACTTTGGGATGTTATCTGTTATGTTTCTTTCGTTCCCGTTAGTATTTTTACCAATTGAAGGTGTTGTCGGAGATCTATAGGCACGAAATAGTGTAAACTTAATTGGTCATAACACTTTATTTCTAAGTGAAATGGTGTTATTCTTGAAAGTGTTATGCGCTATCTGTTATGAAACTTCTGACAGTGCAGCGATGTAGCATACAGCAATTCGATACTCTATATGACTAAGTCAAAAACACGCCAGTGATCCTCAGGAAGAACGCGAAAACGTCGCCCTAACGACTGAAACTCGGCAACTCAAATCCTGTGTCAACCAATCAAGGCGATCGTTGTGAACACCTGTGGTGTCGGTTCTGGCTTTTCCGCTAGGTACACGGCGATTTTGCATCGGCAAAGAGAGTTAGTCATTACGAATATTGGGTTATGAGTTCTAGACCAAAGATTTAAGTCGGGTCTTCACCTTCCGGAATCGGGGTTCCCAGATTCGCCGTGATTTTTTCTGAATTTCTTCTGCGATACTTAAAAATTCCGGAAATCTGGAAGTTCAAAAGCCCCTTTTTTCCGGATTATTTTGATGTACTTTCGGACCGGTTCATCTTCCAGATGCAATTTACAGAAGAAGTCAGAGAAAAATCTGGAAGCCCAGATTCCGGAAGTTCCGGGAGGTGAAGACCGGACTTTATACCCTTGATGGCTAACTCTACATGCCGACGACGAATCGCCGTGTACCTATCGGAAGAGCTGGAAGCGTCACAGAGCTGTCCCCAACTAACGCCGTTTATTAGTTGACACAGGATTTGAGTCATCGTTCGGGCGACGTTTCTCGTTCTTCACGAGGTTCTTAGTCATACGTTCTTGGTCATACAGAGGATTCCACTACACACGCCAAGTGTCAACTCCGTTCATAATAGGCCAGTTGAGATTGTCGCGGAGCGATGCCTGGCAGTGCAGTGTCGATCAGAGTTCTGGTGGTAAACAAAGTTGAGAATGGAGGATCAAGATAATGTTGAAAAAGGGAGAAAGTCTACAGTAAATGCGTTATAAAAGAAAGTGAAAGAAAATGAGGGGGGGAGAACCCCGACACTTCAAAGGCTTGAGGTGAAAATGAGTCTTCGGGTGAACCAACCGAATATTCCAGAAATATTTGAATTCAAATATCGAGTCATCCGAGTCGGGTGGTAAGTCAGCGGTCATGAGGATGATCTGTTAAGGTAAGCGACCTGATATTTCACTGGAGACCACGAATTTGGAGAAAGTTTATCCGAAAACTTGGCAGGACTTAGCGCTCGTTCCAACGCAGTCCAACACAAATCGTGCAGATAAATACAATCCTCCTGAAAACTGCGCAGACAGTCTAGATTGGCATACGATGGTTAATTGAATCCTAAAATGGCTGAAATTCAGCAGAAACCTCTAAAAATGGCTGAAACGAGGATGGCCGCACAGCAGCGAATATTGTTTTCAAAGCTGCATGTGTCGTTTTCCAAGCTTGCTGACGACTTAAATTCCTTATTAAAGGAGTTGCATCATAACATAAGCATTCTAGCACTTGCAACGTCTAGAACCCCCCCACCCAAGACCCAAGATGAAGCCACGACTTGATCCGACCGCTGGGTCATCTAGTGGCGCGGGTCGGAAGTGCTCGACATGGGGAGGCTGGGATCATAGTTTGACTATGGATCTAACAAATTGTTTTTATTGTAGAAGGCACATGGAAAATGTGTAGAAAAATCAAACTAATTATTTGCATTATCGATTTCTTTGAGTATTTTGTTTTCTGTTTTTTTTTTTTTGTTAATTCCCGTAAGTCCAAAATTAAGGATGGAAACCAGATCACAATAAACAAACGCCGTAAATTATACTAAATTCGTTATAGCGATTTCTTAGAGATTATGAAACTAAGCTAAATAATATTCAGCTTCCGAGACCAAAAATTGTCAAACTGGCCGAGGGTTTCTACTTCTGACATATCTAAACGTCCACAGGGTGATATACTTCGTTGTTTTAATCCTCTTACACGCCCCTCGATCTTCTCGAAGATTCTAGTATACGTTTGACCGGCGTCAGGAGATCAGTGAATATTTAATTAGTAATGGCGAGTTGACGACCTTGTTTTCAAGATAAAGTAATTTGTGGATAACCTTGGATACCATGAAGATTTTGGAGAAAATAAAGGTAACAGCGTGTTCGTAAATATTCGACCCATCGTAAAATGATAGTGTCTCCCACCTTCCCGGCCCACATGAATCAACTACTTTAAGGGAAGGCTGGAGGCATATAAACTCCAGTGGCTCAGCAGCTTCTTGAAACATCACTTGACGCCCTGGCCTTGCTTGTTCAGGCCATTGAGAACTATTTCTTTGTGCTAGACAAAGTACGGTTGCTCTGCCCCACAAGGCAACTGCAAACCCAAATTTCTTCCTAGTCTTTACACCATGTGGGAAGGTGACCAGACCGATAAGACGAATCTTTTCACTGGCTTCAAGAAGACCTACGACGGTTACCTTCAAGGCATCAGAGTCGGCAACAAATCTTCAGGACCTCCTGCTACTATTGAAAGCTTACTCCTGGTCTTACATAGACGGTACACCAGTCGCATACTATTTTCTTGCGCAATCATACATTTGATGACGAGCTTTTTAGGTAAGCTGGGGTCCTTGTACCTTTCCTATGTCGAAAAAATCTTCCTATATCTTTCTTATTAGTAGTAGCCGCCACCTCTACGCCGTAAGAAGATTTTAGCTTTCAGAAGACTGAATCTGCAATATTTTGCTTTCTATCATTTTAATCCTCCATCGGATTGTAACTCGAAATCTCCGGATTCGGTTATTTACAATACTCTTGATGACTAACTCTTCGTGCCGACGAAGGATCGCCGTGTACCTAGTAGAAGAGCCGGAAGCGTCGCCAGCATTTGTGTAGCTTAATTACCTTAATTCGCACTTCGGAGCGATTAAGGTCCGATGGATCCGTATTGCTCCGTGAGTGATGATGGCTGACATCTGTTACTGATCTGGGTCGTCCCAGCAGTATTTCCAGTTCTTGCATGACCACTCGTTATCCAGTGATTCTTGAAAGCTGCGGGGAAGTTGCTGACATGGATCCGTATTGCTCCGTGAGTGATGATGGCTGACATCTGTTACTGATCTGGGTCGTCCCAGCAGTATTTCCAGTTCTTGCATGACCACTCGTTATCCAGTGATTCTTGAAAGCTGCGGGGAAGTTGCTGACACTGTAGATTCGGAGAGGGACACATGTACCATCAAGACCTTGGTACCATGCAGCATTTGTTTGTTATCTATTTAAACTGTCGTTATTAGTTGGTGTAGCTTCCTAATCGTTTTCGACGACCTCTTCTAATTTAAGCCATTATGAGTTGATTGAAAATTTTTTTTAGAGAGGCTCCTGCCACTTATTATTAACAATAACGTGTTTTCAGGGATTGTTCCAATTCAATGTCTGCAATTCAGCACAGCTCTGAAGAACAACTTCGTACAAGATTACTGCTACCTCACCGGAAAATTCTACTCACTCCCTACCCTTTTCAAGACCCAAGTTGGAAAACAAAACACCTACCCTGGCGTCGGACCCAACCCTTTTGATGAGGCCAAAACATACCATAAATACTACATTTGGCTGCCATTTTTCTTCCTGTTCCAGGCTGTCGTTTTCTACTTGCCATATTGGATCTGGAAACGGGTTGATGGCGGGAAAGTCGGTCAGTTAACAGGCGACCTTAGAACCATTACCCTTCATGGACCCAAAGACGATAAAGTCGGCGCCGCAGTGCGGAGTCTTGGGCATTTCATCCACAGCACTAAAGGAAGGCATCAGCTCTGGAGTTCTCTCTTCATTACATGAGAAGTGCTCGCTTTCGTCAACGTTGGCGTGCTTTTCTGGCTCAGCGATGCCTTTGTCGGGGGGCAGATGCAGAAGCGTGGGCTTCAGTTCTACTCTCAAGATACAGACACGATTCTCAATGACATGAGGGAAATTTTTCCAAGGGTTGTGAAGTGTACAGCTCACGGATATGGGCTTTCAGGGACCATACAGGACGTAGACTCTCTCTGCGTACTTGGAATTAACATCATATCTGAAAAGACGTTCCTATTTCTGTGGTACTGGTACCCCGTTCTCTTTATACTGAGCTTTGTGTTGCTACTGTTTCGGTTAGTGCAGTTGCTGTCTGGGACTGTTAGAGTCCGATCGCTTAGAAATGCTTGCGGATTCAAAAGAATTGATTGGGAGCTGAAGCTCGAAAAGCCAGCAGCAAATGGAGAAACACCAGCAAAAGGAACACCAAAAAGGAACGACGTTAATACGAGTAACGACGACAACAAAGTAGAATATACGCCTGAAGAAAGGACAGAATTGGAGCAAGGGGTGGGAAACGATAAGGTAGATTTCCTTACCCTAACATCAATGGTAATCGAGAACGAAAAAACTCGTACGGAGAACTCCCAGAACGACAAAAAAGAAAAAGAAGGCGGATTGACAGATCGAGAATCGAAGAAGCCCCTGGACACATACCATCTAGTTGATGCCATTCTTGAAAAGCGAACAATTGGAGACTGGCTGCTGTTGCTATTTCTGGCGAACAACATCCCCGATTCGAGGGTACTCTTCGAAGTTCTGAAGTTCGCCTTCGATTTGGAAAACAAACCACCACGGAAACCGAAAAGTTTCAAAAGTTTGGCCAAGTCGGCTTTCGGTAAAAGCAGACAAGAGCAGCTTGGAGCATCGACGCCAGAGAAAGATCTTCTTTTGGGTGTTTAAAACCATACTTTCCCAGATGGGGTGTAGCGAACTTTCTTCTGCACGTTCAATGGAGCAACACCAGCAAAAGGAACGCTGAGAGCGTGTTCCACCCCTCTACCAATAGTAACTATTAGTTACTATTTCCGTTCCAGCCTCACGAAAAGTTACTACGCTGACCGTTCCAACCTTCTCAAAATAGTAACTAATAGTAACTATTTGCTTACCACGCTCGGGAGCGTAGTAACTACGCATCTCTGCAACGTGATTGGTCCGATCAGCCCGCGGCCTGATATTTGACCGAAAAAATAAAAAAGCGTTCCAGCCTAGCGTAGTAACTACGGTAAATACCGTAGTAACTACGGTAAGTAGGGTGGAACACGCTCTGAGAAGCCAGGACGTCAATGCGAAGCAGAATGACGACGAAGTAGAACCTACGACTGAAGAAAGGACAGCGTTCTGGTACCGCATTGTATATAGAATGTTTACCGAATTTAATGAATATTTAATCAGTTTTTAAATTTAAAGTTTATCTGAAAAGCCAACTTATTTGTGTGTCATTTAACTGGACACACTGAATTATTTGGATTCTGCAAAGGGATTTTTTATGAAAACCCCAACAAATCTGAGCGGAGCGTCTTCACCGTTTGCCTATCGCACAAGAAATATCGAAAGAGGTGAGCAGGAGGCGTACTCCGCGCGCTGATCCTCTCTGGAGCGTCTCCACAGACCAATCAGCGTTGACTTCTAGATTTCCTCTTTAGCAACTTACCAGCGATCTAGCTATTTGTAGAGGTAACGAAACGTGATGTGGCGCGAAGATGCTCGTTTGCATCGGGAGTCGGTCGTATTTTACTCGACTCAGCATGTTTGTATGACCGAGATAGGGAGACAGCAGTTCTGTCTCGTTATTTGTTCTTGCTACAAATGAGATTTGTGTGGCTCATTTTGTGGCTAATGTTCGACACTTAACTGTCGAGGTGATTTTCGATTTTTTGCTCGAATTTGGCGGGAAATTCAAACTTAGCAGCGAAATGAAATCTTGAGATTTTATCTGGATTTGAATATTCCTTCTGCCCAAGTTGACTGCGAATCATACTTGACAGTCGAATCTGGATTTATTATATTTTCAGGCAGCTGAAGTTACAGCTAAACAACAGCAAAACGGCGTTTGTCGTTTTGCCTGTGGCAACCGAGACACAAGTTTCAACACTCTATATGACTAAGTCCAAAACACGCCAATGATCCTCAGGAACAAGAGCTGTAAGCTCATATGGCACTTGCATGGGTTGAGATGTAGTGTTTGACCAAAAGTACTTTTAAGATTACCTTTGCGGCTCGGATGCGCAATTGAAGGGAGCTAGAGAAAAAATATTTTGTTTTAGAACTTGGCTGTAATGATACGCACTTTATAGGCGCTAGAAATTCATCTGTAAGACAAACTATTGAGACGAAACGATCACAGGCCCTTAGGGATCATTGATTTATACCGTTTGGTGAAAAGTTTTTTTTTTTTCACTTTTCGGTTAAAATGGGCACTTTAAGGGTGATAAAATAAATTTTTAAGCAAAACCCTTGTGGCACAAATGATTATGGGTTGAGATGTATCGTTTGATAAAACAAAGTAGTTTTCGACCTTGCGGTTCAGATGCACACTTTAAGGGAGCTAGAACTTCATTTGTAAGCAAAACCCCTTAGGCAAAAATGATAATGGGCTCATGAGGATCATGAAAATGTATAATTTACTTAAAAGTGTTTTTCTAAATTTAAGGTCAAGATTGGTACTTTAAGGAATGGTCGGATTTGGAAAGTGATGGTTTCTAAGCCAATCTTGTCGAATCTCTAGTATTCCAGCCAGTTCCATCGTCCTAGCACATCTGGAAGAACCTCAAATCGCGATCACCGGAATTCCGCCCCCCCCTCAAACTCTCCGCAGTCGCCGGAGCCAATCCGGTTCTGTAAGTGATTTATCCAGAGCATCTCTTTATTATTCCCACAAAGTTCCATCCCGATCTCCCCAGTCTGAGCCGGTCACGTATCCCCCCCCCCATTTTTGTCGAATCCGGTCCGGACATGACAAAGATCACCAGACACATATCCTCTGATCAATTATCAAATTTCACTCAAATCCGATCAACTGTTCCAAAGTTACGCATGACTCAATGTTCCGGATTTCCCCTCCCGCTACTCCCCCCACGACTATCGGATCATGTAAATTTTTATTTATAAGTCAGTTTGATCGGGTCCCTGATACGCCTCCCAAGTTTCGTCGTCAAATTCCCAAAAACCGCCATTACCGGAATTCCGGGAAACTCCCCTCCACCCCCCCCCCCCCCCCCAGTATCCGGATCCAGTCCAAATGTATAAACGATTTATCTTGAGCAGATGCTTGTTCTTCCCAGCAAGTTTCACTCCGATCCCTCCATTCTAACCGTTTCTAGAGATTTCCGGTCTCCCCCCCCAACTCCCCCATAGCTGTCGAATCCGGTCCGGACGTCAAATGGGACATCAGAGGTATGTCATTTATTCAGTTATTAAGTTTCATTCCAATCCGATCACCCGTTCGAAAGTTACACACAACTCCAATTTTCCGGATTCCCCTGCCCTCCACTCCCCCCAGGTGGTCGGATTGGGAAACTGATTATTTCCAGGTTAGCCCGGTCGGGTCCCTGATGCTCCTGCCAAATTTCATCGTCCTAGCACATCTGGAAGTACCCCAACTCGAAAAAGTGTGACAAAAACTACTCAATTTTCAGAATTCCCCGGCCCACCACTCCCCCCCAGGTGGTCGGATCGGGAAACTGATTATTTCCAGGTTAGTTATATCGGGTCCCTGATTTTCCTGCCAAGTTTCATCGTCCTAGCACATCTGGAAGTACCCTAACTCGAAAAAGTGTGACAAAAAAAACCGGACCGACCGACGGACCGACAGACCGACAGACGGAATTACGATCGGTATATGGCACTTGAGCCAGAGGCTGCAAGTGCCATAAAAACGAGAAAACGTCTCCCTAACGACTCAAACTCAACAACTCAAATACTGTGTCAACGAATCACGGTGATCCTTGGGAACATCTGTGATGCCGCTTCCGGCTCTTCCGCTACGTCAGGGCGATTTTGCATCGGCAAGGAGAGTTAGTCATCAAGAATATTTGTGCCAACTATCAATTTTTCTTTTGGGGTGACTTCGAAAAGCGCAATTTCGGCAATTGTTGTTTTTGCAGAGCAACCGTTTATCAGATACCACGGTAACTGCAAAAACGACTCATTGCAGATCCAGTTACCGTGGATACCATGGTATCTGCAAAACGCAACTAATTATCTCGCTTATTTCTATGTTTCATGTAATGGTATCATCGGGAAACGGTATTTCTGAGCCACTTCATCATGAAAAGATCGTTTCTTGTAAGAGCTGTGCTTTAAGACTCGCCATCCCCAAACGCGCAAACAATAAATAGTTCTTCATATTAAAAGAATGCAGTGCTCATACGCCTTGAACCCTTTGGCAATATTCGCTTTTATATTTGAACGTTGAAACAAAACTTGCGAATTTTCGGTAAATCAAGAGGTTCTGGGTCGGGTGAAATGGATTATCGAACTATGTTCTGTATTTGCTTTTGGATACAAAAAAGTTCATCATACAATTAGGAAAGAAACACCGTATTCCACTTATTTACGTAAAGATGGAATGATTATACTTGGGACTTTAACCGTGCAAGGTTCACTTACAAGGATAATAAAACAAAATATTTAAAAATTAAAAGAATACAATATAAACTGATGGCAAAGCACCATCAACGGCGGCTTTCCCATCAAGTTTACTTTGGCTTTCTTGGTCAGGTTCGGACATAGTCCTAGACTTTCAAACTCATTCATTTTTTTCACGGTAAACATTCCATTGCTTAACATTCCTTATTTACGTAAATATTTTCCAATCCCATGACATGGGATGCGCACTGCTTAATCAAACTTGCCTCCAGCGAGATCACCGTTCCTGTAGCCCACTTCTATCTGACAATTCGCAGGCGCATCAGTAGATCAGTGGTAGGCTTTAGCAATCAAAGCCGAAGGTCGTGGGTTCAAGTCTCACCGGAGGCGCAATTGTGTCTTTTCAATTCACTATATACTTATAACTGTATTCCACTTTGGTTTTCAAATAACTTAAACTTCAATGTTTTGGTTAGAAGGCGGTTTTCCTTCCTCCTTCAGTTTGTCTTCTTGTGTCATTTTCGGATTCTCAGTGCGCGTATGCCATACAAGAACCTGCGGAAATAAAAATGAAACATAAGAACACATAGAAACAAATGGCTCATAGTAGCACCTTGTCACGGATTTATTGAGAAGTATCACAAGCCGTGACTATATCCGTAAGATAGTGGAAAATGTAAAAAGCAAATAATAATTATTAAATGGTTAACTTTAAATAATAGTTAAATTATGCATAAAAATAAGGAAAGTGAATTATGTTGCCTCCATTGTTTCCTTGATGTGTGCAGAGCGCATCGTAGCTTTACTAGCAATCTCTAAACCCGCAAGTTTGTCTCGCTTAAAATGTCGCAAGCGTAGTGGTCAGCGCTATGAGTATGACCCGTTTGCGAAGCACGGAAAGCTTAGGTATTGGCGCTACTTCCTAGTGTTGTTTTGCTCTGATTGTGATTGACTATAGTCAATAACAAAGGTATCATTTTTCTTCACCCCTTACTTTGTTAGGTTGATAGGCTTAGTCCTATTTTGTTTTTGTCAATTTTTGAAGTCTCTAACGGGACGGCGTCTAGTACGCCAGCTAGGCTAGAGACCTCGAAGTGCCGTCCAGTGGCGTTACCGTCTTCGGTGAACCTTTGTACGTCACACACCTGATTTCAAATGTAAGCCTACACTGTCAGAAGTTTCATAACAGTTAATATAAGGATGCGCAATTTGAACAGATAACACTTAGGATGTTATCTGTTATGATTTGCAATCGTTATGCATTGTCATGCATTACAAGCATTGCCAGGAAGGGACGAAAAAAATGCCGATATCACGATGACAAACAAAAAAGTCAGCAGATGTTTTTTCGGTGGTGTTTCGGCTCTTCTTGTATTCATAAATTTTTAATGCGTAACAGTTGTAAAACATAACAGCTAACATCCTAAGTGTTATCTGTTGAAACCGCGCATCCTTGTGTTATATGTTATGAAAATTCTGACAATGCAGTATTTGTCAGCAAAGACATACCTGAGGTGTGCTCCGGTGAGGTGGTGCGCACTATCCTAGTTCATGCAAACTTGCGAATTGCCCATATTCCCGTCCCCCCCCCCCCCAAAACAAGAGCTGTAAGCTCATATGGCACTTGCATGGGTTGAGATGTATTATTTGATCAAAAGTAATTTTCGACTGTGCGGTTCAGATGCGCACTTTAAGGGAGCTAGAGAAAAAGTATTTTATCGTTGAACTTGGCTGTGATGATGCAAAAGGCACTAGAAATTCATCTGTAAGCAAGACCCTTGAGGCAAAAACGATAGCAGGCTCTTAGGGATCATTGATATATACGTATGATCAAATTTTTTTTTTTCACTAATGCGGGTGAAATGCTCACTTTAAGGGTGCTAGAATTTTTTTTTTTTGCAAAACCCTTGTGGCACAAATGATCATGGGTTGAGATGTATCGTTTGATAAAAAGTACTTTTCGACCTTGCGGTTAAGATGACACTTTAAGGGAGCTAGAACTTTATTTGAAAGCAAAACCCTTGAGGCAAAAATGATAATGGGCTCATGGGGATCATGGAAATGCATATTTTGCTTAAAAGTATTTTTCTTAATTTGCGGTCATGATTAGTACTTTAAGGAATGGTCGGATTTGAAAAGTGGCGATTTCTAAGCCAACCTTGTCCAATTTCTAATATTCCAGCCAAATTTCATCGTCCTAGCACATCTGGAAGTACCTTAACTCGCGATCACCGGAATTCCGGACCCGCCCCTCAAACTCCCCCCACAGTCGCCGGAGCCAATCCGGTTCGGTTTTGGACTTGTTTGTTATTCCCACAAAGTTCCATCCCGATCTCTCCAGTCCAATCCGGTCACGTATTCCCCCCCCCCAAATTGTTGTCGGATCCGGTCCGGGCATGAAAAAGATCACCACAGGCACGCCCTCTGTTCAGTTATTAAATTTCACTCCAATCCGATCACCCGTTCCAAAGTTACGCATGGCTAAATATTCCGGATTCCCACTCCCTCCGATCCCCCCACGACTATCGGATCGAGTGAATTTTTATTTACAAGTCAGTTTGATCGGGTCCCTGATACGCCTCCCAAGTTTCGTCTTGAAAACCCCAAAAACCGTCATCACCAGAATTCCGAGAAACTCCCCTCCATCCCCCCCCCAAGTGTCCGGGTCCAGTCCAAACGTGTAAACGATTTATCTGGAGCAGATTCGTGTTCTTCCCAGCAAGTTTTACTCCGATCCCTCCATTATAACCGTTTCTCGAAATTTCCGGTCTCCCCCACCCCAACTCCCCCATAGCTGTCGAATCCGGTTCGGACTTCAAATGGAACATCAGAGATATGTCATTCATTCAGGTACTAAGTTTCGTCCCAATCCGATCAACCGTTCGAAAGTTACACAACACTCAATTTTCCATATTCCCCCGCACTGCACCACATATACAAACCCCTTTGACCCTCGAATGCACTAGCTCTTTCCAATGTTAACAGAGTGATCCGATGCAAAGAGTGACGTCACGCCGCGCGCAGACCTACTAGTGTGAAGAAAGGGGTAGGGGTTTTACAAAAACTACTAAATTTTCATGATTCCCCCGCCCTCTTCTCCCTCCACGGTGGTCGGATCGGGGAAGTGACTATTTGCAATTTAGTTTGGTCGGGCCCCTAATATGCCTGCCAAGTTTCATCGTCCTAGCACATCTGGAAGTACCCTAACTCGCGATCACCGGACTGACCGACCGACCGACAGACCGACCGACGGAAAAGTGATCGGTATATGGCACTTGGCCGGAAGGCAAGTGCCATAAAAAGGCAAAAACGACCAATGTCGGGATAGTTTCCTCTCACGCAGTGTTGCCCTCTACAACGTATCAAAAAGATGCCACGTAGCACTTCCTACGTTGTAGGTATAATCTCATTATAGGACACGTTGTAGTTATGACAGTAATTCGTTCTACTTCAATAGTATTTCCATCCATTCTCGTTCCCGAGATTCTTCACATCATAATTGTACCCTATCTCCTCTATTAGCAATGCACTGATTATCACGCTTGCCATGCTTGTTCTCTTTATTGACGCATCATGCACCCGGTCATTGTTTCCGAGGAGCTTATTCGTCCGGATACCGGTTATGCAAATTTTTTCAAGGTTGTCATCCAAAGCAAGGGACACGGAAAGAGGCTAAACACAGCCGAAGCCGTGTGTGATTTTCTGTAAGCAAAGCTTAGTTGTAAAAGTGGTCAACTATCTCCAAACAGCTGAGCAGAAACACTCGTTGCGTTTTTGCAGCTACCATGATATCTGATATGCGGTCTAAAGTCGTTTTTGCAGTTATCGTGGTATCTGGCCAGTTACCGTGGTATCTGGCCAGTTACCGCGGTATCTGATATTCAGATACCATGGCCCGACCGTGATAACCGGTCGTGGTATCTAAAAATCATCTCACTTTATTCAAATTTTGTCAAATTGGGTGAGAAAGAAGTTTGGCACTTAGTGATGTAACTCGATATCAGTTTTTCTTTTGGGATGACTTCGATAAGTGCAATTTCGGCAATAGTCCTTTTTGCAGTGCAACCGTTGGGCATATTCTCGCCGTTCCCCGATGACTTCTCGGGGAATCGAAGGAAACAGCGAGAATTGAGGGAGTCACTCTACGCGGACTCCGCGTACGGAAAACAGCGAGAACTCTGTGATAATGCTTCTAAAATAGACTTTGCTCGGAAAAAAATATGCAGTTGACGAAATTGATCTGAATTCACTTTATTTTTGGTTTTCTTATCTTGATTGTTTTTAATTAATTTTACATTGCACCAACAGCAGCAAAAATGGATTCCCCTCCGAATCTGAAGGGGAGTCCATTTTGATGGTGGTGATGATAAGCGGAGCATTCCCCGTCCGTTCCCCGGGACAAACAGAAACGTGGGGATTCCTCAAGTGGAGTCCTCGGGGAACGGCGTAAATACGCCTTAGGTTTGCCCAGGCCTGCCTTACGCTTCTTATATAGTCTGGACGCGGACCCTCAATGTGAAGCAGATTGAAATCAGCATTTGTCGTAGCTTTTGGCAAATTAGCTCACTGGCGTGATATTTTTAATAGGAACAATTTTTATATTTTTTGACATGTCAGGTGAATGACTCTCCTGACACAAATAAAATGCAGATTATAATCCTTCACAGTCATCTGTGACAATTGTCCTGACTGCTGACAAGATCGACAAAACGTCACATGCTAGACAAGACCGGTAAATAAAACGGCATTCCAAACTTCCTACCTTTTGTGAGACAGACAGATAACAAATAGATAAAATTCCTACCTTTTTGCAATTGCCCGCTTTCGGTTCCAAATCTTCCTTCGTAACAACGGCGGAGAGAATGGCCGACTCTTGGTAACCTCTGGGAACTTCCCAAGAAAACAAGGCCTTCGGATTATTTAAAAACAGCTGAACATTGATGCAGAACCCGGCCATGTCTATCGCAAACGGCCTCTCTGGCCTCCACAGGGTAAACCATTCAGACACTTTACCCTCTTTGTTCACAATTGGCCTCTCGACCATCAGCCCCCCGGCCAGGCCGACAGGCCACACGGAGGCCTTCTTGGTATCTCGCATCTGAAATAGACAAAAATGTGTAAAATAAACAAGTTCACGAGCTGAAAGCTTGTTCTGATAAAGGGGGGTATTCACCCCTATGTAACGGGCCATGGAGTTTTGTACGGGTCGACGTTTATTAAGTTCATTAGTTTTTGTATTTAATAAAGATTAATTACACCAATCACCAAAGACACGTCAGAATTAAATATTTGACAGTGCAAAACAGATACGTCAGCTGAATTTTATTAGAACTATATATTGTCCCTTCTTGGGCAAAGGCCCTCTTCAGGCTCAAGCCGCTCAAACTGGAAAATGAACTTATGCAAATATGATTCGCAGTCAGCTTAGGCTGAAGGTATATTTATCAGATTTACAAAGCTAAGAACAATTACAATTACTAACAAAGTATGACAGTCTACAACAGATTTCCGGTAACGCTCGGAGAAATGTACTAGAGGAGGAATTAGTAGCTTCTTGGATAATTGCGAGATTTTCGGTCATCCTTGTACTTCGGCAAATGTTTTTTTTTTTTTTTTTATTCGAGCAAAATGTCTCGTCGTAGGTCGGATGCTAATATTAAGGACATGGCTTTTCCCTGGACTTATAGGTCCAGGTAAGAACCTTTTTTTGGTTGTTTCCACAAGTTTGTTTTTCCACTTGAGCTGTTTTGGCCTGAAGAGGACCCTTACCAAGAAGGGCCGAACTATAGCTCTAATAAAATTTAGTTGACGTATCCGTTTTGCACTGTCAAATATGATTCGCAGTCAGCTTGGGCTGAAGGAATATTTAAAACGGCATTTCCACGACTTACAACTTGTCTATTTTTTGGCGGTAATTTCAAATGTCTGAAAATAAGAATAAAATTCACGAAAAATCTCAATAAATAGAACTCTATGCTTACGTTCTTACCATTCTGTACAAAAAGCATCCTCAGTTTTATACTTATATGGTTGAAAAAGTAGTTAACTTTATTGTTTAGCCACCTTTTTGCTGCTTAATTTGAATTTCCCGCCAGAATCGAGCCACAAAATCGACAATCACCTCGTCAGTTGTTTGTCGAATTTGAGCCACAAAGCGAGCCACGAAAATCTTGTTGGTCGCGGAAACACACTCGTGGGCCACACAAAAGACCGCGGAAACACTCTTTTCGAGCCACATTCGACCCACAAACTGTTTGTGGGAGCACGGAAAAACGCCTATAGGTAAACAGAACTAGCAAAAGTCGACTGTGGTCTGTGATTGGTCCGAAGTTACGTTTCAAAATGGCGGAAATGGATTTTCTCGACTATATTACGTTTTTAGCGTCTTTTCTTCTACTTTGGGGCCCTGGCATAAACAAAAAAATGACATAACACAAAACGTTTTTGATGATTTTAAAGAACGATCGGTCGGAATGACAACCGAGCGATTGTTTGAACGAAAAACCAAGCGCCGCTGATCATTGCGGATCACGGAGGCTTCCTATATTTCCACTGCTTCTGTCTTTGCCTTCGACGAACTAAGAGCCTCAGCAACTGTAGGGAGGGTTTTCGCGAGCTGGAAAGCAAAGTAGGTTTTCGCGCTTTGGAAACCGAAGCAGTTTTCTTAGAAAGCGATTCCATAACGAATGGAAAAAAAACGGCAAGCAACATTCAGGCTAGCTTCGTTCAAATATATGAGAATCGAAGGAATGTCCGGTGAATCATATTCATTCTAAAATCTGAGATTCAATATTTAAGGCGATTTCAACTTTCAGCCAGGTTTTCGCGATCAAATCAGCGGGAAAGCGATTCCAGGAATCACTTTCCCACAGTTTTCGGGATGCGCTTCGCTCGCTCGAAAGTGATTCGGGAATCTTGCGAAAACTCTCCTTATGTGAATTCGGGCCTAGCTGTTTCACAATGAGAAAGTACGACAAGGTTAATACAAACCTCTTCAAACAGGTCAAGCGAGTAGACGTTATCGTCATCGGCAAAGTAGACGACTCCCTTGTCGTTCGGGGTGACATGTTTTCTTATCCAATCAAGGGCGGCGTTGCGTTGTATCACACCACGGGGCTTCTGCCACTGAGGTTGCTGAAAAACATGCATGATTTGAATATCATTTGCATAAGTAACAAGACCAAACGTTTCGATAAACGGGATCCCACAAATTCAATATCTGATCCAGACTTTAACAGATTAAGGCAAATGGTATCATCTAAGTTCAGATTTGGATTCAACATGTGTGTTTACCCCTCAACCCTACGTCGTAACTACTTTGTCGAAACTGATCAAAACTTCCTCCCTTTCTTCTGCCAAATTCCCGGTTCCGGCGGGATTCTCGGCGAACTACGGGTCTGGCAAGAAACTACGGCCCGAAAATGAATTCACCACGAAATCCAAGATCGTGCTCACTAAATACTGAGCTGATGCCGAGTAGCTTGTAGACAATTCAGACTGTATAGAGACAGGGTAGGGCTTATTCAAGTCCGTGATAGAAGAGATGCGTAGTAAGAAGGGAGGCAGACCTTCTACTAAACAGGAGTGATATAGCGTTCGTGATATACGATTGTCCGCATTTTCAAACGATGGACAAAAACGGAAACGTCAGCTACAATGCTTTGTCAGCGATTTTTCAGCCTTTCTTGGCAAGGGTCTTCACTTTATCCATCGCATGGGCATATGTTTGAGCTTGTGCTCATGGAGTATTGATTGTCCATACCTCTGTATTCTTGTATATTTCTTATTCTTTCTAGCGCACGTCAATTTGGGCAAAAAAAGGAGGTTACCCTCGGAATTTTGCATTTCGTGAGATATTTTAAACCCACCCCAACAATATTTAAGTTTTTTGAAGTTAGATAATGACTATGAAAGAAAAATAAACATTCAGAATACCCCGAAAGAAAGAGTAGATAAAGCTGCTTAACCTTGGCGTTGACTGCTTAGGCAAATCGAGTTGACAGAGCTAAACGGGAACGTCAGCTGAATTTTATTAGAGCGATATTTCGGCCCTTCTCGGTAAGGGTAATCTTCAGGCTCGAGCTGGAAAGTTCCGAAATATCGCTCTGATAAAATTCAGTTTACGTATCCGTTTGGCACTGTCAACTATGATTCGCAGTCAGCTTGGGCCAGTGCCATATTTTACTTTTGGTGGACCCTAGGCCATCCATGGGTTTTTGGCCTCTTTTCATGAGTCAAAAACGTAAAAACGCCAGCAAATTAGCACATACGATTCTTCGTCGAGCCAGGGTCATATCTGAGCATAATTTCGGTAAAGTAAACGACGACGGTGCAACATTGCTGGTGACAACGCGATCGTAATGAACAAGGTAATACGGCTAACAACCGTAGCCTGATTTCTCAACAATTTACATCGGCAGCTTGGCCCCTCGTTTCCCCTGGCCCCCCAGCACCGGCCTAAGGGTAAAGACGGCACTGGCTTGGGCTGAAGATGGGTCATTCCAGCGAAATAAAGCCAGGCAAAAAAATCAATTTCTCAGATTTTGACGAAAATTTCTCAGAATGATCTACCAGGGTCCAGGACCCCCAAATTTTTTTTTCGGCGAAAAAAATTATTTCGGACTTTTTTCGGCCAAATATTCCCTTGCTGATGGTGGAAAAAGTCAATATTTTTCAAAAATTCGACAAAACCAGGGAAATTCAACACGACCTTGAATTTTTTTGAGCTTCTTACCTACCTTTAGGACTTCAAATCTCGAGATGGTCAAGTATGTAGGTACTACTATTTTCTTTTTACGGTAATTTTGGCAAGGGAAGGCAAAAAATTGGGTCTTGGTAGATCCACTCCAGAAGAACCGGCCAGATCGCAAAAATTCTGAGATTCCCCATGGTAGTAGAGTGAAGAACGAGCTACATTTCTGCATTAGCACTTGTGTGGCTATCGAGCCAGAAATGGTCTTAAATAGCGATGTTAGAAAGCTGAAATTCTTGGGAAAATGCATTGTTTTGATGACAAAATAAATTGACCATGCAGTTCAAAAATGAAATCGCAAAAAAACACTGCTGTTCTGACTAGAATACCAGCTCGGATACTATATCTGCTTTAAGATTTGCGATAACTGGGAGTTGGGCAAAGTTGTCGACACGGATGAAGACGTAGAAGAAGCCTGCATAGAAATTTTGCGGAAGTCAGTCGACCCCTTAGGTTTTTTAGTCCCCGAAGGCGAGGTTGAGAACTGGTGCCACCCCTAAGATGTTTTATGTGTACTAGTTTCAGGTCGGCGGAATGCTGCCAGAGTAGTGTACATAAAAGATGTTGATAGACTGAAGATAGAAAAACTTGTAACTTCGCCATAATATTAACGTGTTCCACATTCTTTGTACATAGTTGCAAATACAAAATTTCAGTTATTAAATAGTTGCAGCCTATAGATAATAACAAGACCAAAGATGTCGATGGGATCCCAATAATATATGACTAATATATGATGTTGACAGATCAATACTCTTTACTTGTAATATTTAGAAACAGATCAAAGTTTAAAGCTTCAAGCCCCTCGCGAAGCCTTTCTAGCAACCGATTCTTACCTACAAGTCCATCTCCCCGTGATAGACATGGTACCGTATCGTTCTTACCATGAAATGAAAATAAAGGGTATACCAACTAGCAAAAGTTGGCAACCCCTCATCACCAAGATTCTAACAACCGATTCTTACTTACGAGTCTATGTCCTCGTGATAGACGTGGTACCAAACTGTTCGTACCATATAAAGCACAGGAAACAAATTGTAGGTACACCAAGTAGACAAAACTGCTAACCCCTATGTCGAAGATGATTATGGTCCAACAGCCTATTATTAGACCATGAAACCATTAGAAGTCCCCTACTTGTCTCACAATTGGGATCGGTCTATTTTTGGTTTCAGTATGTACCCTTCTACTGAAGTTGTCAATCCCTCTAAACTTTCCAACTGTTATATAGCCCGCAACCACCTTCTCTTTTCCCACATACCAACTCCTTCGACCTTCGAAAACAACTAGCTCTTAGGTTCATTGATTACGCGTTCTGCGCAGAGCTATACTATTATGCAGAGCTATACTATTTTGGAGAAAAGGGGTAGCCCAAAATTGGTCGACAAATTTTGTGTCCGGTTTTTGCCGGATTCCGGGTGAACTACTAGTCCGGTGAGAAATAACTTTCATATTCGGATTCACCATGTCTCCTTACCCCTAAATTAACTATCTCAATAGATTTAAAAAAAAACAATTGCCCCTTAATTTGAAACCCCTCCCCCATCCTCAAATATAGGGCTACAGAGCCCATCTTCGAACTTGACTTGTACTTTGACCCGAAGGATCCTCTCACCAAGTTTATGCGCACAGAAGGCCAACTTTTGCGATGTCATAGGTATACCTCCACTTACGTTTTGGGATCCCAAAAATGTACTGACAACGGAACTCGGTAAGCGTTTCAGAATTCGTATAACCATGTATATGATTAATTTACCAACCTCGCGCAAACTTACACGTGAAAAGAGCAAAAGCATGCATTCTAGTAAGTTTCTGAAAGTAGGACAAAAGAAGATTTCGGGCCCTTGGACAGCTAAGAATTGGTCCAGGCAGGTTGTGGTCTAACGGTAAGATCTGAAAACTGAAACCAGGGTTAGAGCAGCATTCATTTCTCAATTATTATTTTTAGGTTGTGAGACTAATTCATTTTGTCCAAAACAATGCATTTTCCCAAGAATTTCAGTTTTCGAAGATCGCTGTTTAAGACCATTTCTGGCTCGATAGCCACAAAAGTGCTAATGCAGAAATGTAGCTCGTTCTTCACTCTACTACCATGGGGAATCTCAGAATTTTCGCGATCTGGCCGGTTCTTCTGGAGTGGATCTACCAAGACCCACTTTTTTTTCCTTCCCTTGCCAAAATTACCGTAAAAAGGAAAGAATAGTACCTACATACTTGAACATCTCGAGATTTGAAGTCCTAAAGGTAGGTAAGAAGCTCAAAAAATTTCAAGGTCGTGTTGAATTTCCCTGATTTTTGTCGAATTTTTGAAAAATATTGACTTTTTATTGAATAAATATTGACCACAATCAGCAAGGGAATATTTGGCCGAAAATTTCAAAAACTTGTCCGTAGGGACAAGTCCGAAATAATTTTTTTCGCCGAAAAAAAATTTGGGGAAGGTCCTGGACCCTGGTAGATCATTCTGAGAAATTTTCGTCAAAATCTGAGAAATCGATTTTTTTGCCAGGCTTTATTTCGCTGGAATAACCCAGATCTATTCATTCTTAGACGAATTGGCAGAAGCCATGACGATAAGATGGCTGGTCTCCCGACAGTCGTCATCCGGTCAGTCGCGTGTTGTTTCTTCACAAACATTTAGATTACACCAGCGACCTGCTAACACCGACCAATAAGCCTAGAAAAACTTTTAATATTTTAGAAGTCTAAGATTTCAGTCTCGAGGGGCTCGAAGAAAGCCCAGGGGCATATTGGCAGAGCCTTACGGAAAACCCCAAAATCCAGTATTCGACATGCCGAAGGGTCCCTTCGAGATAGGAAGAACACGCCCCGGTCGGGATTTGCTTGTTTGGCTATTTTCAATTCCTCTTAGACCTGGCCATGTTTAAAACTGTTTACAACGCCTGTCTCTATGTCTGCTGTGCCCAACTCTGTTCTGTCAAACTTGGTGAAATTTGTCGATTCTTCGACTTCATTGCTGACTGCTGGCTGAGTTTTCCACGGGACTGATGCACGACTCGATGTGAACCAAAAGCCTAGTCGCTTATTCCCCTTTCAGATAACATTTACCAACATCTGACGTGTGACTGTTATTGTTTCTCTGGCGCATCTGGTGGCAAGTCGTCACTGAACGTATTCGAGCCGGCGAGCTACCAACAGAGCTACGTGGTTCTACGACTGACTATCCGGATTGTCACGTGAACAGTAGTTGTGTTTTTTGCCTTTTCTCCGTAGGTCGGTTAACCGACCTATTTGCCACTATTGGCCGTTTTTTCGTCTCGCCGGTCGGTTCGACTGAGCTATAAAAAACGGCTTATAAGAAAACATGGCGTCATCCCGTCGCCGGCGCCTATCTCTCCAATGAGAATTTTGAATTTCGCGCCGTGCCAAGAGCGTAGGTCGGTTGGATGGACCTCCCGCCTCAGTCCACAGGTCAGTTAACAGACTGGTGGATGGAGCCAAAAAAACGGCTTATAAGAACTCAGGTCGGTTAACCGAAGGAAAGAAAACGGCTTATAGTGGGAAATCTTGTAGGTCGGTTAACTGGATGAAGGCAAAAAACGCAACTAATTCTGTCATTCCCGAGCTTTAGTAATTCCTCTCACCTCCAGCTGCAGTTTCCATTCCTTGGGTGTTGCCGCATTTATGTGAGTATACTGCAACCCCGACTTGGCTAATAGGTCTGACACTAATTTTGTCTTTTGCTCTGAGTCTTCTACGACAATCCAGTGGAAGTTGGGAACTAACATGAACGTCTGAGACAGTCTGAAAGAAGATAGTCAAAACTTTGTGTTCAATAGCCTGACTAAGCTAATATGTTTGAAACCAATTTCGTATTTTGCTCAGAATCTTCTGCAACAATCTATTAGAGTTGGAAATTAACATTCGCGTTTGGGGCAATCTGAAAAAAAAATGGTTAAATACTTTGTATTCAATAGCTTAATATCAACTGTCACCAATGATTTGTCTGGATAGATTACATGGCCGACAAACTATAAAAAAAAAAATCATGAAGAAATGCCTTTAGCATCAATTTACTCCTCCCTTCTACCATGCAATGACAATTTTTTACTCAATGGCTGCCATCCAACACCACTTCACGTCAGCCCTAGTTATTAGCACTGAGCCATTAACTACCTTTGGTCAAATATTTCATTAATCTCGCTCGGCCATAACTAACTGTTTGTGGTACCTTGGACTTATAATTTGTCATTAACATCCTCAAAATCGGGCAAAAATATATGCATCAGATGTGCACCCCTCTCAACTTGTTGTTTCTCTATTTGCTGCAAGCAAAGCTAGTGTCTTGAACTGATTGAACGAATGGGGTAGTAGCGTGTCAGTAACCCCCAAAAAGAAAATAGGAGTCAAGGTTGGAGAAACAAAATTCCTTGGCCATCACAGACACATCTGTAGAGGCCAATGGCCTATTTTTGCATTATATTATTATCATTAGTGGCGTTTTTGATCGCAGATTAGTTCGACGATAGCGTAGCCGTCTGATTTTTTGGTATTTTTGACGTTCGCCGGAAGCCGATTGCCGTAGCTGTTTCTTATTTTCTGTTTTCGTTCTGATCGGCTACCGTGTATCGCCTAAATTCGTGTCCATCGCCCATCGGCCAAGGACTCGCCGTTAGCCGTTCGCGTATGGATTTCGTTTGAGGGTTAGGTATTTTCAAAAATGAAAAAATCGTTTTTGCGCACCCAGCAACATTGGCGATCGCCAACGGCTATCGAAAACGGTATTATGCACGAATCGGCAAACTCGCTTCGTCTACTGGGCAAATTTGATCGGCGATAAAAACGCCACTATTATGGTACATTATCGACCAAACGTAGGAGGAAGTGTGGCGGTGTTCCCCAACAAGATACTGTGCCTCAAGGGTGGAGAAACTTGGACTTCACTCACGTTTTAGCAGTAAAGTATTATCGTATGAGGTAGGACAGAGCAAAATAACACCAGGGAGTTCGCCAAGACTTGCAAAAAGTGACACACACTCGAGTAGCAGCGACACTAGCATCACTAGCGATAGTGAACGTCCCTACTGAAACTCAACCAGTCGTGCACCAGCGCTGGCTCCAATAACTTCATACTGTGAACACAGCAGAAAAAAGATGAAACCTTCACTTTTTTCTCCATAGGTGCAGACCTCATCTTGGCTTACTAGAAATTTCTAAACACGCAAGTTTGTCTCGGTTTAATGCCGCTAGCGTCCGTTTGCAAAGCATAGGTCTTGACGCGACACTATATAGCACCACTAGCGATAGTGAACGTCTCTACTGAAACTCAATCGGTCGTGCACGTGCACACAGTGCTAGCTCCAATGACTTAGTATTTTGAACACAGCAAAAAAAGATACAACCTCCCCTGTCTCGCTTTAAATGCCACAAGCGTAATGGGCGGCTATGAGTATGACCCGTTTGCAAAGAACAGAAAGCATAGGTCTTAGGCGCTACTCTCTAGTGTTATTATGCTCTGAGATAGGACTGATAAATAGAAAATCAACCCCCTTGGAACCACTAAGGTGCAATGTGATCTTGGTGGGTACACACCCAGTTGACACATAGCCCTGCAGGTTCAGTGAAAGAGAATTTCATACCTTGTAAGCTCTGCTTTCTGTACAGGTCTTGTATGTGTGGGTGTAATAGCATAAATAGTGGGAAGATTTGTTCGGTCTGCTGAGTACTGGCATCCGCATTCTGCATTTACTTTCTTCAGTCTGGCTATTTCAGCCTTCAAGTGAAGTGTCTCTACATCCGTTGCAGACTTGAGGCTCTGAGTGTAAGGCACTTCTACAGCAGTGCCACTGTCACCTGGTAAAAAAGTCACGAAAATGAGCTAAAAGATCGTCCTATTGATGGGGCTACAGGGGCTTGCTTGGTTGCTGTCTTCCACAAGAGCCTGATCTTTGGTGGCCACACCTAACATATGGTAACCCCTACTCCAGTGAAGTAGTCTAGGCGCCGTCATCAATAAATATTGATGGTCTGAATGAAAGAAACAAAACACCAAATTGGTTTTAAGTGGATCAGATGGGTGCAGGTGTTTGGCATATTTTTATTTATTTATTTTTCCCAGAAAGTAGCCTAAGCTAAAAATTGTTGCTATGTCACTACATTTCCAAAGTCAGCTTACAACCAATGTCTGGCATAACCTATCCAGTATCAGGTTCTTGTGAAATGCTGGTTGGTGCTGGGTTGGTGGCCTTTCCATTCTTCCTTTCCTAAAATCTGAGAATTTTCAAATTCCAAGCTACATCTGAAACAAAAGTTTCTCATATTTGACAGTGCAAAACGGATATGTCAGCTGAATTTTATTTGGGATATATTTTGGCCCTTCTTGCCAAGGGTCCTCTTCAGGCTCAAAGCCGATCAAGTTGGAAAAACGAACTTGTGGGAAAAAAATGGCTTTGCCTTTCCAACTTAAAGTTTAACTGAAAAGCCAACTTATTTGTGTGTCATTTAATTGGACGCACTGAATTATTTGGATTCTGCAAAGGGATTTTTGATTTTCCACTATCTGTTCTAGTTATGAGGCTCAGAATATCTCCGGCCATCCCCACAGCATAAATTCTACTATGACGCAGAAAATTTTAATAACACAAATGCGGCTTTTCAATGGGTAGTGGTGAGACTGTTGACGATTGCTTAGTGCCTGAAAAAAACAATTAATAAATTTTTCTTGAAAGGCATAAAACAAAAATACAAGCGCATAGAGGCACCACAAATCACACAGAAATTCCACTATTTGAAAATCGATTATTCGTTGATTGCGGAACAACGAAGTAACTCATTTTCAGTGGGTTTTCAAGCCAACTTAAGTGAACAGGTGATGCGTAACTAGATTGTCCTATCCTAGCCCTTTTCGGTTAAACTTTAAGCGACTGAAAGACAAAGCAATTTTTTTTCCACAAGTTCGTTTTTCCAACTTGAGCGGCTTTGAGCCTGAAGGGGACCCTTGCCTAGAAGGGCCAAGGCCCAAAATATAGCTCAAATAAAATTCAGCTGACATATCTGTTTTGCACTGTCAAATATGATTCGCAGTCAGCTTGGACTGAACGAATATTCATCTAGCTTTCAATGGTGCTGAAAAGAAACCACAAATCCCTGATTTTGTCTACCCTCTATGCCTAAGGCTGGATACACTATGCCAAATGCTGTCCAGTCTAACCCAGTAAAATACTGACGATTTGAGGGTAGCTCAGAAATTAACCAATCAATCAGAACTCATCTAAGTTATAGTGTGTAGTAGAGCAGGTAGGTCATCTGCCATTGTCTGCCATCTGGTCATGGTTAGGTTAACAACCTATCTAGCCTTTGGCATATGCCCATAGGGTATCCACCGTTAGGCATACGGTATGCCAAAAGCTAGATATACCCAGCATTTTGAATAAGTTAGAGTATCCAAAAATCAGCCTGATTTTTTATAACTATACCTCTGTGTCATGTGAGAAAATAATTATCTCTTAAAATACAATTTGAAGGATATTATACTGTTTCCACAGAAAATATACCATTTACCACTTTCCTTGGTTTTGATTTCTTCTGCCATTTCTAGAACAAGAAATCATTTTCGAAAGAAATCAAACAGAATCTGAAACTTTACCTAAATATCTCACAGTGAAGAAGAGCACTGATCCAAATAAAATGTTGAGGGCTATTATAGCCCGATGCCGCATTTTCAAACAGTTTAAAATCAACGAATTTCCAAACCATCTCCGGATTCTAAACTTGAAGTTCATGACATTCGTTCATTTCTTGTTTGTCTAATAGCTCCATCAAGAAATAATTTATGAGGAATGCAAACAAAAAACAGTTCGGTCTCCACACACACGACACACATACGGTGCAATTTCAACTAAAGCCAAGTGGATGGTTTTTCTGTGACGTTTGCGACAGCCTTGCCCGAGGGTACGGAAAATGAGGTGGTTGAAAAACGGTTTGGTAATTACTAGCTGCTCGTCACAAAGCCATTCCTTGCGCAATCTTAATTATCGTTATCATTTTGCCGGTGTAGCGTAGCGCAATCGAAATCTGTGGCATAAAATCTGGGGGAAAATTAATCGTGCGCCGTCCAAAAATTTCACGTGCTAGGGTTTTCAGATTTGGTATATTTTATGCTTTGTACTTTCAGATTCTCGTTCGTTGGTGTGTTTAAAGTTTAACTGAAAAGCCAACTTATTTGTGTGTCATTCAATTGGATACACTGAATTATTTGGATTCTGCAAAGGGATTTTTTTATTTTTCCACTACCTGCTCTAGTTATGAGCTATTCTCCGGCCGTCCCCACAGCGAAAATTCTACTATGACACGGGAAATTTTAATCTCAACACAAATGCGGCTTTTCAGTGGGCAGTGGTGAGATTGGTGACTATTGCTTTAGTGCTTGAACAAAAAAAAAAATGATAAATCTTTCCCGTAAGGCATACAGCAAAAATACAAGCGCATAGAGGTACCACAAATTCCACTATTTGAAAATCGATTATTCGTGAATATTGGAACAACGAAGTAACGCATTTCCAGTGGGTATTCAAGCCAATTTAAGTGAAAAAGTGATGGGTAACTAGATTGTCCTATCCTAGACCTTTTCGGTTAAACTTTAAGGCGTATTCTCGCCGTTCCCCGAGGACTTTTCGGGGAATCGAAGGGAACGGCGAGAATACAGGGACTCACTCCACGCGGACTCCGCGTACAGAAAATAGCGAGAATACGGGGAATGCTTCCAAAGCGGATTGAAAAGGGTTAGGATAGGACCTGGATAGGACAATCTAGTTACCATCACTTATTCACTTAAATTGGCTTGAAGACCCGCTGAAAATGAGTTACTTCGTTGTTCCGCTATTCACGAATAATCGATTTTCAAATAGTGGAATTTTCGTGTGATTTGTGGTGCCTCTATGCGCTTGTATTTTTTTTGTTTGCCTTACGAGAAAGATTTATCATTTTTTTTTGGTTCAGGCACTAAGCAATCGTCACCAATCTCACCACTGCCCACTGAAAAGCTGCATTTGTGTTGAGATTAAAATTTTCCGCGTCATAGTGGAATTTACGCTGTGGGACGGCCGGAGATATTCTGAGCCTCATAACTAGAACAGATACTGGAAAATCAAAAAATACCTTTGCAGAACCCAAATAATTCAGTGTATCCAATTAAATGACACACAAATAAGTTGGCTTTTCAGTCAAACTTTAAAACAAATATGCGGTTGACAAAATTATTCTGGATCTCCTGTATGTTTGGTTTTGTTTATTCTGATTATTTTTTATTAATTTTACATTGCACCAACACCAGCAAAAATTGATTCCCCTCCGAATTGAAAGGGAGTTCTTTTTGATGATGGTGATGATAATCGGAGCATTCCCCGTCCCTGGGGACTCCCGAGAATACGGGGAATGAGTCCCCGGGACAAACAAAAACGCGGAGACTCCTCAAGTGGAGTCCTCGGGGAACGGCGAGAATACGCCCCAAGTCCGAAACACTTCGGGAAACTTCTGGAACTTCGGGAAGAGCAAGAAATGTCACCCAAACGAACCCTCAAGATTGATTTAAATCCTGTTAAAACCAATCAACAACGTTTGTTGTCGTGACGTTTCTGGCTCTTCGGTAGGCACACGGCGATTCTTCATCAGCGCGAATAGTATTTGGAATGCTTAAAGTTTAACTGAAAAGCCAACTTATTTTTGTGTCATTAAGTTGAATACACTGAATTATTTGGATTCTGCAAAGGGATTTTTTTGTTTTCCGCTATCTGCTCTAGTTATGACGTTCAGAATATCTGCGGGCGTCCCCGTAGCGAAAATTCTACTATGACGCGGGAAATTTTTATATAAACACAAACAAGGCAAACAAGTGGGCAGTGGCGATATTCGTGAAGATTGCTTAGTGCCTGAAAAAAAAAAAAAAATCATAAATCTTTCTTGTAAGGCATACAACAAATTAGAGGTACCACAAATCATACGGAAATTCCACTATTTGAAAATCGATTACTCCTGAATAGCGGAACAACCAAGTAACGCATTTTCAGCGGGTCTTCAATCCATTTTAAGTGAATAAGTGATGGGTAACTAGATTGTCCTATCCCAGTCCTTTTCGGTTAAACTTTAAGCGTTTTACGCTCGTTTTTGCGCTGTAGAAAAAATTGCGGTAAGAACGGACGTAAAAATTCTCAGATTTTACGCTCCGAAAAGCAGAGGCGCATTCTAAGTAAACCTTGGGCGAGGAGATCAATTTTGGGTCCCAGTCCCAGGTTTATTAAACACTGTGGCTATGACGTAGACAAAATAGTTTTCGAATATACCAGTAAAGTTATGTCTGTGTAGTTTTCCTTTTGAAACGGTCAAGAAATAGCACCAAAGAGGAAGATTTTTGTTCCAGGGGGCCATCCTCCCCGCCCCCCAATGGCATCTCTGCGAAAAAGGCGAATGCAGAACGGTCTTAAAGGAACAGTAAACTTGACTACGCAACTTTCGGCCATCGAATCGCCCGGGGGGCTTGGATAAATATACAGGGTCTTACTGGAACAACGTTGTAACGCATTTTCAGCGGGTCTTCAAGCCAATTTAAGTGAATAAGGGGAATTTACGTTAATCTTGGGATTCATCACGTCGAGGATTGCCCTGGAGATTCCAAATCCAATTAACAACTACCGCAAGAGGCGTTTTTCCGTGCTCCCACAAACAGGTTGTGGCTCGAAAAGAGCGTTTCCGCGGCCTTTTCTGGGCCTTTTGTGCGGCCCAAACATGTATTTCCGTGACAAACAAGATTTTCGTGGTTCGCTTTGTGGCTCGAATTTGACAAACAACTTCCTAGGTGATTGTCGATTTTGTGGCTCGATTTTGGCGGGAAATTCTAATTTAGCAGCGAAATAACATCAAAACAACAAAATTAAAAACTTTCTCAAGTACCTTTTTTGCACGGAATGGTAAGGACGAAAGCCTGGAGTTCTGTTTATTGAGATTTTATATGATTTTCATGATTTATGTTTTCAGACATCTGAAATTGCCGCCCAAAAATAGACAAAACGGCGTTTCCGCGAGTTTCAACTTGTGGTTCGACTGTGTGGCACCGCGAAAAATACTCAGAAGTGTGTGGCCCACATTTGTGTCGCGGAAAAACGCCTAAGGTGATACGGACCATGCCGTGTACACCAAGTCAACAGAAACGCATCCTTTTTACTCGGGTCAATGATCCCACTCGAACAGCTCCGGCGATTCCAGTAAAATTCGTTTATTCCGACACTACGCTAACGCATCTATAAAAGAGTTAGTAAAAATATAATTATGTACAAAGAATGGAAAACATCAAACATGTACAATTTGGCGATAAATACGATTCTTCCGAATAAGCGGCTGGGTGGGAATGACTTGGGACTCCGATGTTGTCAAGACGGTTCTCCTGAAGAAGAAAAGTAAATTAAATATTAAGACGCTCTAAAAATACGCTGTTTTTGCTAAAAAGCCAATTCTACTCTCTATACTTTTGATGTACCAACTCTTCGAGCCGATGAAGAGTCGCCGTGTGCCCAGCGAAGAGCCAGAAACGTCACGACAACAAACACTGTTGATTGGTTTACGCATGATTTGAATCAATTTAGAGGGCTCGTTGGGTTACGTTTCTTGTTCTTCCCGAGGATCTCTGGCGTGTTTCGGACTTGGTCGTATAGAGTATTTCCTGAAACCTGTAATTTGTCCTTTCATTGAAGTGTCATAAGAGCATGACAAAACTGGACATGTGTTCTCTTCCTCAGTTGTTAATTGCTGAGTCTGACTCCTTGCTCATCGGCTCCTCTCTTTTTCCCAAACCGGCGATGAATCCAAATCTTTGCGAATTTCTTTCATTTTTGTTTCCTGTCTTGTTCGAAATGCGTTGTTACTGAGGAAAGGAATGGTGATGATGATTTTAATTGTAACCCGTCAAAATAAGCACGAAGGTGGGGTAAATAATAAGGAAAAAAAGAAACAAGAAAGGAAACACTAAAGAGAATTAACTTACGAAATACACAATTTAACTTTTAAAGGAACAGTAAACTTGACTACGCAACTTTCGGCCATCGAATCGCCCCGGGGGCTTGGATAAATATACAGGGTCTTATTGTCGACAGGCCCCCCCTTCTTTGTCATCTCGAACTGTCTCGAACCCCCTCCTTAGTGTTCCCAGAGCTAGCTGGCAGGCCCTTGCCCCTTATGCACTGTAATTATGCACTCATGTACTATAAAAGTTCGCCTTTTGGGATCCCAAAACGTTAGTGACGGATACCTATGACATCGCAAAAAGTTGTCCGTCTGTCCGTCTGTACGGTCTGTAACTCTCGAAGGAAATGAGATATTTTGATGAAACTTGGTGTGAGGATTCTTTGGGTCAAGAGTAAGGTCAAGTTCGTAGATGGGCTCTGTAGCCCTATATTTAGGGGTGGGGAAGGGGGTTTAAATTAAGGGGCAAACAAAATATTTTGAAACAGCTAATGTGATAGTCGATTATAGGGTAAGAAGACATGCTGAACACGATGGTGAAAACCATTTTCTCACTGGACGAGTAGTTCGCCCGGAATCCGGCCAAAACCGGAAAGTTTGTTAAAAGTAAAAGTTTTATTTGAAGTTGATTAGATGTTCGATTTAGGGGTAAGATAACATGCTGAACACGATGGTGAAAACCATTTTCTCGCCGGACAAGTAGTTCACCTGGAATCTGGCCAAAACCGGAAAGTTTGTTAAAAGTAATAGTTTTATTTGAAGTTGATTAGAGGTTCGATTTAGGGGTCAGAAGACATGCTGAACACGATGGTGAAAACCATTTTCTTGCCGGATAAGTAGTTCGCCCGGATCCGGCCAAAACCGGAAAGTTTGTTGAAAGTAACAGTTTTATTGGAAGTTGATTAGATGTTCGATTTAGGGATAAGAAGAACACGTTTTCTACCCGGACAACTTGTTAGCCCGGAATCCGGCCAAAACCGGAAATTTGGCAGAAGCAAAGCTGGAAGTTTAGATCAGTACCGTCAAAACAGATATGGCTTATAGAGGTATATCTGAATTTGGTTTTCTCAGTTGATTAGCCTGGCGAAGACTGGATCTGGCGAAGACAAGAACCGATCGAGGAACCGATTGTCTTTATCAAATATTAAGTTTTTGGGATCCCATCGAAACCTTTGGTCTTGTTACATGTAGACTACAGAGTAACGACCTCCCCGACTAGACGGCCGGGGTTCGATTCCTAGTCGTGGCACACAAACCTTTTGCTTTTGCAAACCTTTTCCTCAAAAGTCGAATTCTCGGAAACTGCCCGGAAACTGCAATGGTCGTAACGAGAATTTTTCTTACTCTCAATATCGACTCAGGGTACATTCTTGATATGTTAGCTAGCTCCCCGAGTCAAGTTTTCTGTTCCTTTAGCCTTAGACTTAAATATAGAATATTTCATGCCTGAATATTTGATTTGATTTGAATATTTGATGCCCGAAATCTTGTCTTGTTCTGACGATGACCCACAATATAGGGTGGATTAGTATGAAGCAAAAGCTGAAGATTGCCGTTTTTGAAGGCCTAATCGAAACAACGGTTGTTTATTATCCCCTAAAGTGGCAAGTCGTTAAAGGACCCCTCTCACTTATTCTGTCTTTTCTATTATTCCTAGCTCCACTGTGGAAGTATAAGCTTCAGATATATCTGTCCTTCACCATTATTCCATTTTGCTCCTACGACTTTTTAGTGCTTTTTCTGCTGAGCCGAGTTTGTCTACCACGGAGACAAACTTCGCCGAAAGCTTCAAGGTCCGCCGACAATTAAAAAAAAAAAAAAAAAAAAAAGTTCATGAGAAGCTTACAAATGTATTTTTTATTTGTAGAAGATTGGATAGGCCGACAGGGCAGATCCATATTGTGTTTCGGACTTGCTTCCTTTTCCCACTTTTAACCACGGCTCGCACATTTTTCAAATATTTTGCAGCCAACCTCCGCTTTGGAAAGCGGGAAGTCTTGACAGAGTCGACAAGTGCCAACATTAAAGTCGCTAGTTTCACGGAAACGATGTTTCTAAACTAGTTTATCTTGGAAAGATCATTTCTCATTTCTGGCTTTTCCACGGGGCTAATGGCGACTTGGTACGAACCGAAAGCCTAATCGCTTATTCCCCCATCAGATAACTTATACCAAGGTATCACGTGTGATTATTATTGTTTCTCGAGTATATCTGGCAGAATTTTGTCACTGGGTTTTATGAGATTTTATCAAAATGTCGCCTATGTTTCGTCGTAACATCGTTCGTCAAGATGGATCCAGAAGGTAAAGCCAGGCTTAAAACGTCTGGTCCGGAATGCTGGACTCCCCAGGTTCCCGAATCTGGAAGGCCGCCATGGAGGCAACACCGTTGAGAGAGACTATTATTGCGTTTTTGCAGATACCATGGTATCTGATACCACGGTTTAAAATCGTTTTTGCAGTTATCGTGGTGTTCGAAAAGCGCAGTTTCAGCAATTGTCGATTTTGCAGTGCAACCGTATTTCAGATACCACGGTAACTGCAAAAACGACGAATTGCAGATCCAGTTAGGTAAAAATGGTAGCTGCACAAAAGCAACTGATAGATAAGCAAAAGGTTAGGATGGGAGAAAAAGAAAATGATTGACAGCTGCGACTGGGAGAGAAAAGATACGAGATACCTAGGAAATGTAGAGAACAGGAAAATTAGCTATCATCGTTATCATGAAAATCCGAAAGGGTTGGCTTGACTGTGCGGACGCCCCAGACGTCTGGGAATTCAGAGCCTGGCTGCACTTTCCTGATTTCCAAATGTCCTAGCTTACCTTCCAGACCCGTCTCGATGAAAACGGCTGTCTGGAATCCAGAAGAAAATTCTGGAAGGTGAAGCCTGTGCCTTAAAGGAACAGAAAACTTGACTCAAACTTGACTCGGGGAGCTAGCTAACATATCAAGAATGTACCCTGAGTCGATATTGAGAGTAAGAAAAAATTCTCGTTACGACCATTGCAGTTTCCGGGCAGTTTCCGAGAATTCGACTTTTGAGCAAAAGGTTTGCAAAAGCAAAAGGTTTGTGTGCCGCGACTAGGAATCGAACCCCGGCCGTCTTGTCGGGGAGGTTGTTTGTCTGTGGTCTACATGTAAAAAGGCGAACTTTTACAGTACATAAGTGCATAATTACAGTGCATAAGGGGCAAGGGCCTGCCAGCTAGCTTTGGGAACACGAAGGAGGGGGTTCGAGACGGTTCGAGATAACCAAGAAGGGGGGGGGGGGCCCTGTCGACAATAAGACCCTGTATATTTCGCTAAGCCCCCCGGGCGATTCGATGGCCGAAAGTTGCGTTGTCAACGTGGAAATATGAAAACTTGTGCTAACTGTGCTTTAATTCTAGTCAAGCTGTCATAAAAAAGCTCTATATCGTTTAGCGAAGCACTTAGCTGTGGTGGTAGATCCAAATAATGACTAGAACTGTGTCCAAGAAGATGCAAGATGCATGCGTGCATTTTTGTTTTCATTATAATGTCATGCCATCTAGGTTACAATTTGTCTCTACCAACAGAGGCCATCTAAAGTTAGAATCCGGAGCTACAAAGCTTTAATAGATCCTAACAGATGACAGGCAAAGACGAATGTATGTTAGGAGTCCGTTCCGTGGTATTATCATATTATCAAGAAAGGTTGATATTCATTTTTGTGACAAAATTTTTGCAGATATTAGACAAGCACCTAAAGAAGAAACTTTGTAAGAACAGTGCTTGTCCAATAATTTTGTAAGTTGCGTGCCTTATCTGATAACTTAGATACAGTAGTCATGCTTCTTTGAACGTTCGTTAACTTCGAACAGTGCCATTTTGCTCCACTTGATGTGAAAAAATTCGACTACCAATCAAACAAAGTGACTAATTAACTAAGAACATCTGAACGGGTGTTTTGAGTCTTAATTTTAACATTTAGCTCAAAATTGCACTGTTAACTAACTGTTAACCACGAGTTAACTGATATTGAAAAGAAGCATACCTCCACTGTACCAACCAGTATTGCCATATTGGCGTATTTGCAGATTTTGTTGGAGACTGGCGTAAAAAATTCTTGCAACTGGCGTGTGGCGTAAAACTTGGCTATTTTTCTTTTTAACTGGCGTATTGCAATTGTTTGGGTTCTATTGATGTCCTTGCATTTTTTTAGATTTCTTTATATTTCGGGTTAAAAAAAATTCTGGCGTATTTTCAAAGACAGCGGCCTATTTCTTGGATCACAATCTGGCAACCTGGTACCAACTATACCAAATAGAATACTTTCGTTAAAGGGGTAAGCTTGCGAACTATCTGAATAGAACTGTTACCATGAGCTACACAGGAGGCTCCACTTTCTTCTCTAAAACGTTGGCGATATATAGTGCGAACACACGATCAGTTTTTCCCTTCACTTAATCATCAAACTAAAACCATCTCAACTTTTCCTTAAGGATTATGTTAAAAATACGGACAGTAATTCGAGTCCGCGAGCACCCGACCCTGATCCTCTGTTCTAGGCATAAACTGGTAATGACTACCTATACATTACTCAGAGACCTCTTTGCTGTATTGGCTGGATGCACAGATAATAACAAATAAAATTCTTATGGATCAGAAGATTTGCTTTGATAGACCCGGCTGTAGCTGTTCCTATGAGAGTTGTAAGTTTCCAGCTCTGGATCACCCTTAGGCGACTCTTCAGAGACCGTCTTAAACTGGAAATTATGCCTAATAGCTGAATCTTGAGTTTATAAATATTCCTTCAGCCCAAGCTGACTGCGAATCATATTTGACAGTGCAAAACGGATCCATCAGCTGAATTTTATTAGAGCTATGTTTCGGCCCTTCTTGGCAAGGGTTCTCTTCAGGCTCAAGCTACGATCTTGTGTAAAAATGGCTCTAATAAAATTCAGCTGACGTATTTGTTTTGCACTGTCAAGTATGTTGAGTTTATTGGGTCTGTTGCATAACTTGCATATCAATATTCGTGTTAAACTGAAGGATTTAGTGCCTTTTTCTTTTTTGTTTTTCTTATGCTCTGACCCTTATTGTACTGTTGTACGGTTTGGCAGGCATAAAATCTATATCATATCATAGAAGTACCTATAAGTATTCAGCAGCAAGCGTTGTAAGAACTATACTTGTTCTTATCCCTCTTTATCTTTTGTGACAAACGGTGTCCAATGGAATCTTTCGGACAGCTTGCATCTGACCACTCACTGTCGCCTTGAGGTACTGTGGCCAGAGGCGTTACTAGCCAGAATGTTTAGGGGGGGGGGACAAGGTATTTACCGAGTGGCTGGTCATTTTTACCGACTGTTTTTGCGGATAAAAACGACTATTATTGAGAAAAAAACGACGGTATTGACGAAAAATCGGCTGATTTAAAAAAAAATGACTATTTTTACGAAAAATAACGGCGCTTCGCGCCGACTCTGCTATTTTTTTTACCGACTGGCCGACAACATTGGGGGGGGCGTCCCCCCCTAGTAGTGACGTCTCTGACTGTGGCCTACTATCCCAAACGACCGGCGTAACTGATAACTGGGACAGAACCTACCCTGAGTGACAGAGAAACTGAAGCCAAGCTAATGCACGGTACTTTGAAATTCTCGAACTTTTTTCACTTCACCAAGATTTGGCGGTCTTAAAGGACACCTCGCACTGCTTACTGTTAAAAGGTTTGAATATTCTAAAATAGATAAATACTACCAAAACCAGGTTCTGCTTTTAATGAACTGTCCACGGCTTTGGCGCTGTTTTAAGCCTTTCCCCAGGGCCGTTGAGTTCTAGCAAAAACATGAGTGAGCTTCTCGCAAACAATCGTCGGGAGTAGATTATGATTATGCATCTAAAATAACGAAACAGAGTAAGTGTGAAAATGAGCGAGGTGTCGTTGATTAAGGTTTAAGAATGGATGAAGTGTTTGTGGAAGTAGACTGCATTGGCATTATAGGTACAACCAGGGACCCATAAATTTCCTTTACAGGGGGCTTGTCATTTTCTATGCTTCTATATGTTGCTGTGTTGTCCGATCCTTGCCTACTTTCCAAAAATCCCACTTGGGTCGAATCGGCATTCTTGTTTGCCTCATTGGACGTGCGCGCCAAAGAGACTCCTCCCTCAAGGCGCCAGCAGCCAATCCCAAATTTTGTCTATCTGGCCTTGGACGTGATTGGACGGTGGGTATTTCTCGAACAATCTTCCGTTCGGTCAACATAGCATCAGAAATCTCTTATTGACAAGCCCCCTGAATGGCGAGTCATTACAGGAAATTTTTGGGTCCCTGGTACAACGCAGCCTGCATGCCCAGCCGATCCCATTCAACCTGCACTAAGCCACGCCCAATTTCCCGAAACCTGTGTAGAAATAAAGGGGGCTTTGCTGTGTATAGTTAGAAAATGTATGGTATCGTGATTTTACATGTTTCCGAGGGCTAGTGAGGTATAAAGAGGAAGGATAAAGTATCATGCCCTGTCAAATGTCCAAACTCCAGAAATCAAATACCTTGCGCTTGGCTGCCCCAGTAACAAATAAAAACTTTGGGTAACACTTGCAGGTTAGGCCATGCGTATGAGAAAGACGATTTATTCCAACGTGATTAAAATTAATTACCGGCTAATTTAATTGTGGTTGGTACATGCTATCTTTTATCTAATGGCTCATACCCTTCTTTTTCTATCTTCTCCTTGAACTTCAGATAGTTCCTTTTGCGGTCGAAATGTTTGACCTGAAAAGAAAGAGACGTTAAAGGACACCTGAACAATGAAACCATACTTGAACACACCATGGAGAATGCATTTACAGACATGGCCACGGAGAGCATTCTTCTCCTGAGCGTGACGTTTTCAAAATAGGGATGTTCGTTTCTGGAGGTTTGCAGACTCCAAGACAACAAGAGCTACGAGCTCATATGGCACTTGTTACGAGTAGTGGTACGAGAAAGTAGGAGAGAACTTCAAAATAAACACCCCGCCATTCAAATATTCGATTCGGACCTACAATTAGGACATCTAGGTTCATTCAGTCTGAAAGCTCCAGATGACGTACTTAGAACCTATGCTTGTTCTTCCCACCAAGTTTCATCCCGATCCCTCCACTCTAATGTATCCCCTATGTAATCCCCTATGTAACTGGCCACGGAGCTTTGTAGGGGTCGGAAATTTATTTTGTTCAATTATTTTAAATTTAATAAAACTGAACTGAACTGAACTAAGTGATTTCAAAGATTTCCGGTTCGCCCCTCCAACTCCTCCCAATGTCACCGGATCTGGTCCGGAATTAAATGGGACGTCTGAGGCACGAGACCTTTCTAAATATCAAGTTTCGGTTAAATCCGATAACCCGTTCAATAGCTGAGGTTGCCACTGGATTCCGGATTCCCCTTTCGTACACTCCCCATCGACGGTCGGAACGGGGAAACGACATTCTCAAGTCAATAGTTCGGGTACCTGACAAGCCTGCCAAGTTCATTGTCCTTGCACATCAGGAAGTACCGAACTCGTGGGATTACTACAAACTCGGATCCCCTCCAACTCCCCCACAGTGACCGGATCCATTCCGGTTATGCTATTCACTTGTTCTTCACACCAACTTTCATCCCGAACCCTCCACTCTAAGCGTTTCCCAAGATATCCGGTTCCCCCGTCCGACTCCCCCCAATATCACCGGATCCGGTTCGGATTTAAAATGGGGCGTCTGAGACACGAGGTCTTTCTATATATCAAGTTTCATCAAGATCCGATCACCCGTTCGCAAGTTAAAATACCTCACTTTTCGGATTCCCTCTCTCTCCACCCCCACCCCCCAGATGGTCGGATCCGGGAAACGACTATTTTCAAGTCAACCTGTTCGGGTCCCATACACGCCTGCCAAGTTTCATCGTCTTATTAGCGCATCAGGAAGTACCGAACTCGCGGGATCACTAGAAATTCGGACCCCCCACCCCCACCCCCCTACTGTGAACGGATCCGGTCCGGTTAGGTCAATCACGTATCTAGGGCTTGTGCTTGTTTTTTCCACCAACTTTCCTCCCGATCTCTCTACTCAAAGCGTTTCCAAAGATTTCCGATTCCCCCCTCCAGTTCTCCCAATGTTCCTTCTTTATATCAAGTTTCATTAAGATCCGATCACCCGTTCGTAAGTTAAAAATACCTCATTTTTCCGGATTCCCCTCCCTCCAGCCCCCCCCCCCGGATGGTCGGATCGGAGAAACGACTATTATCAAGTCAATCTGTTCCGGTCCCTGACATGCCTGCCAATTTTCATCGTCCTAGCACATCAGGAAGCACCGAACTCGCGGGATCACTAGAAAGCCGAATTCCCCCCCCCCTAACTCCCCCAAAGTGAGCGGATCCGGTCCGGTTATGTCAATCCCGTATCTAGGACTTGTGCTTGTTCTTTCCACCAATTTTCATCCAGATCTCTCTACTCGAAGCGATTTTTAAGATTTCCGGTTCCCCCCCCCAACTACCCCCCATGTCACCGGATCTGGTCTGGATTTAAAATGGGAGGTCTGAGACACAAGGTACTTCTGTATATCAAGTTTCATTAACATCCGATCACCCGTTCGTAAGTTAAAAATACCTTATTTTTCCGGATTCCCCTCCCTCCAGCCCCCCCCCCCCCCCCCAGATGGCCGGATCGGGGAAACGACTATTATCAAGTCAATCTGTTCGGGTCCCTGACATGCCTGTCAATTTTCATCGTCCTAGCACATTAGGAAGCACCGAACTCGCGGGATCACTAGAAATCTGGACCCCCCCCCAACTCCCACATAGTGACCGGATCCGGTCCGGCTATGTCAATGACTTATCTAGGACTCATGCTCATTCTTCCCACCAAGTTTCATCCCAATCCCTCCACTCCAAGCGTTTCCCAAGATTTCCGCCCCCCCCTCCAGCTCCCCCCAGAGTCACCGGATCCGGTTCAGATTTTAATCGGACCGTCTGGGGCACGAGCTCTTTCCAAATACCAAGTTTCATTAAGATCCGATCATCCGTTCGAAAGTTATAAATTCCAAAATATTCCGGATTCCCCCTCACTCCACTCCCCCCATGATGTTCGGATCGGGAAAGTGACTATTTCCAACTTAATCATTTGGGGTCCCTGATATGCCTGCCAAGTTTCATCGTCCTAGCTTATGTGGAAGTACCCGAAGTAGCAAAACCGTGACAGACATTACTAGCATTACAGAAGAATAATTAAAATAAGGTATGGTAAAAAAAAATAATAATAATAAAAGTAAGATGTAATTATGATTTTCTTTTTTCTTCTCTTTTTGATGGGGTGGTTTCCCCTGGGGTGAGGTGCAGGAAGGTAACGGTTAGTTTTTTGTTTTGTTTTTTGAGAGGTAAGGCTGAGTCTGAGAGTAGGAGCAGTGACCAATCTGCGCTTTATGTATAAACGTAAAGATTCTGGTTCTCGGCGTCCAGGAATGGACTGAGTGTTGTGATTAAGTGTGATTTATTTTTTATTTATTAATAAACCCATTGAACTTGAACTTGACAGACCGACAGACCGACCGACCGACCGACGGACGGACAGAAATTGCGATCGCTATATGGCACTTGGCCGAAGGGCAAGTCCCATAAAAAGCGCAATTCATTCAAATCTTGTACAGCGCTGGCCGGATCGTATTGGAATTTCTTCTGGATACACGTTTGGGGTTAACTGGTTAAAAAATATTCCAGAAGAAGGGTTGATTGGAGACATTTGTTCATTTCTAAAATTGTTCGGTACTGAAATAAGGACGGATGCAAAATGGAGCAAAAATCATAGCTTGGAAACACTATTTCGTATTTGGATTGGGTTTTCTGCAGTCAATGTTAACGGAAGTCATACAGATAGGGGTGATACTTGTACTCTTCATTCAGGTGTCCTTTAAGTTCGATAGCCAACGTGACAGTAAAGGGCGATTCTGGCGGTCTGGAAAGCTCCGCGAGTTTATGCGCCGGCTGTTCTTGCGACCTCGGCTAAAAGTCGCTTCGCTTTCCAAAGCTGTTCTCGCGCTCCGCAGGCACTTGGAAAGCGAATCCATTTCGCGAGTGGAAAGTGATTTCGTCAAGTCAGCGAGAAGTTGTAAAGGTGCAACGACTTTTTACTTGTTCTTGCGCTCGGCGGATTCTCGCTTTGCTTTTCGGAAAGCGAATCCAAGAGAAGCAAAATGCTGTAGGCTATTCAACTTTTTGCGAACATTTTATCTTCTATGTTTCTGGACTATATCTTCTTCTTCAAAAGAAAGACCTTCTTTCTCTCCGAAAAAGTAACTTTCGTTACTGTAAATTCCTTCTTTACCTCCCCCCTTGGCATCGAAACAAAGTAATTATTCGTAAGTTCGGTGTGCCAGACACCTCAGAGATATTACTAATGTTACACAGGAAGCTGGGGCTAGCACAGGTGTTAGTGTTTTTGTATGCATAGTTATTTTAGTATTTTTTCTTCCTTTCTTTTTCTTTATTGTACTCCACTTGTTTTTCCTTTGGAATTTGTGGGTAATAAATAAATTAATATTATTAAAACAAAAATTCACGTTCACGCAGCCCAGGTGCCGATCTCATGTTTCACTAGCCTCGGCTAGAGGGATATTTTCGTGTGAATGACTGTTGAGCTCGACAGAAGATGCCATCCACGCCACTGGATGATACCATCCATACGACAACGGGTGGAGACTGAGGAAGATGTCATCTTCCTCTATCCCAGAGCAAAATAACACTAGAGAGTAGCGCCAAGACTTAAAAAAGCGACACACACTCGAATAGCAGCGCCACTAGCACTACTAGCGATAGTGAACATCCCTACTAAAACTCAATCGGTCGTGCACCAGCGCTGGCTCCATATTTTGAACAGAGCACAAAAAATATGCAACCTCCCCAGTTTCCTCGATGTGTTCAGACCTCATCTTAGCTTTGCTAGAAATTTCTAGACCCGCAAGTTGTTTCGCCTTAAATGTCGCAAGAGTAGTGGGCAGCGCTATGGGTATGGCCCGTTTGCGAAGCAAGAAAAGCTTAGGTCTTGACGCTACTCCCTAGTGTTAATTTGCTCTGCTCTATCCGTTCATTTATTGATACTGGGGAATTTGATGCTTTTGTTGATGCTAAAATTATTTGAAATTACATTCAAGTTTGAAAGATCTTTCACACAATTATAGAATCCTTATTAGGGAATAGCGGAGTAATGGATCAACATATTTTCAAACCTGCTGAAGCGGTGGTTCGAAAACAAATTTTCGTGTTTCAATTTTGTTCAACGAACGTTTAAAGCTGGCAAGGTATCTATTCTAAACTTCCCCTTGTGTTATTTCCAACACCGAACACGACACGTTTTTTGAACGTAATGGATCATCGCCGAACATATTTACAATCGGAGGGATTTGGCAACGGAACCAAAACTTCTACTGTACCGAACTGTGCGATGGAAATAGAACGATGCAAAACTCCACGAATTTCATTTCGTTCCAGGTGTCCAATCCGATCCTGTCTTTTGCTGGAATGTCTAGCATACGTTGCGGTTTTTCACGACACCTGAATAATTTATTACTCGTTCACACTGCCGCATTATATGCGACAAGTCTTCTGGCCATCGAGTCTGCTCTCTGCCATGAAGTTTTGTAAAATTATTTGTTTTCATTATTTGAAAATTAAATGAACCTGAAAATTAAATTAAAAAATGAACCTGAACAAAAATTTTTGTTTGAATTTCCGATGTACAACAGGGTCTAGGCGAAAGCTCCACTGGCTACCCCCCTCCCTCGATACCAAACCCCCCTGGCACCCCCCCCCCCCGAATGCATTTCCCTCGAATGGATTTTCCCTAGACAAGCGAGCTACATGTAAACGCGTGACTGCGGCTCGCTGGCCGCTCGCCTCTATACATACTTTTCGTAAAAGTATATTTTTCTTTCCAAAACTGTATCAGCTAGACATGTCCAAGGGACTACTGACTGCGCCGGGGGTTGGGGGGAGTCGAGGCGGGGGTGTCGCCGGTAGTTTTAAAAGTCAGCTCGTCACCGTAATTGTATACCGACAATTATCAAACGGTACGCCTCAGAGAGAAAATAACACAATTGGCAAACACAGACTTGAAACTCAGGGTTGGTCACCAAAAGTAACTTCGTACACCCTGGAAAGTAACCCAAAAGTATCTCAAAGTAACCCAATGTAACCTAATGTAACCCGTAACTTAATGTAACCTAATGTAACCCAAAGTAACCCAATGTAACCTAATGTAACCCAAAGTAACCCAATGTAACCCAAAGTAACCCTGAGTAACCGAAGTATCCTGAAGTAAGCAAGTAACCCGTACACCCTGGTTCTTGGTGACCAACCCTAACTTGAAACTCTCATACGGGCCACTCCAAAAAGCACTGGCCTGTCTTAGGGTCTGGCCGGGACAACAATGTCAGTTCCTCCTACTCTTTTCCGATTTTTTTTGTAGTAAATGAATAAATACTGCCACCCCCTACGTGCAGTGATCTCTAAGGGTGGAGTTACACTGTCAGAAGTTTCGAAACACGGCCGAAAAAAAGATCTGCTGACTTTTTTGTTTGTCGTCATGACATCGGAAAAGTCAGCAGATGTTTGTCCAGTACTTCCTGGCAGTTACTGTTATGCATAATGTGTAGGCTAATGCTTAACGTTCGCAGAATAATATTTTTTAGTTTCCCGAGAAAATATAATCTATTATATAAATATAACATAATTGAATCATAACAGACAACCTTCCCAGTGTTATCTGTTAAAACCGCGCATCCTTGTGTTATCTGTTATGAAACTTCTGACAGTGTAGTTACAATGTATAAATTTATTAGATAAACTGGAAACGAACTACCAGCCCTCTCAACCTCGTCCTATAATACTGACATCCCTCGCCACTATTCTTAGTCCCAAGAGCGACAATAAATCAGGGCGTTCCAGTCCAAAAGAGCATTAGCAATGGGACGGTAGCGAAAGTTATTTAGAAATCCTCTGTAACCTCGCCAAATGACAGACAACCGACAAAATCATTAGCAGCGAACAACCAAGAGGGAAAAAGATTAACGAGCAAAAAAAGGGCGGACAATTTAAAGAAGGAACTTGGCCCTCGAAAAAGAGACCGAGTGGGACAAAGCCGGAACGAAAAACGTGCTTCGCTGATCCGATAATAGTTGCGTTTTTGCAGATACCACCACGGTAACTGGATCTGCAATTAGTCGTTTTTGCAGTTACCGTGGTATCTGATATACGGTTGCTCTGCAAAACACAATTGCCGAAACTGCGTTATCCCAAAAGAAAAACTGATAACCAGTCACGTCACTAAGTCCCAAACTCCTTACCCACCAATTTGACAAAACTTGATGAAAGTGAGATGGCTTTTTCAGATACCACGATAACTTACCAGATACCACGATAACTGCAAAAACGTCTTTTGACCATGGTATCACATACCACGATAACTGAAAAAACGACTTTAGACCGTATATCAGATACCATGGTATATGCAAAGACGCAACTAATGACTCCCAGACTCGAAAGCTCCAGGAAAGGGCGTGCTTAGAACCGCTCTGCAGCGCGTAACACGTGACGTCACAATGGTAGACAACCAATCAGCTGGTACTCTCGAAATTTCTTCTCCGAGGCTCTACTGCGATATAGCTGTTTTTGTAGAGGTAACAAAATTGTGATATTCCGCGTAGCGCCTACCCTCTGCTCGTTTGCATCGGGCAGGGTATCGGGAATTTACTAGACTCTGCTCCGTCGTTTTACATAGATAGGGAGACGGAGGTTCTGGTGCTTATTTATTTTTGGTATAAGTGCCTATTATGCCTGAGCCCCACGGGAAAATATACGGTGTCGCAGATCCATTTGTGGCTGTCCATCAACGCCGACCCAAGTTTATTTTTTCTTTAGACACGGAGTCATATTAATGCTTCTGTTTAGGATTGTTTAGTTTGGACTGTTTTTTTTCTCCTTCTGTTTTGTCTTTTTACCGCAATATTTTATATGGGTAAAGCTGATAACATAGTTTCGTCGACGATCTAAAATTTAAAAATTAAATCCATATAAAACCTGAATAAATATGACTTTTGTTTTACGTCCTAACCATTCTGTACCTACTAGAAAGATCTTAAGTTTTATGTATATATAATATATATTTTATGTATTATAAATAAGCCAATTTTATTTTCCCGCCAAAATCGACCACCTCGACAGTTATTGCGATCCCGCAAACACTTTATGGGATCGCAGAAAGACGCCTTATGACGTTTGTTTTCTTTGCAAAATCGAAGTTATTTTTGGAATCAAATCCCGTTGCCAAGCTAATCATCGCAAAAAACCTTGCAAAATTCCATCGCTTACATTTCATTACCTCCTGTTTCTATCCCAATATTTATTTATCTTTTGTTTTATTGCTTTAAAAATATTCTTGTTGATCTCGTCTTGCCAAGTTCCGATCCTCGTTTGTCAGTACCCGCCTCCACTCCGACGAGGTCAGACGGACCGAATGGCGGAAAACTTTAACAGAATTTTCAGATCTCACAATTTGAGTGACTGGTGACAGTGCTATCTTGGTGCTATTTAATTTTCAAGATTAACAGGGTCGATGGATAGAGATAGCACAAACCGCATCCACACCGACAATTCAACGGAAGAGTTAAATGAAATAAAGTTTTTTTTTACAAATCGACTTTCGTGGTTACACAACCAAATTTGCGGTTGTTGTAAAAAAAAAAAAAAATCTCTGTGTCAATACACATATTAATGCTTCTGTTTAGGATTGTTTAGTTTGGACTGTTTTTTTTTCTCCTTCTGTTTTGTCTTTTTACCGCAATATTTTATATGGGTAAAACTGATAACATAGTTTCGTCGACGATCTAAAATTTAAAAATTAAATCCATATAAAACCTCAATAAATATAACTTTTGTCTTACGTCCTAACCAACTCTGAAATAAAGTTTTTTTCTGAAGTTTTTATAGTGTCTGAGGTTTTATGCAAATATCAAAGAGACTTGAGGGGAGGAAGTATATTTTAAAGCTGGTCTGAAAGGGGGGGGGGTAACAGATCTGATCAGCTGTAAGGAAGACAACCTGCCACTGGGGCAGAGAAGGCGGTATACTTGGAGGGCCAGGGGTCCGTCCGGTTTTTAATCATGTCGAATGTGTTGTAGTATGAACTTCAAACATAGTGTCTGAGTGAACTTCGATTTGAAATTTTTAGAGTGAATAGAACGGGAGCCAATGAAGAATGTGCAGCGTCATGGGGAATAGAGGTTTTGGCAATATAAAACGCGAGGTTCCTAAGGCTAGCCCATAAGGATAGTTTCTTATAGGGGGTATTTCTTTTGTTTGTGTTTCTTTTGCATATATTTTCATCTGCCATGGCCCTGCCCTTAGCGTAAATAAAATAATAAAGTATTATCTAATCTTATCATTCCGGAACGAGCCCAGTCTGCGACCGCCAGACCCTCTTCTGTCCACGATTAGACTGCGGACACACAATCGCGATATCCCTGCCTTAATTTCTAGACTTTCATCAGCATCGGCCAAGAAAGTATTTATCGGCCAAGAAAGTATTTATCAATTTGTATTCATCGTATGAAACTGATCACGGTCATAAAGCTCCCGACAGGAATCCCGATCCGCGACAGATCTTCATCGTCGGGGATTTTTCTTTACTAGCCAATCCATGCTCCCGGTTGGCCAGAAAGTAGGGACCAAGCTCATTAGGACTAGTTCCAAGAAAAAAAAGTTGAATGGGGAAGGCAGAATACCGGAACTTGATGGTAAGACCTCAGAGAACCATGGTGACAGGTATGTGTGGTTCCATGTAAGCAGTGGTGTAAAAATAAAACAAAAAATTGACTGTTCAGCATAGAATGTATGTTCGTAACGGGTGGTGGTAGGATGGATGTCTGGTGGTGGTGATGGAAACAAGAATTAAAGTGGAGCTAACATCTTTAACGGTTCACCAGTGTCTCTCCCAGTGCCAGCGACATCACTAGCCCCAGCTAGAGTTCGGCTAGTCAGTCCCCGTCACTAGCATTGTCAAACTTACAAAACATGAACACTATGTCTATGTTTGAAACTTCAGGGATTTATAATTTTCCCTGTATGCTAGGCCTATCCGGCCTCCCGAATCCACCTCGACGAAAACAGATTTATGGAATCCGTAAGTAAGTAAGCAAATTTTATTACCCATCAGGGTTCGAAAGCCGGCTTGAGGCTGAAGAGCACCCTTGCCAAGAAGGGCCGACATATAGCTCTAATAAAATGTAGCTGACGTATCCGTTTTCCAGTGTCAAATATGACACGATAGTGCACAAAAAAATAAAACAAGAGCTGTAAGCTCATATGGCACTTGCATGGGTTGAGATGTAGTGTTTGATCAAAAGTACTTTTAAGGTTACCTTTGCGGTTCAGATGCGCACTTTAAAGGAGCTAGATTCCGATCTCCCCAGTCTGAGCCGGTCACGTATTTTCCGCCCCCCCCCCCCCATTGTTGTCGAATCCGGTCCAGACATGACAAAGATCACCAGAGACATATCCTCTGATCAATTATCAAATTTCACTCAAATCCGATCAACCGTTCCAAAGTTACGAATGACTCAATATTCCGGATTCCTCTCCCGCTACTCCCCCCACGACTATCGGATCATGTAAATTTGTATTTAAAAGTCAGTTTGATCGGGTCCCTGATTCGCCTCCCAAGTTTCGTCGTGAAAATCCCCAAAACCGCAATTACCGGAATTCCGGGAAACTCCCCTCCACCCCCCCCCCTAGTGTCCGGATCCAGTCCAAATGTATAAACGATTTATCCGGAGCAGATGCTTGTTCTCCCCAGCAAGTTTCACTCCGATCCCTCCATTCTAACCGTTTCTCGAGATTTCCGCCCCCCCCCAACTCCCCCATAGCTGTCGAATCCGGTCCGGACTTGAAATGGGACATCAGAGGTATACCATTTATACAGTTATTAAGTTTCATTCCAATCCGATCACCCGTTTGAAAGTTACATACTACTCCAGTTTTCCGGATTCCCCAGCCCACCACTCCCCCCCCCCAGGTGGTCGGATTGGGAAACTGATTATTTCCAGGTTAGTCCGGTCGGGTCCCTTATGCTCCTACCGAGTTTCATCGTCCTAGCACATCTGGAAGTACCCCAACTCGAAAAAGTGTTGTAAAAACTACTTAATTTTCATGATTCCCCGGCCCACCACTCCCCCCCAGATGGTCGGATCGGGAAACTGATTATTCCCAGGTTAGTTTGGTCGGGTCCCTGATTTTCCTGCCAAGTTTCATCGGCCTAGCACATCTGGAAGTACCCTAACTCGCGATCACCGGACCGACCGACCGACAGACGGAAAAGTGATCGGTATATGGCACTTGAGCGAAGCTGCAAGTGCCATAAAAAAAGATGGAAAAAAATAAAAAGGCAATGATGAAACCACCCCAAACAATTTATTGAAAGAAATACACGCTGCAAATATGTTTTTTTACTTTTTATTATAAATTTTTATTCTTATTTTCTTGTCACGGTCTATTACGCGCTTGCTCACCCGCATACTTTCAAACCACGCCACTACATGATCCCATGGTCATACCGAGCGCTGAACTGAACTCACGAAATGGAGATGATCTAGATACTGCAAATGCTAGAATGCTTTCATCGTTGACTGTGCTAAACGGAAACGTCAGCTGATTTATTGAAGCGATATTTCGACCCTTCTTGGCAAAGGTCCTCCTCGCAGTCAGCTTGGGCTGAAGGTGAAATAATATTTACAGAATGCTTTCGATTTTACTCCTTTAAACAACAGATGTTAAAGTAGAAATGAAACCTCTTACCCATTGACCAGGACAGGCTGATTCGTACATCGTTCTGAACTCCTTACACATATCCACTTTAGAGTCGTTTTTGTCTAAACACTGCCATAGTTCATCTCGAGCGTCCCAGCACTGTTGCCGTTTTTCCTTATCCGGAAACGACATTTATTCTGCAAAAAAGACAAAAAAAAAATAAAAAAATAAAAAAAAATAAAATAAAATGTGTGCGCAAGGGCTCGCACGTGGAGTATGAAAGTTTTTAACGCAAAAACAACCCATCGGCTTGTCCGTTATGTGTTTTTTAGATCCTGAATTGAATTGAATGAATTACGGTAGGCTACCTCTAGTTTCTATTTACTTTTCGTGCGGTGCTCTAGGATGTATCGCGTAATAATAATCTCAGCCGAACGAAAATCACAACGATTTTCGTCTTCCTAACTCAAACTGTTGTCAAGTTAAGCCCCGTCTGCATTACCGTAAACCGACCGTTTTACGGACGGTCCGTAGCCGCAAAAATGTGGTCTTCATTAGGTCCGTAACCGCAAAAATATGGTCTACATTAGTCCCAAATAGGTGAATCTTGGGTTAAAATTTAAAAAACAGTTTATATGTGACTTGAAAAACAGTTGAAAAACAGTTACATGGGACTTTGACAAAAAAGCAGTCTTCACTACGTCCGTTTTACGGTTACGGAGGGGTCAGTACCGCCGTTTTACGGCTACGGCCGTCCGTAGAGAAAAACCCGTCTTCACTGCCGTAACGGTCAAACGGTCGACCGTAAAACGGTCGGTTTACGGTAATGCAGACGGGGCTTAACTCAAACTGTTGTCAAGTTACGAAATATAAGCTACTGGCCAATATGGGCCTTGATGCCCAAGAACCGGAAGGGGGGGGGGCAAAACATCCAAAAGTTGGTTCTAGACCATGTTCTCTGCAGTTATGCAAAGTTCCATCGTCCTATCTTAACCGTTGTCAAGTCATGAAGATGACTCACTGGGCAACCTGGGCCCAGGTGCCCATGAACGTGGAGGTTGGGGGTAGGTGCAAATCCAAAATGCAATTTCATACACTAGGGCCTGTGGGTACACGAAATCTTAACGTCGTTTAAAAACCGGAACTTAAGTCACGGTACAATTTGAGTCATATTGCCCCTGAACTGAAAGTGTATGTAGGGGCGGGACCCCCCAAAACCACATCTACGCACTGAAATTAATAGTTGCATTTTTGCAGATGCGAAATTGCGCTTTTCGAAGTCCCAAAAGAAAAACTGATATCCAGTCACATCACTAAGTGTCAAACTTCTTTCCCACCAATTTGACAAAAACTGATGAAAGTGAGATGACTTTTTCAGATACTACGATCAGATACCACGGTAACTGGCAAGATACCACGATAACTCCAAAAACGCCTTTTGACCGCGGTATCAGATACCACGATATCTGCAAAAACGCCTTTTGACCGCGGTATCAGATACCACGATAACTGCAGAAACGACTTTAGACCTTGGTATCTGCAAAAACGCAACTAATGAGTATGCCAGGTTTCAAGGCTGATAACTTGTTATCTGTTCACCAACGTTCACGAGTTACTGGGACAAAAGGTGAAAACCGAATACCGAAAATCGGCCAAGAGCGACCGCAGGAGTGGATTTGTCCAAGTTCAATGTGAATTCGGGATTTGAATAGTCAAACAAAGGCTTGTAACAAATATTCAGAAAACAATCCTTTGCCCTTCGTAGTGGATTGTTCAAGTTCAATTCACAAGAAAGAAAAGAACTTAAGCCCCGTCTGCATTACCGTAAACCGACCGTTTTACGGCCGACCGTTTGACCGTTACGGCAGTGAAGACGGGTCTTTCTCTACGGACGGCCGTAGCCCTAAAATGGCGGTACTGACCCCTCCCGTAACCGTAAAACGGACGTAGTGAAGACTGCTTTTTTGTCAAAGTCCCATGTAACTGTTTTTCAACTGTTTTTCAAGTCACATATAAACTGTTTTTTAAATTTTAACCCAAGATTCACCTATTTGGGACTAATGTAGACCATATTTTTGCGGTTACGGACCTAATGAAGACCACATTTTTGCGGCTACGGACCGTCCGTAAAACGGTCGGTTTACGGTAATGCAGACGGGGCTTTAGTCACGAGCAAGATAGCTGCACGTCGAAATCTGTCAAGAAGGAAGGAGAGCACACCAGAACAGGGCTAGTGTCTCTCAACTCTAAAGGAAGAAGAAGACGAAATAGTTATATCTAACTTCCCAAATTTCGAACTCAAGTCAGCCATACTAGTTGCGTTTTTGCATGGTACCTGGTACCAAAGTAACTTGATCTGCATTTAATAATTCACCATTGTTACCATTGTATGTGATACAATTGCTGAGTTTGCGCTTTTCGAACCCCCCAAAAACACTTAATATCCAATCACTCGCTAGTACCAATGTCCGTTCCCCAATGTACCATTGGTACCAATGTCTACTAATGTCTTTCCCACCAATTTGACAAAAATCTAGGCTCTTGTGTTGGTGACGATGAAAGCGAGATGACGTATTCAGATACGACAGTCAGTAGTCGCGTTCGTTGCACTCCGGTCTGGTTCTGGTGTTTAGTCACCAGTGTCCGGTTCTTTGCTTATAACGCGTTTTTTCGTTCACCAGTGAGTTGATGAAAACTTGCTAACTCCTCGCTACAGCGGGGCTCACGAGCAGGTTCTGGTTAGTCCGCACCGGTGGGCACTAACCAAACACTGGTTAGTCCGAAAACGGATTTTAAGATCGGTGAGTAGTCACCGGTGAGTGCAAAAACGCGTTATAGGAAGCACCAGTGAGTAGACACCGGACAACGAACGCAGCTAGTTACTACGGTCAGGACCATGGTGTCTAAGTACAAGACATCAGGTAAGCGAGATGACGTATTCAGATACGACAGTCAGTTACTACGGTCTTAACCATGGTGTCTAAGTACAAGACACCATGGTATAACGGAGACCATGGTATCTGCAAAAACGCAACTAATGTATTTTTTTACTCATGTAACAAATTCCGAGTCCAAGGATGGACATAGAGAGGAAATTCGTGTCTGAACTCGAACTTGTACACATTTACCTTCGTCGCTGCCAACAAACAGCGATGCTTGGCCTCGATGAAACGACACGTTTATACTATCACTCTCACACTGACTCAACCAAAGGACCCATCACAACTGTTCCAATGAACGATCTTAACTTAGAGCACGAGAGACAAATGATATGCAGCGCCACCTATTTTTAGACAAGAAAAAAGCGATTCCAGCGTCGTTGACAAGTTCGTTTATTTGGCTGGAAATCATTTTTAGCATTGCAAAGGAGTGCCAACTCTCCAGATAAAATATTTATTTCTTTACCCAACGAACATGATGTGTTCAACCACCGTAAAGGTGTCTCAAGAAACTGCATACAGCGTACTTTCGCCATTACCCCCCGGAGTCCAAGGACGAAGTTTCCCCGCGTTTTTGTTTGTCCCGGGTCTCACTACCCAGTATTCTTGCGAGTCACACGGACTGTGAATGCTCCGACTATCATCACCATCACAAAAAAGTAACTCCTTGGTAGTGTTCCAGCTACTTATTATTAGTTACGATCGTTACTATTTTTGTTATTATTGCCGTTCCGGAGCCCGCCGTAATATGTAAATTGGCTCCTCCTACTTATTATTTTCGTTCTTCGACTGTTATGATCGTTACAGTTTATGCTACTTATGATGGTCGCGAGCAGCGTAAGTGATAATAACTATCGGTTCTGCAGGAACTCCCGTGAGAGTGATGACGTTTGTTCGCGTTATTATTATTTTCGTTCCAGAGAGCGTGATAACCGAGGTGATAACTATCACATCACGCTACGGGGGTCGCCCCTCCTCTTATCATCGTAACTTGTAATAACTTCACTGGAACGCTACCCTTATCAGATTCGATAAACTGTCGAGAAATACTGAATTTGAGAAAAAGGCGCAGACTATGTTTTATAGTGTCCGATTTTGTTGTTGTAAATACTGTAAATAAAATAAAGTGGATCACACCTTTCACAGGCGAACTGCAAGTTACTTCTGGACCAACTAACAAATAAACTGTTACATCTGACAACACCTGTTACTAAAACTGTTACATTAAACGGCGCGGCTTCGGGGTCTAGGTTTGGTACATATATGATACGGTCGGCTAATTTTAGAAGTTTTTTTTATCGTGCTAACAGACGGACGGACGAGCAGACAGACAGAAACTAGAGAACGGTCGAGCCTGTACGGTGATATTAAGCAAAGAAATTGCATGAGGTCCCTAAATGAATCTAGCAAGGGGCTGCTAGGCCTCGTCGACGAGGGCCCTTACAAATAGGGCCGAAATGTCTCTGAGGAACAACGTATCTGGCTTTTCCATTTTGCGTCAAAGCAAGACAAATAAGCATCAGAACCTCCGTCTCCCTTTCTCTGTAATGCGACCATGCGGAGTCGAATTAATCCCTGTGCCCTGCCCGATACAAACGAGCGGAGGGTAGGTGCTACGCGGAACATCGCAATTCGTTAAATCCACAAACAGCTATATCGCAGTAAAGCCCCGAAGAAGAAATTTCCAAATTAAAAGCTAATTGGTTGTCTGGACGCGCTGCAGAGCGGGTCAGCGCGCCTCCTGCACTAATTCATCTGATATGCGGAACAGCGAAGAGAGAAGTAGACGGCAGCAACTCAAAGCCCAGCAAATACCTCTAGCTCAGCTCAGTTTTGTCAGCGTATCCATAGTCGCTGCATGGGACCAAAGACGGAGGTTCTATTGGCTTATTTGTTCTTGGCCAAAGCAAGAGGAGTATTTACGTCGAATTATTTCAAACCAGCACAAGAAGGGTTTTCGCGATATTATGGAACCACTTTCCAGCGAGCGAAGCGCATCGCGAATGTAAACTTGTGAATTTGTGAACTTATTATCAAAATTTCTTTTATAATGTTATTATTGTTATGTCTTATATATTGGAATTCAACACAGAAAAATGCAAGGTCATACACTTCTGACACAACAACCCCAAGCATCAGTACCTTATGACCCAAAACTCTGGGAGTCACCACACACTCGAGCCTGTCCAGGAGGAGAGAGACCTTGGGGTCATTGTTGACTCCCAGTTGAAGTTCAGCTCCCACTCACAGCACATCACAGCCAATGCTAGCAGAGCCCTAGGCATCATCAAACACAGTATCACCAGCAGATGTAAACTGGTAATCACCAAACTCTACAAAGGATTAGTAAGACCTAGATTGGAGGTAGGGACTTTACTGGCTACCCCTCGATTCAAAAAGGACAAGGCAGCTCTTGAACAAATCCAACGAAGGGCCACCAAGCTGATCACCGGTATGGAAAATAAGACCTACAGTGAACGGCTGAAGGAACTCAACCTCCCCTCCTTAGTATACAGACGGAAACGCGGGGACATGATCCAGGTGCACAAACTTCTCTCAACCAATCACGAAAATGAGATCCTGGAGATTGACCCCTCCCACAAAACACGAGGACACCCTAAACGAATCCGCAAACTTCACGCCAGAACTGGAGCAAGATGCAACTTCTTCTCGAACCGGAAAGTGAACCTCTGGAACAACCTCAAGGAGGACACTGTTGCTGCTGAGTCAACAGATGCTTTCAAGCGACATCTGGATGGTGAGTGGCGAGATGCACCGTGGAAATTCGACTGGGAAGCACCGGAATCTTCCACCAGAACATAACCATCAACAACAGTCATCACAAGGAGTGATTCAACGGGATCAAAAATCCTTTTTTCACTCCAAGCTGTGATTTAAGGTAATTTAAGGTAATGAACCACTCATTTCAGACTCTGATGTACCAAACCAAAACAATTCATGACAGCATATGAATAATATCAAACGGATAAAGATGGCATGTGTTTCTATCACTCTATAAGATATGCATCGCCCTTTTGCTGATTTTTCTAATCATCTAGTAGGATAAGGCAAGCCCTTTCCATAGAGGATAGGGGAGAGTCGAGTAGTATGACATAGTCTCGGAACTATCGGTTCTATTGGTTTTATTCATCTGTGCTTGCAGCAGCTAAGAAACATCTACTATACGAAGGAGAAAACAACCTCTAAAAAAAAATTAATTACTCAATCAGAACTCATACTAAAAAACATACTTTTTTACCCTCAAAGTAATTTTTTGTATCTTAACATGAACTCCCATGTGGATATGGTGCTATAACATAGGATAACCATTTCTTGCAGGGACCTAGGTAAGGTAAATCTGAAATCTGAAATCTGAAATCGTTTATTGACAAACCAACTTCGTAGCTTTCTTCAGCAGAAGATGCTATTTAATTGTCATAAGCAGCTGAGAAACTGCTGGATATTCACACAATTTAGGAGGAAATACAGATCCCATAAAAAATGGGGGAGTCGGGCAATACAACACATTTTTTGTCGGCTTGTATCACATGTGTAATAGTACCCGACTGACCTTTTGACAGATAAGATTTCTATTGTATCTGGATGATTCTGTTATTCTTCGGTAATATAAGTATTGAGACTCGTAATATGCAATAAAAATGTACAAAACCTTTGTTTTTTGGGTTCAGTCACCAATGGGGGCTGGAGGGAGAGGAATCGCTTTGGAACCATGGTTCCTCATGGTTCCAAATTTTTGTTTTTTTTAAATGAAAGTTTCTGCTAAGTGAAATATAATGAGGAAGCACAAAAATTAAAGATTTGTCATACTGAACCCAGGGTGTGTCATACAATCCTTAACCGGCAGGTAGTATGACACAGTCAGGGGCGTCCAACACCTTCCTAATAGGGGGGGGGGGAGCGCGGCTTCAGAATTTTACCAGAATTTTTCTGAGATCACTGTTTTCTACAGCTCAACAGCAACATTTTCACCATTATCATCAATATTATGTGCACATGGACGGAATAAAAAACAGATGCAAAAGGTTGGTGATCCTGTATTTTAGTTATTGTCTGATAAAAAAAGGAGGTTATAATAAGCTATTACTGTGTTTTCAAATGCAGCTAAAATCTGCAAGATGAAAGTTACATTTACTCCAAGTCAAGAAGGAACATGATTGATGAGATGAGATAGGTTTTTTAAACAGTCAGTGAAAAAGACAACTTATTACTATTAGGCTAATTTTAATTAAACACCATGTCCATAAACAGAAAAACAAACATGATAGAGTTCCTTGGCATGTTGCAACTTGTGTGGCACGAACAATAAATCTAGTTGTGGGGGTTCAAGTTCCCCTTTGAGCGTTACACCTGGGAAAAGGGAACAAAACAACCTTCCTCCTTCAAATGTCTCAATCATCATCCAAAACATGAATGGCCATTGGGTTCGGCTTTCGTCGATCCCTTTTGGCCTCAAACATACCTCGTTCGTTCCAATTTGAATAAGTTGCCGTTTGAAAGCCCGACGAAGGCCATCACAGAGTCAACTGATTTGTGAAGAACAAATAAATGCAAAGAGATGTCATCTTGACAGTCAATCGCAGAAGGATATTATTCAAAATCCAACAGTTTTGATCATTCCAATTTAACAAAATTCTTCAATTTAAGCTATTCTATTTGGTATCATCTGGTATTTGCCGATCATTTGATTTGTCGGAGCATCCCGTGTTTACAATCATCAATATTGGAAAACTGTGATCAAGCTCTAGAACCAGAAATTGGTTAAGCTATGAGTTTTCTCACTTTCATCGCTAAGCGGTTTTGATCCACCATTTTCTTCTGCCAGTTTCAGCAACGAAAATTTAATAAGTTATTTATTTTGTCTTTAACTTTCTCTATAATCTTCAGTCATGATGGCAACAAAGAGGAAAATGGATGACTCCTTCGGAGCTGCAAAAAGGCGCACAATGAACTGGAATGACGTCCAGATAGGGGGAGGTTTGTATTCTTTCTGTTTTAAACCATCCTTTATTTATTGTTCAGAGTCATTTAAGTTGAATCCTCCTCTGTGAGCTTTGTTTATTTTATTCAGTTGATCCAAGCATCTGCTCGATTCTGCTGAATTTTGAATCTACCCCCTTCTCAGTTTCAACAAAAAAGGAGGATCGCAAGGAGAATTGAGATATAATACAACTTTTGTTGCCTAACAGTGAATGGTCACAAACTAAAACACAAGACTGATTACCAAGCAACTTGCAAAATACTACAGGAGGGGTACCTGACCTCGTTTTTTACGCAACGTCGAATTCTGCCGCGAAAATGCTGAAATGAACTTTCCATGCTATCCTGACAGTCAAGAAGCAAAGTTAGGATAGCCACAAAAACACCTAGTGGCAAAAATCGGCGATTTTGTTGTAATGAATGCATGAATTGCTGTGAATTTTCTTTATCAGTTTTACCTATCTAAAACATCTCCAAAAAATATTTTAAAAATAGCATTGAATTCAGGACAAAATTGTCTATTTTATAAGGCTAACAGTAAGATGTCCTAGCTATTTAATATTATTTCTTAATATTCAATGTAAATTTAGATGTAAAAAAAAGTAGTTGAACTTGCCTACAAAAATTTGTTGATACTAAGGAGGAAAAGTCAGCAGCCTATAGCAGCAATAGGTCTATTGGACTATAACCTTGATGATCATATTCATATTTTCTCATCTAACTCACTTACTGGGGCTCCCCATGCACTCAAAACCAGCTCAAAATCACCCATTTTCATAGAATTTCATTGAAGCACATAGTTCCAAGCTGGTCACTAGATGGACAAAACCCTAAAGTCAATGGATGAACATAGGCATTTTCTTATGTAAAATACTGTTTTCTAAAGAAGATTTAAGATGCTTAGAGACAAGATAGAGAGGTGATTTTGGCCTCAAATCAAAGCTAAAAGATAGGAGAATCACATTCTGATCTTCAAAAGCTCAGGTTTGATTATTTTTTTTTTTAGTGGCTACCCTAGCAAAGTCTGATTTGTATTTTCAACAGTTATGTCCCAAAATATTACAGTTATTTGTCTTTTCTTTGTTTTGAACCTGGTTTGAAAAGGGATTTTCTGGTTATTAGCTATATTACCTCTTTCTTTTTCATCACTTTGCAAGCAGTCTGACCTCATGTAAGAAAGGGTGAAACTGTTTGAAGATAAAAATATGTTTAACTAGAAATATTGAAGTAATACTTATTTTCCCAACATGTAAACCATTCTATTAGCTTCACTCTAGTATTTTTGTCATGTTTTTTTTGGTTCCTTTTTAAGCCAGATAGATTTCACTAAATAAATATTTCTCTGGAAATTTGAAATTTTGTCTGAGGTTGGGTACCTCTCCTGTAATCAAAACAAAAATGCTAGTAAGAGTAGCATTTCTTGGTCGGGCGCTAGCAGCAACTGGTTAGTTCAGTGCCTGGATTTATCTGCTGCCCGACTACCGCTGCTCGTACCCTACCATATAAAAAATGGTATCTGCCTTTAATTTTCTGCAGAGTCGTCACTGAGGTTTTGCACTGTGCAAATGATTACACTTATAGGTTCGAACTGAAGACAACTGTCAACAAATGATAACAGATGATGCAGCACCAGAACTTGAATGTATTTTGTCTTTCATTGTTAGATACATTCAATTCAATGGATATCTCTAGATAGATTACCTTGCTGCTCAATAACATTAGGAAGTAGAAGTATTTTCAAAATTTATTGAAATTTCAAAACATACAATTTTCAATTTTTCCTTTTTTTGTAAATAGATGGCTAAAACAGTTGGCTGTTAACATGCTTATTATTTGATATCACTGTATTGTTTATTACTGATATCATGTTGTTATTTCCCTTTCCATTTGACTGTTTGATCAGCAATAAACAGAACCAAGATAATCTAGAGAGTTGTTCAAATAAGCATACCTCTACTGTACTTTGCCTAGCCATTAAGATAAGGAGTACTAAACAGGGGCATATGCTCTGGAATGTTAACATATCTTGGCATTTTTTTAACTAAAGAATCAAATCTGATAATAACAGATTTGCTTTTGTAGTCTTGTACATCTACCTTAGTTCCTTTAGCTTCATTTGCATCAAAAGATATCATTGTGCATAGTCAGTAATTATTTTGGTTCTGGTGGTTTTGTTTTTCTTGTCACTCACTGGAAATCTGAAAGTATTCAGCTTTTCTATCATTAAGGCTTGAGAGCAACTTTGATTTGAACAGTGAACAAAGTATGTAGTTGGTAATATTAGTTTTAATTTACAGGATACTGATTCGCTCACCACCGTCTAGTTTTATGATTCCCCTGTTTTTGCCTAGTTAAGATCTTTTCCTTGCCATGCCTGCTTTTCCCGATTGCTGTTGATATAAAAATTCAAATAACAGCCTGTAGGGTGGATCTTGCTGAGCTTGATCCTGGACATGAGGGCATTTTTGCAAGCTATGATTAATGCTTTATATCTTTGTGTTTTCAGATATAATCTTTGTCAAGTGTCTCATCCCTACTCCTGTTGCTGGACTTGTTATCGGAAAGGGTGGTGAAACCATTGAGAAACTACAGACTGAAATTGGAATGAGAATTCGTCTTTCTAAGTCTGATGATCTCTACCCAGGTAAGTTGGACTTGTCTTTTTGCTGTGAGTAAGTAAGAACTTTTTTCTCCTCCATATTTGTCTTCAGTTTGGCCATGATAGAATCAATAGAATGGAGATTGAAAGCACAAATCAGATGGTTACATGCAATCTTGATGTAGGTGTTATTATGCCTGTCATGCCTTCATTTCTGTGCTGATTTACAATGTGGATTGATTGATTGCTTCAGCCTGCTAAAGTGGTTGACACAATACAGAGTTATGATAGGTGAAAACAAAGCCACAGGATGTTCAACCAGTATCCAGATCTTCATAATTTGTTTATATCTGAGAGAGGACTGCATTTGCTTGATAATCATTAATCTCTTTAGCTTACTGATTCATTGTGGTTCTTTTTGGTTCCTGGCATGTCTCCTTGAGATTTAGTGGGAAAATGAATGCTAATCATTGATTCTCACAGACATGCATATATATCTCTGTGGAACATGGCATTGTAACATGTGGAGTTTTGTATGGAGGGTAACAGTAGGCAATGCAAGTGTTCCACAGTTAGGTTCTGTGACAAGTTAGTAGGACCCTCAGTTTTGTTTGAAAGAAAATGGAGCACTTCTGATTTTATAGAGCCTGCCATGCCTTTGTTTCTGTGCTGTTTTACAGTATGGATTGATTGATTGCTTCAACCTGCAAATGTGGTTGACACAATACAGAGTATGATAGTTGGAAACAAAACCACAGGATGCTCAACTAGTATCCAGATCTTCATAATTTGTTTCTATCTGAGAGAGGACTGCATTTCCTTGATAATCATTAATCTCTTTGGTTTATTGATTCATTGTGGTTCTTTTTTGTTCCTGGCATGTCTCTTTGAGATTGAATGGAAAAAATGAATGTTAACCATTCATTCTCTCAGACGTGCTTATATATATGTGTGGAACATGGCATAGTAAGCAACATTTGGAGTTTTGTATAGAATGTAACAGTAGGCAATGCAAGTGTTCCACAATTAGGTTCTGTGACAAGTTTGCAGACCCTCAGTTTTGTCTTTAAGAAAATGGAGCACCTGGGATTTTATAGAATGTATTTACATCAACCTTACTTTTTAGCATTGATGAATTCCCCTTACCCCTTCCAAGATCAGCAGTGAGTGACTGAGGCGAGGCACAGTCCTCACAAGATCTATGTTCTTTCATACATGTGTTTTGTTCTTTGTTTGCCTTCAGTCACTGTTTATCGAGATATGAGTGGTCCCTGCTTTAAGAAACATTGCTAGTAGATACAGTGTTGTATAACAAACTGTTCTATCTGGTTTTCTACTCCAGTTGGCAAGCCTTGATTGATTTCTGCCTTAGTTTTGCCATCTGAGATTCCTCTGTCTTTTCTGATGTCTTTCTTTTATGTGATGTGTATTTGACACTTTGAACAAAGTGAAATATGTTTTTTGTATCCCAATTGATTTATGTATTTTTTACCATGTATTTTAACCTTTCAGGAACGAATGATCGTGTTTGCATCATGAAAGGGACCATTGAACAGCTAACTCAGTTCATTCGCACTTACTACATGGATAATTTGCTAGCCATTGAAGCTCGGGAACACAAAATGCAGAGAATGGATCAGCCAAATGATCGTTATGAGGTTCATGAAGATGATTTTTCACTTTCCTATAGGCTAGAAATTTGCATTGTTTTTTGGCAAATGGTTTTCCAACATCTGGCTAAAAAAAAGTGTTGCAAATAGAAAGTACTTCTGCTAAAAATATAATAAGGTGCCTTTGTGTAACTTAACCCACTTCTTTGTTGTAATTGTTATAGTATACTGATCTCTTTCTTTCACCTAATTAGTAGATCATGGTGTCAATTTATTGCTTTGCCACTATATGACTTATGACCATATGACTTTATTTTATGAATTTGGTATTTCAATCTTCTTTCTGGAATTTTGTGTGACGGAACAGAATGTTTTCTGGTATCTTTTTCTAGAGATTTGGGAATTTTTCTTTTTTACCATTAAATATTTTGCCTTGCTTTCAGTCACAATTTTCCCAGATTAACTAAATTCTGTGCCTCACTTCCAATCTAAATTTTGCCAAACAAGGTAGGTATGGGTGTCTTTTTTAATTTGTCTGACTATTTACATGAATCAAACATTTCTTTATTTTCTTGGTAGATACTTTGCTTCATCAACACTACTTCCTTTTTTTGCTAATGCCTGAACCATATGCACTGTGGGATTTGAAAGTATTGTCTCTCTAAATGTGTTACCTATGCATTTTGCAAGATCATGTTCCCGAACCTTGCATTATTAACAATTTCAAGGCAAAGGCTGTTTGAGTTTACTGCCTTGTTGTTGATAGTGAACCAACTAGCAATGAATGTGGTGTTTGGACACACTCAAAAGTCTTGTTGAAGCCTTACAGTGGTTCTCAGTTTGTGTGAATCAGATTTCTGAGTAATCTGGGTGGCAGGAAATTAAAATTGACACAGTAGAATTCAAGAAGACAGTTAAAGCGAAATAATGGTGTTTTGAGTTCAGTTACGATATTCAGGGTCACATGTCGCCAGGGAAATAAAGACGTAAAGTCAGTAATGACCAGAATGTGAGGTCAAAACTAATTTCTTGTGTGCTTTTGTAGAGTCTCGCCCTCAGTGTCTGAATCAGCAAATTTGCATTCGGAATTTTTATTGTCGCATTATTAGATATTAGCTTTCTATTTACTAAAGACAAATCTATAAGAAAAATAAATATAATGCTAATAAAGTCTTTCACGCCTCCTACGTTTAGAGATAAATTTGGCACTAGAAATCTAACTAAATAAAAAAAAGTATCAGTGGAAAAATAGTAAAAAGTATTAGTGGAGGGGTATCCGGAGTCAGTATAGAGTAGAGTTTCAAATGGCATCGGAACTACAAGAATTGTTGTTTTATCTGCTCTAATGTGTGATAATTTCCAGTTCAAAATGATTGTCCCAGTTGAAACTGTTGGTCGCATTATTGGCAACTCAGGCGCCGTGGTAAAGGAGATCATCAAGAAGACTAAAGCCTTCATCCAAGTCTCCCAGCGACCTCCCACACACATCAGCCTGCCCGAACGCGTCATGAAAGGTAAGCTACACTTGTCACTAGTCTCTGTTGTACAACCTCTCACATAGTTGTTCAGTCCATCTGCACTGAAAAGCAGATGGTGGTCTGTGCATGAAGACAGAAGATTTATTTGGTATTTCTGACAACAGAACATAAACAAGACCAAAGATTTCGATTGTATCCCAAAAATTTTATATTTGATCCAGACAACTAGGTCTTGTCTTCGCCAGATCCAGTCTTCGCCAGGCTAATCATCTGAGAAAACCAAGTTCAGATATAAGGGCGATTCTGGCGATCTCTTGGATTCGCTTTCCGAAAAGCAAAGCGAGAATCCGCCAAGCGCAAGAACAAGCAAAAAGTCGTTGCGCCTTTACAACTTCTCGCTGACTTGCCGAAACCACTTTCCACTCGCGAAGTGGATTTGCTTTCCAAGTACTCGCGGAAACTAGCGGAGCGCCAGAACAGCTCTGGAAAGCGAAGCGGCTTTTAGCCGAAGTCGCAATCAGCCGGTGCACAAGGTCGCGGAGCTTTCCAGAACGCTAGAATCGCCCTGTACCTGTATAAGCCATATCTATTTCGACAATACTGATCGAAACTTCCTGCTTTACTTCTGCCAAATTTCAGGTTTCGGCCTTATTCCGAGCGAAGTACTTGTCCAGCAAAAAAAAAGATAGTTCAGAAACGAATTCAGCGTATCTCCTTATCCCTGCTCTTTATGACTTTTAAATAAATACAAAATCTGGTTTCAACCGGATTCCGGACCAACTATATGTCCGGGTAAAAAAAATTAGTGTCATATACAGATTCAGCGTCTTACCCAAAAATCTGCCATCTTATCAACTTCAAATAAAAATTTCGCTTGTAACAAATTTTCCGGTTTCGGCCGGACTCCGGGCGAACTACTTATACTTTTAACAAACTTTCCGGAATTTCCCGAACTTCACCATCCTTCACCATTCTTCACCTTTCCGGAACTTCACCATCGCGTTCAGCATGTCTTCTTACCCTATAATCGACTATCACACTAGCTGTTTCAAAATATTTTGTTTGCCCCTTAATTTAAACCCCTCCCCCACCCCTAAATGTAGGGCTACAGAGCCCGTCTACGAATTCGATCTTACTCTTGACCCAAAAATCCTCACACCAAGTTTCATCAAAATAATCTCATTCCCTTCGAGAGTTATCGTGCGTACAGACGGGCGGACAGACGGACAACTTTTGCGATGTCATAGGCATCCGTCACTAACGTTTTGGGATCCCAAAAAATGGCCTTCTTTTAAAGGAGACGTCGTAATTCGTTCAGCTTAGTTTTATTTATTATTTCAGCAGTATTTCCATCCATTCAGGTTCCTGAGATTCTTCACTTCATTAGTTTATCCAGTCTCCTCTATTAGAAATTAACTTATCACCGCGGTTGCCAAGTTTGTTCTATTTGCGTGACGTATCAGGCGCCCCATCATTGTTTCTGAGGAGCTTATTCGTCCGAAGACCGGTTATGTAAATTTTTGTCAAGATTGTCATCCAAGGCAAGGGACATGGAAAGAGGCTAAAAACAGCCGAAGCAGGTTTACCTTTAGCCGTCTGCCTGTAACCAGGCCCGTATCCAGGAATTTATTTCGGCGGGGGGGGGCGGGGAATTTATTTCGGGGGGGGGGGGTTGCCCACGGGTCGGAACAAAAAGTGCAAAAAACACTTAGATCAGAGGTTAAAGCCTACAAAAAACTATTACTTTTGTCGGTTTCGGGGGGGGGGGTCGAACCCCCTACCCCCCCCCCCCCCCCTGGATACGGCCTTGCCTGTAACCATCAGTCAGCTATCTCAGAAAATTTTAGCAGAAACACTGCAGTGCGATGGATCCTTTTAAAGGGAAAGAAGATCTAGGGATAAGGTATGGATCCTTGAAACATGACATTTCCTTTCCTTTAGTAATGACACAAATTGGAGATCAAGCAGGGCTGTTGACATTCCCTTTGCAAACTTTCGTATGATGAATTTGTGAAAATATGGAATGAATTTAATTGGTTTCTAATCTTTTTTTTTACGACAGTCGCTGGCGACATTGAACCAATCATGGCCGCCGTTAAAGAAATCCTCACCCGCTTCCAAGAAGATCCCAACCACGCTGACCACCTTTTCGTCAGCTACGGTCAGGCTGAATACGCACCTAACGCTTTCCCAGCTGGTCCTGCCGTTGCCCAAGTCGATGGCTCCGCAGGAGAGGCTGTCAACCCATACCAGACCCAAACAAGGGGCATGAACCCCTCACAGGGGAAATACAACGGAGCCGGCTATGGAACCGCAGCAGGAGGTAAACACCCAAGTTTTTACTATACAGGAGGGGTATCCAACTCCTTTTTTACACTACCTCGATTTTTGCCGCGAAAATGTTAAAATGAAATGTACAAGCTGTCCTGACAGTCAAGAGGCAAAATATGACTTTTTTCAAAGTCATGTGTCCAAAAATATTCAAATTCTGTGCCTTTTCTCCATTTGGAGCTATTTTGAAATCCTGTTTTCTGGCTATTGACTTTGCTAACTCTTCCTTTTTCATCATTTTTAAGTCAATCGAGGTGAAGTTAGAATAAAGTAATCTTGTTTGAAAAGAAAAATAAATTTAACTAGAAATACTGAAGCAATAATTGTTAATCCAGTATGTAAACCATTCAACTAGCTTCAATCTAGTATTTTTGTCATATTTGTTGGTTACTTTTTAAACCAGATGGATTATTCTGAAGGAAAGACTTCTCTGGAAATTTGAAATCTTGTCTGAGGTTGGATACCCCTCCTGTACATCTAGGATGTAAGGGTTGCAGATCGATCTCTCCCTGGCCCATCGAGGTTATTGATTGATATGTCACCAGAATGAGTAGATTTATTGTAGATTTAAAGGAACAGTAAACTTGACTAGGCAACTTTCGGCCATCAAACCGGCCTGGGGGGCTTACATAAATGTACAGGGACTTATTGTCGACAGGACCCCCCATCTTTGTTATCTCGAAACCCCTCCTTATTGTTCCCAGAGCTAGCTGGCAGGGCCTTGCCCCTTATGCACTGTAGTTACGCACTCATGCACTGTAAAAGTTCGCGATTGTCTGTGTTATCAACATACAGGGTTGCCACTTTACTAAAATAAATTCACTATGCAAAAGGAAAAAAGTAATACCAAACAAGAAAAGTACTCAGAACGTATTGCTGGGTCATAGTCACACTGGAAATAGAACCTGACAACTACTTTTTTCTTAAAATCTGCTGCCAAAGTAAAAAGAAAGTTCTATTGTGAGCACAATTGTACTACCGGTGGCAACCCTGTTGACATACATTGTATTACTTTGTTTCAAGGCAAAGATCGTGGGTTCGAGTCCTACTCTCGGCACACAAACCTTTTGCTTTTTTTTTTTTTTTTTGTTCTACTAACTCAAAAGTCGAACTCTTGGAAACTGCCCGGAAACTGCAATGGTCGTAACAAGAATTTTTCTAACTCTCAATATCGACTCAGGGTACATTCTTGATATGTCAGCTAGCTCCCTGAGCCAAGTTTGAGTCAAGTTTACTGTTCCTTTAAATTCAGGGATAAATCGCCGGACGAATTTATTAATTTTATTACGAATTTATTTATTTAATATTTTGGGATAAATTCCCGGACCCAAATCGAGTATTCGTGTAGATAGCCAGTTAAACCCGTATTTGTAGATTCTATAAACCTAGTCTGTAGTGGTGAAGGAAGTATGTTGCGGGTACAGTGATCACTCATTTATAAGACATGTCGTACTTACGGTGTTACGAAAGGTCTTTATATCTCAATTCATTCTACTTCAACAGTATTTCCGCCCATTCTTGTTCCCGAGACTACAATTCATAAGTGTATCTTATCTTCTCACGTTTGTTGTTTTTAAGTGACGTATCATGCGCCCGATCATTGCTTCTGAGGGGTTTTCCAGAGACAATTTATGAAATTTAGCCGAGATAACCGAAAATCCCTAGGGGACGTGAGATTTGATGGGCTTTGTGGCAGCTTGGGAATAATAAGCAGACTGCAATTAGGGGGCAGTTAGGGTTCCTGCAACATAATTATACACGCTATTTCACTCAAATTGATCTCCTGAATTTAAAACGACAACATTCAGAATTATTTGTATTTCTTTTTTTCTACTCCTGCAACCCAAAAAGCCAGGAAATGAGCCATGTGTGACTGGGCTCTTCCGGCTCTCCGACGCGGTAGGTGGACGCAAAATATTTGAAAACTGGACCTGCCGTTAAAAAGTGAATCAACAACAACAAGTGAGAAAACTAAGCAAAATAGAGGATGGCCTACCTTGACTTCCAGAGTGAAAAAAAAAACAATTTGAAGCTTCTCGTGTCCTTGTTTGGGAAAGAGTTGTCGGCATATCTCGAAGCTTTCGCCTAAGTTAGCGTTGCGTGACTGTCGATACTCGTCTCGCCCGAAAAAGTGCTGTCAAGTCATCGACACAAAATGAAATAATGGCGGAAGACAGCGATTTCAAAAGCTTTTAGTTGCGTAAGGAAGCTAGGGTTAATATATAAAACATTGGGGTCCTTTGCTGAGTTTTAAATCGCAGAATTCTTTTAGTTGGAAGTCTTGAAGGAGATTAATTCTTTCAATATGTAACCATTTATTCAGGGCCCTTTTAAGCAAGATAAGTCATTCGGAAAAAGGGTTTCCTGGAAATTTGGTTCGAGAATGATGGGGCATCAGCGGATGCTCGTTCAGATGCGTCTTAACCGAGTCTTCTTCTAGCTTCTGGGTCGGACGAAGAGGTTCGCCTACTGATCGCTCATGACAAAACCCCAGTCGACAACGACCTCCTCCGTAACTACATGGTCGAGTTCAACCAACAACTCCAAGTGCTTGGCTGCCCGCCCGCAGCTATGCAGGAAATCATCTACGCAGTTGACACCCTTGCGAAGTACCACCTCCTGTCCATGACTGGTGGTAAATCCGCCAAGTCTGGGCAGTCACCACTTTGGACTGCCCCAGGGCAGTCGGTTGGCTATAACGCAAGCATGTACAGCAAGGCGCCGCCACCAGTTGCCAGTCAGCAACAGAAGAGTTACGATGCGCCAAGTGCGTATGGTGGTGCCGCAGGATACGGTGGTGCTGGTTCGTATGGTAGCCAAAGGCAGGGTGGTGGTGGATATTGATGATTTTGATGTCCTCTTTGAACTTTTATATTGAAACTCATTGTACTCTACACTTTTTATTAAAATGATTATGTTCTAAATTGTAATCCGGTTTGCTTTTTATGGCACTTGCAGCTTCGCTCAAGTGCCATATACCGATCACTTTTCCGTCGGTCGGTCGGTCCGGTGATCGCGAGTTAGGGTACTTGCAGATGTGCTAGGACGATGAAACTTGGCAGGCATATCAGGGACCCGACCAAACTAACTTGCAAATAATCACTTCCCCGATCCGACCACCGTGGAGGGAGTAGAAGGCGGGGGAATCCGGAAAATTTAGTAGTTTTTGTAAAACCCCTACCCCTTTTCTTTACACTAGTAGGTCTGCGCGCGGCGTGACGTCACTCGTTGCAAAGGATCACTGTGTTAACATTGGAAAGAGCTAGTGCATTCGAGGGTCAAAGGGGTTTGTATCTGTGGTGCAGTGCGGGGGAATATGGAAAATTGAGTGTTGCGTAACTTTCGAACGGGTGATCGGATTGGGACGAAACTTAATATCTGAATGAATGACATTCTCTGATGTTCCATTTGAAGTCCGAACCGGATTTGACAGCTATGGGGGGACTGGGGTTGGGGAAGACCGGAAATCTCGAGAAACGGTTATAATGGAGGGATCGGAGTAAAACTTGCTGGGAAGAACAAGAATCTGCTCCAGATAATTTGTTTACACGTTTGGACTGGACCCGGACAATTGGGGGGGGGGGGAGGTGGAGGGGAGTTTCACGGAATTCTGGTGATGACAGTTTTTGGGATTTTCACGACGAAACTTGGGAGGCGTATCAGGGACCCGATCAAACTGACTTGTAAATAAAAATTCACTCGATCCGATAGTCGTGGGGGGATCGGAGGGAGGGGGAATCCGGAATATTTAGCCATGCGTAACTTTGGAACGGGTGATCGGATTCGAGTGAAATTTAATAACTGAACAGAGGGTGTACCTGTGGTGATCTTTTTCATGTCCGGACCGGATCCGACAACAATTGGGGGGGGGGGAATACGTGACCGGATTAGACTGGAGAGATCGGGATGGAACTTTGTGGGAATAACAAACAAGTCCAAACTGAACCGGATTGGCTCCGGCGACTGTGGGGGGAGTTTGAGGGTCGGGTCCGGAATTCCGGTGATCGCGAGTTAAGGTACTTCCAGATGTGCTAGGACGATGAAATTTGGCTGGAATATTAGAAATTCGACAAGATTGGGTTAGAAATCGCCACTTTTCAAATCCGACCATTCCCTAAAGTACCAATCATGACCGCAAATTAAGAAAAATACTTTTAAGCAAAATATGCATTTCCATGATCCCCATGAGCTCATGATCATTTTTGCCTCAAGGGTTTTGCTTACAAATGAAGTTCTAGCTCCCTTAAAGTGTGCATCTTAACCGCAAGGTCGAAAAGTACTTTTTATCAAACGATACATCTCAACCCATGATCAGTTGTCCCACAAGGGTTTTGCAAAAAAAAGTAATTTCTTGCACCCTTAAAGTGCGCAAATTAGTGGGGGAAAAAAATACTTCTGATCATACGTATATATCAATGATCCCTAAGAGCCTGCTGTCGTTTTTGCCTCAAGGGTCTTCCTTACAGATGAATTTCTAGTGCCTTTAAAGTGCGCATCATTACAGCCAAGTTCAACGATTATATACTTTTTCTCTAGCTCCCTTAAAGTGCGCATCTGAACCGCACAGTCGAAAATTACTTTTGATCAAATAATACATCTCAACCCTTGCAAGTGCCATATGAGCTTACAGCTCTTGTTCTATACGTCAGTTAAAGGAACAGTAAACTTGACTACGCAACTTTCGGCCATCGAATCGCCCGGGGGGGGGGGGCTTAGATAAATATACAGGGTCTTATTGTCGACAGGCCCCCCCCCCCTTCTTTGTTATCTCGAACCGTCTCGAACCCCCTCCTTACTGTTCCCAAAGCTAGCTGGCAGGCCCTTGCCCCTTATGCACTGTAATTATGCACTTATGTACTGTAAAAGTTCGCCTTTTTGGGATTCCAAAACGTTAGTGACGGATACCTATGACATCGCAAAAGTTGTCCGTCCGTCCGTCTGTCTGTCTGTGAGCACGATAACTCTCGAAGGGAATGCGATATTTTGATGAAACTTGGTGTGAGCATTCTTTGGGTCAAGAGTAAGGTCGAGTTCGTAGATGGGCCCTGTACCCCTACATTTAGGGGTGGGGGAGGGGTTCAAATTAACGGACAAGCAAAATATTTTGAAACAGCTAATGTGATAGTCGATTATGGGGTAAGAAGACATGCTGTCTGTAAGTACGATAACTCTCGAAAGGAATGAGATATTTTGATGAAACTTGGTGTGAGCATTCTTTGGGTCAAGAGTAAGGTCGAGTTCGTAGATGGGCCCTGTAGCCCTACATTTAGGGGTGGGGGTTCAAGTTAAGGGACAAGCAAAATATTTTGAAACAGCTAATGTGATAGTCGATTATGGGGTAAGAAGACATGCTGAACAAGAATATGAAAACCATTTTCGCGCCGGACAAGTAGTTCGCCCGGAATCCGGCCGAAACCGGAAAGTTTGTTAAAAGTAAAACATTTTATTTGAAGTTGACTAGATGCTTGATTTAGGGGTAAGAAGCCACGCTGAACACGAATATGAAAACCATTTTCTCGCCGGACAAGTAGTTCGCCCGGAATCCGGCCAAAACCGGAAAGTTTGTTAGAAGTTAAAGTTTTATCTGAAGTTGATTAGACGTTCGTTGTAGGGGTAAGAAGACATGCTGAACAAGAATACGAAAACCATTTTATCGCCGGACAAGTAGTTCGCCCGGAATCCGGCCAAAACCGGAAATTTGTTAAAAGTAAAAGTTTTATTTTAAGTTGATTAGATGATAGATTTTGGGGTAAGAAGAGATGCAGAATCCGTATATGACAATCACTCTCTAGCCGGACATATAGTTCGTCCGGAATCCGGCTGAAACCGGAAAATTTGTTAGAAGTTGAATAGATGTTGGATATAGGGGTAAGGAGATACGCTGAATCCGTTTTTGAGCTTTAGTTTTTCGCCGGACAAGTAGTTCTTGAAGTACACCAAAACCGCAAAATTCACAGAAGTAAGCCAGGATCATTTCGATCGGCTTATAGAGGTAAACGCACATGCTGAATCCATCTCTGAGCTTGGATTTCTTAATGATTAGCTGTTTGGCCTGGCGAAGATTTTTGGGATCCCATCGGAACCTTTGGTCTTGTTACATGTAGACTACAGGCAAACGACCTCCCCGACAAGACGGCCGGGGTTCGATTCCTAGTCACGGCACACAAACCTTTTGCTCAAAAGTCGAATTCTCGGAAACTGCAATGGTCGTAACGAGAATTTTTCTTACTCTCAATATCGACTCGGGTACATTCTTGATATGTTAGCTAGCTCCCCGAGTCAAGTTTTCTGTTCCTTTAAGGTCCACTGTCTGGTTGGGATGTCTTTTGTTATGAAATATAGAATAATATTGTATCATAGCATTTGTTATACAAAAATGTTGTATAAATGCAATAATATTATAGATGGAAATTTCTAGTACAGTTAGGTACAAAATGTATCAGTCCGGAAATGCAAGTGACACATGACAAAGGAAATTTTAGTTAAGAATTTAAGTCTAAAATATCTCAGTCCGCAAACGCAAGCTACAAGACGAAGGTTTCATTTCAAGTGAAAGAATGAGCTGTTGTAGCTGTAAGAGGTCATAGCGTTTTTTTTTGTGAAGTAGGGGCTCTTGATGTCATATATCTGTCCGTCTGTCTGTGCCCACGATACATCTCTAATGCAGTCAGATATTTTTCCGCAGAACATCGCACTTTAAATCTAACTCATCTATTTTCTAAAGTCGTATAGTGCCAACAAATATAGTCACGTTGTTTTTTGCTAAATTACCGAAAAGGGCTCTGACTAAGGGCCCTGGATCTCTGTCGGTGCCTGCATAGTACAACTTTCCTGAAGTACTTATTCTGTAAAAGGTCTAGATTCTGAAGGCTTCAAGCACCGCTGTTATTTTTGCGAAATTAAGACAGCGCAGACGTCATCTGCCAAGCTTCGAAGAACTACGTCCGATCCGACTTCGAGCATATAGTTTCTGCCTGGATTTCCTAGATGGCAGATGCATATTCTTTGATTCTCATTGGTTCCGCCGAGCTTAGCTCCTCCCACGTACAAAATTCGCAAAATAGATGGCGCTATAAACTAGATCTCAATCCGTCTAGTAATCAAGTCTCTATACTGTGTTTAGTAATATTGCAGGTTTCCTGTCGCGCACTTCTTCCAAGTTAACTTGACGAAGTTAACTTGTTACTGAAATATTCCGGATTGTGATTAAATTAAATGTGTAGCCTACGCAGACTGTAGTTTAGCTAGTTCTGGACATTTCGGAGATATATTGAAAAGTCTGAGGACATTTGCTTGTCATGACAATTCAGAATGCTTCGAGTTCAAGGTCAAAACAGAACGCAGAGAAAAGGTAAGGTATACTTTTTTCTGTAGGGAAATTCATCATAGTTTGACCACTCATTTTTGTAGGCTAGTTGCCAGTGGCGCATACTGAGACAGGTTACTATATAGGCACCTGCTCTTTGAACGGGCTGCAGCAACAGCAGATTTGCTTTGCTAAGCAAGCTTTAGCTTTAGCTAAAGGTAGGGTAGCCACTAAAAAAAAAAAAAATCAAACCTGAGCTCTTGAAGATCAGAATGTGATTCTCCTATCTTTTAGCTTTGATTTGAGGCCAAAATCACCTCTCTATCTTGCCTCTAAGCATCTTAAATCTTCTTTAGAAAACAGTACTTTACATAATGAAATGCCTATGTTCATCCATTGACTTTAGGGTTTTGTCCATCTAGTAGTGACCAGCTTGGAACTATGTGCTTCAATGAAATTCTATGAAACTGGGTGATTTTGAGCTGGTTTTGAGTGCATGGGGAGCCCCAGCAAGTGAGTTAGATGAGAAAATATGAATATGATTATCAAAGTTATAGTCCAATAGACCTATTGCTGCTATAGGCTTCTGACTTTTCCTCCTTGGTATCAACATATTTTTGTAGGCAAGTTCAGCTACTTTTTTTTACATCTAAATTTACATTGAATATTAAGAAATAATATTAAATAGCTAGGACATCTTACTGATGGCCTTACAAAACAGACAATTTTGTCCTGAATGCAATGGTATTAAAACAGACAATTTTGTCCTGAATGCAATGGTATTTTTAAAATATTTTTAGGAGATGTTTTAGATAGAAAAAACCGATAAGGAAAATTCACAGCAATTCATGCATTCATTACAAAAAAATTGCCAATTTTTGCCACTAGGTGTTTTTGTGGCTACCCTACTAAAGGTGTCATTTCAGTTGCTGGGCGATTTGACGGGGACAAGTTGCAAGCCTATCGCCCAACCCTCCTTCGTTTTATTGATTTTTGTATGGAAGGGATTGAACCGGTCAACCGCAGGCATGCCACAGACCTCTGTTTTTTGGATACCGTGTGTCAGTGGCGAAACTAGCCCATTTTCGTGGGGGGGCAAGCCCAGATTTTACCGACGTGATTTGACAATTTACCGACGAAACGCGCCGCGGCAACGGCGCACTGACAGAGGCGTTGAAATAATCATTTGACATATATATGTTGAGATACTTTTGCAACGAAATTTTGTGAATATTTAATTTACTCCCTGGCATTAGTGGTGGCCACACGGGCCCAAAAACATACCGTGCAGTCAGAAGTCTAGTAAACCAGAAAAGTCGTGACAGAAACTTCACTACTAGCACTGCACTAACCTACTTAACTAACGTCTTTCTAACTTGGAAACTTCTAAGGAGCGTGTAATGATCGGCTCTTAAGTGCCATATAGCGATCGTTCCCGATTTGCCGACAAGGCCTTTCCGATGACACGGTGTGAGGCACTTCAAACAAAAAGGGTAATTGGTGGGTTCAAACAGACAAATGACCTAAGAAAAGTTTGCCGGTGCGGTTGACTTACAGACAAGGAACGGAACGAGAAAGTGTTTGTCGGCGCTTTTACCCAAATGCTCTGGCACTCACAGTCACTGGCCGTCACCGCAAAATAAGTCTTCTCGCCAATAAACGTTTTTTTTTTTTTTTACTGATTTTGCCTGCCAACAAGTTTTTTTGTTGAGTCTGGAAGAAAAGTGTTCCCCATCATCGGTTCAATTTTTGTCTGTACCAGCAATGGAACGGAAAAACAGTCCGAACCAGCAGGAAAGTTACCAGCAATCGAAACGAGGGGTCTTATACTACCGACAAAGCTTTCAGGTCATCGCTTTTACCGACAAAGCTTTCAGGTCATCGCCTTTACCGACAAAGCTTTCGCCGGTTCCAGAAACGGAACGAGAAATGGATTTTTCGGTGCTTACGATTTGCCGAGAAGGCTTTTTCTAATCATTGTAAAGTAACAGGGCCTCGAGTGTGGGTAGTTCGTGGAGCTTACTGACAAACAACCAACAGACGAAGCAAGGAAAACTGTTTGCCGGTGTGGGGCCGACTTCCTCGTATGAAGTTTCCTGATTAACCGACAGAGCTCTTGTTGGTACCAGAAACAGTATCCGCACCGACATACACTGTCGATTTCCCGACGAAATGTTTTCTGATCGCACAACAAACTCGGCCGATATCTCGAGAAAGCGTTTCGTGGGCGCACGACACACACTGCACCTTTACCGACAAGATGTTGCCTGATTTATCAACGGATCTTTTACGGTACCAGACACGGAAATAGGAAAGCGTTCGTCGGTGCTTCGCACCGACGATCGACGCCAATTTACCGACAAGAATTTTCGTGGGGGGGCAGCTGCCCCCCCGCGACCCCCCCTAGTTTCGCCACTGCCCTGTGTCAAATACTGGGTATATCTAGCATTTTGCATACCCTACAGCAGGTTTACCCCAGTCATGCACAAATCCTCAATTTGGGCATGGTGCCCCAACGCCAGGGCATGCCCCAAGGTATGGGCATGGTATTAGCATGGCACCCCCATGATATTTGGTTGAACTGAGACTGATTACATACCTAAATAGGGCTGTCTTCCTCTCCTAGACCACAAGATACTTGATCTTATGTTCTATCTAACCTCTTTTTCCAATTTTTAAAATATTAGAGAACTTCCAAGAAATTTAGCCATGAATGAATTCCCCTTTTTCCCTGGAAATGGATAGGTAAACCAATAGGAAAAAGTGGTCTTCATTAAAGGCTGAATTTCTTGGAAGTTCTCTAATATTTTTAAAATTGGAAAAAGAGGTTAGATAGAACATAAGATCAAGTATCTTGTGGTCTAGGGGAGGAAGACAGCCCTACTTAGGTATGTAATCAATCTCAGTTCAACCAAATATCATGGGGGTACCATGCCCATGCTCCAAGGCATGGTGCCCCAACGTATGGGCACCATTCCCATACCTTGGGGCATGCCCTGACGTTGGGGCACCATGCCCAAAAATTGAGGATTTGTGCTTGACTGGTTTACCCAACCTCGAACCTGGCCTAAATAGGTTGAAAGGAAATTTCAGTCCAGTCCTTCAAGCAGGAAACCCTGAATGACCTAGGACCTGCTTTGGACTGCACAGAAGTTTCCATATAAGGTTTTCAGGCCAAGTTCGAGGTTATATAAATTCAAGGTTGGATACCCCTCCTGTATCAGTCTAGTACACTAAGCCCTTTTTTGATACCCATGCTCAAACGGGGTGGAATACCTCCAGGGGTGACAAGGGTACTGATACGTATGTGTTCACCATATTCCCCAGAGGTCTACAGCACTTTTTAATTCCAAATTAAATACTACTTACTTACTGCTGCGTCTGGTCTATTAAGTAAAGCATTGAATAGACCTGATTCAGAGCTATGATTACATATACCTCTTTTAGAATCTTGGAACTAGGTAAAAGAGGCTGCCAGATTGGCAGAAACCAAAAAAAAAAGTAACTTTGAAAAAACTGCTGCACTACTAGCCTGTGAGAACTTTGAAAACAAGGAAACCACAGCTCTTACTAGAAATGACTTTTTAGAATGAAATGGATCAGAGATATCTTTTTTTTTTGCAAAAATACCATCACTTTGCACAGAAAATTTGCAATTTTCTTGTTAGCGTATGTCCACTCGATCCAGCCTTCACCCTCTCCGACAAGGTGGCTGGATTAAAAATATTTTTAAACTGAATGAGTTGTGGTTAAAAAGTGGGGACACCATGCAAAATTAAAGCAGAAGATAGACTATTACTTTAGTGATAATAATAAAAACACCTTGAACCTCTATCCACAACTGTGCTTGGGACCAGCCGTGGCAAAGATAAGCCTACCACACTTGCCCTTTTTATGGCACTTGCAGCTTCGCTCAAGTGCCATATACCGATCACCTTTCGGTCGGTCGGTCGGTCGGTCTGTCCACTCATCTCGAGTTAGGGCACTTCCAGATGGGCTAGGACGATGAAACTTGGCAGGAGCATCAGGGACCCGACCGGACTAACCTGGAAATAATCAGTTTCCCAATCCGACCTTCTGGGGGGGAGTGGAGGGCTGGGGAATCCGGAAAACTGGAGTAGTGTGTAACTTTCGAACGGGTGAGCGGATTGGAATGAAACTTAATAACAGAATAAATGGCATACCTCTGATGTCCCATTTGAAGTCCGGAGTGGATTCGACAGCTATGGGGGAGTTGGGAGGGGGAGACCGAAAATCTCGAGAAACGGTTAGAATGGAGGGATCGGAGTGAAACTTGCTGGGAAGAACAAGCGTCTGCTCCAGATAAATTGTTTATACATTTGGACTGGATCCGGACACCTGGGGGGGGGGGGGGGGGGTGGAGGGGAGTTTCCCGGAATTCCGGTAATGGCGGTTTTGGGGATTTTCACGACGAAACTTGGGAGGCGAATCAGGGACCCGATCAAAATGACTTATACATAAAAATTTACATGATCCGATAGTGGTGGGGGGAGTAGCGGGAGGGGGAATCCGGAATATTGAGTCATGCGTAACTTCGGAACGGTTGATCGGATCTGAGTGAAATTTGATAATTGATCAGAGGACATGTCTCTGGTGATCTTTGTCATGTCCGGACCGGATTCGACAACAACTGGGGGGGGGGGGGGGATACGTGACCGGCTCAGACTGGGGAGATCGGGATGGAACTTTATGGAAATAATAAAAAGATGCTCTGGATAAATCACTTACAGAACCGGATTGGCTCCGGCGACTGTGGGGGAGTTTGAGGGGGGGGGTCCGGAATTCCGGTGATCGCGATTTAAGGTACTTCCAGATGTGCTAGGACGATGGAACTGGGCTGGAATATTAGAGATTCGACAAGATTGGCTCAGAAATCGCCACTTTCCAAATCTAACATTCCTTAAAGTACCAATCTTGACCGTAAATTTAGAAAAACACTTTTAAGCAAATTATACATTTTCATGATCCCCATGAGCCCATTATCATTTTTGCCTCAAGGGTTTTGCTTACAAATGAAGTTCTAGCTCCCTTAAAGTGCGAATCTGAACCGCAAGGTCGAAAACTACTTTTTTTTTTATCAAACGATACATCTCCACCCATGATCATTTGTGCCACAGGGGTTTTGCTTGAAAATTTATTTTATCACCCTTAAAGTGCACATTTTAACCGAAAAGTGATATTTTTTTTATTTTTTCTTTTACCAAATGGTATAGGCCTATATCAATGATCCCTAAGGGCCTGTGATCGTTTTGTCTCAATAGTTTTTCTTATAGATGAATTTCTAGTGCCTATAAAGTACGTATCATGTACGTATCTCGCATCTGAACCGCAAAGGTAACCTTAAAAGTACTTTTGATCAAACACTACATCTCAACCCATGCAAGTGCCATATGAGCTTACAGCTCTTGTTTTGTTTATTAACAACTGCAATGTCACAGTGATATCATAGCTTGTTTATTCTTGTTTCTTCCAGTATTATTGATTTTTATAAATTTGTTCCAGGACTGACATTGTCTGCAGAGTCAAGTATGCAAACAATCTACCAGATATTCCTTTTGACCTGAAGTTCATCAGCTATCCATTTGATCCAAACAGGTCTGTATTATTTTTAATGTGTGAGCACAGTCAGTCATGCATATTTACCTGAAGGTCTGAAGGGCTTCTGTCATGGAATCACAAGACGCTTACAGACTTCAGGAGTAGCCTGGATGGTTGGCAAATTCTATACTATTTTGAGCATGCCTTACTACTTTTCATACAAAAAAAAAGTAACTTTGAAAAAAATGCTGCACTATTTGATCCAGACAACTAGGTCTTGTCTACGCCAGATCCAGCCTTCGCCAGATCCAGTCTTCGCCAGGCTAATAATCTGAGAAAATCAAGTTCAGATATACCTGTATAAGCTATATCTATTTTGACGATAGTGATCGAAACTTCCTGCTTTACTTCTGCCAAATTTCCGGTTTCGGCCGAATTCCAAGCGAACTACTTGTCCAGCTAAAAAAGGTAGTTCAGAAACAAATTCAGCGCATCTCCTTATCCCTTTAAAGAACATCTAATCAACTTCAAGTAAAACTTTAACTTATAAAAAAAAATCCGGTTTCAACCAGATTCCGGAGGAACTATATGTCCGGGTAAAAAAATAATTGTCATGTACAGATTCAGCGTCGCCTTCTTACCTTTAAATCTGCCATCTAATCAACTTCAGATACAAATTTTACTTTTAACAAACTTTCCGGTTTTGGCCGGATTCCGGGCGAACTACTTGTCCGGCGAGAAAATGGTTTTCACCGTCGTGTTCAGCATGTCTTCTTACCCCATAATCGACTATCACATTAGCTTTTTCGAAATATTTTGTTTGCCCCTTAATTTGAACCCCCACCCCTAAATGTAGGGCTACAGAGCCCAACTACGAACGCGACCTTACTCTTGACCCAAAGAATCCTCACACCAAGTTTCATCAAAATATCTCATTCCCTTCGAGAGTTATCATGCTCACAGACGGACGGACGGACAGACGGACAACTTTTGCGATGTCATAGGTATCCGTCACTAACGTTTTGGGCTCCCAAAAAGCGATAAAAAGAATTCTAGTTAGAAAACAAAGCAGTGGCAAAAGGCAGGGATTTCAGAAGCTGATAATTCCATAAGGAAGCTAGGAATAATATGAAAGGCAGAATGAGCAGGAGGGTCCTTTAACACAACACAGTATATGTGTTGGTAACATGATATCATCACAGGTCCTACGCTACACAGAACGTCATTGCTTCCCTGTAGCTTTACGAGGTTGGATGGACATATGCCAGTCGCGTTTGAGTACTGAGAACTTGTTAAGAAGGCCTCTTGACTGTTTCACTTGTCACTGGCTAAGGAACCATGCACAAATGGCTGAGTGGACTGACAATTGCTGTTGCATGGGAACGAATTAGTGTGAATGATCTTTTAAAATTGTGGCAGCTCTGTATAGTTTCAAATATCTATCAACATCACCAAATAGCTTGCTGTCAATACACAAACTTGCAGTGTTTGAATTTTCTTTTGTCACACCGTAAGCGAATTAAAATTGCACGGTCTAACTGTTAGTTTGTTCTTGTGGAGATGCCATCCTTCTTCTCAAGTGTTACTGCGAGAGCATGTTGTGAAAAATAAAAAATTTAGTTATTGAAATCAGAGGCGTTACTAGCCAAAATGTTTGGGGGGGGGGACAAGGTATTTACCGACTATCTGGTCATTTTTACCGACTGTTTTTTCGGATAAAAACGACCTATTATTGAGAAAAAACGACTGTGTTGACTAAAAATCGGCTGATTTCAAGAAAAACTGACTGTTTTTTTTAAGAAAAATCGATTATTTTTTAGAAAAAACGACTATTAGTAAGAAAAAAATCGACTATTAGTAAGAAAAAAATCGACTGTTTTTACTAAAAATCGCGGCGCTTCGCGTCGACTCGGCTCTTTTTTTACCGACTGTCCAACAACATTGGGGGGGGGGACGGCCCCCCCTCCCCCCCTAGTAGTGACGCCTCTGATTGACATAGAAGATACAAAAATAAGCTGGCTTTTCAGTTGAACTTGGGAGGAGGAAGAAAAGATCAAGACTAGGTCAGTCTACCACAAATCCCTGATTTTGGGAAAGCCTATGCCAAACGCTGGCTATATCTAGCCTTTGGCATACCCTATGCCAAACGCTGGATACACTATGCCAAATGCTGGATAGTGGGGTTTGGCATAGGGTGTCCAGGGTTAAGCATAGGCTATGCCAAACGCTGGGCATATCCAGCGTTTGGCATAGGGTATCCAAAAATCAGGGGTTTGTGGTTGACTGGACTAGGTGGGCTAGGGATGGCACTGGTTACTGAAAAAATAAAGTTGTTTATAGGCCAATGCAACTTCTCTTGTTTCTAGATTCATCAAATACAAGCCCACCAGTTTGGAGAGAAACTTCAAATATGACGTCCTTGCTGAACATGACCTCGGAGTTGCCATTGACTTGGTCACTCACGATTCGAACAACCTTTCAGACATGAACGCCAGGTTGGATCCAGGAGACGAGAGGCTTTTTGAAGAGGACAATATTCACACACCACAGGATTCAAAAAGGTGAAATTTAAAGTTTAACCAAATAGGGATTAGATACGACAGTCTATTATAGAGGCGTTTTTCCGCGAAATCCAGAATTATCCTGGATAATCCATTATAATCCATCAGAGAAACAGCGAATCGACAATCCCAGGTTGTACAAACGACGATCCGACGATCTTGCTCCGTTGCAAGATTCTCGAATCGACAATCCAAGCACGAATCCTTTTGGAGAATCCAGATTGTGAATGGTCAATCTGGATTGTCACGGAAAAACTCCTTAGTTACCCATTACTTATTCACTTAAATAGGCTTGAAGACTGGTGAAAAAAAAATATTAGCCTACTCTCATTGCTCTGCAATTCATATGATCTGTTTTCATCTAATGAATTTTCCTTTTGGATTTGTGGTTCTTAAATGTGCTCGTATAGTCTTTTGCTCGTGTATGTACGACATGTATACATATGTACGAATGTGTCGTAAATGTATGTATATGTGCTCGTATAGCCTTTGCATAGCTATGTCCGTCTATTCTAGTCTTAATTTCATGTGTTGGGCAGGCCGCCTAAATTTACAGAAATGGTAAACGTTATTGTACAGGGGGTAACACAAAACTGAGACAATACACGTTTCTCAACCGATGGTCAGATAACCAATTTAGTGCACAGTTCGACTTGGTTGCGTTCCAGAAACTTAACAATTGTTAACAATCGTCAACTTTATATCGGGGCGGAGCTAACTGCAGCTTTAACGATCGTTAACTTTTCCTAATTCTACAATTGTCAACTTTTCCCGACGATGCTCACCGACCATCGTTACAAAATAGTTAACAATCGTTAAGCTCTGGAATGGAAATCTTAGGATGGCAGAGCTTCAATTTCTAAATCAGAAACCTGGAACGCGAAGAGTTAACAATTGTTTACAATTTGTTAACAATCGTTAAGTTCTGGAACGCAACCTTAGTATTCGGTCAAGTGTTGAGATGTTTACCGAGATTACGGTGATGGTTATGGCGATGTTTGTTTTTCAGATCTGCACGACACAGGAAGAATGTTTCTTGGTTACGAAGGACTGAGTATATTTCCACAGAAGCTACTCGTTTCCAGCCCATGACCATTGAGAAAGTCGAGGCAAAAGTTGGGTACAACATCAAGAAGAACCAGAAGGTAAGTTCAAATCTTCTTTCCCCTTACTCCCGTCAGCTATTTTCGTACTGATTTGTGCCATAATTTAATATTTTTGATGTTGTTGTTAGGGTTCCCAAGACATAGAAAAGCCCAAGACAATAAAAGCGCCCCGATGAGTTTGTTTATTTTGAGTTTTTGTTTTTTCCATTGTATTTTTTTTTTCGATTTAGTAGGCTAATTGTTTTTAACGGTCAGTTGTTTGTCTGTATACTATCTTTGTAAGTGTTTGTGAGTTTGACTGGCATGCTGTTTTTTCGTTTTTTCTTTTTATATATTACTCTTCAGTTTGAAGGATTCAAATAAATAATAATAATAATAAAATACCTAGGACGATAAGGATAAAGAGGCACGATGAATCGATTTGACTTCCCGGCCGAACAGTATTTGACCGGAATCCGTTCGGAAACCGAAAATTTGGTAGTGCTTAAGCCTAAAGGGTTATGTTAGGGTTCCCAAAACGTCTACAAACACCTATGACGATAAGGGTAAAGATGCACAATGAATCGATATGTACTTCCTGGCCGACCAGTATTTGACCGGAATCCGTACGAAAACCGGAAATTCGGTAGTGCCAAGACAGGTGGATGAATAGATAGATAGAAAATTTATTTGCAAATCGACTTTTGTGGCCCTAGAACTTGCCATTCCTTCTGATCGATTTCTGATGTCGTTGAAGGGGGTGGGAGTGGAGACTAGGAGAGGGTGAGATTCTATGTTTCAAAGGGTATGAAAGTTTTGGTCCAGTATGAATAATAAGAAGAATTCGGGATAAGCTTCTGAATTCTTTCCAAGTTGTCCCTTCGTTCCTGTGATAACAAAAAAAAAACCGAATGGTCTCTTGATCAATTATCTTAAAGTATTGATAGTTGGTTAGTCAGATTCAGGAACACTTGAAGTGAAGTGTCTATCTTCAAGCTTATTTGATAGTTGGAACGGAATCTGGCGATAGAGGAAATTCATTAGGCCACATATCGATATTGTTGAGAGAGGGGGGCAGGGGTAGGGTGAAGAAGGATGGGATAAAGACACACTAAATCGATCGCTGTATTCTTCTCAAACCCGAGGGGTTACCCACTCCATGGAACCTGTGGTGCGCCTTTTCCCGGCACCAGCCGAAACCAGTGGTGCCGACCATAAATCAAGCGATTGGTCTTTCAGCGCTTCTAAAAATGCTGATTTTAATGTTCATTAAATTTATACATATTCAGAAGGAAATTATTGGTGGCAACGGTGCCGGCACCGGGCATATGCTGTACACCAAATCGGGAGTAGGGAACCCCTCTCTCAACCCCAGCCACCTCCACACTTTTTTTCAGATGGTTGTGTAATTTCAGGAGGAAACGCTCTACTCGGACAAGGACAGTCAGATCAAGGCCATCGAGAAAACCTTCGAAGACGCTAAGCTCCCTGTTGAGAAGCATCACAACAAACCAGGAGTATACCCAGTGGAGGTTCTTCCAGTACTTCCAGATTACGAGGTAAGACGAAAGAGAAGCAATGGAATCGGCTGCTTGCCTTTAGTTCACTCAGATCGCGCCCACGTTCTGCTGAATTGTTTAGGCGGAAATTAAAAGCGTCGCGACGCTTCATTTTAAAGCAAAACGTAGAAAGGCTGGCTTCTTATCGCAGAAACGCAGTATGTATAATAAGAAGAACCCTGTTGGTAGTGTGGGGGAGGCTGGCGGGTCTATCTCTTAAGGATGCTGGAGAGTAAAGCAAACACAAAATGTCAAAATCGGCCATACATTAGATGGCGGCTTGTCAATCACACCAAATACACAACTTTCTAACTACAAAAAAAAGAAGCACAACACTTAACCTGACTGCGCCTCAGAACGCCTGCGATGATGATGGTGATGAAATTTTGTTCTATTTGTACTCTGGAAAACGGATACGTCAGCTACATTTTATTAGAGCTATATTTCGGCCCTTCTTGACAAGGGCCCTCTTCAAGCTCAAGCTGGAAAATGAACTTGGGGAAAAACAACTAAAGATTCTTCCTTAAAGCACAACTCTTACTAGAAATAATATTTTCCCTATGAAATGGATCAGAAAAAAACATTTTCGACAATACCATTACTTTCCATCTAAAAGTAGTGATTTTCTTGTTAAGGCCTGTCGACCATGTCCAGCCTTCCTGCTCTCCGACGCGGCGGCTGGGCGCAAAACATTCGAAAACTGATCGCGCCGTGGTTCAATAGTGTGAAAACTAAGCAAATAAAAGAAGTAATAAACGAAAGCTTCTCAGATCCTTATGTGTGAAAGAGTTGTCAGCAGACGTTGATGATCCCGGCAAATGTTTAGTTGTATAATCGGCAAAACTCGGCAAGGCCAAAAAAGCGCTAAAATTTCGTAGGCACAAAACGAAACAGTGGAGAAAGGTGGGGATTTTAGAAGCTTATAATCAATCAATCAACCAATATCTTTATTACCCAAAAGAACACACACGGGTTCGAAATGGAGTAGATGGGACAAAATAAGAAAAAAGAAGAAAAGAAAAAAACACACTCACAAGAAATTCTGTATGGGAGCTAGATATATTATAAAAAGCAGAATAAGCAAGAGGGGTCCTTGTAAAAAATATCTGATTTTAACTAAATAATATATTTGACAGTGCAAAACGGATAAGTCAGCTGAAATTTATTGGAGCTATATTTCGGCCCTTCTTGGCAAGGGTCCTCTTCAGGCTCAAAGCCGCTCAAGATGGAAAAAACGAAACTTGTAATAACAAGTTGGTTAGCTTGGGCTGAAGGAATATTTATAAATAATATAGCTAAACAAAAAAAATCCAACAAATTTTCTGTCGACTGAAAGATCACTTTTATTTAGAGGTTATAGCCTTTTCTGTTGCTTTATATTGTAATATACTAAGTAGCTGACGTATCCGTTTTGCAGTGTCAAGTATGATTCGCAGTCAGCTTGGACTGAAGGAATAATTAAATTTTATTGACGCACTAGACAGGAAAAGAGAAATAACGCAGTACAAAAAAAAAATGGAAAATTACACTGAACTTTCGATAACGCAGTAAATGCACAGAAGCTTTCTAATATTCATACGAGTCAGTCCTGACACATATTATTTATACCTATTGAGCTAAGTTGTGCGCTTTTTTCTTGTCTAGTGTTTTTTTTTTTTTTTTGGCTTTTTTTTCATATACTCCGCTTTCACTTTTCTTGTTAGAAGTGGGCAACAATAAATAATTATTATTATAAAAACAAGCAAACAGAACACAGACGGAAAAGGGACTAAAAAATCTTCTTCCCAGATGGAAAGTGGAAAAAATGGTCAAAGGCAGGAATGTTCAAGTCCTGGGCAATGGATGATAGCTTTGCATAAGGGTCAGGTGGTAAAAATTTGCAGTTACGCGGGAATTCCGGTAACGACGAGGAAGGTATGAAAAACGAGGACAGTATAGCTATGATTTCTTGATTACGGTACATCGGTAAAGAGTGGTGGGAGTCTTCCTACCACTTTCTAAACCATCACCTTTTTTACAGCTTTGGAAATATCCCTGCGCTCAGGTAATTTTTGATGCTGATCCAGCTCCAGCAAACCGATCGCTTCCAGCACAGCTTGAGGAGATGTCTCAGGCCATGATCAGGTGAGCCCCTACCTTGCATAATTAGGACGACTGTTGTACGCTGTTTCTATAGGTTAAGACTATGGTCGTGTTCTACCCTACTTACCGTACTGATTACGCATGACGTCACGGCTTCTTAGAGCGTGTTCCACCCTTCTAACAACAAAATATTAGTCACTATTTTCGTTCCAACCTCGTGTAAAGTAAATATTCCTTGAGCCCAAGCTGACTTTCAAACATATATTCCAATAATGCATAAAACGGATGCGTCAGCTACGATGCTTATGGCAGCGATATTTCGGCCCTTCTTGGCAAGGGTCCTCGTCAGTCTGTCAATCTTCAGGGTCAGAGTTGGGGAAGAACGAACCTGTAATGATTTATTATTGATTTGTATTGACAGCCTAACGAGGACCCTTGCCAAGAAGGGCCGAAATATCGGTGACATAAGCATCGTAGCTGACGCATCCGTTTTATGCATTAATTTAAATACTCGTGAAAAGTTACTAGGCTGACCGTTCCAACCTTTTTAAAATAATAACTAACAGTAACGCGGTAATAGTAACACGCTCGGGTAGTAAGTAAGCCTGGTAATTACGATCTCTGTCACGTGATTGCCCCGATGAGCCCCCCCCCCCGTGGCACATCATTTTGCCAAAGAAAGAAAAATGCGTTCCAGTCTTTTACGCCAAGAAGCCAGGATCCGTGAAGTCAAAGTAAGCAAAAGTTACTATTTCGAGAAGGTTGGAACGGTCAGAGTAGTAATTTCTCTAATGAAAATAGTAACTAGTAGCAAGAACAAATAATCAGAAGAACTTACTGTCGTTAGTCGCATGCAGCGACTATGAAAACCCCGATAAATCTGAGCGGACGTAGAGGTATTTACTCTAGCTTTGAGCTGATGTTGATACCCGTTTACTCCTCTTCCGTCTTCACCGTTGCTTATTGCACAAGAAATATAGAAAGAGGCTAGCAGGAGGCGTACTCCGCGCGCTGACCCGCTCTGGAGCGCGTCCATAGAACCAATCAGCGTTGACTTCTCTTTAGCGACTTGACAGCGATTTAGCTATTTGTAGAGGTAACGAAACGTGATGTGGCGCGAAGCTAGTAACCTCCGCTCGTTTGCGTCGGGAGTCAGCTGTATTTTACTCGACTCAGCATGTTTGTATAACCGAGATAGGGAGACAGCAGTTCTATCTCGTTATTTGTTCTTGCTAATAGTTATTTTTCTATTATGGGTCGAACACGCTCTCTATATCATACTGAGCTCGCTTGAGATGATGTTTTTTTGTCTGGGCCAATAGAAACTTCTAGGCTGGATGCTTTTTGGGAAACCAAAACGTAAGTGGATACCTATGACATCGCAAAAGTTGTCCGTCTGTTAGCACGAAAACTCTCGAAGGGGTAGAGATATTTTGTTCAAACTTGGCCCGAGGACTCTTTGGGTCAAAGTACAGGTCAAGTTCGAAGATGGGCTCTGTAGCCCTATATTTAAAGGTGGGGGAGGGGGTTCAAATTAAGGGACGAAAAAAAAAATATTTTTGAAAGCTAATGAGATAGTCGATTTGGGGGTAAGGAGACATGCTGAATCCGAATATGAACATTATTTTCTCGCCGGACAAGTAGTTAACCCGGAATCCGGCTGAAACCGGAAAAGAGGTTCGGTGTAGTGGTAAGGAGGCATGCTGAATTTACATATGCATTTTCTCGCCGAAAAGGTAACAGCGTTAATAGATACTCGCTTCTGTACTTGCACCCGAAGTTTGAACTGAATCTGACAGAATATACCGGAGTTTTAAGCAAAAAAAGACGTTTTTGTTACGGAAAAAATGTCTCAAACTTAAAAATATGTTGTATGCCTGCTGACAGTGTAGAGGTTCGATGTAGTGGTAAGGAGGCATGCTGAATTTATATATGTCTATTATTTTCTCGCCGAACCAATAGTTCTCCCGGAATCCGGAAAAAATTCGTTAAAAGTTAAGAGTTTTATCTGAAGTTGATTTGAGGCTCAATATAGGGGTAAGGAGATATGCTGAATTCGTTTTTGAACTTTTTTTTAACAGACAAGTAGTTCGCCCAGAGTCCGACAGAAACCGGAAATTTGGCAGAAGTAAGGCAGCTGGAGTTTTGATCAGTTTCGTCGAAGTAGAGATGACGTACAGGGGTAAACACAAACGCTGAAATCCATATCTGAACTTGGTTTTCTCAGATGATACCCATTGGCCTTAATCTGTTTCTAAATTTTGTTAGTAAAAATTTTCAAGGAGTCTGGCGAAGACCGGATATCTATAATAGAAGATCCAGTTGTCTGGACCAAATATGAAATTTTTGGGATCCCATCGAAACTTTTGGTCTTGTTGATGATGGTGATGATAATCGGAGCATTCCCCGTAAGTGGGGACTCGCGAGAATACTGGGAGTGGAGTTCCTGGGATAAATAAAACGGAGGAATTCCTCAAAAGGAGTCCTCGGGAAACGGCGAGAAGACTCCTCTTGTCATTGTATACAAACTGCCCTCTAAAGGCAGGGTCCTTGCACTCCGGCATACACTGCAATCCAAACCTAACAAAACCCTGAAACAGTTAGAGAAGTATTCAAATAAGCATACCTCTGCTGTAATTGATAACAGTTCACTTTCCTTCTAGAGGTGTGATGGACGAGACAGGAGAGCAGTTCGTCGCCTACTTCCTACCAACTGACGAAACAATGGAGAAGCGTCAGAAGGACATGCTGGAAGGTGTCGACTACAAAGACGAATATGATTATGTCATGACGAGACAGTATCACTGGAATGTGAAGAGTAAAGCGTCGAAAGGTAGGTGCTGTCTTCATTTGTTCTATGAATTGGTCTTAGCAGCAGGGTAATGGCTATCTCATGGTAGGGTTGAGGGGTCATGGAGCGGGGTCTTTGGTGAGCGTATACAGAGAATCCGATCATAAAAGGATTCGAATCCGGATTTGAATCCGACCTTAACAAAAATAAAAGCATGTACATAGGTTATATTTTAAAAATCGTAGGTGACAGGAAGCAATGATATCTAAGGATAACGTGACACATTACTGAGGATGGTTGGTAGTAGAGACCAGAAAGTTGGGCTTGCCTAAGCACACTGTGTAAAAATTAGGAAAACGGAAACCGGAAGGATGTAGACTAGAAATTTGACCGGATTCATAAGATTTAGGGTTTGGAATCCGAGTCTAAATCCGAATCTAGCCTGACAAGCAGAAGATTCTTATCCGGCCAAAAGGACCAATCTCGGATTCGAATCCGGATTCGCTCATCTCTGAGCGTATAGCAACGGGTAAATATCGTCCCGGATTGTCGACCTGGATCGAGAAGACGTTACCTACTCGGACGTCCTCGTTCTCGGGACGGATGGACTGCCGGACGTCACGTCTAATGAAGCTGCAGTTTCGGTTGTTCAGAGTCCGATAGAGAGGTTTCCTGTAGAGAATCAGTCGAGGTATAAGCACAGTTGAGGTTGGGCTTTGGTAGAATTGAGGTAGAGCACGAACTCACAGTCAGAATCTTGATGCTTAAAGTTTGACTGAAAGGGCAGCTTATTTTTGTGTTGCGGAGCAACACTACTGCTTTCGTAGTTTTTTTTGTTTTTTTTCACCGTGATCAGTGACCTGTAGCTCCGAAGTGGTAAGAGTTAAAAATTTGAGATTTTTCAGAGGGAAGGGAAACGTGAAACAGAGTAAAAAAGTTCTAGAGAAGTTCCTAAAATTTCTAACAGTTTTCCAGAAAAAAAAATAAAACCGTTTTTTTCTTAGAAACTCCGCGTTCGATGTTTGGCGTCAAGTTAAGACGACCCTAGCTTCGGAAATAAACTTGTTAGAAATACAGTTATGCTGAAATCATGTAGAACTTTCATTTGTCTCTTCGAAAACCGGAGCACAAAATTCCGTAGCTCTTACAGATTTCCCGGAAATAATTCCGGGAAAGTCCATCTCGTTCCGATTTTTTTTGGAATTTTCTCAAATTTTCGATTTTGATGTTTCTTATATTTTTATCGAGTAGTGCTATGAAAAGTATGCAAGAAGAAGTGAAGTGTTCTATATACCAAGTTGCTTCGTTCTCTAAGAAATAATTCCCGAAGTTTCGACGTTCTAGAGGTAACTTCGGTTCTGGGCCAGCTAGAATTTTTTTTCCAACGCGGTTCGACAGATCTCGATCCCATAAGACTGGAAGCCGCATTAGAAAAATGTCCTCTGAAGGACATAATGGAGACTGTTGCTCCGCAACTGTGTCCCGTAGGGCACAGTTGCACGTGTTGCTCCGCAACTGTGCCCTAAGGAACAGGGCACAGTTGCTGCAACACTTCCCGTTGCACAGGCAACGGAGGTCTAGTTACATCTGATATTTGAACAGTAATATTTTGACCCTCTAAGTGCCTCTAGAACCTCCCTATGGGCCTCCCGCCTCGAAAAGTCTTGCACATTAAATTAAATCTAACAGCTGGCCTGCATCGTCCACTTGTCGGACTCGTGGAACTGTGGCCAGACAGCCTCAAAACCCCGCTAAGAATACACAGTTTCTTCTCCGGTCTGAAACCCAAGGCGTATTTCATTCACATACAGTTTACAATCAACAGTCACTGCTTTGTATTCCTCTGTATATGATTCTAAGCATTGAACACTGCAGTTTCGGACAGTTTTCTCATACCGTAGGCTACACAAGTCACTTACACTTTTTTCGCGTAAGAGAAACAACTTCACGTTAACTTCTCGTTTATTCTTATTATTAGTATGAGAAACAGGCGGAATATTTTTGACGCAATATCAATATTTTTGCCCGATGTGCGGAGTGAAAGATGAAGATTTGTTTAATTTTTTTGATGACTGTGAGGAGTTGGGAGGGCGAAGAAAAGATATTTTTGGAGTTAAGAAAGGGGACGAGGATTGGATTATGGGGATTTTAAATAATAAGACTTAAGTTACCGTAAAGAGTTATGCTAGGTACATCTGTGTGGGTATAGCACATCGTGAAAGATTTTTGTGGTGGTAAGTCTTGGCGCATTTCTTTTTTGCCATGGTCCGAAAGGTTTTTTGGCGATTAAATTTCATATAACATTTTTATTGAAAAACCCGAAGATAAAACGGTAAGGCAACGTACAATTTTATTGATAAAAATAAATAAACCTCATTTGCGTCAGACATGCAAGTGGCATCAAAAACAAAAGGCCGTATACAATATAAGTAAACAACTAACGTAGATTTAGATAACTAGAATGTATTCACTGTAAATGTAAATGTATGCTTTACTCACAAAGATACCAAAACAAACCAACAATCTTGCCAACGTACTTCGTAGGATACCAAGAAGCTGCCCACCATTCCTACAGAACAGTGAACCCCTGAAATGGCACCTGAAGAGAAAATGGTCCAGACCACCACCAACATGGCAGTAGGGCAAAAACGTGCGCCATCCGGACCTTAGGAAATTATTAGTCAGAAAACCGTCATTACCAACATGGCCGTCAAGTGCTTTCTTGGAGGCGTCGACTGATAAGCTGGCATCGATGTGAGATGGAAGTTGGTTATACGTCTCCACAATGCGATTTCCAAACCTCCGCTGCCGACGTCTGTCTTGAAATGATCTCAGCCAAGTTTAAACTCGTGAACCTTTGAGGTTGTTAGAGTTGAGAGCAAGAAGTTCGCCTCCATTTAAAATCTGGTAGGGCGTACCGATGCGAGATTGGGCATTCACGAAGCCACGCCTAAATTTGCCGGGCAATAAACCGATACTTACTGTGTAGGATTAGAGATGATATACATTACTGCACTTTTATGGGATCGGGAATGGCATAAAAGAGACTGAAAGCCCTTACAGCTTGGAAAATAATATGTTCAGATGTCGTGTGGGGTATACAGCCGAGAAAAACGCAAATACTATTTCGTGACGCCAGTATCATTTTGTTATTGTTAATATTATTTTATTGTGTATTGATTATTTCAGGCTACGAGGAAAACTACTTCTTCCTCTTCCGTGAAGACGGAGTCTACTACGACGAGCTGGAGACACGAGTGCGGCTTACCAAGCGCCGCCCTAAAGCTGGTGCTCCACCAATCAGCAACACGCGCTTGCTCGTTAAGCACCGCCCCTTTACGCGAAAAGAGCACAAGGTGCTCCGCCTCCGAGAGAGGAACATCGAACCACCTGGTGCAAACGAACCTGAGGAAAGTTCCAGCAGTGAGGAAGAAGAAGAGGAAAAGAAAGGTAGGACCTGATTTCAGCATCGTCCCCCACCGTTAAAGTACAAATAAATACCTAGCATAACGGAAGCTGGGCGGAGCGCGCTACGGAAAGAAACTAGTTGCGTTTTTGCACATACCATGGTATCTGTTACCACGGTAACTGGATCTGAAATTAGTCGTTTTTGCAGTTACCGTGGTATCTGATATACGGTCCACTGCAAAAACGACTATTGCCGAAATTGCACTTTTCGAAGTCATCCCAAAAGAAAAACTGATATCCAGTTTCATCAATAAGTCTTGAGCTTCTTTTTCACCAATTTGACAAAATTTTACGAAAGTGAGATGACTTTTCAGATACCACGGTCGGACCGTGATATCTGAATATCTGTTACCACGGTAACTGGCCATATACCAGAACAACTGCAAAAACGCCTTTTGACCGTGGTATCAGATACCACGATAACTGCGAAAACGACTTTAGACCATATATCAGATACCATGGTATCAGCAAAAACGCAACTACTATCATGCGTTATGATCGGCGAGGGAAAAATTAGACGAGTATATAAAGCAAAAGCATTGTTTCGTAAAGCAGATTACTTAAAATTTCCATGGAAGTTTTAAATTTGTAGAGGATCTGTGCAAAAGTCAGTACAAGTGCGGAGTAATTCTTTGGACCATCCAGATAGAAATTTCCTTTACTTCGAATGTCACTTGAGCGCTACTTAGCATTTGAGGTTCACTGAAGAGCTCATCCTCTAAATTTCCCACACGGGTATACAGTTGCTGTATTCTCCGGATTACCCGAACGAAAAAAATCATCCCATTCACTAACTCTTCCTGTTTCTATCCACTCTAAAATTATACTACCTGTTACGATCAATCTTGACCGACCTCGCCAACAAACATATCTCTGATTCGTTTGAACAATCCGTACTTTTGACTGGACCAATCACAAATGACGCGGGAGGCGGGGCTTAATTGTAAAATTATCACCATCGGAAGGTTAAAGAGTTGGATAGAGAACAAAATCATGAAAACTACTGTGAAAGGAAAATTGAAAATTGCGGACTGGCGCTTTTTGGGATCCCAAAACGTAAGTAAAGTGGAGGGATACCTATGCCATCGCAGAAGTTGTCCGTCTGTCCGTCCGTCTGTCTGTCTGTAAGCACGATAACTCTCGAAGGCAGTGAGATATTTTGATGAAACTTGGTGTGGGGATTCTTTAGGTCAAGAGTAAGGTCGAGTTCGTAGATGGGCCCTGTAGCTTTACATTTAGGGGTGGGGGAGGGGGTTTAAATTAAGGGGCAAGAAATTTTTTTTTAAACAGCTAATTTGATAGTCGATTATGGGGTAAGAAGACACGCTGGATACGAATATGAAGACCATTTTCTCGCCGGACAAGTAGTTCGTCCGGAATCCGGCCAAAACCGGAAAGTTTGTTAAAAGTAAAATTTTTATTCGAGGTTGATTAGATGTTTGATTTTGGGGTAAGAAGCCATGCTGAACACGAATATGAAAACCATTATCTCGCCGGACAAGCAGTTCGCCCGGAATCCGGCCGAAACCGGAAAGTTTGTTAGAAGTTAAAGTTTTATCTGAAGTTGATTAGATGTTTGGTGTAGGGGTAAGAAGGCATGCTGAACAAGAATACGAAAACCATTTTTATCGCCAGACAAGTAGTTCGCCCGGAATCCGGCCAGAACCGGAAAATTTGTTAAAAGTAAAATTTTTATTTGAAGTTGATTAGATGATAGATTTAGGGGTAAGAAGAGATGCAGAATCCGTATATGACAATCACTCTTTAGCCGGACATATAGTTCGTCCGGAATCCGGCTGAAACCGGAAAATTTGTTAGAAGTTAAATTTTGATTAGATGTTGGATATAGGGGTAAGGAGATACGCAGAATCCGTTTTTGAGCGTTAGCTTTTCGCCGGACAAGTAGTTCTTGAATTTCGCCAAAACCGCAAAATTCACAAAAGTAAGCTAGGGTCGTTTCGATCGGCTTATAGAGGTAAACGCACATGCTGAATCCATATCTGAGCTTGGATTTCTTAATGAGTAGCTGTTTGGCCCGGCGAAGACTGAAAAACCTAATTGTCTGGATCAAATATTGAATTTTTGGGATCCCATCGGAACCTTTGGTCTTGTTATTTTAGAAGGAAGGCGATGGAGTTGTATCGGGTTTCAGTTCAACTTTAAACTTTTGACTGTCTGAGGTGACATTTCGGAAGCTAGGGCAGTAGACATATAAGCCCAACTTTTTTTTTTAATTGACTGTCACGTGGGTTTTCCGTATAAAAGAAGTGTCTGCAGCCAGTATTTTGGATCAGTTTAAGTTACGTCAAAGTTACACTCCAAAGAAGCATACTAATACACTGTCAGAAGTTTTATAACATATAACACGAGGATGCGCAGTTTCAACAGATAGCCTACCACTTGGGATGTTATCTGTTATGATTTTGCAAAGGGTTAAGCATTAAACGTTATCCATAATTGGCATTGCCAGGAAAAGTCGAAAACGGATCTGCTGACTTTCACGCGATATCATAATTACAAACAAAAAAGTCAGCAGATGTCTTCTTGTGTACATAACGTTTTAATGCGTAAAGTTTGAAAAACTAGCTAACATGATAAGTGTTATCTGTTGAAACCTTGAAACCGCGCATCCTTTTGAAGAGGCTTAACGGCCTGCCATCAAATTTGCGAATATATTTATTTTATTTATTTATCTGTTATGAAACTTCGACAGCGTAACTCTTTGTACAGGGAAAACTTAGGAAAGGCCAGCTTGGCGTCCGACAGTATTAGTGCGGCCCTGGTTTCTGCAAGAAAGGAAACTTTCCTAATGGCATTTTCCTTTGCAGGCAGCGAAAGCGAAGCCGAATCCACAAAGAGCAGGAGCAAATCTCGTTCGCGCTCCCGTTCCCGCTCCAAATCAGCCTCACGTAGCCGCTCCCGCTCTAAATCGCATTCTCGCTCACGTAGCGCGGCCTCCCGCTCGAAGTCGCGCTCTCGTTCTCGCTCCAAGTCTGCATCGCGCAGCCGCTCTAGATCGCGTAGCGGCTCCCGCAGCCCCGCGAAATCCAGGTCGCGTAGCGGCTCGCGCAGCCCAGCAAAGTCCAAGTCCCGTTCGCGCTCCCGTTCCAAATCGGCGTCCCGTTCTCGGTCGCGCAGTGGATCGCGCAGCGGAAGCGCAGCATCTTCGCGTAGTGGATCACCTGCGAAAAGCAGCGCGAGCAGTGGAAGCGACTCTGACTAATTTTTGTATTTACTTTTTATTTCAAATAAATTGATCATTTGTACTTAAACTGTTTTTCTGAAATCTCACCTAAGGTGTATAGATGCAAGAAGCAGTTTGATTCTGGATGTAAGTTGGCAGCGGTCTTTGGGAAGGCCGTGTCTTCGTTCTCCTGAAATAAAATGGCGTGCACAAATTCTACTTTTTTAGCTGACAGTGCTCCCTGTAATTTATTCCAAAAAATATGACTGTCAGGTTGGCCTGAACGACATTTTCAACGGAGTTGCGCTATTTGGACATATGCCAAAGTCCGTACCTAGATATCTACCCCCGTACCTAGATACCTACGCCCCCTAGAAAGGGGGGGGGGGGGGTCAAGGTTGCATATCTCTTACAAGTTCACTAAAATTTAGTATGATGGCGCTAAACAGGTAAGTCAGCTAAGATTTGGTCCAGAGACCTGCAAACATTGAACACAAATGTGCATGTTCGTTTATTGTTAGTAGCCTTACGCTTGCCAAGAAGGGCCGAAATATCGCTGGGGCAAATCTTTGCTGACTTATGATTCGCAGTCAACTTGGACCGAAGAAGTATAATCCCTGAAAGTATTTCCCCCACCCAGCCCTAAAAATCCAAAACACATTAGCTACCTTCTAATACAATTGATTGTACACATCCGACTAGTGTTGTAAACGGTAAAATTGGTCACGGTAAAATTTGGTATTTTACCGTAATTTTGCGGACCCCCGTAAAATTGGTATTTTACCACTTTACCTAATTTACGATTCTACCAGTACTTTACAAATTTTATCCGTATTTTACTGATAGTTTACAGTATCAGAAGCAGGTTCAGGAAAAATTTCAGAAACATTTTACCTAATTTACTCATATTTTACTGACAACCTAATACTTTTTGTCACTCAGAATAAAACAGGGAATCAAGGGACCAGGGAGGCACCAGGAAAGTTTGAAAATGTCTTCAGATTTTCAAAGGAATGAGAGGTGAATGATAAAGACAGCGAATATGTTGCTAATTTGTGTGGGTCTGCGGTGATAGGTTTTGTCGACAACTGCTATATTGTTGATTATTTTGGCTGTGAATTAGTGCTACTATGCCTACGCAGGTGTGGCTGTAAAGCCAGGTTGTGTGTTTCAACTTATCCAGCGATAAGAAAATAATGCGGGAAAATTTTGCAAAGTACAGCTTATGCTACTTTCGTCGTGCTATTACCGAAGGTCGAAGGGATTCCCGACTCCATAGCACTTATTAGTTAATTATTTCAGAAGTGCACGAAAAGTTACTGTCCCTTCAAATCTCTACAGATCAATCGCACCAGCTTCCAATAAATTTGAAAAATGTGTCAAATTATTTTAGCTAGTCTGAAATACCAATCTCACCATATATTCTCCGTGAAATACTTATTTTTACCATATTTTACCAATTTGACCTATTTTACCTTATTTTACTAATTTTACGAATTTTACTTACCGACTTTTTATTTTACGGTAATTTTACAACACTACATCCGACGACGACGTACGTAATTGCACCATCCGTAATCGAGCGTGCAATTTAAAACGCACAGCTCACGCAAGTTCTTCCATTTTTCGGTTCCGACCGGACAACGGATTCGGATACTATTTATGAGAATGGGACCAGGCTTCTTGAATCAACAGTAATTTCACAGTTGTAATATGATCTTGTCAGATACTAACGTTTTCAAATATTAAAATTTTACCGCAGGATTTCCGCCGGGAAGAAACTTTTACCGCCGGATTTTCAGATCCGACCGGAAAACAAACCCCGATACTATTTTAGAAAGCGTATCTCAGATCAGCATCCGTACCCAACAAACATTTAAATCTCAGGACTCAGACGAAAGAACGGGTCTAGAAAATTGGGGTGTAAGATATTTTTTTCAACGACCGTACTTTAAGCAGGACATACCTGTTCGTCATCGAGGTCCTCTATCATCTGATCTTCCATTTTATCCTTCACGAACTCCAGTATCTCTCCTTTGTCCTTCAGGATCCGAATCAACTCTCTTGTGCATATCTGTGGGTGGAGGGTGAATTCCAGCGCGCTGTCGATCAACGACGTCCCAACCCGTGCTGCCATCTGTGTTATTTCTTCGTCGTCGTCTTCAAGGGCGAAGAAGAGGGCGGCAAATATGACTTGGATAGTTTCTATAAGAAACAAGAACTAGACCAACCAATTTTCGCGGATTTGTTCTTACGACTGGGTAGTGATGGGCGATATTCGATATCGATACCGATACATCGATATATCGGACCAAATATCGATATCGAATATCAAAACGTAAATATCGATATTGAAAACGGTATTTTTTTTATTTATAACTATTGTAAATAATCCAGCATAAGTTATATTTATACATCCAAAATTGGAGCAATATACTCTTCGCTATTTAATTTTTATGTATTCGAAGTTTGAGCTGATGCAGGATGTTTACGATAATTTTGCTCTTGAATTTTAGCGAAATGAGACATATACTATAGCGAAACATGGTACCGAAATATCAATATCGTCATATCGAAAGTCAAAATATCGATATATCGAAAAATCCAGATATCGCCCAACACTACGATTGGGCCAATGCGATCCGAAAACGTTCCGTCGCGACTGAAAACTTGCGATGAAGGTGCATTTTGTGTTTGCCGCAGTTTTTTCTTTCCAGATTTCGTACGAAAGTGGGTTATTTAATTTCTGCGTAGCTAAAGCTTGAGATAATCAAAGAAAATCCCTAAAAGAAATTCACCGTGTCCGTGGAAAGTATTTTGAAATTAAATTGAATTGAACTGAATTGAACTGAAAAGTTTTAGACCAAAAAGTGCTTGGTCACCGGAAAAGGGAAAATAAAATAAAAGTAATGCAACCGAAAAACATCAAAGCAAAACCTCAACTACTGCCACCAGAGACATTTGCACCCAAACTCTCCGAGTATTGCACCGAAGAAAAACTACTATCAGACTACCTTCGCAACGTAGGCTAATCGTTTTAACGCGAAAACTCGACACCTTTTGCCATGAAGTTTTATTTTCATTTTCCGAGCTTTGCATTGACTCTTTTGATGCGCAGCTGATTCAGCTGAAGCTATCCACACAAAATCTTTGAAAAAAAAATTCGGATTGAAACCGCTAATTTTTCAGGCGAAAGCCTATTATTGTAGAAGTAGTGAACAGAAAGATAAAAATGCTCCACAGCCGGGATTTGAACCCAGGACCATCCGCTTACAAGGCAGACACTCTAACCGTTTGAGCTACCGAGGGGCTTGTGAACAGAGTTCGCAAACCACTACAACAGTCCGGTACAAGCCGGCCATAGGAACAGTGATCCCGACCGAAGGCAAATTCATCTAATCAGTTCACACACCCAAGTCACGGAAATTATAATACATAGATGGCACTTTATACAAGGGACTTTTAAGCGGAGGGTCCTGGGTTCAAATCCCGTCTGAGGAGCATTTTTGTCTTTCAGTTCACTACTTCTACAATATTTCCATCTCAAAGGCGTAATCCCCATCAACTTTACATTTGGATTTGTTTGGTTTTCACCATGAGACCCCGCCAAGTGGGCCCTGGTTTGTCTACGTGGCTCCGACATTGGAGTCCTAGACTTCTACACTAAATTCAGAAAAGTTGCTCTTGGTTCATTAGTCACGGTAAAAGTCCCTTTGTGAAGTGCCATCTATGTATGAAAGCCTATTAATTTTTATGCAGTTATATTACAGCTACCTTACCTATGGTCGCACTTCCATCGTCACTCTGGAACTGTCCCCGCTCCTTTAAACTCTCCAGACAGCTGGCGGCCGCTTTCCGAACCATCACCGGATTCCTTTTCCGAAGCGCCTCCAGCACGAAATCCAAATTCTCTCCAGAAACTTCCGACCGGAATCCGGCTAGTTTCACAATATTCGCCCTCAGTTCTTCGTTCGCTTTTTTGTAGAGTTTCAGTACCGCTTCGAGTATCTTCCGGTTTAGGGGAATTTTGAGATTCCACATGACCTCAACCCACCGGATAATGCACTGCGGGTTTCCTTCCGTGCCAAACAAGGCCAAATCTAGAGGAAGTTCGTACTTCGACGCTGCTTCGATCGCAGCAAGGCGGACTTCATAGTTACGATGCGTTAGCAAGTCTCTCAATACCTTTTCACGAACTGTCAATCCCGTTTTCTCAAGGGCGCGAAGTTTAAAGTAGAGTTCCACGCATCTAGCTTGCAACACGGGCGTTGAGGGGTTCTGGACTTTGGAGAAGATGACGGACTCGAGCTTGGCCGTTAGGGATGCGACGTTGGGGAGCTGGGGGGAGCACAGGTCTAGTATTTTGACGAATGCAAGGGTGACGTCCGCAGGCACGCTTGTGCTAATCAAAGAAGAAGCGTTAGATATCCAGTGACTGAAGAAGGATTCCGTGACTGGAAGGGTCATGCAGCTAAGCAGGGAATGTATCTGGAACAAAAAAAAATAAACTTTATTTAACCCGCCTAGGTCACAGACGTAGCAGAAAAATTAGAAAAAGAAAGAAACAACACTACAACAACAACCAAAATAATTAAAATTCTTTAAACCGAAACATCACGGAGCACCATGGGTGATTACAATGTTGCTTCGCTCTGTCGACGGATCTCAGGACAGCTGCAAACTGATCACCTTTACGGAACTGTTCAACGATGTGGGGGGAGGGAATGCTTGGAAAAGCGAAAGAAACCGGAACGAATTTGACAAAGACTTTCGTTTCTGAATATGGTCCAGAAAGTGGAAAGTGTAGAATGTGGGAAGAGATGTGACATTGTAGGAGTACGCAAGGATCTTTCGATTAAACCGCAACTTTCCGATTCAACCAAACTTTCCAAAACTTTCGGAAACAATTTTCCAGTTTTTTGTCAATGTTTCTTGCTGCTAAACCGATCAGTCAGCTGAAATTGGTATTCAGGACGTGTCGGCCCTTCTTATATTCAAATAATGCATAAAACGGATGCATCAGCTATGACCCATCCGTTTTATGCATTATTTGAATAAGTATAAATATTCAAATAAATATTTGGCCCTTGCCAAGAAGGGCCGAAATATCGCTTCATAAGCATCACGGCTGACGAATTCGTTTTTGTATATGATATGAATATTTGAATACGTGTTTCAAACTCAGCTTTGGCTCAAGGAATATTTTGTTCGGCCCTTCTTGGCGAGGGTCCTTTTCAGGCCGTAGTTGTAAGTCAGTTCAAATTATTCTGGACAAATGTCAGCTCTTCTTGAAAACTCGTCCTCGTTGAGCTCAAGCCAGAAAAGATAATCTGCTATACTATCTCGCTAATTCGTTTTCCTATTAGCTTGATTGAGAGAGATTTATTTTAGAGAGTTATACCCTTCTTGGCAAGGGTCCTCTTCAGGCTGTAAGTCAGTTTTGTTACATTTGCGTCCCTTAATTGGCCAAGAGTGGTTGCAAAGTCATTCCGATTTACTGACAAGACGATGAACACAAAACATTGAGTTGCGAATGCAACATATTTACAGACGATCTCGGGGCCAGCGATCGGCATGTGGCCAGATCGCTTGCCGATCCGCGACTAAAACAAACCGGAATGTGCCTTCTGCAAATCGCAAGCAAGGCAAAAGTTGGGCTAGGCATAACAAGTTTGATTTGTCGAAGCAATATTTTGGCCCTTCTCACAGCTTAACTACTAGGCAGTTGCGCGGAGTCGTATCTTGCCCATATAAAGATTTCAACACACATCTTTAGAGTAGGCGTTAACCTCCGGCGCTCCCACAGCCAATCAGCGCGGAAAGATCTAGGGTATATTCCGTGAGTGAAAACAGACATTTCTGTTGTGACCACCGTGGGTGCGTAATGTTATCAGAAGAAAGCAGTGGAGGTCTCACATTTATTGCGCACGCCGCAAATGTTGCCTCTTCGGAATCAAGTTTCCAACTGCGAGAGTGTCTAGGTTTGACGCAGCGCCAATTAATGTCGCGACGATAGCTATGTGTTGCTTTTGAAAAATGTTTGCGCAACTGCCTAGTAGTTAAGCTGTGGCCCTTCTTGACAAGAGTTGTCGTTGAGGTCAAGCCAGAAAAAAATAATATGATATCTCGCTTAGTTTTGGGACCCCAAAATCCTAAGTGGGGGATACTATAACTGTCCGTCCTTCCATCTGTCAGCACGAACTTCAAGGGGGTGCAAGCAATGCCAGAAAGAGGCGAAAAACCGCAAAAAAACATCTGCTGACCTTTTATTTGTCGTAATTATATCGGAAAAGTCAGCAGATGCTTTTTTTGCGGTTTTTCGCCTCTTTTCGGCAGTGCTTGTTATAACATTTAATGCGTGGCGTTTTCAAACGCAGCATGTCCCATCCCAAGTGTTGTCTGTTGAAACCGCGCATCCTTCTGTTATCCGTTATGAAACTTCTGACAGTGCAGCAGCGCCCCTAGAGGCATAGCATGATGTCAGCAACCTTTCGGGCTTTATGCGCATGTTACCCCTCTCAGTCTGCTCCGGGTCTAAATCAGTCGGAGTTCTTTTAAAGCACAGCTCTTAGAGCGTGTTCCACCGTATCCAACCTCGTAAAAAGTTATTACACTGACCGTTCCAATCTTTTTGAAATAGTAACTAGTTGTCTGTTGAGGCTGCGCATCCTTGTGGTATCTGTTACGAAACTTCTGACAGTGTGGTGAAATAAGCCAGTTTCCTTTACCTGCAACAGCAACCCATGGAGAGCATTCCCGAAATGCGTTCGATAAGTCATAAGGCAGAGTACGCGGAGTTGTTCTTCCTTCGTCTCGGGACTAAGGATGCTCGGCAGTGCTCTGGCGGCAAGTTCTCTAACTTTCATTATCGGTGATCTAGCGCAGGCTACGACCAACGGAACGACCTAAGATACAACAAATAAGTTAAAACAAAATTAGGAGCACACTATAGATTTATAACAGGCTAATTATACAGTCTAGGTCCATTACTTGCCACGTGAAATAAGCGATTTTCATGTTATCGCTTGTCAAATCTAACCAGCCTTCTCGCTCTCCGATGCGGCGGGCGGACCCAACATATTTCAAAACTGAACGGTAGATGTGTGATTATTTAGACAGATTAGATCCAAAGTGTTGTCTCTTGAAACTGCGCATCCTTGCGTTTGGAACTTCTGACAGTGTAGCCGAATAGAAAATAAGTATGTTGCAACTTGTGTTTTAAGCCTAGACGGATAGAACATAATTATTCTCACCAAGTCCCCGCCGATTTGCTCGCCACCATATGGCTGAAATCTGCTAAGAAGCAACAGAATAGGGAAGAGACTAGGATGTATCTTCAGATGCACTGTCTTCCGAATCTCCTACAAAAGACAAAATCCGATTAAGTATTCAATACATTAAATTTAAAATAAATATTGATTGCGTTTTTTCAGATACCATGGTACCTGATACCACGAAGTCGCGTTTTTGCAGTTATCGTGGTATCTGAAAAAGTCATCTCACTTTCATCATCACGACAAAAGTTTCTAAGTTTTTGTCAAAGTGGTGGGGAAGAAATTTGGCACATAAGATGTCTGTGGATATCTGTATTTCTTTCGAGATGACTTCTAAAAGCGCAAATTCGGCAATCTCGTTTTTGTTTTATGACCCGCTTCTTATATACAGCTGAATAATGTAAGAAAAAGGCATGAATGAAAGTATTAAATACAACAGAAATATGAATATGTTTGTTTTCTTTAAAGGACCCGTCGTACCGATTATGCCAATGCAGCCTATTTTGGTAATTATATTCATTAATTCCTAAGCCCGGAAACCCAAAATATGTTACATTCTAAGCCCGCCAACGATACCTCAGCCGCGGGGACGTTTTGCCACGGCAATGTTTTGCTACGGGGACGTCTTGTCATGGGGACGTTTCGCAGGGGCGTTTCGACTGGGGACGTTTCTCCGACAACCCACCGCTGCATTTGCTGATTATTTCAAGCATAGATGTACAAGTAAATAGAGGTACCAAAAAATAAATTTTCCTTCAGCCCAAGCTGAATGCGAATCATATTTGACAGTGCAAAACGGATACGTCAGCTTAATTTTATTAGAGCTATAATTCGGACCTTCTTGGCAAGGGTCCTCTTGAGCCTTAAGCTGGAAAATGAACTTGTGGGAAAACAACTGAAGATTCTAGCTTATCCTTGAATATCTGATTTGGTGAATTTCTTTGTTTGAAGAAAAAAAAAAACACTAAGTAGTAAATCTTACTGTTTCGGAGACAAGAGTTTCAGAAACAAGAGCCCAATAAAACGCTAGTAAGACAAAAAAAGCACCAAACTTTAAACTTCAAGAAAACAGAATTTAATTTTTTTTTAAAACGTAACTAGTCAGTGGGTTCCTACTTTCTTGCAAGGAATCCTACATTTTTTGTTTATTTTTTGGCAACGGCTTACATTTGTAGTCGGTAAGCAGTTCAAGCGTACAAGGACAAGACGGAAAGAATAAGTTCATCTGATGAAATCGGTTATCTATCAATAACGGACAAACGAACTAACGCATTTTTTATCGAGTTTTCAGGCCTGTAAATAAGTGATGTGTAACTAGACTCTCCGGTCTCAGCCTTATTCAGTTAAACTATAAAAATGAAAGAGTACAGGAGGGGTACCTGACCTCGTTTTTACGCAACCTCGAATTTTGCCGCGAAAATGTTAAAATGAAAGTTCAGTGCTATCCTGACAGTCAAGAAGCAAAATCTGAATTTTTTTCAACAGTTATGTCCCAAAATATTACAATTATTTGTCTTTTCTTTATTTCAATTATTTGTCTTTTCTTTGTTTTGAACCTGGTTTAAAAAGGGATTTTCTGGTTATTAGCCTTATTACCTCTATCTTTTTCATCACTTTGCAAGCAATCTGACCTCATGTAAAAATGGGTGAAACTGTTTGAAAAGAAAATTACATTTAACCGGAAATATTGAAGCGGAAATATTGAACATGTAAACCATTCTATTAGCTTCACTCTAGTAGTTTTGTCATGTTTTTTGGTTCATTTTTAAGCCAGATATATCTCACTAAAAAAAGATTTCTCTGGAAATTTGAAATCTTGTCTGAGGTTGGGTACCTCTCCTGTAAATCTGTGAGCAAGGCCGTATCCAGGGGGGGTTAGGGGGTTCGACCCCCCCCCCCCCGAAACCCACAAAAGTAATAGTTTTGTGTAGGCTTTAACCTCTGATCTATGTATTTTTTGTACTTTTTGGTCCGACCCGTGGGCACCACAACCCCGAAAAAAATTCCGCGCGCAACCCCCCCCCCCCCCCCCGAAATAAATTCCTGGATACGGGCCTGTCTGTGAGTTACGTCATGTTCCTCCTTACCTGCAGCTCTTCTAGGAAAATGAACGAGAAAAGCGGCTGGTGCTGGTGAAAGAACATTTTCGCAGTTACACCGGCGCTTCGGTTTGACGGATCCGAGGGTCGGTTCACGCCGAAGATACGAGTCATTAGAGCGCTGAACATCAGAGTGGCGGCGTTTCTCTCCTAAAAAAAAAAGTCGAATTACAGATTTAAGGTAAGTTAAGGTACAATGGTAAAAAAAAAAAAAACTCAAGTGGCATAAAAGCGACAGACCCGATAAGAAAACGAAGCTTCGCTAATTCTGATCGGTTTGTACAATACAAAACATACCCGCGTTGTTGAAAACAAATATGTGGCAACACAGGTCCGCGGTCCCTTTTGGCAGTGTAAATACTGACAATGTGGATTTAAAAGTTATGCCATGCCAAATATTAAAATTAAAATATGAAGATTTGAAAATGCGGCTAGGGGCTATTATGCCTTCAGCCCAAGCTGACTGCGAATCATATTTGACAGTGCAAAACGGGCGCGTCAGCTGACTTTTATTAGTGCTATATTTCGGCCCTTCTTGGCAAGGGTCCTCTTCAGGCTCAAGCTGGAAAACGAATTTCCTAAAATAGCTCTAATGGTGCGAACACACGATCGGGACAGGGAGCTCCCGGACTGGAATTCCTGCCCGGATTTTCGACACCATCATCACTTCCATATGGTAAAGATGAAATTTTTTTCAACTTGATGATGAAAATGCAGGAAATCCTGATCGTGTGTCTGCACTTTAAGAGAATTCAGCTGATTCATGACAAATGCCTCTGTATGTTAATGGATTTATTTCGAGTGTGGCCTATGTCCTTGCCAAATATGTTAAAGCGACGCAACTTATGGTCTATAAAGGTTATGGCCCACTTTATTATGTTTTTTTTTTCCTTGATTTTATAGCTGTATTTTTTAGCCCAAACAATAATTTGGGCTAAAATCATATACTTCTTTTTCTCAAAATTATTTTTATCCGACAATTAAACTCAATATCGATTCCAGAAATTCATTTTTATGTCTCCCTTATGTCTGTTTTTCGCGAACACTCCCAAAATCGACTCCTCGTCAAATTAAAAAAAATGAGTCCTTTCCCCGTCCGTGAGGAGGATAGTTAGTGCTTCGGACAAACAAAACGAGGGGAGTCAGCTTCGGGAGTCACGGGGGGAAGGCGAGAATACGCCATATGAGTGTTTATAGAGGCGAAGCTTTTTTGGTGCAGTTACCTTAAATTACCTTAAATTGCACTTGCAAGCAATAAGATAGATAGATAGAAAGTTTATTGTAAAAATCGACTATCGTGATTATAAACCAAATATGCGATTATTGTCAATCAACATAATAAATTACAATATATGTATCAAATGTCAGTACGTTTAAAAAAAAATCACGCTTCGTTAAAATATTTCACGAACTCGGGAATAAACACTTTGTTCGTATCTAGCGTGTTTTGTCAGTAAGGGACAGAGCTTGGGAACCCTACAACTTACCACTCGTTCTGGTCAATTTCTAACATTTTGATAGGGGGGAGGGAGGATTCGGGAGCGGAGAGGATGAGATACCATGGCTGAACCGAAGTCAGCGCTTAGCTCCTTTCTCCGCTCCTGCAGTGTTTTTAGGGTAAAGTGTTTTAAAAGGTATGAAAGCTTCGGTCCGCTATGAATAATAAGAAGAACCCGCTTCTGTATTCTTTCCAATTTATCTCTTTGTTCCTGAGATAATGAAAAATGCCAAACGGGATGTTGAATCCCGATGAGTAGCTTGCGGATGATGATGGTGCTATTTCCTGGTTACTGCTTCTGGGGCGCACCAGTCCTCTCTCCGCGGCTGTCCACGCCAGTCCTCATCGAGTCGTTTTTTGCACAGCTTACGTACCTAGGCAGTTAAGCAAGCTCCTATCTTCCCCATGAGAAGCTTTTGGTACACAGCTGTGAACCTGGCGCCTCCTCCGAGCCCGTGCTCCGACGCGTAGATCTTACTACAACACCATAGGCGGGAACGCAATTTTGTTTGGCTGCTTCAACTTACCGATCTATTCACGACGTCACTGCACTTCGCATGGTTGTTGCTCCCGCGCACAGCTTAACTACTAGGCAGTTGCGCGGAGTCGTATCTTGCCCATAGAAAGATTTCAACACACATCTTTAGAGTAGGCGTTAACCTCCGGCGCTCCCACAGCCAATCAGCGCGGAAAGATCTTGGGTCTATTCCGTAAGTGAAAACAGAAACTTCGGTTGTGACCACCGTGGGTGCGTAATGTTATCAGAAGAAAGCAGTGGAGGTCTCACACGCCGCACATCACAGCTTAACTGCCGTACATGTTGCCTCTTCGGAATCAAGTTTCCAACTGCGGGAGTGTCTAGGTTTGACGCAGCGCCAATTAATGTCGCGACGATAGCTATGTGTTGCTTTTGAAAAATGTTTGCGCAACTGCCTAGTAGTTAAGCCGTGCTCCCGCGCCACTGTGTCCGAAAAAGAAATCGAGCTTGCAGAACTGCTAGATGATTAAGCTGTGGTAATTTGAAACCTCGGGTGTCTCGCAGGTGACAGCTGATTCAGACAGGCTGAACAGCTCGTTTGCTGAGTGCTGGCGAACACGAGCGGTGCAGGACCTTCGGGACAGCTTCCAGGAGTGGCCCCTAGTCCCATGAGTGGTTGTCGGGGGCGAAGAGGAAGGGAGACAATTACAATTGAGAAGTTTGTAGACTAGTAGCATGCCCTCTCTTCCCTCGGTCAGAAAGTGTCGGAATCTTGAGTTTTTGGAGTCGCTGTTCGTAGAGTAGTGCTCTAAGGTCGATGACGGATTTCGTTGCTCGCCTCTGGACGCCTTCGATTAGTTTCTTGTTATATTATTATTATTATATTTAACTGAAAACGTCACTTACCGCCCATGTAGAACTTCGACTGCCAATTACGGCTGCCCGTACGCCCGATCCAATGAATGGATGAACACTATCGGCCAGTTTGGTGTCACGATATATGAATCGCAAGATGTTATAGGCGTGGATTTTGGCCTCTTCATTGCGACCTTCCTGAAGAACGACTAGAAAACGGTCTGTGGCTTTTTTGAATAGTTGGCTTGAAGATACGGCCAGCTCCCCGTGGAAAATGGCCTGCAACAAATCAAGGTCCAGGGTTTTCTGATGGATATTTAAGGCTAAAGTGACATGAGGAATTAGGGTCTAGGCTAGAACCCCCCGATACCCCCTCTCGGTATATAAATAATATATCTATGTCTGGGGGAGTGGGGGTCACCCGAACCTGGCATTTATGTTCCCCTTTTGGATCTATTTTACCGTTTCAAACATGAATAGAGTTGTTAACAGCCGAAACAGTGTTTTGGCAAATTTTTTCTAGAGACCGAGCAAGTTCATGCCTCGCCATTTTATGGCTTGGGAATGGTGAGTTTCTCGTACGAAAGAAATATCGGAATCTTCCACAAAGCCCGGATTATTTTGTTGGGAGAATATCGTTTCCAGTAGGAGTTATGCTTTAAATGACACCTGAACAATGAAACCATACTTGAACACACCATGGAGAATGCATTTACAGACATGGCCAGGGAGAACATTCTTCTCCCAAACAGGGATTTCTTCGACTCCGGCTGCTTGGTCGTATGACAGACATAGGGAGACGGAGTTTGTGGTGTTTATTTATTCTTGTTAGTACCAGGGACCCATAAATTTCCTTTACAGGCCTGTCAATAAGAGATTTCTGATGCTATCTTGAGCGCACGGAATGTAGTTCGAGAAACACCCACGGTCCAATGACGTTCAAGACCAGACAGACAAAATCTGGGATTGGCTGCTGGCGCCTTGAGGGTTGAGTCTCCTTGGCGCGCACGTCCAATGAGGCAAACAAGAATGCCGATCGACTCAAGCGGGGATTTTTGGAAACTGGATGGTTCGGTCGTCATATCAATATAGAAGCATAGGAAATGACAGGCCCCCTGTAAGGAAATTTATGGGTCCCTGTTAGTACTGACTCCGATCAAAACAATACTTGTAAGGTTGACATTTCTGCCACTTACCAAGATCATATAGGGAAGTCCGGCACTCCTTCGTGTTGAACAGTAGGATGTCTGGCCTGAGGTCGACGACAAATCCAAAAACACTTCCTCTAGCCACAAACTTGGCTGTTGACAAAGCACCGGTATATTTGACCTAGAAGTTACAAAAATTTTCAATTAAACCACAAGTCACAGTAGGTACATTTCATATTCAGAGATTCTAACATACGCGACTCCTTTGAAACTATGGTTTCTTAAACTTAGAAAAAAAAACTCCCAACTGGTTTCAGCCCACGCTCGGCCCCATGGTTTGTATGAGGAACCCGGAAAGAACTTACATAACCGGTATTTATTTATTTATTCATTATTTCCCTCAAAACTGAGGAGTACAATAAATAAATTATAAAACAACACCATTCCTAAATCAACTATTATCCTCAATAAAATGCTGTGAAATACTATAAATAGTACACATCATTTCCAGAACTAACTTACATTACATTATTCACTAGTTAAAAAATGGGTAGGCTACAGGTTTTGAGTTAGGAGGGCTCCCGACGCTTTTTTATGAAAGTTTGTCAGCTTTTTCTTCAAAATTAAAACTGGGCCTTTTACTTTAAAATCAGAAACTAACTGCGAATTACTGAAGGAAATTTGGAAAATTTGAAATATGATATTTTAATAGCAAAAATGTCGCAAATTCGAAAATTTTCTACAACTGTTGCAGCAAACAGAACGTGACGTAAAGCCGCCTAACCAAAGAACTCCTCGATCCAAAGAGATGAGCAGGAGAGTGGGAGTCTGATCCGCCTCGGAAAGAGCAAAACATGCACAAACGTCATTTCAAATTGCTACAGGTTTATTTGTTTTCTTGTGCAACGTCATCTTTACGTAACACCATGTCTACTCTCCCCTACATCTGAGACCCCAACAATTAAATGAGTTAAAGTTCAATTTTATTTCTTCAACAAATTCAACACTCAACATATCCTTAAACCAATAGCCCGTCTCAATATGTGACAACAGGTCACCTGTGCGAGACGGACAACCAATTACCAAGATCTATTTATCAGTAATTTTTTTTTTTTTAATACACTTAGTGAGACTTCAAGTCACAAGCCAGATCAACTTTCTTCGCTCAACCACCCACAACCAACATACCTACCCAACTCCCAATCCCCTCCCCAATTTTCATTAAACAACCAATTCCATTAACCAACAAATATTTTTTAATCTATTCTTAAACAATAAATGATTCTCAGACTCCCTAATGCTTGCCGGTAGATTATTCAAAATACTAACACCACTATTTATAATTATAAATGACGCTCTACTACTCTTACGTGCTCTACCGCTCTACCAATCTCAAACGTTTTAACACTTGCAACGTCTAAATCCCCCCCCCCCACAAATAGACTGTCCAAACCATCACTATGCGACCGTTGGATCATCTAGTGACACAATCCGGAATGACACTTATGGGCAAGGTCAAAATAAACCTTAACAAGAAAATCACACAAAAAGAAAAACATATAGCTGGTGTATGAGTAAAAACCAAAATAGCAAAATATTTTGCGGAATACTCTTGATGACTAACTTTTCGTGCCGATGAAGGATCGCCGTGTACCTAGCGGAAGAACCGGAAGTGTCACCACAGGTGTCCCGAACGAACGCCGGTGATTGGTTGACACAGAATCTGAGTCATAGTTCGGGCGACGTTTTTCGTTCTTCACGAGGTTCACTGGAGTGTTTTGGACTTGGTCATATAGAGTATTGGCAGACTCGTTGTCATAAAGGGTCGACTGGTAATGGTTTGTCCCCTGATCTACGCATGTCAATTCACTCATTCAATCAAGCACTTTGTGTTATATATGTGACGTCAATGCTGCTTAGCGTCGTAATTTGGCGTTACAGTTTGATACGTAGCGGATGTCTGCGGAAGTCACTATAGGCGTATTCTAGCCGTTACTCCAAGATCCTTTTGAGGAGCCCCTGCGTTTTTCTTTGTCCCAGGGACTCACTCCCCGTATTCTCGCGAGTCATCACGGGCGGGGAATGCTCTGATTATCATCCTTTCAAATTTGGTGGGGAATTGATTTTGGGAGTTGCGATGTTCTTGTTTTTCGAAAAAAATGGTGGGGAATCGATTTTGGGAGTTGCGATGTTCTTGTTTTTCCAAAAAAATGTGTGTTAGAGATGGTTAATAAGAATCTCTGAGATCAATACTGAGTTTAGTTTTGGTCTGAAACGGATTTTGATAAAAATTGTAGTTACGATTTTTTTGCTTGAAAGTAATAACAACGTAAAATTAAAGTAAAACAACCAGAATAAATAAAACCACAAATAAAGTGGATCCGTGCATACTTCCGTCACCTGAGTATTTTTTTTTCCGAACAAATACCACTTTGGAAGCATTCCCCATGATCTCGATCGTTGTGTTCCGTCCGCGTGGAGTGACTCCCTCTAAGGCGTATTCTCGCCGTTCCCCGAGGACTCCTCGGGGAATCAAGGGGAACGGCGAGAATAGAGGGAGTCACTCCACGCGGACTCCACGTACAAAAACAGCGAGAACACGGGGGATGCTTCTAGAATGGATTTTGATCGAAAAAAAATGCGCAGTTGACAAAATTAGTCACAAAATTAGTCTGGATCCACTTTATTTTTAGTTTTCATTATTGTGTTTATTTTTGATTAATTTTACATTGCACAAACACCAGCAAAAATTGATTCCCTCCAAATCTGAAAGGGAGTCCTCTATGATGATGGTGATTATAATCGGAGCATTCCCCGTTCGTGGGGACTCGCGAGAATACGGGGAGTGAGTCCCCGGGACAAACAAAAACGCGGGGACTCCTCAAGTGGAGTCCTCGGGGAACGGCGAGAATACGCCTCTAGTCTCGTCGTTCCCCGTGATTCCCCGAGGAACGGCGAGAACACGCCTTATGAATACGCGTGAATCTATACAACACTTTGTATCTCTAATAAATTTCATCTTAACCCGCTACCTCTATTATAATTACTGTCCAACAAAAATATAAAAGAACAACGAGAGGATGTCCATGTACACGCCAACAAAGCATGCACAGGCGTAAGCCAATCAGAAGAGGCGTTGTTATTGTTACGCAAATACACTCAAACATTCGAAATCTGGTCAGGCAGGTGGCATTTGACGCAATAGCCTTTTTCCAGATACGCCACTCGTCCAGATGACCTACGTACCGGATTAGGCATGGGCACTCTTTCTGTTTCAGGAACTCAAAAGCAAACAGAACGGCTAATACTCATAATGCCCACGACCACTATTCCCACGACTCATAATTCCCACTGCTCAAAATGCCCACGACTCAAAATGCCTACAACTCAAAATGCCCACGACTCAAAATGCCCACGATTGAATTATTTGAGGTGTTCAGTCCGTTGTAAACTGGAATTAGGGGGGAGTGAGCAACGGTAGGGGTAGACCGAGAATCAGAAAGGCGATAATAGTATGCTAAATTGGTATATTCTCAATTATCATATAATACCATAATACTTTGCCAAATTGAAAAAAAAAAAAACTGAATCCCAAACATAGATAATATATTTGTATTTTTCATTAACGAACAATTCTTATCTTAGTTTCGCTTTCTGTGTTGGAACAATTTTATACGACATTTCTTCTGTACGTTCACGCAAACAATTCTAAACAGATCAACAAACAATAAAGTATTTCCGTGGTAGTCCTGTCCCTTATAATATCGTTGTCCCGTTGTCCGAGGATTATATTGGCCTCCCCTGTGGACAGTTTGAGACGTTAGCATTTTGAACCAGGACGATTTAAGTCTCCTCCGTGGGCATTCTGAATTGTCGGGTTCTTGACCCGTCCGCATTTCGGACGATTTCGATTCGGGGACCTCGCTGGTGCGTTTATGAGTCGTGGGCATTCTGAATCGTGGGCATTTTGAACCATGGGTATTTTGATCGTGGGCATTGTGAGAGTGGGCAGTGAGATCGTGGTGATTTCGGGATCCCCCCCCCAAGCCCCAACAGAACAGCTATTTTAGCACCTATTTTTTTCGCCTCTTTTTCTTCTGGAAATAAAACGCAGCTTAAAGTTTCACCGAAAAGGAATGTAATAGCACAATCTAGGTACCCATGACTTATTCACTTAAAGAGGCTTGAAGACCCGATCAAAATGCGTTACTTCGTTCTTTAGCTATTCACGAATAATCGATTTTCAAATAGTGGAATTTCCTTGGGATTTGAAGCACCTCTGTCTGCTTATGTCTGTGTTGTACGCTTGACAAAAACGATTTACGAAAAATAAGTGTTCACGCAGTGAGCCCCCTTCTTCGAGATGATCACTGACCACTGAAAAGCCGCGTTTGTATTGAGAATCAGTTTTTATGCGACATAGTAGAATTTTGCGTTGTGAGGACGGCCGTAGATGTTCTGAACATCATACTAGAGCAAATAGTGGAAATAAAAAAATCCCTTAACACAATCAAAATAATGCAGTGTAGTCAGTTAAATGATACAAAAATAAATTGGCTTTTCAGTTAAACTTTAAGAAAAAAGGCTTACCGGAAAAAGGACGTGCAGACCATGGTAAAACCAACTGCCGCTTGCTCAAAGGCACCGCGATGCTTGGAATCTAGAAGGACATCTAACACAAATTGACCCATTTCCAGCGCTTCTTTAGTCGTCACTAGATGGCTTTCTAGGTCACCGATGGATACGTTGGTCAGAAGCTGGCCAATCAGAAGGCACACCTGAAAGTGATAATGGTGGTATATGTATGTGTAGCCTAAAATATTTGTTTTCGATCAATAAATAATCAATTTATTCATTAGTTTCCCTCAAAACTGAGGAGTACAATATATAAATTATAAAGCAAAACCGTTCCTAAATCAACTATAATCCTTTCGGTAAAATGCTGTGAAATACTATAAAAAATACAAATTATTTCAGCAACTAACTTACAATTACTTACGTATCACATTAATCACTTGTTAAAGAATGGGTACAGGTAGTGGTAGGAGGGCTTCCGATGCTTTTTTATAAAAGTTTGTCAGCTTTTTCTTCAAAATTAAAACTGGGTTTTTTACAGTTTTGTATGTCAGCTTTACCAATACACAACTGATAACCAAAGGCGTTTTCCGCAACGCATTTGTGTGCCACACACTCGACCCACAAGCTAAGGCTGCGTTCCAGAAACTTAACAATTGTTAACAATCGTCAACTTTGTTTCGGGGCGGAGCTAACTGCAGCTTTAACGATCGTTAACTTTTCCCAAATTTACAATAGTTAACTTTTCCCAACGATGCTCACCAACCATCCTTACAAAATAGTTAACAATCTTGAATCTCTGGAGTGGAAATGGTAGGTGGGCGGAGCTCAAATTCCGAAATCAGAAACCTGGAACACAATTCTTAACAATTCGATAACGATCGTTAGGTTCTTACGATCGTTACGTTCTGGAACGCTACCTAAACCTCGCGGAAATGAAGTTTTTTCTTCTTTTGGCGGCAATTTTTAATGCCGGAAAATGAAAAAAAAATCAAGATAAAATCTCTCTAAACAGAGCCTCAGGCCTACGTCCTTACCATTCTTTACTAGAATGATCCTCAGTTGTATGTCAATCTAGTTGATGAAGTAACTATAATTTTATTATTTGGACACGAATATGCCGCAAATTCTGAACTTCCCGCCAAAATTAAGCCACAAAATCGAAAACGACCTCGACAATTATTTTTTAAACTCGAGCCACGAAACCTTTTTAGTCGCGGAAACCACACACTTTTCGAACCACAACCGAGCCATCAACACTTCGCGGGATCGCTGAAAAACAACTTAAATTTAAAGTCAAAGATCGGTGACGACGCTTTGGAAGGAAGTTGGTTCGTTCTACAAAAATCCACAGCGATCCTCCACAACAATCTTTTACCCCTTCTTCAAACAACACAACTTTCCAATGTTTTGCTTATTTAATTGTTTGGCTGAAACATCGGTGACGACGCTTTGGATGACGACGCCAAACTGAATTTGACGGGAAAACGATACTTGGAGGGAAATTTAAATTCGAAAAAGTCACACCACTATTTCAAATTTATAATTAAAAATAGAAGTGTGAGTATTTGGAATAATCTACCGGCAAGCATTAGGGAGTCTGAGAACATTTATTGTTTAAGAATAGATTAAAAAAATCTTTGTTGGGTAATTGAGTTGGTTGTTTAATGAAGATTGGGAGGGGATTGGGAATTGGACAGGTATGTTGGTTGTGGGTGGTCGAGTGAAAAAAGTTGATTTGGAGTGAGTTGAAGTCTCACTAAGTGTAGATTAAAAAAAAACATATTGATAAATAGATCTTGGTAATTTCTTGTCCGTCTCGCACAGGTGACCTGTTGTCACATATTGAGACGGGCTATTGGTTTAAGAGCATGTTGAGTGCTGAATTTGTTGAAGAAATAAATTGAACTGAACTGAACTGTAAAACGAGCTATGCTGTTAAGCAGACAGACTAAATAATTCACGGTTCAGGTTCTTTTTTATAACAAACTAAATAACAAAAGGTCCAAAGCAAGGCAGAGAAGACAAATTCGCAATGCACGGGATGGAAAAGACTCCTTTCGCAATACAGCATTTATAATTCAGTACATGCCATTCATACTACTGGAAGTATGCGTGTTCTCCCGTCAGCAACAGCACCAGCACCACCTGGTCACGAGTCCAGCAAAACCAACAAAAACTGAGGATCATTCGAGTACAGAATAGCCTGATGTTTTACTTACAGAGACTTTTTTTTCAGGCATTTGAAAAAACCGCAAAAAAACAGACAAGATGGCATTTTCGTGAATTTGAACTTGTGGTTCGAGTGTGTAGACATACTGTGTGTAGACACACTCGAACACTCTTCTGACATTCATGTTTCCGTGACGGATATTCAAAAATGCGTAGGACACAAATATACTGCGAAAAAACGCCTTAAATCAAAATTCGGGCAAGCCAAAAAAATATTCGTGATAAATTCCAGCTCGCGGGCAAAACGTAATCATAGTAAAACTACTCTCCCCTTCCGATTCCGCTTTACCATACGTACGAAAACCCGCCTGGTTTCTTATCGTTAAAAAACAAACGGTCTTTTTTTAATGTTCTATTTTTAGCCAATCTTATCTCCCTAAGAGAGGCAACATCCTGCCCAGAAGAGTTAAGTCGGCTGTTCAACTCTTCCATTTCCAGTCGGTTTTTATTCTCTCCAAATATAAATAGCCAACCAATGGTATTTTAGAAGGGGAGGGGAGATGTGGGAGGGGCGGGGCTCAGACGGAGTGAGGATGGGTGGAGAGGCAGTGAGAGGCTCCCTGAACCTCTGAACAATGTTGCCAAACACAAGGTGTGTGAATTATATTTAATTTATCCGTTTACAACCACCAAATATTTGATGAGCACATGGGTCTACCGCAAACAAATATCTAATATGCCTATGGATGATGTAGGTTACGGGCGGGTTCAGATTTAATAAACAAAAAAAGAAAAGGTGTCAGCGCCACACCGGCGGTGCTGATCTCCGATTCTCACGGTCCCGGAAATACCGGAATGCAAGGAGTGGAGCTATGAAAGTGAAAAACATCTTAAAAATTTGCAATTCCTTTAAATATTAAAAATTTTCTTTGGTTCTTCCCATTAGTCTTAGTAACATAGAACAAATTCACAGAATAATAATTATCATAATCTCCGAGTTACAAATTTCCGCCTAACATAGCAGTTCCATCATGGACCTTTTTCGTTCCGAAGTAGACCCTGAAGTCACACCGTTCAACGGCGCGCCGCCGCTGAACAAGTTTCGGAACGCCGTAGCTAACGCCGTTTAAACGGCGGGGGCCGCCACCGTTATTTTTCGGAAAAAAATACCTTTTATTGTTGTCTCTCGAATATGACAAAGTAATCAAAAGGACCGTCAAATACTGTTGATGTTTATTTGAGTTCTAGCTCGCACAGCGTCGACCGAAGTCGATGCGAACCGAAACGCGACCGAAGTCGATGCGTTTTAATCTACACTTAGGCACAAAAAAACAGTGTTTCATTTTCATTTCAAGAAAGATTTGGTTTTCAAACACTAAACCATGTCGTGAAAGATCTGAGGTCAAAAAGAAGAAAAGAAAAAACAATGAATGGTCAGCTTGGCTTCAAACCTTATATACAACGTCGAACATAGTATCCAGATTTATTTGTTGGAACTCCTGACACGGGTCTTGTATTCTGTGACAAATGTCAATCAATCAAATTCAATTACGACTACATTAGAGCTAGAAGAGGTGAACAAAATATTTATAAAAAACACAAAAACGACAACAAATTAACACAAATACACATTACAAGGTATTACATGAAATAAATGTTGTAACTAAACTGTGTAAAAATTGGGCTGAAGAATTGGCAAGATACGGCAAAAACTGGTTTTCCTGTGTTCCTCTTGGACCGACGCACGGACGATGGGAGGGAGGGGGGAATAGACGGCTCATCTGGGGACAACACCCATCTTTGCTCCAATATATCAAATATGAGAGCTACATCCCAAGGGTTGCCGGCTCGCACGGGCAGCTGCATTCGCACCCATGGAATCTAACCAGTTGCAATCTCCGACGACAAATACTGGTCGACAAAATCGAATGTCGACGGAAAGCCGCGATCGTATAATCACTATGTGTCTTCTTCTTCTACTGGTTATAGTCGGGGGGATCCACTGACCCTCTGCGACTTCTTTCTGGGGGAGGCACTTCTGTCTTCACCAACTGCTAGACTTCGATTCGGACGTGGTCGGCATGCCGGTCGGACTCAGCGAAGGCTGATGATATTTGGGGTTTGGTCAGAGGAGACTTACAGCTGACAGATTCAGTGGATGGTGTCAGTCCATTTGCTCGGAAGGCGGACATCAGTTTTCTTCTTTTTCTTCGCTAATTATTCAACATGTCCGTTTACGCTTTACGTGAAACATTTGTGTGTGCCCTTATTCGCTCCGAAGTGCGACTTAAAGAGTAATTAAGGCGAACGGCCATCTTCACGAGTGTTTTGAATGCCTCCTTTCATTTTTTTTTTGTCCTATCAGTTTTCTTCTTTTTCTTCGATGATTATTCAAATGTCCGTTGACGATGTACGTGAAACACTTGCGTGTGCCCTTATTCGCTCCGAAGTGCGACTTAAAGAGTAATTAAGGCGAACGGCCATCTTCACGAGTGTTTTGAATGCCTCCTTTCATTTTTATTTCTGTCCTATCAGTTTTCTTCTTTTTCTTCGATGATTATTCAAATGTCCGTTGACGATGTACGTGAAACACTTGCGTGTGCCCTTATTCGCTCCGAAGTGCGACTTAAAGAGTAATTAAGGCGAACGGCCATTTTCCACGAGTATTTTTGAATGCCTCCTTTCATTTTTATTTTCGTCCTTGCTTTGAACGTGTTGCTACGTAGGAGTGGAATATTTAAATATTCCTTGAGCCCAAGCTGACTTAGACCAGGTACCCATAAATTTCCTTTACAGGGGGCTTGTCAATAAGACATTTCTGATGCTATCTTGACCGCACGGAAGATAGTTCGAGAAATACCAACGGTCCAATCACGTTCAAGACCAGATAGACAAAATTTGGGATTGGCTGCTGGCGCCTTGAGGGAGGAGTCTCTTTGGCGCGCATGTCCAATGAGGCAAACAAGAATGCAGATTCGACCCAAGTGGGATTTTTGGAAAGTAGGACTGGTTCGGTCAACATAGCAACATAGAAGCATAGGAAATGACAAGCCCCCTGTACAGGAAATTTATGGGTCCCTGCTTAGAGTAATATATTCATATAATATATACAAAAACGGATTCGTCAGCTGTGATGCTTATGAAGCGATTGCAGGTTTGTTTCTTTCCCCAGCGTTGGCCCAGAAAAACAACAGCCTGAAGAGGACCCTTGCCAAGAAGGGCCGAAATATAGCTTCATAAGCATCAGAGCTGACGAATCCGTTTTTGTATATATTATATGAATATAGTGAAATATTTCATGCCTGAAATCTTGGGCCAGTACTGCGGGCGACCCAAAAGAGAGGTTTACGTTTCATAATCTCCGAGTTTCAAATATCAGTATGGGATAACAGATCCATCATGGATACTAGTTGCTCCGAAGCGCAAATTGAGGCAATAAGGTCATCTTCACGAGTATTATGAATGCCCCCTTTCATTTTTATGGCACTTGCCTTCCGGCCAAGTGCCATATACCGATCACTTTTCGGTCGGTCTGTCGGTCGGTCGGTCGGTCGGTCTGTCGGTCGGTCGGTCTGTCTGTCAGGCCACTGTTCTCGAGTTCGGGTATTTCCAGAAGTGCTAGGACGATGAAACTTGGCAGGCATATTAGGGACCCGACCAAACTAACTAGGAAATAGTCACTTGCCCGATCCGACCATCGTGGGGGGAGGGAGGGGATAACTTTCGAACGGGTGATCGGATCTTAATGAAACTTGATATTTGGAAAGACGTCGTGTCTCAAATGTCCCATTTCAAGTCTGAACCGAATCCGATGTATGTGGGGGGGAGGCGGAGGGGGAACCGGAAATCATGTGACACGCTTAGAGTGGAGCGATTGGGATGAAACTTGGTGGGAGGAAGAAGCACAAGCCCTAGGTACATCATTGACAAAACCGGACCGGATTCGTGCACTCTGGGGGGGAGTTGGGGGAGGGGGGTCCGGAATTCCGGTGATACGGAGTTAAGTTACTTCTAAGTGGGCTAGGACAATGAAAATTGGCAGGCAAATCAGGGACCCGATCAGATTAACCTGGAAATATTCTACTTCCCGATCCGACCATCGTGGGGGGAGTGGAGGGAGGGGGAATCCGGAATCTTGAGATATGTACTCGGATATGTATAGCCTAACTTCCGAACGGGTGATCGGATTACAATGAAACTTGATGTGTAGAAAGACAACGTGTCTCGGATGACCCGTTTCAAGTCCGGACCGGATCCGATCAAGGTGGGAGGGGGTCGGAGGGGGGAACCGCTTGGAGTGAAGCGATCGGAATGAAACCTGGTGGGAAGAACAAGCACAAGCCCTATGTACACCAATGACAGAAACGGACGGGATTCGGGCACTGTGGGGGAGTTAGAGGGGGGGGGCCGGAATTCCGGTGATCGCAAGTTAAGGTACTTCCAGATGTGCTAGGACGATGAAACTTGGCTTGGAAATTAGACGCTTGACAAGATTGGCTTAGAAATTATCAGTTCCCAGATCTGACCATCCCCTAAAGTACTCCTAACAGCAAAGTTCAAAAATACGTTTAAGCAATGGTTTTGCTTACAACTGATTTCCTTAAAGTACAAACAATACTTTTGAGTAAAATATACATTTTTGTGCTCCCGATCAGTTCATCATAATTTTTGCTTCATGAGTTTTGGTTACTAATGATCACAACAAGCACATGAATTGACGAATTCCTACTTTCATCCTCTGACCCAGCCTTGCAAGTGCCATATGAGCTTCCAGCTCTTGTTATTTGTATTCTTGCTCAGAACGCGTTGCTACGTAGGAGACGAATATTTCATGCCTGAAATTGGCCGGTATTGTGGGAAGGGTACTTTCACGTACTTTCTCAATAACCCTGTCACAAACGGCACTACCCAACCACCTTTCCAACCGCTGATACAAAACAAAGTAGCATTGAGAAACTATGTTTTCACCTGTTTCGACATATTGCTCTACTTAAGAAAAACAGGAAGCTCAGACAAGATCAGTCTACCAGAAATCCCTGATTTGAGATAGCTTATATGCCAAGAGCTGGGTATGCCATAGCCATAAGACGGCTCAGACGGCGTTCGTAAGGTCGCTCACAAAGTTCGTAAAGCTGTTCCGTAAAACCACGTTAAGTACTTTACGGAAGTAGGCAAGGAGTTCAACTTTAGTTAACTTTTTTCGTAAAGTTCGCAAGGTTGACCAATAGGAGAAGAGATCTAAACAATATTTTAAAACTGTGGAATCAAGAAACTGAAAAATACTTAGATGATGATATGGTTTATGTAGCAGTAATGATAAGCTCGAATTGCCACATAAAATTTGCGTACAGTTAACAAGGTCAAATTCTCGTGTGAGCGGCGACAAACTTTACGGAACATACTCTGCAAAAAACCTAACGAACGCCGTCTGAGTCATCCTTATGCCTAACGCTGGTTACACTTTGTCAAACGCTGGGTATTGATGGTATAAGTTAAGCGCACAAATCTCAATCAAAATTTCTTTATACGGTCCAGGGTTAAGGTACCCTACATTCGACATAGCGTAAACGGCGTTTGGCATAGGTTATACCAAACCCTGGGATCCAAAGATCAGGGATCTGCGGCAGGCTGTCCAGGAAGCCAGTCGCAAGCCGGCGGGAAGAGCGACGAAGGTCAGAGGCCCTGCTCTAACATACTTCTTCTCTCCCTTTAGAGTTGAGGGGGAAAATGCGGAAACGTTAGAAGTGCGGTTGCGTGATCCAAACGATTCAAGCCGAACTTTCTCGAAAGCGGATCCGATTAACCGACTGATTAACAAAAGAATAAGGTTTCCTACCTCTCGCACAGTTCTCCAGCAACACACCAGCAACAGCTGCGAAGAAACCGGAAACGCTTCAAGTCCATGGCTCTCGACGGCAACTCCATTTGAAGTCAACGCAGCGGTGATGTTATTCATTGAGACTATAAGAGGATGGAATTGACAGTTCATATAAAAAGCTTCGATTGTCAATCTGTTGTTCATGGCAGACACAGTAAAGTAGCCGACCACCCCCCCCCCCCCCCACCTCGCGAGAGATAGAATTGTTCTTGGTCGAATCTCCGCTGCATATGTGATCGCCACCGGATTATCCATGCGCGTAACCTCCTACGTGATTTTGGGATCCCAAAACGTAAGTGAGGGATACCTATGACATCGCAAAAGTTGTCCGTCTGTCAGTCTGCCCGTCCGTCCGTCCGTCTGTGAGTACGATAACTCTCGAAGGGAATGAGATATTTTGATGAAACTTGGTGTGAGGATTCTTTGGGTCAAGAGTAAGGTCGAATTCGTAGATGGGCTCTGTAGCCCTACATTTAGGGGTGGGGAGGGGGATTAAATTAAGGGGCAAACAAAATATTTTGAAACAGCTAATGTGATAGTCGATTATGGGGTAAGAAGACATGCTGAGCACGATGGTGAAAGCCATTTACTCGCCGGACAAGGAGTTCGCCCGGAATCCGGCCAAAACCGGTAAGTTCGTTAAAAGTAAAAGTTTTCTTTGAAGTCGATTAGATGTTTGATTTAGGGGTAAGAAGACATGCTGAACACGATGGTAAAAATCATTTTCTCGCCGGACAAATAGTTCGCCCGGAATCCGACCGAAACCGGAAACTTTGTTAAAAGCAAAAGTTTTATTTGAAGTTGATTAGATGTTCGATTTAGGGGTAAGAAGACATGCTGAACACGATGGCCATTTTCTCGCCGGACAAGTAGTTCGCCCGGAATCCGGCCAAAAGCGGAAAATTTGTTAAAAGCAAAAGTTTTATTTGAAGCCTGACAAGTATTTCGCCCGGAATCCGGCCCAAACCAGAAAGTTTGTTAAAAGTAAAAGTTTTATTTGAAGTTGATTAGATGTTGAAAGAAGAGACGCTGGAGAAGAGATGCTAATCTGTGTATGGCAATCATTTTTTACCCGGACATATAGTTCGTCCGGAATCCGGTTGAAACCGGATTTTTTTTTTATAAGTTAAAGTTTTATTTGAAGTTGACTAGATGTTCTTTATAGGGATAAGAAGATACGCTGAATTCGTTTCTGAACTTTTTTTTTTTTGCTGGACAAGTAGTTCGCTCGGAATTCGGCCGAAACCGGAAATTTGGCAGAAGTAAAGCAGGAAGATTCGATCAGTATCGTCAAAATAGATATGGCTTATACAGGTATATGTGAACATGGTGTTCTCAGATGATTAGCCTGGCGAAGACTGGATCTGGCGAAGAGAAGACCTAGTTGTCTGGATCAAATATTAAATTTTTGGGATCCCATCGAAACCTTTGGTCTTGTTATGACCGGGAACCCAATATCAACCGGATACCAAGTCCTGCCGGAAACAATCCGGAAAATTTGGTGAAGATGTATACGAGATCGGAACCGCCCAAATAGTCCTGAGTCTAAGCTTTCAAGCTCGTAACCTACCCGATCATGAACATAGAGGCGGTAATCATTTCCTTTGTCTTCGACCCTACTACAGTACATCTATTAAATCTTCAAAATACTAGTCTAGGCGAAAAAAAAAAAAAAGCGGAAAAAAACGGGGGAGGGGGGCTGGAGGTTTTCGAATTCGTGATATATCTGTTGTCAAAGTATCGTATTTCAAATTTTTCAACATTTCTTCTGGGGTTCCCTATTTCTTTTGGAAATTCCCAATTACTCCTCAATAAAAGACCCACTTTCAATCCTTACGAAAGAGAAGACGATTTTTTAAAGAAACAGCTTTTGAAGCCCTCACAAGTCACAAAACACAATCTCTAGCAACACATAAAACGTTGAAGCAAGCAAGTTAAGACAATCATAAATTATTGTTTAAATATTGTGTATTTTTATCTTTGTTCCCTTCAATATTATCGGGAGATAAAAAGAGTGTACGAGTCAGAGTTTTATTTTAAGTTAAACCTCCCATCACATTATCTTACATATTGGATACAGTTGAGGGCAAATTGTCTACCACTTCGGGGAAGAAAAAATATGTTTGATAAATGGAAGAACCCAGGAAGCAGGCGACCTTGCCCTTTTTGCGAGATTGAAGATGATGGTTTAGACCATTTTCTTACTAGGTGCCATACGCTTTCAGGTTTGAGGGAGGATACGTTTCGGGGAATTAGTGTTGCCCTCCCTGGTATCTTATTAAGTACTTCTGCGCAGGTAATTTGTAAAGTAGGGCGATACATCGATAGTGCACTGAAACTTGAATTTTGTTAGGAGATTCATTGATTTGTCTAAGCTTGTGTACGTACATATATGTAATGTGTTTGTGTATATGGCCTTCGGGTTTTTTCTGAATACACACTATATATAGTTAAAACCACAACTAACTATACCTGTTGTTGAATGGATAAATTGATTTAGGTATAGTTTTTTTGTTTATATATTATATTACTCCTCAGTTTTGAGTGACAGAAATAAATAATAACAAAAAATGCTACGCCGGTTAAAAGCATATGAAAGGTTATCTCCGTACGATGGGCTCACTGTTTTTTTTTTTCTATTTTTGTCGTTATATGTATATTTTTTTTTTCAGTTTGACATAGTTCAGTTTCATCTTTCTTTTCTCTTTTTCACTCCACTGTCATCATAGCTTATTATTATAATTATTATACTTATCGTTGCTAGATATCTTTCCTATTTTGGGCAATAGCCAATGTATATATATATATATATATATATATATATATTACCAGGGACCCATAAATTTCCTTTACAGGAGGCTTGTCATTTCCTATGCTTCTATGTTGCTATGTTGACCGAACCAGTCCTACTTTCCAAAAATCCCACTAGGGCCGAATGTGCATTCTTGTTTGCCTCATTGGACGTGCGCGCCAAAGAGACTCCTCCCTCAAGACGCCAGCAGCCAATCCCATATTTTGTCTATCTGGTCTTGAACGTGATTGGACCGTGGGTATTTCTCGAACTATCTTCCGTGCGGTCAACATAGCATCAGAAGTCTCTTATTGACAAGCCCCCTGTAAAGGAAATTTATGGGTCCCTGATATTACTATTATTTACAAATAAAACAAAAATATCAGCTTACCTGCTTCTAAATCCATCGGTAGATGTCCTTCTGGGGAGGAGCTGGCGACAATTGGAAGAACCAAATGAGTCACATCTTTGCAAATCGCAAAAATCTCCTTTAACGTTTTCTTCCAACTTTCACCAGTAACGTTCGGCCTGCATGAAAAACTTACGATAATCGTCTAACCACCGTACAACTGAACCATCCAGTAACTGCGCATTCTGCAATTTTGACAATAACGCTGTGTAGTCAGAACAGTTTAAAATTATTAGTTGCGTTTTTGCAGATACCATGGTATCTGATATACGGTCTAAAGTCGTTTTTGCAGTTATCGTGGTATCTGATACCACGGCCAAAAGACGTTTTTGCAGTTGTCCAAATTACCGCGGTAACTGATATTCAGATATCACGGTCCGACCGTGGTATCTCAAAAGTCATCTCACCTTCATAAAATTTTATCAAATTGGTGAGAAAGAAGTTCAGCACGTAGTGATGTAACTGGATATCAGTTTTTCTTTTGGGATGACTTAGAAAAGTGCAATATCGGCAATAGTCGTTTTTGCAGTGGACCGCATATCAGATACCACGGTACCTGGAAAAACGACTAATTGCAGATCCAGTTACCGTGGTAACAGATACCATGGTATCCGCAAAAACGCAACTATTGTATACCACCCACGATGTTGCTAAAACTGGAGCGTTGCTTTACAGTTTACAGGACCCCTCTTGCTTATTCTGCCTTTTATATTATCCCAAGCTACCTTATGAGATTATAAGCTTCTGAAATCCCCACCGGTCGCCATTGTTTCGTTTTGTACTTACGTCTTTTTAGCGCTTTTTCGGCCAAGTAAATTATACCGGACTCCCCGTTCACGGTCGGGGTTTAAACTGGGGACACCTGCAAATCCCCCTCTACCCTTCATCACAACCTAATTAATACTTTCTAACACAGACCCTCAACCCAACACCAGCCAAAAAGGGGGGGGGGCTTACAAAATACTGAATTCAAATATCTACGACACTAACAACGGTTACCTCAAAAACAGGGTCATACAAAGCTAGATCGTCAAAAAGGCTTAATCGAAGTACTCGCTTCAGACCACAGTTGTTGCTCCTCTGATAACTAAATCAAACGATCCGAGGCTATATACCACTGTAACATAACAAAACTTTTTCAACCAACAAAAGATTGTACTACACCAGCCGCGGTCCCGAAGTTCAAAAGCGTGATTGTGGCCCCAGCACAGATTATTTTTGCCCAATGTGCGGGCAATTGGATGAAAATATTTTTCACTTAATGTGCGTATGCCCTGAGCTTTCAGATCTTCGTGGGGAAATTTTTGGTGTTAGTTATTGGGGGGAGGATTGGTTGGTAAAAGTAATGGGAAGTAAATTATTTGGTGATATTGAAAAGTTGGGAAGATTCCTTTCGGTTTCGATGAACCACAGAGAAAGGTTCATGTAAAGGAATATGTAAAATAGTTATCACTTATTTGGTTTTTGTTCTTCATTTTTGTTTTGTATTTTTTTGTGTGTCATTTTTTTCCCATGGCCTGGGTGCTTTTAGTGGAATAAATCTTATCTTATCTTATCTTATCTATCTACTGTGAGGCCTTTCTCCTTGATAAATACTCAATGACATCGTGTAAAGATCATTTCTAGATCATCATCAAGATCATTCATTCCATATTTTACCTATCATTTTAACTCTGTTTGATTTTACATTGGTTTACTGTTTTAATTCATGCTTTGTTTTATTTATGGTTGAAAATCCTAGCATTTATTTTTGACACTACCATTGTTCCCTTGCACCGTAAAGAACTCTCGCGAGGAATTTTGATCGAATTGACCAATTGACATTTTAACACGAGTAAATTTTATATAATATATGTGTTGTATCATTGTGTTTCGATGAAAGCTTTTGTAAAACTAAACAGTGTTCGAATTTGTAATCGATTTGTAAATTAACAAAAAATTATATGTACTCGCATATTAGTGTATATCTATGACTGTGTGACATTTCCGATGCTATTTTTGGGATCCCAAAACGTAAGTGGAGGGATACCTATGACATTGCAAAAGTTGTCCGTCTGTCCGTCCGTCCGTCCGTCTGTCTGTCTATCTGTGAGCACGATAACTCTCGAAGGGAATGAGGTATTTTGATGAAACTTGGTGTGAGCATTCTTTGGGTCAAGAGTAAGGTCGAGTTCGTAGATGGGCTCCGTAGCCCTACATTTAGGGGTGGGGGAGGGGGTTTAAATTGAGGGACGAGCAAAATATTTTTGAACAGCCAATGTGATAATCGATTATGGGGTAAGAAAACATGCTGAACATGAATATGAAAATCATTTTCTCGCCGGACAAGTAGTTCGCCCGGAATCCGGCCAAAACCGGAAAGTTTGTTAAAATTAAAAGTTTTATTTGAAGTTGATAAGATGTTCGGTGTAGGGGGAAGAAGGCATGCTGAACACGAATATGAAAACCATTTTCTCGCCGGACAAATAGTTCGCCCGGAATTTTATTTGAAGTTGATTATATGTTCGATTTAGGGGTAAGAAGAGATGCTGAATCCGTATATGACAATCATTTTTTAGCCGGATATATAGTTCTTCCGGAATCCGGCTAAAACCGGAAAAGTTAAATTTTGATATGAAGTTGATTAGATGTTGGATATAGTGGTAAGGAGATATGCTGAATTCGTTTTTGAGCTTTATTTTTTTCGCCGGACAAGTAGTTCTGGATTTCGCCAAAACCGGAAAATTCGCGGAAGTAAGGCAGGATCGTTTGCATCGGCTTCTAGGGATATGCACACATGCTGAATCCATATCTGAACTTGGTTTTCTTAGATGATTAGCTATTTGGCCTTAAACTGTTTCTAAATTATAAGAGTAAAAATGTTCAAGGAGTCTGGCGAAGACTGGATCTGGCGAAGACAAAACCTAGCCTAATTGTCTGGATCAAATATCGAATTTTTGGGATCAACATCGGAACCTTTGGTCTTGTTCTTAAGGAAGAATTTTTGGAAAAATAAAGGGAACTGAATTGAAAAAAAAAAAAAGTAAGAGCTGTGCTTTAAAGGTTTACCTTAATACAGGGTCGTCCAAGATCGATCTAAGAGCCAGAATCACGCCGTGGAACGGCCCAGTCGCAGCGGCTTCCAGCAGACTTCTTCTACCAACATCGACCTGATCCCGCAGCTGATCGAGCAGGCGATCAGTAACGGCTGATAAAGGTTCCGAGTCTCTTCCGTCGGCGCTATAAGACAGAAAAGGCATCAAGGACATGAACCAGCAACTGGATAACAAACGTAAATACTTTTATTAATAAGGGCCTTTGCCGCTAAAATGAAGACAGAGGAATAAATGAAAAAGTTATGGGCTTATATTTTATTTATTAGGTAAATGTTTTTTTTTACTATAGTACACTGTGCCGTTTACGCTTTCTGCATGATATGATCCGGATATAAATAAATAAAATGGCAACTAGGAACTGTGCAACTATAAGAGAGAAAAGACATCAAGGGCTTAACCAGCAATTGGATGACAAACGTAAATATTATTATTTAGGCATTATTCCGCTAAAATTCAGAGAAACAGAGATATAAATAAAATATTCTACGCTTAAGGTTAATAATAAATTTGGTAATTGTTTATTTTTTATGACTCTACCGTTTACGCTTTCTGCAATATGCCTGGACCTCAACGTCAAGTAATAAACCGCGAAAAAACGCGGGAATACACGATCCCTGTTCTAATTTTCTTCTTCCTTATGCAAGCCGCCGCGAAAAACGAGGGAGTTCTAATTTGTAAAACTGCGAAAATTATGTAAAGAAGTAATACAATGTTATAGGAACTTACATGACTCTGACAGAACTTCCATGCCGCCCCCATAAACGCTAAGGAAGCCCAAACCGTAGGGCATACACCTCAAAATATCTGGGAGTTTTTTTTTATGACATCATTTCCAACCACGGACCAATCAGCTTTGAGCATTTTTAATGGTCCACTCTCTTATAAAACATCTCCGACAAGAAATTCTAGCAGTTGGTCTAACACACACAACCATGTCACTACTCCATGTTTATCTATTTCTTGTGATTGTCACACCAGTGATTCTGTCAAATCCAACAGAGAAGCCGTTCGTTCTGAAGCTGCATATTAAAAGACGGACACCACCTCCTTTAGAGGGTGGTACCACGTTTGAAGAGGCGAACAAAACGGTCGATACTGAACTTGATGTAAGCGATCCGGCCAATCAGGATTGCGCTAGCAAGTATTACCATCAGAAAAGCCGAGTGGGGGACAGAGCAACATGCCAGTTTGCCTGGGTTACCAATGAAGACCCGGACAGGATACCCCGGAAACTTGTGGAGATGGTCTGCAAGAAGAACTGCAACGCGTGTGGAGCGGGTAGACAATGTACCCAGTTGCGAATGAAGGTAGAGACTTTTTACCCCGCAACAAGTGAGATAATACCCCTGGATATTGCGTCAGGATGTGTATGTTTACCGGTCGAGGTCGGTACCCGAGCGAACATTTTCGAACCGCCAGTGTTACCGAATTAACATACGTGGCTGTCCTGAACTGGTTCGACAGCGAACTCATGTGGATATTAACACACTGCCAGTACCAGATGTGGATAATTATGTGAATCGAGTAGAAACTGACGTGATTTCGAAGTGGACTGTGATGGTCGGTTTACTTTTGCCGGAGTATTTCATAGTGAGTGCCTTGCCTTTTAAAGTGCCTTAAACTGTCAACTATCTAACACGGTTATGAGTTCCTAAGTACATTTAGTCGTCATTTCACAATAAAACTGTCGTTTAACTTATTCCACATTGCATCAACTCCTTCTATCAGAACAAATACCCGTACAGTACAGAGTAGCTTCTTTGAACGTAGGTTAACTTTGAGGAGTGCGGTTTTGGGCTCAATGGTAAAAAGAAGACCCTGAACATCAATTCAGGAGTTCTTAGGAGCAATTCTTTGGATGACAGGAGCTTTTTTTGCAGCAAGTGGATGGAAATGGCACTGTTCAAAGTTAACTAACATTCAAAGAAGCATAACACTACTGTGAGCGTGTTCCACCTTACTAACCGTGGTTAGTACGCTATTCACCGTAGTTACTACGCTAGGCTGGAACGCTTTTTTCTTTTTTCGGTCAAATATCAGGCCGCGGGCTGATCGGACCAATCACGTTACAGAGATGCGTAGTTACTACGCTTACTACGCTCCCGAGCGTGGTAAGCAAATAGTTACTATTAGTTACTATTTTGAGAAGGATGGAACGGTCAGCGTAGTAACTTTCCGTGAGCCTGGAACGGAAATAGTATAACTAATAGTTACTATCGGTAGGCTAGAGGGCTGGAACACGCTCTGTATAACGTTTATCCAGGTTCCAGTTCATAGTGACAAACGGATACGTCAAACTGAATTTTATGTGAGCGATATTTCGGCCCTTCTTAGCAAGGGTCCTCTTGAGGCTCACGCCACTCAACTGGAAAGTGAGCTTCACTAGAGGCGAACTTCAGCTTGAGCGGCTTGAGCCTGAAGAGGACCCTTGCCAAGAAGGGCCGAAATATCGCTCTAACAAAATTTACCTGACGTACCCGTTTGTCACTATCAACTACAATTCGCAGTCAGCTTGGGCTGAAGGAATATTTATTCGGGATTGACTAAAATCGGGAAGGGAAGGGAACGGAACGGTGCAGGAGGAACGCGTACTAAAAACGGGAACAACGTACTAAAATCTGGAACGCTGCACCTGGAGGAACACTACTAAAAGGGGGAACACTGCACCATCCTTCCTTTTTTTAGTAGTTTTTTTTTTAGAACGAGTCTCTGATCAATCCGAGAGGAACGAGTAGTAAAAACGGGAACGCGTACTAAAGGGTGTTCCTCGCCTACTAAAGGGTGTACTAATTGTGTTCCTCCTGTATCAGGGAGAAAAGTACTAAACAGGGATCCTGTCATTCCCGACTTTAGTACTGGCTTCTGATACAAATGGAACCGATTGCTAAAGAACAGGGGACGGGCATTCCCGATTTTAGTACTTGTTCCTCCCGAGTATGGAACACAAAGTAGGCTACTAAATAACAGGGATCCAGTCAATCCCGTTTTTTTAAGAACAGTGGACATGTATTCCCGATTTTAGTACTTTGTTCCCCATGCATGAATCGGAATATTTTAGTACGGTGTTCCCATTTTTAGTACGCGTTCCTGTTTTTAGTACGCGTTCCTCCTGCCCCGTGTCGTTCCGTTCCGTTCCCGATTTTAGTCGATCCCTATTTATTCGTCCAGGTTATTCCTCCGTCGGAAAACTGTTTGCTGTCTGTGAGTTGAGACATCGGGAATGCTAATATCCTGCATAGTTTCATAGTTTCACTGACACGTGGAGAAGATGGTTGTTTTCCTTCTATTTGTTCTTGGCATCAGTGCCCATTACAAGTTGTTCATAGCTTCGTTAATCACAAGGTCCCTCTACTACCCAGCCTTTCAGAGGACCGGTTTCAACTACACTACTGCATTCTCATTTCTATGATCCCGAACATCCTAACCCGATGAAATTTTTTTCAAGAATTAGTTCAGTTTCAGTTTATTTCAAAACGACAACACAAATCGTGGCTTGGGGCCAAATGGCGGGTTGTCTAAGTCAAAATACATGATATCAAAACAATATCAATCAGAACAGCAATAATTAATTCAGAATGAAAATAGTATAACACAAAATTATAAAGATAAAACACACACAGGACAGACAAGAACTCATTGTTCTATGGAGTTGTAAGTTTAAATAGCATACAGTAGTGATTGTTACCACTACATGCTACTATTAGCAAGACTGGATGCTACAGCAAGACAGGATGCTACTGGATTCTAATGCTTAAGATCGGTCCAGTCTGAGGCACATTAAATGATAGTATTTCTGTACTATTGAATATCAATATATGCAACTTTTTCGTACAACTATCACAAGGCTACACATTTTTCATCGGGAAATTCGTATGTTAGTTTTATCCTCCCTAACATCGCCAAGTTGATTATTGACTATTTTCCGTATTTGGCCTTTTTCGGGGAGGATCAGGCTCCGGCCTATCGCTTCCGAGCAGCTTATTGGTCCGAAACACCGGTTGTGCAGGTTGTTTACGTGTTTTGCATAAAAAACCAGGGTTGCCCAGTGTGATAATTTTGGTGATGTCACTTTTCCTCTGAAAATGAGAACTGTGCATTCGCACGACACTTTTTCATTCTAGAACTTGCAAAGTCCAGACCCCCCCCCCCCACCCAAGACCGAAGATGAAGCCACGACCCAATCCGACCGCTGAGTCATCTAGTGGCGCGGGTCGGAAGCGCCCGATCATAGTCACCCCTGGGATCATAGTTTGACAAATGGGTCTAACAAAATGTTTTATTTTAGCAGGCCTTTGGAAAATGTGTAGAAAAATCAAACTAATTATTTGCATTATCGATTTCTTTTAGTATTTGTTTTCTGTTTTTTTCCTGTTAATTCACGTTAGTCAGAAGAAGGAAGGATGTAAACTAGATCACAACAAACAAACGCCGTAAATTATACTAAATTCGTTATAGTGATTTCTTGAAGATTTTGAAATTGAGCCAAATCATATTGAGCTTCCGAGACCAAAAACTGTCAAACTGGCCGATGATTTCTATTTCAGACATATCTAAACGTCCACATGGTGATATACTTAGTTGTTCTAATCCTCTTACACGCCACTCGATCTTCTCGAAGGTTTTAGTACTCTTTTGACCTGCGCCGGGAGATCAGTGAATAGTTAATTAGCAATGGCTACCATGCTTTCAAGAGTGAATTGTGTTCAAGTAATTTGTGGATAACCTTGGATAAGAAAACAAAGGTAACAGTGTGTTCGTAAAAATCCGACCCATCGAAGAATGATCTGAAATCGTTTATTGACAAACCAACTTCGTAGCTTTCTTCAGCAGAAGATGCTAAATTATGCTGGTCACTTACAATAATGAAATAAAATATTTACACTAGTTCACTTTGTTAAAAATCTCTGTAAAAAAGGGCACAAACGAGTTTATAAACCTCGAGGTTCGTCCTTTGACAGGCACTAATCTATTTTGCCGTCTTGTCCTGCTGTTTTGGGGGGCATCAGGGGGGAGCAAGACTCGGTACTTTTCACTTTCTAACAGCTTTTTGCCGAATTTTAATTCGGTGATGGTGTGATGGTGTCTCCCACCTTCTCGGCCCACATGAATCAAATACTTTAACAGATAGTACGCAAAGCCGAAATGTGCCGGAATTGCGCAACCTAACAATCTGCAATGGTCCAGCCCACGCGCTATTTACACAAAGTCCTGCCGTAACGATTCCGAAATACCGATCCAATCTCGAAAAAACAAATGTAAAAAATACTATATCAAATCAACGTATCAAATCGAACGTGTCGAAGTTGTGACACCGGTTTGATAAGGATGTTATTGTTTTTTAGAGGATGTTGTTCTCATCGCAAGAACCACACAGTCTCTCGTAACAGTTCAACTAGAGCGTCGTGGTGTGCAATCGGGTTGATGCTGCATCCTTTTCTGAACCGAGGGGTTGTCCACTCTCGATATTAGTGTACAGCAAGTGCCCGGTGCCGGCACGGGTTGCAACGTGTTAGAACATCAAAATAAACATGTTTAGAAACATTCGAAAGATCAATCGCCTAACTTATGGCCGTTACAGGGCTGATTTCGGTCGGTGCGGACTGGGTAACCCCTAGTTCCAAACGTGTTGTGCTAGCACGACACAGCTTGAGCCTTGTGCGCATTATATACTTTGACGTAAATGACGATTTCACAGGATAACGACTGAGCAGTTTAAAGTTTAACCGAAAAGGCCGAGATAGGAGAATCTAATGACCGATCACTTATTTACAAGAGGCTTGACGACCCAATGAAAATGCGTTACTTCGGTTCTCCGCTATTCCGCTATTCGCGAATAATACATTTTCGATAGTGGAATTTCCCTTTTGCATTTGTGGTACCTCTGTGCGCTTGCACCTGTGTTGTATGCTTGATGAAAACGATTTACGAAAAACAAGTGTTCACGCAAGATGATCACTGGCCACTGAAAAGCCGCGTTTGTATTGAGATTCGATTTTTCCGCGTCATAGTAGATTTGCGTTGTGGAGACGGCCGTAGATATTCTGAACGTCATTAGTATAGAGTAGATAGTAGAAAATAAAAAAATCCCTTAGCAAAATCCAAATAGTTTAGTGTATTCAGTGGGATGATACAAAAGTAAGTTGGCTTTTCAGTGAAACTTTAAGCCAAGGACCCCTCGTACTTGTCCCTTGTTATCCCTAGCACCCCTACGGAAATACAAGGTTCAGAAATCCCCACCCTTTTCCATTTTTAGTGGAGTGTTCCCTGGAACAATCCACTATTGCGAGCGCTGTAGCAGCATTCGTCTTTTGGTTTTCGGTTTCCGGTTTTCACCATATTTTGTGGAGCTCAAACTCGTGAACCAGTGCAAGTATCAAGTTCAAACTTGGTACACTTGTGGTTATTGGGGCCTAGTTGTGCCTTTTGGGGGTCCCATCCCCCACACCCACCCGGTTCAGGGGCAAATGGGCCCAGATTGCCCAGTGAATAATGTTCATAACTTGACCAGACCTGGACATAGGACGATGAAATTCCTTGTACTTATAGAATGTAGATCCTAGGGCTGGGAAATTACCGAGGGGTTGCCCACTCTCGGTTTTAGCGTACAGCAAGTGCCCGGTGCCGCGGTGCCGGCATCGACTGACATCAGCAGGTACCGGTTGCCACGTGTTAGGACGTTAAAATAAGCATGTTTAGAAGCGAAATCACTCAACCTATGGACGGCACCGGTGCCGGCACCGCTAATTTCGGTCGGTGCCGGCCGACGCCAAGATAGGGTGTACAGCAGGTACTGGGGAGTGGGTTAATCCCTCGGAAATTACTTTCAAAGTTGCGCCTCCCCCACCCACCCCGTTCAAGGGCAACTGGGCCCAAATTGCCCAGGTGTAAAGTTCGTTAACCGTGACAGGAATCAACAGGTGTCAAGTTGAAACTTGGTAGGTTTGTGAGCATTGGAGTATCTTTTTGCGTTTTGCGGGCCCCAAACCAAACAAGAGCTGTAAGCTCATATGGCACTTGCATATGTTGAGACGTAGTGTTTGATCAAAAGTACTTTTAAGGTTACCTTTGCGGTTCAGATGCGCACTTTAAGGAAGCTAGAGAAAACGTATTTTGTTTTAGAACTTGGCTGTTATGATACGCACTTTATAGGCGCTAGAAATTCATGTAAGAAAAACTATTGAGACAAAACGATCACAGGCCCTTAGGGATCATTGATATATAGGCTACCGTTTGGTAAAAAGTTTTTTTTTTCACTTTTCGGTTAAAATGTGCACTTTAAGGGTGATAACATAAATTTTTAAGCAAAACCCTTGTGGCACAAATGATCATGGGTTGAGATGTATCGTTTGATAAAAAAAAGTAGTTTTCGACCTTGCGGTTCAGATTCACACTTTAAGGGAGCTAGAACTTCATTTGTAAGCAAAACCCTTGAGGCAAAAATGATAATGGGCTCATGGAGATAATGAAAATGTATAATTTGCTTAAAAGTATTTTTCAAAATTTACGGTCAAGATTGGTACTTTAAGGAATGTCGGATTTGGAAAGTGGCGATTTCTGAGCCAATCTTATCGAATCTCTAATATTTCAGCCCAGTTCCATCGTCCTAGCACATCTGGAAGTACCTTAAATCGCGATCACCGGAATTCCGGACCCCCCCCCCCCCCCCTCAAACTCCCCCACAGTCGCCGGAGCCAATCCGGATCTGTAAGTGATTTATCCAGAGCATCTCTTTATTATTCCCACAAAGTTCCATCCCGATCTCCCCAGTCTGAGCCGGTCACGTATTCCCCCCCCCCCCATTGTTGTCGAATCCGGTCCGGACATGACAAAGATCACCAGAGACATGTCCTCTGATCAATTATCAAATTTCACTCAAATCCGATCAGCCGTTCCAAAGTAACGCATGACTCAATATCCCGGATTCCCCCTCCCGCTACTCCCCCCACGACTATCGGATCATGTAAATTTTTATTTATAAGTCATTTTGATCGGGTCCCTGATTCGCCTCCCAAGTTTCGTCGTGAAAATCCCCAAAACCGCCATTACCGGAATTCCGGGAAACTCCCCTCCACCCCCCCCCCTAGTGTCCGGATCAGTCCAAATGTATAAATGATTTATCTGGAGCAGATGCTTGTTCTTCCCAGCAAGTTTCACTCCGATCCCTCCATTCTAACCGTTTCTCGAGATTTCCGGTCTCCCCCCCCCAACTCCCCCATAGCTGTCGAATCCGGTCCGGACTTCAAATGGGACATCAGAGGTATACCATTTATTCAGTTATTAAGTTTCATTCCAATCCGATCACCCGTTCGAAAGTTACACACTACTCCAGTTTTCCGGATTCCCCAGCCCTCCACTCCCCCCCAGGTGGTCGGATTGGGAAACTGATTATTTCCAGGTTAGCCCGGTCGGGTCCCTGATGCTCCTGCCAAGTTTCATCGTCCTAGCACATCTGGAAGTACCCCAACTCGAAAAAGTGTGAAAAAAACTACTTAATTCTCAGAATTCCCCGGCCCACCACTCCCCCCCAGATGGTCGGATCGGGAAACTGATTATTTCCAGGTTAGTTTGGTCGGGTCCCTGATTTTCCTGCCAAGTTTCATCGTCCTAACACATCTGGAAGTACCCTAACTCGAACATGTGGGACAAAAAAATTCGGACCGACCGACCGACCGACCGACCGACGGACGGAATTGCGATCGGTATATGGCACTTGAGCCAGAGGCTGCAAGTGCCATAAAAATAAGCATGTTTATAAGCAAAATCACTCAACCTATGGACGGCACCAGTGCCGGCACCGCTAATTTCGGTCAGTGCCGGTCGGTGCCGGCCGGTGCCAAGACAGGATATACAGCAGGTGCTGGGGAGTGGGTAACCCCAAAGTTGCACCTCCCCCACCCACCCCGTTCAAAGGTAACTGGGCCCAAATTGCCCAGGAGTAAAGTTCGTTAACCGTGACAGGAATCAACAGGTGTCAAGTTGAAACTTGGTAGGTTTGTGAGCACTGGAGTCTCTTTTTGCTTTTTGCGGGCCCCAAACCCAACCCTCACTTGGTTCAGGGGCAATTGAGTCCCGACCGGTGCCAAGATAGAATGTACACCAGGTGCTGGGAGTGGGTTAACCCCTCGGAAATTACTTTCAAAGTTGCGCCTCCCCCACCCACCCCGTTCAAGGGCAACTGGGCCCAAATTGCCCAGGTGTAAAGTTCGTTAACCGTGACAGGAATCAACAGGTGTCAAGATGAAACTTGGTAGGTTTGTGAGCATTGGAGTCTCTTTTTGCCTTTGCAGGCCCCAAATCCAACCCCCACTAGGTTCAGGGACAATTGAGCCCAGATTGCCCATTTTTTTATGTTTTAACTTGACAATAACTGGAGATAGGGAGATGAAATTCCTTTGTGCTTTCGGATCATCGGGTTGGGAATATATACGTGGAGTTGAACCACTCCCCACCCTCCCTGTTGATGGACAGGGCCCAATTTGCCCATGAGTAAAGTTTTCGACCCGTGACTGGAATCAAACTCTAAGTTGTTATTATCGAGGATATTTAGGTCTAGATATGCAATTTGATGGGTCCCGACCCCGCCCCCCCCATCCTCCTGTTCACGGGTAACTGGGCCCAGATTTCCGGTGAGTTAAGTTCGTCTATGACATTTCTCAAGTTCAACTCTTGTATGGGATCGACTAAAACCAGGAAAGGAAAGGAAAGAGAAAACCAGGAAAGGCAAGCCATGATGTACGAGAAAAGCATGGCAAGATAGTAAAACCAGGAAAGGCAAGAACAAAACGGGGAAAGAATTCACCATAAAACGACTGTTTGAAAAAGTGGCAAGCTGTTCCGTGCCTTTCCTCTGTCTAGTGTCTCGTGATGGGTCAGCAACTTACATGTTGTATAAGTACACCTTTCCTCCTTTAAGTATCCTGCCGGTAGGCGACTAAAAGCATGCGAGGGGTCGGCCGATAAGATTTTTCAAGTATACCTCTTCCTGCTTTTAGTATCCTATCGGTAGGTGACTAAAAGCATGCGAGGGGTCGGCCAAGAAGATACTTCAAGTACATCTTTTCCTGCTTTTAGTATCCTGTCGGTAGGCGACTAAAAGTATGCGAGGGGTCGGCCAAGAAGATATTTCAGGTACACCTTTTCCTGCTTTTAGTGTCCTGTCGGTAGGAGACCAAAAGCATGCGAGGGGTCGGCCAAGAAGTTGTTTCAAGTACACCTTTTCCTGCTTTTAGTGTTATGTCGGCAGGAGACTAAAAGCATTCGAGGGGTCGCCAAGAAGATTTTTAAGTACACCTTTTCCTGCTTTTAGTGTCCTGTCGGTAGGCAACTAAATCAAGCTAGTCCAGCGAGGGGTCGGACAATAAGATATTTGAAGTACTCCTTTTTCTGCTTTTAGTATCCTGTCGCGGCTGTCGGTAGGCGACTAAAAGCATGCGAGGGGCTGGTCAATAAGATATTTCAAGTACACCTTTTTCTGCTTTTAGTGCCCTGTCGGTAGGTGACTAAAAGCATGCGAGGGGTCGGCCAAGAAGATACTTCAAGTACACCTTATCCCCTGCTTTTAGTGTCCTGTCGGTAGTTGCCTAAAAGCATGCGAGGGGTCGGCCAAGAAGATGGTAGTAGCCTACCGATAGGATACTAAAAGCAGGAAGAGGTGTACTTGAAATATCTTCTTGGCTACCCCTCGCATGCTTTTAGTCTCCTACCGACAGGATACTAAATGCTGGAAAAGGTGTACTTGAAATATCTTATTGGCCGGCCCCTCGCACGCTTTTAGTCGCCTACCGGTAGGATACTAAAAGCAGGAAAAGGTGTACTTGAAAACCCTTATTGGCCGACCCCTCGCATACTTTTAGTCGCCTACCGACAGGATACTAAAAGCAGGAAAAGGTGTACTTTGGAATATCTTATTGGCCGACCCCTCGCACGATTTTAGTCGCCTACCGATAGGATACTAAAAGCAGGAAAAGGTGTACTTCAGATATCATATTGGCCGACCCCTCGCTGGACTAGCGTGATTTTAGTGGCCCACCGACAGGATACTAAAAGGAGGAAAAGGTGTTCTCATACAAAATGTAAGTTGCAGACCCATCACGAGACACTAAACAGAGGAAAGGCACGGAGCAGCTTGCCAGTTTTTCGAATCCTCGATTTCTGGTAAATTCTTTCCCCGTTTTGTTCTTGCCTTTCCTGGTTTTAGTATCTTGCCTGCTTTTCTCGTGCACCATGGCTTGCCTTTCCTGGTTTTCTCTTTCCTTTCCTTTCCTGGTTTTAGTCGATCCGCTCTTGTATACCTGTGAATATATCTGTATAGATGCGGATTTCAGTGTAACAGCAACAAATAAGACAACGCGACTTACTTAATCCTTAATGACCAGTTAGAAACTGGACGGTTTTGTCATATGATCGATGATATGCCGATTTTAATGAAGTTGCGACAATAAAACGCAATAAAACGATTCAGTTTCATGACATTTGTTTTCGCCTTGCTAATGAAGAAGAGGTTTAAAGTGTCGGACTTGCTAGCAAGACGTTCAGTATTGAAATATAGGCTGTTCTTGCATGATCTTGAAGATATTCTTTGGATTTCTAAATGCGGTTTGTTTACGCTTTTAAACTGGGATGATTTCAAATTAGGTTATTTCAATATTGGTTACTGGGGATGTGAAATGTCTTGGTTTAACGCTGTTTGTATATAAGATGTGATTAACATTTTACTTTCACACTCCACGTCTGAGCTCTTGCGCACTTGTTCCGTTTTGCACCTACAGCGTTTTCACGTACTTTCGGTCCAGCTGGGTTTGACAGTCGAGCAGTGCAAATTTCGCCCAAAGTTTCAAGGTCCGCCAGTGACTCTTTCAAACATAAGGCCATGAGAAGCTTCAAGATTGCAGACTTAGGACAACAAATCTATCTTTTGCTCCTTCGTACCCTTCGTAACACTTTCTTTTGCTTGGTTTTACCCACTTATAACCACATCGCACTTAGTTTTCAAATAGTTTGCGTCGAACCTCGGCTTCGGAGAGCGGGAAGTATGGGTAGAGTCGACAAGCGCCGACAATAAATCGATAATTTCATGGGGCATGTACTGGATACATTCATACAACGGATGAAAACGAAAACGTCAGCTAAACATACTTTAGCAGCGATATTTCGACCCTTCTTGGTAAGGGTCCTGGTCAGGCTGTCAAAAGCCTGGGACAACGCTGGGGAACGGAAGGAACGAACCTGCATTACGTAACTGAAGCTTCTTCGTTTCCCAACGTTGTCCCAGACGTTCGACAGACGAGAGCCCTTGCCAAGAAGGGCCGAAATGTCGCTGCCAAAGCATATGTAGCTGACGTTACCGTTTTATCCATTGTATGAATGTATCCAGTACATGCCCCATGAAATTATCGATTTATTGTTGGCGCTTGTCGACTCTACCCATACTTCCCGCTCTCCAAATCCAAGGTTCGACGCAAACTATTTGAAAACTATGCGCGATGTTGTTAAAAGTGGGTAAAGCCAAGCAAAAGAAAGTGTTACGAAGGGTACGAAGGAACACAATGTATGAATATATGTCAGCTTCGGCTCAAGGAGCAAGTACTGGAATTTTCAAAATTGTGCTTTATGGACATTCCTGCTTTACTGTACGTCGCTAATCGTCCCAGTTATATATTCCGAATCCAAACCCAATGAACCCGTCCTTGGTTGGCGGCCTTTTGGGATTTTGCCATGATTTTTTCTAAATCATGGCAGAACTTATGGAAAGTTTCATAAATTTGAAATAACTTCTTTGAAATTCAGTTAATTTGAAGATCAGTTTTAAAAACTTGATTCAAAGTTAGTCAGTTTGCTTAAATTCTGTGGAACTTCATTTTGAAATTTGAAAGAGGTTTTCTAAATCATGACAGAACTTGTGGAAAGTTTCGTAAATTTGAAATAACTTCTTTGAAATTCAGTTAATTTAAAGATCAGTTTTAAAACTTTGATTCAAAGTTAGTCAGTTTGCTTAAATTTTGTGGAACTTCATCTGAAATTTGAAAGAAGTTTTCTAAACCATGACAGAACTTTTGGAAAGTTTCGTCCAACTGTACGAAGACAACAACAAAGAGGGCAAGAGTATTTTTGGCCCCAAAAGGCCACCATATCGGAGGGTAGAGCCCGCATTTAGACGAAACGCGGACCCGGTTTACCAGGACGGTCTTCGCCAAGATGGATATTTTCCCCGTCTCCTCCATTTAATTTTAACATAATCTCATCAACACTGATCCAGCCCGGCTGAGATTCGGGAAGCGACTAACCTAGTCCGGTTGCAGCGCTTCGGGTTCGGAATATTCATCCGTTTTCACTTCCAGGCTTCGAACTTTCTCTGTAATATTTAACCACCCTAAAGCTACTAGACTGATTCTTGCATTTTCCGTGTTTGGCGATTTTCGATGCGGATGAGGCTTATCACTTTCGAGGAGCTCGATCATTGGTGAGAAATAAAGGTATTTTTTGTTGCAAGTATTTCCGTGTTTCTCCATCGAAGCTAAGGGGGTCAAGCGACGCTAAGAACAGACGTAGTTCAAAGGGTATATTAGAATATTAAGGAAGGGTAATGTAAGGTAGAATTTACCATAACGGAAATAGCAATAGAGTCATAGAAAGCGCCAAACATGCCAGTGGCATTCAAAGCGGCACTCAGTTGATAATATGGTTTTCATAAACAGATAATAAAATACTAGCCTAAAGTCGCTGTTGCAATAACTATGCAGCACTGAGGCAGCTTGGATGCCCAAATCCCATTGGGTACTATCGTCAGTCAGAGCGATAAGATTCCTCAGAGACCAACTGTATGATACTTCTAATCTGACAAAGCAGGAGAGGCCTTTGAGAGCTGGGGTAGAGCCGACAGACCCGGGCTTTGGCCCAGTGTCAGCGAGTGGCATCACTTGTATTACTTATGGAAAGCAACCTTTTTCAGTAGAAGGCGGAGCAGCACTGAGGCCCTAGTCCCTTTCGGTGCCCTCTATCCCTGACCCATTAACAAGAACGATAAGTATCCTCGGAGACCAACTCTACGATACTGTTAATCCTACGGGAGAGCACTCTGAGAGCTGGGGTAGAGCCGGCAAACCCGAGATTCGTCCCAGTACCAACGAGTGGCTTTACTTTTATTACTTCCGGAAAGCAAATTTTTCTCAGAAGAAAGCGGAGCAGCACCGAGGCCGACAGGAATCCCTTTGGGTACCCTCTACTCCTAATCCTTAACGACAGCGGTAAGAATCCTCAGAGACCAACTGCTATTACTTACGGAGAGCAGCCTTTCCTCAGAAGTAGTCGTAGCAACACAGATGCAGCGAGCGTTGTTGGAGGCCGAATGCTCGTGACCTTCTCCATCGCAGTTTGGTACAACGCCCATACATTATTCTCCCCCTAAAAAAAAAGGTGATCAGTAAAACCGAGTCACCTTGTGCTCAAATCTATTTTATTTCTCAGTTCAAGAATCTGACCGGGGGGGGGCCTAGAGCGAGAAATTTTGTTTTTAATTTTGGCCAGCAGATCTAGCCAACAAATCTATCCTGTGTGCTCAATTCTATTTTATTTCTCAGCTCAAGAATATAACCCGGGGGGGGGGGGGGGGCTACGTTAAGAGACCAGGATTGTAATTCCAGTTTTATTTGTATGGGGGGACCTAGTTCCTGTGAAATCACTACGCACTGGACAAAGACAGTATGACAATTTTGAAGTGACTGATTTACTAAGATCCAGCATTAACCGTCATCATCGGGGGCACGCGTACAAGCTTGCAAAATCAAGATTACACAAGGACGTTATTAAGTGGGGTTTTGGTAACAGAATAGTTGATCCTTGGAACAGCCTTACCGAAGATGCGGGTAATGCTGAATCGATCAATAGTTTCAAGTGCATTGTTGATGGGATTTTTAACTCCGATCAGTTCGACTACTCAAAATTTCTTAGAGTTATTTAGAGGCGAAAGCCTTTTCTCTTGCTTTGTATTATTATTATTAAAACTGAGAACCACAGAAAAAGCAGAACCACAAAAAAATAGGAAAACTGAGAACCACATTAGCTGTTTGAAAATATTTTGGGACAGCCGGCAACCACCTACTCTTTTCTCATATACCAACCCCTTCGACTTCGATTACACTAGCTCTGTCCAACATTCAGAGATTACACACTCTGCGCGTGGATGACGCGCAGACCTATACTAGTGTGAAGAATAGGGTAGGGCCAAAAATTGGCCGACAAATTTTCTGTCCGGTTTTTGCCGGATTCCGGGTGAACTACTTGTCCGGTCCCCCTTAATTTTAAACCCCTCCCCCACCCTCAAATATAGGGCTACAGAGCCCATCTTCGAACCTGACTTGTACTTTGACCCAAAGAATCCTCCCACCAAGTTTCATCAAAATACTCAATCCCTTCGATAGTTATCGTGCTTACAGACGGGCGAACGGACAGAGGGACAACTTTTGCGATGTCATAGGTATCCCTCCACTTACGTTTTTGGGATCCCAAAAAGAACTTTCGGCTTTGTGGGGCTAACGCGCCAGCTTTTGTATTTGAAATTATCAAGTCCAAGATAAAACTAGTACTGAAATTGGCACCGCAAGCGAAAATTAATAAATTGCGGAATTTTCGCTCGGGGAACTTCAGCTCGTCAAGAAGTGTGGACTGGTGGAAAGCAGAGTGGTCAGTTTTATAAGTTAGGTTTTAGGTTAGAACCTTGATCCAGTTTTTGTTTCCGATCAAGGGCTACGAGCTCACATGGTACACTAGTTGCGGACAAGTAACATTAATATGGTAAATTCCCGGAAACGCTCCACTGGCCTTGTCGTTATGCCTAAACTTTCAGGACAGCTCTCCAAATTTCCCTACCGTGCCCTGACTTGGTTCATACCCACGAATCGCATATCTAGGACATCTACTACTGCCACCCAGCACTCAAACCGGATCACTTCCGGAATTGTCTGGTACCCCCCCTCAAACTCCTCCCCACACCAAGGTCCGATCCAGTCCGGAACTCAATTGCACATCCAGGACCGATGCTCAGGTTTCTGTTGATCCCTAAACGTGTTAAAAAATTTCCGGGTCCTCCCTCAAGCTGCACCCACCGTGGTCGGATGCGGCTAGGTCGTGACTTTTTATTTGCAATGGCCCATGGGTTTTGTACAATATATTCATATTCGTATAAAATATGACTCCTAATCGGATCACCACTCTAATCGGATCACTCTTTCGCAGCTTACGCGGGTCGCAGGAAACCGGATGCCCCCTCCCCCCCCTCTGGATGATCGGGTCCGGCAAAGGTAGGTTTCCTTGACCACTGGATCGTTTTTTTTTTGTAAGCGTGCTAAAGTTTCATCGTTCTAGCTTATTTGGAAGTGACCGAAGTAGAAAAAGTGTAACCGACCGACGGACAGACATAACGATAGCTATATGGCACTTCGGCCAGGCTGCAAGTGCTGTATAAAAAAAATATTTCCTCTTAATATGAAACCCCCTCCCCCACCCCGAAATATAGAGGTACAGAGCCCATCTACGAACTTGACCTGTACTTTGAGCCAAATAATCCTCATACCAAGTTTGAACAAAATATCTCTACTCTTTCGAGAGTTATCATGCTAATAGACGGACAGACAGACAGATGGACGGACAAAATTTACGAAGTCATGTCACTTACGTTTTGGGATCCCTAAACCGGTGAGGAAGCCGAAAGGGTCCCACTTTGGAACCCAAGTACATTAGGAATAACTACACATTCCATAAGGGCGAGCATCATAGCCAGGGCCGTATCCAGGGGGGGGGGAGGGTAGGAGGTTCGACGCCCAAGTACATTAGGATTAAAAGAAGGAGCCGATTTAGGAGAATAACTACACATTCCATAAGGGCGAGCATCATAGCCAGGGCCGTATCCAGGGGGGGTAGGAGGTTCGACCCCCCCCCCCCCCGAAACATACCAAAATAATCGTTTTCATAGGCATTCACCTCTGATCTATATATAAAAAATTCTACTTTCTGGTCCGACACCCGGCCCCCCCCCCCCCCGAAATCAATTCCTGGATACGGACCTGATCATAGCAGTTACTTCACACGGAAAGACCGGAATCCAGTAAGGCAAAGAAACTATAGTTCCGGCAGTGCTGGTGCATCCCAATTAAACAATTACGAAATGATCAGATGAGTGCAGCATTGTGTGCCATTTTCAATCAGCTATCAGCCTGCTAGCAACTTTAAATGTCAAAGTGTGACGTGCCACAAAACAAAATTGTTTTTCTGGGCAGACAGATTCATCTTGAGCTCAGAGACATTAAAGTTTAACTGAAAAGCCAACTTATTTATGTGTCATTTAACTGGATACACTGAATTATTTGGATTCTGCAAAGGGATTTTTTGATTTTCCACTATCTGCTCTAGTTATGAGGCTCAGAATATCTCCGGCCGTCCCCACAGCGTAAATTCTACTATGACGCGGGAAATTTTAATCTCAACACAAATGCTGCTTTTCAGTGGGCAGTGGTGAGACTGGTGACGATTGCTTAGTGCCTGAACAAAAAAAAAGATGAATCTTTCTCGTAAGGCATACAACAAAAATACAAGCCACAAATCATACGGAAATTCCACTATTTGAAAATCGATAATTCGTGAATAGCGGAACAACGAAGTAACTCATTTTAGCGGGTTTTCAAGCCAATTTAAGTGAATAAGTGATTGGTAACTAGATTGTCCTATCGTAGCCCTTTTCGGTTAAACTAGGAGTTGCATCATATGCATTCTAGCACTTGCAACGTCTAGAACCCCCACCCAAGACCCAAGATGAAGCCACGACTCGATCCGACCGCTGGGGCATCTCGTGGCGCGGGTCGGAAGCGCCCGACAGGGGGAGGCTGGGATCTTAGTTTGACTACGGATCTAACAGAATGATTTTATTTTAGCAGGTAGATAGAAAATGTGTAGAAAAATCAAACTAATTATTAGCTTTATCGATTTCTTTTAGTATTTTGTTTTCTTTTTTTTCCTTTCAATTCCCTTAAGTCCAAAGAAGGAAGGATGTAAACTAGATCACAATAAACAAACGCCGTAAATTATACTAAATTCGTTGTAGCGATTTTTTGAAGATTCTGAAACTGAGCTAAATAATATTCGCTTCCGAGAAAAAGAAAATGTCGAACTGGCCTATGATTTCTTCTTCCGACATATCTAAACGTTCACATGGTGATATATTTAGTTGTCTTAATCCTCTTACACACCACTCGATCTTCTCGAAGGTTTAGTAACTTTTTTGACCTTCGGCGGGAGATCCATGAATATTTCATGAGCAATGGCGACCTTGCTTTCAAGAGTGAAATGTGTTCAAGTAATTTGTGGATAATGTTGGCTAGGGGTCCCATCAGTATCGCAACACGTCAGTTGACATCAATGTCAGTTCGCCACACAATTCCGTCAGTACGCCAACATTTTCCGACAGTTCACATACACGTCAATTGGCCCTCAAAAATCCGTCAGTTGACCCACACGTCAGTTGACCAACCGTCAGTTCGCCTACCGTCAGTTGGCCAACACGTCAGTTGACATACACGTCAGTTCACCTAATCCTAAAATCCGACAGTTCGCCTACACGTCAGTACGCCAACCGTCAGTTCGCCTACCGCCACTTCACACAAGCGTCAGTTGACATAAGCGTCAGTTGACATACACGTCAGTTGACATACACGTCAGTTGGCATAAACGACAGTTTGCTCACATACTGTTCTCGATGGGATAACTACGGAAGCTCGCCCGGGGGATTAATAAGGAAAGCGGACTATTTCACTTTTAATGAGGGCATAAATTAAGTCAAGAGCCTCTCGTCAAATCTGACAGTTTTAATTTATGTTACTAGAAAAAGAAGACGGTTGGGAGGCACCAGGGAAAATTTTCATTGTAATCAATAGCTTCGCTAAGCCTTCGATTATAACTAGTCAGGTAAATATACATTTCCAAATGACACACAAATACAAATTTACAATACAAAAAATTTATGTCAACTGACGTGTATGTAAACTGACGTGTATGTCAACTGACGTGTATATCAACTGACGTGTATGTCAACTGACGTGTATGTCAACTGACGTGTATGTCAACTGACGTGTATGGGAACTGACGTGTAGGCGAACTGTCGGATTTTTGGTTTATGCGAACTGACGTTTATGCCAACTGACGTGTTGCGCTAGTGACAGCGACCCGTTGGCTACCGTGAGGATTTTGAAGAAAGCAAAGGTAACAGTGTGTTCGTAAAAATCCTACCCATCGAAAAATAAAAACCTTTTCGGCCCACGTGAATCAAAGCCTTTAATAGCCACCCGGCCGCAGAAAGAGGGTTAACAGATCCCAAAGACTTATAGACACTGGAAGGAAGGAAGGCTCGGATACAATATACAACAAATAATATAAGAAATATACATAAACACGACCCAAACTGACCACGAATTCTAAAAGACGGTGGAGTCACTTGTTAAGCACTTATGACGATGACATCAACTTATTCGACAAGTGTCCACGTTTGATGATTAGAAAAAAGGACCTTCGGATCTGATCTGATTCGGGGGGTACAGATTACGTAGGCAGCACAGTTTGATTATTTCTTTAATAATTATGAATTCTTAAGCAATTATGAAAATCAGTAAATGTTTTTCAACCTTTTCTTGTCACTTTTCAATCACTTTCAATCACTTCAATCACTCTTCCATAAGTATGACCCAAACTAACTTAGGGGGCTTTCCGTAGGGTGTTTCTTACGCAATTACAGGAATCACATGTGCCCCACTTTTTTAACATTTTTCAACAACAAACATGACCCACATGGACCCTGACTTCTGAACAAGGGTGGAGTCCTTGAGGGGGTTTCTTAAGAACATCGTGTGATCATTATCAATTTAGTTCTACAAGTGTCTGCGTCTGAAGATTAGAAAAGTGACCTTCGGATTTGATCTGGCTTCGGGGGAGGGGGAATAACGGACGGCCCCAGATTACGTAAGCAGCGCAATTCAATTAGAGAATTATTAAAGTTTAACTGAAAAGCCAGCTTATTTTTATTTCTTGGATTTGAATCTGCTAAGGGATTTTTTTTTTTCCATCTTGCGGCTGTAGTGGTGACATTTAGAAAATGCACTGCTGGCCCGACAAGACAAAGTTCACCAGACGCGGAGAATTTAAATTCTAACAAAAGCATGCATTTCAATGGCTAATGAAGCAATTCAATTGAAAATATGATTGAGGTGACTGAGAATGAAAAATAGAACTGAAAATATGTTCAATTCTAGATTGTAAAGTCACTTCTGAAGAAAGCACGCTATTTTTTGTGACCGCAAAAATATGTATTTTCAGCAATCGTTTACCGTTGTAGTTGCTAAATAATTAAAGCATAGCGGTACAAGAACAAAGAGGTACCACAAATCCGAAAGAAAACGTTAATTCGATGAAAATTGATTATACGAACATCAGAGTAAGGAAGTAATGCATTTTTATCGGGTTTTACCCTGTTTAAGTAAATAAGTGATAGGGAACTAGACTATCGTATCTCAACCCTATTCGGTTAAACTTTACGGAATTACGCAAATCATCAGATGTGTTGAAAAATTTTTGTCATTTTTCAATCAGCTATATAGCCCAAGGCACTCGAGCTCCGGGGGGGGGCCATAATAACCGGTCACCATGAAACTTAAAATTACGATTTCTTTTGTGTCTCGTCACTTTAACGGAACAAGAATCTTTAGTAGTAGTATTTCCGCGATAGACAAAAATAGCGACGGAGACCCTACGGCGCATTCTCATTTGTTAACGCATTTAGTTGTGCCTTTTTTTACGAATTTTAGCGCTAAAACTCTTACCAAATATATGATATACCAAACGAAACCAACAGCAACACGCAGCTTCAAAACAGAAACATCACAGTAAAATAACCATATAGTTATTACATGTTATGTTTTATTGTTGAAGTTTAACCGAAAAGGACTGGGATAGGACAATCTAATTACCCATCACTTATTTACTTAAATTGGTTTGAAGACCCGCTGAAAATGCGTTACTTGGTTGTTCCGCTATTCAGGAATAATCGATTTTTATATAGTGGAATTTCCGTGTGATTTGTGGTAGGCCTACCTCTAATTTGTTGTATGCCTTACAAGAAAGATTTATGACTTTTTTTTGTTCAGGCACTAAGCAACCTTCACCAATATCGCCACTGCCCACTGAAAAGCCTTGTTTGTGTTTAGATAAAAAATTTCCCGCGTCATAGTAGAATTTTCGCTGTGGGGACGGCCGCAGATATTCTGAACGTCATAGCTACAGCAGATAGTGGAAAACAAAAAAAAACTTTGCAGAATCCAAATAATTCAGTGATTCAACTAAATGACACAAAAATAAGTTGGCTTTTCAGTTAAACTTTAATATATTGTAATATATATTATATCACGATGCTGAAATAACATATATCATCCTGTAAGAAACAGAGGCACTTGGTTATTCTGATCTGTTGTACTCAGTATTTTACGAAGCAGTAAGGTAGGTCTATAGCATAGTATGTTTACTGCCTGGACAAGACTTTTTTATTGGAGATCTGTATCCAGTCTAATCCGGTTTTCTGATCCTTTTCTTTTTTTTAAATGTCTTTTAATTTTAACGATCTCGTAATTTTTGTCCACCTTCTTAACTGTTGCGTCATGCTCTTGCAGTTTCAGTTCTATTTTTGACTATTTTTTCGGGAGTGTCAGCGAAATTTGCCTTTATTACAATGAAATATGCTTCCGGGGTTTTATTTGTTCTATTTTTGGTGTAGCTTGATTAGCACATTTTAGTTTATTTGTTTCTCAAGGGTGATCTTTGATCTTTGCGTAGAGGGGGGAGGGGAATGCCTCAGAGGCTCTGATATTTATTCCGTGGATATTTGTTTTTCCTGCTCTAAAATTTGACGAGCTGAAAGAGGAAGTTAGCATAGGTGAATGTTAGCGCGTAAATTTACTATTGTGTAGATCATTAAGTTTAAAGTTTAACCAAATAGGGCCGAGATCCAGCAGTCTAGTTGCACTTCACTTGGTTTGGGGTTTAAGGTTGAGGGTTGGAAAGGAAGGTAAAGGAGGGATTGGGTGGGGGTCGTGGACTCTATTTCCGATACTAAACCGTCCGGCTAGGTCTAAAGAGTTCGGTATATATCACTATGGCGGACGCGAGAGGCATAGCCACTCAGTCGGTGGGCGGTCGTGGGCAGTAGAAGGTAGATACGGAGTCCTATTTAAGGTTGGACCGGTCAGAAAAAAAAAGACAAAAGGGGGGACAGAAAAGAGTATGAAGAGTACTTCGCTTATTTACTTAAGTAAGCCTGAAAACCCGATAAAAATGCGTTACATCGTTTGTCCGCTATCCACAGATAATCAATTTCATCAAATGAACTTATTCTTTCGGATTTTTGGTACCTCCATGTGCTTGTCCTCTCTATTCCTCTGGAACTGAAGCCCCGCTTCGTCAGCCATTGAAACGCACGCTTTTGTTGAAATTCAAATTCCCCGCGTCAGGGTGAATTTTGTCTTGTTGGGCAAGCAGTGCGATATTCTGAACGTCTCTACTAGAGCCCAAGGTGTCAAAATAATTCAGTGTATTCAAATCCAAAATATAAAAATAAGCTGGCTTTTCAGTAGTTAAACTTGGAGTATACCTCCAAATATTCACGTGTTTATGTTCCCATATTCAAAACTATTTTAGTACTTTAAAACTAGGCTCTGTTTTTAACAAATTGTCCACGGCCACATAACATATTCATCGGATCCGGTCCGGAAGTTTCACTAAGATCCGATCACCCGTTCGAAAGTTACACATACCTCAAGATTTAGGATTCCCCCTCCCTCCACTCCTTCCACGATGGCCGGATCGGGGAAAAGACTATTTTCAAGTTAATCTGATCGAGGTCCCTGATATGCCTGCCCAGTTTCATTGTTCTAGCCCACCTGGAAGTACCTTAACTCCGAGGATCACCTTAACTCCGGAACCCCCCCTCCAACTCCCGCCACAGTGCCCAAATTCGGTCCAGTTTTTTCAGTTATGTACCTAGGACTTGTGCTTGTTCTTCCCACCAAGTTTCATGCCGATCGCTCCACTCTAAGCATGTCACAAGATTTCCAGTTCCCCCCTTCGACCCCCCTCCCGCATTCATCGGATCCGGTCCGGAGTTTAAACGGGACATCTGAGACACGAGGTCTTTCTAAATATCAGGTTTCACTAAGATCCGATTACCCTTATACATACATACTATATACATACCTCAATTTTCCGGATTCCCCCTCCCTCCACTCCCCCCCAGATGGTCGGATCGGGGAAGTGACTATTTCCAAATTAATCTGGTAGAGTCCCTGATACGCCTGCCAAGTTTCATCGTCCTAGCTTATGTGGAAGTGCCCGAACTAGCAAAACCAATAGACCGACGGACGGACAGAATGCGATCGCTATATAAAAAGGAATGCAACTAAAATAATAGTATTATGATATGATATGATTTATTTGCTTAAAGCCCGAGGGCCATCGCATACAAAATACAAAAAAAAGAAACAACAACAAACAAACAAATATCTCCCCCCACAAATCCTAATTACAAAAACTCTTCCCTGTGTTTCCATCCTATCCGCAAAAACCTTCCAAGTTGCCTAACCCCAAATAAACTTGTATCCTTAAACTTTTCAACCAACCAACCTTCCCCGAAAATTCGCTCCCCAAATATTTCAACTCTTAAATCATTCAGCTCCACACATCTGCGTAAAGGTGTAAGACAAGGTTCGGTCCTCAGCCCTATCATTTTTAATTGTACAGTTTACACGGCAACTAAACATCTGAAAGAGGGACTGAGTCTTGACGGTGTGGACATTAGCTTTATATCTTACGCGGACGACTTATTGTTGCTGAGTCATTCACTTTCATCGTTGCAGGCTAACCTTACGCTCGTGGTTCAGTTGTACGCTGAGATAGGATTGTCCGTTAACATCTCGAAAAGCGAGTTCATAATTTACAATGCACAGGGAGACAGTGACGCGCGGCTTAAGATTGGGGATACAGCGATTAAGCAATCGAAATCCCTTCGGTACTTAGGTATCGAATATGGAACAGATAGCAGAGCTACTCGCGGCCTCCTTGTGCGAAATGTGTGCAAAAATATGTGTGCTGGTTACGGAAAAGCAGTTTCTCTTAGAAATAGTGCAAACCGTCATATTCTTAGCCGGTTGTTTAATGCTCTCGTTCTGCCTCATGTATTATATATCTCCCCCCATTGGGATTGGTTCAGTGCAACTGAAAAAAGAAAGGTGCGAACGCAGTACTACAAACTCGCAAAGTTCCTACTGCGTCTCCCTTTGTGGGAATCAAACAGGCAAATTAGCTGTCGGTTCAGTATTGTTGAACCAAGCCAAAAGTGTCCTGAGATTGAGTCACGGGCTTGTCGCAGAGCTTTCGAATATTCATACGAGTCAGTCCTGACACATATTATTTATACCTATTGAGTTAAGTTGTGTGTTTTTTCTTTCTTATCTTGTGTTCTTTTTTCTTGTCTCTTTGTCATATACTCCGCTTTCTCTTTTTGTTAGAAGTGGGCAACAATAAATTATTATTATATTATTATTATTATTCGCACATGAAATGAAACAAATTCTCGTCCACACAACCACACATTGGACAAAAGTAAAGACCACTAGACCGCCCCTTAGCACTACCCATATAATTTCTCCGAATTCCCAAAGGAAGGCTATCACTACGAGCGCTTACCATTAATTTTAATTCCTCAGAAGATAACCCTCCCTTAAAAAACATTTCTAAACCCCAACACTCTTTGGCCTTAGCGTAAAGATACATCGACGGCTTAGAATCCTTCTCATGATGCCATTGTTGGATTTCTTGATCTTGTAGGACCCGCTGAACCACCTTACTTACCTCGCCTTGGGAGGCACCTGGACCCTGGCCGTCACACCACTGGTCAGATAACCCGCATTGATCAAGGATGTTTTTTATCTGGAGTGGCCATGAATCACCTGAAGGGTCTCTTAAAGCCTCTAAATACGCAGCTTTCAAAGGTCTTATTCTAGGTAAACTAATAATTTTTTCCCAAAATCTTACCATCCGGACAAGCCTGCAACTACGTAATGAAAATAATCCTAGATCACCCTTTAGAACTAAATTACAACTCTTCTGTGATAGCCCTAGCACTCTTTTGAAATATCTATTTTGTACCACTTCTAGCCTAGCCCCTGCATTAAAACCCCACAATTCTGCTCCATAATGCATAACCGATTTCACTTTCGTATTAAAAATTTCTTTATGAAACTTCATATCCTTAATATCCTTCAAATTACTACGCAGAATACCATTCACACATCTGTTACCCTTCACCAAAACACTATCCACGTGCTTACCAAACTTTCCATTCGATGTTAATTTGACCCCCAAATAAATGAATGATTCCTTAATCTCAATATCTTTACCATCCAAACTTACCCTATCCTTAGAACTACTTTTCCCCCCCTTACGAAAAACCATCATTATTGTTTTATCAGCATTTAAAGTTAATTTTTTCAATCTTAAATATTCATTCACAAATTCCAACAAAAACTGGAGATTTTCCTTTGATTCCGCCACCAAAACTATGTCGTCAGCAAATAATAACATACACAGCTCTACCACATCCACACAAACCATAGGTGCATTTTTAGCTCTTAAAAATACTGACAAATCATTAATATATAAAGAAAAAAGCTTAGGAGAAAGCGTGCATCCTTGCTTCAAACCAATTCTAGACACAAAACATTTCGACAATCTCCCTGCAACCCGCACTACCAACTTCACGCATCTATACATTTGGACTAACAAAAAAACAAAAGGGGATGGGAGGCCCATGTCCAATAGACACACCATCAGCAATTCTCTGTCTACATTATCGAAAGCTCCCTTTACATCCAAAAAAGCAACAAATAGTTTTCCTCCTCTCCGACTAGTATACTTACGAGCTAAAGCACTTAAAATAAAAATCTGATCAATTGTGCTATAACCCTTCCTGAATCCCGCCTGAAGAGGGTCTAATACCTCCTTTTTTTCTATCCATTCACTTAAACGAAAATCTAAAACTTTACAAAATATTTTACTAACAGCGTTCCCTAAATGAATAGCCCTATAATTATTATGCATAGACTTATCACCTTTCTTAAATATCGGGATAACTAATGATTTATTCCAAAAGTCCGGCCACTTTCCTTTTTCAACAACGCACGAAAAAATAGCAGCCAGAACACTTATTAAATACACTCTACCCCACTTCCAAACCATCGTAGGGCCCATTTTAGATGATTAGGTTGTAAACCATAAAAATCGAAAGATTTTTTGCTTTTCAGTTTCTTTACCGTTTCTTTTACATCGTCCACTTCAATTTTAACATCCGACATTACTTGCTTAGACAATTCTTGTTCAAGTTTAGAATCAAGTTTACAATGTATCGTCTCATCTATTAAAGAAAAAGTAACAATAAAGTGAGTAATCCAATTATCATTCTCAAGGGGTGCTTCTTTTGTGACTTATTTCTCACAAATTTCCAGAGCTAATTTTCATCTCCAGAATCAAACTTCATCCCGAATAAAATCGTTGTGAAATCTTAATTCCTTACGGAACGCAGATTAGAAGACAGAAGAAGACACTCAAAAAGAGAAGCTCATATGGCACTTCCAAGGCTGGGTCAGAGAATGAAAGTAGGAATTTGCCAATTTGGGTTTGTTGTGATAATTTGTAAGCAAAACCCTTGAGATAAGAATGAGCATGGGCCCTTGGAAATCACGAGACTGTATTGTTTGGAAAAAAGCACTTTATTAATGCACTTTGCTGCGATGATAAGCACTTTAAGGGCGCTAGAAATTCAAAACCCTTGGGGCAAAAATGATGATGGGCTCATCGGGATCACGAAAATGTATATTTTGCTCAATTTTTTTTTGTACTTTAAGGTATTCACTTGTAAGGAAATCCCCTGAGGCAAAAATGATCAGGGGCCCTTGGGGATCATGAGTATATATCGTTTGGTCAAAAGTTTTTTTTTTTCACTTCTCGTTTAAGATAGCCTACTTAAGGGTGCTAGAAATTAATTTTTAGCAAAACCCTGGTGGCACAAATGATCATGGGCCCTCGTGATCATGAAATGTATTGTTTGGTCAAAAGTATGTTTTTCACTTTGCGGTTACTTTAAGGGATCTAGGAATTTATTTCTAAGCAAAACCCTTGAGGAAAATGTATACTTTATTTAAAAGTATTTTTTTTGAACTTTGCGATTAAGATGAGTACTTTAAGGGATGGTCGGATCTGGGAAGTGACCATTTCTAAGCCAATTTTGTCGAGTCCTTAATACTCCAGCCAAGTTTCATCATCCTAGCACATCTGCAGAAGTACCTTAACTCGTGATCACTGGAATTCCGGACCCCCTCCAACTCCCCCCTCAGCGCCCGAATCCGGTCCAGTTATGTCACTGATGTACCTAGGGCTTGTGCTTATTGTTCCCACCAAGTTTCATCCCGATCGCTCCACTATAAGCGTGTCACAAGATTTCCGGCTCTCTCCTCCACCACCCCCACAATAATCGGATCCAGTCCGGACTTAAAATGGGTTATCTGAGACACGTGGTCTTTCCAAATATCAAGTTTCATTAAGATCCGATCATCCGTTCGAAAGTTATACATCCCTCAAGATTCGGGATTCCCCCTCCCTCCACTTCCCCCCGATGGTCGGATCGGGAAATTGACTATTTCCAAGTTAATCTGGTCGGATACCTGAGACGCCTGCCAAGTTTCATAGTCCTAGCCACCTGGAAGTACCTTAACTCTGGATAACCGGAATTCCGGAACCCCCCTCCGACTCCCCCCATAGTGCCCGAATCCGGTCCAGTTCCGTCAATGATGTACCTAGGTCTTGTGCTTGTTTGTCCCACCAAGTTTCATCCCGATCTCTCCACTCTAAGCGTTTCACAAGAGTTTTGGTTCCCCCCTCCGAATCAGCCCCACATGCGTCGTATCCGGTCCGGACTTGAAATGGGAAATCTGAGACACGAGTTCTTTCCAAATATCAAGTTTCATTAAGATCCGATCACCCTTCCGAAAATCTTGGGCTTCCCGACGAACGCCGCCAGCTTTTCTATTTGCACCTTTCAAGATCATCAGAATGATGCCAAGAATTTTTAGACTTTCATTTTTCATGGACGATTCCGAGTCGACTGTCGCTAAGACGTTTTTCGTGAGTTTAATTCTCATGATGTGTCGTGTCGTCCTAGCATTCTTGATGGATGGATCTGGTAGAATGCGAGCAACTCTCAGACCCCAGGAGACATTTTCTTAATGGGTATACTATCAAATTCCTTGATGTTCTTGAAACAAAAAATAAAGCTAAGATTCTTAATATATGCCAATTTTTAAAGAGTGTATTAATTAAATAAGATAGGTATTGAGTGATGTAAAGTGCATTGTTACCATTATGTGTTTTGTACGGCCAATTGGCTATTCAAATATTCATATCGTGGTGCATCCGAGTTGTGAAAGAGTCGACGTAACGTAAGGGATTACAGAATGGCCTTAAGAGGCGCAGGTGTCTTTGGAGGTCTTACCTTGTCATACCAGTCGTATCTTATCTTGTCTTACCAGCCTTACCAGTCTTACCTTGAAGTATTCTGTCTCCAGGGAAGAAAGAATTTCCAGCGCCAGAACTTTGTTCTCTTCGAAACTGTCTTCAAAGACGTTGATCAGTGCTTCTACGTCCTGCCTCAATACTTCAATCTGGATTTTCACCTCTAGAAAAGAGAACCAATGTCATAAAAACAACTGACGAATGGTCATGTAAAAACTGGAAATATTGAAGGGACGATCTAGACAAGTAACAGACTTTAAGACTTTTAGACAAGTAACAGACTTTAAGGGAGGTGTCGCGGAGCAGTCCAAAACAAATCCTAAAGCCTTCTGGAGATTTGTGAACCCGAAGCGTAAGCTTAACCACGGAGTGTTGTAACTTCGAGACCCAAACTCAGGCTAAACGACAACTAATGCGGAGGAAAAAGCCAACTTTCTAAACAAACAGTCTGAATCAGCTTTCACAAGGGAACCTGAACCAACTGAGGAGTTTTCGTCTGACAATGAGAAAGCGCCTATCCCAGAACTTGATTTTTCGGTAAATGACGTTTACATCAAACTAAAAAATTTAGATCCTCACAAGTCCCCAGGACCCGACAACATTCATCCTAGGGTCTTGCGCGAACTGGCGTCTGAAATAAAACTACGACTTTACGAGATCTTCAAAAAATCATACGCAAGCGGAAAGCTACCTTCACTATGGAAAAAAGCCATTGTTTCTCCCACATTCAAAAACGGTTCGAGGCAAATCCCATCAAACTACAGACCAGGAAGTTTGACAAGCATCCCATGCAAAATTTTCGAGTCCGTCCTTGCTGATCACCTCTGTAGACACCAGGATGACATTTCCAATAGTCAGTTTGGATTCATGCGCAAGCGATCTGCAGAAGCTCAGCTTCTACTTGCCAGTGAAGCCTGGAGAGCAATGATCGACGCAGGGATACAGGTGGATGTTCTCTATATTGACCTACGAAAAGCCTTTGATAAAGTACCGCACAAAAGGCTACTTTTGAAACTGAAACGCTTGGGTGTGATGGGACAAAATTTAGCTTGGATAGAGAACTTCCTAACCTCCAGAACAAAGCGAGTACGAGTGGATGGCCAGCTTAGCACCACGGAGGTGAATGTTCTTAGCGGCGTACCACAAGGAAGTGTTCTCGGTCCCCTTCTCTTTAACATTTACATAAATGACTTAACCGAAGGTATCAGCTCTCCGGTTATGTTATACGCTGACGACACTAAGCTGTACCGAGGCATAATGCGATTGGACGATGCCGAGTCTCTTCAAAACGACCTTAACAAGATCTGCCAGTGGATGACTAAATGGGCCATGGAGATCAACACCGATAAATGTCACCACCTTCGTCTCGGCCCCACCATCCTTGACAATCGGTACACCTTAGACGGAAGGACGATCTCGAGAACCACCTCTGAAGAAAGAATTCAGAATTCTCTGAAGAAAGTGTGACCTCGGGGTAGTTATGGATGGAAGCAGATCTAAAGTTTTCAACGAATTCCTAAACTGTCATCAAGAAAACTACAAGAATTGTGAATCTTATGAGAAGGACATTTACATTTAAGGGCAATTCCTTATTTCCTATTTTATTTAAGGCACTAGCTCACCCACTAACTGAATATGGCAACATAACAACAAGGCCCTTCTACATCAAGGATATTACCGCCATTAAGCAAGTTCAAAGAAGAGCTACAAAAACAGTGCCAGCCATTCGCCATCTGCCTTACGAAACCCGGCTTCAAAAATTACGATTACCCAGTCTATTTTACAGATTTCTATGAGGTTATTTAACTGAAACTTTTAAAATTTGCCATAATTATTATGATAACATAAGGCCTGATGATGTCCTCACTTTCAATGACAACGGTCTCAGAGGACACAACTTGAAACTGAGTGGCAAGATTCCGAAGACATTGGAAAATGGAGCTTTGGAAACCGAATAGTAGAAAATTGGAACAATCTCCCAGAAAGTGTTGTGAATGCCGAAATTATCAACCAATTCAAAGCAGGTGTCGACTACCACCTGGCTGAAATTCAATTTAGTGTGTAGAGTGTCCCGAGAAATTCATAGAGGCGAAAGCCTTATTATTACAATTATATTATTATTATTATATTATATTATTATTATTATTGAGTAACAGGCCGGTTCAGGTTCGCCGGCCCGTCAGCTAACCCACCAAAATCCGTCAGTTTGATAACCCAGTTCGCCCTCAACTCATCAGACCGACAGTCAGCGTACCAGCCCAGACATTGACGAAACCACACTCATGACTTTACCTACCAGCCACCTGGACCACCAGTTAGCTGCCCTACCGTCCGTTCCGCTATCCCTCAGCAGATCTACCAAGCAGATCTACCGGGACTTCCAAATTCAAGCCCTTCATTTTTTCTGACATCAACTCTTTGCTCTATTTTTGTAATTTGCCTTTACAAAACATACAATACTTGGGACACCATACCCTTACCTGTGTCCGTTATGAAGAGTTCTTTCAGCAGTTTCATCACTTGGAGGGCAATGCATCTGGTGTGAAAATTCGACGACTCGACGCTCCCAACGCAGAACTTCCACAGCCAATTTACGAAGACGGTGTACGAGCTGAAGGCAGTAGCGTTCATGGCTTGAGATTTCAATGTGCGGAACAGGGATTTGCTACTGGCAGCAAGTCGATGAACTAACTAGAAGACGAAAATTTAAAAAAAAGTAGAGTTGCGAGGTCACACATTTCTAGGACCTGGGCCAAAGCAGATAATTCGACTTCCTCCCGCGAAACTAGGCTATGACATGGCCTAGGTTGGCCTAAATTCGACCCTGCCCAATGACAGATTACAAGTACAATAAACGTTAATCATTTGTATGTCGGAAGGGTTACCGAATCCTTTTTGGAAATAAGGGGTCTTACCTTCTTTGCTATGCCAAGAAACTGGTGCCGCATATCATTGCTATGACAGCTAAAATTAAGGCCCAGATATTCTTCCAAAAGCTTCAGGCACTGGCCACTGATCGGCTCCACCGTTTTTGGGCTCGCGATGATAAGACGCAGGCCATTCAGTCGCACCTTAAAAGAAAATAGTACTAAATTTTGTTGTTTTAATTATTCACTTGTGACCCGTCAGAAGTCGAAGTCACAACGATATGTATGGGAATGTCGCACAGACAGCACTTGCCCGGGTTTGGTTTGGTTTGGTTTTGTTACCTTTTTACAATACATAAATTTAAGCTTGAGTGCAAAATAAGCTAGGCTACTAACTACTACGAAAAGAAAAGAAAGGAAAAATACTAAGTGTAATTTGATCAAGGTACGAAGAATTAGCAAACAAAAGAATATAGGCACTCCTATTCGACATATCCCGCGGATGGGCTAGGTTCAGTTGTTATCGTTTATTAGTATATATATATATATATATATTATAATCCTTGAAAATAAAATAACCTGAATTCTGAAAAATTATAACCCCGTTATAATTTTTTTTACATATTTACCTTGGCAAGAAAACCAAATTTCGCACGTTGCCGCTTTTGGGTGGAATATATTATATACATACATATATATATTATAATTCTTGAAAATAAAATAACCTGAATTCTGAAGCTGAAATCTGAGGAGCATGTTCACTTCACTAAAGTGGAAGTAGATGGATTGTCTCTGGTGGATTCGTGGCCCACCCCCCCAACGACAAATAAGCGAGTAACAAATTTTTTTTTGACGATGAGAGAGGTGTGGGACAACAAACCTGTTAAATTTTAACCGAATAGGGTTAAGATCCGATTAGGGTTAAGATCCGACAGTCTATTTACACTTCACTTATTTACAATAAGGTTGAAAACCCGATAAAAATGCGTTACTTCGTTTGTCCGCTACCCACAGATTTTCATCGAATGAACTTCTTCTTTCGGATGTGTGATACCTCTATGCGCTTGTCCCTCTATGCTTGAAATAATCAGCAACTACAAAGGTAGGCCATTGTAAAAAAAACAGTCATTTAACAAAAAGACAAATCGTATCATCACTTTCCTACTTTTTTCATCCGTGAATATCCTAGCCTAGCGTCCGTAACACTTGGAAATGCATGCTTTTGTTGAAATTCAAATTCTCCACGCCTGGGTGAATTTTGGATTGTCGTGCAAGCAGCGCACATTTTGAACAGTCAAGCACAAATCCTAAATTTTTGGGCATGGTGCCCCAACGTCAGGGCATGCCTCAAGGTATGGGCATGGTGCCCATACGTTGGGGCACTATGCCCTGGAGCATGGGCATGGTACTAGCATGGCACCCCATGATATTTGGTTGAACTGAGATTGATTACATATCTAAATAGGGCTGTCTTCCTCTCCTAGACCACAAGATACTTGATCTTATGTTCTATCTAACCTCTTTTTCCAATTTTAAAAATATTAGAGAACTTCCAAGAAATTTAGCCTTTAATGAAGACCACTTTTTCCTATTGGTTTACCATGGTTTACCTATCCATTTCCAGGGAAAAAGGGGAATTTATTCATTTCTTGGAAGTTCTCTAATATTTTTAAAACTGGAAAAAGAGGTTAGATAGAACATATGATCAAGTATCTTGTGGTCTAGGGAGAGGAAGACAGCCCTATTTAGGTATGTAATCAATCTCAGTTCAACCAAATATCATGGGGGTGCCATACTAGTACCATGCCCATGCTCCAGGGCATGGTGCCCCAACGTATGGGCACCATGCCCATACCTTGGGGCATGCAAAATACAAAATACAAAATTCCTAAGATGAGTCAAAATAATTCATTGAATTCAGGTAACAGATGTAAAAATAAGCTGCCTTTTCAGTTAAACTTTAAGCTGTGGGCTAGTTTAAATGGGCATTTGAGATGACACTGGTTGAGATGAAGGATAGGCTACAGAGAGAGTTGCGAGCATTGCCAGTACAGTCAAGGTATGCTAATTTGAAAGTCACCTAACGGTACCGACGAATATGATGAAATTCAAACCTAGCAAATATTGATGCACAGTCGTGAGCGTCAACAATAACTTTAGCCTAAATAAAATGAGGTCAGATTAAATCCACACGCTCTATTTGTTTTACTATTTTGCTTATTTTTGCTCAGTTGCTGTTTCACCCTCAAAAAGACGGCGTCTTTAATAATAATAATTACAATTTCATCATAAATTTGTCAGCGTATCTTGAAGGCGTTGATGTCACTAAGAACTACTTCAGATGGAAGGACGTTCTTACAGTCCATCACTCTATTTTTAAAAAAACATCTTCCAGTGTCTTTAGCAATCCGCCAGCCGTGTCCGCGCAGACCATTATCATAGCAGCAAGAACAAATAATCAGATAGAACCTTTGTCTTTGGTACCATCCAGCGACTATTAACACCCCGACAAAACTGAGCGGACCTAGAGGTATTTACTGTAGCTTTTTACCCATCTACTCTACTTCCGTCTTCAGTGCCCATCGCAGAAAAAGAAAATGCAGGAGGCGTACTCCGCGAGCTGACCCGCTCTAGAGCGCGTCCAGAGAACCAAACAGCTTAGAGAACCCAGCGATATAGGTATTTGTAGAGGTAATGAAACGTGATGTGCCGCGAAGCTGGTAACCTCCGCTCGTTTACAGCAGAAAAGGTACGGGGAAATACTCGACTCCGCATGGTCATATTACAGAGATAGAGAGACGGAGGTTCTAACTGATTATTTGTTCCTGATAGCAGGTGCGTTATCATAGTTCCCTTGACAAATTTTTTAACATCAATCATATCGCCACGTTGAAATCGATATGACTGTGTTGGTAAATTAAAGGTCCTGTTTTACCTATAATACTAACGCAACCTACTTCCGCAATAACTCCATTTCTAAACCCAGAGACCCCAATTTCGTACGGTACATTCTAACCCCTCTAACAAAACCTCGCTGATTTTCTCACTTGCCGTATTTTGCTACCTTCGATGCGTATCACGCTGTCGACGGTTGTCTGCGAGAAGTTTTTCCATCAGAAAAAACAGTTACGTAAATTTTGTCCCTGTTTTCGCTATAAGTCAACGGGTCTGGAAAAAGGCTTAAAACAGCCAAAGTCGTGGGTAATTTGTTCAAAGCAGAGCCCAGTTATGTATTCAACTATTTTAAGATACTGGACGTTGAAGAGTAAACAGTGCGAGGGGTCCTTTAAGGGCTTTGAGTCATTGTTGGCAAGTTCACTCAAGAAGAGCAGAGCAGAACTTCGTGAAAAAATGAAAAGAACGTCTGCCGTTGGAACTGCAACAGTTTTGCATTAATTTCCAAACGATTCACTATTCACTATTTTCCATGCGCAGTCTGCTCCTGACGAGTGTTAGCGTATCATTCTATTGATACGTAAAACCGGTTATTTGAATTTTGCGAGTCTTTGCCAGAAGTCAATGGACCTAGGAAGAGGCTTAACACAGCCAAAGCCGTTGAGCCAAAAGCCAAAGCCAAAAGAAGAAACAGAACTTACAAAAATAAACAGCAGAAGAAATAAACGAATCTGATTTGATTATCTGTGTCAAAAAAAAACGAAACATTTGGATCTCGGCAGATTTTATGTTTTAATTTTATAATTCCCATTTGATTAGTTTTGACGGAAAAAAACAAAACTGTGTTCAAAGAAGTATGCCTCTACTGTTGAGAGTAAGTGATTTGAGCACGGGGTTGATTTGAACAATAAATCATTTGCGTATTCACTGAATGAGACAAACACTTTCTTCATAAAAGGAGACCGCAGGTGTGAGGTACTTACCTGATGGTCCGCACATGTAAGGGCTTTCTTCACAGCATCATATTCATCACCGGAATCCAATGCTATCCCGCTCTTCTTACAGACTAGAAGGTAAGTCAGGTGGATCCTTAGGTTTGACTGGAAGGATATCTTTGGCAGCAGCTTCCCTCGACTTTCTTTACAAAAAAAAATGGGATGTTAAAGTTCTTCCGAAGATATTATCAAGAACTGATAATAACAATATAGGCGTTTTTCCGCGACACAGTTGTGGTTCACACAAAATAAATGCCAGTTACAGTCATCTTGTCCACCATCTGCCGAGCCTAGAACTTCCGAAGATAAGATAGATAAGATAAGATAAGATAAGATTTATTCCACTAAAAGCACAGAGGCCATGGGAAAAAAATGACACACAAAAAAATACAAAACAAAAATAAAGAACAAAAACCAAATAAGTGATAACTATTTTACATATTCCTTTACAGGAACCTTTCTCTGTGGTTCATCGAAACCGAAAGGAATCTTCCCAACTTTTCAATATCACCAAATAGTTTACTTCCCATTACTTTCACCAACCAATCCTCCCCCCAATAACTAACACCAAAAATTTCCCCACGAAGATCTGAAAGCTCAGGGCATACGCACATTAAGTGAAAAATATTTTCATCCAATTGCCCGCACATTGGGCAAAAATAAGGACCAGACAACACTCTTACCTTACCCAAATATCTTCTACGCATTCCTAATGGTAGACAATCACCCCGTAAACTCATTAACAACCTCAAATGATCTGCTGGAATCCCCACCTTAAAATAAATTTCCTCTCCCCATGTCTCTTTGGCCCTCGCGTACAACCACAATGAACCAGAATCAGCCACCGCACACTGCCACAATTGTATAGTTGTAGATCTGTTTTAATAAATAAAAATATTTCGTCGATGTTTCGTACTTTTTAATGTTTATCTGTAAATCTGCAGTTTTATTTTGAGTGTTACGGATGATGTGCACAAGGATCAGAAAATTGTAATGTATGCATTAAATGCTTTAATCTTTAACCTTTTTCTTGTCTCGTCATTTTGGCGGAACAAAAGCATTTCATTCATTCACTTCTGAGTGTTTGTCGCGGAAACTCGATTGTGTGCCACACAGTCGAGCCACAAGTTGGAAACTTGTGGTAGACTGCCTCAATCCATACTAGACAGAGAGCAGTATAAACTGCGCACATGAAGGGTACAGGAAAAGCTTCGTTCAATCTTTCGTAACACTTTTTTATTCTCAAAACTAAAAAATTTGTATCATTGAATTTGATAATCGCTGTTCTGTTTAAATTGTGCAATGTGCATATCTTTTACATTTTTATATCCCTTGCAACCTTGAACTGACGACGCTTTTCTTAATGACTATGTTGATGTGAAATGCAAATTCGGCATCATTGCTGTTAAAGTAATTTTTACATTAAATTCTACTACTACTCTATACACAGTGTTACTGGTATGTTTGTGGTGGCGGGACTTCTTTCTTGTCCTGAACTAAGGAGGAGAAACATTCTTTCTTTGCAGAACAGGATTCTCAGGTTGTCTAATCCACTTGTGCGGGCTGCATCTGCCCCGCTTTTGAAGTTGTCTCTGCCAGTTTGGCTGGAATGGGAGCGGTCTCTTCGGGTGACCCAGGTTCCACCTGGAGCCCGTTCGACTTGATTGTTTTAGTTTAGTGTACTGTTTGTTTGAGTGTCTTATTTTTGTTTTGTTTTTCTTATGGTTTTTAAGAACCGTTAAATAAAGTAAACTGAAAACTAAATTGAATTGTTACCACTTTTCTCTGACGGAATCTGTGACTTTTGGCCGCAGAAAATCTGTGACATTCTATTAACTAAAATTCTCGCTTTATAGCGACAAGCCAAATTTTAACGCCAAATGTAATAACAATAATCATCTTCATATTGTAGTTACCAGTACGGAACCGGTCGAATAATTCTGGCTCACTTTGTCGAAAATCTGTAACAAATCGCAGAATTCTGCGACCTGTGGCAACACTGAGAGAGGAAGAGCAATAATACTCTTTATGACTATCTCTCCTTGTCGATGCTAAATCTCCGGGTACCAGCGGAAGAAAGAAAGAAACGGTGTCACAGCTGCTCCCAAAGAGCGCCGTGATTGTTTGACGCAGGATTTGAGTCGTTGAGTTTGAGTCATTACGGAAACGTTTACTCCTTCTTCCTGAGGATCACTGGCGTGTTTTGGACATATAGAGTATTTTCTCCGACGGAACCTGTGACTTTTGGCCGCAAAAACCTGTGACATTATATTAACAAAAATTCTCGCTTTATCATCTTCATAATCATATGCCTTCTTTTTTTTGCTTCACTTTCGTAGTTACCGGTAAGGAACCGGTCGCAGAATACTGGCTCGCTTTTTCGAAAATCTGTGACAAATCGCAGAATTCTGCGACCAGTGGCAACACATGACAGAGAGACGAGCAATAATAGTTGCGTTTTTGCTGATACCATGGTATCTGATATACGGTATAAATCGTTTTTGCAGTTATCGTGGTATCGCATACCACGGTCAAAAGGTGTTTTTGCAGTTGTCGTGGTATCTGGCCAGTTACCGTGGTAACAGATATTCAGATATCACGGTCCGACCGTGGTATCTGGTCATGGTATCTGAAAAGTCATCTCACTTTTATCAAACTTTGTCAAATTGGTGAGAAAGAAGTTTGGCACTTAGTGATGTAACTGGATATCAGTTTTTCTTTTGGGATGACTTCGAAAAGTGCAATTTCGCAATAGTCGTTTTTGCAGTCAGATACCACGGTAACTGCAAAAGCGACTCATTGCAGGTCCAGTTACCGTGGTAACAGATACCATGGTATCTGCAAAAACGCAACTAATTACTCACCCGCAACAGCCTGTTCAACAAGGGCATAAAGGTGCGGTGACTGCGATTTCTCATAAGCGTGAAGGATCGGCTGCAGCCATCTGGCGGAATAAGTCTCATCATCCAAGTTTTTGCTACTCCACGAAAGCGTTGCTGAAAGGCACTCCTTCGCCTATAAAAAGCAAACAGTTTAAAGTGCATCTAAAGGCCTTAACCGCTGGTTCACACTGCTGCGATTAAAAGCGTTACTAGCCAAAATGTTTGGGGGGACAAGGAATTTACCGACTTTTTACTGACTGTTTTTGCAGAAAAAACGACAATTTTCAAGAAAAAGACGATAGTTTTGAAAAAAATTGACTGGTTTTCAGAAAAACCGACTGTTTTCACGAAAAAAAAAAACTGTTCTGAAGAAAAATCGACTCGGTTATTTTTTACCGACTGGCCGACAACAATGGGGGGCGTCCCCCTCCCCCCGGTCGTGACGCCCCTGGCTGCGATTTCACGAAAAAACCTGCGTTTTGCTGGGTCTTGTCAGGGTTGAGGTTTTGTCATTCCACTGTGTCTCTGTCTTTGATCCTCCATTTATTTTTTTTATTTTGTATAGAAACGTTAAACAGAACACTGAATCATATACATACATAAATATAAATATATGTATGTATTTACCAATGATCAATCTACTTACCAATGAACTGTAGGACTGTTGTGGCTGCACCTCTTCTATAAGTTTTTGGCTATTGGACTGTAGCCAACTCACTATCTCTTCCATCCCGTACTTGGCTCCCAAAATAAGTCCAACGAAATGCCGACGACTATCCCTGGGGGCTTCAGAAGTCAGTATCGAAAGGAACTGCTTAATTGGAAATCCTATAAATAAAACGTAATAGTCAAAAAGTCTTAAGGACCCGACGTGCCTATAATCCGCAACCTATCTCCACAATTCCTCCATCTATTCTTATACCCGGAGACCCGAATTTGATACGGTGCCGATTCATGACCGAACAAAGAAAATTGTTTAATGCTGTCCTCCTCCAGACCGCCCCCCCCCCCCGTTTTTGTTTTCTTGATTTCTCGTTCCTTGTTTCCCTTGGTTTTCTCTCTTTTTTCATTTAAAACTGAAATCATAGGTTATTTTTTGCCTCTCCTTTCTTTTTCTTTATATAGGGTATTCAGTTAGCTGATTTGTTTGTTTTTAAATTAATATCGGTTATTTCCCAGCCCTAGCCAAGCACTTCTTTTGTGCTTTCCTGGCAGTAATATTATGTTACAGTCCAATGAAACTGGAACTGCAACTGAATTTCATGACCGCAAATGAATCTTTCGAAAATATTCCTTAAAAAACAATCTAGAATCACAAACATTCTTGATTCTAGAATCAGGAGCACTCTAGCATTTATTATGTCTGGATAATTTTCAAAACTGAATATTGTAAAACTACACTGTCAGAAGTTTCATAACAGATAGCGCATAACACTTTCAAGAATACCACCTTTTCACTTAGAAATAAAGTGTTATGACCAATTAAGTTTACACTATTTCGTGCCTAGATCTCCAACAACACCTTCAATTGGTAAAAATACTAACGGGAACGAAAGAAACATAACGGATAACATCCCAAAGTGTTATCTGTTGAAACCGGGCATCCTTGCGTTGTCGTTATGTAACTTCTGACAGTGTAGTATTTATTTTTACCAATTGAAGGTGTTGTTGGAGATCTAGGCACGAAATAGTGTAAACTTAATTGGTCATAACACTTTATTTCTAAGTGAAAAGGTGTTATTCTTGTGTTATGCGCGATCTGTTATGAAACTTCTGACAGTGTAGGATCTGCTTTTAACAAATCATCAACGGCTTTGGCTGTGTTAAGCCTCTTCCTAGGTCCATTGACTTCTGGCAAAGACTCGGCAAAACTCAAATAACCAGTTTTACGTATCAATAGAATGATCCGATAACACTTGTCAGGAGCATACTGCGCATGGAAAAGAGTGAATCGTGGCAGCGCAAAGATTACTGAGGTGTCGTTAGCGGGTTCATTCATTCGTTCAGAATGTAACGAATGAAATTTGGGTCTGCGGGTTTAAGAATCAATTAATGCAATTACGGAAGTAGGTTGCATTGTCATTATAGGTATGACGAGTCCTTTAAGAGTAAATGTGCACAGCTCTAACAATAGCTTTTTGATGACAAAATTCCGTGTCAGGGTCGCCTGCTTTCATATATCTAGGACACGGCCTCATACATGAAGTACGTGCCGCTAGTCCGATGCACCCTGACATATATATTGCCGCTGGAGCTCAGTATCTTCAGACTAGATCAGACTCGCGTATGCCTAACATCTCTTTATACTTACTGTGTGTGTCAATAAATATTTATTCTTTCGTACCACTGTCTGGTTCCTTCTGCCATACTATAAGCCTTACCCCACTCGACAACCCTGACAGTCCGAAAGTAGTGTTTTTCCAACACTACTTATGCCGTTCATGCTTGCCTCGTCAAATAGGGATTCTCTTGTTACCGCTTGCCGACTCTCGCCGAGGTTCGCGCAAAAATTTTTGTTTTTCCTCGCGAAATATTTAAAGTTTAACTGAAAAGGGCTAAGACCCGACAGTCTAGTTACACACTGTAATATTAGTAATTAATGCTGCGACCCAGTTTGTTCAGTAGGTCAATCGTTTGGTGTCTGTTCACTAGTGAAGATGTAAATAAACTGTACATAGCAATCGAAACTGGTCTTGTCTGTCATTATCAACTTAATATGACACACTAAAATGCAAAATCCCTCGGATGGGTTAAAATGTTTCATTATATTCAAAAATCAGATGTAAAATAAGGTGCCTTTCAGTTAAACTTTAAAACAAACGCACGCCGTGGTTAAATGCTGAGAAACCATAGCGAACCAAGAGGCGCGGCCGCGGTGACGCAGTGACGAAATCAGGTTTGACCCCGCCTCTTTGCTCACGTCTCAAGACAAAACAAAGTTATTGTCTGGCAACCTAGGAAAAATCTCGGCTAGCGCTGAAAAACGAAAAATCTAAATGTTCAAAAATCCAATCCAAACATTCACAAGGATTTTGTAAGGAGGGAGATTTCAGAGATCAGTCGACCACGTAGGCAGAGATGCGCAAATCCGATCATGAAAGGATTCAAATCCGAATCCAGGGCTAGGTACGAATCCGATTCCGAATCCACCATTTCATGCGGAGGATTTGAATCCGGCCTTAAAGGAACAGTAAACTTGACTACGCAACTTTCGGCCATCAAATCGCCCGGGGGGCTTAGATAAATATCAATATCAATATCATTTATTCCCAAAATTCTGATCTAACAAAATGCACGGGATTTGTCATACATGGTTAAAATTCTGTTAAGTCACATTAAAACTACGGATAAAATAAGGCACGAATGAATTTAAATAACGTTCACTGCTGTGCGCAGGTGGATTCACTAGCTGAGGTTTGTTGGCTGTCCGAGAGACACTTCTTGTCGGACGAGTGTCCATCTTTTGTTCTTCTTCGGGTGGCAGGATGTTACGATGCAATTCAGAGGCCAGGCATTTCAGTCCAAATTTCATAGTGAGGTCGTGTCGACGTGCCGCAAGAGTTGTGATTCCCAATTCGTCCAGTGCTTTTTGGTACGATTGATATTTGTCAGCCAGAATGATTTTGAGCGCCCTTTTTTGGATGGTTTCCAGTCTTTCAGTTTGCTCCTGGTTAAGGCCTGGATGCCATACGGGGCTGCAGTATTCAAGCAGCGGCCGTATGTACATCATAAAGCACTGACTCATAACCTTCGCGCTCAGTCCGAACCTCTGCAAAGCTTTTAAGGGCAGCCGTTGCCTTATTGATCATTGTGGACACATGGCTGTTCCACTTTAAATCTGAATCAATAGTAACCCCCAGGATTTTGATTTTCGTTGCAGATTGTACATCCGGACAGTCGATTGGTGGTACATCACGACGGAGAAAGTTGACTCGAAAAACTGCACACTTTTTCAGGTTTAGTTCAAGTTTTGGGCTGGTCGTCTCACTAACAAGGTCCTGCAAGACCGAGGAGACTGTTGAAGCTGGGTCATGGACATGCAATCGGCGAAGAATGGACAATGACATGTCATCGGCGAATTTCTTCCGGTATCGCCATTTTTGCATGAGTTGATTGCAAACAATCAGGAAGCAAAGAGGCCCAAGACGGGTCCCTTGGGGCGCACCAGAAGTAATTGGGACAGGGTCCGATACCTCAGAGCCGGGTGACAGTTGCACCGATTGCGTTCGCTCTGAGAGGAAGCTAGCGAGAATTCTTAAAAGAAATTCTCTAGCTCCCATAGATCGGCCGTGTTCAATGACCTCAGTGTGGTCCAGGGAGTCGAATGCTTTTACAAAGTCGCTTATGATGCAGTCTATAAAAGCTTCCGGTACTTCAAGGTGTCTAAATATTTCATCCAGGAATCTGACAAGGTAGTGAGTTGTGCTGAAACCTGGGCGAAATCCATACTGTTCAGGGTCAAGATTTTTTTCGATGTCTCCGAAGAGCCACCGAAAAATGAAACCCTCAAAGATCTTCGAAAAAATTGAAGTTTTGGAGATAGGGCGTAAATCCTCTATGGATTTGGGGTTCGCACTTTTCGGGATGGGTGTAATTACCGCTCTCTTGAACCGTTTGGGAAAAGTACCGGAGATGAGGGATTCGTTGAATAGAGCTGCCAGTGGCTCTGCAAGCACAGCAGCACATCGCTTGATCAAGCTGATTGGCGGTTTACCAGGGAAAGTGGCCTTGTTGTCATCCAACTTCTCAAATACTTCTAAAACTTCGTAGGGTTGAATAACGGGGATTTCGCTTAGAGCTTCAACCTTTGGAAAATCCTGTAATCCTGGGTGCTTACTGCAAATTTTAGCGAAGTGTATGTTTACGCTTTTAGCGTCAATGGGTACTCCCTCCTCGTCAAGGAGTTCCGTAGTTTTATTAGATCTACCCATCAACTTGTTTACCTGGGCGAAAAATTTTCGTGGGTTACTGCAGAGTAGTTTTTCTACTGAATTTCTCCCGAACACTTTCCTGGAACGCTTGATTTCCCGGTTTATCTTTTTCCGGAGCTTTTTAACGTTCTCGGTGTCCCGTAATCTGTGTAACTTATCCCTCTGCTTAATCATCTGTTTAACTGCATTTGAGACCCATGGCTTCGAGTCACTCTTGGCTACAATCTCCTTGACGGGGAAATTCTTGTCATATAGCTGATTGATAGTCGAACATAGAAATTCAGCCATTTCGTCAGAGTCCGTCATGTTGTAGTAATTTCTCCAGTTGACCAGTCCAAGGTCGTGCTTAAAAACAAGGATAGATTCCTCCTTGTGTGGTCTGATCGTTATAGTTCTTTGCTGGATCTGCAGGGGCATGCGAAGGGGTTCCCATATCACCGTCAAATGGTCGCTAAGTCCCACTGCTGAGATTGTTTGGGGGTCATTATACTCGTTCTTCAAAGACGTGAAGATCAGATCAAGTGTCTTTTTTTCACGAGTTGGTACTTGAACAACTTGAGATAATGACAAGGATTTTTCAATCCAATCGGGCTTAATGTCGTTGAAGTCCCCAGCAATGATAAGACCAGCAGTGGGATATTTAGACCGAAAGAAGTCCAGACAATGCTCAAGATAACTGACAAGAGCCTTCCGGTAGTGGGCTCGTGGAGGAAAATAAACAGCTCCTATGATGAGGGAACCATTCCGTTTAGGCAGATCCCTGTTTCTGGTCCAGAGCCACAGTACCTCCAAAGAAGGGTCCTTAGTAATAGGAGGGCTAAGTATTCGTTTTGGAAACGTTTTATTGCAGATTATAGCAACACCCCCACCGTGCGCTACGGATTTCCCTTCGGCGTCTATTCGGGGTTGTAGGAAGAAATCGTGGTTATCTAGAGATATTATAGAAGGATCTGCCAGCCACGTTTCTGAAATGCATGCAATATCCACTCTATGGTTTATGAGCATTTCATTTAGTTCCTCTTGTTTATTTGACAGAGATCGGACATTCGACAGCAGAAACTTCGGGTAAGAACCATTTCTTGTTGCATTACTTGTTGTAGTTGACTTGTATAGATTTTCTTCGTTGTGAGAGTACAACCCAGGGTCTTATTGTCGACAGGCCCCCCTTGTTATCTCCAACCGTCTCGAACCCCCTCCTTAGTGTTCCCAAAGCTAGCTGGCAGGCCCTTGCCCCTTATGCACTGTAATTATGCACTTATGTACTGTAAAAGTTCGCCTGTTTACATGTAGACTACAGACTAACGACCTCCCCGACAAGACGGCCGGGGTTCGATTCCTAGTCGCGGCACACAAACCTTTTGCTTTTGCAAACCTTTTGCTCAAAAGTCGAATTCTCGGAAACTGCCCGGAAACTGCAATGGTCGTAACGAAAATTTTTCTTACTCTCAATATCGACTCAGGGTACATTCTTGATATTTTAGCTAGCTCCCCGAGTCAAGTTTGAGTCAAGTTTTCTGTTCCTTTAACAAAAATCCAATCATGTACAGTAGAGGTATGCTTATGTGAACAGTTACTCTAATGTGAACACTGCAGTTTTGGGCTAAATGGTAGACTGAAGACCCAAAATACCTGTACAGGTGCTTTCAGATGCCCTTCTTGCCTACTTTGGCTAACTGTTGGTTAGCTTTAGACACAGCAAGTGCATGAAAATGGCAAAGTCCGAAGTCAACAAACGTTCACATAAGCATAACTCTACTGTACATGGTTATAGTTTAAAAATCAGAGATGACAAAAAAAAGCACTAGTGCCAAAGGCAAATAAGACGGTTAATTGGGCGATGTAAACCATATTTCTAGGCTTCCATGTGTGGTCGTTATAGTATGGTTTTCCTCTCGGCAACCAGAAACAAATCTGGGGCTCGTTAAAGTTTAACTGAAAAGCCAACTTATTTGTGTGTCATTTAATTGGATACAATGAATTATTTGGATTCTGCAAAGGAATTTTTTGATTTTCCACTATCTGCTCTAGTTATGAGGCTCAGAATATCTCCGGCCGTCAGCGGGTCTTCAAGCCAATTTAAGTTAATAAGTGATGGGTAACTAGATTGTCCTATCCTAGGCCTTTTCGGTTAAACTTTAGGCACAATACCTTAAGCATTGAGTGTAAAAACTGGGAAAAGATTAGAAACTGGGAGCGGATTCGTGGAACTCGGGGTTTGGAATCGATATTCCGAATCCGAATCCAGCCTGACAAGCTCAAGATTCGAATCCGGCCAAAAGGACGAATCCTGGATTTGAATCCGGGTTCGGATTCGCCCATGTCTGCACGTAAGTCGCCACTGGGCGTGTGAAAACAGGGTCCCTTTAAGAATAAATTAATACGAAGCCGTGACCCACCTTCCAAGCTAAGCGCAAGTTCGACCAAATTTTCTACCGTCCTTCTAGAGAGATGTCGCAAGGAGTCAACCGGATCATCCAGACCGTGCCAGGCGTAGTCGAAAGATTCCGAAAACAGATCTGCCATCGCCGAAAGGAAAGCTTTGTCGCTAGAGAGAGAGTTGAGTTCTTTCAGGGCAACGCTCGTCCACGATTCAAAGGTCCGGGCCACGAGAAGGAAATGCTTTGGTCCTTGGCCACTAAAAAAAGAAGGATATGAATATTAAAATAATAATAATAATATAATTGCACAAAAAAGGCTTTCGCCTATATAAGTTTACTCTATTTTTTTTTTTATTGAATGATAGAGGCGAAAGCCTTTTTGGTGCAATAATATTATTAGTATTACTATTAATGAATATTTTTACTTACATAATGTCAGAAGTTTAATAACAGATAACACAAGGATGCACGGTTTCAACAGATAACACTTAGGATGTTAGCTGTTATGTTTTCCAAACGTTACGCATTAAAACGTTATGCATACAAGAAGAGCTGTTTGGATGCGTTCTCACGCAGCCCTTTCTCTCGCACTACACTGTCCCAAGCAATTAGGTCTTCGCTCAGCAGCTTATTCCCGAAAGTCAACCATCATAAGAGTAGTCATTTGATGAATGAATTAGTTAACGACGCGAGGTCGGGTGACCTTCGCTTCAGAGCGAACTCGGAGAGAAGTAGAGCAAAATAACACTAGGGAGTAGCGCCAAGACCTATGCTTTCTATGCTTTGCAAACGGGCTATACTCGTCACGCGGCCGGCTACGCTTGCGGCATTTAAAGCGAGACAAACTTGCGGGTTTAGAAATTAGAGCAAAGCTAAGATGCGGTCTGCACACATCGAGGAAACACAGGATGTCGTATCTTTTTTTTTGCTGTGTTCAAAATATGAAGTTATCGAAGCCAGCACTGGTGCACGACTGTTTCGAGTTTCAGTACGGAGGTTCACTATCGCTAGTGGTGCTAGTGTGACTGCTATTCGACTGTGTGTCAGTTATTTCAAGTCTTGGCGCTACTCCCTAGTGTTAATTTGACACAACTAAACCTTACCTGTGCTGAATTACTTATTACGTCTGACTTTGAGGAAAGCTATTGAGCGGAGAGTGAGTTCAACTTATCTTGTTTCTTTTGTTCTACATTTTCATCTTGTTTGACCGATCGGAAGTATTTCTGTCAGAATATAATTATTTGTTTATTTCAACTACAGAAAAGGTTACGAACGCCTTAATACCGCAAAATCCCAACAACAAAACACTGCCGAAAAAACATCTGCTGACTTTTTTGTTTGTGATCATGAAGTTCAGAAGTTCGGCGTCCAAGATGTCATTTGTTCACTTGAGAAAACGTCAGCGTCATTACTATGTAGCCTACATTTCGACATCCAGGTCATCGAGTACATGATGTTTTTCATGAATTTTTCGGGTCCAATTAGAAATTATGTCTAAATTTTGTGTGTTTTTGCTGTTATTTACCTTGTGTTATTTGTCGTTATACTATTTACTCAACTATCACCTCGTGTATTTGGCGGGTTATAAATAAAATATATATATATTTGTCATCATGATATCGGAAAAGTCAACAGATGCTTTTCTGGCGATTGTTTTTCGATTGTTCGGATCTTAATAATAAAATAATAATATAATTGCAATAATAAGACTTTCGCCTCTATGAATTTCTCGGGACACACTACACACTAAATTGAATTTCAGCCAGGTGGTACTCGACTTTGAATTGGTTGATATTTTCAGCATTCACAACACTTTCTGGGAAATTGTTCCAATATTCTACTATTTGGTTTCTAAAGCTCCATTTTCCAATGTCTTTTCGAAATTTCTTGCCACTCAGTTTCAAGTTGTGTCCACTGAGACCGTTGTCATTGAAAGTGAGGAAATCATCAGGCCTTATGTTATCATAATAACTATGGCAAATTTAATATCTTCCTGGCAATGCCTGTTATGCATAACGTATAGTGCATAACGTTTGCAAATCATAGCAGGTAACATATTTGACGATGCAAAACGGATACGTCAGCTACATTTTATTAGAACTATATTTCGGCCCTTCTTGGCAACTGATAGACTAACTAGAATCACACTGATAGTCTCACTCTGATAGACTGATAGAACTGACTCTAATGACGAACTAACTGTAAAATGGTTCAACTCCTATCTTATATACATCCTACGTTCTAACTCCGCAATAATTCCAATACGTTCCAACCAACATCAGCTGGCACATCAGCTGACACAGAGGTTGCAACAGTACAGTGTTGAACTCTCCGGCGAATGTCAGCTGACATCTCATCTGACAACTCACTAATATCTTGGTTGGAGAACAAATGCTGACACTGCAGTATTAAATCTTCCAGCTGACTCATTTGGAGTCTCAGCTGGCGAATAAATGCTGATGCGGCATTCTTGCGAATTTGGGAATTTACGAAGACCATTAAGACGTTTCGTTACACAAGGGTCCTCTTCAGGCTCAAGCTGGAAAATTAACTCGAAAATAATATCCCAAGTGTTATCTGTTGAAACTGTACATCCTTGTGTTATCTGTTAGACACTTCTAACAGTTCAAAAACAATAATAAAATAATGATAAGGTAGGCCATTGACCACTACAGTGTTTGTCTAAAACACTTTTCATCAGACATTTTTCTGCGTACGGTACAGATTGTCCATGGAATTCTTGAAACGGTTGATGGAGTCACTAAAAACTACTTCAGAGTGTATATGTATGGGCTTTTCAGCAGTCCACCACTCTGTTTCGGAAATACCATATACCTACAGCCAAAGCTGACTGCGAATCGTAGGTGATAGCAAGAACAAATAACGAGACAGAACTACTGTCTCCCTATCTCGGTCATACAAACATGCTGAGTCGAGTAAAATACGGCAAACGAGCGGAGGTTACTAGCTTCGCGCCACATCATGTTTCGTTACCTCTACAAATAGCTAAATCTCTGTTAAGCCGCTAAAGAGGAAATCTAGAAGTCAACGCCGATTGGTTCTATGGACGCGCCCCAGAGCGGGTCAGCGCGCGGAGTACGCCTCCTGCTAGCCTCTTTCTACATTTCTTGTGCAATAAGCAACGGTGAAGCCGGACGAGAAGTAAACGGGTATCAACATCAGCTCAAAGCTAGAGTAAATACCTCTAGGGTCCGCTCAGATTTGTCGGGGTTTTCATAGTAGTCGCTGCATGCGACTAAAGACAGAAGTCTTTCTGATTATTTGTTCTTGGTGATAGTGCCTAACGGATACGCCAGCTGAATTTTATTAGAGCGATATTCTGTCGGGGCAGTACTGCACAGGGAAAATAGTGAATCGTGGCAAGTGCAAAGATTACTGAGGTGTCGTTAGCGGGTTCAGAATGTAACATATGAAATTTGGGTCTCCGGGTTTAAGAATTAATAAATGTAGTTAGGGAAGTAGGTTGCATTGGCATTATAGGTACGATGGGTCCTTGAAAAAATATTTAGTAAGGTGAAGAACAAATAACCACAAGAACCTCCGTCTCCGTATCTCTGTAATACGAGCATGCGCATAGTCGAATATATTCTCGATACCCTGCCTGACAAAAACGAGCGGACGGTAGGATCTACGCGGAACGTATAATTCGTTACCTCTACAAACAGCTATATCGCAGCAAGAACAAACAATCCAACAGAGCCTCCGTCTTTGGTCCCATGCAGCGACTGTGGATACCCCGACAAAACTGAGCTGAGCTAGAGGTATTTGCTGATCTTTGAGTTGCTACCCGTCTACTTCCCTCTTCGCCGTTGCGCATATCAGAGGAATCAGTGCAGAAGGCGCGCTGACCCGCTCTGCAGCGCGTCCAGACAACCAATCGGCTTTCACTTCGGAAATTCCTTCTCCGAGGTTTTACTGCGATATAGCTGTTTGTAGAGGTAACGAATTGTGATATTCCGCGAAGCACCTACCCTCCGCACGTTTCCATGGGGAAAGGTGCATGAATCTATTCGACTCCGCATGGTCGTATTACAGAGATAGGGAGACGGAGGTTGGTGCTTATTTTTTCTTGATCGCAGTAAAGCCCAGGAGAAGAAATTTTCTTACGAACACCGTCTGAGTCGTCCTTAACAGTCGATTGGTTGTCTATCATTGTGACGTCACGTGTGACGCACTGCAGAGCGGGTCCTCAACGCCTGCTACCAAGGCCGTATCCAGGGGGGTTAGGGGGTTCGACCCCCCGTCCCCCCCCCCCGAAACCCAATCTTTTTTGTAGGCTTTAAAATCTGATCTATGTATTTTTGTACTTATTGGTCCGACCCAATGGCAAACCCCCCTCCGAAGGGCAACCCCCCCCCCCGAAATAAATTCCTGGATACGGGCCTGCCTGCTAAATTTTTTCTTCTGGTATGCGCACCGGTGAAGAGGGAAGTAGACGGGTACCAACTCAAAGACGAAGGTTCTATTCAGGCCCGTATCCAGGAATTTATTTAGGGGGGGGTTGCCCGCGGGTCGGACCAAAAAGTACAGAAAAGACATAGATCAGATTTTAAAGGCTACAAAAAACGATTACTTTTGTGGGTTCCGGGGGGGGGTCGAACCCCCTAACCCCCTGGATACGGCCTTGGTTCTATTGGATTATTTGTTCTGGAGGTCCTCCGGGGTAGCCGCTACCAATACCGCGTCGTCAGAAAAAGCACCACTGACAACGCAGATAGGTTAATCCAACAGTTACCTCCCTGAAAGTTCCAGAATCTGCGAGCCAAGATTACAAAATCCAGTGGGGTCGGGTGTGCCATCAATCGGTGATTTTATGCCGTAGACCGACAGCCGTCCGTTTAGTAGAGCCAGATTCCCGATGACCTAAAGGATATAGAGAATTTGTTTCAAAGCAAAATAACACTAGGGAGTAGCGTCAAGACCTATGCTTTCCTTGCTTCGCAACTCATCGTGCCACCCACTACGCTTGCGGCATTTAAAGCGAGACAAGCTTGCGGGTTTAGTAAAGCTAAGATTCGGCCTGCACAAATCGAGGAATGAGGGGAGGTTGTATTTTTTTTGCTGTGTTCAGAATATGAAGTTATTGGAGCTAGCGCTGGTGCACGACCGATTGAGTTTCAGTAGGGAACTTTTTTGCTCTGATTAGTTTGTAGATGTTTGTATTATTTTGGTCTAAGATCAAGATATATTCAAATAATATTATTCAAGGCGAGACAAAATTGTGGGTTTAAAAAATTCTAGTACAGCCAAGAGCTCAAGCCTGACAAATATAGCTCTAATAAAATTCAGCTGACGCATCCGTTTTGCACTGTCAAATATGATTCGCAGGCAATGCCTGTTATGTATAATATTTACAAAAATTATAACAGATAACATCACACGTGTTATCTGTTAAAGCTGCGCATTCTTGTGTTATCTGTTACGAAACTTCTTTGTCATTGTGATTTTGGAAAAGTCAGCAGATGCTTTTTCGGCTGTTCCTGGCTTTGCCTGTTATGTATAACATTTACAAAAATCATAACAGATAACATCACAAGTGTTATCTGTTGAAGCTGCGCTTTCTTGTGTTAGCTGTTACGAAACTTCTGACAGTGTACACTTAAGACCTCGGGCAGTGCGTTATAAATCAATCATCACCATCATTACTTGGACAATTCACAGCCTAACTTACATTAGTTTGGGCTGGGTAATCAGCCAACGTGTCCGAGTTACTCAAGTTCAGCGCTTGTACAAGCACAATTCCGGAGATGATCAGGACATCTAGTGGTGCATCTGTGAACCCAAGAAACAGGAGGCAGAGGTGAGGGATTGAATTCCTGCAGTCGAGCGGAGGGTCCAAGCCGGAAAAAGTGTGGGAGATGACGTTGAGAGAGGCCAGGAGTGACTTATAGGCTCTCTGGAGCTCGGCGGGGCTGACAGACCTGCACGAGGAAGAATAACATTTAAACTTTATCAATAACTGTTGTCAATGTCCTTCTCCTTATGAGAAGGACATTTATATTTAAGGATAATTCCATATTTCCTATTTTATTTAAGGCACTAGCTCGTCCACTAACTGAATATGGTCACACAACAACAAGGCCCTTCTACATCAAGGATATTACCGCCACTGAGCAAGTTCAAAGAAGAGCTACAAAAACAGTGCCACCCACTCGCCATCTGCCTTATGAAAATCGGCTTCAAAAATTACGATTACCCAGTCTATCTTACAGATTTCTACGAGGTGATTTGATTGAAACTTTGAAATTTGCCATAGTTATTATGATAACATAAGGCCTGGTGATGTCCTCACTTTCAATGACAACGGTCTCAGAGGACACAACTCGAAACTGAGTGGCAAGAAATTCCGAAAAGATATTGGAAAATGGAGCTTTAGAAACCGAAGTAGAATATTGGAATAATCTCCCAGAAAGTGTTGTGAATGCCGAAAATACCAACCGATTCAAAGCAGGTGCCGACTACCTCCTGGCTGAAATTCAATTTAGAGTGCAGAGTGTCCCGAGAAATTTATAGAGGCAAAAGCCTTATTATTGCAAGTATATTATTATTATTAAAACAACACGCATTGAAGTGTATTTGAGATATGCCCCGCCATCTATTTGTATTTAGTAAGAGTGACAGTGCCAATCTCCAAATGATCCGCAGAAGAAGACGAAGAAAAGTAAATATTTAAAAATAAGAATTAAGAAACCCGGGTAGGTTAGTTTATTTATTAATTAAGTCAGAATTCGGATATTGGTCTAAGTGAATTTAAACAGGACAAGATATTAACGTTGTGAAGTGATCAAACTGAAAGAGGTATAAATATTATGTTTGTGTTGATTTTTCAGGACTTTTATGTTTGGAGTCGAAGATTAAAGGTCGTTCTACTTACTTGGATACAACAGGCTCACAATCTTAACAACAGCATGGCCGAGATTACCAGAACGACATAAAGGCTATTGTTAATGCCATACGTGAATTCCGCCCACAAATGACCTGTTTCTAGTTGTTTGGTTACGAAGGCATTTTCTAGTCGTATGTTACGAGACAATCGTAAGATCTGAGCTTGTTAGAATGACAATCGCATGTTTTGAGCGCGACAGAATGACATTAAGGCGGTTACAAAATCGAGATTTTCACCCTCCGGCGCAGACTTTCAACATTATCTGGTTTTATGGAAAAAAATTGGTTGATTTTTTTTCTTGCAGGGTAAGGTTTGAACACAAATCAGCTTTAAAGGGCTGAGAAAAGGGGCCTTCTGATAGCACTACTTTTCTAAGCCTGGAATTGGGGCCTAAACTAACCTTTGCCTCCACCTACGGTTTAATGAAATGGCGCCACTGCCTGGGGACCATATATGAAAAATCACCCAAAACGGATAAGTCAGCTGGGATATTCTATGTTCATTTCAGGCTGTAGCCGTAAGAGACGAATCTGAAATGAAGCTTCTATCATCAGCGTAGATTATTAAAGTTTAACTGAAAAGCCAGATTATTTTTAAACCTTGGATTAGGACCAACTGAATTAAATCGACTATGCTAAGTGATATTTTGTTCCGCCTAGGGCTCTAGTAGTGACATTCAGTATATACAAATAGTATATATATATATGCAACGTCAAAGACTTCCGAACGCCAGTGAATATATCATCTACAGCATTAACAAGCAATCGCTTCCCTACAGGAAGTTCCCCAAGACATTTCAAACTTTCCGACAAGACAAAGTTCATCCGAGGCGGAGAATTTGAATTTCAACAAAAGAGTGCATTGCAATGGCTAATGAAGCGAAGCTCATCAAATGTTAAACTCTTGACAGTAAGGTCACTTGTGAAGGCTGTCCGCTATTACCTCTGACCCAAAAAAAATATTATTTTTGGCAATCACCTTTGTAGGCTACTAGCTAAATATTCAAGCATAGAAATCCGAAACAGAAGTTCATTCGATGAAAATTGATTAGGCTATACTGAATAGCGAAGCAATGAAGTAACGCATTTTCGTCGGGTCTTCGAGCCTATTTAAGTGCATACGTGATGGGTACTAGCAAGGTACTAGACTGTCGTATCTCAGCCCTATTCGGTTAAACTTTAATGACACATCCATCCCCTTTTAAAGTTCAACTGAAAAGCCAACTTATTTGTGTGTCATTTTATTGGATACACTGCATTATTTGGATCCTGCAAAGTTTTTTTTTTCCACTATCTGCTCTAGTTATGAGGCTCAGAAATTCTCAGAATATCTCCGGCCGTCCCCACAGCGTAAATTCTACTATGACGCGAGAAATTTTAATCCCAACACAAATGCGGCTTTTCAGTGGGCAATGGTGAGATTGGTGAAGATTGCTTAGTATTTATCGTAAGGCATGCAGCAAAAATTCAAGCGCATAGAAGCACCACAAATCACACGGAAATTCCACTATTTGAAAATCGATTTTTGGTGAATAGCGGAACAACGAAGTAACACATTTTCAGCGGGTCTTCAAGCCAATTTAAGTGAATAAGTGATGGGTAACTAGATTGTCCTATCCTAGCCCTTTTCGGTTAAACTTTAAACGCAAGACGCATAACTTACCCCAAACTCGATATGTAGAACGTCAAAGACTTCCGAACGCCAGTGAATATATCATCTGTAGCATTAACCAGCAACCGCTTCCCAACAGGAACTTCCCCAAGGCATTTCAAACTTTCCATAAAGGTTCCAACGGTCTCAAAAGATGGCTTTGAGTGAATCTTGTCAGTTTGCTCCTCTAAAATCTGGCGGAGGGCATCTTGTAGAGTGTCGATTGACGATTCTGCAGCTTCGTTGAGTGACCTTATACGCAAAACAAACAATCAGGATTGCTTGAGTATATTCTATATGATCAAGTCCGAAATAAGCCAGTGAACCTCGGGAAGAACGAGAAACGTCACCCAAACGAAGCCTCAAAACTGATTCAAATCCTACGTAAACCAATCATTAGCGTTTGTTGTGGGCAGGTTGTGGTGACGTTTCTGGATCTTCGCTCGGCACACGGCGATTTTTCATCGGCACGACGAGTTAGTCATCAAGAGTGTTAAAGGACTTTATTCGGAGAAACTTTGTACAGTGTAGTTTCGCTATCTTCGATGCTCATCATGTTCCTGACGATTGTTTCCAAGAAGTTCGACCGTACAAAAAAAAAGGCGGTTATGCAATTTTTTTCCTGTTTTTGCTAGAAGTCAGCGGGGCTGGACAAAGGCTTAAAGCAGAGCCTAGTTTTAAAGTAGTCAACTATTTTACCATACTAGACAATAAACAATAAACATGTAGTCCGTCCGTGGCCGAATGGTTATCGCGCCGAACTCACGAGCGAAGGGTCGCTGGTTCGAGTCTCGGTTCTGCCGACCGTTTGGTTTAGGGCGAGGGTTAGTGGCGTTTCCCCGTAAGACAAGCCAAAAGTCCACCCAGCTTCAAATCGGTACCTAGAGAAATCTAGGGAAAAGCACGGGAAAGCATCGGATAACTTGCCCCCAACCACGCATTGCACCCCGGCCGAGGGCAGAGAATCAGGAGATCGGCACCTGCGCTACGCGAACCCTAATCGGTTTGCATGCGAAAGTTTTCTTTTTTTTTGCTTTTGAGACAATAAACAATAAACAGTGCGAGGGGTGATTTAAGTGCTCCTTCAATCCAAGCCGACCGGAACAAGTCATATGTAGTCTATCTGTTTATTGTTCGCTCGTTGACTTGTTTGTGATGTTTGTATTGTCGGTGTAATTATAGACGGAAAAATCAAATATCGGCTCGTCCGTCAATGGTTTTGAAGAGAACACTTACTTACTGAGATTCGCTCCAGGGATGTTTCGGCCCTTCTTGGCAGGAGCTCGTGAGGCTGTAGCAAAAAGAAACGAACCTACAATCATCTTAACAAGAAAGGCCGAAATATCGCTGGAGCAAATGGCAGCTGACTTTCCGTTTAGCGCCATCAAATATTTGCTGTACTGTACTGCACTTGCTTCGGTTAGCTCATGCAAAATAGTCGTGTTTTATGTCGCCAAAAGAATAGTCATCTAAAATAATTACTCTGAAATATGTCATTTTTAATGTCTACGGGATTTCTGACGGGATACAGACCGACATAATAAAATGTTGGGAAACGTCCTGTCGCCTATGCAGAAATAACAGCTACTGGCACCACGATAAACAGCGGAGTTGTTTTTTGGAAGAAACGGTGTATTTTGACACCAACTTCAACTGGCTTGCACGGGCATGCTGCCATACATTTTTATAGGTGTCAATATGACATTGTTAAAAGTAAAACTGCAACAACAGTAGCCACTTCGTGGCTCAAATTTATCATATTGGCTACTAGTCTCGCCAAAGGGTATTCAAAGAAAGTTGTATCATTAAACTGCGCACGGTTTTCGTTGGGATCAAAGACCATTTATCAAATTGAACAAAAATGTGCAGGATGTCCTCATTGGAAAGCCAAGGAGAAACGCTGAAATTTTTTTTTCTAATGTTACCTAATCTTACCAAGTAGTAAAACACTATGCTTTACAGAAAAACACGCAGGCTCGAGTTGGTTATTTTACAGCAAATGTTAATGGTTCCCAAGGAAAGAGTGACACAGCTTTCTCATATGTAGGTAAAGTAGTGTAGCTCTAGCCTCTACAGTTTTTGACTCCAGATACTCATGTACATCTCTATAGAAGCGTTACTACTGGCTGGTCATTTTTACCGACTGTTTTTACAGATAAAAACGACTATTATTGAGACAAAAACGACTGTGTTGACGAAAAATCGGCTGATTTCAAGAAAAAACGAATATTATAAAGAAAAATCGACTATTTTTACGAAAAACCGACTGTTTTTAATAAAAAGCGATTAGTTTAAGAAAAAACGACTATTTCTAAGAAAAAATTGGATTGTTTTTACTAAAAATCTCGGCGCTTCGCGCCGATTCGGATATTTTTACCGACTGGCCGACAACATTGGGGGGGTCCACCCCTCCCCCCTCCTAGTAGTGACGCCTCTGCCTCTCTATAATTTTTGCTCTAACTTGGAAGAGTTCTACATACTTCAGAATGGTTTTCCTGTTTGCATCTTTCTTACTGGACTTCAAAAGCGAATACAGAAGTGAACATGCAGCATCAACAGAGTTTATGGGTATCCCTGCAGAATCTGGCTTCACATCCTCCTGAAACATAAATAATACTAAAGAGATGCTTAAGCTTTTGATACCGCACACATTTACAGTACAGTCGAGGTACGCTTCTTTGAACATTATTTAACTTATAATAGCGCAGTTTTGGTACTGGGCTAAAATTTAGCCCAAAGGCTAAACAATTTAGTCTAAATGGTAAAATAAAGAGTCAAAACAACGCTTCAGGTATTCTTAGGAGAATATCTTAAGAGATATCTTACTCCTGGTACGGCAACAGTAGGAACCAGGAATAAGAGATCCTCTAACCTAAACCGGCTATTGTCCAAGGATCGGAGGCTGTTTCCATCCCAAGGCGGTGACTTGACACCAAAGACCAGAACAACGAGAGGTGCTAGAAAATGCTCTAAAATTTCAAACGGTTCGAATTGCAAAAGCGGCAGAAGCTTAATTAGGCTAAATCCAAAATTGGCCAGATCACAAAATTTTCCTTGTATAGTTTTTATATGGGACGTGTTGTCCAGTTTTTATATGGTCTGCACTGTCCACCCACTCCAGGGCACTGTCTGGGCTCTGCGCTCCAATCAATCAATCAATTTTATTTAAACCCTAATAGCAATAGGCTAACATGGGTAAAAACTGGAAAAGAACACTCATGAAGAATACGAATTAAAACAAACAAACTAGCAAAATTATGAAACGGACATAAAATCAAGTACAGTAAAATGTTTGGTGAAATATGGAATGAAGAACTTTAGGTATCTTTCTGAAGATGTCGTTGGCAGGGGAAGAAGCTTGGGTCTCAGGTCATTCTTGCTTTGCGTGTTAGGGCCAAGAGAGGGGTAACATAGTCGGGAAGGATGGTCCTGTGTGTCCAGAATCAAAAATTTGGTGGCCAAACCCCATGAGAAGACCATGTCTTCTTTCAGACAGATTTTGGTGCTGATGATTTGGAGGCTTTTGTTGTAGGATTAGTATTTGTGGCCAAGTATTATCCTACAGGCTCTCTTCTGCAGTCGCTCGATTTTTGACATCCTGAGCCTCCAACATCCAGGCACTGTGCCCAACAATTAAGGATTTGTGTATGACTAACCTTAATTAGCCAGTAATTATCTACAAATAATTATGTACAAGTAACTTTGCACTGTTGAAGCCTCTTACTGGAGCCTATATTATTTCCATATTTAACTTGCTGATTCTGTTCCCCAACTTTGATTATCTTTACCTCACAACAGAAACTTAAAAAAAAAAGCAAACAGTATCTCAAAAGAAAGCCAGCAAATTCCTCTTTATTGTACATCTTCCCTGAGATAGACATATAAGCTGCATTGCCAGTACATGAATTTCTACGAGGGCCCAAAAAATGTCTTGTGACCTTATTACCGTAATGGCTGGTCACCCGAAGTTTGTTTCCATTGCATCATCACTGTTCAACTGTAGATACTTGGAAAAATTTAAAACAAACTGTGTAATCATTAGAAATAAGCACATTTTCACCACAAGAATAAGAAAGACATTTGGTGATGTAAAGAGAGAAGATCTTTGACTTTTTGGTAGTCAGGCATCGACACTGACTCTCTTATACTGTAACAATGTGGGATGCCCTGACTTCAATTCTGTCACAACAGTAGGGTAGCTACTAAATAAATAACTTTCAAATTCTGAGCCTTTGGTCACTGGAATATGATTCTCCTGCACTTTAGCTTTGGTTTGAGTCCAATATTACCTCTCTAACTTGCTGCTAATTATCCGAATTCTTGATTAAATAAACACTAATTACTATGGGAGCATGCCAGCCAGTGTTTAAAGAATTGTGGATTGCTTATTGATTTTGACGCCTAGAAAATTCTAGAATCATAAAGTCATACATACCGTGACACAGTCTAGTACACTAGCCCCTTTTCAGTCACGGGGCTCAAACGTCTAGCACCACGCCTGAGTGCTAGAGGTTTGAGCACTGTACCTTGAAATTCATGCATGGTGCATGGATTTCAGCATACAGTGCACACATGAAAAACACAGTTTCTGTCATCACAACTGAGCACCGGCTCAGACAGGGCAGAAATTACTACCATGAATTAGAGAAATCATAGACAATCATTTATACGTTCTTCACAACAAAAACGAAAGGGCTCAACTGATGATCAAGATGAAAAACCTAACAGCACAATATCTATTTTCCATGTAGAATGCCCCAAAAGCAAATATTCTGGTTGGCTTCTAGGCAGAAAAAGCCGAGGCACAGGACACTTTGAATGCAAAACCCTTGACTATGTAGAAAAGGAAATGAGGTTTTTCACGTCTGCATCAGTCGAGCCCTTTTGTTTTTGTTGTGGAAAATATATAAAGGATTGTCTTTGATTTCTCTAATTCATGGTAGTAATTTCAGCCCTGTCCGAGCTGGTGCTCAGCTGTGATGACAGAAACTGTGTTTTTCATGTATGCACTGTATACTGAAATTCATGCACCATCAGTGGCGAAACTAGGGGGGGTCGCGGGGGGGTAGCTGCCCCCCCACGAAAATTCTTGTCGGTAAATTGGCGTCGGTCGTCGGTGCGAAGCACCGACGAACGCTTTCCTATTTCCGTTTCTGGTACCGTAAAAGATCCGTTGATAAATCAGGCAACATCTTGTCGGTAAAGGTGCAGTGTGTGTCGTGCGCCCACGAAACGCTTTCTCGAGATATCGGCCGAGTTTGTTGTGCGATCAGAAAACATTTCGTCGGGAAATCGAAGTGTATGTCGGTGCGGATACTGTTTCTGGTACCAACAAGAGCTCTGTCGGTTAATCAGGAAACTTCATACGAGGAAGTCGGCCCCACACCGGCAAACAGTTTTCCTTGCTTCGTCTGTTGGTTGTTTGTCAGTAAGCTCCACGAACTACCCACACTCAAGGCCCTGTTACTTTACAATGATTAGAAAAAGCCTTCTCGGTAAATCGTAAGCACCGAAAAATCCATTTCTCGTTCCGTTTCTGGAACCGGCGAAAGCTTTGTCGGTAAAGGCGATGACCTGAAAGCTTTGTCGGTAGTATAAGACCCCTCGTTTCGATTGCTGGTAACTTTCCTGCTGGTTCGGACTGTTTTTCCGTTCCATTGCTGGTACAGACAAAAATTAAACCGATGATGGGGAACACTTTTCTTCCAGACTCAACAAAAAAACCTGTTGGCAGGCAAAATCAGTAAAAAAAAAAAAAAAAAACGTTTATTGGCGAGAAGACTTATTTTGCGGTGACGGCCAGTGACTATGAGTGCCAGAGCCGGTACATCTTTTGGGTAAAAGCGCCGACAAACACTTTCTCGTTCCGTTCCTTGTCTGTAAGTCAACCGCACCGGCAAACTTTTCTTAGGTCATTTGTCTGTTTGAACCCACTAATTACCCTTTTTGTTTGAAGTGCCTCACACCGTGTCATCGGAAAAAGCCTTGTCGGCAAATCGGGAACGATCGCTATATGGCACTTAAGAGCCGATCGTTACACGCTCCTTAGAAGTTTCCAAGTTAGAAAGACGTTAGTTAAGTAGGTTAGTGCAGTGCTAGTAGTGAAGTTTCTGTCACGACTTTTCCGGTTTACTAGACTTCTGACTGCACGGTATGTTTTTGGGCCCGTGTGGCCACCACTAATGCCAGGGAGTAAATGAAATATTCACAAAATTTCGTTGCAAAAGTATCTCAACATATATATATCAAATGATTATTTCAACGCCTCTGTCATGCGTTAGCGGCGAAAGTGCGCCGTTGCCGCAAGCGGCAACGGCGCGTTTCGTCGGTAAATTGTCAAATCACGTCGGTAAAATCTGGGCTTGCCCCCCCACGAAAATGGGCTAGTTTCGCCACTGTGCACCATACATGAAATCCAAGGTACAGTGCTTGAACGTGTAGCACCCAGGCATGGTGCTAGACGTTTGAGCACAGTGCCTGAAAAGGGGCTAGTGTACTAGACTGCCGTGACATTGGCCCAATGCGTGGCAGACGCCATTTTACTTTGTGATTTTTATTGAAACTGGGTGTTAGTTTTTTGCATTGGTAACAGCTGCAAATGGACTATAGGAGAAAGTGCGACTATGATTCTTAAGTGCTCAAAATGGGAAACTTACTAGCATCTTTACTAGTTTATTAGTGTCAGGCCGTAGATACTTAGTCCTTGGTATCAACAATTTTTTCTAGGCAAGTTCTGTAACTTTTTTTATATCTGAATTTACATGTAATACTAATATTATGATAATTTAAGTCAGTTAGGACATTTTGCTGCTGGCCTTATTCTTATTTAATAGATAATTTAGTCCTGAATGCTGCGGTGTATTTTAAATAGGGTGCCGCTACTAGTAGGCGGACACGACGTAAAAAGCGGACAAAGTACAACCTGACAGGATAAATCTGCCTAAACAATAACAAAACCTAAACTTTTCTTCTTCAGTTGACGTTAACCTCCACAGCATTGCCACGCCACACAATTTCATGAGCAGAATTGCTTGAACAAAATATAAATAATGAAAATGACATTTTCTCACTCTTTTAATGACGTCACACTGTCCGCTTTTTACGTCGGTTATTTATCACTCGTCATTAATAGTCAATACTCAAAGTTATTATACCCTGTGATAATTATGATCAAAGATCTTTCAAGTTGTGATTTGTAGTTAGTTTCATACTGTAATACACAATTTTTTAATCAATTCTGTCAGTGCATTCAAACCTTGTCCGCTATTCATGACGACATGTCCGCTCTATTTGACTCGTAATTTGACGAATGTACGGACTTCGCGTCGTAAGCTTTTGTGTTCGTTTGACAACACTGCAGGATTCCGGCGTTTCATCATTGGTGGCCATTTTAAATTTGGAACAAAACGTGACCAAATACTCTGGGATAGCTTGAAATTTGATGGAGTTACAGAAGGCGAAAGAACTGCAAGTGAATTAACTGTCCGCTTACTGGTAGTGGCACCCTATTTTTGGAGGCTGTTTTAGCTAGTGAAATCTGAAAAACAAACAAGACAAACTCACAGCAATATCTATTCATCAACAGTAACAGTGTCAGTGCCAAGAAGAATAAGATTTCTGAATCTGAATTTAGAAAAATTTATCGGTTTAGGGTGCCACTACCAGTAAGCGGACAGTTAATTCACTTCCAGTTCTTTCACCTTCTGTAACTCCATCAAATTTCAAGCTATCCCAGAGTATTTGGTCACGTTTTGTTCCAAATTTAAAATGGCCGCCAATGATGAAACGCCGGAATCCGGCAGTGTTGTCAAACGAACACAAAAGCTTACGACGCGAAGTCCGTACATTCGTCAAATTAAGCGTCCAAAAAAACTGACGAGTCAAATAGAGCGGACATGTCGTCATTAATAGCGGACAAGGTTTGAATGCACTGACAGAATTGATTAAAAAATTGTGATTACAGTATGAAACTAACTACAAATCACAACTTGAAAGATCTTTGATCATAATTATCACAGGGTATAATAACTTTGAGTATTGACTATTAATGACGAGTGATAAATAACCGACGTAAAAAGCGGACAGTATGCCGTCATTAAAAGAGTGAGAAAATGTCATTTTCATTATTTATATTTTGTTCAAGCAATTCTGCTCATGAAATTGTGTGGCGTGGCAATGCCGTGGAGGTTAACGTCAACTGAAGAAGAAAAGTTTATGGTTTGTTATTGTTTAGGCAGATTTATCCTGTCAGGTTGTACTTTGTCCGCTTTTTACGTCGTGTCCGCCCAGTGTCCGCCTACTAGTAGCGGCACCCTATGAGTAAATATGTTCTGAAACACCCATCTTTCAACAGTTTTAACTATTTTAGACAGGTTGTGGTGCATCTAACTAATTCCGTCTGGTGCAGGTCTGGTGCTTCTGGAAATAGAGTAGAGTGATAGGGGAAATAACGCAGGCTCCAATAATCTGTCTCTACTGAAGCTCTGTAACCCTACTAACCTGTCGAGATTAAAACTGACACAAATTCTTCAGCTAGAACGAAGTACATACCATTTTAAGAAATGTCTGACTTCAAAAACAACAAATGACAGTCATTGAAGTTTAGTCAGGTCACGTTTGGAGAATTCGAACCTCCCGCCAGATTCTTTTCAATTATCGTCTGTTTCTTCTGCAGATGATCGTCTGTTCGTGGAAGACATCAGACGAAGAAGTCAAAGTGAGTCGAAGGATACAAGTGCAAAGTACGACTCTTATAGCTTTTAGCGAATTTTAATAGGTTCTTATAAGGATAAAATGGCATTGCGGAGCTGGGTATAGAAACAATAAATTTCAAGTGCTCACTGAAAGAGAAGTATTTTTGAAAAGGCAGGACTCCCAAGGTAACGCCTTGTGCTGTGCACAAAAGTCACAAAACACGGATTCGTCTTCGTGCGTGAAAACTAAAAAAATATCTCCATACCCTATCACCTGAAAATCCTTTAACTGGGTTATAACGTTGCATCGTCCATATAACTTCATCCTACAAAGCAACGTAATTTTCAGTCAACTAGTCGGTTCTGATTTTTTTTTTCGGAAATGATCCTATACTTTGAATTTTTATAATGATTGCTACTCTTATTTTTGGGATCCAAAACATAAGTTGAGGGATACCTGTGAGTACCTGTGACATCGCAAAGTTGTCCGTCCGTCCGTCTGTGAGCACGATAACTCCCGAAGGGAATGAGATTACTTTGATGAAACTTAGTATGAGGATTTTTTGGGTCAAGGAAAAGGTCGAGTTCGTAAATTGGCTCTGTAGCCCTGCATTTAGGGTTAGGACTTAGGAGAGGGGGCTTCAGATTAAGGGGCGAACAAAATATTGTTAAACAGCTAACGAGATAGTCGATTAATGGGTGTGAGGGAGGATGCTGAGCACGAATATAAAAACCATTTTCTCGGCGGCCAAGTAATTCGCCCGGAATACGGCCAAAACCGGAAGTTTGTTAAAAGCAAAAGTTTTATTTCTACCCGGACAAGTAGTTCGCTGGGAATCCGGCCAGAACCGGATAATTTGTTAAAAGCAGAAGTTTCATATGAAGTTGATTAGATGTTCGATATGGGGTAAGGAGATACGCTGAATTCATTTTGCATTTTTGAGCTTTATTGTTTTTGCCGGACTAGCAGTTCCGGAATTTGGCCGAAACCGCAGATTTGGCACAAGTAAAGGCAGGAAGTTGATCAGTTTCGTCAAAATAGATATGACTTATGGGGGTAAACACACAGGCCGAATCCATACCTAAACTTCGTTTTCTCAGATGATTAGGTATTTGGCCTTAATCTGTTTCAAATTTTAATAGTAAAATGTTCAAGGAGTCTGGCGAAGACTAAGACCCTATTTCTGGATCAGATATTAAATTTTTGGGATCCCATCGAAACCTTTTGTCTTGTTTCTTCACCGTCTTTCAAAGATAAAGAGCATACAATTAAACAAGAAAATCATAGATTATCTCAGATACATGCACTGAAAAGAACAAAAATGTAAAAAAAAGAAAAACACTGAAGAAATTTAAATAGGCCTATAATGTAAAATAATAAAATAGATAAAAAAGCAATACAAGATAAAGCAATAAAAGAGAATTTCGTACTTTGTCCAAACTATAATTTTCAACTCCATGCCAGTTTCTTTCCACGGGGCCTTGCGAAAAAATTGGCATTAAATTGACGCATCGTACCTGTAATGCCACATTGCCAATTTAAAATATAGAATATTTTAGAATATTGAGGGATAAATAGTAAACAGTACAAGGTGTCCTTTAACAAGGGGTGATGAGGGTCACATCACAATATTCCGGATTCACTTTCTAGCGAGCGAACCGGATCGCGAAAACCACAGGAAACCGATTCCGGCAATCGTTTTCAACTTTCCATTTTCGTCCCCCAGGAAAAGATATACAGAGTTTGAGCACGCATTGGTTGGCACATAAGCTGCATGTGTAATCACTCAAATCCAGAAATTAAAATACTACAACGAACGTAAATAAAAACTCCATTCCCCCTAGTGTTATTTTGCTCTGTCACTGACGTTGTAGCTGACGTATCCGCTTTATCCATTGTTTGAATATACATTCAAATATATATATATTTGAACATTATAATATAAATATAATAAATATATATAAATATTATAAAATAATTTAAATATAAATATAATATTATAATATAAATATATATGTATATTGAATATATATATATATTCAAATATATTGAATATCCCCAGTTGGCGTGGGCTCGAAGAGTGTTTAAAGTTCAACCGAAAACGGCTGAGATCCGACAGTCTAGTTACACTTCACTTATTTACTTGAATAGGCCCGAAAACCCGGTAAAAATGCGTTACTTCGTTTGTCCGAAATCAACAAACAATCGATTTCATCGCACTTATTCTTCGGGATATGTGGTAACTGAATGTGCTTGTCCCTCTATGCTTGAAATATTTAGCAACTACAAAGTCAAAAGGTAAGCCATTGCATAAAATGACGCATTCTTGAACCGCGACTTTTGGGATCGTAACCAAGGAAATGCAGGCTCTTGTTGAAATTCAAATTCTCTGCGTCCGGATGAATTCTGGAATGCCGTGCAAGCAGCGCACATTCAGAACGTTATTACTAGAGCCTCGGGTGAAACAAGACCAAAGGTTTCGATGGGATCCCAAAAACTTACTATTTGATCCGGACAACTAGGTCTTGTCTTCGCCAGATCCAGTCTTCGCCAGGCCAAGTTCAGATATAGCCTACCTGTATAAGCCCTATCTAATACTGATCGAAACTTCCTGCTTTACTTCTGCCAAATTTCCGGTTTCGGCCGAAATCCGAGCGAACTACTTGTCCAGCAAACAAGAGCTGTAAGCTCGAATGGCACTTGCATGGGTTGAGATGTAGTGTTTGATCAAAAGTACTTTTAAGGTTACCTTTACGGTTCAGAGATGAGAAAAAGTATTTTGTTTTAGAACTTGGATGTAATGATGCTCACTTTATAGGCGCTAGAAATTCATCTGTATGAAAAACTATTGAGACAAAACGATCACAGGCCCTTAGGGTTCATTGATATATACCATTCGGAAAAAAGTATTTTTTTTTCCACTTTTCGGTTAAAATGCGCACTTTAAGGGTGATAAAAATAAATTTTAGCAAAACACTTGTGGCACAAATGATCATGGGTTGGGATGTATCGTTTGATAAAAAAAAAGTAGTTTTCGACCTTGCGGTTCAGATGCGCACTTTAAAGTTTAACTGAAAAGCCAACTTATTTTGTGTCATTTAGTTGAATACACTGAATTATTGGGATTCTGCAAAGGGATTTTTTTGTTTTCCACTATCTGCTCTAGTTATGACGTTCAGAATATCTGCGGCCATCCCCACAGCGAAAATTCTACTATGACGCGGGAAATTTTTATCTAAACACAAACAAGGCTTTTCAGTGGGCAGAGGCGATATTGGTGAAGATTGCTTAGTGCCTGAAAAAAAAAGTAAAAAATCTTACTTGTAAGGCATACAACAAGTTCGAGGTACCACAAATCACACGGAAATTCCACTATTTGAAAATCGATTATTCCTGAATAGCGGAACAACCAAGTAACACATTTTCAGCGGGTCTTCAAGCCAATTTAAGTGAATAAGTCATGGGTAGCTAGATTGTCCTATCCCAGTCCTTTTCGGTTAAACTCTAAGGGAGCTAGAACTTCATTTGTAAGCAAAACCCTTGAGGCAAAAATGATAATGAGCTCATGGGGATCATGAAAATGTATAAATTGCTGAAAAGTATGTTTCTAAGTTTGCGGTCAAGATTGGTACTTCAAGGAATGTCGGATTTGGAAAGTGGCAATTTCTGAGCCAATCTTGTCGAATCTCTAATATTCCAGCCAAGTTCCATCGTCCTAGCACATCTGGAAGTACCTTAAATCGCGATCACCGGAATTCCGGACCCCCCCCCCCTCAAACTCCCCCACAGTCGCCAGAGCCAATCCGGCTCTGTAAGTGATTTATCCAGAGCATCTCTTCATTATTCCCAATAAGTTCCATCCCGATCTCCCCAGTCTAAGCCGGTCACCTATTTTCCGCCCCCCCCCCATTGTTATCGAATCCGGTCTGGACATGACAAAGATCACCAGAGACATGTCCTCTGATCAATTATCAAATTTCACTCAATTCCGATCAACCGTTCCAAAGTCACGCATGCCTCAATATTACGGATTCCCCCTCCCTCTACTCCCCCACGACTATCGGATCCAGTAAATTTTTATTTATAAGTCAGTTCGATCGGGCCCCTGATACGCCTTCCAAGTTTCGTCGTGAAAATCACAAAAACCGGCATTACCGGAATTCTGGGAAATTCCCCTCCAACCAAGATATGGTTTGAAGCCACACTGACAGTCCATGACGACGAAAACAAAACGAGATTTTCGTTTTTTTTTTATCGATCAGTGGATTAAATCAGTGGATTAAATCCACTGATCGATAAAAAAACCCAGAAAATCTCGTTTTCTTCTCGTCCCCTCCAACCCCCCCCCCCCAGTGTCCGGATCCAGTCCAGTTGTGTAAAAGATTTATCTGCCCCAGATGCTTGTTCTTCCCAGCAAGTTTCACTCTGGTCCCTCTATTCTAACCGTTTCTCGAGATTTCCGGTCTCCTCCCACTCCCCCATTGCTGTCGAATCCGGTCCGGACTCAAAATGGGACATCAGAGGTATGCCATTTATTCGGTTACTAAGTTTCATTCCAATCGCATCACCTGTTCGAAACTTACACACTACTAAGTTTTACAGATTTCCCAGCCCTCCAACCCCCCCAGATAGTCGGATCGGGAAACTGATTATTTCCGCATTAGTTTGGTCGGGTCCCTGATGCTCTTGCCAAGTTTTATCGACCTAGCACATCTGGAAGTACCCTAATTCGAAAAAGTATGACAAAAACTACTAAATTTGCAAGATTCCCCGGCCCCCCACTCCCCCCCCCCCGATGGTCGAATCGTGAAGCTGATTATTTCCAGGTTGTTTATATCTGGTTCCTGATACGCATGCCAAGTTTCATCGTCCTAGCACATCTGGAAGTACCCTAACTCGAAAAAGTGTGACAAAAAAACTCGGACCGACCGACAGACCGACAGACGGAATTGTGATCAGTATATGGCACTTGAGCTACTGTTACTGGCATGGGCACTGTTACTGTTTCTGTTTTTTCTTCCTGTTTTACTGTTTTTATTCGCCTGTTTAACAGCTGTTCCTGTTTTGGAACTCGTCATTTCTGTCAAAACAGAACAGGACCTGTTTTCAAGTTTCCTGTATTGTTTCTGCTTCTGTTTCTTATGTGACCCGTTTTTGCCTGTTCCTGTTTGAATGACAAAGCAGAACAGTGCCCATGCCTATGAGCCTATGCCTATGAGCAGGGGCGTCCCGACACCTTCCTGATAGGGGGGGGGGGGGGTGCGGCTTCAGAAATTTACCGGAATTTTTCAAAGTTTTTACCGGAATTTTTCGAGGTTTTTCTGGAAATTCTCCGTAGTGAACCTCTGCAGAAGCTCTAGAATATTGTTGTGTTCCGAGGTTCTGACTTCGACCATGTGTTACAAATGACACAAAAATAGGTTCATTAAAGTTTAACTGAAAAGGTAGCTTATTTTGAAATCTGATATTTGAATACACCGCTCTGGTAATAACGTTCGGAGTGTGCGCTGCTTGCATGACAAAATAAATCGTCCAGACGCGGAGAATCTCTCTTTCTTTCCTCTTTTAGTGAGGTAACAGGAATTCAGTAGGTTGCCTAATTCTTGAAAGTTACATAAGCTTAGGAGATTACCGGAATCACCCGATGAATGTTCCAGTACGCTGTATTGTCTGTCTGCAAGCATCACTCTGCTAAGTTGTGTTCCAGGGTCATCCTGGCAAGCCGTGAGTCTACACATATCCGGCAAGCAGCAAAATTCGGGTAGATTCCCTGAGCCAACTTCGGGTAGATTCCGTGGAGCAAATTCCGGTAGATTCCCTGATCCGGCCTCCAGTAAGTTCCCTTAGACGAGTTCCGGTAGATTCCTTGTGCAAGATTTCGGTAGATTCCCTTGGCAAAATTCCGGTAGGTTCCGTGAGCAAAATTCCGGTAGGTTCCCTGAGCAATGATCCGGTAGATTCAAAAATTCTAGTAGATTCCGTGGGTCGAAATCCGGTAGATCCTCTGATCCAACCTCCAGTACATTCCCTGAGACAAGTTCCGGTAGATTCCTTCAGCAAGATTTCGGTAGATTCCATGAGCAAAATTCCGGTAGGTTCCCTGAGCAATGATCCGGTAGATTCAAAATTTTTAATAGATTCCGTGGGCCGATATCCGGTAGATCCCCTGATCCAGTCTCCAGTAAATTCCCTGAGACAAGTTCCGGTAGATTCCCTGAGCAAAATTCCGGTAGGTTCCCGAGGCAATGATCCGCTAGATTCCCTAAAAATCAAGTCCAGGTGAATTTTATAAATTTTAACTGGCGCGGCTTCGCCGCACCAGTCAAAATTTAACGGAATTTTTTCCGCAAACCTTCTGGGGGGGGGGGGGGTGCAGCACCCCCCGACACCCCCCCTCGGGACGCCCCTGCCTATGAGTGCCATAAAAAAAGATAATTCAGAAACGGATTCAGTGTATCTCCTTATACGCTGAATCCGACATCAACTTCAAGAACATCTAATCAACTTCAAATAAAACTTTAACTCATAAAAAAAATCCGGTTACAACCGGATTCTGGACGAACTATATGTCAGGGTAAAAAATGATTGTCATATACAGATTCAGCGTCTCTTCTTACCCTGAAATCTGCCATCTAATCAACTTCAAATAAACATTTTGTTTTTAACAAATTTTCCGGTTTCGGCCTGATTCCGAGCGAACTACTTGTCCGGCGAAAAAATGGTTTAAGCCATCGTGTTCAGCATGTTTTCTTACCCATAAATCGAACATCTAATCAACTTCAAATAAAACTTTTGCTTTTAACAAATTTTCCGGTATTGACCGGATTCCGGGCGAACTACTTGTCCGGCGAGAAAATGGTTTCTACCGTCGTGTTCAGCATGTCATCTTATCCCTATATCAAACATCTAATCAACTTCAAATAAAACTTTTACTTGTAACAAACTTTCCGGTTTGGCCGGATTCCGAGCGGACTACTTGTCCGGCGAGAAAATAGTTTTCACTGTCAAGTTCAGCATGTCTTCTTACCCAATAATCGACTATCACATTAGCTGTTTCAAAACATTTTGTTGCCCCTTAATTTAAACCGCCCTCCCCCACCCCTAAATGTAGGGCTACAGAGCCCATCTACGAAGTCGACCTTACTCTTGACCCAAAGAATCCTCACATCAAGTTTCATCAAAATATCTCATTCCCTTCGAGAGTTATCGTGCTCACAGACGGACGGAAGGACAGACATACAACTTCTGCGATGTCATAGGTATCCGTCACTAACATTTTGGGATCCCAAAAATACAATATCCATTCGATGAGCCAAAATAATCCAGTGTATTCAAATATCAGATGTTAAAATAAGCTGCCTTTTCAGTTAAACTTCGATAAATGAACAAATTAGAAAGAAGCAGCTCTATACTCAAGGCAGATGTATATTGATAAAGACTACCCAATTCACTGAAAGTTTAACTGAAAAGCCAACTTATGTCTGTGTCATTTCATTTAATACACTGAATTATTTGGATTCTGCAAAGGGATTTTTCTATTTTCCACTATCTGCTCCAGTTATGACGTTCAGAATTTCTACGGCCGTCCCCACAACGAAAATTCTACTATGACGCGGGAAATTTTAATCTCAACACAAACGGGGCTTTTCTGTGGGCAGTGGTGAGATTGGTGAAGATTGCTTAATGCCTGAACAAAAAAAAATCATAAATCTTTCTCGTAAGGCATACAGCAAAAATACAAGCGCATAGAGGTATCACAAATTCCACTATTTGAAAATCGATTATTCGTGAATAATGGAACAACGAAGTAACGCACATTTTCACCGGGTCTTCAAGCCAATTTAAATGAACAAGTGATGGGTAACTAGATTGTCCTATCCCAGCCCTTTTCGGTTAAACTTTATACTTTTCTGAACTCATTCCAAAGCTTAGAAGCTCTACAGGTTACAGAAGAGCAAGAATTTAAGTCGTTGTCAAATCGATCGCAGGGTGTACTTTTGTCTGCAGACTGAGGACCCCTGCCAAGAAGGGCAAAAATCTCACTGAAATAAAATCTCATCCGACTGGTTTGTTTGCCTCCACTAAACATACAAAGTCGAAGCAGATATCCCCATCTACTCGATTGGACGGCTACCCAGTAATTAAACCGTAGACGCAATGCACCGATTCTCGGAAAAAGGCCTTCGTCCCGTCATTCGGCATTCCTTCGTATAGTGATTACCAGTTAGTGCATAATTTGCAAAAGCAAGCCGACGTCCTTGCGAGATCCCGTGGCCAATTCAAAACCATCAAAAAACGGACCTTCGTACCTTGTTCAGACTTTTGTTCCCACCGAACCTCAATTAGCGCATGCGCTTTGTTTGTCCTCAACCTTTAAATTTTGGTGACCGTGAAAAAGTTAAAATAAACGCAAGCACTTTATTGTACCCAAACATTTTCACTTTCAAACCCGGTGCGATTTCCCTTGTAACACGCGGAGACTTTGTGACGTCACGCCAGTCCTTTCCCTTTCGAGGGCTCTGATTGGCCAGAGTTTTTGGCGCGATTTTAGAACTGTCGCTCAAGGCTGGTTTTTAGCTAAACGTGATAGAAAATAACGTAAGTTTATCAGTTGATTAACGTGGTTAGAACTGGAGTAACGGTGTAAAGGGATATTTTCAAAATGGCCGCCATGGCACACGAATACCATTTGGAGGAGTTTTCAACGGTAAGAAATTGTAACTGGGGCGAGGGGTTGGTAATGCGTTTTGCTGGGAGAATATCACCATAATTACTTTGGACGGGTTTTACTGTACCCTATGTACCTGTTGTTGTCCTTGATGTAATCATGAAAAGGTTGTCTGTTGATCATCCTAGCTTGGGTTTTATTTTGTAACCCATTGGAGGTGTGAAGGGCGTAAGACTCGAACCAAAAGGAATGCCTTAAATTTTGGATGCTATAGTCCAACTTCTTAGCCTACTATTAAAATTTGTAAAAAAAAACCAAAAAACGGCAGCAATAGAACAGCGGAATACAAGCATGGAAACAAACAAAAAACAGACTGAAACAGATCTGGAACAAACCAAATAATAAGAACTTAAAGTGAATTTGAAGCTGAGAAAGACTGTGGTATGGGATTTTATTTTGTTACTTAGATCAAAGGGTCGGACACTTTGAAGAATACAGGGATGCTTGTGTTGTAAAAATAGGAGGAATCCTGTTTACTGGTAATAATGAGAATGGGCCTATTAGGCCCATACAGATCTTCTTGAATTGGTCATAGACTAGGCATCCACTTTCGGTGACGATTGTAGGTTTTATCCCGAACCAGATGGAGTCTTGGTAGAGTCTAGGCCTAGCCTTTACGGCTTGCGAGTGCGAGTGTGACCTATTCCTATAGTCTTGGGGAATTCTAACAGGTACAATTTAGGGTCTTCACTGCTGTCTCGATAGCCTAACACCTCGGATGTAACTTCAACGGACGATGCTGGATCTGGCTGTACCATTAGTCACAGAATAGGATGGATAATTTGGCCGGAAACGGGTTAATACCGAACATTTTCGAATTATCCTGATTGACCGATGAGTTTGATTAAGGAATTTATGCAATCTCGAAACACCTCGGATACAGTAATAGACAACGCTGGATAATTGTTCGATCAATTTATTGAAAAATCTAGGCAAGGGTAGCCTAAACCACATATTGCATCAATTTGGTGTCTTCCTTCACTGCTATCTCGATACACCTCGGATACAACCAGATACAACATTAATAGACAATGCTGGATCTGGCCCAGGGCCGTATCCAGGAATTTATTTCGGGGGGGGGGGTTTGTCCACGGATCGGACCAAAAAGTACAAAAAATACATAGATCAGAGGTTAAAACCTACAAAAAACTATTACTTTTGTGGGTTTCGGGGGGGTTTGAACCCCCTAACCCCCCCCCTGGATACGGCCTTGATCTGGCCTATTTGTTTCCGAATCGGATGGATAATTCGGTCGGAAACCGGTTACTACGGAACACTTTGGAAGTATCCTAGTTTTCCGATGAATTTGATTAAGGAATCGATGCAGGGGTAAACCACATGTTGCATCAGTCTCGGCATCAGTGTGGTGTCTTCCTTCACTGCTATCTCGATAGCCTACACCTCGGATACAACTGTAATAGACAATGCTGGATCTGACTGTGCTGTTAGTTTCCGAGTCGGATGGATAATTCGGCCGAGAACTGGTTAATACCGAACATTTTCGAATTATCATAATTGTCCGATTAATTTGATCACGAAATTTATGCAAGGGTAAACCATATGTTGCTTCAATTTGGTGTCTTCCTTCCCTGCTATCTTGATACACCTCGGTTACAACAGTAATAGACAATGCTGGATCTGACTGTGGTGTTAGTTTCCGAATCGCATGGATAATTCGGCCGGAAACCGGTTATTACCGAACTTTTTGGAATTATTGTCCGATTAATTTGATTACGGAATCTATGCAAGGGTAAACCATGTATCGCATCAATTTGGTGTCGTCCTTCGCTGCTATCTTGATAGCCTACACCTCGGATACAACTGTACTGTAATAGACAATGCTGGATCTGACTGTGCTGTTAGTTTCCGAATTGGATGGATAATTAAGCCGGAAACCGGTCCGGCAAAAGCCAGAAACATAGTGGACGAAACTAACCGAGGAAACTGACTAAGTTGATGTTGTTGTTGATTAAATGGGCCATATAGTCCTAAAAGGCCAAAGAGACTAGGGGTAGGCTGCATTTCTTTTTTGTCTGTGTGAATATTTTATGCTGGAATCCGGCGAAAACCATAAATCTAAGAGCGAAAATAGGTACTACAGTGGGGCGATAACAAGGTAAGCTCGGACATGATAAATTCTTGTTAGCAGACTACCCTAGTAGTTCCTTTGGTGATGAAGGACCACGAGGGTTTCAGATTCTTTAGCTGGAAATACCATAAAGGAGCAATTCGAATTCGATGCCAGTTAGAAAGTCGGGCGCCAGCTATTTGGAAGAATAGACAAAGCAAATGTGAAACCAGAAACCAGAAGCTGATGTAGGGATTAAACTAGGGTTGCTTAGAAGAGGTCGAGGAAGAGGTGCACCCAAAGAAAATGAAACGCCTAGCTCCAGGGGCTAATTATTTCTCGATTCTGGTTATAATAATAAAAACACTTCTTTTATAATAAGGGTATGAGTCCAGACCGGACCTGGTCAGTGTGGGGGGAATTCGAGGGGGGATTCTTTAGCACGCGTAAGAGCAGAAAAAGAGCCTGTGATTTTCTGTTCTGGAACACTGAATGCAGTTGTTTATAGCGTATTTGACGAGAAAACCAGGTTAGAAATACCTTTAGAAATGTTCTTTGAATAACATGACATTGATTGATTGATAACAAACGAACAAGTCGGACCGGATCCGGGTAGTGTGGGAGATATCATTCATTATTTATGCCAAAAGGAAATTGATTGGCTCTTGGAGGATATCAGGTTCTTTATTTGTTGTTTCTAGTCTAGTCTTTTAGGAACACAAATGAAACGAAGGTAGTGAAAAACTTAGAGAGAAAATAAAACTCTCGGGCTCTATAGTGTACCAAAACTCTTGGTGTCAGATTGTAGGTTTCTTAGTGCCAAGAGTACTTAAAAGTTCGGTTTTGAAGTTCATTCCCCGGTCGGACTCAAAGCGACTCCAATCCATTTTCGTTGGGAAAGGCGCGATCACTATAGCCTATGTCACAGCGTGCTTTGACTGAACTGACTATCCCAGAAACTGTAACAATTTGAAGCGAAAATATGACAATGTAAAAACATTAAAAACCTGTGTCCCTGCCGTAAATACCCTTCCGGTTACATTCCAATCCCTTATAGTGACCATTGTATAAAAATAGGCACGAATAAATTCGATTGCAGTAATAATTTTTGCAAATAAGCCATGGGTAGATCTTTGCATGTTTTTGTGAAAACAGAACCATGTAGTGTTGACATGTGGTCGCTATCTACAGCTTACACTCGGTTTACATTAAGAAAGTCCCCTCAGTTGTCAAGTGCATGTTCCGAGAATAAACTTGGTAGACAGTGGTGGGAACACATAATTAACGACCCTTTGTCCAACTCTGCTGAAATTATTTTGCCACCGTCAATAGCTCTGTATACATTCGGTCGAGGGGTCACAAACTTCGCAGCAATCGAACACGTTAGTTTTTGCATTATATATTTGGAAAGTTTTTCTCTGCAGTTTGCAAACGTATGACACAAAAAATCTGGCTCAAGAGAGTTCCGAATACAACCCTTAATTTTGGCATGATAGACAGCAAATCGCCGAGATCAGTTTACTTCTTTGCCATGGCAAAAGTATGACCCTCAAAAATTTTTCAAAATAGCTCTAAATTCAATCCCTTGAAAATTGTTCATACACATTTCATGCAACTCAAATTGTAATGAGTTGTAATGTATGTTGAGTTTAGGGTAAGCAAACTTCGCAGCACTCCGTAAGTGACCACGTTAGTTTTGATACCCTGCAAGTGAAGAAAGGTCAATATTCTATTTGCCGTGGTAAAAGTCTGATCCTTCGAAATGGTTCGGAATAATACCAAATAGGTGATGTAGTTTTGGAACGGTAGGCTGAAAATCCCGGAAGATTAGGCTTAGGATTTTTCGTGGCTAAGTTTGACGCTAAAAAAAAATCAAAAGAGTTATAAATATGTAAGGTTTGAAGCCAAGCTGACCATTTATTGCAAACAAAAATAGAAAAATTTGTTAGTTCTAAATTCTAAATGTGACCCTTTAAATGTTACATAAAAATTCTCGTGACTGTGTGGTAATTTGCGCCATTGGCCCAACACTTGCGTCAGCACTTGGGTTAAGTAGGGTACTTTCCAATGGCAAAATACGACCCTTAGCTTATGCCATGCCACCCTCTTAGCCTTCCCTGTTTGTGTATTTGTAAACTTGTATATTTGTTTTTATTTTTTTTTCTGTTTTATTTTTTTATTTTTACTGATTTAAATTATTGATTGGTTGATTAAATTTATTTGTAACCCGTTAGAATAAGCACAAGTCACGAAGACAGAGATGAAAGAAGAAGGAAAAAAAGAATAATAATTTACGAAATTAAAGTAAAAAAGATTTCAAAGTCGCGATCTTTTTTGGCCATATGGTATAATTTGTCTCCACGGCTGTTTGGGGATCACCTGATAACGAATGGAATGGATCTTTGAGCTTGTGGTCCCGAGGGGGGGGGGGGCACATGCATTGGAAAAAACGGTCAGTTATTATTTAGGATGCTCGATGTACCTCGTCTTAAGAGTCATTTGCTTTTGGACCTTTTTTTCTGTTTCAGGTCAACACATTTTTCGAACTTTTTTCTATGTCTGAAAACGGTTGGAAATGTGTGTGATTCTTGTCCCGGAGTGCGGTAATATGTATTTAGCACAACGAAATTTTTTTATATCAGTAGGATGCTCAGATAACCACTTCTAAAAATTCATCTGATTTTGGCATTTGATTTGTTATTACCAAGGAGTGCTTGTGAATCAAATTCACTTCTTTTCTAATACATTTTCGATTAACGGCACAAGCTCAAGAAACGGAAACACCAACGCAAGCATACCCCCGAACACAGAACATAACCCTCGAACTAAATAAGAGGTCAGTGACAACTCCCCCCTACATCCTCAGTAAAATGATCATATACTTGTCTTCATGAGTGATACAAGGGGTGGTTCCCAAAATCACCACGATCTTTTTGCCCACTCTCACAATGCCCACGCTCAGAATGCCCACGATCAAAATGCCCACGGTTCAGAATGCCCACGATTAAAATGCCCACGGCTCAAACTGCCCACGACTCAAAATGCCCACGACTCAAAATGCCCACAATTCAGATGTGGAACACCCGAAATCGAAATCGTCCGAAATGCTGGCGGCTTAAAAGTGCCGAGCAGTTTCAAAACGCCAACAGTTCAAATGGTCACAGGGAAGGCTAATATCGTCTTGGTTCAAAATGCCGACGGCTGAAACTGTCCACAGGGCCAACATCATCCTGGGAATGCGGACTACGAGATTACAAGGGTTAGGATTAATCACGGAAAAGGTTTTGAAAGGAATTATTTTATTTTTTCTTGAAGAACGATCCAAAAGATAAGCAAGTTAAAGCTCTAAAAGAAAAGTTCAAGGGGTTCCTTATCAGGCAGAGGCTTCCTCAAGAAAGCACAACGCTTTTGCGACAACTAACCACGAGCAAATACACATGTTTCTTGTAAGTATTCTACCAGAATTATATTACAATTGAGATTATACCAGTTCAAGATACGATCATCGTCATTCTGATACTCCGTCTATTATACTTTTCCCGTTGCTCACTCACCCCTAATTCAAGTTTACTAGGTTCTGAACACCCCAAATAATCCAATCGTGGGCATTCTGAACCGTGGGCATTATGAGTCGTGGGCATTATGAGTCGTGGGCATTTTGAGTCGTGGGCATTTTGAGTCGTGGGCATTTTGAGTTGTTGGCATTTTTTGTGGGCATTTTGAGTCATGGGCATTATGATCGTGGGCATTTTGAGTGTTAGCCGATACAAGACTAGGCAATGAACAATCTGTGGTTCAGATCTGAAAAGTTTTGGGATGACTAAATGCCTGGGAATCTGGCCAGGTAATTAAAGTCAACAAATTTGCAGTAGTGCATAAAATGCATACAAAATCAGTTGAGACATTGCGCAGAGAGTCGTATCGGGAGAATGGCGAAAGGTCGATTGCAAATATGTCAGTTTGTGGTCTCCGCTCAAACCAATTTATGTTGCCTGATGAAAAATTTCGTCCTCCGTTTATGAGGCATAACATGCCAGTCATCCAGGTCAATCCTTCCTCCGCGTAGAATGCACTGAATCAAAATATAAACAATGGTGGAGACAAAGGATGTCATGCCTATGAGTTAATTCTGCACATCGGTTGTGAGTGTAGCAACCCCTCCTGGTTATCGCGGCTCACACAAACAAGTTCATAATGGTTCGAAGGCCAACCTAAGTTTAGTTTGTGGCTTTGGTGCAAGAGCATGGTTTCAGGAAAAATCGTCTGTGATATTTTGTGATGTTGCTGTCCCTAGAAGGGAGACAGGGATCAGCCTATGGAAGACTCGTTTTGAGAGAACGAAAGGCAGGGAATTCAAATGTAAGGCCACGCCTTTTTTTTTTTTTTTTTACAGTTTCCTTTACGAAAAATGATTTAAAGTAGGCTTCCGTCATTCAGTTCTTCACAATTACTAAACCCATATGGGCGGTTAAAGTTTAACTGAAAAGCCAACTTATTTTTGTGTCATTTAGTTGAATACACTGAATTATTTGGATTCTGCAAAGGGATTTTTTTGTTTTCCACTATCTGCTCTAGTTATGACGTTCAGAAAACATCCCCACAGCGAAAATTCTACTATGACGTGGGAAATTTTTATCTAAACACAATCAAGGATTGATTTTCAATGGGCAGTGGCGATATTGGTGAAGATTGCTTAGTGCCTGAACAAAAAAAAGTCATAAATCTTTCTTGTAAGGCATACAACCATCAGCCATCAAGCTAAATAGGCCAAAACCATCAAAAAAAGTTCACCATCAGAACAGGGATCCTGCCCTTCCTCGTTTTTCGTCTTTTTGAAACGGTTATTATTATAAAATTATTAGATTGGTTCGAGGGTGTGCTCACTTAGTGGCACCACTGTACATCCTCTATGGACACCGATTGGCCACCAGCTCGGCACTAGACACTTAGCCTTCTACAAAACTATTTTGGGAGTGAGCTACCCCTCGGATTGGTTACAATTCGATCGAATAGAATCAGAGTGATTATTTTATGGGATATTCAAGTTTTGCTGCGCTGTCCTCTTTGCCATATTGCAATTAGCTAATTGCGAAATAATCATGAATCTTGTTTGATGTTGCCAAAATGCTAGGGTGGTTTATTCGGCGATATTTTAGACCATCTTGGCAAAACTTCCAGTCCAGCACACAGATAACAACGTAAACTATCTAGTTTATTCGTGGTTCATGTCCACTTTAATTATTTTCTATGTTTACCCTTACATCTCCATCTCGTATCTACTTTGAAGAAATTCCTTGTTTTAGCTGTATTCCGGGCGAACTTCTTTTCCGGCGGGAAAATAAAATTCAGATATGGGTTCAGTTTGTATTTTATGTCGACTGTTTAATCGAAGCCTAGCAGCTCTAAAACTGTAGCAAAATGTAGGCAAACCAAAACAGCTGGTGACACCCAGAGCAAAACCAAAGAACCTTTCGATCTGTAGTCTGACGCTCCAGCGGTTAAGCTGACATTCTCTGTGTTACTTTGAGACTTGCCTATTTTCTATTTTCTAAACAACTCACATAACTTTACAACTTGTCGGCGGGAGCACCGAGCGGTTACCCACTCTCGATTTTAGTGTACAGCAAGTGCACATCACTTAGATGGGCGGTACAAGGACTTGTACCGTGACAAATAAACCAGAAAAAAAAAATGAATTTAATTTAGAAGCCCAGGACTCCGTCTAAGCCTCGTAGACAAACCTCGAGATGAGGGTCCTGGGTTCATATCCCGGCTGAGGAGCATGTTTATCTTTATTTATTTTTTCTTTATTTAAAATTTTTTTTTCTATTTTTATTTTTTTTCACTATTTATAGTGCACGGTGGTGGCACCGTCTGACATCAGCCGGCACCGGTTGCTACGTGTTAGAATAAAATCAGTATGTTTAAAGGTGAATCACCTAATTATGGACATCTTGATGGCCATCACCGCTGGACTCGGCCGGTACCGCCGGTAGTGGGTCGGTGCCGGGAAAGAGTGCATACCATGTGCCGTGGAGTGGGTAACCCCTCGGGGAGCACGGCTGGAAGGCCAGAATGCTAGCCTACTACTAGGAAGACCCGAGGGGTTACCCACTACCCGGCGGTGTACACCCTTTCCCGGCACCAACCGAAATAGGCAGTGCCGGCACCGGTGCCGACAATAAATCGGGCGATTCATACGTTCAAACGCGGTTAAAAATGCTTATTTTGATGGTTTAACACGTGACAACCGGTGCCGGCTTCTTTCAGCCGGTGTCGGCACCGACCGGGCATCACGGCACCGGGCACTTGCTGTACACTCAAATCGAGAGTGGGCAACCCCTCGGGAAGACCAGGAATTGCTACTTTGGTTTATGAGCTGTAGTTTGACAAGGGCCTTTGCCAAGAAGATAGGAAATTATTTTCTTTGATTTCGTCTGCTTGATCATTTGAGCTATAGCCAGAGGTTGCCGAATCACTATTATAATAATTAATTGATTTCCTGACTATGTAGGAGAAAAACAACGGAGTAGAAAATAAATATTTAATAGATGAACAGATACGAACGAAACATTGGGCAAAAAAAATTACAAGAATCACTTAGTCATTGAACATGCATCGAGTAGGCGCATACTCAACTAATTAACAGCTATATTGTTTAATTACAATCCGAAGTTAGCCATTTGTGAAAGAGCTATTAAGGAAACAAACGATTTTATTTATTTACAAAACAAGTCACAAAACACAAATTGTGATTCTTTTTAACACACATTTCAACACTTCGAGAAAAATGCCCCTTACAACCTTTTGGAAAAAACAGTCGATATACAAACATAATAATGTGTAACCCCCCCCCCCCTCGGCATGAGTTGCATATATAATTATTATAATTCTCATTAATAATAGTAATTTGTGCCCATAGAAGACAGAGCTACAAATAAAGAATCGACAAAAACAAGTAAGAAACACGTAATGATTGAGGACTAGCCTAAGATCACTTAATCGTGATTAATCGTGAAACATTCCCCATTCAGCGTTTACTCGGCTCGTATGTCGTAGTTGTTCCAGGGTCGCTCCTTTGTGCGAGCTTGATGTCCCAAACAAGCTTCTCTGGCATTCCGTAATTGTAAACCCGAAATTCTGGTATTCTTTGTTGAAAGGGACAGTACTATAAGCTTCTAGTTTCACTATCATACTACGACCCTCCTTTTGTTAACCTTGAGATGTCTAGGAGATGCTGGTTTAGTTAGATGTATGACTGACAGGCATTTTTAGTAGTTAGGGTAGGGTGGCTAAATTATAGTATCAACCTTGATGATAATGCTGATTATGCACTGAATCAATGAAAGGAACGAGTGCAGTCAGAAAAAGAAATACACTGAGGTTTCAGATAACGTGAAAAACTTGCAAGATCTAAAAAAAACAAAGATAAGAAAAAAAAATGTCTTAAAAATCAGAAGTCTGTCAGAAGTTCATAACAGATAACACAGGATGCCCTGTTTCAACAGATATAGGTTTTCAAATGTTACGCATTAAAACATAATGCATAACAAGCATTGCCAGGATCCGAAAAACCGCAGAAAAAACATTTGCTGACTTTTCCGAGATCATGAGCGTATTCCACCCCTCTACTAGTAGTAACTATTAGTTACTATTTCCGTTCCAGCCTCACGAAAAGTTACTACGCTGACCGTTCCAACCTTCTCAAAATAGTAACTAATAGTAACTATTTGCTTGCCATGCTCGGGAGCGTAGTAAGCGTAGTGACTACGCATCTCTGCAACGTGATTGGTCCGATCAGCCCGCGGCCTGATATTCGACCGAAAAAATAAAAAAGCGTTCCAGCCTAGCGTAGTAACTACGGTGACTAGAGTAGTAACTACGGTAAGTAGGGTGGAACACGCTCCATATCATGTGTTTTCGGCGGTGTTTCGGCTCTTCTTTTATGCATAACGTTTTAATGCGTAATGTTTGAAAAAACATAACAGCTAACAACCTAAGTATTATCAGGGACCCATAAATTTCCTGTAATGACTCGCCATTCAGGGGGCTTGTCATTTCCTATGCTTCTATGTTGCTATGTTGCCCGAGCCTCACCTAGTTTCCAAAAATTCCACTTGAGTCGAATCGGCGTTCTTGCTCAGATAGAGCCAATCCCGGGCCTCCTTGGACGTAAGACCAAAGAGACTCCTCCCTCAAGGCAATATTTATCCCCGTGGGTATTTCTCGAACTGTCTGACGCTCGGTCAAGAGCGCATCAGAAATCTCTTATTGACAAGCCCCCTGAATGGCGAGTCATTACAGGAAATTTGTGGGCCCCTGGTATTATCTATTGAACCCGCGTATCCTTGTGTTACCTGCTATGAAACTTCTGACAGTGCAGTGACGTGAAGGTCCTGGAATAGTAACGTGGTGCAAGGATCAACCGGCTTGTAGTTCATCCCATCGTCGAACAAATGCATAATGTACATTAATTCAACTGGATTAATAATGATTTAATTTGATTCTGAGCTGTGACTCCATGACCCTTCGCTTTAAAAGCACAAATCTTACTAGACATAATATTTTCCCTATGAAATGGATCAGAAAAAAATATTTTCAAAAATACCATTACTTTCCATCTGAAATTAGTGATTTTCTTGTTAGCGCCTGTCGAGTGTCGACTATGTCCAGCCTTCCTGCTCTCCGACGCGGCGGCTGGGCGCAAAACATTTGAAAACTGATCGCGGCGTGGTTCGGAAGTGTGAAAACTAAGCAAATAAAAGAAGTAATAAATAAAAGCTTCTCAGATCCTTATGTGTGAAAGAGTTGTCAGCAGACGTTGATGATCCCGGCAAACGTTTCGTTGTGTGACGGGCAAAACTCGGCAAGGCCAAAAAAAGCGCTAAATTTTCGTAGGCACAAAACGAAACAATGGAGAAAGGTGGGGATTTTAGAAGCTTATAACTCTGGATGGGAGCTAGATATATTATAAAAAGTAGAATAAGCAAGATGGGTCCTTTAAGTTTTTGATGTCAGGTATGCGTCAGATACATTTTTTTTCGTAGATAGGGTAAGTAGCGAAAGTCTGATAGCATGTTTGGAAGCGGGAATCGCCTGATTCATGGCCGGCACGCTGGTTTCGGCCGGTGCCGGGAAAGGGTCTACAGCAGGTGCCGGGGAGTTGGTAACCCTCTAAAGTAGGCTATAAAATTAAGCAGTTAAATGCGTGGCTTAACACCAGCGTGGTATGAATTAACTAGAGTTGAATATTGGTTCTGTGTTGCGAGTCTACGATACTAAATGTATGCTTGAATAAGATAATACAATTTGTTGCCTCCAGTCGAAGAGCAAATACCATGGGAAATGTATACAAATAACCAAAATATTTCGGCTACAAACAGCTGTTCATGTCCGACCATAGTAGAAGAAACAACGGTAATAAAAATTAATAAACGTAATCCTTAACAAAATTCAAAATTAGATTTTTTTTCTAATCGGGCAAAAAACCTGGTATTAAATTTTGTTTATTATTCATCGGCAAATTTTATGTTTTGCTATAGGACAATAGTGACCGCACCTGTCGAAAGTTAGATAGCGTTGAACACATGAATGCGCATTCTGTTAAATGTTATGACGTATGCCAAGAATATTTATGATGCCCTTTTAAGTGTTATCTTTTTCCCGAAACATAACAAATAAAACGGTCATGACATGAACATTCTCGGCATCCGTCACAACATTTAACACAAGGATGCACATCCAATTTTTTCAGTGTTATCGAACTGCTGGTTCTCGTCCAGAAGTGAATGCAGTCAGTGGTACTGGTAGTGATTTATCACCAACTTTGTTGATTTTTGTCCTGTTTGTATCACCAAATTGTACAATTTTGGTGATTTTTCACATCAAAATTTCCAGACAAAATTTCCATTTTTCCCTCCGTGACAACCCTAGGTGCAGTGCTCCGTGTTTCAGCCTGGCTTAGTTGTATCAATTATTGGTTACAATTATAACCGAAAAGGGCTAGGGTAGAACAATCTAGTTACCCATCACTCATTCACTTAAATTGGCTTGAAGACCCGCTGAAAATGAGTTACTTCGTTTTTCCGCTATTCATGAATAATCGATTTTCAAATAGTGGAATTTCCGTGTGATTTGTGGTGCCTCTATGCGCTGTATTTTTGCTGTATGCCTTACGAGAAAGATTTATCAATTTTGTTTTGTTCAGTCACTAAGCAATCTTCACCGATCTCACCACTGACCACTGAAAAGCCACATTTGTGTTGAGATTAAAATTTCTCGCGTCATAGTAGAATTTATGCTGTGGGGACGGCTGGAGATATTCTGAGCCTCATAACTAGATCAGATAGTGGAAAAATAAAAAAATCCCTTTGCAAAATCCAAATAATTCAGTGTACCCAATTAAATGACACATAAATAAGTTGGCTTTTCAGTTAAACTTTAAGTAAAGGGAGGCCCTGTTTCCTCGTTTCCTTTTGAGTGGTTATTCTCCTTTCTTCTTGCTTTACAATAAGCCATACCCGGACATGCCAGGATGAGTCTGCTGATTATCTTTCGTGTCATCATGGTACTGTTGCACGGAAAATGATGTCATCAGATAAGGGATTTCTGAAGGTCGGATTAGGTGAAATCGCCATGGCATAAAGCAATGCGTTCGTGTGTTATAAGAGGAAAACACTGATCTGGAAGGCCTTTTAGATCCGCCATTGAAAAATCTTGCCATTGGTCCAGAGAGACTGCGTTTCTACGCCAAAAAGCTGTGTTTTCGCGTTAAAAACCTGTATTTTTCCCCTTATAAAGCTGTGTTTTCGCGTTAAAACGCTGCGTTTTTTAGGTCGAGTGAAGTGAAACCTTAGTCTTAGCACTGGTTCACACAGTTTCGCATTGCGTTTTCGCGTTAAAACTCTGCGCTTCGAGATCGGATACTAAGACTTATATCCAACGGACTGCCCACTCTTTGATTTTAGTGTACAGCAAGTGCCCGGTGTTGGCTCCGGTTACCACGTGCTAAAACATTAAAATAAGCATGTTTAGAAGCGAATCGGACTGGCACCGGTGCCGGCACCGACCGATTTTTACCAGAAGGTGCCGGGGAGTGGGTAACCCCTCGCGTATATCATCACGGCTTTGGTACGAAATTCTGTAGGTTTTCATTCCTGATCAGTGATTGATGATTTGATGAAGTTAATAGGACACTTCCCTCTTCTGGCCGGTCGCTACTGCTTGCCCTCACCAACATGTATGATTTGTTTCTTCCGCTTTTTGTATCTCATAAAAAGATGTGTGATTCTTGGCGGAGTGTCTAGAAAGAAGGAACTTTGGCAGTCTAAACTGAGGGGCTATCTACGCATTCGTTTTGTGTTTGTTTTCATGTAGCCGACTCACTTTTCGTCTTCGTTTGTTTAACCGATTGGTTACTGCTGGGATATTGGGGGGTGGGGTGACCCTCGATTTCTTAGAATTATCTTCTTCGCTCATCTTTTTTTTTTCAACTTTATCAGTTGCACAGACCGGTCAACATGTTTGTTATTCGCATTCTTTGTAGTCACATGTTTATGATTTGACAATATCTGCGTTCACGTGATGGCTAAAACGTGTTTGATGAGATGTGTGCTTCCAGAACTTGTTTCTAAGGTCGGACGGTACTGATGCAATTTATTAGGCTATGTATATGAATGAAGGACTTTCGGGTCTTAATCTGAATCGGGACGATTTTGAAGTTGTAGGAACTGACCACAAGAAGTTGCACTAGTAAATAATTGATTGAGTTCAGTAATTGAATAATAGAAAATAACGAAAAACAAAACAGAAAGAATTCATGCTAAAAAGAGAAAACTTAATTGCGTGTACGGATTTCATAATTGTAGGCTACAGTGTTTAAGCTGTGTTCACGTTCAAGCCGTCGGACTAATTCGTCTAGTTTCGATAAAATAGTTTTGACTTTACTACGCGCGTTTTAGTCGACCCAAAACTGTTTTTTGTGGTTTCCCATGTGTACGCCGTACGGTCTTCTCAACTGTCGTGAGTAGCATATCTGTTCGAATGTTACATAAATACAGATAACAGGGCTGCCTTTATCAGCTCGTAACCTCATTGTGTTTTGATGACCTCAGAAACGACCTCAATTCGACTGGCTAGTGCCCAGCAAGGCTGTTATGCCGATTAAAAACAATGAAAAAGAAATACAGTAGAAATTAACTATTTGTGGCATCCGTCCTCCCAATTTTACCTGCGCCATCCATATTGTAATTTAAATCTCTTTTAATTCAAAACTGTCGATGAACAAAGACGGTTCATTAGATAAAGATACGCGAATGTGTTGATTGGTCTGTTACAGTACGTTGTCGTTACAGTTTCCCTGGCTGTTGTTATTAATGATACATGTGCAAATGTAAAGCACACGAACCAGTACTCGTTCTCCAAGTTTTACTCGCCCCATTGAATTATTTTATCTCAGTTCGAAAAAGTCGAGGAAGACAGATGGATAATTAGAAAAATGAGTGCTAGTATGTTGAATGATTATACTTTCTGTAGTTTTTGGCTGCATTTCTGAAATACAGTCCATGCATATTTTCGATGCCTGCAAGATGCCTTGACCTTAGTTTGTATGTGTGTTGTTACTGTTGGCCATCTTTCTTTCTATTATACTCCATTTAAGACGATGTTTTGTTACATGAGTGGGCCATGAGTTTATCGTCATCGTCATCTAAATGAAGTCACGGTTTATTGGTCCCTTCTCTGTCTATACGTTTGTATTTTCGTTGCCCCCTTTTATTTCTTTTCTTCTTTCTCTTTTACACACCATTTACTACGATTTTTTGTCGCAGGAATTGGTAATTAATTTGTCATCACAATCATCAGAGAGAAGTCACGATTTTATTGGTCTCTTCCCCGTCTGTTCCCCGTTTATCGCAGTAGTTGTTGATTGATTTCTCATCCTGGCCGCACTTGTCGGGTCCAATCTGAGCCAGAAGACCCTCCACTTGCCTCCTAATTCCGAACAGATGTTTCTTTTTTCTATCCAAGGGGTCTCTATTGGAAATTGGCCTAGCAACACGTCTTCTAAGGACCTATTGAAAAGGGGTTCCTTATTTTCCGATATGCTAAGGGTTTGGTTGCAGTTTCTTTTTAAGAACTCCAGGTCAAAACAAGTAACACTGTTACCGTTTGTAAAGGCCCTTTCAGAATGAAAAAAAGCTCTGACGTAAGCTACTCGACGGCGCACACCGATACTCTTCACGGCCGTTATGTCGATGTAAAAAGCTTAAAGAAGGTCTCCAAATACGCTTCTGCTTAAAACCAACTTTAATCTCTATTCCCTGACACCTGTAACTTTTCCTCTCACCAAAGTATCACACTATTGTCACAAAACTGCGATTACATTCACTCCTTTCAGTCGTTAATTGTGGAGTCTCTAACCCCCTTGTTCATCTGTCACTCATTCTAATTAAATGGATTTGCTTGATTGGAAGATTCGTAAATTTGTCGAGACGTTTTTTTTGAAAAAACAAAGAAAGCGATGAGAGTTTGAACAGAAAAAGGAAGGTAGTCCTTACTTAAATTAATCTCATTTAAATTAAATGGATTTGCTTGATTTGAAGATTCGTAAATTTGTCCAGACATTGGATTCTTTTATAGAAAAAACAAAGAAAGCGATGAGAGTTTGAACAGAAAAAGGAAGGTAGTCTTAAGACTGAGTGTAATCGGCAGGGTAAAAAATGCAATTATAACCTTGGAATACCAGATATTCTATCTGCTAAGCACATAATCTTCTCTGGACAGATGTTGGTAAGAACGAAACAAATAGGACAACTCTGAAATATTAGGCCAAAAAAATGTTCTTCATCCCATGTTGAAATAACTTAAAGTACCGAAAAGGACTGGGATAGGAAAATCTAGTTACCCATCGCTTATTCACTTAAATTGGCTTGAAGACCCGCTGAAAATGCGTTACTTGGCTGTTCCGCTATTCAGGAATAATCGATTTTCAAATAGTGGAATTTCCGTGTGATTTGTGGTACCTCTAATTTGTTGTATGCCTTGCAAGAAAGATTTATGACTTTTTTTTTGTTCAGGCACTAAGCAATCTTCACCAATATCGCCACTGCCCACTGAAAAGCCTTGTTTGTGTTTAGATAAAGATTTCCCGCGTCATAGTAGAATTTTCGCTGTGGGGACGGCCGCAGATACTCTGAACGTCATAACTAGAGCAGATAGTGGAAAACAAAAAAATCCCTTTGCAGAATCCAAATAATTCAGTGTATTCAACTAAATGACACAAAAATAAGTTGGCTTTTCAGTTAAACTTTAATAACAGTGCTTCTGAATTAACTACTTAAAGGAAAGCCTCCCGAACTCCAACTGAACTGTTGAACTATCCCATGTGTGCTAGAAAACGTGAAGGAAAACGATAATGTTTTTCACAAGCGTATGCTCGGCGAGGTTAGCGGCAAAACTATAGAAAAAATTAAAGCTCTAAAGAATATGAAAAAAAATGGTAAAGATTAAAGATGCCGTGCTATTGTGCCGAATCGAGACCTAATATTCTTTTCTAGTCCCCCCCCCCCCACGCACCGGATGTATTTCGCTGGTGTTTTGCTATTTTTTTCTCGATAATATTGACATTTTTGGTAATCAGCAGCGATCTCGAAAAAGAAAGCTTGCAGTGAAACAGCAATTCAAAAACGCCTGCGGATTTCGACACGGTCAGACGACGCTTCTTCGTCCTTGCCGAATAAATGAGTAATTACCAAATATATAATTTTGCGGTCGCGCAAAGAGTGCGATGACTCGCCTCTCTTGAAGGCATGAGGGCTAAAGTGGTTCTTTAGGTGACTCAAGATCATTGTCATGGTTTCGTTCTGAAAAATTAGAAGTTTGTCACCTTGGATTGGTGCAATCGCACCGTACATGCGTATAGTGTACGGGTTGCTTATGACGAGTAGGTGAACTGGGGATGTCCAAATGCTCAAATTGTTTAAAGTTTAACTGAAAAGCCAACTTATTTTTGTGTCATTTAGTTGAATACACTGAATTATTTGGATTCTGCAAAGGGATTTTGTTGTTTTCCACTATCTGCTCTAGTTATGACGTTCAGAATATCTGCGGCCGTCCCCACAGCGAAAATTCTACTATGACGCGGGAAATTTTTATCTAAACACAAACAAGGCTTTTCAGTGGGCAGTGACGATACTGGTGAAGATTGCTTAGTGCCTGAACAAAAAAAAAGTCATAAATCTTTCTTGTAAGGCATACAACAAATTAGAGGTACCACAAATCACACGGAAATTCCACTATTTGAAAATCGATTATTCCTGAATAGCGGAACAACCAAGTAACGCATTTTCAGCGGGTCTTCAAGCCAATTTAACTGAATAAGTGATGGGTAACTAGATTGTCATATCCCAGTCCTTTTCGGTTAAACTTTAAGTCCGCGAGTCTAAAAGCCCTTCAAGGAACTACTGTACTTTTAGTACTAATCGACACTTCTTCCTTGATTGCTTGATCCGCTGTTTTCCCGAAACTTTGTATTTCGTACGATATTTCTTATACATACAAGGACATTTTGATGTTTTTTGCTTGTAGTGTAATTGAGACCTCTTGACCTCTTGCGGAAAGCATAGCTTCATTGCCGAAACCGACGCTTGGAAATCCCGGTTTCCGTTTTTTTTTCGCTCCGAGTCTTTCCGAAGAAGAACATCAATTTCTGCTAGAAGGGAGTCTCGTAAAAGCCAGAGGTTACCCACTCCACGCCACCTGCGGTAAACCATTTCCCGGCACTGGCCAAAACCAGCGCTGTCGGCCATAAATTAGGCGATTCTACTTTTCGTGTTATTTTGTGTTTATTATGTTTGTTTTCCCGCCATGGCCCCACGGGCTTTTTTGGGAGTAAATTCATTCATTCATTCATTCATGCTGATTTTAATGTTCTAACATTAGTGAGCTGGCACCGGGCACTTGCTGTACACTAAAATCGAGAGTGGGTAACCCCTCGCGTAAAAGACAGTGAGTGAAAACATAAGAATAATAAACTATTCAGTTTCAGTAAATCAAAAATAAAAGTGGTAACAAGCGTAAGTGCGCAGAACAAGGTTGACTAGCAAAAAACCCGGAAAGATCAGCCCATTTGCATTCCTACCCCCCACAAAAAGTAGGAACTTGCGTTTGTTTTCATTTACTTTGACAGTAAGTGACCTTTGACCTTAGGCGGCGAGGTCCGTTCAAAAACCTTCCCTTCATATAATTTTAGTAAATCGAAGAACAAATGTTGCTAAAGAGCAAAATTGCGTTTAGGCCTACTATCAAAACTCAGAAAGATCAGACCATTTGCCTCCTCCCCAAACAAAAATTAACTACCATTTGTTTTATTTACTTTGACAGTAAGTGGCCTTTAATATTCAGCGACAAGGTCCTTTCAAGAACCTTCCCTCCATATGCCCCCCCCCCCCCCGCATCCGACGCTAAACGGATAAGTCAGCTGAGATTTGTTCTAGTGATATTTCGGCCCTCCTTGGGGGCCGAAGATTTGTAAAAATGGCATGACTTTTAAAATCGTTATGTGTTTTTTGGGATGTTCCATCGTACTTTAAGGGACATAGCTGTAGGGATTCGATTACGCCCCTCCAGTTTACTCGTCGATTGACACGTCGTCTTCTAAATACTCTTTGAGGCTGACTAGGAAATATATATTCAAACAATGCATAAAACGGATACGTCAACTACTAGTGATATTTCGGCCCTCCTTGGCAAGGGTCGGCTCTATGTAGAAAAACGAACCCGTGATAAAAATCAATTAGAATTATAAGGAATACAGTATAAACAAACTATTTTGGGTAGTCTCTCGGTAGTCTGTTCCCCAGAATTGCTGGGAGTGGAAGTGTAGCTGAGCCAATTCCAAAGATGAAACCCCTACAGCCAGGGTCGTATCCAGGGGGGATAAAAATAATTGTTTTTTGTATAAGCTCTAAATTATGTTTTTGTCTTACCGTACTGTTTGGTATGCATTAGGTCTGACCCGCAGGTAGACCCCCCCCCCCCCCGAAATAATTCCTGGATCCGGACCTGTCTACACCCAGGTACACCCAGGGTTGGTTACCAAAAGTAACTTCGTACATCCTGGAAAGTAACCCAAAAAGTATCTCAAAGTAACCCAATGTAACCCAAAATTTTTGTATTTTTTGCTCTTTTAAAGCGTTTTTTGTACTAATACATTGATCTGAACGGTCCAATTTCACCGAAGGCGAGAAATTTTCTGCGTTTTGGCCCTTCTTAGTAATTTTCTGCAATGAAAACAGCCTTTTCTGAACCCAAAGTAACCCAAAACCCAATGTAACCAAAAGTAACCCAAAGTAACCCTGAGTTACCCAAAGTATCCTGAAGTAAGTAAGTAACTCGTACACCCTGGTTCTTGGTGACCAACCCTGGGTCTACACAGCCCTCTGCCATCAGCTTAGTTTCGTTCCATCATTTGTACATTTACTTAACTCACTTGTCAGAAATGAATTTATTTGTTGTATGAATACTCAGTTGTGTTAATTTTTAGTCATGAAAGCAGGTAGGTCCGTATCCAGAAATTTATTTGGAAGGGTCAGAAAGTATCGGATCAAAAAGTATTTTTGTTGTTGTATATAGATCAGAAGTTAAAGCGTATAAAAAACGATTATTTTGCATGTTTCGAGGGGAGGTTTGAACCCCCTGACCCCCCCCCTCTGGATACGCCCCTGCAAGCAGATGTTTTGTTTGATCAGTTCATTCATTTATTCACGTCGTCGAGATCCAATCACATTCTGCCCTCTCCATTCACATTTTTTCCTGGTGACCAAGTTGGCGCTTTGCAGTTCATTTCCCTTTTTCATCCAGTTTCCAAGGTAATTTACTAATATCCGGGTTTTGCGTTTTACGAACCGCCTGGCACTGATCCAACAGCTCATTAGACACGTCACACATACTCGTGGTCAAGGTCCCTTCCGTGTAAGACCAAGGCTAATGCTCGATCGGGATGCTGTTGTGAGCTAACTCGAGACAGTTTAGTGGTTTAGCCTTAGCGCGTATGTGTATCATATTTGTACTTGGATAAATTTGTAAAAATGGCACGACTCTCAAAATTGGTATGTGTTTTTCGGGATCTTCCATCGTACTTTAAGCGAAATAACTGGAGAGATTCGATTACATCCCTCCAGTTTACTCGTCGATTGACACGTCGTCTGCTAAATACTCCTTGAGCCTGCTTGGGAAATATATATATTCTAACAATGCATAAAACGGATACGTCAGCTACGATGCTTTGGCAGCGCTATTTCGGCCCTTCTTGGCAAGGGTCCTCGTCAGGCTGTCGAACTTCAGGGTCAACGTTGGGGAAGGAACGAACCGGCAATAAACAACTGAAGCTTCTACCGACCATAAATATCCTATTCGGGGAAATTACTTTTAAATAACAGTGTAATGAAAAAACTAGTGCCGAGTTCTAACTTTTGACAAGGCTGCTAGACCTGTCCGAAGTTTTGTAATCAGATGCTCTTTAGACAGTCTGAGATTTAACGAAGAAGGTTGTACTTGCACTGTACTTGCAGTGTACTTGGATAAATTTGGAAAAAATGGCACAACCCGCAAAATTGGTATGTGTTTTGGGGGATTTTCCATCGTTCTTGCAGCGAGTAAACTGGGGGGATAAAATCTGATTGGTACGTCGTCTGCTAGATCTTGGGGTCTGTCGGAGTTTTTTTTAGCTAGATCCTCTGGAGACAGTTTAAGATTTAGCGCGTGATAGTATGATAAATTGGATAAACTTGTAGAAATGGTTTGATTCTCAAAATTGGTATGTGTTTTTTAGGATCTCCCATCGTACTTTAAGCGACATAACTCGAGGGATTCTAAGACTGGTATATCATCTGTTAGATCTTGTCGGCTGTCGAAAGCTCGATCCTCTGGAGAGAGTTTAAGATTTAGCGCGTGATAGTATGATAAACTGGATAAACTTGTAGAAATGGCTCGATTCTCAAAATTGGTATGTGTTTTTGGGGATCTTGCATCGTACTTTGAGCGATAGAAATCGAGGGATTCTAAGAGTGGTACGTCGTCTGCTAATTGGTGGCTGTCCGAAATTTTTTTTAACGAGATTTGAGACAGTCTTAAGGTTTAGCGCGTAAGATTGTATCATGTTTGTACTTGGGTAATTCAAGTGAAATAGAATGCACCAGGATTGGTACATTGTCTGCTACAATAGAGGCTTATTTGAATGTCGCCTAACAGCCAACGGTCGCCGAAGAAAGCAACAACAGCCATACTAGGCAACTTTACCGCAAAATACTTGCTGAAAATGTTTATTTCATGTCCAGTTTATCATGTGTCAGCTGGACTTCGAAATATTTGCTCCTAACTTTCTTCAGTTTCTTCTTAAATTTGGAGCCTTGTTTCAGCAACATTAACTTCATTGACCTTTGACTTCATTGCTTGTCTTACTCTCCAACTGTGCAAACTTTCCGTTAGTTGTGACATTTCTAAGCTCTCAATTTGATCCACCTGGTTCCTTGACGCCTGTTAAAATTTAATTTACTGCGTTATATCAAATGCCACAGGGAAAAAAACTTGGCAGGAATCGAAGCCATAACGTGTCTCATATCATAGGTTTGGAGTTCTAAGATGAAGCTATGAATCCACTTATTCTGACTGTTTGCGGCAATCCTTTAAACCGTATGCTTCCCACCCCTTTAGAAATGGTTTGCACACGTTTGAGGAACTGATAATTCTTAGAAGTGGGTGTTAAAATAGCTGAAACACAGGTGTGCCAAACGCCAGGTGCGATCAGGATTTGAAGTTTCAAACCCCTAAACCGTGACGGTTTGAATCTGACAGGTCTCGGTTGGAAGCTGGGGTATTTAAATTGTACGATAGTTAACTAGTTTATTTCGTATAGAAATGCCTCTTTGCATTTATTAGAAGAGTTTGTACACGGTAGATGTCTCGTTATTGGTTGTATATTAGTCTGTTGTTGGCGAAGCTAGTCTCGTTAGAAATCTGACGGACAAGTAAGAATTCTCCGTATTCCAGTTCAGAGTCGCCATGTGGTTTAGTTTCCATTACTCCTCTAATGACCATCACCATCATCAACATTTAATTAAAACTCTGCTAGCAATTGTGTTACATTATATTCCTTCAGCAGAAAAAAAGTGTGTACCTCGCTGACGATAGAAGTTTTCCACTACCATTCGATTTAAAAGGTGAAAGCTTCTTTTTTTCTGTTCATTAACTTGTGGATCTGTTTTACGATCTCTATTGGATGGATGCTGATAATGAGTCGAGGAGGGACAAACGTGGACTAATCCGCTTGGAGCGCTGACCTGGAATAGGCCAATTTAAGCGCGTCAGTGCCTGCCAATCACACAGCGATTGCCAGCAACGGGGCAACGACATTTTTGATCATCAGTTCGTCACATGCATTATAATCACTTACAGCAGTTCTCTATACTGAATATGGGCCACTTTCATACGTTCGAATTTATTCAGCTGTTAAAAATAAGGTCTCTGTCATTTCACATTTTATGATGCACTTCTTGTACGAATTAGTTGCTGATGTATTTGTCGGTGTTTGTAAAGGTATTTATCCGACCTTCTACTCTAGTTAGTCCTAACTCAGATTCTTGGACTCGATAATGTAGCCTACCTGGCACATATCGTTATCATATTTTGACCGCCTTTCGATTTAAAGAATTTGTTTCGAGATTAGCGATCGGACAAAAAATGGAGTCCACTCTTGTTCTTTTTGGCAAAAAGCCACGACTAAGTGACATTCTCTGTTGTCTCCCGTAAAAAATAGATGACAAGCCAAGTCAGTGCTGAGAATGAATTGACAGAACTTTGTAGCTTAGAATTCTAATAGAATTTTCTCCATTTGATGTATAATGATGTTCAAAATGGTATGGAATGAATTAGCAGTCGAGCGGAAATTTTCTGTAGTAGTCAGCCAAAAGGTCCAGGTTCCAGACTCATTCTAGTCCGACAGAATGCGCTGTTGTATTTTATTGGGACGGTATTCATTGTGGTAGGGGTCTTGTGTAATTTTCTCAAGTTGATGTATAATGATGTTCAAAATGGTGTGGAATGAATTAGCATTGATGGTCTAGTGGAAATTGTCCTCAGGAGTAAGCCAAAGGGTCCATAGTTATTCTAGCCGGGCATACGTTGTTATTGTGGTGTGCTGTATTTTTATTGCGCGGTATTCATTGTGGCTTAGGGATCCAGTGGAAAAGTGTCAAGTTGATGTTTAATGATGATCAGCTCTTTCTGCAATTGTCCCTACATCCTGATAATGAAATAGTTTGGAACTGTTTCATCTTGGATCGTGCGCCTGAAGACAAAGGCTAACCTCAAAATCTATGTTTGGGGGTGTTTTGCCATGGAGACGTTTCGCTACGGGGACGTTTCGGCATGGGGACAATTGGCCATGGAGACGCTTCGCCGTGGCGACGTATTGCCCTGGTGACGTTTTGCCATGGTGATGTTTTGCCATGGGGACTTGTTGTCGTGGGGACGTTTTGCCATGGGGACGTATTGTCGTGGGGACGTTTCGCCAAAGGGGACGTTTCGCCATTGGGACGTTTCGCCATGAGGATGTTTTGTCATGGGGAAGTTTTGTTGTGGCGACGTCTTGCCATGGGAACGTTTTGCCATGGGGATGTTTTGCCATGGGGACTTGTTGTCGTGGGGACGTTTTGCCATGGGGACGTATTGTCGTGGGGACGTTTCGCCAAAGGGGACGTTTTGCCATTGGGACGTTTCGCCATGAGGATGTTTTGTCATGGGGAAGTTTTGTTGTGGCGACGTCTTGCCATGGGGATGTTTTGCCATGGGGACTTGTTGTCGTGGGGACGTTTTGCCATGCGGACGTATTGTCGTGGGGACGTTTCGCCAAAGGGGACGTTTTGCCATTGGGACGTTTCGCCATGAGGATGTTTTGTCATGGGGAAGTTTTGTTGTGGCGACGTCTTGCCATGGGAACGTTTTGTCATGGGGACGTTTCGCAAGTAAGCCGTAATAAAGTACGTGCATACACAGTCCGATAAGATTTCGCATCCGAAAATAAGGATGCGAAAGTGTTGAACTTTGCTAGGAATCGCGTTCTCGCCCAACACACTGCCTCGTTTTGCTCTTACTTGGATCTTAAGAGGATTGTTGCTAGTCTCTCAGAAGTCTGATAATAGATAATCCGTGTCTGCAGACCCTTGTATTAAACGTTTTGAGCATTTGTCTGTTATGATACTTTTAAATGTTTTCTTCCTGCGAAACATAACACTCAAAAGGTTCATAACAAATATATTATATAGCTGAACCGGAGATTTCGGTCAAGAAAGGTTCGATTGACGTCACGTTGGCAGTTCTGGTTGGAGCTTATTTTGTTCAGGAGTCTATTATCCCCGTTGGTGGTCTCTCAAGAAGTTATCGTCTGTTCTTTAAGATAATCGTAAGGCGGTTGTCCGGTACCAGCACGCCACGTTTTTCGGCTCGGTTTCACGCAGTAAAATTCAAACGAATCATTCCTCGTAGTTTGTTTTATGATTCTCTAACTGTCAACAAAATTCTCGTGTTGAATTTGTTTTCTTGTTTACTTGCTCAACTGTCGGAATTGTCAGTGAAGAACACGTCTGATTCCTTTTTGTCTACTAGACGGATTTTTGGGAACTGAATTTTTAGTAGTAAAACCTCTCCAGTTGACAAAGCGTATACGATTAGAATTTTAGCAGGCTCCTATGGAATTCCAGAATGTATTGTCGTTTTCCTAGCAAGAAATTACTAATTCTTAATACCAGGATTGTTAATTACTCTTTTCAGGGTAAATTTTAAGGTAGCTTTTCAGTATACCCTAAAATAACGTCGTTGCTTTGCACCTTTTGAAACCTATCTAGAGGCAAAAAAAAACAGTACAAAAATGGAGGATTTTGTGCCCCTTTGAAATCTGGAGGGGAGGGGCTGCTTCAGATGTTCAAATGGCCTTGCTGCCATTCGGCATGAAGATCTGCGTCTTTCTTGTATTCTTCTGAGTGGATATTGGTTTCAGGAGTTCGGGCTTGTTTTCAAGTTTTTTTTTTATTAGTTTTCCCCACTATCGTCACATCCATATCAAAAGTTGTGATTTAATGCTCACAGCATTCCCCTGTTTTCCCCACCTAGCCCGGGAAATCCCCATGGGAAAAAACTAACGGGTTTCGAAAATGTAACTCAAGGAGTTGAGTCACTCGGGAAATGGGGTAAACTTTCTTGTACCGTTATTTCCTTTCTACCCGGATGCTGTCCGCATAATTTTTGGCCTAGTTTGCTCCCGACTCGTGTCCGTGATTGAATATGAAAATGATTGTTGTGATTTTGGATTTGCATTTTTGTCCGGGGTGTGTCCTCGTAAGTTAATTTGTGTGTATAAAAATATTAGCTGATTATTAGCATATTAGCTGAGAAAAAAGGGGTTGTTCAGGCTGTGTCCTCGTAGGTAGTTTTTTCTGTAATAATAATAATGTACTGCACCGGAAAGGCTTTCGCTTATAGATATCTCAGAAATTGGGAGTAGCCATACCGAACAGAGTTAAATCTTATCTATAAATAGAATTGAAACGATTAATCTGTTCAACATAAAACGCATCTTCGTTAGGGCTGTTCTGAGGACCAACAATTCTGTTTGAAAAACTCCACTTATACACATCCTTGTGGAATCGTGATTTTGCGGAACTTCTGTTGATTAATTTGAAGGTCTCATTAAAGTTTCCTCAAATAAATATGTACGCGATGAGGAGGATCCAACTTCCACCTCTATCAACGTCCCCTGTCTTTTTCAATGACGGTTAATGAATGAATGAAACAAGTTATAGTCCATCAAATTTGGCCACATAAAGCCTTCTTGGGGTAACAGAAAAGAAAATACTTCACAATACGGCACAACTTGTTATACTGCAACAAGAAATAAATTAAGCCGAGGTTTGCGCTGTTCTGCTTTTAAAGTCTTCGATTCATGTGGGCCGAGAAAGTGGGAGACACCATAATTTTTCGATGGGTCAGATTTTTACGAACACGCTGTTACCTTTGTTTCCTCACGGTAGCCAACGTCACCCAAAAATTACTTGAACACAATTCACTCTTGAAAGCAAGGTCGTCATTGCTCATTAACTATTCATTGATTTCCCGTCGGAGGTCAAAAGAGCGTTTTTTTTATTGTGATCTAGTTCACATCCTTTCTTCTTGGACTTGCGGGAATTAACAAGAAAAAACTGGAAACAAAATACTAAAGGAAATCGATAAAGCTAATAATTAGTTTGATTTTCCTAGACATTTTCCATATACCAGCTAAAATTAAATCCATAGTCAAACTATGATCCCAGCCCGCCATGTCGGGTGCTTGCGACCCGTGCCACTAGATGACCCAGCGGTCGGATCGAGTCGTGGCCTCATCTTGGGTGAGGGGGGGCTAGACGTTGCAAGTGCTAGAATGCTTTTTAACTGCCAAAATTAAAATATCTAAGATTGATACCTAGCTCAAAAATAATTTGAATCTATTTCATCATCGTCATGAATTATAGTTGCGTTCTCCACTTAATTTTTATTTGCATTTGTTCTGCTTTTTGTGTAATTCGTACCACTCCATGTCATGTTGTTCCCATCAAATGAAGGCAACGAAGCATGCCAAAATCGCCCCAAAGCCTCTCCTATCTTTGATCAACTTCCCGATCATCTTGGGATTTCATCCCTTGGGTAATATCATTTCCCACTGCACCCCTTCATGTGACCCCTCTGCATCTTCTTGACCCTGTGTCCCAACCCTTCGCCTCAATTTCTCGCAATGGGTCAGTCGCCGAACTTGTTTAGTTTGTCTGAGGTCATAGTGGGATATGGTTGTAATGGAAGTTATATTGGAGGTGGATACAGAAGATTGTTGCGGCTATCAGGATGGATACGTGGTAGGGAATTCAGCTGATCAGCGTAGAAAGTTTGCAGCGGAGAATTTTAACATTTTACGATTGAATAAGCGTTGCGTATTCGTTAAAGGGCTGAGGCCTTGATACTACTTGTTTACCATATAATTATAGATTTGTTACTCATCATGGTGTGTAACTATACATAAGAGTATGCAACACTGACAGAAGTTGCTTAACAGGTAACACAAGGATGCGCAGTTGCAAGACTTGGTGTAGATATTACTTCAGCCCAAGCTGACTGCGAATCATATTTGATAGTGCAAAATGGATACGTCAGCTGAATTTTATTTGAGCTATTTTTCGGCCCTTCTTGGCAAGGGTCCTCTTCAGGCTCAAAGCCGCTCAGGTTGGAAAACATACTTGTGGGAAAAACACTCTTTTCCACAAGTTCGTTTTTAATACAGGACGAAAACTGAGCGAGCGATTCTGAAAAAACAAAAGTACCCCAAAAAGCTGCATTTGATTTAGATCCCCTTCAATCCCAGGCATACCCGCCTGGGTTTATGAGCAGAAAATAGGAAATGTCGTGTGTTTCTGGAAATCAGTTTCAGTGCTTCCCCTTAGTTTCTGCTATTTTGAAGTTGCTTCTGTCATCCTCTGCCTCCAAGCCTTCAGGCTCTTGACCATGAAAACTGAGCTCCGTTCTGATATTTTATGGTTTACACGCTTTGTTGATTAGCTGTTGTTAATGCTGTGGTATCAGCTGTTGTTGTGTGGTCTAGTGAGTGGTCTGGTGATTCATAGTCTAGGTTTGTTTTTTCGCATTCGAGTTATGATTCAGTAATGTTAAGCTGCTCGTTCTCGTTCGTTGGCAACTGAGATTCGGTATGGACTTGTGTTACCCGAGGCTTCTCTTCGTTTCGTGGGGGCGGGGTATTATATGTGTTTTTATTTAACTTAACTAGTATAATAATAAGAATAAGTAGGGTCTATAAAGGCCGGAACGAATTACATGATGAAACTGTTATGACTGATGACTGTTGTCCTCTTCAAGCGATCCATTGTTTCATCAAGACTTTTTTCCAGCGTTTGTGCGAATATCAGACCAATTTTATTTATTCGCCCTAGTTTTGCCATCGTTATATTTCTGGTGCCCATGAAATAATTCATTTTCTCTAAACGACTTGGGCAACACTGTTGGTTGTGACAAAGAAATACATATTTTTATAGTTTTATAAATGTATATAAAGCTTGTACCGTATATTAATTCGTCCCTGATCATTGTAACGATCGTAACAATGGCAAGAGGGAGGATCTTATTTTCTTATTACGCTGGGTGTTGGAACGAAAATAGTAACATAATCGTAATGATCGTAACTGATAAAACGCACTCTAGGCCTGATCATCCAGGCAAAATCTCCTCATTTCTTTTAGTTGGCACTAGTGGCGATTGCAGCGCATGAGTCATATGACAAAGGACCATTGACTAACGCCATCTTCTTATCTTTCAGATTAGCGGCTTAGAGAATATGGAAACCGGTGAATCCAAAGCCGTCGGTGCCCCTCTGCACCGTCCCCTCACACGCGGCAAATCTACACCACACAGCACCATCGGCCTCGAAAGCCTATTGGCTGCCTCATACCTTGAGGACCAATCATCGCTTCTGGGAAGTTTGTCATCCTCCAATACAAGCTTGTCGTCTATTGGTCACAAGAAATTGGACCGGAGCCAAAGTGAACCAGCGGAGAAATATGCGGCAAAGCAAGCAGCGCTTGCACAACAGCAAGCCGTTGCCAACGCCAGCCGTTATAAAACCGAATTGTGCCGTCCGTTTGAGGAAAACGGCACTTGCAAATATGGAGATAAGTGTCAGTTTGCGCATGGTTACCACGATTTGCGTAATGTGCAGCGCCACCCAAAGTATAAAACGGATTTGTGCCGCACGTTCCACACAATCGGCTTTTGTCCATACGGGCCACGTTGCCACTTCGTTCACAATGCGGATGAAGTCCGTCCGAAATCCCGTTCCTCTTCGACTTTCCCCCCAACCACAATGGGATCGACGGCAGACAGCCCGTCCCCGCCGTCCTCACTAGGGGAATCCCCAGACCAACCAGGAAGCTATTTCCCCGATGACCTGACTCAGGAGTTTGGAGTTGGTAAGTCTTACTTTTTTTATCCTTTCCGGTGATAGATTTATTTCCCATTTATAATACAAAAATCGTCTTAAATTTATTTATTTATTCAATTATTTCCCTCAAAACTGAGGAGTACAACATATAAATTATAAAACAAAACCATTCCTTAATCAACTATAATCCTTTGAGTAAATGCTGTGAAATACTATAAAGAATACACATCATTTCAACAACTAACTTACAATTACTTACGTGTTACATTATTCACTTGTTAAAGAAATGGTGTACAAGAAAGAAGAAAATAGGAAATAAAACAAAAAAGAAACCAACGATAGATCTACATTTGTTAAATATTTGCTTTGTGACGATGAGAAATTGAGATGAGAAGTGACGATGAGAAAAACGTACCGAACAAGAGAAAGTACGGTACGAAGAAATAAAACTATATTGTTATTAAAAAAAAACAACACTGAGCTATAGTTCACGTTCAAGTTCTTCTTATTTTGGAGAAAAATAAATGGATAGCACTGAGAAGTGAGATGGACTCGGTTCACTCAGCTGCAAATAACGCACTATAGAACAATACAACAAAAGTATATTTATAGCGATACGGCCTCAGTTCCCGTCGTCCAGGAGGCTCGGCAAAACTATCATATACAGAGGAAATAAACGTTTTCATAAATAAATAAATTTACAAACTAATAAATAGGTATTCATTCAGCCCAAGCTGACTACGAATCATATTTGGCGATGCAAAACGGATAAGTCAGCTACATTTTATTATAGCTATTTCCAAGAAGGGCCGAAATATAGCTCTAATAAAATGTAGCTGACTTATCCGTTTTGCATCGCCAAATAAAGGTTGACTGACATAATACACAAAAGTATGTCTAATTATTGAAATCAAAATCAATTATTTTTTCACTACTTTTAGTCTGCTTCACTACTTTTTTCTACCTTTACTACCGTATTCTTTTCACTACAATAGTCGAGGCCTCTCTTCTCAGCAGCGCATGGTTATCGATGGACAGCAAATAATGTGCCCTTGCTTCTGACTCTAAATCCCCACAATTATTAGTATACTTTATTGTTTGAGGATGAATACTTATACGACCGGTTACACCTTTGACTGATTTTGGCGTGCGAAGGTCAAGATACTATATTTTATTTACTGGTTGGCCTTTTCCGAGTTACCGGAATGGTGTGACCCTGGGTTCCGGCTGCTTTTGATTTGGACGCAAGGCCGGGTAGCCAGCCTAATAATGCATACTGAGTAGGCGTGAACCTTGTTAGTTCTTGTTCGTGCTTGGCAGTCAAACGTTGACCAACTGTGGCAGGTTTCCAGGATTCTTTCTTACTTCCGTTTCTTTTCTTCTGGATAAGAAAAAATGTCCGCCGGATCTGCTTTAAATTTGCCACGTAGCCTATCCGCTGCATTTGCCCCCTTGGGTCGGACCAAAAAGTACAAAGAAGACGTTGATCATAGGTTAAAGCTGATAAAAATGATTATTTTCGTATGTTTCGGGGGGGGGGATTTGAACCCCTAACCCCCCCCCCTGGATACGGCCCTGCCTTGGACCAATAACTCTTTTTGGCACAGAAATTTCAATGGTTCTGATTCCACAGTGGTCTTCCCTCTTCTTGTAATCAGTAGTTATAGTTGCATTTTTTTTTTATTTAGTTTCGCTTAACAGCGTTTTTTGGAAAAAAGTTTTGCTTCATGCCGTTTTATTTGCCCATTCCAAGGGCTGTAGTTTCGAACCTGAAACTACTTAGCTCAAACTACAAACTACCTCGCATATGCAATTTGACTAGTAGCCTAGTAAATGTCGTCAACTGCATTTTTTTTTTCGATTAAAATTTATTTTACGCGTGTTCTCACTGTTTTCCGTCCGCGCCGAGTGACTTCCTCTATACTCGCCGTTCCTTTCGATTCCCCGAGGAGTCCTCGGGGAACGGCGAGAATACGCCTTTAGTATTTACTGGAGGAATCTTGTTGAGTTTGTAGCAAAGTTCGTCTTGGTATTTTTTAAGCGTTGCTAACGCATGCGGGAAGATGAAAGTTCAGTGCTTCGTAAGCCTGTGGCAAGGCTGTTCGGTGCAAATTCCTGGCCGGATTCCAGGGTTGTGGTGTGGCTGATATATTGGGCCTGTCTAGATGTAATACCACGTAATTATGGAAGGTATGGGTATGCCAAGTTTGCTTGAAGATCTTCCAAAGGAGTGATTTAAACTGACTTCAAACTTGGCTTTCACTTGACTTTCGTCATTTATTTCCGCGATGGAAGACAAACGATACATTGAAGTAGCAGTACTCTTTTCTCATTTTCTACAGTTTGAGGATTTGTGGCTTGTTTTCGACGTGTTTCGTTTCGTTTTTTTTCCATTTGTCCTATGTTTTTTTGGCACTTGCCTTCCGACCAAGTGCCATATACCGATCACTTTTCCGTCAGTCGGTCGGTCGGTCAGTCCGGTGTTTGCGAGTTGGGGTACTTCCAGATGTGTTAGGACGATGAAACTTGGCAGGCGTATTAGGACCCGACCAAACTAAGTTGGAAATAGTCACTTGCCCGATCCGAACATCGTGGGGGGGGGGGGGGAGGGGAGCCAGAATCCGGAATTTAGTGGCAGGCATAACTTTCAAACGGGTGATCGGATCTTAATAAAACTTGATATTTGGAAAGACTTCATGTCTCAGATGTCCCAATTCAAGTCCGGATCGAATCCGATGAATGTGGGGGGGGGTCGGAGGGGGGACCCGGAAATCATGTGACACGCTTTGAGTGGAGCGATCGGGATGAAACTTGGTGGGACAACAACAAACCCACAAATTGACGAATTCCTACTTTCATCCTCTGACCCAGCCTTGCAAGTGCCATATGAGCTTCCAGCTCTTGTTATTCATTCATCTGTTCCCAAGCCGTTTTTTGTCATTTTTAATTTTTTCTCAACTTCCAGGTCCATTTTCGCCCGTCTCAAACAGCAGCAGCAACTTCCAGTTCGGCAGTGATTATATGAGAACAGAATCAAGTCTCGTTCCGACCCTTGGCGTGCCTAGACGATCTTTAGGCATTAGCCTAAGCGCCGGCGCAGAAGCTGCCTTCAACAGAGCTACAGTCACAAGGGGCCTTCAAGGTACGCTTTTTTTCCATTTGAAATACTTCCCAGTGTTGCCAGATTGGCGGATTTACGCCATACTGGCTGATTTTGTCGGAGACTGGCGTAAATATTTTTCCAACTGGCGTGTGGCGTGAAACGTGGCTGTTTTTCTTTTTAACCGGCGGGTTACTTCTGCCAAGTCTGCGGTTTCGGCCAAATTCCGGAACTGCTAGTCCGGCAAAAAAAAATAAAGCTCAAAAACGAAAACTTCTGCTTTTAACAAATTATCCGGTTCTGGCTGGATTCCCGGCGAACTACTTGTCCGGGTAGAAATAAAACTTTTGCTTTTAACAAACCTCCGGTTTTGGCCGGATTCCGGGCGAACTACTTGGCCGGCGAGAAAATGGTTTACATATTCGTGCTCAGCATCCTCATACCCGTTAATCGACTATCTCGTTAGCTGTTTAACAATATTTTGTTTGCCCCTTAATTTGAACCCCCCTCTCCCAACCCTAAATGTAGGGGTTTTTCTTTTTAACCGGCGTATTTTTGGCGTGAAGTCAAAAATTGACCATCCTTACGAAAAACCGACCTTTTTTCTGAAAAATCGACTGTTTTTACGTCGTTTCAATTGTCGCTACCTAAGGCCGAACAGTTTTTGGGGTTCTGTGTTACCCCAAAAAATTTTGTCGTTGTGTTTTTGGGAGGTGCAAATTGTGCTGGCGTATTTTTAAAAGGGCGCGGCTTATTTTTTTGACAATGATCTGGCAACAATGATACTTCCATCCCAGCTTCCATCAAAGAGTTAAAGGACCCGTCCTACTTATTATGCCGATGCAACCTACTCCGTAGTCGCTTAAGTTTAACTGAAAAGCCAACTCATTTGTGTGTCATTTAATTGGATACACTGAATTATTTGGATTCTGCAAAGGGATTTTTTGATTTTCCACTATCTGCTCTAGTTAGGAGGCTCAGAATATCTCCGGCCGTCCCAACAGCGTAAATTCTACTATGACGCGGGAAATTTTAATCTCAACACAAATGCGGCTTTTCAGTGGGCAGTGGTGAAATTGGTGAAGATAGCTTAGTGCTTGAACAAAAAAAATGATAAATCTTGCTCGTAAGGCATACAGCAAAAATACAAGCGCATATTGGCGCCACAAATCACACGGAAATTCCACTATTTGAAAATCGATTATTCATGAATAGCGGAAAAACGAATTAACTAATTTTCAGCGGGTCTTCAAGCCAATTTAAGTGAAGCAGTGATGGGTAACGAGATTGTCCAACCCTAGCCCTTTTTGGCTAAACTCTAACCGCTTCTTAAATCGTTCTTAAATCCAGAGACCCACATTTTGTAGGGTTCATTCTAACCCCCTTAACGAATACTCACTGATTTTCACACTTACCTTGTTTCGCTATTTTAAATGCTTGTCATGTTCCCGACGATTGTTAGCGAGAAGCTCCTCTCCAGTAAAACCGGTTATGTAAATTTCCCCCGTTTTCGCTAGAAATCAATGGACCTGGGCAGGGTCGAAAAACAGCCAAAGCTGTGGGCAATTTGTTAAAAGCAGAGCCTAGCTTTAAAGTATTCAAAAGTTTTAAGTACTGGAACATAAAATAGTAAACAGTGGTAGGGGTGCTTTAAAGCACGAAGTAGAGTGCGCTAGTTCCAACTCACTCACTGGCAATGAGTCTATGCTAGGGACTGTCAGCTAGACCCCAGCTTTCATAGGCTTCTTTCCTACGTTCGCATCAGCAGGGTTATAACGTTGGTCTCCCAGGTTTCTTATCGCTAGGCCTACCGCCAATAACTAGGGGTAAAGGGTAGCCAATGGATCATGGCATTGTAGGCGTCTTCTTTTTGCCGTAGCAGTGCGTTGTCTTACTCACTTTGCGTGGATAAACGCTATAGATCAGTTTCACTGTATTAAGAATCCGATTATTTCTTTTGAAAGGGCCGCTCAAATTTCCATATTTTTTGCTTGTGTGCCCTATTTCGATCACAGGAAATGACTTTTTTTTTTAATTAAGCAGTTAATTTGTTAATTTATAATTGGGGCAAGAGTAGACATCACTCAGCCAGTGGGAAATAATAAAATATATGACATAAATGAATGTTCCATCACTTGTATAGGATATAATAGTTTTTACTAGTCTAGTCAATACGAATAACACGCAGTTATTGGTCACATTTTAATTTTTTTAATGTCCTTTTTCGAAATTTGGATATTTTGGGATTTTTTATGAGTTTCTAGAACGTCAGGAAACTTTGGTTCATATCAGATGAGAAAGGATCTCGCCAGGATCTGAAAGTTGCTCGCATAACCTTTTTTCCGGAAGGAACACCTTTCGCATGCCTCATGTTATTACAAAGGGTCAAATTTGTTCAGGGCCCAAGGTTTATTATTATCAACCACTAAAAATGGTACACAAAACTCGGACATGAATTATATAGCATTTGCGAATTTGTTTCGGGCATTTAATCGGAATTTTTATTTTCGAATACTTCAAACCCTTCCATAGAAAAAAATCAGTAAAAAATTGTCAAAAAGATGGACATTGATTATATAGCATTTTAGGCGCGAATTTCGGGCCTTGAACCGGAGAAAAAATATTCAAATAGTCCAAACATACAATCAATAAAATAATATCACCAAAAATAAAAATTAAAATAATATTAATGATAAAATAAAATAATATAATCATTAAAATACAACCACCGCACACAACTGTCAGTACAAGGGGAAACCATTCCACCACCACCCCTTCGACATTCTGTCAAAGTACTTGATTGTCAGCCTCAAATTCATGTTCATCAAAAAAGTTGAAAGGACTCGTCATTGGAAAATGGAACACCTGTTTCATTCAAGTCATTTGACAAAAATGTCTCACAGCCTGTGGAGTCTGTACTTGGTTCCGATGAAAATTTTCCGACGATAACGTCAATGCCAAACAAATAATTATTCCGTGGGTGGGTCGACAAGGATACCTAGAGGGGGGGAGAGGGAATAATTTTTTTTTTCAATAGTCCCAAGTTCCCTGCCGTTTTTTCGAAAGTCTGGTTTTATCATTTGGTTGTGCTGTTAATAAAGATGTTAATCCGCCAAAATGACGAGACAAACAAAAGAATAATAAGTTAATCCTTATAGGCTTTGTAATTATGCTTTTTAAAGAATGTGATTATGTTATTTGCTTAATGTTTTAATTCGTGCCTTTTACTTATTTTTGTATATTACTCCGCTGTCCCCAAGAAGCGAGTCGTAAATAAAGAAAAATAAAGTATACGCTTATGGTTCAAACCTGACGTTTCCTAATGTTTAAACATACACACCGACAACCGTGAAAATAGTATGCAGTTGGGAACGAAAAATTTAACACAAAAAAAATACAAATGGGGCTCAGATGGCGGCCAAGATATCAATTGCGGATGTGTTGTTGGTTTTCCTTATTTTTTAGGCTGGTAAGAAATGAAACGAAAAATGACGATCCTAATTTTTGATTTTATCCTTCTTTTTTGCATTTTTGTTTTTACCGATTTATACGAATTCGCTCTCGATAATGTCGTACTGTCATTTTATTGTTCTTTTTCTGCAAAAGCTGAGCTGTCTTTAAATCACTATCGATTTTCACGTATTTTTTTTTTTAACATGTTAGTTTGAAGTTCATTTCGAGTTCAAGGTTTTGTCATGACAACACCTGTCTGACGGGAGCAACGGCCCTTTTTAAAGAATTTATGTGAATAAAAAGAAATACAGTAAACAGGTGGTTACTCGTAGAAACATAACTCTCAAGGTTCTGCCTGTTTAATTTTAATTTGTTAATGAAATCGTGTTTTCTTTTACTACAGCGGTTTTAAGTAGAGAACTGAAAGATTAAAGTGCTACGCAGGCGGGATTTGGAACCACGACCTACACGGCCACGGCCACTGCTTTACCACTGAGCTACAGTGAACTCAGTTAGTGTTGGGCGATACCGATAACGATATAGTGGACCAAATATCGATATCGAATATCGAAACGTAAATATCGAAAACGATACTTTTTCGTATAAAATTATTGTAAATAATCCAACATAAATTACATTTATGTATCCAAAACTGGAGCAATATGTTCCTCGTCATTTAATTTGTATGTATTCGAAGTTTGAGTTGATGCAAGAGTTTTTACGACAATTTTGCTCTAAAATTTTAGCGAAACAAGACGTATACTATAGCGAAGCATTGTACCGAAATATCGATATATCGAATGTCGAAATTCAAAATATCGATGTGTCGAATAAATCCAAATATCGCCCAACACTAAACTCAGTCCGCAAATAACTACAGTGGCCAGATGGAAGCAGGTTTTTATATATATGACATTCCATCTAACGTAATATTTAATAAAGGTTTTGTTCCCTCCCAAAACTAAAGTACGGAATGAGTAGGTAGGTAGGTTTTACAGCCATAATAGACGTAACCACACCCATGCCCCCCTTTCACAGAAAAAACGTATCAATCTCAAGTAGGAATGAATGACATTAGCATCCATCTTTACATGAAATAAGTAACAAACTTGGAAGGGGGGCCCTAAGTTGGATCTTCAAGTTGCGGCTCCCACCCCAAAAAAATCATAGACAGAACAAAAAGTAGGATTGTTAGCAGCCCAAGAGTCGTTCACTTGCTTGTTTTGAATGAGATGTCCCTCGGGGTTTAAGCAATATAATATGTAGAGTATATAAGATATAATATGATGACACAGTCCATTCTGTTCAAGGTATTGTTCTCCGATTTTCTTTATTTGTTGTGTCTCATCTTCTTATTGTCTTTTCATCTTTTCATCTTTATCATTCATTAGTTGACTTTTTAGTAGTAGCTCGGTATGAGTGTAGTTCTTTTTAGTAGTAGCTCGGTATGAGTGTAGTGAATAACTAACTATAAAGGAATAACCTCGCTTGCCCTTCCAAGCTTCATTGCCTTTCTTGGCAGGCGAAAGGCGAATAGTGTCTGTTTTTTTTTTTTTATAAATGTATCTCTACTCAAAAATGATCAGACTAACAGTAACGCAATTGACTTGGCGGTGACAACACACACGCATCCTGCAAAAAGTAATGAGCATTCGCAAAACCTGACTTTCCGGAAAATTCTCGTGCAAAAGAGAAATTGGCAAAAGTGACAACATCCTTTCTTCAAGGTCCATCGATGAAGCGCTTTTCCTGTTATCCCAACTTGCTTTTGTTTATGTTTACAAGTCGCCATTGTTTACCTTTGACTTTGAGGTGATGGACACTCCCCATTGATATCTGTGTACCTTAAATATTTGGTTTTAGTGTTAAGTATAAATTTAATGTTTAAAAAGGAATGAGGGTGTACCTTGAAAATTTTAAGTTTAAAAAGGAATGAGGTGTAACTTAAAATAAGGAGTGTTGATATATTTTAATTGTTTTGGGGTTCTGTTCTGTTTATTTATTATTATTTTTATTGTGGAAGGGAATATGTCGTATATTCCCATCCAGGGAATGAGGTATACGTACGTAATTTCATTGATAACCTTAGAAAAGTGTAAATTTTAATTTTAACTAGCCAAGGAGAAAAAATACGTGGCGTGTGTTAATACGGCTTGTACTGACATTGTCCATGAGTTAGTCAGTACTGTATCCTGTATCCGACACCAGGTATTCAGTATTGTGACGCTTAATTACGTAGTGATTATCTTTGATACTTGAACGAGTAAACCGGATTCGGATGGACAGGTTTGTCCGGAGTCCGACAGGTTTGAATGGCCTCAGAATAAACAGTTTTAACTATAAGCGTCCATTACAATGAGGTAATAACAGCCTGACCATAATTTTGTCAAAAATAAAATTGCGAGTCAATTTTACTTTTCACGAATGTTTGCTAGTGGTTTGAAAAAAAACTACGAATACTTACTGAAAACGGGCCACAATGGGGGGGGGGGGTATAATCGCGACGGTCTAAGCTGAACGCGAAATCTAGCCTATTAATAAGTAAATATTTTTGCCATTTGATAAGAATCAAATTGCATTTTTAAGTCAGTGTCATGTTCCGCGAGGTGAGGGGTAAGGGAAACAGGCTTCGCGGATAATATGGTATACCATTTATTATTAGTCCGTTTCAGGAGGGGACTGGTATGAAATCTGATGACACCTAGCCTAAAATCTGGCCTTTTTCGGAAAGAAAAGACCCACCCACCCCTCTGGATGGTATGAAATCTGTAACTGCTGAGGGGTACCCCAGTAATCCCAAAAAAATCCGTATAAAAAGAAAAAATGATCCACCCCACCCCCCAAAAAGGGGTGAGTAGCATATCGTTCGATTGCAAATGGTAAGGATAGAAGCTTTCTCTACTCGATCTGTCGTTTAGAACGAATGTTATCCCATTAATCGCATATTTTGAGCAAACTTGACGGATTTGCATAAGGATTATCATGAGTTCTAGTATCAATCCACCATAGCGGCCCCTTTAGCCGGTTTTCCGTTTTCACAGTTTAGTGTAGAGTTAATCCATTAAAGTTTAACCGAAAAGGACTGGGATAGGACAATCACTTAAATTGGCTTGAAGACCCGCTGAAAATACGTTACTTGGTTGTTCCGCTATTCAGAAATAATCGATTTTCAAATAGTGGAATTTCCGTGTGATTTGTGGTACCTCTAATTTGTTGTATATGCCTTACAAGAAAGATTTATGACTTTTTTTTTTGTTCAGGCACTAAGCAATCTTCACCAGTATCGCCACTGCCCACTGAAAAGCCTTGTTTGTGTTTAGATAAAAATTTCCCGCGTCATAGTAGAATTTTCGCTGTGGGGACGGCCGCGGATATTCTGAACGTCATAACTAGAGCAGATAGTGGAGAACAAAAAAATCCCTTTGCAGAATCCAAGTAATTCGGTGTATTCAACTAAATGACACAAAAATAAGTTGGCTTTTCAATTAAACTTTAACCATGGCAGGTTTCAAGTTGAAACTTGGCATACTTGTTGGCATTGGGGTCCAGATGTGTCTGTTAAGATCAGGTTCACACACTTACCCGGTCAGGGGCAAATGCGGCCCAATGAGTTAAGTCAACATTCCGGAGTGGGTCGGTGAAATTCTAGAAGTTACTATTCATGTTGCACCTTCCCACCCTTCTTGTTCATGCGCAACTTGGCCCCGGTATGTCGAGTTAGATAACTAAGTAAAAGCTTCTAATTTCCTGAATCCATATCTCATGTTAAGTTAAATTTGCAGCAGATGTGTTCTGCAGCCCATGTTTTTTCTACATAAAATATCGATGCCATCTCAACAGCCACCTATAGAAACCAATAATCTTGCCTGGACTGGCTTCTAGAGGCCTATATCATATCTAAGGTGGATGGTCAGTTTTTATGGCACTTGCCCTTGAACAATTGCCATAAATTTCTGTCCGTTCGTCGGTCTGTCGGTCGGCCCGGGTTTTGCTATATCGGGCACTTCCACATAAGCTAGGACGATGAATCTTGGCAGGCGTATCAGGGACCCAAAAGATTAACTTGGAAATATTCACTTCCCCGATCCGACCATCTGGGGGAGTGGAGGGGGGGGGGAATCCGGAAAAGGTATGTATAACTTTCGAACGGGTTTTCGGGTCTTAATGAAACCTAATATTTGGCAATACCTCGCGTCTCAGACGACTCACTTCAAACCGGGACCGGATCCGGTGACTTCTGAGAGGGGATCCGGAAATATTGGGAAACGCTTAGATTGGAGGGATGAAACTTGGTGGGAAGAACAAGCACACGTCCCAGATACATTGGTGACATGCGTGGACCGCATTCGGGTGATCTGGGGGGGGGGGTTGGGAGGGGAGGGGTCCGGGATTCTGGTGATCCCTCGAGCGCGATACTTCTTGCTGTACTAGGACGATGAAAATTGCCAGGCGTATCAGGTACCCGAAGAGAATGACTTGAGAATAGTCGTTTGCCCGTTCCGACCATCGTGTGGGGAGTGGAGGAATGGGGAATCCGGAATCTAGTAGCATGCATATCGTTTGAACGGGTGATCGGATTTGAATGAAACTAAGCAAGTGGAAAGAGCTATCGCCTCAGATGTTCCACGTCAAGTCCGGACCGGATCCGAGACTTGTGGGGGTGGGGTGGAGGGGGCACCATACATCTCATGAAAAGCTTATAGTTGAGGGAACAGGATGGAATTTGGCGAAAAGAACAAGCGTAAGCCCTAGATCGTATAGGGGCTCTTTGGGGGAGTTCGAGGGGGTTTCTTGGAATTCCGGTGATTGCGAGTTAGGATACTTCCAGATGTACTACGGACAATTAAACTTGCAGGCATATTAGTGACCCGAACAAATAGAGTTAAGGACCTGACGCAATGCCCAAGGAAAACTTCCGTTCCCGGATCCGACCATTTTAGGGGGAGTTAAGGGAAGGGAAATGCGGAAATTACTGACTACCGTAGGTTGCGAACGGGTTGTCCGATTCGAGTGAAACTGGTACGGGTGATACGAACTGATGGCCTAGATGTGCAAGATATTTGTCCGTGCCAAATTCTGTGATATGCACAAAACCAAACAAATGTGCCGAATGGTACGTAAGTTGGACAGTTTATGCGGCCTAGGTTTGTTATGTGATGTCCGGACCGGATCCCACGATAGGAGGAGGATCAAGCGGGAAACGGAAGTTTGCAGAAATGCTCCGATTCGAGTCAAAATGGATGGACGGGAAGAGGAGATGTCAGAGATGCGATTTTTTTTATGTTTCCGAGTCGTAGCAATTCAGATACAATGGGGGTTGGAGAGCGAGACCCGAAAACCTTGCTGCTCGCTTACTACGATGTTTATTTAATAGATGACATATTTTAGGGTCCGGACTGGATCCAAGCACGAATTTCCAGTAAAATGTTCAGATTCGAGTGAAACTTGATACGCGGTAAGAAAAGATACTTTGAATCATTCATTTAAGTGTCCGAACAAGGTTCGTCCGCGGTAGGGGGTTGGAGGGGAGGTACCGGAAATAGTGTAGCACCTCTAGGGATCAAATAATTGGGCTAAAATTGGAAGGTAGAAAAGTCATTTGCCCTAGATGATCCGAGACGATGCCGAAAATGCTCAGTCTCGGGTGAAACTAGAAATCCTATTTCTAGGTCCGATCCTAAGGATCCTAGGAAGGCTGAAGGGTGTGTTTAATGACGTCTCCATATATTTTCTTGCACCACCTTATCAACAAGTGCCATATGAGCTCAGTTCTTGTCTGTAAAACTTAAGGCAAGATGGCATGCAACAACTCCCGTTCAAACAGTTCAAACCCCAGATTCAGCGCCATGGTTCAGTGGCACTTGGGGCTTTAATAGCTTTTGACACAAGAAAATACTTTTATAAAAATCAGGGGCGCCACCACAGACGCTTTGGATGCGGTTGCCTATAGAGTGGCTGAGGATTTAGAAGTCTACACTGTGAAACGAATGGCAGGCTTCTGTTCGAGTGTTCAGTATAGAAATCAATTGTAACAGCTGTTTCGGCCATGTGATTTCCTGTTGAATGATATGTTACTCGGATCCGTGTACAAAAAAATCTGCCAAGGGGACCCACCCAAATAAAATCTGCGATTTTGTGGGAAAAAGACCCACCCCCACCCAGCTAGGGTCAGTCATTCGAGAGAATTTGTGCTAATAATTTTTAATGAATGTCTATAGAATGATAGCATTTTGTTAAATGTGTTTATGTAGCCTACATTATAATAGTTCGTTTATATAATAAAAATTACTCAACTTGAAACTATTCTTATTATTAAACTGCGGCTTGGACATACCTGGCTAGTTTCCTAATGGCTCAGACTTGAATCTAACTACAGTTCATTATATGCTCTAGAGCAGGTTCTAGCAATAAATAAAAATAGTTTACGGGTAATATACCATAAGCCCGTTCTCATGGTTTATTACTTTTTTCCCCTTATCACCAACTGACACTGCATTTATCGTTCATTTCCTGCGTAGAGAACAGATGTCAACGTTTTCCCATGACCGGCGGGAATTAGGACACACGGGACTCCGACCTCCAGTAGCTTGGAAAACAAGACCAAAGGTTCCGATGGGATCCCAAAACTTCGATATCTGATCCAGACAATTAGGTTTTGTCTTCGTCAGATCCGGTCTTCGCCAGACTCCATGAACATTTATACTCTTAAAATTTAGAAACAGATTAAGGCCAAACAGCTAATCATTAAGAAAACCAAGATTCGGCTTGTGTGTTTACCCCTAAAAGTCGATTGAAACGATCCTGGCTTACTTCTGCGAATTTTCCGGTTTCTGGCGGAATTCCAGAACTACTTGTCCGACGAAAAACTAAAGCTCAAAAACGAATTCAGCGTATCTGGTTACCCGTATTTCCAACATGTAATCAACTTCAGATAAAAATTTAACTTATCACAAATTTTCCGGTTTCAACCGGATTCCGAACGAACTATATGCCAGGCAAAAAAATTATTGTCATATACGGATTCAGCATCTAGTCTTACCCCTAAATCGGACATCTAATCAACTTCAAATAAAACTTTTAATTTTAACAAACTTTCCGATTTTGGCCGGATTCCGGGCGAACTACTTGTCTGGCGAAAAAACGGTTTTGATATTCGTGTTCAGCATGCCTTCTTACCCCTATATCGAACGTCTAATCAACTTCAAATAAGACTTCCACTTTTAACAAACTTTCCGGTTTTGGCCGGATTCCGGGCGAACTACTTGTCCGGCAAGAAAATGGTTTTGATATTCGTGTTCAGCATGCCTTCTTACCCCTAAATCAAACATCTAATCAACTTCAAACAAAACTTTTACTTTTAACAAACTTTCCGGTTTTGGCCGGATTCCGGACGAACTACTTGTCCGGCGAGGTGGTTTTCATATTCGTGTTCAGCGTGTCTTCTTACCCCATAATCGACTATCACATTAGCTGTTTAAAAATATTTTGCTTGCCCCTTAATTTGAACCCCCTCCCCCACCCCTAAATGTAGGTCTACAGGGCCCATCTACGAACTCGACCTTACTCTTGACCCAAAGAATGCTCACAACAAGTTTCATCAAAATATCTCATTCCCTTCGAGAGTTATCGTGCTCACAGACAGACAGACGGACGGATGGACGGACAGACGGACAACTTTTGCGATGTCATAGGTATCCCTCCACTTACGTTTTGGGATCCCAAAAACTGTTGCTGTCTGTATTTTTATTTCAGGAATTTTTAGCTGAAAATTTTGTTTATGATGCGAACAGACGATAAGGTTTTCCCAGCCGTATTTTCTGCACTTCCATCAACTGGTTGACAAAAATTTCAACTTTTCCGTATGGAATTGATGATGGTGCGGTTAATTCGGCCGGATTCCAGTCTGCAGGCGCTAGATCCTGATCGTTGTCCAAGGCATTACCATTTAAACTTGGGATGTTCGAAGGTTTGCGGATTTTTCAAATATACAGCACTGGTAGGGTCGTATCCAGGGGGGTTAGGGGGTTCCCCTCTCCTCAGTTTTCAATTCATTTTAATTGTCATCCTTCATTAAACAAGACAATATACATTACGCGCCCAAGAAGGGCACACCCGTGTGCCCTTCTTGGGTGCGTAATGTCTAAGATACTTAAAATATGCCAATTTTAAAAGAGTGTATTAGTTAAATAAAGACAAGTATTGAGTGATGTAAAGTTTATTGTTACCATTATGTATTTTGTACGGCCAATTGGCTATTAAATATTCATTCGTTCATTCATATCTCTACTGTACCGAGCATGACTTGTGGGTGTGATTTTCTGTCTTTGTTGCCTATTTCCGAAAGCTCAGAAACCGGCTAGCGCTGGCAGACTGTGTTTTCACTGACGTGTGTCAAAACCGGTACGGTGACGCCTGTTGAGTAATAATTGTTCAAAAGAAAACAAAAATCAGCGGAAGGATAATAACGTCCGGGTTTTTGTTTTGTTGCGTTTTTTGCGAGGTTTTTTGCTCTCTGGTTTGGACGACATTTTGATCGGTCGGTTTTATTTCTTATTTAGTTCCAGTCCAAGTCCGGTTTTGAATGAGGTGTAACTTTGTCATATTTTCTATTTTGAATGAATGATATTATATATTATCGTCCTTCCTGAGGGTGATAGCGGAAAAATTTGGCCCGCGGGTATCGCCCGAGCGCAGCGAGTGTGATATCTGCCTATCATGCTGCCCAAGGGCCAAACTTTCCTCTATCGCCCGAAGAAAAGCAAGGGCGATAATGATTATAACACTAGTACACTTGTTTTAATTTTCTGGTATTCCCCTGATGTTAAAAGAAAAATGTTCCAGTCGTGCGATATCACTTGTTATCGCATGGCTGGCTGTGCGATAACAATTGTTATCGCATGTTGGAACTTTTTTTTTTTTAACATCAGGGGAATACCAGAAAATTTTGGCACTGGGCAGGATAGGACTGGTATCATGGGACTGCACAGTGTGCTGGTGTTATTTTGTTATTACGCTTCTATAAAATATAAACAGTGAAGTAAAAACCAATAAAAAGCCCGGTTTTGCCTGATATATGATAGTCGATTTTTTCTAGAAGCTCATCGACACTGAAATTCCCTAAGGGGTTAAGTCCAAAAATTTGACTTTCGGGGTATACTTGGAATTGCCTTTCAAGGCGCGTCGCATGGTCGTCTTCGTTTCCTCATAAAACCTTTACCTTTTATGAATAAAACTCTACACTACTCTACCTCAAATGGTTAGGTTCAAAAGGGGCTCTCCTTTTTTGAAAACTCGCCATTACTCTACAACCAGGCAACGGTGCAAAAAAAAAGTTTTTTGGCTCTCCTAAAAAGTTTCTTTTCTTAGAATTGCCCCCTTATGGAATTTCAGTATCGACATTTTGCCACGTTTGTCGTTTGAAGCAATGGGTATGGAGAGTGACTAAAACAGCCAAAGCTTTGTGTATAATGTGCTGTAAGCAGAGCTGACTTTTAAAGTAGCCAATTGTCTTAAAACATCTTAGCGGAAACAGTTTATAATTTGTAGAGACGAAAGCCTTTTTTATGCAATTATATTATTGTTATTATTATAATACTTGGTGCGTTCTTCAACCATTTCTTTCCTTCCAGGTTTCGACGCCCCATCGCCTGTGGACTCGATCGGCTCAGATTTGGATAGACTGAGTCTCGACTCCGGATCACCCACCCCACCCCCCACCGTTTCTAGCGCAATGGATATTTCTAAAGGATTGCGCCTTCCATTGTTTGCGCGTATGAGTGATGCGCACTAAGTGCCTATTTTTGAGATGTTGAGCCCTGTATATTTTGTAGAAACTATTTATTATTTCATACTAGAGTGTGTATTTGGAGAGTGTATTTTAAAAAAGGGGGTGTTGTTTTTCTTCACACCCCCACCCTTCTGTTTATCCAAGGTGTAGCTGGTGTAAAGACCAACAGGCGAAATCCTAAATTTGTCCTTCCTTTTTTGTAAGAAGATTGTCGTCCTCTTTTATTTTCTCTTCTACTTTTTATCCTTTTATTGCATTTGGTTATACTAGATGCAGAAGACCATTTACACTTTGATCAAGTGGTTGCTAATTTAAATATTTGAAATTCGCGCCTTTACCGCGTTGAGGTTCTGTTTTCTTCCCGTCGCTTATATTAGGAAGTGGGCTTGCTGGTCTTTAAACTACTATACTGTTCTTTTAGCTCTTTAGTATTTTGAAAGAAGGAACGGGATTCTCGGGCATTCGATGGTTTGGGCTAGAACTTCACTGCTAATGTCAGTACTAGACGAGCTAAAGGATATTTTAATTTATTTAGAATCGTTAGTGTTAATATTGTATGATAATTTTAGAGCCGAGAGTTGTAGGCTAGAGTTTAGGCCTGTGTTAGCAACCAGTCAGCACTGAAGGGGATGGAGGGTTTTTATCCTTTCAGTATTATAAGCACGATAGTGTCAGAGGCGAGGATACGAATTTCTGTGGTTTTCAGTCGACTCAAAGTGTGCCGTCTCGTTTTTTTTTTATCCATCCAGTATTTTTCAGAGACCTGGCCTGTCTAAACATTAAACATTTTCGGTAGACTGTCCTTTAATTATCCTCCTAATACATCAGGTAGATCTATATTTTTAATATTACAAATATTACATTAATATTTTTGGATGAATAAGAACACAACATTCAGAACCACCACTCATCCCATTTGTCGATTTGAAGCACTCATGAAACTTTGCTCCGGTTTGTTTATTTCCTAAGGGTTTGCGAATTCCTGGCTTCAAGTGCACTACAGATATATGTACACGAATGCCAGTAATGACGCAAAGTGTCCTCGAAAATTGAGTTGTCAATCCCTCATTTATTTCTGGAATGATGTTGTTAATGATTGTCCTGCAGTAGACATTTAAAATCCAATCTGCGAGGCGGGTCAATACTTGGAAATTTAGTGAAAGTTCGGCTGGATCAAGTCCGACTTTTTTCTGTTGCGAAAACTAGCAATACCGGTTTTGAATTGTGAAGAGGGGAGCTCTGCCAGCAAGTGAGAGTGGTTGCGTACGCTTAATTTTTGGTGGCCGAGGTTCCTTTCTACTGTATTTCCGGGTTCTCGCCGGCGGGCTTTTCAAAATAAGGGGAGCGCATGGAAAGAGTCCCAGCTTGGACCCAATTACTTATAGGACCTATCTTACCCACAATACCAATGCAACCTATTTCTATAATCGCTTTATCCATTCTTGAACCCGAATCTAATATGGTAGAGGTGTTTCTTCCTACTGTATTTCCGGTTTCTCATCCGGCGGGCTTTTCAAAAGAAGGGGAGCACGTGGGAAGGGTCCTAGCATGGAACCCAAGTGCTTCACGGACCTATCTTACTCATAATACCAATGCAACCTATTGCTTAATCGCTCTATCCATTCTTAAGCGGTATATTCCAACTCCCCTTACGACACCTTACTGATTTCCGCACTTGCCTTGTTTCCCTACATTCGATACGCATCACGTCCGTATCCAGGAATTTATTTCGGGGGGCGGGGGTGCCCGCAAGTCGGACCGAAAAGTGCAAAAAGATATAGATCAGAGATTTAGATCGGGGGAGCGCCCTAAACCCCCCCCCCCCCCCCCCCCCCCCCCCCCCCCCTGGATACGGCCCTGCTACGCATCATGCTTCTTCCCTGTTTTTGCTAGAAGTCAACGGGCCGAGGAAAAGGCTTAAAATAGCCAAAGCCGTGGGTAATTTGTTGAAAGCAGAACCCAGTTTTAAAGTATTCAGTTATTTTAAAAAGCTGGAACATAAAAAGTAAACAGTTCGAGGGGTCCTTTAAGAGTATCAAAGAAGAAGACCATCATAGTATCAAAGGATGGGCTCGTGATCTCGCTTAGAAATCCCATCGTATGAACAAACGGGAAGCAAAGAACTGAAAAGAATAAATAGTCACTCGGACCAAGCTGACTGCGAATCATAGTTGTCGGTGCTAAACGGATACGTCAGCTGAATTTTCTTTGAGCGATATTTCGGCCTCTCTTGGCAAGGGTCCTCCTCAGGCTCAAAGTTAGAAAAGTGAACCTTTGAGCCTGAGGAGGACCCTTGCCAAGAAGGGCTGGAATATCGCTTCAAAAAATTCGGCTGACATGTCCCTTTAGCGTGGTCAACTTTAACTACGAAGAACAAAAGTTTGAACTGTAAACAACGTTTCTCTTAATTTTAAAGTTCGGGTATTTACCCCCCCCCCCCCCCCCCAAAGTATCACCTAACGTACATGAGTGATACCAGATTATTTCTTCTTGGTGATATCCAGGTTGATCAATACCAGAACTTTCCTATTTACTACTGGATCGTTGCCCATTTAATCTTATACCTTCAGCTTCCTGTATTATACCCCGTTTCATGTAGAGGGGTTGGTATACCGGTCCAAGGATAAGTGGGGTTGAAATTTGAAGGGCAAGCGGATCAATAACAAAAGGACAGCCGCGGGGTGTTTTGATCTAGATCGTTACATGAATCACGTTCTCATACCGTAGGAATGCGCAACTTTCTCTAAGCGATACACTGCTTTAAAAAGGTAGCGTGCCGTATGAAACCCAGCTAGGAAAAAGATGCCTGCACTATCAGAAGTTTCATAATAGATAACACAAGGATGCGCAGATCAACAGACAACACTTGGGATGTTAATCTGTTTTGATTTTGAAAATGTTATGCATAACAATCATTGCCGAAGAATGCCGAAAATACATCTGCTGGCTTTTTTGTTTGTCGTCTTGATATCGGAAAATTAAGCAGATGCTTTTTTTGGCTTTTTCCGCTCGTCCGTGCAGTGCTTGCAATGCGCAACATTTAATGCATAACGTTTTCAGAATCACAACAGAATACATCCCAAGTGTTGTCTGTTGAAACTGCGCATCCTTGTGTTATCTGTTATGAAACTTCTGACAGTGCGGAGAAATCCCATCTTACCACCCTGTTTTCTGTGGGATTAAACTTTAATGTTTGTATTGAAAAGTCCCGCCGTAACCAACAAACCTGACGACCCACCCACTTTTAGAAGGAGTGAACTGAAAGAAAAATGCTCCCCAGCCGGGATTTGAACCCAGGACCCTTCGCATCCCAGGCAACCATGACCCACCCACTCTTGCTTGCTAGTACGCATATATATTTATTACAATATATTTATAGAAATTGCTTCTGGTTGTATATTTATAATATGCGGCAGATATATTTTTTTAGATTATGCTTAAAAATGAAAAAAAAAAAACTTCTTTTCTATACTCACTAACACAGCTAAATCATGTGCCTATGTGGGCATATACCGGTTTCTACAGGGCGGGTGCCATTTGAGCGCGTCTATCTGAGCGCAACGAGCCTCCTGGTAGTAAAATGGCCCGCCCTGTTTTATGTACAGAGGGTTGCGGGTTTATAGGCCTGTGTTTTCTGTAGGCTTAATTAGGTGAATTTTCTTTTGCTAATCTATCTTCTGCTTGTTTTTTTCTGTGAGGTTCTTTTTATTTTTATTTGGCGGACTAATCCTGTTTTTACTGCGATCGTATTATGTAAGTTATTGTTTCATAATATAATAAATTTTGTGATTTAAAGGACCCGTCTTACCTATAAGGTAAACCGCATCGACTCTACTCGTAATATTAGTTACGATCGTTACTATTCTTGTTATTATTGCCGTTCCAGAGCCCTCCGTAATAAGTAAATTGGCTCCTCCCACTTATTATTTTCGTTCCACGACGGTTACGATCGTTACAATTTACTTATGATGGTCCCGAGCATCATAAGCGATTATAACTATCGGTTCTGCGGGAACTCCGGTAAGGAGTGATGACGTGTGTCCACGTCGTTATTATTTTCGTTCCAGAGAGCGTGATAACTATCACAATAAGCGATCGCCCCTCCTCTTATCATCGTAACTTGTAATAACTTCACTGGAACGCTACCACAGATTGCATACCGTATTTCAATCATTCCCCCTAGCAGCACTACATTGGTTATTACAATTGCCGTCTTTGAGTTTTATGATGCTCCCGATTATTCTTTCGGAGGAGCTCATTGGCTAGGCCAGTGGTTCCCAACCGGTGGTACGCGTACCCAAAGGGGTACGCGAGACCCTTGCAAGGGGTACGCGAAGGAACCCAAACTCGTTTAATTTGTAGCTTCAAAACCTCGCATCACTCATTTTTGATGATCGAAAGCCTAATATTACCAGAAGAGGCATCACTAGCCAAAATGTTTTTTGAGGGGCTAGGTATTTTTGGGATCCCAAAACGTTAGTGACGGATACCTATGACATCGCAAAAGTTGTCCGTCCGTCCGTCCGTCCGTCTGTCCGTCTGTACGCACGATAACTCTCGAAGGGATTGAGATATTTTGATGAAACTTGGTGGGAGGATCCTTTGGGTCAAAGTACAAGTCAAGTTCGAAGATGGGCTCTGTAGCTCTATATTTGAGGGTGGGGGAGGGGTTTCAAATTAAGGGGTAAACAAAATATTTTGAAACAGCTAATGTGATAGTCGATTATGGGGTAAGAAGACATGCTGAACACGATGGTGAAAACCATTTTCTCTCCGGACAAGTAGTTCGCCCGGAATCCGGCCAGAACCGGAAAATTTGTTACAAGCAAAAGTTTTATTTGAAGTTGATTAGATGTTCGATTTAGGGGTAAGAAGACATGCTGAACACGATGGTGAAAACCATTTCCTCGCCGGACAAGTAGTTCGCCCGGAATCCGGCCAAAACCGGAAAGTTTGTTAAAACTAAAAGTTTTATTTGAATTTGATCAGATGTTCGATTTAGGGGTAAGAAGACATGCTGAAGACGATGGTGAAAACCATTTTCTTGCCGGACAAGTAGTTCGCCCGGAATCCGGCCAGAACCGGAAAATTTGTTACAAGCAAAAGTTTTATTTAAAGTTGATTAGATGTTCGATTTAGAGGTAAGAAGACATGCTGAACACGATGGTGAAAACCATTTTCTCTCCGGATAAGTAGTTCGCCCGGAATCCGGCCAGAACCGGAAAATTTGTTACAAGCAAAAGTTTTATTTAAAGTTGATTAGATGTTCGATTTAGAGGTAAGAAGACATACTGAACACGATGGTGAAACCATTTTCTCGCCGGATAAGTAGTTCGCCCGGAATCCGGCCAAAACCGTAAAATTTGTTAAAAGCAAAATTTATATTTGAAGTTGATTAGATGATAGGTTTAAGGGTAAGAAGAGACGCTGAATCTGTATATGACAATCATTTTTCACCCGGACATATAGTTCGTCCGGAATCCGGTTGAAACCGGATTGTTTATAAGTTTAAGTTTTATTTGAAGTTGATTAGATGTTCTTTATAGGGATAAGGAGATGCGGTGAATTCGTTTCTGAACTACCTTTTTTTTTGGCTGGACAAGTAGTTCGCTCGGAATTCGGCCGAAGCCGGAAATTTGGCAGAATTAAAGCAGGAAGTTTCGATCAGTATTATCAAAATAAATATGGCTTGTACAGGTATATCTGAACTTAATTTTCTCAGATGATTAGCCTGGCGAAGACTCGATCTGGCGTAGAGAAGACGTAGTTGTCTGGGTCAAATATTAGATTTTTGGGATCCCATCGAAACCTTTGGTCTTGTTACTACTGGCAGGTCGTTTTTTACCAATTATTTTTCAAAAAACTAACTGTTTTTACGAAAAATCGCGGCGCTTCGCGCCGACTCCTTTCTTTTCTAACGGTCTGGCCGACCACTTTGGGGGGACGGTTGTTGCCAACCCGTGCGTGGGCCACTGATTACAAGCCTTAGTGAGAGTCTACGAAACAATGTTGATTCCAAAACAGCTAGCCTACTGCCGTAAATTCTGTTCCTGTGTCAACAATACTGATTCAAGAAGAATCAAAGACATTGCAAGTAATATTGTCATTCAGGTTACAAATTCACCTAACGAAAACGTTTCCAATGCAGCTTGATGAAAGCACGGAGAAGATTAAAGCCAAACGCAGAAACAGGCTGACAGTAAAAAATATTGCCGTTAATGACATCGAGTCGAGATTTGACAAGATTTTAGGTACAAAGCAGCCTCAAGTGTTTTGGATATATTTCTAACAAATATCGTATTTTTTAACGTTCGGAAAAAGGGGTACGCAACCTTTTCGAACCTTGATTAGGGGTACCCGGTGCGGAAAAGGTTGGGAACCACTGGGCTAGGCAGACATGTGACGCTAACGTTGCCGTGTTCAGTGCAGGTGCCTTGGAGAGCGGCTAGAGACGCTGGCTATATTAATTTGCTCAGAGCAGCGTTGCCACTGATCGCAGAATCCTGCGATTTGTTACAGGTTTACGACTTCTCCCCAGATTCACAGCTGTTGTCACAGGAAATATCACGCATGTCAAAAGTGTCCCAAATTCTGCAATTTCAAAGCATTTTGGCCAATTTCAAGTCAACTCTTTCCGGAAAAAGGATTTTTTGCGATAGTTAGCTTCTACTGTAGGAGCAAATTGGAAGCTTGGAATCTTAAAGGACCTGTCTTACCTATAGCCTAATGCCAATGCAATCTGCGTCCGTAACATCATTACAAATAAGGTCGCATCCAGGGGGGGTTCGACCCCCCCCCCCCAAACCCACAAAATTAATCGTTTTTGTAGGCTTGAAAATCTGATCTATGTGTTGTTTGTACTTTTTGGTCCGACCCGCTGGCAACCCCCCCCCCCCCCAAATACATTCCTGGATACGGGCCTGGTTACAAATATCAATTCATTACAACATCACTCCTTAGTTCTTAAACCCGGATCCAAATTTAGGCTACTATCCTAGATTCTGAACCCTCTAACGTCACCTCACTAATCTTTCCACTTGCCACGATTCACTAGTTTACATGCGCATTACGCTCCGGACGAGTGTTCGCGTATACATTCTATTGATTTATAAAACCGGTTTTCTTAATTTTGCCGAGATCTTGCTAGAAGTTGGTGGGCCTGTGAAAAGGATTGAGTCTTTCGTAGGAACACCATGAAATGCGACAACTATATCAGGAAATGAGATACGTACTGTGTCTACAGATTCTCAAGGAGAGCCTATGAGCGGGTTCCATCCTTCTAAAATAGTAACTATTAGTTACTATTTCCGTTCCGACCTCGCGAAAGTTACTACGCTGACGCTGACCTATTAGTCCAGTAGTTACGATTTCGAACCTTTTCGAAATAGTAACTATTTGCTTACCATGCTCGGGAGCGTAGTAAGCGTGGTAACTACGGATCTCTGTAACGTGGTTGGGTGGATTACCCCGTGGAGTGATATTTTACCGAAAATTAAAAAATGCGTTCCAGCCTGGACGCCAAGGAGCCAAAATTCGTGACGTCATGCGTAGTAACTACGGTAAGTAGGGTGGAACACGCTCTATACTGACAACAAAACTCCTTATCCAGTGTGGGCTGTTAAAATATAAGGTACAAAAACTACATGTGTTCCAACGGCTTACATTACACAAAGGAAATAAAATATATATTCTATGGTGCTAACATTTTCTCCAGCGATAGTTCGGCTCTTCGTGGCAACAGTCGTCGTCAGACTGTTGCTGAACACATTTCTGATTGTTTGTCGCAAAACAGAACTGTGTGCCACAAGCTCGACCCACAACTTTAAACTCGCGGAAAATCCTTTTGTCGTTTTTGGCGGAAATTTCTGAAATGAAAAAGAAAATCCAGATAAAAGCTCGATGAATAGAAGTTTAGGCTTCCGTCCTCACCATTCTGTACTACAAGGATCCTCAGTGTTATGTCTTATCTGCCTAACAAAGTAGCTAACTCTATTATTTGGATTTTAATTCGCTGTTAAATTTGAATTCAAGACGCAAAGCCGAAAACCACCTCGACAGTTGTTTATCCAATCCACCGTCTTAATTTTAAGGCATTTTTCCGCGACAATCCCGGATTATAATCCTGGATAGCTGATTCGTCAGAGAAACAACGAATCGACAATCCCATACTGTAATCGACGATCCGACGATCTTGCTCCGTTGCAAGATTCTCGAATCGACAATCCAAGCACGAATCCGGATTGTCAGATTGTCAAAGAAAACGATTTTCCTGGATTGTCAGAGAAAACTTATTTTGGAGAATCCGGATTGCGAATCGTCAATCTGGATTGTGACGGAAAAACGCCTTTAGTTTACGTTCCCCGTCTTGTATAAACGGCAACAAAAAATGCAGCGCGAAAAAACTGCAGTGATCAAGAACGCAACTATCATTAATTTCTGAGTCACGAAAAAGCGATGACGCAGAATTTTGTCCCTCTTTTTACGATCACAATATCAGAAGGTTAAGTGATAAGAAGGTTGATCGACAACTTTTACTTATTCTTGGTCACGATCGGCAACTTGGCGGACATGCTAGTGCATTCGCATGATATTCATATTAATATAATAGAGATCTGCCCTGAATTAGTAAATAAAAAAAATAAAATATACGAGAGCTTACTGTCCACTCTTTACATACGGATGGAACGTTGTACATGGAGCTTGTTAGCAGTGGCAAATAAACATGATGACAGTTTTCAGTTGAAATCCAGAGCCCCATGGAAAACAGAAACAAAGTTCTTTAATGAATCACTCGAGGGATTACCCACTCATCGGCACCTGCCGTACATCCTTTCCCCGCACCGGACGAAATCAGAAGTGCCGGCCATAAATTAGACGATTGTGCTTCTAAACATGCTAAATTTAATGTTCTAACACATGGGAACCGGTGTCGGCTGGTGTCAGCCGTTGCCAACACCGGACAGGCACCACGGCATCGGGCACTTGCTATAAAAATCGAGAGTGGGTAACCCCTCGGAATCACTTTGTTATACGGGGGTGTGGAGTTCGCCACCAACTGAGGTAAGTGGTGCACCGATCGTTTCAGTATTCACTTCAACGGATAAATTATTACCATTTGCAGATACCATGGTCGCTCTGCAAAAATTACAATTACAAAAGAAGAGAAGAAAATAACCGAAAACACTAGGGCAAAGAGGAAAAGAGGAGATATTATGAGAGCTAAAAAAAACACACCCAAAATAACAATAAGAAAGAGCCATTCTTAGATGCCTAATTTTGCTTTGCGCGTCACAAATAAAAAATCAAACCAAAAATCTAGCATCTGAGTGAACCGAGTTCAAATTTTTGCTCAGTGCTGTCTATGTTTTTTTCGATATTGTAAATTAAAAGAACTTGAACTTGAACAGCGTGAATTGTGTTTCGGCTCGTGGTATGTCAGTCATGGACACTCTTCTTCTTCTCGCAGTGTATTCCCAGATCCTGCCACGTGGAACGAAAAACCTCGGATTTCCCCTCATTATATTTTGTCTCGTCACGGAAACAGCAAAATTTCAAATTAATCATACACAAAAGTGTGACTTTGAAATTTGTTTACTCTCGGCATGAAAAGGGCTCAATGAATGCCTTGTGAAGCATTCGCGCTCACGTTTTGGCTTTATTTCAAAGTTACAATTCTGGCCAGTATTCAAATTTTAGCCTTGGATCAAAAGCTGCGCCTTTGCGACTTGATTGCGCTTTGACAGAGGGACTACTTACTCCAAGGAAACGGTCTTTACTAGCCAAAATGTGTGTTTGTAAGTAGTGAACTGAAAGACAAAGATGCTCCTCAACCGGGATTTTAACCCAGGAGTTGCTTATGAATATTGTTAAAATGTTTGTTACTGAAAATTTTAGTTGCCCGTCACACAGTTACGAGGACACAAGACGGAGTACTAAGAACAAAAGAAACAAGACCAAAGGTTTCGATGGGATCCCTAAAAATGTAATATTTGACTCAGCCCGTCACACAGTTACGAGGACACAAGACGGAGTACTAAGAACAAAAGAAACAAGACCAAAGGTTTCGATGGGATCCCTAAAAATGTAATATTTGATCCAGACAATTGGGTCTTATCTTCGCCAGACCCAGTCTTTGCCAGGCTAATCATCTGAGAAAACCAAGTTCAGATACCTCTATAAGCCATATCTATTTTGACGATACCGACCGAAACTTCCTGCTTTACTTCTGCCAAATTTCCGGTTTCGGCCGAATTCCGAGCGAACTATTTGTCCAGCAAAGAAAGAAAGTTCAGAAATGAATCCAGCGTATCTACTTATCTCTCTATAAAGAACATCTAATCAACTTCAAATAAAACTAACTTGTAAGAAGTTTTCCGGTTTCAACACGATTCCGATATGTCCGGGTGAAAAATGATTGTCATATACGGATTCAGCGTCTCTTCTTACCCCTAAATCTGTCATCTAATCAACTTGAAATAAAACTTTTGCTTATAACAAATTTTCCGGTTTTGGCCGGATTCCGGGCGAACTAGTTTTCCGGGTAGAAAATGCTTTTCACATAAGTGTTCAGCATGTCTTTTTACCCCTAAATCGAACATCTAATCAACTTCAAATGAAACTTTTACTTTCAACAACTTTTCCGGTTTTGGCCGGATTCCGGGCGAACTAGTTGTCTAGGTAGAAAATGCTTTTTACATAAGTGTTCAACATGTCTTCTTACCCCATAATCGACTATCACATTAGCTGTTTGAAAATTTATTGTTTGCCCCTTAATTTGAACCCCCTCCTCCCCCACCCCTAAATGTAGGGCTACGGAGCCCATCTACGAACTCGACCTTACCTTTTCATCATCGTGTTCAACATGTCTTCTTATCCCATAATCGTATATCACATTAGCTGTTTAAAAATATTTTGTTTGCCCCTTAATTTGAACCCCCTCCCCCACCCATAAATGTAGGGCTACAGAGCCCATCTACGAACTCGACCTTACCTTCTCATTCCCTTCGAGATTTACTGTGCTGACAGACGGACGGACGGACAGACGGAAAACTTTTACGATGTCAGGTATCCCTCCACTTACGCTTTGTGATGCCAAAAAAGGAAAAACAGAAATATTACTTCAGACCAAGCTGACTGCGAATCATATTTGACAGTGCAAAACGGATACGTCAGCTAAATGTTATTAGAGCTATATTTCGACCCTTCTTGGCAAGGGTCCTCTTCGGGCTCAGAACCGAATTCCAACCCTTTAACGCTTTCAACCGAATGCTAACGTTCTGCGAAGACCCAAAAGCTGAAATCCTTCAACGCAAAATAATGTATGGATATAAACCCACCGTTTCCAAGTGTTATAACGACAAGCTCTGAATATCCTCGACAACAAGACAAAGTGTTCGTTCGTTTTACGCTGTAGTGTATGATGGTCGTACCAACGTTATAATTGCATGCATTTATATTATGGCGAATAAATCTGTGTTCAACTGAATTGAAAATTGACGCATTGCATTCGTTGAGTCCGATTTCAAGAAGCGTATGTCGAAGAACGTATGACCTAATTCGTCTTTTTCAATTACTGAATTAAATTTAAAGTATTCTTAAAGTATTTTTCGGATTAAAGTATTACTGGAAACGATGCTCCGAGCTGACGCGCTAAACTCACCACAATGCAAGATCGAAAACTCAAGATGTACAGGATAGCCTAGATAGAAATAACTAAAAGAAAACTATGGCAAGCTAGTAGGAATAAGCAATACTAAACGACAATAACTGAAACAGGTGCGAATTAGAAACTAGCTTTGGCGACGAGCTGCAGGCGTCAATTCGGAGTAGCATTTCCATTCGTACTTAATCCGCTACGAGCGATAGACAAGAAAAGGAGAAATTGTATGAGACGTGTTTTTAGATGGGAATTAAGCTATTAGTAATACCAAAGGGGTTACCCACTTCTAGGCACCTGCTGTAACTCTTTCCCGGCACCAACCGAAAAATGCGGCGCCGGCACCGGTGCCGACAATAAATTGGGCGATTCATCTTTCAAACGCTTATTTTGATGTTTTAACACGTGACAACTGGCGCCGGCTTGTTTCAGCCGGTGCCGGCACCGACCGGGCATCGCGGAACCGGGCACTTGCTGTACACTAGAATCGAGAGTGGGCAACCCCTCGAGTAATACTCAATAATAAATATCAATGACCGTAACACGGGAATAGAAAGTTTCAGGAAAGTTCCTGACAGATAACACAAGGATCCGCAGTTTCAACAGATAACACATATGATGCCATCTGTTGTGATTGCGCAAACTTTATGCATTGAACGTTATGCATAACAAGTAGCCTATTACCAGGGAGAGCCAACGCCGAAAAAGTATTTGCTTACTTTTCCGACATCATGATGACAAACAAAAAGTCAACAGATATTTTTTCTGCGTTTCTTGTATCCATAACGTTTTAATGCGTAACGTTTGAAAACACAACAGCTAAAATCCTAAGTGTTATCTGTTGTAAACGCGCCTCCTTGTGTTATCTGTTATGAAACTCCGCTATACGCACACAATCAGCTAAAAGCTAGTGGCGGTCCACTGGAAAATTGCGACTTCCTTGCACGTGCCATCTGTCGACATTCTGTCGAATGTCACATACCCGTCAAAATATTTCAGCAACGGAAAAGATGTTTAAACACCCGCCCTTCAGTTTTATGTAATCGGTGTTTGCCCAGACTAACGTGTACTTGTGCTACTGTTACGAATGCAAACTCCAGTTTTCGATTTCACTTGATGACGACGTCATAGACACGTACCGTCAAGGCCAGTGTCATGTGTCACAATTATTAGAGCTAGTCCTACCCAGGGATCCGAGGGATAGCCACCCCTCTTCCTTGAACGTGTCCTGCGTTTTGAGACTTCTTGCACAAGCTGCTGCAAATGATTTGCCACTGAATAGCTCTGGTTGTCAATGGCATTCTATCGATCGAAATTGTCAGTGAGTGCACCGAAATAATTAACCCCATACAAATTTACCAGCAAATGTGAGTTGTGTTGCTGCAATGCTTTCCCTCGTCTTCGTTATATCGTCATCAAGGTTAGTCCGACGTGGTTTCCGTCTATTTCTTAGGCTGCAACTATATTTGAAGCGAGGTTCTGAATACAAGGGTTTTGTGTCAAAAGCAAATGGCCCTTTGCCAAAAATACTGAGCAATACTTGATCCATTTTCGGTTTTGAAGGATAAACGGACAGCAATTATTACTATTTTTGGTAACGATTATGAAAAGTGTATGGCAGGAGTCATACTCTGGAGTCAGATTTCTGGAATCCCTCGACCCTCCTAAGCAGCTTCTATCAAGTAATTAAACAATAGTAGCCTAAAGAAACAAGATCAAAGATTTCGATGGGATCCCAAAAACTTAATATTTGATCCAGACAATTGGGTCTTGTAGATATCCACTCTTCGCCAGACTACATGAACATTTTTAATATTAAAACATATAAACAGATTAAGATCAATGGCGTTGACGAAATTGATCAAAACTTCCTGCCTTAGGCTATACTACTGTCAAATTTCTGGTTTCAGCCGGATTCCGGTCGAAGGATATGTCCAGGTAGAAAATGATTGTCATATACGGACTCAGCAGGTCTGCCTACCCCTAAATCGACTATCACATTAGCTTTTAAAACCAGATCCAGTCTTCGCCAGGCTAATCATCTGAGAAAACCAAGTTCAGATATACCTTTATAAGCCATATCTATTTTGACGATACTGATCGAAACTTCCTGCTTTACTTCCGCTTTACTTCCTGCTTTACTTCCGCCGAATTCCGAGCGAACTACTTGTCCAGCCAAGAAAAGATAGTTCAGAAACGAATTCAGCGCATCTCCTTATCCCTATAACGAACATCTAATCAACTTCAAATAAAACCTTAACTTATAGAACAAGTCCATCTACCCGTGATAGACATGGTACCGTATCGTTCTTATCATGAGCTACACTGGCAAAAAATAAAAGATATATCAACTAACAAAAGTTGGCAACCCCTCACCACCAAAGATTCTGGCAACACTTACTTACTACTCCATGTCCTCGTGATAGACGTGGTACCAAATTGTTCGTACCACATAAAGCACAGAAAACAAACTGTAGGTACACCAAGGAGAAAAAACTGCTAATCCCTCATTGCCGAAGATGATTATGGTCTAACAGCCTATTATCAGACCATGAGACCATTAGAAGTCCCCTACTTGTCTCACAATTTTAGATCGGCCTATTTTCGATTTTAGTGGGTACCCTACTACTGAAGTTGTCAACCCCTATAAACTTTCCAACTGTTATATAGCCCGCACAGTCGGCAACCATCTACTCTTTTCCATTATACCAACCCCTTCGACCGCACTAGCTCTCTCTCTCTTACGTCAGCCCCGCGCAGGGCCATACTGATCCCGCGCAGAGCTATAAAAATCTGAGACAAGGGGTAGCGAGGGTCGACAAATTTTGTATCCGGTTTTCGCCGGATTCCGGGTGAACTACTTTTCCGATGAGAGAATAACTTTCATATTCGGATTCAGCATGTCTCCTTACCCCTAAATTGACTATCTCAATAGAATTCAAAAATATTTTTTTTTGCCCTATAATTTGAAACCCCTCCCCCACCCTCAAATATAGGGCTACATAGCCCATCTTCGAACTTGACTTGTACTTTGACCCAAAGGATACTCACACCAAGTTTCACCAAAATATCTCAATCCCTTCGAGAGTTATCGTGCGTACAGACGGACGGACGGACGGACGGACAACTTTTGCGATGTCATAGGTATCCCTCCACTTACGTTTTGGGATCCCAAAAAGGGTATATGTTATTTATTTGTTCTTTTTTTTTTGTTGAATTTTGTCTTGCAAAGTTAAAATTGTATCTTGTGTGTTGTTCATTGTTCGTTCTTCTTTATTTTTTCTTTTCTTATACTCCATCAGTGACATTTTATGTAAAGATGGGTAATAAACTTATTCATTCACAAAGAAGGGAAAGAACAAGAACAACTAATTAATACTCAATAGTTCCAGATAAGCCCAGAGAATTCCAACCATTAAAGGACCCCTCTTGCTTCTGTTGCCTTTAATATCATCCCTAGCTCCCTTATCAGGGACCCATTGGTTTCCTGTAATGACTCGCCATTCAGGGGACTCGTCATTTCCTATGCTTCTATGTTGCTATGTTGCCCGAACCTCTCCTAGTTTCCAAAAATTCCGCTTGGGTCGAATCGGCGTTCTTGCTTGCCTCATTGGACGTGAGGCCAAAGAGACCCCTCCCTCAACGCGGAAGCTCTTCTCCAGCAGCCAATTCCAAATTTTGTCTATCTGGATAGTCGGGTGTTCTATCCCCGTGGGTATTTCTCGAACTATATTACGTCCGGTCAAGAGCGCATCAGAAATATCTTGCCTTATGGAATTATGAGCTTCTGAAATGCCCACCTTTTTTGGCCTAGCCGGGTTTTGTCAGTCACGTATCCCAAACTTCACCGAAATCTTCAAGGTCCGCATGCAACTCTTTCGCACATAGGGATATGAGAACCTTCTGTTGCTTTTCAGACCTATCTTCTGTTTTGAACTTCTTTGTTTTGCTCAGTTTTCCAACTTCTTACCCACGGGTCGTTCAGTTTTCAAAAATATTCTGCATCCAGCCGCCACGTGGGTGAGCAGGGCACCAGTTTCTGACACTGCCAGGTCCCTATAATATACATCTCTCAGGGACCCATACATTTCCTGTAATGCCTCGCCATTCAGGGGGCTTGTCAATAAGAGATTTCTGATGCAATGTTGACCGACCGGAAGATAGTTCGAGAAATACCCACGGTCCAATCACATCCAAGGCCAGATAGACAAAATTTGGGATTGGCTGCTGGCGCCTTGAGGGAGGAGTCTCTTTGACGCGCACGTCCAATGAGGCAAACAAGTATGCCGATTCGACCCAAGTGGGATTTTTGGAAAGTAGGCAAGGGTCGGGCAACATAGCAACATAGAAGCATAGGAAATGACAAGCCCCCTGTAAAGGAAATTTATGGGTCCCTGATCTCTAGGGATAAAAAGATACGTAGCATCCAAGGATAAAAATCGCTGAGTTTGATTTGATTGTATCACTGGAGGTTGTCACGAAAAATTGTAGTTTATTCCTATCTGTGAATATATCTGAGTCTATATATACAGAGCAGAGCGGCCAGCGAGGCTCCGGTCTCGTTCACATTTATAAACCGTCCTAAGGACAGTCAAATCCTATGTTGGTCCTCATCATTTGACGTTGCCATTTACGTCACGACAGTATTGTATTCCGACATAAGTTGTACGACAACGCATATTCCTGAAGTTTTGGCTTATTTTAGGTTAGCATAACGCAGTTTAGCTCAGCAGAAGCACCTGCTAAAGGCCTAGGCTACAGAATCTCCTGTCACGTCCCAAATACAGCGACAAGCTGCTTACCGTCTTCTGGAAATAATGAAGAAGAAAACAAACAAAATTTCAACGCGAAACGCCTCTGGCCTTTCCATGTTCGGCCGATTCTTAATCAATGTCGCAAACGGTGTTTCCAGTCACAATTTCATGATTTTATCATGCCAAATAAACGGAAAAGGTCGAACACGTCAACATTCGTCCCTTCGTTTGGAGCTTCTGCATTCGAAATTTGGCATTTGAAATTTCGAATTTTGCCATTTGTAATTTCGAGGCCCCCTTCGTAAATTTATTCTGATTTATTCATTTATAATTTTACGAAATTTATTCTGATTTATAATTTTCTTCATATAGGCCAATTTCATAGCACAATACTAACATTCGCAATCGTCAATATAATTTTTATTAATATAATTAAACAGAATTTATTTTTTCTCAACTTGAATAAACCAACCAAACTTTAATACTTATTCGTTGCGGGGGCCCTAAAACGAGTAGGACCGTAAGCGATTTCTTGCTTTGCTTTATTGGTAATTTAATTTAGCACTGATCAATTGTAACAAGTTCCATCAAAATATCTCATTCCCTTCGAAAGTTACAGACCGTACAGACGGACAGACGGACAACTTTTTGCGATGTCATAGGTATCCGTCACTAACGTTTTGGGATCCCAAAAATAAATGGATTAATACAAATGGAATTTTTCCTGCGCCATCTAGAATGCTTTTGCATTTGATGAAAAACGATCGCTCGGCACTAGATGGCTTAGAGATCCAGTGGAGCTTTGTATTCGGAAAAACTTTGATACTAGACTAGAACATTCTCTAATAGAACGTAAATTTCTGTCTCCTGATCAAAAGCTTTTGCAAGAGATGTCACGAACTACCTACTGACGTCGAAAAAGGAAGAAATAGTATTTGGCACTTTCATATTCTATGCAGCAGAGGCATCTAGGTCCTGAGAATTCAGTGCTTAGTAGTAAAATAGTTCTCGCCAGATAGAATATGAACCCCGGCAGAATTTGCCAGATAGAACAAAATAAAAAAAAATGTTTCTCACAAATGTGTTAAATGCCAAGGCCAAATCAAGGTAAGTCAGGCTTGTTAGTAAGAGTATGTGACGTAGGGGCTGTGATGGATCTCCCAAATAGTCTGACTTTTATCCTAATATACAGAATTGTGTACAGACCTACAAGTTACTGTAGAGGTAGGGTGGCCACGTGGAGCGCTCCCGCTAATTACGTGAATGTGCCCCTTGCTCGTGCTGGCCATAATAAGAGTTGCCGCTAGGGGGTCTCGACCTTCTTTGCCTTCTAACTCAGCCAAAACTACCTCTACAATTTAGATTTTTCCTTCAAAGATAGTCTACCGTGCCGTGGTTTTGTTTCAGATGGATCATGATGGAAAGGGAAACAAACAAACATGATATAGGTTGATGTCTGCTGGGTTAGCAATCTTTTGACACAAAACAAAAATGTTGTTGTTGTTTTTTGGGCATTTTAGACCTTTTTGGTGGAGCTTTCGATCCAGTCTCCAGAATCTCTTCACTTTGATCCAATCTACTTATTCAACTCTTTTTTATTCTCTTCTTTGGCTTAGAATCAATGTAAATTTGATTGGATTCCATGCCACCTGGTCCCTGATCTTGTTTCACATGTTACTTGTTAGCAGCTTGTTTGGCTCTGTTTAAAATTTCCTTGAATGTCAAAGGACACATTTCACTACACAGTGTTTCAACCAGGTTGTTTTGAGATAGTTGATCACCTAGAAACTAATTACTCTTACAAAAAATTACGTAAGGCCTTGGCTGTTTTTAGGCTGTTTTACTGGGGGGGAGGGGGGATCATTTTTTCTGAAAACCAGTCGATTTTTCGTCAAAACAGTCGTTTTTCTGAAGATCAGTACATTTTTTTTTCAAAACCGTTGTTTTTTCTTGAAAACAGTTGTTTCTTCTGCAAAACAGTCAGTAAAAATTACTAGCCAGTCCAAATCCTTGCACCCCCCAAACATTTTGGCCAGTAACGCTTCTGCTTCCATGTCCCTTCCTTGAATGACAGTCTTGACAAAATTTGTGTAACCAGTCTTTAGACCAATAAGGTAATTGGAAAGAATGGTCGGGAGCCTGATGTATCACATACACAGAAGAAACATGGCAACCTAATAGACAACATAGGATACACTGGTCAAGACAGTGTAGAATTTTGGGGACGAGAATGGATGGAAAAACTATTGTAGTAGAATGGATTAATATAATAAGTTTGATGTGTCCTTTAAAAATGCTTGTTCTTCCAAATGGTTGATTTGGATGATTAGGCAAGGTACAGAATTTTGTTTATAGATGTTTGTTGATTTGAATGCTATCTACCCATGGAAGGTAAATTTCTGAAAAGTTTCTGTGCAGAATCTACTATTGTAGTGATAGTAGGCTAGTGTTCTTAATATAAAACCAGTAGGTGTCATGGTTTTATACCATGCGAACACCTCAAAGAAGAAACAGATAATTAAGAGCAGATATTTGAAAATTGTTGTGAACATGACTTTTTAGACCTGAAATCAACATTTTTGGCAAGTATTTTGCAGTAAAAGTTGCATGGTATAGGTTTTACGGCGACCCTTTACTGTTAGACAGTGTTCAAATAAACATACCTCTACTGTAGGGTAGCCCAATCTTGTACACTATGCTAATTTGTGATAACAATTCTAAAATGCTGGGGCATCCTGGCAGGGGTGTGCATATTGCTCATATGTATGTGTATCTCTTTTTCCTAGATGGGTACAGGGTAGAACACAAACCAGTATTTCAGTTTGACTTGGCACATAGGGTGTGTAACCTATAAAACAACTGCTGTCTTGCAAAGGCAAGTGAATCTGGTGAGGCAGCTGTCTACCCGATGAAAAACATTCAAGAATTAGTTATATGGAGTTGTAAATAGCATACGGTAGTAACTGTTATCGATTCATGCTACTGTTAGCAACTGTCCAGGTCAGTTGTGATTTTGAAAGGCTGTACAGTGAAACAGATAGCAAGCTACATTTTCTTCATTTCCACTTTCTTTGCAGCTCTAGATTTACTTTGCCATAGCCACTAAGAACTTGCAAGTTTTACTGATTTATTCTAGAGCCTGATGCATCCACCCAGTATGCTGTGTTGTTGTTACGATTAAAGGGACACATACTGTTAGTACAGACACAACGTACATAGCTTTAACAGTGTTTGATTTTCACAGGAAAGTCTTAGTGATGGTCCAGAGCACAGTTTCTGGTCACTTTGTAAATGTGGTACGACTGAGATTGCAAGACAAGTTGGAGTTTTTACGGTTTGATCCCCTAGGTAAGCAGTAAATTGACTCAGTATTTTACCTTAATTTGCACTTGAGAGCAAATAAGATCCAGTGTATCTGTCTTGCTGTCTGGGTGATGATGGTAAATTGCGGTTAGTGATCTGAATCGTCCCAACAGTAGCTTACTCCCAGTTTTGACTGTGACGTGGTACGGTGAAACGGTCGCATCAAGCTAGGTATACTTCGAAAAAAATCACCTGGGAGGGTAAACAAAGGGAGGGCAGGTGAACTCTTAAGTCCGGTCTTCACCTCCCGGAACTTCCGGAATCTGGGCTTCCAGATTATTCTTTGACTTCTTCTGTAAATTGCATCTGGAATATGAACCGGTCCGAAAGTACATCAAAATAATCCGGAAAAAAGGGGCTTTTGAACTTCCAGATTTCCGGAATTTTTAAGTATCGCAGAAGAAATTCAGAAAAAATCACGGAGAATCTGGGAACCCAGATTCCGGAAGGTGAAGACTCGACTTTACCAACGCTCCAATATCGGTAGAACTGGGACCATACTTCATCTTAATTAAGTCTCTTTCAGTCCCGTCGAGGAAGGTGGTTTCCGAATTCGTTGAGACATGCTCTTGTGTCATATTTTCAGTGTTTAACACTGACATTTGACACTAGGTTGCTCTTCCTTGTATGAACCTTATCAAAAAGGAGCAGAAAATCTGTGTTATGACAGTTTTTAGTTATGTTTTCGGGAAATTATGTTTCACTATTTGATGTATTATTTCTTACGGGAAGACAACAGAAGTTCGACACTATTTAACACAAAGATGAGCATCATGAGTTATCAAAGTTCTGACAGTGTAGAACTCTTATTTCTTTTCGTTTTTACCCTGGTTAAATATCTGTTTGACCAGACAGCTCGAGGTCCCGAAAACGCGTTAACTGACGGTAAATAAGTAACCGTTTATTTCCTGAGTAGCTTCTTTAAGTTGACCCCGAGCGTCGGATCTTCGTTCGGTTTAACAACTATAAACATACGAAACATTTGGAAATAACAAAAGATTTGTGAAAAAAGATATTCGTGAGAAATACAATTAATCAATACGCCCCTCATAAAATCCAATGACAAATTGCCGCCAGACGAGCTAGTTGAACAATAACAGTCATTCGTGAGATTTTGCTATAAGTTATCTGAAGGGTGAATAAGCGATTAGGCTTTCGCTTAAAAGTCAACCAGCACTGAGCACTGAAGTCGGAAGCCAGAATTGAAAAACTTGATGAAGCTTGACAGAACATAGTTGGTTAGAGCAAAAATAGAGGAAGAGGCATTTTGGACAGTTTTAAACATAGCTAGGCCTAAGAGGAATTGAAAATAGCCAGACAAACTCGTATAAACGTACACCAAGAAGTAACGTGTCATTGTTTTCTTGACGCTAGCGCACTTAGCGGCCAGAAAAAACTAATCCGAACGGAATTTTATGAGGGGCGTATGTTATTTAACTAGGGTAAATCACAGCATAGAACTGAAGTGGTAAAGGCCTTACCAAGCTTGATAGCCCGTCTTCGCAATAAGTGTTTCCTTGGGCCAAGGGTGGTGGTCTTGACCACTCTCTGCTGGATGCTTTCCAGTCTGTCTGTCTATCTGTCTGTAGTGCCAGACATAATGTTTGGTTCGCTCTCATGTCACAAGCTAATGAATCTCGTACAGACAATTGAAGGGATTGATGCCACTGTGGCGCGGACTAAACTGAACTTATTTTACAGTCGGAAAGGAGGCAGTGTACAAAGAAAAGAAGAAAGTGAGAAGTGTAGAATAAATAGCCTATTTTATTGTAGTAAATTAAGTTTTTGTACTTTCTGCGTAAATACGAACATTGCGTCATTAAACATCCGTGACCGTGCTTCATAATACCAGGGACCCAGAAATTTCCTTACAGGGGGCCTGTCATTTCCTATGCTTCTATATTGATATGATGACCAAATCAAATCCAGTTTCCAAATCCCCGCTTGAGTCGATCGGCATTCTTGTTTGCCTCATTGGACGTGCGCGCCAAAGTGACTCCTCCCTCAAGGCGCCAGCAGCCAATCCCAAATTTTGTCTATCTGGTCTTGAACGTCATTGGACCGTGGGTATTTCTCGAACTACATTCCGTGCGCTCAAGATAGCATCAGAAATCTCTTATTGACAGGCCCCCTGTAAAGGAACTTTATGGGTCCCTGATAATACCAAAGGGTCCATGGTATGTTGTTTCAGGAACTTCTACAAACTACGACGTAAAGGACCCCTCTTGTTGCCTTTTATATTATCCCTAGCTCCCTTATGGAATTGTAAGCTTCTGAAATCCCAGGCCTTTCGCCATTGTTTCATTTTGTACCAACGACATTTTAGCGCTTTTTCAGTCGAGTCCAGTTTTGCTAGTCACGCAACGCAAACTTCGCCGAAAGCTTCAAGTTCCGCTGACAGCGCTTTAAGAGAAGCTTCAGTGTGTTGTTTTTCATTTTGGAAGACATTGTAGGCCATCAGAGTTGCGTTTTATTTGAAGTTCATAGTACAGCGGACGGTTCGTTGTCCTTTTATTCGCCAGCGGGCCGTACGCTGGGAAGGCGCGGGATGCCCGAAGTCGTTTTATTTGCCAGCGGGCCGCCCGCTGAGTGCCAGCGGACCCGCTAGTTTGTACGCTGGCTGAAGCAGGGAGTTGTTCAGCGTACCTTCTGACGTAGTCCGCCAGGAATAAAACAGCTACTTACAGTTCGCCATCCGCTTTCGCTGTACTATGAACTTCAAATAAAACGCAATCAGACCTTAAATTGCACTTCGGAGCAATCTAAGATATAATCCTGATGCGATGCTCCTACGGGTGGTGATTCTGGTAATTGGTTTCGTCTAGTCTTCGGACTTCTTTTCTAGAGGACTAGCCAGAGTCGGCAAGCGCTAACAAGAAAACCGTGGAAAGTAATAGTATTTCAGAAACGATATTTCTCAATCTATCAAATTTAATTACAAATAGCCTATAGCTAGAAAAGGTCACCCTAGAAAGATCATTTCTGGTAAGAGTTGTACTTTAAATTCCACGGCATGTCCTATAAGAAAACTAGGAGAAAATTGCTAAGCTGACCGTTCCAGCCTTCTCGAAAAAGTTGTTTTGTCACGCTCGAGCGTGGTAACTACGATCTCTGCGACGCGACTGGCGGAATTAGAGCATGGCGCGACATCCTAGAGCGCTATCCTGCGGCTGGGCAAAAATCGCAAGAGCTTGAGTGACTCGCACTCATTGTTCAGTGACTGTTGTAAATAGTAATTCTTGTTTTTTTTTTCTTTTCCTTTTCTTCTTTTTGTTGGATCCTACTCCGTTGTTAGAAATTTCGGAGCAAAGATAGTATGTTGTCTCCAGATGAGCCGTCTATTCCCCCCTCTCCCCCCCGTCGTCCGTGCGTCAGTCCGAGAGGAACACTGGGAATCAGTTTTTCCCGTATCCTGACAATTCCTCAACCCAATTTTTACACAGTTTCATTACAACATTTATTTTAGGTCATGTGAAGTGTATTTGTTGTCGTTTTTGTGCATTTCGTAAATATTTTATTCACCTCTTCTGTAGCTTTAAGCTATTTTGAATTAAATTTGATTGGATTGTTAGACTTTTTTAACGAAATCGTGATGGGTTACTTTGGGAAAGAGGCCTAAGCTGTTAGCTTTCAGAACACTTCATCATCATCTCAGTAAGCATTTCATTCAAGTTAAAAAGAAATCACAAAATATCACAAGGACCCGTCTGAAAATTAAAAAAAAATATTCAGAAAAGCAAGATCTGGGATACCTATTAAAGTTTCAGCGACCCCCTCCTAATTTTAGTATCCACCCCTTCCCCTCCCTCCCCTATAGCCCCCTCTATCATCATTGCCCCTCTTTTCGCCCCTGTTTTGTCCACCTTGGCCCCCCCAACTTCCTTCACTCTGGGCTCCGCCCCATCCACCGCCGATCTGCTGTCGGTCCTGGCTCCAACCACCTTGGACACGCCCACCGCCTCGCCCACCGTGGGGATGGTGGCCTCGTCCCTGACTTGCAGCTGGAAGAAAAGGAATTGTTAATTTAAACATTAGTAGCGAAGGGAGGGTGAGTAAAGTGTACCCGATTCATCGTCTGTTAAACCCATTCTAGGCTATATAAAACATATCATATCCTTCCATATGAACAAGAGCAAATACTTTACAAGAACCTCCGTCTACCTAACTCTGAAATAGACCATACAGAGTCGAATATACTCTACAGCTTTGTCGCAGTACAACTCCGCAGAAGAATACTAACGCCGTCTGAGACGTCCTTTACAGCTGATTGTTGTCTACCATTATGACGTCACGTCTAACTCGCTGCAGACCGGGTTCTCCACCCATGCAGGCATCCTACGATTTTTCACCTGGTATGCGCAACGGCGAAGAGGGAAGTAGACGGGTATCAACTCAAACCTCACAGCATGTACCTCTAGCTCCTCTCAGTTTTATCGGGATATTCATGGTCGCTGCATGGGACCAAAGACGGAGTTTCTATCAGATTATTTGTTCTTGATAAGAAGTCGTAAAGAGTAGTTCTGGCAAGGCTATGAAGTACTCCTTGGACTACTCTATGGCGGCTTTTTGGGTATAAACTGAAAATATGATTAATGTTAAATAGATTTGTTCTTTTATTGTACCGGGTTTTGGTCAATCGACCTTGTGTCTCCGGCTTGACCCTATGTATTATATTTTATGATGAAGTGTAAATTAAAACCTGGAACCTTGACTATGCGCATGGAAGGAACTTCAGAATCCCGGTGTCGCCGACTGTATTCAGGGGACAAGCAAAGGGACCGGACATTAGTAAGTAACAACCTGAAGGAAGTGAAAGCACGCCCACTTGTATCAGTGTTTCTGATATTTTCATGGAAGAAAAAGGTAGGCTAGGGATCATGAATACAGAGCGAGTTCAACCCCTCTACCAATAGTAACTATTAGTTACTATTTACGTTCCAGCCTCACGAAAAGTTAGTATGCTGACCGTTCCAACCTTCTCGAAATATTAACTATTTGCTTACCATTCTCGGGAGCGTAGTAACTCAGGGATCCTGACTTAAGGAAGAAGAAGAAGAAATACTGAAGAATAGGGATCCTGACTTTTCACGGCTATACGCTTAGGCCTATACTTACGTGGGGCTTTTCTGGTCTGCCAGGAGGGCATTTCAGGCGGCGGGGCTTGCTGTTCGCTGGTCCTCCCGCCACGGTCAGGTACGTTACCAATAATCACTCTGAAAAGCAAAAACCGAAGTTAGTGATCTTCTTTGAACCTGCTGTTTCGTTTCAAACCAACCTGGCCCAGTCTCTTCCGGACAACCGTTTTAAGGTTGTTAGCAAAGAAATGTCTGCATATTCTACTCTGTATGAGATTCCATAATATTTAACACAAGGCTGCGCATTTTCATCAGATAACAGACTATCTGTTAATGTTATAGAAAAACTGTGTTGTGAGCCTTTAAGTGTTGCACTTTGTTTGAATTACGCTAAGCATGGTTTGAAATGCTACTGCTAAACTGTTAGAACTTTCATAAACAGATAACACAAGGCTGCGCATTTTCATCAGATAACAGACTATCTGTTAATAGTTGCGTTCGTTGCACTCCGGTCTGGTTCTGGTGTTTAGTCACCAGTGTCCGGTTCTTTGCTTATAACGCGTTTTTTCGTTCACCAGTGAGTTGATGAAAACTTGCTAACTCCTCGCTACAGCGGGGCTCACGAGCAGGTTCTGGTTAGTCCGCACCGGTGGGCACTAACCAGACACTAACCAGAAACGGGTTTTAAGATCGGGGAGTAGTCACCGGTGAATGCAAAAACGCGTTATAAGATGCACCGGTGAGAAGTCACCGGGCAACGAACGCAGCTAATGTTATAGAAAACTGTATTATGAACTTGTTCTGAATTATGCTAAGCATGGTTTGAAATGCTACTTCTAAACTGTCAGAAGGTTCCTAACAGATAACACAAGGATGCGCAGTTTCAACAGAAAGCACTTGGGTTGTAATCTGTTGTGATTTTGAAAACGTTTATGCATTAAACATTACACATAACAAGCATTGCTAAGAAGAGCCGAAAAACCGCCGAAAAAGCATCTGCCGACTTTTCCAACATCATGACGACAAACAAAAAAGTCAGCAGCAGATGCTTTTTGGCGGTTTTTCGTGTCTTCCTAGCTTGTTATGCATAACATTTATGTGTGTGTTTTATATTATTTCGACTAAGTTTTCATGAAACTAAAACTGTTTTCATAAAAATTATGAAAACTATTTGCATGTCAGTGAATCTCTGTTGACATTTCCTATGCTACTTTTCTTAACGAAGAATTTTTAGAAAAATAAAGAAGACTGAAACTGAAAAACTGAACTGAAAACTTAAACTGAACTGAAACTTCTGACAGTGTGGAGACCTGAAGCGTCTTCTCGCCGTTCCCCGAGGACTCCTCAAGTGGAGTCCCCGCGTTTTTAGTGGAGTGTTCCTTGGAACAATCCACTATTGCGAGCGCTGTAGCAGCTTTCGGTTTCCGGTTTTCGGTTTTCACCGTATTTTGTGGAGCTCATAACTCGTGAACCAGTGCAAGTATCAAGTTAAAACTTGGTACGCTGGTGGGGACTGGGGTCTAGTTGTGCCTTTTGGGGGTCCGACCCCCCACACCCACCCGGTTCAGGGGCAAATGGGCCCAGATTGCCCAGTGAATAATGTTCATAACTTGACCAGAGTTGGACATAAGACGATGAAATTCCTTGTACATGTAGACCCTAGGGCTGGGACATTACTTTTAAAGTTGCACCTCCCCCACCCATCACGTTCATGGGCAAATGGGCCCAGTTTGCCCAGGAGTAAAGTTCGTTACCCGTGACAGGAATCAACAGGTATCAAGTTGAAACTTGGTAGGTTTGTGAGTATTGGGGTCTCTTTTTAATTTTTGCGGGTCCCAAACCCCACCCCCACTTGGTTCAGGGGCAATTTTGCCCAGATTGCCCATTTTTTAATGATTTCAACTTGAAAATAACTGGAGATAGGGCGATGAAATTCCTTTGTGCTTTTGGATCATAGGGTTGGGGATTTATATGTGGAGTTGAACCACCCCCTGGCCCCTACCCTCCCCGTTCATGGGCAAGTGGGCCCAATTTGCCCACGAGTCAAGTTTTTGGCCCGTGACTGGAATCAAACTCTAAGCTGGTATAGTCGAGGATATTTAGGTCTAGATATGCAACTGATGCCCCCCCCCCCCCACCCTCCCGTTCATGAGTAACTGGGCCCAGATTTTTCATGAGTTACGTTCGTCTATGACAGGTCTCAAGTTCAACTCTTGTATATTTGGGGAGATATATCTATGAATGAGGATTTAGGTGTATAGCTGCAAGAAATAAGACGACGCGACGTATCTTTAATGAACAGCTGGAAAATTTACGGTGTTGTCATATGATCGATGATATGCCGTTCTTAATGAATTGTGACAAAGGGGGTGTTAGGCTGCTATAATTTGGTTATTGCACTTGTTTTATTACCTTGCTAATGGAAAAGAGGTTTAAAGGGTCGGACTGGCTGGCAGGCCATTCAGATTCAGTGTTCCGATTATCTGATCTTGTGTTAGAACTCATGCTGTTCTTGCAAGATCTTCAACATTTCTTTGGATTTATACTTGCGGTTTGTTTACATTTAAAGCTTTTAAAGTGGGATGATTACAAATTAGGTTATTTCAATACTTGTTTGGTTATTGGGGATGTGAAATGTCTTGGTTTTAACGCTGTTTGAATATAAAATATGATAAACATTTTACTTTCACACTCCACGTCTGAGCGCTTGCGCACTTGTTGTTTGTCCCGGGGACTCACTCCCCGTATTCTCGCGAGTCCCAACGGACGGGGAATGCTCCGATTATCATCATAAAAAAGGACTCCCTTTCAGATTCAGAGGGGAATCAATTTTTGCTAATGTGGCTCAATGTAAAATTAATTAAGAACAATGAGAATAAACAAAACCACAAATAAAGTGGATCCAGACTAATTTCGTCAACTGCGTAATTTTTTTTCAAACAAAACCAATTTTAGAAGCATTCCCCGTGTTCTCGCTGTTTTCTGTACGTGGAGTCCGCGTGGAGTGACTCCCTCTATTCTCGCCGTTCGCTGAGGAGTCATCGGGGAACGGCGAGAATACTCCTCAGGTGGGGAAGGGTTTTTGGAACCTGTTGCACTTACCGGTTTATCGCGGACTTCGTTTTCTGGCGCACAGAGGCGCTGCTTGTTTTTTCTAAAATTGCCAAATCCTGTCGGGCTGCCAACAGATCTGACAGTCGGACCCTTGGCTCTGAATGAAGGGCAGCTCTAACAACATCATATGACGTAACGATTGCGTCGATCTTGTCTTTGACACGTGAAGACCACTGGAAGAGGAAACGAACTTGAAAGAACCATAACAAATTTCTACAACTGCACTGTCAGCAGTTAGAGATGTCTCAACTACTTTAACGGGCCTTCAAGACAACTGACTGGTGGGATGATAGTGATTCTTAAGTTCCCATCAGCGCAGGTTTCGGTACGTCTTGGGTATCGGGGCGAAGAACAGAGTGTGGATTCTGGGCGGGGTTGATGGTACTTCATTTGTAGTCATGGTTCAAGACTCTTGACGGACATTCGGAACGACAGACTAGTGAGGTGGCAGTTGATCTCCAGTATAAGGACGAATTAAAATTTTAGTTACTAGAGAAACGGCGACTGAACCTATGCATCGAGATCAGTAAAAAAGTTATTTCACACCCAATCTACAACGAGTTTCTCCCTCCCCAAATAACAACATAAAGGAAAGGCAAGAGCGAACAATCTCTACGAATGTCCCAAAATTCCAACCAGCAGCGGCCAGACATAGCAGTTATCAAAATAGTTTTATACTAAAGATTGTTGAAATTTCAATAGCCTTTGACCATTTATGTACATTTAAAGTAACTGTAATATCAACAAATTTGTGCATGACAGTGCTCACCGATTTTGGTTTTGTTACCACGAAAGTGTGAACGAATAAAGTTCTAATCCCAATATTGGACGAAACTTGTGTATAATTGATTGTGCGTATATATAAACATATTATATTTATTCTTATTTTCGTAATGACCAAAAAACAATGGTCGGCTGCGCCCGCTTCGATTTTAGAATAAATACTTGCGTTTTTGATCGAAGTATCAAACTCAAAGGTCTCCTGTTAAATACCGTTTTTGGTCGCCCGTCACAGTTTCTTTGTCCTTCAAACTCTGACCGTCAAACTTCGTGAGCTGAGCTAACAAGTTCAAAGTTTGCCAGAAACGTTGATGAAACGGCGACCCGGGCAAGGATCGCCGGAGTCGTAAGAACACTAATTAAGCAAACGGTGAATTTCGACGGCGTTTGAAAACGGCAATTAAGCAACCGGCTAAGCCAACGGCGAACAAAACTTCGATCAACAACGCAACTAATAATTGATGTTTGAATGACAGATCGAAGGGAGACTGCCGGGGTTTCTCCATGGCTCCAAAGGTTACTGTAAAAAAAAAAAAAAAATCCGCTTTCAGATAACTTAATCTGCAGCTTTTTGCATTCTAGCGTTTGAATCCTCCATCGGATTTCAACTCTCCTCCATCGGATTTCAACTCTCCGAATTCGAATTTTAACTCTCCAAATCCGGAATAAAAATCTCCGAATACGGTGGTGCGCAACTACTGGGAGAGACTTTTTATAGTCCATGCAGCTATTCGTTTCACATTTCAACTATTTCTGTACGCCTACCGTAAAACTTTGGATTGTCACATCCAACCGCTTGATGAGCGTTTCCCGCCGCATTTTATATTCTTTGAGAAGATCTTCGTAGATGCTCTGAAGGGCGAACCACTGTTTCTCTGTCATGCCAAATGTGAGGAGGGGGGTTCCCAGATTCCCCGGAGGAGCTTTGGAGACAGCTTCTCTTAACTGAAAACAAAGACAATTTTAAAGCACTAGTGGCACCATAATTTATTCGTGTTTCATATCATAATGCCATTCAAACTCAGGGGGGCACTGGTATGAAATCCTAGGGTATACACTCCTAAATAGGTCATTCTTTCTACAACCCACCCACCCCACCCCTTGACCTACGTACAAAATTTTGACTTTCTAAAATGACCCCCCCCACCCCACGTCCAAAATCTAAACTTTTCAAAATGACCCCCCCACCCCACGTCCACAATCTAAAATTTTCAAAATGACCTCCCCCACCCCGCGTCCAAAATCTGAACTTTTCGAAAACCCCTTACACAGACTCAACATGTAACATCTGGTCTATACATAGCCTACTGCCTGACAAAGGCAAGGTATCTATGCTTCCTTACCACACCAGTGATGGTGATGAACGAATTACAGACCCATCTCGACTACTAGGTTACATCAGGTTACATGCCACATGGATCTTCTATCCTTAAATCTGTAACACTCCTTAATTTATAATTGTTCGAGAAACGTCTCTATCACATTCACTTATCATAATTATTGTCCTCTTCATCACATCTTACAATCCCTCCCGATCACAGTTAAAAATTGTTCAACCAGCTTTAAAATCTCTATACTCACATGGATTTGTAAATTCATATTTCTTGCCAGTAGTTTTGTAGTGTTGGGCTAGATAGGAGAGATTCCACCCTACCCGAAGAAAACGGATATTTCTATACCCTCATCGTCGTGGATCATAACAAAGAAAATTAACATTACGAGGTATAGGACTTTCAACTTTGAGACTAAATTACCGGCCTTGGATAGCTACCGTGAGTCAGAGAGTTGTTGGAATCGTTATCTGGCTTCTTCTTGTTGAATAATACAAATTTTGCAAATTAATGGTTTTTATGGCACTTGCCCTTCGGACAAGTGCCATATAGTGATCGCAATTTTTGTCCGTCCGTCGGTCGGTCGGTCTGTCGGTCCGGGTTTTGCTAGTTCGGGCACTTCCACATAAGCTACGACGATGAAACGTGGCACGCCTATCAGGGAACCCAAATGATTTAAGTTAGAAATAGTCACTTTCCCGACCCGAACATCGTGGGGGGAGTGGAGGGAGGGGGAATCCGGAATATTTAGGAATAATAACTTTTGAACGGGTGATCGGATCTTGATGAAACTTGGTAGTTGGAGAGATCTAGTGCCCTAGACGACTCGGTTAAAATCTGGACCGGATCCGGTAACTTTGGGGGGAGCTGGAGGGGGCAGCCGGAAATCTTGGAAAATACTTGGAGTAGAGGGTTCTTGGGAAATCTTGGGAAATGCTTAGAGTGGAGGGTTCGGGATGAAACTTGGTGGGAAGAACAAGCACAAGTCCTGGATACGTGAATGGCATAAGCGGACCGGATCCGGTCAGTGTGGGAGAGTTGGGGGGGGGGGTGTCCGAATTTCTAGTGAACCCGCGAGTTCGGTACTTCCTGATGTGCTAGGACGATGAAACTTGGCAAGCATCTCAGGGACCCCAACAGATTGACTTAAGGTCGGGCTTCACTACCCAGACGCCCCAGAATCTGGGGTTCGGATTATGTGAAGATGGTCCACAACAGAAAGTAAATCAAATGTCTCTTCAAGTCCACTTTTGGGCATTTTTCAGCACTTCTGTCATTTTCTTAGATTTTACCGCCTCAGCACAATAATTTATCCAAGTCAAATGAAAACTACTTTCAAAGTCCCGCTTCTTTTCACCCAGAATCCGGGAATCTGGTAGATTTTTCTATCCGATTCCCGGACGCGTCCGGGGTGTGCGTCCGGGGTGCTTTCGAACCGTTTCAGACCTGTCTTCACTACCCATACCGGTATCGAAGAAAACGGAACCCAGAATCCGGGCGAAAAATCTGGTTAGTGAAGCCCGACCTTTAAGAATAGTCGTTTTCCCGATCCGACCATCTGGAGGGGGGGGAGTGGAGGAAGGGGAATCCGGAAAATCGAGGTATTTTTAACTTTTAACGGATGATCGGATCTTAATGAAACCTGATATTTAGATAGACTTCGTGTCTCAGATGTCTCATTTCAAATGCAGACCGGATTCGGTGATTTTCGGGGGAGTTGGAGGGGATAACCGGTAATATTGGGAAACGCTTATAGAGAGGAGGGATCGGGATAAAACTTGGTCGGAAGAACAATTATAAGTCCTAGATACGTCATTAACATAACCGGACCGGATCCGGGCACTGTGCGGGAGTTGGGTGGACAAGATTTCTGGCAATCCCGCGAGTTCGGTACTTCCTGATGTACTAGGACGATCAGAGGACGATGAAAATTGGCAGGCATACCAGGGACCCGACCAAACTAATGTGGAAACAGTCAGTTTCCCGATCCGACTATCTGGGGGGGTGGAGGGCTGGGAAATCCGGAAAGTTTAGTGGTGTGTAAGTTTCGGACGGGTCGTCGTATTGGACTAAAACTTAGTAAACGAATAAATGACATACCGCTGATGTCCCATTTCAAGTCCGGACCGGATTCGACAGCTATGGAGGAGTTGGGGGGTGGGAGACCAGAACTCTCGAGAAACGGTTAGAATAGCGGGATCGGAGTGAAACTTGCTTGGAAGAACAAGCATCTGGTCCAGATAAATCTTATATACAATGGGATTGTATCTGGACACTGGGGGGGGGGGGGGGAGACGGGGAATTTCCCGGAATTCCGATAATGCCGGTTTTCGGTTTTCACCATATTTTGTGGAGCTCGTTACTCGTGAACCAGTGGAAGTATCAAGTTCAAACTTGGCACACTCGCGGGTGTTGGGGTCTAGTTGTGCTTTTTGGGAGTCTCGACACCCACCACACCCACCCGGTTCAGGGGAAAATGGGCCCAGATTGCCAGGGAATAATGTTCATAACTTGTTCCTTGTACTGTGCTTGTTCCTTGTTCTGTGAAATTACTTTCAACGTTCTACATCCCCCAGCCAACCCGTTCAAGGGCAACTGGGCCCAGGAGTAAAGTTCGTTACCCGTGACAGGAATGAAACGGCACCAAGTTGAAACTTGGTGGGTTTGTGAGCATTGGGTTCTCTGTTTGCTTTTTGCAGGCCCTAAACCCCACCCCCACTTGCTACTACAGGGGAAAGTGGGCCCAGTTTGCCCATGAGTAAAGTTTTTGACCCGTGACTGGAATCAAACTCTAAGTTGGTATTATGGAGAATATATAGGTCTAGATATGCAATTTGATTGGTCGCGACCCCCCACCCACCCTCCTGTTCATGGGTAGCTGGGCCTAGATTTTCGGTGAATAAGTTCGTTTTTGACATTTCTCAGCTCAACTCTTGTGTACTTGTAGATATAAATGTGTATAGATGCGACTTTTGGTGTAATAGCAACAAATAAGACCACGCGGCATACTTTAATTCTCAATCGTGAGTCGGAAACTGGACGGTTTTATCATATGATCGATGATATGCCGATCTTGATGAAGTTGGACAAGGGGAGTATCAGGAAATAAAACGATGTGGTTTTATTACACTTGTTATTGCCTTGCTAATGGAAAAGAGGGTTAAAGTGTCGGACTGGCTCAGTATTGAAACATACACCGTTCTTGCAAGATTTCGAAGATCTTCTTTGGATTTCTAAATGCTGTTTGTTTAAACTTTTAAACTGGGATGATTTCAAATTAGGTTAAGTGAAGTGTCCTAGTTCTAACGCTTTTTGTATATAACATCTGATAAACATCCCGATCAGTCTGGTTAAATTTCATTTTGTTATTTATTTTTTTAATCGGGTATATATTGGACAGTGACAACACGGTAACAACCATGAGATGTTAAATGCTTCTTAACATAGCTTGCTCCGTCGTAATCAGCGATTGAATAGTCGTCTTGCTCGTTTAAACGAAAATGTTGGAAAATGTTGGTATGAAATTCTTTTTTTTCTTGTAGGAAATTCTTGTTTTTGAGTGAAATTTGACACCCCACCCCCAAAACAGGTATGAAAATAATAATAAACATAACATTTTAGACACCCCACCTTGCTATGAAAAGTGCCTTTTGGAGCACTAAAGGACCCACCCCCACCCAGCCCGATACCCTGGAATTTAAGACCAGTGCCCCCCTGTTCAAACTCGAAACTCCACGAACCGCATGTCTGCTAATCAGTGTTGGGACAAGTGCTTCAAATATTAAGTATCAAGCGCTCCAAAGTTTTGTGCTCAAGTATCAAGTATTAAGTACCAGACAACACTGTACTTGAGAAGTACTTTAAGCACTGCACGTTTCAAGTGGGTGTCTGCTACCCCCCCCTCGGTACCAAAACCGAAGCGAGAGAGGGGAGCGGCCAAGGAGCCACCGTCACACGTTTACACTTAACTTGCGTGTCTAGGGAATTTTCCTAATTTCCTAAATAATTTACATTCGTATGGGGGAGGGGGGGGGGTATGCCCTCATTTTCCGCCTAGACCCGTTTCCAGTACTGCACGCCGAGAGAACGTGTCTTTGCTATATGGAGCTCCCAACATCTAGTAATATGCTTACCAAGGGTCCAGTGCACTGCACAACCTGCCAGTTCTATCCGTTTTTATGGCACTTGCAGCTTCGCTCAAGTGCCATATACCGATCACTTTTCGGTCTGTCGGTCTGTCGGTCGGTCGGTCTGTCAGGCCACTCATCTCGAGTTACGGTACTTCCAGATGAGCTAGGACGATGAAACTTGGCAGGCATATCAGGGACCCGACCAAACTAATATGGAAATAGTCACTTCCCCGATCCGACCACCGTGGGGGGAGTGGAGGGATGGGGAATCCGGAATATTGACGTATTTATAACTTTTGAACGGGGAATCGGATCTTAATGAAACTTGACGTTTGGAAAGATCTCATGTCTCAGATGTCATATTTCAAGTCCGGAATGGATCCGGTGACTTTGGGAGGAGTTGGAGGGGGGGAGTCGGAAATCATGTGACATATTCAGAGTGGACGGATCGGGATGAAACTTGGTGGGAAGAACAAGCACAAGCCCTAGATACATAGTTGACAAGACCGGACCGGATCCGAGCACTGTGGGGGGAGTTGGAGGGAGGGTTCCGGAATTCCGGTGATCCCGACTTAAGATACTTACAAATGTGTTGGGACGATGGAACTTGGCAGGCATATCAGAGACCCGACCAAACTAATTTGGAAATAGTCATTTCCCCGATCCGACCACCGTGGGGGGAGTGGAGGGATGGGGAATCCGGAATATTGACGTATTTATAACTTTTGAACGGGGAATCGGATCTTAATGAAACTTGATGTTTGGAAAGACCTTGTGTCTCAGATGTCACATTTCAAGTCCGGAATGGATCCGGTGACTTTGGGGGGAGTTGGAAATCATGTGACATACTCAGAGTGGACGGATCGGGATGAAACTTGGTGGGACGAACAAGCACAAGCCCTAGATACATCGTTGACAAGACCGGACCGGATCCGAGCACTGTGGGGGGAGTAGGAGGGAGGGTTCCGGAATTCCGGTGATCCCGACTTAAGATACTTACACATGTGTTGGGACGATGGAACTTGGCAGGCATATTAGGGACCCGACCGAACTAACTTGGAAAGAGTCATTTCCTCGATCCGACCACCGGGGGGTGTGGAGGGAGGGGGAATCCGGAATGTTGACGTATTTACAACTTTTGAACGGGGAACCGGATCTTAATGAAACTTGATATTTGGAAAGATCTCGTGTCTCAGACGTCACACTTTAAGTTCGGGATGGATCCGGTGACTTGGGGGAGTTGGGGGGGGGGGGAATCGTTTGACATGTTCAGAGTGGACGGATCGGGATGAAACTTTGGCGGAAGAATAAGCACAAGCCCTAAATACATAATTGACAAGACCGGACCGGATCCGAGTACTGTAGGGGAGTTGGAGGGAGGGTTCCGGAATTCCGGTGATCCTGACAAGACTCTTAGACATGTGCTAGGACGATGAAACTTGGCAGGCATATCAGGGACTTAACAATTTTCACTTAAGAACAGTCGGATTTTGCTTACAAATGATCACAGCAAACACACGCATTGGCGAATTCCTACTTTCATCATTTTACCAAGCCTTGCAAGTGCCATATGAGCTTACAGCTCTTGTTTGTGAAGGTTTATATTTGTTTTATAAATGCTGCCAAAGAAGCGTTTCAATGCGCAAACCGATACGATCCAAGCGGAATGTACTTGAAAATTTACTGGTACTTGAGGCTGCTTCAAGTACCCAGTTATTTTACTTAGGTATGGCTGGGTATGTTCTACTGATGAGTCGGGTCGTTGCCGGAACAACTCTCAGCTGACTTACACATATATTATGCTAACAATGCATGGAAGATGCGAGTTATTTTCAAAATCCAGGTCGTAGATGGGAAGCCGATCAGGTGGTTTGACTTGAGGCATTTTTCCGTGACAATCCGGATTGACGAATCGTCAATGACGATTCACAATCCGGATTATCCAAAATGCGTTTTCTCCGATAATCCAAATTACGAAAAAATCGTTTTCTCAGACAATCCGGATTCGTTCTTGGATCGTCGATTCGCTCGCAACGGAGTGGGACTGAGGATTCTAGATCATCAGTTTGTCGTTTGTAATACGAGATAGACGATTTGCTGTTTCTCCGATGAATCGGTTATCAGGGTCATAATCCGGGATTGTCGCGGAAAACGCCTTTACTATAAACGGAAATGAATTTTACCTTTGGTTCCACTTTGCCGAAGAGCTGACTTGCTGTGACGTTTGCTGGTGGTTTCGACAGGCCGAGTCCTTGAAGCAAAACTCGGAGATTCTTCGCCGTGTCAGATTCAACCTAACAAGAAACAGGGGCTATCATTCTTTACGTTCCTTAAAGGACCCCTCTTGCTTATTCTGCATTTTATCAATCAATCAATGTATTTATTTCGTGACATTACACATCACATATTACACTATAACATGACTATTCTTCTAAATATATAAAATCATTTCATCCATTCGGTGGCTCGGGGCAAAAGCACAGTCGACGGAAAAGGCGGTAGAAATGGCCGGAACGGCACTCTGCATTCTCGCGAATTGCTTTTAAAAGTGGGTTTTCGGAGACTTCTAACCTTGCAACAAAACTATAACTATCGCTTTCCGTCTCATAAAATCAAAAGATTCTATTTAACATTTTTATATTATCCCTAGATCCCTTGTGGGATTATAAGCTTCTAAAACCCCTGCCTTTTGCCATTGTTTCGCTTTATACCTTTTTAGCGTTTTTGGCCAGCCGAGTTTTGCGAGTCTTGCAACGCAAACATCACCGAAAGCTTCAAGGTCCGCCGAAACTCTTTCCAGATGAGGACACGAGGCGCTTCAAAGTGCTGTTTTTATTTTGGAAGACATGATAGACATCAGTCCCATAGGACAGGCCAGTGCTTTCTGGGGTGGCCCTTATGTGGTATGTAATATTATCCGTTTAATCAGGACTATCTTCTGTTTCGGACTTCTTTTCTTGTTCTTGGTTTTCCACTTTTTAACCACGGCGCCTTCAGTTTTCGAGATTTGAGATTGAGATTGCTTTATTTGTAAAAAATAAAAACATCAATAGATGAATTCCGGAACTGCCAACATGCCAAAGCCTCTAAACGGCCAGTTCAGGAACTCAAAATAATTAATAATTCTCCAATTAAGAAAAATATTTTGCGTCCAGCCGCCGCGTCGCAGAGCCGGAAGGCTGGATAAATTCGACACGCGCTAACGAGAAAATCGCTTACTTCACGAGGAGAGTAATGATATTTTCGAAAAACAATATTTCTGATCCGTTCCGTCGTGGAAAGAAAAAAGAAAACAGCGAAATGTTGTAAAAAAGAAAATAGCAAACGTTAAAGTTTAACCGAAAAGGACTGGGATAGGACAATCTAGTTACCCATCACTTATTCACTTAAATTGGCTTGAAGACCCGCTGAAAATGCGTTATTTGGTTGTTCCGCTATTCAGGATCAATCAATTTTCAAATAGTGGAATTTCCGTGTGATTTGTGGTACCTCTAATTTTTTGTATGCCTTATAAGAAAGATTTATGACTTTTTTTTGTTCAGGCACTAAGCAATCTTCACCAATATCGCACTGCCCACTGAAACGCCTTGTTTGTGTTTAGATAAAATTTCCAGCGTCATAGTAGAATTTTCGCTGTGTGGACGGCCGCAGATATTCTGAACGCCATAACTAGAGCAGATAGTGGAAAACAAAAAATCCCTTTGCATAACCCAAATAATTCAGTGTATTCAACTAAATGACACAAAAATAAGTTGGCTTTTCAGTTAAACTTTAAAGGAGTATCCAACAGCTTCCCTCAAAAGATGACAAGAATCGAACAGTTTGAGTTAAAATGATGATGATGAAATTTTACTAATGCACTAGAGAAGAAAAGACAAATAGCGCAGTACAAAAGAAGAAAGGATTTCCGTCTTCCCAGACGGAAAGTGGAAAAATGGTCAAAGGCAGAAATGTGGACGTCCTGGGAAACAGATGATAGCTTAGCACAAGGGTCAGATGGTAAAAAGTTTGCAGTTATGCGGGGATTCCTGTAACGACAGGGAATGTATAAAAGAAATTTACAATAGGCTATCTGAAATAGAAAGTCCCAATACGTTTTAAATCCTTTTGTCTAAGAATACCAAAATTTCCGGAAAGGTTGCAAACAGAGTGAGAACAAAAGCTATTATACAAGCTACCAAGGAATGCACAACCAAAAACAAAAGTGATGCGTCAGAGCGGTATGGTGGCTTTCGGGGGCCATTAACCGACACTTTGGCGTTCAGTTTTCTTAAAGGTTATCCGAATAGGGCTGAGATACAACAGTCTGGTTGCCCATCATATTTTTACTTAATTAGGCTCGAAGAACCGACAAAAACGCGTTACTTCGTTGCTTTGTTATCCGCGATTGTTGAATTTTAGCTGACGTACATATTCTACGGTTTTTGCTGTACCTCTATACGAACGTACCTCTATGTTTGAAATGTTCGGCAACTACAGCGGCAAACAATTGCGTCAATTGCCGATATAAATAACAGATCATGGCGGATTTGCATTCTTCAAGCCATGAATATGAAAGCAACATGGAAAGGGAAAGTGACCAGGAAGAACTTGGCCAGTTGAAAGCTCGAACTTGCTTATCAACTTGGTGGACCGCTGGCCAAATTCTCTGTTGACTGGGTCCTTCCACAAAGGAAACCTGTTCGGGGTAGCACGGAAGAGAGGGCTTTCTTCAGACGTGGTTTTGCAGTCTGGAATCGAGTGTTTCATTATCTTCACTTTATTGGCCATTGGAAAGCACGCTTTTGCAGATATTCAAAATTTCCCGCGCCTTAGCCGTAAAATTATTTGGCGTGCAACCAGCGGAGATTAACTCCGCCTGCATACATGCAGCCAGTCCCAAGCCTGGATAAAGGAGGAGGGTGAGCAGAAACTTTGCAAGTTTCTCTCAGAAGCGTCCGCGCTGAAAACATCCTGCAATTGAAACATCCCCGAAATAGTTTGCTTGTTTTCCGAAGCTTTGTTGAACGAAGCTCTCTGATAAATGACGACGAACATGGACCACCCCCGGACACGATTTCAAACGAAAACGAAAATGGACCGCCCCCGGACACGATTTATGAAAGCAAACGTACCCCTGAAAATCGGATTTTGGAACGTCAGAACCATGTCACAACTCTCAAAAACTGAACAGGTGTTAAAAGAAATGTCACGTTACCGGCTTGATTTGTTGGCAGTCTCAGAATCGCGATGGACAGGCACTGGCTTAGAGAGACTGAATGCCCTCGGCCAAACAATCATCTATAGTGGACCCGAAAAAAGAAGGGAAGCAGGCGTAGCTCTTCTGCTATCCAAGCAAGCGTCCAATGCACTTCTGACATGGAAACCGGTAAACGAGAGAATTCTTTGGGCTCGCTTTGTTGGGGCCCACGCCAAACTCTCTGTGGTAGTCTGCTATGCCCCAACCAATGAAGCAGACGACAGCACCAAGGAAGAATTCTACAACACTCTCCAGGCCATAGCCAAAGACATCCCACGGCACGACGTTACCTGTTTCGTCGGTGATTTCAACGCAAAAGTCGGGTCCGACAGGTCTTACTGTCCGGAAGTTCTGGGCCCGTATGGACTCAGTGACCTAAACGAAAATGGTGCCCTGCTTGTGGATTTTGCGCTGACGAACGACCTGATTGTTGGAGGGACCCAGTTTCCTCACAAGCGGATTCATATGCACACGTGGAACTCCCCGGATGGTAAAACTCACAACCAAATAGACCATTTCCTTATAAGCCGGAAGTTCAGATCAAGCCTAAGCGATGTCAGGACTTTCAGAGGAGCCGACGTATACAGTGACCATGCACTTGTGGTAGCCAAAGTGGTCTTGAAGTTGAAGTCGAAGCCTCGCAAGACCGAAAATCAACGGCCTTACAACTCGGAGAAGCTGTCTGAAATCCCGACAAAAGCCGAATTTCGCCTAGGCCTCAGAAACAGGTTCGAAGCTCTCGATCTCAACCTAGGTGAGGCAGGAGAGTCGCTGTGGACCTCTATTAAGGACACCTTCGAACGCACGGCCTCCGAAGTACTCGGTCGAAAACCTTGTGCGAAAGATCAGTGGATCTCCCCCCGGACTTGGGATCTCTTCGAGGAACGTCGCCAACTAAAAAAGGATCTTCTGTCGAAAGGCACCGAAACCTCCGACATCACGAAGAACCACCTGTACCAGGCCAAGGACAAGGAGGTGAAAAAGAGCGCAAGGTCAGACAGGCGGACCCACACAGACAACAAAGCCCAATTGGCTGAAGAGGCTGCAAAGAGAGGCGACTCCAGGACGGTGTACAGACTCACAAACGAAATAATTGGCAAAAAGAAGAACTCCAACAGCGCCATCAAGGACGAACAGGGCAATTTGGTGTCCGAACCTGAAGCTGTCGCCGAAGTCTGGGTACAGCACTTCGAAAGAATCCTGAATCGACCCAGCCCTGCCGATCCCCCTGCTATACCCGAAACTCCATTCCTAACCCTACAAATAAGCGAAGACCCCCCATCAGCTGAAGAGGTCAAAGCAGCATCGCAAAAACTGAAGAATGGAAAAGCGACAGGAGGCGATTTCATTTCCGCCGAGATGATAAAGACTTCGTTGACCGACTGCATGGGTATTTGGCTTCTTCTTTTCGCAACAATATGGACGACGGCAAGAGTACCAGTGGACTGGACGAAGAGCACCCTCATCAAACTCTTCAAAAAGGGTGATGCCATGAAATGCGACAACTACAGAGGCATAAGTCTGATGTCCATTCCGGGAAAACTCTTCGCTCATGTCATACTGAGACGCATCCAAACAGCGATCGATGAGCACCTACGAGAAGAACAGCATGGTTTCCGACCCAAAAGGTCATGTGCTGACCTAGTATACGTCCTGCGCATGATCATAGAGGAGTCCAACGAATGGAACCATAAGATCTACATGGCTTTCATCGACTTCGAGAAAGCTTTCGACTCCATAGACCGCAATACGTTATGGAAGATCCTCGGCTTCTACGGAATCCCACCGAAACTTGTGGCGCTCATCATGGCCCTATACGAGAACACGGAGTGCTGCGTACGACTAGAAGACGGCAACACAAGATACTTTCGCATAATGTCAGGAGTCAAGCAAGGGTGTGTTCTTTCCCCATTCCTCTTCGTTCTTGTCATGGACTTCATCCTACGGGACTGCACTGGCTACGGAATCGAGCTTTCCAACAACCGACGCCTCGCTGACCTTGATTTCGCCGATGACGTTGGACTCCTGGAATCCAGTAAGACAAGGCTACAGGAGTTGATGAACACAATTGAAGAGAAAGCCAGCCAGTTGGGTCTCCGGATTAACTCCGACAAAACGAAGAGCATGGCAACCAGCGACTCCCCTTTAAATCTGAGATGTGCGGGAAAGGACATCGAGCAAGTCCTGGAATTCAGATACTTAGGAAGCACCGTGGAAAAGGACGGCTCAAACGCCAGAGAAATTCAACTTCGCATTGGCCAAGCAAGCGGAGCCTTCAACCGCTTGAGACCCGTCTGGAGATCCAGGAAATACTCCACAAAGCTGAAGCTGCGCCTGCTGAACAGTAATGTCCTGTCCATTCTGCTGTGTCACAGTGAATGTTGGAAGCTCAACATGCAGCAGGAGAAGAGGATTCTTGCCTTCGAGACGAATTGTCTCCGGAGAATCCTCAACATAACTTGGCAGCAGCGAGTATCAAACCAGGAGGTACGCCGTCTCACTGGCCAGCCGCTGATAACAGACGTTATCCGAAAAAGAAGATGGCGATACTTGGGCCACGTCCTTCGCATGGACGAATCCAGGTTGCCAAACAACATCTTCCATTGGCAACCAAAAGGAAGACGTCGAAGGGGACGACCGAGAAATACGATCCGTCGCACCTACCAGAGGGACCTTGCAAACGTCCACGCAAGTCTGCAACCTGAGTGGGAAGATGTCCTGGCGGCAGCCCACCAGAGGGAAGACTGGCGCCTATTCGTGGATGCCCTGGGTGCCTCTGGTGGCACAGGAGGATCTAAGGTCTAAGGTAAGGGTCAGCGGAGATTCTCAACGTCACTACTAGACTACGCGACGTAAAAAATAAAAATCCCTCACGGGAGTCAAGATAATTCAGTGTATTCAAATCAAAGGTATAAAAACAAGTTGGCTTTGCAGTTAAACTTTAACTAAATACGTTTTACAGATGGTTGTAAAAATAATTGAAAACAGTTGAAAAGTGGAGCTAGACCCTGTCACGGTTCTTAACATTTACTTAAAGCGAAACGTTACGCGTTTATTTTAGCTTCACATGATCTATTGTGTGAGTATTCGCTCAAAGCTACACTCATTTATGGCCCCAAAACTACGGTACAAAACGGCCCAAAAATGACAAAACCATCATGAAAAATACTATGCTAACCTTGCAACTTACTAACGACAGCCCCCGGAAAACTACTCCCCAAACTATAACGTAGTAGCTAATATCCCACTTAGCTGTGATGTCGGCTGGCAAAAAAAAGAAAACCAGACAAACTTACAATTTCTATCTGCATTCCCTTGTCTGCCGGCTTTTCTGCCACGATCATGATGGCCGCTTGCAGCTCAGATGATAGGAAGTAAAGAACCAGCAGCTTGGCATCCCGATTCTGAAGAGTTTCTTTTAGTGGCTTTGATGTCAGAAGGGAATATGGGCATTCTGAAAAAAAAACACATTTCTCACTTTCTCACTTTTTTTGAAGCGTAGACCTGTGTGAAATATTTCAAAACACGCTGAGATCCATGTTTTTTTATGGCCCTCGTAGCCGTCGGCTCAAGTGCCATATAGCAATCGTCATGTCTGTCCGTGGGTCTGTCTCTCGGTCACGGTTTTGCTAGTTCAGGCACTTCCAAGTAAGCTAGGACGATGAAACTTGGCAAGCACATAAAGGCACCAGGGGATGGGGAGAGGGGCGGGGATGCAGTACTGTAGGACAATGACACTTTTCAATGAATCCTTCAGGAACCGGATTCGTGTTGGGGTAGAGAGTGAGGGGGGGGGTGTAGGACGATGAAACTTTTCAAAGAATCCTTCTTTCCCCGGATTCGTGTGGGGGGTAGAGAGAGGGACAACGCGGGATCTTGCGACCCGCGGGTGATCTGATTCGAATGAAACTTGATGGGTGGGTCCGAACCGCATCCGATCACGGTGGGGAGTTGGAGAGGGCCAGAAATTTTGTGACATGCCTAGGGCGTAGGTGCTAAACGGCTGCTTTCCTAATATTCCTGTGCAAACCATATTTGGGTCATTCAGCGAGAATGTGACAGATAGCTCTGGGATATCACTACAATTTTCAGAGGTGCAATAAACAGTTTAGTTTTTTTCCAGAAATCCTAACCCCTTCATTTCAGCTTTTAGCAAAATGTAACTTGGCTAAGAGAGCTCAGATGACAGAAATAATGAATAGCCATTTAAAAATATCTGGGAGAACACCATGTAAAAACAATAAACATAATCTTACTTACGCAGTTCCCGAAGAAGTGATGAAAGCTCAATCAAGAATGAACCCACTTCAAGCTCTGACTGGACTGGATGGACTATTTCTTCTGTCTTTGCGAACTTCGCCAACCTTTCTGAAAGCTGGTTGACTGCTCTGGTGAAGTGGGGATCAAAGATGTTGCCATTTAATAGTTTTTCAAGATCAGCTTCGGAGAAGTTGTCCTGTACCCTGTAAAGATACTGAAACTGAGCGTCTTGCAATTGTTCTCTCTCAACAAACAAAATAGCTTAAAATTAACCGAATATGGCTGACATCAGACGGTCTAGATACACATCACTTATTCACTAAAATAGACTTGAAAACCCGGTAAAAATGCATTACTCTGTTTGTCCGCTATCAACAGATAATCGATTTCATCGAATAAACTTACTCTTTCGTATTTTTGGTACCTCAATGTGCCTGTTCCTCAATGCTTGAAATATTTACCAGCTAAAAAGATGAGCCATTGCCAAGGAATAAACTAAAAATCTCAGATTCCTTGCAAAAGTATCTTAACATCATTTTCCTACTTTCTTCAACCGTGACTATTCGGACATAGGTAGCATCTTTAATCCTGGAAATGCACTTTTATTTTGGAAGTCAAATTCTCCATGTCTGGACGAATTTTGGGTTTTCCTGCAAGCAGCATACATTCTGAACGTTATCACTAGAACCTCAGGCAAAAAAAATACAAAATCCCTTAAAGGGGTAAAATATTTCAATGTATTAGTACATCAGATGTAAAAATAAGCTGCCTTTTTAGTTAAACTATTAAGTGTTGTCTCTAACCATGGGTGTGTTCCACTTATGTTTCACTCTGAATCTGAACTTCAGGGATTTGTGGTAGACTGGCACCAATGATCTGACATAACTCAATTTGACTATTTTCTTGGAAATTTGTAACTGAATCCCATACCGCCTCGTTCTAATCAGGAACACAATCCTTGGTTGTCAATTAGTTGCTGAAAGTGTCAGATTATAATCTCTCCGCTTGGTTGGTCTGCTGGTTGTGCGGATGGTCACAATATTGGTTGGAGGTGTTGACAAATTTGGTTATATAGAGGAGAGGGGGGCTGGTCCATCACAGGGGCAAGTCCGGACATCAGCTCTGCTAACCTGGCGATTGAAATTTAAATTGCACAAAACTGCTTTTCAGAGCTGTTACACATATGCACTTCTTTTGTGAAAGATCTTGGCAGTTACACTCTTTCAATCATGGCAAACGGTAATCAGTGTAACTCGTTTTGCACAAAAGTATGTCTATGTCATGTGGTTGGTACCTCATTTTGATATTTCTAAAACCGCTTACATTGTTGCTGATTTTATGTGACATTAGCTCAACATGTCGAGAAAGAATTTCTGAAATTGATACAACAGTTTGAGAGTTACAAATTTATTTATAGGCTAGTATATGAAAACAACAACAGGGGCAGCTCCGGACAAAAACACTTGAAGCAGGTTTGGACAGCAAAGAAATAGAAGGTGAAGGAAAATGAAAGGAGAAAGAGAGCAAAAGAAATTTTTACAACCCATTCCAGAAGAAAATTAGCCAGATTCTGGCACAGAGATAGCAGTGTACAGGATGACAATAGCAGATATAAATAAAGTTACAGTATACAGCAGAAGTATGCTTATGTGAACCAGATGTGAACGTCTGGTAAATGTGAACGATCGCCGAAGAAAAACTAAAATTCAAACCAGACATTTTTTCCCATAAATATTGAATAATAACCATTCACGCTATTTGCAATTTTTGAATATTTTGCTATTCATTGCAGAAAGTGATAAAACTGTGAGATGTTTTCCTTCGTTATATTTGAAAATTTTGCCACACAGAACGCAAATTCTACTGAGAACATGGCGGTCCAAACCTCCAGATGCATTCAAAAGAGGAAGATTTTTTTAAAATTCAAAATAAAAGAAAATCAATTGAATTTCTACTTCAAGTTTACGCTAGCATAACCTAAAATACTTGGCTGATATTAAGTTTGTAATTTTTCTTTTCCATTTTACTTTTTTATATGCAACTGACTGAAAAAACAAGGTAGCCTAGCGTAACAGTTAAAAGTGTTCACATAAGCACACTTCGACTTTACATATCTAAGTAGTTCCAAAACTGAATACAAATGAGACTGAACTGAGCGAGCTGAGGCAACAAATGTCAAAAGCGAATGTAGCCTAGGAAAAATGCCATAACTCATAAGAACAACTAAGACAGCACAAAAACCCTTTTAAGAGAAAAACCCAACTTACTTCAATTCTCTAAAGCAATCAATAATGTCTTGTTCCATTTAAAATACCAAACAATTTTACAAAACAATATCAAACAACTGGGAGTTAGCAACTCCTTTTTCGGGCTCCCGGTTCCTAAATCTTTTCATCCTGTGGGCAGTTGGCTGCAGTTGGGTCTGCATTTGTAGCAACAGAGGCATCTAGTGGTTATAACAGGAAACCTGCAAGGCTCGACTGCGCAAGGATGGCGCTGGCTGAGAAAAAGTAGTAAAATTTTGAATTTTCACGCGTTACAGCAAAAACCGCTGGAAACCGGGTATCGGCAATCAACTATTCATTCCGTCCAAAGAGCCGGCCAAGCCGTGAGTAAGCAAGTAAGTAGTGATGGCTGGGTACTAGAAACCAAATTAAGTAATGACCATAACATTGAACAGAAAACCGCAAGCGGAAGTTTCCGTTTCCAAATTCAAGCGAATATTTCAGTGTTACCTGAACTTAATGCTTTCCTATATTATACGTGCTACCCTGCCCTAGCCAAGCAAACACCACCCTTGAACATAATATACAAACCCTTGGAGAGCTATCGTCGTAACAGTATTTGGACTACGTCTCTGGCCTAACGTGTCTGGTTAAGGGGCTGATGAGCGATAAGTAACATGTTTACGCGATAAGGCGAAAACCTTAAGGCTACAAGACCCGATTGTCTGGGTGAACAAGTCCAACAAATATTCCCCTTTGAGATCCCACCGAGGCTTTTGTCTTATTTGACAGTGGAAAACAGATACGTCAGCTAAATTTTATTAGAGCTGTATTTCGGCCCTTCTTGGCAAGGGTCCTCTTCAGGCTCAAAACCGCTGAAGTTGGACAAACAACCTTGTGGACAAACTTGTTTGTCCAAAAGCAAGCAGACAAACAGGTTTGTCCACAAGTTCGTTTTTCCAACTTGAGCGGTTTTGCGCCAAGTTTGTCCACAAGTTCATTTTTCCAACTTTAGCGGTTTTGAGCCAAGTTTGTCCACAAGTTCGTTTTCCCAACTTGAGCGGTTTTGAGCCTGAAGAGGACCCTTGCCAAGAAGGGCCGTTATATAGCCCTAATAAAATTTAGCTGACGTATCCGTTTCGCACTGTCAAATATGATTCGCAGTCAGCTAGGGCTGAAGGAATATTTAACTTTTGTCTTGTTTGTGTAATGACCATAGACCAAGTGTCGGCTATGATCGCTTTCGGTTTGAGGATAAAACACTGTTGGAAACGTACAAAGAGATAGCAATTGTGCAAGCAGGATGTTAAGAAGCAACTATGGATTTGTTCTGCAATGAGAGAAAAGAGGCAGAATTTGACCCAAGAAGTCGAATCAGCAAATTCCGGGACGCTTTGAAAACGGATCGCGATACCGTTGTCTAGTTTCAGTTTAGACGGACGAGGAAGTGGCATCGGAGGTATCTGAGGACTGAAGTATTCTCTAGGCCTAAAACGTGAGTAAACTTTATACGGATCAGGGTTCTAAAAAAACATATGATGGAGTAAAAAGATTTCGATGGGATCCCAATAGTTTAATATTTGATCCAGACAATTGCGTCTTGAAGATATCCGGTCTTCGCCAGACTCCGTTAACATTTTTACTATGAAAATTTAGAAACAGATTAATACCAACGGGTAACCATCTCAGAAATCCAAGTTCACAAGTTCGGGTATGGATTCAGCATGTTTGTTTACCCTTGTCCGTGATATCTGCCTTGACAAAATTAATCGAAACTTCCTGCCTTAATTCTGCCAAACATCCCGTTTTCGCCGGATTCCGTGTGAACCACATGTCCAAGTAGAAAACGATTATCATATGTGGATTCAGCATGTCTTTTTACCCCTAAATCGAACATTTAATCAACTTCAAATAAAGTTTTCACTTTTAACAAATTTTCCGGTTTTGGCCGGATTGTCAAGCGAGAAAATAGGTTTCAGATATGGATTCGAGCATGTCCTCTTACCCCTAGACCGACTATCTCATTGTCTTTTTAAAATATTTTTTTTTGTCCCTTAATTTGAATCCCCCCCCCACCAATAAGTATAGGGCAACAGGGCTCATCAATTCGACCCTGACTTGTACTTTTACCCAATGGATCCTCATACCAAGTTTAAAGAAAAATATCTCCACCCCTTCGAGAGTTATCGTCTTGACAGACGGACAGACAGACGGACACACTGACAGACGGACAATTTTTCCAAAGTCATAGGTATCCCTCCACTGACATTTAGGGATCTCAAAAACTAACTAAAAAATGGATTTCCACGAGTGCTTAGGAACGGATGACATAGCTTTGTCCAGTTTATGCAGGTTAAGGCAATCTGAAGGGCTTGTGAATTCCACAAGTCAGGCGTATATGAATAACAGACATATGGGATTCTTGTCATCTCTCTTACGAGTTATGCCGAAGCGGGCTTGCGCGGAACCCCAGATATCTGGGAATCTGGAAGGTGAACCCTGGCTTTTACAGATTGGCATGGCAGCATAGGTTTTTCAGAAACAAGAAACACCTTCAACCCTAACTAGCGTGGCATTCCCTGTTCTTGTTCTTGCACTGTAGGTAGAACGTAGGCTACACGATTCTAGCCTACGATTAATCCAGTGGTTCCCGTCAGCAGATATCACAGTCGTGATCCCGACAATGTTTACACTCCGTTTTGCAGATGCGGTTCATAATCGTATCAGGAGGTGCTCAAATGAATGTGACAGTATACGGTCTCACCTCAGACGAACTCATTCACGTGGTTCCGGAAGTCGAATTCATGAAACATCCTCATTTTATTAGTTCTGGTAAGTCATCTTGCCGGTGTGGAGCAGATCAGTATTTTTGGGATCCCAAAACGTAGTTGAAAATTTCCCGTCTGTCCGTCCGTCCGTCTGTAAGCATGATAAGCCTCAAAGGGAACGATATATTTGTTCAAACTTGGTGTGAGGATTATTTGGGTCGTAGATGTGCTCCGCAGCCCTATATTTAGGGGTGGGGAGGGGATTCACATTAAGGCCCGGACAAAGTATTTCTTAAAAGCTAATGAGATAGTCAATTTAGTGGTAAGAAGACATGCTGAATCCATGCATGCAAATAATCTTGTCGCCGGACAAATAGTTTGCCCGGAATCCGATCAAAACCGAAAAATTGTTCAAAGGAAAAACTTTGTCCTAAGTTCATTAGGGGTTCGAATTAGGGGTAAGGAGACATGCTGAACCCTTTTATGAAAATTGTTTTCTTGTCGTAAAAATATTTCGCTTGGAATCCGGCGAAAAATGGAGAAATTGTCAAAAGTAATGATAAGGAGACGTAGAGATGTAGAGATAAGGAGACATGCTGGATCCATCCACAATAATTATTTTCTCGACTTACAAATAGTCTGCCCGGAATCCGGCCAAGAACGGCGAATTTGTTAAAGGAAGAACTTTTATTTTTAGTTGATTAGAGATTCGATGTATGCGTAAAAAGACCTGCTGAATTTGCTTTTAAGCTTTATTTTGTTGCCGGACAAGTAGACTTAAAAGTTAAGTCTGAGGCAATTAAAAAATCGTTGTAAGGGTAAGGAGACATAATGAATTTATTTCCTTCGGCGGATAAGCAGTTCTTCAGGAAATTTGGCAGAGGTAAGTTTGCTTCGAAAGTAGGTTAGAGATTCGTCATCTGAGTACTCCAGGGCGTCGGGAACAACCGAGCTCTTCCTTCGTCGAACGTTTAAGGTAGTAAAGAAAATCCGGAATAAATCTGATTACTCTTAGCAATACTCTTAATGACTAAATCTTCGTCCCGATGAAGAACTGCCGTGTACCTAGGAAACGTCACCACTGCTGTACCCAATAAACTTTGTTGGTTGGTTTACATAAGATTTTACTCATCGTTCGGGTGACTTAGTCAAATACAGTATTGACAGGGGCACGGGGTAGCAAAGGGTACAAGAACAGCAGGGGCCTAACTGCCATCCTAGGGCTGTGGGGGACAGCCCAAAATGTTCCGACAAGTTTCCGAGTGTGCCAACGAGATGTCCGCACAGGAAGGAAATACAAGGGAATAAACGTTATTGATTGGCTTACATAGGATTTGAACCATCGTTCGTGTGACTTGGTCATGCAGAGTATTGACAGCGATACGGGGTAGCTAAGGCCCAAGGGTACCAGAAAAGTAGGGGCATAAATACCATCCTAGGGCTGGGGAGGGGGGGAGCCCAAAATATAAAAAATAAAAATAAACTATAACAACATTAACTATCCTCTAAACCAGTCTTTTCCGTAACGCGTACCCCTAACAAAGGTCCAAAAAGGTTCCGTACCTTTTTTTGATGATTCGCTGTCTTACAATTTTTACCACGATCAGAACGTCAAAAAGATAATAAGACATAAACGAAAATCTGACATTGCGCCTACGATGGGGTGTCTGATCTTGACGACAGTGTTGAAACTGAGTTATGAGACTCAAAAACGACTGAAGCGAGATTTTAAAGCCGCGGACTAACTTGATTTTGGGACCCTCTGCGAGGGTCTTTCGTACCCTTTTGGTACGCGTACTACCGGTTGGGAACCGCTGCTCGAAACTAATCTGTAGATGCAGGGGGGCACTGGTATGAAATCCTAGGGTATACACTCCTAAATAGGTCATTCTTTCTACAACCCACCCACCCCACCCCTTGACCTACGTACAAAATTTTGACTTTCTAAAATGACCCCCCCCACCCCACGTCCAAAATCTAAACTTTTCAAAATGACCCCCCCACCCCACGTCCACAATCTAAAATTTTCAAAATGACCTCCCCCACCCCGCGTCCAAAATCTGAACTTTTCGAAAACCCCTTACACAGACTCAACATGTAACATCTGGTCTATACATAGCCTACTGCCTGACAAAGGCAAGGTATCTATGCTTCCTTACCACACCAGTGATGGTGATGAACGAATTACAGACCCATCTCGACTACTAGGTTACATCAGGTTACATGCCACATGGATCTTCTATCCTTAAATCTGTAACACTCCTTAATTTATAATTGTTCGAGAAACGTCTCTATCACATTCACTTATCATAATTATTGTCCTCTTCATCACATCTTACAATCCCTCCCGATCACAGTTAAAAATTGTTCAACCAGCTTTAAAATCTCTATACTCACATGGATTTGTAAATTCATATTTCTTGCCAGTAGTTTTGTAGTGTTGGGCTAGATAGGAGAGATTCCACCCTACCCGAAGAAAACGGATATTTCTATACCCTCATCGTCGTGGATCATAACAAAGAAAATTAACATTACGAGGTATAGGACTTTCAACTTTGAGACTAAATTACCGGCCTTGGATAGCTACCGTGAGTCAGAGAGTTGTTGGAATCGTTATCTGGCTTCTTCTTGTTGAATAATACAAATTTTGCAAATTAATGGTTTTTATGGCACTTGCCCTTCGGACAAGTGCCATATAGTGATCGCAATTTTTGTCCGTCCGTCGGTCGGTCGGTCTGTCGGTCCGGGTTTTGCTAGTTCGGGCACTTCCACATAAGCTACGACGATGAAACGTGGCACGCCTATCAGGGAACCCAAATGATTTAAGTTAGAAATAGTCACTTTCCCGACCCGAACATCGTGGGGGGAGTGGAGGGAGGGGGAATCCGGAATATTTAGGAATAATAACTTTTGAACGGGTGATCGGATCTTGATGAAACTTGGTAGTTGGAGAGATCTAGTGCCCTAGACGACTCGGTTAAAATCTGGACCGGATCCGGTAACTTTGGGGGGAGCTGGAGGGGGCAGCCGGAAATCTTGGAAAATACTTGGAGTAGAGGGTTCTTGGGAAATCTTGGGAAATGCTTAGAGTGGAGGGTTCGGGATGAAACTTGGTGGGAAGAACAAGCACAAGTCCTGGATACGTGAATGGCATAAGCGGACCGGATCCGGTCAGTGTGGGAGAGTTGGGGGGGGGGGGGTGTCCGAATTTCTAGTGAACCCGCGAGTTCGGTACTTCCTGATGTGCTAGGACGATGAAACTTGGCAAGCATCTCAGGGACCCCAACAGATTGACTTAAGGTCGGGCTTCACTACCCAGACGCCCCAGAATCTGGGGTTCGGATTATGTGAAGATGGTCCACAACAGAAAGTAAATCAAATGTCTCTTCAAGTCCACTTTTGGGCATTTTTCAGCACTTCTGTCATTTTCTTAGATTTTACCGCCTCAGCACAATAATTTATCCAAGTCAAATGAAAACTACTTTCAAAGTCCCGCTTCTTTTCACCCAGAATCCGGGAATCTGGTAGATTTTTCTATCCGATTCCCGGACGCGTCCGGGGTGTGCGTCCGGGGTGCTTTCGAACCGTTTCAGACCTGTCTTCACTACCCATACCGGTATCGAAGAAAACGGAACCCAGAATCCGGGCGAAAAATCTGGTTAGTGAAGCCCGACCTTTAAGAATAGTCGTTTTCCCGATCCGACCATCTGGAGGGGGGGGAGTGGAGGAAGGGGAATCCGGAAAATCGAGGTATTTTTAACTTTTAACGGATGATCGGATCTTAATGAAACCTGATATTTAGATAGACTTCGTGTCTCAGATGTCTCATTTCAAATGCAGACCGGATTCGGTGATTTTCGGGGGAGTTGGAGGGGATAACCGGTAATATTGGGAAACGCTTATAGAGAGGAGGGATCGGGATAAAACTTGGTCGGAAGAACAATTATAAGTCCTAGATACGTCATTAACATAACCGGACCGGATCCGGGCACTGTGCGGGAGTTGGGTGGACAAGATTTCTGGCAATCCCGCGAGTTCGGTACTTCCTGATGTACTAGGACGATCAGAGGACGATGAAAATTGGCAGGCATACCAGGGACCCGACCAAACTAATGTGGAAACAGTCAGTTTCCCGATCCGACTATCTGGGGGGGTGGAGGGCTGGGAAATCCGGAAAGTTTAGTGGTGTGTAAGTTTCGGACGGGTCGTCGTATTGGACTAAAACTTAGTAAACGAATAAATGACATACCGCTGATGTCCCATTTCAAGTCCGGACCGGATTCGACAGCTATGGAGGAGTTGGGGGGTGGGAGACCAGAACTCTCGAGAAACGGTTAGAATAGCGGGATCGGAGTGAAACTTGCTTGGAAGAACAAGCATCTGGTCCAGATAAATCTTATATACAATGGGATTGTATCTGGACACTGGGGGGGGGGGGGGGAGACGGGGAATTTCCCGGAATTCCGATAATGCCGGTTTTCGGTTTTCACCATATTTTGTGGAGCTCGTTACTCGTGAACCAGTGGAAGTATCAAGTTCAAACTTGGCACACTCGCGGGTGTTGGGGTCTAGTTGTGCTTTTTGGGAGTCTCGACACCCACCACACCCACCCGGTTCAGGGGAAAATGGGCCCAGATTGCCAGGGAATAATGTTCATAACTTGTTCCTTGTACTGTGCTTGTTCCTTGTTCTGTGAAATTACTTTCAACGTTCTACATCCCCCAGCCAACCCGTTCAAGGGCAACTGGGCCCAGGAGTAAAGTTCGTTACAGTAGTGAAGTAAGACCTATACCGATGGGGCCAGCATCTTAAGACGTTTGAAATCTTGAATTTCAACATCTTAAGACGTTTGAAATCTTGAACTTCAGCATCTTAAGACGTTTGAAATCTTGAACTTCAGCATCTTAAGACGTTTGAGATCTTGAACTGCAGCATCTCAAGACGTTTGACTGTCTTGGTTTGAAATCGTGAGACGTTTGAACGTCTTGAGTTGAAATCTGAAGATATTTGAAATCTTGGATTTGAAGTCATCTTGGGATTTGCATTTGAATTTCTTCTCAGAGATTCGTTGAAGCTTTAACTTACAGCATGGGTAAGATTTTGAAGTGTCGAGGCAATTAAATTTCGGAATGGGATGGGTCTCAGGAACTGGCAACTCGTTGTCATGTGATGTACACCCTTTGTAATTCAATATCTTGGAAATGGATGAGTTTCAGGGGGGGGTGGCAACTCGTTGTCATGTGATGTACTCATGTGTAGTTCAATCTTGGAGGTGGATGGGTCTCAGGGGATGGTAACTCGTGGTCGTGGTATGTACACCATTTGTATCGTCCCAAAAGGCTGGCGTGTGATGGGATCGAACCGACGATCCTGTGATTGCGAGTCCGACGCTTTACCGTCTAGGCCACGGAGCCTCACACCAATAGGCTGGAGAAAGCACTAGTATGTGCCGCTGGACGCAGAACGCTTACGGAAACAGAGTTCTTCGATCGGCCGCTTGGCTGTGCTCGTGTCGCATTGTCCCTGCCTTCGGAAACAGGTGCATGCAAGTGATTCAGCTAACGGGGCTTCCGAGCTTGCGGTGTCTAGCTGTTTTGGAACTATAAGTATCGTGAGACATGAATCATTTTTATTGATCTGGGTTTTGGAACTTTTCGATACCGGCGGAAGCCCTGCGTGTGCGTGTGTTTACGCGCCCGGTCGCATGCAACAGGTGATTCAGCTAACGGGGTGGTGCAACCTGTCATCGGAATCAGGTGCATGCAAGTGATTCAGCTAACGGGGATGCAATCGATCGCGGATGATATCCGACCGCGCGGATGGACGTATCGGGAGAGAAGGGGAAGCGGATCTCGCCTGCTACGAGGGACACAAGATTTGAGGTTAAATCACTTTTATTGATCTATATACTCAAAACACACACTCACACACAGACAATCAAAAAAAATTTTTTAAACTTGAAAAGCACTAGACATCGACGCTCTAATCTTTTCTACTGTAAAAATTAATTTTTTTTCTTCTTCAGCTTCTCTACCAGCTAAACTTGTGTTCTCTACACTGTCAAGTTCACTGATGCACTTGTCGTAGGTATGACAGTGAAAACAAATACGATTTTTGGGACTGTGGGAAAGACATCTTTTGCGGATGCATGCCAAACAGTATCCGTCCACTCCGGTGGTGACGTGGTGATCGCTGGTGGCATACAGGCACTGAACACACTTATAGTCCGTTTCCAAAGGTGGATGGCATTCGTCACACTCTGTTACACTGACGATGCGTTGGCAAAAGTCACACGTGTAGTGAGGGTCCATTGCGTGGTTGTGTTATATTATTTCTTCGCACTGATCTTGTCTTAGTTTAACGTCTGAGAACTGACTGAATCTTGAACTTCACTGGTTGCTTAATTTCAAGTTATTTCGGTAGAAAGACCCACCAATCATCGCACAGGGGCATTTCACTCCCCTCCTTGTTTTAGTTTGAGTTCTCAGAATATTTGTGTTTGTTTTTTACGAATTACGAGATAGCTCAATGACCTCCCAATGTATTCTGTCCGATCAGTAGCCAATTGAAAAAGTGTGGTTTTGTCGTCGCGATTTCGGCTGTCGGCGAACCTTAAGTTTGAGAGTATCAAACTTAATGCGATAGAGTCCGCGAACACAGTTTTCCACAATAAAGTCGTTCAACTCGTAAACAGGTGTAAACAGGCTCATAAATCGTTCGTACGACAGACGACGTGCTCGAAAACTTAGAAATAGAATGGCATAGAACCCACAACTGGATGTGACATAACTCTGTACTTGTTTACAGATCTGTTTCACTGGTTTTCGTTGACTCTTTAACCAGTTGTCTATTTCCGGTACAGTCTCTCGGCTCATTCCGAGGGGACAGAAGTACTCCAGTTTCGACCGAGTAGCCCAGATCCCGATCCAGTGGCCTTCGCTATGGTCTGAAGTAGCGGAATTGACAACAATCGCACCTCGAGGAAATGTTCCAGGAAGATGGTCAGCTGATACACACAGATGAGCAGAGCGAGCGATATAAGGATCAGAATCCAGTGCCGCCAAAACCTGTGCTGTATCCATTCGATGGATGGTTCTTCATTCATGGTGCTAGGTCAAGTACTACGGACCCGTCGGGTGTGATAGCTATATAGGTTTCGTATTCAGCCAGTGCAACGACGGTAGTAGGATCTGTCAGAGCGGCGGAAAACTGCAGTTCTAGGCGAATGGCTCCGGTTTTGGTGGGGGCGAGCTGATCGGTCCCAGACAAATCGAAAACCAGCATTCCGAATCCGTTCGCGTACATGTGCGGTGTAATGCCATTTTCAAAGTTGTCACTATCGTCTACTGCATGCATAGTGCGTTCGTATAACGCTGCTAGGTTTTCAGTCACGTCGATATGTGTATGGGGTAGCCCGTTGACTTTAAGGGATACAGTTTTCAATCCGAAAAAGTTCATTTGCAGTGACGGTTCTCCAAAGACTCCGGCAAGTTGACTCGATTTGAACAATCCAACAGCTAGCTTACTGGGGAGCGGACCAGTAATAAACTGTTCGTCACAATACGAAAAGCTACCACGGGCCAAGTGTTTTTGCGTAGCCACAACTCGACTCGTGAGCAGCTTGATATTTTCACCGCGAGATCGAATTTTCTCTACAGCGAGAGCAACCGATGGAATTAACTGTACTTTCTTGCAGTGCAGTACTATGGACTCAAGATGTAATACCCCATCGTCTGTTGTGAGATCATTTTTACGCAGCACATATGCTGACGGCGACATTGTCAGACGTATGTGTATCTCAACACGGGGCGGTATCAGTTGTTCAACGTTCATCACGTCCACACCAATGCGTCCGGCAAACTGCTGTGCTCTAACAGCATTCGTCCCGGCAAGACTGGCTGGATTCGAAAAGTCAACCATGTAGGCGTAGCCTTGATTCTGTCCTCTGACTTTTTTGCATGTTTTACTCGTTGTGTACAGCATTTGCAGATACGATGAAATGTGATGAAGTCCGTTGGACGAGGAGACGAGCTGCGAGTTGATAAACACCTGACAGTCCTTAAACAAGTTGTACATCACACCATTTTCGTAGGCCAGGCTATGACCGGCAACCAGGTCACTGCCATCAAGTGCTTTAATTTTTAGTTTCACTTCGAAGAAAGCACTCGTCAAGTCCAGGAAGACATCGTCTTGAGCTTCTAGCTTAAAGTCGATTGGAGAATTACTGGCCAATGGGTTAATCGGATAATATGTTTCATAGACGCTCGACTTGATCGAGATGTCTTGAACTTGCTCGGAGAACAGGTTTACGCCCGATGTGAGACCAGCCATAGCGTCTAGTAGATGTCTCCAAAAAAGTCACTTTTTGAGCGCTGTGGAGGTTTCCTGTTTCTTGCAGAGCGCGTTGCTGGTGTTTTCTTATTACGCTTTGTTGCTTGAACTGTTCGTTGACGTTTTGTTGTTTTCAATGCGGATGGCTCACTGAGACTGACGAGACGAGGACGTGCACGGCGTTTTATTATACCGTGACCACTTTGTTGTCGCTTAAGGCTCTCGCCTACTTCACGTGCTGATTTTCGTAAATTCTGTGCAACACTCGATTGAAAATCCTCTCCTCTGCCCCAGTCGCTGAGCGTGTCAGCTGCAAATCGGCCGACGCGAGGTAAAATATGCTCACGTGCCAGCGGAATGATACCGCGGAATATTCGCGATAAGAAAGAGCCGAGACCGTGACCCCGCATGATGGTTCTGCCTTGAAATACGGGAATGGCAGCACCATGTCCTCGTTGAGGGCACAGTGTTGACATACAACATTCTACCGACGGCGCGGCTGCTTCAATTTGACGATTCATAATCACGATGACTTCCGAACGGGTCTAAAGTGACAAACGACTACGGCGATGCCACGCTTGATAGGCAATAGTTTGCCTACTTCAGTGCGCAATGATATTCGCACCAAGGACACTTGATTACTGACCAGTGGACAGTAGATGGGGTGCATTATATCATAGTGGAACACTGGTTGATTGCCTGTTTTTCGTTCAAGAATGCGGAGTAGTGGCAATTGAATCGAGCCAACATGTTGAGCCGACTGAACAATGTCACTGTACACCATAACACACTGAAAATCGAAATCAAATCCAGGTATAACGTCGCTATAAAGTCCAGCCTTGGGATCTTCCGATTCATAGCAGTGATCCGTTTTAATGAACCCCAAAATATCAGCAAGATCACGACTCAGACGAATCGTTTCTCGGTGACGTAGACCGGTGAAAAGGATTCGATTTTCCTTGGGCAAATAGGTAACATCGATCGTGTCGGAAACTTGTTTTCCCACCATCTCACGGGTTAAATCTTGACACAGATCGTGCAGGTTAGCGTATGGAACACGTGTCAGCGTAAACTTGGCGTAGCGACGTAGAAACTGTCCTTGAATTGTATCGTTTGGGTTCGCGTTCTCCGGTGGATACACGTAGACATGATAGTCTCCGTTAACTCGCATCTCTTCAAACTGATTGGACACAATCAAATTGACAAGGGCAATTTCATAGGGCTCGTCAAACTTTAGCGATGGGTTGAGACGAGTGATGAAATCCGAGGTTAGATTGTCTTCGTCAAAGAGTGGATTTGGTTCATTTGACATAAACGTCACGTAAATCCCTTCGCTAGTCATTTTTCCGTACAGAAGTGGCGGGGATCCAGCTGTTTGCTGAACTTGGGTAGCCTACCCAAGACACAAAATGTTCACGATGAACTCCTTTACCTCTGGACTTGAGAATACGATCGACGTCGTACACACCAGAGTCGATGACAGGAGCTAGTTCACTTTCATAGAAACTACCTTTAATCTCGTTACCTTCCCAATCACTGAGCCGACAGGTCCACGGGTCAGTGTTTATAACCTGAGTGATCAGGAAAATTTCCACTGACCAAAGATAATTTTTCTTTGTAAACGTCTGCAAGTCGGACTGAATGCGAACCTTTTGACCAACGAGAAAGCGGGAATTCAGTTTTCGCTTTGGCTGACCGGTGTCAGTTTTTTCGTGAACAGGTTGCCGTCGCTCATACACATCCGCTGGTGACAGGCCGTTGAGTGACCGATGACCGCGTTCATTATAAATCCGAAGCAGTAGTGGAAGAGCGTCGACAAATTGGTAAGTTTTCTTAAGACTATTGTATCGTGAAATAAGCGATCGGATGGACCGTATACAGCGTTCAGACAAACTAGCTTTAATGTTACTGTGCGTGGAATAGTGACGTGTGTGATACTTATCAAAAACGGCTTGAGAACGGCGATTGTAGAATTCTGTACCTCTGTCTGTTTGAAGCATTTCAAAGCGTTGACGTGCAAAGATTCTCCCCAAGGCGTTTGCCACTTCTGTTCCACTTTTGGTTTTCAGTGGTTCCATGAAAAGGTAGCGTGAGTAGACGTCTATAACCACAAGGATAAATGTCCACGGTTTGTTGGCGCTTAAATGACCACCTTGTAACTGCATGAGGTCTGCTTGAGCCATTTCTGACGGATAGAGCGCTCTGACCTGACGGAAGGACGCTGGTCGAACGCGGCGATTGCGATGCAATGTGTAGGACGGCTGCGACTGTAAGAAACCCTTGGCCGTCTTCACACTGACATTCCCCTGTGTGGAAAGCGTGTGGGGTGCAGACAGACTTCCAGGAGAACCAACGTTTGTGTAAATTCGTGCTAAGTCATCCATGATTGTTTCAGACGTGCAGAAACGGATTGCTGCTTTCGTGACTGAGAGCCCTGTGATCTTCCCGACGACAAAGGAGTGCTGAATGCAAATGTCCCATGTTCTCTTGTGGTTGGTGTGTCTTCAAAGGTAGTTGTACGTCCGTGAGTAGATGGCGTGCTGGGTGTCTGGCTCTCTCTGAGTGTCTTTAGTTCACGCAAAACCTTTTTGTTACGAATAAGCCCTACCGGGAAACGATGACGATGTAAAAACTCGGCTAAAGCCGAATCCAATGCCAGCAGATGACGTCTGTCTCCACACAAATCGAGCAGAACGTCAGAAGCGATATACTGATTTTGATTGATTTCGATTCTATTCAAGTTCGGTTCAAACACAACACCAGGCATCGTGTTCAGAGCTTTCAATGCAATTTCGCCACTTGAACGATAGCTACTCGGAAGCAAATCCGTTACTTCAAGAGTCGGTGTTACTGGTGTTACTACTGTCTGTGTGTCACTGCTAAGAGATGGTTCAGTCTGATGCTGATGAACATCTACCGTCTGAACCTGTAAAGGTTTCTGCAATTGAACGGACTGCTTTTGTAGTCGCTGAATAGTGTTTTGCAGGGTATACAACTTAACATCATCTCCCACGCTATCATCGTCGAGAAGTGACGCTAGATGTTGTTCTAGGCTAGCCGCAGGTGACAAGGTGTTTTCAATGATGGGTAATAATTTATATGGTTTTGCTCCGCCAACGGACGCCGTCATTCTATTACCCACGTGAAAAAGCACTCAATAGCCCGGTGACCACAGGTAGAAGTAATGAGAATATTGAACCACCGTTCTGTATTAGTTTCTTTCGCTTTTCTCTCTTTGCGATTTTCTTATTGGCAAGGGTCCGTAGCAGACCTTTGTGTTTGCACAGTGACTTTCGAACTCCGTCTGACACTTCAACGTTATCCCGTTGAAGATTTAAACAGAGTGTACAAAGTGACTTAAGAAACTCGTCTGGGGCTTGTGCTAACACACTTTCGCGAAGTTGTCTTCTTTTCGATGTTGCCAGAACCTGAAATACCGGTTGCTGACGTCTAAGCTGCTTCAGTGACATTGTTCGACTAACTATTTTTTACCATCAGGGCCGGATTTATATACACCGTAATGCACGGTTGAAAAATATCTGACAGGAGGCGCAAGTTCTTATCGGTGGTAGTCAAGTCAATGACAATATAGCCATGCTTTCGTGCGGTTGCCATTTCGTATGCAGAGAGTAACAATTTTCGTTCAGAGGGAAATATTTGGGAGCCCAACGTGATGACAGAGCTCGAGTCGCGGGCATTTCGAAACAAAATAATGTGAGTCAAATTGAGTGTCAACTGTCGGATCGGTTTAGCACGCTGGAATAAGTTGTGTAAAATCATCACACAAGTGATACGATGATGATGACTGTACACAGCATAGAGGTTAATCAGTTCCTGCTGATAGCGATCAATTTCATCTGCCAAGTCATCGGCAATGAAAAGTGTGTCCGGTCGAATCGAGCCGAAGACGTTCAGTCCTTTTACGAAACGTGCGTTGGGACATATTTTTTGGATACGCTCATAGATCGGTTGCCATGTTTTGTAGGCAATTAATACGTTTCTTGGAACCGGGTCGAACAGTTTTGACATATATTGCAACATTTTGAAATAAAGCTCAGTCTTGCCCGATGAACTCGGACCGACGATCCAAACCCGAGCTGGAGTTGCAATGCGATACATGTCCAAACTTGAACTGACCTCACAATGTTGGGTATACACATATTTATTCAAAAATAGTTCCACTAATACATTTTGAAATTAATAATAACGAAATTATTCTTCTCTTTCAAAACGTTTTAAATTAAGAATAACGAAATTATTATTCTCTTTCAAAACGTTTTAAATTAAGAATAACGAAATTATTATTATTCTTCTATTTCAAAACGTATTAGTGGTAAAAATACAGTTTAGGGTCACTTACTTTGAAGGCTTTACTCTTCAAAGGAAATGACCCTTCGCCCGCCTTCGAGACGGACGTTCAGCTTAGTGCCAATACAGGCGTCGAGAACGGCCGCCTCGAAGGCGGTGTATTTTTCCCCCAAATAAGTGCTGCATTTTTCATTCTTATCATCGACTAAGACCAGACGGAGGGCCCTTCCAAAAGCGGTGTCTGTTCTGGACCAGGAGAGGACCCTCCAGTTTTGGTCGACCAGGGATGCAACTGCCCTGTACTTCAATGGGGCCGCTTTGGTGGCTTCGTTTAGCTGGTCCAATTTGCGTTTTCGATCGACGGGGTCAGCCACAGACAGACCTGTTGCTGATGTTGACGGACCTGTTGCCGTAGTCGACGGACCTGCTGTTGACGGACCTGTTGACGGCCGTGTCCGTTGCTCTTCTTCTTCCTCTTCTCTTGCGAGATCGACGTATAAAGTTGACGGCGCGATACGTCGGGGCATCTAAAAGATAAACTGTGGTGAGAATTTCATCATCAAAATATCGGGTGATTGGTCCTGACTCAGTTCACTACCATACTCCTGCCATTACCAACCGTTAATCCCCACTCATGAATTGTGACACCTGACCTAAACTTGTTTCCATCAACAGCAATGGGTAGCTTTGAGAAAGACGGGAGCTTTTCTTTTTATAATTAAAACAAAAGTTGGTGAGAACCAACAGATGCTTTTGGATTTAATAATTGTGTTTCAGGAAAGAAGGATAAAAAGAAAATGCTGTCCATAGCCAAGATCTTACGGTAAACCCCTTTTTCTATTCAAATTATGCATAAAACGGAAACGTTAGCGTTGATGCTTTGGTACCGATCTTTCGGCCCTCTTGGCAAGGGTTCTCGTCAAGCTGACAATTTTCAGGGTCATATTTGGGGAAGAAGAAACCTGTATAAATAACTGAAGTTTCTAACAACTAAAAATACCTTAATCGGGGAAAATTACTTTTCAATACCACTGTGTGAAAAAAAAAAAATAGTCTTGAAATTTAATTTTTAACACGGCCGCCGTTTTTGCTGCACGATCGATCCGATGACAGGAAAACTGCATTCACAGCGGAACATTCATATCGAACAGTAGAAAGTCCCTCCCTTGATCGAATAATATCTAAAAATGAATTACCTTTTCTTTGCTCTTCAGATAGAAAATGTTCTTCAGATATCACTGATGTTTTAGCTCACACTGATTGTAAAACTGGCTTACCCTTCCGTTTTTGTACCTTACCTAATTAGGGGAAACCTTCGAAGGGTTATTTTTCCTGAAAACACGCGTTCTAATTAGGAATCCCGGCTTAACAAACACGCGTTCTAATTGACAATCCCGTTATTTTCCGAGGAATCTAAAGACAGTGTTGCCATTCGTTGCAGAACTGTGCGCTTTTTGGTATTGACTTCCGATTGCGTTGAAAGCAGGACTGAGATTCTGACACAAGTTATTTGCATTAACTTTAAAATTGAATAAAAAATGAAGAGCATAATTTTGAAATTGACAATTCGAGACTTTAGGTAAAATCACTGAAAAGAAACAGGTATTTCAGGTGTACAGTGTCGAAATATTTTTATTTATTTTTTTGCGGCCAAAAATCAGAATTACCGTTAGAAAAATAAATCAGAATTACCGTTAGAAAATAGAAACAACAATAATGATGACGCGGAAACAGTTTCCACGAACAGAGCATCCGATTTCGCGACGACTCATAAGGTCACCTGGAAAATAGCATATTACGCAAACAATTCCTTATGGTCTGTCAATCAAGAAACGGACTCTGATCAGTGAAGAAATGAGTGGAACTGAGAGTTCTAGTGACGATTCGATTGAAGTAAGTACACTTGTTAGTACGACTACATATCCCCACTTTTTGAAGGAGGCTGATACGACTTCGTATCACCCTGTCTGAATGGAAAGTAGATTCGACTTTATTTAATCGTCTTAGGATGAAGATACATATAAAGTGGCTGGAATACTGGAATGAGGTATGTATATAATATATATCTATATGGCATCATATTTACTTCATATTTGTTTATTGCAGATTCCTGAGCCGTATCGGGTATCTTTTGAACGTAATGCCTCGATCTACCGATTCTTCCCACATCAAGTCTACGTTGACGCTGGACAATTTCTGCGTGTTCACATCGATGTCATAGCTCGACTGCTCAACAGAGAGCGTAACCAGCTGGGTCCGATCAGTTTTTACTTAGTGTTTCACGTTACACTGATCAAACAGACAGTTAATGAAGACGGTCAGCCCCAGGAAATTGAAGTCCACCGATATCTGGCTGTTCGCCACCGAACTCTGGTTCAATGGACACCAGTCGAACCAGCCATCAATGATATCATTGCTGACATACTTGTGCGACTCGAAAATGATTGTCAAGACTTTTCAGGGCTAACGTTTGGACGTATAGTGAGTCTCGATGTGCAGTTTTCGAGCCGAGAGTGAGAGCGCTGCGTGTTGGAGGAGAAGAAGTGACGCTTCCGTTAGAGATTCGTAGAAAAAGAGCGGTTGTAAGCGTTCCAAACGTTAACTACCGTTGTTTCTATTACGCGATGGTGGTTTTACACAATAACCTTCGAGCAGACAATATAAAAATTGGTCGTCTTGAACAGCCAGAATACCAGAACCAGTTTGACTACTCGATGATCAGCTTCCCCACCGAACTAAAACAAATACAAAACTGGGAGATTGCAAACGGTGTTGGTGTTTGGATCCTAGGGTACGACAAAGAGGAACAAGACTTTTATAGTGTATTATCTCCACGCATTGGACACGAACCAGTGCATGCCATGCTAATGCTGCGGAACGAGACCGGATCTGTCCATCACCTGTTCCCGATCCGGAGCGTTAGTCGCCTAATGGGATGCCGAGGTAGTCCTTCGTACAACTACTGTTATTATTGTTTGAACCCGATTCGTGAAGAACTGAAATTCAAACAGCACATTGCTGATTGCTCTGTCTACGGAAAAAAGAGAACCCGTTTTCCGACTGGTGCTGCTACTGAAGACAGATGGCGTACTAAAAACTGGGTAATTCGTCAGTCAGTGGTTGCATACGGCGATTTTGAAACTCTTTCTGCCCCGGTTGGAAGCACTGAGAGTCGCGGATCTAATAGCGAACAATTGCGGGATTTGATTCCAGTGTCGTGGGTAATTATGACAGTGCGTGAGCAGACCATCGTTGACAAAATTTCAGACATTGGAGTCAACTGTTTGGATAGTCTTTTTCCACAACTCATCCCGATGGCTGAACAGGCAATTGATGAAATCCGAGTGACTAATTACCCCATAAACTTCTCCGTCGAAAGAATGGATCAGTTAATGACTCAAACTAGATGCTACTGTTGTGAAAAAGTCATCAGCCAAAAGGAACGAGTTCTACACCATTTTCATCACTTATCAGATGACAACGTAGCCGGCTATTCCTGCAACGACTGCAACTTGCAGATGAAGCAAAAACACGCTCTGTATGTGGGATTTCATAACTTTTCTCGCTTTGATAGTGCTTTGGTACTAAAAGCACTGGCCAATTTCAATAGCACCCATACAGATGAGCTGAAATGTGTCAAAGCCATACCGAAAACTGGTGAAAATCTACTGACGTTGACCGTGGAATGGTACGGACATATGGGTCAACTGTACAAAATTATTTTTTTTGACACGCTGATGCATATGAGTGGATCACTGGACAAAGTTGTACGCACGCTGAATCCCGAAGACTTTGACATTGTTCGTTCCTGGTATGACCAAGAAAAGGCGAATCTTTTTCTATCAGGCAAATCAGAATTTCCGTACGACCATTTGTCCTCGTTTGATGTCCTCCGTGAAACATTTTTACCCCCACACAGTGCTTTCGTCTCTGTTCTTCGGTACGGAGAAAATATCAGCTGTGAACAATACAGGCATGCGGAGCAAGTTTGGAACGTATTCAGTAGAAATCATCCGGATTTCAATCTGGGTGATTTTTTATTGGTCTACAACGAATCAGACGTAGTTCTACTTGCTGCCGCTTACGAGAAGTTCCGTAAAGTAAATCGAGAACTTTACAATCTCGAGTCTGTCTTTGCCGTTTCTCTGCCTCATCTTGGCTATGAAATTGTAAAGAAAACAATGACCATTGATCATATTGAACTGTTATCCGATCCGGACATGTATCTCTTTTGTTTGAGAGCCAAAAGAGGAGGTCTTTGTTTTCTGAACACGCATTTGTCTGTGGCCAATAACGAACTGATTCCAGACACTTTTGATCCGAGCCAGGAACGAAAAGAACTGCTCTATTTGGATTTTAACAGTATGTACCCGACCCAGATGTGTCTGCCTCTCGCCACGGGAGGTTTCCGATGGATGTCCAGTGATGAAGTGACCAGCTATGATCTTGACGAAGCTGTTGGCAAGTCATCCACGTCCGGCAAGGGCTACCTTGTTGAACTCGACGCGTGGACTCCTCCAAGTGTCATGGACAAGCTGAAAGAGTATCCCCCACTCGCAGAAAAAAGAACCGTTCACTACAAAGATCTTTCGCCGTATCAACAGTTGCTGATTGAAGGCGGAGTACCGTTTACGGAAAGCGAAAAGCTCGTGCTAGACTTTTCTCCGAAAAAACGATACGTCTGCTACTTCAAAAACGCCAGTTACTACCGAAAACTTGGAATTGAAATCACGAAAATCCATCGCATTCTTGAATTCGACGAAAGTCCGTTTCTTCAACCATTCATCGAGAGACACGTTGAAATGCGCAGTCAAACACGTGACCCCTACTTGAAGCAGTTTTACAAGGTAATCCTACATAAATAAAACAAACTACTTTGACTACATTACTATTGATTGGATGAGACTACATTACTATTGATTGGTCAAGAGTGATTGTAACAGAAAAATTTAAGTGAATATAAATAAATGTAACAAACTCATAATATTTTTTCTTTCAGTTGCTGATGAATTCGCAATTTGGAAAACTGCTTCAAAATCCGATGAAACAAGGTGTCGTAGATTTCGTGACCAGCAAAGAAGATCTCAAGCAGAAAGCATCTCATCCCAACTTTCAGCAACGAATTCTGCTGGACGAAAACTTTGCTGCCGTCTTTCGCAGCAAGTGTGTAATTACGATGAATAAGCCCATTATTCAAGGCGTCCTAATCTTGGAGCTTTCCAAACTGATGTCAATGGAATTTTTCTACGACGTTCTAAAGCCGCAATACGGCGAAAAAATTCGACTTCTCTACGTTGACACCGACTCCTACATTCTTGAGCGTCGTGGAGAAGGTAGTTTTTATGATGACGTTCGTAATTCCAGCCTGCTTCAACAGTACATTGACACCAGTAATCTGAAAGACGTCGAAGGACTCAGCAATCTGAACGCAAACGAGAACCAACTGGGCAAAATAAAAAGTGAGACCGGAAGCATTCCCATCAGAAAATACATTGGTCTAAAACCAAAAAGCTACTGCTTATCGTATGGAGGAAAAGATAAATCAACGGCAAAGGGGGTTTCCCGTCCGATAATTGAAAATGTACTCAATTTTCAGACATACGAACAATCACTGGCTGGACAGGTTATCCGAACAGACAATGTGCGTATTGCCAAGCGGAAGTTTAACTTGTCGATAGTTCGGACTAACAAAGTTAGTCTAACGAACTTATCCGACAAATCGTACCAGCTTGATTCAATAAACTCTCTGCCTTTCGGACACTATGAAGTTTGCCACTGCGGTAGCTGTACCAGATTCAAGAAGAAACGACGCCTGGAACAACACTGTGATCGCCTGTCGTCTCGACGAAGAGTCGAATCGAGTGCATCTTTTCTTCCGTGAATTCCTAGTCCAATAAAAAAAAAGTTATTTGTGCCTTAAATCTGTGTCCCTCGTAACAGGCGAGATCCGCTTCCCCTTCTCTCCCGATACGTCCATCCGCGCGGTCGGATATCATCCGCGATCGATTGCATCCCCGTTAGCTGAATCACTTGCATGCACCTGATTCCGATGACAGGTTGCACCACCCCGTTAGCTGAATCACCTGTTGCATGCGACCGGGCGCGTAAACACACGCACACGCAGGGCTTCCGCCGGTATCGAAAAGTTCCAAAACCCAGATCAATAAAAATGATTCATGTCTCACGATACGTATAGTTCCAAAACAGCTAGACACCGCAAGCTCGGAAGCCCCGTTAGCTGAATCACTTGCATGCACCTGTTTCCGAAGGCAGGGACAATGCGACACGAGCACAGCCAAGCGGCCGATCGAAGAACTCTGTTTCCGTAAGCGTTCTGCGTCCAGCGGCACATACTAGTGCTTTCTCCAGCCTATTGGTGTGAGGCTCCGTGGCCTAGACGGTAAAGCGTCGGACTCGCAATCACAGGATCGTCGGTTCGATCCCATCACACGCCAGCCTTTTGGGACGATACAAATGGTGTACATACCACGACCACGAGTTACCATCCCCTGAGACCCATCCACCTCCAAGATTGAACTACACATGAGTACATCACATGACAACGAGTAGCCACCCCCCCCTGAAACTCATCCATTTCCAAGATATTGAATTACACAGGGTGTACATCACATGACAACGAGTTGCCAGCTCCTGAGACCCATCCCATTCCGAAATTTAATTGCCTCGACACTTCAAAATCTTACCCATGCTGTAAGTTAAAGCTTCAACGAATCTCTGAGAAGAAATTCAAATGCAAATCCCAAGATGACTTCAAATCCAAGATTTCAAATATCTTCAGATTTCAACTCAAGACGTTCAAACGTCTCACGATTTCAAACCAAGACAGTCAAACGTCTTGAGATGCTGCAGTTCAAGATCTCAAACGTCTTAAGATGCTGAAGTTCAAGATTTCAAACGTCTTAAGATGCTGAAGTTCAAGATTTCAAACGTCTTAAGATGTTGAAATTCAAGATTTCAAACGTCTTAAGATGCTGGCCCCATCGGTATAGGTCTTACTTCACTACTCGTTACCCGTGACAGGAATGAAACGGCACCAAGTTGAAACTTGGTGGGTTTGTGAGCATTGGGTTCTCTGTTTGCTTTTTGCAGGCCCTAAACCCCACCCCCACTTGCTACTACAGGGGAAAGTGGGCCCAGTTTGCCCATGAGTAAAGTTTTTGACCCGTGACTGGAATCAAACTCTAAGTTGGTATTATGGAGAATATATAGGTCTAGATATGCAATTTGATTGGTCGCGACCCCCCACCCACCCTCCTGTTCATGGGTAGCTGGGCCTAGATTTTCGGTGAATAAGTTCGTTTTTGACATTTCTCAGCTCAACTCTTGTGTACTTGTAGATATAAATGTGTATAGATGCGACTTTTGGTGTAATAGCAACAAATAAGACCACGCGGCATACTTTAATTCTCAATCGTGAGTCGGAAACTGGACGGTTTTATCATATGATCGATGATATGCCGATCTTGATGAAGTTGGACAAGGGGAGTATCAGGAAATAAAACGATGTGGTTTTATTACACTTGTTATTGCCTTGCTAATGGAAAAGAGGGTTAAAGTGTCGGACTGGCTCAGTATTGAAACATACACCGTTCTTGCAAGATTTCGAAGATCTTCTTTGGATTTCTAAATGCTGTTTGTTTAAACTTTTAAACTGGGATGATTTCAAATTAGGTTAAGTGAAGTGTCCTAGTTCTAACGCTTTTTGTATATAACATCTGATAAACATCCCGATCAGTCTGGTTAAATTTCATTTTGTTATTTATTTTTTTAATCGGGTATATATTGGACAGTGACAACACGGTAACAACCATGAGATGTTAAATGCTTCTTAACATAGCTTGCTCCGTCGTAATCAGCGATTGAATAGTCGTCTTGCTCGTTTAAACGAAAATGTTGGAAAATGTTGGTATGAAATTCTTTTTTTTCTTGTAGGAAATTCTTGTTTTTGAGTGAAATTTGACACCCCACCCCCAAAACAGGTATGAAAATAATAATAAACATAACATTTTAGACACCCCACCTTGCTATGAAAAGTGCCTTTTGGAGCACTAAAGGACCCACCCCCACCCAGCCCGATACCCTGGAATTTAAGACCAGTGCCCCCCTGTGTAGATGGCCCGTACAGTGGGCCATTTGTAGCCTGAGTTTCGTCTAGAATGTCTTACCTACCCCACATAAAACCTATAGTAAAATAATGCCCTTCTATATGTTGTTCAATATTATAACTGAAGCTGTCTAACTGCCGTCAGCGGTTCAGTAATATTGCAGACTGCGGCTATTTTACTACTTCGGCTCCAGGGAAGAAGGCGGGGCAGATATTTAAATAAAAATAAATAGAAGTAATTTTTTTGTCGGTGCATTTTTACTAACTAGGCCTACTGGTAGGAGGTGGCCCTCCCCCGCCATGCGAAACTTGTATGATGCAACGCGTCTGTTCACGCCCTTCTCTTTTTCTTTAGCAACGATCCATCGAAGTTCAATGTCTGCTTTGGCGTTCTTGGACAAGTTGGCAGCTCACTTTCACATCAAGATAGTGGGACAGTCAATGAGCGATTCGATCATAACTTGGACCGTCAACATTCTGAATTAGATATTCTATTATAACTTTCGTTAGTAAATAAAATAAGGTGAGGCTGAGGACTAGAGTCTAGTCTGCCGCATAAAATGCGGGATGATGACGGTCTTTGACCAAAATGAATACCCAACATAAACGACATAAACGATTGATACAACTTAGCAAAAGGCGGGGGAGGGGGTCACCCCCTTCACCCCTCTCTTCAGGCCACCCCTGCCCCATATGACCTGTAGGTCGGACTTTGACAAAAAATAAATCAAAGAGTTTATTTTAGTCTGTCCATGCCTTGTGCTTTTTAATGGGTAAGCTAATGAGTAAACTGTTTCTATCTTCAGTTGTGAAAGCCGGAAATCCAGCAACAAATGTGAACTGCAATCAAGTTGTCAACAACTAAAACCTAAACCATTGTAAGGGGTAACCCCAGATCTCCTTGAATATAATTTGGGATCGACTTAAAAGAGGCACGGCACGGCACGGCATTGCGCAGGAGGCACGAGTAATAAAAAGAAATTAGCAAGTAGTAGAAGTAGACAAGTAAGTAAGAGTTCGTAACTCCAGCGCCTAAGGTAAGGCCCGTTAGAACATTGTTCCTGCCCCTCATTCTGAAGCCTGAAAGGGACCTTTTTAGTTTTCGTACTCGTGCCTCCTACACTGTGTCGTGCCGTGCCGTGCCTCTTTTTAGTCGATTCCATCTAATTTCACCATCCTTGTAGGAGACACACGGCCTTGCATTTTTTGCAACCCCGGTCAGGGTGACGGTATTAACGTTACGTCGTGTCGTGGGTTACTTTTGCATGGTTCACTTGACTTCCGCTCACGTCCGATCGGTGAAGGTCGGTTCAGGTTCATAAAGATATTTTGAAGTACCTTCGGGTTAGTCAGTTTCGGCAGCATAGTCTCTTCTTATTCAAGATCCCTTCACTGTTTATCTAGTTCTATATAATTATTATTTACATTTTTTCTACTATCTTTTCTGATTGAAATTGTACAATAACAGGAAAGATTCCAAAGGATCGTGCCAGGGAAGGGCAGGCAAGTGGAATTCATGAACACATGGCGACTGAAATGTTAATTAGTAATAATGCTGTAAATAAATCAAATGAAAGCCAAAGTGATAAAATTGAAATAAGACTCATAGCTATAAAGAAAAATACTCATGTTTAGACTTTTATAAACTGATCTGACATGTCCACGGATCAATAGATAACAAGACTGAGTCAGTTGAAGAACAGGAGTTGTTTCTTTTAGTGTTGGGCGATACCAAGGCGATACTCACGTCACTATACCGGAGTAAAGATCGATATCAAATAGCCTACTGAAATGAAAATCAGTATCGGAAACGATATTTACACATTGTCTATAGTTAATGTAAATAAACTAACATAACCATATCTTGTATTTCGGAATATATATTTTTGGATTTAATTTTTCACATTGTTCGCTTTTTTTTTTTTAACAAAGTTGACGGTAAATATTCCTTCAGTCCAAGCTGACTGCGACTCGTTTTTTACAGTGCAGAACGAATATGTAAGCTGAATTTTTGTTGGAGCTGGGGTCCTCTTCAGGCTCAAAGCCACAAAACTTGAGCGGCTTTGAGCCTGAAAGGTAGTTCAAAATGTTATTTGAAAACGTGAGACGTATTTAAGACCGATATTTGGTCTCAAAATATCGACATCGAAAGTAAAACGAACAATATACCGAAAAACTCGAAATATCCCTCAACACTAGTTTTCAAATTTTGCCGCGTATCTCAGAAGCGCCTCCGAGCGTGATCCACCCTTTTACCCTAGTTACTACGCTAGTCACCGTAGTTATTACGCTTCTTGGCGTCAAAGTTGGAACGCTTTTTTCTTTTTTCGGTCAAATATCAAGCCTGCGGGCTGAGCGGACCAATCACGTTACAGAGATGCGTAGTTACTAGTTGCTACGCTTACTACGCTCCCGAGAGTGGTAAGCAAATAGTTCCTTTTAATTTACACTACTTCCTGAGTATACACTCAATAATACAACAGCCCCATCTAAGAGACAGAAACTCACTTACAGATGGCACTATGGCCCTTTTACCCCCAGAACCACTCCCACTGGATGAAGACAGTCATCTCCTTAAAGCGGGGAAGGAACCTTCCTTTTCATATGCACGTTCGAATGAAGAAGGCTCAAAGTTCATCCTACATGCTTTATCCACCCTAGAGCATTTTCTCTCGGCTGCTTTTCTTGAAGCCCAAAAGCTAAGCGAGAAACGAGAGGACGAATTTCAGCCTCTCTTGCAACTTTTCTCTGCAATGAGTGCTCCGCTTACAGCAGCAACTTCAACGGCTGCAACGATGACGGCCAACGCTGTCCTGTCCAGGCGGGATGCAATCATTTCTCGCGCTAGCCACCTTAAGACCTTGCTCAAGAACTTCGAAGGGCACCTATCACTTCTGACACTATTTGGGAACAGAATCCACAGCGTGTTGAGGAAAGCCAAAGACCAAAATTTTGCAGATTATGTCCAAAACGCATTATTGAGTGTATACTCAGGAAGTAGTTAAGTAACTTAAAACAATTTTTACAAAGAAAATTGACTATTTCCAGTGGCACGAGCGTGTTTGGGCTGAAGCCCACGTGACGTCAACCTTCAAACAACAACTTCAAACAACGTTCCTATTTTGAGAAGGTTGGAGCTGTCAGCGTAGTAACTTTTCGTGAGGCTGGAACGGAAATAGTAACTAATAGTTACTGTTGGTAGAGGGGTGGTACACGCTCTGCGTTGTCAGTGGCATCAGGGACCCATAAATTTCCTGTAATGCCTCGCCATTCAGGGGGCTTGTCAAAAAGAGATTTCTGATGCGCTCTTGACCGACCGTCCGGTAGTTCGAGAAATACCCACGGGGATAGAATAGTGACTGTCCAGATAGACAGAATTTTGGATTGGCTGCTGGCGCCTTGAGGGAGGAGTCTCTTTGCGCTCACGTCCAATGAGGCAAACAAGAACGCCGATTCAACCCAAGCGGAATTTTTGGAAGGTAGGAGAGGGTCAGGCAACATAGCAACATATAAGCATAGGAAATGACAAGCCCCCTGAATGGCGAGGCATTACAGGAAATTTATGGGTCCCTGGTGGCATCTATGAAAAATCTCGAAGAGCAAACAGCACACAGCAGCGCCATCTAAATTTCAACGCCACGGGACGAGAGCGTGGTGTATTTGAAACAAAAAATCGCATGTTTTGCACACCTGATTTTTATTTTTATTTTGTTCTTGGGCCTGGAAGATAGATAGGTGGAATTCATTCTCCATTGCCAATTGTACGTATTCTTGAGATTGCATGATAATAACCCAGTTTTAGGCCTAATTCTGTTCGTCTGAGTGTCAGCTAACTGAAACAGTTAAACTGCATTGCCAGCTGCCTTGACCAACAACGTCTTCATCTTCCCTTGTCTTTGAAAGAGTTGTTATAATTCCACCAGAAAAGCAATAAAAGTTGTAGATGTACCAGTCTAGTACACTAGCCTAGCCCCTTTTAGGCTTTTCACGCATGGCAGACGCATGGACATGGTGCTCAAACGTCTAGCACCATGGGTGCTAGACGTTCAAGCACTGTACCTTGGATTTCATGTAGGGTGCATGGATCTCGGCATGGATTTCAGTATATAGTGCATGCATGAAAAACACAGTTTCCGTCATCACAACTGAGAACTGGCTCTGACAGGGCTGAAATTACTACCATGAATTAGAGAAATCAAAGACAATCCTATCATTTTTTTTCGTAACAAAAACAAAAGGATGCGACTGATGATGGAGATGAAAAACCTCATGTCCTTTTCTACATAGTCAAGGGTTTTTTATGTAGAGTGTCCTGTGCCTCAGCTTTTTCTACCTAGCAGCCAACCAGAATATTGGCTCCTGCACTCTGGGGCCTGCCTGGGGCAGACTACATGGAAAATAGATAGGGTGCTGTCAGATTTTTCACCTCCATCATCAGTCGCGTCCTTTTGTTTTTGTTATGAAAAATATGATAGGATTGTCTTTGAATTCTCTAATTCGTGGTGGTAATTTCAGCCCTGTCCGAGCTGGTGCACAATTGTGATGACAGAAACTGTGTTTTTCATGTATGCACTGTGTATAGAAATCCGTGCACCATACATGAAATCCAAGGTACAGTGCTTGAACGTCCAGCACCCAGGCATGGTGCTAGACGTTTGAGCACCATGCCTGAAAAGGGGTTAGTGCACTAGACTGAGATGTACAGGATACCCCACTTGGATACCCCATCCAAGTCTGATCCAAGTAGGCTATGGTATAATCTAAGTCTAAGTTGTATTGCAATTCCAAACAAGCGTGGCGTCACACCCATTTTATTTATTTTACCTCAGAAAATTAAAACTTGTAGTTTATTCCTATCAGTGAATATATATATTTGAATATATATATATAGAGCCAATAGAGCCGAGCAGGCAGCTAGGCACCAGTCGCATTTACATTTATGAAACGGCCTAGGGACATTCAAATCCTATGTTGGGTCCACAATCACATGGCATCACTAAATACGTCACAACTGTTTGGAATTCCGGTACAGTATCCAACCTCGATTTTACCAACCTCGAACTTGGCCTAAAAAAGGTTGAAAGTAAATTTCAGTGTAGTCCTAACAAGGTCCATAGTCTTACTGTCAAGAAGGGAAACGTGAGTGATCTAGGAGCTGTTTTCTACTAGACCGAAATGTCATTGTAAAGTAAGTAGTTTTTAAGGCACTTGCAGCCTTTGGCTCAAGTGCCATATACCGATCGCAATTCCGTCTGTCGGTCAGTCTGTCCGTCCCACATGTTCGAGTTAGGGTACTTCCAGATTTGCTACGACGATGAAACTTGGCAGGCATATCAGGGACCCGATAATAACTAACCTGGAAAAGATCAGTTTCCCGATCCGACCATCTGGAGTGGTGGGCCAGGGAATTCTGAAAATTAAGTAGTTTTTGTCACACTTTTTCGAGTTGGGGTACTTCCAGATTTGCTAGGACGATGAAACTTGGCAGGCATATCAGGGACCCAATAATAACTAACCTGGAAAAGATCAGTTTCCCGATCCGACCATCTGGGGGGGAGTGGTGGGCCAGGGAATTCTGAAAATTAAGTAGTTTTTGTCACACTTTTTCGAGTTGGGGTACTTCCAGATGTGCTAGGACGATGAAACTTGGCAGGAGCATCAGGGACCCGACCGGACTAACCTGGAAATAATCAGTTTCCCAATCCGACCACCTGGGGGGGAGTAACTGAATAAATGGCATACCTCTGATGTCCCATTTGAAGTCCGGACCGGATTCGACAGCTATGGGGGAGTTGGGGGGGGGGAGACTGGAAATTTCGAGAAACGGTTAGAATGGAGGGATTGGAGTGAAATTTGCTGGGAAGAACAAGCATCTGCTCCAGATGAATCGTTTATACATTTGGACTGGGTCCGGACAATGGGAAGGGGGGGGGGGGGTGGAGGGGAGTTTCCCGGAATTCCGGCCTAAAGATGAAATAAGTACTGTCTAATTCTCTCATTTATAGAACCTGTTTCCTCGTATTTTCTGTAAACGGGGAAAACGTTTTCATGATCATACTTGTTATAACAACCAGTTATATGTCCAAACCCAGACATGGTTGATTTGCACCGAGGCTTGTGCAAACGAAGCTTGTTTGACTGTCAAAGTATAGGCTATTGTGTCAACTGGTTTCTCTTTGTCTATTTTTTTTTGTTGGGAACTGGTAAGATTTGTATTTCGATTCCTTCTTTTCTTATTTTGGGCTACTGCTGTAACACAGAATCTGCCAGTACTCCTAACTTTCATTTACGGCTACTGCTATAACACAAAATCTGCCAGTCAGTACTCCTAACTTTCATTTACGATTAAGTTATTTGTATGATGAGGCCTAGCTGTGGCCATGAGACAAACAAAAATGTATTTAAAGTGTGACTTCTCTTAGAAGGAAACTAAGAGGTTTTGTTCTATTTTAGACTGTGTACAGACAATGGAAATAACAGCCAACAAGTTCATCAGAAAAAACATGGAAAAGCTGAACGAACAACGACTTGTCGGGAAGTTTTGCGACCTGACACTAGTATGTCAAGGAAGGCAATTTAGTGTACATAAAAGTGTACTGGCATCAAGTTCGGAATATTTTGAAACTATGCTAGAGAGTGGTTTCAAGGAGAGCACGAGTGATGAAATAGAACTTGAGGGATTCAGTCCAGATTCTCTTGAGGTTGTACTGGAGTACCTTTACACAGGACACATGAAATTGAACATGGATATTGCAGTGCAAGCCTTGAATACGTTTTCATTGATGATGTTGGATGAAGCTGTTCAGCAGATGGATTCCAAACTTGTTAAAGAAGCATCCAACAATCTCCAAGGGGTACTGGACGTTGTTTTGGAATTTAATGGTGCAGAGAAAGCTAGAGAAGCTGTTATTGACTTGATCCTTGAGCTAGCACCTTCAGAAAGGGCTGTGATTCTAAGCAAGCTGAATGGTGACATGATGTCTGGCCTAGTTCAGAGAGGAGGAGAAAAATGTGATGCTTTCTTCACTGACATTCTCAACTGGCTGAAGGAAAAATCAGAAAGCGAAGTCGTTCCTGTTGTTGAAAAACTTGACCTATCACAACTATCCACATCAAGTGTCCTAGCTGCTTTTGAGACCCTCCATATAGGAACCCAACCACTAGATGTTTTGCTGATTCAGAAATACGTGGAACTATACAAAAATGAAAAGCGTGGCGTTATAAGTTTCACTGTTCCAAGCATCTCAAAGCTTGGAGCTGATTATGTTTATTCCCACAAAGTTGGCTTATCTGATCTGCTCTGGCATTGTACAGCAAAGCGTTAAACAGACTCTGAAGGTGATTCCATGTCCTTGTACTTGTGGTGTTGTGGGAACAATGAGTCTCAGCATTATGAATGTGAAGTTAACACCACTTACAAACTTCTTGGAGTCGAAGAAGACCACAGCCGTTCAACACGAAGTATTTTCAAAACAGGGAGCGAAGCTTGGGGTTATGTGGCATTTGTACCCTTGAAGGACTTGCTGGACCCAACCAAAGGCTATGTCACAGATGACGAAGCTAGAATTGAAATTGAAATTGTGATTGAAGCTGTATCTGTTGTTTGGAAACAGTGAGAGCCCCCTTGGAAACCTTGCATAATCGGCTGTTTTCTTTTTTTTCTTTTCATAGCTTGTCACATCGCTGATCCAGAAAAAAACTCTCGAATCATGACTAGTTCAGGTGAAAATATCGTATATTTGGGAAAAAGAAATACAGGCTGGTCAATATGAATGGATGACTACTAGCAAATTGCAATATAACAGAAACAAAAACACAAAGAAAAGAAAACAATACAGCAACAACAATCATGCAGACTGTTCTTTCTACTCAATAAGAGACTGTTAATGAAAAATTTTCTTAGTAGCAAATTTCATGACCTCAATCTTAGAATCCAAAAGACGGTACAGAAGTTTCGCTCTTGCCTTACGGGGAATTTCTTCAAAAGCGAGGCATCTCCTCGAGACGAGCGACTGATGCTACACTACAAATACGCGTTAGCTGAAATAAACGCCGGAACACACTGTTATAACTTATTTTAATATTGCCAAGACTCATCGCGGTAGGATTCAGGTAGGATTGATTACCAGTATTAGATCAAAAATATGATAACAATAAGTTCCAAATAACTTAATATGGTGGATATCAATCAAGTATCCATTTCGCTGCCTGTTCTTCCATAGAAACTAGGTGCCAGTGTTTCACGATGGGCTGAGGACAGAAACTGTACGAAAGATAGTGTGTTAGATTATGCGATACTTTCATCCTAGATCAGCGACATATAGCTCTGTGACAGGTGTTTTTTCTCCATGCCTAGGCTTTTTTCGTGGAATTGTATTCGAGCTTCAAGAATTCATGATTTGCATTCTGTAGATGATGGGCTGATGACAGGAGGTGAAGAAGGTGTCCGAAAGAGAATGTTTCAGTTCATGCGATACTTTCATCCTAGACCGGCGATATAGAGCTGTGTGACAAATGTTTTTTTTGTGAGCCTATGCTTTTCATTCACATTCGAGCTTGAGGAATTCGTGAAGTGCATTATGTGAGGTGGATAATAGAGGGTGTCCAACAGAAAATATGATAGTTTGCGGTAGTTTCCTCTTTAACTAGCGGTACGTCTTGTACTATAATTGTTTTATACCGAAGCCTTGGGCTTTTTTTCATGTAATTATTTGCTGTAATCTGATTGCACTTTTCTTAGATTCTTACGATATTGTGTATCCGATTTTGACAAGTATACCACGCTAACTAAGCTTTCCGGTCACCAGTATGCATTGTTGCCAGACAGACCTTCAACCCCACCGGCCAGATGCGGTTCGGATACCTAAATGGCACAGCCAGGTATCTCCTCTTAGAGCCCATCAAGTATCACTAGAGTTGAAGCAGTTTCGGGTATGTCCGGTACCGCCCCAATCTTCCACCGTGGTCGGCGGGTCCAGCCACGATCCTAAAACGGAGTCTCAGACTCTCATCTCAGGTAGCGTTCCAGTGACGTAATATTAGTTACGATCCTTACTATTCTTGTTTTTATTGCCGTTCCAGAGCCCGCCGTAATAAGTAAATTGGCTCCTCCCACTTATTATTTTCCTTCCGTGACTTTTACGATCGTTACGATTTACTTATGATGGTCGCGAGCATCATAAGTGATAATAACTATCGGTTCTGCAGGAACTCCCGTAAGAGTGATGACGTATATACGCGTTGTTATTATTTGCGATCTAGAGAGCGTGATAACTACCACAATACGACGATCGCCCCTCCTCTTATCATCGTAACTTGTAATGACTTCACTGGAACGCTACCTCAGTCGCTGCTGTTTAGGCACTGTACGTGTCGCAACATCTCCGGCACTCCCCTCCAAGTCCCCCACCGGGACTGGATGCGTTTTGGACCAATAAATTGCACGGCTAGCCTAGGCGTGCAACTTATTTGAGAGAACAATCACCTAGCCCTAGGAGGCCTAGGGCATCTCGTCTCACGCTGCGGACAGACGGTATGGATGCGCTGCTCGCTGACTAGAATTTCTGACCGGTTTGTCGGCACCATTAGCAATTCCGTACGGATAAGTTGAAATTTATATAAACTTGATGATGGAAATTCAGAAAATCCGGCTGGGGAAACCTGACCACCTATTCGCCGCATTACTATTCATCAGTTTCACCCCCCCCCCCCCCCCCAGTCGGATTATCGAATCCCGGAACAACGAAGAGTTCCTACTTTACTTCATTACATTACACATCTGTATGTGTGCCAAGTTTCCTCCTTCTGACTTACGTGTAAGTGCTCGAAGTAGAACAAGATCAAAGGTTTCGGTGGGGTCCCAGGGGCGAATATTTCTCCTCCAGACATATCATAATAATAATAAAATAGTGCAAAAAATAGAGGCCTCTACAGAATTGTACAGATATGTATCCCGAATCAACCACTGAACTAGATCCATTAGGTAATTCCTTTCAGTCTTAACTTTCCGGTCTAGGCCAGGCTACGATCGGAATCATGCTAGTTGAAAGGTCATAGAATATTTTGATCCAATAAGTTCTTCCTCGATACACACCATTATCTATCCTGTAGCGTTTTTCCTACCCATATGACGAGACTAAATCCGATGTCGTACACACTTTTGCTGAAATAAATGTTCGTTTTCCGGCGGATGAACTACTTGACCGACGGGAAAAAAGACTTCAGATATGGATCAATAGTGAGTTCACCGTGCCTCCTTCCTTACCACAATGTTGAATCTCTAATCAAGTTCAGATATAACTTTTTAGTTTTACAGATTTTACCGGATTTCGGGTGGACAACTTGTCTGGCGAGAAAAGAAAAGTTCAAAAACGGATTTAGCGGATTCAAGCTCTATCTTTTTTTCGAGCTCGTGGTTAAGCCATCGAATTCTTCAGCTTCTTCTGAAGGAAAGGTCGTGTCAGAAATAATCTCTTCCGATTTCCCTTCCACTTCTTCGTGAGATTCTGCATAATATGCTGCATCATTGAAACATTGCTTGCACATTATTTTTTCCGAATTGATACTCTTGCCGATGAAGAATCGCCGGGTCCCTAGCGAAGAGCCAGAAACGTCACCACAACAAACGTTACATAGGGTCTCTGGCTTCATTTAAGGCGTATTCTCGCCGTTCCACGAGGACCTGTTAACCCAGTATCATATTTGCCTAGTATGAATTTTCTTGGTTGGCAAATCCAGCGACTCCTCTACAAAATTTCGGTGACAGCGCAACGCCATCTATCAATTGTAAAGTGCTTTTCTTAGGACAATATTGGACAGATAGCGCTGTTCGCGTCGTTCCGCCTTCGAGAGAGCAGAGAGTTTGAAATTGAATCTTGGCATGCTGTAACGGCAAGTGAATTTAGTTTTCTTCCACCCAAAGATCGAGTAAGTGGGTGTCCCCGATCTCAGTATCTTTGCTTCTACCTAGAACCTGTGTGGAATGTTGGCTGATTACAGGAGTGCTGCATGCAGCATGATGAAGCCGCCACCCTAAACCCTATTTGCCCTAAACTCCTATTTTGGGGAAATGACTTCTGGAAACATAGTAAAAATCGAAATAAAATTCAGTGGAGCATCTTAAAGTTCAGTTTTAGGTTCGTTTTCTGAATTTCCATGAGTAAAGCCACACAGTATTCAGTTTAGCCTTGTTTCAGTGCTGTCAGCCAAATGCTGTTTTATTTAACTGCCTTGCCCTTAGGCTTAAGGCTTAATGCCTATTACTTTGTGGTTTCACTTGACAATTGTCACATGTTGTCAGTGCCCTCCTCCATTCCTAAGCCAAACGTGCAAATGCCATTATATTTATACAGCAGCCTTCACCAGCCTTGTCTCCTTAATGCTTTTTTATTTGTACTATCAGCTCACGATTATTGTCAGTGCCCTGTGCCAAAATATTTACAAATCCATTTCGTTTGGCTTTGGTGGCGCAGAGCAAGCACAGACTGAGCGCAGAGCAGCGCAGAGGGCCAATGCCTCGCTTCTTTACCTTGCCAAGCCAAGCCAATGCCCTGTCAGGAAGGATCAGGACATGATGCATTGATCTCAGATCAAGTTTCGGTCCTGTCTCGGGTAGATTTCCCAACTGTGTTTTTATTTTTGATGCCTGTACGCGTAGTCATTTAACCATTTGACTGACAAGGCTAAATAAAATGGTTTTGTACTGTGAATGGTAGAAAAGACAAGGGGACTCAAATCAAATGTAGCTTAAACATTTTTGCAACTACAGTATACTGTAGTTGCTGTACAGTTTGGGTATTCCTATTTATTGTACAGTAGAGGTATGCTTATGTGAACATTTGTTGACGTCGGACTTTGCCATTTCCATGCACTTGCTGTGTCTAAAGCTAACTACCAGTTAGCCAAAGTAGGTAAGAAGGGCAGCTGAAGACACCTGTACAGATATTTTGGATCTTCAGTCTACCATTTAGCCCAAAACTGCAGTGTTCACGTTAAAGTAACTGTTCACATAAGCATACCTCTACTGTACTGTATATGAACATCACATAACAACTGTGAATGGTTGCCAAAGAAAACACTAAAACCCATATGTTACCAGACAGTTTTTACTGCAAAATATTTGCCTTAGGAGTATCACTGTACAGTTGACACTACATTGACCTTTATTTACACTTTTTGTTTTTACACTTTTCACTGATCACATGACTGAGGCAGAGATGGGCGAATCCGAATCCGGATTCGGGATTTGACTTCTGCTTATCAGGCTGGATTCAGACTCAGATTCCAAACCCTCAACCTTACGAATCTGCTCAAATTCCTATTCTATATCTTTACAGTTTCTGTTTCCCAGTTTATACACAGTTGGCTTAGGCCATCCAACTTTTTTATCTCCACCACCAGCCATCCTCGGTTATCTAATCATTTTGTCCGATTACCTTAAATATCAGTGCTTTTTGTCACCTCTGATTCTTAAAATATAACCTCTGTAAATGATTTGATTTTTGTCAAGGTCGGATTCGAATCCAGATTTGAATCCTCAGCATGAATTGGTGGATTTGGAATCGAATTTGTACCTAGCCCTGGAATCGGATTTGAATCCGTTCATGATCGGATTCGCCTATCTCTGGACTGAGCTAGGACACAACTCCCTCTACACTTTAATTGACTTTAACTTCACTGCAAGGACTGAGACTCTGACAAAGACTCAAAACTGAGAACTGACTAACCGAGAACTACACTGCTAGTCCCGACTCCTAGCTTATACACCTTTCCTTTTCCTATCCTTAGTCGTGGTGACGAATACCCTAAATGTAGCCACAGAGGCGTTACTAGCCAAAATGTTTGGGGGGGGACAAGGTATTTACCGACTGGCTGGTCATTTTTACCGTCTGTGTTTGCGGATAAAAACGAATATTATTGGGAAAAAAACCACTGTGTTGACGAAAAATCAGATTTCAAGAAAAAACGACTATTTTAAAGAAAAAATCGACTATTTTACGAAAAACCGACTGTTTTTAAGAAAAAACGACTATTTTTAAGTAAAAAATCGACTGTTTTTACTAAAAATCGCGGCGCTTCGCGCCGACTCGGCTATTTTTTACCAACTGGCCGACAACATTGGGGGGGGGGGGCGTCCCCCCCTCATCGCAAAAGTTTTCCGTCTGTCTGTGAGAACGATAATTCTCGAAGGGAGTGAGATATTTTGATGAAACTTGTGGGAGGATCCTTTGGGTCAAGGGAAAGGTCGAATTCGTAGATGGGCTCTGTAGCCGTACATTTAGGGGTGGGGGTCGAAATTAAGGGATAAACAAAATATTTTTAAACAGCTAATGAGATAGTCGATTAAGGGACAAGAAGACAGGCTGAACACGAATATGAAAACCGTTTTCTCGCCGGACAAGTAGTTCGCCCGGAATCCCGCCAAAACCGGAAAGTTTGTTAAAAGTAAATGTTTTATTTGTAGTTGATTAGATGTTCGAGTTAGGGGTAAGAAGGCATACTGAACATTCATCTGAAAATCATTTTCTACCCGGACAAGTAGTTCGCCAAGAATCCGGCCCAGACCGGAGAATTTGTTAAAAGCAGAAGTTGTATTTGGAGTTGATTAGATGTCCGATTTAAGGGTAAGAAGAGATGCTGAATCCGTATATGACAGTCAATTTTTAGCCGGACGTATAGTTCGTCCGGAATCCGGCTGAAACCGGAAAATTTGTTGTAAGTTAAATTTTTATTTGAAGTTGATTAGATGTTGGATATAGGGGTAAAGTGATAGGCTTAATTCGTTTTTGAGCTTTATTTTTTCGCCGGACAAGTAGTTCCGGAGTTTTGCCGAAACCGGAAAATTGGTAGAAGTAAGGCAGGATCGTTTCGATCGGTTTTGTCAAAATAGATATGACTTATAGGGGTAAACACACATGCTGAATCCATATCTGAACTTGGTTTCTGAAATGATAAGCTATTTGGCCTTAATCTGTTTCTAAATTTTAAGAGTAAAATGTTCAAGGAGTCTGGCGAAGACTGGATCTGGCGAAGACAAAACCTAATTGTCTGGATCAAATATTGAATTTTTGGGATCCCATCGAAACCTTTGGTCTTGTTTTTGTCATTCTTATCTTGATTCAGATGCTTCAAGTCTCCGAGTAAAAAAAAATTGTCAGACGAGCCGAATTTATTGTATCCTAGTCCACAGAAAGAAATTGAAATATTTTTTTTTATCTTTTAGACTGTTGACCAGTGCAGAGATAATGAAAATAAAAGTCACAGAGGGCTCCTACTTCCACGCAAATTGGGAAAAGCTCAACCAACAACGACTGGTTGGGAAGTACTGTGACCTCGCTCTGGTCTGTGACGGAAAGGAATTTAGTGTACACAAAAATGTACTTGCATCGAGTTCAGAATATTTTAAAACTATGTTTGAGAGTGGACTCAAGGAGAGTAAGAGCGAAAAAATAGAACTTGTGGGATTTACTGCTGAGTCTCTTGAGGTTGTACTGGATTATCTCTACACAGGACAAGCAGAACTGGACTTGGATGTTGCTGTGCATTCTTTGAATGTGTTTTCTATGATGATGTTGAATGAAGCTGTTGAGCAGATTGATTCTGAACTTGTTAAAGAAGCCTTGACTAATGCTCAAGGTGTCCTGGACGTTGTTTTGGAGTTTAGCGGTTTATCTAAGGCTAGAAAAGCCGTTATTGATGTGATCTTTGAACTCGCACCTTCTGAAAGATCGTTGATTCTAAAAAGGCTGAATGGGGATATGATCACCAGCTTAATTCAGAAAGGAGGAAAAAAGTGTGATACTTTCTTTAGCGAAATTCTCGAATGGCTGAAGGAAAAGTCAGAAAGCGACGCTGCTCCTGTTGTTGAGAAAATTGACCTATCACAGCTATCCACATCAAATGTGTTAGTTGCTTTAGAGACCCTCCATGCAGGGACTAAAGTGATGGATACTCTGCTGTTTAAGAAATGTCTTTTGCTTTACAAAAATGAAAAGCGTGGTCTGATAAGTTTCCCTATATCAAGAATTTCAGAGCTTGGAGCTAAATGGGTTCATTCCAAGAAAGTTGCCTTGTCAGGCCTTCTGTGGCACTGTGCAATTCGTCGGAAAGACGACGCTTCAAGTGATTTCATGTCGATGTTTCTAGGGTATGATGAGGACAGTAAGATGATAAGTATGGAATGTGGCATTAGCTGCACATACGCTCTTCTTGGAGCTGAAAGATTTGAAAGACGTATGTGCACTGTCCGAGATATGATCACAACAGCAACAAAACGCTGGGGATGTTGCTCATCAATACCTTGGAAGGACTTGGTTGATCCGACGAAGGGATACATCAAAAATGACGAAGCTATACTTGAAATTGAGATATTAGTTGAAACTATGTCCATTACTTGGAAGCAGTGAAAACCTTCTCCTTGCATTTGCATCATCTTCTTGCATTATCGTCATTTTGTCATATCGCTGGTCAGGAATTAAGACTGAACCTAAAACTTATTAAATAGAAAAAATCAAGAAATAGCGGGTAAATTCAAAGTTTGTACTGTTTTTAGTCGTGCTTGGATTATGCAGACGGTGTTCAGTAGAAAATGTAATAGAGTCATGTGTTTTGTTCGTAAGCCTATAGGCTTTGTTCGTGTAAATGTGTGTTGTCATTGAACCTTTCTTGGATAGTTTTTAAAAATTTGATCATCTTTTTCTGCAAGTAAAACCACTGTAGCTGAACTGTGGGTTCAAAACGTAGCCTACTGTAGCATGTGTTCGACCGGAGGAGGCTGTAGTTTAGGGACCGTGTGGCAACCGTCCTTGGAGCTCTAACCGTGTAGGGGAATGGTTTGGTAGCATGTTCCGGTTAGCAGTAGCTTGAATTCCATATGCACTTTAAGAAAAACGAATAGGGATTTCAAACTTGAGTTCGATTAGGGAGGAGAAACACGACTGGGAAGGAAAAACGTGCACATGCGTACCCTTTCTTGATGGGAATGTTTGATTTTGTTCTATTAATTCAATTTCATTTTTATTGAGTTTTTTTCCATGAAAAAAAAGTAGCAGTATAAACAGTTTCAAGTACGCCGAATATCGGTTTACGATAATCGAAATGTCGATTATCGAATTTAAAATATCGATATTTCGAGATTCCTCAATATCGCCCAACACTATCCCCTAATGACTTGGGGCTAGCCAAGGTGACCACCTGAGCACGTTCGCCTCGATGGCTGGAGGCAGGGGCGTCGCAAGGGGGGGTGCAGGGGGTGCGGCACCCCCCACCTTTTTGAGATTCGGTAAAATTTTGGGCCGGAGGCATAGCAGAACTATTCGGTATATTTACGGGGATTCGGTAGTTATACAGAATCCCAAATAGGCTATCGGTACAAATCTGTTCGGTATAATGATCGGGATTCGGTATAATTGCCAGTATTCGGTAGTTATCTGAGTTCGGTGAGAGAATTTTCGATGTCAGAACTTTTCGGTATATTTATGGAAATTCGGTAGTTACACAGAATCCCGAATAAGCTATGATTGAGATTCGGCAGGTTTTTCGGTATAATTTACAAGATTCGGTATTTACCACGAATTATGCCGAATCCGAATATTATTCGGTAGTCTTTCGATCCCAAAACAATTCGGTATAATAACCGTGATACGGTAGTTATTCAGAATCCCTTTTTCGGTATAATAACTGGGATTCGGTAATTTATTCGGTATAATTGCCAGGATTCGGGAGTTACACCAACCACGAAACTCAGAAGAGGTCGAGTGAAGCACTGGTCGCAGACAAAAGGACTGATCTATGATTTCATCGATAGTCTTTACTTTTATATCTTGGATCCCAAAAAGAAGATTTAATCATAAATGTTTCGAAAATTCCACCTGCGGCGCTTTTCGTAGTATTCTCTATTTTGTGGAAGAGCGCGTCATTTGACTGGGGTTTTAAGCCAGTTTTAGTATCTGGATGGAAATAGTTAAATTTGGCAGGAAAAAGCTAACTTTAAAAAATCTCGCCTGCGGCGCTATTGACTAGACTACAGTAGATGCCGCTGTCGGAATTTATTTTTCGTCTTATTGAAGTTATTTTTGGTTTTATTTGTTTTCGTGTGCTCTCGAGCTCTGCTCTCAGCAGCGGAAAGTGTAAAAGATACATTTGTTGTAAATAAAGATAACCTTGAACCTTGAACGTCGGGAATCCTTAGAGTCTCGGTATTTAATCCACGGTACATGATAGAATTTGTAAGAGAAGCAGTTAAATCTTAGCATACAGAAAACAAATTTCGTCTGCGGCGCTCGATTTAATTATCTCTTGTGTATAATATGTAGAAGCTATTACTGCAATCGTGCCCGGCAATATATTCTCCAAGTGGGCTTCGCCAAAACGCCGCCTAATAGTTGGCTTATCGTCTTTCATGCTACCCTTTAATGTTACTCTTCCTACGTAATCCTTTCCTGTTCCATAATTTAAAGCTCGAATTCTCAATTTCTAAGATTCGGTAAAATTCTTGAGATACTCGGTAAAATTTTGGCTCTGCCCCCCCCCCACCGAAAATGCACTTGCGACGTCCCTGGCTGGAGGCTCTCCAATTTCAGACGTTAGTGAGCACTTGAACTAGTTGAACTGTTCAGGTGGACACTTTGGAACAGCCGAAGTAAAAGTAAGTTTTTGTATTGAACAGGAAAAAACGTGAAATGGACACTTTTGCTCGGAACCACCTCCGCCCGGGAACCACCACTGCAAAAATTGCACAAGTTTTTTTTTTCAAGTTCAAGTTTTATTTTCACATTCACAAATAAATAAATAAAAAATAACACTTTCGCGCTGGAGGAAAAACCTATGAGGTTTTTCTTAATTATTTTCATGATAAACGTGAAATAGTCACTTCTGGTCGTAATCACTGCTGTAAAAAGACACATTTGGACGTTTTCTGAAATAATAATAATAATTTATTGAGGCCCGCTATACAACAAAGGAAAGAGCGGAGTAACGAAATAGAAAGAAAAATTAACAACATACAAAGAAAACAAGACACTACATATACTTTATAACACTTACAGGTAAGTTAGGCGAGTCAACGGCGATTGATAGGTGTTTTTAAGAGCCCGGGATCTAGCCCGACGCTCTATGGTTTCGCACTTAGCGGAAGGATCGATAATGTTGTACTTTTTCGATAGGGCTGAGTTAGACTCCCATGGGGGGAGTCCGAGAAGGTATTTTGCCAGTTTGTAGTACTTTGTCCGTATTTGCCTTTTCTCAGAAATGTTTAATAAATCCCAAAATGGAGAAATATACAGAAAGTGCGGTGTGACCAAAGCATTGAAGAAATAGAGTGATATTATGACAGGAGTGACTAAAACCAAGAACAAATAATCTGATAGCACCTCCGTCTCCCTATCTCTGTGATACGACCATACAGAGTCGGATATATTCTGATACCATTCCTGATGCAAACGAGCGGAGGAGGAGCTACGCAGAACATCATAATTGTTATCTCTACAAACAGCTGTACCGCAGAAGAATCCGAACGCCGTCGGAGTCGTCCTCTACAGCTGATTGGTTTTCTGCCATACTGACTTCGCGTGTGACGCACTATAGAGCGGGCTCTCCTCGCCTGCAAGGCATCCGACTGTTTTTCAACTCGTTTGAGCAACGGCGACAAACAAGCGTAGAACTAGAGTGAAGCAGACGGGTATCAACTCAAACCTCACAGCATGTACCTCTAGCTCCGCTCAGTTTTATCGGGGTATCCATAGTCGCTGCATGGGACCAAAGACGGAGGTTCCATCAGATTATTGGTTCTTGCTAAAACAACTTAGAGTGACGATTCGCCTTCGTGCAACATGTGGCAATCATAAGTGACGGTTTAGCAAGGCTCGTATCCTATAAGACCGGGCGAGATTAGATTCAAGGCCCATGGCAATATTTCAAGGGGACCTGAAATTTTCCCAGAATGGGACAACCTTACACAAATAATAAATCAAATAAAAGCCAAAGTGTGAAAACTGAAAGGAGACTCATAGTTATAAAGACTCATGTTTGAAACCTTATATTCCAGGCCGAAGAAAAACAAGACTGAGGCTCAGTTGTTTTTTCAGTGTAGGACGATATCCAGAATTAATATTTCGGACCAAATATCGATATTAAATATCTAAACGAGATTTATACATTGTCTCATTAATGCAAATAAACTAAGGTAAATAAATCTTACGTTTCCGAAGCTGGCGCAATAAGTTCTTCGTAATTCATTTTTCACATTGCTCGAAGTTTTTAACAAAACATGATACAAAATTCTATTTGACGACAATTTTCGCTAGCGAAACCAGACGTATATGAAAAGAAATTTGGTCCCAAAAATTTGATATCGAATTAAATACCAATATATCGAAAAACCCGAATATTGCCAAACAGTATATATATATATTTTTTTATTTGGTGTTGCTCAGAAGGAGACTGCGTTGGCAGCGGCATCTATGAAATCTGACTTTCGAAAAAAATCTAGGAAACGCCATCTACATTTTAACGAGAGCGTGGTGTATTTGAAACGAAAAATCGCATGCTGCATACCTGATTTTGATTTTGTTTTTCTTTCTTCTATCTGGAAGGTAGATATAAGGGTAAATAAGTGGAATTCTCTATTCCCAATGTTCATGCTCTGAGCTGCATGATAGGTAGTATAATAATAGCCTAGACCAGGCCTAGACAGAGCCTAGACCTAGTTTTTGTAATTCTAATGGTTGGATTTTCAGCTGTATCTTGTCAGCAACTTGTCAGTTAACAGTTCTTAAAGGAACAGTAAACTTGACTACGCAGCTTTCGGCCATCAAATCGCCCGGGGGCTTAGATAAAAATACAGGGTCTTATTGTAGACAGGCCCCCCTTCTTTGTTATCTCAAACCCCCTCCTTAGTGTTCCCAAAGCTAGCTGGCAGGCCCTTGCCTCTTGCCTTATACACTGTAATTATGCACTTATGTACTGTAAAAGTTTGCCTTTTTACGTGTAGACTACAGACAAACGACCTCCCCGTCAAGACGGCCTGCGTTCGATTCCTAGTCGCGGCACACAAACCTTTTGCTTTTTTTTCTACTAACTCAAAAGTCGAATTCTCGGAAACTGCTCGGAAACTGCAATGGTCGAAACGAGAATTTATCTTACTCTCAATATCGACTCAGGGTACATTCTTGATATGTTAGCTAGCTCCCCGAATCAAGTTTGAGTCAAATTTTCTGTTCCTTTAACTGTGCAGTAGAACACTAGAAGTGTCCTTGTTTCTTTCTCCATCCACCTGCCAAATTTTGATGCAAGTTAACTGCTTTTCATCAAAGTTGTTCCCTTGTAATCCAAATAAGGGCTTAGAGTCTCTAGGAGTCTCTGACAACTGAGTCTGAGGAGAGTGAGAAAATCTGACTCTTCTTGTCAAGAAAGGTCAGATTTTTCAAGAATTTTCCAAGAGCATGTTCCACTCTACTTACCATAGGCTAGTAAGTACCAGGGGCGTCGCAAGGGGGCGTGCAGAACCCCCCACCTTTTTGTGATTCGGTTAAAGTTTGGGGCAGGGCAGGGGCCCAAAATTTCACTAAAATTGTATTTTCTTTATAGCAGACCTGTTCGGTGGTATATTTACGGGCATTCTGTAGTCATACAGAATTCGAAATAGGCTATCCGTACAAATCTGTTTGGTATAATGCTCGGGATTTGGTATAATTGCCAATATTCGGTAGCCTAGTTATCACGAATTCGGTGAGAGGATTTACTGAAATTATTCGGTAATTTTTCGATGCAAGAACTTTTCAGTACATATATGAAGATTCGGTAGTTAAACAGACCGATAGGTCCAAAATTATTCGGTATCATGATTGGGATTCGGTAATTTCATTGGTACGGTATAATTTTCAGGATTCGGTAGTTACCACGAATCCCGACTTTTGTTTCAGTTTCGACGAAATTATACCAAATATGAATATTATTTGGTAGTCTTTCAATACCAAAACAATTCGGTATAATAACCGGGATACGGTAAGTATACGGAATCCCGAACATGCTATCAGTCTTAACGTGTTTGGTATAATAACTGGGATTCGGTAATTTATGTGGTATAATTGCCGGGATTTGGGAGTTACCACGAACCTCGAAAGAGTTCCAGTGAAGCGCTGGTCGCAAACTAAAGGACTGATCTATGATTTCATCGATAGTCCTTACTTTTATTTTGGATCCCAAAAAGAAGATCTAATCATGAAAATTTTGTGAAAAGGCGCGTCATTTGAATGGGGTTTTAAGCCAGTTTTAAGATTGGGATTTCGAAACATTAAAAGCTAGAATCTGGATGGAAATAGTTAGCCTAAATTTCGCAGGAAAAAGCTAATTTTAACAAAATCTCGCCTGCGGCGCTCACTTTATGTGATCATGGGTAGTATTGACTAGACTACAGTAGCTGCTGCTAGCAACTACTGTAGACGTTCCGGCGAACGTCGCTCCATCCAGTTTCCGGAACTTCTTAAGAGTCTCGGTATTTAATCCACGGTAAATGACAGAATTTGTAAGAGAAGCAGTTAAATTTTAGCCTACAGGAAAACAAAAATTGGATTTCGGAAATTTTCAGGTGGGCTTTGCCAAAACGCCGCCTAATAGTTGGCTTATCGTCGTTCATGCTGCCCGTTAATGTTACTCTTCCTACGTAATCCTGAGTAAACGGGTATCAACGTTAGCTAGAGTAAATACCTCTAGGTCCGCTCGGTTTTGTCGGGTTTTCATAGCCGCTGCATGCGACTAAAGACAGAAGTTCTATCTGATTATATGTTCTTCGTACCACCAAGAACAATTAATCAGATAGAACCCCGTCTCCCTATCTCTGTAGTATGACCATGCGGAGTCGAGTATTTCCCCGTACCTTTTCCGCTGCAAACGAGCGGAGGTTACTAGCTTCGCGGCACATCACGTTTCGTTACCTGTACAAATACCTATATCGCTCTGAAGCCGCGTAGAGGAAAAGTAGGATTCAAAGCTGATTGGTTCTCTGGAAGCACTCCAGAGCGGGTCAGCGCGCGGAGTACGCCTCCTGTATTTTCTTTCTCTTCGATGGGCAACGGCGAACACGGAAGTAGAGTAGACGGGTAAACAGCTACAGTAAATACCTCTAGGGCCGCTCAGTTTTGTCGATGTATTCATGGTCGCTGGGTGGTGCCAAAGATAGAGGTTCTATCTGGTGATTTGTTCTTGGTAGGCCTACCACCCAGGTATAATCCCCGCCCCCCTTCACTATTGACTGCCACTGAGGCTTATTTAAACGAAGCCTGCTTGACTATTGGACTCTAGGCTATTATGTCGGTAAAAGAGGTTTTTATTTGTTCATTTTTTTTTGTAACAGGTAAAATGTGGACCTTGACTCCTTCTCTTATCACTTTTAATGGAGTTTTCATTTATGAACATCTTGTGAGCGCTGTAGAAACTTTCGGTTTTCAATGTTTTTCATGGAGATGATAACTCGTGAACCAGTGCCGGTATCAAGGTCAAATCTGGTACACTTGCGGGTATTGGGGTCAAGTTGTGCCTTTTGGGGGTGTTCGAGTTGATGCCTGTCTACTTCCCTCTTCGCCGCTGCGCATATGAGAGGAAAAAGTGCAGAAGGCGCGCTGTCCCACTCTGCAGCGCGTCCAGACAACCAATCGGCTTTTACTTTTAAAATTTCTTCTCGGGGTTTTACTGCAATATATCTGTTTGTGGATGCAATGAATTATGATGTTCCCTGTAGCTCCAACCCTCCTCTCGTTTACATCGGAATCTATTTCATGGTCGTATTACAGAGATAGGGCGACTGAGGTTCTCGTGCTTATTTATCCTTGCTACTATGACACAAAATCTGCCAGTACATCTACCTTTCATTTAAGATTGAACGTCAGTATAAGAATAAACGGCTTTAGGTTTAAATTCGTGTTATGAAGACTGTGGCCTTGGGACATTCAAAAACACATTTTCAGTGTAGCATCTTTTATACAAGGGAACTAAGAAGGTTTTCGTTCTGTTTTAGACTGTAGAGACAATGGAAAGAACAGCTACCAAGTTCATCAGCAAAAACAAAGAAAGCCTGAACGAACAACGACTTGCTGGAAAGTACTGCGACCTGACTATCCTTTGTCGAGGCAAGGAATTTAGTGTGCATAAAAGTGTACTTGCATCAGGTTCGGAATATTTTGAGACGATGTTTCAAAGTGGTCTTAAGGAGAGTAAGAGTGATGAAATAGAACTTGAGGGATTTTGTCCTGATTCTTTTGAGGTAGTACTGGGGTATCTTTACACAGGACGCATGAAAGTGAACTTGGATGTTGCAGTGCAAGCCTTGAATACGTTTTCAATGATGATGTTGGATGAAGCAGTTCAGCAGATTGATTCTAAACTCGTTAAAGAAGTATCGACAAATCCTCATGGTGTTCTAGACGTTGTTTTAGAGTTCATTGGTTTAGGAAAGGCTAGAGAAGCCATTATTGACTGGATTCTCAAACTTGTACCTTCCGAAAAATCTGTGATTCTAAGAAAGCTGAATGTTGATCTGATGACCAGCTTAATCCAGAAAGGAGGGAAGAATTGTAATTCTTTCTTCAGTGACATTTTGGAGTGGTTAAAGGAAAGGTCAGAAAGTGACGCTGTGCATTTTGTCAAGAAAATTGACCTTTCACAGATAACCACGTCAAATGTGTTAGTTGCTTTTGAGACCCTCCATGCAGGGACCAAAGAGATGGATGCTTTGCTGTTAAAGAAATCTCTTGAGCTTTACAAAAATGACAAGCGCTGTGTAATACATTTCAATATACCAGGTATCTCAAAGCTTGGAGCTGAATGGGTTTGTTCCCAAAAAGTTGGTCTGTCAGGTCTACTTTGGCATTGTGCAGCAAAGTGTAAGGAAGACACTGAATGTGATTCTCTGTCACTGTCCCTGTGGTGTTGTGGGAACAACGAGATAAAAAGCTTTGAATGTGAAGTTAGCTGCACGTACACACTTCTTGGAGCAGAGAATTTCAGAAAAGGTGCATCCCGAGCGGTTTTCACAACATCGGAGAGAGGCTGGGGAAAGGAAGTGTTTATGTCTTGGAAGACCTTGTTGGACCCGACGAAAGGCTTTATCACAAATAATGAAGCTAGAGTCGAAGTTGAGATTGTCGTTGAAAGTGTCTCCATCGTGTGGAGGCAGTGAAAACACTATCTGTAAAAAATCATTACTTGACTTCTCACTGACCGCCTGTCAATAACTTAAATTAGCAAACCCTTGATTGCGTTCTTGAACTTAACGATTTTTAACAAATTAGTCGCGTTTTCTGCGGTCGCTTGGAACGAAAGTTGCCGTTTTTGCGATCGACTGTCGACTGGAGGTCCAGTCGATCCGTTTTTTGTCGCTTGACCAGTCTACCACAAATCCCTGATTTTGGGAAAGCCTATGCTAAACGCTGGGTATATCTAGCTCAAGCTCAAAAATCAACCAATCAGAATTCACCTGTAGTGAGGTAGGTCAGGGTCAAGGTGCCAACAACTATCCGGCGTTTGGCATAGGGTGTCCAGGGTTAAGCATAGGCTATGCCAAACGCTGGGCATATCCAGCGTTTGGCATAGGGTATCCAAAAATCAGGGGTTTGTTGTTGACTGCGCTTGACTGGGAACTAAGTCAACAGTCGATCCGATGCACCTTTCTCTTTTAGGTCCAGTCAAGCGATAAAAAACGTTCCATCTATGTATTAAAAAACGGTCAACTGGATGAACCCGGGAACAAGTCCCAATCGCCAGTCGATCTGTAAAATACGCAACTATTGTTAACAATTGCTAACTTTTTGCGTTCCAGGTTTCTGATTTCGAAATTTTAGCTCCGCCCACCTACGATATCCGTTCCAGGTTATCTATTTTGTAACGATGGTGGATGAGCATCGTTGGGAAAAGTTAATAATTGTAGAATTGGGAAAAGTTAACGATCGTTAAAGCTGCAGTTAGCTCCGCCCCGAAATAAAGTTGACAATTGTTAACAATTATTGTTATGTTCCTTTAACGCAAACTTATAGCCTACTTTTTTTTTTCATATAGGCTACATAATATGTTGTCCGTTTATCTCAGAGAATAATAACACACAATTGGAAAGAATAAAATAAACCTAGTATTTTAACATTGTGGACATTGGATAGCTTCTAGGCTAATAATAGGGATTGGTGTTTGTGAACCGAAAAAGAACAGGGCAACATCCAGTTGTTGCTTTCTGCCCTTTTGGTTCCAAGCAGAGCAAAATAATGCTAGGGATTAACACCAAGACTTGGAAGAAGTGACAAACACTCGAGCAGCAGCGATACCAGCACCACTAGCGATAGTGAACGTCCCTAATGAAACTCAATCAGTCGTGCACCAGCGCTAGCTCCAATAACTTCATATTCCGAAAACAGCAAAAAAAAAGATAAAGTAAATTAAATTTTATTTATAACCCGTCTAGGTAAAGACGGAGTATAGTAAAAGATAAAAAAAGAGAGAAGCACAACAACAACAACCAAAGTAATTAATATTCACTAAACCGGAACATCATGGAGCTCCACGGGTGGTGACAATTTTCCTTCATCCTCTTGATAAAACCTCCACTTTTTCCTTGATGTTTGCAGACCGCATCTTAGCTTTACTAGAAATTATTAAACCCGCAAGTTTGTCTCGCGTTAAATGCCGCAAGCATAGTTGGCAGCGCTGTGGCACGGGTCTTGGCGCTCTTCCCTAATGTTATTTTGCTCTGGGTCGAAGACAACAAATCGGGCTCAATAGTTGGTTTGTTGAGGGACTCGACCGAAATCTATCACTGACAAAAACATATTTTCATCATGAAGAACGTTGATAAATAGAACAGAAACAATCCAGCAAACCAAAGTGATTAATAATTAGGGCCTAGGCTTTTGTGGCACCCCAAAGAATTTGTGAATTATATTTTGAGGATGAAAAGCTGGGAATACAAGCTGTACAAAAGAGAGTGTAATAGTTCACTATGTGATACTTTAGCCTAGACTTCCCTTCTATGGCAAATGTCTGAAACCGAAGCCTAAACAGGCTTCTTTTCGTGTAATTGTATTCGAGCTGAAGAATCTGTTGTATAGATTGTGCGGGCGATAAGCTGGATGATAGCAAGAACAGATAATCAAGAACCTCAGTCTCCCTGTCTCTGTAATACAACCATGCGGAGGCGAATATATCCTGATACCATACCCCCAGGGTTGGTCACCAAAAGTAACTTCGTACACCCTGGAAAGTAACCCAAAAGTATCTCAAAGTAACCTAATGTAAACCAAAGTAACTCAATGTAACCCAATGTAACCCAAAGTAACCCAATGTAACCCAAAGTAACCCAATGTAACCCAAAGTAACCCAATGTAACCCAAAGTATCCCAAAGTAACCCGCATTATCCCAAAGTATCTCTAAGTTTCCTTGAATTTCAATTGTTTCGTGAAGGAATTTCGCATCAGTTTCAAGATATTGCAATCGGCGCCTCGTCTCGTCTGACGAAAAGTTTGAAACGTCACCACGCAAGTCTTGCGCACGAGGGGTTGCTTTGGGTTACGTTGGGTTACTTTGGGTTACATTGGGTTACTTCCGGTTACACTGGTTTACTTTGGGTTACTTTGGGATACTTTGAGATACTTGGGTTACTTTGGGATACTTTTGAGACAATTGCAAGCGTGATGTACGCCATTTGTGCGCAAGACTCGTGACCCAATGTAACCCAAAGTAACCCAATGTAACCCAAAGTAACCCAAAGTAACCCTGAGTAACCAAAAGTATCCTGAAGTAAGCAAGTAACTCGTACACCCTGGTTCTTGGTGACCAACCCTGGCCGTACCCTATGCAGACGAGCGAAGGAGGAGCCACGCAGAACATCATAATTTTGTTACTTCTATAAAGAGCCACTTCGCAGTAGAACCACGAAGAAGAATACAAACGCCGTCTGAATTGCCCTTTACAGCTGATATGTTGTCTACTATTGTGACGCCACGTCTAACTCGCTAGCAGACCGAGTTCTCCACCCCTGCACGCATTCTACGGTTGTTCAGTTCAGATGGTATGCGAAGAGGGAATTAGACGGGTATCAAGTCGGGTAAGAACAGATAATCAAGAACCTCCGTCTCCTATCTCTGTAATACAACCATGCGGAGGCGAATATATTCTGATACCCTACCCTATGCAGACGAGCGGAGGAGGAGCCACGCAGAACATCATAATTTTGTTACTTCTATAAAGAGCCACTTCGCAGTAGAACCACGAAGAAGAATACAAACGCCGTCTGAATTGCCCTTTACAGCTGATATGTTGTCTACTATTGTGACGCCACGTCTAACTCGCTAGCAGACCGAGTTCTCCACCCCTGCACGCATTCTACGGTTGTTCAGTTCAGATGGTATGCGAAGAGGGAATTAGACGGGTATCAAGTCGGGTAAGAACAGATAATCAAGAACCTCCGTCTCCTATCTCTGTAATACAACCATGCGGAGGCGAATATATTCTGATACCCTACCCTATGCAGACGAGCGGAGGAGGAGCCACGCAGAACATCATAATTTTGTTACTTCTATAAAGAGCCACTTCGCAGTAGAACCACGAAGAAGAATACAAACGCCGTCTGAATTGCCCTTTACAGCTGATTTGTTGTCTACTATTGTGACGCCACGTCTAACTCGCTAGCAGACCGAGTTCTCCACCCCTGCAGGCATTCTACGGTTGTTCAGTTCAGATGGTATGCGAAGAGGGAATTAGACGGGTATCAACTCAGACCTCACAGCCAATACCTCTAGCTCCGCTCAGTTTTATCGGGGTATCCATAGTCGCTGCATGGGACCAAAGACGGAAATTCTATCAGATTATTTGTTCTTGATGATAGATGGTATCTGATAGTTAACGATAGTTTCGTCCTAGGCCAGCACTATAGCATGTTCTATAAGGGTTTATAGCTTATAACGGTTGAAAAAGTTAATTTTGATTATTTCTTGTTTGTATAATCATATTTTTGAAAAAGAATTTCCTGGGATTATACCTGCCTCGGCGTATCTATTTGTTATCACCAAAAAGGCCGTAACTCGAGCCATTCGTGTGTCCAACAGAAAATATGGTAGTTCACCGTAGTTTTGTCGTAGACCAGCAGTATAGCCTGTACTTTAAGCAAATTGTGCTACTCCTTGTTTGTTTCTTGCTGAGAGTGTTTTACGCATAAACTTCGGGCCTTTTTCATTTAATCGTTATCTGATTGTATTTGTATCTGATTTTGACGATTATACCAGGTCACTCTAATTGAGCATAAGGTTACAGTATCCATTGTAGTCGGACCTTCAGTTCACCTTGGAGACTCATTTTGATTTCTTCACATTTTTTGTTTTGTTTTCTAACCTCAATCAGGAGTGTTTGTTTCTTAGACCGACTGGCGGGCAGAGCCAACATTGAGTCTTGTGTTGGAATATCTAAGTAATTATTTAGACAATTGGATTACTCAACAGTAGCGTGTAATCTCACTCGCTCTTTAATACTGCTCTCCTCTTCATTCCGAGGCGTCGTATTTTTCGTGTTGGTCCAGCTATTACTATTATGCAAACGCTCTTCATGAAATTCCTTCCTGATTAGTTTGGCCGCTAGATGCGCTAGCCTAAAGTAAACAATGATACGTTACTTCTTGATGTACGTTTCTATAGGTAAGCAAAAAAAAAAAAAATCGCTTGCGGCGATCAGAAGGTGCTGCGGTTGCTTCGCTCTCCAGCGAGTCCCAGTTATTAGGGATGACCTTTACCTTTCAAAAATTTGTTTCTTGAAATTAGTTTAGTTTTCAGGATGCGGTGAAGTACGTTTCTTGTCTATTGTGTCTAAATCGTTTAACTCATCAGCCTTGCTGGATTTCCGACAAGTGTATTTTGCGGTATTCCCCACCCCCCCGCTCAAGCAATTATAAGTGTCCGTGCGGTCACGGGGCCCCGAAGGGAGCCCTGAACGCTGTCACTGCCCCGCCTTTAGGTTTCAGAGAAATGACGCCTTTGGTAGGGCCATCTATCGAATAAAAGTTGTTTAGTTGAGGGACTTAAATTTCTAGATAGCGCTGTTCACGAATGTCTTTCAGTCAGTCCAACCAAACGCGTGTAGTTTGAAATTGAATCTGGGCATGCTGTTGTAAACAAATCTTGTCTTGTTTTTCTTTAATTTGGAACCTGTATGTAAGTTTTACAAAGTTCTTTCAGTCTTAGTTCCGTTTTCTTTGCAACTAACTTAGATTAGAGGTATGGTACAGGGTTAACTTGTATGATTGTCCCCTAGACCTAACTAACTAACTATATTTATAACATATTTGTAACATATAACAGGCAGGAATGGCTGTTGAGCCTCAACAGCCATTCCGTGTTATGTTATAGGGAAAACACTAAAACCAACTTTTACTGACAAGTACTGTAGAGTGAAGATCCAAAATACCTGTACAGGTGTTTTCAGCTGCCCTTCTTACCTACTTATGCTAACTGTTAGTTAGCTTTAGACACAGCAAGTGCATGAAAATGGCAGAATCTGAAGTCAACATGACAACAAACGTTCACATAAGCATACCTCTACTGTACAGTAGAGGTATGCTTATGTGAATGTTTGTTGACTTCGGACTTTGCCATTTCCATGCACTTGCTGTGTCTAAAGCTAACTAACAGTTAGCCAAAGTAGGTAAGAAGGGCAGCTGAAGACACCTGTACAGATATTTTGGATTTTCAGTCTACCATTTAGCCCAAAACTGTAGTGTTCACATTAAAGTAACTGTTCACATAAGCATACCTCTACTGTACTTGCCAAAAGCATTATTTTTCATGTCCAGTTCCTCGTTTGTCAGCTAGATATTCAAATATTTGTTCTTGATTTCCTTGCGTGTGTGTCTTCTTTCAGATTTCTTATCTATTGCTAAGTAGCACATAATTTCACATTAAAATTGGTTTGTAACAGATAAATATTCCTTCAGCCCAAGATCAGTGTGAGTCATATTTGAAACTGCAAAATAGATATGTCAGCTACATTCTGTTAGAGCACAGTAGAGGTATGCTCATGCGAACGTCTGGTAAATGTGAATGATCGCCAAAGAAAAATTAAAATCCAAACCAGGCATTTTTTCCATAAATATTGAATAATAACCATTCACATCATTTGCAATTTTTGAATATTTTGCTGTTCACTGCTGAAAGTGAATAAACTGTCAGCTGTTTTCCTTTGTTATATTTGAAAATTTCGCCACATAGAAGGCAAATTCTATTAAGAACATGGGGTCCGAACCTCCAGATGCATTCAAAAGAGGAAGAAGATTTTTTTTAAATTCAAAATAAAAGAAAGTCAATTGAATTCCTACTTCAAGTTTGTGCTAGGATAACCCTGTAATACATTGCTGTTAGCTGATATTAAGTTTTTAATTTTTCTTTTCCGTTTTACTTTTGTATATGCAATTGAAAAAACCAAGGTAGTGTAACAGTTAAAAGAAGTGTTCACATAAGCATACCTCTCTCTACTGTATATTTGCCTATATTTTGGCCCTTCTTGGCAAGGGTTGTCGTCATTCGTCAGGCTCAACGTTATAGTGTGTGCAGTCTTTTTCAGCTTCCCCCTCGCCAGTGCTTTCTGACGTGGCCCATATCACTCACTGGCAGGCCTGTGCAAAGTTTGGGAACTTTGGGGCGTCGGGAATACCCGGGCTCTCACTTCATCAAATTCGTAAGGTAGTAAAGATGACCTGGTATGAATCTGATAACGCTTGGAAATACTCTTGATGCCTAACTCTTCCTCTCGATGCAGAATGGCAGTGGAGCTGGAAACGTCACCACTGCTGTCCCCAATAAATGTTGTTGATTTATTTTATTTATTTATTCTGTGGGGTAGGCCAGACAATCTAGCCAAAAGAGGCAACAAATGGCCCATTGTCTCCATCCCCCATTCACACAATTGATGGCAAGACATCACTGTAAAAATACAGTTGATGAGAATATCACTCTGTAAACACACCTGATGAAAACATCACTCATTCTACCACTCTGTATTGGGTTCTTACCTTAAAACCTGTCTAACCTTCCTGCCAACTGGAGGTACCTGGACAGTTCTTTTAAGCGAGCTTTTCTCACTATCTCATGTAAATTAATGTTGTTGATTGGTTTATATAGGGTTTGAATCACAGTCGGGTGACGTTTCTTGTTCTTCCCGAGGCTTACTGGAGTGTTTTGGAATCGTATACATTGATAGTGGTAGGCTACGGGGTAGCCAAGGGTACCAGAACATCGTAGGCTTTTGACTTACAAGGTGTCATAGGCCGCATCTGCTCTCCTGAGTACCCAGATTGAGTTCTTGACACTTATAAGAGTCAATTCCCCAGACTGACTTGAGCGCTGATGACCCAAAAGAGCTGGTGATGGATAAGGGATCTCACAATGTTCCCAAAGGTTGCACAGTACCTTAAAATCTCTCAGTGTCGTCCTTTGCGTCTCATCCTTAGCGCTGCTCGGGTTATTACTGTCATGCCACTTATACTATATACTTACGTTGCAAACGCACTTAAGCAACTTTTGGCATACCGATAAATCAGGAAAGTGAGCAAACTGAAACTGGACTGAGAGTACCCGGAACACACTCCAAACCTCCTCACAATATTTACCAAAGGCAAGAACGGATAACCATAAGAACCTGTCTCTCGTCCTTGCGACGAGCAAAGTTGGCCATGCTCCCGTTCAGCGCTTCCAAGCGGACCAGTTTCTGTTGAGACAATGGCGGACTAACAGAAACTAGTCAACTTGGAGGGCTGAACCGGAATAAGGACAATTCCGTGATTGAGTTCCGTAAATCATCAGCGGCTGGTTTGCATAGCGCTACTGTCCTGAACCAAGTTCTTGACTGAACTTTGTAGAGAAATGGGAATGAAGAAGTTTGGGGGACAGTAATATCGCTGATTCAGGTCAGGAATTTCAAGTCAGAGCAAGAATGAATTGCAAGAAGGGAGACGAATTCTTTCCAATACCAGTTATGCGTAGTCGTATTACGCTGTATATTTTACCTTAAATTACCTTAAATCGCAATTGCCAGCGAAAGGTAATCCTATCGTGCGCTGGCTCAGTGATGAATGGAGAGGGCCGCATCTTGCAGTTTTCCAAGGCTTCCGAGTCCAGTCTTTGTCAACCGATAACTTGAAGGCCTCCACACTATCTGCCGTGACAGTGTTTTGACGGAGGGAATTCCGTAGCGGGGAAACGTAGCACATCTCGAGCAGCTATAGCCCCACGCCCTCTTTTTCCTGCTTATACAAATGTTCAGTGTTCCTACATCTGTAATGCGACCTGTGAAGTTATTTTTCCTGGATCGTGTGCCTGAAGGCCTAGGCGAACTTAAAAATCTTGGGGACGTTTTGCCACGGGTACGTTTTGCCATGGGGACGTTTTGCCACAGGAACGTTTCCCCGGTGACTTTTTGCGTTGGTGACGTTTCGTCGGTAAGCCAAACGTACACCAAAAAGTAAGGTGCTAGCGCATTTCGCGGCCCAAAAGAACTAATCTGTAAGGAGTTTTATGAAGGGCGTGTCATTGAAACGTCCCCAAGACCAATATCGTTGCCTAATCCTAAAGATTAATTATTCATAAAGAAGAGGATGCATAAGTCTTTTCGTTAATGTAGACTTTCTGATATTTCTAATATTTATCCTAAGGAGCTTGGCGGAAAAGGTTGTTTAATGATGATGGAACTGCTGGATGATCCTTTTTTTGAACGAACTAATTTCCGTCAACCAGGAAAACATTCCGGCTCACGGACGAGACGTCCGCTTGGCAAAACGCCTCCAAGGCAAACGTCCCCATGACAAAACGTCCCAATGGTGAAATGCCCCACGATAAATCGTCCCCGTGGTGAAACGTCCCCAAGATCCTTGGTCTTCAGGCGCAGGTCGAGGTGAAACAACTTTAAAGTTTGCATTACAGATATAGGTACATTCTTTATAGGCAGGGAATTATAGCAGACTATTCACCTTTTACCTTCAAAATATAGAGTGTAATACTATAAATATCCCTTCAGCCCAAGCTGACTGCGAATCTTATTTGACAGTGCGAAACGGGTAGGCCTAAGTCAGCTGAAATTTTAGTGGAGCTATATTTCGGTCCTTCTTGGTAAGGGTTCTCTTCAGGCTCAAAGCCGCTCAAGATGGAAAAAACGAAACTTGTGATGCCTGAAGGAATATTTATCCTCATAAGTACGGAACTACAATAGCCCAGAAATGCCGACAAGCATTCATCTTAGCTGGAAAGAAGGGACAAGTGATCAACCAACTGAAGTTTTTAGGGTTATCACAAGTTTCGTTTTTTCCATCTTGAGCGGCTTTGAGCCTGAAGAGGACCCTTGCCAAGAAGGGCCGAAATATAGCTCCAATAAAATTTCAGCCGACTTATCCGTTTCGCACTGTCAAATACAGTGTAATACTCCTTGCGCTGGGCTCTTAACTTTACAGTAAAGAATGCGGGGCGTGATGTAAGCCTTGATGTCCTCTCGGGATATATTAGCCTATCACTTATTAAATTTCGGTTATTGGTCCATTTTAGCTTTTAGCCGGGGACGTTTCAGATGGGGACGTTTAGTGACGGGGATGTTATGTCATGGGGACATTGGGAAGGACAAGCACAAGCCCCAGATACATTATTGATAGAACCGTGCCGGATCCGGGCACTGTGAGGGAGTTGCGGAATTCCGGTGATCCCCATGTCCAAGTACATCCAGATGTGCTAGGACGATGAAACTTGGCAGACATATCAGGGACCCAGATTGACTTGGAGATAGTCACTGACGAATAGTTCTCCAGCCCAAGCTGACTGCGAATCATGTTTGACACTGCAAAACGGATACGACAGCTACATTTTATTAGAGCTATATTTCGGCCCTTCTTGGCGAGGGTCCTCTTCAGGCTCAAGCTGGAAAAACAACTAAAGATCCTTCCTTAAATATCTGATTTTGTGAATTTCTTCCTAAACATTTATCGGAGTTAAAGCTGGTGCTGTGATTTCATTTTGGACACTGCTGCTGTTTTTGCTGCTCGATTGGGTCGTTGAGAGGGTAGAGATATAGTCACTACCCCTATCTGACCATCGGGGGGGGGGGGGAGGGGAATACGGAATCTTGTGGCACGCAGAACTTTCGAACGGGTGATCAGGTCAGAATGAAACTTAAAATTCAGAAAGATCAGGTGTCAAAGATCTTCCATTTTAGGTCTGGAACGTATCCGATAACTGTGGGGGGGGGGGGGCTGGAGCGGGACCGGAAATCTTGTGACACGCTTAGAATGGATAGGTTAAGACGAAACCTGGTAAGAAGAACACGTACAGTCCTAGACGCATCATCTATAGAGAACGAGACCGAATACGGACACTGGGGGGGGGGGGGATTCCGGTGATCCTGATTTAAGATACTTTCAGATGTGCTATAGGACAATAGAACATGGTAGATTTATCAAGGACCCGACCAGATTGACTTTGAAATATGCACTTCCCCGATCCGATCATCGTGGGGGGGGGGATGGAGGGAAAGAGTATTCGGAATCTTCTGTCACGCGTAACTTTCGAACGGGTTATCGGCTCCGAATGAAACTTGATAATTGACAAGAGTACGTATCCTTGATGCTCCATTTCAAGTCCGGACCGGATCCGACTACTTTGGGGGTAGTAGGGGGGGGGATCTCATGACACTTTGACTGGAAGGATCGGGATGGCCATGCTTACATTTTTTGGGGGCTTCTAAATGAACTCCTTAAAGGAACAGAAAACTTGACTCAAACTTGACTCGGGGAGCTAGCTAACATATCAAGAATGTACCCTGAGTCGATATTGAGAATAAGAAAAATTCTCGTTACGACCATTGCAGTTTCCGAGAATTCGACTTTTGAGCAAAAGGTTTGCAAAAGCAAAAGGTTTGTGTGCCGCGACTAGGAATCGAACCCCGGCCGTCTTGTCGGGGAGGTTGTTAGTCTGTAGTCTACATGTAAAAAGGCGAACTTTTACAGTATATGAGTGCATAATTACAGTGCATAGGGACAAGGGCCTGCCAGCTAGCTTTGGGAACACTAAGGAGGGGGTTCGAGACGGTTCGAGATAACAAAGAAGGGGGGCCTGTCGACAATAAGACCCTGTATGTTTATCCAAGCCCCCCGGGCGATTCGATGGCCGAAAGTTGCGTAGTCAAGTTTACTGTTCCTTTAAATTGTTCATTTTAACCGCAAAGTACGAAAAAATACTTTTGAGCAAACGGTAGGCCTACATTTTCTTGATCCCCAAGGGCCATGGTCATTTTTGCCTCAAGGGTTTTGCTTGCAAACCGATTCTTGCCCCCTTAAAGTACAAAAAACTAATAATAAATACTTTTGACAAAACGATACATTATCACGATCCCTAAGGGCTCATGGTCATTCTTGTCTCAAGGGATTTGCTTACGAATGATTACATTAAACCCATGAATTTACAAATTCCTACTTTCTTCGTCTGACCAAGCATTACAAGTGCCATATAAGATTATAGCTCTTGTTCTTTCTCTTTCAGACTGTTAACTTTCCTTGACACGATGAAAATAGCAGTCACAGAGTGGTCCTGCTTCCTCACAAGTTTTGAAAAGCTGAATGAACAAAGACTAGTTGGGAAGTACTGTGACCTCACTCTTGTCTGCCAAGGCAAGGAATTTAAGGTACATAAAAGTGTACTTGCATCGAGATCAGAATACTTTGAAGCGATGTTTGAAAGTGGTCTTAAGGAGAGTAAGAGCGAAAAAATAGAACTTGAGGGATTTACTCCTGATTCTCTTGAGGTTGTACTGGAGTATCTTTACACAGGGCAAGGGGAGGTGAACATTGGTGTCGCTGTGCAAGCTTTAAATGTGTTTTCTATGATGATGTTGAATGAAGCTGTTGAGCAGATTGATTCTAAACTTTCTAAAGAAGCTTCAACTAATACCCAGGGTGTTCTGGATGTTGTGCTGGAGTTTAGTGGTGTCAAAGAGGCGAGAGAAGCTGTTATCAACTCGATCTTAGAACTTGTACCGTCAGAGAGGTCAGTGATTCTAAAAAGACTGAATGGCAATATGATGACCAGCTTAATTCAGCGAGGAGGAAAAAAATGTGATGCTTTCTTCTCCGACATTTTTGAGTGGCTAAAGGAAAAGTCAGAAAGCGAAGCTGTTTCTGCTGTTCAGAATCTTGATATATCACAGCTATCCACATCAAACGTCTTAGCTGCCTTTCAGACCCTCCATACAGGGATCAATGCAATGGATGCTTTGGTATTTCAAAAATTTGTGGAGATATACGAAACGGAAAAGCGCGGTGTAATAAACTTCGTTGTCCGAAGTATCTCAGACCTTGGAGCTGAATTTGCTTGTTCCCCAAAAGTTGCCTTGTCAGGTCTGTTCTGGCAATGTGCAGTAAAGCGTAAGACAGACACTGCTGATAGTGGCGATTCCATGTCCATGTACCTGTTTTGTTCTGCGAGTTATGAAATGAAAAGCTTTGAATGTGATGTTACTAGCACATTCACCCTTCTTGGAGCTGAAAATGATACAAGATGTGCACCGCGATCTGTTTTCACAACAACGGTCAAGGGCAAGGGCTGTGACGCCTTTGTACCCTGGAAGGACTTGATGGATCCGGCGAAAGGCTATGTCACAAATGACGAAGCGAGAGTTGAGATTGAGATTGTCATTGAAGCTGTGTCTATCATTTGGAGACAGTGAAAACCTTAGCCTACAATTATGGACTCATTGCATTTCCTTTTTTCATAATTTTGTCTCATCGCTGGTCCAGAACGAGACTATCCACTGTTAGTTTGGGCGAAACTATTATATCCAGGAATGGATATAATAAGGATAAGGATAATAAGGAGCGCTTTATTATATCCTTAGGCCTACAGTGTTGACAAATTTTTTTTCCCAAGTGGAAACCTTCCTGCCTGTTCCTTCATGAAAAAATAATCATGTCGTAAAAATTTCCACATGATAATAATGTTGTTCCATTTGTTTTACGTCTTGAACATTGGGTAGCTTATAATAATAAGAATAATTTGTATTTATGATCCCCTGAATGCTCAAGACGAAAGCGGGGTAAAAATTGTGAGAAAAAGAAAAAACAACAAATTAACAGTGAATTCGAAATATAGACAATTTCTTCAGGCGGGCTTGAAGATTTCATGAACTATAGTGAGGGGAAGATGGGCTGGATGATTCAGGTTGTCCGATAGTTGATTTGATAGTTTCATCCTGAACCAGCAATATAGCCTAGACGATTCTTGACTTGTACCTTGTACCTAAGCGTACGGTATTTTAGTGGCATCATTTGTTATGATTATATAACATATTGGATAATTCCGTATCTGATCTAGACAACATGACCACTCTTTAGGTGATTATATCATGGGATAGTTTCAACCTAGACGAGCGAAATAGCTGTTACGAAAAGTGTCTTGTACCTAAGCGTACTTATTTTTTGTGTAATGATGTGTTATCCGATTGATCCTTTCTTCAATAATTTCTAAGCTTTGTATCTGATTTATAGAAGTAAAACGGTCAAATTAAGCTTTTGGAAGTTTTCGGTTACCAATATGTGTAGCAGTCTAACAGACAGCATAAACCATCTGGTTGTTGTTGTTTGTCATTTCAAGTTTGCCGTAACTAGAGCTTCAGCTCATACATGCTCGTGTCACTGGCCAATTTTAATCCTTCCAGTCGTCTTTTGATAGCCTATAGATAGTTGTGAATTGTCTGGTTTCGAAATCCAGCGATCGTTTTGAACAATTTCGGCAGTAGCGTCATCATCCGAAATAGCAAATCTTGTCGAGAATTTAACGCTGCAGATGTCACCCTTTACGGATGTCTTCCTATGGGACGCGGAAAATTTGAAATTGAATCCGGGCATGTTGTAAATTGCTGAAATTCTTGTGTTTCTTCGCTTGAAACAAAGGTTGGTTATTTATCTCTTTCAGTATTAAAGTTCATTTTTGGAATGGCAGTGTCTATCGTTACCGGACCGGGAACTGATACCTCAAAAGCTAAAAGTACTCGACCGGTCAAGTATGCTGCCACACAGGAGCTAATAATACCAGTCATGGACACTAGCTAAATTTTGGGGTACTGATACCCCATATGAGGGGTACTACCTATAGGGGGTAGTACTACCCAAATATGGGGGAGTACTCCCCACATGTGGGGTATCACTACCCCCTATACGGGGTACCAGCCTAACTTTCCGCTAAGTTTCTCACTTTTGGCACTTGCCTTGGCTAAACGACATGCAGCCGTGGTTCCTCACTTTCACAGGGTATAGGTATGAATCGTACCTATCTTTTGGTATACTATTGTTCAGATTGTGACGTGGTTTTGGAAGACAGGGTCTTCCAAAACATTACATTTTTGTTTTGGAAGTATTTTTGGTATTTTTGTTTTGGACATTTCATGACAGGGTCTGCCTTTTTGGCAAAAGCTTCCAAAACCACGTCACAATCTGGACAATAGTATACCAAAAGATAGGTAAGATTCATACCTATACCCTGTGATAGTGAGGAACCACAGCTGCTTGTCGTTTAGCCAAGGCAAGTGCCAAAAGTGAGAAGCTTAGTGGAAAGTTAGGCTGGTACCCCATATAGGGGGTAGTGATACCCCACATGTGGGGAGTACTAACCCATATTTGGGTAGTACTCCCCAAATTGGCAGTACCCCTCACATGGGGTATCAGTACCCCAAAATTGAGCTAGTGTCCATGACTGAATAATACTCGACCAGTTGAGTAATAAGGAGCACAGGTAATACCTGGAGGACAGGTGGGTCGAGTATTTGACATCCCAGGAGCTAGTCGTACTGTACTCTACCTAATATTACTAATAAGAGGTCAAGTATTCAGGGTGTTGATGGCTAAAAATACTCGACCTGTTGAAAGAGGATTATTGGTAGGTCGAGTACTTGGCGCCTCAGCCACTGTTTGTACTCGACCTATTACCAATAAGAGGTCAAGTATTCAGGGCACTGACGGCTAAAAATACTCGACCTATTGAAGGAGGATTGGTAGGTCGATTACTTGACACCCTAACCGCCGTTCGTACTCGACCTGTTGAAGAAGGATTGGCAATTCGTGTCACACTCTATATGAGTAGTTCTAAAACACGCCGTTGAACATCGGGAACAACGAGAAACGTCGCCTGAACGATGATTCAAATCCTATGTAGATCGAGTTTTCATAGCAGTAGCATCCCCGAATGGATTCGGGTACCTGACAAGCCTGCCAAGTTTGTTGTCCTTGCACATCAGGAAGTACCGAACTCGTGGGATTACTACAAACTCGGATCCCCTCCAACTCCCCCACAGTGACCGGATCCATTCCGGTTATGCTATTCACTTGTTCTTCCCACCAACTTTCATCCCGAACCCTCCACTCTAAGTGTTTCCCAAGATTTCCGGTTCCTCCGTCCGACTCCCCCCAATATCACCGGATCCGGTTCAGATTTAAAATGGGCGTTTGAGACACGAGGTCTTTCTATATGTCAAGTTTCATCAAGATCCGATCACCCATTCGCAAGTTAAAAATACATCACTTTTCGGATTCCCCTCTCTCCACCCCCACCCCGCAAATGGTCGGATCCGGGAAACGACTATTCTCAAGTCAACCTGCTCGGGTCCCATACACGCCTGCCAAGTTTCATCGTCTTAGCGCATCAGGAAGTACCGAACTCGCGGGATCACTAGAAATTCGGATCCCCCCCCCACTGTGAACGGATTCGGTCCGGTTATGTCAATCACGTATCTAGGGCTTGTGCTTGTTCTTTCCACCAACTTTCATCCCGATCTCTCTACTCAAAGCGTTTCCCAAGATTTCCGGTTCCCCCCTCCAGTTCCCCCAATGTCACCGGATCCGGTCCGAATTTAAACTGGGATGTCTGAGACACAAGGTCCTTCTATGTATCAAGTTTCATTAAGATCCGATCACCCCTGCGTAAGTTTAAAATACCTAATTTTTCCTGATTCCCCTCCCTCCAGCCCCCCCCCCCCGGATGGTCGGATCGGGGAAACGACTATTATCAAGTCAATCTGTTCGGGTCCCTGTCATGCCTGCCAATTTTCATCGTCCTAGCACATCAGGAAGCATTGAACTCGCTGGATCACTAGAAATCCGGATTCCCCCCCCCCCCAAACTCCCCCAAAGTGAGCGGATCCGGTCCGGTTATGTCAGTCCCGTATCTAGGACTTGTGCTTGTTCTTTCCACCAACTTTCATCCAGATCTCTCCACTCTAAGCGATTTTCAAGATTTCCGGTTCCCCCTCCAACTACCCCCCATGTCACCGGATCTGGTCTGGATTTTAAATGAGAGGTCTGAGACACGTGGCCCTTCGATATATCAAGTTTCATTAAGATCCGATCACACGTTCGTAAGTTACAAATAAATCATTTTTCCTATTTTTTCCGGATTCCCCTTCCCTCCACTCCCCCTCAGGTGGTCGGATCGGGGAAGCGACTATTTCAAATTTAATCTGGGCCGGTCCCTGATATGCCTGCCAAGTTTCATCGTCCTAGCTTATCTGGAAGTGCCCGAACTAGCAAAACCGGGACCTACAGACCGACTGACGGACAGAAATTACGATTGCTAAATGGCACTTGGCCGAAGGGCAAGTGCCATAAAAACAATTTGTTAGATCCATAGTCAAACTATGATCCCAGCCTCCCCATGTCGGGCACTTCCGACCCGCGCCACTAGATGACCCAGCGGTCGGATTGAGTCGTGTTATCATCTTGGGTCTTGGGTGGGGGTGGAGGGGGGTTCTAGACGTTGCAAGTGCTAGAATGCTTATGATGCAACTCCTTTAAGACGCTGCTGCTTTCCTCGGCCCGATGGTGGAACCAACCAAGCGATCTGATTGGCTGTGCATAAGCGAAATTAGAACCCGGACGTATTCTCCTTATTCAAATTATTACAGCACGCCGCGAGGAAAAGAGGAATCTGTTTAACACCTTGTACGCCGTCCATAATGCACCTTATTACACCTATTTGAACAATGCTTCACCGAATCTATCGACCGCTTCGAAATATTTCGTCAGCGCTATCTATCAACAATAAAGAAAGCCCTTCGGAGATAAACCTGAAGTATTATCAAGAATAAGTGAATCTAGCTTGCTTCAAGTCTTCTCAGTTCTTGCCTTATTTATTCTTGGTATTATCAATTCTTCCCGGACGCGGAAAATTTGAAATTAAATTGCTGTAAAATTCTGAAATCTTGAGCCTTGTTTTCTTCAATCTGGAATGTCTCTGAAGAATAGGTTGGTTATTTTCTGTGAGGTTCTTTCAGTAAAGTAAATGTATGCTTATATGAACACCTCTCTCAATTTTTCCCTACCTCGTGTCCCTTTTCTTGCCTATATTTCTTGCCTTGTGTCATTTTTCTTGCCTATAAAACAGTCAAAATAGAAAATGTTAACTGCCAACTTTTTCAGCAATCTCTTGGTACAAATTTTAATTTTATCCCACTATGTAAAACCCCAGTCGGAGCATTGCATCCCCAAAGAAGACCTTGTTAAAAAGTTAATATTTCCTTTGTCAGACCTCTCACCGAATTTGCATCACCTGTGTTGCATTAGAACTTCTTACTCCGTCCTTCTTTCCACGTACATGACTCTCAAGAATCACTGATCAGGATTCGTCTCTTAGTTTTTTAAGGCCTTCTAACCCAACCCTGGCTCCATTAACTCCTATCGCTGCAGTATTATAGGGAAAAGGTAAGAGCTCAAAGAACAACAGCCACACAAATCCCGAAGATGAACTAGTCAGAGCTAGAAATAACCAGCACTGATACCTAGTTTTGCCACAGTTTGAGTCGGACTAACGCTTATTTATGCAGACAATTTCTTTCACTTGTCATATATGTTAAAGGCTGGCCGTGAATTTTAGGTGTCGACAAATTTGTAGTGGAACACTATACAGTTGTGACATACACAGTGACGTCATGTGATTGAGGACCCAGTATCGGAATTGATTGTCCCTAGGTCGTTTTATAAATGTAAACGCAACCGGTGCCACGCTGGCCGGTTGGCTCTCTCGAGGGCTCTCTATATATATATTCAAATGTCTATTCATTCACAATAGGAATAAACTAAAATTTTGCGTTCTGAGGTAAAATAGATCAAATGGGTGGGACGTCACGCTTGTATGGAATTTCGTTTTCACTTGGATTAGACCGAATTTTAGGGCCATTGGAAGAGGTTTCTATTTGTTTGATGATAAGAATGTTGAGAACTGGCAACATGCAAGTCGAGATTGCTGTTTTTGGTAACAAATTCTTGCAATAGACCACCTTTGGATCATCATTTCCTGCTTCAAGTCTAAATTCATATGATAAGGCCTATTGGACCAGAAAATTGGCTTCTCAGCAGTAGGCTAACGTATGTTGTCTTTATTTAATCAAGCGTTTTTCTTTCTCTTTCAGACTGTTGACTGTGTAAACACAATGAAAATAAAAGTAACAGAGTGCTCCTGTTTCCACACAAAGCTGAATGAACAGCGAATTGTTGGGAAGTACTGTGACCTCACTCTTGTCTGCCAAGGCAGGGAATTTGGCGTACATAAAAACGTACTTGCATCGAGTTCAGAATATTTCGAGGCAATGTTTGAAAGTGGTCTGAAGGAGAGTAGGAGTGACAAAATAGAACTTAAGGGATTTTCTCCTGATTCGCTTGAGGTTGTACTTGAGTATCTCTACACAGGACAAGGAGAATTGAACTTGAATATTGCAGTGCAAGCTTTGAATGTGTTCTCTATGATGATGTTGAATGAAGCCATTGAACAGATTGATTCTGAACTTGCTGTAGAAGTATCATCTAATCCCGCGGGTGTTCTGGACGTTGTTTTGGAGTTTAGTAATTTAGAAAAGGCTAGAGAAGCTGTTGTTGATTGGATATTCGGACTTGAACCTGCAGAAAGATCTGTGGCTCTAGGAAAGCTGGATGGTGACATGATGTCCAGCCTAATTCAGAAAGGAGGAAAAAAGTGTGATGCTTTCTTCACTGACATTCTCGAGTGGATAAAGAAAAGATCCGAAGTTGAAGCGGCTCCTGTTATTGAGAAACTTGACCTATCGCATCTATCCACATCAAATGTCTTAGCTACCTTTGCGACACTCCATACAGGTACCAAGGCAACGGACGTTTTGCTGGTTCAGAAATACATAGATCTGTACGAAAATGAAAAGCGTGGCGTAATAAGTTTCACCGTTTCAAGCATCTCAAGGCTTGGGGATAACCCTGTTTATTCCAAAAAAGTTGCCTTGTCAGGTCTCCTGTGGCAGGCTCATGTGAAGCGTAAGAGAGATGATGCCTGTGATTCCATGTCCTTTTATCTGAAATGTGACGGGAACAGTGAAATCGAAAGTTTTGATTGTGATGTTAGCTACACATGCGCACTTCTTGCAGCTGAAAACAAAAAAGAAAAGAGTCTTCGACGTACCTTCAGAGCAGGAGCCAGATCCTGGGGAAATAAGCAATTCATATCTTGGAAAGAATTGACGGATCCTTCGAAAGGCTATGTCACAAATGATCAAGCTACCATCCAGGTCAAGATTATTGTTGAAAGTGTATCCATTGTTTGGAAATTGTGAAAATCTAGTAAACAACATTGTACAAACAGGTGTAGTGCGGCGTCTGCAGTTTCGGCTTTCCTCGGGGCGCGCTGTAAAAAGCTTCAAAAGGAGAATAAACAATAGGTGTTTTTCCGGACAATTCAGATTGACGATTCACAATCCGGATTGTCCAGAATGCGTTTTCTCTGACATTCCAGATTATGAAAAATCGTTTTCTCTGACAATCCCGAGTCGTCATTAGATCTTCGATTCGGGAATTTTGCAACGGAGCGTGGCGATTGTCGGTTTGTAATCTCAGATAGACGATTCACTGTTTCTCTGATGAAGCAGCTATTTAGGATTATAATCAGGGATTGTCGCGGAAAAACGCCTCTTAGCTTATTTTGTCTTATAGAGAGATTTCACCCTACCCGAAGAAAACGGATATTTCTACACCATCATCGGCGGGATCATAACAAAGAAAATTAACATTACGAGGTATAGGACTGTCAACTTTGAGACTAAATTACCGGCCTTGTATAGCTGCTGTGAGTCAGAGAGTTGTTGTAATTGTTATCTGGCTTCTTCTTGTTGGAATAATACAACTTCTGCAAATTAATGTTCTTTTTCATGAGAGTTTGAAGGCTTCAAAGTTTGTCAACAAAGACGGAAGCTCGCGTCCTATTGGTCGGTTGTGACGCGCATTTCAAGAAACGCGTCATAGCTGACCAATAGGACGCGACTTCCTCTTTGCTTACAAACTTTGAAGCCTTCAAACTCTCATAAAAAAGAACATTAATTTGCAAAAGTTGTATTATTTATCCCGACGATGACGGTGTAGAAATATCCGTTTTCTTCGGGTAGGGTGAAATCTCTCTATGGGCGGTCAGAAATCTTTTGGCACGCGAGTTGGATACTTGCAGGTGGGCCAGGACATTGACGTCTGTCATGCTTATTACGGACTTGACCAGAATGCATAGCAGGTATACATGCATAGCAGATCCATAGGCCATGCATAGCAGATCCATCCATCCAGTTGGCAGCGGGGGAGGGGGAATGCTTAGTCTTGCAACACGCATAACTTTCGAACGAGTTGTCCGATTTTAACGAAACCTGGTAACTGGCAAGAGCATATTAATAGATCCCAGATGTCCAGTTCTCCTATTATATCCAGGAATATATATTCAGGTCCTTATTAGTACATTGTTGGAAAATCTTTTTTCCCAAGTGGATACCTTCCTGCCTGTTCCTTCCTGAGAAAATTGATGTTAGTTTTTCCACATGATATTAATGTTGCCCCATTTGTTTACCTCTCCAACATTGGATAGATTATAATAATAACAGTATTTTGCATTTATGATCCCCTGAATGCTCAGACGATAACGAGAACAAAACGAGATTTTCGGGTTTTTTTTATCGATCAGTGGATTATATCTCTCTTAAAGGACCGCTCTTGCTTATTCTGCTTTTTATAATATATCTAGCTCCCATACAGAATTATAAGCTTCTAAAATCCCCACCTTTCTCTATTGTTTCGTTTTGTGCCTACGAAATTTTAGCGCTTTTTTGCCTTGCCGAGTTTTGCCCGTCACACAACGAAACGTTTGCCGGGATAATCAACGTCTGCTAACTTAACTCTTTCACACATAAGAATCTGAGAAGCTTTTGTTTATTACTTCTTTTATTTGCTTAGTTTTCACACTTTCTAACCACGGCGCGATCAGTTTTCAAATATTTTGCGCCCAGCCGCCGCGTCGGAGAGCAGGAAGGCTGGACATAGTCGACAGGCGCTAACAAGAAAATCGCTAATTTCAGATGGAACGTAATGGTATTTTCGAAAATGTTTTTTTCTGGTCCGTTTCATAGGGAAAAGATTATATCTAGTAAGAGTTGTGCTTTAAGATAGTATTCGAGAGATATGAAGAAAAATCGAATATTTCGGCTACACTTCCGGTAACCGTCCTCAGCGAAACAAAATCTTACAAATCCATAATGCAGAAAACAAACACGACCAGAACGATACGAGGATAAAATGTGTAAAAGCCGACGCTAAGAAACCGACTGAAAAGAACGACAATAAAATGCGTAAAAGAACGAAATTAAAACCACATTGTGTGTAAAAATAACATTCAAATTTGTGTATATACAATTATTTACCTGTACAAAAAACCAACCAACCAATATGACCAAACTAACAAGACATAGTGGAGGAGAAGTTGTGAGAAAAAGAATAAAATAACAAATAAACAGTGGATTCAAAATCTAGACAGTTTGTTCAGGCTAACTTGAAGAATTTATGAAGGATAGGATGCGGAAGATTGGCTGGTGGATTGACGTCGTCCGGAAGAACATGATAGTTGATGTGATTGGTTCATTTCTAAACCAGCGATATAGCCTGGACGATTCGTGACTAAGCGTAGGGTATTCTTGCGTAATGATGTGTTGTCTGATTGAACATTTCCTGGATAATTCCGTATCTGATTTAGACAAGTGAACCACTCTCTAGGTGATTATATCGGGGATAGATTCAACCTATATAGACCAGCGAAAAGTGTCTTATAAATAATAAGCAAAGTGATTTAATTTTCAGTTTTGTGAATAAGAAAATAAACTGTTTTGTGTAGGCTACTTGTGTGTTATCGATTGATCCTTCTTGAATACTTTCTAAGCTTTGTATCTGATTTAAAGGAGTAAAACAGTCTAATTAATCCTTTGGAAGTTTTGGGTTAACCAATATGTATAGCAGTCTGAAAGCCAGGCTTCACCTTCCAGATTCCCAGACGTCCGGGGCTTCCGCATAGTCAAGCCAACCCTTCCAGATTTTAATGATAATGATGACAGCTACATTTTGCTGATCTTCAACATTTCCTAGATGTCCCCTTTTACATTTCAAATATCCCTTGCTTCCCAATCACAACTGTCAATCACTTTCCCTTTTCTTCCTTCATTTGCATATTTCTTGCTTCCCTAAAACAGGTTGCCTCTATGCTACCTTCCAGACGTCCGGAATCTGGGGTGTCCAAAACCCCGGACTTCCAGACGTTTTTGGCCTGGCTTCACCTTCCAGATCACGTCTCGACGAAAACGGTTGTCTGGGATCCGGAAGAAAAATCTGGAAGGTGAAGCCTGGCAGACTGGCTTTGACAGACAGCGTAAACCATCTGGTTGTTGTTGTTTCAAGGTTAGCTTCAGCTCATACGTCACTGGGTTTGCATGTACTTTCTAAATATCTATCGATAACTTTAATCCTTCCAGTCGTCTTTTGAGAGGTTGATAGCCTAGCTGTGAATTCTCTGGTTTCTAAACCCAGTGATCGGCGAACATTTCGGCAGCAGCGTCATCTGTCCGAAATACAAATGTCGAGAACTGACCGTTGCAGATGACGCCCTTCACGAATGTTCTTCCGATGTGACGCGGAAAATTTGAAATTGAATCCGGGCATGCATGCTGTAAATTCCTGAAATTCTGAGTTTAGTGTTTCTTTACCTGAATCAAAGGTTGGTTATTTTCCGTGATGCTTTTTCAGTATTAGGTTTGTTTTTGGAATTTATGCAAGTAAACTTTACTCATAATGATTGTTCTGCTTTAGCTTCAGAACTATTTTTCGTTTCTTAATCTTGTTCTTTTTGCTTATTCGGCTTGTATTTCTGGCTCTGCTACAATTATTAATATCCATTTGATTTTGGATTACTTGTTGTTCTCCTTCATTCTTGGGGATGGAGTCTGACCTTAACCTTAAAAAATTCACACACAGTCAGATAAGATTCCACATTCAAAATTAGCTGATTAGGCATTTTTATTACGATTTTATATTGATTTGAACTAACCAAGGAAGACCTGCCGTTCGAGCACACCGATCGAGCACTGTCCTGTGAGAGATGGTAAATGGCTATCCATATTGAGAGACTTGAGTTCCCTTTTCTTGATAACAACATCCGGTGGCATTAACACATTAAGTACTACCAAGAACAAATAATCAAGAACCTCCGTCTCCGAACAAATAATCAAGAACCTCGGTCTCCTCATCTCTGTAATACAACCATGCCGAGTCGAATATATTATGATGCCCTACTCGATGCAAACGAGCGGAGGAGGAGCTACGCAGAACACCATAATTTTTTACTTTTACAAACAGTGATATCGCAGTAAAACCGCGCAGAAGAATATGAACGCCGTCTAAGTCATCCTTTACAACTGATTCATTGTCTGTCATTGTGACGTCACGTCTAACTCGCTGCAGACTGGGTTCTCCACCCCTGAAGGCATCCTATGGTTTTTCATCTGGTATGCGCAGCGGCGAAGAGGGAAGTAGACGGGTATCAACTCAAACCTCTCAGCAAGTACCTCTAGCTCTGGTCAGTTTTATCGGGGTATCCATAGTCGCTGCATGGGACCAGAGACGGAGGTTCTGTTAGATTATTTGTTCTTGGTAAAAATGTAACACAACATCTTCTTCTGCACGAGGCAAGGAGTACGAAGAAACTTTCGGGATGACGAAGGAACATACCTACATTTCCGACCCTGCAACGGTTGTCAACGAATTTAATTGCCAGGGTTTTCTTGACTTGAATTTTTTCATCTACTAGCCTAATTGGTTGGAAATAATTTCTGACTTGACCTATGTTTTGTAACAAGTAATCAAAAACGTCTTTACCTTAATTACCTCAATTCGCACTTCGGAGCGAATTAAGATCAGTCATGATTTGCAACCAGTTTCTTGCAAACCAGGGCCATCACAAACCTTGGAGACAAACCTTATCAAGATCGTTTACGGGCTCTCAACCTCCCCACCCTCGTGTACAGGCGCAACCGTAGCGACATGATGATGACCCACAAATTGCTGAACTCACCATATGCCAAGATCCTGCCTAACCACCCAGGCCCCCCACAGTGCACCAGAGGACACTCAAAGAAACTGTTCAAGCAGTCCGTCAAAACCAGGGCCAGAAAAAGTTTCTTCACCAACAGAGTCGTCAACCCCTGGAATGAACTGTGCGAAGCAACAGTCTCAGCCCCCACCCCCGAAGCATTCAAGAAGGCACTGGACAAAGAGTGGGCCACGAAAGACTGGAAGTATGAGTGGGACATTCCGTCCTGCTCATACCTGCTATGAGATACCACCGATTCAACTCAGGAGCATTCAACAGATCTGCCGATCTTAATTTGCTCCGAAGTGCAAATTAAGGTAATTAATTAATTAAGGTAATCTGTTGAAACGCTCCGTCATTGATGATGTGATGATATTAGGCATCAGATGCATCCCAGTAGTACTTTGAGGGCACACCATTCCACTCTTCATTTAACGACTTTTTGAAGGCTTCCTCGTCGGGTGCTGGTGCTTTATTGAACTTGCGCCTTGACTTGCCGAGCGATCGGCTTGTCAAACGGGAGATTGTCGATTTTTTTTGTCAAGATAGTGATAAACTAGTCGGTTGAAAACTTATCAAGTGATATGTAGCCTTTGTCTTGCCCTTTCAGCTTTTGTGGAAATAAGTAGTAAATCTTATCATCTTTGTGTCATTGACTAGTCCTTATGGTCAGCTAATGGTATTCCTTAGATTCTAGAGCCTGAGAAGAGAAAGATATACGCACGTTTCTATCTCTGTAGGCTCTTACCAGCCCAGTCTCCAGTTAGAGCTTGAGCCTGTCTAAATGCAAAGCTGTCAATTGTGTTGGTCTATACCACCAGGAAATTCACAATCAAATTGAGGTTCAAAACGTGCCTTAAAACTTGATCAAATCTCTAAATAGCTTTCTCTAAAGATGAAAGAACTAACTGACTAAAGCCGCGTTTCTTTTACTTCTGTCCTGACTCCTGTTTCAGTCCTGTCCCGCAAATGTCGTTTTATTTGTCACTCGTTCATGTCTGTTGTGCCTCCAGAGTTTGTTTTCTGTGAACCAGAGAACATTTTATCGTGATCATTGCAAAAACTGAACTAAATTTGTGTCACAAGGCCTATGTGACCAAAAATCTATTTCTTTGGACGAGCTAGGGTGAACCGGGGTAATTCCAGATTTCTGGTAATTCCGGACATCGCAAATATCTCAGTAACCGCTCGTTCAAAAACTTTCACAAAAATTGCTAAATATAGTGCCATCTATGGCCTTCTTTGATTCACAAACCGCACTGTCACCGCCCTCGTCAGCCACCCAGTCATTTAGTGGACCTGGCAGGGAAAACATCGCTTGAAAACTTCGGTTATGTTCACTTTTTGTGCTATAAGTTTTGAACGGTTTGTTGGATATAAGAAACGAAGAAGTGGGGTAGTATAAAGTCCGGTCTTCACCTCCCCGAACTTCCGGAATCCGGGCCCCCAGATTATTCTTTGACGTCTTCTGTAAATTGCATCTGGAATATGAACCGGTCCGAAAGTATTTCAAAATGATCTGGAAAAAAGGGGCTTTTGAACTTCCAGATTTCCAGAATTTTCAAGTATCGCAGAAGAAATTCAAAAAAAATCTCGGAAAATCTGGGAACCCAGATTCCGGAAGGGAATGAGTAGGGAATCTTTGGGATTTTTGCGTAATTTCCACCTAATATGTAAAGGGAAAAAGAACTGTCCGGAATTACCTCAATAAGAATGAGTAGGGAATCTTTGGGATTTTTCGCGTAATTATCACCTAATATGTAAAGCGAAAATTATAACTGTCTGGAATTACCCCTTCATAAGACCCGTTTGGGGTAATTCCGGACAAAGTCAAGAGGGTAATTCCGGACAAGAAGGGGTAATTCCGGACTGCATAATTTTATTTTTCTGTTTATTATTTTGTGTTTTCTGTCATTTATTTTTATCTGTGAACCACACTTTAAGGAACCAGTTAGGAGTGACTTAATAGAGCAAGATTTAGTCTAAAGGGAGCAATAAGTCTACTTTAAGGGACAAAAAGTTGGCATAAATACAGTAGTTGGTCCAGGACGAAAACTTCGACATCGGAGAACATGAAAAAAGGACTTTCTAATACTCTAAAGCTAATAGACACGTGGGAATCGGTCTCCATCGCAAATAGGTCATGGAGCTTTTAGCCGAATTCGTGGATACGAGTAACATGAACAGGGGCGTCACATAGGGGGGTGGGGGGGTACGCCCATCCCCTCCGATGTTGTCCGTCAGTCGCTAAAAAATCTTCTCGGTGCGAAGCGCCGTGATTTTTCTTGGAAACAGTCGACTTTTCTTTTAAAAAAATCGTTGTATCTAAAAATCAGTCCGTTTTATCTGAAAATCAGTCGATTTTTCGTCAAAACAGTCGATTTTTCCTGCAGAAAAAATGACCAGCCAATCGGTAAATACCCCCCCCCCCCCCCCGTCAAAGGTTTTGAATAGTAACGCTTCTGAATATGTTCAGTTGAATTGGTGAAACGGGACTAAACGGGACAAGAATGGTCGCGACCTTCGGCCGAACCTTCATCCTGTAAGTGACTTGTGGGCACCCGCCCACGGTAATGCCCCCCTGCAAGCGTTTTAAAGGTTAGCCTAGTTATAACCCGACCAGTACCCGATTGATTTTCAATACAAATTTATTCTTACGCAAATGGCTTACAAATAAGATTTTCGTTGATTAATGGGATCTAAGGAACATGATTTTGATGCTTGGTAATGTCCTGGATGGTTAAACTAAATTCCAGGCCAGGTTTGCTAAAAATGCTGTCGCCATCATTGTATAACACATTCTACTGTAGTAAAAAAATTGCGCACATTTAACTTTCCTGGCGGCGGAGTGAGGTAATGCAACCAAACTGCTACGGTGCAGTGGTTTCCGTGTTGTCTATTAGGCGTAAGAATGTTCGATTTTTTGCTATTTATCTTCGCCTTTTTTCCTTTGTTGTCCGGATTTACCCCGACGGAATGGGATGATTCCGGACACCCGGGGGTGTCCACAGTCTGGGTCTTACCCCTGGTTCACACTGCTGCGATTTTGCTGCAAAATTCTGCGTCACGCGACATACGACACAAATCGTGCGACAAGCAACGTAACTGATCCGACATAACGCATGCGATTTTTTTAGGGAAAGAAAAGAAAAAACTAAGATTAGTTAATTTTCAAGACTAAAAATTGCTCTACCTTGTTTTTAATGTAATCCTACGATGGCTGAATGCAAAACATCCTCTGAATAGACTTTTATTAACCTGTTTTGAACAAGATGGCATATAGGGTTTGACTGAAAATTTCCTAATGAGTGGGTGGGTATTCAGATGGGTAATCTCCCAACATCTTCAGAGGTCGTTTCCCCAAGGGCTTTTGTCCTTTTGCAGAATAATCTCGACGTAAAATTTCGTTTTCCTTTTGCATCTGCGTAGTGGTGGGAACGTTCATGCGATTCTGTCGCACGTCGGAACATCAAAGAAAAAATCGTGTCGCATACGATGCAGCTTTGTGAACCATGGTACACCCATTAGAGTATCACACTCTCCATGTTTCAGTATCCGAAGGGGTAGCTAAGAAAGCCAGCTACGACATGACATCAACATTTTGTAGCTCAGTGCAATACCTACTTAGGGGGAATTTTTTAAAGAAGAAATTCGTCAGAAGTGTCCGGAATTACCCCGGTTCACCCTACGCTTATTTTAAAGACGATATATATATATATATTTAATTTATAACCCACCAAATGCACATGGCGACAGTGGAGTAAAAGGAAATAAAGAAAAACAAACACAAATAACAATCAACATTAATGACGACAATTTGGACAAAGTTTCTAATCAGGCCTAAAAAACTCATGGAAAACATCATGTACACTGTGAGCTGGATGGTTAGATGTTCTTAACAGAGACGCCGACGTCCTCTCCAGTGACCGAATGACATCTTGCACCCCGAATTTCTGAATTAGTTTACGGTTACGACACGAACGAGGAAGATACATTAAAAATTTACAATGATTAAAGTAGGATGTTTTTAAAACTTTCAGATCTTTTTTCCGCAGAATGTGGTACACACCAGAACAATAAAGGATATAGGGCGCGCAAAATGCATTATAGATTCTACCAAGCGCCTTTCGGTTATACCGACTTCGGTTTGGACAGAGACGGCCATACGCAATCCGAATCAGTTTAGAGGTATCCTGAGTGATAGCCGAGCAAGTCTTTGAAAGCGTATTTTTAAAATTGAGGCCAAGCCACTTTAACGAATCAGTTGCGGGAAGTGAGAACAGACCCATGGACAGCGTGAGTGGTGCACCAGAAGATAAAGCATTAAAACATAGGTATTCACTTTTAGAAAAATTAACGGCAAGACCAATTTTTGAAAATTCACGAGAAAGGATTTGAACATTTTTTTCAATTGTGCATTTGCTTTTACTGACTAGAAGCACGTCATCTGCGTACGCAATATAACTAACCGCAACGTCTTTATAAAAGTAAGAAGGCAAAAGAGATTCAAGACAATTAGAGATGGCAGCCTTGAAAACATAGGGTGATAATACACCCCCTTGCCTAACACCGTGCTTTACTGGGATATTCTCCGATACCTGACCCTGCCATTTGATCTTAATAGATGAATTTGCATACCAAAACTGTAAAACTTTGACAATAGAGGGATTCACTCCAAATCGCGCAAGCGAAAACAGAGCCTGCGAGTGGACAACATTGTCAAATGCACCAGTTATATCAATGGAACATAAATGAACTTCGAATTTCTCCTTAGTCGCCTGTTTCATGATAGTTGTCAGCACATGATGAGCATGAGCACAGCCAGAACCGGCGCGAAATCCAAATTACAAAGTCACCAAAATCGCATTTCTCTGTGATATCGGGTAAAAGAACATATTCGAAAATTTTGCTTATAGTGCACGATACGGTAATCGGCCGGAAACTCTTGCAATTTTCCGGATCCTTCCCTCTTTTGATCACTGAAGTAACACTTCCAACTAGAAAACTTTTCGGGACAATCGACTGGGCAAGCATCATTTGGAACAGAAGCTGAAGATGACTGGTCAAGGCGGGACAATCAATTTTGAAAAAATCAGCACTAAGTTCGTCAGAGTCAACAGATCCAGTTTTTTTCAGCTTTCTTATAGCGGTTCCGATCGCACTTCTCTTTACGGGATAAATGGACTCTTGACGCAATTTCCGAGGTAACAGTTTTGTTAGTACCTCCTCATACCAGTGTTGGAGCCTTATGTTACACTGTCCAAAAATGCTGCGATAGTAGTTTAGCCAGTCGGTGGAGGTCAATTTGGAAGGGGCCTGGGCCGAAGCATTGTTGCTCCGGATCACCTTTTCCCAAGATTGTCTGTCACAAGGAGCGTCTGCACCACCGAGACGAGCTGATTTCAGCGCAGTCTTGAATTCACGTTTGGTTTTGGCTTTGATCTCAAAGACAGTGCCCTTAACAGGACGTCCACATGAGATCCATAATAGCCTTAGCCAAAATTTGGCTCGATTTTTGGCCCTTTTGACTTCAGGACTGACCTTCCAGACCTTTCATATAAACTTTCAGTTTACCTTTCCAAAGTGATCGCGACCCCACAACTCAAGTACGACTGCCTTTTTGGGATCCCAAAACGTTAGTGACGGATACCTATGACATCGCAAAAGTTGTCTGTCTGTCCGTCCGTCCGTCCGTCCGTCCGTCCGTCCGTCCGTCCGTCTGTGAGCACGATAACTCTCGAAGGGAATGAGATATTTTGATGAAACTTGGTGTGAGCATTCTTTGGGTCAAGAGTAAGGTCGAGTTCGTAGATGGGCCCTGTACCCCCACATTTAGGGGTGGGGGAGGGGGTTCAAATTAAGGGACAAGCAAAATATTTTGAAACAGCTAATGTGATAGTTGATTATGGGGTAAGAAGACATGCTGAACAAGAATATGAAAACCATTTTCGCGCCGGACAAGTAGTTCGCCCGGAATCCGGCCGAAACCGGAAAGTTTGTTAAAAGTAAAAGTTTTATTTGAAGTTGACTAGATGTTTGATTTAGGGGTAAGAAGCCACGCTGAACACGAATATGAAAATCATTTTCTCGCCGGACAAGTAGTTCGCCCGGAATCCGACCAAAACCGGAAAGTTTGTTAGAAGTTAAAGTTTTATCTGAAGTTGATTAGACGTTTGAAGTAGGGGTAAGAAGACATGCTGAACAAGAATACGAAAACCATTTTATCGCCGGACAAGTAGTTCGCCCGGAATCCGGCCAAAACCGGAAATTTGTTAAAAGTAAAAGTTTTATTTTAAGTTGATTAGATGATAGATTTGGGGGTAAGAAGAGATGCAGAATCCGTATATGACAATCACTCTTTAGCCGGACATATAGTTCGTCCGGAATCCGGCTGAAACCGGAAAATTTGTTAGAAGTTAAATTTTTATTTGAAGTTGATTAGATGTTGGATATATAGGGGTAAGGAGATACGCTGAATCCGTTTTTGAGCTTTAGTTTTTCGCCGGACAAGTAGTTCTTGAAGTTCACCAAAACTGCAAAATTCACAGAAGTAAGCCAGGATCATTTCGATCGGCTTATAGAGGTAAACGCACATGCTGAATCCATATCTGAGCTTGGATTTCTTAATGATTAGCTGTTTGGCCTGGCGAAGATTTTTGGGATCCCATCGGAACCTTTGGTCTTGTTCTTTATTGTTGCTGTTTCGGTTCGAGAGAAAAACCGCGCAGAAACCTAACGTCCATCCCTCAAAGGATGCGTCGGCAATTAGAAAAGATAAAAATATGCTATGCAACTGCTAATTTTTTTCACAATTACAGTTGTTGCTTCTACTCTTTCTTTTTTTATTTTAAAGAAAATTGGATTAGTTAGCTTGTTTTTTACGGAATTTTCTTTTCCCTCTCCCCGCTTCCAAGAGGACTAGTTTCTGTTAGCCTCACCGTCAGCACTTGGATCAGACATGCTAAAATAGATCCACACGTTAGTAGTGGAAATCCCGGGTAATTGAGATTTTATATATCTCAGCAGCAGAAAGTGAAAGTCACCCATTACCCTATGGAACCGACTTTTTACTATGGGAAAGTTACTAAATAGTTACTTTTCAGTCACTTTCACCGTTCCAGCTCGTCACAAAGTTACGGGGAGCACAAGGAAGACCGTCACTTCGAAGTAACTTTTTGTAAAGATAGTACCCGAGGGGTTGCCCACTCCTCGGCACCTGCTGTGCACCCCCGACTCGGCACCGGTCGGCACCAGTCGGCACCAGTCGGCACCGGCCGGCACCAGTCGGCACCGGCCGGCACCAGTCGGCACTGGCCGGCACCAGCCGGCACCGGCCGGCACCAGTCGGCACCGGCCGGCACTGAGACCTTCCCCGAGAATCGTACCCTCGGTCGTATGTTTCGAGCTTGTCAGGTTGACAGTCCTATGTTGTGGCTTGCCAGAATTACAAAGATCACGCAGTCACAAAATTGTGAATTACGTCCGCAAACAGGGCCGTATCCAACATACACAAGTAATCGTTTCTATAGGCTTTCTTTCCACTTTTTGGTGGCCTTTGGATTAGATCCGACCCACAGGTAGACCCACCCCCCGCCCCGAAATAAATTCCTGGATACGGACCTGTGGCCGCAAAAGACCTGTTTCTAGTCGTATAGTTACAAAAGTCGTCATACTTGAGGGCCACACAATTGGAATTTTCGTCACGGAAACGCCACACACTCGACCGACACGACAGACACGTTGAAACTCGCGGAAACGCTTAAGCTTATGTCTATATGCTTGGTCAATACCAGAGGCGTTACTAGCCAAAATGTTTGGGGGGGGGGACGAGGTATTTACCGAGGGGTTGCCCACTCCTCGGCACCTGCTGTGCACCCCCGACTCGGCACCGGCCGGCACCAGTCGCCACCAGTCGGCCGGCACCAGTCGGCCGGCACCGACCGGCCGGCACCGGCCGGCACTGGCTTTTTGAACCTGTTCAGAACAAAATGATTTCACTAAGAAGGTTTCGTTCACCATGAGAATTCAGGATTTTAGTTTTGAAAAATAGCGACTGCAGCTTTTTGGGATCCCAAAACGTAAGTGGCGGGATACCTATGACATCGCAAAATTTGTCCGTCTGTCTGTAAGCACGATAACTCTCAAAGAGATTGAGATATTTTGATGAAACTTGGCGGGAGGATTGGTTGGGTCAAAGTACAGGTGAAGTTTGAAGATGGGCTCTGTAGCCCTATATTTGAGGGTGGGGAGGGGTTTCAAATTAAGGGGCAAAACAAATATTTTTTTTAAAGCTATTTAGATAGTTGATTTAGGAGTAAGGAGACACGCTGAATCCGAATATGAAAATTATTTTCTCGCCGGACAAGTAGTTTGTCCGTAATCCGGCCAAAACCAGAAATTTTTTTAAAAGCAAAACTTTTATTTGAAGTTGATTAGATGATAGATTTATGGGTAAGAAAAGACGCTGAATCTGTGTATGACAATCATGTTTTTACCCGGACATATAGTTCGTCCGGAATCCGGTTGAAACCGGATTTTTTTTCAGAAGTTAAAGTTTAATTTTAAGTTGATTAGATGTTCTTTATAAGGATAAGGAGATACGCTGAATTCGTTTCTGAACTATATTTTTTTTTCCTGGGCAAGTAGTTCGCTCGGAATTCGGCCGAAACGGGAAATTTGGCAGAAGTAAAGCAGGAAGTTTCGATCAGTATGGTCAAAATAGATAAATATGGTTTATACAGGTATATCTGAACTTGGTTTTCTCAGATGATTAGCCTGGCGAAGACAAGACCTAATTGTCTGGATCAGATACTAAATTTTTGGGATCCCATCGAAACCTTTGGTCTTGTTGTTTCAGAAGAAACAGAAGAAACCAGAACCTTAAAATGGGACCTAGTATTGACAACTTTAAGGACGACTCAGACGGCGTTCGTAAAGTTTTTCGCAAAGTATGCTCCGGAAAGTTTGTCGCCGCTCAGACGGGAATTTGACTTAGATGACATTACGAGAATTTTTTATGGCGATTTGTTCTAGAAAGAAAAAGATTCTAATTATTAGAGATTATTTGTATCATATATGAACCATAGGTAGATATTTATTAACACTAAAAGCCATAATTGACCATGGTTAATATCCAGATAGAAAAAAACTCCAATAAATAAATTAGAATAATCCAACAACAAAAATAATATAAAAAATAAGTCAGTTCTAAACAATTTAATTCAATAAGTAATTCTTTTTTCCCAATTCACCTGACAAACTCAACAAGAATAAAATTAATTAAAAAAAAATGTTCCTAATTATTATTCTTGCAAAAAACAAGTTTCAAGTTATTCGACCTTATTATTATTATTATCATACAAACCACAAGAGTCATCATCTCATCATTTTTCCGTTTCCTAATCCCCATTTTCAAATTTATTTTCATAACTTGTTTTCGATCTCTCGTCCTATCGGTCAACCTTCCGAACTTTACGAAAAAAGTTAACTAAAGTTGAACTTCTTGGCTGCCTCCGTAAAGTACTTTACGCGGGTTAGCGGAGCAACTTTACGAACGACTTTACGCACTTTACGAACGCCGTCTGAGCCGTCCTTTAGCCTGTTTAATTTGAAGGACTAAGTATTGTAAGGTACTGAAACAAGGGTCATTTCATCTGTTAAGGTTACAGTAGAGGTATGCTTATGCGAACGGTTTTTGGGATCCCAAAACGTAAGTGAGGGATACCTATGACATCGCAAAAGTTGTCTGTCTGTCCGTCCGTCCGTCTGTCCCTCTGTAAGCACGATAACTCTCGAAGGGAATGAGATATTTTGATGAAACTTAGGGTGGGGATTCCTTGGGTCAAGAGTAAGGTCGAGTTCATAGAAGGGTTTTGTAGCCCTACATTTAGGGGTAGAGGAGGAGGTTTAAATTAAGGGGCAAATAAAATTTTGAAACATTTAATGTGATAGTCGATTACGGGGTAAGAAGACATGCTGAACATGATGGTGAAATCCATTTTCTCGCCCGACAAGTAGTTCGTCCGGAATCCGGCCAAAACCGGAAAGTTTGTTAAAAGTAAAAGTTTTATTTGAAGTTGATTAGATGTTCGATTTAGGGGTAAGAAGACATGCTGAACACGACGATGAAAATTATTTCCTCGCCGTACAAGTAGTTCGCTCGGAATCCGGTCAAAACCGGAAAGTTTGTTAAAAGTAAAAGTTTTATTTGAAGTTGACTAGATGTTCGAGTTAGGGGTAAGAAGGCATGCTGAACACGACGGTGAAAATCATTTTCTCGCCGGATCAGTAGTTTTCCCGGAATCCGGCCAAAACTGGAAAGTTTATTAAAAGTAAAAGTTTATTTGGAGTTGACTAGATGTTTGATTTAGGGGTAAGAAGACATGCTAAACACGATGGTGAAAACCATTTTCTCGCCGGACAAGTTGTCCGCCCGGAATCCGGCCAAAACCGGAAAATTTGTTAAAAGCAAAAGTTTTATTTGAAGTTGATTAGATGACAGTTGAAGGGTAAGAAGAGACGCTGAATCTGTATATGACAATCAATTTTTACCCGGATATATAGTTCGTCCAGAATCCGGTTGAAATCGGATTTTTTTGTATAAGAAAGTTTTATTTGAAGTTGATTAGATGTTTTTTATAGGGATAAGGAGATACACTGAATTCGTTTCTGAACTTTTTTTTTTTTTGTTGGACAAGTAGTTCGCTCAGAATTTGGCCGAAACCGCAGTTTGGCCGAGCAGGAAGTTTCGATCAGTATCGTCAAAATAGATAGATAGATAGATAGATTTATTTGCGCCAAAAAGCCACAAGGGCCATGGCAAATTATATGGCTTATACAGCTATATCTGAACTTGGTTTTCTCGAATGATTAGCCTTGCGAAGGGTGGTTTCCAAAATCACCACGATTTTTTTGCCCACTCTCACAATGCCCACGCCAGAATGCCCACGATCAAAATGCCCACCAGACGGCACCAGCCGGCACCGGTCGGCACCGGTCGGCACCGGTTGGCACCGGTCGGCACCGGTCGGCACCGGTCGGCACCAGCCGGCACCGGTCGGCACCGGTCGGCACCAGCCGGCACCGGTCGGCACCGGTCGGCACCGGTCGGCACCAGCCGGCACCGGTCGGCACCAGCCGGCACCGGTCGGCACCAGCCGGCACCGGTCGGCACCAGCCGGCACCGCCGGCACCGGGCACCTGCTGTGCACCCAAAAACTGAGTGGGCAACCCCTCGATAGTACCCGATCATCTTAGCTAACTTTCACTTTCCAAGAGCCGTCTTGAGAAGGGAACTTGGGGCAGCAATGAGAGACAACGCGCATTATCTCGTCCCGTAGTAACTTCGACCGTTCCAGGTAGTAGTTAATTTGTGACGTCTCTCGAAGTTACTCCGAAGTAACTACGAAGAAGAGCTGGAACGAACCCTATGTCTACACAAGTGTTGAGCCTGAGGTAATAGGGGACTGTTACTCCACTTGGAGCGCTGAATTGTAATAAGGCCAAACTGAAACCTGGCGTGTCTCTTTGGATTTTCTTGTTGTTTTCTTGTCTTTTTCGTGTGTTGGAAGAATCAGAAAGGCTGTAGGGATGGTAAGCACTGTATCTCTTGCAGAAATAGTATTTTTATATTTCTGCTTTAACTTGGTCCAAAGAAGGAGATTAAGAGGAATTTTGTTCTTTTTTAGACTGTTCACTAGCGGAGAGACAATGAAAATAAAAGTCACCGAGTGCTCCTGCTTCCATGCAGAATGGGAAAAGCTGAACCAACAACGACTGGTTGGGAAGTACTGTGACCTGACTTTAGTCTGTCAAGGCAAGGAATTCAGTGTGCATAAAAATGTACTGGCATCGCGTTCAGAATATTTTGACACAATGTTTGAGAGTGGTCTGAAGGAGAGTAAGAGTGACAAGATAGAACTCAAAGGATTTACTCCTGATTCTCTTGAGGTTGTTCTGGAGTATCTTTACACTGGGCAAGGGGAAGTTGACATTGGTGGTGCTGTGCAAGCTCTAAATGTGTTTTCAATGATGATGTTGAATGAGGCCGTTGAACAAATTGATTTTGAACTTTCTGTAGAAGCTTCAGCTAACACCCAGGGTGTCCTGGACGTTGTTCTGGAGTTCAGTGGTGCCAAAAAGGCGAGAGAGGCTGTTATCGACTCGATCTTCGAACTTGTACCGTCAGAGAGGTCTGTGGTTATAAAAAGGCTGAATGGTGATATGATGACCAGCTTAATTCAGAAAGGAGGAAAGAAATGTGATGCTTTCTTCACCGACATTCTTGAATGGCTAAAGGAAAAGTCAGAAAGCGAAGCTGTTTCTGTTGCTCAGAATCTTGATGTATCACAGCTATCCACATCAAACGTCTTAGCTGCCTTTCAGACCCTGCAGAAAGGAACCAATGCAATGGATACTTTACTATTTCAGAAATCTGTAGAGCTATACAAAAATGAAAAGCGTCGTGTACTGAGTTTCTCTGTTCCAAATATCTCAAAGCTTGGAGATGAACCAGTTTATTCCCCAAAAGCTGCCTTGTCAGGTCTGCTCTGGCAATGTGAATTAAAGCGTGAGACGGGCGCTGAAGGCGATTACATGTCCCTGTTCCTATGTTGTTGTGAAAGCTACGGAATTGAAAGTTTTGAATGTGTAGTTACCGACACATTCACCCTTCTTGGAGCTGAAAAAGTTAAAAGCGACGGCCCATTCCGAGCTATTTTCACAACTGAGGACACAAGCTGGGGCGATGATGAGTTTATACCCTGGAAGGACTTGATGGATCCTACGAAAGGTTACGTCACAAACGACGAAGCTAGATTCGAAATTGAAATTACTGTTGAAAAGGTATCCATAGTTTGGAAGCAGTGAAAACCTTGTCTAGCATAATTCCCTCGACTCTCGGCTGTCAGTTTGGGTGAACATGTTTAGGAATATATATTGTACCGGGAAGTCATCAAATCCTTATGCCTACAATGTTGACCTACTTATACCCTACAATGTTGACTTATGCCTACAATGTTGACGTTTTTACAACTTCCCCCATCATTTTGCGAGCACAAATTCTCTGTTCTGTACCACCAATTCCACATTTTAAAGACAAAGCAGTTCCACGTATCTTCAAATTCATCTGCGCTTGCTCTGAAACAGCATTAAAACGAGACTTTTTAGTCCGTCTAGGGGGGGCGATCGCCCCCCTCGCCCCCCCCCCCCTGGATCCGCCCCTGCCACAAGATGGTAAAGTAATCCCATTTCTTTTACTCTGCGAACTTTGGATAGCTTATATAATAACAGTAATTTATATTTCTGATCCCCGAAATGGACAAAGCGAAAGCGGAGTAATAATTATGATAAAACGAAAATAATCAACAGATTAATAATGAATTAAACATTTAGACTTGTTTCGACGGTCTTGAAGATTTTGTGAAGAGTGAGCGGACTATGGGCTGCATGAATATGGTCGTCCAACGAAACTTGATAGCTGGTATGTCATCCTGAACCAGCGATATAACCTGGACGATTCGTGACTTATAACTAAGCGTAGGGTATTTTAGTGTAATTACGTGTTATCTGATTGAATGTTTCTTGGACAATGCCGTATCTGATCTAGACACAGGGGCGTCGCAAGTGAGTGAGTAGGGTGCTGCACCTCCCCAGCTTTTTGAGATTCGGTAAAATTTTTCCCAGAATTTTACTATAATTATTCCCTTTAAATTTTGATTCCGGAATTATTCTGTATCATTACCGGGATTCGGTAGTTATACAGAATCCCGATCAGGCGATCGATGCACAATTATTCGGTAACTTTCCGATGCCAGATTCGGTATCTCGTTACCGGGATCCTGTAGTTATAGAAAATCCGGAATAGACTGTCGATGCATAATTATTCAGTAAAGGCTAATGGCCGAGATTCGGCATAGGCTAATTGACAGGATTCGGTAGGTATTACGAATCCAAATATTATGACCACAATTGTTCGGTAGAATAACCGGGATTCGGTATACCTATAGTTTTAATCCGTCCAAAATTATTCAGTAAATTGTTGATACTAAGATTATTTGGTATCATTACCGGGATTCGGTAGTTACTCTTTAGAGAATCCCGAATAGGCTATCGATGAACAATTAGACCGTATAATTTTCGGGGTTCCGAAATTTATTTGGTATAATTGCCCAATTTTGGACCGATAGTATAAGTGCCCAATTTTGGACCGATAGCTTATTCAGGATTCTGTGTAACTACCGAATCTCCATAAATATACCGAATAGTTCTGGCAAATAATTTCAGTAAATTCTCTCACCGAATTCGTGATAACTACCGAATACTGGCAATTATACCGAATTCCGATCATTATACCGAACAGATTTGTACCGATAGCCTATTTGGTATCGACAAACCGTCGATGAACTGCAAACCGAATCAGATAACCTGGAACTGTCATTGTGTGCAAAAATTACAGTAAATACGCGTAAATTACGTAAAATAGTAAAATTGGTAAAATATGTAAAATACCTATTTTACGGGGGTCCGTAAAATTACGGTAAAATACGTAAAATACCTAATTTTACCGTGACCAATTTTACCATTTACAACACTATCCGTAAATATACCGAATAGTTGTGCTATCGAAAAAATACCGAACAATTATAGTGAAATTTTGGGCCTCCGGCCCAAAATTTTACCGAATCTCAAAAAGGTGGGAGGGTGCTGCCCCCCCCCCTTGCGACGCCCCTGCATTTATGATACCAAGAAGACGATCTGATCATAAATGTTTCCCAAATTTCGCCAGCGGTGCCTTTCATGGTATTCTCTATTTTGTAGTGTGGCGCGTAATTTAGGCGTGTGTTTATATAAGCCAGTTTTAGGCTTGGGGTTTCAGAAACATAACAATCTAAAATATATTTGACAGTACAAAACGGATACGTCAGCTGAATTTTATTAGAGCTATATTTCGGCCCTTTTTGGCAAGGGTCCTCTCGAGGCTCGAGCCGGTCAGACTGGAAAATGAACTTTTTCCCCCAACAAAATTCAGCTGACGTATCCGTTTTTCACGGTCAAATACGATTCGCAGTCAGCTTGGGCTGAAGGATCTAAAATATTTATTAAAACTAAATGAATTTTGGGAGAAAAAAGGCGAATTTCGCATGCGGCGCTCATTTTAATATGGTCTTGGCCTTGGGTAGTCCACAGTAGGTAGAAACTGTTGTCGGGGCTCGGTTCCGGTTTCTAATGTTTCTGAAAATTTTCGGTATCTTGGGGTTAGTGACTTATACCTAAGCTTAGGGTATTTTAGTGTAATCTTGTGTTATCTGCAGGGCCGTATCCAGGAATTTATTTCGGGGGGGGGGTTGCTCGCGGAATTTATTTCGGGGGGGTTTTGTCCACGGGTCGGACCAAAAAGTACAAAAAATACATAGATCAGAGGTTAAAACCTGCAAAAAACTATTACTTCTGTGGGTTTCGCGGGGGGGGGGGGGTTAACCCCCTAACCCCCGCCCCCCTGGGAATGTTTCTTGAATAATTCCGTATCTGATCTAGACAAGATGACCACTCTTTAGGTGATTATATCATGGGATAGTTTGAACTTAGACGAGTGAAATAGCCTTTACGAAAAGTGTCTTATACCAAAGCGTACTTCTTTTCTGTGTAATGATGTGTTATCCGATTGATCTTTTCTTCAATCATTCTAAATTTTGTAACTGATGTAGAGAAGTAAAACAGTCAATTGACCTTTCGGAAGTTTTGGGTTACATAGTAGTCTGACAAACAGCTAATACCATCTGGTTGTTGTTGTTTGTTGCTTCAAGGTTGACGTAACCAGAGCTTCAGCTCATACAAGCATGTCATGCTCGTGTCGCTGGGCCTGCATGTACTTTCTATTTTGAATATCTTTCGATAATTTCAATCCTTCCAGTCGTCTTTTGATAGCCTATAGTTGTGAATTCTCTGGTTTCGAAATCCAGCTCTAAGGCGTATTCTCGCCGTTCCCCGAGGACTCCACTTGAGGAGTCCCTGCGTTTTTGTTTGTCCCGGGGACTCACTCCCGGTATTCTCGCGAGTCCCCACGGACGGGGAAAGCTCCGATTATCATCACCATCATAAAAAAGGACTCCCTTTCAGATTCGGTGGGGAATCAAGTTTTGCTGGTGTTTGTAATATAAATTCAATTAAAAACAATCAGGATAAACAAAACCATAAATAAAGAGGATCGTCAACTGCATATTTTTTTTTCGAACAAATTCGTTTTGGAAGTATTCCCCGTGTTCTCGCTGTACGCAGAGTCCGCGTGGAGTGACTCCCTCTATTCTCGCCGTTCCCTTCGATTCCCCGAGGCCTTAGGCGTATTCTCGCCGTTCCCCGAGGACTTCTCGGGGAATCGAAGGGAACGGCGAGAATAGAGGAAGTCACTCCACGCAGACTCCGCGAATGGAAGACAGTGAGAACACGGGGAATGCTTCTAAAATTGATTTTGTTCAAAAAAAAAAATATGCAATTGACGAAATTTATCTGGATCCACTTTACTTTTGGTTTTGCTTATCCTGATTGTTTTTAATTAATTTTACAGTGTACCAAGACCAGCAAAAATTGATTCCCCTCCGGAAAGGGAGCCCTTTCTGATAATGGTGATGATAATCGGAGCATTCCCCGCCTGTGGGGACTAACGAGAATACGGATTACGGGAGTGAGTCCCCGGGACAAACAAAAACGCGGGGACTTCTCAAGAGGAGTCCTCGGGGAACGGCGAGAATGCACCCATAGTCTCGAACTATTTCGGCAGCAGCGCCATCTCTCCAAAATAAAAATTCTTCCTGAGAACTAACGCAACGTCTCTGAAATGTCGCAGAAAATTTGAAATTGAATCCGGGCATGCTGCAAATTGCTGAAATTCCGAGTCTTGTGTTTCTTCACTTGAAACAAAGGTTGGTTATTTTACTGTTTTATCTGAGTATCTTTAAGTATAAGGCTCACTTTGAGAATTCCTGTGGGTAAACTTTACACATAATAGTTGCATTTTTTATCTGAATTCTCCTTCCGATTCTCCTCCGAATTCTCCTATTTCGCGTTTTCGGACTATTCAGATGAAGTGAATTCTCCCTTTCTTGCATTTTTTTCAGAATCGAGAACGGGGAAAGCTTTGCGATTCTGCAGAATCGAGAAGTTGCTCCGGTAGTGAATTCTCGATTCTCCTCTCTCCGTTCTCCTCCCTGATTGGTCAACAGAGTGCGGTGTTTAATATGCACAAACAGGTACACCAGGTTGCAGATGAGCTGCCAAATTAGTGTTTTTGTCAAAAGCGAGAATGGAGAAGCGAGAGGAGCAAAAACGGTAATTTTGTATGAGAATCGAGAATTCAGAATCAAGAATTCAGAACGGAGAATTCGGATCAAAAACGCAACTATTGATTTTTGTGCTTTAGTTTTAGTTTCAGAACCTTTTTTCTTGTTCTTATCTTCTTATTAATTTAGCTCATCAGCCTATAGAGAGATTTCACCCTACCCAAAGAAAACGGATATTTCTACACCATCATTGTCGGGATCCTAACAAAGTCGAAGAAGATTAACATTACAAGGTATAGGACTTTTGACTTAGACACTAAATTACCGGCCTTTGGTAACCATTGTGAGGCAGTGAATTGCTTTATTCGTTAACTGGCATTTTCTTGTTGATATAGTCAATATTTGCAAAAAAGTTATCTTTTTTATGAAAGTTTGAAGGCTTCAAAGTTTGTAAACAAATTAAAAAGAACATTTGTTTACAAAAGTTCTATTATTCCAACAACAAGGAGCCAGATTAATGATCCAGCAATTTGCAGGCTCAGAGTGGCTATCAAAGGCTGGTAATTTAGTCTCAAAGTTGGAAGTCCTATGCTTCCCAATGTTAAATTTTGTTGTTATGATCCCGTCCGTTTTCGTCGGGTATGGTGCAATCTCTCTATGCTTCAACACTTTTAATAGCGATTTGATTTTGGATTGATAACAGGAATCCTAAACGGTTAATATGGTGTTTTTCTTGCTGTTCTCTTTGATTCTTATTTTTGGGGATGAAGTCTTATGAGTAACCTTAGCCTAAGGCTTAAAATCTTCATACACATTTTGCAAAAAAATTCTACATTCAAAAATAGCTGGTTAGACACAGAAAATCTGCAAATCCTGCATGCAATGCATCATTAGAGAAACGATAAAATTTGCATCCAACTGCACTCCTAGCTCACTTTACCTGTCTAGTACAGGCATGTACAGGAGTGATACTGTCTCCAACCTCTGTGATGTATAGGGGTTGGCCGGGGTTGAGCATGGTACTCTGTATGTATAGCCCTTATTCCCCTGAAGAATACCAGTATACATCAATTTCATACAGGACCTACATATATTTCAATTCTGCTAAAATGCTGTATATGTACCCATCTGAAGATTAAGGGAAAACACATTGGAGTGAGGGGTCCTGGTTTTGCTTAGCATTAACCTCATAATCAGGGGCGTCGCAAGTGCATTTTGTTGGGGGGGTGCAGAGCCAAAATTTTACCGAATCTCTCGAAAATTTTACCGAATCCTAGATACTGAAAATTCGAGCTTTAAATTATGGAACAGAAAGGATTACGTAGGAAAAGTAACATTAAAGGGCAGCATGAAAGACGATAAGCCCACTTAATTAAGTGACGTTTTGGCGAAGGCCACTTGGAGATGATATTGCCGGGCATGATTGCAGTAACAGCTTCTATCTATTATACCCAAGAGAAAAATAAATCTAGCGCCGCAGGCGAATTTTCATAATCTTTTTATTTTCCTGTAGGCTAAAATTTAACTGCTTATTACAAATTCTATCATTTACCGTGGATTAAATACCGATGTTCTAAGAAGTTCCGGAAACCGAATGGAGCGACGTTCCGACAGCAGCAGCTACTGTAATACTACCCATGATCACAGAAAGTGAGCGCCGCAGGCGAGATTTTTTTCCTGTAGGCTAAAATTTAACTGCTTATCTTACAAATTCTATCATTAACCCTCTGATTAAATACCGATGCTCTAAGAAGTTCCAGAAACCGGATGGAGCGACGTTCCGGCGGCGCAGCAGCAGCTACTCTACCATAGTCAATACTACCTATGATCACATAAAGTGGGCGCCGCAGGCGAAATTTTATTTAAGTTAGCTTTTTCCTACCAAATTTAACTATTTCCATCCGGATTTTAGCTTTTAATGTTTCGAAATCCCAATCCTAAAACTGTCTTAAAACCTCAATCAAATGACGCACCCTTCCGCAAAATATAGAATATTAAGATTCATGATTAAATCTTCTTTTTGGGATCCAAAGTAAAAGTAAGGACTATCGACGAGATCATAAACCAGTCCTTTTGTCTGCAACCAGTGCTTCACTCGACCTCTTCCGAGTTTCGAGGTTCGTGGTAAATCCCGAATGTACCGAATCCCAGTTGTTATACCAAATAAGTTTAGACCGATAGCATGTTCGAGATTCTGTATAACTACCGTATCTCGGTTATTATACCGAATTGTTTTGATATCGAAACAGTACCGAATAATTTTCTTATTCGGTATAATTTCGTCGAAACTAGAACAAAAGTAGGGATTTGTGGTAACTACCGGATCCTCAAAATTATACCGAATAAATTACCGAATCCCAATTATGATACCGAATAATTCTAGACCGATACCGTATTCGGGATTCTGTGTAACTACCGAATCTCCATAAATATACCGAATAGTTCTGGCATCGAACAGTTACCAAATAATTTCCGTAAATTCTTTCCCCGAATTCGTGATAACTACCGAATACTGGGAATTATACCGAATCCCGATCATTATACCAAATAGATTTGTACCGATAGCCTATTTGGGACTCTGTATAACTACCGAATCTCCGTAAATATACCGAATAGTTCCGCTATCGAAAAAATACCAAACAGTTTTAGTAAAATTTTGGACCGGAGGCCCAAAATTTTACCGAATCTCAAAAAGTTGGGGGGGTGCTGCACCCCCCGCACCCCCCCCTTGCGACGCCCCTGCTCATAATTACCAGGTAAAGCCTAAACCTCATTCTTTGAATATCTTTGTAACATGGCCAGTCTTTATGATCACCTAGTAATGGCACAGTAGAGGTAGTGATGTTAATTTGGATGTTGCTGAACTTTGGATATCAAACATATGATGAAATTCAGACATGGGCATTTCTTATGCACAAGACTGGAATACAATCTTAGAAAAATCTTTACTTCATTTGTTTATTGTTTGAGTTTTAAACGTTATAAGCAGCTAATTCTAGGCTATATTTTTTTTTGAAACAGACAGTTCTAAATATTTAAGATACGTGATTGTAGCCTAATGAGCTGTGAGTGACAAACAATCAAATGTTCGGCCTCGTCTTTGAGATTGGCCATATTCCAGTTCAGCGCTTCCAAGCGGACTAGTTTCTGTTAGTCCCTCTATGCCTCACCATCAGCACTTGTCTCAGACATAGTAAAAATAGATCGACAGGTTGATGAGTAAAAAATCTGCAATCTGCTTCCCAGGTAATGGAGGTTTGCATATGTCTCAGTAGTAGAAAGTGAAAGTTATCCATTATATGTCAGTCTACCACAAACCCCTTCTTTTGGGAAAGCTTATGCTAAACGCTGGGTATATTTAGCGTTTGATATATCCTATGCCTGACGCCGGATACATTATGCTGCTGGATACTTGGACCCAATAAAATATTGATGATTTGAGTGAAGCTCAGAAATCAACCAATCAGAATTCATCTATAATGAGGTAGTTCAGGGTTAGGGTGCCAACAGCTATCCAGCGTTTGGATAGGGTATCCGGCGGCTTTACAACACGCTGGATATACTCAATGTCTGACATAGGGTATCCAAAAATCAGGGGTTTGTGGTTGACTGCTATACGTTACGGGTCCGACTTTTTGCTATCTCTACACATGTGCTGAGTATGGGACAATGGGGGATTAATAGAAACTAGTACACTTGGAGAGCTGGACTGGAATAAGGCGAATTCGGCTGACCACGATCGTAATACTCTCGATATCACCCGTCCATTCACAGTGTTAAAGTTTAACCGAAAAGGGCTGGGATAGGACAATCTAGTTACCCATCACTTATTCACTTAAGTTGTCTTGAAGACCCACTGGAAATGCGTTACTTTGTTATTCCGCTATTCACGAATAATCGATTTTCAAACGGTGGAATTTCCTTGTGATTTGTGGTTCTCTATGCGCTTGTATTTTTGCTGTATGCCTTACGAGAAAGATTTATCATTTTTTTTTTGTTCAGGCACTAAGCAATCTTCACCAATCTCACCACTGCCCACTGAAAAGCCGCATTTGTGTTGAGATTAAAATTTCCCGCGTCATAGTAGAATTCACGCTGTGGAGACGGCTGGAGATATTCTGAGCCTCATAACTAGAGCAGATAGTGGAAAATAAAAAAATCCCTTTGCAGAATCCAAATAATTCAGTGTACCCAATTATATGACACACAAATGAGTTGGCTTTTCAGTTAAACTTTAAAGGTGCCTTCAGACTTAACGTAGGCTTCTTACGTATAAAAAGAACCCGTTGACGACAATACTTGAACTTTATCCTGCTATAAAAATTACGGGTGCGTCCGATAAATCTTTGCTGGAACCGCTCAGGTGAGTGGTCCTATGTCCGATCTTTCCTGCTTATAAGGCATGTTCCCACATCTGTAATGCACACCGTGAAGTTGCTTTACCTCGATAATGCACCTGAAGATCGAGGCGAACTTACAAGTCTATGCTTCGGGATGTTTTGCCGTGGGGACGTTTTGTCATGGGGACGTTTTGTTATGGGGACGTTTCGTCGCTAAGCCCACAAACTACCCTACTGCCACACGTACTGGTCTGATTTGAAACCCAAATTCCAGTCTGCTGACTGTCCCAAGAGTCTTTGCCCCAGAGTCATTAGGATGCAGTTTCCTGAAGCTATACTGTGACAAAATATGCTCAGTTTCAAAATTCTGCGTAGATTAGAGTAGTAGACTACTGTTTCAGTTGCTTGACCAGTCTGTGTTGTTGTTAGATAATGTGACAAGGATGCCATATTTTCCATCATAAATCCAAGGTGTCTTTTACAAAAACTAGTAATAAAATCAGGTAAATCCTTTTTAATTTAGTTTCTCCTTCATCTTCTTACTTTGCCTTGAGTTGAACATTTAACTCTTGAATTTTACGTTACCGAGGGAAGCTTTTACGCAACAGAGAACTACGTAGGCTTCTTATAGCAAAATTCAGATAAGTGTAATAAGCTGCGTAGCGCTCAGGCCCGTATCTAGGAATTTATTTCGGGGGGGGGGGGGGGTTTGCCTTGGAATTTATTTCGGGGGGGGGGGTTGCCCACGGGTCGGACCAAAAAGTACAAAAAATACATAGATCAGAGGTTAAAACCTACAAAAACTACTACTTTTGTGGGTTTCGGGGGGGGGGTCGAACCCCCTAACACCCCCCCCCCCTGGATACGGCCTTGGTAGCGCTATACGTGATGTCAAGAACAAATAATCAATAACCATCGTCTCCCTTTATCTGTAATACGACCATGCGGAGTCGAATATATTCTGATACCCTACCCGAATGCAAACGAGCGGAGTAGGAGCTGCGCTGAACGTCATAATTTGTTACCTCTAGAAATAGCTATAACGCAGGCAGAAGAATACGAATGCCGTCGGAGTCGTCCATTACAGCTGATTGGTTGACTACCATTGTGTCGTCATGTCTAACTCGCTGCAGACTGGGATGTCCACCTCGGCAGGTAGGCCTATCCTAAGTACAGTTTTTCATCTGGTATGCGCAGCGGCGAAGAGGGAAGTAGAGGGGTATCAACTCAAATCTCAGAGCAAGTACCTCTATCTCCGCTCACTGGGTATTCACGGTCGCTTCATGGGACCAAAGACGGAGGTTCTGTTAGATCATTTGTTCTTGGTAATCTTTACGTCTTAAAGTTTAACCGAGAAGGACTAGGATAGGACAATGTAGTTACCCATCACTTATTCACTTAAATTGGCTTGAAGACCCGATGAAAATGAGTTATTTCGTTGTTCCGCTATTCAAGGAATAATCGATTTTCAAATAGTGGAATTTCCGTGTGATTTGTGGTGCCTCTATGCGCTTGTATTTTTGTTGTATGCCTTACGAGAAAGATTTATCATTTTTTTTTGTTCAGGCACTAAGCAATAGTCACCAATCTCACTACTGCCCACTGAAAAGCTGCATTTGGGTTGAGATTAAAATTTCCCGCGTCATAGTAGAATTTACGCTGTGGGGACGGCCGGAGATATTCTGAGGGTTCGTTCCAGCTCTTCTTCGTAGTTACTTCGGAGTAACTACGTGTTACGTCACAAATTAACTACTACCTGGAACGGCCGAAGTTACTACGGGACGAGATAATGCGCGTTGTCTCTCATTGCTTCCCCGACTTCCCTTCTCAAGACGGCACTATCTTTACAAAAAGTTACTTCGAAGTGACGGTCTTCCTTGTGCTCCCCGTAACTTTGTGACAAGCTGGAACGGTGAAAGTGACTGAAAAGTAACTATTTAGTAACTTTCGGGCCGAGCTGGAACGAACCCTGAGCCTCATAACTAGAGCAGATAGTGGAAAATCAAAAAATCTCTTTGTAGAATCCAAATAACTCAGTGGATCCAATTAAATGACACACAAAAGTTGGCTTTTCAGTTATACTACCGTTGTTCAAATTGAAAGTAAAAGGTTCTTACAATTATTTAAGATAATTTTCTTTCTGTTCAGTAGGTCCATAGAGACAACAAAAGCCACCAAGTCTGTTTTCTCAACATGGAAAATTTGAATCGACAAAGACTTGATGGAAAATACTGTGACCTCACTCTTCTCTGTGAAGGCAAGGAATTCAATGTGCATAAAAGTGTGCTTGCAGCGACTTCTCAGTTCTTCAAAACCATCTTTGAGAGTGGTGTCACAGAGACTGACACCATAGAATTTAAAGGTTTTACACCTGATTCTCTTGCGACTGTGCTGGATTACCTTTACACTGGACATGTGGAACTGAACCTGAGTATTGCAGTGCAAGCTTTGAATGTGTTTTCGATGATGATGCTGGGTGATGCTATTCAACAGATTGATTCTGGACTCGTTAAAGAAGTATCGACCAATCCCCAGGGTGTTCTGGGGTCGCTGTCACTACCGCAACACGTCAGTTGACATAAACGTCAGTTCGCATAAAACAAAAATCCGACAGTTCGCATACACGTCAGTTCCCATACACGTCAGTTCACATACACGTCAGTTGGCCAACACGTCAGTTGACCAACATGTCAGTTGACATACACGTCAGTTCACCAACACGTCAGTTCGCATACCGTCAGTTCACATACACGTCAGTTGACATAAACGTCACTTGACATATTTTAGAAATCCGTCAGTTCGACAACACCCTAGAAGCCTTCCGTCAGTAGACATACACGTCAGTAGACATACACGTCAGTTGACATACACGTCAGTTGACATACACGTCAGTTGACATACACGTCAGTAGACATACACGTCAGTTGACATACACGTCAGTAGACATACACGTCAGTAGACATACACGTCAGTAGACATACACGTCAGTAGGCATACACGTCAGTTGATATAAACGTCAGTTCCCATACAAAATCCTTCACTACGCCCAAGACCCGCCTATTAGTTTGAAATCGACTTGGTCGCCGGTAGCAATTAAGCAGAGGAAAGAATACCCAGGGGATTAATATAAAGAAGCCGACATTTGCGCATTTTGATGAGGGTAAAATTAGTTCCGAATCGTCCGGAGCTTACAATCAGAAGCGGCAGGTAACGTCGCTAAAGGCGGATACAGAGTTCTTCAATCACAACAAGCTGTTGCGAAGGTTTTACGTAACAGCCGTCGCAAGGTGAAGGACCACACTATAATCGGCTTTGAGGTTTCACACTCAAAAAGGGCTTACATTTTTAAGTATAATCCGAGACCGCATAAGTCCCTAGAGGTCTCTTTCCGCCATCCCATGTGAATTATCCTTATAGTTGAACCCTATCGCCGCTAACTTTGTTTTATCTGTCGCAGCTTCTGTCTTTGTTCGTTTTCTAATCACCCCGATTTCCCAGCTCCTTCCTATTGAACCAAAAAATGTTCGACTGCGGCGCCTTTCTCAATATTTTCTTTATAACAGATAGTCCTTCATTCAGGTGAGGGGATTCCGTGAAATAAAAAGCTAAAATTTCCTGATGTTGTCTCACCTTACGCAACAATGCTTCTTGCAAGAGTCCACAATGTTTATTGTGGACTCTTGATGTGTGAATGCCGTGAGCTACATGACCTGCGGGTTGAGGTTTTTGGGAATGTAATTACAATAAATAATGAAGTGTGGATGTCGAACGTTATTGGAAGTAAATGTTTTCAAGATTTGAAGAGGCTGGCAAGGTTCCTAAAGGTAGCTCTAGCCTACAGAGAGAATTTCCTTTAGTTTAGTTTTATTATTTCGTATAAGTGTTTTCTTTTTTGTTACCATTTTTGCCATGGCCTCAGGCTTTTTGTGCATTAAATTCTATTCTATTCTTCTATCAATTTTGTACATCGTAATTCAGATTCAAATATTTTTTTGACCTCGCAAGATCGAAGAGTATAAAATGAACTAAAGACAAACTAATTGGCCCAACATATAATAACACTACAAAAAAACATTCTGGCCAAAGAATACGAAATATACAAGAAAATAAAATTATACACACGCGTTAAACTATATTAACTCTTTAACCGCTAAATATAGGTTATGAGTAATACAAGACATATTCGTCAGAATATGTAATATGTAAAGTAGCAAAATTATAACTTTCGCTAGTTTACTGTGAAAAAAAAAAAATTATACATGATTTGGCTGAGGTACTAAGATTAGTTTTCTGTTTTGCACAGTGGCCGTTACCAAAATAGTCTGTTTGGGTGGAATGCTCTACAAACACATGATGCCAAGGTCAGTGCTTCCACTTCTGCTGTCTTTCCAAGTAGGATACTATTTCTATTCTTTTTAGCCTTTTAACAATTTATTCTACTCTTTATTTTCTTTGGGGCGGATTACCAAGCAGAAAAATAGATTTCAAAAATTGTGTATGCAACAATCTGGTCAAATTTACCATGATAGAGTTTGATTTTCGACTTTTTTACCTGCGGCTTATAGTTTGTCAGTCCGGTTCACTCTATGATCAAATTTATATGTATCTCAGTAGAAAAAAACTCATTATCCGATTTTTCTTGTTTTTTTTCACCAGAAAATAGCATTTTCGGAACTGTTTGGAATAATAGCTGTATTTGAATGCGGACCAGCCACCTGCAGAAAAGTTTACTTTTTTTATTATTCCTGATGGGGGAGGTTGAAAATAAATGGGCATACTAAGCATTAACTTGTGAAATAGTGATACTGGTGATTGCATTACTATCGATTAACACAAAAATCTACTTTTATCTACCGTTCTTTGGAGGGCTACTACTCTTTATGGCACTTGTAGTTTCGCTCAAGTGCCATATACCGATCACTTTTCGGTCGGTCGGTCTGTCAGGCATAGGGTACTTCTTCATCTGGAGTTAGGGTACTTCGAGATGTGCTAGGACGATGAAACTTGGCAGGATATCATGGACCCGACCAAACTAACTTGGAAATAGTCACTTCCCCGATCCGACCACCGTGTGGGAGTGGAAGGAGGGGGAATCTGGAATATTGTGGCAAGCATAACTTTCGAACGGGTGATCGGATCTTAATGAAACTTTATTTATGGAAAGACCTCGTGTCTGGGACATCTCACTTCTAGTCCGTAACGGATCCGTGACTTTGGGGAAGTTGGAGGGGGGGGGGGACCGGAGATTTTAGACATATTCGGAGTGGACGGGTTGGGATGAAACAATTGGTGGAAAGAACAAGTACAAGCCTTAGAGACATAGCTTACATGACCGGACCGGATCCGAGTGCTGTAGGGAGAGTTGGACGGAGGGATCGCCGAAAATCCGGAACCCTCCCTGGGTGCGATCCGGTGATGAAATTTGGCTTGAACACTAGAGACTTGACAAGGTTGGCTTAGACATTGTCACTTCCCACGTCCGACCATCCCTTAAAGTACTCATCTTAACCGCAAACTCCAAAAAATACTTTTAAGCAAAACCTGCATTTTCATGATCCCTATGAGCCCAAAATCATTTTTGCCTCAAGGGTTTTGCTTAGAAATGAATTTCTACCATCCTTAAAGTGCGCATCTTAACCGAAAAGAAAAAAAAAACTTTTCACCGAACCACATATTCATGATCCTAAAGAGCCCAGGATTCTTTTCGCCTCAAGGGTTCTTATTACAGATGAATTTCTAGCGCCCTTAAAGTGCACATCATCACAGCCAAGTGCACAAAAAATGACTTTTTTTTAACAAACGATTCTCGTGATTTCCAAGGGTCCGTCGTCATTGTTATCTCAATGGTTTTGCTTACAAGTGATTACACAAAACCCACGAATTGGCAAATTCCTACTTTCATCCTTTTACCAAGCCTTGCAAGTGCCATATGAGCTTACAGCTCGTGTTGGGATCCCAAAACGTAAGTGGAGGGATACCTATGACATCGCAAAAGTTGTCTGTCTGTGAGCACGATAACTTTCGAATAGAATGAGATATTTTGATGAAACTTGGTGTGAGGATTCTCTGGGTCGAGAGTAGCCCAAGGTCGAGTTCGTAGATGGGCTATGTAGCCCTTCATGTAAAGGTGTGGGAGGGTTAAGGGGCAAACAAAATATTTTTAAACAGCTAATACTATAGTGAAGTGGTGAAGTGAACGTGCTGAACGCGCTGGTGAAAACCATTTTCTCGCCCGAACAGCAGTTCGCCCGAAATCCGGCCAAAACTGGAAATTTGTCAGTAGTAAAAGTTTTATTTTAAGTTGCACACTCTGGTTAGATGACAGATTTAAGAGTAAGAAGAGACGCTGGATCTGTACATGACAATCATTTTTTACCTGGACATAGCTCGTCAGGAATTCCGTTGAAACCGGATTTCTTTTATAAGTTAAAGTTTTATTTGAAGATCTCTTTATAGGGATAAGAAGACATCCTGAATTCGTTTCTGAACTTTCTTTTTTTTTTGCTGGACAAGTAGGTCGCACGGGATTCGGCTGAAACCTGAAATTCGGCAGAAGTAAAGCAGAAAGTTTCGACCAGTTTCGTCAAAAGAGATATGGCTTACAGAGGTATATCTGAACTTGGTTTTCTCAGATGATTAGGGTGGCGAAGACTGTATCTGGTGAAGACAAGACCCAATTGTCTGGATCAAATATAAAATTTGTGTGATCCCATCGAAACCTTTGGTCTTGTTTTAAGAGGATCTAGTGGAAGCACTTGCCAAGAGAAAACTAATTCTTCCCTCAGTAGTTGCGGTACCCTTTCGGCAAAGGTTAGGATTCACTGGCACATTCTGGTCCTTCACCTTGCGACGGCTGTTACGTAAAACCTTCGCAACAGCTTGTTCTGATCGAAGAAGTTTCATCCGCCTTTAGTGACGTTACCTGCCGCTTCTGATTGTAAGCTCCCGCCGACTAGGAACTAATTTTACCCTCATCAAAATGCGCAAATGTCGGCTTCTTTTTAATCAATCCCCTGGGTATTCTTCCCCCTGCTTAATTGCTACCGGCGACCAAGTCGATTTCAAACTAATAGGCGGGTCTTTGGGCGTAGTTAAGGATTTTGTATGGGAACTGACGTGTATGTCAACTGACGTGTATGTCTACTGACGTGTATGTCAACTGACGTGTATGTCAACTGACGTGTATGTCTACTGACGTGTATGTCTACTGACGTGTATGTCTACTGACGTGTATGTCTACTGACGTGTATGTCTACTGACGCGTATGTCAACTGACGGGAGGCTTCTAGGGTGTTGGCGAACTGACGTATTTCTAAAATATGTCAACTGACGTGTATGTCAACTGACGTGTATGTCAACTGACGGTATGCGAACTGACGGTTGGTCAACTGACGTGTATGTCAACTGACGTGTATGTCTACTGACGTGTATGTCTACTGACGTGTTGGGGAAGTGACGTGTTGGTCTACTGACGGAATTTTGGGCGTCAACTGACGTGTATGCGAACTGTCGGAAAATGTTGTCGTACTGACGGAATTCTGTAGCGAACTGACGTTTATGTCAACTGACGTGTTGCGGTACTGACGGGACCCCGTGTTCTGGACGTTCTCTTGGAGTTTAGTGGTTTAGAAAAGGCTAGAGAAGCTGTTGTCGACTTGATCTTTGAACTTGTACCTGCTGAAAGATCTGTGATTCTGGAAAAGCTGAATGGTGACATGATGTCCAGGTTAATTCAGAGAGGAGGACAAAAATGTGACGTTTTCTTTGCCGATATTCTGAATTGGCTAAAGGAAAAATCAGGAAGCGAAGCTGTTTCCGTTGTTCAGAATCTTGATGTATCACAACTTTCCACGTCAAACGTCGTAGCTGTCTTTGAGACCTTGCATACAGGGGCCAATGCAATGGATGCTTTGCTGTTTCAGAAATGTTTAGAGTTGTACAGAAATGAAAAGCGTGGTGTCCTAAGTTTCACTGTTCCTAGTGTCTCAAAGCTTGGAGCTAGATGGGTTTATTCCCCGAAAATGGCCTTGTCAGGCCTTATCTGGCAATGTAAAGTAAAGCGTAAGAGAGACGATCCATGTGATTCCGTGGCCTTGTTCCTAATTTGTGGTGGGAATGATATTGAAAGTCTTGAATGTGATGCGAGCCTCACATTCAAACTTCTTGGATGTGGAAAGGATCACACGCGCGAAGTTCGCTGCAGGTTCACAACAGTGAACGGAGACTGGGGATATAAAACATTTGTAACCTGGAGGGACTTGGTGAACCCGACGAAAGGCTATGTGAAAAAAGACGAAGCTAAAATTGTGATTGAGATTGTCGTTGAAGCTGTTTCCATTATTTTGAAGCAGTGAGAACCTAGCCCTTGGAGAAGTTGACATAATCAGCTTTTTGTGTTTTTGTTCTTTTCATGATGAGTCATTCGCTGGTCCAGAGCATTTTTTTTTCGTTTAATACTGTCGCATATCCTCTTTGTAAATAAGTCCGAAACACGTTAGTAAACTTCGGGAAGAACGAGAAAGGTCACCAAACAAATCCTCAAATTAATTCAAATCATATGTAAACCAGCCAACGACGTTCGTTGTGGTCAAGCTGTGCTGACGTTTCTTGCTCTTCGCAGGGAATTAGAAATTTAAGACTTTGCAATTTAAGACTTTAGGTTAGTTGGGCTTCAAGAATACTCTTGATGACTAACTCTACGTGCCGAAAAGAATCACTGCGTACCTAGCGGAAGAGCCGGAAGCGTCACCATAGCTGTCCCCAACGAACGCCGTTTATTGGTAGACATAGAATTTGAGTCATCGTTCGGGGGACGTTTCTTGTTCTTCCCGAAGTTTGTGGTTCACTGACGTGTTTCGGACTTCATATATGGTATTAGTGAAGGGCAGTATACGGTTGATAGTCTGGATGGTAGAGTGAAGCCAATAAAGCGTCTGATTGCTCGAAACAGATTCACAGCGTCTTACCTTTGTACCATAAGTGTTTTGTACCTGAGCCTTAAGCTTTTTTTCTAAATTTAATTCGTTTCCGTCATCTGGTTGGACTTTTCTGTGATAAAACGTTTTGTATCTGATTTTGACGAGTATGGAATTCTAGCTGAGCTTTCCGGCTATCAGTATGCAATGCAGTCAGACAGACAGCCCACCTTTGCAATCCATTTGATGACACTGGCTTTTTTGTTCGTGATGATACAAAGAACAAATAAGCCGATAGAACCTCCGTCTTTGGTCCCATGCGGCGACAGTGGATAACATACTCCGACAAAACTGAGCTAAGCTAGAGGTAATTGCTGAGCTTTGAATTGATGCCCGTCTACTTTCCTCTTCGCCGCTGCGCATCTCAGAGGAGAAAGTGCAGGAGGCGCGCTGATCCACTCTGCAGCGCGTAACATGTGACGTCACAATGATAGACAACCAATGGCTTTTTGGAAATTTGTTCTGCGGGGCTTTACTGCGGTGTAAGTGTTCGTAGATGTAATGAATTATTATGTCCGCGTAGATCCTACCCTCCGCTCGCTTGCATCGCGCAGGGTATAGGGATCTATTCGACTCCTCATGGTCATATACTCTTTATGACTAAGTCCAAAACACGCCATTGAACCCCGGGAAGAACGAGAAACGATACCCGAACGACTCAAACTCAACAACTGAAATCCTATGCCAACCAATCACGGCGGTCGTTGGGGACAGCTGTGGTGACGCTTTCCGGCTCTTCCGCTAGGTACACGGCGATTCTTCCTCGGCACGGAGAGTTAGTCATTAAAGTATTACATGGATAGGGAGACGGAGGTTCTGGTGCTTATATGTTCTTGGTTATTACTTAAAAAAGAAAATGATCGACAAACAAAGCCGACGTTAGGGTTCGTGTTGTGAATTTCCTTTATTTTTTATACGTATTACATATCACAATACTCACCTGTTACATTTCATTCACTCGCTCTCCGATACGGCTCTCCTTTTTCACTCTTTGGCTCCGCTACGTATCTCGAGGTGGCCAGATGATTATTTCTCGCGTGACTTCCGGACAGATCAGATGGTTATAGGCTGACGTGAACGGCGAGACGACAATGTGATGAAAAGAGACAATCACAACAAACACAAAAATATTGGTTTAGAGGCCTCAGGATATCAAAGTGTTGAGATTTAAAAGTAATTATACAGACATTCACATTAATCAACAATAGCCCGTAGTTCACCCGCTTTCGCATGGCTTCCAGTTTCATTCCCAGGCCTTGCGATGGCAAAATAGTAATTTCTCGCGTGGGTGCTTACGTGAACGGCGAGAAAAAACATGAAGACGAAAAGTACTGTCATGGTAGGCACAAAAATACGGTTTCGTCGCTGTTTTTAGGGGCGTAAGACTACATTACCCTCAAAAAGCATTTTCTCTCAAAGACTTTCTCGTTGGACAACTAGTTCGTCCATTGCAGAATCCGGTCAAAACCGGAAAGCTGTAACAAAATTGTATCCTGAAGTCGTTTAGAGCTTCAATCCAAAGGTAAACGTATATTCTGAATCCGGCCAGAATCGCCTTTTGCCTATTTTCTCCATCTGCGTTGTAGAAGATATGCAAAAGCCGGCGGAAATATCCACTCACACTAACAGTGCGGAAAGATTCTTTCAGCTTGATGTGACAGTGCAGAAAATCCAGCCGATAAATCTTTATCGTTTGTTCGCACAGTTTTCGATATCCATAGAGAGGTTGTAGTCTACCAGACGAAAACGGAAATAGAGAGATTGCACCATATCCGACGAAAACGGCGGGAGAATAACGAAAAAATTTAACATTAGGAAGTATAGGACTTTTGACTTTGAGACTAAGTTACCGGCCTTGGATAGCTGCTGTGAGTCAGAGAGTTGTTGGAATTGTTATCTGGCTTCTTCTTGTTGGAATAATATAGCTTTTGCAAATTAATGTTCTTTTTTATAAGAGTTTGAAGGGTTGAAGGTTTGTAAACGAAGAGCAAGGCTCGCGTCCTACTGGTCAGCTATGACGCGTTCCTTGAAAACCGCGTCATAACCGACCAATGGGACGCGAGCCTCTGTCTTTGTTTACAAACTTTGAAGCCTTCAAACTCTCACAAAAAAGGACATTAATTTGCAAAAGTTGTATTGTTCCAACAAGAAGAAGCCAGATAACGATTCCAACAACTCTCGGACTCACAGCCTCTATCCAAGGCCGGTAATTTAGTCTCAAAGTTGAAAGTCCTATACCTCGTAATGTTAATTTTCTTTGTTATGATCCCGACGATGACGGTGTAGAAATATCCGTTTTCTTCGGGTGGGGTGAAATCTCTCTATGGGACCTAAGGAGGGTTTTCGCGAGTTGGAAAGCAAAGTCGGAATCACTTTCCAGTGGTATTCGCGCTACGTCAGAAAGTTGCCGAGCTTTCCACCCGGTTTTCGCGCTTTGGAAACCGAAGCAGCTTTCCTGGAAAGTGATTCCACGAAGTTAGTGGAAAGCTCCGCGGAAAGTTGATTTTTTCGGCGGGAATTTCAAAAGTATGGAAAAAAACAGTGGAAGTATCACTAATAAATAAAGAAAAATTGCAAGCGTTGTTAGGATGACTTCGGTGAATTGTATGAGATTCAAAGAAGTACTAAAGTGAACCATATTTATTCGAAAGAGCTTGTAATTCAATATTTTACCGGCGACGTCAGCTTTCCATGCGTTTTCGCGATCAGTCCAGCGGGAAAGTGGAAAGTGATTCCAGGAATTGCTTTCCCACAGTTTTCACGATGCGCTTCGCTCGCCGGAAAGTGATTCCGAGATTTCGCGAAAACCCTCCTCTAAAAACAATGTAACGTTGTAAGGTAGAGGATTTACGACTTGCGAATGATTTTTTTTTTTGCATCTGATTGCTACTTTGGGCCTGTAAGTTTTTGGAAAAATTAATCCGACTCTTTGTTGATCTTGTAATAACAGTTTGGGGAAAAATTGTACCAGAAATGTTGCCAGACTCCGATAGTTGAGTCTCAGAGTCAAAAGTCATATACTTCGTAGCAAAGACAGTAAGTAAGTAATTTATTTGTAACCCGCCATTTTTAAAAAGCGGAGTAAGTGAAGGAAAATAAATAAAAGACAGCGTTAAAATATTTTTTTTTACACTATACCACTTTCGACGATCGTGTATGAATGAGTGATGATTTAATCCGTAATATCTTTAAGTGTATAAAATTAGCTTTGGATATGTCAATTCAAATAAGGACACTTTTAGCACTATCAATCGTTATCGTTGGAGATATCCGTTGTCGTTGGATAGGATGCATTAGTATGAAAGCTTTCTATTGGTTGGTTCGAACAACTTCAGAGGCAACGTCATCCATCAAACCCTTCGAGAATATTTTGGAAAGCACAAAACTTCTATAGATGACGCCTCTCGCGAAGTTTCTGTAAACAATGACGCAGAAAGTTTGAAATAGCAACTGAGCATGCTTTATGTGTTTCTAATTAATCAGAACCTTATTTTTGTTCAACTTGTATCTGCCTGGAAACCAGGTCTCTTGGTTTCTAGAAGAAGCCTGAGCGTAAGTCCGTTTTGTGAATTCCTGTGAGCATTTGGCTGGCGGATAATTTGTTTTTCAGTTTCCAAACTTTTTCCAATGCCGCCAATTGCAATTGGCAATGGCTAAGGTTTTCAAAAGTTTTAGATTCTGGTGAAACTTGATGATGACATGGTGGTAGAGTTAGAGCAAGCTGGAGGAAACTTTCCTGAAGTGGTCTGATTTGAGTGAAACCTTGTCTGTTCATGGATAGTACAGGATCCAATTCTGAGCATGTTCCACCCCTCTACCAGTAGTTAGTTACTATTTCCGTTCCAGCCTCACGAAAAATTACTACGCTGACTGTTCCAACCTTCTCAAAATAGTAAACTAATAGTAACTATTTGCTTACCAAGCTCGGGAGTGTAGTAACTACGCATCTCTGCAACGTGATTGGTCCGATCAGCCCGAGGCCTGATATTTGACCGAAAAAATAATAAAGTGTTCCAGCCTAGCGTAGTAACTACGGTAAATACCGTAGTAACTACGGTAAGTAGGGTGGAACACTCTCACTATTTCCGTTGGTTTCTATCTTCGTACGCACCCTACGGAATTAGTAACTTGGACATGCCTTAGACGCACCAAAACCTGTCCAAACTAGTTAAACCTATTGAAAGATGCGAGTTTAAAAGCATATTCACTGATAAATCTTTTTAATTCAGAAGTTTTGGCAGTATTGTGACGGAAATAAAATCAGGGCATCCAGCATCGTTACAGTACAAGAGAGTCAATGTTGTGTCTGAAAGCCAAAAAGACAAAGATCTTTGGAAGAAAGTGTACAATGAAGAAGAAGAAGCTGGCTTTCTATGGAAAAAGCTACTAGACTGGTCGAGTACTCGTGTGTTGGGAACCTAAAAGTACTCGACTACATGGAACTTGCAGTCAGAAAGGATGAGCAGGTCGTATCAGATATCACGGTTACTACAAAGGCAGTGTCTATCGTTCCCGGACCTGGAGTCGAGTAACAAGGGTCATGGTTCAGTTCAGTTCAGTTCAATTTATTTCTTCAACATTATGTAACATTCAACATAGCCTATACGTGTACCAATAGCCCGTCTTAATATGTGACAACAGGTCACATGTGCAAGACGGACAACACATTAACAATATCTATTTATTAATAATTTTTTTTTCATCGTTTTTTTATTTATTTATTTATACACTTAGCCTACTTTACCTCACTCCGGATCAACTTTCTTCACTCAAACACCCTAAACAACAAACCTACCCAAATCTAATCCCCTCCCAATCTTAATTAAAGAACCGATTCAATTTCCCAACAATATTTTTTTAATCTATTCTTAAACAATAAACGATTCTCAGACTCCCTAATGCTTGCCGGTAGATTATTCCAAACAATCACAGGTCGTATAATTACTACCATAGGAGCTATCTTTCCTCGACCATACAGATCAAATCCGTAAAGTTGCAAGGTCGAGTAAGCAGCCCCCCCAGGGACTGATAGCACTCGACCATATACATGTTTAAGTAGGTTGAGTTTTCGTAGCAGTGGTAGCTATTAGTACTCGATCTAAAAAGGAGGATAGATGGGTCGAGTATTTGACGTGCCAGGAGATAATCGTACTCGACATATTGTTGCTAATAAGAGGTCATGTGTTCAGGGCGGTGACGGCTAAGAATACTCGACCTGTTGAAGGAGGATTGGTAGGTCAAGTACTTGACGCCCTAGTCGCTGTTCGTACTCGACCTAATATCACTAATAGGAGATCAAGTATTCAGGGTGGTAATGGCAAAAAATACTCAACCTACTGAAGGATGATTGGTAGGTCGAGTACTTGACGCACTAACCGCTATTCGTACTCGACTTAATATTGCGAATAAGAGGTCAAGTATTCAGGGTGGTGGCGGCTAAAAATACTCGGTCTATTGGAGGAGGATTGGTAGAGTAGGTCGAGTACTTGATGCGCTAACCGCTGTTCGTACACGACCCAATGTTTCTAAGAGGAGGTCAAGTATTCATGGTGGTGACGGCTAAATACTCGACCTATAAAAGAAGGATTGGTTGGTCGAGTAATTGACTCCCTAGCCGTTATTCGTACTCAACCTGGCAGAGTACTCATGGTAGGGCTTGCAATTAGTACTCAACCTAATAAATGGGGTTTTGATAGGTCAAGTATTTGACGTCCCACCTGCTATATGTACTCGACCTAATCTACTGGAGCAAAACGGGAATCCACTGAGCACAAGAACATTACGACTTCTCGCTGACTCGCCGATAGCATACCACTTTCTTCTCGTAGGGTGAATGCACTTCACACGCCATGACTTATTAGGTCGAGCATCAATAGCTAGCACATCCATCAGTACTCTACCCTAATTATTATACTAGTTCAAGTACGAATAAATGCTGAGGCGTCAAATACTTGACCTATTAATGCCCAATTTATTAAGCCAAATAGTAATAACTACCACCCCTCCAAGACTCGACCTCCCATTATTATAACAGGTCGAGTACAACTAATTGATATGTCATCAAATACTCTATACCTACCAATCCTTCAATCCTCTGCCTGGTTGAGTACGAATAGGGGCTTATTCAATACTCTTGAATACTAACTCTTCCCACGATGAAGAATCGCCGTGTGCCTAGCGAAGAGTCGGAAGCGTCACCACAGCTGTCGCCAAGGAACACCGTTGATTGGTCGACATAGGATTTGAGTCATCATTCGGGCGACGTTCTCGTTCTTCCCGAGGTTCACTTGCGTTTTATGACTTGTCTTGGGGCCGTCGCCACCCTGAATACTTGACTTCTTATTCGTAATATTAGGTCGAGTACGAACAGCGGTTAGGGTGTCAAGTACTCGACCTACCAATCCTCCCTCAATAGGTCGAGTACTTTCTAGCTGTTATCACCCTGAATACTCGACCTCTCATTAGTAATATTAGGTCGAGTACGAACAGCAACTAGGGCGTCAAGTACTCGACCTACCAATTCTCTTTCAACAGGCCGAGTATCTTTAGCCGTCATCACCCTGAATACTTGACCTCTTATTGGTAATATTAGGCCGAGTACGATTAGCTCCTGGGACGCAAATACTCGACCCATCTATCCTCCTTTTTAGATCGAGTATTATTAGCTGCCATTGCCGTGAATACCCGACCTGCTTAACCGATTGTATGTTCGAGTACTTATTAGTCCCTGGGGGGTTGGTTACTCGACTTTACAACTTTCCCGATTTCATTTGTATGGTCGAGGATAGATAGCTCCTATGGAAGTAATTACTAGACCTGTTCCTTCCTGACGCCGAGTTCCATATAGTCAAGTACTTTTAGCTTCCCGAGACACGAGCACTCGACCAGTCTAGTACTGATAGCGACTGGAGGCTCGATTCCTCGACGGGTCGAATACTAATAGCTCACATAACCCTTGTTACTCGACTAGTCGAGTACTATTAGCTCCCGTGTGGCAGCATACTCGACCGGTCGAGTACTTTTAGCATTTGAGGTATCTCCAGGTCCGGGAACGATAGACACTGCCTTCGTAGTAACCGTGATATCTGATACCACAGTCAAAAAGCGTTTTGCAGTTACTGTGGTATCTGGCTGGATACCGTTGTATCTGATATTCAGGTACCACGGCCAGACTATGGCATCTGAAGAATTTGTCTCACTTTCATCGTCACTAACACAAGAGTCTAGTTTTGTGTCAAATGTTTTCTTTTTGGTCTATTATATATAGTATTTTTGTTTGGATGGTTTCTAAAAGTGCAAATCCGCCAATTGTGTTTTTTGCTAAGCAACAGTAATGTCATATACCACGGTAACTGCAAAAACGACTAATTGCAGATCCAGATACCGTGGTAACAGATACCATGGTATCTGCAAAAACGCAACTGTTTTCATCCGAGAAGTCTGCGCAGATTTCTCCGCGGATTGTCAAATCGGCGCCGCTTTGAGTCTAGTGTGATCAGGCTGGTAAAATTTTTATTATTATGATTATTATACTCTTATATTATATTACTCGTAATGACTAAGTCTACGTGCCGATGAAGAATCGCCGTGTACCTAGTGGAAGAGCCGGAGCGTCACCACCGCTGTTCCCAACGAACGCCGTTTATTGGTTGACATAGGATTTGGGTCATCGTTCGGGCGACGTTTCTCGTTCTTCCTGAGGTACACTGGCGTTTTCCCGACTTAGTTATATAGAGTAGTCTTGAAGGACAGAGAGTAGGCTATTTCACATCAGTTGATATTTATTCAAATGGAACAGAGCAAAAAACATCTACAAAAAAGCATTTATCATCTTTTGGAAGGAGATTAAGATAATTTTCTTTCTGTTCCGTAGGTCTATAGTGACAACAAAAGCGAAAGTCACCAAGTTTGTCTTCTCAACATGGAAAATTTGAATCGACAACGACTTGATGGAGAATACTGTGACCTCACTCTTATCTGTGAAGGCAAGGAATTCACTGTTCATAAAAATGTGCTTGCAGCGACTTCTGGTTACTTTGGGACTATGTTTGGGAGTGGTCTCAGGGAGAGTAAGAGTGACACCATAGAACTTGAAGGTTTTACTCCTGATTCTCTTGCGGCCGTGCTGGATTACCTTTACACAGGACATGTGGAACTGAACTTGAGTATCGCAGTGCAATCTTTGAATGTGTTTTCGATGATGATGCTGGATGATGCTATTCAGCAAATTGATTCTCGACTTGTTAAAGAAGTATCGACAAATCCCCAGGGTGTTCTGGACGTTCTCTTGGAGTTTGGTAGTTTGGAAAAGGCTAGAGAAGCAGTTATCGACTGGATACTCGTACTTGTACCTGCTGAAAGATCTGTGATTCTGGGAAAGCTGAATGGTGACATGATATCCAGCATAATTCAAAGAGGAGGACAAAAATGTGAGGTTTTTTTCGCCGATATTCTGAGTTGGCTAAAGGAAAAATCAGGAAGCGAAGCTGTTTCTGTTGTTCAGAATCTTGATGCATCACAACTTTCCACGTCAAATGTCGTAGCTGTCTTTGAGACCTTGCACAGAGGGGCCAATGCAATGGATGCTTTGCTGTTTCAGAAATGTTTAGAGTTGTACAGAAATGAAAAGCGTGGTGTCCTAAGTTTCACTGTTCCTAGTGTCTCAAAGCTTGGAGCTAGATGGGTTTATTCCCCAAAAATGGCCTTGTCAGGCCTTATCTGGCAATGTAAAGTACAGCGTAAGAGAATCAATTCATTTGATTCCGTGTCCTTGTTCCTAAGTTGTGGTGGGAATTATATTGAAAGTCTTGAATGTGATGCGAGCCTCACATTCAAACTTCTTGGATGTGGAAAGGATCACACGCACAACCTCCGCCACAGGTACACAACAGTCAACGGAGACTGGGGATATAACTCATTTGTAACCTGGAAGGACTTGGTGGACCCGGTGAAAGGCTATGTGAAAAATGAAGAAGCTACAATTGTGATTGAGATTGTCGTTGAAGCTGTTTCCGTTATTTTGAAGCAGTGAGAAGAGAAGATAACCTATCCCTTGAGAACCTGACATAATCAGCTGTTTCGTGTCTTTGTTCCTTACGTAATTGGTCAGTCGCTGGTCCAGAACAAAACGTTTTCATTTCATGTTGTCGTATATCCTCTATGTGAAGTCCGAAACACGCCGGTGTCCAATGAACGTCGGAAGAACGAGAAAGGTCACTAAACAAATCCTCAAATTGATTCAAGTCATATGTAAACCAGTCAACGACGTTCGTTGTGATCAAGCTGTTGTGACGTTTCTGGCCTTTTCGCTAGGCATACGGCGATTCTTCATCGGCACATTTGAATCAGTCATCAAGAGTATTTTGAAATACAGGCTCGTCAGTGCTGACGGAAATCAACAAAGGAAGGGTCATCTGTTCTTCCAGAAAAACTGTGGTGCTAGTTTTCTAAAAGATGTAGGCCTACAATACCTCCATTTCTTTACAGTTTTTTACTTGGGGAGGGGTCCCCGCGGGACAGACCAAAATTACAAAAACGACATAGATCAGAGGTTAAAGCCTATAAAAGGAATTATTTGAATATGTTTAGAAGGGGTGGGGACTGGGGATAGACCACCCCCGGCCCTGATGGTCACTAATTTGTTCTGAACTGATAAGTTCGCTAGGCGACGTAAGATTGAAATACATTGGTGTAAGAAGAAACGTCAAGAAATTGACAGATAATTAAAAATTAATACTTGAATTTTAAGACTTTAATTTAAGACTTTGAAATTTAAGGCTTTATGTTTGTTGGGCTTGAAGAATACTCTTGATGACTCTCTACGTGCCGATAAAAAACACCGTGTACCTTTCGGAAGAGCCAGAAGTGTCACCACAGCTGTCCCCAACGAACGCCGTCTATTGGTGACACAGGATTTGAGTCATGGTTCGGACGACGTGTCTCGTTCTTCGAGGTTTTGCGATTCAGTGGTGTTTCGGACTTTACATAGAGTATTCTTGAAGGGCAGTATACGGCCGGTATCTGGATGATAAGAGAAGCCAATGAAGCGTGTGATAGTTCGGTTTCAAAGCATCATAGCTTTGTACAATAAGTGTTTTGTACCTGAGCCTTAAGCTTTTTTTCAGTTTAATTGGTTTCCGTTATCTGGTTGGGCTTTTCTGTGATACTTTCTAACGTTTTGTATCTGATTTTGACGAGTATTAAACTCTAGCTGAGCTTTCCGGCTATCAGTATGCAATGCAGTCACACATACTGGCTTTTCTGTTCGTGATGGTACAAATAATAAATAAGCCTGTAGAACCCTCGTCTTAGGTCCCATGGAGGTAACATACCCCGACAAAACTGAGCTAAGCTAGAGGTAATTGCTGAGGTTTGGACTGATGACCTTTACTACCCGTCTAAAAAGCCAAGGTCTAAAAAGTGCTGGAGGCGCGCTGACCCGCTCTGCAGCGCGTAACATGTGATGGTGACGTCACAATTCTAAACAACCAATCGTCTTACACTTTAGAAATTTATTCTGTGGGGCTTTACTGCGATGTAGAAGTAGAATGTCGAAAATCCATTATGATGGATTTTGATGTTCTGCATAGCTCCTACTCTCCGCTGACTTGCATCGGTCACGGTATAGGGATCAATTCGACTCCGCATGGTCATATTACAGGGACAGGGAGACTGAGGTTTTGATCCTTATTTGTTCTTGGTTGTACTCACACTAAAGCCTAACCGATTACTTAGAAATTGAGATTACTTAGAAATAATCGACAGGAAAAGCCGACATTAGGGCTCGTGTTGGAATGTCCCTATATTCTGTATATTGACTATAGACGCAGTCACATTAGGCTACTCAACTGTTACATTTTCTTTCATCCCCTGGTTTCGCTACGTATCTCGAGGTGGCCAGATGATTATTTCTCGCGTGACTTCCGGACAGATGGTTATAGGCTGACGTGAACGGCGAGACGACAGTGTGATGAAAAGAGACAATCACGGCAAACACAAAAATATGGGTTTAGAGGCCTCAGGATATAAAAGTGTTGAGATATAAAAGTAATTATTCAGACATTCTCGTTAGTCAACAGTAGTGTGTAGTTCGCTCGCTCTCGTACGGCTTCCAGTTTCATTCCCAGGCATTGAGATGGCAAAATAGTTATGTCTTGCGTGGGGGCTTATGTTAACGGCGAGAAAAACATTAAAGTTTAACCGAAAAGGACTGAGATAGGACAATCTAGTTACCCATCACTTATTCGTTACTTCGTTGCTCCGCTATTCATATATAACCGATTTACAAGTAGTGGTAAGTAAGTTCATTAGATACTAGAAGTAAAAGTTCATTCTTTAGGTCAATTAGAGTTAGTTCAATCTGCAGTGGTAAAGTTTTTCTTAGTTTCTCCTTTTGCCAAGACTCTCCATCTTCGTTGTAGAAGTATGCAAAAGCCGGCGGAAATATCCACTCACAGCGTGGAAAGATTTTCCCATCTTGATGTAACAGTGCAGAAAAACAAGCCGTGAAACCACGATCGTTTGTTCGCACAGTTACTGTTTTATCCATATTGTAAGGTACAGGATTTACGACTTGCAAATAATTTTTTTTTTTTTTGCATCTGGTAGCTACTCTGGGCTTGTAAGTTTTTGGAAACGTTAATCTGACTCTTTGTTGATCTTTTAGTAACAGTCTGAGTGAAAATTGTACCAGAAATGTTGCCAGACGCCGATAGTTGAGTCTCAGAGTCAAAAGTCATATACTTCGTAGCAAAGACAGTAAGTAAGTAATTTCTTTGTAGCCCGCCAGCGGAATAATTGAAGGAAAATAAATAAAATACCTAAAAGTTAAATATAAAAGACAGCGTTAAAAGATTTTGTTTACACTATAACACTTTCGACGATCGTGTAAGAGATATCCGTCGTTGGATAGGATGCATTAGGTTAAAAGCTTTCTATTGGCTGGTTCGAACAATTACAGAGGCAGCGGCATCTATCAAACCTTACAAGAATGTTTTCTGAAGCTCAGAACTCCTGTAGATGGCGCTCTACAAAAATTTCTAGTTGCGTTACAATCAGGGTTGCCACCTGTAGCACGAAAGTGCTAAATGTAGCACTATTTCATCATGTGTAGCACTGTAGCACGTGCTACATTGAATGTAGCACTTTTTGTCTTAGCCTAGTAGCCTAGTACCCGGTCGTGCAATTACTAGTCGATTTGAATCAAAGTGATAATAAGCGAGGCAATAAGTAGATTAGTTGCAGTGAAAATTTGCAGCACCAAAGTTTTGTGCTTTTATGGAAATTAGACTTTCAATTTTTGCATATCCCAGTAATTTGTGATCTCGCAGTCGAAAGAAATCGACGAAGTCGTTAGAAAGTAGCAAGTAAAACGAAAGAACACAAAGGACTTGCTCTAGTGTAGGTTAGTCCTAGTGTCCGTCCAAGTGCGAGTCAGTTATTTTAACGGGGTTTTCTGTCTTTGGCTGTTCCCAAGTGATCTGAAGCTAGCTTCTTTTGTTTTAATAAAATGTATCTGATTCCGATGGAAGAAATTTTTTTGTCCTGCTCGTGCTCTGCCAACGTCTGCCGTCTGCTAGCGTCGAACGGGAATAGTAAGGAATACTGTAAGATTTTCGTGTGCAGAAATGCAAAAACCGATCTGTACGAAGAAATATCCCGTGGGGGTTACCCTTTGCACCGACCGGTTTAAAGGAATCGTCATTGTCCAATAAAATTTTTGGTTATAGAAACTTCAAGTTTCGTCTCGGCAAAACAAAGTAGTTCAAGTTCCATAGTCTCTGTAGGGAAATGCATCACGAAAACAGAGCTTTTGTCCGCTGCAAACTCCTCACACGAGCAAAAAAAAAAGAGAAATGAGTAGCAAGCAAAACCGCGGCTAACCCTTGCTATCGCATTTGGATCTTCCTTCGGAAATTATAAAAATGGATTTCTTTTTAGACCAAAATTTTTAACATTTTTTATGCACGACAATAATCTAAATACACTTAAATACGGGCCGAGCGCGTGACACGCGCCAAAAAATTCCGACGGTAGCACCGATTATCGTTGTTCAGCACGAAGATTTGGGATTTTCCCATTCAGCGCTCTTAGCGGATTAAAGTCGGATTAGCTCAGGATACATTTTTTGTTCTTTTACATTAAAACAGACAAAAAATTGACATAAAAATAATCTAAATACACTTAAATACGGACCGTGCGCGTGTCGCGGCGACAGCCGCGACACGCGCAAAAAAAATTTCGACTGTAGCACCGAAAATCTCTGTGTAGCACGGAAATTCGGGCAATTGTAGCACTCTCGCAACTGACCGTGGTGGCAACCCTGGTTACAATGCCGCAGAAAGTTTAAAATAGCAACTGAGCATGCTTTACGTGTTCTGAATTGATCCGAACCTTATTTTTGTTCAAATTTTATCTGGCTAGAAACCAGGCTTCTTCGTTTCTAAAAGAAGCTTCAGCGTAAGTCCATTATGTGAATTCCTGTGAGCATATTTTCTGCCAATAAATAATTTGCTTGTCTTCACTGACTTTCAACAAGACTTCAGTTTCCAAACTTTTTCCTAAGTTTTTTATGGCAGTCTTCACTGACTTTCAAGACTTCAGTTTCCAGACTTTTTTCTAAGTTTTTTATGGCACTTGCAGTCTCTGGCTCAATTGCCATATACCGATCCCATTCTGTCCGTCTGTCGGTCTGTCCGAGTTTTTTGTCACACTTTTTCGAGTTAAGGTACTTCCAGATGTGCTAGGTCGATGAAACTTGGCAGGCATATCAGGGACTCGATAAAACTAACCTGAAAATAATCAGTTTCCCACTGACCATCTGGGGGGGAGTGGGGGACAGGGGAATCCAGAAAATTGAGTGGTTTTTGTCAAACTTTTTCAAGTTAGGGTACTTCCAGATGTGCTAGGAAGCTAAAACTTGGCAGGCGCATCAGGGACCCCAACAAACTAACCTGGAAATAATCAGTTTCCCTATCCGACCGTCTGGGGGAGATTGGAGGGCGGGTGAATCACACTTTTGAATGGGTGATCCGATTGGAATGAAACTTAATAACTGAATAAACAACATAAAAAAAAAAAAAAAATTAGCTTTTATTTTCACCAAAATTTTCATGGCACTGCCAAATTTCTTTGGTATAGTCACATTAAAAAATGACGCAAAGAAAAAAAAAAAACACTAATCAATCCTCCTGATTTTCGTTATACATTTTTACACAGCGTACCGGCTGAAGTTTCTCAACAGGCACTGCAACCCTGCGCGGGAGTCGTTTTGTTGTGGATTGTGGGGGGAAAAGGGATTTGTGGATTGGGTGGATCAGAGATTTTCTTCCGAAATCCATGCAGAGTTTCTCTCTTCTTTTTTTCAGAGTTTGCATTTTAAACTTTGTCAGCAGCTCTTCATACGACATTTCTGCCTGCTTCAATACTATCATTAGAGCTCTTTTCTGAACTCTTTCGAGCCTGGCGCTTTGCTCAGCCGTCAGTCCAAAATGCCATACAGGAGCTGCATATTCCAGAATTGGGCGAATAAAAGATGTAAATATTCGGAGGAGGTGATCTGGAGGGGCGCTATGTTTCGACATAAGCTTGAGCATCTGTAGCCCAGCATTTACCCCTTTTTACTAGACTAGTTGTGTTTGCTTCCCATTTTAAATCACTGGTAATAATAACTCCCAAGAGTTTAATCTTACTGACTTTGAGAGAATCAGAGATAATTGTTAGAAAATTTGGTTCAGAAGAATTTAAAAATGAAATAGTTAAAATAGAAGATTTACTGTCATTTACTGTCATATTTGAAACGGAAGCTTTAGTCTTCACATTATCAATTAAAGTTTGAGCTTTGCTACATTCATTTGCTTCACAAATTTCTCCAAGGGTAAGGTCGTCAACATATCAGTGATGTCCCATTTGAAGTCTGGACCCGATTCGACAGCTCTGGGAGAGTTAGGGAGGGGAGACTAGAAATCTCTGCACTGGGATTCTGGCCAAAGAACCATACTTCTACTGAACTAGATAGTCCTTCAGCCCAAGCTGACTGCGAATCATATCTGACGAAGTAAAAAGGATAAGTCAGCTACATTTATATTGGAACTATATTTCAGCCCTTCTTGGCAAGGGTCCTATTCAGGCTGAAGCCGCTCAAGCTGGAAAATGATCGTTTTCCAGACTTGAACAGTGAAATTAAATGCTTTGAGTGTGAAGTGAGCTACACGTTTTCGCTTCTTGGATTAGACGATTTGCAACACGCACCATTTAATATGTTCACAACAGTGAACAAAGCCTGTGGGAAATGACACTTGTATAATCTTGTATTCCATGGAATAAATGAAAATAAATGAAAAAGCGCTTTTTCTGACCTAAAAAGTGTCATTTGTATGAAAGGTTTCATTTTCAGACAGGTGCCATGGTGTCATCCAGAGGCAAAAAGGGTCAAAAAGCACCAGAATGGCACACTGAATTTGATTTGTCGAATCTCGGCAGCAGTGCCATCTCTTGACACTACTAGTACTTTTGTTGAGGACTAGATTCTGCAGATGACGCTATGTACAAAGCGAACGTAGCCTTTCCTTTTCTCTTGTGCGGAAAGTTTGAAATTGAAACTGGGCATGTTGTGAATGTGATTGACTTCTTGTTTTGCTTTAGCTCAGAGCCTTCCTGGAACGTAGGTTGGTCAGTTTCTTTTTTATCTTGTTCATAGTTCTTTTGAGTAATATTTTATGTATAACTACAGGTCTGAATATAAGACAAGTACAGGACTATGGTCCAACCTCAGACCAAGTTTCAAATGTGGTGAAAAGAAGTTAGGGTACATAGCATGCTATCAGGTCTATCTTCTTTTAGACTTCTCTTGTTTTGCTTGGTTTTCTCATTTTTAACCTCTGCACATTTTCAAATATTTTGTGTCCAGCCACCGCGTCCTGACCACGTCATACAACGTCATAGAGTATGAAGGCTGGGTAGAGTAGAAAGCGCTAAAAAGATAGCCTAATCATATTTGACAGTGCAAAAACGGATACGTCAGCTAAATTTTATTCGAGCTATATTTCGGCCCTTCTTGGCAAGGGTCCTCTTCAGGCTCAAAACCGCTCAAGTTGGAAAAACGAAACTTGTGATAACCGAAATTTGTGATAGCCTAATCGCTAATTTAGCATGGAAAGTTATGGTGCTTTTTAAAAACAAATATTTCTGTTTCAATCTGTCGCTTCATAGAATACTGTAAACGTTCCTGGTAAGAGTTGTGCTTTAAACGACCTGAACATTTTAGGCCTATGGTTGTCTAATTTTCAGTTCATTTTGTGCTAAAAGCACAGTATTTACTATTACTAAATTAAACAAAATATAACTAACATTCAACTTCTATTCTCACAAAACTTCACTCCTTCTTCGATATATCTACACACTTTGCATATTATCTGTGCCGATGTACAATCCAAGATGTCTGGAAGCCGCAAATCCCACCCAAGCCAAGACACCCTTAAAGTTTAACTGAAAAGCCAACTTATTTTTGTGTCATTTAGTTGAATACACTGAATTATTTGGATTCTGCAAAGGGATTTTTTTGTTTTCCACTATCTGCTCTAGTTATGACGTTCAGAATATCTGCGGCTGTCCCCACAGCAAAAATTCTACTATGACGTGGGAAATTTTTATCTAAAGACAAACAAGGCTTTTCAGTGGGCAGTACCGATATTGGCGAAGATTGCTTAGTGCTTGAACAAAGAAAAAGTCATAAATCTTTCTTGTAAGGCATACAACAAATTAGAGGTACTACAAATCACACGGAAATTCCACTATTTGAAAATCGATTATTCCTGAATAGCGGAACAACCAAGTAACGCATTTTCAGCGGGTCTTCAAGCCAATTTAAGTGAATAAGTGATGGGTAACTAGATTGTTCTATCCCAGTCCTTTTCGGTTAAACTTTAAATCAGAAAGCTCATGACACATCAGCAAAAAGTGCTCCAAGTCATCATTCCCTTCATTACATAGAGGGCAGGTTGTCACTATACTCGGGGCACGGCACAAATTAGCGTGAGCTATCAAGTCCGTAGCATATACCTGTCAAAAAAAAAAAAACGTTCAGAATATCTGCGGCTGTCCCCACAGCGAAAATTCTACTATGACGTGGGAAATTTTTATCTAAAGACAAACAAGGCTTTTCAGTGGGCAGTACCGATATTGGCGAAGATTGCTTAGTGCTTGAACAAAGAAAAAGTCATAAATCTTTCTTGTAAGGCATACAACAAATTAGAGGTACCACAAATCACACGGAAATTCCACTATTTGAAAATCGATTATTCCTGAATAGCGGAACAACCAAGTAACGCATTTTCAGCGGGTCTTCAAGCCAATTTAAGTGAATAAGTGATGGGTAACTTGATTGTTCTATCCCAGTCCTTTTCGGTTAAACTTTAAATCAGAAAGCTCATGACACATCAGCAAAAAGTGCTCCAAGTCATCATTCCCTTCATTACATAGAGGGCAGGTTGTCACTATACTCGGGGCACGGCACAAATTAGCGTGAGCTATCAAGTCCGTAGCATATACCTGTCAAAAAAAAAAAAAAAGTTCTCCATTTTTTCTTTTTAAAAATTTAATTTTTCTATGTAGAGGTAGGCAATTCGAAGGGTCGAAGGGTCCTTTAAGTATTGGCTATATGGTACTAGGCAATGGTATTTCTGGCAAAGACATATTGTCCAGCTTAGCATTAGATTGTTCTTACTTGCTCAAGACTCAGCCTGTCCAATCAATTTGTGTCATTGGCTAGTCCCAATCAGGGCCGTCACTACTAGGGGGGGGAGGGGGGGGACGCCCCCCCCCCAATGTTGTCAGCCAGTTGGTAAAAAATAGCCGAGTCGGCGCGAAGCGCCGCTATTTTTCTTAAAAGCAGTCGATTTTTTCTTGGAAACAGTCGATTTTTCTTAAAAACAGTCGGTTTTCGTAAAAATAGTCGATTTTTCTTAAAATTAGACGATTTTTCGTCAACACAGTCGTTTTTATCTGCAAAACCAGTCGGTAAAAATTACCAGCCAGTCGGTAAATACCTTGTCCCCCCCCCCAAACATTTTGGCTAGTAACGGCTCTGGTCCCAATGGCCAGCTAAAGGTATTCCGTTAGAGATTTTGGTTCATGATACGTAACGTTTACATTGCCGTAGGCTGTAAGCAGCCTATCTCTAGCTCAAACTTGAGCGTAGCTAAATTCGCAACTGTCAGTCGGGGTGGTCGTTATCTTCAAGGACTGAATGAATACACATATTGAAGTTCAAATGTGCCTGAAAATTCGGTACAATATGGAAAGAGCCTTCCTTCATGGCAAAACAACCATAGGCTACTGACTAATCTTGTGGCGTCAAGAGTTTATTTTGTGTGAACCAGAAAACATTTATAATAATCTTATTTCTTGCAAACCAGCCTCTGCCAATCCTGTGGATGCTTTCCATACTACTTAACACCAAAATTAGTTCCCAAAGTTAGTCCAACTAAGGCTGATTCAGATTAGGCTAATCTGGTTTGACCTGTTAAAGTTTAACCGAAAAGGGCTAGGATATAGGACAATCTAGTTACCCATCACTTATTCACTTTTATTGGCTTGAAGACCCGCTGAAAATAAGTTACTTCGTTGCTCCGCTATTCACAAATAATCGATTTTCAAATAGTGGAATTTCCGTGTGATTTGTGGTGCCTCTATGCGCTTGTATTTTTGCTGTATGCCTTACGAGAAAGATTGATCATTTTTTTTTTTGTTCAGGCACTAAGCGATCTTCACCCAATCTCACCACTGCCCACTGAAAAGCCGCATTTGTGTTGAGATTAAAATTTCCCGCGTCATAGTAGAATTTATGATGTGGGGACGGCTGGAGATATTCTGAGCCTCATAACTTGAACAGATAGTGGAAAATCAAAAAAATCCCTTTGCAGAATCCAAATAATTCAGTGTATCCAATTAAATGACACACAAATGAGTTGGCTCTTCAGTTAAACTTCAAAGACTAGGCTACTGTAACCGTCATCGAGCATTCTTGTTGTCTTGGACAGCTTTTTTGTTAGAATTAAGAAAATATCGTGTGTTTTTTTTACATAAGTGTCACGATTCAGTTTTTATCATAATCATCATCAGGCCAATGTGATAAAAAAAAACTAGTTCGTTATACGACCTACTTTTGCTTTGACTCCGAGAGGGAGATTAAGGGTACTTTTCTTCTCTTTTAGACTGTTGACTGGAGACAATGAAAATAAAAGCCACTGAGTGCTCCTGCTTCCATGCAGATTGGGATAAGCTGAACCAACAACGACTGGTTGGGAAGTACTGTGACCTGACTTTAATTTGTCAAGGCGAGGAATTCAGTGTGCATAAAAATGTACTGGCATGGCGTTCAGAATATTTTGAAACAATGTTCGAGAGTGGTCTCAAGGAGAGTAAGAGTGAAAAGATAGAACTTGAAGGATTTACCCCTGACTCTCTTGAGGTTATACTGGAGTATCTTTATACAGGACAAACAGAATTCAGCTTGGATGTTGCTGTGCAAGCTTTGAATGTGTTTTCTATGATGATGTTGAATGAAGTGGTTCAGCAAATCGATTCTGAACTTGCTATAGAAGCTTTAACTAATACCCAGGGTGTTCTTGATATTGTTTTGGAGTTTAGTGATATAAAAAAGGCACGAGAAGCTGTTATAGATACGATCTTTGACCTTACATCCTCAGAAAGGTCCATGATTCTAAAGAGGCTGAATGGTGATATGATGTCCAGCGTAATTCAGAAAGGAGGAACAAAATGTGATGCTTTCCTCACCGACATTCTCGATTGGCTCAAGGAGAAATCAGAAAGCGAAGCTGTTTCTGTTGCTCAGAATCTTGATGTATCACAGCTATCCACGTCAAACGTCTTAGCTGCCTTTGAGACTCTCCATAAAGGGAGTAATGAAATGGATGCTTTATTGTTTCGTAAATGTATTGGGCTATACGAAAATGAAAAGCTGGCTGTACTAAGTTTCACTGTTCCGAGTATCTCAAAGCTTGGGGCTGAAGGGGTTTCTTCCCCCAAAGTTGTCTTGTCAGGTCTGCTCTGGCAGTGTGAAGTATGGCGTAAAACAGAACCCGCATGTGATTACATGTCACTTTACATATGGTGTGAAGAGAACAGTTTTGTTAAAAGTTTCGAATGTGACTTTAGCTGCACATACACGGTTTCTGGAGTTAAAATTCTGACCAAGCGAAGAATTTTCACCGAAACGGACAGAAGCATGGAATATCACGAATTTGTGCCGTGGGAAGCCTTGGTTGACCCGGCGAAAGGCTTCGTCTCAAATGACGAAGCTCGAGTTGAAATTGAGATTATCATTGAAAGTTTATCCGTTGTTTGGAAGTACTAAAAACCTTATCCTACCATAATCGGCTCCTCGCAGTATATTTCTAGTGGAGAGTGAATATTTATGACTTTGACATGCTCGAGCAAGGACGCAAGGTGGTAAAGGAGGTGTCTTGGAACAACCTACAGTACTATAGCGAGCAGAACTGGATGCACCAGAGCCGTGTTTGAAGATTCTTTGAGAGCTCAGTTCTTGGTTTCATGTCTAATTATATGCAACACGAGTATATTAAATATTCCGGTAAGGGAAATGGAAGTCAGTTCATTATTTCACACTCCACGTGTACGTACATGTGATTACTTGTCGCTCCGTATGTGGTGTGAAGAGAACAGTTTTGTTTAAAGTTTCGAATGTGACGTTAGCTGCACGTACACGGTTTCCGGAGTGAAAATTCCGACCAACCGTATAATTTTCACAATAACGGACGGAAGCTACGAATGTCACGGTTTTTTGCCCTGGAAGGCTTGGTGGATAAAAATGGCGAAACTAGAGTTGATGTTGAGATTGTTATTGAAAGTTTATACGTTGTTTGGAAGTACTAACAAGTGCGCAAGCGCTCAAACGTGGAGTGTCAAAGTAAAATGTTATATATGAACAGCGGTAGAACCGAGACATTTCATGTCCCCAAAACCAAACAAGTATTGAACCAACTTTATTTGAAATCATCCCATTTATTGAAAGGTGACGATGAGTTTTTCAGGCATTTAAAAGCTTTTAAGGTAAACAAACCGCACGTATAAATCCATAGAACGTTCCAGTTTCAGTACTGAATGTCTTGCCAGCCAGTCCGATCCTTTAAACCTCTTTTCAAGTAGCAAGCGAGGTAATAACCAATGCAGTAAGCCAAATCGTAGCAGCTTTATACCCGAAGGACCCTTCTTGCTTATTCTGCTTTTTATAATATATCTAGCTCCCATACAGAATTATAAGCTTCTAAAATCCCACCTTTCTCCATTGTTTCGTTTTGTGCCTACGAAATTTTAGCGCTTTTTTGGCCTTGCCGAGTTTTGCCCGTCACACAACGAAACCTTTGCCGGGATCATCAACGTCTGCTGACAACTCTTTCACACATAAGGATCTGAGAAACTTTTGTTTATTACTTCTTTTATTTGCTTAGTTTTCACACTTTTGAACCACGGCGCGATCAGTTTTCAAATGTTTTGCGCCCAGCCGCCGTGTCGGAGAGCAGGAAGGCTGGACAGAGTCGACAGGCGCTGACAAGAAAATCGATAATTTCAGATAGAAAGTAATAGTTTCGAAAATATTTTTTCTGATCCATTTCATAGGGAAAAGATTATTTCTAGTAAGAGTTGTGCTTTAAGAACGGCAAATTATCGATCATATGACAAAACCGAGGACAAAACCGCCCAGTTTCTAACTTTTCATTAAAGAGTGAAGTACGTCGAGTGGTCTTATTTGTTGCTCTTACAGCAAAGTCCACATCTAGCCTATACATATTATCCACAACCTGTCACAGACCTGTCATTCATGAACTTGACTCGTGGGAAATCTGGGCCCAATTGCCCATGAACGGAAGGGTGGGGTGGGGACCCATTAAAATGCATATATAGACCTATATATCTTCAAGTATACCAGCTTAGAATTGATTCCAGTCACGGGTCAAAAACCTAACTCATGGGCAATTTGGGTCGACTTGCCCATTCACGTGAAGGGTGGGAGTTTAATTGTTGGCCATGTTCTATGCTTTGGAAGGGAGTTATCTAACAGAAGTCAGTTCATTCTTTCACACTCCACGTCTGAGCGCATGCGCACTTATTTGATTATTTGGTTCTCATGTTTATATATACTCTGTAGCTAGCTACCAGCTACAGTAGAGGTACGCTTATTTGAATAGTTGTTTAAATGTGAACAGTGCAGTTTTGAGCTAAATGGTAGAATGAAGATCCATTATACATATTCAAGTGTTTTCAGATGCCTTTAATTGCCTGCTTGGCTAACTGGTAGATAACTTCACAGCAAGTGCATGAAAATGGCAAAGTTAAAGTAAAAAAACGTTCAAATAAGCATATCTCTCCTGTAGCGATGAATTTTAAGTGTCGTATACTTAGCCTTGGTTTATTTTGTTTCGTGTAAATATGTGTTATCTGGTTGAACCTTTCGTAGATATTTCCTAAAATATGTCAGAAGAAGAAAAGTAAACTACTCTAGCTAAGCTTTGGGTTACCAAATAATCTTCCAAACATTTCACTGTGAGGTCTCGTTGTTTCAAGCGTCCGAATACTAATGTTTGCTTAGCCTTAAAGCATCCGTCTTAATAGATACAGTTTCTGTCCCAGAATTGAACACCCTGGACTCCTTTGAAATTCTGATGGAAGCAGTACGTGGGAGCCTGATCCGCTTCGAAAAGAGACACCCGTGTCAGACACACAATTCTGCCTTAAAGGTGGATGGAAATGATATCGAAAGCTCAAAACCTCAGGTATATCACTAATACAGAATCAGTAAATAGGTAGCCTACTTGTCAGTCCTAGACATGACTAACAAGACATGGGTTTACAACCTACCCTTTCCATGCGGCGGTACATATATGTATGAAATTTGGGGTTCCGGCTACCCCCCAGTGTCCCAGTGTCGAAAAAATAAAACATTCTTTATGATATATTCATATAATATATACAGAAACGGATTCGTCAGCTGTGATGCTTATGAAGCGATATTTCGGCCCTTCTTGGCAAGGGTCCTCTTCAGGCTGTTATTCTTCTGGGCCAACGCTGGGGAAGGAAACAAACCTGCAGTAAATAACTGAAAATTCTACCAACTATAAATATCTTATTCGGGAAAAATACTTTCAAAGACCACTGTAAGGAAAATACTGGTCTTTAGCAGTATTTCCAGTTTGGTAGCGTTCCAGCAACGTAATATTAGTTACGATCGTTACTATTCTTGTTATTATTGTCGTTCCAGAGCCCGCCGTAATAAGTAAATTGGCTCCTCCCACCTATTATTTTCATCCCAGGACTGTTACGATTTACTTATGATTGTCGCGAGCATCATAAGTGATAATAACTATCGGTTCTGCAGGAACTCCCGTAAGAGTGATGACGTATGTACGCGTTGTTATTATTTGCGTTCCAGAGAGCGTGATAACTACCACAATACGGCGATCGCCCCTCCTCTTATCATCGTAACTTGTAATAACTTCACTGGAACGCTACCAAAGTGCAGGAGGCGCGCTGACACCAATCTGCAGCGCGTAACATGTGACGTCACATTCATTTACAACCAATTGGCTTTTTGGAAATTTGTTCTGTGGGGCTTTACCAAAGAATACTGCGATCTTGCTGCGATGTAGGTGTTCGTAGTAATGAATTATTATGTCCGCGTACATCCTACCTTCCGCTCGCTTGCATCGCGCAGGGTATAGGGATCTATTCGAGGTTCTGGTGCTTGTATGTTCTTGGTTATTACTTAAAAAAAGAAATGATCGACAAACAAAGACGACGTTAGGGTTCGTGTTGTAAATCTCATATATTTTTTATACTGATTAGGTACGGCTCTCCTTTTTCACTCTTTGGCTCCGCTACGTATCTCGAGGTGGCCAGATGATTACTTTTCGCGTGACTTCCGGACAGATGGTTATAGGCTGACGTGAACGGCGAGACGACAGTGTGATGAAAAGAGACAATCACGGCAAACACAAAAATATGGGTTTAGAGGCCTCAGGATATAAAAGTGTCGAGATTTGAAAGTAATTATACAGACATTCACATTAATCAGACACTAGCGCGTCGTTCACCCGCTTTCGTACGGCTTCCAGTTTAATTCCCAGGCCTTGAGATGGCAAAAAAATAGTTATTTTTCGCGTGGGGGCTTACGTGAACGGCGAGAAAAAACACGAAGACGAAAAGTACTGTCACGGTAGGCACAGAAATAAGGTATCGTCCCTGTTTTTTAGGGGCGTAAGACTACATTACCCTCAAAAAGCATTTTCTCTCAAAGGCTTTCTCGTTGGACAACTAGTTCGTCCAGAATCCGGTCAAAACCGGAAAGCTGTAACAAAATTGTATCCTGAAGTCGTCTTGAGCTTCGACCCATAAAGGTAAACGTATATTCTGAATCCGGCCAGAATCAGAAATTTGTTAGAAGTAAAAGTCATTCTTGAGTCGATATTAAAGATAGTTCATTCTGCAGTGGTAAAGTTTTTCTTAGTTTCTCCTTTTGCCAATTTTCTCCATCTGCGTTATAGAAGATATGCAAAAGCCGGCGGAAATATCCACGCACACTAACAGTGCGGAAAGATTCTTTCAACTTCGCGTAACAGTGCAGAAAATCCAGCCGAGAAATCTTTATCGTTTGTTCGCACAGTTACTGTTTTCGATATCCATAGGGAGGTTGTAGTCTACCAGACGAAAACGGAAATGGGACCTAACAAGTGCGCAACCGCTCAGACGTGGAGTGTGAAAGTAAAATTTTAATCACATCTTATATACAAACAGCGTTAGAACCAAGACATTTCACATCCCCAATAACCGTCCCAATAACCATCCCCGAAACAATCTAACTTAAAATCTTCCCAGTTTAAAAGCTTAAAGCACAACTCTTACTAGAAATAATCTTTTCCCTATGAAATGGATCAGAAAAAAACGTTTTCGAAAATACCATTACTTTCCATCTGAAATTAGCGATTTTCGTGTTAGCACCTGTCGACTATGTCCAGCCTTCCTGCTCTCCGACGCGGCGGCTGGGCGCAAAACATTTGAAAACTGATCGCGCCGTTGTTAAAAGGTGTGAAAACTAAGCAAATAAAAGAAGTAATAAACAAAAGCTTCTCAGAGCCTTATGTGTGAAAGAGTTATCAGCAGACGTTGCTGATCCCGGCAAACGTTTCGTTGGGTGACGGGCAAAACTCGGCAAGGCCAAAAAAGCGCTAAAAGTTCGTAGGCACAAAACGAAACAATGGAGAAAGGTGGGGATTTTAGAAGCTTACAATTCTGTTTGGGAGCTAGATATATTATAAAAAGCAGAATAAGCAAGAGGGGTCCTTTAAACAAACCGCATTTGAAAATCCAAAGAAGATCTTGCTAACCAGTCCGACACTTTAAACTTCTTGTCCATTAGCAAGGTAATAACAACTAACACGTGTAATAAAACCAAATCGTTTTAATGCCTGATACCCCCCTTGTCACAACTTCATTAAGACGATCGGCATATCATCGATCAGATGACAAAACCGTCCAGTTTCCAACTGATCATTAAGCATTGCATACGCCGCGTGGTCTTATTTGTCGCTGTTACACCAAAATCCGCATCCGCATGTATACATATATATCCACAAGACAAAATATACAAGAGTTGAACTTGAGACATGTCATAGACGAACTTCACTCAACGGACATCCCAGTTACTCATGAACAGGAGGGCGGGGGGGAGCCTGGACCAATCAAATTGCATATCTAGACCTAAATATCCTCGACGATACCAATTTAGAGTTTGATTCCAATCACGGGTCAAAAACTTAACTCATGGGCAAACTGGGCCCACTTGCCCATCAACGGGGAGATTGGGGAGTGGTTTAACTCCACATATGTCTTCCCAACCCGATGATCCAAAAGCACACAGGAATTTCATCTCCCCATCTCCAGTTATTTTCAACTTAAAACAGAAAATATGGGCGATCTGGGCCCAATTGCCCCTGAACCAAGTGGCGGTTGGGGTCTGGGGCCCGCAAAGAGCAAAAAGAGACTCCAATGCTTACAAACCTGCCAAGCTTCAACTTGATACCTGTTCATTATTGTCTTGGGCAGGGGCGTCACAAGTGCATTTTCGGTGGTGGGGGTGGGGGTGCAGAGCCAAAATTTTACCGAATCTCTAAATTTTTTTTACCGAATCCTAGAAACTGAAAATTTGACCTTTAAATTATGGAACAGAAAGGATTACGCAGGAAAAGTAACATTAAAGGGCAGCATGAAAGACGATAAGCCAACTTAATTAAGCGGCGTTTTGGCGAACATATTGCCGGACACGATTGCAGTAATAGCTTCCATCTATTATACCCAAGAGAAAGATAAATCTAGCGCCGCAGGCGAATTTTCAAAATCTTTTTTTTCCTGCAGGCTAAAATTTAACTGCTTATTACAAATTCTATCATTTACCGTGGATTAAATACCGATGTTCTAAGAAGTTCCAGAAACCGAATGGAGCGACGTCCCGACAGCAGCAGCTACTGTATTATTGTCAATATTACCCATGATCACATAAAGTGAGCGCCGCAGGCGAGATTTTTTTTTCCTGTAGGCTAAAATTTAACTGCTTATCTTACAAATTCTATCATTGACCGTGGACAAATGCCGATGCTCTAAGAAGTTCGAGAAACCGGATGGACCGACGTTCCTGCAGCACCAGCCACTCTAGCCTAGTCAATACTACCAAGAATACTGCCCATGATCACATAAAGTGAGCGCCGCAGGCGAGATTTTTTTCAAGTTAGCTTTTTCCTGCCAAATTTAACTATTTCCATCCAGATTTTAGCTTTTAATGTTTCGAAATCCCAATCCTATAACTGTCTTAGAACCCCAATCAAATGACGCGCCCTTCTGCAAAATAGAGAATATTACGAAAAGCGCCGCAGGCGGGATTTTCGAACATTCATGATTGAATCTTCTTTTGGGATCCAAAATAAAAGTAAGGACTATCGATGAGATCATAAATCACTCCTTTTGTCTGCTATAACTACCGTATCTCGGTTATTATACCGAATTGTTTTGGCATCGAAACAGTACCGAATAATTTTCGTATTCGGTATAATTTCGTCGAAACTGGAACAAAAGCAGGGATTCGTGGTAACTACCGGATCCTGAAAATTATACCGAACAAATTACCGAATCACGATTATGATCCCGAATAATTCTGGACCGATACCTTATTGGGGATTCTGCGCAACTACCGAATCTCCATAAATATACCGAATAGTTCTGGCATCCAGAGGCGTCACTACCGGGGGGAGAGGGGGGGGACGCATCCCCCCCCAATGTTGTCGGCCAGTCGGTAAAAAAGAACCGAGTCGCCGCGATTTTTTAGTAAAAACAGTCTATTTTTTCTTAAAAACGACCGATTTTTCTTGAAAACGGTCGTTTTTCTTGAAAATAGTCGTTTTTTCTAAAAAAAACAGCCGATTTTTCGTCAACACAGTCGTTTTTTTCTCAATAATAGTCGTTTTTATCCGCAAAAGCAGTCGGTAAAAATGGCCAGCCAGTCGGTAAATACCTTGTCCCCCCCCAAACATTTTGGCTAGTAACAACTCTGCTGGCATCGACAATTACCAAATAATTTCAGTAAATTCTCTCCCCGAATTCGTGATAACTACCGAATACTGGGAATTATACCGAATCCCGATCATTATACCAAATAGATTTGTACCGATAGCCTATTTGGGATTCCGTATAACTACCGAATCTCCGTAAATATACCGAAAAATCCGCTATCGAAAAAATACCGAACAATTTTAGTAAAATTTTGGGCCTCCGTCCCAAAATTATACCGAATCTCAACTTCACTCCTGGGCATTCTGGGTCCAGTTGCCCTTGAACGGGGTGGGTGGGGGAAGTGCAACTTTGAAAGTAATTTCCCAACCCTAGGATTTACAAGTACAAGGAATTTCATCGTCCTATGCTCAGATCTGGTCAAGTTATGAACATTATTCACTGGGCAATCTGGGCCCATTTGCCCCTGAACCGGGTAGGTGTGGGGGTGGGACCCCCAAAAAGCACAACTAGACCCCAATACCAACAAGTGTACCAAGTTTGAACTTGATACTTGCACTGGTTCACGAGTTATGACCTCCACAAAATACGGTGAAAACCGGAAAGCGAAAGACGAAAGCTGCTACAGCGCTCGCAATAGTGGATTGTTCCAAGGAACACTCCACTAAAAACAATGTAACGTTGTAAGGTAGAGGATGCTTTTTGTTTTGCATCTGGTAGCTACTCTGGGCCTGTAAGTTCTTGGAAACGTTAATCCGACTCTTTGTTGATCTTGTAATCACAGTTTGGGGGAAAATTGTAACATAAATGTTACCAGACGCCGATAGTAGAGTCTCACAGTCAAACGTCGTTTCCCTCATAGCAAAGACAGTAAGTAATTTATTAGTAACCCGAAATTTTTTAAAAGCGGAATAAAATAAAACACTTAAAAGACAAATAAAATACAATGTTAAAATATTTTTTGTTACACTGTGAAAAGTTTATCCGAATAAGGATGCCGTATTTGCTACTGGTTTTAATCTTATCTACTGGGATAATCCTAATTAGAGATAATAGACCCCCGCAGTAACACCCAGTAGAGATTAATCCCAGTAACAAATACTCCAAGATTTTTTTTTTAACAGTGTACACCATGCCATGCCACTTTCAAAGACCGTTAATATCCGTTGTCGTTGGATAGGATGCATTATGATGAATGAAAGCTTTCTATTGGTTCGTTCGAACAACTTCAAAAGTAGCGTCATCTATCACACCTTCAGAATGTTTTCTGAAGCTCAGAACGCCTGTAGATGACGATTTACGCGAAGGTTCTGTTTGCAGTGCCGCAGAAAGTTTAAAATAGCAACCAAACATGCTTTACGTGTTTCTAGACAGATCCGAACCTTATTTTTCTTCAAATTGTATCTGGCTAGTGGCGAGAAGCCAGGCTTCTTCGTTTCTACAAAAAGCTTCAGCGTAAGTCCATTGTTTTAATTTCTTGAGCATGTTTTTTGCCAATAACTAATAAGTAATTTGCTTGTCTACAGTTTCCAAACTTTTTCCTAAGGGACCTAAGTTTTATTCTATTCTGGTGAAGCTTGATGGGTGGTAGGAGGAAATGCCCACAATTGAAATTTATGTGCCTGGACCCGATCCATCCTGGATCCATCCTTGGACCCTCTATCATGGACATGGTGGCAGGTTGGTCGAGTTTGATCAGGATCAGGTTGGAAATGGAGGAGACAGGGAGGAGATATTTTTCTAAAGTGGTCTGATTTGAGTGGAACCTTATCAGCCCATGGATAGTAGGATCAAATGCTCCAATCAGCTCTAAGTATGAGCAGGTGGTGGGCGAAACTTGATTGGTGGTTTCAAGATTTCAAATTTCCAGAAAAGTCTTTCCTTCAGAATAATGCATCTGGTTTAAAAAGGAACCAACAAATATGACAAAAATACTAGATTGAAGCTAGTTGAATGGTTTACATATTGGATTAATAATTATTGGTTCAGTATTTCTAGTTAAACTTAATTTTCTTTTCAAACAAGGTTACTTTATTCTAACCTTATCTCGATTGACTTAAAAATGATGAAAAAGGAAGAGAGCTAGAAACTGGAGAAAAAGGCACAGAATTTGAAATTTTTTGGACACATGACTCTGAAAAAGTCATATTTTGCCTCTTGACTGTCAGGACAGCTTGTACATTTCATTTTAACATTTTCGTGGCAAAAATCGAGGTAGGGGAGAAGGGGCCACGATCGGCAGGGCCCACGTTAGTCTTTCTTATTTTATAGGTGAGCCATCTTTCGAAAAATTCCGAAAGTACGGCTTGGACATTGTCACAGTTGTTCCGGATATTTTGATTGTAACTTCGATGCTCTCTGTTAAATTTCGAAATTTTTGTTGACACAAGTTGTTTTAAGCCGTTAAATTGAACATTTTTGGATCCACAAAAAGTTGAAAAGTCGACATGAAATGTGTGAAGGAGAAAAAACTGTGAACGGTGTCGAATACGGATAGACTTGATCTTGTGCGTTTCGTTGTCGAGATCAACGGCATCCTTTTATTTTCGTCCGAAATTAATTTTTTTCCAAAAGGTGGCGTGAATCCCAGGTTCAGCACCTAATCCAGGCCCTTGTTCGGCATGCAATTTTCCATGCAATCTTCCCCTGCCGAACATGGGCCTCACATGCTGGAATAGCCTAACATTAATGTGCATCGGTTACATGATATTTTCAAGTTCTATGTTTGTATTTCATCCTTTAGCGGGAATAAAAAAAATAGACAGCTTGTTTTTGGTGCGGATACAGTGTAATATACTAATGTTCGTAAAACTAGTCCTTAGCGTAATTTCAGCAATGTCCGACCTACTTTTTTTTACTTTCCAATGTACAAGCTTCATTTTCACAGTAATAGACATTACAAGACCACTTAAAAGATAGTTCGCCATTGGTACTGAAATAATGACATGCCGAACCTGGACCATTGAATGCCGAACGTGGACGGGGGTGGGGCAGGTTCGGAACTTTTGACCAGCTTCAGGAAAACCTCTTTTGCTCAAAGCAGGATAGAAATCGGAAGGATCTTTTTTTTCCTAAGCTAGGCAAGACATGAAGAAACAACATTGTATCACTAAACTTCAAAAACACGCGGAAATGTGCCCTGCAAAAATACTTGTCCAAAAAAGTGCCGAACGTGGGCCCTTCTCCCCTAGTGTAAAAACGAGGTTGGATACCCCTCCTGTATGAGCAGACGGGCTCGGCTGATGTGCCATTTATGTGACCAAACTGCATCTGGCTTTGATAGTTGCATGATAGGGGGAGTTGAAGATGGGTCCCGGGTCCAGACCAGAGAGAAATTTGAGGGGTGTCATTCGAATCTAGAGAGATCAGGGGTGAACTTGACAACTGGACTATGTTATGGAATAGCCGTCCTACCTCTTTCCTACCTAGACAGTTTGAACATTTGCTGATATTGTTGCTGTAGCAGAACATTTCTAACTACCTTTATAAGTACCATGTGAGCTTTCTGCTCCTGTTACAGATGCACTGTTAAAAGTTAAAGTAACAGTTCGAAGAAACATAGGCCTGTCTGTACTGTAGTTCCATGCTGATTAGGCGTATATATCTTAATTTCATTCTCGATTGATTAGTAATGGGATTCTGGCCAAAGAAAAGAACCATACTTCTACCGAACTGTAGTTTTGTCTGTGCTAATTAGACCTTGCCAGTTTAGGCTTAATATTTTTTCGTTCTTGTTTGATTTACAGAGGGATTTTCCACTGATATTTGCTTTACTTTTGTTTGAGTTGCAGCTGAAAGTCAGATGCGTCGTTTCGCTGAAACCTAAGGGGGGCAGTGGCGGCGTCCTGGGGCCCTTCGCCTTCGGGGACCCGTGTCGCACAGGTGGTTGTGCTGGGGGGGGGGGGGAGGTGAACACCGCCAAAATGTACTTGTTGGAAATCCAGCACAGCTGAAGAGTGAATGGTTTAGAAACAATAGACAAGAAATGTACTCCACCACATCGCTGGAGAGGGAGTTTTTAAAGACTGTTTGGCAACAAAATGGCAATGAGCACTGCAGGCACACACATTTTTTTTAATCTGCATGTTTTCTAACAAAATTTAGCTACCTCCTGAACAAATTTTAGGTTCTAAAATGGCCCATCCCCAAGACTGTAAGCCCAAACCACAAAGTAAACCGAGCATACTATAAAAGGCTCTGCAGGAGAAAATTTTGGAACTCATTATGATCAGAGTGCCTTTCTGGATCACAAATGAAAGCAAGGGCCACCTTAGCCACCTATCATAGATCAACTCATACTGTTTGGTCACGAGTATTTCAAACAATGTGAGACATTTAACTGAAAACTGCTACATAACAGTGCTTCAACTCGACCCTTTCCAAATAAAATGACCTTTCGAAACAAAACTGAAACAGAGTAGCCTCTACTGCAATCCGCGTTAAATGCAGATCTAAAACTTTTCTTACCATTTTACAAAATGAACAAGCTGGGGTTAAGTGGAAAAAGCACTTAGTGTTTGCTAACCCTCTCCCCTTCCTACTCTTATATTTTGTGCTCCTTCGGGGTGGCGCCCACACCTGAGTTTCCAAGAGGGCCATCAGCTATCCAGGAAAAAATCATAATGTGATGCTGAAAGCCATGTACGACACAGATAATGTTCTCTTCATGTTCGGAGTCCAGACTGGCAGACACACAACTGACCCAGGCTCAAGCACCTTGAAGACATTCGAACCTCGAACAATGGGTCATTATCTCGGATTAAAAAGGGTCCAGTTTTCATCTGTGTCTTTAGTCAAATGATATGGCTCAACCAGATGTCACAGTTGTGATGAAAAATCGATTTTTCGGGCTATTTTTCTGTTTTTCCCTAATTGGTAGGTCTGATCCCCCTTGGAAGGCCGGGGGGGGGGGGCAGTTACCCCCCCCCCCAAATGACGCCTCTGCTGAAATCCAAAGCTGAATGATGCTAGCCTAAGGCCAGGTTCTGGCTAGGCTAAACTGATCAGCTCAAGCGCCAGCCTGCCCAGATTTGTCCAGGTAGAAGCCAGTCTTACCCTTTGGGCAGAGTTAGCCAGGGGGGTACTAGCCAAAAATTTTCGGTGGGGGGCAAGGCATTTACCGACTGGCTGGTAATTTTTACCGACTGTTTATGCAGAAAAAACGGCAGTTTTGAAAAAAAAGTCGACTGATTGACTGTTTTGACTGTTGACGAAAAGATCGCGACGCTTCGCGCCGACTCGGTTATTTTTTACCGACTGGCCGACAACATAGGGGGGGGGGCGTCCCCCCTCTCCCCTCCATAGTCGTGACGCCCCTGCCTTTGGGATGTTCTATCCTGAGGAAGCAAAAATGAAAAAAGTGGACTTGTTGTTCCCATTGTTATGAACAGTAATCAGCCTTACCTCTGGTTGAAACTTGAACCTCTCCTCTCTGAGTTCACAGTGTTGATTAGATGGAATTTGAAGTACAAAACTGGCCAAGCTGTTGTTTCAAGAGTTTGTTTTGTGTGAAACAAGAAAACATGTGTAGCATCACAACAAAAGAGACAAAACTGGTTTGACTCTCCATATTGTTTTTTGTTGGGGGGGGGGGGGGGGGCATGTAACAAAGGAAACTACTCTTCTTTTACGATTTCCAGTAGCAGCATCTGCCAGTAGACCCACTTTTGATTCAACAGCTTCATTTATGAACATCCTGCCCTGTCAGCCCACACAAATATCAGCTGGTTTCTTATTCCTGAACCCGTTTAGTGTACTTGTCACTGTGTAAAAATGTTAAGTCTATTTATTATTTTTTTAAACTCTATGAAAAGAATGTAGACAAGTTTATTTGTATTGTTTTGTTTAGTGTTTCATTGTGTGTATTATACTATGTGTATTTTACTCTAACTCCGCTTAATCCAAAAAGCGGATCACAAATAAATAAATTTATGAATTTCCTTCATGAAATCAAACAGAAAGAAACTTAATGTATTTTCTTTTTGTTTTAGACTGTGTATAGAAAATGAAAATAGCAGTCACGAAGTTTGTCAGCAAAAATATGGAGAAGGCGAATGAACAACGACATGTCGGGAAGTACTGTGACCTCATTCTTGTCTGTGAAGGCAGGGAATTTTATGTACATAAAACTGTGCTTGCATCGAGCTCAGAATACTTCGAAACTATGTTTGAATGTGGCCTCAGGGAGGGTAAGAGTGGAAAAATAGAACTTCCTGGATTTTCTCCCGATTCGCTTGAGGTTGTATTGGAGTATCTTTACACAGGACAAGGAGAATTTGATTTCGATACTGCGGTCCAAGCTTTGAATGTGTTTTCGATGATGATGTTGGATGAAGCTGTTGAGCAGATCGATTCTGAACTTGCAATAGAAGCATTGACTAATCCCCAGGGTGTTCTGGATGTTGTTTTGGAGTTCAGTGGTGTGAAGAAGGCCAGAGAAGCTGTTATCGACTCGATCTTCGGACTTGCGCCTCCAGAAAGGGCACTGTGTCTTAGAAAGCTGAATGTTGATATGATGACCAGCTTAATTCAGAAAGGAGGAAAGAAATGTGACGCTTTCTTCACTGATATCCTAGAATGGTTAAAGGTAAGGTCAGAAAACGAAGCTGTTGCTGTTGTTGAGAAAATTGATCTGTCGCAGCTAGCCACATCAAATGTGTTAGCTGCGTTTAAGACCCTCAATACAGAGAATAAGACAATGGATACTTTGCTGTTAAAGAAATGTATTGGGCTTTACGAAAAAGATAAGCGTGGTGTGATTATTTTCACTGTCCCAAACGTCTCAACGCTTGGGGATGAATACGTTTCTTCCCAAAAGGTTAACCTGTCAGGCCTTAAGTGGCATTGTACAGCAGGCCGTAAGACAGACTCTGTATGCGATTTCATGTCTTTGTTCCTGCGGGTTCGTGCGAACAGTGAAATTAAAAGCTTTGAGTGTGAAGTGAGCTACACATTTTCGCTTCTTGGATTTAGACGATTTGCAACACGCACCATTCGAAGTATGTTCACAACAGTGAACAAAGCCTGGGGATATGACACTTTTATTCCATGGAAGACCTTGTTGGACCCGACGAAAGGCTTTGTCACAAATGACGAAGCTAGGGTTGAAGTTGAGATTGTGATTGAAAGGGTATCCATGGCTTAGAGGCTGTGATAGCTAGATTACTTACGAGAACTAGCCGTAATAAGCGATTTGATATGTTGAATTTTGACTGCAGTGCCATCTTTCGACACAAATAGCATTTTGTTGAGGACTAAATTCTGCAGATGACGCCGTCTACGAACCGGACGGAGCTCTTGCGCGGAAAGTTTGAAAAAGAAACTGGACATGTTATGAGGTCGAAAGGTTTCCGACGGGTAGGAGCCCAAGAGCCAGAAGTTATTTGGGTAGGGTTGGATGAATGTGATTGACTTCTTGTTTTGCTTCAGACCAGAGGCTTTCTGTAACATAGGTTGTTCGTCTCTTTAATTTTAGCTTTTGCATAATTTAATGTTTTTTGTATAACTATAGTTCTGTTGACTGTATATAAGTATACAAGTTCAAATCTGTAGTGTAGGTCAGCAGTCCATTCTCAGGTAGCGTTCCAGCGATTAATTATTAGTTATAATCCTTACTATTTTTGTTATTATTGCCGTTCCTGAGACCGCCGTAATAAGTAAATTAGATCCTCCCTCTTGTTATTTTCGCTCCACGACTGTTACGGTCGTTACAATTTACTTATGATGGTCATGAGCATCATAAGTGATAATTGCTATCGGTTCTGTAGGAGCTCCCGTAAGAGTGATGACGTAGGTCCGCATTGTTATTATTTTTGTTCTGAAGAGCGTGATGACTACCAGAGCACGGCGCTCATCCCTCTTATCATCATAACTTGTAATAACCCACTGGAACGCTACCTGAGTCTCAGACTCAGACCAATTTACAAGTTTCGAGAAGAAAAGTCTCCTCTTTCGTTGTTTGATTTGGCAAGCTAACGAGAAAGTTGACAGAAATACCAGATTGAAGCTAAAAGAACGGTTTTCACAGAGTTTAGGTGTTGGTTGGGCGTTGGATGAGCCAACTTGCGTTCAGCAGGCTTTATCCTTTGGTTTAATTTGTTATTTATTTTTGAATATTCTTTTTCTTCTGTCTGGATATTTGGACAGCCATGAAAGTAGTGCAAACTACTAGATGCCATAACTTGGCGTTGAAGGGACTGGGAAAGGATATGCAGAGTAAACTGGGTATAATAACAAGACCAAAGGTTCCGATGGGATCCCAAAATTCAATATTTGATCCAGACAATTAGGTTTTGTCTTCGCGAGATCCAGTCTTCGCCAGGCCAAACAGCTAATCATTAAGAAATCCAAGCTCAGATATGGATTCAGCATGTGCGTTTACCTCTATAAGCCGATCGGAACGATCCTAGCTTACTTCTGTGAATTTTGCGGTTTGGGCGAAATTCAAGAACTACTTGTCCGGCGAAAAACTAAAGCTCAAAAACGGATTCAGCGTATCTCCTTACCCCTATATCCAACATCTAATCAACTTCAAATAAAAATTTAACTTCTAACAAATTTTCCGGTTTCAGCCGGATTCCGGACGAACTGTATGTCCGGCTAAAGAGTGATTGTCATATACGGATTCTGCATCTCTTCTTACCCCTAAATCTATCATCTAATCAACTTCAAATAAAACTTTAAATTCTAACAAACTTTCCGGTTTTGACCGGATTGCGGGCGAAATACTTGTCCGGCGATAAAATGGTTTTCGTATTCTTGTTCAGCATGCCTTCTTGCCCCTACATCAAACATCTAATCAACTACAGATAAAACTTTAAATTCTAACAAACTTTCCGGTTTTGGCCGGATTCCGGGCGAACTACTAGTCTGGCGAGAAAATGGTTTTCATATTCGTGTTCAGCATGTCTTCTTACCCCATAATCGACTATCACATTAGCTGTTTAAAAATATTTTTGCTTGTCCCTTAATTTGAACCCCCTCCCCCACCCCTAAGTGTAGGGCTACAGGGCCCATCTACGAACTCGGCCTTACTCATGACCCAAAGAATGCTCACACCAAGTTTCATCAAAATATCTCATTCCCTTCGAGAGTTATCGTGCTTACAGACGGACGGACAGACTGACAGACGGACGGACAACTTTTGCGATGTCATAGGTATCCCTCCACTTACGTTTTGGGATCCCAATAATAAACTTCAAATTTTTGTTTGCTTGACTTAGTTACTGCTTCCCCTCAGTACTGTCAAGGTACTGTGGATGAGTGTTTTCTGCAATTGACTTTCGTTAGTCGTGTTTTTGCAGATACCGTACCATGGTATCTGATATCATACCACTCTCTAAAGTCGTTGTTGGGATACCAAAACGTAAGTAGAGGGATACATATGACTTCGTAATAAGTTGTCCCTGTGTAAGCACGATAACTTCCGAAGGGGATGAGATATTTTGATGAAACTTGGTGTGGTGTGGACCCTTTGGGTCAAGGGAGAGGTCGAGTTCGTAGATGGGCTCAATATTTAGGGGTGGGGTAGGGGGATCAAATTAAGGGCGAACAATTTTTGGGATCCCAAAACGTAAGTGGAGGGATACCTATGACATCGCAAAAGTTGTCCGTCTGTCCGTCCGTCCGTCTGTCTGTAAGCACGATAACTCACGAAGGCAGTGAGATATTTTGATGAAACTTGGTGTGGGGATTCTTTGGGTCAAGAGTAAGGTCGAGTTCGTAGATGGGCCCTGTAGCTTTACATTTAGGGGTGGGGGAGGGGGTTTAAATTAAGGGGCAAGCAAATTTTTTTAAACAGCTAATGTGATAGTCGATTATGGGGTAAGAAGACACGCTGAACAAGAATATGAAAACCATTTTCTCGCCGGACAAGTAGTTCGTCCGGAATCCGGCCAAAACCGGAAAGTTTGTTAAAAGTAAAAGTTTTATTTGAGGTTGATTAGATGTTTGAATCTAAGGTAAGAAGCCATGCTGAACACGAATATGAAAACCATTTTCTCGCCGGACAAGTAGTTCGCCCGGAATCCGGCCAAAACCGGAAAGTTTGTTAGAAGTTAAAGTTTTGCAGTTGATTAGATGTTTGATGTAGGGGTAAGAAAGCATGCTGAACAAGAATACGAAAACCATTTTTATCGCCAGACAAGTAGTTCGCCCGGAATCCGGCCAAAACCGGAAAATTTGTTAAAAGTAAAAGTTTTATTTGAAGTTGATAGATTTAGGAGTAAGAAGAGATGCAGAATCCGTATATGACAATCACTCTTTAGCCGGACATATAGTTCGTCCGGAATCCGGCTGATACCGGAAAATTTGTTGGAAATTTAATTTTTATTTGAAGTTGATTAGATGTTGGATATAGGGGTAAGGAGATACGCTGAATCCGTTTTTGAGCTTTCGCTTTTCGCCGGACAAGTAGTTCTTGAATTTCGCCAAAACCGCAAAATTCACAAAAGTAAGCTAGGATCGTTTCGATCGGCTTATAGAGGTAAACGCACATGCTGAATCCATATCTGAGCTTGGATTTCTTAATGAGTAGCTGTTTGGCCCGGCGAAGACTGGATCTGGCTAAGACAAAACCGAATTGTCTGGATCAAATATTGAATTTTTGGGATCACATCGGAACCTTTGGTCTTGTTTTTATGGCACTTGCAGCTTCGCTCAAGTGCCATATACCGATCACTTTTCGGTCTGTCGGTCGGTCGGTCTGTCGGTCGGTCGGTCTGTCGGTCGGTCGGTCCACTGTTCTCGAGTTAGGGTACTTCCAGAAGTGCTAGGACGATGAAACTTGGCAGGCATATCAGGGACCCGACCAAACTAACCTAGAAATAGTCACTTCCCCGATCCGACCACCGTGGGGGAAGTGGAGGGATGCGGAATCCGGAATCTTGAGGAAAGTATAACTTTCGAACGGGTGATCGGATCTTAATGAAACTTTATATTTGGAAAGACCTCGTGTCTCAGACGTCACAGTTCAACTCCGAAATGAATCCGGTGACTTTGCGGGGAGCTGGAGGGGGGGGGGACCGAAAATCGTGTGACATGCTCAGAATGGACGGATCGGGATGAAACTTGGTGGGAAGAACAAGCACAAGCCCTAGATACATAGCTGACAAGAACGGACCGGATTCGAGCACTGTGGGGGGAGTTGGAGGGAGGGTTACGGAATTCCGGTGATCCCGACTAAGATACTTACACATGAGCTAGGAAGATGGAACTTGGCAGGCATATTAGGGACACGACCAAACTAACTTGAAAATAGTCACTTCCCCGAACCGATCACCGTGGGGGGAGTGGAGGGATGGGGAATCCGGAATCTTGAGGCAAGTATAACTTTCGAACGGGTGATCGGATCTTAATGAAACTTTATATCTGGAAAGATCTCGTGTCTCAGATGTCACACTTCAAGTCCGGAATGGATCCAGTGACTTTTGGGGGAGTTGGAGGGGGGAACCGGAAACTGTGTGACATGTTCAGAGTGGACGGATGGGGATGAAACTTGGTGGGAAGAACACGCACAAGCCTTAGATACATAGTTGATAAGATCGGACCGGGTCCGAGTACTGTGGGGGGAGGTAGAGGGAGGGTTCCGGAATTCCGGTGATCCCGACTTAAGATATGCTTACACATGTGCTAAGATGACGAAACTTGGCAGGCATATCAGGGACTTTACAATTTTAACTTAAGAACAGTTGTTTCTCCGATTTGACCATCGTGGGGGAGTGGAGGAGGGGGAATCCGGATCTTGAGGTTGTCCAACTTTTGAACGGGTGATCGGAACTTAATGAAGCTTGATATTCGGAAAGAACTCATGTCTCAGATGTCAAATTTCAAGTGGGATCCGATCAATGTGGGGAGTCGGGAGGGGGGGGGGATTTTGTGACAGGCTTAGAATACAGCGATTGGGATGACACTTGGTGGGAAGAACAAGCGTAAGCCCTAGATACATCAGTAACAGAACCGGACCGGATTCGGTAACTCTGGGGTGAGCTGGAGGGGGATCCAGAATTCCGGTGATCGCAATTTAAGGTACTTCTAGATGTGCTAGGACGATGAAACTTGGCTTGAACATTAGAGACTTGACAAGATTGGCTTATAAATTGTCACTTCCCAGATCCGACCATCCCTTAAAGTACTCATCTTAACCGTAAAGTACAAAAAATAATTTTGAGCAAAACCTACATTTTCATGATCCCCATGAGCTCATGATCATTTTTGCCTGGTTTTGCTTAGAAATAAATTTCTACCACCCTTAAAGTGCGCACCTTAACCGAAAAGCAAAAAAAAAAAATACTTTTCACCAAACCATATATTCATGATCCTAAAGGGCCCAGGATCATTTTTGACTTAAGTGTTTTGATTACAGATGTATTTCTTTCACAAATATTTTTTTTTTTTTTTACCAAACGATACATTCTCGTGATTTCAAGGGGTCCGTATCATTCTTATCTCAAGGGTTTTGCTTACAAGTGATCACAACAAACCCACGAATTGGCGAATTCCTACTTTCATCCTCTTACCAAGCCTTGCAAGTGCCATATGAGCTTACAGCTCTTGTTTTAACAGCTAATGAGATAGTCGATTTAGGGGTAAGAAAACGAATATGAAAACCATTTTCTCGCCGGACAAGTAGTTCGCCCTGAATCCGGCCAAAACCGGGAAGTTTGTTAAAAGTAAAAGTTTTAAATAAAGTTGATTAGATGTTCGACTTCGGGGTAAGAAGACATATGCTGTCGGACAAGTATTTCGACTGGAATCCGTCCGAAACCGGAAAGTGTGTTAAAAGTAAAAGTACCGTTGCATCTGAAGTTGATTGGATGTTCGATATAGGGGTAAGAAGATATGCTGAATCCGCTTATATTTATCGGAATATATATTTCGGAAAATAAGTAGCGGAAAAAAGTAAAAAGTTTTATCTGAAGTTGATTAGATGTTCGATATAGGGTTAAGGTGATACGCTGAATTCGTTTCTGAGCTTTAGCTTTTGCCGGACAATTAGTTCGCCCGGAATCCGGTCGAAACCGGAGATTTGACAGAAGTGAGGCAGGGAGATCTGATTAATTTCGTCAAAGTAGATATGAAGTATGCCCTAGGAGTAAATACACACATGCTGAATCCATATCTGAACTTGATTTTCTCACATGATTAGCCATTGGCCGTCTTCTGTTTCTAAATCTCAATAGTAAAAATATTCAAGAACTTTGGCGAAGACCGGACATCTACAAGACCAAATTGTCTGGATCAAATATTAAATTCGGGATCCCATCGAAACCTTTGGTCTTGTTGTAGTTACCGTGGTAACTGATACCCTGGTCAAAAGGCGTTTTTACAGTTATTAAATAAATAAATAAATAAACTCTTTATTTCCATAATAGCACGTGGCTAGCCGCGGACGTCATACGTTATCTGGCAAGTTGCCTTGGTTCCCAACCATGGTAACGGATTGTGGTATCATCAGGAACACAAGGGTCTTATCGGGCCTAAATATTTGTCACGTTGGTGGGAAAAAAGTTCGTCACTTTCGATATGAGTGAATATCGAAATTTCGTTTCGGATGACATCTAAAAGCGCAAATTTGGCAATTGTCGCTCTTGCAAAGCCACTGTGGTATTAGATACCACGGTAACTATAAAAATGACAAAATGCAAATCCAGTTACCGTGGTATCAGATACCATGGTATCTGTAAAAATTCAACTATAGTTTTAAATTCAAATAACGTACATTGTAAACTATTTACCTGTTGTTTTCTTATCTCCATTTTAAGCTTGGTGACGTTCACAGTTACATATCTGTACTTTACTGAATAGATAAAGAAACATTCATCTTGAAGTTTGAAAGTAGCAACGCCCTTTTTAAAGCAGGTTTAAACAGAAGAAAATGTAAATAATTTGAATAAATCGGGATGTTGAAACTAGTAACCTGTGATTTTGCTTCTTGACTGTAACCGTTATGGAAATTTCTTTTAACACAAAGTTCAAGGTGCCCCCTCCCCCCTACTATTTTTTGTGGTTTCCAAGCTACACTCTTTATCTCTACCGTGGAGCATTATAGTGCTGCAATGACAAGACTCGTCACGATTGGTAGTAGTATACTAAAAAATCCACTTCCAGCTTGTTCAAGCTTTTTTGATTTCACTCGATTACTAGCCTTTTTAGATAGAGTACGAACGATATTCCGGTGTTTACGCATCTTCGACGACGTCAAAACATTGTTTTTCACGACAAGGATATAAATCGGACAAGCTTTTAATAAAATCGTTTCCAACGTGTTTTATCACAGCTTTCCTGAAAGCAGGCTTTCATTTTGAAAGCAGGCTTTCATTTTGAAAGCAGGCTTTCATTTTGAAAGCAGGCTTTCATTTTGAAAGCAGGCTTTCATTTTGAAAGCAGGCTTTCATTTTGAAAGCACTGCGATGACAGCTTCGTTTTGCTGTAACTTCTTCAACGTCATTATCGATGCTGTTTATGCTTACTATCATCTCTCGGCAAATATACTGCAGTCTCACCAGTAAATATATCAGTGGCAACGCGTAACTCGTCAGGGGTATTTTGAGTTAAATCTAGAAGGCTATAGCCAAATGGCTTCGACGTGGCATCATTGTAAGCCGCAAGAAGGAGACCAGAGTGGCCAGGAAATATTTGTTTATTTAAAGTCATAAGTGAACTAGAATCACGAACGATCCGATATATAACATAGTATGTACAGTTTAAAGCCAAAGTTCGCATTCTTTTACTCCGATGAAATAGATTATGCAGAACAAGTGTCACTGAAATATTTTGATGATGAGACCCTACGGTGAACAGATCTAGCATTTTTTCAGACCATTTTTCAATACTTTCAGCCAAGTCGTGAATAATGAGCCAAGTTGACGGTCTGAGGCTAGTAAAAACATCAAGACAAAGTACAAACTTCGCCGCGCACTGTAGCAGTAGACAATATGTTTCGGTTCCTCGCTAAACATGCTAGACGTTTGTTCAATCATTATCATAAGAAATGTCGTTTTCCCACAGGAAATGAGACCGGAAATAACTTTCGTAGATATAGTGACAATCTCGAACATGCTGCACTAAGAGGGGACGAAGAAATACTAGTTCGTGACAAACGAGTATAGTGAATATATGCGATTTCTATTCTCAGATCATAAATGCACTAAAAATTACAATTGTTAACATGTAACATAGCGGATTAATAACATTCAATGGATTCACGTTATTGTCACTAGAATTTATATTTAAAAGACAGATAATTACACTATTCAAACATTATAGGTAACGAATTCATGTCAAACGATCCAGACCAAGTTGTTGTTGGTATTGTGCGCATTCAGGTTACGCTGAAACTAGGAAATGGCCGTACGGCAAAACGTCAGTACCGCTTTCTATAACGTACACCTTGTCAGAAATTGCTGTCATCCCCTGTTTGGGAACTTTTACGGTGCAGTTTTGGTACTGAATCGATCGAATGGCGTTCGTGGTGCAGAAGGGTTTGATATTTTTGTCAACACAGTCTCAGTATAAAACACAGGAACCCCTCTTGCAACGTTGCTTTACATCATTAGTGCGGGTTAGTAGGAAGTAACATTCGGGACCACAGAAAATTCCTGATTTTATGAAATCGCTTCCGGTTACTCCCTCCGCTTGCCAGTTCTTCCATATGTCAGTTCGGCTACACGTCACTTCATCCAAACATTAGTTCGACCACACGCCAGTTCGACTCGACTACACGTTAGTTCGAACGCATGTCAGTTCGACCACACGTCAGTTGGTCTACTTATTCAACCTTACAGTTATATATTTGTATGTTGGGACCCATACAAATTTTGTATTAATCTTTAATAGCTTTTCCACAAATTCATTTTCCAGCTTGAGCGGCTTGAGCCTGAAGGGGAACCTAGCTAAGGCAGGAAGTTTCGATTACTTTCGTTAAAACAGATATGACTTATTATATGGGTAAACACACATGCTGAATCCATATCTGAACTTGGTTTTCTCAGATGATTAGCTATTTGGCCTTAATCTGTTTCTGAATTTTTGTTTGCATAGTTCTTCCGGAATCCGGCTGAAATCGGAAAATTTTTCATGAGTTAAAGCTTAATACCTTAAATTACCTTAGATCGCACTTCCAGCGAGATAAGGTGGTGTGATCCTCCTGTAGAGTCTCTCGCTGGTTGGCGGCTTGGTTGGTAGATGGTTGTTGATACATCGGCTCACTGGCACTCCAGTGCAGCCGACATTCCTGAGTTGGTAGAAGTCGTTGTCACATCGGCTCACTGGCATCCCAGTGCAGCCGACATTCAGCATTTCTCCAGTCCTCGTCCATGCCTTTCTTGAAGCCATCCAACGTAGCAGCGTTGACAGTTTTTTCGGAAAGGCTGTTCCAGAGTGGTACACTCGTTAAAGAGAAAAAACTGTGCCGCTCGCGTCGTTTGCAGCTGGTAAGTTGGAGCTTCTTCGAATGGCCTCTCGTTGACTTCGATTGAGAATTCTCGAATAGCCCAGGGATGATGTTGGAGTCTACACTGTCAGAAGTTTCATAACAGATCGCGCATAACACTTTCAAGAATAACACCTTTTCACTTAGAAATAAAGTGTTATGACTAATTAAGTTTACACTAATTCGTGCCTAGATCTCCAACAACACCTTCAATTGGTAAAAATACTACACTGTCAGAAGTTACATACCGACAACAGAAGGATGCCCGGTTTCAACAGATAACACTTTGGGATGTTATCTGTTATGTTTCTTTCGTCCCCGTTAGTATTCTTACCAACTGAAGGTGTTGCTGGAGATCTAGGCACGAACTAGTGTCAACTTAATTGGTCATAACACTTTATTTCTAAGTGAAAAGGTGTTATTCTTGAAAGTGTTATGCGCTATCTGTTATGAAACTTCTGACAGTGTAGCAGCTGTTTCACCATCAGGACGTCGCCACGTTTACGTCGATAGGAGAGGCTGGGAAGCTTCAATGCCCTCAATCGTTCGTGGTACTCCAGATTTTTGAATTGCGGGCACATCTTGGTTGCTCTTCTTTGAACTCCCTCCAAGGCTTTGACATCCATTTTGTGGTGGGGCGACAAAACAATCATGCCGTACTCAAGGTGTGGTCACACAAGGGCAGTGTAGAGCTTCTTAATGATCACAGGCTTCCTAGAGGTGATGGTCCTTTTGACAAGCCCGAGTGCTCTGTTTCCTTTAGCAACTTGGTATGTATGTTGAGGGTTCTTAGGTCCAAGGTGAAGTACTTTACACTTCGCAGCATTGAACTCCAAAAGCCACAGAGATGACCAGCTGGAGAGGGGTCGCTGTCACTACCCCCACCCGTCAATACGCCCAATCCAAAAATCCGTCGATTCACCCACCCGTCGATTCGCCCACCCGTCGATTCGCCCACCCGTCGATTCGCCCATCCGTCAGTTCGCCCACCCGTCGGTTCGCCCACCCATCGATTCGCCCACCCGTTGATTGACCCAATTCTATGACCCGTCGATTCGCCCACCCGTCACAAGACCCAAGAAATCCGTCACAACCCCCACTTTTTACGCCAGCTCGCTTACCCGTCACAAGACCCAAAAAATCCGTTACAACCCCCACTTTTTACGCCGCCCACCCGTCATAATACCCAAAAAATCCGTCACAACCCCCACTTTTTACGCCAGCTCGCTTACCCGTCACAAGACCCAAAAAATCCGTCACAACCCCCACTTTTTACGCCAGCTCGCTTACCCGTCACAAGACCCCAAAAATCCATCACAACCCCCACTTTTTACGACAGATCGCCCACCCGTCATAAGACCCAACAAATCCGTCACAACCCCCACTTAATACGGCAGCACACTTACCCGTCATAAGACCCAAAGAATCCGTCACAACCCCCACTTTTTCCGTCGATTCGCCCACTTCTCAAAATCGACCTCTGGTCCAGCGCGACTCTTTATCGTTAAACGCAGCAAAGAAAGCGATCGAGTCGCAGGGGAGTAATTAACAAGGATACGATACCGTCCGATTTAAATAAGGGTGAAGTCAATACAGCTTGAGCCAGAATGATCAGAAGCATTATAAAAGACCTCGGTTCTGATAATGAAAGATGGAATGGAGAGGATGAATGCGAGAGTAAAACATCAGATGACGGAGCTACCGTATTTTGAGGTACAACATGTACCGACAGCGGTAGGCTACGTATTGCGATTATTATCTCAATAGAGTATAAGCATTTCCAGCAGATGTCTTCCCCGAACATCCCCTGCTGATTAGCTTGCAACTCCAAAGTTTTACGACAATCCTTAGTTTAGTTTTACGACAAGCCTTATAAAAAACATTACATATTTTTAATCCGATTAAAATTTGATTGGTGCTCCCCAATACTTTTGGTCGGCAGACATGACCAAAGGTTCCGACGGGATCCCAGAGGATGATACTTATGAAACTAACATAGCTGGAATCCTGAAGCTCAAGGAATATTATGATCCATGTTATGCTTCCTCATCAATGGCCCTTGTATTGTCAGACGAATCGGAAGACGATTGTACTAATTGGTCGGTATCTTTACAAGCATTTACAGAAAAGCTGCCCGACGACAATGATAAGTCAACTTTTTCACTCAAGTTGTACAGTTTGAGGTGTTCAGGCCGTAGTAAACTGGAGCTAGTGATGAATGTGACATAAAAGGAGCGGACCGAGATGGCGATAATCTTCCATTGAAACTTTTGACGATTTTTGTCTTCCCTGAGAGCATTTTAAACTGTGGGCATTTTGGACCGTTGACATTTCTGACGATTTAGATTTCAGGGTCTACAACCTGAATTATGGCATTTTTAACCGTGGGCATTTTGATCGTGGGTATCGTGGTGATTTTGTGACCCACCCGAGAAATATATTTGATAGACCGATTTTTGCTTGTTTGTTTAAGGTTTTCTTGCCCCTATCTCTGCACTCTAATCGATTCTGATCAAACTTTAACAATATATTACCTACCGTTATTCTACGCCACGAAATTGAGTGTTAATTGTTCAGCTTGTTACTTGACCATAGAACAAAGCTTTAATCAAGCAAGAGACAAACTGGAATCTCACATCGGCTTATTCATATTATGACTGTTAAAGTTTAACTGAAAAGCCAACTAATTTGTGAGTCATTTTATTGGATACACTGAATTAGTTGGATTCAGCAAAGGGATTTTTTGATTTTCCACTATCTGCTCTAGTTATGAGGCTCAGAATATCTCCAGTCGTCCCCACAGCGTAAACTATGACGCGGGAAATTTTAATCTCAACACAAATGCGGCTTTTCAGTGGGCAGTGGTGAGCTTGGTGAAGATTGCTTAGTGCACGAACAAAAAAAATTGATAAATCTTTCTCTTACAGCAAAAATACAAGCGCACAGAGGCACCACAAATCACACGGAAATTCCACTATTTGAAAATCGATTATTCGTGAATAGCGGAACAACGAACTAATTCATTTTCAGCGGGTCTTCAAGCAAGTTTAAGTGAATAAGTGATGGGTAACTAGATTGTCTATCCTAGCCCCTTTTCGGTTAAACTTTAATATCCAGTTTCGCAGAAGCGCAAAAAGTATCACAAGTAGATCGCCAGACTGCGTGTTGAATTGATGAAAAGCTCATTGCGGGAGGTGTTACAGTGGGACGACATTTCCGAAAAATGCATGGTTCAAATAAAAGTTTTAATTTTAACAAGTTTTCCAGTTTTGGCCGGATTCCGGACGACCTAATTGTCCGGCGAGAAAATAGGTTTTAGATATGGATTTCCTTACCCCTAGATCGACTATCTTATTTACTTTTATAAACATTTTTTTCGTCCTTTAACTGAAACCCCTCCTCCACCCCCAAATATGGGGCTACATGGCTCATCTACGAACTTGACCTTTACTTTGACTCAGTCGATCCTCATACCAAGTTTGAAGAAAATATCCTACCCCTTCGAAAGTTATCGTGCTGACAGACGGACAGACAGACGGGCAACTTTAACGAAGTCATACATATCCCTCCACCTACGTTTTGGGATCCCAAGAAAACTTCTCTATATAACACTTGGGCTTTATACTACCTATGACGATTTTGCAAATGTTGGGAATATACTGAATACTATATTTAATAAGTATTATTATGCATGTGTTCTGCATTGTTGTGTGCGGTATGAGTTGAGACGAAACTGAGCTTAATTGCAGGAGAAGTTTGGGGAAGATATAATAGGGAACCATACGCTTACACTCTACTGAGACTTGATTGATCTTGTGGCATCATAATTCTTTTGGCGTACCACATAATCGCAATATGTAGCCCACCTCTTTCGGTACACTTGTACCTAAAAAAGGTAGCTCTTTTTTCGGGAACTTCACTCTTGCATTCATCCTCTTTATTTCCTCTTTCATTATCAGCACCGATGTCTGACGTAATGCTTCTGATCAATCTGGCTCAAGCTATATTAACTAGTTTTCACCCTTACTTAAATCGGACCGTATCGTATCCTTCTTAATTACTCACCTGTGAATCGGTCGCTTTCTTTTGCCGCGTTCAATGATAAGAGCCGCGCTGGATCAGAGGTCGATTTTGAGAAGTGGGCGAATCGACGGAAAAAGTGGGGGTTGTGACGGATTTTTTGGGTCTTGTGACGGGTAAGCGAGCTGTCGTAAAAAGTGGGTGCTGTGACGGATTTTTTGGGTCTTGTGACGGGTAAGCGAGCTGTCGTAAAAAGTGGGGGTTGTGACAGATTTTTTGGGTCTTGTGACGGGTAAGCGAGCTGGCGTAAAATGTGGGGGTTGTGACGGATTTTTGGGGTATTATGAGGGGTGGGCGGCGTAAAAAGTGGGGGTTGTGACGGATTTTTGGGTCTTGTGACGGGTAAGCGAGCTGGCGTAAAAAGTGGGGGTTGTGACGGATTTTTTGGGTCTTATGACGGGTGGGTGAATTGACGGGTGGGCGAATCGACGGATTTCAGAAGTGGGTGGATCGACGCCTCTTGAAACCGAGGTTGGGCGAATCGACGTGTGGGCGGATCGACGGGTGGGCGAATCGACGGGTGGGCGAATTGACGGGTGGGCGAATCAGCGGGTGGGCGAATCGACGGATATTTTGGGTCTTGTGACGGTTAGGCGAACTGTCGGAAAAAGTGGGGGATGTGACGTATTTTTTGGGCATTATGACGGGTGGGCGAATCGACGGGTGGGCGAATCGACGGGTGGGCGAAAAGACGGGTCCCCGCTGGAGAGAGCATCAAGGTCAGCTTGCAGTTCAGATTTTTGGTTGCTGTTGGCAACAGGACCGAAGAGTTTTGAGTCGTCGGCAAAGAGTGTGAGGGTGTTTTGTACAACCGAGGGGCAATCATTTATATAGATGCTGAATAGCCGAACATTTTACAAAACTGAATATTTATTTTTAAGTCGGTTAGAGGCTTGCATCGGGTGTAGACATACGTGATAAAATCGTTTCTGAACGTTATTTATGTTATTATTCAGCATTTCTTTTGCGAATTTAGAAGGCTACTAGGCGTTGATCTGAAGATTCGGCATGGCCTGATGACAAAAACAGATGTTGATAGCACATCTTAACTTTTTTTTCCTGCTGGACAGATAGTTTGTTCGGAATATGGCTAAAACCTAAAATTTGGTATAAATGATTACGATACTTTCTTACAGGAGCAAATAACATACTGCAAGGATGTTCAGCTGTATGTCAGCTGCAAGTATGGCCCCGAATAAAGTGACTCAATTAAAACTGGGTGAGTTTGATTTACTAGCAACTTTGAAAAATTTGGAAACACAGATTCCGTTTCGTGTTATGCTAATTCTGTTTTTCATCTCGGCGGGGGTATGGCACTCGTCCGGCTCTTGGAATTGGTGACCAGTAAGTAGCCACGTCCCGCTGGATAGGAGGACTCACCACCTCCGTTAAAACTAATCGTGCCGTATAGCGCGGCCCGAACCTCATCGGGTGGGTGGAGCCCACCCCAGTGGTTAGTAAACCCCAGGCCTAGGGTCGGTTGGGCTAGCGACCCTCCACCCGAAAACAATTGCCACGCAAAGTGATAAATCAGCCCCGGATACGGAATCTATTTTAAGATCCCGACCGCAGCGCGTCAACGGACATGTTGACAACGTCAGAAAGACCGACGGATTTAACCTTATTGACCGAAGGGGACTAAGAATAGCCACCTGGAATGTTTTAACCCTGAACGCAGCTGCAGCAAAAGACCTTTTATCCAGAGAACTACGTTAGAAAAAGATAGCAATTGCAGGGCTGACCGAGACCCGCCTGATCCACAGTGGCGAAGAACGGATAGGCGATAACCACTCATTGTTCTAGTCCGGTGGTAGCACAAGAAGGAACGGTGTCGGCCTTGTGCTCAACAGCCTAGCAAGAAAGTGCCTGTTGTCCCACGAAGCGATTTCAGACAGACTTATGAAAGCATGCTTCCAGCACAAACATGGCAAAATGACGGTTCTAGTGTGTTATGCTCCGACGAACGATTCCGATGATGACGCCAAAACAGACTTTTATGACGAGCTCTCCAGAACACTCGCAAGCGTATCCCCCCACGACATCAGCATCCTGCTTGGGGACTTCAACGCAACAGTAAGAGACGATACAGGCGTATGGAGAGGCACCTTAGGACGCGTAACGCCCGATCCCCGTAATCACAACGGTCTGCGCCTACTTGAGCTCTGCAGATCTCACGACCTTGTTGTTGCAAACACGTACTTCCAGCGAAAAACCATCCACCAATATACATGGTATAGCAACGACGGCCGCACGAAAAAATGATCCACTATGTTATCATCTCGAAGCGCTGGAGGTCGTCGCTGAGGAATTGCAGAACGTACAGATCAACCGAGCTTGGAAACGCTGACCACAGACTTCTCTGCGCTGAAGTTCAGATTCGCCTGAAAGCCCAGCGGTCGGAAACGAGGCCAACAGTTATTGATGTCTTGAAACTGAAGGAGTCGGACGCCAAGCGGAAGTACGCCGTCGAGGTATCGAACAGATTCGAGCTACTTCACACACTCACGAACAGCGAAGATGCCTGGAAGTACTTCAAGACTCAAACGCATGAAGCCGCGCAACTAGTCCGAGGCAAGAAGAGGCACCCCAAGAAAGCTTGGATTTCAGAAGAAACTTCGCATGTCATAGAACTGAGGCGGAAGGCTAGACTACATGGTGACATGGCGTCCTACAGGAAGCTAAATGGCATCCGCAACAAGCTCATCCACCGAGACCGAGAGAAGTTCGTCCAAAACAAAGCCGACGAAATCGAGGAAGCGGCAAGGAAGAAAGACATAGGCAGTCTGTTCAATCATCTTCGAGATCTCACTGAAAGCAAGGCTCCTACAGTGGGACCCGTCGTTTAAAGAGACGGGACTCTTCTCTCGGATGAAAGCCGTGCCTCGATCGCTGGAAGGAACATTTCTCCTCGCATCTGAACAGAACTACTCCCCCTGTAGTAGCCGAAGAAAGACTCCGTCAGTCTCCCAGCCCAGCCATCGAAGTCGGCGATCTTCCCACTGATCCATTTAACACCTCAGAAATAAGAAGCGCGATGAATAGGTTCAGAGTTGCTGAAATATGCGGGCCCAGCCATGCTCATTCTTCTGCAGACTCTCTTTTCTGTTGTGTATCCCGGAAGACTGGCGAAGAGGAATCAACGTCCCCTTATGGAAGAGGAAAAGCAGGCGAAGTGATTGTGCCAATTACCGTGGAATAACCCTTCTCTCAGTACCTGGCAAACTCTTCTCAATGGTGCTTCTGGGTCGTTTCCGAAACATTATCCGCCGAATCCGACGACCAGAACAACCCGGTTTTATGTCAGAGCGATCGACCATTGAGCAAATATTCACAGTCCGGCAAGTAGTCGAGAAAACCAGAGAGTTCCGACAGAAAGCATTCATCGCCTTTGTTGACTTTCGAGCTGCTTTCGATTCAATCAACCGGGATGCCCTGTGGAGCATCTTGAAGTCCATCGGCCTGCCAGATAAGTACTGCAGACTCTTCGAAGCACTCCATCACGAGACAGAGAGCTGCGTCCAAGTCAACAGCCGACGAAGCCCGTTCTTCCGAATTTGTACATGGGGTCCGGCAAGGTTGTGCCGTTGCGCCCGAACTGTTCAACGTTATCATAGACCACGTCATGACGAAGACGACCTCAAGGCTTGGATTTGGGCTTAAATTTGGCGATCGCATCCTCTCGGACACTGACTTTGCCGACGACCTGGCGCTCATGGCGGAATCCATGGACCAACTGGTGGAAGCACTTCATATGGTTCAGGTTCTTTTTAATAATAAATTAAATAACAAAATGTCCAGAGCCCGGCTGAGAAGACAAATTCGTAATGCACGGGATGGAAAAACGTCTTTAACTAAATACAACATTTATAATACACTACATGTCATTCATACTAATGGAATATGCGTGTTCTCCCGTCAGCACCCGGTCTCCAACACCACCCGTTGACACGTCCAGCGAAACCAACAATAAAAAAAAAAAAAAAAAAAGATAACAAGAACCGAGGAAAAGTGATTTCAGTCCAAGGAAAGATCCTGGACCGAGTATTCACAATCCCCCAGGTCCAGTATCAACAAAAACCAGATAAAATGGGAACAAACTTAACCTCCCGAAGGCAATCCGCATTAACTAACAATCAAATACTCAATACAACAACATAAATTTGAGTTTACGTTTGGTTGTTTGAATTGACTGTGACAAGTCCAAATTAGAAGTATAAATATTCCAGTTCCGAATTACTGAGTTTCGAAGAGAAAATTTCGATCTTTCAGTTATAATTCTTGGCTGATACAGTTTATTAGAATTTCTAGTTAGATGTCCGTGTTCAGTAGTTTTAAGCGGGAAAAGGTTCGAGGAACGAAAAAACGAGGGAAGCAAACCACGGTCATACTTCAGTTTGAAGAGGATAGATTCAACTGTTACAAAATGTCTTAAAGGAAGGATATTAAGAAAGCAATAAAGAGAATCTGTTGACGACTTCGATGGATATAATTTAGGGGAAGGCAGGTAACTCTTAAGGACCCGCAAAGCTTTGTTTTGTTGTTTTTGAAGGGGCGCAATATGAGAACTAAATGTGTTAAGGTATACAAGTGATGAAAACATTAAATGCGAATGAATAAGTTCATAATAAAGTGATCGCATTGCTTCAAGGGGAAGGGATGACCTGAGTCTTCGCATTATCCCTATATTTCTCCCCAACTTCATACGCAAATTTGATATATGGGGCTTCCATGATAGATTAGAGTCAAGGAGGACTCCAAGGTATCGCATAACTGCTGTGCGTGAAATCTTTATTTTAAAATCACTTGATTCAATCAGTTGAAGCTCAGGAACAGCTGCGTTACATCGAGAGAAAACCACGAATTTTGTTTTATCAGCGTTAAGAGCTAGGTTATTTGACTCAAGCCACAATAGAAGATGGTTGAAAGCTTTTTCCAAAGCAAGTTTCAGACTGTTCACATCTTTCCCTGATACAGTACATGCAGTGTCATCCGCAAATTGCAAGTTTAAACCAAACATTCTCGTTGAATTATTCAGGTCGTTAACATAAATTAGAAAAAGTAAGGGACCAAGTATTGAGCCTTGCGGGACTCCAGCAGTATTAGATTGTCGAGTCATTTCGGATGGGCTGGAATATTAGAGATTCGACAAGATTGGCTCAGAAATCGCCACTTTCCGAATCCAACATTCCTTAAAGTACCAACCTTGACCGTAAATTTAGAAAAACACTTTTAAGCAAATTATACATTTTCATGATCCCCATGAGCCCATTATCATTTTTGCCTCAAGGGTTTTGCTTCCAAATGAAGTTCCAGCTCCCTTAAAGTGCGAATCTGAACCGCAAGGTCGAAAACTACTTTTTTTTTATCAAACGATACATCTCAACCCATGATCATTTGTGCCACAAGGGTTTTGCTTGAAAATTTATTTTATCACCCTTAAAGTGCAGATTTTAACCGTAAAGTAATTTTTTTTTTTTTACCAAATGGTATATATCAATGATCCCTAAGGGCCTGTGATCGTTTTGTCTCAATAATTTTTCTTACAGATGAATTTCTAGTGCGTATCATGTATGTATCTCGCATCTGAACCGCAAAGGTAACCTTAAAAGTACTTTTGATCAAACACTACATCTCAACCCATGCAAGTGCCATATGAGCTTACAGCTCTTGTTTTTTGTTCCTACATAAATATTTAGTGACCTGGATAAATAAGTGGCCATCCAGGCTACCGCTTTTTTTCTGGGCTCCAACGCTAGTCAGCAGTCATGAAAGGAATCCTGATTTGCTTTGAGAAATGTCCGTGACACCAAGGAGGTGGACGACTGCCCAATTTCTGTTGGGTCTTACGATGTGCCTTCGGCGATACCCATCGACCAACAGTCCACATCTTCAACACACAATTCAGCTCAACCAACCACAGCACCACCAACCTCAGCCCCGGAAACATCAACACCACCAACCACAGCACCACCATCCTCAGCACCACCAACCTCAGCATCCCAACCACCAACTTCCCCTCCATCTCAGTCCCCTGATATATTCGTCCAAGAAGATACTGCTCAGCCTCAGCCATCAAGCAATGCAACGACAAGCAAGGAAAGTGCAACTTGCAAGGTCAACCCGTGGTCGAAGCACGGCACATGAGGAATCTGACCCGGAAGACATCATGAACACCGAAGAAGAGGCAAGAGAATACCGGCCCGATGAGTCGGATTGTGACGAGTCGGACGAAGCTGAAGCTGTGGCCAAGCTCCTTACCACATCTGCCAGTGGAGCTTCGAAGAATTGGAATAAAATTATATTCGACTCAGTACATAACTCCCAAGCAAACAACTCTCGCCAACACTTTCCTTATCCTTACAAGTGCCATATGAGCTTTCAGCTCTTGTTTGATTCCAGATAAAGATGGCCACCTTTAGCATGGTTTAATAAATCCACCGTGAACCCCTGTTGCCAAATGATCGTGGAATCAAGCTTCCGGGGCAGGGGGCGATTCCCTTCATGCAACTCACAAGTCTTCGTGGCAGAGCAATGGGCTGACTGCCCAAGTTGCAAGCACTCAGCAACGTATACTACAAAATTAGACGATTGGGCAGTCAGCCAAAAAGAAATTGAAGTTTGTTGGCGTTGCAACTTGTATAAAAAATGTATAAAAAATAAAAATTAAAGTGCTTTTTTTATATGTGATTTTATGAACAAATTTTTTTTTTTTTTTATGTTTTATTCCATGTCTCGGTCTCAATGTTTTTTTTAGATGAGCAGAATTGTTTTTTGTTCCATACGCGTCACCCGCTCCATTGTTAATGCTCATAGCTGATAGTATACGTTAAGTTCTGCTTCAAAGCATACTACATTTTGGCAATATTTTATTCCGTATCGGGGTTCGTGTTTTGTTTTTGAATACTCGTAACGGTGAGGTTGTGACACCAGCTCCTTTTTTCAACAGTGAATTTGATGCAATTTCCTCGGGTACGATAGACTGGATGGAAGTATTGGAACGGGACGTATCGCGAACCCACGCCCTTTAGGAAAATTACACTACAGAATCTAGTCAACTTCAATTCTTAGGGATGGAATCCGTTGATGTTTCTATTGAGTTTTCACGCAGCTCACCATGAGGGTCAACGAAAAACCACTATTATATCGTGATTCAAATTGTCCACGTCGTAGCAGAACTTTGCATTTGCGAGAACGCTGTAGTATTCTAAAGGTCAAACTAGAGCAATAGTTAAAAGTCAACCCTCACTGTTAGTAGCTAGTAGAGAAATACAATTTAAAATAGTATACCAAACATATACAAATATGTAGTATATATCCTTTTCTTGTCAAAGAGTCAAATATGGTCATGACTAATGAACAATGAACGGACGCACTTACACTCCCTTGAATAACTTTTAATTTATAGGAACATTTGGACCGTAGAAAACATTATCCAATATTTGGAATCGCCAGGGGCAGCAGAAGAAGAAATACACTACACGAGTGAACAACTAAACCTTGATTCCTGGTCCGAGCAGGACCTCTCTGCTGTGCTGTTATTTACGGTGAGAGTTATATATATATTTATTTAGGAACCCATTAGTGTTATTTATACCTATTATGTTCTTCACTCTTGTCAATGGTTTTAGACGAGTAAATTTGACCACTTTGTCCAAAAACGTTCCCAAGCGGTTTCAGAAGTACGAAAATCTATCATGAAACTCTTCATGAACTCGGCGTACGGAAAATGGCCGAGAGCAAACGGAACCGTCAACGTTGCGATGTTGTAAGTTCCGTACATGAGTGCAGAAAAATCCTAGCTGATCATAATTTCCACAATTTCACAATACTGGAAAATAATGTTGTTGTCATGACCCGGAAGAGCCGAAATATTTACTTCAACAAACCAATAGGGGTTGGGGTTTCGATTTTAGAGGTGTCAAAAATGACCATGCTTCAATATTTTTATGATGTCGTCAAGACCCAGTGGCCTGCTGACGATCAAGTTGAGGTCTTTTACTCTGACACTGATTCATTGGGTCTTCTCATTCACACCTCAGACTTGGCAGGTGATCTGACTTCGGATTTTATGCAAAAGCACACAGACTACACCAACTGGGACAAAGAAAAGTATGGAGCATTGGTGACCATGCGTCCATCGAACCTTCTGGGATTTTGCAAAGGTGAAACGGGGAGTGGATGGATTAAAAGAGGGGTCATAGCCGGTCCAAAATCCTATTTCTTCGAAACAGAAGAATGTCCGAAATTCGGTTGCAATGGGGTTCTGCGTGGGTATGTGAAAAACCATTTTACATATGAAACTTTCCACGGCGTTGTTCAAGAAGGGAAAGGTGTCACAGCCTCACTCAAAGCTATTCGCTCGCTTAAGATGGTCAACTACAGCATTGAATTTAGCAAGGTTGCTCTCTCTGCTGTGTCTGACAAGTGCTATGTGATGGAGAACGGGTTGGATGTGGTCCCCTATGGACACTATAGTGTTTCCGACAGTCCTGAGTGTATTGAATACAGAGAGAGTGTACGAATTTTAGAAGATCTGAAGCGTAATTGTTAGTGGTATTTTGTACACGTCATCGCCCCATTATTCAGACATGTTTTGTTTTTTTATTTTTTATTTTCTGTTGTAAATAAAAATGTATATATCGTGTGATTCTCAAAATGTATAAAGCGCGTAATTGCTAGTGATATTTTGTACACGTCATTGCCCCCATTAGATAGACATGTTTTGTTGATCTTTTTTCTGTGGTAAATAAAAAAAATGTATATATACCGTGATTTCTACCTTTACTAGCCGGAGAGTGAACATGAGGTTCAGTTTTCAAACCCCTTTCCGTACAATTCTTTGCGGGCCTTCTTCGAGCGGAAAATCAACCCTACTAATTCGTATCATTGAACAACGAGAAAAAATGTTTTCTGAGGTCCCCGACCATGTAGTCGTCTGCTATGGATCCTGGCAACCTCTTTATGATAGAATTAAAGAGTTGATCCCAGACACACAATTTGTTCAAGGATTGGATGTGTTTGAAATGTTGAGGAGTTCTACTCTATTGATCTTAGATGATTTGGCAGAGTCATTTGACAATTACAGTGAACAACTGCTTAATTTGTTTACTATTCGCAGTCATCATGAAAACATTTCTGTTTTTAGCATTACTCACAATCTGTACTACCCAAGTAAAAGTTTTCGAACAATTGCCTTGAATTGTATTATTTATCGAGTTGTACGTGACTCCAGTTCACTGATAACGTTAAACCGTCAAGTTTTTCCGGGGCTACCAGGATTTTTACTTGCTGCCTATAAAATGGCTACATCTCAACCATATGGTTACATTGTCTTGGACCTGAATCAAAATACACCCGAGGAACTGCGAGTCTTATCAGATCTCTTAGACAAAGATGGGTGTACTGTATATATACCCAATACTTCAACTATGAACCACCATTCACGAAAATGTCGTTGAAGAAGCTACATGAGCATCACCCTCTCTTCATATTATTGGCGAAAGCAAAGCCAAAACTTCGAAAACAATATTAAAAAATATCGATAATGATTTTGTCAAAGCTTTATCGGAATTGTGTTTAAATCTAGCTGGTGGTAATGTTGAGCACTTAGAACCACGCGAGTAAGCATCGTTCGGTGATTCGTGCTCTGGCGGAACAATCTGGTATAAAAATAAAACGAAAACGCTTAGTACAGATTGGTGGAAGCTTTTTCAGTATTCTTTTACCGATTATATCCAGTTTAGTTGGAGCTGCTCTATAAAATGGCTAAAGCGTATAAACTCACACCGATAGAAGTTGCTCTATCCCCTTCACGTCGATTTGAAGATGCTCTGGGCAGTCTCCTTAATGATCCAGCTGTTGAAGATTATGTTAAGCTTTCACTACTGGATCTGGAGTTCAACGTATCTATAGAATTAAACCTCAACTTCAAAAACCGGTCAAAGTGGATATTGTGAAAGATAGTACACCATCAAAGGCCCCGCCTCCTCCTCCGTCTTCTCCAGTGACAGAACACACACAAAGACATTGTACTTGCGTTGCCTCTTTCCTACCAGGAGAAAGCGAGACGTAGTTACTTACTTACAGTATACAGTACAGTATACTTACAGTATTTTATATCTGATACATTATATACAGTATACTTACAGTATTTTATATCTGATCTTCAAATATGAAGATCAGATGTTTCATTGTATTCTATAATAGCGAAGATGAGAGCGAGGACAGCCAGGAGAGCGGAGAAGAAACGGAGAGCGGCGAAGAATTAGAGAACGATGACGAGACGGAGGACGATGGCAGCGGAGAAGAGGACGAGGAGAGCGGGGACGAGATAGAGGACGAGGAGAGCGAAGATGCAGAGTGAAGAGAAGACGAACGATCATCAACACCGTCAGTTCACCCCAGTTGATCAGCTATTTCTCAATGGCTATTCAACTGATGAAGAGCCGTGGGGCGAGATTGAGGAGGGGAACCCGTCAAGTCAAGAAGTCATCTGTATATCATCGGATGAAGAGACGGAGCCTCCTCCTAAGAGACCTTGACTGTGAACATTATTGATTAATTAATTAATAAAATGTATTTGCAACTCTTTCTTATAGATCTTCTTCCATGCTCTCCAATCTTCCCCCTCTGGTTTTCCCCAAGATCTTATCAACACTTTTTGTTTCCCCACCACTGTAGAAGTACATTGACCTTGTCACACCCTTATTCCTGTCAACCCCCTCATTTCCGGTAGTGAAAGTCCAATAACACCACGGGCATTCTCATTATTCAGTCAGTTGATATCCGGCATTCAAACTATGAACATCAACACTTCTCACGCCACTTCTTCAAGTACAAGCCTCGATGGCTCAACTGGTAGAGCAGTCAACTAGTGATCCAAAGGTCCCCGGATCGATACCCCTTAGATAGCTTTTGGTCGTTTTCAAATCCTTCACAAAACAGTGGGGGTGAATCAAAGGTGGGGGGAGGAGGCTAGGGGGTCACTTGATATCCCTTCCCTACACATAAACCCCCCTTCTTCCCCCTCCCCCTAACGTTAAGCTAAGGTTTCTAAGTCCACACATGTCACATAATTGATAGAGGCGGGCAAGTACCATAGGACCGCTTCAATCCGATCATGCATTTGAAGCGGCAGGTACCATATGCCCGCCTGTATCAATTATGCCCTATTCTACTTTTGCATACTTGAAATAGTATCTTCTCATCTTCTGTAACTCCTTCTTCCGTAGAACATCTGCCACACCAGAGCGAAATAAAACGGATGGAGCACAAAAAGAGCTGTATAAATTTCGAAAACCTTTCCGACTGTAGCGCCCACGGTTCGGGACGATGCGTCCATAAGCGGAACGAATAGATGTGCACACGTCTTTAACAACCGAAGAGCAAGTTTTTGAAAGTGTAATAATGCCAAGCCATCGTAGAGAATCGGTTGAGCTGATGTTAAATGAACCAAGAGAGACTGAAGCACAGGATGTATTTGCACAATTTGACGAAGGGTTGATATGCATGTATTCGCATTTTGAGGGGTTGACTTGAAGGCCTATTTTGAGAAGTTCAGATGACAGCTTGCTGATATTTTTGGTTAATGTGGATCGGCTCCACAGTCTACTAAGAGCAAGTTCTCCTTGATGTTCTCCCATGTTGATGAATCATCAGTTACAATCATGTTCTCACCTATCCCATTTGACGATGAGGATACCTTACCAGTCGAATATGATCCTGAGCTACCAGCAAACTCAGATGACGACGACCCCGGTCCGCCCTTGCATCCCCCCCCCCTGCATCTGACGACGACGATGCTGATCCCAGCCTTCCCTCTGACCTTGATCAAGAATATGACAGTGATGATTATTATGATGAAGGATCGCCCTCTTTGCTTGAGAACTACGGCTGTGATGACATCCCGGAACATGAAGTTGGACGACGTAGTTGTTTACCAGAGTGTTCTGGACAACCACTCCAAATTATTCAGCCCGTCCTACCGTCATTGGACTTTGATGACAGAGAGGCGACGCCATTACCAGCAACCCCGGAGCGACGACGAACTTTTACTAGCATTGATGACTGGGAATCATTGGAAAAGGCAAGCAAGCGTCGGTCCAGCAAAATTCACCGTTTTCTGCTACGGGTTGCATGATTTTCAAACAGTCTCTGCCCAAAGCCTCCACGACGTCAAACTAAAGAGAACAGAGGCACTGCAAAAAACTACTGATGATGGCCAAGCTCGCTTTCAAGGAAATGGACAATGATTCAGAGATCTACCAGCCTTACCTGGAAAAATATCGTGCGAAGCGCAAGGGCACTGTCTCTAACAGTACCGATCCACCAGGACAGCATTCGAAACATCCCCCGTCAAATCCATGCTCGGATATAGGCAACCAATCTTCTGACCTGAGCATTAGACTAACTCAGACCCAATAAGAACTGGAAGCGGAGAAAGCGAATTTCAGGGAAGAAATCTCACGCAAAGTTTCTGATCGCAGCCTTCCTTGTCCAACCTACTAAGTCACCTGCAATTAGATCCTGAACAACAGCGGGCGAAACCTCGACCCAGCACTGCGGAACTACCATGGGCTAGTCATCCGGCATTCAACCTGCCGAACTCGATTGCAATCTGCAGGCTTATGCAAAAAGCCTTATCCGCAGCCTTAATCAACTTCTTCGGTTGCGACACCAGACACGCCAATACGCTTAGTCAATAGCGTCCGATACCCCTCTGATCACCCTACAACCCATGATCCCCCCCCCCCGGTAGCAGAAATCCTCCATTTCCAGGACTTCCGTCACAAGTTCAAGGAGACCCTTCATTAATTCGAGCTGTCAGCCACCAAAGACCTCTACTGATGGCAGCAACACTGGAACTTTCAACGGACCAATACTCCAGCAGTATCCCGAGACACACATCCAGGCTGCCGCCCTCCAAGTTGCACACCACCTCGCCGAAAATCTTTATCAAGCCTCCGCCCACACCAAGCAATGCCGAGGAGCTAGCTAGCCATTTCGAGGCGACCACGCCGGCAGAATATAGCGGCAACAAGCTCAGGGCCGACCTCAAACGTGCCAAGATCGAGAAAGCTTAGCCGGTGGAGGGGTCAACTGTACAGGGGAAAGCATCCAGTGCCACAGTTCGTGACACATGACAACTAGCATACAACACAAATAAAAAGCACCACCATACGCAAAGTAGCGCAAAGTAAACTCATACACGGTAATTCATACACGGTAAAACTCATACACGGTAAAACACGGTAATTCTGTTCTTACCATGTTCACCCAATTCAAGGATTAATTAACCCCATATTTATATTCTTTGTTCCAACTATTAATGTTAGTTCAAGGTATAACACCACTGTGACACAATGAGCAGAACAGTTACCGTCACTCCCCGCAAAGAATAGTTCATCAAGTACACCGTTTCACTTCCAGTGACCACAGTTCGTGACACCGTCCGTCACCCTGGAAGTGACGGCTCTCCCTCACCTTTGCCACCCCTTGGAGGGACCGGAACCCCTTGATAACTTCAAGACGAAGTAGTCGGTGAAGGACTTCGGTAAGGCTTCGTAAGGTTAAGGTTCAAGGCTTTTCCCGATAAATTAACACTTCCCCTTTCTAGGGCAAGTGTCAATTAAAATTCAATAATTTAATTCACGTATCTGGACGAAAGTTTCATCGCTAATTGACAAATTCGTGGGCATAAAAAAGGATCTGCGCCATCGGTTCTTCAGCAATGACGAAAAAGCAAGGAAAGACAAGTGTAAAGACCTACGTGCGCCGACTAAGGGAGCTGCGCGAGATGTCCTACGACTCCACAGATGATGAAGGGTCCAAGAAGATAATCGAGTAAGCAGCGGTGTCAGAAAGGCAAGGAAGAATACAATTCAGCGTACCAAGCAGCACCACGAGCAGCAGAAAGAGTACTACGATCGAGACTCCAGAACTCAACGATTCTGGATTGGCGACCATGTTCTTTGTCGGAGAAGGGTTCCAGAACGAGGAGTATCAAAGAAATTACAAGCTGGCTATCCGCGAACTAGCATACAGTGTCTTGTATGTATTTTTTTTTCTTCTGTTTCTCTGTTGCTTTTTTTAATATTATTTACACGTATGAAATAGTCAACATACAGCATACTATCCGGAAAACTCGTTTAATCGTGGACACAGGTTAAGAAAGCTTAAGCACGACTTCGCGAAATAGCACACAACACAAATAAAAAGCAAACCCATACGCAAAGTAGCGTGCAAACTCATACACGGTAATCCTTTTGGGGCAACCGTCGCAAATTGTACGCGTTCTTACGATGTTCACGCATTCAAGGATTAATCAACCCCATATTTATATTCTTTGTTCCAACTATGTTAGTTCAAATTATAACACCACTGTGACACAATGAGCAGGAAAGTTATCGTCGCTCCCCGCAAGGAATCGTTCATCAAGTACACCGTTTCACTTCCCGTTCAAGAGAAAGAAGAGAGAATTTATTTTGAGGTGACCACGCCGGCAGAATTTAGCGGCAACACGCTCTGGGCCGACAGAAATCCTCCACTTCCAGGACTTCCGTCAAAGTTCAAGGACCCTTCATTAATTCGAAAACTACTTTCCAACACTGGAACTTTCAACGTAGAAAAGGGAAGAAGAGAAAATACGGAAAAGCATCAAGAAAAGAGAGGCAAAAAAGAAGGAGAATGCAAAGAAAACGCTACGTGGGCCGAACGAAGGTCCAAGTAAAGAGCAGCAGTGGGGGAAGCAGATGCAAGAAAGAAAGATGGGGTCGAGATTCAACCATCCAGAGGCAGCCTGCAAGGAGTTGCAAAAGCAAATTCAACTTAACGAGAGACGAGTATGACACCCAACGAAGGAAGAAGGATGACGCGTAAGCTGAAAAAAGAAAGACAAGGAGCTGGCTGCTTCTGACACAACCAAAGCAGTTTCTACTCACGATGGGCTGTGAAACTGACAACGAAGCTTCAAGCATCTGCTCTTTACTACAAGACTAACACTATGCTATGGTTACGGAACACGAGCTTTTTCTGATCCCAGGTTTCGTGATCTCTTCCCACCCATTCACGATCCTCTCAGAAGTAGACCCCCCCAGGAAAAATCCCAGAAAGTCCCCAAATTAACACCAGTAATTTGCACTCACGAAAGACACAGGAAAAGCTTCGTTCCATCTTTCGTGACACTTTCTAATTCTCATGACTCCATTTGCATTTATTTAGTTTGTTTGTGTTTAAATTGTATATGTATATATTGACATCTGCAAATCTGCTGTAATGTCCATTGACAACATTTTCGTTTAATGTCCATTGACAACATTTTCGTTTGTGATATGTTGACGAGAAATGCAAATTCGGCATGATTGCTGTGAAAGTCATATTCAAATTAAATTCTACTCTACTCTACAGGAAGAAGCGAAAAAGACGACCTTCAACGTGGGAAAGCTCTACGTCACGCAGCTCGTTCTCTGGTAGTTGAACCTCGAGCAGTGAGTCATCTTCTGATCAGCCGAGAAAGCGTCAAAACTAAAGATAAGGCTGATATACAGAAGTTGCTTTTCGAAAATCTGTATCGTGCATTCAAAAGGCTTTTTATGAATTACTTGCTTTCACGAAATTTCGTCAATTCTCCTTCACTTAGTTTTTCCTTTCACATTTTCAAGTTATAGGAAAGTTAGAAAGAAGAAAGAAACTTAAAGATACTATTATTTTCTAGAAACAGAAAACATCTGGTTATGACCAATGAACAATGAACGGACGCACTTACACCCTCTTGAATGACTTTCAATTTATAGGAGCATTTGGACCGCAGAAAACATTATCCAACGTTTGGAATCGCCAGGGGCAGCAGAAGAAGAATTACGCTACACGAGCGAACAACTAAACCTTCGAGGTCAACCAGAACTCATGGACGTTGCATACCGACGATGTTGACCAGACGATGTTGCGTACCGTTGTGTTCGGACGACGGTCGTATATTTCGCGGCAACGCGACTTCATTATAAAGGACCACGTAAATTACGTCGGTCCAAGCCCCTAAAGGAGCGACGACAGAACTATTTGTAATTATTTTTGTATGAATAAATACGTTTCCTTTCAGAAACGTTTCCTTTCAGGAACGTATTTAACCTATATAATAATAAACGCACACCCTCTTCAACACAACTCCGTCAGTCCACCCGCCGACTTCGATAGCACACGAGCCGACCAAAGGGATCCTGAACAAAACCGGGCGAAACCTCGACCCAGCACTGCGGAACTACCATGTCATCCAGCATTCAACCCGCCGAACTCGATTGCAATCTGCGGCCTTGTCCACAAACCACACGAGCCGACCAAAGGGATCCTGAATAACAGCGGGCGAAACCTCGACCCAGCACTGCGGAACTACCATGTCATCCAGCATTCAACCCGCCGAACTCGATTGCAATCTGCAGCCTTATCCAAAAAGGTACCAAAGCAACCCAACTGCCAGACCCCCCCCCCCCACGAAGTCGTGCGCAGCCTTGATCAACTAACCCAATATAAATATTCTTTGTTCCAACTATTAATGTTAGTTCAAGTTATAACACCACTGTGACACAATGAGCAGAAACGTTATCGTCACTCCCCGCAGGGAATCGTTCATCAAGTACATTGTTTCAATTCCCGTTCAAGAGAAAGAAGAGAGAATTTATTTTGAAGTGACCACGCCGGCAGAATATAGCGGCAACAAGCTCAGGGCCGACCTCAAACGTGCCAAGATCGAGAAAACTGAGCCGGTGGAGGGGAATGCATCCAGTGCCTGCCCCTTCACCCGTCACTCGTTCGTCACTGACGGCTCTCCCTCACCTTTGCCACCCCTTGGAGGGAGTTACCACTCCATGCTTCGACTGGAACCCCTTGATAACTTCAAGACGAAGTACTCGGTGAAGGAAGGTTACAAGTACGGCAAACAGAAAGAATCAGCTGACAAGCTGACACGGAAAGAAGAGAGCATTTATTTTGAGGTGATCACGTCGGCAGGATATAGCGGCAACAAGCTCAGGGCCGACCTCAACGTGCCAAGATCGAGAAAGCTGAGCCGGTGTAGGGGTCAACTGTACAGGGGAAAGCATTCAGTGCCACTTATAGTAGTTGAACAGTCCAAGCTGTGACGCAACAAACATTCAATCGCCTTCAATGTCTTCTGCTGAGGCTCTTTTCTCCTGTAACTACATAGCCTAGCACCTCAATAGACCTTCGGAAGAAAATGGACGAGAGGTCTCACACTGCCTTTCCAGAGGTAGCCATATGCAACACAGTCCAACCTTCTCCACCCAGTAAGATTGTGGAATACTCAACCTCATCGTTCATTTCATCCAACTCTGCCCCGATCACCGACACCGACGATTCCAGTCATAGAAAAGGGAAGAAGAGAAAATACGGGAAAGCACCAAGAAAAGAGATGCAAAAAAGAAGGAGAATGCAAGGAAAACGCTACGTGGGCCGAACAGGTCCAAGTAATGAGCAGCAGTGGGGGAAGCAGATGCAAGAAAGGAAGATCCGGTGAGATGCAACCATTCAGAGGCAGCATGCAAGCTCTGAGAAAACGCAAGCGGACACACCTGGAAAAGAAGAATGACAGAACTGAAGTCAACGTGTAGCGACTTCTTGAACAAGTTGCCAGAAACTGCCGTCTTACTACTGCAGAGCTGAGACAACAAGGCTGTACTTCGAGCATCCGTTCCAAACTCTGGTTATGACCAATGAACAACGAACGGACGCACTTACACCCTCTTGAATGACTTTTAATTTATAGGAACATTTGGACCGTAGAAAACATTATCCAACGTTTGGAATCGCCAGGGGCAGCAGAAGAAGAATTACGCTACACGAGCGAACAACTAAACCTTCGAGGTCAACCAGAACTCATGGACGATGTTGCATTACGTCGGTCCAAGCCCCTAAAGGAGCGACGACAGAACAATTTGTGATTATTTTTGTTTGAATAAATACGTTTCCTTTCAGAAACGTATTTAACCTATATAATAATAAACGCCCACCCTCGTCAACACATCAGCCAACTCCGTCAGTCCACCCGCCTTTTGTGATGGGGTTTGTACATCAGCAGTATTTACTGAGTTCATTGCAGGCTGCTTGTCTTTCCATTTCTGGTGGTGTTTACAAAGCAATGCTACTGCAAAGACGTACTTTCGGAAGTGCTGTTTACCCAAGTGTGGTAGCAGAAGAGACCAATTCAGACTACATTCTTTTCAAAGTGAAGCCAGGCGGATGAAAGATTGGGAAAAGTCACTCATGAACCACTACCAAGTGACAGAACAAGAACTATTGACAAAGCTAGGAATAGGAAAGTACAGTTGTTTCTGCGAACTCCACTTTACCAGTGATTGCTTCATTTCTTCGGCTAATGACTGGTTAAAAGACACGGCATTTTCAACAGAAGTTGTGAAGCTGAGTTTGTTAGCTCGAACCGTTAAACGAAAGTGGTTTCTCCCCATAATCTTGTGCGACTTGTCTTTCGATTTCTGGTGGTATTTACAAAGCAAGGCTACTGCAAAGACGTGCTTTCGGAAGTGGTGTGTACCCAAGTGTGGTAGCAAGTGGTTTCTGTCCCCTTCTCAGCCTACATGAACCAAATAATTTAACATGGCATTTATTTACTACCTGGTCGGTCAGACTCACCATCATCAAAGATCCCTGTACCAAGTTACCCATCTTGCTCAACTAGGACATTCTTCTCGCTATCAGTAAGGTCTAAGAGACCCTTTCCCCTCTTCTGAGAATTATTAGACACCCAATTTCCGCTAGGGTTTTCCCATTTCCAAGAGGCTCAACGAACACTCAGATCTTGAAGTCGTGGATCGGGCAGTCAGCCCTGAAGGGACGGAGACAGAGGCGTGCTGGCGGTGCTGCCAGCCGAGTATCCGAATTGTCAAAATGTATAAGAATTAAAAAAGAAAGTGTTTTTATGCCTGTTTTATGAATAAAAATATTTTTTTGTAATGTTCTATCAAACAACCCTCAAGTCTCAGTATCCCACCCCCTCACCCCACCCGCTCTTACGTCGTAATCATTATCCATTTGAAGGTCTTTATGACACACTGTTTAAGATCTCATCTGAGCATTGGTTTCAGTCAGTTTAAACTGAGTTGGTATTATGATCCGTGTCATGACTTATACATTTATACCCTATGATCCTTATTGAGGTGTTCACTGCATCATAAAACTACCGTTACCGGATTTCCCATTCCCGAGAGGCTCAGCGACATCAGACCTTGAAGAAATCAGATCATATCACTTTTTGGAAAAGAAATTGACGAATATTTTTGTAACATTCTCAGGTTACAAGTACGGCAAACAGAAAGAATCAGCTGACAATGACAAGTCCTGCTGGGTATGTTCAGACGGGTTTAAGAACCCTTCTATGGCGGATTCCCTGTCATCGGAAGTCACCACCTTGTTCGAAGCAACAAATGAAGATCGACTTCTGCGAGAGATGAGGCAGATGGAGAATGAATTAGACGAAGCAGAAGAGACGATCAACGAATGAATATCAACTTCGGCGAAAGATGAGGCAGATACAGGAACAATTAGACGAAGCAGAAGAGAAAACGGCTGGAAGAAGAACTAGTCGAAACCCAAGAAAAACTCGACCACAACCGTCGCGAGTTTACTCCATCGGCGTTAATTGTGCTATTTGATGTGTGTTTTTTCTTGTTTCTTTCCACTTTTTTTTTTTTGCATAGTTAGGGTAATGTCATCCGGTCTGTTCTCCTGGACCAATATGTTGTAACTGTCCAAAAATTTGTTCTGTTTCAAGAATATTTGTGTATTCTTTACCTTCTTTAAAAGCCTGCAGTTTGCGGTCCGGCGTTTGGCTTACACAATGAATCCAACAAATATACACTTTATATAATATAAATATGTATTATAAATATACCTTTTTAAACCTATATGTATATATACTTGTTCTAACTATTAATGTTAGTTCAAGTTACAACATCACTGGCTGTGGAATCATGAGCCTCAAATTCATCGTCACCCCCCGCAAAGAATTGTTTGTAAAATACACTGTGTTCATTCCCGTACAAGGGACAGAGGACTGTCAGAGATTCTGTCACGGAGTATTAGTTATAATGTGAAGGAGTGAAGAAAGGGTATTTGATTGAGAAACAAATACACACAAATAGGCCTTATTCCAAAATCGAGGCCAAAATGAGAGCAAGGTAGAACAGACGCATATTCCAAATCAGTAACTGGAGAGATGGGAAGCCAAGCCAGTGTGCCACAATCTGAAGGAATAGGCTATGTTTTGTACACAGTATGTAGTAGTTTGTATTTACTATCACCGTGTTAACAGTATTTTGTTAGGCGGCATGTAAAACAGCAACAATGACAAACAAGGAGTAAAATAATTGCCGAAATCAAGCTGATAAATCAACATATTGTCTAGTGCGAAAAACAAAGAGAACCAAGCGAACACAGAATAGGAGCGTGTCCAAAATTGGCAGCCAGTTCCGTGCAAGTTCAATATGAACAAAGCCAGAACAGTAGATCAAAAGGAAGTCCAGAAATCGAAAGCCAAATACGTCAAAGGTCAAGAGAAAGAGTTACCAAGAATAAGCAAGCCAAAAGATCCTAAGCTTAGTCACACAACCTCACGGATCAAACGCTAGACATTGAATCAATATTTGAATGACCAAGTTTCTTTCTACCGAACCGACTGAACCGAGGTCGCGCAAGCGCGTGCGCCCAAAGCTCTTAATCCTCTTTGATATTGCGAGAGTGCGGTCCCAAAGCCGTGACCTCGGTCTAGCGTCTTAGATGATCCAAAAATAAGGTTAATGATACGTCCCCAGGGAAGGCTTGGGATTTGTGGGGGATTTACTTTTTTTAAATAGTCATATTTTATTCTAAAAAAAAATACAAATATATATAGCTAGAAAATATGACCACACGGTATATAATTTACTATTACTTGAAACCTCAGAGCAGGAATTTTCACAATTTTGACAAACATGCCGAACTGGGGATTTAGCTATAAATCTAGCTATTTTTACAAAACATAAAGAAACGATTGGATAGGGCTCAAAGAGACGTAGAGAGCTAGAAAATCTCAGTTAAATCGGCCTTAAAACTCGGAGCAGGAATTTTTACAATTTTGACTTGTTGGCGACCTCCCGTGAAAAAAACAAGAGCTACGAGCTCGTATGGCAGTTGTTACGAGGAGGTGGTACAAGAAACATTTTTGGAAAAGAAAAAGTGGAGGTACCGGGAGCGCAGTATCCTTGTCCTTTTTACTCTTGAGGTGTGGAAAGCTTTCTAATATAAGAGGTACCATTTCTTTAAATGGGGGGGATGATATACTTCTAATAATAGCTTTATTTCAGCCAGAGGCCATATGCACACAACAACAAAAACACAAGGCATCCTGAAGTCCACGTCTCCTAGAGTTATAGTTTCTTTTTGTAATAAGGTTGAAAAAGTGATTTAGTTTAGTAGAGAGTAGGTAGATGATATTAAGTATGAATGCGAAAAAATAGTGAGGTTTATAAAGTTATGAATGTGAAAAAATAGTGTAGTTGTTTCTTGTATAGTTTTTGCGAATTGATTTGTTTTCTGTGTATGGCTTAATAGCTTTTAAATACAGATATATATAACGTCACAGAGTACCCAAAAATGCGGTTTGGAACTAGGAATAGGATATCTAGTTTCGCTCAAGTCTGAGCATTTCTGACATCGCCTCGGGTCATCTACGGCAAATGACATTTCTATCATCCAAGTTTCAACCCAATAGATCCACTCGTTTGGTTCTTAGACGTGCCACACGATTTCCGGTACCTCCTCCAACTTCAAGCACGCGGCCGAATCTGGTTCGGACTACTAAATGGATCATCTGAAACATTTTCTCCTACCACCTATCAAGTTTCAGCCGATCCGAGCATCATTTGTTGTTTTTTCTTGGTGACGTCCCCCCCCCCCATCGTTGTCAGAATCCGGTTCGAACCCTAAAATATGTCATCTAGGGCATATAAGCTCTCTATTTTCCAAGTTTTATTGGAATCGTTCCACTTGTTTGACCCCTATGCGAGCAACAGCATTTCCGGGACCCATCCCAACACTTTTTACCGTCTGACCCTTGCGCAAAGCTATCCCCCATAGCTCAGGACCTCAACGTTTCTGCCCTAGACCATTTTTGCACTTTCCATCTGGGAAGACGATTTTTGGACCGGATTACTCCCTTTTTCGCGTTTTGTTTGTTTGTTCCTGTGCATTATTTTACTATGTTATCGAAAGCTCACCTTAATTTTTCCTTTCTTTGTTTATACTGCGCTATTTCCTTCTCCTTGTATAGTGCGTTAATAAAATTTCATGATCATCGTTAGAACATACGGAACTATCCTAACTGGCGATCACCAGAATTCCGGGAAACCCCGCTAACTCCCCCACAGAGCTCTGATTCGATCTGGCTCCGTCAATTAAGGCCTAATTCGTGTTCTCCCCACCAGGTTCCATCTCAATCCCTCGACTCTAAGCGTCTCAAAAAAAAACTGGTGCCCCCTCCCCCACAAGGGCCACAAGTATTGAATCCGACCCGGACTTGACATAGAACATTTGAGACGATAGCTCTTTCAACTTGCCAAGTTTCGTTCAAATCCAATCACCCATTCAAAAGCTGTCCATGCCACTAGATTCCGGATTCCCCATCCTTTCACTCCTCCCACGATGGTTGGATCGAGGAAACGACTATTCCCAAGTAAATCTGTTCGGGTCCCTGACACGCCTACCTAGTTTCATCGTCATAGCACATCAGGAAGTACCGAACTGCGATCACTACAAATCCGGACCCGCCCCCAACTCCCCCACAGTGCCCGAATCCGGTCCTATTATGTCAATGACGTATCTAGGACCTTGAATCGGACTTAAAAATTCGGATCAGGGATTTTTGGGATCCCAAAACGAGAGTGGAGGGATACCTATGATATCGCAAAAGTTGTCCGTCTGTCTGTGACCACGATAACTCTCGAAGAGAATGAGATATTTTGATACAACTTGGTGGGAGGATCCTTTGGGTGAAGGGAAAGGTCGAGTTCGTAGATGTGCTCTGTAGCCCTACATTTAGGGGTGGGTGAGGGGGTTCAAATCAAGGGACAATAAAAAAAATTTGAAACAGCTAATGAGAAAGTCGAGTAAGAGGTAAGAAGACATGCTGAACACGAATATGACAACCATTTTCTCGCCGGACAAGTAGTTCGCCCAGAATCCAGCCAAAACCGGAAAGTTTGTTAAAAGTAAAAGTTTTATTTGAAGTTGATTAGATGTTCGATTTAGGGGTAATAAGGCATGCTGAACACTTAGTAGTTAAAGATATGAGCTTACAGCTCTTGTTCATATAGGTACCGTACTTGATAGTCCTTGAACGACTAAAACATATCGGTTTTGTAATACTCTTGATGACTAACTCTCCTTGCCGATGTAAAATCGCCGTGTACCTAGCGCAAGAACCGGAAGGGGCACCACAGCTGTCCCCAAACGATCACCGTGATTGGTTGACACAGGGTATGAGTTTTTGAGTTTGAGTCGTTAGAGAGACGTTCTCTCGTTTTTCTGAGAATCACTGGCGTGTTTTGGACTTCGTCACGTCGGACGGTCCGAGCACAGCACAACGACGAGTGACTAATGCACAAAGAAAACTCACGCTGTGACCTCAAAGTGATTCCTGAGAGGGGTCGAGAGAATCTAACTCACTGCCCTACTAGAAAGATAAATAATGTGGAACGCGGTATTTACTAATAAAAGGGATAGAAAAAATGTACGCAGCACAGACAGCTTAACCCTCTATCCTTTAATAAAACGACAATCCTATTGGTCAGGCGAGACCGACTTTGTTTTCCAAATTAATTTTACGATCCAAATTACAGCAAGCTAGTACGGCCCCCCTTGCCTCATTATCATCATACATCACACTGAACAGACGATCAGGGTCGGGTGCTCGCAAACTGGAATTCCTGTACGGATTTTCGGCGCCATCATAAATTCCATAAAGAAAAGTTGAGATTTGTCCAACTTAATGATGAAGGCGCAGACAACCCAGCCTGGAAATCCTGTTCGTGTGCTCGCATTATAAGATAGTAAAGCAGAATTTAATGTATACAGAAGAGAAGCTTTCACTTTAAAACTGAAGGTTTGTGCAAAATGCTTATTGTAAGCAAGAACAAATAAGCACCGGAACCTCCGTCATAATACGACCATGCGGAGTCTAATAGATTCACTATACCCTGCCCGATGCAAACGAGCGAAGGGTAGGAGCTACGCTGAACATCATAACCTGTTACCTCTACAAACAGCTATATCGCAGTAAAGCCCGGAGAAGAAATTTCGAAAGTAAAATCTACCATTGTGACGGTCGGGCTAGCACGCCTGCTGCACCTTTCACTCTGGTACTTGCAGCGGCGAAGAGGGAAGTAGGTGGGCATCAACTCAAAGCTCGGCCCAGTTTTGTCGGGGTATACATAGTGGATAGGGACCAACGACGGAGGTTCTATTGGCTTATTTGTTCCTGCTCCTACTTAACACACATCCTAGCAGATTTGTACTTACACGATGATGATGGTGATGATTGCTTGGGGAATAATATGAACTAAACCGTATGGTGGCTGTTAACTGGAATATGGAGAGCTTGCTCTGGAGGGACGGGCTTACCAAGTTTTGAGCGTGCGAAGGAAAAACTAATTTTCTTAAACACACCAAATTTCACGTGTACAGTGATTTTTTCGATTTTTTTTTGTTTCAGTTTAAACTGAGCCGAACTGATTAGTTCATAGCGATCTTGGCACAGAATTCTTTTTGCATCGTCGTAAAACCCATCGAACAATTACGCCCAAACTCCTAAATACGACCCTCAACAACAACAATACAACTATGAAAGGCAATATTAAAATATACACCATTATACCCGTAAATCGAGAGGGTGACCATAACACTGTATAACTAATTGTACCACTGTCATCAATCACTAATGCACCATACCCCATCTTTGGTTTCCCCATTCTATACGAACACGTCGGTACTAGTAGCTCTATGCCATCACGTACACTGAAAGTCCGTATTGTGGAATCATCCAGTGGTTCTATATGGATCGGTCTACTCTGTGTTTGCACAGCCATAGAGCTATGTTCGTGGGCGGATAGAGTAAGCGCTGGTTTAACTTCGTGATTCACTACACCGGCATACGCAGGGTCGTAGAGGTTTACTGGAATATGGCTAAGAACGACGCAGAAGGAATCTGAAGCGTTTTTGCACGTTTGATGGACAGCAGCCGAGGCGATCCGGTTAAGAGGTAGAAACTCGATAAATTCTGATGATATCGGTCCAGATTTTCCGAAGTACTTTTCAAAGCGTTCAAGTCTTGGCGGTAGGAATAGCTCCTCCCTTTCACCGCTTATGTCGTTGTCTCCTGACAAAAGACAGATGGCTTTTTACGCTGACTGCATAATAATAATTTATTTCTTACCCACTTACAAAGGGAAAAAGTGGAGTACAGGAGAAAAAACAAAGAACTACAAATAACACAAGATACATGAAAAAGAAATAACAATTTAGCAAAAGAGGCGGATAAGACGATTGTTAGGACCAAGACGGATTGGCGCTTCTTCAGTTAATTTTGAACTTAGTTTTTCCACTGAGAGAACAATATCCGTTGCCTGATACTGACTAATTAACCTTCGGTTCCGAAATGATCGTGGTAAATAAAGTAAGAACTTACAATACCGATAGTAATCCGTCTTGACCCTCTTTACGTCACCTTGAAGTTGTCAATCCACTATGATACTGTGTTGCTTACCTTGTTTCTTCATGTTTTTTGTATGGTCTCGAGACTGCATTAAAAGAATTGATTGATTGACTGATTTATGCCGCCGTATTGCAACTCTCCCAAGTCTCCCAATTACCTTAAAGCACGCCTCGCATTGTTCCAATATTCAAAATATCTTAATACTGTAAAGCTAGGCTCGGCTTTTAACAAATTAACAAACGGATTTTGTCTTTCCTTGTCTCGTCATTTTGGCGGGATGAAAGCGTTTCATTCATTCAAATTATCCACGGCGTTGGCTGTTTTAAGCCTTTTTCCACGCCCATTGTTTTCTAGTAAATTCTCGGCAAAACTCAGACAGGAAGCTCATATAGCACTTGCGAAAGTAGGAATTTGCCAATTCGTGGGTTTGTTGTGATCGTTGGTAAGCAAAACCCTTGAGATAAGAATGATCATGGACCCTTGGAAATCACGAGAATGTATCGTTTGGTAGAAATATTTTATTTGTGCACTTGGCTGTGATGATGCGCACTTTAAAGGCACTAGAAATTCATCTGTAATCAAAACCCTTCAGTAAACAATGATCATGGGCCCATTAGAATCATGAATATATATGGTTTGGTGAAAAGTATTTTTTTGAATTTTCGGTTAAGATGCGCACTTTAAGGGTGCCAAAAATTCATTTTTAAGCAAAACCCTTGAGAAAAAAGTAATCATGGGCTCGTGGGGATCACGAAAATGACTATTTTACTTAAAAAAAACTGTTTGTACAGTCGGAAGTGACAATTTTTAAGCCGATCTTGCCAAGTCTCTAATGTTCAAGCCAATATTATCGTCCTAGCGCATCAGGAAGTAACCCAAATCGCGACCACCGGAATTCCGGACCCCCCCCCCAACTCCCCCTAGAGTGTCCTAATCCCGTCCGGTTCTGTCCCTGATGTATCTAGAGCTTCTGCTTGTTCTTCCCACCAAGTGTCATCCCAATCGTTCCACTCTAAGTGTGTCACTAAACTTCCGGTCACGCCCCCGACCCCCTCCCACCCCCCACATTGATCGGATCGGGGAAGTTACTATTTCCAAGTTAGTTTGGTCGGGTCCCTCATACGCCTACCAAGTTTCATCGTCCTAGCTCATATGGAAGTACCCTAACTCGCGATCACCGGACTGACCGACGGAAAAGTGATCCGTATATGGCACTTGGCCGGAAGGCAAGTGCCATAAAAACCAGTTTTAAGCACCAATATCATGAGACGCGAACACTCGTCGGGGCATAATGTGCATGGAAACTACTGAATCGCGGCAAGTTCAAAGATTAGTGAGGTGCCGTTAGCGGGTTCAGACTGTAACATTTTAAATGTGGGTCTCCGGGTTTAAGAACTAATGAACGCTGTTACGGAAGTAGGTTGCATTGGCATTATTGGTAAGACAGGTCCTTTAATCTGACCCCCCTCCCCCCACCAAGTCACTAAGTCTACTAACCTGGGACAAAAACAGTCTTAACTCCTTCATCCCACAAGAAAAGCTTCTCAAATCTTTGGTAGTACTGCTGAAACTGATCATCTGAGGCTATGCTCCCTTCGTCCATCAAGTCCCCGAGAAAGACTACCACATCCGGTTGGAAGTAACTCTTTGCCACCCTGAAGGTGGCTTCCAGATATTTGTCCGAATCCCACCGTGTGACGAAGTTTTCATGAACGCTGTTAACACCTAAAATAAAAATTTCATGGAATCTAGTCAACATCTAGATCGCACATTTAAAATAAAACAATAGTTGCGTTTTCGAACTATTCAGATGAAGCGAATTCTCCTTTTCTTGCGTTTTGTCAGAATCGATAACGGGGAAAGCCTCGCAATTCTGCAGAATCGAGAAGTTGCTCCGATAGTGAATTCTCGATTCTCCTCTCTCAGTTCTCCTCCCTGATTACAGGTATACCGGTTTGCAAACGAGCTGCCAAATTAGTGTTTGTGTCTAGCGTTGTATCGTAATTCACGCAAATAACACATAACACAGTTTTGTTAAATAAGTTATAACCGTGTGCTCTGGTGTTGCTACCGCGTTTTTGTGGTGTATCATCGGCGCTCGTCTCGAGAACATGCCTCGCTTTCGAAGAAATTCGCCGGAAGGCTAGAGAGGCACTTCCGTGCCGTCTTTTGGATTCTAAGATTGAGGTTGTGAAATTTGATACTAAGCCTATTTTTGATTGCCTGCCTGTATGGCAGTCTCTTCTTGCTGCAACGTAGCAGCAGGAATAGTCTGCATGATTGTCGTTGTTGTTTTCTTTTCTTTGTGTTTTTTGTTCTTGTCTATGGCAATTTGCTGAAGAAAAAGTATTCATTCATGTAAATAGACCTTTAATCTTTACTATGTAAAAATTTTCAATATCGTTTAACTTAACAAGAATTAAAATGTTGGGTGAAATAGCGTACAAAAAATTCAGACAACGGTCAGTCAAGCCTGCGGGTTGTCTTACTAGTCTCTGGAAAGCAGCGTCCCTCTGTTTTTGTCCGTATTGGGCCTGCTATTTGCTGGGTCTCAAAATCAGGTCAAATGGCACGATGCGCATAATATGATGATAAGCATTTGCTCCGAGGAGCTATTGTCAGCTTAGGCCTATTCCGTCTTTCAGCAAGGGTTGGCAGGTCCAGGCCATCCTCGTACGAAGCATACTCTTTCGTCGTACCGAGAATAATCTTTACAGCCCTTTTCTGGATGGCATTGAGTCGATCAGTCTGTGCGTTTGTGAGTCCGGGTTTTCTCCGATTTTATGGTTGAGGCAGTCACGTAAAGTGTTTTCAATAAGGTCTTTCACCAAACATTAACCTTTTAAACGATTTATGCATTTTTCTGGCCATACATCAGCCTTGGCTCTCTGGTTTGGTCATTCAGTCAAAAGTGGCATGGTGTTGGTTATTATGTTACTGGTATTTATGAGGGTGCTCTTGCAAGTAAACTTCTCTCCAAAATAAATAATGACTGCATTATTTGCTGTGACAATAGGTACTAGGAAATTGGCAATTATTGGTAGTTCATTAATCAATGAGAATCCCTCTTGCGAGAGTTTGAACTAATTTCTCTTCAGTTCTGGGTATGAATAGAATCTAGCTCTAACCAAGAACAAATAAGCCAATAGAACCTCCATCTTTGGTCCTATGCAGCGGCTATGGATACCCCGACAAAACTGAGCTAAGCTAGACGTATTTTCTGAGCTTTGAGTTGATCCCCGTCTACTTTCTTCTTCGAAATTGCGCATTTCAGAAGAAAAAGTGCAGGAGGCACGCTGACCCGCTCTACAGCGTGTCCAGACAACCAATCGGCTTTTACGTTGGAAATTCCTTCTCCGAGGCTTTACTGCGATATAGCTGTTTGTAGAGGTAACGAAATGTGATGCTCCGCGTAGATCCCACCCTCCGCTCTTTTGCATCGGACAGGATATAGGAATCTATTCGACTTCGCATGGTCGTATTACAGATATAGGGAGACGGGGGTTCTGGTGCTTATTTGTTCTTGCTCTAGCATGAGCTGCACCCTTAACACGGGGGCATTTTCAAGCCCTAAGAGAACTTACCTACAATCTGAGGATCTGCAACCAACATTATTTTCATTCCTGTTTTTGATACGATGCTGCCCCACTTCAAACTTGCAAAATGATAGACAAGAAATTCATTGTAGAAAACAACAAGAGTCAGAATTCGCAGCACAGACAGAAGAATGTCAGTCCTTTTAGACATTTCAGGAGATGAACATCATTGTGATCTTCATACCTTAAGGGCTATAATGGATTTTCTGCTGTTACTGATGGCAAATCTGGAAAAAGAATTAACAATGAAAAAAAGGTGTGCAATAACTTAGACATCTCTGAAAACCGCGAGTAGCTTCAATCAATCCTCAATATCACTTGGCAGCAAGCAAAGCTGAACCATGAGGTCCACCATCTTATTTGGCAACCATTAACAACAGGTATTATCAGGACGAAAAGTATACAACATTTAGGCCATGTCTTCTGCATGAACAAATTCAGGCTGCCAAACCCCATCCTCAATCGGCAGACACAACGAAAATGTCAATGGATGACAGGGAAACAAGATCAGTCACACCTGCTAGAGAGACTTTGCAAGCATCAATGCAAGTGTGCAATCTGAGTTGGAAGACGTCACATCAGCAGCCCACAAGAGAGAAGACTATCCCTAATTGTGCATGGCCTGGGCATCTCTGGAGTTACATGAGGATTTCAGGTCTAAAGTAAGGGCCTGGAAAAGTTGGCAAAGCTTTGTTTTAGAGGATAGGTATGTATAGAAAATGCACCTGTTAGCCTAGCTGTCTCCTGTTGTCATTCGCTAAGGTAACAACTGGTTGGTATAGGGACAAACTGGGTCCTGCTTGAAAGTCAAGGTATTTACAAGCGAAAAACTTCCACGGAAGCTCTAAGCCTGCCTTATCATGGCCTTGACCACTCTGTTTTGGCTTCAAAGTACCTTAAATCCACTCCATTTTGTAGTAGCATTAACAATTTTACAAAGACATAAACTTTGTAGGCAACATCAGTGTTTGATGGTTATCAAATGCTACTAAAATGCATAGCTTCCTGACATAAATAACTCTCCCCACCACTTGACCCATTGTATATTTTTTATTGTATTGTTCTATGTTAATCGCTGATCTGACAGTTACCCTTGATATTCTGAATGCTTTTTTTTTACTTTTTAAAGCTTTTAGGCTAAACCAAATTTAGGCTACTTAATACAAAGGATTGGATAGGGATATGCAGGGACTGGAATTCCAATAGGAACTGGAATATGCAATTTCTTGGGAAGTTTAACATTTTTGTTAATAAATAAATAAATCTGAAAAAAAACATGAAAGAGATAAACATAAAAAACACATCTTGGTCTTGCCAAGCCAAGTTGGTTTACAATTACTTTAAACTAACTTGACTTCAAAGATCAACGACGTGCAGCTCAGCCTAGGGACCACCAAAGTAAACAAATTCTGAGATCACAGATATAACAATTGGAGCATAGAGAAGAAATTCTGGAAGCTCCATTAAACAACACAAACAAACAACAGATATAACAATAGTACTGTTTGGGATACACATTCACATAGAGAAGAGAACATCTGCCTTGAATTCTTCTTTCGACTACCCATATCGTGAACTATTCATAGTAGCCTACATTAGAGGTCGGTTTATTTGAATGTTGCATAAAAACAGTGAATGATTGCCCCCAAAAAAGCCCAGAAACATATACACTTTTGCTGCAAAATTCTTTATTCATTTTTTGTTATTTGCCACATTTTGTTTGAAACTTTGCTGTAAGTTTGCTGTTAACTGCTACCTGACTTCTACCTGGTATACCTTTCATTTTGCTAAGCAGTACATAGTCATAACTTCACCAAACAGATTACTTTCAAACCTACAGATTCTCCAAATAGAAGAAGAAACACATTTAAAAATTCATAAGGAAATCTGACGAGTCTGTATTGCCCAGTCAACGTCTGTGACAGAACAATGACTTGAAACAGTTTGCTACCAGCTGACAAGAGCTTGCTATCGCTATTAGCTGACAAACAGTTAGAATAAGCATACCTCTACAGTAGGCCTATCTGGATGCTGTCTCTGGACAGTAGGTGAAGACTGGGTGAAGAAACCTTACTCTTACTCATCAAAAGTGATCTCTAGCTCACAAATCTAAGAAATTCTGAAAGAAGATGCTCCAACGTCTGGACAGTACCATTACACATAAGGTGTGTGTGGACAAGTTAGACTGGTCCAGATAACTAAATTAATAAATTGTTTACTATTGGGGGCTTACCAGTTACCATGCTACTGTACTGTTTCAAATTCCTTGCCTTCATCAGAACCACAGAGGTTAAACGACGGAGAAAGATCGATGTGTAACCACACGATTCCGTCCGACCAGGTCCGACTGAGAAGCAAAAATACAAAAGCTGGTACTGAACAAAACTTATACCGTATTTATCGAAAAGAGCTGGCTTAAAGTGCTACACATCACTGAAGTCAAATAAATTCTTTTGTCCCTACAATTTCTGTAAGACGTCTATTTTCTACTGGGAGAAAAGCTCGAGGTTTCTTCCTCTAAGACATTCACAGTGATACATGGTCTCAAATACTCTTGTGGTTACATCCTTTCCCGCTAGGTAGCAGAAGTATTGCAAAACGCTGGAAAGTACAGTAATCAAATTCGGGAATACAGAAGGAACGAAGAGAAGGAGGCTGATGTATATTTTTGATGTAAATATAGTTAAAACTGAAGAAAAACGGTAGAATATTTTTCAGTCTTGTTTCATCCAGCTACTAACTAAACAGAACCAGACTCAGGCCAAAGAATAAGTTTAGCATTCTGAGAGTCCTCTATCGGCACTTTTCTAAGCGTTAAGATTTTCAGTCAGATAGAAAAATAGACATAACTGGTATCAAAATCTGATATTTTGACTGATTCTGCTTTGGAAGCTTGTTGACTAACAAGTTCATACCAGTTGAGAATGGAAGAAGTGGTGCATGATAATTGGGGATTGCCCCTGAATCAGCTTTACAAGCTTGCCCTGAAGTTTTACAAAGGTAAACTATTTGGATAAATTGAGTTAGCCGAGGCCTAGTCAGCCTAGTGGCTAGACCTCGTTAGTCTTATTAACCTCATCTGTCCTTCTCTTAACCTCATCTGTCCTTATTTGCCTATTGAAGGAATATAAATGTTTATACCTCAAGAAAGAGAAACTGACTTTTAAACGTTTTGTTTTTTTTGCACAGTGTTCAGAATCAGACAGTTTCAGTGCGTTGCAGTCTAGTACACTAGCCCCTTTTCAGGCACGGTGCTCAAACGTCTAGCACCATGCCTGGGTGCTAGACGTTCAAGCACTGTACCTTGGATTTCATGTATGGTGCATGGATTTCAGTATACAGTGCATACATGAAAAACACAGTTTCTGTCATCACAACTGAGCACCAGCTCGGCCAGGGCCGAAATTACTACCATGAATTAGAGAAATCAAAGACAATCCTTTATATATTTTTCACAACAAAAACAAAAGGGCTCGACTGATGATGGAGATGAAAAACGTAACAACACCCTATCTATTTTCCATGTAGAGTGCCCCAAGAGCCAATATTCTGGTTGGCTGCTAGGTAGAAAAAGCTGAGGCACAGGACACTTTGCATGCAAAACCCTTGACTATGTAGAAAAGAAAATGAGGTTTTTCAGGTCTGTCATCAGCCGAGCCCTTTTGTTTTTGTTGTGAAAAATATGTAAAGGATTGTCTTTGATTTCTCTAATTCATGGTAGTAATTTCAGCCCTGGCCGAGCCGGTGCTCAGTTGTGATGACAGAAACTGTGTTTTTCATGTGTGCACTGTATACTGAAATCCATGCACCATAAATGAAATGCAAGGTACAGTGCTTGAACGTCTAGCACCCAGGCATGGTGCTAGACGTTTGAGCACCGTGCCTGAAAAGAGGCTAGTGTACTAGACTGGTGCGTTGTTACGAAGTTTCCGATTTACATGATTTCACATGAGATTTTTTTAATATTTTTGTTCGCAATCTAAAAGGCAATTGTGGCGGTCTGGAAAGCTCTGTGAGTTTATGCAGCGGCTGTCCTTGCAACCTCGGCTAAATGCCGCTTCGCTTTCCTTGTTCTCGAGCTCTGCTAGTTTCTGTGAGCACTTGGAAAGTGAGTCTGCTTCACGAGTGGAAAGTGAATTCGGCGAGACGGTGCAACGAATTTTTGCTTGATCTTGAGCTCGGCGAATTCTTGCTTTGCTTTTGGGAAAGTGAATCCAAGAGATTGCCAGAATCCCCCTTGATTGTCTCATAGTAAACACATTATTCAGATGCATTTTAAAGAGATGTATTTCAATCTTGGGTTTTAATGCTGTTTTCATGAAACTTGTCTGATAGCTTATAGTTAGGGATTGTTTTTTATTTCATCATGTGATAGGGATCAGTTGCTGTGCTGATCAAAGATGCTTGTGAAAATTTTTGTCTGCTACACCTATCGCATTACATTTGGTCAAAGGTTATTTCAGAGTGCAAAACCTAAACTGAGTGTGATAAATTTTTGAAAATGTGTTCTGTCAGTGCTGATTTCGAGGAGTAGTTTGGGCTTTAAAGGGCTGAAATATAACATATCCATTTTGCACTGTCAGATATGATTCACAGTCAGCTTGAGCTGAAAGAATTATCAGTGGAAGGGTTAAATAGAAGTGGAAGGGTGCATGATCTGTGTTTTAGCATACCTTTTGCTTAAGGATTTAGCTACATTAAAAGCTAGAAGTTTCATGGGAGGAAGTTGAAGTTTGCTGGAAAAAAGCAAATTACACTCTTAATGTTATTACTAGAGCCCTGAGCAAAACATGCAAGATCCCTTCGATGAGTCAAAATTTTTCAGTGTATTCAAGTATCAGATGTAAAAGTAAGCTGCCTTTTCAGTTGCTAACAGCTACTAGTAGTCAGAGCTACCAGCTATAGTAGCTTAAAAATTTGCAGGTCATTATTTTTTTATTTGCAGATAAAGAAGGAAAAGCCATACAACTGAGTTACCAAGAGAAGTGTCAGCTGACAGCATATGTGCAACAGGCAAGTCATGGGAAATATGTTCCAGAGAAGCATGGTGTTGCTGGTGTGTTGGATGTTGTGGGACGAAATAGACAGTAAGTAGGCATAACCATGGCATGCAAGTCAATTTGCACTAGGTTTCTAAGTCTGTATTTTTTCAAAAATTACTTTAAAAAGGTCTCAAGGTGTGTAATGTAGGGCTACAGAGCCCATCTACATCTCCCTTGACCTAAACGATCCTCCCACCAAGTTTCGTCAAAATATCTCATTCCTTTCGAGAGTTATAGTGCTTACAGACAGACAACTTTTGCGATGTCATAGGTATCCCTCCACTTACGTTTTGGGATCCCAAAAGCTGATAGCCGAAAGGATATTCCGAAATTATGACGACAAACAAAAAAGTCAGCAGATACTTTTTGGCGGTTTTTCGGCCCCTCCTGGCAGTGCTTGTTATGCGTAACATTTCATGCGTAGCCTAACATTTGTCATGACAACAGACTACACCCCAAGTGTTGTCTGTTGATTCCGCGCATCCTTGTATTGTCTGTTAAAAGTTCTGACACAGAGCCTCATGTTAGTTTTTTTTCAGAGCTGCATGGCTGGGTCTTGGCGAATTGAGTTCAGAACTCGCCATGGCTTCCTTTGTGGACTTGTTGAGCGCCAGATGTGCCATCTTTCGCCCATATATTGAAGCTTACATCGCCGATCAGAAAGAACAAGAACGGATCAGGTATTTCTTTATCTTACTTTAACGGACGAAGCCATAATCTTGAAGGACACGTTGCACTTATCATATATTCATATAATATACAAAAACGGATTCGTCAGCTGTGTTTCTTATGAAGCGATATTTCGGCCCTTCTTGGCAAGGGTCCTCTTCAGGCTGATATATATGCACTATTATAAATATAATATTTATGCACTTATCATAGTAATTCATTTACTTCAGTGTTCCCGTCACTAACGATTTGGCATCCCAAAGAGTACTAAAAGTCGCCTACTTTTCTTTCACTTACTACGATCTTTTAAAATTGCCGGTTACAAATAAACTACTTACTTACTTACTAGTCCTTAAATGTCAAGTGGAAAAATGGACTATTAACGCCTTCAAAAATTCCCTGGACAACCTGTACGCTGACAAAATTAAAGTTTAACCGAAAAGGACTGGGATAGGAGAATCTAGTTACTCATCACTTCTTCACTTAAATTGTCTTGAAGACCCGCTGAAAATGCCTTACTTGGTTATTCCGCTATTCAGGAATAATCGATTTTCAAATAGTGGAACTTCCGTGTGATTTGTGATTGTGGTACCTCTAATTTGTTGAATGCCTTACAAGAAAGATTTATGAGATTTGTGACTATGACCAATCTTCCCCAATATCGCCCCTGCCCACTGAAAAGCCTTGTTTGTGTTTAGATAAAAATTTCCCGCGTCATAGTAGAATTTTCGCTGTGGGGACTGCCGCAGATATTCTGAACGTCATAACTAGAGCAGATAGTGGAAAACAAAAAAATCCCTTTGCAGAATCCAAATAATTCAGTGTATTCAACTAAATGACACAAAAATAAGTTGGCTTTTCAGTTAAACTTTAAAGATGAAAAGTGTTTTCGACGTTCACTGAAGAGGCCAACGGCCTATTTCTTGCCATTATGTTATTGTTAGTTATAGCAATGATAAACACAAAGCAAGGATAAACACAGAGATGGGTGAATCCGATTCCGGATTCGGATTGATGGGCGAATCTGATTCCGAATTTGGATTCAAATCCAGGATTCGTCCTTTTGGCCGGATTCGAATCCGGATTCGAATCTTCTGCTTGTCAGGCTGGGTTCGGATTCGAACTTGGATTCCAAACCCCAATCTTACGAATCCGCTCAAATTTCTAGTCTTCATCCTTCCAGTTTCCGTTCTCCCAATTTATACACAGTGTGCTTACAATCCAACTTTTTCGTCTCCACCACCAACCATCCTCACAAATCTTTCACGCTATTTGATTACCTTAGATATCAGCGTTTTTTTTGTCACCACTGATTTTTAAACTATAACCTATGTACATGATTTGATTTTTGTTAAGGTCGGATTCGAATCCGGATTCGAATCCTCAGCATGAAATTGTGGATTCGGAATCGGATTCGTACTAGCTAGCACTGGATTCGGATTCGAATCCTTTCATGATCGGATTCGCCCATCTCTGGATAAACATGCAAACAAGTATGAACCAACGTGGGAGTATGAATACATTCTCGAAGAGAGTGTTTTTTGTAAGTAGCTATTTGACAGACGAAAAGGCTCCTCGGTCGGGATTTGAACCCGCAACCTAAGGATACATTTGTCAACGATCTAACCACTAGGCCGACGAGGTTCTTCCCCTGAAAATCGAATCCCTAGTTTCCCCATACGGCTCTGCCATTAGGACCCTGGACCCTCTATCTTTGTGAGTTGTGGTACTTGACTTCCAAATCCAGTGTTCGTCTACTTCCCGGTGAAAATTATTTGACTGTGTAGTTTGTAGTTGTACGAAAAATTTGCATGTATTGATATGTAGTAGTATGGAATACTTTGATTTAACATGCCTCCGACTGGGTTAATCTTAAGTAGTTGTAGGGAGTACCCGATAGCATCCAATCTTGCTGCAGTAGCATCCAGTTTGCTAGTAGTATCATGCAGTGTCAACAGTTACTACTGCATGCTAATTTTTCGTACAATTCCATACGACTAATTCTCGAAAATTTTCATAGGGTTGGTCACCATTGTTCACCAATCAATTGTTCTTTCAGGTTTCTTTGTCACGTTTAAAGTCCGTTGTATAAATTCCATCTTAAAGTAAAGTAAAAAATAAAGGGAATGTTCTCTGTTAAGCAAGGCAATGGGTTTAATGATTTGATTATATGACGTCATTCTGACAAGGAACCACTTTCATTTTCCGTGAGCAGTATTTGCTCACGGTTCTCTCGCTTTCAATGATTTGAAATAAGGCTTTTGTTCCAAGATCAAAGTTTGTTGCGTCCCCGGTTGTCAGTGACAACACTGCGCGCCACTCCCAGGGTTTAATAGGGAAAGGGAAAGCCTTGAAAGGATTTAGTCTCCTTTCGGTTCCGTGAGAAGGAGGGATCGCCCGACAAAGGTAGAAAAAGGGATAGAATATTGAGCCAGTGGGGGGCGTAAAAAGAGCTAGGATGAGACAATCTAGTAACCCATCATGTATACTCTTGATGACTAACTCTCCTTGCTGATGCAAAGTCGCCGCGAACCTAGCGGAAGAGCCGGAAGCGGCACCACTGCTGTCACCAGCGATCGCCGTGATTGGTTGACACAGATTTGAGTTGTTGAGTTTGAGCCGTTAGGGAGACGTTTCCTCGTTCTTCCTGAGGATAATATTTGCGTGTTTTGGAATTTGTCATATAGAGTATTCACTTAAATAGGCTTGAGAATCTCAACAAAAATGCGATACTGTCGTTGGTCCGCTAAGCATGAATAGTCGATATCCATATTATGAATTTTTCTCTTTCCGATTTGTGGTACCTCTATGTGCATATACGTCGCCCCTAGCAACAACAACGGAAAATAATTCCCGGAAAATGTATATAGATAAGAAGAATGCTAAAAATGTTAAGATTGTCATTCTGATATTTGAACGTGTAATATCATCTAACATTGACACGTCTGAATGTGATTCCTTACCCATGCGAAACTCGACCTCTATCAGAGGAGAGGCCAGACAATCCTCGTTTGGTCTCCCGTCTGAATTTAGCGGTTCAGATGGAGCCAGTCTGAGGAGGCCGCCCATATTCTCAACATCCCTACTAGGCCTATTCTGGAAAATTTGAATATCCCTCAGGAGAGTCAAAATAATTCAATGTATTTTTTCTCAAGTCATTTGTTCCATATTTTGTAAAATATTTTAACGAATCGGAATTCTGAATTTAAATTGTCATGCTAAACTTTGTAAATGTTTGTTATCGGATTGTATTTTAAAATTGTAACATAATGTGATTATTTGTAACTATGTTAACGATCCACCAATATTTTTGTTAAAAGACAACATGGAATTAAAGGAATTAATTTAAAAAAAAATAATTTAAATAATATACAAACACAAGCTGGTTTTTCTGTTAAATTTTAAAGCGCACTTCTCACTATTTACTCTCAAATGTTCCATCTTTCAAAACTATTTGAATACTGTAAAATTAGGCTCTGCGCATTTAACGAAGTATCCACGGCTTTGGCTGTTTTAAGCCTTTTCCCAGGTCCACTGACTTCTAGCAAGAACTCTGCAAAATTCAAATAACCGGTTTTACGCTAACACTCGTCGGGATCACAGTGCATATGAAAAATAGTGATTCGAAGCAAATGCAATTAAAGACTAGGTGAGGTGTCGTTGTCGGGTTTGGAATGTAACGTGTGGAATTTGGGTCTCCGGGCTTCAGAATCAGTGAATGCAATTGTGGAAGTAGGTTGCATCGTCATTAGGTACGACGTGTCCTTTAAGTATCTCAAAATTTACATTTGCCTTCTTCACTGAATTCGTCAGTGCCCAGTGAGTGACAAAGCACAAAAATAAACTCCTGATTATAACGTAATGTAATTTAGGCGTAACAATTTAGGCATAACTGTGCGTAATAATTCTAGTCAGCACAAGAATGTATCAAAAATGTTACGCAAACGCCGAAACACAAAGCGAATCGCCGCCGCCGATGTATCAGCGTCGGCGATCGGCGCGCCGCCGTTTCGTGGACGAGTTTTAGCTGTTTCAGTTTCAGCGCAGCGCCGCCGATATTCGGCGCGGCGACGGGGTCTAGTTCCAACGTGTAGGCTACTAAAAGCCAGAATAGGCGATTTGAAAGACGCCTAACGTCAATGGGCCTAATCTGGATGCAAGTTCGCGCGAAATAGCATAATAATCCGTTTTTGGACATAGGATAGTTTCAATCGGAGTGCATCTGGAGATAGATTAGTTTCAATCGGAGCGTATTTGGAGATGGGATAGTATCATTCTAATGGAGCGGTAGGCAGTGGCTATCAGTCAATTTTCGACTTGTAAGCGCCTGTCAATTTTTACGCATTTTAGATAAGCATGGTTCTTGTTGGCCGTCGATTCAACTAAATAAATAAATACATTTTTGTATTTTCCCATTTGCCGTGTTTCTTTATTCGGGCTCAGCAAAGAACGGCTTTTTCTTCGGCCATAGACAAAGGCGTCGTGCAATCTGCCTGGAGCGATGTCTGTGATACTCTATATGACTAAGTCCAAAGCACGCCAGTGATCCTCAGGAAGAAGGAGTAAATGTCTCCGTAACGACTCAAATCCTATGTCAAACAGTCACGGTGATCTTTGGGAGCAGCTGTGACACCACTTCTGCCTTTCTTCCGCTAGGTACCCGGAGAGGCCGGAGATTTTGAATCGGGAAGGAATGATAATCATCAAGAGTATTGGACCTGCAGTAAACTGCATCTAAATTTTGATTATTTTTGCTTAGACTGGAAGAGGAAGAGCGAATACGACAAGAGGAAATCATGAGAGAGATGGAAGAAAAATTGAGGAATGAACAAGAAAAAGAGAGACAACGGCAGGAAGAGAAAAGGTAAGCTAACCAGTAAGCCAGTAAACCACTAACCAAGTGAGCCAGCATTAAAGTTAGTCATATATTATGGTATTCCGGATATTTCGAAGAAATGACTAATGCTACACAGGAATCTGTCGGGATCAGCCTACTCCCGGATTTCGCCAAACCACCCCCTTATCCCTCGTGTTTGTGCGCTATAGTACATTTGTATGCACAGTTATGGCTATTTTATGGCACTTGCCCTTCGGCCAAGCTTTGCTAGTTCGGGTACTTCCACATAAGCTAGGACGATGAAACTTGGCAGGCGTATCAGGGACCCCAAAAGATTAAGTTAGAAATAGTCACTTCCCCGATCCGAGCATCGTGGATGGAGAGGGAATCCGGAATCTTGAGGCATTTGTAACTTTTTTTTTTTTTTTAAGAAACGGGAAACATTTTTCTCAAAAATTTCTACCATAAAGCACACTTTTTCTGATGCGTTGCGTTGATTGACCGATGAATGTGTTTTGGTTGAAGTTTAAGTAGACATTCATTTGGGCTAGTGTAATTTTTTAAAATGAATTGAATGTAGAATTGTGAAAGTTTACGGTCTAGTTGTTCGTCAGTTGTAGACCGATTATGTATATTTTATTATATTTTTCTATTCGCCAGCTTTGGCGGTTATAAATAAATGAATTGAATTGAACTATTGAATGGGTGATCGTATCTTAATGAAACTTGATATTTGGGAAGACCCCATGTCGCAGATGGCCCACTTCAAATCCGGACCGGATCCGGTGACTTGGGGGAAGCTGGAGGCGGGAACGGGTAATCTTGGGAATCGCTTAGAGTGGATGAATCGGGATGCCAAACTTGGTGGGAAGAAATAGCATAAGTCCTAGATACATCGTTGACATAACCGGACCGGATTCGGGCACTGTGGGGGAGTTGGGGGGAGGGTCCGTTCATCAGCGAGTTCGGTACTTCCTGATGAGCTAGGACGGTGAAACTTGGAAGGCGTATCAGGGACCCAAACAGACTGACTTCAGGATAGTCGTTTCCCTGATCCGACCATGATGGGGGGAGTAGATGGATGGAGAGCCCGTAATCTAGTGGCATGTATAGCTTTTGAACGGGTGGTCGGAAGTCCAGATCGGATTCGATACTTGTGCGGGGGGATTGGTGGGGGGCACTGGAAATCTCGTCAAACGCGTAGAGTAGACGGATTGGGATGGAACTTGCTGGGAAGAACAAGCATTAGTCCTAGATACGTAATTGACAGAACCGGATCGTATCGGGGCTCTATGGTGGAGTTGGAGGGTGTTTCCCGGAATTCCGGTGATCACCAGTTGGGATAGCTCCAGATATTCTAGGGGAGGGGGTAAAGGTGGAACCGGAAATTTGCAGATAGACTGTGCTCCGATTCCAGTCAGACAGTGTGGGGGAGTCCCGGATATGTTGTGGCTCGCATATGGGTCAAACAAGTGGAGCGATTTGAATGAAAGTTGGAATGTAAGGAGATCACATGCCCCAGATGGTTCGAACCGGATTCGACCATGGTGGAGGAGGGGGGGGGGGGATAAATCGCTTTGTGCAACCTCATTATGATTTTTTGATGTGCCTAGCTTAGACAAATGTTGCGTTAGGCGACCGGGGCCCAAAGACGGTCTTTTTTGGAGATAATTCTTTGAAAAAAATAGATTCAGTTCCCAGAACTTCCTTAAAGTTTAACCGAAAAGGACTGGGATAGGACAGTCTAATTACCCATCACTTATTCACTTAAATTGGCTTGAAGACCCGCTGAAAATGCGTTACTTGGTTGTTCCGCTATTCAGGAATAATCGATTTTCAAATAGTGGAATTTCCGTGTGATTTGTGGTACCTCTAATTTGTTATATGCCTTACAAGAAAATTTATGACTTTTTTTTTGTTCAGGCACTAAGCAATCTTCACCAATATCGCCACTGCTCACTGAAAAGCCTTGTTTGTGTTTAAAAAATTTCCCGCGTCATAGTAGAATTTTTGCTGTGGGGACGGTCGCAGATATTCTGAACGTCATAACTAGAGCAGTTAGTGGAAAACAAAAAAATCCCTTTGCAGAATCCAAATAATTCAGTGTATTCAACTAAATGACACAAAAATAAGTTGGCTTTTCAGTTAAACTTTAAACCATTCAACGCCATCTATGGGAAATCCTAGCTAGTTGCGCCAGCTCCCCCTGGGCAGGATTAAAGGAATTGAACCAGGATGAAATGTTTGCTATAAGCTTTACGGAAGGGAAAGTACTTCTATGGAATGGGTGAGACAAAGATTTTAACACCAAATTCCATGCAGAGTTTCAGCCTTCGTTCATAGAAGATTAGGATCCTATTCTGTAGCTGCTGTATTGATTTTGATATTTTTTTTAGACGTCAGATACATGAAGCTCTCAACAAGCAGACCTACGACCAGTTCAAAGTATACGCTGAGCAGCAATGTCCCGGAAATCAGGAACAGGTAAGAATTTTTGTATTCCTTTCAGTCGTCACTAAAGTTCAATGGGCATGATTCCACATTACCACCCCCTAGAATACAATGTTACATCAGAAATCAGCAGATTCCTAGACAACCTGTTTTCGCTAATATATGGCTATGGCCTTTTTTGCTGTTTGCCATACTCCGATTTACTAGCTTCGACAAATATAAGCGGAGTTTCTTTTTCTTGTCCATTCGGTGTTACTGTATGGTCCAGATTATTTGTATTGTTGACAAATATTCATGTTAACGGTGTTAACTAAGAATTCCTTGTAAGCTCTGGAATCAGCTGCAAGTAAGTCGGTTATATTTGTACGTTTTTATGGCACTTGCCTTCCGGCCAAGTGCCATATACCGATCACTTTTCCGTCGGTCGGTCTGTCGGTCTGTCGGTCGGTCGGTCGGTCGGTCGGTCAGTCCGGTGATCGCGAGTTAGGGTACTTCCAGATGTGCTAGGACGATGAAACTTGGCAGGCGTATTAGGGGCCCGACCAAACTAACTTGGAAATCGTCACTTGCCCCATCCGACCATCGTGGGGGGAGGGAGGGGAGCCGGAATCCGGAATTTAGTGACATGCATAACTTTCGAACGGGTAATCGGATCTTAATGAAACTTGATATTTGGAAAGACACCATGTCTCACATGTCCCAACTCAAGTCCGGACCGAATCCGATGAATGTGGGGGGGGGGTCAGAGGGGGGAACCGGAAATCATGTTAAACGCTTAGAGTGGAGCGATCGGGATGAAACTTGGTGGGAGGAACAAGCACAACCCCTAGGTACATCATTGACAGAACCGGACCGGATTCGTGCACTGGGGGGGGGGAGTGGAGGGAAGTTCCGGAATTCCGGTCATACGGAAATAAGATACTTCCAGGTGGGCTAGGACGATGAAACTTGGCAGGCAAATCAGGGACACGACCAGATTAACCTGGAAACAGTCAGCTTCCCGATCCGACCATCGTGGGGGAGAGGAGGGAGGGGGAATCCGGACTCTTGAGGCATGTATAACTTCCGAACGGGTGATCGGATCATAATGAAACTTGGTATGTAGAAAGACCACATGTCTCGGATGTCCCATTTCAAGTCCGGATCGGATCCGATGAAGCTGGGGGGGGGGTCGGAGGGGGGGTCCGGAAACCTTGTGACATGCTTGGAGTGGAGCGATCGGAATGAAACTTGGTGGGAAGAACAAGCACAAGCCCTATGTAGATCAGTGACAGAACCGGACCGGATTCGAGTATTGTGGGGGAGTTAGGGGGGGGGGTCCGGAATTCCGGTGATCGCAAGTTAAGGTACTTCCAGACATGCTAGGACGATGAAACTTGGCTTGAAAATTAGAGACTTGACATGATTGGCTAAGAAATAGTTAGTTCCCAGATCCGGCCATCCCTTAAAGTACTAATGCTAACCGCAAAGTACAAAAAATACTTTTAAGCAATAGATACATTTTCGTTATCCCTATGAGCCCATGATCATTTTTGCCTCAAGGGTTTTGCTTACAACTGAATTCCTTAAAGTACAAACAATACTTCTGAGTAAAATATAGATTTTCGTGCTCCTGGTGATCATCTTTTTTGCTTTAAGAGTTTTGATTGCAGATGATTTTCTAGCGCCCTTAAAGTGCGCACAGCCAAATGCATTGCCAAAACGATACAGTCTCGTGATTTCCAAGGACCCATGATCATTCTTATATAAAGGGTTTTGCTTACAAATGATCAAAAGAAACCCACGAATTGACGAATTCCTACTTTCATCCTCTGACCTAGCCTTGCAAGTGCCATATGAGCTTCCAGCTCTTGTTGGCAGTTTTTAACTTAACATCCAGAAAACAAAACTTTTCGTCGGTACTACAAACAACAGAAGTTTGATCAGATAACACTAGAGCAATCTTACAGCTGTAGAGATGGTTTATATTAGCAACCATGGCATGCTCTCATCACTCAGCTCTTCAAAATGATTGTTTTTCGTACATGGCCGCGCCTTGCAATACCATGCCCCCCGCGCCTTGCAATACCATGCCCTGGAATCATCTCCGCCGAGACGCCGAAGAGGTAATGACAAGCGATAACAAGAAAACGGCTTATTTTTTAAGCGCTCTCTAATGGAAATCAGAAATTTGTATGTGTGAAGCATTTTGTAAAAATTAAAGCATAGTTAGTGCCCATTGTGCTTTAAACGTTTACCTGTCTAATCTTCAGACATGGGTATGCTAAAAGCTCAACCCAGAATGTAATAATAAATACATAAAATTAAATCTTCGTGCCCTCACCGAGGCCCTCACAGCCCGGTAAGATTTCACTTGCGAATATATTCATGCGAAACCCGCGACACTATGGGGACACCTAAGGGGTGTTCTCGCCGTTCCCCGAGGACTCCTTTTGAGGAGTCCCTGCGTTTTGTTTGTCCCGTTTGTCCCAGGGACACACTCCCCGTATTCTAGCGAGTCCCCACGAACGGGGAATGCTCCGATTATCATCACTATCATCAAAAAGGTCCCTTTCAGATTTGGAGGGGAATCAGTTTTTGCTGGTGTTGTGCAATGTAAAATTTCTTAAAAACAATCATAATAAACAACATCAAAAGTAAAGTGGATCCAGACTAACTTCGTCAACTGCGTATTTTTTTTTCGGACAAAATCCATTTGGAAGCATTCCCCGTGTTATCGCTGTTTTCCGTAAGCGGAGTCCGCGTTGAGTGACTCCCTCTATTCTCGCCGTTCCCCTTGATTCCCCGAGGAGTCCTCGAGGAACGGCGAGAATATGCCTTATGGGGACACCTGTATTTGATGCGATGTAATACTCTTGATGACTAACTCTCCTTGTCGATGCGAATCGACGTGTAACTTGCGGAAGAGCCGAAAGCGGTGACACAGCTGCTCCCAAAGATTGCCGTGATTGGTTGACACAGGATTCGAATTTTTGAGTTGAGTCGTTGGGGCGACGTTTTCTCTATCTTCCTGAGGACCACTGGCGTGTTTTGGACTTCAGGCGTAGTGTCGCCGTTCCCCAAGAACTTCACTTGAGGAGTCCCCGCATTTTTGTTTGTCCCAGGGACTCACTCCCGTATTCTCGCGAGTCCCAACGGACGGGGAATACTCCGATTATTATCACCATTATCAAAGAGGACTCCCTTTCAGATTCGGAGGGAAATCGATTTTTGCTGGTGTTGGTGCAATGTAAAATTAATTAAAAATAAACACAATAAAGAAAACTAAAAATAAAATGGATCCAGACTAATTTTGAGATTAATTTTGTCAACTGCATGTTTTTTTTCGATCAAAATCCATTTGGAAGCATTCCCCGTGTTTTCGCGGTTTTCCGTAAGCGGAGTCCGCGTTTGAGTGACTCCCTCTATTCTCGACGTTCCCCTTGATTCCCCGAGGAGTCCTCGAGGAACGGCGAGAATATGCCTTATGGGGACACGTATATTCGATACGATGTAATACTCTTGATGACTAACTATCCTAATTGACGTTTAGCTAGCGGAAGAGCCGGAAGCGGTGTCACAGCTGCTCCCAAAGATTGCCGTGATTGGTTGACAGAGGATTCGAGTTTTTGAGTTGAGTCGTTAGGGCGACGTTTTCTCGTTCTTCCTGAGGACCACTGGCGTGTTTTGGACTTAGTCATGTAAAGTATTAAGGAGCGAAGAAGGAAATTCTCTTCTGAATGCGGAAACCGAACTGTGTGTACACGTCGCGTGAAGCAAACAGGGCACAATTTTTTAACTTTCTACTGATTTAAGGTTTAATGGAAAAATTGCCACAATAGCAAAAGCTAAATAATAGGCAAAAAATAGAAAATAAACAGACAAACATTAATAACTGACAACATCTAAATAACTTACCATCAACAACGAAACTTAATACTAAATAGAGAAACAAATCAAGAACCGAACAGGCACAAATGAACGACAGGCATGGCATTTTATTGGTTGTTGATGTAATTAGTGACAAGGGGGGAGAATGAGTGGAGCCGACTATACTTGTCCTTTAGTTTAGCTTCACATGAAAGTTACTGATTAACACCAAGAACAAATAATTTGATAGAACTTCTGACTTTAGTCCCATGCAGCGACTATGAATACCTCGACAAAACTGAGCGGACCTAGAGGTATTTACTTGAGCTGACATTTCTGACAATTTTTTTTTCTTTACCTACAGCAAGCCGTTCTCATTAAACAACTACAAGAGTACCACTACCATCAATATATGTCGCATTTGCTGAACCAAAGCACAAAGGTTACAGAAGAAACCGAAATCCCTATCATCCCTCCCAAGAATATCAGCCTGGAAGAAGGTAAGACGCATAATAGCTTAGCTTAGCGTTAAATTTCAACCAACTTAAACCCATCCAGTACTGATGTGGCACTAACCCGATGAAGATTTTTTGAGAATTAGTCGTAGGCTGTAATGGAGTTGTACGAAAAAGTAGCATGCAGTAGTAACTGTTGCCACTGCATGCTACTACTAGCAAACTGGATGCTACTGCAGCAAGATTGGATGCTATCGGATACTACTCCTTAAGATTAACCCAGTCGTAGACATGTTAAATCAAAGTATTCCATACTACTATATATCAATACATGCAACTTTTTCGTACAACTACACAGTCAAAGAATTTTCATCGGGAAGCACTTCTGGGCGTGCGGGAGGACCTGCAGTTAAAGCACATCTCTCACTGTATACTGTTTGTGTTCCAATATTCAAAATTATTTGAATACTGTAAAACTAGGCTCTGCATCTAACAAATTATCCATGGCTTCGGCTGTTTAAAGGAACAGAAAACTTGACTCAAACTTGACTCGGGGAGCTAGCTGACATATCAAGAATGTACCCTGATTCGATATTGAGAGTTAGAAAAATTCTCATTACGACCATTGCCGTTTCCGGGCAGTTTCCGAGAATTCGACTTTTGAGTTAGCAGACAAAAAAAGCAAAAGGTTTGTGTGCCGGGAGTAGGACTCGAACCCACGACCTTTTGAACCCACGACCATTTTGATACCAGTATGTTAGCAGGGTTGCCGCCGGTAGTACAATTGTAGTACAATTGTGCTCATTATAGGATTTTCTTTTTACTTTTGCAGCAGATTTTAAGAAGAAAAAGTAGTTGTCTGGTAGTTGCACCCTTTATTTCCAAGGTGACTATGGCCCAGCATCACGATTGAGTACTTTTCTTCTTTGGTAGTACTTTTTTCTTTTTGGCCAGTGCATTTATTTTAGTTAAGTGGCAACCCTGTATGTTGTCAACCCAGAAAAAGCCGAACTTTTACAGTGTATACAGTGTATGAGCCCTGCCAGCTAGCTTTGGCAACAATAAGGAGGGGTTTCGAGATAACAAAGAAGGGGGGTCCTGTCGACAATAAGTTCCTGTACATTTATCTAAGCCCCCCCCCCCCCCGGGCGATTCGATGGCCGAAAGTTGCGTAGTCAAGTTTACTGTTCCTTCAAAGTCTTTTCCCAGGTCCATTGACTTATAGCGGAAACTCGGAAAATTCAAATAACCGGTTTTGCGCACCAATATCATGATACGCTAACACTGGTTGGAAGTATGATGCGCATGGAAAATAGTGAATCGTGGCAAGTGCAAAGATTAGTGAGGTTTCGTTATTGGGTTTAGAATGTAACCAATGAAATTTGGGTCTCCGGGCTTAAGAATCAATGAATGCAATTACGGAAGTAGGTTGCATAGGTGCGCCGGGTCGTTTAAGAGTTAAATTGCAAGTTTTAGCGATAAGATGCCATTTTTCTAAACTTCAGTTTGGAAGAAACAAGCTACGCTTTTCCGCCAAAAGGACTACAGGCATCCGACGAGCATCCATTTCTGTGTGAACTGTGTGAAGTTTTGAAACGGTCATAAATATGACCCGTAGTTATGTTTTCTCCTCCAGTATTTTTCTACAGGGGAACAGGGGCGTCACGTATGGGGGAGGAGGGGGACGTCCACCCACCCTTGTATTCACGTTTACGCTTTTGCTTCACTGAGAACACAGCGCCGGACGAGGGCCGGTCACACGATGTCCAACGCAACCAAAATATGGCTTATTGCTTGGCATGTCTTATGTGTGTCTTCTAACCCCAAGTGGTGAACTATCCGCCCTCAGTTCCAAATATTATTTTAAATAGTCCCTACTTAATCTTGCCTTAAAAATATAACCTTTGGCCCGGGAGATCCAAGGACCGTTGGATCCGGAAGATATAAGGATCCTTGATGTAAGGATCTTTTGATTCGTCTCCTACACCGTTGCCGCCCCTTAAAGACGCAGGGAATCAGAATGCTTCCCGATGAAAAATTTCCGAGAATTAGTCGTATGGAGTAGTAGTAGTACGAAAAAGTAGCATGCAGTAGCAACTGCTACTACAAGCAAACTGGATGCTATCGGATACTACTACATAACATTAACCCAGTCGGAGGCATGTTTATCAAAGTATTCCATACTACTACATATCACTAGTTAAACTACTGCATACTACTACATACCATTCCATGCAACTTTTTCGTACAACTACCATACTACTACACAGTCAAAGAATTTTTCATCGGGTAATTCCATTGCCAAACTTGTACCGCTTGATCTCTTAAAATGTTTCCTATGATTTTCAGTACCTCTTTGTCAGCAACTACTTCAATCTTCCACTTCTCCCCACTCCTTAGCAGAAACACTGCGTACTGCGAGTTTTCCTTTGAAGGCAAACAGAATGATTTTTTTTGGTTAATTAAACTCCTCGTCTGTTGGGGGGAATAAAATAATTATCGTAATGAATTATTACAACTGCGTTAAAGGAACAGAAAACTTGACTGAAACTTGACTGGGGGAGCTAGCTAACATATCAAGAATGTACCCTGAGTCGATATCGTGAGTAAGATAAATTCTCATTACGACCATTGCAGTTTCCGGGCAGTTTCCGAGAATTCGACTTTTGAGCAAAAGGTTTGCAAAAGCAAAAGGTTTGTGTGCCGCGACTAGGAATCGAACCCCGGCCGTCTTGTCGGGGAGGTCGTTGGTGTGTAGTCTACATGTAAAAAGGCGAACTTTTACAGTACATAAGTGCATACTTACAGTGCATAAGGGGCAAGGGCCTGCCAGCTAGCTTTGGGAACACTAAGACTAAGGAGGGGGTTCGAGACGGTTCGAGATAACAAAGAAGGGGGGGGGGCCTGTCGACAGTAAGACCCTGTATATTTATCTAAGCCCCCCGGACGATTCGATGGCCGAAAGTTGCGTAGTCAAGTTTACTGTTCCTTTAAAGTATTAGTTTTGCAGGGTCCCGAGCCGAGTCCGTAAATGACAACCTCAATGAAGAACCAGTGGACAGTCAGGAAGAGGATAGTTTGAATCCGAGTGGTCAATTTGACTCCCGTAAGTCAAATTGTGATTTGTAGCTAAGAGCTATGCTGTTGTTTGGGATTTGGTGCCAAGCGGACTAATCAGCTGATTTTTTTTTACTGTATTTCGACCAATCCTGGCAAGGAATCCGAAATTTGTTATATCGTTTCTGAATCTTAAAACGAAGTGCCCAAAGCGGACTCTTACCAAGAAAAACCGACCGACGTCGAAGCAAAATTTCAGTTGAACTAACCCGTTTAGCACGCTGTCAAAGTTGTATCGGAATTCCATACAGTCCTGCCGTATAAAATGACGTCATGTAATTGAGGACCCAGCATAGAGTCCTCAATTACATTTCCCGAGAAATTTATAGAGGCGAAGGCCTTATTATTGCAATTATATTATTATTATTATATGATTTGATTAACTCTAGGCCGTTTCATAAATGTAAAACGCGACCGGCGCCTCGCTGGCCGCCCGGCTCTATATATATGTATTAAACTAGATATTCACCGATAGGAATAAACTAGAATTTTTCGTTTTCTGAGGCAAAATAGATCAAGTGGATGTGACGTCAAGCATTAAAAGTCAGAATCTAACTTTAAGAAATCTGTCCTGCGGCGCTATTATACAACAACAAGCTACTATACAACAGTAGCTGCTGCCGGAACGTCGGAACTTTTAAGAGTCTCGGTATTTAATCCACGGTAAATAAAAGAATTTAATAATAATACAAAGCAAAAGAAAAGGCTTTTGCCTCTAAATAACTTTAAGAAATTTTGAGTAGTCGAACTGATCGGAGTTAAAAATCCCATCAACAATGCACTTGAAACTATTGATCGATTCAGCATTAACCGCATCTTCGGTAAGGCTGTTCCAAGGATCAACGATTATGTTACCAAAACCCCACTTAAAAACGTCCTTGTGAAATCTTGATTTTGCAAGCTTGTACGCGTGCCCCCGATGATGACGGTTAATCCTGGATCTTACTAAATCAGTCACTTCAAAATTGTCATAACTTCCATTCATTAATTTGAATGTTTCAATCAGGTCTCTTCTAAAATTTGTAAGAGAAGCAAAAAGAATTTCGCCTGCGGCGCTTGTTTTAATTTTCTCTTGGGTGTAATAGATAGAAGCTATTATTGCAATCGTGCCCGGCAATATATTCTCCAAGTGGGCTTCGCCAAAACGCCGCCTTAATAGTTGGCTTATCGTCTTTCATGCTGCCCTTTATTGTTACTCTTCCTACGTAACCTTTTCATGTTCCATAATCTGCACCCCCCCCCCCCACCGAAAATGCAAACCCGATGATATGCGTCAGGAACTCCAACAAATATTCACCTTTGGAATCCCATCGATGACTGAGATCTTGTTTATTTCAGCTTTGCCAGAAGGTTTGCCGATGCAAGAGATCCTCCCAGCTTCAATGTGGACGCGCAAGGATATCAAAGAATTCAAGGACTCGATTGCCAAAGAAGAGAAAGAGAGCGTTATCAAAGTTGGTCATGGCGAAATAGTCACGGTAAGTCTATGTACCGTCTGGATAACATGACTGACTCACTCTTAACCCTTAAAGAACCCCTCTTGCTTTTCACTGTTCTCACACCCCCATACTGTCACAGGTAACACAAGGATGCGTAGTTCAACAGATGACACTTGGGATGTTATTTTATGATTTTGCAAACATTATGCATTGAACGTAATGCATACAAGAATCGCCAAGAATAACCAGAAAACCGCTGAAAAATCATCTGCTGACTTTTGCTGTATACAACCGGAAAAGTCAGCTGAGGTATTTCCGGTGGTGTGTTGGCTCTTCTTGTATACATAACATTCAACGCTTAACGTTGGCAAAAATCATAATAGCTAACTTAGTGTTATATGTTGAAACGGGCATTCTTGTGTTATCTGTTATGACATTTCTGACAGGGTAGTGGTGACGTACGCTGTCTTATAGCCTTTGAAATCTCCCTCTTTACAAAATCCTTGTGAATCACTTTATTTGAATTTTTTAGCATAGCCGAGATTCTCCAGTGTTGCCAGAGAAAAACTTATGGTTTATCTCGAGACACCATCGGAAAGGAAAGGCCAAGCTTGATTTCTTTGCTTTTAACCACGTCGCGCGTTTGTTTTAAATTTATCGCAAGAAAAAAACAAGCATTTTGCCCGAAGCCCGGCTTGTGCTACTAGCCTACTTGTTGTAATTTCTTGACAGTTGTCATTTCTGTGACAAAAAGGAGTTACTGCAGAGGGAGTTACGGCCAGGCAGTTACTGCAAAGGCCCCTTCCACATTATGTGAAGCACACCTCGCACTATTTAGCCTACTGTTTACGTTCCAGTATTCAAAACTATCTGAATACTGTAAAACTAAGCACTGCACTTAAAAAAATTATTCACGGCTTTGGCTGTTTTAACCCTTTTCCCCGACTCGTTGACTTCTATAGCAGAAACTTGGCAAAATTCCACAAAACCGGTTTTTCGCATCAATAGCATGAACACTCGTCGGGAGCACAATACGTATGGAAACTAGTGAATCTTGGAAATTGCAAATATTAGTGAGGTATCGTTAGTACGTTCAGAATGTGAAATTTGAAATTAGGTTTCCGGGCACTATTTATGCTTCATTTTTTATAAAAATGCTTCACACATACAAATTCTGGCCTCCACTAGAGAGCGCTTCAAGACTGTGCCGTTTTCTTGTTATCGCTTGTCATCACCTCCTCAGACTATTTCAGAGCATGGTATTGTAAGGCGCGAAAATTCAAAAAAGTACTCGTACGAAAATCAATCATTTTGCAAAGCTGAGAGATAAGAGTGCCATGGCTGCTAAAATACACGTCTCTGTAGCTGGCGGATAGCTCTAGTGTTATCTGATGAGAAGTACCGAAGAAAAGTTTTATTATCTAGATGTAAAGTAGCGAAACTGCCAAAAATGTACAAATATAACAGACTTACTTGCAGCTGATTCCTACTAAAAATCAGTTCTAATTTTCCTTCTAAAAGTCAGTTCTAAAAGTCATTAAAAATCGCAGATTCTCCGAGGTAGCAATGGAGATGTAGCTGCAAAATTAATTGGTTTCATTTCATTTATTCATTAAAATGTTGAACCTGGCGTGAGTCGACTAGCTGGTTTTACGCCAAGAATACACTACAAATAATAGAAGGCCAGCATTAATGCTGAGTAACGTGATTTCCAGTTTACATCAACAAATCATAGGTACATTGTAATAATAAAAGGTCAAGCATAGCTGCTTGATCGTATCCCAGAAAATTTAAAGTTGTCAAATTACAACTTTATGGCATAATTTATGTATAAAATTCTCAAGTTTTCTTTACATAATTAAATAAAAGAAACAATATAAGTGGTAGTGTGGTCCCTGATGGGAGGTATGCTTGCCCACTCTGTGAGGAGGATGAAATTTTGGATCATTTTCTCCGTAGATGCCCAAAGCTTTCTGATTTAAGAAAAAGTTATCTAGATGGTGTAATTTTGTTATTTCCCGAAATCCTGTGTAATATTAACCCTACCGTTATTACCTGAGTTGGCGTGTACATAGATAAATGTTTAGAATTAAGGAGTCTGAGTGTTTAAGTTATATTTTTGTTGCCCTTTTGTGTACATGGTCCTTGAGCATCTGAAAATATCTGAAATACACTGATCTATCTATCTGTCAAAGTGGCAGGGTTGCCATTTGCCCCTCGATAATGTGAACTGTCACTTTGTTTTGTTTTAGTCGCTCTTGTCCTATACGTAGGACATGCAAATCACTATATATCAGAAAACGTCCGGATGTCATTTTTGCAACAGGGATTCCGACCAGAATTGACTGTTTCACGTTTGATCATGAAAATAAAATTAAAGATGTGCGATGTAGTGATTCCCACGGTGATTCCGAGCAAAAGTGACCATTTCACGTTTTTTCATGAAAATAAAATTGTCACGCTCTAAATTTTGTGGCTGTGGCAACCCTGATAAGTGGGCGTTTATATCCCATTTTCTTTTTAGGTGCGAGTACCGACACACGAAGAAGGCACCTGCCTTTTCTGGGAATTTGCCACAGACTCTTACGATATTGGTTTTGGTGTATTTTTTGAATGGACTCCCCCCACCGAGGAACCGAATGTTTCTATTCACGTGTCTGACGGAGAGGATGATGAAAGTGAAACCGAAGAAAACAGTAAGTACCCCTCCCTCTAGTGGTAGAGGCGAATAATATATATATTTTTTTTTTTTTAAGTAGGTTGTATTTTATTCCCCGATGAAAAATTTTCAAGAATTTGTTACATGGAGTTGTAAGTTCTGATTGCATACAGTAGTAACTGTTACCCCTACCCTGCATGCTACAATAGCAAGACAGGATGACACTGGATACTACTGCTTACGATTGGCCCAGTCTGGGGCACATTAAATGATAGTCTTCTGTACTATTACATATCAATATATGCAACTTTTTCTTGCAACTATCATACAACTGAACAGGCTACACATTTTTCATCGGGTTTCAATAAAAATTGATGAACATGAAAGTTCTAAGGACTTGCGCTGCAAATATGTTGTGAAAAAAAAGAGTAAATAAATAAACCACAGAACCGAAATCAGGACTGTCAACTCTCGTGCGAGTTCCACCTCTCACCCTCAAACAAATAAAAATAAAAATATGTCATTGATACGTGCGAGTTAAACCAATCACCAATGTGTCAGTATCAGACTCACATATGGCAGTCGGTAGATTCTTCTGAATATGATAAAAATTACTAAATTGCGAATCAAGATAGGCTATGATTTGAATGCTTTTTGTTGTTGTTTTTTACCGTGAGTTTCTCCTGGATAAAATTGTGATGTCATCGTCCTTATCTATTAAGGATCGCTCCTACCTTCCTCGCTCACAGTTCCCTGCCCAGAAATGTCGACCCTTATTCTTTCAGCTTTTGACATTCATAAGAAGATGGAACACATCCTAATCCAAGCTACCGCAAATTGGGCAGACTTAAAGACCATTCCTTACCCGTTTTTATCATTAAGTTTTCTTTTCTCCCTTACAGCTAACCCCTCTGAAACTGACTAATTTGACAGTGCAAAACTAATACGTTTGCAGCATTTTTTTTTAGCTGTATTTCGGCCCTTCTTTGCAAGGGTCCTCTTCAGGCTCAAGCTGGAAAATGAAATTAGGGAAAAACAACAAATATTCCTGCTTAAAGTTTAACCGAAAAGGACTGGGATAGGACAATCTAGTTACCCATCACTTATTCACTTAAATTGGCTTGAAGAGCCGCTGAAAATGCGTTACTTGGTTGTTCCGCTATTCAGGAATAATCGATTTTCAAATAGTGGAATTTCCGTGTGATTTGTGGTACCTCTAATTTGTTGTATGCCTTACAAGACAGATTTATGACTTTTTTTTTCAGGTACTAAGCAATCTTAACCAATATCGCCACTGCCCACTGAAAAGCCTTGTGTGTGTTAAGATAAAAATTTCCCGCGTCATAGTAGAATTTTCACTGTGGGGACGGCCGCAGATATTCTGAACGTCATAACTAGAGCAGATAGTGGAAAACAAAAAAATCCCTTTGCAGAATCCAAATAATTCAGTGTATTCAACTAAATGAAACACAAATAAGTTGGCTTTTCAGTTAAACTTTAAGCATCTGATAAGTATCGGAAAATCAGACACTCAAGCTAGAATCTTTTGTTGCTTTTCCACAAGTTCATTTTCTAGCTTCCTGAGAGGCCCCTTGCCAAGAAGAGCGAAATACAGCACAAATAAAATGCAGCTGATGTTTCCGTTTTGCACTAGTGGCATTTTGATCGCCGATCAAATTTGACCAGTAGACGAAGCGAGTTTGCCGATTCGTGCTTAATACCGTTTTCAATAGCCGATAGCCGTTGGAGTTCGCCCTTGTTTCTGGGTGCGCAAAAACGGGTTTTTATTTTTGAAAATAACGCCAAATCCTCAAACGAAATCCCGACGTCAACGGCAAACGGCGAGTCCTAGGCCGATCGGCGATGAACAAGAATTTAGGCGATAAACGTTAGCCGATCAGAACAAAAAAAGAAACTAAGATAAACAACTAAGGCAATCGGCTTCCGGCGAACGTCAAAAACACCAAAAAATCAGACGGCTACGCTATCGTCGAACTAATCGTCGATCAAAAACGCAACTACTGTCAAATATGATTCGCAGTCAGCATCCTACTTGTTCTTAGGAACTGTTGAATGTGACAGCAAGTGCTGAAATTTCACTTTAGACACGTCTGCATGGCTGCTCTATTGGCTGTTGGTTGGGTCGTTGCCATGGTAGTTTCGAAGCCCTTGAGGACCCACCGTAACCTATTTCCCTAATCTCGCTATCCTTTTAAACCCGCAGACCCGAATTTGATAAAGTTATATGTCATAAGCCCCCTAACGACACCTAAGTGATTTTCACACTTGCATTTTTTGCTGGTTTTTTTTCGCTCCCGTTGACCGTCTAGAGGAAGCTTGCTCGTGAGAAAAAATAGTTACACATGTGCCAGAAGAGAGCTTAAAGGAACAGAAAACTTGACTCGGGGAGCTAGCTGACGTATTTAATTTAATTTAATTTAATTTCAAATAAATGCGGCACAACATTTCATGCGTGAGCAAATTCATTGGCACTTGTCACTAACCTACAACTAAAACATATATAATACAATTGTCATACAATAAATACACTAATTCAGGTTAGGTTGTTATGATACAAGGTAAACTGAGGCACAAAGCTATTACGGTACCTTTCAGTTTTACAGGCGACAGGTGTGAGTTTTGGTACTTTCATAGCTGCTTCTCTTGGAGGTCTGGTTCTTTCCGGTTTAAAGGGTGGAGGAAGGATGTTTCGGTAGATAGGGTGGGATAACAACTTTGTTCCGAAACGTTGACACAGCTGTTCTCTACGTATAGAAAGGGGTTCCAGCTTACACTCCTTTAGAAGATACGAGTACGGCATTTTATGGCCACCGATTATAATTTGGACTGCACGTTTTTGGATTCTTTCCAACTTATCTGAATCACTCTTTGTAAGTCCATAATGCCATGCTGGACAGGCATATTCAAGTAGTGAACGGACAAACATACAATACAACTCTTTCATTCTTTCTTTAGGGACTTTGAATTTCTTTAGGATTTTTAACATACTCATGGAAGAGTTAGCTTTCTTTAAAATATGCTTGGTATTTTCCTCCCAAGACATCAGAAGATATAATAATGCCAAGGAGTGTAATTTGGTCAGAAGTTAGGTTATCAGTAATGGGAGGGTGGAATTGTGGGAGAGTTTTAAGAAATGAAATTGTTAGTATTGTAGATTTGTCACTGTTCACTACCATATTCGACCGAGAAGCTTCTGTAGCAATATCCTGAATTATACCCAAAGATTGACTTTTTAAATTCTTTCCCACAACTTCTGCCAGTGATAAATCGTCTACGAATTTCCATCGCTCATCAGTATCCTGAGCAATATCATTTATCATAATAAGAAAACACAAAGGACCAAGCACAGTTCCCTGGGGCACCGCACAAAAAACTGGAAGCGCATCTGACATGCACTGTTTATATTTTACAAATTGTAATCTATCCGTTAAAAACCCCCGTACTATATTTACAATAAATTCAGGTACATTATTCTCACGTATCAAGAATGTACCCTGAGTCGATATTGAGAGTAAGAAAAATTCTCGTTACGACCATTGCAGTTTCCGAGAATTCGACTTTTGATTTAGTAGAAAAAAAAGCAAAAGGTTTGTGTGCCGGGAGTAGGAATCGAACGCCGACCTCTTGTCTATTATCCCAATGTGTTATTCAACACGGCCAAAGGCGAACTTTTACAGTGCGTAAGTGCATAATTACAGTTCATAAGGGGCAAGGGCCTGCTAGCTAGCTTAGGGAACACTAAGAGGGGGTTCGAGATAACAAAGAAAGGGGGGGTCCTGTCGACAATAAGTCCTTGTATATTTATGGCCGAAAGTTGCGTAGTCAAGTTTTCTGTGCCTTTAAAACGGAAAAAGCCGTGGATAATTAGTTAAAAGCCGAGCTCGGTTTTAAAGTATTCAACAGTTTTAGAATAGTGTAACAAAAACATTAACTAGTGCGAGGTGTGCCTTAAGTAAAACTTTATATTCTCTAGGTGACCCCAACGACGTCGAGTCCGGTGGGAAAGTGAAACCTGTAGACAATAAGGTCCCTACGTCAGTCATTGTCCCCATCTACCGGCGAGATTGTCATGAAGAAGTCTACGCTGGAAGTCACGTCTATCCGTCTCAAGGGGTCTACCTTCTGAAATTCGACAATTCCTATAGTTTATGGCGATCCAAGACGCTCTACTATAGGGTTTATTATACGAAATAGGTATTGTTTTGACAGATAGGTGAAAGGAATTGGTAGCCAGCGCCCCTAGCGTGTAGTGGAAGCGATTGTCACGTTAAGGCAGAGATGAGGTGTCGTCGTGCGGTTTAAGTCGACTGGTTATAGACTGTCAAAAAATGATTGAAAAATCGGCTGAACTGTTTTATTTCACGAAAAGATAACACGCAGAAAAGGCATATATAAGACGTTCTGATGTAGAATGTATTATACAGATAGGTACTGTTTTGGTAGAGATACCCGATGAAAAATTCTTTGACTGTGTAGTTGTACGAAAAAGTTGCATGTATGGGTTAATCTTAAAGTAGTAGTATCCGATAGCATCCGATCTTGCTGCAGTAGCATTCAGTTTGCTAGTAGTAGCATGCAGTGGCAACAGTTACTACTGCATGCTACTTTTTCGTACGACTCCATACGACTGATTCTCGAAATTTTTCCTTGGGTAGGTCAAAGGAATTGGTAGCAAGTGCGTCCAACGAGTAGAGAGAGCGATTTCACGTTAAGGTAGAGCTGAGGTGTCGTCGCGGGGTTTAATTCGACTGCTAGACTGTCAAAAATTGATTTGTTCTTTGTTAAAGTTTACTTTCTGAAACAAATAAGATATAAACCGCTGAATTGTTAATTGCACGAAAAGATAACACTAAAAAAAATCATAAGACCTTCTGCTAGAGTTTACTATACGAAATAGGTACTGGTCGATAGAGAGGTGAAAGAAATTGGTAGCCAGCGCCTCTGGTGTGTAGTGTTCAGCGATGGTTTTAAAGTTGTCAAGCATGCAGGAAGCACATGTTATGAGCTATTCGATTGTTATCGTATGTAAGAAACTTCGACGGTGTTTTTCCAACAGAAGTTTTAGCGAAGTCTTTTCTCGAAATTTATTAGTAGCATTTGCTCCGTCCGAAAATTAGGCCTGCATGTCTGGTAGAAATTTGAGAAAAATCGGAACAACTGAGATACACAATTTTTTTGTCTGGGTCTTAAAAAAAAAAAATCTAAGTAAATTCGACATCCTGAATTCAATGCAAAGTTTTCTCCTGGAAACTTGGCTTGTTAGACATATGACAGTATTGTTTTGGAGTTTGGAGGTCTTTGGACACGCGCTAGTCTTGAACTAGGGTAGCGAAGTGTATTACCCGAATAGGTAGGCCTACTGTTTGGTAAGGAGAAGATGTAGTTATTGATGGAATTTGTGTCATAGGAGTAATTTTGTTTAGCAGCTCCAGTTTTAATCAAGGAGGAAATAATGTAAATGTTATTGTGTGAATGTTAAGTGTGCTTAGTAATTTGTAATGAGAAAAACTTTGAAATCCCTTGTTTCTTTTTACAAGATCATTTAATTTTTGAGGAAACCGTGACTACAAAAGAAACTTTGTGAAAAGAGATTCGCTACACTGTCGGGAGTTTGATAACATACAATACTTGTTTGTGCATCTCTGTGTTAAGCGTTATGAGGATATGTCTGTTATGACCCAATGGAAAAATTCCAAGCATTAGTTGTGTGGAGTTGTAAGTTTCAGTAGTTGTCACGATCAACTATCAGATACGTTTTCATGACGTTTATACGCGTATCATAGCGCGACGTCAGTAACGGGGCAACTTTGCCAGTTTTTTTTTAAATGGTAAACAAGAATAATAACATAAAAACACAGTGCCAAAAGATTATGCTGGTGGTTCTACAGAATCAAAGAAAAGCTCGTATGACGGAAATGAAACTCGGCAAAAACGCGACGTCCAACGGCGATAAGCAACGATAATTTTTATCATTATGGCAAGATCCCGATTATTCCCGATGACCTAATGGTGATGGATTAAAGGGGGGAGGAGAATGAAGGGGTGGGAAAAGCAGAAATCTTGATACATGTTTCGGGTATTGTTTTTTAATCCTGTCTACTTTCCCCGCTTTTTGATTTCTCTACATAAAAAAAAAATCCGGTAAACGAATCCGGTCATTAACGGCAGAAATCCGGGCCATATGCAGAATTCCTTATTGTGGATTAAAATTGAAGTATTAATGTTTTGTTTTCTATTTATGATTTTGGTGTGATTGGAGAAGTTTTGGGGGTTGGTTTTCGTGCAGTCATTTTTCTAACGCTCTGTTTTGCATTGTTAATAAACGAATAATGTATAAGAGTTGTTATCCTAGAAAACCTCATGCTTACAGTTGCATTGATTTAGAGCGTGTTCCACCATTCTAAAACTAGTATATATTAGCAAGAACAAATAATCTGACAGAACCGTCTCCCTATCTCTGTAATATCAGGGACTCATAAATTTCCTGTAATGACTCGCCATTCAGGGGGCTTGTCATTTCCGATGCCTCTATGTTGCCCGAGCCTCACCTGGTTTCCAAAAATTCCACTTGGTTTGAATTGGCGTTCTTGCTCAGATAGAGCCAATCCCGGGCCTCCGTGGACGTGAGACCAAAGAGACGCCTCCCTCAAGGCAATCTTTTATCCCCGGGGGTATTTCTCGAACTATCTGACGCTCGGTCAAGAGCGCATCAGAAATCTCTTATTGACAAGCCCCCTGAATGGCGAGTCATTACAGGAAATTTATGGGTCCCTGGTAATATGACTATGCGGAGTCGAGTATTTCCCCATACCCTCTCCGCTTTGAACGACTGGAGGTTAGTAGGTTCGCGCTACATCATGCTTCGTTACCTCTACAAATAGCTAAATTGCTGTGAACTACCGTTGAGGAAAAGGAGAAATTAAAGCTGATTGGTCCTATGGACGCGCTCCAGAGCGGGTCAGCACGCGAAGTGCGCCTCCTGCCAGCCTACTTCAGCATTTCTTGCGCGATAAGCAACGGCGATATTTGAAGAGAAGTAAACGGGTATCAACACCAGTTCAAAGCTAGTATAAATACCTCTAGGTCCGCTCAGTTTTGTCGGGGTTTTCATAGTCGCTACATGCAACTAAAGACAAGAAGTTCTATCTGATTATTTGTTCTTGCTGTTAGCAGGGACCCATAAATTTCCTTTACAGGTGGCCTGTTAATAAAAGATTTCTGATGCTATCTTGAGCGCACGGAATGTAGTTCGAGAAATACCCACGGTCCAATGATGTTCAAGACCAGATAGACCAAATTTGGGATTGGCTGCTGACGCCTTGAGGGAGGAGTCTCTTTGGCGCGCACGTCCAATGAGCAAACAAGAATGCCGATCGACTCAAGCGGGGATTTTTGGAAACTGGATGGTTCGGTCATCATGTCAGTATAGAAGCATAGGAAATGACAGGCTGTAATTTTGTTTGAAATGACCCCTGTAAGGAAATTTATGGGTCCCTGCGATTAGTTACGATCTCCGTTCCAACCTCGTGAAAAGTTACTACGCTGACCGTCTCAACCTTCTCGAAATGGTAACTTATAGTAAATATTTGCTTACCACACTCGGGGTTAGCCTGGTAACTACAATCTCTGTGACGTGATTGGTGCGATCAGCCGTGGCACGATATTTTGCCGAAAATATAAAATGGTGTTCCAGCCGTAACACGAAGCAGCTAGGATTCGTGACGACATGCGGAATCACTGCAGTAAGTAGGGGGACATACGCTCTGAACGTTACAGTTTACGGGATTACCAGATATTTGGTGTTCCCGGGCAGTGAGTCGGCCCTTCTAAATAACAAGCAAACGGTGATACGTAATTTCACTAGAGTAGCCTGCGACAAAGCTATGCCTCTCATCCCAGGCCCACTACAGTCACACCTGCTAATAACACCGGTACTGATACCGTTGTATGGTTGAAATTAGGGAGAAAAGACGCTGAACACGTAATTACTATCGTTTTTACTATATACCTATTTATTTTATTAATTTTATGAAATTGTTCCTTCCCCAACCTTGAACCTGAAGATTGACAGGCTGACAAGGACCCTTGCCAAGAAGGGCCGAAATATCGCAGCTAAAAGCATCGTAACTGACGCGTCCGTTTTATGCATTATTTGAATATATGTTACAAAGTCAGCTTGGGGTCAAGGAATATTTGATTTATTTTTACCCGTTGGCCGATGAAGTTGGGGGGGGGGGGCGCACTCCTCCCTATTCATGCGTTAGTCGGCGGTCGGACATGTTTTTGCTGGTTTATTTGCAGATGATATTGAACTTTCTAATTATATTTCGGGTATGATTTCCAAAAGAATTTACAAACTTCCTGATGACAATTTATCGCGACAATCTGTCGCCGTGAGCAAGTTTTTTTTGGATTTAGTAAGTTTGTCGCAGAATCTAGTAAAACAAAATTTCCGGAGTTAACCCTCCACAACTCGAAACACTGCCAACACCGGAGTGGAAGAAAAGCAGAAAAAAATGTGGTCACTTCAGTTCTTTGTTTGGTAATTTTCAGTTGAAAGCGATTGTCATCCATAGTGATATGTTGTAAGTAAAGAATGTTATGTTACCCTTGCTATGTTCGTGTTCGCTGAGACAACAGAGGTTTGCTTCCTCAGTTGCAACAGGTCAGATGTTTGTGTTGCTTGGTCAAGTTCAAATGGCAACAAGGTCAAGGGCCATTTAACGGAAGGAGGGTTTTCGTGAGCTGGAAAGCAAAGTCGGAATAACTTTCCAGTGATTTTCGCGCTACTGTGGTTTTACGGTATGACTTCTTTCGGGTTAAACGCTACTACCCCACAAAAAAATTTCGCTTTTAATATGGCCCTAGCCGCGAAATTCTAGCAAACCCCGAATGAATTAGAACGGTAGGATTAGAACGTCTTTTCAAAACCAATGAAAGTAAGGGCCATTTATCACGAATCTGCCCGTCTGTATTTGTTCACGCCAAATCCAGAAAAATGTGACAGAAAAGCTGGAACGTCATGGTATTAATGTGACCCTTTCCGAAAAAAAAGTACTAATCATCCAGGAAACAATTCACAGTTAACATAAAGTTGGTGTGGTTTAACATAAAGTTGGTGTGGTCGGGCGCTCTGCCAGTGCCCAGATCAGCTCAAAGTTTTTGAGAGCTTTAGCTTTTTTCTTTCTTCGAGGGGGATGGTACCAATACCAGGGTTCCCGGGTGGCTAAAATACCAGCCGGTTAATACCGGCTAAAAGGTGATTTCTGCCGGTATGGTTAAAATCAAGTGGCATGGATAAAATCAAATAACTGGCTAAAATCAAATTTCTAACTGCTACTATGTGATTTTGGCAGCACTCCGCTATTCTAAGACTGTCATACTTCTTTCAGGTATTAAAGAAACCTAGAAGAACTCAAACAAGCTTAATTAACTCGTATATAGAGTACTTCTTTATTCGAAAATAATCTGTAAAACTTCTTTGTTGCATTTCTCAAAGAAAAAATTGCCTCATTGCACTGTTATCACTACAATGAAATCAGCTTTGAATATGGCAGAAATAAATTAACCAACTAAGGTTAAATGTCCATTAAGTCACATTAATCAAATTATAGAGCAGACATTCAACTTCAATAGTAAAACAAAACGAAAACTTCATTGTTAGTTCAGGGGTCTCCCAACATGACGTCATCAGCACTTTCCGAATCAGAGTCGGTAACCCCAATGGCTGAACCTGTAGAATCTTGTGCAAGCGGTGAACCTGGTACCTGGTGCCCACCTGCACACACGCTAGAAGGCTGATTTTTTTTTTCTTGGTGGAACTGCCTTTGAGAAGGCTGCCTTTTCCAGGCTACGATAAGAGAACAATAGCTTTTCAGCCTTCTCCACACTGAGTCTGTTACGAAGGTCGGTATGTATAATCTTCAGGCTCGAGAACAGGCGTTCTAAACCTGCAGAACTAGATGGGTAGAGCTGGAGAACAAGCATTAGCTCTACACCTGGTTGAAAAATAGTCGGAAAACAACGAAGAAACAACAGTAAAGACTGATACGTAGAAAAGATCAGTGCGATTTGATTTTAGCCAGTTTTAGCTGGTAAAAATCGGTTTTTATTAATAGAAGCCGATTAAAGCCGCCGGTATGGTAAAAATCAATTTTAGCCGGCAAAAACGGAACCCTGACCAATACCCCACGCCCCCCCCCCCATAGCGACGCCCCTGCTTATCATTATGTCCACGCTGATTCCTTGCTGACTGATCGTTTTTGATGTGGCCTCAAAATTACCTTGTCGGATTTTAGAAAGCAGATCTGCTGTAGTGAGTGTATAACATTAAGTTGTGTATCCGTTAAGAATTCAAGGTCTATACTTTTAAATGACAAATACTTTAACACAGTTACAGTGACTGTGCCTGTCAATAAGTTCAGTTATTTGTATCATGAGATTGGTCTACCAATAACCCGTGGCGTGAGAGACAAAAACTCGCTGTCAGTAGCCCGCCAATACTTGTTGAGCCGCTATGGGCATAAATTGGGAAGCTCTTCAGGAATACACGCTATGTGCCACCAAAGATAACCTAGTAGCCACCGCTAGTCGTCCTCCTATGCTTTCAAGCAGTATTTACATCTCTTACATCTCCTTTGACTTTTCTTTTTACTAGTTTACCGCACGTTTTTTTCTTTACACATTCGTCCAGCAATATTCCGGATCACTTCAGCTGTTATTTTTGGTAGACTTTGATGTTGATTGTTTGTCTTTTTCCGCCTTGTAGTAAAGAGGAAAAGGCTCACCTCCATACGATTTTAGTTTTCTTGTAGAGTAATATTGGCTTTGAAGTATTGATACTAAGGCTGGGCCTCTAGCCATGTCATCAATTGGGAAACAACCTTGTCTGTTGCTTTTCAGAGTTTCCACTACTCGTTTCAAGTAGTTAGCGTTGCTGAATTTAGTTTTGTGCGACCCTAGAACGTAATGGTCCAAATGCTTTGATCATCACATTTTCCATCGCCAAACATCAGACGAGCCTATTTGTGATAACACGACTTGACTCCCGTCTTACATCACATGGTCCAATTTGGAATGAGACGAGACCGGCAATATTTACGGCAAAAGGAAAAGAGAACAAGTACAACTCTCAATGTATATCAAGAAAGCATTTCACACAACCACTCGCTCATGGTACACTGTTTTGAGGAAACTATTTCACTCCATGTGGAAGAACAAACAAAAAAGATGTGTGCTGGTAAACTTTTAATGTGCGTTCAATATGCATACGCTAGAGTAAAATATTTCTGCATTGCCGAATGCAGAAGATTGGTAGCAGGTGTGGAAGCTGCATTACGTGTTTATTGGAGAATAGCACACTGTGTCCAGGAAAACATTTATTTCGCTGTCATGTCTTGGACTAACAAAATATGTTTTACTTGAAGATAGTTATTACGATTGAGAGGAAAGATAGTCTTTGGAATCCTTCGGCTTGTTGAAAATATACGAATTTCGAAGGACTATGCTAGCAATGATTTCTTTTCGTAAACAACTGATCTTTTTTCTGATCGTAACAAGGCCTAAAGAAATCATCGGCTGTTTTTGAGTAGAAGACGAGAGAGTGCGTTCAGTTCAATCTCCCCAGCCAGTACCTTGAGAGCGGTGGCCGTAAGGCCGAAATCTTACATGGTAACACACTTCTCGTAGTTGTCGCTGCCCGTTGACTCGTCCGTGATCTCAGAAGCGGTAACCCTCCAATTCAGATGGCTTGCTAGTTCACCAACGCTTCGCCCGAGGTTCTGTCGACCCAGAAATAAGCTGACACTCGATAGCCTCCCAACATCTTTTCGTACTCCTCGCGCTGGCGCAACTTTTTTATTGCTTCAACCGAACGGCTGGGAAGCATCCCAGCCAACCAGTGGTTGGGGTTGAGCACGAGATCAAACATTGTTGCCTCCAGCGTCGCCAACCTCCTCATCTCGAGGGTTCGCAAGCGGGCCCTCTTCAAAATGGGAACTCCCTCATTATGAGAACCGGATGCTTGTGCCGCATTTACTGCCCAAGACCCGACAAAAAAGAAAACTTCCTTCCAGAGTAAATAATTCGCATATATACGCACTTGAAACATTACTATCACTCTCACCAAAAACAAGCACACCAATTTCGCCACCGGGTGCTTCAACTTGGACTTGGAGCATGCTCCCTTTTTTACCATGTGGGAATTGTCCAGCAACCCGGAAAACCTTCCCGTAGGTTCCTTGACACTTCGAACACCAAATACACCTAAAACCAGCGCTGGTGCTCCACTCTCCAATGCTCGACCAATCACTTCACACTGTTCGACCTGAACCAAGACAACTGACACCTGCTCACTCAGGACGTAACGTATACCTCCTCAGTCACTCCCCCGAGAGAGACGCCACCCCTTGGGCCTTGATCTGAATTCCGGTTGTTTGCTACTGTTTGTGACACCCTATTACTCGGGGTGGTTACTCTATCTGGCCTCCCCCAGCAACCAGGAGAGGGTAGAACGTCTAACAGCGAGGCATCTGCTTTTCCCTAGTATTGCTTTTGTTACTCTGCCCGATGTTTCCATAATGAGTCCACCCCCCAGAATGCTTCCCAGCCAACCAGTGGTTGGGGTTGAGCACGAGATCAAACATTGTTGCCTCCAGCGTCGCCAACCTCCTCATCTCGAGGGTTCGCAAGCGGGCCCTCTTCAAAATGGGAACTACCTCATTATGAGAACCGGATGCTTGTGCCGCATTTACTGCCCAAGACCCGACAAAAAAGAAAACTTCATTCCACAGTAAACAATTCGCATATATACGCACTTGAAACATTACTATCACTCTCACCAAAAACAAGCACACCAATTTCGCCAGCGGGTGCTTCAACTTGGACTTGGAGCATGCTCCCGTTTTTACCATGTGGGAATTGTCCAGCAACCCGGAAAACCTTCCCGTAGGTTCCTTGACACTTCGAACACCAAATACACCTAAAACCAGCGCTGGTGCTCCACTCTCCAATGCTCGACCAATCACTTCACACTGTTCGACCTGAACCAAGACAACTGACACCTGCTCACTCAGGACGTAACGTATACCTCCTCAAGTCACTCCCCCGAGAGAGACGCCACCCCTTGGGCCTTGATCTGAATTCCGGTTGTTTGCTACTGTTTGTGACACCCTATTACTCGGGGTGGTTACTCTATCTGGCCTCCCCCAGCAACCAGGAGAGGGTAGAACGTCTAACAGTGGGGCATCTGCTTTTCCCTAGTATTGCTTTTGTTACTCTGCCCGATGTTTCCATAATGAGTCCACCCCCCAGAACACAAGCCCGACAGGGGATCTTCCTCAATGTATGGCTTACTTCTTCTTTACTCTTGAGATAAGAATTTCATTCGTCAGTCAAAATAACCGATAACCGACCATGGTAGCCTTCCAAGGAGCCGAACACAAAAAAGTCATATTTTGTCGAGCTATCTCTGCAACAATCGGTATACAGTTTCCACTGACAAGAATAATTTTACCATATAAATGTCCGAGGATATGCACTTGCTAGGGTTGGCTTCTTTACTGCGATTGGCAAGACAGTTTGTCAATGTCTTGCTGTCTGTAGCTGTTTAGCAAGCCTGTGGCTGTTGGCAGCGATTCAGACAAGGCCGTCAGCATGGCTGAAAATAACGGTGGCGGGGGGTGTGTCACTTTGTCTTTCATTTACTATATTGTATATGTCGAGATGAGTTGAGATCTTAGTAAGTCGAGGCAATGAACTCAAAAGTTTCTGTGGGTAAGCCCTGATTTTAAAGCTTCAGCGACATTTTGCGCTATTTCTACCCTCTGACAACCCCCATAGAATACCCACTTCCACCCGAAGTCTCTTTTCATTGAAATTCTTTTGGATTTGAGTTACAGCTCTTTGGCCAATTTTCACGCGTCTCGGAAACTGGGCAGTGTTTCCACTGTTCGCAAGACTTTGGCTTTGTTGCCACTTCGGAGTGCTCCGTCGGACTGTCGTCGAATTTCAAATTGCTGAAACGCTCGAAAATTCAGTCATAAATTGGAGGAATTGCTTGGTTAGCAGCAGGGTGCAAATGAAGGATGTTAATTCCAGCCTGTTGCTCCCCCACAAAACAGGGCAGTCCCCCTCAGCTTTTTTGAAAATCAGGGCCTTACAGCACAAGGACTACCACAGTCAGCCACAGAAAGATACAGAAGATGCATTAGCCGAATATTTGTTTGCACCCTTCTCTCAATTTTGGCAGTTACATGTTAATTTATTGTTATTTTTGTCTACACTGGTTTTAATTTCTGTCTTTAAAACTATATAATGGAAGTAGAGACTCAAAAGACGACAGGAGGGGTACCCAACCTCGAATTTTTACAACCTCGAACTTGGCCTAAAAAGGTTAATAGGAAAGCTCATTGCAGTCCTAACAAAGTCCTAACTGTCAAGAAAGACACCCTGAATGTCAAGAAAGACACCTCCACTGTTCGCAAGACTTTGGCTTTGTTGCCACTTCAGAGTGCTCCGTCGGACTGTCGTCGAATTTCAAATTGCCAAAACGCTAAAAAATTCAGTCATAAATTGGAGGAATTGCTTGGTTAGCAGCAGGGTGCAAATGAAGGATGTTAATTCCAGCCTATTGCTCCCCCAGAAAACAGGGCAGTCCCCCTCAGCTTTTTTGAAAATCAGGGCCTTACAGCACAAGGACCACCACAGAAAGATACAGAAGATGCATTAGCCGAATATTTGTTTGGACCCTTCTCTCAATTTTGGCAGTTACATGTTAATTTATTGTTATTTTTGTCTACACTGGTTTTAATTTCTGTCTTTAAAACTGTATAATGGAAGTAGAGACTCAAAAGACCACAGGAGGGGTACCCAACCTCGAATTTTTACAACCTCGAACTTAGCCTAAAAAGGTTAAGAGGAAAGCTCATTGCAGTCCTAACAAAGTCCTAACTGTCAAGAAAGACACCCTGAATGACGTAGGGTAAATTTGGGACTGTACAGAAGTTTGCATGTAGTATTTTCAGGCCAAGTTCGAGTTCATACAAGTTCGAGGTTGCATACCCCTCCTGTACTTTCAAATCCAAATATCTGCACCAAGTCACGTTTCTCTTGCTGCAAAAATTGACATAATCAGGCATGTTCTCATTACTGGAGAGTGGAAAACCACCAACCATTTATTTACGATCTTTGTAATGTTTCAGTTTCAGTTATGTCATGTTTTTTTAGACTTTATCGTCCGACAGCACAGGATGTTTCTGTGTGGTTGACCTTAGGACACTACTGTAGTCAACTTATTACTGATTAGGTCATTATCATTATAAGGTTAGGCAAAAGGTAATATCCTGGTAGTCTCTTGTCCTTCTCTAATCAGGTATGCCATAGCCATGCCTCAGACCACAAAATAATGATTTCTAGTGCTCATATTTCTGATATCTTAGGCCTCCAGCCATCAATATCTGTGGGTGAAGCGGAAAGTGCCAATTATTCTAAAACATTTTGGCCAGGCCACGTCAATGACTGAATATTGTCAGTGAACTGAAATTCAGTGGCATAAATAAAACAATAAAATTACGTAACGATTTTCACTTTCCATAAAATTCATTAAATTTTACAGGTATAGCTGTTGGAAATGTTATAAGTCAATAAATCCACAAGATTCCTACTATGATTGATCCAACACAGCCCAGGATTAACTGTTGTGCTCCCGCTTCTACTACACTGGATCCATGCCCTCACAAGCTCATGCCTACAGCTATCTGTGCTAAAAATTGCTGACTGGTCTCTAACAAGGTTTCTGGTAAACAGTTGAGTGTTTACCCTGTAAATAAAACAGTAGATACTAGTTTAATATGTTACTTCTAAATTGGTCCTATTGAGTGTTGATGAACATGTTGTAAAAGTAGGAAAAATCATCACTTGTGACATGTCAAGAGAGCCACTTCCTAAAACAATTATTTATCAGTGGATTGATTAATGTGTGGATTGGTAATTCCCCAAAACACTGTCGCTTCCTTCCTTCCTGTTTTCTGAGACCACTCATGACTCTAGTCTCCAGTCCTGCTAGTTTAATTGGTGCATAGTTTTGCCGTAGTTTTTCAACAAAAACCATTAGGGTGTCATTTATGTTTATTTTCAAACAGCTGCTGTTATAAATAGTAAAATGTTTAAAAAATCTGACAAAGACCACATCTCTAAAAGCCCTGATTGTCTGGACAAGTCTAATAAGTATTAACATTTTTGGGATCCCATTGAAACCGTTGGTTTTATTCTTTATGTTCTGGCATTTTTTCTATGCATATTGAAGCAAGCTTGTGTCGCTCAAAGTTTTATCAACTTGTCACGTTGACTGCACGCAACTATTGTGACACACTAGGCAAACGTTGGTCAGGGATGGGGGGGGACTATTACTATTGAACGCAATACATGCCGAGTTCCTACTTGCTGTCTGGTACTGTTCTGACGACATAACAAGAAACATTTTCACTTCAGCTCCTGAATAGCTTTATGGTTTTGTAGGGCTTTACGTAGATACTTCATGGATTCTTTCTTTCTAGGCAGAAGATACATTGGGCCTCAAAAGTTTTTCAAACTGCTATAGCCTACCACTCCCTGGGAAAAGGGGTCGGTCTGGTGTGCTGATCCAAAAATCCGAACTTTCCAGATTACTGTGAAGACACATTGATGTTTGTACATCGGGAACCAATTTGTCTATGATTATTGAAATTTCCTTTGCAGACTTCATTGTTTTATTCAAGTAAAAAGAAAGAAAAACAAAACTGGGATCATAGCGTAGGCTTATATCGACTCCAAAAGGTGAAAGGCCTATATTTATAAACAGTGGCCTATCCGCATCTGTATCCTCCATGTCTGGTAGAAATTTTAGACAAATCAGAGCCACTACTTTGGAGATAAGCTACAGATTTTTTCTTCCTGGAACTTCAGGGCCCTTCATGGACTACAGTTAAAAGCGTTTTTGTTTTCTGGAAAAATTTTACAAGCATGGCTTGTGAAATTTATACAACCGGTTCTGTTCATGGCCTCGGTGACTAAAAGAGTCAGAATGGCAACGGCAGCCTCCTCATATTTATCGAATCAGCACTTTTATGTACTTCCAACGGTAAGTGCGCAAATATAGCCAATGACAGCCACAATGTCTACCGGTTCAAAAGCATAAACAAAGCTGTTCTCTGTCAGAAGGAGAGCAGATTTATCTCTCTTCTTATTTCTTATTTCAGATTATGCTATGATGAGATCTAGATTTGTCTCTTTTTTTATAATTGGTGCATCTTTCAGTCAAGTGCAATGACCTAGTAATGACCAATTTTCTGAATTTTTGGTTCTAATCCTGGTAGAAAATGAAGAAGTAATTCTGAATTCAGGCTTAAATGCTCTGCGAAAGGTTTAGGCACCCTATTGCTACGATTCAGAACAGCCTATGCCAAATGCTGAACTCTTTAGATAAGATATCTACCTCAGACCAGCGACCCATAAATTTCCTTTACAGGGGCTTGTCAGGAAGAGATTTCTGATGCTATGCCGACCGCACGGACGATAGTTCGAGAAATACCCACGGTCCAATCACTTTCAAGACCAGATAGACAAAATTTGGGATTGGCTGCTGGCGCCTTGAGGGAGGAGTTGCTTTGGCGCACACGTCCAATGAGGCAAACAAGAATGCAGATTCGACCCAAGCACAATTTTTGGAAACTGAATTTGGTCCGGTCATCCTAGCAATATAGAAGCATAGGAAATGACAGGCCCCCTGAATGGCAATCATTACAGGAAATTTATGGGTCCCTGCTCAGACTAAAATCATAATGCAGCTATTAAAATTTTTTTTTGACTGGTCCTGGTCTCATTGTTTAATTTGAGTAAAGGCAAAATCTTGTTTGTGATTCTTGAAAGTTGCTTTACAGATCCTGTTATTCGATTGTATAGAAAAGAAACTACAATTATGCAGATGCTCTAGGGTCAAGGAAAGCATTGCGACAAGATTAAAATTTGAATAGGTTTACATAGACATGGTTTTTCGTTCTTCACCTGATTTGTTGGTGACTGGCTGCATTTTTATTCAGGGTGATTTTGCTCTTTCCGCATTTCTACCCTGCATGTCTGTTGGAAAGGTCGGCCAAATCAGAGCCACCACTTCGGATATAACCTACAGATTTTTTTTGTTTGGGTCCTTAGGCCTTTCCTGGCTTCTTAGTAAGGACAGTAGGGTCAGTACCTAAAAGAGGTTGGTAAATAAAAGAGTGGCAACTGTAACTTTCTGAATTTTTACACCATCATCAACTGTATGTATTTCAAATGGTAAGTGTGCAAGCATAAAATAGCCTAATTCCTCAGCCTACACACAGCTGTTCTCTGTCACAAGGGGAACAAACTTATTCTGCATCTGAAGAATATCCAGGCTCCTGGAGCTGGTACAGACTAGCTATGAGACTCAGATTGTCAATGTCATATGCCAAAAACCTAGTACCAGCATAGGATATCTTATGAATGTTTGGCTCTAATCCTGGTTAAAAATCAACAAGTATAGAATTTTGTTATATTTGTTCTTAAATGTGGTTAGACGTTATTTCACGCATTTCTCAACCATCAACGATATGGCTTTTTCCACGGTTCAAAAGAGCCTAGGCAGAAAAAAAGATCAGAAAACAATAGAAGTAAACACCTCTCCCAATACTCCTTACCTTGACCTAGTTTCTTGCTTACAAAACAGCCAACCAGAAAGGGAAAAACAAACTTTGTCTCAGTGAACAGCTAACTCTTTCAGCAATCTTCTGTCACAAAATTAAATTGAGAAAAGTGTGTTTACATAAATTATTCCGATTTGTAAGAATCTCCTCCTTCCATTTCTTGTTTGAATCAACCTGCAGCAGTTGGGCACCAGATTTCTCCTGCCCAAGGTGAATCTCCTACTGAGAAGAAAAACAATCCCCTGTGTATTTGAGTTTCATGTGAGTCAGGTGAGCAAAGCTAGAGAAACATCTTTGAATATTTCAGTCCTAGAGACACTAAGAAACTATAACATAGATCACCCCCTCCTTCCCCTCCACCCTACCTCTACAAATCAAATCAACTTGTCTGTTTTTTGGCCTATTTTTATAGGAGTTCTAGAGGTAGAGAGGAGGTGTGATCTCTGAGATATGTCTCTGAAGTGCGTCTCTAGGACTAGAATATCTAAAGATTTTTTTTTCTAGCTTTGCTTGTCTGACTCGCATGAAACTCTCCTACACAGGGATGATTTTTCTCCTCAGTGGGAGATTCCCCTGGGCAGGAGGAACCTCCAAAAAGTCTGCTTCTCCATTGTGTAGTGATGCACAAGAAATCAAAAGATTCACCAGTTCAATTCAATTTATTTATAACCTGTCAAAAACAAGGAGGGTGTTTAGCCCTAGTGACGGAGTACAAGAAAGAAAAACAACAACAAAGAAAAAAGACAACGCACATATCAATATTTTACATTATACACAACACAAACACAACTATAAATTACACGAAAAGGGAAGACCACTGGTGGTTCTGTTTACTGGCGGAAGATTTGAAATCTTCCACTCTTTTATCATTAATCTTAGCAGGTAGAACCAGCTGAAATTTCTGTACCAAGAGAGAATTACTGGTCCAAGGGGGCAAATGCAGCAAATACTTGGCAAATTTAAAATAAATTCTGTGAACACGGGCAGGGGCTTCAACCGGCACACAGAACCCAAAGTGTTCAAACTTTTGAACACGTTATCTTGAATATGAATAAAGGTTTAGGCAAGTACTTTCCTGTAAAAGTTGCCTGATATGGTTGGCCTGCAGAAAAGTAAAAAAAAAAAATCAAAAGAGATCATCTGCGGGTTGAACAGGCACTGTAAATGAGACCAAAATGTTCAATCTTTTGAAACCTGGTTATTTAGATGCATATGGACTGTTATGACAGTTACTTTGCAGTAAAGTTGCCTGGGATGGTTTGAGTGTTCTCCAGCAAGGGTTCACCACTAGCAAGCATTGAAATAAGCATACAGGAGAGGTACCCAACCTCAGACAAGATTTCAAATTTCAAGAGAAATCTTTTTTTAGTGAGATATATCTGGCTTAAAAAGGAACCAAAAAACATGACAAAAATACTAGAGTGAAGCTAATAGAATGGATTACATGTTGGGGATATAAATTTTACTTCAGTATTTTCAGTTAAATTTAATTTTCTTTTCAAACAGTTTCACACATTTTTACATGAGGTCAGATTGCTTGCAAAGTGATGAAAAAGATAGAGGTAATAAGGCTACTAACAAGAAAATCCCTTTTTAAACCAGGTTCAAAACAAAGAAAAGACAAATAATTGTAATATTTTGGGAAATAACTGTTGAAAAAAAATTCAGATTTTGCTTCTTGACTGTCAGGATAGCACTTAACTTTCATTTTAACATTTTCGCAGCAAAATTCGAGGTTGCGTAAAAACGAGGTCAGGTACCCCTCATGTACACTGTAAATTTTTTTTTTGCAGTATTTGCTACTGGGATTAACCTTGTCTTTATTGATATAAGAATATCCCTAATTCAGAATAATCTTATCCGAATAGAGATAAGACTAATCCCAGTAGCAAAAACTGCATCCTTATTCGAAAAAACTTTTTACAGTGTAGCTCTAGTTCTACTCCGCAAATGTTGAAACTCATTTTTTAGTTTGAAGGCGCTCCGCAGTCTGCCATCACTTACTGTAGGGTAACAGGCATTGGCTTAGGCTATCCAAAACTGTTAACATGACCTATCCAAAACTATGTTTTACTCTGTTTTTTCTTAATTTGCTTACCTGAACTGTAGGTACTGTAGTTCAATGTGACAAGTTTGCTGAGTGGAGATTGGTAAGCAGTGCGATCAATTACCTCCTGAGACTTGCAACCTCAAAAATTAGAGATATTTCATGGATCAGCATTCTCTTTACGACGAAATTTAACCCATCACAATGCAGTTGAAAAATACCAGAGGCACATAAAAATCTCTGACATAATACAGCCACATAATAAAGGGTGTAAACTCAAGAGAACTTCCTATTTGCTGCAACAGCTGCCAAAAATGCACTTTTTTGAAAGTTTTGGATTTCAAGCCTGAAAACGCATGCACCAAGCGAAAATTGAATTTTTCTGCGCTGGGCATTCTACGATTTCGGTCGAACGTTGGGGTACTTCGGGATTGCAAGAGTTAAAAAACAAGATCTTACGAAACGATAAAGCGTACCATTACAAAAAAGATTTTTCTTTGGCTATTTTACAAATATTTATCATATATACTGTCCTTTGTGCTTTAAGTAAGTCATTTTTGCACCGTGTTTCAACCTCCTGATGGGCTTTGTCAAACTTTACAAGTTAAGTAATAAAGAATTCCGTTTCTCTGCTGATACGAACATCCTTGGCCAGTACCACGATAGTAGGTCTTCCAACCTGTCGACATCACACAAAACAAAGTCCGTCCGATAGGGTCCGATCCGATAAGGTGATTTCTTCTTCGGAGGATGACATTGTGTTTTTGAATGTTCATCCATATTTGTGAAAAGGCTCAATATAGTCAGAAGTCATCTTGTGACATTAAATCACCAAAATTTCCTGGCCGTGGATGCTACAACATCCTTGTCCACGGCGACTCCGAAACTTTTATTGAGAAAACAAGTTCTTATCGTTTGTTTTTACCTGGTCCAACTGTGCTTGCTCGACTTGCGCCACCAAGGAAGCAGACGTGCCCCCCTCCTGTTTTTTCCCCGTCTTGTTTTTGGTCAATGGCGGTACATAGGGATTCCGTGGGCGAGAAGGGCTCCATGAGCTAGAAAGGCTCCGTGAATGGGAAGGGCTCCGACCAGATTAACCGACCGACCTGACCCGACCCGATTAACTTAGAAATAATCCGGCTATCATTCAGTCTGAATGGCATTACTGTGAACTCGAAGAGTCAGTCAAGGGTAATGAAGACTGTCTTATGCTGGTCAGCTGGATCTACCATGACCTACCAGTATCCTCTCCGGCAGTCAAATATGGAGAAGTACTTCGCTTTTCCAACTGACTGGAGCATTTCGTCTGTTCTGGGCATTGGATATGCGTCCGCTACGGAAAAAGTGTTCAGTCTGCGATAATCCACACAGAACCGAACAGATCCTCCTTTTCGGGGACCAGAACAATAAGGGCGGCGTACTCTGATGATGACGGTTGAATTATGTTGGCATCCAACATTTTCTGGACTTCTTCGCGTACTGCCTGTCGTTTCGACTTCGGAGTCCTGTATGGGAAGAGTTTAATGGGTTTCTCATCATTAAGCGGGATCGGGTGTCGGACCACGTTTGTCTTACCTGTGCGATCCGTCAGCACGTCGGTAGAAAATTAATGTGGTAGACCTCCTTTTTCTTTCGCGGTCCGTCGACTTCGACCAGGTAATTAACATCGCCTACTCTTACCAATACATGGTATGGTCCTTTCCAACGGACTTCAAGTTTGTTATTGCCCTCGGGAAGCAGGATGAGGACCACCTTCTACCATTTCTTCATCGTTCGAATCGATTACCACCATTGGAATTCTAATTGACGTTTGTTTTTTCAGAACGTTATTGAAGCGGCCTATGAAATATGCTACTGACGATTTATCGTGGCTATCCGTTAAAACTTCGAAATGTGTAAAAAGGCTTACTTTCCCTGGTCCAACTAACGCATCTGCAACTGAGAAAAGTACATCAAAATTAGCAGATCTTCAGCCAAAATTTGAATATACCCTGGTAACAAATTATTTTTCTTCGAAAAAAAACGTGGGCATTAACTCGTACTGCAATTTTAAATTCGCTGAAAGCTTTTTGAAATACCGCAACCTTATGCGGAGTTAGATACTTATCTTGTACCTGTTTTTGTTTTGCTGATTCCATGTAATCGTTTCCTTGTCTTTAAAACATGTTCGAAAAGTTGTTCCGAATTCCTAATTTTTTTTCCTTACTAATCCTGATACGTAAATTTTATTTCTCTCCCCTTCCGCTGATTGATTTTTCCATCCTGCTTAGCTGAAAGTATTTTCTTCGTTGGAAAGGTCTGTTGTCGTAATGTTTGTTTCATAGAAATCCTCGCATCCGTATATCCTGCATTTTGCCTTTGTGGAAAAGTCCTTCCTTCGTCTGTGTTATTACAATGGCAACACACATTGTCGTTGTTGTTTCGTGAACTGCTTAAGAAGGTCGGTAATTGCCCTTCTCTTCTTTGGTCTGTCAGCTGTGAAATTGTACGCCTTTTTTACGTCTTTAATGTCTATTCTCAAAATAAAGAATAACCCCTCCTCCGAGACGTCGTTGGACTACGTATTTTCCGCTTTACTGCTTTCTGATTTCGGCTTTCCGGTTCCCTTTTGGCTTCCCGCCATCCGATTTCCGGATTCCCGGCCTGTCACCGCTTTCCGATCTCCACTTTCCGGTACCTTTTCGGCTTCCCGCTTTCCAGATTGCGGTTTTAAAATTTCCTCGTCCTCCGAGACATCGTCAGACCCGTATTTTCCTCTTTCCAGCCCGCTCTCGGCTTTCAGATCCCCTTCCCGCTTTTTGATTTCCGGCCTTATCTCCGCCTTTCGAGTTCCGCTTTCCGTTACCCTTTCTGCATTCCGGATTTCCTTTCCGCTGTCCGGTCTTCTTTTTGCTTCCCGCTTTCTTATTTTTGGTTTCCGGTTCTATTTCCGCTTTCCAGTTTCTGCTCTCCCTGATTTTCTGTTCCATTTCCGATTTGCGCTTGACGATTTCTGCTTCCCTCTCCTCAGGTCTGTCTCACTTGACTTCTTTTTTGTTTTCACGATGGTAAATAATATATACTCACCTCCGTTAGCAGCCATTGCCATTTCTTCCACCTGAAATTTGCAATAAATTCTACGATCACTGTTTTCACTTAGCATGACTTCACATGAGATCTTAGCATTATTTGAAAAATTTTTTGCTTTTCAATTGAACTGTAAATTGTATAAAGACATTTTATCTGTTTTTACGGAACCCGAGTAGTTTTTCCAACATTGTCAGTTTTAATCGTAGCTCCAGCTAGCTATTTTTTGGAGGAGGATGGGCGTTTTTGGTGTCAGGTCAAATTGTGGCACTTTACCCTAAAATGACACTTTTCTAAAACTCTGAGCTTTAATATAATTGTATAGAAACATACATTTCTGATAGCAACTTAGCTGCTAGAGTGGCCGCCAGTCTTGTCTATAGTAATTGGTACCAGTTTGTATATTTTCTGATCGATATTGATGCGATTTGTAGGCACCAAAGATTACAAAAGTTATCTTCCGTTTGGACCATTCGCAATAAGAATCATAACATCATTGTCCTTTTTCTTCCAAGAGGGGAAATACAGACCCCGTCGCTGCTGACTTTCATCAGGAAATCCGTGCATCGCAAAGCGAAAATTACGAATCTCGACAAAGAAATCAGTAAGATCGATATGTGATTGTGCTTATTTTCGGACAAACAAAAGATTAAGGACGCTCTAAAATTAATATATTGTTTCGCAAAAGGAAGATTTAATGATCAAAATAACAGACCTTACGAAAGCCTGTGTTGTTTGTTATAAATCAAAGAATTAAACTTACGAGGGAGGGTCAGCCCCGTATACGGATAGCTACCCAAATACGGGGAGGCGCTCCCTGATTTTGAGCTATTTCTCTTAGACTTGGTCCGACCAGTGTTTGAAAACCAGCACTTCGTATCCACTCAAAAACGTGAAATGGAAGACAGAATTTTGAAAAACAGTTGCTTTAGAACAAAAATTGGAGCAAATAATTACTTGAAAACATGCCTCAGATCTCGAGGGTGAAGAGGGGTACGGTCCCCATCGTGGGCTGCGGCGCTCCTGTGTATTTCTTTGGGAGAAACCGTATCAAAAGACTTTTCAAATTTGTAAATGACACCGAAAGACACTTGTGGGCTAATAAAAGTTACACTCTTCTGCAGAAGCCTTAGAGGTATGCTTAGAAATAGCCACCAATGCTCATCCACTCATCCAACTTGTTCCTCTGGACGATGCTGTTAAAGCCACGACGGGTTTTTGGTCTACTAAACTCATTAAACTGTTCATTGTCAGACGCATTAACTCGGCGAGGCCTTGATGCAGGCGGCACACGATAATGATATTTGTACTTGATGTGTTTACAAAATCAGAGGACGGTAGTTTAGGTAAGAATGGACTAGTGAATAATAAACAGATTTCAGCGCATTTAATGGAATAAGGAATTTTAGATGATGCATGATCCTCACATTTCTTCCCAATTTAAGTCTCAGTGTATTAGTGTGAAGTTTCCACGACATGTTGGAATCAACAAGTATCCCCAGACAACGGATACAATCCACACGTGCTATCAAATTTGTAAATGTCACCGAAAGACACTTTTATGCTGATAAAGTTACACTCTTCCGCAGAAGCCTTAGAGGTATGCTTATAAGCAGAATATAAGCAGATCTTAGCAGAGAGTGGTGAAGCTTCGAGGGAACAACACAAGAGTGAGTAGAGTGAAATAAACGTGTCCTGAACCTGAACTTAGCGAGAACAGTACGAACAAATCCAAGCCTTCGATTAGACGCTACCGAGTGGAAAGACTCTTCGAACTACTAAGTGAGCTGAAAGGAAGAGCCCTTCCTTTCAGGCCACTCAGTGGAGCGGCTACGGTTTAGGCAGAAGCCGATAACAGTAAACCTAACAGAATGAAGTAAAACACATTGTTTTATGCTATCAAATTTGTAAATGTCACCGAAAGACACTTTTATGCTGATAAAGTTACACTCTTCCGCAGAAGCCTTAGAGGTATGCTTAGAAATAGCCACCAATGCTCATCCACTCATCCAACTTGTTCCTCTGGACGAGGCTGTTGAAGCGAGGCTGTTGAAGCCACAACGGGTTTTTGGTCTACTAAACTCATTACACTGTTCATTGTCAGACGCAGTAACTCGGCAAGGCCTTCATGCAGGCGACACACGATGGTGATGTGTACTTGATGTGTTAAAAAAATCAGAGGACAGTGCATTTAATGGAAAAAGGAATTTTAGATGATGCCCAATTTAAGTCTCAGTGTAGTAGTGTGAGGTTTCCACGACATATTGGAATCAATAAGTATCCCCAGATAACGGATACAATCCACACGTGCTATGACTCTATCTGACCCAGGGATAGCTAGAGCTAGAAGGTTCGAGCATGCCCGTGATATACGCGAATAAACCATAAACTTGGTTTTGTCCAAGTTAATGCTTAGCGTATTAACAGTGAAACAATTTACTAAGTTCTTGAAAGTGCATGAAAGGTTTCTTCTCAGCATTTGGTCGTCGGATCCGGATACACAGCAACCCGTTTCGTCGGCGAAGAGGATGCTTAGACCTAACCCTTCTACGCACTTCTTGATATCGTTAACGTAGATCAAGAATAGTAACGGTCCCAGTATAGATCCGTGCGGCACAACGATTTTTTCAGACTGTCCAAATACGCACAAATACGACATAATTATCTCGTTGGCTGGTCCTCTTAGCCCACAATTCTTTAGTTTTGAAGAAAGGATTCTATGAAAAATCGTGTCAAATGCCTTTTTATATCTATGAATATGGTAGCGGGGATGTCACCACGGTCCAGGGCCACATGGATGAAAACTGTGTTACCGCGATTATAGCATGTTTCGTTGAGTGACCCTTTCGGAATCCAAATTGTGTATTGCAAAAGAAACCAATTTTGACTAAAAAACTGTCCTATCCTAGTGTATAGACATTTTTCAGTCTTTCCCGAAAGCTGGTAGAATCGAAATCGGTCTATAATTTGACGGATTCTTCTTGTCACCACCCTTGTGTAACGCAACTATTCTAGCAGATTTCAAACAAGATGGGAAAACTCCGTGCTTAAAAGATAGGTTTATTATATGCACCAACATATCCACAATATACGGTGATTGTAATTTTTTAGTAGATTAGTAGAGGTTCCATCCGTTCCTTCTGACGATCCGTTTTTTACCTGAGATAGTCTACAATTTGGAGTAATTCATGCAGTGAAACGGGAGTTAAGAATATTGAGCATTCTGAAGACGGAGGAAGAAAGGCCGTAAAATCCTGCTCGGCAGGGCCAGGGGATTGGAATGAACTTGCCGTCACCTCTCCTATTTGTGCAAAATGATGATTCAGTGCATCAACAACTGCTTGTTTCCTTTTATGACTTTATCTACGTTGTTGATAACGATTTCTTCTGGTAGAGTCTGCTCCTTCTTCTTAACGAGACAACCGTTGATAAGATCCCATGTTTTTTTGGGCGAACCTTGTGCCTCGCCGGACGCTTTTGCAAACCAGTTATTTGCCTCAGTTCTTAATACTCAAGTAAGGCAGTTACGATAACTTTTAAATGCTTCCAGTGTTTGTTCCTCAGGTTGGGCAATATACTGTTTGAATAATCTGTTCTTTGTTTTGACTGATTGAAGCATTCCCGGCGTTATCCATGGTTTTCTTTGTGTGGCATAGCATTTGCGGCTGGAAAGTGTTCACGGGCATGCCTGGTTATGCGCAGACGTGAATTTGTTAATTAAGCAGTCAGCTGCGATTTCAACCTCCTCGCAATCTGTCGGCCACTGTCAGGGTTATATCTGATCTGCACGACAGCTAACTGTATTCTGAACTTCAGTTACAAAAATCTCATAACAACACTTACACAACAAACACAACACAACACACAAGATACTCAACGGTCTCCTCAGTTCAGTAGGCCTTCTTTGAGGAGTGTCCTTGTGATTCCATTGTAGCTTGTAATCAATCGACGGCAGTTGCAGCTGCTGACGAGAATCCCAACCTCCTGTTGGACACGTGGCCGGAAGAATCGTGATCTTACACGACTAAGGGTGACATCTGCTGATAAGTGTCTGCCGGTCGATTCTGCCAGATGACCACAAGAACTCAACTTCGTGCAATATTTTGTAGGCAGTTCATAACGCTCAACTTCGTACAATATGCCAAGAATATCGTTAAGACATTGCAAATGACTGTCGTCCCCTTTCCTTGCAGTTTTGAACTACAGAAAATGAATATTTAATATGTTTTATATTGTAGAAAACTACAATATCATTATCTTTCAGATTCTGAAAAAAGGGATGTCCGACAGTTTTTTCAAAGACGATTGTTGCCACTTGGCCCAGTGGCAACATCGTCAATGTACCGGCTGAAATTGGTGACCGTCATCCAGCCTTGAGAAAAACGACCAGTATCCATCAGCCGTGCCACGCGCTAAACGCTTCTTAGACGTATTTCGAACACCAACATCGGTGAAAGCAGTATCTTTTTTTTAGTTATTTTCTTCTTATTTACGTTTCTCTTGTGCTCTCTTTTTTCTTTTTCTTATATTTACTCTGCTTTTTTTCCTATGGAAAGTGTAATGGGCCAGTAAAATACAGCCTTTCATTGATTCACTATTCCTTTGGCCGCAACAGTGACTAAGACTCTTACTAAATCTGTTTGGTTCTTTAGCCAAATCGTGGGAACTGCTCGCCCCCACCGAAGAGCCAGACAAAACTGGTAGAAGACAGCCTCTTCCTTAGTCGTTACAGACTCCGAGAGGTCCTGAATCGCTAGCTCTCTTCGTGAACACGCAGGCTAAAGATTACTAATGGTATGGATATTTTTTCGTAAGAAGTAATCGAGATCATTGTCTTCGTCGTTTGCACATCGTATTGTGATTTCCATTAGGGTGACAGGAACCAGCAGGAACTGTAGCCATCGTCTTGCTGTTCGGCGTAGAGTTAGCTGTATGCAGGTGGTCGTTGAGTTCTGTCTTGCCATTGGTGTCGTGTCAAGCACGGATCGTCAGTTCGCTCTCAGTTTCCAGTAAAACCCAAAAACTTAGTATTATGCTTTTCATGCGCTTCTAGAATTGTTTATTTTTCTGACTATGGTCTCAAGGGGGTAAGTCATGCTCATGGGGTAAGAGCACCAGAACTGATTAAACGACGTTCTTCGACGAAAAGGCGAATAGAGTTTGGGACGCGCCTGTCTGCTATTACGATCTTCCTGAAAGACAGTCAGTCTTTCAAAGACAATTGGTTGTTCAGAGCGAATATTTTTTCCCTCTCTGGTCTCTTCGAACTGAGAAGGATTCGGCTTCTACTGCAGTCGTCCAAGGACCACCGACTTAGGAAACGGCAGCAGAAATAGTGGCAGATTCCTCAGCTGCTGTTTTTGCTTTTCTAGCTAGTTCTTTCTTTGGTTGTGTTCGCGTATTTCCCTCCGACGCTGCTGCTCCCTCTCCTGCCACGTTTTTCTTGTAAAGGAGTCCGGCTATCTTTATTTAGTTTTGCTGAACATGTTTTTTCCATCTGTGCACGACAACCGTCCTGCCGGCGTGCGGTTAAGATCTGCGTTCAACGTGGCCAGACAAATGTTCAACCTCGATGTTGTGCGCTTGTGAGCCGAGCGATTGTCGATTCCGTGCTGGTGGTGTTTGCCTCCGGGTATATAGTCCGAGGCGAGCCTTTTGACCTCGTGGATGAACCTTCAGAAGAGAAGTTCTACGATGTCGATCATGTTCTGTTATGGTGCACCTTGTTCGAAATCACTCTGTTCCATCAACAGTGACTCAAGACCCGTGTCGTTTGCTAAGGAAGTCCCATCTTGGTCATGGAAGAGCAAACGTGGCCATGGGAGTAGGAGCTTGTTATCAGTGAGCCATAACTCGGATATGTTGTTTCTTTGTACACTGACGAAGCGTTGACGGCTGATCCGCACTTTTCAGGACCGCACCCGACGGGCGATGTTATGGACTTGTTGTTACAACCAACAGCTCTCTGTAAAGGGCCCCTTTAAGATTATCATGCACGGCCAGTACCAGTCGATTTTCGAAGCGTGGACCCTTACAAAGTCAAGAACCTTTCCCTTGATGATAGGGTAGTGACGCGCCGAGGTGCTGTGGAAATGATACGAAATATACCTCCTCGAATTGCGAAATAGGGATCGCCCTCCCAGTGATGTGTGCTAATGTGTGTGTGTGTGTGTGTTTTTAATGTAACGTGTGTGCCACGACTTGGCCGCAGTCTTGATAACCCGAACATCAATGCTTTCCTTGGCTTTCAGTAGCTGGTGTTCTGTAACTTCCCAACCCGTTTAATTTCATGGCATGTTGATTCAACGTTCTTGCAGCTCGTGTTGGCGACTGTGACGAGAAGATCCAGAATAGAAATTGCTTATTCCCTGACATTTTTCAAGAGGGGCATTTTTTTCTTCCATCGGTTATTCGTGTACTGTTTCGTCGACGCAAACTTTCTTGAAGGAGCAGATGAAAGTTCATTTTATTGCCACCCTGTCGGACACGGTTGCTTGAAATTTAGCAACCTACTGTTGGACTGGCTGATCGTTGTAGCCCGCTGCTAGTTTCAGCAATTGCCTGAGACAGTCTATAGTGCTCTGTGTTGTTTGGACTGGCTGTTTTATTTGTTTTGTTTTTTAATATATTGTTAAATTACACTAAGATTGCTTTTTTAAAATCAAGCTTTTGTTCACAGATTTAGGCAACTCAAACTTTTACTGACGTCCTGTCGACCTTATCTGACCTCCATCGACCTTATATGTGAGGCAATTCATCATCTTTAGCTTCCTCAAGGACGCCGGAATCTGCCTTGTTGAGATCGTCCTTAAGTCGTTCTTTTTTTTTACTTTATTTGGAGTTTTCGCTGCCTTTTGACGATCTTACGGCGGCATTCTGACACTTTCTCTTTGAGCGGCTTTATTTTAGCTCCTGTCTCGGAATCGGCTGGTTAACGCTGATTAACCTTTAAGACCGACTTGTCCAGTAACTTGTCAAGCGCTTGACCTTCGATTAAAGGAGTATAACTTCTTCCTCTTGGCTAGAAAAATTTTGCTTACAATTTTGTTTCGTTCAGCGTTTTCTTTTGAATAGTGGCTTTCAGCTGTTTTGTTAGTTGCTGCAAGCGCAAATTGCGGCTTTAAGGCTATATATTAGACGGGGCTCAGTTTCAATCATTATCACAATCTGATGATTGAGCGCAAGGTGCCAATGACTCTGGCGACGAAGATATGTTTGATACCCAAACTAACACCAGGGAAGTTTCGTCTAGTGGTGGAGGAGGAACTGGTGGATTCATGACGCCTGCACGGAGTCTTGGATATGGGAAATGTCACTTAACATTTGAAAAATCATTTATCTTGAGATTGTATAATTATGGGACTAGGAATTCTACTATGACCGCCTTTGCTAATGAAACAGCTCAAAAAGTAAGCACTACTTGGATGAGCTCTATGGCTACCAGTGACACTAGTAGCTATCTATCGTCTTATGAATTGGCAAGATTAGCACTGGTCCCAAGTAGATTTGTTAGATTGGAGCAAGTTGTAACGAACATGGGAGTAAAGGCTCCTTTCCAAACTGCATCGACAACTTCGGTGGGAATGACATCCATGTTGGAGGTGGTTATCGCATCATCCAATACTCTTGGAGGTATGATGTCACATGCCGAAATGACAGTACATTCTCAAGCAGCTACTCCAAATGTTGTGAGAAGTGTAGTAACTGGCATTGACAACACACGGCATAACATGTTGTATGCTATCGAAGGCCCATGTGCACAAGAAGTGTTTCGGAATAATGCTCTAGTACTTGGATTTCTCACTGACGGAAACACGAATGCCCGACCAGTGTTTTCCAGGGAGTGTAATTTATGAGTGGGCAAGCTACTGTTGGTAAAGTTATTGCAAGTATCAGTTTCGACTTTGGTCCGAACGACTAACATTATCATAGTCGACAGATTCCACAGCCGTCTGGATTACAAAACGATAAAAGGAACAATTCTATCGGCTCAAGCTGAAAAACTTACTTGTTGCAAAAAGGAATTCTTTATATCAAAGAACTGAAAAACTTTTACTGACCTCCTGTCGACCTTATCTGACCTCCATCGACCTTATCTCTGAGGGAATTCATCATCTTTAGCTTCCTCAAGGACGCCGGAATCTGCCTTGTTGAGATCGTCCTTAAGTCGTTCTTTTTTTGACTTTCGGCAGAGTTTTCGCTGCCTTTTGACGATCTTCCGGCGGTACTCTTGACACTTTCTCTTTTAGCGGCTTTATTTTAGCTCCTGTCTCGGCATCGGCTGGTTAACGCTGATTAACCTTTAAGACCGACTTGTCCAGTAACTTGTCAAGGCGCTTGACCTTCGATTAAAGGAGTATAACTTCTTCCTCTTGGCTAGAACAATTTTGCTAAAAATTTTGTTTCGTTCAGCGTTTTCTTTTTGATTAGTGGCTTTCAGTTGTTCTATTAGTTGGTGCAAGCGCAAATTGTGGCTTTAAGGCTATACATTAGACGGGGTTCAGTTTCAATCAATCTATCACAATCCGTGATGATTTGCATCATTTTTCACTTTTCGCTCCGGAACCCTTCCTTGGCATACTGGATCGCCTGGTCCGATATGGACACTTGAGTTTGTTTGGATTCCGTCTCACTTTGCTCTCAGCTTTTGAAGCCTTGTCGTTTCGATTTCTGCCCGTACCCATCTTTGTGAGGTCATTGAGCAACTTTTAATATTCAGGGGGTTTCGGCTGAATCTCTTGCAGACCGAATCCTTTCGGAAAAAGACTGCTTGAAGACTTCGTAAGGGCAGCTTCCTAGAAGATACGGATGTCGTGAACTATAAGTTCGTTAAAACCAGGTTTGATAAGGAAGCACTACATCACCCTTGACAGTGATTGTTCTTACGTACGGACGGACAAAATTTACGAATCATAGGTAACCCGTCAAGAGTGTTCTGGGATCCCAAGAATAACGGAATTATAAATCAAGATTCTCTAACTTGTAACACAAGGGGAGCTGGCTTGGCTTTGGCTGGCTGTTTCGAATCTGCAAAGAAGTCAGCAAATGCTGGAATGCCTAAACTGTTTGCTTTGAAAGTTGAGAGTGCCACGGAAGTTGATGCTGCCACGGAACGTACTGTTCTAGTGGTAGGGGGCTTTTGCTCTTCCTGAATATCTATAGCTAATTGGTTTGGTGGGAGCGGAGAATGTGGCACTAGGTGCGGGCAAAGGGGAGCTGGGTTGGATCAGTGTGGCCAAATGATGGGGATCTGATTGTTACCGTCAAACAGCCAAACTTCGAGACTGATGACCAGTAACCATCAGGCGTGGCATGGCGCTACATATCCTCGAAAAACAAAAAAGGTGGAAGTATAAATGGTGAAGTAGGAAAGGCGGCTTGGATCAGTGTGACAGAAGTGTACTTAATTACTTGCACTCCCTGTTGTCTCTATCCTGCGCCAGCTCACGGGCGAAATCTAGCCAGCAGTTGTCCCCTCTTCTGCCCAAGCGGCGGAAACCGCCTACAGGCTCAAGGTCCTTTTTACCGTCGTCCTCCGTAGTCGAAGTGTTGGAGATCTGATTGTTATTCTTGGGATCTGTAACCGCAGCTCGGGGGCTGACAACTTCTTCTGTGGCAGTTATCTCTTCTCTTTCAGATATTGTAGGAGCTGTACGAGCTCTTTTCAATTCTGAAACAAGGAATGTCCGACGGATCTATTTTTCAACAAAGCCCGCCAAAATTCTTTTGAGCGTTGAATTCAGGTGAAAATACTCCAGGTACCGCAGTAGGTTCTTGACAGAATTTCGACTCCTATTAATATCTCTGATCCTCAGGTTGTTCTTGATCCAGGTCCTTTCTTCCGCGACTGTGACTGTAGACGATAGTATTTTCGAGTATTCGATATCGCGTTTGTTAATGGGGTACATCCCCTTCACCCCGAAGGACTTAACGACGATTCCAACGTCAACCATCCTGAGAGTCGGCACAAGGTGATGTGTGTTCATTTCTGTAGTCAATTTGACACCGGGATACTCCATCCTCGATACACGTATTTCAAAATATGCTCTGGACAGTCAAAAACTTGCTGGCTTCGACTGTCAAGTTCCAGTGCTTCGTACATGGTTTTCCAATACTGGACGAAAAGCTGATGGTAACTAACGGTAACGATCAAGGGACCTTTGAGCCACAAGTTAACTGGGCTACTAGTTACGCCATTGAGGCTTGTACTTGAAGAAAGGGACTTGGGTAGTGTTGATGTTCATAGTTTGAATGCCGGGTCTTAACTGACCTGACGGAATAAGGGTGTGAACAGGGTCAATGTGCTTCTACAGTGGAAAAAAACCCAACAAAGTTGACAAGATCTTGGGGAAAGAACCGGGGGGGGGGGCACGGAAATAGATCGATAAGAAAGAATTACAAACCGTTTTATTTATTAATCGATCAATAATTCGTAAGAAAAGCATTATTGAATCGTTCGATCCAAGGTTTATTAGGACGAAGCCCTATCTCTTCATCAGACAGAATACAGATTACTTCTTGACTTACGGCTCCTCCTCTTCAATCTCCCACCATGGCTCTTCTTCTGAAGAGGGTTAAGGTTGACTCCATATCTTATACTACCAGCCCGTGCATGCGAGGGTGTGAATATAGTACTATTCTCACCCTCGGAGGCACGGGCGAAACCAGTTCATAGCGAATGCGCAAAGCACAGGGTAGCTGGGGCAAAGGCCCAGCGCAAAAGGAAAAAAAAAAGCATAGCTAATCTATTTTGTTGAATTGAGGTCGTTGGTCATCTGTATCCTCGTGATCCGTCTACTCATCCTCATTATCGCCGTACTCCTTAGCCTCTTCCTCCGTAGTCTTCCTCGTCTTCCGTCTCGTCGTTCTTCGTCTCCTCGTTCCTGTCTTTACAATGGTTAAGTCTTGAGAACCAGACAAGTCGACTACAATCATACCATGATTTCCAGCAAGCATTGCCGGTGTTATGCCATTTTCATAGAGTCGAGCATCTCTGTCCAAAGCATACATTGTCATCTGGTACGATGTATTGTAGGATCTTCCAGGTGATAGCTGGGATAGGGAGACTCCGTTGACTTTCAAGTTCAAACTGTTCAGTCCAAACAGTTGAAATGCGTGTGATGAAGATCCAAAGTCACCAACCGAGCTAGTGCTGCGTACGAACCAACCGGCTAGTTTTGAAGGGATTTCGCAAGAGATAAAAACTATTTAACATTTCGAACACGTCCCATCCTTGTACAAATTGTGTGTCTTGGATCAACTCTTTAATTCTAGCAAGAGGTTTCCATAAATGCGTAGCAGACGACTACATGATCGGGGACCTCATATTTTTTTTCTCGTTGTTCACTGATACGAGTTGGTAGGGTCGAAGAAGGCCCGCAAAGAATTGCACGGAAAGGAGTCTGAAACCTGAAACTTATGTTTACTCTCTGGCTAGTAAAGATAGACTAAGCTTTATGACCCAGAGAATCATGGGGTATATACATTTTTAATACACATAAAAAAAGAAAAAAGGTCAACAAACATGTTTATATAATGAGATGATGACGTGTACTAAATAACACTAGCAATTACGCGCTGGATCTTCTAAGATCCCTAAATTGTCTCTGTATTCAACACACTCGGGGATATCCGAAATACAGTGTCCACAAGGTACATCATACACTCCATTTTCCATGACATAGCACAGAGAAACCTTAGTAAACTCTATACTGTAGTTCACCATCTTCTGTGACCGAATAGCTTTCAGTTAGGCTTTGACACCTTTCCCTTGTTGAACAACACCGCGGAAAGTATCGTACGTAAAACGGTTCTTCAAATACGCACGAGGAACCACTTTGCATCTTATTACCGGCAATGACCCCCCCTTTTTTACCCACCCACTCCCCATTTCACTGTTGCAAAACCATAGGTCACCAATGCTCTATTCTTCTCTTTGTCCCGATTAGTGTAGTCCGTGCGCCTTTGCGTAAAATCCGAGGTCAAATAACATACCAAGTCTGAGGTGTGATAAGCAGACCAAAAGAATCAGTGTCAGAGTAAGAAACCTCAGCTTGACCGTCAGCAGGCCACTGAACATCATAAAATTATCCAAGCATTAGCTTGAGCTCAAGCATGAGCTTGAGCTCGAGCATGAGCTTGAGCTCAAGCATGAGCCAAAATCATGGAAATTATGGTCAGCTAGGATATGCCTACATTCTTTTACTGAAGTTGCAACATCACAACGTTGACGGTTTCGTTTGCTCTCAGCCATTTCTACGTACGCCGAGTTCATTAGCAGTTCCATGATGATTTGCGTATTTCCGAAACCGCTTGGGAACGTTTCTGTACAAAATGATTGACGAATTTTTCCATGAAGTTCGTTTGGTAAAAAAAAAAAGAGCCATATGAATTTTGCTAACTCCAAAATCATGAGCAATCATCCACTTAAGTAAAATGCCATGAACTACAAAGTTTATTTTCTTGATTTCTTTTGTGGGGGAGTCCAACGGGAATCTTGGGTAATAAGATGACGATTGTAGGGGCTCAGCATTTCTTTTGTCACAGGCTTTTTTTCGGACGGGAAGGGAAAATCTTTACAGATGTCATGAAATTCTGGTGGGATAGACCCCATCGATTTCAAATATGAACCCCTTGTTACCAAAGGGGGTAAAAGTGGACAGATGGGGATATTCTACTTCACAAAGGAACCGAAATCGTCCCACCCTTAGAGGATAAGATTTCATAACCTCGGGGTAGAATGAATTCCGGTCAAGGACAACAGCGCAAGTGGGATCCTTTCCTGTGGATCATTTGGTTTTGATTCATATACCCGCCTCCCATGAAAAGTCCATCCCCGCCCTTAGCCCACTTTCGAAAAACTGATGAATTTTCGGAAATTAGCTCAATGCTTTCACCATGAAAAAGAAAAACCAAATCAAAGGTTAAGTGGGGTTTTGAAAAGTAATACCCTATTTCCTATTGGGAGTCGTCGTATACTTCATCAGCCAAAGTTGAGACAATATCCCCAAACATTAAACATCACTCATTAGATAGAGCAGACAATAGTCTCGTAATGTCTGACACCCTCCAACAGCCCAAACGTGTTGTGCCGAATCGTACCCCTCCTATGAGCAGTCTTTGTTTTTCAGTGAGTCATAAAAGCCACTAATGTCGGGCAGTTCAGTGTCGTCGAACTTGTCAAAGTTGTTACAACACTCATAGGGGTAACAACCCTTTTGAGTAAGCAACTCGTACAGTTCAGGTGTATCTTGAACCCTCTGGTGCTGTCAAGTAAAGTGAAGCGGTCTGGGTCATCACCTTTCTGCACTTTTATCAGCTCTTCCAAGGATTTCGGGTAGAAAGCCATAAAATCCGAAAAGCGTAACTTGTTTGCAACCTCAACCCCGTTAATTCTTACCCGCCACGATACGTCGAAGAAAACAAATTTCTCGCTTGATTTTGAGACAATCGTGATATGAAAAGAATCTTCGAGCCATAACGAATCATTTTCTACCCCTTTCATTTTTGTAAATGTTCGCAGGAGGAAGGTTTTGTCATACTGGATGTTATGAACGTACACATTCACTAGCATTTTAGTCCGAAGATTCAAGTTACAACGCTGATGGCTGACCCCCCTGAAGTTAGACCCCCCACCCCCGCCTCCCCCGAGTCTAAGTGTGAATGGTCTCGTACAACAATATCAATACCGTGAACCAACTAGTGTCGGATTGTAATCTCTCAGTTTCTGCTGAACTTATTTCCATGGGAAAATTGACTTTGCGGTTATCTGCCATTATTCCATTTGCAAGTTCAATTAACTTCGTTGCTGTACTTTCCATGCAGTTTTCCCAAAGTATTCGTGGTACCCAACCAAAGTCTTTGGAGTGTCGATCATCCCGTGTGTCCGCAAACGCTGCTGCACATGGTACGTTTCGTTTCTGTCGGTCAGCATCGTCATCAATGTCTTGTAAGACTGCCTCACGGTCGAGGACAATTTTGACACTCTTTCTGAGCCGATGGTGATGATTCTCAAATTGGTAGGTAACCCTTTCCTCGTCGGGGTTCGTAATTACTTTCGCCCTTGGGAACTACAGTGGAAATAATGTTCATCAAACGTCCGTTCCGAGCGGAAGGCGTATAAGCAAAAGCGACAGTAAAACTTTTATTTACATCCTGCATTAAACAACCGACTGAGGTCAACAATGGGGAAAAACTGTCGATACTGATCTTCCTGTGCATAATCACCCCAAGGCGGTGGCTCATACAATAGAGGAGAAAAATGTGATGTTTCGGTTTTAAGATAACTTGTACGGACTGGGTAAGTAAACTTTTGGCATCTTTCTTTTTGGGGTGAACTTCAAAAAGTGCTTAATTCGAATGACTCGTCAGTGGCTCAAACCGTAATGCCAATACGTTTTGTCGAAATTTTCACGTTCAAACTTGGTGATATCTGCAACAACTTTTGACGGGTACTTTATCGTGTTAAAGTTCAAGGTTGGGAATTCTTTACCCTCTGCCTGCAGACGTGATAGATGAGTCTGATTTGCTCCTTTCTGTAAAGGTTTATGTCCCGCTTGGATAACCGCCCACATGAAACATTTTGTGCCAGTATCAAAATTGATCATTTGCACCCCCGTTTATTCAGATCTGGATGGTATTTTTTCGGGTTGTGCCCCCCCCCTCTATAATTGGAACACCCTTGGGATCTTGAGATATTGACACATCAATCGATTCTACCCCCAAGATTTGAAGTTGACTTGATTCAGTCGTATAATTTTCGTAGAGGGCATTGATTCGCGATATATCCCCTTCAGGCACTACCTCCCAGTTGATCATCCCCGGTGAAACCGACCCGAATTCGCTGTTGAAATATGAATCGGGTGTCACAACCTCACCGTTTCGTGTATCCAATATTAAAACTCTCATGTTAAATTACGAATCTAGTGGTTCCTTCTGTGTTAACTTCCAAACACCTTATAACCGTGTAGCGTGTACCCGAGCAGTTGGTACGTAGGCTGACTATAGTGGTAGCCTGAGTGGTATCCTCGAAGGGTTGGTTCGGGGCTGTGGAGGGGGGAGCTTGGACGGTCGGCCCTAGGTCCCTACATTCAACAAACCATGTTTTACAATACACACTTACTTTTATTGTTGAAGTTCACCATACAGAATAATCATCGGTAATCCAACTGAACTATTACATTTAAGACTAAGACTGCGTCTGCGACTCAACTGCGACTGCGACTGCAACTGCCCCACAAGCGCGAACACCCTGGCTTATATCTTAATCTTAGAGTTGCTCACAATTGTGGTTCGGAACCACAATTGTTCACCAAATGTGGGGAGATCCAAATACTGCTGACCACAATTGTGTAGAACCACACTTCCGGTAGTCGCAGTACAAATCGTTCACGATAGAAGGTGCCTAGGGGTTTCTCACTTGCGGGGTCCAGTTAAAGCACTATTAGTAAAGCACTAATAAAGAGCTGATATGTTACGAAACAGAAGCGAGGGAATGCTTACGACGAAATATCTCCCTTCGCTCAGTTTGTTAGAGATTAATTCGTTACACTCACCCCACGAAACAAAACATTCCCCCACTGAGCTATGCACTCACGGATCACATTTTGTATGATCTCACGTATACCCAATTATTCACCTCTGGTGTCTTGTAATAAGACAAACTGCTGCGTCCTAAAACTTCCAACTGGTTGGTCCACATTTAACTATCTTTTGAAATAATTGTATCGTCGCCAATGAAGCAGGGCTACTGTTGTAAGAGAAATACTCTACCTCTGTCAGTCTTGTTAGCTTGACACATCCCTTCTTCATAGCAAGCTTGCTGAATTTCATCTTCCAGTTTTTGGCTAAGTGCTGCACATCCATTGTGTGTTGGATGTGTGACATTTCCTCTCGCATGTACTTGAGAATCCAAAGGTTGATCGGTGTTTATCTCGGTGGTAGGAATATTGTTTGCCAGCATAGTTGTGAGGCAACGGGTAAACCCCTCTTTCTCCATTGCCTGGGAAGAGGAGACTTCGTTCTTCTGAAAAATAAATGTAAATTCGTTATAATGGCTTTTTCCGTAACTTACATTGTGGGTGGTTTTTACTGGAGTGTTCAAGTATGAACAGTCCATTCTTGTGTCCGCTGTAGTTGGTTTTCCGTTTTTGGTTTTCACTGGTTGTTTTTCTGGAGTTAATAACTCGTGAACCGTAATAGGTGTCAAATTGAAACTTGATAAACATATTTTCATTTGTGTCTAGTTGTGCCTTTTGGGGGTCCCACCCACCTGGTTCAGGGGCAATCGGGACCAGATTGCCTAGTGCATAATGTTCGTAACCTGACCAGAGCTGAATATAGCACGATGAAATTCCATCTACTTGTAGATCCTGTGGTTGGGAAAAATACTTTTAAAGTTGCGCCTCCATCCACCCATCCTGTTCATTGGCAACTGGTCTACTGTGTATTTGCTTGTCAGACCAATTGTGTACAAGCCAGAAGTTAAAAAAAAATCAGATACTTTTTCCTTGAATGTTGCCTTTGCTCAGTGTTTTTGATCATTGTTCATTGGCTGGGAAATGGCTTGGCTAATAAGCATTGTCTAGGCGTTTTTCTTACCTGAATTAGAGCAAACTCGACTATCTTTGAGGTGGCCAAGTCCATGAAAGTTTCGGTCAAGAACATGGCGCTTTGACGAGCGCTATCATGTCGGCCCTCTCCAAGGATCATCCTTTCCTGGCCTTCAGAAGGAATGGACGTGATCAGTTGTCCTTGCTCCTCTGCCCAGATTTTCTCAGCAGCTGGGCATAGGTATTTGTCTTGGTGTCTGTAGTACGTCCTGGACGCTTAAAACAGCTGACCCTGACTGAGTAATCGGACGACTTTTTCTGGGCTGATACCCGTACTCAAGGTCGCCGACGACAGTGTCAAATCTCCTGCGATTTGAGGTCCGACTTTTTCTTGGCTGCTCCATGTCCTAAATAAGCAATTACCTAAAACATCCGTAACACTTAAGCTATTTTTATACTATTCTTGTTTTTCAGCAAAGGTGATCGAAAGCCAGGCCAAATCTCGCCACTGTTGCATAGCTTACTCGGGATTCAGGTATGTAGGTCAGTTGTAGGTAGGCAGTGTAGGAAGAATGTGAAATTTTTCGAGAAGTGTCTTGGACGTTTATTAGTCTAGTCGTCTACAGCAAGGCAAAACGGATGTGATAAATGTCATTTATACGATCACAGTCTTATGGTATTAGTACAGTTTCCTTTCCGCGTTTGCTTCCTTACCAGTTTGTACATTTGCCAGAGCAAAGGAAATAGATGAAACTTGGAACGAAAACGCTGGACGAAATGCTAAGTATGGCGACTGGCAAAGCTCTGCATTGGCCTGGTAGACTACCGAACAAATTTGCCAACTTCTGAATGTCGAGAATGGCTAAGTTTCTTTCGGTTTTAGGCTCCTCGACGTCTTCTTCGCTGCAAGTTGAAGAAATATGTCGTAAAAATTTTCAGCAAGCCTGACAGCAGTGACGATTGTATGAATTTAGGCCGTAGTTAAAATTACCAATATGGGTATTTCAATGTGGTCGATCCGTATCCGTCCGATTTGTACTGCCATTACAGAAATATCCACCTTAGGCGAGAACAACTGCTATTTTTTTTTTATTCCCCTTGTATTTTCAGGTACCGTATACTATTCTAGCAAACTTTACAGGAGGCATGCCTCTTACTTCTATGCCCCTACATTTCCGATACTAAAGACTATATATACTCAAATCAACTCTTTTTTTACCTCTTCCAAGTTTCCGGTTTTGGACGGTTTCCTGTCGAACTAATTATCCTGTCCGGCGAGTAAATAAAAATCATACTTTGATTTAGCAACGAGCAACGAAATCTTGGCGAATAAACAATCGATACCAAAACCAACTGTAAGGACCGCGAACCGACTTGCGCTATAAAGTAGTATGCCCAACTTCTCCAGTGGAAAGTTTGATAATTAAGAATAAAAGCAGAGGGTCGCTGTCACTACCCCCACACGTCATAAACCCCACACGTCAGTTTACCCACAAGAAAAATCCGACAGTTCACCGACACGTCAGTGAGCACACACGTCAGTTCGCCCACACGTCAGTTCGCCCACACGTCAGTACCCCACACGTCAGTTCGCCCACATGTCAGTTAGTCCACCATCAGTTGACCCCCGTCAGTTCGCCCACTTCAGAAATGCGTCAGTTCTTCCACACGTCATAACCGCTAAACGACATAACCCACACATGGCATAACCCCACACGTAATAACCCCCACACATCACAACTCCCGCACGTCACAAACCCCACGCGTCATAACCCCCACACGTCAGATTTTGATTGTTCTGTTACATGACCACTGACCTGGTGTTTACATTAATGTGAGATTTGGATGCTACTTTTTACTCCAATCTTTCCGATTTATTTGCGGTGAAAAACTGTTTTTTAAAGCTTCATTTTTTCTAAAAAGTGAATTAAATATTCATATAATTTTTTTTTGTATGATGACCACCGACCTGGCGTATACCTTACTATAAGGTTTTTTTTTAATCATATTATTAGTTTTTGTGATTATGTATTAAGAATAATTTTCGTTTATTTTTGTTTACCCGGCCTTGCGTACTGTACGCGTTAAAAAATGTCATTGCTCGTTCAGCTTGTTCTCGGTAGAAAAATGGAGGTGTTCGCTTTCTTCTTCTAGCGTGCCTGGGTCTCTGTGACTATGTTTGAAGGGTCTTGAATGGCGATAAGCTGTGCTAATTGGTGTGTCTTCGTCTGAGCTTGTGCTATCGTCTGTCGGGTCATATACAGTCATATCGGCTAAACGCCTCGTAGTAGTCGAACACCAAAATAGGTGGAAGTATTGTTCCTGTTGCCCCAGTAGTGACCAAAGGTATGACTTAATCTTTTGGGTTTATCGGATCGTATCGGCTACACGCCTCGTAGAAGACGAACACAAACATAGGTTTAAGTGTTGTTCCTGTTGCCCCAGTAATGACTAAAGCTATCTAAAGCTATGTCTGTGACTATGTTTGAAGGGTCTTGAATGGTGATAAGGTCTGCTAATTGTTGTGTCTTCGTCTGAGCTTGTGCTATCGTCTGTCGGGTCATATAGCTACAGTCATATCGGCTAAACGCCTCGTAGTAGTCGAACACCAACATATGTGGAAGTGTTGTTCCTGTTGCCCCAGTAGTGACTAAAGGCATGACTGAATCATTTGGGTTTATCAGATCGTATCGGCTACACGCCTCGTAGAAGACGAACACCAACATAGGTGGAAGTGTTGTTCCTGTTGCCCTAGTAATGACTGAATCTTTCGGGTTCCCGAGCACAGTCGTGTAAACTGCTCGCTGGCGGGTCTCGAAGAGGATTTTCTCCCAGTTCTCAGACAGCAAAACCTCAGTTTCGTCTGTGGTAAAACGTGACGAAGGTCAAAAAACCCTTCTACCTCTTTTGGCACCTTTCACACTTAGTAAAACTCAAAATAAGACTCGATTCTATCCTCGCTGTTGCTCCTTTAAGCTCCTTTTACACTTGTTAACCATAAGAGCCACAGGATTGCAAATCCTTCTTTCCATTTTAAGAAAAGGAGAAATCAGACCAATTTAAAAGTTAAGGGAACAAGGTTTGTCGTCAAATGAAAAAAAATAAAAAAAAATAAAAAAAAGAAAATTCATCTAAAAGGAACGAACGGAGGGGATACAAACCTGAGATGCGAAGCATGGTCAGGCTTCAGTTCAGTTCAGTTCAGTTTTATTAAATTCCAAATAAATTAAAAATAAAAGAAAAAAAGAATTTGAAAATTCACCCAAAAGGAGCGAACGCAGGGGATACAAACTTGAGATGTGAAAAAGCCAGCATAGTCAGGCTTCAGTTCAGTTCAGTTCAGTTTTATTAAATTCCAAATAAATGAATAAAATAAAGTTTCGACCCCTCTAAAGCTCCGTGGCCCGTGACATAGGGGTTACTTTAGTTGGAACTACTTCGGTTGGAACTTCAGTTTTCTTGGGGCCAGAATTAAATCTTGTTATACAATTACGTAGTTTCGTGGTATCTTCGACATCTTCCAACTATTGAACAATTTTGTTTTGTATCAGAGCGGCCCTACCTGAGATTTAACAGTAAGGATTTCAAAGCACTGAAACGCTGGCGCCCCATGAAATCTTGGAAGCAATGTATGGTTCGCCTTCCACCCGTAATTTTTTATAGGTGTTTGACGCTCATTTAAAGACAATTTTATATTGTCTAGAATCTCTTCAAAGAGTTCCGCCGATATCTCGTTTGGCTGCCTGCTTGATATAATTGGCATATGTTACTATTCATTTCCATCAAGCGATGGTCTCTTCCGAAGTTTCAGCGGGTTTCCAGTTTATCAGTTGTTCTTAATAAATTCCTTCTATTTTCTTCGAACCAATGTTTGTATTTATCTTCTGCTGTTTGCTGTGGATCAAACGAAACCAAATTTTTGTTTTTTAGATCGGTAATGAAAAGACGAGAGTTGTTGATTGCAAGGCTTAAATGAGACTGATATCGTACTTGTTACTGAATATCTATTTTTTGGTCTTGTTATATGTAGAAGCGGAGATAGGCAAAGACATTATAATGGGCTATATGGAATGACTTTTATTAGATTTCGACTCTAATAAGCGTATTCAAGCCAATTAGTTTCTACATTGTATAATTCTAATCATTTCCCTCGCACCGTAACACTTCCTCGCCCTTACATGAGATTTTCTGAATTTAAATTTCCTATCTTGGATTATCTGCTAAGCATTCACTTTTCCTTCGTTTCGCCGTTACTTTTCTATCATCTCGTTCTTTTGTTTTTAAACGCGATTATCGTTGCTCCAAATGGACGATCGACCGATCCCTGTGAGGTTAAAATTGAGCTATGGTTTTCTAAATTTATTTTCCTGTGCCATGTAGACAGTGCTTGGCTACTAGCATCTTGGTTTTGCCTTAGAGTTTCTGTTTCTGCGAGACCACATATCCTTAACTTATCTTGGTTTGGGAAGATGCTGTCACTTTACTCTCATCGGAGCTTCCATCACTGCAATTTCTGTATTTATTGTGCAACAGTCAGATGGGAACATTCAACAAAATTGAAGACAGTGCCTCGGCTTTGGCCAACAAGATATCCGCATCAGTTCAATTCTGATTTATTTTTACCCAACACACTTTCTAAATGTTCTCGTTTTCCATCCGTGAAATGTTCGTCGGAAAAGCCATGTATGTTTATATAATACAGTATTTTTTCTGACAACTTTTATCACAAGTAAAGTCTAGCTGGGTGTATAGGACATAATGGGCTGACATAATGTGCAGAGGACAGCCTAGTCCAGCTGGGTGTACAGGACCGAGGCTGACATTATGTGTTTGGTGTATGGTTATTTGAAATGGTTCTCTACTGACGAGTTTGTTAGTCTATCCTTCCTAACAAAGGAATCGGGTATGCCTATCATTGAGGCTGTTTTAAAAAGAACATAATTGTACTTTTAGTTGCTTCAGTCTTTCGTGATTTTTTCTTCTTACTTATTAATGTTTTCCAAAGCTGTTTGATTAAAATCTTTGGCGTATTTCTGCTGTCGGTTGTTTCTGTGTCACTACGTCTAGGCTTAGTTTCATCATTAATGTAACTTTAAAACGGATTAGTACTAATAACATTGTGAATATCGGTTTGTTCAAGTATCCGTACAATGCAGAAAACTATGAATTTTTCTGTTCCCTTTCTTCATATTCCTTCTATACGAACTTACAAAAGAATTTAATTACATGCGCTCCGGAAGTTATGATCACCCTCACCTTTTAATGCCTTGAAACTCCACTGGATATATTCGTTAATGTTTGCTGATTCAGAACTTTAAGCGTGCTACACATGAATGCCCATGAAAAATCGATTACCACTATTTGAATCCCAACCCTTTTTATGTACTGCGAGTATAAATTATGTGCCTCCAATTTAGTTTTCTTTTTCGGGTTATTTAAAATATAATTTTGAGATAATTTTGTGATAATGTGTCATAAATCTATCCTTTTGGACATTGAGCAGAAGATCTATCCCGATTCCGTCCAAACTCTCGATCTGAGAACAGATGACGTCAAAAGTGACTCAAATGTAGGAGTATTATTAAACAAGAGTTGTAAGCTCAAATTGCACTTGCATAATGCGACCAATCACATTAAAGAGGTTCATTTCTACCACACTTTCTACGCTCAAGAGCCTGGTCTGCAAAAAGTTGCATTTAGTTATAATTTCGAGAAGGCTGGAACAACGGCCGCAGTAACTTTTCTTGAGGTTGGAATAACACGCTCTAACGGACTAGAACTAATCAGCCGTAAGGCAACAAATGAAGCTCAATGTTTTTTAAAACAAGCGAACAGGAAAAGGCCAAGTAAAAAAGGAAACGAACTGTCATGCTCAACATGCTCCCAAGTCCATTCAAGCACCAGTTTTGCGATGCACACATATGCTGACAGCTTTTGACAAAACAAAGCCTTAAGTGCAGAAGGCGTTCACGTGCTTTCAATGCACATTCCATTCTACGGGCAGGTAAGTAGCAAAGTAGAATTAATTCCCAGGCGAAAATAAGTCAAGTATATCCACACACTTAATAACATTAATAACTTAATAACATACCAGTTGTCTCTGAGGAAGAGCAGATGTGCTATAAAATTAAATATGTTAGAAACAAAGCGTGCAGTAAGGTACATTTGGATTAAGAAGAAGGAAAACACTCCAAGAAACAAAGCGTCCAGTAAGGTACATTTGGATTAAGAAGAAGGAAAACACTCTAATTTTGAGTCTGGTGTAATGAGTCTGTCTTCCTATAAGCGCTTCCTATGAGAACTTCCTAGGAGAGGCTAATACAACTTTATGCATTCGTCTCAGTGGTATCCTCCAATGATAGAACAAAAGCTGTAGCTTTCGGGACATAAATATCTCTCTGATCCCTTAACCGCTCAGTGAGACTCGTCAACAGTTAATGAGGTTGGTCAACAGTTGAGTTAATTGTATACTATCTGTGAAAGATTTGGTGCAAAATTAATGGAAGTGGAGAGAGTGAGACTAGTCAACAGCTGAGCGAAGCCGAACTTAATTTTTCATTCAACTGTCAACAGGCATACCTCAAATGTTAACTGGCATCACTCTTGGATAAAAGAAGATGACGATCCATATTGATCCGATTACATAAGGTTCTGAACGTCAAGATTTGTCGACCTGGAGCATCCGGGAGTAATTGAAAAAATAAAGTAACTTTGGTCTTACTTGGTTTTCCTCCGCTTCTGACTCGGACAAGGCTTCGTCTATCTGTAAAAGAAATATCACTGCTGGGTTATAACTGATGATAGGTTTTCAAAAAGACTTTTAATTGTGCTTAGGGCTTAGCTAGACCAGCTAAATATAGGTTATCCTAAGTTAGACACTTCAGGTTCAGGTCAGGTTCTTTGAAATTTGAAAAATATTTCTTAACAATAAATATCGATCGATGGGGGCCGGCAGGGAAACTACCTCGTTAGCTCGGCCCCATACTATATAATGACTATAGGGGAGCCCGGGGTTGACCCGGACGATTTTTTTCTTTTTCGAAAATCTCGTTAACTAACAGACATATTTGGGCGTTTCAAGCACCCCAATGTGTGTCTAGAAACTCCGCACCTACGAGAACTTTTTCAGAAACGATTTAAAAAAAAAATCGTCCGTAACAACCCCAGAGTACGGGGTTGTTTCGGACATGCCACGGATTGCTTCGGACACCTTGTAATACAGTTATAAAACTTACAATTATCATTAAACAGCTTAATACAAAACTTCTTTAGCGAACATTAAACTTGGAAAAATCAAAGTTGAAGCTGAGAGCTTTCGCAGCTCTTTTTGTACCACCTGCCGAAACTGGGCAAGGAAGCTTCAAGATAATATCATCTTTTGAAACTGAAGCCTGGTCAACGGGATCAGGAAAGACGAACTTTGTCCCATTTTTTTCAGAAACATCACCTCCACATCATCCTCACAAATTTCTGCTACACGTCCAACATAAAAAACGTTTCCTTTTCCGACGACGAATTTCACGAGCACAAAGTCATCAGCGGCTGGGACGTTTACATCAAACAGATCTTCCGGTTCCGTTTCTCCGATATGGAGATTCATCAGAACTGTCATCCATGAATAGACATTCTTGTAAGTCAACTCACTATCTTCACCCCGGTTAGCCGCGCTCGGTTTTCTTGCTTTCTTTGGAAGGGTGGCGACAACTTTCTTCAGAGATCTTTTTCTATTTCTACCATTCGCTCTAATTCTTCCTTTTCCGGTGTTTCTGTAAGTATTCTATTTTTCCCTCTTTGTTTTACTCCTCTACCCTCGGTAGTTATAGGTGGCACACGGGGAAATGGTCTTAGTTGCTCGGGAGTTACGGAAAAGACTACAGAAGGCTCTTGAGTTTCGTAAGTACCTTGGTCTGGCCCATGTGGATCTGGCACAGCAGGCTGAGAATGGCTGTCTAGCAATTGACGATCTGTAACCGAAGCAGCAGAAAAGTCGGCACGGCAGAAAGTGTTGCGGTCGAATGGCCACAGTCTTGGCTTTCTGAAGCCAGAAAAAACTGTTGCTCCACCGTACAATGAACATGACAATGTGTACATGTTATGAGTAGCTGACCATAGAGATCTAGCAAAACATTGACTTACCAGGAAGAGTACTTTTTTCCTCTTAATGCGGCTGATGCTGACAAGGCTCTTCCGCTCGGGAGCGTTGACAGAGTCAAGTAGCTCGAGGAGCCTGTCATAATCCAGCCGCGCCTCTCTCTTGTTATAGCAGACTAATTTGTCATCTATTTCTGACAATCTTGTGAGTTCGAGCTCTTCCCGCATTGTGTCGCAGTTAACAAAGTCGAACAATTGGCCGTCTGCCACTTTGACAATGCAACTGCGCTTGTCCTATAACAAACGATAGCCTTAAAGAACTCATCGACAAATACCTATCAGTTTTGAGTCATACAACAAAAAATTAAGTCTGCCGTTGATCGCGAGTGATGCTACTCGCATGTGTACTATTAATATGATGCAAAACATGTATGCTCGAAAAATGTTTTTCCCAATTCTTATTTTTTTCCCTTCTTTTCTAATCACGATAAGTAAATTTTTATTTTCCCCCTTTCGAGTGATTGATTTTTCGATCCTGCTTAGCTGAAAAAAAAATTTCTTCCTTGTAAAGGTCTGTTATCGCAATGTTTTATTTTATTGAAATAACCTTTTATCCTGCATTTCACTTTTGTCGAAAAGTCCTCCCTTCGTCTGTGTGTTTTTGAAAATGACAATATACATTGTCGCTGTTGTTTCGTGAACTGCTTAAGAAGGCCAGTAATTGCCCTCAGCTTCTCTTCTGGTCTCTATTTTGTATATAAAGGCTAACTCCCCCTACAAAACGTCATCATTGCGCTTTCTGATTTTGGCTTTCTTCCCTTTTGGCTTCCCGCCGCCCGAACCCAGAAAAACTTTTGCGATTCCGCGAATAGCTTTGCGACATAGCGGATATTTCGCAAAGGGCCGGAGCGCAGATTGAACATCACCGCTTTCCGGTACTTTTTCGGCGTCCATTGTCGGACTCATTATTTTCCGCTTTCGATTTCCGCTTTCCGTTACCCTTCTGCTTTCCGGATTTCCGCTCCGCTGTTCGGTCCTCTTTTTGAATCCCGCTTTCTTATTTCTGATTTCCGGTTCTATTTCCGCTTTGCGCTTTCCAGTTTCCTGATTTCCCGTTCTATTTCTGCTTTGCGCTTGACATCTCCGCTTCCCTCTCCTCCGGTCTGTCGTACTTGACTTATTTTCTATTTTCACGATGGTAAATGATACATACTCACTTCGGTTTGCAGCCGTTGCAATTTCCTCCGCCTGAAGTTTTAATAAATTCTACGGTGGGCCACTGTTTTCACGTAGCGTGATTTAGCATGAGATTTTAGTTTTATTTGAAAAATGTATTGCTTTTAAAGTTAACAAGTTACAATTTATCTTTTTTCACGGAACCCGAATAGTGTTCAAACAATATCAGTCTTAATGGTAGCTCCAGTTAGCTATTTATTGGAATGGGAGGGGAAAAATTGTGGCACTTCATGCTTAAACAGATCTTCTCAGAAACTCTCCGAGCTTTAACATAATTGTGTAGAAACATATATTTCTGATAGCAACTTAGCTGCAAGAGTGGCCGCCTGTCTTGTTTATAGTAATTGGTACATGTACAGTTGGTATATTTTCTGAGCGAGAGTGATGCGATTTTATAAGGTACCAAAGATTACAAAAGTTACCTTCCATTTCGACTATTTGCAATAAGAATCATAACGAATCCGATTTCTTTCAAAAGGAGAAACACAGACCCCGGTTCTGCTGACTCACATCAGGAAATGCGTGCACCGCACAACGAAAATGACGAATCCGTCACAGAGATCAGTAACATATGTGAATGTACTTCTTTTATAACAAACAGAAGACCAAGGACGCTCTGAGATCAATGTAGCCTATCGTTTTGCAAAAGGACGATTATATGATCAAAATAACAGACCTTACGAGGGCCTTTGTTGTTTGTTATAAATCAAACACTGTCACATCTGAGTCAACACCTGGCTATCTCCCCACTCGTAAACTGCATCTTTCTCGTTGGATACAGCTGGGTCCTCAATAGAACAGCCTGGTTGAAGGGCTTCCCCTTGAAAAATTTGGTATTCCCCTTTAACCAAAACATTGATACTTGGTTCGACCTGAAGGCATCAGCGTCGTATCCCTGTAACGTTTTCGCAAACAATTCTTCATGCCTCGGAAATTTTCTGGCCGTGAGTTTATCTCTCAAGCGTTCCATGTCTGGCGTATCAAAGATCTCTCTCGCGAGGAGCTCTTATCTTCGTCGGAGCTCTGTCGTAACTTATTATGGCTGCGCAGATGGAACCTGGTGACTCGTTCAAGGACGAAGGGGGGGGGGGGTTTCTCCCGCAGAAAGGGGATATACTCCAACAGATTTTCAACAGTGCCTGATCGAACTATAATTTTTAGAATGTCAAGTAGAGGAGAATTTACCTGGACTCCCGCAAACAATAATTATGTCCAAAGTAGGTGATCTGCGATAATGATTAATTACAACGCAATCAACATATTTGGGATAATAGTAGTTCACCTGTTTACACGAATCGAGAGGACCTTCGATGGTAACCTCTAAATTGTAATCCTATTTCTTAGACAAGCACTGCTTCAACTATGAATTTAATAGCAGATTTAGCTAAAAAACAAACAGTAATAACATGAGCCAGCGACTTGAGAAATTAACTGAAACTAATCATATTTCTTAGACAAGAACTGTCGCCAGAGAGAAGTGATCGATAGTACAATATCTACTTGGGTATTTTTTAGGGATTTATTTTTTATACCATACTGGTGAGAAATATTTACTTGGACATTGAAGCTGTTTAAGATATCCGGAAATTCGGGTTAATGGAAATATCTCAGCAATTACCGTATACTCCGCAGAAAAAATTATATTCTGCAATTTTAGTAGGCGGCAACGAAATAATATAGAAACAATCAACTTCATATATTTATACTTCCTTTTTTACTATGAGGTCTAGATAATTACAATGGTTGTACCTCGCTTTGGTTGAAAACAAGGTAGGGAGTCACAAAACGTTGGCTTCCGTACTTCGAATGACCACTACCACCGTACGTGCTCTAAGGATAGCTACCTCCTTAGTAAAAGAGCGGCCAGCTAAAGCTTGCACGTTGGGGGGTAGCGGTTGAGCTCCCATTGTCGAATCGTACCATATAATTAAAGCCTATTCAAAAATAAGAATTCACAATCTTCTCTTTGGGGAAGTTTTTCCGAGAAGCCCCGCTCTGCCTACCAAGTCAGGTTCTCAACAGCATTCTTGGAATTCCGTTACCGCGATCTTCCCAAGATCTTTGCGGAATTTAAGAACAGTTAGGCCAGAAAATTCTCTGGATGAATTTCGTATGACTTAATTCTCATGAAACCGTACGCCGGACCATACAGAGAATCATCGGACGGAGTAAATTGCTTTCCACGTTCCAGACAACCATGCCAAGAGCAGCATTCTTTTAAGCGTGAAACCGACAACGGACGTGATTTTGCCCTCCTCTGCTGAGTCCTTAAAATCTTTTTCGTCCTCAAAAGCCGTTATCGTATTCTCCGTTGTTATCGGACATTTTAAGTGCGCGTTCAAGCTCTGGTGTTTTCTGAGCACAGTGGAATATCTGAGCGACCTTTTCGCGACAGTTGCCAATATCTTTCATTGTAGTAGAAAAAACTACAAAGAGCAAGTTTGTGAGATCCCGGGTTGTTGGTCTGTCGCACAAACCTCCAGAACGCCGTATCGTCCCTTAAAACCGTTCCAGACTGTCCTGATTAAGCCGCCGAGTACAAACAAACCGGAAACCTCGCATGGACAGTTCGTCCGTAGGATCTAGGCTAGCGGAAACAGATATTAACCAACCCGTCACACAATATATTCTTGTGTCCATATTTTTGTCTGTTGTGGGATGAACAAAGTTAAAGTTCGACAAAGTTTTCTTCTGACTTTGCCAGAACTTGAAGGACCTGCTGGCTCGAGATATCGCCTGAGCTACAATATTCTATAGTGTTTACAGGCTTTGGTGGTTATCGGCCCTTGCACACATAATAATTCGTGCCAGCCTTCACAGAATGGCTTGAGAGTCTGCGCCGCACTTGTCGTCATCATTTTCTCCAAGTTTAACGGGAATCCGTGCCGTTTGGCTAGCCTAGGGGCAGTTTTTATCCGAAATTTTTCCTCTAGCCGATAGAAGAGAATGAAGTCGATTCTGGTAACCCTGAGGTCTTCTTTCATGCCTCTGAAATTACTTCCTTGGTCAGAGATGATCGCTTTGATCGAAAACCCCCTCCATACACTCCAAGAACAACCGATCTCAACTTCACACCTTTCTGAGAAAAAATATGCGATAGGTTGCTTCCAGCTACATATCGGATCGGGCCATTTTCGTTGTTCCCGACTACAACATATTTGTCCTAATATTGTCTAACTCTGGTTTGATCGACAGTCTTTCTGCTTCAGCATAAAAAACACACTTTTGCATAACCCTCTTTGAACGGACTATGATCAGCCGATGTAATATGCCAGCGTTTAAGGTTCGTCGTCTGTGCCCCTGTTTGAACGCTTAAACCTACCAAACGATTAAGCTGTTTTTTTTTTAAGTAAGAACTTAAAAGCACGGTCCGCACTCAAAAACTGAGCCAGCATGGACGCACGGTTTTCTTGCCATTTTTTGACCATTTTGATGCAGATCTAGTCTTATCAATCTCGGTCTCGTCTCACGACAGTAAACACTTCAGCTTAGGCAAAAAAGACGACACAGCTAGTTTGGGCACTACTGAAGCATCTGATATTGGGTCGTTGCATCCGCCAGAAAATTATTCAATTCGGTCGACCCAGTTTATCTGAAGTATTTAAAGAATTCCATCCTGGTGTCCAGTCGTAGCTTGCATAACCGGTAACCCTGGCTGTATTTTCTGCGTCTCAGGTGCCTGTTCTAGTATTTCGAGCGATTTCCTGTGGGTAAGACATCTGATCTTGGTCTAACACCTTCCTTAATCAATTTTTTGCATTGGGGAAGTTCTTCTTGTATCCCGGACTTTCCACAGATCCTGAATAACGATGACCTGATTGCTGTTTATCGCTGCGGACAACTTGTGAAAGGTGATTCTTGAATCAGCTTCTTTGTGGTTTGCAGAGATTCTTCCGATTTGAGAAATCTCCTGCAGTGTGACCACGACGACAAGCAGAATTCAAATATAAGTTTCGATCAGCAGATGTGTAAGTTGAGCCTTTCGTGTGGTAATATGCAAGATAGTCCGATATATCAGCGGTATGGCCTGTTTTACTTAGTTGTGTCTCTGTATGAGTACCAACTCGCTTTTCTCGGCAGCCTGAACTAGCTTTCAAGCAGATACCGTTGTTCTCACCTTTCCGAGTCACTCCGTGATTCTATCGTATCTGTCGGCCACTATGTGCACAACGTCAAGCCACCACACTGATCGCCACTGTTACGGTGATGCCATCCGCATTCCGTACGTTTTAGTTATGCCGCCGCTAGCAGCGTTACTACCTTCCGTTGCCTGTATCTTTTATAGTGTCGCGGCCACTTTCCACTCTTGCATTATTTATTAACTCTTTGGTTATGGTGACTCACGCGGTGTGACTCACCCTTCTTCTACAGTTCTTTTCCGGGCCTCAGCCGACCAACAACCTTTTACCTAAGGTTGTTTAATTTATGTTGTAAGTACTTCAGTCAATAAAACCTTATGTTTATTTACGGACCATAGGTCACTTTTATGAGTCTCAGTTAAGCTCCTTAGAGTGGGCTGGCCTGTAGGGCCTAGTGTATGATGGGTGGTTGATAACCTGTTGTGTGTTCGGTATGCAAACCATAGTGTGAATCAACCAGGGGAATCCATAATGAATCCGTGAAGTTCTGCACGTTAATAGGCCACCAACGCCCTAGGCCATCCTGACTCCGATGATTGTTTACCTGGACATTTACCATCTTATGTCCGGCCTACTACACCCCTCGCCTTAACATCAGGTTTTGAGTGCATCCTTCATATGAAAATACAGTCATCGTAACACCACTAGCTGCAGAGAATATCCGTGACAATTCCCATCAGATACTGGTAGTGCATCCACAGACGGTCAGTTGGGTTACGGTTTCTGCTAAGGTAGAACTTGGTAGCAAGTGGATCGAGAGTCGACAACGTCCGGCTGTTTTTATCATGATTCCACAGCTTCAGCTAAGCTCCTGGCATGTATTGAGTGGTATAGTATTGAGCGATATTCAGTACTATCTATTGACTTCCAAATATCGATGTTTGTATTACAATGTGTAACATTTCTTTTATTTACGATTTTCAGAATAAAGGAACGCATACCGGTAACATACTTCATTTCCATTAGGCAGGAGAAACAGACTGGGAACTGAAAAAGTGACAATGCTCCTCTTTATTAATAGGAATGTTTGATTTTGTTATTTAAGTTCTGTATCTTTCTAGTTAAAATGTAGCAGTATAAACAGTTTCAAATATCAGTATGCGGTTATCGAATTATAATGTCCCTTTTTCAATATTCCTCAATATCGCCCATAATTGAGTGGTCGGATTTCTCGAGCCACTTCAGTAACGTGAGTCGGTATTCGGTTGCTGAAGAAAAATTTATCAGTTTCAGAATTAGTGAAATTGATACCTAAAGGAGCAATCTGTTCAACTTTGTTCGGTAAAGTCGACTTAGCATCCAGAAAATCTTAAGACTAGATGTAGCACGGGAGAGGATATTCTGGGCCTCAAACAGTGGGTTCACGAGACTATCTCCTCCGAATAGTTCATTCTTCCATTCAATCTTTTTTGAACTGTGCAGTTGTGTCACAGTTCCAGTGGGTTTTGACATTGTTGTATTTTCGTCCGTAAGATCCCAGATCAATTTTGGTTCACCCAACTTTTTTCAGTACTGAAAGGGGATCCGTCCAGAGTGTAACGATTTCTTGCCTTTCCTGGTGATCAGTGCCCTTCGTAGTGAGTATCCTCTGAACAGTAGGATATGGACTGCAACACGTGCTAGGAAAAAATATGCTGTACAGTTTGTCTTAATAGACCAAATCCGTATTTACAGGCAAAAAATCGGATACCTACATTGGTTTGTAGGATTTTCGTTCTCAGCCGACAAATTAATTTTCTTCCTACGTTCTGCGTTCGTGAGAATTGCACATAGAACGAGGTCATGCCACCCAAGGCGGAGTCGAGGAGGAGTTGATTTGTTGAAGATTGGCCTTCAGAAACAAGCGCAAGTACCCTGCCGATGCACTTTACTTGGGCAGGAATTTTGTGCATTTTGCACTCAGGGAAATCGTTCGCTTTGTGCAAAATAATTGTAGGACTCCTCATAATGTCCTCAAGCTCCCCTGGTAGCTATTTACACGCATAAGAAGCTGCCAAGTGCATCATGGGACAGGAGCACTTACTTGCTCTCGTCACTTGAATAACTAGGCCTCTTCTCCGGGCAGAAACAGGTATACTATGTACTACACCGGTCGTGGGGGTTCTAGGGTACCCATTAGGATCCGGTTCAGACACGACTTTAAACTCGAGGTTGCAGCGGGAACAACACCCTTTTCCCCTGTGTGTTGGAACTGGCTGCGTTGTCGGTTGTCCGCCCAGGGTGTATGAATGGTATGTCAGGTGTCTCGGCTTTTGCTTTTCGTTCTTCCGTCTTGGTTTTGAGGAGGTAGCTTCGAGGTTGCCAGTCTACATGGCAAGAATCACAGATTAGTAAAAATAGAGGAAATTATGCGTTTCAAAGTGTGTATTATTATTGTAGTTTCAAGCCGACAAACCTCTCCGAGGCTACGGTACTTATCCGGAATTTTTTTTACTATATTCCTGGAATGGTTGCACTATTGGGTCGCGTGTTTGAATTGATTATTTGAGTTTACCCTGGACACTTGATTTTCATCTTTGAGCCTATATTAACCGGTTGGTGTTTCAGCCACCGAGGAACCCTGCCCACAGAACATAAGTTGTAAAAATCTACTAATACTGTTAGTGTTAGTACAGAATACAACATAAAGTCAGATCGTTTCTACATAAGCTAGCATTCCTGGAATGCTTGCACTATTGGGTCGCGTGTTTGAATCGATTATTTGAGTTTACCCTGGACACTTGATTTTCATCTTTTAGCCGGTATTAACCGGTTGGTGTTTCGCCACCGAATAACCCTGACTACAGAACATAAATTGTAAAAATCTACTAATGTCTGAGGCAAGAAAAAGATTCAAAACCCGTTTGAAGTGGTGTCGAAAAAATGACCAAAAAGTAAGATGTGAAGGTTTGGCTTTTAAATTCCTTTGTAGTAATGTGAAGCTATTTTGGAGCAATTTAAGGAAACTTTTTGGCGTGAAGAATACTGTGTCTCATTCTGTTGATGGTGTTATGGAGGCGGAAAATATAGCCGAGTTTTGGGCCCAGAAATACAGTTTGCTGTTTAATTCTGTGCCTAGTTCTTGTAAGTTCCTAGATGAGCTTACAGTGTCGGAGAAGGTTCCTGAAATAAGCTCTTCAGAAATTCAGGAAATGATCAGAAAACTTGATACGAATAAAAGTGGTGGTCGGGATTGTGTTTCCGCTAAACACCTAAAGTATGCTTCTGACCTTAGTAGTGTTGTCCTAGCTTTGCTTTTTAATGCTTTTATTTCGCATGGTTTCCTGCCTTCTTCACTTATGCATGTAGACCTTGTTCCAATCCCAAAGAACAGAGCTGGTGATATTAGTTCTTCTGATAATTACAGACCCATAGCCTTAGCAACAGTTCTGTCTAAGCTTTTTGAAAAATGTATGCTACTTAAACTGTCATCACGGCTGGGTACCTCTTGTCACCAGTTCGGTTTTAAGAGGAGATCGGGAGTTGAACTTGCTATATTTCTGCTTAAGTTTGTCGTACAATATTTCTGGTATTATAGCTCACCTGTTTTTGCATGCTTCATCGACTCGTCGAAAGCATTTGACCGTGTGAACCATGAGAAGATTATTAGGGCTCTTCTAGAAAGAGGAGTTCCATTGCAGTATGTGAAACTCCTAGGTTTTTGGTTTCGAAACCAAAAGTTGTGTGTTAGATGGGATAGCAAATTAAGCTCTACTTTTACCCTTACCAATGGTCTGAGGCAGGGTGGTATTTTGTCACCATTCCTTTACGCATTGTATGTTGACGGTTTGTCTGCCCGTCTGAAAGAAACCCGGATTGGTTGCTTTGTAGCTGGTAAGAGCTACAACCACTTTTGATTTGCTGACGATCTTGTCATCCTGTCCCCGACTGTATTTGGTCTAAACAAGTTGCTTTGTGTTTGTGATCTATTTGGAGTGGAATTTGATATTATTTTTAATACCCGTAAAACGTTTGCTATGGCATTCGTCCAACCACGGTGTAAAGTGTTACCAAGTGACGTATTGCTTAGCGGTAGGGTAATTGCTTTTGTTGATGAATTTCGTTATTTAGGTTTTTACATTAGAAAGGATCTAAATGATGATTCTCATATTACTGCTCTAGCTAAAAGCTACTCGAAAAGAGCTAATGCTCTTGTTTGGAAGTTCGGTTCAGTAGACGAGCTTGTAAAGGTCCGCCTTTTCAAGACTTACTATTATCAATTTTTTGCTCTTGGCTTGGTTTCTTCTGCCCATGCTCGGTCATGGTCAGCTTTGCAAGTTGTTTACAACGCGGGGTTTCGGAAATTTTTCCGGTTGGCTAGGCGATGCAGTGTCAGTGGTGCAATGGTTGGAAAAAGAGTTGTCACCCTGAAGGAGCTGCGCCGCAAAGCTAATGTTGCTATGTTTTGCCGCTTAAAAGAATCTGATAATGATTTGGTGGCATTTGCTGCTCTACCCATTTTTTATGTGCTACCCGTATGGAAGGGTATCCTCCTGGATATCTTTTGCATGGGGTAGATTCCTTTTTGTATTTTTGTTCAGTGCTTGTTCTAGTTTATCTTTTTTTGTTGTTGTTATGGTCTTATGGACTGAAATAAAGTAGTAATAAATAATAGTAATAAAAATAAGTAAAGTCTGTTAGTGTTAGTACAGAGTACAACGTAAAGTCAGATCGTGTCTACATAAGCTAGCATGCACAAGCCTCACAGGGGTGGTGCATACCTGCCGTGTAAAAACAAGGAGCTGTAGAGTGTTGGCGCATCACCACAGGATTGCTAAGATGCCAAAACACCATAAAATATACTCTGGCACTTGACAGCCACGTAATAACGAGACCAAGTCTGAGGAGTGGGGCAGGCAGGGTGTGGTGTAGAAACTAACTATTCGAGACGGCACGATAGCGAAAGTATAGCAAAAGCGGTATAAGTAGGTTTAGGGAGTATAAAAATACATGCCGGACATAGCCTTTTAAAATAAAGTAAAAAACAAGTATGGTCGTTAGAGGTTATGACGTAAATCTCTTTGAAAGTAAAGTCTGTTCGTGTCAGTACAGAATACCATATAAAAGTCAGACTATATACACATGAGCTAGCTTGCACAAGCTTTAAAAAGAGGATACATACCTGCCATATAAAACAAGGGAGCTGTAGAGCATTGGCCCATGACCACACAGTTGCTGAGATACCAGAACAACATAAATGTACTCTGGCACTTGACAGCCATGTAATAAAGAGACCAAGTGTTAGGAGTGGGGCAGGGTACGGTGTGGTTGAGCAACTAACTATTGGAAGTGCTATTGGAAGGGGCATGAAAGCAAGAGAATAGCAAAGCTAAACTAAGCATGTTGCAAAAGAAAATAATATCACATGCTAGATAGCAACTTAAAAATATTATATCTGTGAAAAAAAAAACAAAAGTAAAAAAAAATATTTTCATAAACCTTGCATTTTATTATCTTACTTAAAGTGAATTCCTATTTAAGCATGTTGGAAAAGAAAATATAATCACATGCTAGATAGCAACTTACAAATATATCTGTGAAAAAAAAAGTAAAAAAAAAATCTTTTCATAAACCTTGCATTTTATTATCTTACTTAAAGGACCCCTCTTGCTTATTCTGCTTTTAATAATATATCTTAGATAGCAACTTACAAATATATCTGTGAAAAAAAAAGTAAAAAAAAAATCTTTTCATAAACCTTGCATTTTATTATCTTACTTAAAGGACCCCTCTTGCTTATTCTGCTTTTAATAATATATCTAGCTCCCATACAGAATTATAAGCTTCTGAAATCCCCACCTTTCTCCATTGTTTCGTTTTGTGCCTACGAAATTTCAGCGCTTTTTTGGCCTTGCCGAGTTTTGCCCGTCACAAAAAAAAACATTTGCCGGGATCACCAATGTCTGCTGACAACTCTTTCACACATAAGGATCTGAGAAGCTTTTATTTATTACTTCTTTTATTTGCTTAGTTTTCACACTTTTTAACCACAGCGCGATCAGTTTTCGAACGTTTTGCGCCCAGCCGCCGCGTCGGAGAGCAGGAAGGCTGGACATAGTCGACAGGCGCTAATAAGAAAATCGCTAATTTAAGATGGAAAGTAATGGTATTTTCGAAAATGTTTTTTCCTGATCCATTTCATAGGGAAAAGATTTTTTGTAGTAAGAGTTGTGCTTTAAAGTGAATTCCTATTTAACAAAAGCAAAACACTTACAAGTGATGTCTCAGTAAGGGTGGTATTTCCACTCTCGTCAAGAAGGACTTCAGCCTCAGCATGCTTGTCTAAGCTGAATGTCCATACTAAAGGCATGTTGGTCTGCTCTCCTCTTTCATCGCAGACAACGTTTGTTCTCTTCCTAGGACAGGAGAAAAGTTATCACATTTCTGCATGACTAGGAATATATTGGACAAGAATGAAACTGCTGAATCACATAAATCTTGGTTCATTACCAAAAATAAAGTCCAATTGACACTATTTTATGGTTTATCAGATAAGTTTATGGAGCAGTAAATGTTAGGGAAGCAGAAATAATTATAACAAACGCCCACATGGAAGCTACCAAAGATTAAAATGATGGGAATAGCTTATGATCTAGATGTCCCTATGAAAGCTGGTAGTTTGAAAAAAAAAATCAAAACAAGACTGTATCAGTTGACCTAGGACCTGAGCCAGTTCAGCTTCTACAATCTTATTTCTGTTGTTATTTCCAAAAGCTGTTTCAGAAAGAATGACAGATTGGAAGTTGGCCTGGCCTGTAATAATTTAGTTGTGACGGAAAACAAAGAAAATAAAACTATACTACGACAAACATAATAAAGGAAGAGGTAAACTAAAGTCGGAAACTGAAAAATTTAAGCGTAACAACTATATAAGAAATACCAGTAGACGTCCAACTTTGTGATCTCTGCTGCTAAAAAATGCAGTTTAAGGTAATTTCTCGGTAGGGTTACTACACTGTCAAATGTGTTTTAACAGACAACCGAAGTATGCACGGTTTCGACAGGAAATGCTTAACAGAGAACACTTTGGATGGTGTCTGTCGTGTTTGAAAATGTTATGCATAACAAGCTTTGCCATCAGCAAGAGCTAAAAATCGCTGAAAAGGAGCACGCAAGAAAAGAGCAAGCCAAAAAGTATCTGTAGAGCTGTTCAAAGTTTATAATGCCTGGAGGGTCAAAAATCCCAGCAAGTAGGGCACTGTCGACCTCATCCCGTTTTAGGAAGGTTGGTCTGACCCTTCTTTCCAACCCATAGCTTCTGATTGAGTTGGAGCTGGAGAACTTGAAGTCTTTGTACGTGAAATGCAGAGCACAAATTCTATGGCTAACAGCCAAAGAAAATGGAGATATGTGCCTCAGACTCTTATATTATAAGCATCATCAACAAGCTTCTTCCATACTACATAGTTGTTCATGTCTTGGAATCAGAGACATGGGCACTTCTGGGCTGTAGCTGTCACAGTCTGGCAGACAACACCTCCTCACATACTTAGTATCCATTTCGGCATTTATTTTTCATTCTATGATTCACTATCAAAAGACACGCTGCGCGCTAATTTTGAAATCTTTTGCGTCGGATCTCCGCCTCCGAAAAGGCGTTGCCTGTACCGAGTCGGTGAGTGCTAACGTGAAAATCCCTAATTTCAGAACCCAAGTAATTATATTTTCGAAAAAAAAAATTTTTAGACCATTTTATTTATTATAAAAGCATTTCTAGTAAGATCTAAGCTTTAACGAGATCACGAGGCATTGCTGTGAATTTAATTTTCTTTCTTTCCATAGGTGGTACTAGTCCATTCACCCAAGAGTGTTTTTACCTCTGGTTTGACACTTCACCACTTGTTTGAGTGAGTGCGTTTCCGAACTCCTTCAGGGCTTCATATCATTGAAGTCACCGCAAATTGCAAGCGCACATATTGGATAGTCAGTCATTGCTGAGTTGAAGATATTGGAGCAGCTGCTTTCTAAAAGGACTATTTGGCGGATAGTAGACGACCCCCACCACCATAGATCCAAATGCCTTCGGCAAAACCATTGATCTGCAACAAATCCATTCGACTTCGACTCCTTCGTTTTTTGTGAAAGGAGGTGAGCGTATTCGGTTTCTAATGTTTTGCTTGCAGATTATGCCGACACATCCACCGCGGCTTACAGGATCTCCGTCTGCGTTGAGTCTCTGTTGTACGTGTACAGAGTGCCCATCCCACGATAGTGCGTCTGGAGAATGCACCCAGCTTTCAGTGACTAGTGCTATGTCAACATTATCGCGCAATAAAATTTCATGTAACTCGTCTGCTTCGTTTGATTAAGGGAAAATCGAAGGTTTTATTTATAAACGCACCTAAAGGATAAAATAATAGAAACGTCTCAGATCCTTTTTCCTTTCACCCAAATCTTCTTGCCTCTGCGAGATGCTCGGCTCGCTACACATATTAGTTGAAGCAAAGTGGACGTACACACACACACAACGGGAACCAAGTCGGTCCTGAATTTTATCAACCCCTTGTCGTGGAGGGGAGAGCTATGAACTCTCAGGTTGAGCGGTGTCTTCTCAGTTCGACCTGTCGGACCTTACTTAATCGACTGAAGTCAGGGAGGGGAGAGCAATGAACTCTCAGGTTGAGCGGTAGGCCAGTCGGACCTTACATTGTCGACTCAAGTCAGAGAGGGGAGAGCTATGAACTCTCAGGTTGAGTCGTGTCTGCTCAGTTGGGCCAGTCGGACCTTACTTTATCGACTCAACTCACAGAGGGGAGAGCAATGAACTCTCGGGTTGAGCGGTGTCTGCTCAGTTGGGCCAGTCGGACCTTACTTTATCGACTTTACTCAGAGAGAAGGGCAATAAACCCAGAGCGTTCGCACAGCGTCTGCAAAGAATCTAAACGCGCTCGTTGCTTATATAATTTTAAAATTTATATTCCAGCGCATTAAGATACGTGGGGTAACAAAACATTCCGAGAAGTGAGTCAATACTAAGACGAAAACTGAAAATAATAATCAATGGTAGAATACCATAATACTTCCTCCTTGAATGGCTCAGTCCCCTGAGCGTTAAAATTCTCTTAATTTTTCTTTACTCAAAATTCTAAAAAAAATTCTGATATCGGTGCGGTTGTAGGAGTTTCTGTTGATTTTCCTTTTTGCTGATCATTTTTAGGTGCAATTGGTTTTGCTGTGGTACTGTTTGGTGTTGTTGGGCGTTTTTGGCGTTGTCGTTCCATAGTGACTCGTCGGTCTTTGCATATCTGGCACTGACGAGCAAATTTTCGAGCGTCCGTGAATAGTTTCGGCCAGTAGAAATAATTAAACATGACCTCGCATGCCGTTTCTTCAGCTGAACGGTGTCTGCCGTTCCTCGAGATATGGTAAATGACCAAAAGCCGTCGCTGGTGGAATTACCTCAAATGCTTTTTTTCTGCCCCCGCTGAATTTTTTTCTGAAAATCACCCCTTGATCTTCTACGTATGATTACATACCACTCGTCAGTGGCTTGTTGTTGTTTGATTTTTTGCATAAGATTGGTCATCTCTTTATCCCCTTTTATTTCACGCTGGTACCACGGGAAGGGCAAAGTTGACGGCGGCAATGGCGCCCAACGCTGGACTGACTATCCAAGTGCATGTGGACCCAAGGAAACTTCCATGCATTTTTCAAGACAATTATTGATTGATTGGGAAAAAGGAAGGGAACAAGATGAACAACAGGCGAATACTAGTGCAAGTGTGTACACGATAAATAGTTGACTACTATTTCTACGCTCTCCACTTTGTCTTGTCCTCACTTCGTGGAAGAAGCAAACTTGGCCTTCCTGGACTCTCCCATCTTTAATAAAATACAAGATTAAAGTTCTTCTGATATTTTGACAGCGTCTCTTTATTTTGAAGTTTAATGATTTAGCGCGGTTTGGTCAGCCAACTTTTTATTCAATGAGATGAAATCAGTTAAAACGGAACATGTTTGCGTGGGAACGGGTGTTTCCTGTCGGCATAAATGGCATGTACCATTCTCGCTAACCCATTGCTGGACACACGTTGTGCAACCGACGTGACCGCAGATTGTAACTGCAGGTGTCACCAATCTGTCAATATAGATGGGGCACCGTTGGATGTTAACAAGTTCTTGTAGGATCGGCGCATTAATAGATTCAATCGTATCAGTTTGACAACTTTTATTCTTCAGTGGAGGCTCGATCGCCCGGATCAACCGAAGTAGTCTAGGTTTGGGGGTAGACATTCTGATGAGGTTACGGGGACGCTTGGTGCTTGACGTCTTTCGCTTAATTAACTTACTCAGATGAACATGTCGTTCTGGTTCCGGCTGTCGCGAGCGTTAAGTTGCATTCATCTTCACGTCAAAGAGTGATTCAAAGTAAATAAGATATGAAACAGTAAATAAGATATGAAACAATACTAAGAGTAAAACTGAAAATACTGATCAGTGGTAGAACACCATACGTCTTGAAGCATTTGAAACCGGTTTTGTGTTGGTAGAAACTGTTGGTAGTGTTGGTGGAAATAAACTTAGGGTTTCTCGGGTTCAGATTCGTTCTTTGGGATGGGGGGGTGGGATGTTGTATTGTACCTGGAACCAGAGCTTTAGAATATTCGGGTCTTCCGAGCCGGAATTTTCTGGTTTCTGTTTGTCTTTAGTGGGGGTGATGGGTTAAGGGTGGACGCCGTCGGTTTTTTTTTATGGAGAAACTGGCAACTGTGTCCGAATCGACAGTGACCACTTTAGTAGTAACGGCAATGTGCTGTCGATGTTTTTGCTGATTCCTCCAATGGCCGCCATATTTTAAAGGTCAGTCTCTGGCTGCTTGCTCGACCTTTCTCAACTTCAGCTACCTTCACTTCGTCTACGTGAAAAAAGTTGCATCCCGGTTCACGTTTGCAGTAACCACCGACAAAGTTTTGACACTTGGGTGGGTGCAGCTTTAGGCACCCCGACCGAACATTCCCACAACCGCTGGTTGTCTTATGCTCTCCGCAGACTGGCCCACGGTCAGGTCGATGGAGGAATCTGCACCTGATTGAGTTGCGGCAGTGCCCTTTCTCATAGAGAGTGCAAGTTTTTCTTCCGGGGTTTGTGAGGCTAGGAGGATTCAGGTAGGTCTCTGGGTTGCATAAGGTTTCTGTGATTTTTGTTCAACTCGTTCTGTCTTTCCACTTTTGCTTGAAGTCCCTTGACGAAACTTTCGTTCTGGTACAGGTATCTGTTGGGGTGGTTCAAAATTATTGATGTAGATGTCGCGTCCTCCCCGTAGGGTATTGCACCTTTCTGGTCCCACATGAAGGTACATACTTATGTGCAGAGCGTTCGTGTTTGTTGGGGACATTGGTTCTCGGACGCTTAATGACGGGACAGGAGTCACGTAACTGTCTGGAGCGGCAGTTCCAGCTTGTCCCATTCCATCAATTGGGATGCAAGATAGGTATCCTCCTGGCTTCTATCGTTATCTGCTTCACTTCTCATACCGTTCGGAACTAGTTTGCTAGATAGAGCGGAGTGATGTTTCGTTTCGCAAACTGGGCATTCCCATGTACATGTCCACTTGTCAAGAGGGATGGAATGGAGCAACACTTCTGATGCAGCCATATCTTGCAACTATTGCAAGGCAACGAGTCCGATGTCACAAATTCCATACAAACCGCACAGTGTCGGCCAGGGTCGTGTTTTGCGCTCAAGCATTGTTAGTTTAGGCTTTTTCAGAATCATGGCATTATCCATAGTCGGTGGCACTTGACAAATAGCAAGCCTGGAAGGGGGCCGTTCCACCGAGCTAGCCGTCTTGTGCTTGTCTGCAATAAATAAAATCTAACGGCAGATTCTGTTTTCAAAAAAAGATCACAGACTCAGCAACTCTTGCGACTCTCACATCATCTGTCTTTCATTTCAGTCAAAGAGAAAAACTCGCTTGACACTAGAAAAGCAAGAACATAGGTGGCTTACTATTTCTTCAAATTTTCAATCTCAAATATTCAGGTCCCAAAATAATTTATACGAGAATTTAGCTAACTGTAATTAAATATATGACTCAGCCTTTTAGGTTGTGGCCTGCTTGCAAGCCGCTTGTGGTCTGCCTGCAGTGAGTGGCTGGGTATTAGCAACGTTCAGCTCCTTCAGGCGCATCACTAGAGCTCATGTGTCGTCTTTGAAATATCTTTCGTTCTTCATCAGTATTGTCTTTCTGGTTTTGTCTTGAGCTTCATGGTGGAAGGCTCGTCGCGGGGGTCAGTTATGGTTTCCTGCTGTTCGTCTGTACTTACCATCGACCTTGTCTTTGAGGCAAGTTCGTCATCTTTGGCTTCCTTAAGGACGCCGGAATCTGCCTTGTTGAGATCGTTCTTAAGCCGTTCATTTTCTTTGGACTTCCGGTGTAGCTTTCGCTGCCTGTTGTTGATACTCTGCCACCTTCTCTTTGAGTGATTTTAGCTGCCGTCTCGGCATCGGCTGGTTTACGCAGGTAAACTTCTAAGACCGGGTTGTCCAGTAACTTTTCAAGACTGATCTACGTTTGTAGTAGGATAAATTCCTCCTCTTGGCTGGAAAAAGCTTGTTCAAAACGTATCGTTCTGCGTTTCCTTTTTGATGAGTGGGTTTCAAAGGTTCTACTCATTGCTGCGAAATCAAATTGCGGACTTCAAGCTATTAATTAGACCGGGCTTGGTTTCAATCATCTGTCAAAATCAGTGATGGTTTGCATCATTTTTTCCCTCGCAGCAGAATTTGTCTTGGTATACTGGATCGCCTCGTCCGACATGGATTCTTCTTAAAGTTACAGGGTTACTTGGTTTGGTGGGAACGGAGAATGTGACGGTAGCTGTGGGGATAGGGTACCTGGCTTGGATCAGTATGGCCGAAGTTGTGGGGATCTGTAACGGCAGCTAGGGGGTTACATCTTGTTCTGCGGCAGGTATATCTTCTCTCGCAGATATTGTACATAATTGCGGTGTTGTTTCCAATACTGAAACAAGGGATGTCCGAGAGCTGCATTTCTCAAAAATGCCCTCAATTATTTTTTGAGCGTTGACTTTAGGTGATAATACTCCAGGTATTGTAGTGGGTCCGACTGACCTCCGAATTTTCTATGGTCATCAAATTTTTCTTGATCCATCTCCTGTTCTTCCGCGAATGTGTGTGTACCCGATGGCATTTTTGTTAAAGAGATAAATCCCCTTAACCGCAAAGGATTCTACGACGATTCCAACGTCAACCATTCTTAGAGCCTTCAGAAGGAGAAGTGTAGCCATTTCCAAAGCGAGTTCAACACCGTCCTACATTTTCGAATATATGTTTCAGAATGCGCTCTCAACAAACGGTTTGACATCAAGGGGTTGGAGGCAGTAGGTTGCGTTCGGAGTTCCCTTTGCATGTGAACTGGCTTCGAAAGTTGTCCCAGTGGCTCTATTGGTTGTCCAGTATGTGATGAAAGAACGTAGACTAGCATTATCACTTGCCCAAGCGTCAACATAGTCAATTCACTGGCCAGACGATCGAGGACGAAACTAGTAGACGATAGCCTCTTCCTTAGTCGTTAAAGACTCAAGAGGCCCTAAAGAATCGTCTGCTCTGTTCGGGCCCACTTGAAGGATAGTTGTCTGGATTAAACATGCAGGCTCAGGATATACTATGTTTTGAGTATGGTTTCCTACGAAGTAATTGGGATCTTTGTCTTCGTCGTTGTACATGGTATCGTGCTTTTCCTTGAGGTGACAGGAACCAGCTGGATATGTAGCCATCGTCTTGGTGTTCGACATACAGCGAGCTGCGATGAAGTTTATTTTTGACTTTGGTTTAGTAACGGTGGATCGCCTATTAGCTCTCAGTTTCCAATAACACCACAAAACTGAATATTATGCTTCATATTCTTTTGGGATCTTTTTTTCTGACTCTGATCTCCCAGGAGTAAGTCATCAATTTCGTCGTCGTCATAACTAAATGGAGAAACTTCATAACGCACGGTGAAAGTGGTATTTCTTCCATCGCCGTTTACGACTCCAAGAACAAGAAAAAAGTCGGTATCGGTACCGTTGGAGATCTCGTGGAGTATGGTCGTTCCGGTTAAACTCGCTTGCTCCTGATAGAACAGGGGATGTCTTAGAGTGACTTCCTCGAATGTCCTTTTTTCCGATCTACTCGGCCTTTGGCGATGACGAGCCCTAGGTAGACTTCTGGGTTGTCGGCTTCACGTATCCAGTTCAGTTCAATTTATTTCTTCAACATTATGTTACATTCAGCATAGCCTATATGTATACCAATAGCCCGTCTTAATATGTGACAACAGGTCACCTGTGCAAGACGGACATCACATTAACAATATCTATTTATCAAAAAAAAAAAAATTTTCATCATTTTTTTTTATCTCACCCAACATACGGAGCGCTTTATTTTGTAGAATTTCAACACGTTTAAAATAAGAATTAAAGTTACCATATATTAAATACGGATGAACAGTTGAAAAATAAATGTCTCTTTAATACCATTACTGGTAGAATATTTTTGAATCGACGCATTACACCCACGCCTCTCGCCATTTTTGTTGCAATAATGTCAAGATTGAAACCAAGATATTTACAAGGAAAAACTTGGTTTACCGGGGAATTTCCAAGTAAAATATGATCTTGATTATTTACAATTCGTACAAGTCTACTAAATATCATATAATTAGTTTTCGACGGATTAATAACAATAATAAGCTTTTATTCCGCAAAAAAACGAGTTTAAAAAAATAAATCGACAACAACTAAACATCGGCATCATAAACACAATCATAACAAATCACTGCAATGAAACTCGACTTCATAAAAATTGTCACAAGTGCTGCATTAGCTTTACAAATTAGCTCACTCAGTGATCCAGTGGCGACAGTAAGCGCTGTGTCATCAACAAATGCTGTGACGGATGCATCTGGTAAATAGGTAGTGTTACCTTCGCTCGTGTGAAAGGGCCTCTGTTCTCCCGGATGAACACGTATTAAAAACTAGAAAGCCAGTCTCCCTTGTTCTTTAGCACTTTGTTCTATTTTCCTGAGAACTAGGTGCTTAAAAACGGGAATGACAGGACCCCTTTTTCATACTCTTCACTGCTGCAGGATGAAGAAAATTGGGGACACAATTTGCGTGATGTGCTTGTATTCGTGCTACCTTCGCATGAGAGGCAGTGCCATTCGCACGAGAGGCAGTGCCCCTCTTCTTACTTTGTTTTATACACAGTATTAATATTTATATTTATTAATTACTGTGACATTCACCTGGACCCTCCCTCCCTCTCCCTCCCTTTTCACCCTTTCCCTCTCGCCGCTCCCTCTCTCTTCTTCTTTGCTCCCTCTCTCTCCCTGCGTCTTACATCGTCTCGCCGTATATCGCATCTTCGTAAGTGTTCGATGTAGTCTCTCAGATCCTCCTGAAAAGGAATATAATAATATAATTACGTACAGAGACCTGTTTGTGTCATAACGCGATGACCAACTCCTTGTGTGGATCAAATATCGAGCTATACATAGTAAAGAGTAGGATTAGTCACTGGAGTGACATGCAACAAAGAAAATATTGTGCGTTCCAGCGACGTGACATTAGAGCCCTCATCATAACCACTGTCGGAATCGCCCAATATTGGGAGGATGAGTTGACTATGGATCTAACAAAACATATTTTATTTTAGTATGCTTCTGGTAAATCAAAATTTTGATTGGCCCCGCCCTGTCGGAGGAGCGACGTAGTCAAACGGCGCTAATCGAACTAATTATTTGGATTATCGATTTCTTTTAGTATTTTTGTGTCTCGTTAATGTTAAAGCATTGTTCAGACAGATGCATTGTTCAAATAGATGGATATTACTGATTCCTCTGTTCTTCGTTGCGTTGTAGTAAGGCGAATAAAGAAAACTGAACTCGGTTATTTTCTCCCTTATGTATAACCGCCAGCGTTCCGAGGAGAGGAGCAGAATTGTCAGACAGGGTCGCCAAAGGATGCACGTAAGTTCTCCTTTGTTGTTAGCTAAAGAAACAACATTTCTTCAAATGAACACGTCTTTGTTCTGTTAGACTTCTTATTGCTATTTCGAGGTCTAAATGCCGTATATCCGTTACTGACTAGCTTTTTTACAATACAAGGCGCGTCTAGTCGTACTACTATACAAATCGTACAAGTAGCCTAAGAACATTTCCTGATCTTTATAAAGTTCGAACAAGACCAAAGGTGTCGATGGGATCCAAAAAATCTACTGTATAATTTAGGTAGATTAAATACTTTTTGCTTGTAATACTTAGAAGCTTCTTTCTAGAGCATCTAGCCCCTCGCGAAGCCTTTCTAGCAACATATTCTTACTTAAAAGTGTATCTCAACCAAATATTATAGCAACCGATTCTTACTTACGAGTCCATTTCCTCGTGACATACACCAAATTGTTCATACCATATAAAGCACAGGAAACTAATTGTAGTTACACCAAGTATTGCCGAATATAATTATTGTCTAAAAGTCTTGTGTAAGATGCGACCATTAGAAGTCCCCTATTTGTCTCACAGTTGTGATCGGCCTATTTTTCGTTTCAGTGTATACCTTACTACTTAACCTGTCAACCCCTCCGAATTTTTCAACCCACAACCACCTCCTCTTTTCCCAAATACCACCTACTCCTGCAACCTTTGTTTACATTTGCTCTGTCCGACATTCACAGATTACACAATCTGTGCGCGCGCAGAGCTATCATATTGGTATGAATAATAGGTTTTGGCCGAGAACTGGCTCACAAATTTCGTGTCCGGTTACTAGTAGTCCGGTGAGAAGATAACTTTTAAAAATTCGGATTCAGCATCCTCTTACCTCTAAATTATCTTTCTCAATAGCTTAAAAGAAAAAAGAAAAAAAAACTAAGTTCGACTCCCCACACTCTAATTCGGGTCTACACAGCTCATCTTCGAACTTGACCTGTACTTTGACAAAAAAGATTCTCCCACCAAGTTTCATCAAAATATCTCAATCACTAATCACTTCGAGAGTTATCGTGCATAAAGACGGACGGACAGACTGCCAACATTTGCGATATCATAGGTATCCTTCCATTTACGTTTTGGGATCCCAAAAACTGTATCATCGCGGCAACACCGAACGTCGCATTGACTAGAATCTATCTGGTTGCCTATTTGAACGGGCATGAGTTTATTACGTAAACATCGCGCATAGCGATGCACTCGATCAAAACCAACAAACGCCGTAAATTATAATAAATTCGTTATAGTGATTTCTAGAACATTCTGAAATGTAACTAATAGTATTCAGCTTCCCCAAAAATTTCAAACTAGCCGCTGATTTCTTCTTCGACATATCCAAACCTCAACTTGACCCCATTGCCATAGCATAAATATATTCATTAAAAAAATATAGAAATTGCTACAATGGTCGGAGATTAGTGGACCAGGTTAGTCATCACCGGGGCTGTGAAAACAGCCAAATGCAAGAGATGTCCTTTAAACAGAAGCCCTTAAAAGAGAACTGAAGAATTCTACGTAGATAGCAGCTGTCGGCTTTCGGTAGCTGTGGCGTTCACATTCACAGCCAGCATTTTCTTTTTTAGTACCGCATCATGGCTTTCAGTGTCTTTGAAGACGCACTAGGTGCGTTTTTGCCAGCTACAGACAATACCTCAGCAGTATCTCTGTAACCTTTATGCTGTTTTCGCTAGGTATTTGAAGAGCTACGGCGTAGCTCAAGCGAAAACAGCGAATGCAAAAATGTGTCAACGAAAATGTACATGTCAGAAGGATGTAGCCTATAAAATATATTTGGAAGGAATCTGGCAATTTAAGCAAGCATATCAACAGGTTTAAGCAAGATGACACGTCTTTTTGAATGCTTACTTGGTACAATCAATTTTGAAATGATTCTGGATTATTTTCTTTAGCTTTAGCCTACCTTACAGCTTTCAGAAGTCTTGTAGTCTAGCCTACAGGTCCCTCCACAGAGTGCCACTTTGTTAACAAATAATAAATCCCCTTTGAACCAATCCTATTTCCATGTCCCATGTGAACCTCTGATCACAGTCTCTAGCCGCTAGGTGAAGGCTCTTTTTTTATTCATTACTTGTTCTGAGTTGCCTCACTTAGCCAGCGTTTCTGTGTTCAGAAATATCGGGTTGTCTTGAAGAATCCATTGTTCAGTTTATTCAATAATCTCACGACATATTTTCATAACACTTCTGCGAAACTAACCTGCCTCTAGTCAGGATCTAATAATGAACAATTTGCATAACAATTAAATATAAAAAAAAATACTACAAACAGACATTTACAAGTGGGGATTGAAGGGGCTTGAGCTTCGAGACTCCCAGAAGCCAGGGGTGGTTGGTTCAGAGCATGCAAATTACAAAATCACTAAATACTCAACAGTAGTGAGGATAACCTTAAACTGACCCGATGTTTTTATTACAGGAGATGGACTCCAGCCTGATACTTCAACCATCATTTTTCCAAATGATATATCAGCACTGGGACAGCACAATTTTTGATGATTCAAATCTTATGGCTCTGCTTATATTTGTTATGAGTGGCAATGAAAACAGTTCATTGCACGAGTTGATGCTTTTGTTGGCTGAGACAAATGGTGATCTCAGAAACAACCATGTCAGAATACACCAGTACCTAAGTGTTGTGCAGAGATACAGTGATTCTGACTTTCAAAGCCATTTTCGACTTGAGAAGAACACCTTTTATGAAGTACTTAAGATACTACGCGAATCACCTCTTCTTGACAAATATTTTCCCTATGAGCAAGCTCTAGAAAACTTTGACATCGATGAAAGAAATGGTACAACAAACACACCAGTGAGACTGGAAAAAGCTTTGGTACTTGCAGTTTGGTATCTAGCAACGCCAGTAGTGATGAGAGACACAGGTGACAGATTTGGTGTTGCAAAGTCAACAGTACAAAAGTATTTCCGTGTTATTGTTGATTTTCTCTGCAATATATCACAGGATTTCATTGTGTGGCCTACTCACATTGACGATTTTCGTGAAGTGGAAAGGGACTTTTACTCCAAGTCATCATTCCCTGGTGTAGCAGGAGCGATTGATGGTAATCATATTCATATTTATGCTCCAAAGGCACAACAAGCAGCCTACATTAATAGGAAAGGAAGACATTCAGTGATACTGCAAGGGATTGTATCAGCAGAGGAAGATTCTTGGATGTTTGTGTAGGGTTTCCGGGCTCTGCTCATGATGCCAGAGTGTTCAAGAACTCAACATTTTTTCAGTCTGTTAGTGCAAGTAGAGCAAACAAGTTCCCGAACAGTGACTTTCACATACTGGGTGACTCAGCATATCCCATGGCAGACTGGCTGATTCCACCATTCAGAGATACTGGGAATCTTTCTGACCAACAGAAGCGGTTTAACCTCAAGCATTCGCAAACTAGAATTAGCGTAGAGAATGCATTTGGAATTTTGAAGTGCCGTTTCCAGATGCTGCAGTTAATTGACTCCTCAGTTGAATACGTGCCAAGAATCGCCCTTGCTGCATGTGTCTTGCACAACATTTGCCTTCTGAAAGGTGAAAATATTGCATCTTGGTACTCTAGCAATTACGATGATAATCAACCCCAGACCGTTCCAGTCACACAGAGAGTTGCTGTGAGTACCATTGATGCAGGAAGGTCAAAAAGAAATGCAATTATGAACCGGATTTGCTAAGGATTTGTTGTACTATGATTGTATAAATGACTGCTTTATTCTAATTAAATCGCTTACCATACTAGTAAAAAACACTAAGACAATTATATAGTTTGTATGAAAAGTATGCAAAAACTTTACTAACTTAAAAGAGAAAAGGGCATGACTATCATCTACTTGAGACCACATACTAAGGATCATCATCTTGTGACACTATTAATCCCAGTTTTGTCTCATTTCCTTTTCCTTAATCTTCATCTTTTTCTCTTCCAGTGTGACTAGCCTGTCCATCATTGACAAAAATTTGGAGCTAGACTCTTCTTTAACTTTATTCTGGAGTTGAATTTCTTCCAAAAGTTTAGCTTGGAAGCTCTTAGACTGGTCACGCCACTCAGCATCTTTCTTTTTTAAATCTCTTATCTCCTGTAAATTTTCGTTGATCAGGCTTCTTTTCTTTGTTCCTCGCATAGGAGGAAGTCTCTTAACATTCCCAGGAGAATCAGGTTGTCCACAATCACTATCACTGTTGCCATCATCGTCTTTCTCATAATGAGTTCTCTTCCCAGAAGGTTTCAAGGGTGGTATGATAGCCAACTTGCTTTTCAGATGTTTATCGCCTGTATCCAGAACATCAGCAGGACTTACATTATGCCTATCCCCAAGAAGTCCATGGACTTTCATCAAAACATTCAGGGACCCTGATGGCACCCATCCCTGTGGTTTTGTCACGACTATCAATATACTTCATGTACTCACGTTTCACGTTCTGCCATTTATTCTGGCATTTCTTTTCAGGATGAGGGCCAAGATTATAGCTCTTACCAATTTCTTTGGCAACAACATGCCACAGACTTTCATCCTTTGATGCTGCCCTTTTGTTATTGCACAACTTTGTCTTCAGGTCTTCCGAGTTTGAGATCATCTCAATAACTCTAAGAAATGCTTCTTTGTCATTTGTTTTTTCACGTTCATTTGGACGAGGCTTACTCCACACTTCTGAACCCAAAGTAGGTGAGCTTGCCTTATCATCATCTTGTTTAAGGACCATGTGGGAATCATCTGCTGAAGCATGGGCTTCTTGGTCTATCATGTTTATTCCACTAGACTGAGTCTGTGCTGCTGCTTCAAGCGAATCTAAACTGAAGCCTTTTTCGACAGCCTGGGCAGAACTTAGTATTAATACCATATTCCCATTTTAAAGGTGGTACCTTTCTCCTGCTTTCTTCAAAAAAATCCAGTGCTGTTCTTCCATGGAAGCACGTACCTGAAACAGAAATAACTGTGATGTTTGTCAATCTTTAACAACATGGGACAGATGCTCAAGTAAGTACCCAAATTAACAATCATGGTGCTGATCCGCAGCTGTTTGCTTGTTTGCTGTGAAGTAGTTGGTTATTTGTAAAGTCAGACTGCTACTCAGAAAATAAAATGGTTGTTTATCTTCAGCCTACCAATATAATGTCGGATAACTGGCATCTTTTTGTGATCTCTTGACAGAAGAGGATACAGATCACGCATACCTAGCGGTCAGTGCTGATCGGAGCACCTGTCGTCTAGGAAAATTGCACAGAGATGCCATGGTACATTGCGGTATGTCGAGTATATAGGCCCCTGGCATCTCTTTTTGGACATTTTTCTTTTCTTACAGCCACTGTTAAGATCGGGTAGCCACTGCTCCATGAACAGTGGGTGTAGGAAAAGAAAAATTCAAACGAAGGCAAATACTCATCCTGACATGGGTCCCCCCCACGCATGACCAGTCAGGAAACTAAATTTCCGATGCATACAGGATATCTTAAATGCTTTGAGGCTGGCCTCTGTGTACCACACACGCATCAGATGCAAATTTGGAACTCTCTTCTATGTATCACCTGATGCATATGTGATAAACAAAAGAGAGCTCCAATGCATTTGAGATATACTATATGAATCGGAACTTTAGTTTCCCTGACTGCACACGCCAGGCGGACCCATGTCAGGATGGATGTCCCAGAATAAAACAGAGCCCGGCCTGGCAGGAGTGATGAAGGATAATAACCCCAACTGTTGCCACCCTTGCTCAATAATCACTAACATAAATTTCAAGCTTCCCCAATTCCCCAATCTTGCAAAAGATTTTTAAAGTAACCCTTCTGAACTGAAATTTGCTGCAAGTTCTACTTGTCAAGGACAAAAAAAAAGAGAGCCAACCTCTTCCTTCCTTCCAAAATGTCTGACCAAAATCTAAATCACTACTAAAAGTTAAATTTGCTGCAAGATCAAAATGGAGAATAATAAACCTCTAATCTGTCTCTAATCCTTTTAGAATCTTAAATACCTTTATTATTTTTCAAAATAATCCAGCTACAGTCAATTAAGATCTAGCTACAGAGCTGAAAGCTCCGTAACTGAGTAGCAGCTATTGAGCGTAGCTGATAGCTAGCGAAAACGATTTATTCAGCTACAGAGATACTGAGTAGACAAGCGAAAACAACTTTTTCAGGTATTAGCTACAGACTGTAGCTGGCAAAAACGCACCTACTGTTTCGTTTATTAGTTTTTGATCTCTTCAAAGCCGAGAATCGACGTTCGGCGGTAACATTTGAGACAGGAATGGGAAAAGAAAAGCTTTGAATCTCTGCGCATATTTTCGGTAGCAGTGGCGTTCGCTTTCACAGCCAGTATTTTCTTTGTTACTACCTTATCCTGTTCAAGCGTGACTGTGCTAATTTTATGTCTCTTCATGCCGTACGTGCACCGAATCGTGGCTTTCAGTTTATGTGCTGAAAGACTGTTTCTTTGATCAGTTTTGGTCTCAATCTAAGCTGAGAATCGACGTTCCGGCGATAACATTTGAGAACGGAAGGGAAAAGACGAGCTTTAAAACTCCACGCAGATTGGGAACCGTGGTTTCCCGAGGGGGGGGGGGGGTCGGATACTTAGGAAATACCTTCTGTACTTGACAGGGGAAACAGCACCAAAATCCATTTTCACTGGGAAAGAAACCATGCTTGGGTCCCTCCACTAATCGTCAGTATGAGAAATGTGACCAGTACTTGGGGATAGCCCCAGCTAGGATAGGAGGAATGCTTCTTGGTCGTAATTTTGTATCTCTTCAAAGCCGAGAATCGACGTTCGGCGGCAACATTTGAGACCTGAATGGAAAAGAAAAGCTTTGAATCTCTGCGCATATTTTCGGTAGCAGTGGCGTTCGCTTTCACAGATAGTATTTTCTTTGTTAGTACCTTATCCTGTTCAAGCGTGACTGCAAATTTTATGTCTCTTCGTGCCGTACGTGCACCGAATCGTGGCTTTCAGTTTATGTGCTGAAAGACTGTTTCGTTTGTCAGTTTGGTCTCTTTCTAAGCTGAGAATCGACCTTAGGCGATAACATTTGAGAACGGAAGGGAAAAGACGAGCTTTCAAACTCTGCGCAGATTGGGAAACGTTGTTTCCCGGGGGGGGGAGGAGGGTCGGATACTTAGGAAATACTTTCTGTACTCGACAGGGGAAACAGCCCCAAATTCCATTTCCATTGGGATAGAAACCATGCTTGGGTCCCTCCATTAATCGTCAGTACGAGAAATGTGACCAGTACTTGGGAAAGCCCCAGCTAGGATGGGAGGAATGCTTCTTGTTCGTAATTTTGTATCTCTTTTAAGCCGAGAATCGACGTTCGGCGGCAACATTTGAGACCTGATGCTTCTTGGTCGTAATTTTGAGCGCTTTCGGGTCTATGACCTTTCCTTTACGTACATACGATCGTTAAAAACAAACCTCTGCTGGGTCTGCCTGCCATCAGTTCATTCAACAATAGATCAACCTTAATTTCGAAGGAATCACTCGAAAGCATTAGACAAATTGCAAGATGTTTCCATGTCGCAAGGTCCGTAGTCTCGTCGATGACGATAGAAATGTAAGAGGTTTCATCTAGTTTTGACAGGATGTAGCGGCCTAGTCCTAGCCTGGCAATATTGGTAACCTTTTGCTTATCGATCTTTAGCTTCGTTATAATGGGCTTGGACGCCATGGAAATTATGAGAGACTCGAGCTTGTCTATCATTGAACACAGCAGCTAATATTTTTCAACAATGAAAACTAAACGACGAGCTTCTGTAAGAAGTACCGAATCTGCATGAGAAATATTGGCAAAATTCGCATTCTCTTGACCCTCCAGTAGTCAAGTCGTTCTTACAACCAAATGACACTGCTGCGTTGCAAGAAACGCAAAGGGCTGGGTCTCACTTAGATTTCCAATCCTTTCGCTTGGAATTGTTTTTTCATTTTTTCAAGCAACTGACCTATTTTTTTCTTTTTGGCATCCGGAAGATTAAGTAGCCTTTTCTGTTTCGTACCCGTCATCCTCGTCCATTTCAACCACAGAATCATCAGAGCTGTCAACATCATTGCTCTGTAAAATACTTTTGTTTGACATTATTATACAAAAAAAGAATTTCCTTAATCTGGAAAATTCTTTTCTAATATCAAGTCCCATTGCGACCTTTTTGCTTCGTTAGCTTATTTAGGCTCAGAAGTAGGTTTTGGATTTTCGAATTCTTTCTTTTGCTTTTTCCCCCGTGTTTGTTCTTGCTTAATGCCAATGGTAGTGGCTATTAAAGTCTAATCGCTAACACTTTTGATAGTGACTGGTCTCCAGTTGTTGAGGTCTTCTAGGTCCCCTTTCTTTAGAATTAACTTTACGAGACATTTGTTTCGATGTTGGAGTCCAGTCCTTCGCGAAGCAGTTTGTTACTTTACCTACTGAAACTTCAGAAAAGCGGTTTTGTTTTCTTAGAAAAATTCGTCTGGAATGACGTCCAGTCTCGGCGATTTCTTCTTACTTACTTTCTTAATTACTTGTGGCACCTTCTCTTGTCCTATAGCCTGGCACTACATTTCATTATTTTCGTCGCTGATAGGTTGTATTTTCTAGGAACTGAGAAAGAGTTTGAAATGCTCGACCTCAACAGGAGTTATTCATATAAATTTTGAACTTCATTCATAATGCCTTGTTTTTCAATGATTATTTTACCTTGACTTGTACAGATCTGTTCTGTGGTTGCTCATCTTTGTCTTTTGACATCAAATAAGAGTCTTAAGGCGTTCGTCTTGTGCTTGTCTATTTTTATTTTTATTTGTGTTCCCTCTGGTGAGTTTTGTTCGATTCCTTTTTATTTCATCCTGTGTCTCGAAATACTCGCTAGTCACCGATAGTCCTCTATTTATCTCTAGCTTGCCGAGGTACAAAACCTGTTACAGGTGCCTAAGATATTTTTTGTTGTGATCTGTGTAGATCCTCCGATATTTCCTCGGTCGCCATTGTTTTAAGGTTTGGCTGTATTTTTCCCTAATTTTTTGCATGTTGCCCTTCGGGTGTGCTTCTCGATCCCTCAACAACGCTCCGAACAATCTGTTTAAAAACTTGGTCTTTAACTATGCTAGTATTCATTTTCCAAGGAAGAGGTTTCGTGGTTGTTTTCCGTTTAATCTTTTTGCTTGCCAATTTCCATCATTACTGCCAAATGATCTGGTTGTGTTGTATACACGTCTTCAGTATCCTTAACATTTTATTTTTTTTTTTTTTTTACTTAAAATTTTTTTTTTTTCCCGTAGCATCTTTTGTAATTTAACTTATTTCTTATATTATTTAAAATAAAAAAATCACATTTCGTACTTTTTGTGGCTACTCCTCCATCCCTGAGTGACGTTAATTTAATCTATTTTTACCCACTTTTAACTATTCACGTCACCTAACTTTTTAAAATAAACCCATATTTTATTTACTATTCTTCCCCCTAATATTTGGAAAATAATTCGCTCATTTAAATTTTTTTAACTTCTCTTTAAACAACTCAATCTGAATTATATATATATATATATATAAATTTAAATCTTGAATAAAATATAAAATCCTCATTTAGACACACCTTCACACACAAATTCATCAACCACAGCTATCTTACTGGCACAAAAACAAGGACAAAAGACAACACGATAAAACATAAAAATTATTTCTGTTATATATACAAATTTCCATCTTCCCTTCCGGCTACTCAAATGCACATGCAAACTCTTCAAACTTAACTATTTTACTGGAAAAAGTAAAAAAAAAAAAAAAAAGGATAAAAAAACAAAACGCCCACGACTGCAAGGGGCTTCTCCCATCTTTAACACTTTCAACAAAAAACATCACTAATAAAAAAATAAAACATTTGACTAGCATATTTTAAAATACCCTGATCACTATATAACACTTATAATCAACTCAATACATTCACTGGGCCTTGCGTTGTTGGGCCTTTTTTTTAATCCTTTATCTAAAAAAAAAACAAAAAAATTTCCAGTAAAAAACAACAACAACAGCATAAAATTAGTAAAAACAAACAAAAATATTAAAACATAGATTTATTTACAATTTTTACTCTATTTACGTACAATACCTTCTTGTGTCAGCTTTTCCAACAGCCCCCATGCTGCCAATGTCTTTTCCAGAACATAGCTTTCTTCTTTTTCTTGTGTCCTCGCTTTCCACGCGTAGTAGCTATAATTTGCTACGATGTATGCGGCCGATCCGTCTTGTTTCTCTTCTTCGTTATCACCTTCTAGTTTTAAGAGCTTATCGAGGGCAACTTCGCTATTTGTAAATTTCTGTAGCATCTTTTTTAGTTGCTCTATTTGTTCTTTCAATGCTTCGCACTTTATCAAAGCATGCAAGATTGTTTCTTTTTCTATCTTGCATCTTTGGCAAACATCTGTTTCTTTCTCGTTAATTCTTTTTTTTCGTTCTCGTGTTGGTAGTAGATTATTTAATTGTTGGTACAAATGTTGTTTAACTTTCGGAGCAAGCATAAGGCCATGCAACGTGCTGAAAATTTCTTTTATTTCCTTTTCTGTCTTCTCCCCATCTTGCACCATCTTTAAATTTGGTAGGTTCGACTTTTTGAAATAGTACTCTTTCATCTCCTTCCTATCAAGGGTTCCTTTTTCGAGGTCTATTATTTTATTTTCAGTCAATTCACGAGCTTCTTTAAAAAGATTTTCCAGCTTTTTTGGGAAACACTTTTTTTCGTTGTAAGCAGTAAACCATGTCTTCAGCTCGGATTCTTGGTTGCTGAGAATGGTTTCTGCCAGGGTTTTTACGCAAATTTCTTTAGATTTCGATTCGATCTCGATTATCTGGAGCCCTCCATCTTCCTTTTTTAAAAACATGTCCGTTATTTTGCTTCGGGGTGGCTCGATTCCGTGCCATACAAAACGATATATAGCACTCTTGAGCTTCTTGACGTCCTTTTTCTTGGGAATTTAGATGCTTGCGAAATACCACAATATAGGACATGCATATATGTTAACATATTGGGCTTTCTGGAAAATTGTCATGCCCCTTCCGTATCCATAGCTCAGTGCATTTCTGAAGTTTCCAGTAGTGAGATCCCAGTTTATTTTCTCGGTCCCAGCCCATGTTTTCAGGAATTTGACCCCCAATATTTTTATTTCGTCTACCCGCTTTATATTGTTAATTTCCATTCCATTCTCTTCTCCGAGGCATAAGGTTTCACATTTGTTCCTGTTCAGCTCAAGCCGAAATATCCCACAATATTCTTCAATGCAGTTGACTGCTTTCTTATGATCTTCGTCACTGCTTGTAAAGGTATTCAGATCGTCAACGAAAGCTTTCAGTTTCAGCGTTACGTCCTCTAATTTTATTCCTTTTATCTCTGATTCCAAGTATCTCAGCAAAGGGTCAAAATATAGTTCAAATAAAAGTAGACTCAGGGGGCAACCTTGTCTTACTCCAAGTTCTGCTTCGAATTCTTCGGCTACTTGACTCCCAATGACAATCACCTGTAGTACTTTCTCGTACAATTTCTCGATCCATTTTATAAATTTCGGATCTATGCCATATGTTTCCATTACTATAAAAAGGATGACTCGCTTTAGCTTATCAAATGCTTTGCGTATATCGAAGGTTGTAATACATAGCCTCGCCTTTTGCTTTTTCTTTAATTTCTCGCTTTGGATAAGCACATTCCTTATGCAAGCTAGAATATCCGAAGTCTTTCGTTTAGCTACTCCTCCATGTTGGTGCTTACTCAGTACTTTGGGTAGTACCCTCTTTAACCTGTTTGCCAAGACTTTCGCCAAAATCCGGTAGTCACATGGTGTGATGGTTATAGGTCTCCAGTTGCTTAGGTCGTGTAGGTCACCACTTTTTGGTAGGAGTTTCATTGCTCCTGTTGAGTCTAAAGCTATCCTTTCTTCATCGTTTAGTATCTGATTAAACATTTTGGCAAATATCTCCGAGAAATCCGTCTTGTGTTTCTTGTATATTTCGTAAGGCAAACCGTCAAGTCCAGGGGACTTGTTGTTTTCTGTCTCTTCTATGGCTCTCTTTACCTCTTCCGGCGTGAAATCCTGTGTCAAAATTTCGTTTTGCTCTTTTTCAAGTTTCGGGATATTTAGGTTTCCTAAGAAGCATTTCACTTGGACGCTTATCTGCCCATCTTCGGTTTCTTTGTCTCTGAATACATTTTGGAAATAATCTCTCACTTCTGTAAGGATTTCCGACTTTTCCGTGATCAGCTTCCCATCTTTACTGTTTAGTTCTTGTATTGCTGTAGCTCTTGCTCTATTTTTCTCTTTGCATAGAAGGGTCGTCGTTATCTGTTCATTCCGTATCTGTAGATCTGCTTTGGCCCTTATTTTGATTCCTTCTGTCCTTTTATTTTCAATTTCTTTGATTTCTCGCAACACCTCAAAATATTCTCCATTTGAGTTTTTTCCTTCGTTGATCTCTATTCTAAGCTGATACAGAATGTCATATATGAATTTTAGATGTTGCTTCTCTGTTTGGTATGCGTCTCGTGATATTTCTTTTGCTGCAGTGACGATTGCCGGTTTTATGTCTTGCAGCCAGGACTTGCAAATGTCTCTTTCTTCTTTGATTTTCTCTAAGTTCTTACGTATACATTCGTTGAATTCTTGAACTTTTAGAACTGCTGTATTTAGCTTCCATACCTTGTTTGGCTCATGCACTTTTTTCACGGACCCTTTCATCCTGAGAATCACAGCATAGTGATCTGTAAAAGTACATAATTTATGTTCAATGTCTTCTACAGCTTTGCTTATTTCATTACTTGTGTAGAATCTGTCTAGTCTAGCTCCTCCCCCGTGACTTCCAGTCCATGTGTATCTCGTAAAACTTACCTCAATTTTTCTTTTTTCCCATATGTCAACCAAATCCATACCTTTTACTAGTGCCTTTAAAGATTTACATGTGTTGTCAACCCTCGCTGCTGCATCTCGCTTGTTTATTACACAGTTGAAATCCCCTACAAGTATAATTTTCTCCGTTTTTCTTGGCATAAAAGGGGCTATTTCATTTATGAAAAACTCCTCCCTTTGTTTCCTGTTCTGCGATCCCGAAGGTGCATACACATTTATAACGCTGTATTCGTTTATTTTTGCTGCTATGATCCTCCCAGCATCGTCAGTTTTTACTTCAGTAACGCTGAAATTCGGTCTGAAAATTATTGCAACACTTCCATTTCCTCTTGACGTATTTGTTATGAACTTGTAATCTGGGGTTAACTCTCTCAAATCATCACAGTCATTTTCTTGTATAAATGCGACATCAATTTCTTCTTCCCGTAGGAAGTTCTTCAGTAGTTTTTGTCTTTTTCTTTGCTTAATCCCATTTGTATTTAACGACATTAATTTTTTGGACCATCGTAGATATTTTCAGTTTCATTCGTTTTTGATCTTTTGTCTTCTGGCGACTCTACCGATAGGTCTGAGGTGTTTAAGGAGTCTGCCTCCATGACCCCGTGTAGTTCTGGCGTGTTATGGCCATCAGCCACGATACCAGACACCAAATCTACCATGTCGGTGATGCTGTCTATTCTGGTTATGAGTGCGTCTTGCGACGACGCAGTTTCAGGAAGCTTCTTTGCATCGGCCTTTTCTTTGTTGATTCGATTTCTTTTTTGGCCTCTCATGTTCACGCATGGTGCCGACTCACTTCTTTCTCTTGTTTGTGTCATATTCATGCCGTTCTCTTCATCTGCCGCTTGCGATCCCTTCTTACCTTTCTTTCTAGCCTGGTCCTTAAACTCTTTCGTGACTTCTACCTGTGACGTTTTCTTGCTTCGGATTTCCTTCCTCATTTTTTCTATCTCCCTGTCGATTCTTTCCTCTGATTCGCTTTCAGTTCCATGCCTCAGTGGGGGGAAAACCTCAGTGTTCCATATCTGTATCTCATCCTGTGTTCCAGTGTGCATTTGCTGTATCTGGGCTCCCGTCTTCTTTCCTCCGTTTTCTTTCGCAGGGTTAGTTCCTACGGAAAAACCAAAAAGCATGTTCACATCCGTACTGTCGGTTCTGCCCCGATAATTTCTTGGCGACTGTTGGCATTGGGCTGCCATATGTCCGGGTTCATTGCAGGTTCATTGCACGCCTTGGGGCACGTATTTTCTGTCCAGCCTGGATCCTCCTCCATGTTTTCCTTTGCAATTAATTCGTCCCACAACTCAAGCCCTTGAACAGTATTCTTTTAAGAAGTAGTAATCTTGTCGCATTTAAGATTGGCGTCTTTCTTACATATGATGCTGTTGAAAGTCTTTTAGGGTGTTTCTTATTCCAGCTTAATTAGTCACTTTATTGAATGTAATTTGGTAATTCATTTAACATCATAATTAATGAGGGCAAGCGATTGGATATAGCATCCGCTACAACGGGTCTTCCTACCTCCACTTCAAAGCATCCTACGTCAGATCTTCTGGGATGAACCAGTCAATCACATCACTTGAATACCTGAGGACAAGCTCGTCAGAGATTAAACACTCGAAACAAGGAGCCTATTCCGAGAGTCAGTATTGATCACTGATGAAAATTGAAATTGTCTCGCAGCCCCTGCACTTGAATGGATGCAAGCTGCAGAGACACAGCGTGAACTAATCTCAACGTAAGAGGCGCAACAGATGGGATTAGCCTTTCGGATGAGATAGCTCTGTGCGGATCCAGAGCTCTCAAGATAGACAGTGTTTTGTCGCGAAAGTTGATTCGCTGAATGCTTACGAATTGATCTGGTCTACCAGTTCAGTTTCGTTTCGTAAAGTTTCAAATTTTTTCGAAAGGCCTCTGCTTATAGCTGTCTGTTTCAAGAACTCTCGGAACTATTGTGTCTACGAGATCTTTCTGAAGTCTCGAAGGAGCTGGTAAACAATCTTTTGCGTGGCCTGCCTGTCGAACATGTTAACCTGAAATTTCAACCTACTTTGGCTTGGCTGATCATTGCATCCCGCTTCTGTTTCCAGTTATAGCTTAACTGTTTCCAGTAATAACTCGGGACAGCTATGTTTTGGGGAAAAACACTACTTCCTTTCCTTTTGGAAATTCATTATATAAATACTAGGAATATTTAGGATGAACTAGGCATGGGCACTGTTCCTGTTTTCTGTTTCTCTTTTCTTCTTCTCGTTAAGAACAGCTGTTTTTTTTCTCGTCTGTTTTGTTCCGTTTTGGTGTGTCCTATTCTTGCTTTTCCTGTTTTCTTTTTTACCTGTTTAAACAGCAAATACTGTTTTTTTTTTTGCATTCCACTGTATCAGTAAAACAACTCAGGATTCAAATTACTTCGAAATTCCACATTTCAAAAGAGGCCAATCTGTCGACCTTCTCAGTACGCGTGTGGAGTGCGGATATGCAATGAGGGCTAGAGGTGACGAGTAAAAGAATAAGGAAATGGTGTTCTAAGCGTCGGAACTTGCTTGATAGTCGGTGATTCCTTTTTGGGATGACGAAACGTAAGTGGAGGGATACCTATGACATCTCAAAAGCTGTCCGTCTTTCCATCTGTCTGTGAGCACGATAACTCTCGAAGGGAGTGAGATATTTTGATGAAACTTGGTGGGAGGATCCTTTGGGTCTGGGGAAAGGTTGAGTTCGTAGATGGGCTCTGTAGCCCTACATTTAGGGGTGGGGGTTCAAATTAAGGGACAAAAAAATATGTTTAAACAGCAAATGGATTAAGGGGTAAGAAGACGTACTGAACTCGAACATGAAAACCATTTTCGCTCCGGACAAGTAGTTAGCCCGGAATCCGGCCAAAACCGGAAAGTTTGTTAAAAGTCAAAGTTTTATTTGAAGTTAATTAGATGGTCGATTTCGGGGTAAGAAGTTCGCCCGGAATGCGGAACAACCGGATTTTTTTTTTAAAGCAAAAGTTGTATTTGTAGTTGATTAGATGTCCGGTTTAGCGGTAAGAAGAGATGCTGAATCCGCTTATGACAATCATTTTTAGCCGGGCATAGTTCGTCCGGAATCCGGCTGAAGCCGGAATATTTGTTACAAGTTAAACTTTTATTTGAAGTTGATAAGATGTTGGATATAGGGGTACGGAGATACACTTTATTCGTTTTTGAGCGTTATTTTCATGCTGGACAAGTAGTTCTGGAATTTCGCCGAAACCGCAAAACTGGCAGAAGTAAGGCAGGATCGTTTCGATCAGTTTCGTCAAAATAGTTATTACTTATAGGGGTAACCACACAAGCTGAATCCATATCTAAACTTGGTTTTCTAAATTGATTAGCTATTTGGCCTTAATCTGTTTCTAAATTTTAAGAGTAAAAATGTTCAAGGAGTCTGGCGAAGACAAAACATAATTGTCTGGATCAAATAAAGAATTTTTGGGGCCCCTTCGAAACCTTTGGTCTTGTTGCTTATAAGATATGCTGCTACTCTAAAGCTCGGGTAGTGAATTACTAAGTACTGAAATAGGGGGTTAAGTACCAACAGGAAAAACAAAATATTTCATCTTATTTTATATGAAATCGTGAGAAAAATTGAACTTTCAGTTAAGGTAACGTAAACTGCGAATCAAATCTTACTCGTGACTCTCTAAACGGCCCAACTTGAAAATATGAACATGTAGTTGCCAAGAAGGGCTCCGAGGACGTATCTGTGCAACGCAGTCGAACGTTATTTCAAAAGTCTAGTACGTTTAACTTTAAAATGTCAAAAAGACTGTAGACTATTTCAGCAAAATCCCAACGTCCGTATCGGAAGGATTATCAATTATGGTGGCAGCAAACGATCAGGACTCAGATTTGGTCATGTGCAACTGAGATTCCTGACAGGACTTTCGGAACAGCTTCAGTTCTGTACATGAAAGTTCAGATTTGTTGATATGCAGCATTTCTGATAAAATTAATTACTTAGGCTACAAGAACATTTTCGACTACAGACTTCCTGGTTTGGTCTTGCCCATGTTATGGCTTAACGTTTATGTTATACAGCGAACCAACTATATGTAATAGATGGGCGAAATAATATATAAAATAACGTAATCTCTCAGGTGTAGGCCGTAATGGTATTGAAGCCGGGTCAGGATGGCATTCCGAATGGTAGGCCTACACCAATTCCACAAACGCAGCCAAAGATAAAATTCCGGACGCGGTAAATTCATATCCGCTACCTCAATCTCGGTTCAGGCCCGAATCCCTCCAAGGGCTAAACCGGACAGATAGGTCGCCAGACCATTGCTAAGCCTCGAGACTAACCCAGCCAAAGGACGGAGTTTAGAACATTGTCATTTTAATACACATCTTAGGCCTAAAACAAAATATGAACGATAAATTATAACTTACTATAGTCTACTGACACGACGGGGTGAGATCCAAATCACGACGGCTCGAAATCAATGAAATGATCGCTCAAGCGATCGTTTCGGTAGCGAAGGTGATCTTTTATGGCGCCGTGCCGGAATGAAAGGGGTTACTAGTTAACTATTAAACAGTACTAAGGAAAAGGACGCGACAGGGGAACAGATAGATCTGAAATAAATAAATAGGAAATTAGGGAGCCGGAATGTAAAGACGTCTCCATAACACACCTCCCTCCTTTGGGGAGAGTGTAGCATAGGGTACAAAACATCCCAAAATTTTAACCTTAATTTCGACCTTAAAATTTCAAAATACCATCACAATCACTTTTACTCATCAATTATTGAATGGTTGACCCACGATTTTTCCCAAGAGCGCCTTGCAGTTGGGATATTCACCGAAGCCAGTCCCTAAAGGTTACAAAAGTAAGCTTTAATGTTACTACCGGCTATCGGAAACCTGTTTATCATCCAACTACTCCCCCAAATATTCCATGCACCCGGCTCCCAAGTGGGTTACAGGAGTGCCTTTAAATACATCTAAAATTGTATGGGCAAAACATGGGCACTCCCAGCCTTAGGAACAAGGTTATCTGAGGATCAGCACCCGGGCCTCAACCCAACATCTTCAGGGGGCCTCTCTCTCGCCTCTTTTTAAGTGGGCCAATCACTATATCAATAGTAAATTTCTAATTTTTCTTATTATAAGGCCAGAAATTAAACAAAATACACCTCCCAAATTATCTCAAAAGGAGGGGGAAAATTTTTGATTGGATATTTTGTCCGTATGCTACACTCGTGGAAGGTATGTCGGGAAACGTGAATATGAAGACAAAAAAAAAGAAGAGAAGATAGTTCTAATTATTATGATAATAATTTCAATTCCGGCTATTGCCCAGAAAAGTTCACCTCCACTACCTTGTGAAAAAGAAAGACAAGACACTAGAATTCAATTTACTTAATTTGAAGCCAATCAATGTGCTGGGTATAAATTGCTTCAAAAGGGGGAAGGAGGAAAACATAGAACATAAATAGACATAATAACTCAACCATAAGATTTGGCGTATGCAGTATTGGATGACGACGCCGGTGCTGGATCTGTCCAGTTCGTCCGAACTGCTGGAGGGGTAGGTGGTGGACTGATGCGTTCTGGCGCCTAGGCTGAAGTCCACTGACTGGTATCGAAGTGGGGGTTTGGATGTTCGCGACGAGCGACGAAGAACTACGGCGTCGCTGGCAGAAAGTGGAGTTATCGCAGCCATGAAGGAGGTTGTAGGGATGGGGGTAGTTGTGTTGGTTGAAGGGACGCTTTCAGTTAGTTGGTGTAGGATTGATGATGGTCTATTGAGGGCTGGTGATGATCCGACAGGGCCCAAGGGACTGAACCGCTCATCACTGACGAAAGCAAGTTGGTAAAACCAACGACTGGTAATAGAGTTGAACCTTCTGACAGACATTGTTCTACATTCGGTAATTACTGGAGTGGATGGTGTGGGGTGTAGTGTCGTTGATGGCAAATTTGCAGGAGGAAGGGCTTGGCCTGTTCTGGATGGGAGAATGGCAGACGGAGACTGTAGACTAGAGCTGTTACAATGGGCTGGTGTTGAAGCTGATGTAGACGGTGGCTGAGAGCATGAAGAAGTTCTACATTCGGTAATTACTGGAGTGGATGGTGTGGGGTGTAGTGTCGTTGATGGCCAATTTGCAGAAGAAAGGGCTTGGCCTGTTCTGGGTGGGAGAAGGGCAGACGGAGACTGTAGACTAGAGCTGTTACAATGGGCTGGTGTTGAAGCTGATGTAGAAGGTGGCTGAGAGCGTGAAGAAGTAGCCGGAAGAGCTGGGGACTGGGCTTGTTGCTGGTAGGTGGGTAGGGATAAGGTTGCCGGTAGTGGATGATATTCAGTGCCGCCGGAAGTTTCAATGTCGACTTGACTGGAGAGAGACGTGGCCGCGCGGGAGTGTACAGAGCTGCTACTGCTATGATGATAGACTGAACGAGAGTAGTCACCGGATTGGTTTGGTCTTGGCTCGTGACTTTGAGTTATGCTACGCTCATTGGCAGATAGTGTAACTTGGTTGGCGTCAGCAAGGGGAATTACGATAATGGCCTCTGGTGTGCTGCCGCGGCTTTGACTTGCAGCAGTACACTCCCCGCCGGTAGTGAAGCCAGTGAAGGGCTCCGAAACAGGTCTGGCCAATGCTCCACCCCAGGGTGGGTCCACGGGAACCTGCAAAATTCGAATTTGCTCGGGTGGTAAGCCCGGCACCATTAAACCGAATTCGCTTGTCGACCAAGTATCTGTTTGAGCAAAATAGGGTTGGGGTGGGGTGATCCCATCGAGAAAAGTAGCCCGCCGCGAAAGATTGCCGTGTAGCGTGTTGTAAGCACACTCATCAGCTACACGCCTGAGATACTCAGTTGTCGTGGGGTAAGCAGTGGCAGTCTCATCCCTTGTAATGTCAGGTAGTTGCGCAGTCACAGGCATGGGAGAGGTTGCTGCTTCCGAAACCCATGGGGACCTCAATCGGCTGGCTACTAGCCTATTGAAGTGTACGATCTGCAATTTCGATCCCGATTGCTATAATTCAGGCCCTCATTTAAAGATCTGATAACCCGATAAGGGCCTCCGAATCGTTCCTTATTCAGTTTCGAGCCTGGTCCAGGTGCTGGAGGGGTTCTCAAAAATACAATATCACCTGGAGCGAAAGGCTTGAAACGACTACCCGGCGACGACAACTTCTGTTTTTCTTTCGAAAACGAAATTCGCTCAGACAATACCCCATGCGTGGTTTTCATACATCCCAACATATCAGACACATAACACTGCACATTTTCGTAAATACTGGAATTCAAACAAATATTCGGAAACGGACAAGACGGGTCACGGAGGTACATCGCAAAGAAAGGCGTTTCAAGGGTCGCCTCGTTATGGGCCGTGTTGAGCCCATACTGAACATACGGTAGATGCTCGTCCCAATCATTCCTCGCGGCCGATAAAAGCTGCGAGAGCGCGTCTTTTAGGGTTCTATAGACCCTTTCAATCAATCCATTACATTTTGGGTTGTACGGGCTCGTCGTAATATGCGATATACTGAGCAATCGGTGGACTTCGGCCATCAATTTTGAGCAGAAGTTTGACCCGTTATCAGTGAGAACTCGGTTGGGTATTCCATGGACCATGAAGACTTTCTCCACCAACGCTTTCGCAACCGTTTCCGCTTTCTGGTCAGGGAGGGGAAGGAGGAACACAAATTTGGTAAAATGGCAACGCGCAGTCAAAATCACGTTATTACCGAATTTGGTTTGGGGTAGGGGTCCCACAATATCCAGGGATACTAAATTCATAGGGCCCGTCGCAACCGGTACCGTACCCAGAGGGGCCGAAGGGGTTCTATTTGGAGGTTTCCGTTTCAAACAATCAATGCACCTGGAAACGTGAAGTTTCGTTCGACTGTACATTGACGGGAAATATGCCGTAGACCGAATCTTTTTCATCATCTTCCCAATGCCGATATGTC